>OV179158.1:16576340-19496092 GCA_921972225.1 Euplexia lucipara | reverse complement strand
GAATTCGACATCAGATGTTTCAGATCTTCGATTTTGACGACCCCGTTGTCGCTGGCATAAGCAACAGGATCCGCGTACGAAGTCGCGGGCAAAAGCTAGTCTATAATATGTATGTATTTAGAAATATATAAGTATGTTTATTAACTGTTTAGTACCCATAACACAAGCTCTCAAGCTTAACTTGGGACTAAATGGTGTTGTGTGAAAAGTTGTGGAATATTTAAAAAAAAAAAAAAAAAAAAAAAAAAAAAAAAAAAAAAAAAAAAATCGAGTGCAACTACATACTCGTAAATCGATGATTTAATTTTGTTTGTGCACAATTTTCCCATTCTATTCACTTTTGACTGCGGCAGAATGATCACCATCGACTTTACTTACGTCAATAGAGTAATAAAATAGTTTAATTAAAAGAGTAGTGATGATATAAATAGGTAAAAAGACATAGGAAATACAAATCAAAAAAGTAAAAATAAATTCTTATCCTGCTAGAACTTTTATTACTTTCTAGAGCAATTCTTTATCACCAGACTTTTACAATCAAATGGTCAACGTGCCAAAATTTTAAATTCAAAACAGCCCTACTTTTGAATTTATGGTTGGTACTTAATACTTTTTTTCATCACAAACACAACGGAAATAAAATAAAAATCCTCTAAAAAAACCACGTTCCAATTAGGGAATGCAGAACCGGTGATGTTTTAAAGAACCGGGATTTTCGGGACCTTTAGGCTTAAGAACCGGGATTCCCGGTACTATCGATACTTTTGATACTTTAATAAGTCTTTGTAAGAAAGTTGAAAGTGTTGAAACGGAGAAAGTAATATAAGACGAAATGACAGGGCAAAGTAAAAACATTTAAATCAAATCAAATAAAACGTTTTATTTCTCGTGTAAGTGCAGATTCAGGCTTAAAAGATGAAAATTTATGTCTTGATAATAGTTTCTGGATTTCGCCGATCAGTTGTTGTTTCCTTCGGCAATTTATGACCGAATTTTCGAAACAGCATTCGCAGATGTTCAGACTCTACAAATGTTCGGAAAGGATATCCATCCATAGCTGACATTCGGGAAACCATAAGTTCCTTGGAAGGATTTGCGTCAGATTCGTAGTAATCAGTTAAGCTTTTTTCTTTGGTATAATTTCAGTATTTGTCGATGTTGAAGGAGATTCGACATGTTGAGGAACTTGACTATCTGCTGTGTTCATGCTAATCTGATGCACATTTTTTAAATACTTTTGGAGACCACTCGTATTACCTCCAGTACACTTCAAAATTCGTTTACACGCGGCAATAATGCCATACTGACGTTTTATCGTTGGCTTTATTAAGGACTGCCTCAAAACCCATCGGCTGTAACAAAATATAGAATAATTATTGAAAAACAAAGTTTAACGAAAAACGTTGGTACCGACTAAATTACTTGACGTTTAATCAATACAGTGCACTGTAGTTTTAGGGTAAAGTATGTAACATTAAAAAAAGCTAATTAAAAATATCATTAGAACAGTTAATATTATTCTACGAATAAAATAAGCTTCCCAATCCCATGTAAGTAGGTTGGTAAACAAACAGCTAGTCGTACCTAAACTACTTCTTGCTTAATTAATACAGTGCATTGTAGTTTTATTGTGCCGTAGTAACATTAAAAATAAACTGAATTTGTAAAACTTTAGAACAGCAAATTTTATAAGTGTACGTATTAAAATCAACTTCCGAATCCCATGTCGGTTGGTGAACAATCAGCTGCTCGTATTTTGTATTCAAAATGAGAATAGAGAATGAAAATGGTGGCTACAATAACTAAATAATTATATACAGCCGCTCATGTTTAATTAATTTTGTTTATTAAAAATAAATACTCACTTTCCAAAAGAAGTAGTCTTCTTTGAGTAGTTTTTGCAAAGCACTTTACACCGAAATCCCACTAGCACGACATTTCGAAGACGCGATCACAATCTAACTGAGCGGGACGCGCGTATACAAGATGGCCGCCACCTGCCCCTCCCGCACCTTCGCACCCTCGCGCATCATGCTCTTGTATTACTAGGTAGCAACGGTGGTAGCTAGGTAGTATAATAGTAACAGTGCAGCTGAAGGATTTTTCAGGCATTAAAATTAGAAAAATTCTAAACGTGAAGTATCTTTTCCCGAAAGTACCGAAAAAACCGGGATTTGGTTTTGGAAATTCCGGTTCCTAAATCGACGCAAATTTCCGGGATTTCCCGGTACTTTCGGTTCCGGGATTTCCCGGGACCATTCACTAGTTCCAATGCGATGAGTGAATGAGTGCGATTATTTCGATGTTATTGATATTCCGAGTCCGAAAGACAATCGATAAACACTCGTAGCCACTTTATGTTAAAGATAATAATAAAATCTGCTGTAGTTGTACAGTGGAAAATTCCAGTATTTTTGCGATCGGTAGATGTCGATATTTGATCGATAAGGATTTATTTTATTCAGGGTATTATATAAAGACAAGCAATCATGACATATTTTCTTATTTTTTGCTTATCGTTCAACACCCTTGTAAATCACATTTAAAATTATCTAAACTTAATGTGCATTAAGTATATCTGTCAGTAGTAAAATAATTAAGAACACTAAACAAATTGAAATAAAGATGCAAGTTTTCTTGTTTACAAGCTAAACTTTATTTAGGTAATTTCGAATTCATTTTCTTTTGAAATATAAGAAAGGGGCAGACAATTACAGGAGCTGCCAATTTTTTTTTTTGTTTAAGTAACAATTCTATAAATTGATGATGTTAAATACAAATCAACCTCAGACATAGTGAAGATCAAGTCGAACTAATGGATCTGTCGTCGTGTCTCTAAGTTCTTATCTGTCACTATAAATCTCCGTCATTTTTTTTTTTAGAATTAAGTACATGTTAGGATGACAGGTCTAGTCTTAGACAAGCGAATTGACATCGATACGCCCCCGGTTTGCACCCTAATCTCCGTCATAAACAGTCAAAAAAGATATTCAAAAATCATTAAGGCAAGTTTTTGAAACTACTTAATTATCGCTGAGAAGCGACTAGATTTTGACCGTTTCGTAAATTTTGGAATTTTATTGTGGTCTCTACAACATCATTGAGATCTAGATATTTACTTACGTTGTGTAAGGTGAACCTACACGACGTTGTTAACTACCAACATCGAAGAGAGTCTTTGTTAAATATGATCTAGATCCCCTAAAACCTACGTAATGAATAGTTCGTTATGGTTTAATCATTTAGTTCATTATCTGAAGTAGGTACGACTAACAGAACACAAACGGTTTTGCGGATGTTATGATTAAAAAGCATTTCTGTTTTCTTTGATAGGTACCGAAAAGCATAAAATAAACTTTTTACAACATTATTAACGCTTGAGTCAAGTTGTTAATTATTGTTAAAAATACATTAACTGTCGAGATTGCATTCTAACATTATTATTCGAAGTAAATATGATGGTACAGTTCATTTGAATCTTTACTATAAGGCAAAGAAGGCAATTTACAAATGATTTTATTTTTAAATCTCTCCAAACGATCTATAGTTTTAGTTACCACAGTAATAAATTGTGCAGATTTAAATCGTTATAATGTACCTACTATGTATTGGTAATGAATATTATTTCATGTTTTAAATAATTACTGTAATTGTTGACGTAGCTACCAGTGATATATCTTTTGTAATAACTTGTTACAAAGAAATACATTAAAGTATTAGTCAACCGTAATAAAATATAGTATGACTGTTTATCAGTATTTGAAAACTTGCAGTGATTTTCCAATGCCAACATGGCGTATAGGTAAGAAAATTAACGAGATGCCATTTTGTTAACGTTGCATCAGGATTGACTGGCCAGGGCCGTCACGAAATGGCTGCCTGAAAACTGCTGTCAAGGCAGGCCTAAGAATTACCGGCATGACGACCTAGACTCGTGCTTGTTCCAATTCCAGTAAAACTTAGCAGGCGAATTCGTATAAAAAAGCATAGGACATACCTTTTCTCAACAGCAGGAGGTTTAGGATGAAAACAGAGGACAAAAATTGATTTTTGTTTAGCGACAGAAATAGCTTAAGTAATTTCTTTAGAAGTCCTTTCCGGACTTTACCTTGTATGGTTGGACTCCCAATAATGTTTCTATAGACTTGTATAAAGAAAGTACGAAATCTGAATTTTTCCAGCATTTCTTCTCATGGCAGGAAACGATTAGATCGGAAATTCCGACACAATCTAGATTCAAACATTGACCTGCATACACTGACGTGTAAAAATCTCTAAAAAGTATGTACTTACTAACAGAATTTATTACTATTTAATCATTTTAGCCTAGGGTGTGTCGGTCTAGTGCTTAGTTTAGTCAAACGTAGAAGCTTATTTATTGCACCCAGTCAACAATCAAATTAAGTTCCTAATAACTTAATAACCTCATAAAGAATAAAATTAACCTAATAGGTCTATTAAACATAATATGTGTCTACGTGTTTACTATGTAGCTTTAGAAAAATATAAAACAAATACATGGTACCTACAACGCTACAACTAGTACATATGATATGTTGTTTTGGAAAAACGTTAAATGTGGGTTGTTAATTAGGATAACAACCCACACATAACGTTAGGTGGGAGTTGCAACTTTAGCAATTTAAATTACCTACTTACCTTTTTAATAACACTTGTCATCCGAAATCGACTTACCTAATTTATTCCAGCGTAAATAGAAAAGGTTTATTATAATTAGCAATGAATGCTCTACTGTAGATTTTATTACAATTATTATTGACCTATATACATATACAGGGTGTAAGGGACAGCCCTCTTCAAACTGATAGGGTGGGTGCATTTAGCTCCTGATTTTGAATCATAATCCACCAAAATTTTTCTCAGGATTTTTTTCTTTTTTTTTTATCGTTTTCAGGTTTTTCAGTTTCATTTCAATGGATAATAACATTCTCTGAAAGTAGCACTCCATGTATGTAAATAATACGGTTAAAATAAAAAGAAAAACAACAATGGATGTTGAAATACTCTGGCGAACGACTTGACAGGGCGGGCGCCCGAAAGCTCGCTGCGTGCGTTTTATACATTGCGTATGAGGAAATAAAACAAAAGAAGTTTATTGGATTCCCATAACGTTTCTGAAATAATTTCTTGTACCGGTCATCTTAGTATAATATACTGAATTCATCCCATCAGTCTGAGGAGGGCTGTCCCTTACATCCTGTATAATGTTGATTTTATGAATGACTACTAAAGTCTGTAGAAAAAGCAACGAAGCAAAACGTAACTTTGTGAAGATTTTCTATTTTCTATTCATAAACTCAAAAGACTGATCTCAAAACCGCCATCATCGGCATTCCATGGGTACATAAAACTATGTTATGTACTTACATATTTTACTATATGCTGCACTGTGAAAATTTTCATAACGCAACGCAAAACATTGCGTATAAGGGAGCATACACATTTACTAAAGACGTTCAGGTATTTAAAGTTCTGGAGAAGAACATGAAGAAGAAGACAGCCTAAAGCTAACACGTTAGCATAAAAAACAACATCTCGGTAGCCAGATGATGATTCCCATGTCAGAAGCTCTTCTCACTTAGGAACGTGATAAGCCAGAAGAAATCTCAACATGACCTCGTACTTAAAACATATAACAATTAAGGTAGGACTTGGTTTAGTGTCTTTTTACACCAGTTACACATTGATCTTGCATATTGTGTTATGTAATTAAAATCAAATTTAGATACTCTTTAAATTGAGTAAGTATATAAGCTCTGCCACAAACCGACCGATGCGTTACATCAAATTGACGTTCTACAGAGATGCACTCTAAATTGCACGAAGCATTATGTATCTAAGCCGGTTGGGAACTTCAAATTGGATAAACAGTTGGATATAGATATTCGTGTAGTATCTAATTTATTTGGTGTTTACCTATATACTTATTTCGTAACTCACGTCCTTACCTTATACATATACGTATACTGTTAGTACCAATATATCGCTAGGTACATGACATAACAATCACAGTTGACGAACACAAACTTAAAATGATCTTCGTATACATATTCTTATATTGCTTATCACCTGACTTTAGCGCTGTACACGTTTAAACTGAACGATGTCGTTCGGTGACTGTAGTCCCATGGACAGTTCAAGCAAGAGTTTTTTTTGGGGAATGTAGTAAACTGGGACGCTAGAGTGGTAAAAAAATATTTGTTTGTAACAAAGAGATTTAAAAGACTATGTCTTTGGTTTGTAAGTTGTACTATGGGAGAGAGCGGTGGCCCGCAGTGGTGGCGGCCCCGACTTACGAACAGTAAGTCGTGGGTTCGAACCCAGGCAGGCGCATTACTTTGTGTAATTTATTTCATCACCACTGCTCTCAAAAACGGTGAAGGAAAACATCGTGAGGAAACTGGCATGTCCTAGAACTAAAAATTCTAAGACATGTGACATTACCAATTCGCACTGGGCCCGCGTGGTAGATTATGGCCCATACGCAAAATACGCGCTTTGACGTGGAGTTTTTTAAGTTGTACTATGTATATAAAATGAATGTTTGTATGTAGTGGGTAATCTGCAGAACTTCGCATCTGATTTCAAAATTTTCATTGATTGTAGGTAAGTCTGCTGATGGTAGGTAGCTGCCTATCGGTTCGCTTTTGCTAAGTGCCATAGAGCACGGGTAAAAGCTAGTCATACATACGGAATCATAACATAACATCACGCCTGTAATCCCCGAAGGGCTAGGCAGATGTGTACCTGGTAGTACACCCACATTTCTCGAGCCTATTGCCATAAATCGGGCACAAATCAAAACTCCGGACTGTTTCTGAGAAATTCCAGATGGAAAAACTCAATAACTCTTTGCCCGACCCGGGGATCGAACCCGGGACCTCATGCTCAGCAGTAGCGCTTGCGACCACTAGACCAACGAGGCAGTAAACATATGGAATCTCAAACGATTTTCCCATGGGGGTCGACAGAGATTACTAAACGACACTTAATGCACCTTTTGACTACCTTTAGTACCTAGTATGTACCTGGTTTTTCTGAAGAACATCAGCAATAAAATATCTGACAACCAGTTTAACCAAGGGGTATCGTGTTACCCAGTAACTGGGTTGTGGAGGTCAGACAGGCAGTCGCTCCATGTAAAACACTGGTATTTAGCTGTATTCGGTTAAACTGGAAGCCGACCCTAACATAGTTGGGAACAGGCTAAGCAAATGATGACTTATTTATTTCTAGGACGTCCTCTGATAAATTATATATACCTACGAGTATTTCTTTAAACCTCTGCTATGTTCCTACCCTGTTATAATATCATAAACTCCTCGAAATCTACCTACAATCATAACATAACAACTTATCCAACTAAAATAAACTCGATTATCTTAGTCTTTATATATTTAGCAAACAAGATAAAGCATTACATTTTTTTATGAGATTAGATGTGCTATATTTGTGAAGAGAGAAATATAGGTACTTACCTAATATTGATACAAAATCGCGTGGTAACACACCGGAGATATTTTATTAGTTAATAGGGTAATATATTGTGTGAACTGCTAATTATAATCTATATTAGTTTACAAACAAGCCTTTTTGGTCCAATAACCGAATAAAAATACGGTGTGTCCAGCACAAATTGGAACATTTATAAAATTGATAATACAACACTAACCAATGATGTTATATAAGTAAAAAGGTGTAGATAGGTTACATAAACAACATTCGATCTTCAAAAACGGTACACTAAGGCACGCACGCGTCCCTTGGGTCGCGACGCCACAATGAGGTAAATTGTGGCTAGTTAGCCAAATTTTAACGTGTCACTTGCTGAGCGCGTATAACCTATCTACACCTTTTACTGATAATATCATTGACACTAACTATACTACCTACCTATAGCACTAGGTACTATCCTATAGCATTAAGGTTTCTTAACCGATGAAAAAACGGAGAAGGTTCGTATATTTATTTATTTTAAACCGACTTGGAGGAGGTTCTCAATTCGATCGGTATTTTTTTTTTTAATTTTAATTTTTACATTGTGTGCTCCAATTTTTATTATTCTTTTTTATTTAGGTCTCCAAAATTAATAATTACTCGTTCGATTTGACATTATTTTACGTCAAAACTCGCTATAGGCACACTGATATTCATTTGGGCATGTTACATTATTATGTTTGTATTACATGAGTTATTATGATATGATTTATAATTCAAAGGTTGTTACTAAGCAAAGCAATGTGAGTCTCAGATTGAATAAGAATTTTATTTATTTTAAATTCATTTATTTCCATACAACTATTTTTACAGGCACAAGTACTTAGTCATATAATGATGGTTGACCAGCACCAGCAATCAACGGCTGTTACAACGGGGACAAGACACTAACCCCCTGGAATTCGGCAAAAAATACCAGGAAAAAATCCCAGAAAAGGAATCGACTAATTACTTGAAAACGTGGTGGAATTATTTTCAGGGCGTCGAAAATCTTGAACTAGACACCGTTAAGTATTAGAGCTTCAATGAAAAAGAAACTATTACGATATTTGTTTTCTTAATTTTTTATGACTACTTATAACTTTTTGGATTCATGATTTTATGTAAAAAGTACTTAAAAGCTTATCATGGACGTCATTGGTGCATGCATCTGTTTGCGAGATTATTTTTTAAAAGGTGCAACATGATTACATGACTCGTCAATTCAAAATAAATTATTTGAATTTGACTTTGCCAACAGCCGATTGAGTTATTATATTAAACAAATTGATTAATATACGCCTCGATATTTGCATAAATATAGGATCCGTCTCCAAAACTGCTAAAACTAATGAGACTAAACAATCTCCACATTAATATTTATTAAGAATTGTAAGTACCTACTTCCGTCATAGCATACCATTTGCGAAATCGATGTTATGGCCATGAACGACGACGTTGACTGGATACCTTGTAGCAAAGCGTATTATTATAGCACAGTAGGTATATAAATATTAATACAGTAGGACGACGCCTTTGATCTCTGGATAAATGCCGACAACGTCTACACGCGTTAGCCCCGAACAATACCTCCCGCACTACGAACATCGTTTTGTTCGCAGTGCGGGAGCGGCTTTCCCGCGTCTCGCCCCTCGCACCCCGCACGAATGCCCTGTCTAGACGGCTCCGTCGGACGACTGTATGTTTTTAGACTGTGGTTATAGTATATTTAGACATAGTATAGGCGTAGCATATGGCTACGCTTTGCTATGCCGTATTCATGTCATAGGTATTAACAATATTTAAAGACACAACACTCTCATTACTCTTTGCCGCAATTCATTCGACAATAGGTACCTAACCATTACGAATAGTTATCAGTAATAAGTAGTTCATAGTACGTTTAAAATGTCTGTATGATTGATGATTATCAATAGCCGATTGATAGCTATTGTCCCTGCACATCCTGTTTCAAGGGACTTGAACTGACTGCTGACCAACCGACAAAATTATGTACTAGGTAAATAGAGGTACACCACTGCCTAAACCTTTGAGAAATAAGAACAGCCCTGATAAAATGTGTATGTGCATCAACACCTTCCTTATGAATAATAAGTAGGGGTCGCAGTTTGTAAACAACAAGCCAACATTGGAATCTCAACCAACATTCATAGAAAATAAATTAGTCTACAAATATCAGAATTATTTGGGTGTTTATGAACGATCAACGAAAAAGTGCGTCCGACAGTAAAACCCGTTTTATTCAGACATATTCATAAAACAGTACCGTCTGCATAATAAATTAACGTAAATACGTTCAGTTGATGCTCATGGATATTTTATTAGCATACAGTCGTTTATTCTGCTGTCTGTGGGCGAGCACAATATTATTGTAGGCTCAGATAATTCCAATAAGAGTTCTATTAAGATGATTATTCTGTAGTGTTCAAGCTACTTGATTATACTGCGTAGTGCGTTAGTGCGTATGAGTGCGTCAGGGATGTTGGTTGATGCGCGCACTGACGATTATGCGCAAGAAAGTGTCATGATCTATTTTTCCCGCGATTTCATTCTCGTTATCAATGTTATAGCTTAGTAGCCTAAACTTACGCGGTGTCCTGCGTGAGCGACGAACACGACGCGACGCGATGCGATGCTGGGAACGCGACGAACGCTATCAACTCAACGGCATACCCTACTTGCGGCCTATATGATATGACAGTCTGCGACGAGACGCGACGTAACGCGGACTTGTTTTGAGAGCGACCAGATACGACACCATATTAAATATGAACTTTCAAGCAAAATTGTACTGTACTTCTCCATGATTCGAGAAGTAATGACCAAAATCACGTAGGACATTTGTCGCGTGGATCATCGCGTCGCATTACGTCGCGTCGTGTTGCGTCGCGCCGCGTCGTGTTCGTCGCTCACGCAGGACATGGACACCGCGTTAGCGATTTTATAGCTTTTAATCACTAAAATTAGATGCTCTTTTCTAATATTAAGTAATTTACCTGTAAACGAAGTAAAAGAAGCATGTAAAAATTGTAGCAGATGGCGCTATGTAGTTTCTGCCTACCTGGGCGAGGCTGAGAAAAAGGTGTGAGTTGATGTTTGTATGTATTTGTATGTAAGTACCTACATTAAATTTTACTGTGGTTAAATAGTACCACGGTACCACGGCAGTCTCACGGCTTGATCTTCATAGTGTAATGCTTTTAACGTCTTTTCGTGAATGGTTAATGATCTAACACAATATATTGGCATTTCTTTTTTTGCCAGTAACTACCTAACTGGCGTCCAGTTGCACGTCGAAATTCAAATCATCACTATGGACTGTGAACGGAGATACCTACCCATGGCGCTGCAGATCGCGATGCCTCTGGGTTTCACAAAAGACACGAATCCATTAGCAGTCCAAATATCCGATCAAAATAATTACGACCTGTTAGGATGGCGCTCCGTGGGTCCTTTAATTGAAACACGTATTTACTACTACACTGAATTTATTTTAAATTACACACCAAAATTACATTAGTCGGAAAAAATATGTGGTAAGAATGAATTTTGTAGGTTGACTGCCGCTGCTTGCATGGCGAGCAGTTTTATATATTATACAAATTCCCAAATCAGCTAATTTGTTATAACATCTCCCCCCTTAAGACGGAGCTTTATAATAAAAAATTAAGCGAAGGATAAAATTTAAATACAAGAATAAAATTATTCCAAACGGAAAGGGAATGGTAGAGTAAATATTTTCACAAAAATAAAAGTACAACTAGAGTAAATTAAAACATTACAAAATTAATGGAAAAAATAGTTAAAATTATACACAAATTAGTATAAATGAAAACCAATTCAAATAAGTAACAAGAGTACTACTTAATTAAAGTTAAGAGAAAATTTTGACATAACAAAATATTCAAATTACACAAGTTCAAGGGAAACCACATTTAAATATGTATAAACAAATTTAATTAAATTTAACAGCTTTAAAAATAATTTAATTACAAAAGAACAATGCAAAAACACATTGAAATATTGGATAAATAAAGACAAATAACGGTAACAGTAAATTTAAACATTACAAAATAATAGAAAAATAATTAAAATTACACAAGTTTATACAAAATGTAAACAAATTCAAATAAGTTACAAGAGTAATTGAACTTAAAGGAAAACTTAGATATAACAAAAATAATTAAGTTACACAAGTACAAAGCAAAAATACATTTAAATAATAAAATTATGTTACTTAAACAGGGATAATTTATTTAGGCTGGTTTTATTTCATTAACGTGATATTTTATACGTTTTCTATTTACACATAGGGTGACATTCGTTTTTCCGTGCGTCTTCATAATTTTATAGGGTCCCTTCCAGATTGGGGACAAAGCCTTACGCAATCTATGATGCTGTTTTAAATACACCATATCTCCAGTTTTGTAGTTTTTTCCTTTATTAGCAGAAATATCGTAATACCTTTTTGATTGCTCTTTGCTTTTGTTAATGTTTTCCAAAGCTCTTTCTCGCGAGAATTTCATTCTATACTGTAAAGCGCGGATATACTCGTGGTAAGTGGCATTATTATAGGATTCAGGAAAACTACTGGGAATAGTGGGTTTGTACCCGTATAATAACTCATAAGGGGTAAATTCAGTAGTACAATGAGGAGTTGTGTTATACGACAAAATTGCGGTTGCTAGATAGGAATGCCAGTCATCGTGATCGTCATTGACAAAAGACTTAAGGTATTCCTTAAGTGTTGCATGGCTACGCTCTAGCGCACCGTTTGTTTGAGGATGGTAAGGGGAAGAAAATATTTTTTTTATTTTAAGGATCTCGGTTAATTGCCGAAACAATTCGGATGTAAAACATGTACCTTGATCGGTAAGAATTGTTTTTGGAAACCCAAATAGAGAAATGAAATGAATTAGACTACGTGCAACTTCATCTGTTGCAGAAGTTACCATAGGATATGCAGATGAGAATTTAGTTAAATCATCTTGAAGAGTTAAAATGTATTTAAATTTCTGAAGACCAGCTTCAGGTAAAGGACCTACAATGTCTAATGCTAATCTTTCGAATGGTTTAGTACTTGATGAAGTTATAACCATGGGGGCCTTATTAGAACTACGCAATGGTTTATTCACTTGGCAGAGTTTACAATCTTTAACAAAACGTTGAATGTCAGATTGCATACTTTTCCAATAGTACGACGTTTTAATCCTGTTATACATTCTTTTGAAACCTGGGTGACCAGCTACGGTAGTCCCGTGGTTTTCTTGAAGGATATTAGGGACTTCAGCAGGATTTGGATATCGAATTTGGTTTTTATAAACATGAATTTTAATGTTAGTGCCGTGGAAAATATACGATATCATGTTATATATTTTTACATAAACTAATTTAGTGAAGGGTTCTGTAAAATCTGAAACAGATAACTCTTCAATTTCCTTGTGTGTTATAATTTGATCCCTTAATTTTAGTAATAGATTGTAAATTGTTTTGTAAGAAGTTTCTTCGTAATGATGAACTTTAGTAAATAAGAAATAGATCGTTTTATTATTTGCATCGACCGACTGTACGGTTTCAAGTTCACGCTCAGCTGATTGCAACTCAGCAGAATTTGGTATCATTGACAACAGCTGTTCGCAGTGCGGCATAGTGTTGTCGAAGTCAAGTGAAACGGGACACGCAATTATATTTTGTTTCGATAAATGTAAACTTGCATTGTGTTCTTCAATCTTCGTATCACTAGAGATGGTTTTAGTAAATTGTTTTTTCGTATATTCTTCATAGGTAGTTTTATTTAAATTGGAATGAACAATTGAATTTACTGGATAGCGAGATAAAGCATCTGCATTTGAATTTACTCGACCAGGCTTGTAAATAATCTCGTAGTCCGAAACGACCGAAACTCTGTCATTAATGTTGTTAATGGTAAATGTTTTTTCACGTAAAAGATTTGGATTTTCGAGAAATGAGGAACTGTATTTAAAATCTTTATTAAGAGACTTGGAAGTCTCTGTATGTGCACTAACCTGTGTTTGAGAAAAATTAGGAACACAGTTTGAAGGATTTAAATTACCTTTAGTAGCACTAACCTGTGTTGGAAATAATGTAGGAACACAGGGTTGAATAAAAACGTTTTTCGTGTCAATTAAATTGTGAACATTAGGTTTCGGCAGACACGGAACCGAAACCCTATTTAGTTTAAACCAGCATTTTCATTAGAAGTGTCAACATGATGTACATTAGAGCGATTATTGCTCGACACGTTACTTGAACTCGGTGCAGTTGCACTGGATAGTGTAGAGTTACGTGGATCGGTAGGCGAATTACTGTTATTGGCTTTTGCTTTAAGTTTACGACATTCGCCTATTAAATGACCACGTTTCTTACAATAAGCACAAAATTTATTTGTATAAAAATTAGAGTTATGATATTGATTAGTATGAATAATATTTTGCTCGTTATTATTAGCCGTATTAACGTGATATAATTTAGGCGAAGAAAGCTTATTTTTATTTTTATAACACTCGGAAGCGACATGGCCGCTCTTATTACATATTGTGCATTGTTTATCACGACGAGTAGATAGTTTCGATAAATTATATAATTTTTCTTCTTCAATAGCTATTGTGATAGATTCTGACAAGGCCTTTGGATTTCTACACCGCACAATATGGGAAAAATTAGAGTTTAACCCTAACAAAAACGTATTAAGAGCCAAATCTTCCATTGCGGCTATACGACCTATAAGTTCTTTATCATTTTGGCAGCTATAATGGATGTCAGCTTGTAGTCGTGTTAAACATGATTCAATGCGGATAGAAAATTGCATCACGTCTTCGGAAGGCAACTGTTTGCATTGTTGTAAATCTAATAGTAAATGAGTGGAATGTTTTTTCTCTCCAAAAGTGGTTCTAAGGAACTGTTTAATTTCTGACCAACTATTGAATTGTTTTAAGCAACAAGCCAATTGGGCTTTACCTTCCAATTGCGAGATGACATATTTACATAAAACGTTCTGCTGTTCTGTAGTTGCTAGAGAAATTGCATTTTCGCAATTTGTTAAAAACGCGGGCAATGACTCACGGTCCCCGTTAAAGGGTTTGATGAATTTTGTGAGGACAGAGAGCGTGATTTTGTCTGCCATTTTTTCTTTTATTTTTGGTGGCGGACTATCCTCTGAATAATCTGAATTAGATGAAGACGCAATTTCTTCGGAAATCTCCTTTTTTAGAGGCATTAAAATAATGATGATATAGTTATCGCATTAAAGCACTACAGAACATCAGAAACACAAAACACAAGAAAAATATGAAAGTAATATTGTATACAAAAAATGGAATAAATCTACTTTAAAAGAGTTCTAGAAAAATATTAAAATTATTTTGAAAATTTTGAAAAAAAAAATCACTTCACTGTAATTAACTTGATCACTTTCACTAGATAAATGGATAGGGAAAACTCACAGTAATAGGGATATGGCAGCAGTGCACGCGAACATTCTGGAAGGATGATGACACATACACGTAGTGTGGCGTGACACGACGTGGCGACCTGGCGATTCAGCGAATCGTATTGCAGGTCGATGACACGACACGTTGCGTTCAGCAGGCACGCGGTGCGACCACGTTGCTGATGAAGTGATGACGGATGATGGATGGTGTGCGATTGGAGGTCGTCAGCGAGACCTCGACGGAGGGTCCTCTTGTGATGCGAGCTTGCACTCGGAAGTGGAGACTGACCGTCGACCGCAAGGCAGTAGGAGATATTCCGGGGTGATGCGGGCTCTCGCTTAATAGCGGAGGCTTATCGTCGATCACGGGTAGCAGGAGGTGTTTCAGGGTGACGCGGGCTCACGCTGAATAGCGGAGGCTAATCGTCGATCACGTGGAATGCAGGTTTCCGGAGTGACGCGGGCTCACGCTAAAAGCGGAGGCTGATCGTCGATCACGTGGAATGCAGTAGCGCGGGCTTAGGCTTTTGGGGAACCCAAGGCTTATCGTCGACTACTCACCGAAAGGACTGCTAAGCCACGGAGCCAACAAATAATATGGTGCAGACGAGTGGCAACGAATCGCGACGCCTACACCTATATATCCCACTTCTGACACCAATTTGTTAGGATGGCGCTCCGTGGGTCCTTTAATTGAAACACGTATTTACTACTACACTGAATTTATTTTAAATTACACACCAAAATTACATTAGTCGGAAAAAATATGTGGTAAGAATGAATTTTGTAGGTTGACTGCCGCTGCTTGCATGGCGAGCAGTTTTATATATTATACAAATTCCCAAATCAGCTAATTTGTTATAACAGACCGATCCGATAATTTACGATCAGCAAATAACCGTCTTCTCCAATGCCCCACTCATCGTACTGACTTCATTCACTGTTCTTTCTTCGTTCAGGCTATTTCTTTGTAGAATGCGCTTCCCCAGGAAATCAGGATGGCTACCAACCGATTGGCTTTCAAATTGAAGGTTCGTGAGCACATCCACAAACAAACGGTAGTAGTTTCGTCACAGCGCTAATGTTTTCCCCTTGGCATGATTATCATGTTCATGTGTTTAAGCTTTTTTTTTTGTATATATTTATTGTATTACTTATATTATATTTTATGATATTTATCATATTTATTGTTTACATTATATAAATAAACTATGTTTACTTCTCTTGAAATTTCTTACGGAATTGCACCTACCACTGTTTGTCTCTGCATGACCTAAGGCATTAAGTTCGCCTATGTACATTTTTGTGCTTGAAGTATTAAATAAATAAATAAATATCCATAGTCCCATCCATATTCCAAATATCCATCCATCCATATCGTTATCCATTAGTCAAAATATTTAATAGTAGATCTTTATCAGACGATATTGTACAATAGTTAGAAGCCAGTTAGTTTAACAAACATTCTTATCAAAGGGTATAAAATATTCCGTGTTGAGTATTAATGTAAACGCTTTGCATAAACTACCGCTGCATCCGATTAGATTGGAAGCCAAACCCTAACACATTCGGGAAAAGGCTAGGCTGATTATGAGTTAAAATATTATCATTAATGGAAGCTTCTTTCACAAACAACTTTCTCATAATGTTTACAAAACATAATAAAGAAAGACCTTGCTAAAATCGTTAACTATCCCCGAGTATGCCAGCTTTATTAGTTTCCATCAAACAGCTATCTGCTATTCGGCAACACGCAATTTCCCTAATCACCTGACACGCCGGCCGCAAACATTAGATGAAGAATGAATGAACTTAACGCGGTCGAAATGTATACTTGAACTGTTTAATTTTTACGTAGTAAAAGTATCAAATGTATTAACTTTCTAATTACAAGGTTCAATATTTACTTCTTTGGCCAGATGCAAACTTTTCCATACAAATTAGCAATGTCGTCAGATTTTTGGATCTTTAGGTACCGTATCAGTTGGCAGCGATACGGTCGACGCCTGAAAATAATCTACTGTTAGTTATAGTCAGCAAGGTTCAAATAAGATGGCGTAACTACATATAATTATATGCGTGATGATGTCGACGATATAATAGTGACAACAAAGCGGTATTTTTCATTACTGCTGATAACGCAGGCTCACCGACTACTTAGTACCTACCTACCTATAGTTGTTCGCAAGAATTAAAGAAAATGTTTTATTGACTACAAATATCAAAACCAACGTTGTGACGTCTATAAAGTCTAGCCAGTTTAATTTCCTTTCACCTCGTAGCAGTCGTAGACTCGTAGCCGCCTGCTACGACGGATGGGCCGACCACACGTATAACTCCCAAACAGCAGTGCTATTGTATATAAATTATACCTAAAAACTATATATTTTAAGTCCAAAAGTAAGTAAACTAAACTAAACTAAAAACATTGAGTGAACTGAACTGTTAATGCCAAGCATAGACAGTGCTAGTCTAAAAACATACAGTCGTCCGACGAAGCCGTCTAGACAGGGCAATCGTGCGAGGTGTGAGGGGCAAGACGCGGGAAACCCGCTCCCGCACTGCGAACAAAACGATGTTCGTAGTGCGGGAGGTATTATTCAAGTCTAGCGCGTGTAGAAGTTGTCGGAATTTTTCCAGAGATCAAGCGCGTTGTCCTACTGTATTAATATTTATACTGTGGAATTAGTATGGAATTACACTCAAAACACTCATAGACTCTTGTAATGTCAATTTGCTTTCACTTCACCTAAATTTCATGGGATATTTTTTACGTAACAGCAGTAGATGACAGATAATTTCACCTACATTCTAACCGGACGATTTTTACATTATATCACAGCTGTATACATATATCTAGGTACAGACTCCAGCACACCAAGCTATTCCAAACGGTCAAATATCCTCAATTAAACTTGAACCTTATTTATTTTGTTACTAGCTTCTGCCCGCGACTTCGTACGCGGATCCTGTTGCTTATGCCAGCGACAACGGGGTCGTCAAAATCGAAGATCTGAAACATCTGATGTCGAATTCTATAAGCCCGGGGACGGGAAATCAATGGGATGCGCGAGACGATTCAAGATGTTCCAGATTTTTTATTTTTGTTGGTCAACAGGAAATGCCATCAGACTTAACAACTTTTGCTAAGACGCTATTTCTTTTATGGATATGTTATATTGTCTCTGGGCTTTGGAGTTACCCTACAGGTGCTCCAGATCTTCAAATTTAGTCTCACAGCAGAAAACACTCTTCACGTGGAAAAGTTTTTGCAATGGCACCATTTTTATATCTCTTTCACTTTAGGTGTTCCATTTTCCAAAATAAATTATAGCCTATAATATGTTGCGTGACGTTCACGATCAGCGGTCAGTCGCGCATCTCCTTCCCCCACTTATCTCTAGAGTCGATGTGTATATACGCTGAAAACTCAAGCGTCATGCTTTTTCCGTGAACGTCTCCAACTCGCGAGACAGTGCATGATGTTCACGATTAGCGGTCAGTCGCGCACATATTCTTCGCTGGTCTCTAGAGACCTGGATGTAGATGCGTAAATACGCTGAGAATGCAGGCGTGCTTCGCGATGCCAAGAAGTTTCCACGGAGCGAGTTGCAGCCTCATTTTCTCGAACAGCATCAAGTCTTTCCTAACGCTTTTCGGTAGATTGTTGGGATCTTATGGTCTTTAATCATTTAGCACCTTTGGAACATTGGGAAAAATTTGACCTCTTTCTAGGCATGGTTATAGTTTTATTGTGATGATACCTGATCAATTAAAATCTAAGTGGCTGCTCCCCTGCGTTACCGGGTAAGCTACCGTGTAACGAAGATAAATGGAAAAGGAAATTAAACACTCAAATAACATAAGCCCGAAGGCATACGATAAAAAAAATGGGAGTTTTAGCCAGTAGAGTCTAATTTTCAACGATATACCATCGTCATCGAAAATCAGTCCTGAACTGTTCCCGCCTTCACCGCGTAGTACCTCCTACTTATGTTATTTTATAATTCTGCAACGAAATTAGTGATAGTTTTAATTTCTATATCAAATGTTTCTGATCTTCGATTTTTATAAGTCAACAGGAAATGCCTATCAGACCGAACAACTTTTGCTAAGACGTCATTCCTATTTGAGTTATGGTGTAGCTGGGCTCTTGGAGTTCCACAACAGGTGTTCCAGATCTTCGATTTTTATGCGTCAACAGCGAGTGCTCATAAGGCTGAACAACGTTTGCTAAGACGTCATTCCAATATATGTTATAGTGTAGCTGGGCTCTTGAAGTTCCACATCAGGTGTTCCGGATCTTCAAATTTATTCTCTCAGCAGAAAATGCTCATAACGTGGAACAATTTTTGCTATGGTACCATTTTTGTATCTCCTATAGTTTAGATGGTCTGTTGCGGTTCTGCATCAGGTGTTCCGGATCTTCAAATTTATTCTCTCAGTAGAAAATGCTCATCACGTGTAACAATTTTTGCTATCGGACCATTTTTGTATCTCCTATAGTTTAGCTGGTCTGTTGCGGTTCTGCATCAGGTGTTCCGGATCTTCAAATTTATTCTCTCAGCAGAAAATGCTCATCACGTGGAACAATTTTTGCTATGGGATCATTTTTGTATCTCCTATAGTTTAGATGGTCTGTTGCGGTACTGCATCAGGTGTTCCGGATCTTCAAATTTATTCTCTCAGTAGAAAATGCTCATCACGTGTAACAATTTTTGCTATCGGACCATTTTTGTATCTCCTATAGTTTAGCTGGTCTGTTGCGGTTCTGCATCAGGTGTTCCGGATCTTCAAATTTATTCTCTCAGCAGAAAATGCTCATCACGTGAAACAATTTTTGCTATGGGATCATTTTTGTATCGCCTATAGTTTAGCTGGTCTGTTGCGGTTCTGCATCAGGTGTTCCAGTTTCCAAGATAAATTATAGCCTATGTGTTGCCCAGACTTAATATCTATACAACAAAAAAAAATCATTTAAATCCGTCCAGTAGTTCCCGAAGATTAGCGTGTGCAAACAAACAGACAAACAGACAAACAGTCAAACAGATAAACAGACAAACAGACAAACAGACAAACAGACAGACTTTTTTTTTTGGATTCGTGCTCTATTACTGTTTCTAAACCCCCCTAAATTATTATTTTTTAAATATATTCAATGTACAGACACAGTTTTTTTACAGTCTTATTATATGTATAGATAAAGGTGAAAAAACTATCAAAGAAATTTGTCAGATTGGGGTAACCTGATGTGAAGGCCTATGTACACAGTCTCGTGATTATTTTTCCTGCTGTACATTGTTAGTTTTATTTGAAACTGATTTATTAACAAGAAACTATGACGTCAGTATATTATTTTTGTATACTGAGCTACTGCGATATCTGATAAGGGTATTTCGGCAGCTTTAAAGTATTTGTGACTTAGAAATATAAATCATAGCTGACGTAGGGATTGGCTATGTATTTCGTAACGGAAACACAGTTTTATGTCAATGTACCTGGCAAACACCTTGTTGTTGTGTGACGCATTGTTAATTGTGGCGCCATTTGTAATAAAACTGTCAGTGATCGTCTGTACCTTGTCGGCGACTTCGCATAAGGTGCCTATTAGGAAAAAGGTTTATAAAGACCAATATCTTAAAATGTTTCTCTGGTACAGACACCAGCACATCAACCTACCCCAAACTGTCAAATTTTCCCAATTGAACATGAACCTTATTGTGTTTGGAATAAAGTTGAAAACCCATCAAAGAAATTTGACACATTGGGGTAGGTTGTTCTGTGTGGCATCTGTCCTACCAAACAATAAATATATTATGCTAATATAATAGAGCCAAGTAGTTTTATTAGTACTTTTTATTCAATCTCTAATATGCAAAAGCTCAGCATAGACATCTGACTATAGCAATCGCGATTAATTTGCTGTTATGAATTGAAGAGTTTCGTTGTCCGTCTTCTTCATCAGTTTATCTTCACCAAGTGATACTTTCTAAATGAAAATGCTTGATTTGTTACTAAAAATGTTGAAATCAGTGCGTGTGTAGGTATCTATATTTTTTGAGGAGTTACCTCAATTCCTCGAGGATCCCTCATCAGATATGAATTTTGATACAAATCCAAATGGGACCAATCTGTTAGTATACTATATCAAATGAAAAAAGAATTTTGGAAATCGGTCCATAAATGACGGAGTACTGAGGTCACAAACGCTTAAAAAAAATACAACCGAATTAAGAACCTCCTCCTAAGTCGGTTAAAAAGTAGGGTCACATCTAGGATATATCCTAGATATCTTGACTGCCTCATTGGTCTAGTGGTCGCAACCGCTGCTGATCATGAGGTCTCGGTTCGATCCCCGGGTCAGGCCAAGTGATATTGAGTTTTTCCATCCGGAATTTCTTAGTAGCAGCCTGGAGTCTGAATTTGTGCTCGATTTATGGCAATAGGCTCACCCCCAATTACAATGGGACCTAATTATTAATAACGAAATGTGGGTACCTACGACAGGTAGGTACACCTCTGCCTCACCCTTCGCGGATTACAGGCGTAATGTTATGTTATGTAAGTATGGTTTTACCATAAAGCATCCGACTCACTTTTGTTATCATTTAGCATGCTAAGTGAATAAACGTAAATAGGTCTGGATTCCGTATTAGTGTTATTAAAAGAAATAAGTCACTGCAAAGTTATTTTAAATGCATGTAATTTTTAAAACCACGTAAATCTTGTGCAATAAAATGAAAAATCAATCAATCATCCATCTCAATTTGGAGTACAATAAAATTACATTTATTTTTAGTAAGTAGGTAAGAACACATTAATGTTTATAATAGTGGCGTTTCCTAGCTGTCCGATTTCTGAGCTATGAGCCCATTACCTCTTCCATCCTCTTCCCATTACCTCTTCCTCCTCTTTCTTCTGAGAGAAAATAGTAATGGGCTATTTGACAAAATTTTAGGTTTTAGTCCCTCATCTAGATTACAAGATAATATTCAACACACATTTTTTTCTTTTTTCACGTTTTTATTAAAAAAATAACGGCGATACATCGAGTCAAAATGTCGCATGACGTCACTATAGCCAGTACAGTTTATATTAGATAATGATGTTACAAGCCCCTTCTCCTCAACTTTAATGCGCTTAATCTAAGCAGTTTTCCATCCATTTGAAAAAGAAAAAAATACGTGTCGATCATTTTCTTGTAATCTAGTTGAGGGACTAAAAACTTAAATTTTGTCAAATAGCTCAGTTAATTCAAGCAACAAGACTAACAATAACAACAACAACAACGTTAACACAGGTACTATAACATACTTACGAATTATGTTAGACGGAAACAGGTTGTGACATCATTGCTACATAGTGACAGGCCCAGCCGAAACCTTGCAGCAATGGTTTATTTACAACACACAGTCAAGCCTGCTCGCAAACCCTTTGCCACTTCCTAGTTTTTTTTATTCTGAGAACATAACATCTCACCTGTAATATTGTAAGGGTTAGGCAGAAGGGAAATATATAAGACCAACACTTTGACCGATTGCGGGTAATTGCGTGCAATTCCTGTTTAAAGCCGTGGTGCTACTAAAAAAAAAGCGGAATGAAAAACCTAAAAACACTTGCTTGACTCTGAAACTGAACCCAGGACATGATACTTAGCCGTATGGTTTGTAACTTCTAGACCAACGAGGCAACAATTCGATTTAAAAATAATAGTCGTATCAGGAAACCATTCTGTAAATTTCTTCATCGATCACTATCAACAGAAGATTGTCAAACCATATCAAAAAATAAATTCCTAGCGTCATTCCATTTAAAATTATCAACATATTAATCATTACTATATCAGACACAGATAGCAATTTATTCGACCACTGTTTGTAAAGTTATAAAATAGATTCTATTTTCGGTTATCATATAGTATCGATGCGTTATCGATTTTGATGACGATTTCTTAGGTGTTTACAACCGGCATGTGTTAATTTATCATTATTTCGGTTGCTACTTAAGTTTTTGTTAATTACACTATGCAGTTAACAGTATTTTGTAGTGGAAAATATTTTTATGAATGCGATGCGCAAAATATCACGTAAATGAGGTCTAATTACGAAAATTGAGACTACTTTATCGTGAAAAATCATAAACTCATTGTTGATCCTTTTGAATGGTATTATGTAAGTATACTTTGTACCTACAAGTGACCGAAAAATTTCAAAAATATTCTGTACTTAATCTACTTGAATGAAATACCACGATTCAATTCAATTGACATCACATTGTTAGTAATGATGAATAAGGTAGTAATATTCCTTACAGGTCACCAATGCCCTATGGAAGGCTTTACTTATCATGACACAAAAATATATTCCCCCAAGGGCAAGGCAGAGGTGATGCTAGTTATGTTAGTTTAAGTCTCATGTTGTGGGCGAGGCTTTTACTATTAACCAAGGTATAACTAGGTGGAAAAATTTAATGACAATTTGCTTGACTCGGGAATCGAACTCTGCTAGTCAGCAGCTTTAAAAACTATAAAAAAAGTTGTCTTCAGAATGGTTACATAAACAAATACAGCTTTCTAAAAATTGGCAAAAGAAAACAGGTAGGTATACTTCCATTCCTAGATTTTTAAATGTTAGGTCGTATAATAAAGATGCTCGTCAAGATTATAATCATGGTGAATTGTCTGGAGTAGACACTTTAACTGCCTCTGCCTATAATATTATAATGTGACACGTGCCAGGTCGTCGGAGTACAAGTGCGGTTGACGAGCTCAGCGGGCGGTAAATTGTAAGGCATCGCAATTTGCACGCACACCCGAATAGGTAGGTACACGGTCAGAGATGTTATCATATTTTTGTATAGTGTTAGAGTAGCCGTTTGTAGTTGGTCTAGAAAAATAACATGTATATCTTTGTAACTACATAGGTAGGTAGTTTAGAAAGTTGTTGTTTTTTTCAATCGTTGTCCCACACTATTATCGTAAGTACCTACTTATAATATCTACCTATGTCCTCGAATTCCCTTGTATCAATCATAATATTATGGTGCTTAAATCTTATATCGATCTCATATTTTAAATCTTAAACCTTTAACATTTTGTGGGCATTCAACTTTTTCTATTTGTGTTTTGTGTCTTAATTTTTGATTAAATACTAGAATGTTGATAATTTTACATGTGTATACATCAAGATTAAGAATAAGTAATACAATATTTGCACACCTTATTAGGTAATGAACTAATGATACAGTGTTTTTTCTTTTTATTTATTTGGAATATCTGTTTATGTCTGTATTCAACAAATAAATAATTTAATTAGATTTGGTGCGTTAGCAAACACAAACAGTCACATTTTTATTACTAATAACAAAACCCTATAAAAATTGTATGGAATTTCTGATTTATCGAACGTTAATGATAATAATGGTCGACTTTGTCTAGGCCCCCTGGAACAAGTTCAAATGGTCAGCAGAAGTAAACTATGTAGTAATCTACATAGTTTACTTCTAAAAACAAAAAAAATCCTCTGAAAGATGTTGCCCGGTCGGTGTTTAAAAAATAAAGAATCAATCTTACCTATTAGATATGTACCTACGTAGCAATTGTGTTGGCCTTCATTGCAATACTTTTATCATACATGTATAGCAGAAAGTGGGTGGGAGATCAAAATGGGCTTTCCCATGATTGTGAACGACTGACAGGGAGACATCCGTTTATCTACCTACGCAATCAATCACATAGTACAATAAATAAATACACAATGATTGATTGCCAGCACAAATTAGCGGTGATGCATAAATATGGACCATTGTGTAGAATGCAAACATGTCGATGACACATATACGCATAGAACGTGTTAGATGTCAGGTATCTCGTATCACCAACGCAAGAGAAAATGGTGGATGTAGCAAAATATAGACGCAGTAGTGGTTAAAACCAGAAATTCAAATCATAATTTGTTTGTTTTAAGTCGAGAATCAGTTTTTCATTCGTCAATGAAATAGAGTGCCCAAAAACCTCTTACGGTTGAAGCCATTGTTTGTAATATTGTTTTGAGCAATTCGACAAAGACGGATTGACAGCTCAGTGAACAATCTAGCGTTTGATAATAACAACAACAGCATAATATGCGGAGTTTACGGCTTCCAACGTGTGTATGAATAATCGAAGTAACAGCTAGGTAAAAATATTACATCTTGCTTGCGGCATAAATTCTGCATAATTGACCTCCATCACAAATTTACGAATATACAGATCTAAGTAAGTAGAGTAGAGTAATTTATTATAAAGAGGAAAAACTTAGTTGTTTGTATGTAGAGAGAGTGTATAATCTCCGAAACTATTCATCCGATATCAAAAAAATGATTAAAAATGGAAATATAAACATCGACTTTGGCTATATAAAGAATAGTTATTTGTTATACAAGACTGCAAAGTTGCTTTTTAACCGCGTGTTCAATTTTGATGACCGAGCAAGCGAAGGATTCTAAAATTGAATCACGAGCGCAGCGAGTGATTCAAAATTAGAATCGTGAGCGTTAGCGAGGGAATCAAAAGAGCACGAGGTGAAAAATCTTTGCACTCGAGTGCAACACGTAACTTTTCATTCCACGTCAGCGAGGAAATGACTAAATGCAAAAAAAAAAAACGTTTTCTGAGAAAGTTTTGGCTCCTTTTGCTAGTCGCCACGTGTTGAACATATCGTACTGTTTTAAATACTTCTCGCGTGATTGTTGAGGGAGAACGCTCATTTGCGCATCATTAACAGTTTCAGTCAATTCTGTTGGCGTCAAACAAACTTCCTCGTCGCTAGAATCACTCATTTTAGTTTTTTCACTTGTTTTCAAGTTTCTTGTTTTTAATTTAAGGTTTAACAATGACGTGAAAAAATGCCGCGTAAAGAACCGCGCGATAGGTCCTATTTGTTCTATGGAACATGAAGTAAAAGAACAAATTGAGAAAATATGGTCCATGTTTGTACGATAGAACAGTTTGTACTTTTTGTCTCAAATTGTTCCATAGAACAAACTAAATTTTATTATTTTGTTTTGTTGCTTTTGTTTTTCAAAATAAATATATTATGAAGCGAGTAGTTTCATTTTTTTTATAGTGAACTGTACGCAGTATTAACGTCAGTGATTAATGTCATTCACGTCTTATATATCTCATGAAATATATCTCATCATCATGGAAGAATTTGGGAAAAGCGATTCCCATTTAGTTCTGTGCATTCACAGACAAATAAAAACAGGAGCAAAAGCTAGTATTTAGTTCTATAGTACAAATAGGGACAATGTTTTCTCAATTTGTTCTATTACGACGTCATGTTCCATAGAACAAATGGGACCCACCGGAACCGCGTACAAAGCAAATTGAAAAAAGAACACCAAGAAGGTTCAGAGTCTGAGTTTTTAACAAATTAAAAAAAAGTTGTATGATATATTCGGCACCATAGAGGTAGCAGTAAATAGGTTTAATGGTTTTTTTAATTCCCAAACTTAGTGCACACGATGTTCTAAATTCAATTTACTTTATCCTCTAGAGAATAAAAACGGCTTTTCCACTCAGATATTGAAGATTAAAAATACTCTTTCCGAGATGGTGGGATGAAAAATGCTTTATTGTATAGTAGATCTTCTTGTGAACAAAGAAGAGGGCATAGGCTGGTATTATCACATAATGACTGAAGGGCAATGGTATCGTCTCATTATACAGAGAACGCATGAAAATTAATCAACACACTGCCTAAAGGCGTGTTGGCCGTTTCTGAGTTACAGTAGTTATAAGTTCAGGTTTCCTCGTGATATTCTTCTTCACTGATGTCAGTCAGTACCAATTTTTTTTATTTAGTTTCGATGGTCCTAGTGTATCATTTTTTTTTATTGTATCGTTTTTTATTTTTTATTTATTTTTGATGTAATGTCGTAGACCTAGTCATGTATTCCAGTTTTGTACATGTAAGCGGGCACGCCCTTTTTACTTGAAGACTTATATTTATTCCGTTAGTTGTATTTTATTTTTTTGCATGAGTTTAGTTGTCAACGTCGGTACTTACTATTCTTATTACTACTGTCTTGTATATTGGTGTGTGCTAGCTAGCATGTAGCAAATTATTTAATTTAAATGATTAAGTTTATTAATTACCATTGCTGTTTAAACTGTTCTTCTAACATATCAGACAGACGTGTTGCTGGGGAGTTTGTTCCGCCACTTCTTCTTCCCAGCAAAAACACTAGGAAGTGGCGAAGGCCGGGCGTTTTGGGGGACTGCCTTATGTAATTTTTGACGTTCAAAAAGTGCTGATCCTCAGCCTAATTTGAATAAATGACTTTTGATTTTGATTGTTTTAATATAAATTTTGTTACCGCATAGTACGAGCTTATACCTATGAATTAACAAAGTCACATTGGTACTTGTCTATGGTACTTGTCTGTTTTGAACTCATAAATTCGTGCATGAGAGGCGAAGCTCAAATGTTTTTGTAGTAACTTAAACCTAACACTTAAACTATTTATTTGGCTAAAACTATGAAATAAGACATTAAAACTACAAGCATACACATTACCTACATACATAGTTATAAAATATATAGATAAGGTACCTATTTCCAAATTGATTTTAGAAAATAATTATTTACCATAATATACGGGTTGTATCATTTCCGACGCACTGTTACTACTAGCTACTTATTTTGATGTTTTTTAACTTTTTAGAAAAAATAAATACCTACAACTTTTCCACTTTCGAAATATTGATCATAGTTTGCCCGCGGCTTAGGTTGCGTTTATGTAGATTAACCAGATAGACGAATAAAAGAGGTACCTACAGATAAAGAAATTCGTTTTCTAAACCCTTGATACAAAATTTTATGGCAATCGGTAGAGTGATTAAGGCGTGAAAGCATAATTGAATAGTCAAACGAACTTACCTGTAAGTGAAGTTCGACGGTAATTATACGAAGTCTTTGTTTCATTCGAAAATGAGATAGGTTTACTTGTATGTATAGTCCGTTACATCAACCGGCGTCACATTAGTTTGTAGCATTCATCCAAAAACTGAACGCATCTCCTCTTGTTACGCGCACCTGTCAGTTATCTGTCAAATATCTTCATTAAGTTCACAGCAAATGATTGGTTTTACAACGTGGGATCCATGCACAAAATTGTATTTAGATAGCATGTATTGTTTGGGTCGGGTGGGACTCTTCTCATTTTCGAATGAAACAAAGACTTCGTATAATTACCGTCGAACTTCACTTACAGGTAAGTTCGTTTGACTATTCAATTATACTCGTCTTTGTTTCATTCTCAATGAGATAGGTTTACTTGTAGATGTTTAAATACAAGTTGTAAAAGCAATCAATAATTATTAAAGAGTTAAAAATAACAATGAGTTATTTTTAATTTTTTAAAAAGAATCAAAATAAAAACACAACATCGAATTACAATTCAAATAGAATCATACTCGTCAAAACTAAAATAGAAAATGTCTATTATTAATATTTCCATTTGGAAATTTAGGAAGCAATGGTTGTGGCTAAATTATAACAGCCGCATGGGTCGATCGAAGGTTAAGCTACGCTTGACGAGGTCGGTCCGTGGATGGGTGACCATTTATTACATACCAAGACTCCTCCGTGCCTCGGAAAGCACGTTAAGCCGTTGGTCCCGGCTGTCATTTGTAGATCTTTGACAGTCGTTACTTGTAGTCAGAAGCTCGAAAGTCTGACAACCAGTTTAACCAAGGGGTATCATGTTACCCAGTTACTGGGTTGTGGAGGTCAGACAGGCAGTCGCTCCATGTAAAACACTGGTATTCAGCTGCATCCGGTTAAACTGGAAGCCGACCCCAACATAGTTGGGAAAAGGCTAGGCAGATGATGATGAGGAAGCAATGGTTGACCCTACAGTTCACGTGTATAACTTAATAAAGTTGATATTAAAAAACCCCCTTACTGGCTGAAATTCTTACATAAAACGCGCTAATATTAAGTTCACTCTTTCTTCCATAGCCCTGGTAATTCAACGGCTGACACTGGAGCTCACAGTTCAGCGATATTGTTACAATGTTTAGTAGGTACTTACCATAGAAATCTAAATAATAGGAGAAGTGGCATGGGGGCGTGTCGGTGTCTCCGCGACATGCTCAAAATAATCACGTCGCGCGAACTTGTGTGCTTTCGACCGCGATTGTGACATTTTATAGCAATGCCGTGTTGTTCAGTGTTTTTTTGTAAAATCCGAAGCACAAATCAAAACTATGTAAATCACGGAATTACTTATTACATGTAAGTACACGTATTTTACTATATTTGTCTATCTAATCATGCAAAACAACAAAACGTAATATATTTCTTGCTTTTACTATGTCATTTTTGTTTTAAAAAATCACAGCGACTGTACTATTGTTGAAATAAATACATTGCTCCGTAACCACTACCTAAGTTTGTCGCTAAGTGGCTGGACAAGCAATGGAAAAATCACACAACGATACTTCATTGAGCGGATGCATCGCGTAGTACGGCCGCTGCTTCATGCGACGAAGTGATAGCGACCGTTGTTTTTGTGTGCGTAAGTTGTATGGTGCATGGTAAATACACGCTGTGTTTGACAGCATAAGGTTTATAATTGATTGTGTAGTACGTTCTGTTTTAAGAAATGCGGGTGTGTGCGCGACTGCGTATCTATTGCTTTTACTGAACTGCATGTGTAGTAGTTGCCGTGTGGTAGGGGCAAAGTGGAGACACATGGTTCCGATACATTTTCGACTAACGGGCATATCTCCTTCTTTATTATATCTATGGTACTTACCTACTGTTTTGTAAAACAGTTTTGTAAAATAGAAACCTTGTAATTGTCCATCTCCTAATTTATTATTAATGCTTCATCATATCAATTGTAATAGTTGTAATTTTCTTAATATTTGTAAAATAAAATAAAGTTTGGCTATTTTGTTATTACAGTTTTAATTAACTTATTAATCTTGATAATTAGTCTTATGGATTTAAATTATGATTACCTATGTCTAATTGGATCACTCTATTTTTATAATGTAGATTGTTATCATCCTTTGACCTGTAGTTATCGCAAATAGACTCAAAAAACCTTCTTGGTAACAAAGTATAAATGACCTTGTCGCATCATTGCATGTAAGTATTTAAAATATAATTATTAAGTAAACATGAAAAAACATCCCAAGTATATCTAGGTTTAAGAGGTCTTATTATGAAGCCTTTAAATAATCTTTTCATTTTATCATCATCTGATGCGGTCCTATGATCAAGGCTAGAGCAGATCAAATATAAACAAAACTTTCATAGGAAAATCTCCTTCCAGTAGTCTCATTATGATATTGAGCAGCATAAGTTACGGTAGGCTTGGTACTGCTACAATTTACAGTTTTTAGTCAAACGCATGGTTGTTTGTAAGAGATCACTTACCTATAATAAGAATAATAAATCAGCGCATTGTATTTACCCCATATAACTCTTTAAGTTACTATTTTAAAGTTATTAAGGTGGAAAATCAAGAGTATTCTATACTTTTAAAAATAAATAAATTTAAATAAAATCTTTTCATTTTGTATTTAACTAACTTAATATGGACTACTTTTCGGTCTATTATAACTATTCTTGGCGCTTATTTCAATTTCCTGTGAAGGACATGTAACAATCTAGAAAGATAGTGCCAAGGAGATAATTAAAGGGTTAAATGCCTCAGGGACTTGTATCAACAATCTCTGAAATATCGAGAACCATGGTTTGACTGATCAACGGATGAAGTACAAACAGTACCTTGTGCTTCGTCTTTAAATTGAGTACAAGGAGAACGGAGAGAGTTCATAAAACTTAATACCTTGTATGATTGAGACCAATGCAAAAAAGAAACCATGTACTTTGGCACTTTTGTATTGATCTGGAAAGCAGACAAATTAATTAGTGTTTCACCCGAAGGTTTCACCAAATAAATATGTAATCTCTTGAAAATTTGTATTACTTATTAGTGATTTTGTAATGTTTACTTCTCTATTAATTAAAATTTAGTCATGTAGAAAACCAAAATCAAAAAACCCTTTGGTTTGTAATCACACCACTGCCAATTCTTTTTAGTAATGGTATATATATATAGGTAGGTAGGATATTGAACTCCTCCCAATCAATTGTTGATATTGTAGTCATATAATCCTTTCTCAATCAAATTTCACTATCTGTTGGGTGTCTGGCAAGGCATTACAGACTAAGTAGGTAGCAATTGAATCTAAAAAATAATTTGAAGCTTAGCTTCATTCTCAGTCCATTGCTTACATGCCTCCAAAGGCCTCTCAAATAACCTCTTGGAAATGACCTTGTGGAAAAAACATTTGTAAATAAATAAATATTCCACAACTTTCACACAACGCCTCTTAGTTCCAAACTAAGCAGAGTCTGCGTTATGAGTAGGTAACTAGGTACCAAACAGCTGATAAAACAATTACATATTTCTAAATAAATATATAATATATTACAGACTAGCTTCTGCCCGCGACTTCGTACGCGGATCCTGTTGCTTATGCCAGCGACAACGGGGTCGTCAAAATCGAAGATCTGAAACATCTGATGTCGAATTCTATAAGCCCGGGGACGGGAAATCAATGGGATGCGCGAGACGATTCAAGATGTTCCAGATTTTTTATTTTTGTTGGTCAACAGGAAATGCCATCAGACTTAACAACTTTTGCTAAGACGCCATTTCTATTATGTATATGTTATATTGTCTCTGGGCTTTGGAGTTCCCCTACAGGTGCTCCAGATCTTCAAATTTAGTATCACAGCAGAAAACACTCTTCACGTGGAATAGTTTTTGCAATGGCACCATTTTTATATCTCTTTCACTTTAGGTGTTCCATTTTCCAAAATAAATTATAGCCTATAATATGTTGCGTGACGTTCACGATCAGCGGTCAGTCGCGCATCTCCTTCCCCCACTTATCTCTAGAGTCGATGCGTATATACGCTGAAAACTCAAGCGTCATGCTTTTTCCGTGAACGTCTCCAACTCGCGAGACAGTGCATGATGTTCACGATCAGCGGTGAGTCGCGCACATATTCTTCACTGGTCTCTAGAGACCTGGATGTAGATGCGTAAATACGCTAAGAATGCAGGCGTGCTTCGCGATCCCAAGAAGTTTCCACGGAGCGAGTGCAGCCTCATGTTCTCGAACAGCATCAAGTCTCTCCTAACGCTCTTCGGTAGATTGTTGGGATCTTATGGTCTTTAATCATTTAGCACCTTTGGAACATTGGAAAAAATTTGACCTCTTTCTAGGCATAGTTGTAGTTTTATTGTGATGATACCTGATCAATTTAAATCTAAGTGGCTGCTCCCCTGCGTTACCGGGTAAGCTACCGTGTAACGAAGATAAATGGAAAAGGAAATTAAACACTCAAATAACATAAGCCCGAAGGCATACGATAAAAAAATGGGAGTTTTAGCCAGTAGAGTCTAATTTTCAACGATATACCATCGTCATCGAAAATCAGTCCTGAGCTGTTCCCGCCTTCACCGCGTAGTACCTCCTACTTATGTTATTTTATAATTATGCAATGAAATTAGTAATAGTTTTAATTTCTATATCAAATGTTTCTGATCTTCGATTTTTATAAGTCAACAGGAAATGCCTATCAGACCGAACAACTTTTGCTAAGACGTCATTCCTATTTGAGTTATGGTGTAGCTGGGCTCTTGGAGTTCCACAACAGGTGTGCCAGATCTTCGATTTTTATACGTCAACAGCGAGTGCTCATAAGGCTGAACAACTCTTGCTAAGACGTCATTCCAATATATGTTATAGTGTAGCTGGGCTCTTGAAGTTCCACATCAGGTGTTCCGGATCTTCAAATTTATTCTCTCAGCAAAAAATGCTCATAACGTGGAACAATTTTTGCTATGGTACCATTTTTGTATCTCCTATAGTTTAGATGGTCTGTTGCGGTTCTGCATCAGGTGTTCCGGATCTTCAAATTTATTCTCTCAGCAGAAAATTCTCATCATGTGGAACAATTTTTGCTATGGGACCATTTTTGTATCTCCTATAGTTTAGCTGATCTGTTGCAGTTCTGCATCAGGTGTTCCGGATCTTCAAATTTATTCTCTCAGCAGAAAATGCTCATCACGTGGAACAATTTTTGCTATGGGACCATTTTTGTATCGCCTATAGTTTAGCTGGTCTGTTGCGGTTCTGCATCAGGTGTTCCGGATCCTCAAATTTATTATCTCAGCAGAAAATGCTCATCACGTGGAACAATTTTTGCTATGGGACCATTTTTGTATCGCCTATAGTTTAGCTGGTCTGTTGCGGTTCTGCATCAGGTGTTCCAGTTTCCAAGATAAATTATTGCCTATGTGTTGCCCAGACTTAATATCTATACACCAAAAAAAAAATCATTCAAATCCGTCCAGTAGTTCCGAAGATTAGCGTGTGCAAACAAACAGACAAACAGACAAACAGACAGACTTTTTTTTTTGGATTCGTGCTCTATTACTGTTTCTAAACCCCCCTCAATTATTATTTTTTAAATATATTCAATGTACAGACACAGTTTTTTTACAGTCTTATTATATGTATAGATAAATTATACCCAGACACAAGACAAACGATTGTGCTAAACACAAAAAACATTGTCCCGGGTGGGAACCAAACCCAAAACCTCTAACATAGCAGTCAGGGTCACTAACCACTAGACCAACAGGCCCGTAAGAAATAAAATAAATGTTTCTAACATCAAAATTTTCTTTACTCTGACTATGTTCATGAACTACCATTAAAGTTCTAGTTTAAAGATGCAGTATTCAAGGTAGTATCTATTCCATAATAATTCATTCTCATTATTAACTTATCAAATAAAAGACAACATATTCAATAGGTGATAAGCAAGTGGATGTAATATTTCCATTCATCTGAACGTGAAATCTGACTATAGTTGACTTGACATGATTTTTCTTTACAAACTTATAACAGTTGTTTAGTTTGTTAGTTACGAATCTTGTTTTTCCTTGTTTATCTACAGTTAACTGAATTATTTCTTGTAAATAATGATCATTATATATAACCCAAAAAACATAAAACAATTAATTGTTGCCATTTCCTTTGGAGAGTATATAATGTTTTATGTGTATAAATATTGACCAGGCAATAAGCCTGTTTAAAAACTACCTCTATCAGAAAGTCATTTTTCTGTTAAATATCACTTGTGCGGTAGACTTTCCATTTCAAATATTCTGTTTTAACAAAAGTCTTCAACTTCTTTAATTTTGAAATTAATGAAAAGTTTCCAATGGGCTTTTTTACCAATAAAAGACTGGTAAACTCAGCTTGAGTAGTCTGACCAATTTCTATTGCTCAGAAAGTATTTATAAATTACAGATATTATCTGAAAAGATTCCTCTTTGTAGAGTGTTTCTTTCAATGAAAAGTAACTTTGGTGTAGTTTAGTATGAAATAAAGTTGTACAGTAGTTACAATCTTATCACAAAATAATAACCACAAATAGTAGTGATGATTAGTTATCAATCACATAAATTAATTTTTAAAATGCCCACCTGTGGGTGTATTTTGCAGCGCTGATGAATCCTCCGGTCTTCTCATGTTTTCTCAACCACTGGTGTCTCAGATGATGCCTCCCCCCCCCCCATTTTTGGAGTGAGGTTGGTTCCACCAGTTTAAAGCTGCTTGTTTGGGAAGTATTGGGTCTTCACCAAATAGGTATGTTACTGACTCCGAATAAGGCAGAAAACTCTTGATGTCTTTATGACTGTTACTAGCAGGGAAAAATGTCCCTCTGTATGTAATACATATATCATACCTTAAAGTATCACTCCAATTTGTTACATCTCATGCTCCAGAGTGTCTAGACACATTTGAAGGTTTAAGTTAATACAAGGCAGGGCGATGACGCCCTGATGTTGTCTTTATCTTCTCTATGCTTATTAAATAACATATTTTGTTAAGCTTCATCATCTGCCTAGCCTTTTCCCAACTATGTTGGGGTCGGCTTCCAGTTTAACCGGATGCAGCTGAATACCAGTGTTTTACATGGAGCGACTGCCTGTCTGACCTCCACAACCCAGTAACTGGGTAACATGATACCCCTTGGTTAAACTGGTTGTCAGACTTTCGGGCTTCTGACTACAAGTAACGACTGTCAAAGATCTACAAATGACAGCCGGGACCAACGGCTTAACGTGCTTTCCGAGGCACGGAGGAGTCTTGGTATGTAATAAATGGTCACCCATCCACGGACCGACCTCGTCAAGCGTAGCTTAACCTTCGATCGACCCATGCGGCTGTTATAATTTAGCCACAAGCTCCTCTTTAGCCACAAGCTCCTGTTAAGCTTCTGAGTAAGTATTAGATACCTGGGTAATCTATTTTGGTAAATCTTTTCCTGATTTCTCCATTTTGTGAATCTGATCATCTTATGTCTTTTCCAAAGGTACCTGTTCTTCAATCATTCCAATTTACCAACTAGAATCTGCATAATACAACTTTTGTTTGAAGATTTTCTATGAACTCCGGAGAAACATTTTTTGTTTTTTTTTTCATTCATTTCAGATGAATTGTTCTAATGAATTTATTACAGTGTCTGTAGAAAACAGTTCATGCTGTAAAGGCAACAAACATTGTACCATATAACCATGTAAGTTCCCACAGAACTTCCCTTGAAGGTTATAAGAGAATAGTCAACCACGTGTGTCCCTAAAGAACACCCCACAGATTGCTTAAATCACAACATAGCTAGTGTAAACCACGTGCGCTCCCGCAGAACGCCCCACAGGTTCTAGGCAAGTTGCTCACTATATAGCCATTTTTAATCACAAATGCGTTTTCAAACGCTCCACAGGTTGGGCTATTTACTGCCAATACTGCCATTGTTGACCACGTACGTTCCCGCAGAACGTCCCACAGGTCAGGCATGCACTTGTGTTGCTCACTATTAGCCATTTTTCATAACAAATGCGTTTTCAAACGCTCCACAGGTTGGGCTATTCACTGCCAATACTGCCATTGTTGACCACGTACGTTCCCGCAGAACGTCCCACAGGTCAGGCATGCACTTGTAGGTTGCAAGCACAGTAGCACGTGCATAACGCAAAAAACACAAAGCGCACCCTATGTTTTCATATTCACTAGCTTTAATACGCACACAGGGTCTTGATTTGCTATAGTTATAATCAGGCAAGTATTTGAATCAATCTTCTGATGAACTATTTACAGAAAACAGTTTAAAGGCGGCCATTTTTGATAGGTATTTTCTTACCTTCTTCGTGACTTGAATCAAGTTTTAGCATTTAATACATCTCTCAGTCGTTTTGATATTCTAATTTTATCTAGTGAATTCCTTTTTCCCATTTTTATGCTATTTGGAACAGTATTTTCACAATACAACACAAAATATAAAAAAAACATAGGAAAAAGCTGACGCCATTAGGTGACATAAAAAACCAATGAAGATATTTGACAGATAACTGACAGGTGCGCGTACAAGAGGAGATGCGTTCAGTTTTTGGATGGATGCTACAAACTAATGTGACGCCAGTTGATGTAACGGACTATACATACAAGTAAACCTATCTCATTGAGAATGAAACAAAGACGAGTATAATTAATGTAGTTTTAGAAGTAAAAACTAATACCACCCCTCGCGTCGGGGGTTAAAAACAGCTTCAGTGAGAATTAACATGTTATCCGCGAGAATTATGAACACATATTGGAATAAAAGTTATAGGTTATAGCGATGAAAAATATGGTTAAGTAGTCGATGTATCGAAGCATCTGCTTTTAATATATGTTATAAAGACTTTAAAAATAGCTGAGACACTGTCTTCAATTCGCCAGAATCTTTTTGTTTTACTGAGAATTTATTTAGAGTATTAAAAACGGCACATTTTATTTTCTGATGCATTATTTTCAGTAATAAATAAGGATAGTACCTAACTTGTTTCTTTTTTAGTTTTGAAGCGCATTTAAACCTTTAGAATATTGTTCTATTAACCCGTTCGCGGCCATCTTCACACTCAACAAGTTCAACAACCAATAAACGAACGTCACACATACGATGAGTGATGACTGTTTGCAGACCACGGGCGGGTTAGTTAACAGATTACTACAGTTTCTGTTGTCCTTTCATTAAAAACAATCATGTGATTAATGTTGAAGTGTGGAGTCATAAATAAATGTCTGATTGGGTACCAGGAAATGGCAGGAACAGGAATTATTCCACTCGTGACGAAACACAATCGAAAAAATTTAACACCGAATAATTTGAAAGTTCGGGGGAGCTTGATTTGTGCGTTAGATGTTGATCTTAGTATTATTTCTGCACTAATATAATAATACCAGCCTGTTACTGTCCCACTGCAGGGCAAAGGCCTCTTCTCATACAGAGAAGACTCGAGCATTGATCACCACGCTTGCTCAAGGCGGATTGGCGATTTCAAACTTATATTAACTATAAGTCCAGGTTTCCTCACGATGTTTTCCTTCACCGATGTCAATGATGTCTAAGATAAACTTAGAAAGTACATATGAATTGAAAAAGTCACATTGGTACTTGCCCGGATTTGAACCACAACCTCACTAATATACTATGTTATAAGTAAATTTGTTTTTGCATGCCGTGTTTATTGCTTCATATTTTTTACTTTGCTTATTATAGTCAGGATAAACAGTGTACCAATAAAATTGTAGATAGGCCTATGAATAAATAAATACATAGTCTATGGACTCTATGAAATGACACGTTTAATGGTTATTCGTCTTTAATGGATGAACACCGTACACAAGTGGTGCCAGATTTCATCAAAAGCGAATATGGGCCTCTGCGACTTGGCTTTGGCATCTCGAATGCCTTCTAAAGATCCTTAGGGTACCGAGAAGGATAAAAAAACAGAAAATAATCATCATCTGCCTAGCCTTTCCCAACTTTATGTTGGGGTCGGCTTCCAGATTAACCGGATGCAGCTGAATACCAGTGTTTTACATGGAGCGACTGCCTGCCTTCACAACCCAGTAACTGGTTAACATGATACCCCCTTGGTTAAACTGGTAGCCAGACTTTCGAGCTTCTGACTCAAATAACGACTGTCAAAGATCTACAAACGACAGCCGGGACCTGCGGCTTAACGTGCTATCTGAGGCATGGAGGAGTCTTGGTATGTAATAAATGGTTAACCATCCACGGACCGACCTCGTGAAGCGTAGCTTAACCTTCAATCGACCTATGCGGCTGTTATAATTTAGGCACAAGCTCCTAAAAAAACTGATAATAATAATACCTGATTATTATTATTTCAAAAACATTTTTGTAATACTTTAGTACATTTTTTTCAAATCCAAGACCCGAGTGTACCTAAGTACCATCTCAAACTTGTGTTTGTGGACTCCTGAATAAAGTACCGTTGGTAAAATCATGTTTGCCCGTATAACATTGTACACACGCCTACATATACATTTCCAGTTTACGCTGACGGAAATCCTATACAACGCGAGATCAGCTTATAGACACGTGTGTACCTAGGCCAGCACATCAAGTTATCCCAATGTAAAACTTTGAGTCAACTAGTTTTTTTTTAACTTTCTTGCAAACAGAATACGGTTCTTGTTCAATGGAGAAAATTGGACAGTTTAGGGCAGCTTGATGAGCTGGCCTCTGTAGGAACATGAAAATAGTTGAAATATCAATTTTTTCGTCTAGGGTTTTTTCAGTTGAAGCCTAGATTTGTGTGCAGTTTTGAAGTTATAAGCTCGAAACCAGAGACTTAAAAAGACTTGGCGGAAATGTGGGTGTAAGGGTACTTATACCTCTGCCTAACCCTTGATGTAATACAGGCTTTTTTATCCTACACTAAGAATTTCTCTTGTGATTTGTGGGTGCGTTTTACAAACACTAACCTATAGGATTAAGTACCTAGACCATACAAATATTGGTTCCAAGCAGGAATCACACCCGCGATACGCAGTACCTACAGCATCCAATCGTTGAGCCATTTCACTAACCGGGTAGTATACTTACGTTTTGTTTAAGGAAAATTGAAAAACTAAAGGTTGAAAACAATAAATTCCACTAACGCTTCCTCGACGATAGCTATCTAGTTATCAAGAATGTTAATGCAGATATTAAGTGGCATTACATATCTATATATCATTAAACATGGCCCAGCTCTGGCTTCCTTGCAAGGGGCCAGCGCACAGATAACTAAATAGATACCACAAATGATAACTAATATTATAAGCAAACAGCTGTTGTCGGTACTTCACAAACACTTGATCACGAACCGCAGGCGTGAGCATTCAATTAAATTATAATTGATACATATACACGGATTCATCGCAGAACGCGCAAAATTTTGCACAACATTCAAAATGGTGCGCAGTATTTAAAACTCTAAGTTTCCTTAATCACGAACCTCCTTGGTCCTCTCCAAGTTTCCTCTCTCCAATATGGGTGTGTAATATTTGGTGTAATGACAAATGCTCTAATTTCACTTGAAATAACGTTCTTAGGCTATAATATCAATAAACCTAACTTCAAAGGAACTTATGCTTTATATCATATAATCTTCCTTTAATATAATAACATAGTATATTCATCTATTGTCAGCTACTGCATAACATCCTGGGGTGGTGAAGCTAAATCAATTTTACTACCCCTAGAACGCGCCCTAAGAGCTGTTTTAAAGGTGGTTACTTTTCGTCCGTATAGATATCCTACGTACCAGCTACATACGGAATGTAAGGTGCTATCAGTGCGTCAACGGTTTGTTTTGAAGTTGTCTTATTTCAACACACTGAACTTTATTTTATTCCAGTACCCTCAGATAGGAGAAGGAAAGATTTGGTTTGTGCTAACTCTAGGACTAATCATGCTTTTGCTCGTTGTTTTTATTTCTTTTTAGAACCTTACTTATATTATCAGATTAACAGATCACTAAAGGTTTATAGTTTAAGTAATAATAGGTGTAATTTAATGGTTCAGGAATATTTGGCAACACTAAATTATTAAGAATTTATACTTGGAAAGCAATAAATATTTTAAGTATTGAGTCCTCAACCTTGTCTGCCTTGTTGGTCTATCGGTCGCTAGTGTTACTGCTTAGCCTGAAGTCGTCCTGTGTACGAATCCCGGGTCAGACACAGTGTTAATCGGAACTTACAAATAATAACTTTAAGACTCACACATAGGGCAAATAAAAAACAAGTGTGATGTTATGTTAAAAAACAAACTTATTTTTTTTTTTAATTAGGCGTTGCTTAACATTGCTAATTGCTAGAACTGTTGTAATCAAGCCGGATAGTTGAATCTAGTCTAATTGATCGCTTGCTTGTTCAATTAATCTTTTTAATCTTTATTGAGCCATTTAATTGGACTAGATCAACGTTAACCATGGTTCTGAGTATTCCGAGGTTTTGAATTACTCTATTTTGTTTTTGATTTTGACTTTCTTACGTAGGTAGATACTTATCGGTCATCGTTTTAGTACCTATGTTGTTCTTTGGTCTATTCAGTACAGGTTTATTGACAATTTTGTATAATATTATTACCTTTAAAACTACCAGAACTCTTAACCCTCAACCCCCCTCCCTTAACTGCATGAAATATGAAGGAAATGATTTAAAAATATTCGACGGTTATTAAGGCTTTATTTAAGGATATAGGCAATTTATTATGAAAACGAAATAAAAAACACCACTTGCATAAACTGAAATAAAAATTCAGGTCATAGGTAAGTACCTATATTGGTTTTTAAGCAACCCAACAAACTGAAAAAAAATATTCCCTTTTTTGTTAGTTTGTACAAAAAATGGAACCTTAATTCTGAAAGCAAAGTAGAAATTCAAACGTGCCAATCTTTCTGCCACACCTAGGTGTGGAGTATTCCCGTTTGAGCACCTATTTATTGAGCACCTATGCATTAACCTATGGGAAATGGGAATACCTTTGGTGCTAAATGCATAGGTGCTCAGACGGGAATACTCCCTAGGTGTAAGTAGATTAATAAGAAAACATTTCTGTAAGATCAGTTTTCATTTTACGAAAGAAAGGTAAGTAATAAAAAGCTTCCTTTTTTTTCTCAATAGGTACTTATGATATTCTTTCGACTCTATAAATACATAAAAAAAGAAATATAAAAAATTCTTAACACAACACACAGGTTAAAAACTTACCGAGCAAAAGTAGAACAACGCTCCAAACACATAATCTCCGATGTAACATCTCGACCACAGTAAAACAAAACACTATTCACTCAACTTTTCTTATGTTGTCTAAACATTGTTTTAAACTATGTACGTTAAACTTAATCAGTCATTTTTCCTAACTAAATCACTACATTTTACTATGAACACAATAACAAATAGATTTGACTATAAAAACATCTTACAGAAAATGTAAAAAAGACAGTAGTTAAATGTTCGCTTAGTTCTGGCCACTTAAATTTCACTAAACCATTTAGTATTTAAAATTTTCTTGACTCGTAATTTTATTTATGGGAAGGTTGGCGCGAAAAACACGCGCGAACTCAACGCCTTCCGAGTTCCAACTGAAGGCAAGGCAAAGAAAATCGTAACGTAAAGAGTTTTCAAGCACAGTCATAGCCTATGACAATGACCGATTTTTTTTCAGTCATCATTTAGTGATGTGAAAACAAAATAAAGATTCTTTGTAGATGTAAATTATCTTGCGAACGAAAAGAGATAACAATAATTTATTTTTTGGACAAGTCAGGATGTGTAGTTCAGTTTGAGACACTTTAGATTTCTCTGAAAGATACTGAAAGCTTTTCACGCTTCCTCCTAAATATTTTCTTATTTATAAACAAGGATATAACTACATACTTCTATGTCATCTTCGCTTCTCAGGCCATTAAGAAAACCAGTTTATGCTTTGAAATGAATGGTTAAGCCATAATTATTCTAAATTTATTCAATGGTAACGACAAGGAATTTACTAGGTAGGTACTTATGTTTTCAATGATTTATCTCACAAGTTTTAAAATTAAACTTTATTTTAACATATACGAACGTTCGCTCTTACTTAATATATTAAAAAATACAGTTTATGGTCAATGATAGAATCATGAATTTAAGGATATAACTATTTTTATACTTTTAAACAAGACCTAATATAATAATGTTTGTTACCCGGTTATTTTGAGCACCTACTAAAATAAATTAAAGTATGTGGAAACAATGCATTTTATTCATTTTAGACATCATGTCTCATACAGACATTTACTGCTTAAGACCTACCCAATTGATATCTAAATAGAAATAGTTTTTTTTTTCAAAATAACCGGGTTCGATTCCCGAACGTAGTACATGTTTTTTAAAATGTATGAATGCAGTTTTTCTTGTTATTAAAATCGATGACATGGTTCCTCAGAAAAGATCTTCGTATGTCTTATAGTTTCAGACTTTCCCATACTGACCGATTTGAATGAGACACCCTGTATATGAATATTGGAGCGGCAGCGGAGCGTACTAAAGAAAACCCATAGACTTGTGTCCAGCAGGACACAATTTTTGTTCGTGATGTCCGGTCTACAGGTATTGAATGTCTTTGCAAGTACCAAAAACAACTTCAATTATAAAGAAACAACAAAAAAACTGTAGCTTCTAGTTAAAAAACTGGCGTTGAAACATTGATATAGACTTACGTTTACAAGGCTATCTCAATGCGTTGAAGTATAGAAATAAATTTGTATAGATCACTGTACTCTGGTCGTAAATCATAATTGAACTGCCGTACGTACAAACAGTGAGTTTTGGCGTTTCTCCAAACTGCCCATCTTACATTTTTATCGATTTTTTGTCAGGACAGGAATCTGTGTGCAAGCAAGAAACTGTTACCTAGGTCGAAAAACATAAATAATATAATAATAATAAATAATTATTGACATACAGAAGTTTTGTTACAATTATTATTGGAACGAAGTTCCTTATTGCGCGTTTCGAAAGGGGGCTAGACGGAAAAAAATCTTACGAAAAGTTGTCACGACACTTTTTGCTATAGGTAGTTGTCAGCCGTGTGGCGTGCGCGTGTTTCTCTGTTATGTTTGTGTGTGTGTTTGTTGTGTGTGTGCCAGTTGCTGAGGGGGAGGGGGGAGGAAGAGGGGGAGGGAGGAGGGTAGAGGGGATAGGGTGATGGAAAGGAGGGAGAGAGGGGTAGAATGAGGGGGAGAGGTAGGGAGAGGGAGGGAGAGGGAGGGAGGGGGAGGGAGTGGGAGGGGTTGGAGAGGGATCGAAAAGAACTTCGTTCCATCCAGGTGTCCCTTGACACCTCTCAAGTTTTTTTTTTGTTAACCTGGGTCTCAAGTTCTTCTGCTGGTAAATGTGACACTGAATTTATGTCAAACTACATATAGATTAAGAAAACTAAGCAATTTAAATATGTCTACAAATAAATAAAACTAAAATGTATGTTTGAAATGTCAAAGTAACAATTGTTTACTAAATGCAAATGAATTTAAATACGATATGCTAAACCAAAAAACAATTTTCATTTTTTCGTGTAGTCTATCTGTCTCTATGTTTGTTTGTGCTAACCTCCGAAACGGATAGACCGAGTTTAACAGGACCTCTACTTTCAGATTAACTATTAACTTAGTAACCTAGTAAAGGATTAACTTAGTAACCTAGTCAAATTCATTTCATAAAATTAATAACGGATCCGTGCAAAAAACCCAAGTAGGTACTTATCCACGATCTATTCTACGAGGATGGGGTCGCCAGCACAGCTAGTTTAAAATATGACCCAGGCTAACTTATTTTGAAAATAAAACCTGTACCTAGTATCTTTATTTAACATACATTTACCCAAATAGATACAAAAAAGCCGCATCGAAATCAGTCCATCCGTTTGAGAGCTACGATGCCACAGCAGACACATACACACAGACAGACAGACAGACTGACAGACAGACAGACATCAACATCGACATCGACATTGACATTTAATAAACAAATAAACCTCTGTGGTCAGTTATTGCATAAACAAAAGTAAACCCACTGGCCGTTTTTGGTTAAAAAAAGCCATTAGAGTTTTCATTTTTTTGTTTTTTTTTTGACAATAAAAGGCGTTCATGTATTTTTTTAACGAACATCAGCCAATACTTTTAAGTCATTTTGTAACAACCTTCTTACTTGATAATGATTTATTTTTTTATGGGTTGTTGAATAAAGAGAGAGGAAGTTCCCTGTTTTAGTTTTGTATTGAAGTTAAAGTCCTGGTACCGCCTTTTTTAGTGAAATATATAGAGGTATTCCCTCGATCATACTTTCTAGGAAAAGGAATATTGAATGATTCAGGGAAACAGGCCGATAGGTATTATTTTAATCGCCAAAATGAGTGATGAAACCAAAACCACATGCATGTGCATTCCCAGAATTACCAGTACATTGTCTTTCTACGGAATGGAAGCAATAAATTACTTACTTCTTCCGGATACGGTTCGCGCGTTGTTTAACAAACTTTTAAATATAGTAAACAAACGTAATGAGTAATCGGTAAACTACAAGAATAAACTAGGCAGTGAACATACTTCATCTTTATCGACCTACCTATCGAACCTACTACTACCTACTTAGCTACTTTTAGGAAAACTTCAGCTTCCATACCTATATATAAAAACAACAATATTAATAGTAATAGGTTGAGGTTGTGGTTTAAATCCGGGCAAGTACCAATGTGACTTTTTCGATTCATATGTACTTTCTAAGTTTATCTTAGACATCATTGACATCGGTGAAGGAAAACATCGTGAGGAAACCTGGACTTATAGTTAATATAAGTTTGAAATCACCAATCCGCCTTGAGCAAGCGTGGCGATCAATGCTCAAAGCCTTCTCTGTATGAGAAGAGGCCTTTGCCCTGCAGTGGGACAGTAACAGGCTGGTATTATTATAGGTTATTAAGCGCTCAGCAAGCGACACGAAAATGTGGTTAAGTTGACCTCAGTGTTGCGTCGCGCCGTCACCGGGCGCGTGCGTGCGTGAGTGTGCCGTTTTTGAAGATCGAATGTTCTTTAGGTAACCTATCTACACCTTTTTACTTATAATATCATTGCGCTATATACTTAGTCACAAATCCAGTCTCCGGGCTAGTATTCAGAAATTTCAAATCGAAAAACCCAATAACATATTTGACCGATCTGGGAGTCGTAAAATACTAAAACCTTGTGCTAGCAGTGCAGCGAATGCGACCACTAGACCATCTGCATCGAGGCGGTAAACTAGACTAGACATTATAAAGAAAAGATAACAAAGATTTACGAACATTTTTGTGGTTAAACCATTAAACGGGATAATTTTAAAATATTTTACGACGGACTTATATTTTTCGCTCATTCCTATGACTGTTTGAGGTCAAAACACGATGTTTTCTGGCGTTCTGCCCATCCCATTCATAGCCGAGCTGTGTGTAGCTTTATATTTAGACAGAGCACTTGAATGGGTTATATTTGAAACCCTTCACCCGTCAGTAGCCATCGCCGTTTGAAATATTGTGGCGTACTTGACTACTGATTGTAAAGTTAGTGAAGGCCTTTGTTTATCATCATTTGCCTTGCCTTTTTCCGACTATATTGAGGCCTTCAATTTAACCTGATGCAGCGGAATACCAGTGTCAACAAATATACCTACTACAAAAGTTCTTGATTTATTTTTTTGGTAAAACCAACACCGATAGCATTATTAATATTACATTTATTTCAAAGTTTAACTTTTTTTATTTCTTTTTCTATGAGATCTTAATTTGTTTCCTTAAATTAATTTTTCTTACAAAAATATGCCTCAGCAATGCGAACTTCTCATGTTTCTTGAGTGCTTGGAAAGACTTTAAACTGACTTACAAAAACATCCAGACCTGGAACAGCTATCTGTATACCATACAAATTGTCCAAGTGAGAAATGAGCCCACGATACGCAGCGCTGCAGCCGACCGCTCAGCTACTGGGCCGTGCCATAAAAAAAGATGCACACCTTTGTGGCAAATATCTTTCTTCCTTTCAGTATAGAAACTTTGTGTGAATAAAAGTTAACAATAATCGATGTAGTTCCTGATTAATTTTGGAGGGATCATGAATTGGAATTTAACGTGCATCGCGACTGAAAACCATTCAAAACTACTGCTGCCCCTGCATAATCAGCGGATATAATTTCACATAATAATGATAAGTTATTGCTACTATAAATAATTGGTTAAGTACTCTTAATATCATAAAATCTTATCATAATTGTTACTGCCAAAACGATTAAGTAGTATTAGAATAATATTAAGGTGTACCTTACTGTACTGCTATGCAATCTATATTTATTTATTTATTTATAAAAACTCTCTTGCAGGTTTTCCCAATGCGATAGTGCGGTCCTTAAAAATCTACTTATAAGTACTACCTTATTACTAACATTGACAAAATAATACAAACACATAAAAAAAAATAAAAAAAATAACAAATTTGAAATACTTTCCGCAAAGAAATTAAAACTAATATCAATGTGCCACTACTAAACCCTTACATAATAATTTGACTAATCTAACTTAAAAACATTGATCTATTCATAAATCTTTTTATGTACTAATAAACGTATTACTTATTAATTATTAAAAAAAAAATATTGTCGAGTTTAGTACGTTCCACTGCCGCTATATCAAACTAGATGGCGTTACTGAGACTGTTTTTCTATGTCATTTCTTCGCAAGTCCTCTCTATTTATTATTTTAAATCTCTTTGGCCAGAGCTACCTTAATTTAGTTATAATATAAAGCGAATGCCCAAATAATCTCTACCAATAACAATTAATTAAATTGATTAACGACCACCTCTAAAGCCTTCATTAATACCTTTTACAACAATATAGTTGTTTGTCAAAATGTTATTTGTCGGAATTTATTGTTATATTAGGTTCTAAGATTATCGTCATTATGATAACAATATTATTTATTGATATGACGTCTTTAATTGGCATGTACCTAGTTCCTTTTACAAACACAACAATAAAACTCTTTTTGGTACCTGCCAAACCTATTTATTTATTTGTAGGTAGCACATAGATTCAGTAGAATCTACTAATTAATACAAATAGGTTTAGAAATATTTAGCTATAATTAGCCACTAAATAGTAGATTATTAACCAAGGGGATAAAGCAGTGTCTTCTGTCGCGGGTGACGATTTAAATCGCGTGCGTAATGAAGGACCCGAGGTTTACTCCCGAGCGTAGCGAGGGTGTTAAAAACTTAAATCACGAGCGAAGCGAGGGATGTAAGACGAGTCCCTGTGTGTAGCGAGGGATTTCAGTTCACCCAAGACTAAGACAGCTTTATCACCGAGGAAAATACTTTACTTTTCGTACCATTTGCGAAAAAATAAACACAATAATAATATGAGATAAGCATTTTTTGTCGGAAAAGCAAAGGCATCAAGCTCATACGACCTCGTCAGTTTTCGTAATTTAATAATCATAACTGCATAATAAATGCGTAGATATTCCTTTTTCAAAAAGATGTACCTATAATGCTTTATACACAAACTCAATGGTGTAAACATAGACGTAGTTCAGTATAAATTTCGGTAAGTATTCCAAATTTAAATCACATTTTCCCCCTAGGGGATGAATGAAATTCAGTACCTACAATTCTCTTTCCCTGTTTTGAACAGATTAAATAGTAGATTGTTTATCTAGGGAGCAAACAACTGTTTTAAAGGCGAGAGTGTTTTTTTAATCCAGAGCGGAGCGAAGGATTCTAGAGTAGAATCCCGAGCAGAGCGAGGGATTCTTAACTAGAATCCTGAGCGCAGCAAGGGATTCAAAGTATGTCACTCGAGCTTAAAATAGTGTTGCTCCCGAGGTGGACACTCTACTTTTTATCACTCTCTTTGAGAAAATAAGTACCTAGGTGCAACTTACGAACAAGAATTTATTTACTTACGTACAATTCAGAACCATAGGGATAAAAAAACTTTTTTGCAAAAAATAAAACCGACTTCAAAAAAAGCACTAAACGGTGAAAAATAACTCTAAATTAGGAAGTCTGTGGCTTTGGTGGTTTTGTCTTATTCATGATGGGCCACCGACTTCCTAATTTAGAGTTATTTTTCACCGTTTAGTGCTTTTTTTGAAGTCGGTTTTATTTTTTGCAAAAAAGTTTTTTATTTTTCTATTTTTAGTTGTTCCCATACAAATATTTGATGAATGAATTGATCAAAACATGAATTTATTTTATAGCTATTGTTAACATTACATGTCATGATAAATAGGGTTATCCACTTATCCCTAATAAATGAAAATTAACATACCTAACTGTCGAAATCTAGGTATATTGTACACATCTGCGTACCCCATCAGAGCATACAGGCGTGATACTACGTCATGATGTTGTATAAACAATAAACATCCAAGCGATTCCAGCAATCACGACGGATTTGCCGTCTATTTTTGAAGAGTTCCGTTGTATATCTCCGAAGATCAGCATCAGATCTTCACCAAATTAAAATGGGACCACTTCGGGAGTCTACTCTTTCAAACAAAAAAAGAATTTCGAGAATCGGTCCACAAATGGCGGAGAAATCAGGTAACATACATAAAAAAAAAAAAAAAAAAAAAAAAATACATACACACGAACATAGAACCTCCTCCTTTTTTGAAAGTCGAAACAAAAATATAAATAATTAGAGGCTGATGTTTATGTTTGAACAATTATGGGAGTGTATCGTAACAAGCAGAATGCATTTAATTTCGCGCGTTGTTTATTTTTCATCAACTTTTTTTTTAAATTTGGCGCGCTCGCAGTTTTTCAGCCAGTCACATATTCAATACATTGTTCCCGCATGGTTTGTGATTCACCTCTTTGCTGATTGAAACATTTACTAACAATATCCACATTCCAAATTCAAATCAATTTTGGTCCCTAGGGATTAATGAGCTATTTTGGTCCCTGTTTACGAGGAATAAACTAGCTCTTTTTTAATAGATGTGATAAAAAATGACTATTGTTATGTTCGCTTTTTGTGGCATAGAAGGTCACTTTTTGAGCAAGTGGTACGAAAAATTCTATATTATGTCTTATACCATATATATAATATTCTATAATATGATAAATAAATAAATATTCCACAACTTTAACACAGCGCCATTTGGTTCCAAACAAAGCAGAGATTGTGCTATGAGTACTAGACAAGAGGTAATCAAACCTACTTATATGTATTTCTAAATACATACATATTATAGATACATGACACCCTGACACAGAACAAATGATCGTGCTCATCACACAAACATTTCTCCTAGGTGGGAATCGAACCCACGACCTCCGGCATAGCAGTCAGGGTCACTAACTCCTAGACCGACAGGCTAGTCGAACTTTCTTTGATCGTTTTTCAACTTTATGCAAAACAGAATAAGGTTCATATTCAATTGGGAAAATTTGACACATTGGGGTAACTTGATGTGCTGGCGTCTGTACACAATCTCGTAGAGTGTTGTCCAGAATATTTTCGGGGTTTGTTTGCGATCAGTAATCGAGAATCAATGGCCCTGAAGCACTGTTGGACTATGATTAATTGCCTCGCTGACGCAATCTGTGACAAACAAACTGACTGGCGTTATGTAGGCTTCTTTTACGTAAAAAATTTCGGGAATTAATCAAATGAGGCTGTAGTTTTCTGTTGAATCGTCTCGTGTCGCAAACTGTGTATCACACACACACACACACAATGACACACACATTGTACAGTCCGTCTCCTAAATATAGTGAATACTCGTACACAATCATGCGGGCATTATCGTTCTATTTCTAGTTTGAGCCAAATTCCTTATAAAATGTGTTCAAATATTCTCAAATACCTATTGTAAGCTGAATACCACGCTATGCCTGCCCGATGTTTCGTTAACTTGTCGTCATCATATAAGTAAAACTAGCAAAATCCTCCGTAAGCTTCGCTCCCGTGGCCATCCTACAGAAATGAAAAGTAGCCATTCCTTTTTTTTTTATTTAGACTTGGATCATTAGTCCTGGAGATTACCCCTTAAATACAAACATACAAACAAATTTTACTACTTTATATTATTAGCACAAAAATAACAAAACGCATCCATAGTGTTGTTTGTCCCAGAATGACAATTAAAAGGTTTTCAACGCCTACGCTGCTACGGCGTAGCGCTACGCGGCGTTAAATATAATATTAACATTCCTATAGACAAAATAAAAGTTGTTGTGCACAGTTTTTGTGAAGACATCTCTCTTTCTCTCTCTTTCAACATCTTTCTTCTCGGCTGCTGGATATTTTTTTGTGGGAGTGATTTTTTGAAACGGGACGAAAATGTTTCTCAGGAATCTGCGGAAGCGCACTGTATGATTTGACCAATAAGCGCGCGCGGTGGCGTAGTGATGGTTGTGGGATGCTGCAACCCATTTTGCGTGAGGTTTTGTTTGTATTTAGGGTATTTTGTAATATGTGCATTTATTTATAAGTAAATAAATATATTCCACAACTTTTCACACAACGCTATTTAGTCCCAAGCTAAGCTAAGAGCTTGTGTTATGGGTACTAAACAGCTGATAAACATACTTATATGTTTCTAAATACATACATATTATAGATAAATTACACCCAGACACAGAACAAATGATCGTGCTCATCACACAAACATTTGTCCTGGGTGGGAATCGAACCCACGACCTCCGGCATAGCAGTCAGGGTCACTAACTACAAGACCAACAGGCCAGTCGAATATTTGCATCCCGGTTAGAAGTTAAAATCAGAGTCCACCATAAATAATGTTAAGGATTATTTTGGAGCACTTATTCTTTCCAGCATAAACACTTGGAAGTGGTGAACGACGGGCGTTTTGGGGGACTGTGTTATTTCCCCTTAAAGTTCAATTCGTACTGACTCAGCCTAATTTTAAACATTTGATATTTTAGGTATTTTAAAGCTGTATTTCATGTTACTATTTTCAATGTTGATTGGGACTCGTATGTTGATACAAACCGATGCCAGCGGTGCTATAGACTCTAAAATCAAAGTCACGTCTAGCGATGTGCTAAACATGTTATTTATTTACAAACACAGCACTATTTGATATATTTATTTTAAGAACAAACTATAGATATCTATCTATAGGTTTTTAAATAAAAATCGATTGTCAAAAATGCAAGTACGCGCATTACTTCAAAATGACTGCCCCCTATTTGGCATTGTTTTGTAAGTATTTGTAATTATCAGGACGAAGCTATTACTTAACCCTAGTACCCTACGATGGTAACATAATTTAAATAAACACGCATGGTAACTGGGGTGTCATGTCACCCCATAACAATAAATTTAATAAAAAACTTTTGTTTAATGAAAAATAAAACTTTATATTCTCGATTTATTTTATTTGAGATCAATGAGTAACTAAATTAAGTATTTAAGATTTTAAAAAATAACGTTTTTAGAAATTTATATACAATTACGCCAAATTTGCACACGAAATTCAGGGCACACGGGTTTTTGCATTATGAACAAAAAATCTTCACTATTTGTCATTCCTTCGAGGACACAACGCACATCGAGATTGCTTCTTCAATTTGGCGGGGGATTTACTTGCTGAAACTTGTTCGGGGACATTTAGAATGGCCCTTCTATTTTCCGTTAATTGTTGAGGTAAGTTTGACTCCATACGTCGATTCATGTGCGGCCCAGCTAACTGCAATTCTAGTTTTTTTTTGGAAAATTACTTCTAAATTTACTAGCTGGCATGTTTGGGTGCTTAACTTCTAGATAGAGAATCATAGAGTAGATCCCTGCTTGATCTAACAGGCTGCATCTTTTTCGGAATGCACAGAGAGGTTATCTTCATTTTCAGAAGCTTCCTTCTTCTCTAATGGCTTTGTTTCACTCTCAGCATCCTGAGCAATATTATTTAAGTACCGCTCCAGCTCTTCATCATTACAACACGCCATTATAAACTGAAAATAACAAAATAAAAAATAAAAATACCTACATAAATAGTAACAGGGGTGACGCAACACCCCACACATACCTGCAGAACGAAATCGACGTGTTGTAGCTCCCACCGCGCAACGGGTACTGATGGCTCATGGTCACATAAAAGAATACACAAAATGCTAGATCGAGACAGCAACTAATTTTCGATGAATCGGCGCGTGATTTCTCGCGTGGGGTGTTGGGGCACCCCTGTTACCATCGTAAGGTTAATGTTACATTGAGAAAATCGGAAAGTACCTAGTACTTGACTTGTATGACCTTAATAATAAAGTCATCTTTGCGAAACCGGGGCGGGTCGCCAGTTTAAGTTGAAACTAAATTGGTCTGTCATTTGAGTTCGTGAGACTCCGGCAAAAACTATATAGGGTCATTGCGCCGGTTACGCGACCACCTCCAGTATGCGACCATTTGACGGACTAAGTTTCTTTAAATCGTGATAATAGCAGTTCTCGACGAAAAATTTATGAAAAAAAAATTTCACTCGTTTGTCCAATGGCTATTCAACAAGAATTACCACAGTTTGGAACATAAGGTTTAACCCAACACTGAAGGAAAATTGCTGAATACGCGTAATAATTTAGCGGTGTGCAATTCTATGGTGATTTGAGAAAAAAATAGCACGACGCGCGGCGATCAAACTTAAGTTTTATTACCTCAGCCATATTTTACACACAAGATATTTGTTTAAATAGAACAATAGTTAAGTTTTCGTTATTATCTAGTTGTATTTTTTATTTTTTTTACTCAATATTATATTAAAATCCAGTGGTCGGTAACCGAATTGTTTATTTACCAAAATCGCTAGATTGCGACCGCATGGTCGCAATGCCACGAATACAGCACCATTTTGTTTTGCTTATTATGATCCTAATGGTTTACACGGAACTGTCGTAATTTAAGGTATAGTATTGTTAAAGTGTAAGGATGCAATTCTTTGGTATGCGACCACCAGTTGCTATGAAGTAATTTTGAGAAATTTACCTACAAACATTGGGGCCATAGGTGGTCGTTAACACACTTTATCGAAAACAAAGACATTAGTTTGCGACCACCATATTTTAGTATGAGAGAAACAATAGCCGCAAACCCAAATAAGTGTGTAAGTTCATTGAGTATACGACCACTGGTGATATTTTTTTAATTTAGTTGGTTATTGAAATGCCAGTTTGATATTTTTTTTCTGTTTACTGCTTGCGGCAGTGTCAAGGGTTGGGGTTGGGTTCCCACCTTCCCTCAAATTTGGCGATGGGACAGGCTGATCTTTGCGTTAACCTCGTGAACGGGTGCTGCTTGTGGTAACTGGACGTCTGATTGATTTAACTTCAATGGTCCTAGATTATGATTATTTGACATTGTGTTGCAGGAACTATAGATATAATCCAACTCTGCATAATATGTAAGCGGGCACGTCCTTTATACCTGGAGGCTTCTTTTTAGTCAGTTTAATGGTAGACTTCTGTGTAAGTTTCGCTGTCAGTGCCGGTAGCTATGCATGACTAGTATTAGGTATATTGGAGTGTGCTAGTACCTATATATTAAAGTGCAAGTTACATCTAGCAAAATAATTTGATTTGAATTAATTGATTTACTTATAATTATGAGCTAATTCAACAACAGACATGTTTCTGGAGAGTTTGTTCTGTTCATTTCTTATTCCTAATATAAACACTGGGAAACGACATAGGGCTGGTTTTTTGGGGGACTGTCAGGATATGTGAAACGTGTAGACTGTATCAGATCCCTCTAACTACAATTTAAGATCAGTTTAGTGGGAAGACATGTGATGCTATCGAGACAAAGGGACCAGATCCTCTGCTAGCCAAAGATGGCGAAAAGCGGGTTAAGAAATGGACTTTTGTGAACAATTATTTTTTATATAATTATATTTAATTAAAAACCAAAATTAAGAACATTTTAAAATCAATTATAATTGTTTGAATGGCATATTTTTAATATTAAAATAGTGGTCGCAAACTAGCTTACTGGCGGACGTTAACTAATGAAAGTGGTCGCAAACTAACGTTTTCGCTATATTTTCACTTTTTCTGCATTTTAAAATATTTTTTGTACTAAAGTCTATTATTTTATGTTTTATATCAAAACTAGACTATATTTGGGACCAATTTTGCATTGACACATACTATGTTGCGTGTAAGTAACATTTTCTTTCACTCATCTGAAGTGGGCAACTCAGCTAACTGGTCGCTAACCGGCGCAATGACCCTAGGTAGTTTATCTTTGTACATTTTTGGATCCCCGGACCGACCCTATTTGGGGGCCAAGTAGGAGCCATAGCTACGCCTGTATTTTTGTACATGCAATAATTGTTTTATTGTGATTGAACAGATCTAACCCACTGTATTGTAAAAGTAGGTACCTACGTTAAGTACACTCCGTCGCGAACTACTGACCTACATTATTGCTCACGGGAAATATCCGTACAATAGTTTTACTAGATATCAGTCTGTGCCCCTACAAAACAAAGGCTTCTTCTTGCACAGAGAAGGCTGCACAAGCATTAATCATCACGCTTTCTCACGGCGGGTGGACGTTTGCACGCTTTCATATACAGGGTGTAAAAATACCAATCACATAGCCGAGAACCACACATTCTGTGCATATAATTAAGTTAGTAAGTAAAACTTAAAAATAATGCTGGAAAAGTACTTATTTTTCATCTTTAAAAAAGAGATGCTTTTTATTGCGCGCATTACATAGCGCGACAACGCAACGCAACTTTCGATCAGCTGAGCGTATGGCCACTCGCGCTTGGTCGTTGACCCGACCGGCCCGCTTGTTTAGTATCCATTGCATTTTTGTAACTTCAAATGCGTAATTTGTTTTGAAAAATCGTTAATTTTGATAATGTTTGTTAGGAGAAAGTTTACTAATTATACTTGGAATACAATTTTGAAAAACAAAACGAAAAAATATTGTACTTTGACCTTCAATATCTCCAAAACCAGTGAATTCCCAGGTATGTTCTAGAAGAAAAAAACTATCCCAGTGATGGAAAGAATATGTAGTTTTCGTTTAATGTTAAGGGTCTTTTAACACCCTGTATACATAGGTAATTTAAGGCAAGGTTTCCTCACGATATTGTCCTTGATATCAGCAACGACCATACAACACAGTAATCAAGAATCTAAAAATCCACAATGATACTTGCCTATAGATTTTAAGCCACAACCGTATGTATGAGATGCAATGAGCCTAATAACGGGACCAACACGATTGTAAATAAACACAACACTAGTTTATTTAATTAACTAAGCAAACAATACTTTGCGCGTTATTGACATGACCTCCTCGATATTGCAGTCGGTATATTTGTTTGAGTTATTCACACAAAGGCCTTGCTTATCCCCCTGTCTCTACGAAGCCTTGACCGAGGGTAGGTACTGCCCACCCCAACAAGGTGTAACCTTGATCCCTATACTACGGTAAATAAGTAATAGATACACGTACTATGAAGAACAGACCTTGGTACTAGGTGTTGGGAAGTCGTAATACAATTGTACAATTTTAGCCATATTACTTAGCTTAGTTAATACTAAGCTATACTTGTCCATTCACCTTAACGTGGATATCAAGATATTTTATTGAATTGTGGTGGTTTAATAAGTAAGTACTTCAAGTCCACTTGTGTATAGAGGCCGACATATAGAGGCCGTATTTTCTACTGCTCAATCGTCAACCAATGAAATCCAAAATAAAAAGGAATCCTCTAATAGCAATCCTCTATTATTTATTTAATTAAATAAACAATTTCCTTTTGTTAATTTATCTCAAGGGTTAATAAACTATGATTATAACTTACTACAAATTATGAATTGCAGTACTTTTTTCGTGTTTTAAACTCAGTCGGTTTAGTGTAAACTGTGATGGTTGTATTAAGGTTTACTATTGGCTTGTTTGAGTTTCTGACGAAGACAATTCTCGTTCTCGATCCAACAAAATGCTTGTTGCGGTCTTCTCGTCCCATTATAATTTAAAGGTGTCTTTAAAGCTGGAGTGAACAGGTTCTTAATATACTAGTGCGTTTCACCACTATTGGTTGCATCACTGCTTACCCAGGTGGGATTGCAGTCAAGCACTGGTTTATAATACCTATAAAGAAAGAAATAAAATGAGTAGGTAAATATATCGTAGCACGAGGCATTCTGCACTTAAAATTTTGTTTAAGCGGCAATAAACCAAAGGTTAAGGCGTCGGCCTTGGTCGAGAAGTCGTGAGTTCGATTCAGACACAAGCATATTTAGCTTAGTTGGAGGGGTTAACAAGACTACTAGTAATGTGCAACCTACATTACCTTAAAAAAAGTACTTTATTTCAACCCATTATGGGTTGACAGGTTCTAACAAACATCGACCCCTTTAAGCTGTAGATGTTACCAAAAAAAAAGATATACACACGAAACACATAACTTTCCTATTGAAAGGCGTGGTGAATATTCAAGTAAATAAATAAATAATAATAAATAAATAGGTATACTTATTCCACATGTTTTTCACACATCGCCATCTAGTCCATCATACAAGCTAAGCTAAGAGCTTGTGTTATGGTTACTAAACAGCTGAAAAACATACTTATATATTTCTAAATACATACATACTATAGATAAATTACACCCATACACATTGGTGGGAATCGAACCCACGACCTCCAACATAGCAGTCAGGGTCACTGACTACTAGACCAACAAGCCAGTCAAATCAATGTAATGTAAAGTCAATGGTGCAAAATGAGTATTATAATTTTTATATCGCAGAACACGAGCTCCCTGAAATAGGTTTGAGCTACACGATGACTGAAGCATGCATGCCGTCTGTCGGGACAGGTCAACTCAAAGCTGAATTGATTCGTTCTTCAGAAGGCTCTTCCAGAATTTGCCCTGCAATGTTAGACTCGCATTATAACATTATTACAATCTTGGACTTTAAAAGGGACATTGACCACTGGATTTCTTTCTCTGGGACCAGTCATTTTGGAAATACCAGTCATTATGGAAAAAAAATGTCATGTAAAAGTATCTGGGGAGATCTACTTAAAGAAACAAATATAATTTTTAGGGTTTCGTAGTCAACTAGGAACCCTTATAGTTTCGCCATGTCTGTCTGTCCGTCCGTTCGTCCTCGCTTAATCTCTGTGACCGTTAGCACTAGAAAGCTGAAATTTGGTACCAATATGTGTATCAATCACGCCAACTAAGTGGTAAAATAAAAATTGGAACAAAATGTTTTATTAGGGTAGCCCCCCTAAATGTAAAGTGATTTGTGTGTGATTTTTTTTTATTTCAACCCCAACGTGTGATATATTGTTGGAAAGGTATTTAAAAATGAATAGGGGTTTATTCAAATAATTTTTTGACAATGTCAATCTCCCCTTTAACTTTTGAACCATAAGTTTAGAAAATATGAAAAAAATCTGAAATGTAGAACTTTATAAGGACTTTCTAGGAAAATTACTTATTCGATCAATAATAGCAAAATTATTTTGAACTTGAATGGAAACAACAGTTTTTGTACAAAAAAAAGACAAAAAGTTGTAAGTACAAAATAATTTCTGGACTAAGTTTGTAGTATAATTATATATGCAAGCATTTTGAACACTTATTGTGACGGAAGGGAAACTACGGAACCCTACACTGAGCGTGGCCCGACACGCTCTTGGCCGGTTTTTTTAACATCGTCTAGTTCCAAGGTTTGCTCGTTGTTATATGTTTCATTCTGTATTTGTAAATAAGAGGAAGGGCATCGTCATGGTCTTACGCTAAACAACCTGTAACAGAAATGATGTAAAATATAAATAGTGGCTGAATGCCAAGCCAGCTTATACGAGATATATCGTCGGCGTCGTTCGTTTATCATTTGAAAGTACCACATCCATAGGATGCAGTCTACTTATCAAAAACACTAGGAAATGGTGAGGGGAGGGCTTGTGAGGGGACATTCTAATGTTATTTTTGACGTTTTAAAATTCATAATAATAATATCAGCCTGTTTATGTCCCATTCTACTCATTCTCATAGGTACCTACACAAGGCCGATCAATAAACACTATATTATGCTTGATCACGGCGGATTGCCGATATTGTATGCAAGAAACAAATGATTAAACTAACCTGAAAATCTCTCATTTCTAATAAATAAATGAAGAAATAAATATTCCTCTGCTTTCACACAACGCCAAGCAGAGCTTGTGTTAAAGATACTAAACGGCTAATAAACATACTTACTTACATACTGCTAAATACATGTAGGTATACAACTATAAGTACACATATTATAGATAAATTACTCCCAGACACAGAACAAATAATCGTGCTCATCACACAAACATTTCTCCTGGGTGGGAATCGATCCCACGAACTCCGGCATAGCAGTCAGGGTCACTAACTACTAGACCAACAGGTCAGTCCCCCCAGGCAATGATCCCTGCGTACAATTATATGTATTTTGGGTTAAGGTATTTATCTCTGGGCCTGCGTCGCCTGGAATAAAATTATTATTATTATTTTTGGTACCTATTACATTTTTTTATCTCCGACTATCCGGGAATTCCTGATTGCACGGGCCTAAGTCAAGTGGTCATCAGTTGGGTTAAAAGTGTTGTACGTTGTCCGTCTCACACTGAAGAAACTTTCTTACTAGCCTGCATGTATTGAGAATAACTGCTTTCTGCAGTAGACACTTACCGTGTTGGAAGGTAGGTTCAGGGATCTAAGGGACTGATGAAGCTGTTTTGGAATGACTCCTGTTGTAGATATTACTATGGGGATTACATTATTATACTCAACACGTATGATAGTACCTAACTTCCTACACTATTGCTTACTGAAACAAAATTATAGTAAGGGGCTAACAACTGTTAAGGTTGGGAGAAAAAAGCTATTTGCTAATCCATACATTTTGTCGAGTCACGCTCACATTATTGTACTGAACAACTGTTTTTTTATTCGAGATTTCAGAGTTCGTCCCATAGTAAATGTAGTACATAATAATGAGTACAACAACCCCGTAATTAGCGAGCTTAGTATTACTAGCTGGTGCCCGCGACTTCGTTTGCGCTGGATTAGTAGGTAGGTACCTCCCAAGTAGCACATTAGCGATGACTTAGGTAATGAACAAGCGACGTTACAGTTTCAATACTTAATACTGAATACTTTATTGCTTTATTTTAGTTTACAGCTTGTATGCATATGTACTGAAGGTTAGAACGAGTCTCTAGACTGTAGGCATTAAGGAAAGATTATACACTATTAAACAGCATAGTGACTGAAATGACTTTAGAATGGCGAAAAAATATGCTAAAAGCATTTAAGTAGAATTTCAAAATGATCTAGTCCAGCTTTTGGTTGCATGTGATACTACTAGCTGGTTTAGAAGTCCAAAGCTCGTTAACGACTGCTTAATACGATTATTATTAGAAAAAGGTTGTATAAATATGAGAATCCTGCTTGAAAGTCGTTACTGGCAGTACGGTAAGTAGCTTTATGGTTAACCTGCGTCAACGATGTTGTGGTCAGATTTCTGTCTAACTGGATGCAATTGGACACCTGCTGGCTTATTCACAACCATTCGACTAGATTCCGTACCGAATCGAACGTCTAAGATGTCGAAGATGTCATCGAAACGCAATTCACAAATCCGAAACCGATTTTTTTTGACAGTTCAAATTCGATAAGAAGACTCAAATCTTTCCGACAGCTGTTTGCTATCGGGAGCCATACCGAACAAAATTTAAACGATTTATTTTTCATAAATCCAGGTTATTTCAGAGAAATATAAACACTGTAAACCTTTAAAACACTGCACTTTTAAGTAAATTAAGTTTTATTATTGTATTGACCGTATTTCATTGATACTTTCGCATTTACATAAATTCAAAGTGTAATTATGTAGAACTACATAATTACACTTTGAATTACTTTATTCGTATAGTTGTACGTGTTATTGTTTGACAATAAGCAAATAGCAAGATTTGTGTATTGCTATCAAATACTTACAGTAATTTAGCCATTTTAAAGCAAAGTTATAATAAAAGAAATTTTAATCCATAGTTTTATTTCAAATAAAAACTTTTTCCGCATTGCCAGACTGGCAATGCGGAAAGAGTTTAAAAAGTAAAAAAGTCTGTCAAACTGGCAATGCCAGTTTGACAAACGGCTGTTTACAAAGCAAGTTTATTCGAAATAAAGTTTGTTTGATTAATAATAAAATCATTTTGTACCGTTTGCTGTCTATTAAATTACTAGCTGTATATTCTATAATTAAACGGATCGAAACATTCAAATAAACCAATTTTATTTACTACTTTAAATTTTCTACCATGCTGATCATTTACTACCATTTTGTAGCGTTCCCCATAAATACAATGATCAATCGTTTAGAAAAAAAAACGTATCCGTTCGGATCTGTGAATAGCGTTTTGGCAGTTCTTCGGCTCGGAAATGAGATTGTCGAAAACGGTTCCTTACCGACACGGAAACCAATCGAACGGTTTAGAATAAGGCAGCTGCTGGCTTATTCACAACCATTCGACTAGATTCTGCACCGAATCGAACGTCTAAGATGTCGAAGAAGTCATCCAAACGCAATTCACTAATCCGAAACCGATTTTTTTTGACAAGCCAAATTCGATAAGAAGACTCAAATCTTTCCGACAGCTGTTTGCTATCGGGAGCCATACCGAGCAAAATTTAAACGATTTAATTTTCATAAATCCAGGTTATTTCAGAGAAATATAAACACTGTAAACCTTTAAAACACTGCACTTTTAAGTAAATGAAGTTTTATTATTGTATTGACCGTATTTCATTGATACTTTCGCATTTACTTATATTCAAAGTGTAATTATGTAGAACTACATAATTACACTTTGAATTACTTTATTCGTATAGTTGTACATGTAATTGTTTGACAATGAGCAAATAGCAAGATTTGTGTATTGATATCAAATACTTACAGTCATTTAGCCTTTTTTAAGCAAAGTTATAATAAAAAAAATAATCCATAGTTTTATTTCAAATAAAAACTTTTTCCGCATTGCCAAACTGGCAATTTTTAAAAAGTAAAAAAAGTTTAAAAAGTAAAAAAGTCTATCAAACTGGCAATGCCAATTTGACAGACGGCTGTTTACAAAGCAAGTTTATTTGAAATAAAGTTTGTTTGATTAATAATAAAATCATTTTGTACCGTTTGCTGTCTATTAAATTACTAGCTGTATATTCTATAATTAAACGGATCGAAACATTCAAATAAACCAATTTTATTTACTACTTTAAATTTTCTACCACGCTGATCTTTTTACTACCATTTTGTAGCGTTCCCCATAAATACAATGATCAATCTTATAGAAAAAAAAACGTATCCGTTCGGATCTGTGAATAGCGTTTTGGCAGTTCTTCGGCTCGGAAATGAGATTGTCGAAAACGGTTCCTTACCGACACGGAAACCAATCGAACGGTTTAGAATAAGGCAGCTGCAGGCCTATCTATTCCAAATTCTATTTCATTATCGTAATCGATAAGGCGACAATAGAAAGAAAATGGCGTATATGGAATCAGCTGTTTGCCAACTGTCAAGTGTTAACGAGTAGAATTGAATAGTCAAACGAACTTACCTGTAAGTGAAGTTCGACGGTAATTATACGATGTCTTTGTTTCATTCGAAAATGAGAAGAGCCCACCCGACCCAAACAATACATGCTATCTAAATACAATTTTGTGCATGGACCCCACGTCGTAAAACCAATCATTTGCTGTGAACTTAATGAAGATATTTGACAGATAACTGACAGGTGCGCGTAACACGAGAGGATACGTTCAGTTTTTGGCTGGAGGCTGCAAAATAATGTGATGCCGGATGATGTAACGAACCCTACTACAAGTAAACCTATCTCATTGAGAATGAAACAAAGACGAGTATAATTTGTAAAAAGGCTGAAAATTAAATACTTATACTTGACAGTTGTCAAACAGCTGATTCCACATACGCCATTTTCTTTCTATAATAGAAATAGAATTTGTCATATGGCTAGGCCTGCAGCAGGCTTAGCTTTATTACAAATTCTATTTCTATTATAGAAAGAAAATGGCGTAGGTGTATGGAATCAGCTGTTTGTCAACTGTCAAGTGTATTTCATTTTCAGCCCTAATACAAAAACTACTCGTTAACACTTGACAGTTGACCAACAGCTGATTCCATATACGCCATTTTCTTTCTATTGTCGCCTTATCGATAACGATAATAGAAGGAAGAATTTGTAATATGGCTAGGCCTACAGGTTTCACATGGAGTGGCTGTCTATCTGACAAGTCATTAACTGTGCAACACGACACTCCTTAGTTAGACTAGTTGTTAGACTTTCGGCCTACATACTATTTAGTCAAGGATACACAAATGACAGCAGAGACTAAGGTTTTACCGTGCTTTCCGAAACACGAATCGCCCATCCACAATCCCATTTCTACAAGCGCAACTTAACACTTAACCTTTGATCGACTGATAGGTACCTACAGTAGCTGTAATTTAGCCAATCTCTCGCCATGACTACCTATACGTAGGCACAGTCATAAAAAATCTAGGCTAATGAATATGAAAATTATAGGCGGCGCCTTCGGTTACTAGAAAACATATAAAAAACTTTGTGGTAAAGTCGTAAATTATGTGACACGTAGGTACACCTTGAAGAAAGTAAGTAAATTCCTGTTATTTATGACCACGCAGAAAAGCTTTTTTAACAGATTAATTAATAAAAAACCGGCCAAGAGCATATAATATGTGGAGCCACGCTCAGTGTAGGGTTCCGTAGTTTCCCGTCCGTCACAATAAGTGTTCAAAATGCTTGCATATACGATTATACTACAAACTTAGTCCAGAAATTATTTTATAACTAGCTGTGCCCGCGACTTCGTCCGCATGGAATAGTGACTTTTCGGGCAGCAATTTGGATTACATGTACCGTCGTTTGGGTAGCTAAAAATTTACATAACAGTAATTCTTCTCCGTATACGATATTTAATTTTGACGTAGGTATGGCCATCGGGGATGAAAGCATACAGGCTCCTAGGATTGCTAACCCGTGACAGAGCCACATACAACTGACCGTGCGAGAAACAGCTGAAACTTAGATCTACACCCACAACTTTCAGCGTCTGACCTTGGGCTTTATTAATGGTCATCGCAAAACATAGGCTGACTGGAAACTGGACTCGATTAAAACTAAATGGAAAATTGAGTTATTTAGTAAACACGTACTTAACGTACGTAACACGCTTAAGTAAGGAACGTTCCTTATACTCATACCCCGACGTTACGTAAAATTTCCTGGCTCAACGATAGGAAATGCTGGTTGAAATGAATCCAAACACGACATATCTGCTATTATTTTGTCAAGAGTCTACCTACTGGTGTGCTGGATAGCCTAGCTGCAGCATCAGCTCATCCTGTTGCCATCAGTGCATTGTGTGCAGAATCAAATGCTGGTTGAAATGAATCCAAACACGACATATCTCCTATTATTTTGTCAAGAGCCTACCTACTGGTGTGCTGGATAGCCTGGCTGCAGCATCAGCTCACCCTGTTGCCATCAGTGCATTGTGTGCAGAATCAAATGCTGGTTAAAATGAATCCAAACACGACATATCTGCTATTATTGTCATCCTGGCTGCATCAGACCAAATATACCATAACCTTGCTTATTAATATAACATACTTGGGTGTTTGAAATTTTAAGCCACACATATGTTTGTAAGTAAAGTTAATATTCACAGACGTCTAAAATAGCCACGGTACCTAACACAAAAGAGCTGATAACCTTGAAACGGCTAAACCGAGTTTGATGAATCATGTCTAAGAACCATCGCAAGAAACCCTGCTTTCAAATAAAAAAACGCATCTAAATCGGTTCACCCGTTTAGGCGCTACGGTGCCACAGACAGCAGACAAACACACACACATAGCGGTTAAACTTATAACACCCCTCTTTTTGCGTCGGGGGTTAAAAAAATTAAAGAAAATTAAGAAAAATCTTTTTTGCAATGAATAAAAAATGGTTAGTGTTCTTTTAATGTCGGTTTTATTTTTTGCAAAAAAGATTTTTATTTTTCCATTTTTAGTTGTTCCCATACAAATAATTGCCATGAACTTATTTTTATATTGTTATTTGTTAACAATACATGTCATGGTAATAGGGTTATCCACTTATCTCTAATAAATGAAAATTAACATACCTAACTGTCGAAATCTAGGTATATTGTTCACATCTGCGTACCCCTCAGAGGATACGGCGTGATGATACGTCATGATGTTGTATAAACAATAAATATCCAAGCGATTCCAGCAATCACGACAGATTTGCTGTCTATTTTTGAAGAGTTCCATTGTATATCTCCGAAGATCAGCACCAGATCTTCACCAAATTAAAATGGGACCACCTCGGGAGTATACTCTTTCAAATAAATAAAGAATTTTGAGAATCGGTCCACAAATGGGGGAGAAATCGCGTAACAAACACACAAAAAAAAAACATACCGTCGAATTGAGAACCTCCTCCTTTTTTTGAAGTCGGTTAAAAAGAACCCAACCTACAAACCCTAAAATTTAAATAAATGAAATATGCAAACAGTATTCAAGTGAATCGCAATAATCGCGAGGCGTGTACTCTGATAGAATACCTTATAACAAAATATGTTCGCCGTGATTCTTTAAATTGACATAACTTTTTTATTTATGAACCGATTAACATGAAATAAATACTAAATGTTAAGTGAAGCTTACTACAATACATTAGTGAAAACCGCATTTAAATCGAATAAGCCGTTTCTGATATTAGCGTGCACAAACATACCGACAAACAGACAAAAAAAAAATTAATTACATTTTCGGGTTCGGCATCGATATAATAACAACCCCTGATACTTTTTTTTTATATATTTTCATTGTACAGACACCACTTTTCTACAATTTTATTATATGTATAAAACTAGCTGTGCCCGCGACTTCGTCCGCATGGAATAGTGACTTTTCGGGCAACAATTTGAATTACATGTACCGTCGTTTGGGTAGCTAAAAATTCACTTAACAGTAATTCTTCTCCGTATACGATATTTAATTTTGACGTAGGTATGGCCATCGAGGATGAAAGCATACAGGCTCCTAGGATTGCTAACCCGTGACAGAGCCACATACAACTGATCGTGCGAGAAACAGCTGAAACTTAGATTCGATCTACACCCACAACTTTCAGCGTCTGACCTTGGGCTTTATTAATGGTCATCGCAAAACATAGGCTGACTGGAAACTGGACTCGTTTATAACTAAATGGAAAATTGAGTTATTTAGTAAACACGTACTTAACGTACGTAACACGCTTAAGTAAGGAACGTTCCTAATACTCATACCCCGACGTTACGTAAAATTTCATGGCTCAACGATAGGAAAGTGTTATTTTTAACTTTTTAAATGTTTTACTTTTTTGCGATGGGGGTTTTTAAATTTTAAATTTAGCTTTTATTTTATAATTTTCAAACGCATTAATTTTGTTTTATAGAGTTTACAGTTATGAGAATTTTTCAGTGCATTGTATGTAGAGTCAAATGCTGGTTAAAACAAATCCAAACACGATATATCTGCTATTATTTTGTCAAGAGTCTACCTACTGGTGTGCTGGATAGCCTAGCTGCAGCATCAGCTCATCCTGTTGCCATCAGTGCATTGTGTGCAGAATCAAATGCTGGTTGAAATGAATCCAAACACGACATATTTGCTATTATTTTGTCAAGAGCCTACCTAATGGTGTGCTGGATAGCCTGGCTGCAGCATCAGCTCACCCTGTTGCCATCAGTGCATTGTGTGTAGAATCAAATGCTGGTTAAAATGAATCCAAACACGACATATCTGCTATTATTGTCATCCTGGCTGCATCAGACCAAATATGCCATAATCTTGCTTGTTAATATAACATACTTGGGTGTTTGAAATTTTAAGCCACACATATGTTTGTAAGTAAAGTTAATACCCACAGACGTCTAAAATAGCCACGGTACCTAACACAAAAGCCTTGAAACGGCTAAACCGAGTTTGATGAATCATGTCTAATAACCATTGCAAGAAACCCTGCTTTCAAATAAAAAAAAACCGCACATAAATCGGTTCACCCGTTTAGGCGCTACGGTCCCACAGACAGACAGATAGACACACACACACATAGCGGTTAAACTTATAACACCCCTCATTTTGCGTCGGGGGTTAAAAAATTTAAAGAAAATTAAGAAAAATCTTTTTTGCAATAAATAAAACCGACTTAAAAAAAACACTAACCGGTGTAAAAAAACTCTAAATTAGGAAGTCTGTGGCTTTGGTGGTTTTGTCTCATTCATGATGGGCCACCGACTTCCGAATTTAGAGTTATTTTACACCGGTTACTGTTTTTTTTTAAGTCGGTTTTATTTTTTGCAAAAAAGATTTTTATTTTTCCATTTTTAGTTGTTCCCATACAAATAATTGCCATGAATTTATTTTTATATTGTTATTTGTTAACAATACATGTCATGGTAATAGGGTTATCCACTTATCCTTAATAAATGAAAATTAACATACCTAAAAAAACATACCGTCGAATTGAGAACCTCCTCCTTTTTTTGAAGCCGGTTAAAAGAACCCAACCTACAAACCCTAAAATTTAAATAAATGAAATATGCAAACAGTATTCAAGTGAATCGCAATAATCGCGAGGCGTGTAGGTGCTCTGATAGAATACCTTAGCAAATGTTCGCCGTGATTCTTTAAATTGACATAACTTTTTTATTTATGAACCGATTAACATGAAATAAACACTAAATGTTAAGTGAAGCTTACTACAATATATTAGTGAAAACCGCATTTACATCGAATAAGCCGTTTCTGATATTAGCGTGCACAAACATACCGACAAACAGACAAAAAAAAAATTAATTACATTTTCGGGTTCGGCATCGATATAATAACAACCCCTGCTACTTTTTTTTTATTTATTTCCATTGTACAGACACCACTTTTCTACAATTTTATTATATGTATAGATTACAAAAACTGTTGTTTCCATCCAAGTTCAAAATGATTTTCGTAGACAGTCCTTATAAAGTTCTACATTTCAGATTCTTTTCATATTTTCTAAAATTATGGTTCAAAAGTTAGATTGGGGGGGGGGGGGGGCGGACACATTGTTTTTTACTTTGGAGCGATTATTTCCGAAATTATTGACATTTTCCTTTTAGCCCGGTTTGTGTAGCTCTGCGTTTTTAGCTACGCTGGTGCTACGCCGTAGCACAGTTACGTATTGTAGTAGGTAGGTACTGTTGTTTTGTCCAATCAAAGGGTTTTTCTATTTCCTCTTTTACTACCACATTACCCATTTACTAACTCACATGATCACCCGTTAATTATAGTGATACAAATAGGCACTTATTCTGTTAATGGTCTAGTATTTAAAACAGTCGCTTTTGTTACTCGATTTTATTATCTATCTTCAGTCACTGTGATGTCATTCATTAAAATTTCAGATTGTAAATCAGTCAACGGGAACAAAGGAATACAAACAGCGGTAGTTTATGACGCCTAGTGCCATTAAAGGGGCTATCAAAGCTACAATATAACGATTAACGATCCATTAACTTTGTTGTTTGAAGCTAGCTCTTCAAAGTTATTGTTACGATGCCGCATTTTAAATTATATGTACTTGATACAGAGTTAAGTCTCACCATAAAGATTACTGTCTCGTCAACTGCCTAACTATTGTGTTCATTGATGGACGACCATCCTCGCGGAAATCTATTTTCCCTTTTTATAGGTACGTATCTACGTAGGGAAAATTAATAAATAACGATGATATTCATATGCTTAATTACAAAATTTCCACTGATATAATTACGATGGTTGAGGTGCTATTGACCCCAAAAGATATTATCCACTGTAAACATACTTTATGATGGTTCTTGAAGTTCACGCCATCTAGCGGTAACTAGGTATACTAATCTCAGTGCTGCCATCTTTGGGAAAATCATGAAATCTTACCATAGACACAGATTAACTGTTTTCCTTTACCTAACCTATCAGATTAGTTTTAGAAATATTTCAGCGTTATCAATTATTTTTAACAAAGTACTCAGAGGTACCAGGGGCTGCTTTTGATTCATGCAAAACATTAGATAAAACAACAAACTAACAAAATCAAATGCACTATTATTTTCATTACCTGCTATTTTGTCTATGCCTTGCTCTATTATTTTGCGCCTGCGCTCTTGATGGTCTACGCGACGTACCTAAAATCATTTTGTGGAAAATTTGAAGTTTGTTGTTATTTGTGACAACTTATAATTCATAATTATTTATGAAAGCTCCGTGCTAATTACCATTCCAGGCGCGGGGCAAGATTTCACTGTGGTGGTTAGCCTGGATGCGTTCAGACACTATACTTCGAGCGGTGTACGGTAGCCATCTTGGAATCGAACAAAGCTTCAGATGTGTAGTTTGTCTGTTTATCAATAATTTTTGTGCATTTTCTTGTAAATAGTTTGTATGTTTAGGATATGTACGGAACGTTCGTCCATATGTGTAAATAGCTATGGCTGCGACAAGGAAATTACAAGGTAATTTGTTATGTTATCAGGTTAGAGATTGATTGACCCCAACCGATGTAGGTACGTGTTCTAGAGCATTATTGTCAATTGATGAGACCTCTGGCGTACTGGAGCCAGTGGTGGCGAGTGGAATATGTGAAACGTATGTTAGTTACACGCGTACAGATCGCAATGCGTACAGGTGGTCGGTAAAACTTGACAAACTGCCGCGTTTCTTACGATTATAGTACTACGGACACGATTTTATTGTTATGAACTATCAACATCGACTGCCAGTCGATCTTTATCAGGCCTACCCTCAACACTAATAACAAAATCGCGGATCGTTGGATTGTTTTTAAGTGATGCTTCAGTGAAACAGGTTTCTTGCATTAATGCAGTAATGTGGTTTGCAGGTGAAATAGACAGGTGTTTAAAAAAGGTAACAGAGGGTGTGGAGACTTTCGATGACATCTGGCAAAAGGTACACAATGCGACGAACAGTAACCAAAAGGAGAAGTATGAGGCGGACCTCAAGAAGGAGATCAAGAAGCTTCAGAGGCTACGGGATCAGATCAAGTCGTGGATCGCCTCCGGGGAGATTAAGGATAAGAGTACACTTTTAGAATATAGGAAACTAATAGAAACAGTGAGTTACCTTTATTATTACATACTGATATAAGTTTATTGATCTAACATACAATTATTAGCGATCTTCAACCAAAAATTTAACACAAGTTTATGCCTATTAAGGATGAACTTTCTGTTATCAATTGCATTCTTATTGACATTCAAATCAATGTCAAATAGTTGTGTACAAGTTGAATCTGTTGCTACATAGCAAATATTTGACTTTGTATTGTCTATACAATGTGTTTTTAAACTGTTTAAACTTTTCCTAAACTTTCTTATTAGGTTATTATAAGTGCATTAAACCCATGTGTTTCTCAATGTGCTCGTTTATGTACTGTCTACCCTCTGTGCCCTGTAAGGAACCTAGCATGAACATTTTTTTTTTTGTTTTTATTTATACCTTCACAATTTAATAATTATGATTTTACACAAATTATTGCTTTATGTTGATAGAGATCTTACAACAAGATAAACTATAAATAATTTAAGTAGGGCATCCAGCTTATGATGACTAAAAATCGCCTCAAAATTAAGTTTTCTGGACCGTTGTGCTGCCGGACTGTTATAAACTAATTTAGCCATATGTGTCATTCATATCTTCCATACACTCTTTATCTTCTTCAAATTTATATGATTTAGGTCTTCTATGTTAATAAACAAGTCTACCCTCAGTGTAAAATCAATTATAAAACTCTTTATACATAGTCCGGAATGTGGTAAATACATCCGCTTGTATGTACTTGAACTTAAAATATCCATGTTAAACAAACTACTAACAATATAGTTTTTTACCTAAAAGTCTTATCATTATAACTCATTAGGTTAAGAGGCATTTTATCTATTGAGATTTCTTAGGACGACCTAGACCAGTTTTCTTGTATAATTTAAAGTAGGCTGCCATGTATATAGAACGAAAATACTGCAATATTCCCACCGTACCATCTAGAAGGGTTTTATTTTTTTTTTTTTTTTTTTTTTTTTTTTTATTGTTATCTGCAATCAGTCTCTAGACTATAATCAGATGAGTTGTAAGTAGTTGGGGGCGTTTTGGTGAGTTGAGACCAGTGTCTCAGCTCTACCCAGTCTCTAGCACATTTGCTCTTTTCAATCTACTCATTGGGTTTCGCAGCAGGAGCATGCCTGTCAGCGGGTTGGGATGTTTCCTCAATCGATCTGTATATTTTTCCTTATACTGTTGGGCTTCCTCCATCACAGTCTTCATGTTTAGGTATTCCTGTATTTCAGAGTTTCGAGTAAACCAGGCTGCACCACTTATGGTTCTCAGTATGTTATTTTGAGCTCTCTGGAGGCATTGGATATTCGTATTGCTAGCTGAAGACCATAGCTGGATTCCGTAAGTCCATATCGGTTTTATGACTGAGCTATATATTCTCAGTTTGTTGCTTAGGGACAAGGTCGATTGTTTTCCTAATAGCCAGAGGAGGTTTTTAAATCGGTTGTTTACGTCGTCTCGCTTATGCTTGATATGGTCTTTCCAAGTCATACGTTGGTCTAAGTAGAATCCCAAGTATTTTACGCATGTAGTTTGCGGTAGGGGATCTTGGCCCAGGCAGACTGTGGGACATAGTTTCTTTCTTAAAGTGAAAGTGATATGATGAGACTTGGGGGCACTTACTCTAATTCGCCACCTGTGGAACCAGTCATTTGTTAAGGTTAGTTGTTCCTGTAGGATCTTGCTAGCCTCGTTTGGGTCGCTATGGGATGTAAGGAACGCAGCGTCATCAGCGAAGGTCGCGACAGTCACATTGGTTGCTTGTGGTAGGTCATGTGTAAATATGTTATAGAGCACTGGGCCAAGTACCGAGCCTTGTGGTACTCCTGCTTCGCAGGTGTGCAGGGATGATCTTGCACTACGTTGCTTAACTTGGAATATTCTATCGCCAAGGTAAGAGGCCATTAATGGATAGAATGAGTGAGGAAGAGTATTTTTGATTTTGCACAATAGTCCTTTATGCCATACCCGGTCAAAAGCCTGTTGAACATCCAAGAATGCTGCCGAGCAATATTCCTTCTTCTCAAGACTTTGTCGTATAGTATTATACACTCTATGCACTTGCTCTACTGTAGAATGTGCTTCACGAAACCCAAATTGGTGGTTGGGTATGACGTTATTGTTGTCAAGATGCGGTTTTAGTCTTTTTAGGAGAATTCTTTCCCAGAGTTTTGAAAGTAACGGGGTAAGACTAATTGGTCGATATGATGTCACTTCGTTGTATGGTTTGCCAGGTTTATGTATCATGACTATTTGTGAAACTTTCCAGGTGGTAGGGAAGTAGCTAACCCGTAGAGTAGCATTAAATAAATTTGTGAGAAAGGTAATACACTTCCTGGGTAGCTCTCTTAGTAGCTTAGGAGTGATCAGATCGAAACCAGGGGCCTTATTTATTGCTAGTTTGTTGATTTCAACTCTTAATTCCCCCGGTGATGTTGACTGCAATGGTTCGCTTAGTTGGAAGTCCTGGTTTAGGATGGTATTTATTTCGGGATCGTCAGGGCCGTCTGTTTCATTAGGTTTGAAAACATTAGCTAGGTGGGTTGCAAAGACCTCAGCCTTCTCAGAGTCAGTGCGTGCCCATAGGCCACCAGCTCGAATTGGAGGGAAACATTGTTGGGGTTGGGCCATTGATTTCGTGGCCTTCCAGAGAGAGTGAAGACCACTAGCAGATGGAGACATCATTTCCAGTTTCCGTTTAAGAGTTTCGTTAGTGGCGTGGGCAAGAAATTCCTTTAGCTCCACAATAGCACGATTAAGTCGAGTTTTGTCCTCTTTGCAGCGAGAGAGTTGCCACACTCTACGTAATCTGCGCTTTTCAGCGATTTGTTGGCGAATTTCGGTTGGTACTGGTGTACTACGTGGGTTATAATCTATATCAGGAGTGTTATCCCAAGCAGCTCTTTGGATCTTATTAGTAATATATAAGCACGCGTCTTCAATGTCTGCAGGTGTTTTCAGAGGAACTTTAAGATTAACATTAGTTTCGAGATTTGCTCGGAAGCTGACCCAATCGGTTTTAGCATTGTGCAAGGAGTCATTCTTGAAGTCGCGATGTATGATAGTCGTGCTTATCGTCAGGATTACTGGAGTGTGATCCGATGACCCGTCTAGGCTTGATGTTATTTGGACATACAGGTGGCATATATTTTTGGTAATAAAAAAGTCCAGGAGGTCTGGAGTCTTGTGACTGTCCGTGGGCCAGTAAGTCGGTTCGCCAGTAGATAATGGCATGAGTCGATTAAATTCCACACTTTTGTATAGTTCACGGCCCCTCGTCACTGTTGTTCTTGCCCCCCAGCAGGTATGCTTGGCATTCCAGTCACCCCCAGCTATGAATCGATTTCCGAGCGACTGAAAGAACTCCGTGAACATAGGTTCTTTGATGACATGTCGCGGTGGGCAGTATATTGCCGAGAGGTTAATATAGCCACTGCGGTCATCAACACGTACTGTTGTAGCCTGCAGGTGATTTGTTGAGTATGGTTGCAATAAACAATGTTTCACGCTGTTTTTTATGACGATAGCAGTTCCAGCATGTGCACTTCCGTCGGGGTGAGAAGTAAAATATACGACGTATCCCGGGATGCATATTCGACTTCTTGAACTGGTGTGTGCTTCAGATATAAGGCACACGTCTAGTCTGTTGGTTTTAAGAAGCATTTCTAATTCGTGAATGTTGGGTGCGAGGCCGTTAATGTTCCACGTTGCAATACGAAGTGAAGTCATTTTGATAATTTGGAGATTAGCGTTGTTATAAGACCCAGCATGGAGCTTATTTGTTGAATGAGCATGTCTATTTTTTCGCTTTGTTTAATAATAATCTTCTCAAGTGCAAAGTTTATTTGGTAGTTGCCTTTGGAATGGTCAAGGTTTGGGTCTGCTGTTGATGTAGTAGTAGTTTTAGGTGCTACAACTTGTGCATAAGTTTTTTGGCGAGAGGTTTCTTCTATGGTGGTTGGGGGTAAGGGTATCGAATGTAACGATATATTGGGCTCGGTGGCTGGATTGTTTGGTTGGTTGATAGGCTTAGTGGGGTATATTACTCTGGGATTAGGGTTCTTGTACTTCCGTGCCACGAGCTCTTTATATATTTGGCAGCCTTTGTAATTTGCTGGGTGGTCGTATGAGCATAACGCGCATTTCGCAGGAGTGTTTCTATCTTTTTTGTGACACTCAGAACTTTTGTGACTCTCTCCGCACTTGACGCATCTAAAGGGTCTCATGCAGTTGTTCTTAGAGTGCCCGTATTCTTGACAGCGCTGGCATTGCACAATTGTTTTGGATTTATGGGGGTTTTCTATTTTTACTTTTTGGTTGTAGATATAAGTTATACTTTTAACTGCTGGATTATTATCGCCGGGTTCGAGGTTGACAAAGAACGTAAAGGTGGGTTTCTTTTCGGCCCCATATCGTGCGTTAATAATTTCGCCTTTGACTTTGTTACCAGTAGACTCGACTGCTTCAATGATAGCTTCATGTGGTGTAGTATGGTGGAGGTTTTTGATGACTATACGGTAAGCTTTAGTGTCTTTTGGAGTAAATGTGTAACCGATTAGGCCATTCGCCCTAATGGTGGTTATTATTTTCTTATACTCGTCAGTGGAGTTGGCAAGTACATGCAATACCGTTTTGTTAATGATTTTTAGCTTAAATTGGTCTTTGGTGCTAGCCGTTTCAATCAGTTTCGAGAGTTCTTTAATATCCTCTATGCCATGTAGCACTATTGGTGGTGGTTTACTAGGTTTTTTAATACTGTTGTTAATAGTTAGATCGTCCACGGGGTCTAGAGTTAGGCCTTGGAACCGATTACTCGCTGCTGTTCCTTCAGCATGAGGTGGGGACTCACTTATCTTCCTCTTTTTACTAAAACGAGGCGAAGGGATACGTTGCCAAGGTGGTGGAGCCGGATATTGGATGTTCGTTTCATCAGGACCGATTTCTGGCTGGATACCGCCTTGTTCTACTTCAGCTTGCGTGGTTTGTTTTGATTCCTCAATTTCATTGACCGACGAGGATCTTTGCCTGATAAATAGTCCAGGATGAAATACTTGTTGCGTTAGAGTTGGTTGAGTTGGTTTGTTGAGGTTTTTATTTTTTTTAGGATTTTCTACTTGGCAATCCATGATTTTTGTGGTAGGTAATTAAACTTTTTAAGTGGCAACACTACTTTGAAGTTGACATTGACATCTTGACATTGACATAACAGAAAAATAATATTATGTGAATTTATGTGGGTAGATGATTTTCACTAGCAGGATGATTAGGCTTTTGATATTGTTAATTTTTGACGATTTCAGTTATATTAACACTGGATAACATTAGCACGAATTCCGAAACACTTTGGCTACACTTTTATTATGTTTTGAGGCACAACTTTACAGTATTTATAGGAAATCGCGAGAATATTTGGGGAGCGTATGTGCTTGTGACAGCGGTTTTGACACTACTCTGAAAGAGAAGGGTTTTATGGCTCACTAAACAGTAATGCCGACCAATCAATATTGGTAAATTTGAGTCAGGAAAGTCCGATTCACTGACCATTCTTTTCATATCAGAACTGTTCCACCAAAATGTTGTACCATTTGTCCCAGATGTCATAGGAAGTATAAAAGTAATCCTAATTTTCCAGTAACTGGTTTGTAGATTCTATGTTGGATGATGGAAGATAAATAAATAAATAAATATTCCACGACTTTTTCACACAACGCCATCTAGTCCCAAGCTAAGCTAAGAGCTTGTGTTATGGGTACTAAACAGCTGATAAACATACTTATATATTTCTAAATACATACATAATATATATATATTACACCCAGACACAGGACAAATGATCGTGCTCATCACACAAACATTTGCCCTGGGTGGGAATCGAACACACAACCTCCGGCATAGCAGTCAGGGTCACTAACTACTGGACCAACAGGCCAGTAAAGATGATAAGATGTAAGATGTAAAGTTAATATTTTGTTAGACTGCAGGTTAATCCAAATAAGTGTTGGCTATTCATTTTAAACCGATTAAAGTGTTATACTGAAGCAAATACTTTATACCAAGCACTGTCCACTTTGAGGGTTTAGGAACTTTTCAATATCTATCAGTCTACAAGTCTCCCTTCACCCAGTTACTGTTACTGTTTTACTTTACTTGCGAGTTGAATATGCCTTTAGAGGGCTCCGTATTCTTGCCACAGATTCTTTAGACAATATTGTCAATCAACATTAGATATTCTTGTGTAGCATGCCATTTCTTTAAAACACAGACTTAAAATAGTGTTTAACTAAAGCAATTCATCTTCAATCATAAGTTCATTGAACAACCAATTTCTGTCAATAACTTTTTGACAATAATACCAATTGATTCAGTCTGTATGCATCTCCTTGTTTTATTTTGCCAGTTATTATCATAATCATGACCCCGGTAATTCTAAATCAAAAACAATATTTAAAAAACAATGTATTCTAATAACTAATAGCTTTCTATTTGTTGAAACATATACCTATTTATTTTAGAGTACAACAATGTCAATTGCCATTCTGATCAGAATCATGTAACATAGATAATAGCATTTAATAATAAATCAACCAACCGCGCATGCTTCCTAATTTACATATATAATATTTGTAAACATAACTAATGTAACAATAAACCCTTCTAAATTAATTGAATAATCATCTTTCAATACGAAATAATTCTAACATTAAGTAATATAATTATAGTCACACACCCCCAAGTTTCATAATAATGCCAGTGTAGTGATCTATCTTCCAATCAGTGACACAATCCCTTATCAGTGAGATAACTGTACATTTCGTAATACGCGCTAAGGAATAAACAAAGCAAAGCTTTCAAAATGCGTCCACAGAGGTTTAAAGTTATACAAACTTCATTTATTATTACGTTTTATAACTTAGTTTGCTTGTTGCCTTCAAGTAGTAGTTTGTGGCTATGTAGTGCTGAAGCTTTACTTGCGTTTCGTGTATGTTTAGTTGAGGAAAATATGTTTGCTGCTAATAAGAAATGTAGTTAAGGTCTCACCGGGACCATATTTATAGATTCAAAATACTGTGCGAAGAGTCCATGGTCTAAAATATAAAGAACAAGTGACGAAAGTCCCGAAAAGCGAATATTTTCCATTATTTCGTTGAGTATTCGTTTAACGTTTATAACAAGCTTATTCCTTGATGTATGCTCTACAAAATGTTTCTTTACAAGATTTACCTAATTTAGTTTTTAATTTAAGTAGTAAAAGTTCTCGAGACCAACGGCTGAAACGTTGGACAATCTTGTAGAATAAAGAAAGAAGGAATACCTATAAAAATGTTTTAAACATAACACATAATAATTAACTATCTTCACTAGGTTGACTTCCGCAGATTTGCCTAAAAATATAAAATTAATAATTAATGAATCAAAACTAATTATTACTGTTCCAATTTAAGACCTTTTCTCATATAGAGGAGCCAAAAGCATTGGTCACAATGATTGCTAAAGGAGGATTTACGAATTCAGACTTAAATTACCTATAGGTACAGGTTGGCTCACAATATTTTCTTACAATCTCAGTGAGGTTAAAGATAAACGTGAGAAAGTACCTACAAACGAATGGAAAAAAAGAGGTACCTAGGTACTTGTCTGGTTTCGAATCCACAACCTTAGGAGAGGCGGGCGCCTTAGCCGCTAGGCCATCACGCCGTCCTCTTAGATTTGTCTGTCTCCGGTCTGAGTTTCTTGGAATTGATGTTTGAGTTTAGTATTATAAAATCTAGAGAAAATACGGGTCACTTTTAAGTAATGGACAAAGTCTGTCACAACATTTTAAGCCTGTATTGCTGTAAAACGAGGAAATTCGCATGAATTCACAAAAGCCTGCTTTAGCCAAATAATAACGGCTTAGCGGGTCGGTCGAAGGTCAAACTACGCTTGAAGAGGTTGCTCCGTGGCTAGAAAACCATTCATTACAAATACTCATCCGTTCCTCGGAAAGCATATTAAGCCGTAGATCCCGATTATCATTTGTAGAACTTTTATAGTCGTTATGGGTACTCAGGATCCCGAAAGTCTGACAATCAGTATAATCATGGGGCATCGTATAACCCAGTAACTGGGTTTTGGAAGTCAGACTGGCAGTCGCTTCGCGTTAAACACTGATTCAACTGCATCCGCATCCGCTTGAACCTAAAGCCTGCAAATTTAGGAAAAGGCTAGGCAGATGATGATTTCTGTACACTGATACAACATTTTTAAGCCTGTATTGTTGCTGTATAGTATTTCGCATACATGTACAAAAGCCTAAAAAATATAATGCGGCATCATGATGCCAATTGATACGGTATCTTATAAACAATCTCCCATGCATAAGATACATGACTGACACAGATAAAAGTGATTTAAATTCAGAGTCAACATTCGGACGCGATTGCAACAACACTCCAATACTGCTTACGAGTTTTTTTGTTGACCCATTTGTTGTTTAGACTGAAACATGTTAATCTGTCATCGTAAAAATCATGTTCGATTTCGTTTGGTATTTTTTTTTTTTCTCACACATTCTGATCATCTAGCCAGGGAAAATAAATTACCAATTTTAATGATTTTGATCTTTAAACAAACAAAACAAAGACCCAAGATGCCAAAGGTAAAGAGTAGAGTTTATAGATAATAATTGTGTCGAAAACAAGAAGTCTATTTTTATCACAGTTATGATTTAAAAGGTTACTTCACACTTTTAAATTTCCCGTCGTTTTTATTTGAGACGTTAAATTAAGGCGACTTTTTCATCTTTACCAGCCAGGGTTATTCGCGTAGTCAATGTATTTTTTTTCTGCCTTATTCGTTTTTTTTTCTCTTTGTTTTTTTTTTATTTCTCTTGTTTGTGAGCATGGAAATAATTGTCGCAACTTTCCCACTCGATGTATTGAGTTTAACTTCTCTGCTTATGTCCTATAGCAGAACATTGTTCACTACATTAAGTAATTGTAATAATTGTTTTAAATAGTTTAGTCAAATTGACCGTTAGGTTAAATCTATGCGAATGCTCGATAGCGGGCGTGTTCGCGGTTCGTGCAAAATCAATTGCACTCTGTGAGGCACGTCGGCGTGGGTACACGAGCTACGAGGTCCCGCGTCCTAGGGACGTTACCCTCCTATATGGTAAGCCAAAACAAAACTAGGCTGCCATAAGCTAGGAATTCGCAGGGTGTCCACTTTCAGGAAAGATGTCCAAAATTTTAAAAAAATCCAAGGGAGAAAAATACTGTTGAGACAGCTAAAAATCAAAGGAAAACTTTGATTTTGATAGGAGAAAATATGATTGGCATATAACGCGGCGAATATCAGCGTCAATTTTCTCTCCTTAGCAGTGGGTACCCTGTCAGAATTGTAGGTACTCAGCTCACCGCATACGGGCCACTGGCCACGGCCTCGTGCGACCAGCTCCAATGTTCTTGTAGGCTCACCTACAGAATGTTGTAAAGCTGGTTAGGGATCGCTCTGGCTATGGCTGATGGACCTTGTGTAGTTAGCCCTTCTCTCACTAAAATATATCTTGAGCTAGGGTCTAGGCTAGGCTAGGGCTAGAATGGGCTGAAGTACTTTGATCAACGAGGGATATACACATGAGATTTTCAAACACAAAACATAGCATTCACTTTTACACACCACTCTTCTACAAAATTCTCTACTTTGGAAGACTTCATCTTCAACCATAGACAACGAGTATTTTACTTATTTTTGTCACAGATTCTCCGTTATTTCTTACACCTTTTTTTGTTAGTTAACATTTAAATTAGATTAGACACACAATCATGCTATAGGTCTCGATCTTTTCATACGAAAACAGTTTTGAGAAAGAGCAGATGTTTCAAATATTCTGTGTTTCTTTTTTCAGCAAATGGAAAGGTTTAAAGTAGTGGAAAGGGAGACGAAAACGAAGGCGTATTCCAAGGAGGGTCTGGGTGCGGCGCAGAAACTAGACCCCGCGCAAAAAGAGCGAGAGGAGATGTCCTCGTGGCTCGTCTCCTCCATCGACGCACTTAATTTACAAGTAAGTACCTCAAATACACGGAGGAGTAAACAAATGCAGTGGCTATGTGCGTGATACGAACTGCGCATGTAGGTATAGAGTAGGGGGTACTGTATCATAACAATTATAGTTACAAGTCTCAGTCATAAGTACTGAAATGTAATTTGGAAGTATCGAAAATACATCCTCAATTAGTATAGCTATTTTTACTATACTTATTTGCTCAAGATATTAACCTCAAGAGTGATGGTGATGTTTTTAAACTGTAGATTCAAATTTTCAAATTGCAATTTTAACTTTTGAAGGAATGATATATCATTTGTTTGCAACTCCTTGTAGACATAGAAGCAATCACTAAACGATTGCGATAATTTTCATATTATTACTTTTAAGTTGATTTGTTTTTTTACCATCATCGATGGTCCTGTAAATGAAGTACGCCGCAATAGACAGATTTCACGGTTATAACATAATTAAATGAAACCTCATGGGAAATCTGTTTATCGGTTCACCACTTCGTGACGCAACGGGTGCCGGCGGCTTCCCTGTATCTCGCTCGCGTGGCCTCGCGACGGTACCCGCCGGCGGCACTGGTGTGTAGACTAGCCTTAGAGAGAGTTTCTTCCCACCACACGTCTGTCCAGCGCGGCTGCACATGCTGCATTAAGGTCACAGCTCATCAGAGCCACCCGGCAACCACCCTGCATAGACTCGTTGTCGACTGGTGGTACACAGGTGGACGCCGCGTTATCATCACCAATAAACGTAACGCCGTCAACCAGTCAATGCGTAGTCAACGTAAGAAGGCAAGCATGCGAGCTGCGAGTTGTCACCGAGTGGTCCACCCGTCGTCCGCGTGCTGGGCGACCGACCGAGGCGATCCGGCGACGCTACGGAGTTGATGTGGTGAAGACTAGCCGCAGGAGGCGAGGAGGAGTGGGCGCCGGGTGGCTCTAATGAGCTGCGACCTTTACCGACACGTCGCGTTTATCTCACACCTACGCTGCGTTAACGTCCGACGAATGCCTCCTCCGGACCCACGTCGGATACGAAGACACCTTTACCCCGGTTCTGTGTCAGTTACAGTTAAATTCAGGGAAATCTAGTGTAGGGTATATAAATGTGCTTTGGTGTCGAACAACGACGCTACGATTGGTATTATCACAGTTAACTTGCTTGCCAGACATGGGTAATATCTGCTTCATATAACACATCTGTAACACACATTTTATCATTTAAAAGAAACGCTCACACTTAAAATACAAGCTTTTAATAATCCCTTAATGAGGCTAAACATTGTGTAGCCCCATCAGGATTAGAGATCGTCCAAAATCATAGTTGATCTTCATTGATCTACATAAATAAGCTATGGTTGTGTGTGCAAGGACACCCTTCTAGATTTCTAAATAATCTCCAACTATCTTTAACTCTGACCACATTAAACTAAACTGTAGATATATTTACACTCTATTACAAAAATATTAATGTTCACTTTCTCCATTCCAGGTTGATCAATTTGAGTCTGAAATAGAGTCACTGCTAGTGGGTAAGAAGAAACGATTGGACAAGGAGAAACAGGATCGTATGGAGGAGCTAAAACTCAAGCTGGAGAAGCACAGGTTCCACATAAAGAAGTTAGAGACACTGCTAAGAATGCTTGACAACATGTCCGTTGAAGTAGAACAGGTTGGTACTAAACACTTTTCTATGTTTTTTTTTTAGTTTTAAGAACTTTTTTTCAGCTAAACTAGTATTAAGATCATGGAAAAAGGGTATACTTTCCAATTTAAATTATTAGCTGCAGTATGATAAGTGTCTGCTTACATATTTTGTTAGCAGAAATAGCGGATCTTTCTCTGCACAATATGATTACATAAACATTTATTCCATATGGATCCAAAAACAGCGTCACACGCTGGAGATGCGCCCGCGCAGCGCTGATTTAAAGACCGACGATTTTGTACCTGTCTAGATACACACTAACGTATGTTCGATACCATACGATCAATATATCGTGGAGTATATTTTCTGCGAACTATAATGATGGACCCAAAGACAGCGTCACACGCTGGAAATGCGCCTGCGCATCGCTGATAAACAGACCGATGATTTTGTACCAGTCTTGATACACACTAACGTATGTTCGATGCCATACGACTGATTAATCGTGGAGTATGTTTACTTGCCTGAGTCAGACCAGTCGATCTAGGTCAGTAAAACACGAAACATATTGAGGCAGATCAGTTCCGTGATGACTCGGTAACGGTATTCGGTGAATGTATCAATACACTGAATTCTGGTTTGTATCCATTTTGATACAGAATTATTTCCATTCGATTTGGGAAGACTGAGGGTCAATCTGCAGGGTACTCAGACTACCCAGTGCTTTTTTGAGGACCCTCAGAATATATTTATGGGTCTGCTAAAGACAAGATGTTATGATTGAATACAGTTAAAGCCAGGACTGTTTTTTAATTTGTAAGCCCCCCTAATTAAACCGACCCATTATAAAACGCTTTATATCTCTCTCCCCATTATATACTTTTTACTGTTATCTGATTTTAATTGTATATTTATGTGTACCAAAAACCAAAAATTTATGACCAATCTTTCTCAAGTCTAAGCAGGTGTACCTTACATTGCAGATAAAAAGGATAAAGGACGACGTGGAGTACTACATCGACTCGTCGCTGGAGCCGGGCTTCGAGGAGAACGAGTACATCTACGACGACATCCGCGGCCTCGACGACATCGAGCTCAGCGGCGTCGGCCTGCCCTCCTCCGCCACCACCGACAGCAACAACAGCAACGACTCCGCAGGATCTCCTACCAGCATGCTCTCAGGTACACAACACACACTCTATCCTTCTTGTTACTTGTCAACGGCTTGTGAAGCTAAGTCCCATGGCCACCATAAACTCTTACACCGGCTTGTTGATTCAATAAAAGTCTCCGTGTGAAAACTTGAGTGAAGTAAATCAATGCTTAGTGTTCACTTCACCTATATTTTCATGGGGTAATTTTTACAGAATAGCACTGCTAACGAAAATAAAATTATCTTTCTTATACTTATGGTGTTTAACATCACCAGCTTGTCACAATTTTTTCTTCCCTCGTCAACTTGATTCCAACAAAAAAAAAATGCTTTTATAGTATTCAAAAACTCCCTTTCTTGTAAGTGTGACGAAGCTAACCCTCTTTAGAAACGCGGCCTTAAAATGGCTCGTCATTTTTAATGTAAAAACGATGACTAGCGAATTCTTGAAAGCATTTGTGTACAACATACGTCAAGTTAAATGGATTGGAACCATTTTTTTTTGTACACTTTACGTTATTGGCATAGTATTGTTGGTTATTGCAGTGCGATGTTAGTTACGAATGTAGCTGCGCAAGAGATGCGTGGCACGAGACTCTTCGTTGAGTTGCCAGAAATGCGACCCAAACAGCGGTACTTTTGATGCTTACAAACAGAGCATATTATCTGAAATACACTATCTCCTTTTTAATAAAGTCTTCTATGTATCTATGGTTACCTAAATCCTTGTTGTTTCTCCATTTTCCAGGTACAAGTCCAGTAACATCACCAACGTTAGAGGTACACAACCATTCAACAGACTCCATAGACGTCGAAAAAAAGAAAAAAGAAGAGATCATAGCGAAAGTGAGTAGCGACACGCACGAACATACGTCATACCATTACACATATATATTTATTATGATCATTATCTTTCTAATGTAACTGGCTACGTGGAGTTTAGATGTGGATTTTCCAAAATTATTTCTTATTAGTTTATGATTAGTTTTGGGTTCTAAAAACGAATTATTCGCACTGATTTTCGATGATCGAATCTTAGTTGTCTTGTCGTGTGTCGATTTCATTCGATATTATCGTCGATTCGTTACATTAATTCTCGTAAAGTGCTACATGTAAAACTGATCGGTTTTTCGTGTAAACTTCAATACTATTTACACAAATACCTCATGCTTTATTTGTCTCTAATGTTGTTCTTAATAACAATATTCCAACCCTTTTCTTTAATATCCGAAGAAGATACATGTTTTCCCATTAAACGTCCGATTATGGCGGGTCTCCTATAGTGAAATATAACAGGTTAAAATAGCTAAGAATGCAAATAAGAGAACTATCTGGTGTTCCTGAAAAAAAAAATATAATTAAATGGAAGCTTGTTTAGTTACAATTAATCAACTGTCCAAGTTATAATATGCAACACAAACTTTAGTACATATATAAAACAAGAAATGGGTTGTAGTACTCATCATTAAGCTTTTAATAAGCTTTTACTATGGGACGATAAAAAACAACTATTTAATACATTTGGAATTAAATACAACATGTATGAAACAGCTGATTTTGTTTCGCGACTTGAGATTTTGTCCAATAGAAAATGCTTTTCACAATGCACAACAAACCCTTTTCATGTTTTGTATTATTAATAATATTATGTTACTTAATAAATGTTCTATAATCATCTAGAACAACACGGGCGTAACTATAATAACACCAATTTTACAAAAGAACCGCATGCTGACTTGTTTTTTTTGTTACAAATGATAACAAATCTACTATTGAAACATTTCTGTAAATATGGTGTGCTCACTTACGCCCTTTTTGTTCTAGGTGTGCGATCTCTCTTTTTCACCGACGATTCATACGAACTTGGTAAGTGTTGCTTTCTATACAATTTATTTTTTAAGTAGAATATTTTTTCTCTTAAACAAAAATCCACACATTGAATGATCTGTATTCAATGTGACAAAACTAAAATAGTATGCAATATAGAAAGCAGAAATATTTAATTTTTAACCGACTTTACAAAAAGGAGGTTCTATTTCGTCACAATATTGTTAGAACTCTAACCATCCTTCAATTAAGTGGACCTAGAGCGTCGCCTTTAGTCAAAAGCCCCCAAAAATGACGATTTGTTAAAAAAACAGAAGTGATAACTTAATCTGATTTAAATTGAACTATAACATTCAATATTTTAGTTCCGAAATACGGCTAGCGCTGTGCGTGCTGAGCTCTTAGACACGAGTGGCGTGTTGCCAACAACAGCAGGCAACTGCTGCCGTTGACACGACTCGGCGGCAGCCCAACTGACTTTAATACTGATAGACGACGGCTGTTGCTGATTTTTGAAGTTATATTGTCAACGGCAGCAGTTACCGTGTTTTAGAGCTCTTAAAGTAAGCGAGGAGAAGCCTGCCTGACGCTGCCTTACGGCCCGGTCACGACCTCACCGCTGTGAGCGGCGGCTAAGCGCGGTGCGGCGAGCAGTAAGTTTCAAAGTATGAAAACGCCACGAGTCGCCGGAGCGTCGTACATTTTCATACTTTTGAATTTTACCACTCACCGCCCCGCGTTTAGCCGCCGCTCACAGAGGCAAGGTCGTAAACGGGCTGTTATGCGTGAAAAAGAAGCCAGACAGACTGACGCCGTAACGCGTTACGTAACGAAGCGGTCCCGTAAGAAGTTTACTCTAAAAGACCTATTTTCATCACGGAACCCCGTGATTCTCTCTCGGAAGAACCCAAACCCAATCTTGTGAGAGCCCAGCGTGGCACGTGGTAATGTGTTGTGTTGATGTTGCAGCCGGTAAAGCCACTGCCGCTGCGCGCGGGGAACGCGAGCGCGGTCAGTAACAGCATGTGTAACGTTAGTTCCTTGCTCAATAACTCCGCAGCATCCACCAATAGGTCAGTCCACTGACACTAAGTGTATTTATTACCACCTTTATGTAATTTACCCCACATACACTGAGGATTATTTCAATGACAAACATCATTTATTCTGCTTACATTACAAACGCTCGCTTCTTCTTTTCGTAGGGTAACTTATTATTAACTATACTGGTGTCAACGGGCCTCTTACTTAGCTTCACATGGCGTTGAGAAATATCTTTTAGACATGACAGCCGGTTACTAACGCTGGCTACATAAATAAATATTCCACAACTTTCACACAACGCCGTCTAGTCCCAAACTAAGCTGAGTTTGTGCTATGCGAGGTACATCAAAATTGTGTACTACGGAATTGTATGTCTTAAAAAGATCTTAAGAAAAAGTTCTTGATGGTATATCCTAACGTTCACCCACGGTAACCATTTTCATCTTTTTCATATTACAAACAAAATAATAATAAAGAGCTGTCTCTGCATCATAATTATTTAAAGTATACTTTAAAAAATTTTGTATATTTCTTTGTTTATTTGTGCATAAAGTTTTAATAAAAAAGAGTCATGAAAATGTTTCATTTAAATGAACTAAATCAGGAAAGTGAATGAGAAACTCTCTTTTTGAATAAAAACAATAAAAAAAACACTAAAAACCTCCCTTTTTCTCATAACAAATACGAATGTATTTAGAAATGTCATGAGATCAACACTAAAATATATTAAAAAAAGCTTGAAATAGCTATTTAATCTGTTGTGCGTTGTGTGGCTTTAAAAAGTTAACGGGCTACATAAAAAAAAAATATTACACGTCATAAAAAGTCTTGTTTTTACAAAACAATTCGCGATAAATGCTCTAAAAACCAGTCATATAAGTTTATGAAAGCCAAAATAATATTGATCACTCATTATTTTTTATTTAACGGTGTATTTTATTATAGCAGTTGCTATGTGAGTCATTGTAATGCATTTTATTATCTTCCATTGAAATAGTCCTCAGCACACTCAAATATGTAGTTAAAATATTCAAAATTCACATTAAAATGAGAATACAAAAACAAACTTGTTTTTTTGTTCTCATTTCTTTGCGCGCATGATTCAAACTCATCTTAAAATAACTATTTATCATTTCTTAATTAAAATTAGACGATCAGTATTATGTAATTACGTAATTTGGTGCAATAAGCTTAGAAAGTTACAATTTTCAACGATTTGTGACTTCCAATGCAGTAGTGTTTGGTAACCTGTAAATTAAAAACACAATTACTTTCACAGCTTTTCACGAAAATCACACTCTTACATTATTCTTGTTAAATACATTTTACAATTCTCCGCCAATACAAATTTGCCGCCAAACATTGTAACCTTAAAAGCTTATTGTAAAGGGCAGTTAGCGACATCTCTTCAAATCTCAATGATGCATTCCATATAGACCTCTGCGTTGCAAGCAATAAGTTTCAAAGTCAGGCTGTCGACACACGACGTGCATACTCATAATGTATACATGCTGCTATTGATTTTATGTGATTCTATTTATAAAAGATAGTGTAAGTGACTTGTGCAGTATCGGGTTCGCACGTTTCGCACTTGCTGATAACAGTTTTCTTCGATATTAGATCGTCACTTAGTTTGTATTCGGGGACGAAAGGATTTGTGCAGTGTTAGTAAACATGTAGACGTAGTCGACGTCAACAAGTGTCGTGTATTTTCAAGGACGGCAGCGGGGTGATCAGCTTGTTGCGTTTTCACTTTTCATGCGTGACTGGTGTTAAATAAGACATGTTTTGCATTGATTTTGAGCGTGTTACTCATTTGTACACATCAACATCTGTTCAAATAGATTTCTTTATTGGACGCAACAAGTGGTTTTGTTTCTGCAATTGATTACATACGTTTACTATGAACGACAGTGACAGTGAGATAGAAGGGATGTCGCTATTAGCATGATGTACGTCGTATAGCAATAGTGTGTTCAGTTGTGTGAGTGTTGGTGTATGTGCAGTATAAGCAACAACACGGGCGGCGTGTCGGGCGCCAGCACGCCTAGCAAACAGCCGCCCGCGCCCAGCCCGCCGCACGCAGCGCACGCGCCGCACGCGCCGCACGTGTCGCTCGTGACGCACGCGGCGCACGCCACGCACGTGACGCACGCGCCGCACGTCACGCATCACCACGTCAGGCAGCCCAGCTCCAACACCAACGTCAACAGTAACAGTAACAATACCGGTGAGTTGCATTTGTATTATTTACTTAGATGCGTTTACTAACCATTGGTTTCTTGAACATTGAACGGGCTAATAAGGTGTGTATTATGTAGGTAATTAATGCGACATGTTTCTTAAGTTAATGGGATAAGAAGAAAATATTCGACACGTATTTTTTCTTTTTTCACGTAATCTTAAAATAACGGCGATACATCGATTTTAAATGTCGCATGATGTCACTAGCCAGTACAGTTTATGCTAGCTAATGACGTTACAAGCCCCTACTTCTCAACTTTAATGCGCTGAATCTAAGCAGTTTTCCATCAATTTGAAAAAGAAAAAAATATGTGTCGAATATTTTCTTGTTGTTAGATGAGGGACAAAAAACTTAAATGTTGTCAAATAGCTTATTACTCCCTATGACTATTATCTACACACATTAGTAAACAAAGTCAAAAATGTTGTCAAATAGCTTATTACTCCCTATGACTATTATCTTCACATATTAGTAAACAAAGTCACTCTTTGTATTGTACTATTTGTGTGAATGTTAAGATCTTCAAAACACAATTAATTATGATGTGGTTCTACAATCAATGTATTTATAACATTCAGCATACATTGGATATTCTGTAGATTTGGTGTCCGATAAGTACTTGAAAGTTTCATTTTGATGGGAATTTCACAATAGTTAGAACAAGAATTCCTCAAAATTGGCTTTAATAATTAGATTTATTACTAGTGCGTAGGGGAGATGAAATTTTAACCTTTTAGTTATAGGTTGTTAATTTGTTGTATTGACTGAAAAGTTATGTTACAAATTTTAATGATGAAGTTTTGTGCAAACACAACTTAATATTGCATAATATAGAACTTGACTTCACATCTGTATTCAAAGAAGGGTAAGGCAGGGATTTACCTATAGTACACCCACCTTTTGCCAGTTTTATAGTTGATATTCAAACAGCTGAGTCAATGTGTATTTAACACTTTTTTATGACATTCTATTATTATCTTAGCTATTATAGTGGTAAATATTTTACTGTTTACCAAGTGTCATAAATAATTCCAACAACTGTGTCAACTCAGTTGTTGAAATAATTTATGATTATGTTATTCATTTACTGACAATATTTTAATTTATTTACGTGATTGAAGTTCGCGCTTTTGGTTACCGAATGGGTATTATGTAACCATTTTGAATTCTAACTCTTTTTAAAATAAACTTTACTTTTTATTTAACAGTGAATTAACAATGTTTCTGAGTACATAATATGTAGTTTGAATAAAATACTAGTTAATAAACCAAAGTTAAAAATGTTTTAAGGTTTTGTGCAAGAATTTGATCACAAAACATCGATTTCCTGCTATTCTGTGCGTCATTCGCGCGAACTTTCACTTGTTTATTTAAGGACTAGCTTTTGCCCGCGGCTTCGCCCGCGTGGATGTCGAACTTCCGTCCCCTATGTTTTCCCTTTAAGGGTTGAATTTTCAAAAATCGAAAATTGTTTCAAACGAATCGAACAAACGAATCGTTTCAATCGTTTTCAAATCGTTTTTTATGGAAGACTTACTCTTCACTAAGAACACCCCTTCAAGTTTCATGTCTCTAATACCAGCGGTTGGGGCTGTGCGTTGATATATAAACGTAATAATTTTAGCATAATACTTCCGGATAGACTACTTTCAAAGTTGATCCTTCCGATATGTATGCATAAAGATTTCTGGAACTACTGACCCGGGAAAGAGCGCCGTAGAACTGACCATGTGTAAAACAACTGATACTAAGATCAACCTGCCCAGGCGTATTGATTACCTACAACCGTACCAAGTTTGGTTAAAATCCCTATAATAGTTTTTGAACTATGTGTGCACATACAGACAGAAAGACAAAACATTCACTAATTGCATTTTTGGCATCAGTATCGATAACCAATCGGGTCCAATATTAATTTTGAATAGATATTCAATGTGCATAAGTAATTATCTTCGTAGTGTGTGATAGTCCATTGAATTGTATGGCGAGCGATATTGTATCTTAAGATTAAATATTATAATATCTAGCCGTGTGCAGCGCCCTTTGGTGAACTCCACTGCGGGTGACGTAACCTACGACAAACTTATTATTTGCGGTTGGTACAGTAGTCGGGTCTAGGGATTGAACCGCAAAATTAAATTTGTTTTTTATTGTATATACTTTCCCGGGATAAAAAGTACCCAGTGTGGTGCCCAGGATATCAAAGAATAAGTATACCAAGTTTCATTGTAATCGAACCGGTAGTTTTTGCGTGATACCTGAACATACAGACAGACAGACAGACAGACAGACAGACAAAAATTTTTTTAATCATATTTTTGGGTTCGGTGTCAGTCTAGTAACACCCCCTGCTATTTATTTTTTTGATATTTTCAATGTACAGAAATTTTACTTCTACAGATTTATTATAAGTATAGATTTGGCAGAAAATATGTATTCAGTGAAATAAGGAAGTACCCTGACTCTTCTGAGTGACAATAGTGCTTGCCAAAATAAATATTCCGTATGATTGGCAACCGGAATACAGAAATAGCCCCATTACTATCGTCTGTTAATCAAATATATGGTTCCAAACTTCATCATGTTTACTATCGCAATAGTTCCCACACAATACCATTATTAAAATTGAGTTATCAATTATTGCTTCTGAAACCGCAACCGGCTGAAACCCAAGAAGCATCGCCACCGTGCGACTTCCTCTACGGACGATAACAACACAAACAAACACAAAAGTTAGGCATAATTAAAACTCACGTTATCATTACAACTAAACGCGATAACGTAGGTACGCTTCCATTGTTTACAAAATAAACAAAACGTTTATCGACGCGAATGAATGGAACACGGCGACCGACAAACTCATTATGAATACGATTAATCGTACACTGGCATTTCGCCAAAATTCGTAAAATTCGCTAAAAACTGGCGATAAGCCAGAGCGATGACATGGCAAGACGGTCCGCTCAGTCACTAGGCTGTATCGGACGAGACCTGTGCCTAACTTTAGAAATAATTAAGAAAACATAATAACAATGGTTTACCGCGCGAATGTAGGATAAATATGGACGATGGTAAAGGTTTCATGACCATAGTGTTGTGTGTGCATGGTTTTTTTTCACAAATGAGTTTCAATGGTGTTTTGTGAAATAATCCGGGTATGTCAAGAACTGCGTAGTTTCATGTTTTGTGTGGTTTCCGTGTTGAAGTTCGAAGGCGGTTACATAATTTTTTGTTATGGTGTGTTCGTGGTTTATGGGAAATTGCAATTGTTCGATGCTTCATGATTGTTTCTGGTGCGAGGTGAGCGGGGATAAACAAGGCCACGTCAGGTTTTTTACTTAAGGTTTTAGGCTAAATCTACATTGATTGTAGGTATTGTTTTTAGCTATCTGGGACTCTATCAACGATATCTTACAAAATTGGTTCATTTTGTTTTGATTTTGACAGTTGTAATGTCAAAAGTACCTACTACGTTTTGAGAATAGAGTTTGTAAACTTGACATTGCATGGCAACATGTGTTTGTGTGCATTTACTGTGCCCAACTGCTAATTAACACCTGTTTTTACTTGTGTGTTTAACGCGAGAAGCTTTTAAAGTAAAATTGAATGATAATATGCAATGATTTTGATAAAAAAAAAAAACTAATTGGCATCGTGGATATCTTATTGGCACGTTCACTGAAACTAACATTAATTTTTGGCTCAATATTTCCTTTGTTTATGACAGTCTGTGCTTTATTTTGATCACTATGTATTTATTGACACTGTCTTTGGGGTTTTTTTTTTATTGTTAGTCGTTGCTATTCATCATAAGTACTGCGTTAGGAAAGGTGATCGTAACATTTAATTTATGTTAACTTGGGAAAACTTTAAATTTTATCGGCAGCATTTTAGAAATTTGTATCTTGCGTTGTTGGTCCCATTAAAGCTAGAAATTTAGTACTTACTGTTTATCCTGCAATTTTTACATACTAAATAACTAATTTTTATACCACAATAATTATCACAAGTAATGCATATAATATCTATGTGTTCTACTATTATTAAGTGAAGCTTATGAAATTATTTGTTTCAACGCATTAATCAAATAGCAGTCCGTTTCAAAATATCTTTTTACATAAGACAACCCAATGGGCTATTCGAGAAATTTTAGTTTTTGTCCCTCATCTAGATCACAAGAAAATATTCGCAACATACCTATTTTTTCCTTTTTCAAATTGATGGTAAACTGCTTAGATTAAGCGCATTAAAGTTGAGGAGAGGGGGCTTGTAACGTCATTATCTAGTATAAACTGTAGGTACTAGCTAGTGACGTCATGCGACATTTTGACTCGATGTATCGCCGTCATTTTTTGATACGTGAAAGAAGAAAAAATAAATATGCCGAATATTTTCTTGACAAATAACCCATTACAGACGAAAATTATACCCATTCCCTTATTTAAATTCCTTAGGACCCTTAGGAGCGGGCAGAGCTGGTAAAATATGTCAGCTTGGTACTGTTTATTTTTATTTTCTTGTACCTACTAACTAAACGTCTTTCTTTTACATACAACATGATTATTATTATTTATTGTTTTTTTATGCAGAAACATCCGGTCATTTATCTTCATAAAACATTTTGAATTTCACGCGTATAATTTTATAGCCTAACTATAAAAATAATGCTACTTTCAAAATAATTATTTATTACTAGGTAGGTATATGTTATCTACACTGCCATTATAAAGAGTTAAACCTTGTGAGGTTGTAATTTCTGGATCTACTGAATCGATTCTGAAAATTCTTTTACCAATAGAAAGCTACGTTACGTTGTGAGTGTCATAGGATATATTTAATTTTCATAACAAATAGGGGGTGGAGGGGATGTTAAAGTACGAGATACATGCGGTTGATGTCGTGAGGGAAGTGCTAGTTGAGTTGTATTATATATTTAAAGATAACGTTTCTCCAGCAGACCAGGGGGTCGAGTCTGCTATTGCAATCGTGTCTCAATGACCGGTCAATGATCGATTTTTGACGTATAACGTCAAACTTGTGACACATTTCCCATACAAAAACTGTCAAAGTTGTCAAATCTTCAATCAATGACCAGTCGTTGAGACACTATTGCAATAGCAGACTCAAGCCCCAGCACAGATGTTTGCTCAACCAATGCGTCATAGAACCGATTTTTTTTCTTTTGATACTTTGTTTAGATAATAAACAAAAGCTGCTTGCTTTATGGAAGCTATGGGAACAAAGATCAATGTATTCTTGGTCTAGCTTAAGTTCTCTTTGGGATTTTAAGTGTACTTGGGGACAGATTGATTGAGCCACTTGTTTTTTTCACGCATTATGGGTTACTATTTATTTTTGAAATATTTAAACACCCTTGTATGCATTCTCAGCACACCTGCAAGCAATTGCCTTTCACATCCCATGAACATAGAAAAACCTTAATGTCGGTCGATTCAGTAAAAATCACCCTGTGAGAACTTAGTGAAGTGAGCTATCAATGCCTAGCATTATTATGGCAAGACAGCTGAATTCAGATCAAATCAATAATATTTATTTGCCAGACTAAAGCATAAAAGGTTTTACAGTGGTTTTGCTGCGGCATATCAAAAAAATGTATATTATATAAAGCAAATCCAAATACTAGGTAATTAAACTTAGTAGCGTGATGTTAAATACACACACCAATTTACTTTTTCTTTTGTTATTTAGTGTAAATACGCTTAATAAACCAAATGGTACTTCCAGTCTCAGACTGTTGCATGTTATGTACTCGTGTTGTTTCTAGCTAGTTTTAAATTCTTTAATTGTAATCTGAGGGGAACGTAGTGGGTGGCATAGTTATTTATATGATAAATGATGTTTATTTTGCAAATAGGTTTTCACAAACACTTTTTTACACGTCATTTTTTAACTGATAGATGAAATCGGAGTTTCACTAACCTGACTACTCTAAGAAGAAACACCGAAAGAAACTCAGAGGTCATAGTCTCTTTTAAAGTCCAGACATTATCTTGGTCAAATCATGTAAGAACCATGCAGATTAGTGTCTGAGATGGTCTTTTGAGGAAAGAACCACACAGATATGAGGGGACCAGATCAGTCAGTGCAAGCATTTGTCAGTAATCGTGAGCTCAACTCGGAACTTGAGGAGCTTCACGTGCTGACGAACAGTACCAAAGAAAGAACATTTGGGTTGGTCCCATAAAGTACTCAAACTGTCAGACAAAAAGTTAGAAAAGCACTTACAAATTTATAAACGAGATACAAAAAATAAAGATCCACATAGGCCTTACATTCACAATAATAAAAAATATTCACAATAATAAAATCTTAGACTTAAGATTTTATGAGTTATTTGTACTGTGCTATACTGTTTGTTTTTCCTAAAAAAAAAAATATCATGCCATAACATGGCGTGCAAATGCATTCGCAATTAGCTATGCATTAATAACTTTAATTGTATTTTTTTTAAACATTGTCAGGGTATTCCCCTTCCATTTCTACATATGAGCACTGCTGGTACGCAATATTACACTGTGTTACGCAAATAAATAGCAATTTTATACGTCAGAAAACGTTGTTATTCGTATAGTACCGTGTAATTAATTTGATAGTGTGTGCCCTTACGTCTGAACGTAGCTGTAGTACTTCCGAATCACGCGCCACGTGCGAGCGTGCGTGCCAGTGTTTGTAAACAGCGTCACGGCGCGAATAGTAGCGTGATCGATAGCTGCGTTTTATAAAATTAAGCTGCCCGCCCACGTCAGATTTTTTTTTGATAAATTAAATATTTATTTCTGTAAATAGGTTCATTACTCTTTAAATGTCATTTTAACTAGAATGTAAGGTCGGTGTTTCATTATCTAACTACTCTGAGAAGAAACACCGAAAGAAACTCAGAGGTCTCTGGTGGTCTGGTCTCTTTTAAAGTCCAGCCATTTCGGACAGATAATTATAGCGCCGATAATCGGATTGGTCGGTATGCACCATTTTGTTTTTGACCGACTGCTTGTAGGACGTGTGCGTTGCTCTATTACAACGTTCTATTTCTCTGCTACAAATAATCGGTTACCGATATTATCGGTCATGGTCGAGCAGCCTAAGTCGAGTCTTTTGGTGGTCTTAATGTTGGCTGAGTTAAGACAATATTTGATCCAGACTAGTCTAGAACGCCGAGTAATTCAGACGAATCGTCCGATACCGCTACCACCGCCGCTGGTGTGAGGCGGAACACGGGTGGTTTTATAGTCGTTAAGAGTCTGGCAGAGCCCTCCACCTTCTCCAGGGCCATCCAAAAGAATTTTCCACTCAGACATAAAAATGAACATACAAAAAGCACGCAGTGTAATTATATTGCTGTCATTTTGTTTGAAAATAAGTGTAATTATTATTAGTGGTAGCTCAATGGTCGAAGCTCTTTAGTTTTTAGCTTTAACTATACCAAATCACACAGTCTATTGTGCACGCAATATTCTTAAGAAGGGATATGAAGTTATTGCTTTACGTATATTGATAGATTTTCAGCTATGAAATTTCTTTGGAATTGTGGCCTTGGTACTTTGGGAGGCCTACGACAAGCCAAAGCGAAGTGGTTTATCCTTATTAAATGTTTCTAATTACTTTATTTAAATAATGTTTAAATTCGTGGTGGTGGTAGTGGTGAATAAAATTAAATATATGTATTGTAATATGTGTTGTGTACTAAAGAGATGATAGAGTCTTAAAGCTATGCCCATATACATATATGACTCATTATAAATTTTGTTTGGACAACATAACTAGCACCTAGAATACTAAGCATTGGATGGCGGTAAAGTACTGATATAAATCTCGCATTCTTCCGAAATAAATACGGATTTTCCTGCGACACCTGAACCTTTACCGGTCGTGGTAACTTCACACTTATTGCCATCTCAATGCGTACCAAAATCCTGTAACAATAATCCTCCATCATTCATGATGACACACAGAAATAAACAATACTCACGTGTCCTTATTTCTTTCTGCAGATAACGAACTAGGCAGCCAGTCTGCGGTCAATCTGACGTTCTGTAGGCAAGTCGGGTTGACTGGTGCGTCGGAACTCCCAGCCTGGTTGCCTAGGGTGTTAACAATGTATGAAATTATAAAAAAAACAATGCTTGTGCCCTGTTGAAAAAAACACGATTTGAAAACTATTTCAGGTATTTATGTAAACTGACGTTATCTTACCGCTGTTTGTTCCATGTAAGCTAAATATGTGGTCTGTTTCTTGCAGAAGTAGTGGAGAATGGCCCGGTGTCGACTACACCCGCGCACACAGCCGCGCATCTACCGCCTGCGCCCGCGCAACCTCCGCCAGTGAGTACTTCAGCTCACCCCGGCGTTAATTGACGCGAAATAAGCCTCATGGATGTCAATGGATGTCAAATTCCTCCCAGTTTTATTAAGAAGCGCAAATTATTGTTTTCCTTACCTCCTTTGATATTTTTCCAATGAAATTCTTCATGCCTTTATCAATATTTTTTTACGGAGCGATAAGATTACTTAGCACAACAAAGTGCCAGTTTTATGCAGTAAATAGACTGGTTTCATTTAGTGTGCTAAAAGAGTGTTTGTTCGTGCAGACGTCAAAGAGTTCGTCCGTGCCGCTCCTGGGGGCGAGCGAGGCGGCCGCGTCGCCGCTGACCGTGAACGGGCCCAGCCAGCCGCAGCACCACACGCCGCAACATGTGGCCAACAAGTTAGTACACACACACATACATACATTACATACATCATCATGTACCTAGCCTTTTCTGCCTGCGTAGCATGAACACCGAAGAAACGGTCTTTGTCGTGTCTCGGAAGAAAAGAAATTCAGTGTTCATGCTACGCAGGCAGGTGTATTGAAATAAATTTGACAGATTGAGGTTCATGTCTATATAATCTGTCACTTTGCCGATTCGTCTGTAGACAAAGGCCGTTTCTTCGGTGTTCAATGTGGTCATGCTACGCAGGCTGGTGGGCTTTCAGTTTAACCGGATACAGCTGTCTTTTAAAATAAGTGATACTCCACTGCTCAAAATTCAACCGTTTATTAGAAAATTACATGTTTGCAAAGCAGTCAGTTAGTTTTTAGTGTATGTCAATGTCAACTTGTTATTTGTTGTTATATTTTTGATGGTTGTCAATAGTTTAATTCTGCCAAGATCAAGTTTAAACGTAACCATAGTGTTACATCTAAAATTGATGCTGGGAGAATTGATAAACGTCTAAAATTTACATAAACAATTAGTATTTGATTTAATTACATCGTCCATATTTCTAACTTAAATGTATAAAAATATTAGTTTTCTGCTACACATAAACTTTCACTATGCCAAATGTAACATATTTATTTGCGCCCTTTTTTTTATTTTTAACAAAATAAGCAAAATCTACGGAACCTCTTTAGGTTCCGTAGATTTTGCTTAGCGTATCAAAAAATATGTCCCCCTTTTCCACCTTTGTTCATAACAACTTAACAATCGTAAATATTGGACACTTACAGAAGACATTACCTATACATCTCTGGGCTAATTGTCAAATCATTAAACAGGTAAAAGTTCTTCAACAATACGATGTCAAAATCGCTATTTAATCGCTGCCAAACTTGGTGATTCTAGGATATTGAGCATTTTATCTCAATATCCTAGAATCACCAAGTTTGGTAGATCACAGAATCGCAATCTTTGTTCAATCGCAAAGCATGTTTCACCACTTAAATTTAGGTCAGCAACAACACTTTAAAGTGTGTCACTAAAGGGTGTCGAATGTATAGGTCAATAAAGTACGAGAGAAAAGGGTTCATGGTTATACAACTTTCGTGACTTTTAAAAATACACAGTTGTTACGAAAAAGTCAGTTGTAGTGTATAAAAGAAGATAAAAAAGTACTTGAAATAATTATACATTTTAGCTCAATATTCGATCGAGCAATAATTTTGAAAAATAAATAAATCAAAATTAGTGTGATAGCAACGAAATTAACAAAATAAAATAATAAATATGAACATTTCTGTTAATTTTAATTGACTGAGTATACATAACATTAGATTATATTTACAATAGAAAAAGTATAATTTGTGTTACCGTATCTAAAATCGAATCGAAATAAACAAAATTTTGTTAGTAAAAACATTACAGCTAAAAATTAGGTCCAAAATCCGCATTGAAAACTTCATGCTTTGTAATTTTTTTTTTTTTTTTTTTAATTTCCAAAACACTTAGCCTAATTCACATTTGGTTTTAGACATACAGCGAAAACCTCTGAGGGTTTATCTGTGTGCTGGCGAGCCGTATATTTGACCAGCTTAAACATTAAACTGTGAACATTTATACCGATCCAGGAATTCAGGTCGGCTGGGTTGAACCGGCTAGGTTATATCTGGGTCAAGGTTAGCAAGGTCACTAGGTCAGACAAGGCTGAGGTCAGATGGAAATGGATCAAGTGCTAGTTTACAGACAAACCTGATTCGACCTTCAATCTGTTGAATATTGTATTGAAGTTAGCTAATCTGTATGCAAGTGACTTATTCTCATGGGGTAGGCTGAGATACTGGTACAGACATATTATAAACTAGGGTATAATGTGTTTTCTTCTCAGATTGACTTATTGGTCACTAACACTTCGCTCGCGACGTCTACCGCGTGAATCTCGTACTTTTCCCTTTAATATTTGACGTTTCCTCGACCCCCTTGTAGTTTAGAAAATAAAATATGACCTATATTGCTTTGTTATAATATAACTTTCTAATAGTAGAAGATTTTTTTAAATCGCTCCAGGAGGTCGTTCCTCTTTATAATTATTAAGTAAAGAAGAATATATGTATTATACTTGTAAGTTTTAATTAGGTAACACACGTGGTATCCCACTGCTAAGGAAAATGCTTTCTCCAGCAGCTCCTTCCCAAATTCTCGGTCTTGTTTTCCGTATGATCTGTACATGAAGGTAAAATATTGTTTTAAATATTTCTCAAGATTGAGTTGCATTGGTGATCTTAATTATAAATTATGATTACTTGATAAACCATATTAGTTACGGTCACGAATTAAATTTTAAACAACGTACAACCTAACACTGAAGAGCAAATTACAAATAACACAGAAAATTTGAACGTCGCGGGAAACCCTGCAACATCCCCCTTTACAGTTAACGATAGCTATTCGGGCTTTCTCATTGATATTGACCTATTTACATAATGATGACTAACTAGCGGACTCGACAGACGTTGGTTCCGATCGCAGCGCCACCTATCGGGTCCAATTATGAATCTAAGCTATCCATGGCCCAACACACAAACAATTATCCTATTCGATGCAGTCGTCCTGCGTACATTTTGGTGATCGATGTATATGTTGTAGAAGGCTGCCGGTTGGGGGTTGAATCTTCGCCGTCGAACATGATTATCAGGGCGTTTTGGGTAATCAGCAAAAACGTTACTTCAGGATGAATTCACGGTTACAATTTCAAACTTAAAAAAATAAAATACAACGTAATGATTGGCAGTTCCTAGAGTGGAGGAAGTGGTGTCTCCACGAAGAATGTTAAGAGGCCGTTGTCCTAGCGTTCCTACATCATATAGGCTAGTGTAGTGTTGCCATCTTTCGAAACTTGTCCTGCGCTCTGTTATAACTTCTAACTGTTATTGACCGTCTCCACAATATGTTTAAATTGATTTGTATATAATTTGACCACAAAAAAGAACATTTTTCATTTTGGAAATTTGGTCATAATTGTTGCAGTGGACGAGTAAGCGAAGCATCGAGTACGGCAGCACTTAGCGTGGGCAGTGGAGGCACGCCCGCGAACCTGGCGAGTGCAGGCACCGCCTCGCTCAAGAGCATGGCGCAGGAGGCCGTGCATCGGGCGGGACTCGACCAGACACATCAACAGGTACAACCACACACCACACATCCCTTACGACGTTTACGGCAGTATCTCATTAATAATAAAATAATAAATATTCCACAACTTACATACAACGCCATCTGGTCCCAAGCTAAGCAGAGCTTGTGTTATGGATACTAAACAGCTGATAAACATACTTATATATTTCTTAATACATACATATTATAGATGAATTACACATTACAATTAGATAAATTTCTTTCCAATTTTCCAACCAAGCAATTTTTGAGCAGATTACTTGAGAAAGTTACAATTTACGGTACTAAACCAAACCAAGGGCCTTTAGAATTTTTCAGTTACTTCACCATTGTAAACGCCCATTGATATTATATTAACGTCACTACCCGAATCCACTAATACGCTTACACTACTTCGGGCGATTTTCACCGGTAAAATTACTTTTCTGGATTTACAATGTTTATTTTGTTTGTTGACTTGCATTACCTACCATGATTATGTCAGTGACATAGCTTTTCCTTTCGTTACAAGAGAGCTGAAATTAATTCTTGAACACACATAGCAAGCTAATGTTATTTTCACGTTTCAGAACCTAAGACGAGGGGCTCCCCTAGCGCAAGCGCACATTCCTCCGTTACTGGGCGTCGCACCGCTCGGCCCACTACCACTTAACTCTGTAAGAATAACCTGGCTCATACGCTTTTTCATAACTTTGTTTACTGAATCAAGTACAAAACCGTCAGGCATTTAGCAATGGAGATCCTCTCTCCATATTACATTTGATTTCCATATTCAAATAATAAAGACAAATAATAAATCCAATAATTTTGAAAGACACAATGTTTTTCTAGTAAAAACGAAGTTGCTCAATATTGTTTTGTTAATATTAAGGGTTTTTCTGTTTGGACTCTTTTTTAATAGTAAACAAAACTCGAACAATAAATACATTCCAATAAGGCAAGTCGGCCATGCATTGTGCGTGCAGTAAATTTTATTTTTATTATAATAGTATGACCATCTCTTCTTTCGTGTGCGAAATAAGGGAAGATCATACTATTAAATGGTGATTCGTCATTAACCGCAGTTAGTAACTCATCTGTTGTCAGACTTTTTATCCTTCTCTGAGTTGGCTTCATTCGTCGAGAAATAGGTAGGTTCTCTCATGCCGATTTCAAAACGATGTTTTCCTTCACCGTTTTTGAAGAAGTGATAAGATTTTAATAGTAATATGGTAATAGGGTGATCATGAATATTCAAAACACAATACAGCCGACCAACAATAGACAAAATGGCCGATGTAGCACTCAGCTACCGTAAGCTAAACCTTAGCCTTATCAAATTTATGATACTGATATGTTTGCAGGAACATCAGCTACAATTCCAAATGTTGGAATCATCGTTCTACCACATGCCGCACCCGTCCGACTCGGAAAGAACGAGGGTATATCTACCGAGAAATATATGTCCTACGCCTATATATTACAATCAGGTCAGTACCAAACTTTTCTTAGAGGGCAGTCACTCCATGGAAATTGGAAATTTTAAGTGATATAAGTGTTGGTAAACCTAATAAAATACTGGTGTTGCTGCATTCAGTTGGACTGGGGCTCGAGTCTGCTATTGCAATCGTGTCTCAATGACCGGCTCACCCAGTTGCCATCGTGTGATGGCAACTGGGTGAGCTGATGCTGCAGCCAGGCTATCCAGCACACCAGTAGGTAGATTCTTGACAAAATAAGAGCAGTTATGTCGTGTTTGGATTCATTTTAACCAGCATTTGACTCTACATACAATGCACTGAAAAATTCACATAACTGTAAACTCTATAAAATAAAACCCCCGACGTGAAGTAAAATTTCATGGCTAAAGTGTTATTTTTAACTTTTTATATGTTTTACTTTTTTGCGGTGGGGGTTTTTATTTTTTGTGCAAGGTACTACTTCACTCTGACGGAGTACTACTTCACCAGACTAAAGATGATTTTTTTTATTTTATTTAACTGTACACCACATGAAATCACAAAAGACAACAAAAAAAAAGATCATAATTATCAAGAAAACAACAATATTAATTTATGTCTTGTCTTGTTGGGTGGAAGGGACACCGACATACTTACAACTTAATATCGTTCGGTACATAAATTATAATAATCCTTCCAGCTTTTTAAATTTGCCATCGGTTGTTACTACACTTGAGAGCAATAAAATCGCACACCCCTTGTAATTTGGTTTATTACTGATTGTTTTCTAAAATCGAAAGATATTGAGTAAAAATCATTAGACAAAATTAAAGCATACAAGCTTAGCTTTACAAAAACATAAAATTAAAATCATTGACCTTCACGTAACTTACAAAAACCGACCGTACACCGAATTCCCCAAATTCACGCGTTTGCGTTGTCACTACTTGCACCCTTAGCCGCAGGTATAAAAAGGTCAGTTTATTGGAATTTTTATTCAGTTGCATACCGAAGGTCAACGTGATAACATCTCTACTGGAAGCATACGGATTTACTGGAAAAATATGGATACCACGCCCGCAGAAGCCGCTCAAGTTATTGCCTTGCTCGAAGCAGGCCATAACCAAAGTGAAGTTGCTCGACGGCTAAATTTGAGCCGCTACGCTGTTCGTCGTGTATACCAGAGGTTCCAAGAGACCGGTGGCTACATTCGGCGACCAGGATCTGGCCGGCGACGCACAACATCAGAGCGTGATGACCTCTTTCTTGTGACAAGGTCTTTGAGAAATCGGCAACTGAACGCGGTTCAACTGGGACAACAGCTTCGAGAAGTTCGCAATGTCAGTATAAGTCGGTGGACAGTTCGAAGAAGACTAGGTGAAGCAGGAATGACTTCACATCGCCCAGCAAATGGTCCCAAATTGACCACAGCTCACCGACAAGCCCGGCTACAATTTGCTAGGGAACATTTAAATTGGACGTATGACCAATGGCGGGCTGTTATGTTCTCTGATGAGTGCAGAATGACTTTACATGGTCATGATGGACGCTCTAGGGTCTACAGAAGGCCATCAGAGCGATTTTCACAATGCTGCATAAGCGAACGTGTGGCTTTTAGAGGTGGATCGTGTATGTTTTGGGGTGGCATAATGTTGGACACTAAAACTGACATTGTATTCATCACTACGGCGAATACCGGCCCGAGATCGAGAAGTTTGACGGCTGCACGATACGTCGAAGAAGTGCTCGAAGAACATGTGAGGCCGCTTGCGTGGCTTATGGGAGAAGATTTTCTCTTAATGCACGACAACGCCAGACCGCATGTCGCTAGAACAGTTTGCGACTACATGGAAGATGTTGGAATCACCGCGATGGAGTGGCCAGCTCGTAGTCCTGATCTCAATCCGATTGAGCATGTCTGGGATGAGCTAAAAAGAAGAGTTCGAGCAAGAAGCCCTGCTCCTACGCGCCTCCAAGAGCTTCAACTTGCCATTGAAGAGGAGTGGAACGCCATACCACAAGATTTCATGGTGAAATTAATACGGTCCATGAAAAACCGATTAAGAGCTGTAATCAAGGCTAGGGGAGGGAATACACCTTATTAAAAAACAATTTGATCAAGCATTTTGAGTTTTATTTTTATTCTTTGTTAAGCTAAATTGGGTAATTTTATCCGTATGTTGGGTTTTGTGCCCTAAAACTCCCTATGGGTACTTTTTTTACACTGTATTTGATATCATTAGAAAGGTACTGAAGTAAACATTCAAATAGTGTAAGTTTTATTTTAATATGTATTCACATTTATGAAAAAAACTGCTTTAACAACAAAAAGTCAACGTGTGCGATTTTATTGCTCTCAAGTGTAATTTCTACGTTTTAGTTCTATCCGATGTTTTTTTACATCAGTTGTGATTTATATCTAAGTCAACCCCTACCGCAAACTACATGCGTAAAATACTTGGGATTCTACTTAGACCAACGTATGACTTGGAAAGACCATATCAAGCATAAGCGAGACGACGCTAACAACCGATTTAAAAACCTCCTCTGGCTATTAGGAAAACAATCAACCTTGTCCCTAAGCAACAAACTGAGAATATATAGCTCAGTCATAAAACCGATATGGACTTACGGAATCCAGCTATGGTCTTCAGCTAGCAATACGAATATCCAATGCCTCCAGAGAGCTCAAAATAACATACTGAGAACCATAAGTGGTGCAGCCTGGTTTACTCGAAACTCTGAAATACAGGAATACTTAAACATGAAGACTGTGATGGAGGAAGCCCAACAGTATAAGGAAAAATATACAGATCGATTGAGGAAACATCCCAACCCGCTGACAGGCATGCTCCTGCTGCGAAACCCAATGAGTAGATTGAAAAGAGCAAATGTGCTAGAGACTGGGTAGAGCTGAGACACTGGTCTCAACTCACCAAAACGCCCTCAACTACTTACAACTCATCTGATTATAGTCTAGAGACTGATTGCAGATAACAATAAAAAATAAAAAAAATAAAAAAAAAAAATATCTAAGTCAACGAGATCTTCAACAAAGCGAATTAGTTATTTAATTAAAATTTTCACTAAGATTTTTTACAGGTAAAAATATAGTAAAATAGACTATCACTAGCCAGAGTTTATCGTAATTCGTACTTTACAATGTCCCCAGGTGCTACTCCCGCACTCAGACTCAGTGGAGTTCTTCCAGCGGCTGTCGACAGAGACGCTGTTCTTCGTGTTCTACTACATGGAGGGCACGAAGGCGCAATACCTCGCAGCCAAAGCGCTCAAAAAGCAAAGCTGGCGCTTCCACACCAAGTACATGATGTGGTTCCAGAGGCACGAAGAGCCGAAAGTCATCAATGAGGAGTATGAACAGGTATACAACCTTATTACCTCATGGACACGGACTTGCAATGACTCTCCCTCACACATGTACACACATAAGCCCAATCACACAATGCGCTTAATCACACACACACACACACACTCTCACACAAAAAACAAAAAAGGTTTGTTTATTTTCTAATTTCTACATGTGCATTTGCACTCCTTGTTTGTACTTACATGTCGAAAGAGACTGGATCCCAACACAGTATTTTTAGAATAACTTATTTTATCTATAAGGGATACTGCATGGCCTTTTACAAAGTTTTGGGCATTTGTTTGACTTGCCTAAAAATAAACATAAATACATATTTGTTTTTGTAATAGTTGAATAGCTTGTAATGGCGTGTGTGTATCGTTGCAGGGCACATATATCTACTTTGACTACGAGAAGTGGGGCCAGCGCAAGAAGGAGGGCTTCACGTTCGAGTATAAGTACTTAGAAGATCGTGACTTGAACTGAGCGTGACAGTGTACAGTAGTGTCGCGCGCCGCTCGCCGCCGGAGCGTGCCGGGCCGGGCCGGGCCGGACGTGCCGTGCCGGGCCGGGCCGGACGTGCCGTGCCGGGCCGGGCCGGACTTCATTCCTTGTTGCAGTATTGTACTACAGTGCGTGATGCGTCTGTGATGGACCGCTAGTGTGCCGCGAGTGGCAGCGCCCGCGCGCGAGCCTGTGTCCGACGGAGTACCGACTAGTTGTACTGATCTGAATACTTCAGCGTGACGTGTGACTCCATGGATGATATTGAATGACTCGTTGTCTGCTGCATATTGTTTTGTGTGTGAGATTAGCCGTAGTGTATGAGTGACAGTAACCACGGGAGGCCTATTGCCCGGCGGTGGACAGGTGTAGACTTAATGCGACTTCTGTCAGTACTACCGCCGTTGTCACACAGCTCTCGCGGGCGAGGGCTACTCGACGAGCACGCTACGTACATTCAGTAAATTGTAACTTAAACAATATAGTGTATTTGAACATATTCTGGCAGTTTTGTAAAATGGAATAATTTGTGAGGACGAGAAGTCAGTTAGTATTGAAGCCGAAGTGTTTGTAAACTGTACACAAGAACGAACAAGCGAAAGATAACGTGAAGATTAGTTTCAGCCATAAAAGGTTGTTAGTAGCGAAACATGTGATATTGTTATAGGAGCCCGGGCCGGCCTCGACTACCGGACAGAGCTCGGCCGCGCAGCTCGCCGGCTCGCCACGACTGGACAGCCGGCGATCTGATCCGCGGCCGACGACACCTAGGAACATGTAAAATCTCCATTAAACGGCTAACGCACATTTTAATTGTAGTACTTTTATTGGAGCATTTTTAGGAGCGTATGGCTTTAATATATTATTTAATCAAATTTAGCAGAAGTATTGTACGGACAAGTAAGATTTGTTGAAGGAAAGTCGATTCGAGGACGTCCCGGGTCATTTGTTTTTTAACTTGTGTATAGACATTGGAATAGTTTGAAATTATTTTAAGTGCTAACTCGCGCGCACCACGCTCTTTGTATTGTATTTGTGATCTTAATTTTTGTAGACTGACTAGTTTTCTTATAATTGTGATCAATACTGACGAGTGTCAGTGTGAAACTGATTGTTTCGCGGGCATCAGCCGAGCGAGGGCGTGGTGCGTGCGGGTAGATACCTAAATATAACTACAATAAGGACCTCCAGTGTGATTTCATTAGTTTGCTAAGTAATACACTTTTTCACCTCAAAAATTATGTATATTTTATTAGTTAGTGCATTTAAATTTGAACAAAAGTTAAATTATGTAAGAGCATGCATGTCACACTGCCAATGTATTATATTATTGGATAGTTATACGGTATATATATATATAAATTGTACTTATTTATTGTTTGTGATAAATTGATCGTAATGCACCAGCACCGCTTTGGTATCGAGGTGAAAGAGTATATTATGGAAGGTAACGTGAACGCGAACGCAATAGTGCTACTGTCAGATGAGTGAGTTCCACCAACCAACACGTGTTGTTTTCCATTGTTCGTCAGACCATAGTGTAATTTTGTATTTAAAAATAAATCATAATAGTTGCACACGCGTCGCGCAGCTCAATTAGTTTCGCGTTGGGCCGTGTTGGTTGCGACGTGTCGGCCAGTCGGTCGGCCGGCCGACGGGTCGGTCGGTCGGTCGGCGGAGTGTTCAGGAGCGTGTAGTATGTTGTTGCGACTGCGAGCGACGCCGCGGCGAGTCCCTAGTTAAGCGGTAACTGCGCGCGATCTCGTTTATTACGTGCGTAATGTTGATAGTTTTCACTTTTGTAAAAAGTCTATCGTGAGAGCAGATGAGATGTGGTAAATAATTTAAAAAATTATCTGTACAGTTCTATTTGTATAGAAATAATAAATAACGATTAAAAAAATTTAAAACAACGTTGTGATTTCTTCCTAAACGCTTAGTTTTAAGTGAGTCGGTTTTACAAGTGCGCGTGCGCCGATTTTAGGGCGCGACGCGATTTTCGCATTTCTTTTTTTTTAATTTATTTTTTATTGAAAGAAATGACTGTTTACTTTTAGAATAAACTGTAAGAAAGCATTGAAAAAAATTTGTTTCGTTTGGGGATCGCTCTGATTCCCAGTACTTGTATGAAAATTATTTGCGAAATTATCTACCCCAATTTCTGTCGATACATAGGAAGAAAATAAGTTACTTCATAATAAAATACTGCCTCTCCCTGCAGAAAGTAACATTTAAAAATGCTACAACTACAAATTTATTGTAGGCCAGGTTAACGGAAAAGTACACATTTTGAGAAATAAGATAATCATAATAATATGTTTCTTTAGACCCTTTGATTGCTTTGACTTAGAAGTTTGAATTTATTACTGGACCAAGGGACCCTGACCTGGGGTCGAGTCTGCCATTGCAATCGTGTCTCAATGACCGGTCAATGATCGATTTTTGACGTATAACGTCAAACTTATGACACATTTCCCATACAAAAACTGTCAAAGTTGTGAAATATTCGATCAATGACCGGTTATTGAGACACAATTGCAATAGCAGACTCGAGCCCCTGCCCCCCTAGCCAAGTTACAAACGATTCGTATCTATTCTCTTTCTACAATCGAGAACGCCTCAAATCCCTTTGTTTTGACCACGTGACTTAGCGAAAGGTGATATGTAATAATGTGATAAGAGGTGTGTGGAGAGGTGATAAGAGAATAGATACGAATCGTTTGTAACTTGGCTAGGGGGGCTGGTATTTGTTTTTCATAATCCGTTCTTGAGACAAAACATCTGATGAACAACAAAGTGGTCCATAAGGGTTGGTTATTTTATTTTGTGGTATGCAACTCTAAAAATACTAAAGCTTTACAACTCAGTCTTTTAAAAGTTATTTTCAAGATACAACTTTATGAAGATCTACAAAACTTGCAGTGTAGTAACACAATATCCCTTTCAAAGCAAAAGTTCCCGTAAAGTAGTGTTAGATAATAGAACAGTGGTTTTATAATTCGTTTATGAACATCTGCCTGCCTTTTCCCGACTATGTCGGGGGTCTGCTTCCAGCTTAACCGGATGCAGCTGAGTACCAGTATTTCACTTGCTGAACTATGTCAGTAAATAAATAACAATATTGACAAAATTCAATCTCTCCATCACTTAGTTCTTCTTGAGAAGAACTTGAATGGTGGAGTCAAGTAATGGTAAGTCATCATATGCTGAATCCAACTATATATAGGGTGACTGGTAATTAGTGACCGATACTAAAACACGCTAATTGTATTCATGATTTCAATAAACTTTCCCAAAGAAACTCTTTTTTTAAACACAATAACTTAACGAAAACGCTATTTGAAATTTCCGCACACGCGCCTGTGATTCATCCAGGGACCGTACAACCCCGAATATAAGTTAACTCTTTCGAAAGGGTTACGGGTTGCGCGCACACAGTAACGGAAGTGGTTACCTCTTGGTAGTGGTAGTCCTTTCATAACACTAACGTTAGGGTAACCCTTTCAATAAGTTAACTTGTACAAGATGTTACCGATTCTTATTTGATATCCAATTGAAGAAGATAACCCTTTGAAAGGGTTATGTCGGGGTAATCAAAGGGTTTTAAATCAAATCATTTTAAATTACGTTGGAGTGGAGGAATAAGTATTGACCTTGGACGTTTACGCAACACTCAATACTTTATTGCATTCTGCATGTTTATTTTTAGGTGGTAAGCTTATAATTAGATAGGTAGGTACTATGGACACCCTGTCGGGCACAGCAAAATAAGTCAGTTTGGAGAGGAAGCATTATCTCTACATAGTATAAAACAAAGTAGCTCCCGCTGTCTGTCTGTCCCTATATGTATATGTTTAGACCTTTAAGAGTCTATTACGTATACCTACACCTCAGCGCAAATTCGGATTTCACCTACACTTCCCCGCGCCAACTAACTCTCTATCCCGCTCGCACACACAGTGCTCCCGGTACCACGCGGTTAAAGCGATTGTGTGAGGGTAAACTGCACTATTATTGTATTACGGGTACAGATATAATATTATTTAATTTTAGTTATATTATATATAAATAAATTTAGATAATAATTTAATTAGTAAAAAAACAGTCTGACGCGTTTTAAATAATTATGTAAGTACCTACGACCTCCGGCATTGCAGTTAGGGCCACTAACAACTAGACCAACAGGGATCTGAGACTTTGCCAAAGACATTTGCGCGAAGGACACTCGCGTGAACCCATTTGCGCGAAGAGACTAATGCGCGCATGGAATTTGCGCGATTGGACTTTTGCGCGAATGGACTTTTGCGCGCCACGACACCTACGCGAATGAACTTTTGCGCGTAAGGACAGATGCGCGACTTAATGGCCACTGAGGTTTACTCTGTAGAGTAAACAGAATATCACGCTTGTTATACTTGAAGGTGGTTTTTTTTTGGATTTTTCGTCATGGGTGTCGTTTTCGTGGTTTTCGGGGTCGTTGATAACAAAAATGAGGTCAAAATAAATCCAGGATGACGTCCAAATTTTGTTTTTGTTTTTTTGCCATGGGTGTCGTTTCCGTGGTTTTCGCGGTCGCTGATTACGCAAATGAGCTCAAAATGAAAATCCAAGTTGGCGCCCAGGAAAATTTCTTGTTTTTTCCATCACGGGTGTCGTTTTCATGGTTTTCAGGGTCACTGATTACGAAATTAAGGTAAAAAAAAACAAATATGGTGCCGAGGAGAATTTTCGGTTCATCAAATACAACTGGAATGATCAATATAGAGATCGGTTCAACGAATTGAATGAATTTCATTTTAACCTAATTTTCGTAATCAGCGACCCGAAAACTATGAAAACGACACCTATAATGGAAAAACATAAAATTTTCGTCGGCGCCATCTTTGATTTTCATTTTAACCTAAACTTCGTAATCAGCAATTCCGAAAACCATAAAAATGACACCCATAACGGAAAAACCAAAAATTTTCGTCGCCATCTTGGATTCTTATTTTGACTTCATTTTCATGATCAGCGACCCCGAAAACCATGAAAACGACACCCCTGACGGAAAACCCTAAATAATAATATTATCTACACTAGCTTTTGCCTGCGGCTTCGCCCGCGGGGATGTCGAACTTCCATCTCCTATGTTTTTCCTTTAAGGGTTGAATTTCCAAAAATCGTTTTTGAGTGGATACTTACTCTTCACTAAGAACACCTCTTCAAGTTTCATGTCTCTAATACCACAGGTTTGGGCTGTGCGTTGCCATAGGTATATTAAACGTAATAATTTTAGCATAATACTTCCGAATAGACTACTTTCAAAGTTGATCCTTCCGGTATGTACAGACTTGACTACTCTACAGTATTATTATAAGTATTATTTATTATCTTAATAGTGTGTGATAGTCCATTGAATTTTATGGCGAACTATATTGTATCTTAAGATAAAATATTATAGTACCTATCTGAGACGTGTGTAGCGCCCCTTGGCCCTTGGTGAACTCCACTGCGGGTGACGTAACCTACGACAAACTTATTATTTGCGGTTAGTACACTAGTCGAGTCTAGGGATCGAACCGCAAAATTAAGTTTGTTTTTTATTGTATATACTTTTCCGGGATAAAAAGTACCCAGTGTAGTGCCCAGGATATTCAAAAATAAGTATACCAAGTTTCATCGTAATCGAACCGGTAGTTTTTGCGTGATACCTGAACATACAGACAGACAATTTTTTTTTTAATCACATTTTTGGGTTCAGTGTCGGTCCAGTAACACCCCCTGCTATTTATTATTTTGATATTATCAATGTACAGAAAGAACACCGGCGAACTCCCAAACAAATTTTTGGTGACTTTTTTTTTGCGTTGCCTATGAAAAATATCTAAAAGTATAGAGTTTGAATTTCTGAACAGTTTTTTCTTTGGTTATACTTTTATAGGAAGTCAGGAATTAAAGATATTTTATTTTTAAGTTTTAGAGGTTAAGACTATTTAAAAGGATATGTCCGCTATAATCTTAGCACAAACAATCGTGTTTATTTTAACATTTGTATTCTGATGAAATAAAAGAAATAAAATTACAATAATTACAAATAAAAGAACGGATTCTGATGCAGATATGTATTTCCTAAGTATATTAATGCATTATGTAAAGCCAATCATTTTATGCAACTTGACTAAGATTTATGGGAACATTAAAAGTATAGCTAATCCAAAAGCCATGAAGTGAAGCCAGAAAGAAAAAAACACACAGCTATGATTATTTATTTCATCAATAATCTAGTCAATTAAGCTCTTAATTATGAAGACTTTTTTCCAGACTTTGATAGGCCTTATGATTGATTTGCTAAAACTTAGTAAATTATTTCGTTGGTATCTATTACGGTGACATACGTAGACGCTTAATAATTTCATCAACAATTGCCTCGCCGGTGTTCTTTCACTTCTACAGATTTATTATAAGTATATTTTTACGTTTTTTTTTTAAAATTTTATTATATAATCTAGATTTTTACTAACATTAGTAGTTAAATTCTTGTTACTAACAACTTTTATGGACTGTTTTGTCTGAAATAAATCATTTTTTTTTAATAAGGATATACAAAAAAATGGTCTAGGTACCAACAACTGGGTAGGTTTACCCTATATATATATATAGCAGATAATAATATTTATTTTTATAGCAGTTGTAGATAGGTACTTACTTCATTTCGTTGCTTACATGTTTGCCTCTTTTTTTACGCCAACCGAGTTTATTTTCTGTTTTATTCCGAAAATTTCGTAATTCACGAAAAACTTACTGGAATTATTTTATATCAAATAAAATTAGTTGTCCCGCCGCGTCATGTTTTGTAATCGTGTGGCGCGGTGAACGCAAGCGACATAACGTCCACGTTCGTAAGCCGAAGCGAGACTGAGCGGGGGGCCGGCGGCTGGGCGGACGGCTCCAATGCGCGATAGTTAAGGTATTTCTTTTATTCAAAATTTAAAATATACAATTATATATTTTATTATATTTTATGAAGTTTCATGATCTAATCTCTTAATTACAAAGTGATTTCTGCAGTCGTTTTAATCTTAAGAGGTTTTTGCAAATTGAGGTATTAAAACTACGCAACGGATTGTAATTGGGTTTTTTAATAGATAGAGTAATTCAAGAGGAAGGTTTATATGTATAATACATGTATAATATAGCAAAGAAACACTGATAATTTTAGAGAGATTATAATACGCATGCGTTTGACCACTATCTAACCTGACAGCAAGCGATGATGTGGTTGACGATGCAGTACGCTTTCCTAGAAGCAACCTGTTCACTCTTGACTTAAAGACCCCTAGGTTGTAGCTATCTCTGGAACACCGACTCCGGCAGGAATTCCACTCCTTAGCTGTACGCACAATTAATGTGTTCCCAAAGCGTTTAGTACGTATGGCTGGGATATCTACCATGTACCGGTGGTGCAGTGCCGAACGTCTGGTAGCCGATGATGAAAAGGGCTTGGTGGAATTAAATCGTGCAATTCCGATGCATAACCGATAGAAAACCGATAGGCTAGCAACTCGGAATCGATGCTCAAGATTTTGAAGTTTTGATTCAAAGAGTGCATCATTGCCGATGATCTTCTTGGCTCGTTTTTCAATAGACTCAAGCGCATCAAGCTGGTGTTTGGCGGACCCGTCCCAAAGATGAGAGCAGCTGTGCTATTCTGTAATAGCAAATCACTTCGAAAGTTATTTCGCAAATTATCTCGAAAGTCATACTCATTACGTTTCTCATGTCGCCTGTACTAGTTTCGGTATTAACATGTCAACGTCAAAAAGCTCACCCGTTTTAGTTCCTCTCACTTTTGTCATCACTTGGTGGCGCCAGTGTCGAAATCACTCCATTTAACACTTTGTATGCCACGTAGGTCACCGGTGACCTCAAACAATTGAATTTCTATTGTGTCTGGTAGTCTGGCAGTCAAGGTGTTAAGAATACGATATTTTATTTTCACATGATTTCACTGCGGATTCAGAAGTGATTTCACAAATAAACGTTTCAGAATAGCACTGCAGTACTCCATACACGATCGAACTTGCGCTTGATAAAGGTTGAGCAGCTGTTCCGGTGTGAAGTAACGGTTCACCTTTGCAAAAAATTAGGTATCCGTAACCTTTTTTTGCAGCTATCTGAGCCTTTGCCTCGATGTAAGAGCAATGAGAGTGTATGACAACGTTACACCAAGAAGATCAAGATGGTCGGTTATCGGCACGGTTACACCTCGGAAAGATGGAGCCGGGTGAAATAGGCTCCGCTTGGCGGGAAACAGACACGTCTGGGTTTTTGTAGCATTGAACTCGACCAAATTGAGTGACTGCCTTCAAGGACAAGTTTAAGCGCTCAACCATAGCTTCTTGGAGAAACTGGATCTGTGACCCACTAGCCCGTGCATCAGACATGTAGCTCTCGTCGACAGTGCTGTCGTCTCCATACCTAACAGTACCGAGCTTAAGCAAGCGCAACTATCTTATTCCGCAAAGAGCAACCTTACTTGCGCACAAAAAATAAAAATATTATATTTTTAAGCTTAAGCAAGTCATAAATATGCAGCAAGAATAATGTTGACGAGATTCTCGATGTTGCCCTGAGAGACCCCGGCATTGATATCTAACTGACTGGATGAGCAGCCATCAATTACAACTCGGATGTACCGACCACTCAGGAACTCAGCAATTTTATCACATAGACCAGTGGGCAGACCGAAAGAAGAAAGCTTACCAATGAAACTTTTGTGCCAGACCCTGTCAAAAGCCTTCGAGATATCGAGGGAGACGGCACAGTGTTTGTAACTAAACTCCTCCGAAGCGGCTAGCCCGATTCTTATGAAATTTTGTGTGTATATTCAGTGGGTCTTTATTAGGATGCAAGTAAACTAATTAAAAAAAATGGTAATGAATTGAAACTAAAGCGGAACGAAGTTTGCCGGGGCACCTAGTTATAAATAAAGTTTTAAAAAAAGTAGAAAAAATAAATAAAATGTCTAAAAATAGAAATTTAAAATTCAAACGTCAAGTAAAAAAAAACTTTTTTACAAAAAAAAAACAACCGACTTCTTAAAAAAACACTAACAGGTGAAAAATAGCTCCAGTTTCGAAAGTCGGTGGCCAATAATGAACGAAACGAATCCTCCAAAGCCACAGACTTCCGAAACTGGAGTTTTTTTTTTCTTGACGTTTGAATTTTAAATTTCTATTTTTTGACATTTTATTTATTTTTTCTAGTTTTTTTAAAACTTTATTTATAACTAGGTGCCCCGGCAAACTTCGTTCCGCTCTAGTTTCTTTGCAATTTTTAGTTTCTTCGTATGTAAAGAAGGTCTTTTAAAACTACAAAGAATCATTTCAATTGGTTAACAATTGCTAAAGAAGTTCTTTCTAAACATTAATCAGTACATCTCTGCCGGGCCCCTTTTAAAATAGAAGGGCGTAATGTTATGTTATGGAAATACAAGAACTCTGCATAGACATCTGACTATAGCAATCGCGAATAATTTGCTGTTATGCGTTAAAGAGTTCCGTCGCATGTCTTTTTCATCAGTTTTTCTTCACAAAATTATACTTTCTAAATGAAAATACTTGATTTGTTATTTAAAATGTAAAAATCGCTACGTGTGTACCTATATTTTTTGAAGAGTTCCTTCAATTCCTTGAGGATCCCTCATCAAATATGAGTTTTGATACAAATGGGACCAATCTGCTAGTATACCCTATCAAATAAAAAAAGAATTTTGAAAATCGGTCCATAAATGACTGAGTAGGTACTGAGGTAACAAACCCTAAAAATACAACCAAATCGAGAACATCCTCCTTTTTTTGAAGTCGGTTAATAATCTAATCTAAATAATCTAATCTAATCTAAATAATCTAATCTAATCTAATAATCTAATCTTTATAATATCTATCACTTAGGTAATCGTTTAGAGAGAAAGTAGCATTTATTTAACAAAAAGAAAACCCGAGTCTCTTAAAAAATATAATGATTTTCTAAGACACAAATTGCATTTGCTGCTCTGAGAAAGTGCATCGTATTCATATATCTATGTACGGCATCCCGCCTCGGTTGTGATTTTTTAAAATCTTACAGTTAGACGTAGTTCTTTTCCCTTCGGGCACTCAATGATGAGTGTGATGATCGAATAACATAGTTAAGATTCCGTAAAAAGACAACATTATACATGAATGAAACAATGCCGATTATTCCAGAAAAAAAATACATTGAACTTTAAAATCACTGTGGTAATAACTATAATCGTATGTGTGTGGAGTCGCTAGGGCATGGACTGCGTGTTGCGACTTGACGCATATCTGCCGAATGCATGCAGTTCAGTACTTTAAAGTAAAGGCACGAAAGATAAAATTACAACACATGTAGTCCGAATGGGTAACTCTGTTATAGTCGTTGAAGGGGTAACCCGTTCCAAACGTGTAACCATTAAAAAATATAACCCACCAAGAATGGGTTTTTGAATATACAGGTAATCAAATCGAAAGGGTTTTGAAGAGGTTATCCATTGATGAGGGTTTTCGTAGAAAAGGGTAACACATATGAAATTGGTTTTGAAACAACACTTTGTCAAAACCCTATCAAAAACCCTTTCAATGGGTAACCAAAATCGTCCCTGGATTCATCACAGTAGTCGCAAATCTGGACGATCTATCAGCTGATAGTCTGACCTCGGGAAGGGCAAAATCTACTAGTAGTAGCGTCACAACGCCCTCCCGCCACCCTCACCGCTCCCGTTGAGCAGTCCTACTGTCGTAAAATAATTGAATTAATTGAAAGTTAATAAGTATAAAAAAAGTTTCTTTGGGAAATTTATTTGTATTCATGAGTACAATTACGTTATTAAGGTATCGGTAACTAATTACCAGTCACCCTATACAGTGTGGAAATTTCGATACGACAATAAATGAAACTTCGTATACTTAAGGACGTAGGTACCCAGTCTACATACAAATATTCATTTGAAAATATCCAGTAGTTTAGTCACAGGAGGTGATTTTACTTTTTTAATATTTGCTCCATGATGTATCTGTAAATACGGAAGCACTGACAGGTTAACGACCCCCGCATCGGTAACATCAAAACATTAAAGACACGTGGCGACGTGGCCAACTCGCTACCAACTTAAAAACTTTCGCCAAATCAGTTTTTAAATTTAATTTAGTGCAAATTATGCCTTAAACCCGTGCCATAAGAGTCATAAAGCGTGTCATCAGAGTTCGATAAGAAAATAACGCATGCGGAAGTTGCTATGCACTCATATCAATAGAGAATTTAGTGTGTGCGAAAGAGATAAATCTAGTTTCGTTTGCTTATTGTTTCGCTTTCTTTTCGAAACTTGCAACTACAAATTTAGGTCACGGTCACTGCCTCACTGGTCAGTGTATCGCCGCAATCCTGTGACGATCCACGCGTCATTGTTTTGTGCAAGCGCACGAGTGCCGCAGGAGCACCGGTGCCCGCGCCGCCTTTCAAGTGCCCGCCGCCCGCCGCTCGCGTGTTTTTGTAACGAACGACTGATTTATAAGTGCGAAATTGGACGCTTTATTTTAGTGTTAAGATGACACGTATAATAGTAATAGGTACATAATTAAATAGTTAAGTGAATGTGCGAAATTAGACGCTTAGTTTTTGTTGTGTTTTCGTGTTTTTTTTTTAAAGATAGGATAATATTGTCTGTTATTAAATTAAAAGACATGGCTGCAAATAGTGACCTCTTAGCAAATTTTAGAAATAACCTCCGACGCGACGGTGCGATTTGTATAGGTATTCGTGTTCATGGCTGCCATGTCAAAAACGAAAATTTTTGTGACATAGGTACCTACCTACCTACTGAGATAAGTGATTGAATAGTGATCCTGATTGTGATTAATAAATAACGCCCGGGTGAGAGTTACCTGATTATTCGGTTCATATATAATCATAATCTTTGATTCAGTGTTATTGTTTTTATTGAGCATTAATAATGGCGCCAAAAGATCAAGTCGCTGCAAGACCGCGCGGTTGCTACTCTTACCACAGGTTAGTGAACTAATGTTTATAAAGGATGTTCTATTTTGTTTCCAGTTTTATACCATTTAGTTTGTTTGAATTTTATTTTATTTTTAATTTTGGTGTTAGGATTTTTTTGATGGTTTAAAATTATTCCTAGGAACTAGCAGTGTCCGTGTTTTCATTTATTGTCGTATTATCGTCACTACGCTGTATATAGAGCGACTTTATAACTGACCTACACAATCAGTTACTTGGTAAGCCTGAGCTTTCGGACTTCTGACACGTTATGATGGTCAAAGATTGCTTTCCGAAGCACAGTGGGGTCTTGATATGTGCTGCATGTGGTCACGCATCCCCAGAACGACTCTGCATGACTGGATCTTGTTACCACGTCAATTACACGAAGTAATGGACGCAAGAAAGGTAAAATATCGACTCGGTAATTGGATTGGCCTAATCTAACAAAAATACTCAAAGCTGACTTGGTTTCTTTACTGGCGTTTCTTTTTGATTTGTGTTTGTAATTCCTTAACGTTTACCCCTGTAAACGTAAAATCTCGTCTTGCGAAAATGAAACACGATTAAAAATGATACTATTTATTTATCGTTTCCTCTTCTTGCCGCCATGCTTGATCTTGTTGTTGGGCTTGCCCTTGATGCGTCTGCGCACGCCGGCCGCCTCCTCAGTATCGTCGTCGGAGTCTGCGCCGCGCTTCCTGCCCTTAACGTTCTTTTTATCTTCTAGCTCTTTCATTTCCTGTCAAAATGAACAATGCTATGGTCGTCAAGTATATTTTATCTTGAAAAAATATATAGTACCGAAGTTATTACAATAGTAAATAAGCTGTACAGAAACATAGTTAGGTTGATGCGTTCATTCCCAGTCGCCACCAGCGGTGACTGGGCGTAACTCATTGCCGCCACTTCAGTTTCGCTATACATTGCTTTATTTCTTGTGAAGAATAAAACAATAAGGAAATTTATTCCAAACCTGCTATCTTATTGATGATAACATTGAAATAAAGTTTCCAACATAGACTAGCGCTGCAATGTGTAGACAAACTGAAGTGGGGGCAATGAGTTCCCAGTCACCGCCGCGCGCCGGTGGCGACTGGGAATTTTTATTCCCATTTGCCTCCGGTGGCAATCGCCGCGGGGGCCACTGGGAATGAACGATTCTGAGTGGGTCAGGCGTAGTACGGAGTTACAAAATGCTTGTGGTTTGGGTACGAAATAAAAGGAGACTAACAAAAAGTATTTATAAGCCAGATGCAGTCTTTGTAGGCGAGGTTCTTCACGTCAGATGCGTGGTACTCGCAACCGGCGTGTGTGTGTGTGTGTGTGAGACATGTAGGAATTTAAACGAAAGAAAAGAAGGTAAGAAACGTAGCAGATGTTGATTTTGCCCTACCCTCATTTATGGGAAAAAGGCGTGAGTTTAAGTTTGTATGTAATAATTGCAAGTTCAGGTTTTCTCATATGTTTTCCTTTACCAATGTACACCTGATAAATAAAGAGCATAACGTACGATCTTAGTAAGTCGCTGCGCCTCCGAGACTCGCTCCTGCAGCACCATGACCTCGCTCTCTTCCGACTTGTACAGCGGCAGCTGCTTGCCGATCAGCTGCTCGATGCGCTGGTACAGCTCTACGTCATACTGAAACGACGAATATACTGACGGTTATAGTCAGGTTCTGGACACATTGATGGATGGAGTTCCGACGGTTTGCCCGTTACAAAAAGAAAGTAAGTATGGGACGACGTAGGTACGCATACTTTCGCATCGACGCGACGAAGGCGCTTTGACCGCGGACTGACACAAAACGCGATCGTTCCTTGGCGTTCTCCGTAAGCGGTGGATTGTCATAAAGCGTACAAGTAGGTATGCTTTCTTTCAATAGGCAAAATGCGAATGGCCGTCAATCAATGTATCCCTTAATATAACATGACGCCTGAATTCACTTTAAAAATATAGACACTCAAGCTTAAAAAGCAAGAGTTTGATGGCGTATCCAAACCACATACCTACATACATGTACAGACGCCAGCACATCAAGTTACCCCATTGTGTCAAATTTTTCCAATTGAATATGAACCTTATACTGTTTGATATAAAGTTGAAAAACGATCAAAGAAATTTGACACATTGGGGTAACTTGACGTGCTGGCGTCTGTACCTAAATTCTATAAATGAAAGTATAGAAAACTCGTAACTATTGAAGAAAAACAAGTAGATTAAAATATATAAATCGTGATTGTATTTATTTGAAGTAAAATAAATACTAAGAAAGCCTTCAACATACCTGTGACACAAAAGTGATCGCTTTGCCGGCTCGGCCCGCTCGCGCCGTGCGGCCCACGCGGTGGATGTAGTCCTTACTGTGCAGCGGGATGTCCAGGTTTATCACCACGTCTACGTGCGGTATATCCAGACCTCTGCAGACATTTTTTTTTTGCTTATTTTACAAAGGGAAGCCGGCAATAAGTATTGTCATTGAATTATTGTTGAGGAGTCTCGTGTTACCCAGTAACTGATGTATGACTTATTTAATAAATAAATAAATTAACTGGAAGTCGATTTGGAGTTGGGAAATGGGTAGGCAGTTATGGTTTCCCATTCATATTCGGCAAGAAATTTACCACGATGATACTACGTTGTCACGTTGAGATGATTTGTAAAGCTATGTCACTGTAGAAACGATTTTATCTACAGAGGAATTGACTAAGGCCCGGGGCCGGCGCCCATTATCGGCATCGGCACGGCTGAGGATTTTAGTAAGCGCAAATGATTTGAGATCTTATTTTATCAAGCTTAGCGCCTAAATTTCGGGATGCCAAGGCATGCCAGACCGTCCTGAAGGATGCCGAAGCAGGCTGTAGCGTGTCAATGAAATGTAAGTCTTAACAGTTTTAAATAGGATTCGAAATCGTTTGTATTATAAACATCCTCAGCCGTGCCGAAGCCGATAACGGGCGCCGGGCCTAAGACAGATTGTAGAAACATTTCTCGCCATTTTCATGCTCAAATTCGTTTTGAGCATGACAGAGTGTAGAGAAGAAGTGTGTCGATTCAACAGTCGACATGAGTGTACAATGTCCAGCATGATTTCTACGATAATGGGCAGAAATGTTCCTACAATCTATCACTTTGTAGATTCTTTCGTAGTCATTGCCCGTTTCTATCTCAGCCTGCGGGTTTAAGTCTGCTATACACCACAATTTTTTAATTAGTAGACGGTTTTCTCATTATATTTGTAAAGTATCAATTAATAATATTCAAAAAAAGCACAGTTATTAGCGTTTGTTTATTTCCCAAAAAGTCGCCCAATTTATGGAAATACTGTGCAAGCTATTCATGACATGACATGGTATAGTATTCATCATCTCTCGCTCACGTCCGCGTGTTCTCGCTGGAGGCTGCTGGAGGAGGCGGGGCATGCTTGCCCCGCCTCCAACAGCTGTTTTCATTATTTAAGTTTAACTAAATAGTCGCATATTTAAAAATTGAACTTCGTTTATTTTACTTTTGATTACGCAAATATGATCAGTAACAGGTACGGATACATCCTAATTTTTTTTTGTACTAATTAAAAAATAGGGGTGTATTTAAAACAGGCCCTGACTAAAACAGCTTTCGATAAATTTTAAACAGTACAAAGGTAAACTTACCTTGAAGCGACGTCAGTACAAATAAGCACCGACCGGCTTTTATTTTTGAACTTGTTCAAGGCCGCGAGCCGCTTGTTCTGCGACATCTGCCCGTGCAGCGGCACGGCGGAGAGCCCCAGGTTGCGCAGCAGCAGAGCCGTGCGCAGTGCGGCCGCACATGTCGCCACGAACACTATGAACGAGTTGCCCGACATCTCGTTGAGTATGTGGACGAGGTATACGTCCTGAGAAATTATAGATATTAGAACTTTAGAATAAAATAAAACTTTCATAGCAGGTTTAATAGTATGTACTCTGGTTGAGTAGCTTCGAACCAAGGCCTAAACATGAGGTCCTTCTAGTTTCATCTTCCAGGGTGGAAAAGTTGACATTGAGTTCAGAATTATTTAAGCCCTTTATCATGTAACTGCACCAAAAGGATTCCCTCACTGCAGAGAGACTTTCAGATGTTTTGTTTGGTACATCTAATACATAAAATTATCGTATCACAGTGTTTCTAACAAAACCTCCGAAATGGTTTGACCACTGCCTATGGAATTCTGTAGTGAGGAAGTAGGTCTAAGAATATGTCTACTTTTTTTCGAAAACAAGGCGAAACTCAGTTTCCGGGACTGCTAGTGTTCTATTACATTTCATTACTTAATAGAGCATAGGCATGGGGTTACGTTCATCCAGTCACATTATGAATAAATCTTATTTACTGCTTATATTGATAGCTAACTCCCAAGGAAAAAAGTTGTTACAAAAAAAAAGATTCAGTCTTCTCACCTTATACTTAACAGGTATAAACAGGTAGTACTGCAGCAGTTTCTCAACCGTCTGGTACTTAGTAGACACCTCGACCTTCACGGGGTCCTGCAAGGAGGCCCGTTGTAATTTCTGCACCTTCTTGGTCATTGTCGCTGAGAACAGGTACGTGCGTCGCTCGCGAGGGATCACGCGCAGGATCTTATCTACTTCCACCTCAAAGTCCATGTTGAGTATGCGATCAGCTTCATCCATCACCTTTTGAGGAAGAATAGATTTTAATTACAATCATTTATATACAATTAAAGTAAAATTATCTATGGCTTCAAAGCAACCAACATTCACTACAAATCTGTTGAGTCTCAAATTACGTCACAAGATGTAAACAAATAAAGTGACATATATATTTATTACATATTGGGACCACAGGGACTGTCATACAGGGTTATTTGTAAAATACCAACAACCTCCTAGGACTACAAACAGGAACAAAACAAAAAATTTAATTATCCATAATAAGCAACAAGTTTTATTTATTTATTACAACTTTATGCACAAGTAAAAAAACTTTACAGAGGTAGACTTAATGCTTTTGTTCTATGAGTTCTGACATAACACTATACATGAAAAAAAAAACAAGAATTTATTGTACCGTTGTGACATTTGTAAGTCTATGCTACATTCATTAACGAAAGGACGACGACCCGAAGCAACATTACTTATTACAGTGCACTGTGCATTTGAAGTTGGTATTGAAGAATAAAAAAAAGAGCATAAAGGTACAGAGAAAAATAGGCTTCTATGAGAAAATTAAAAAGTAAAAGCAGCTGACCAGAGATATATGGACAAGGAGTATCGGTATTGAGTTAGCTTACCAAAAACTTGAGTGCCTTCAAATTGAATCCTTTGGTGTTCTCCAGATGATCCACAAGTCGGCCAGGAGTTGCGATGATGATGTGCGGCTTCTTGGATAACATGAGTGACTGAGCTACCATGTCCATACCACCCACTATTACTGCACATTTCACTCCTATGCTGGCCCCTGAAAGAAGAAAGAATAGAGAATTTTCATAAAAGGAGAAAAAATGGGGGTACTGGCTGTACATTTTGGCAGATACTCAGCCATGAGTTAGATTTACACACAGAACAAATATTTGTATGGCACAGATAGTTGTTCCAGGTTTAAAAATAAAAATAATAAAAGTAATAGCACTAATAGCGCTTTGTAGTTTCTGCTTACCCCCATGGGAAAAAGGCATGAGTTTATGTATGTATAATATATTTTTGTATTTTATTTATTTATTTAATACATGATGGCCGATGGAATGTCTAGTTTATAGCCTAGGGATTACATGACCCTGCAAGGGTGCAGCACAATAACTGTAAACTAGATCCTAATCTAGTTATTATTACAATAACTTAACAAAAGAAAAACTCTCAAAAGTGGTAAAGGAAAACATCATGAGGAAACCGGCATGTCCCAGAACTAAAAATTCTAAGACATTTTCACACTGGGCCTGCGTGGTAACTTATGGCCCATACAAAAAATATGCGCGAGTTGCGGATACAGTCCCGGTATCTTTTATCTTTAAACTTAACTACTTATTTTCCAGACAACAATGATTCATTGTGCTAGTGTACGGCAATTAATTGTTAGTGTTTAGCTGTTCAAGTATGTGAGTTTGAATGTTTTTATATGAATGCTCAACATGGGAGAAAATTCTTTGCAAATTTTATTGTTTACAGCAATATTGAATATTGAAAAGGCTAATTTGAAGTGCCAACTGAGTGAGAAACATATAAATTAGAGCCAAATAAACTTAACATATAAAGGGCAAAAAAATATTTATGGTTTTTTTTAAATTTATTTTACATTATTTGTTTCCTCCTGATGAAATACTTACCAAGTGCCTCAAACTGTTCTGATATCTGGAATGCCAACTCTCTTGTGGGTGTCAATATTAAGGCAAAGTATCTCTGTGGGTTCTCTAAAAGTGCTTGTAAGATCGGCAGGGCGAAGGCACCAGTTTTGCCAGAGCCAGTCTCAGCCAGGCCAATGATGTCTTTTCCTTGCAATGCCATTGGTATCGATTCTTTCTGGATTTTCGAGGGTTTCTTCCATTTTAACTCTTCGCAAGCTTCACATAATACGTCTACAACTCCCTGAAAATATAAGGATGTGATAAAATAACATAACCTAAAATTGAAACGTTTTTGTCCACTTGTGTTTAAATACATAGTAGTGGGATAGGTGACGGGGGTTATTAGTTTGGATAACACCAATCTAGATTATTTCGTTAAGTTTCCGTCTCCACAGAAACTTTAGTAACTAATCTAACACGTACAAAACGCAAGTCGCACTTACCAAATCTTTGAACGTCGTGTTATCTTCTTCTTCTATGTCTTCCGGTACAGGTTCTACTGCGTGCTCCTCTTTTTCTTTATTTTCTGATTGCTGGCTATCATCGTCACTACTTTCATTCTCCACGTCCGGAGTCATTTTTGTTAATTTTATTAATTTTTGCACGGTACAAACATGTGTATCTTTATGCCAAACACACTGCTGACTGCTGTCATGTCATAATGTCATCTGTCATTCAAACTATTCAAAGTCAAGACAAAGTAGAAATGTAAATGTCGAAGGTGGGTTTTTAAACGGAAAAAACTGATCATTTAATGTTAGTTAACTTGTTATAGCTGCAATGGTTGTAAATTTGTATGTCTCTCTTTTTTTATTGAATAAAATCGTAGAATAGATAAAAGATACAACATTTCAAATCATAACGAAGTCAGTGGCTAGAGAAAGGCATAGTTGTTATAGGTTTTTAAACGTGACCTGTACGTTTAAATATTTGAACAAACCCAAAAAAACTGACAAAAGTATACACCGCGTCTTTGACATAAAACAAAATTTTAGTTCATTTTATCTTCATCATGTTTATTTTCATATAATTATTATTTTAAACTGTATTTTTTTTAATTTATTGTAATTTTCGAACGCATCGATAAACAGCGAAGCGTCGTGTTTTGAGGTTATCCGAATCCGACCGACGTCAGTTGATTTTATTTTATTAAAAACTTCCTAATATTTCGCAGGTAATTCTCGTATACTTAGTATAAATCATGGCAAAGCATCATCCAGATCTTATTTTCTGTAGAAAACAACCAGGCGTGGGTAAGTAGAACGACTTTAAAATGGAAATAATTATAGTCAACTTTCAATGTTTGATTTTTCATACTATTTGTTTTAGCTATTGGCCGTCTGTGTGAGAAATGCGACGGTAAATGTGTAATATGTGACTCCTACGTGCGTCCCTGCACGTTGGTGAGGATATGCGACGAGTGTAATTACGGATCGTATCAGGGTCGATGCGTAATCTGCGGCGGGCCCGGTGTTTCTGACGCTTACTATTGTAAAGAATGCACTATTCAGGAAAAAGACGTGAGTACCACTATAAATTGGATAACAAGAATAAAGGTCAATAGCCTATTTGAGCCCCACCACGGTCCCACCGTGGTGGGGCTCAAATAGGCTATAGGTACTTGGCGGCCCCCATGGCTTACGACCACAATGGTCCACTTCGTTGACTAAATGTTGAACCCAAATACCAATAGATAGAGAGACTAGCCTTAACTAAAGCTAGAAAGTTCTCTGTGCCAGAAGCTTTGACAAGTGAAGGCCACATGCAGATTTATGCTCAGGCTACAAAGCAGTTTATTTTACCTAAGAAGCCTATTCTAGATAACTGCCCTTATTTTTGTTCATAGCAAGATAAAATATAATAAAAATAGACCTATGCTTGACAATGGGAATCAAACTCAGGAATTCACTTTGAATTATTTGACCAGCCTGTTGGTCGAGAAGTTAGTGGCCCTGACTGCTATGCCGGAGATTGTGGGTTCCACTCCCCGAACAAATGTTTGTGTGAGCATATTTATAAATCAGTTGTTAAGTACCCATAACACAAGTTCTGCTTTCGACTGGCCTGCTGGTCTAGTAGTTAGTGACCCTGACTGCTATGCCGGAGGTTGTGGGTTCGATTCCCACCCAGGACAAATGTTTGTGTGATGAGCACGATCATTTGTTCTGGGTCTGGGTGTAATTTATCTATAATATGTATGTATTTAGAAATATATAAGTATGTTTATCAGCTGTTAAGTACCCATAACACAAGCTCTCAAGCTTAACTTGGGACTAAATGGTGTTGTGTGAAAAGTTGTGGAATATTTATTTATTATTATTTATTTATGCTTAGCTAGTTGGAACAAGGTGGCGTTGTGTGAAAGTTGTGAAATTAATGTATTATTATTATTTATGCTACTTGGTATCAAGATTGACATTTTCTTGTGTTTTATAGAAATTACAATCCTATTTTTGTTTTGTTACAGAGAGATGGCTGTCCAAAGATTGTGAACTTGGGTAGTTCTAAGACTGATCTGTTCTATGAAAGGAAAAAATATGGTTTTAGAAGACATTAGCAATAGTTTACCTAGGAATTAATCCTAGGTAAACTGTAATATTCATTGCTTCTATTGTATTTAATGTGAAAAGACATTTTTCATAACTTTAAGTGTATAGATGTGAGAATTTAACAAGATGCCCCTAAATTATCTTTGTCATCATTAAGATCCTTACAGCACAGTGCAGACTGTATCACCTCAGTCATAGTTAAGAATATTTTAATGAATAATATACCGTAAAATGGGGTGGATAGAAACTCAAGGGTGAATAGAAACAAAAGTTTGAGGAGGATATTCACGTAAGTTAAAAGTTTTTTGTTACATACAAGCACTCTTATGCTTTTCAATAATCGAGATGAATAGTTTGGACACCTTGTTAGTATCAAATAATATTAAACTAGCGTGAAAATCCTCTTCAAAGTTCTGATTCTATTCACCCTTGAGTTTCTATCCACCCCGTTTTACCGATACCTTATTTGTATGAGGTTAAATGTGCATGCTAACTGACTACTTTAGATCAGAATGCTTGAGAGCTGCATGAAATGATGATGATGATGTGATGTCAGGGGTAATACCCCAAAAAGAAAAAAAAAGGAGCATTTCATGCAACTTTCAACTCTAAATAGCTGAAAATACAGACTATAAATATGTTCTTAGTACTGCAGTAAGTACAAAATATTCCCATAAATGTTGTGGGTTGTTAATGTTAGTGTCATTGGTTGTCGTCATAGGTACTTTTTCAACGTTGACTGGTTGACAAAGTACCAATGACATTTAGGGCTGAAACTGGGTTAAGCGGGCACCCGCGCGGTTTCGTACAAAAGTGCTCCGTCGCGGGGATCTGCGCGGGCTTCCGTCACAGGAAGGCACGACCCGCACCCTTGCAAACGGGGCCCGAAACTAGAGAAATTAATTACAAAAAAAAAAATGTTGAACTAGCGACACTGCGGTAGTAAAAAAATCTGGTCTTCGCGACGGGTACCCGAAACAGGGTCCGTCGCGTTCCCACAGAACCCAACCGCGACAGCTGCACGTCGCGGGCGCCCGCTTAACGCAGTTTCAGCCCTTACTTGTAATACACATTATAAGCTATAGACTCAAAACTATTTTGTATGAATAAGAACTTCAATAAAACAATTTCACACTCCCTTATTATTTATTTCGTAACAATATAATACTATACCTATCTCTCAAGTTATACATCTATAATTAAAATTTTGCTTCTATTTTTTATTTACATGGAAACTTTCTATGTAACTAGAACTAATTAAATACCAAAATACAATCTCTGTTTACAAGCTATTTTTTATTGTCTATTCTATTTGATAAGCTTTTTAAAACTGTATGTAGGCACTCAGTAGAAAATTATGGCTTTTGTTTGAATAGTTAATTGCTCTAATATCTAAATTCTGTCAGCCTTGTAGCAAGACATTAATATAACAGTGAAATATAATAATAACATGGTTTAAGTGTCTCACTTGTCTCAATTTGTATTTTAATTATAATTTCGATACCCACTTGTAAAGATTCATCACCCTTTTTAACGATTTACCCTCTCAAGCAATGAGCTTATTAAGTTAACAATAAAAAAATAATAACAAATAATAAACGTTAATTTAATATACTCAAAGACATTCAATACCTGTAGACCGGACATCACGAACAAAATTTCCGAAAAAGTGTGTCCTGCTGGATACAAGTGTATGAGTTTTTTGTAGTACGCTCCGCTGCCGCTCCAATACTCATATATTATTGTAGATGGCGTTACTGAGACATGGGATCAAAGTTTTTCTATGACATTTCCTTGACATGCCCGCTCTATAGTATTTTAAATCTCTTTGAATATACTGAATCATTCAGAGGTACAGTGAGCTGCAAGTCAGTGGTAACACTCTGTCCTTGACCTTGACTAGCATTGTATGAAGTTTTAAATGGAATACGACGCCAACTCATACTGGTTTAGTTACCACTGAATTGTGGCCTACCATACAAACTATTTATCATCTACATACAGTTCTAGATTGCAACGAATGTCTTTAAATTCCATTTATTTGGAAAGGAAAAATGATAAATGCCTGGTGACGGTCAAGGTCGGCGAGCTTGGGTTTACCAGTTTTTTCTTCTAGTATGTGTAAGACACAAGTCTGATACGTGTAGCCATTTGTGCCTTAACGAGAGCTTCCTGCACTGGCAATACTAGGTGCTGAACCGACAGGGTTGGTCCAAATGTTGGCCTCGTTGAAATTGGAGCCAGAGTATGTTGGCCGCGCCGGGATGATTGGAGATCGACAACACACACTGCAAAATGGATAAAAATGTTAATTGAAAATTAGTTTGGACGACTTTGATCAAAATTCATAATTTTTCTCTAATGACAAAATTCTAGAAAGTGATCCCCATTCTCATTTCCTCCAATTGTTGGACATAGGCCTTTTTGATCTTCCAAGAATCGTAAAAGTGACTGGTCTTACGCAAGCCGCTGCCTGCCAAATTCTCGCAACCCTGAAAATGTCGATAAACCACTAATTCTTCTAAAAATGAACCCCCATTTCTCGTCGTTGGAATTAGTACCTAAATATAAGAATGTAAAATACCTAAAATTAGGTACTAAATCACACGTGGAAGGGTGTAGTGCTGCAATTCAAATTTTAAGTTACTTTTTTTAATCATGCTTATATTAATGGTTTAGTATATTTAGAAATAATATTAGGCAGTTCGGGGTGTTGTGTATCATGCATTGTATTTGTAACAGCCTGTAGATTTGTAACTGACCTCCCTTTGCTCTTGCTGGAGTATCAGCTGAATCCAAACATTGCGCTAGGAACACCATTACAATGATATTAGATTTCGTATTCTAGATATTCCGGAGTACAACCAAGGAGTTTCTTTGTTCCTTTTTAAATAATGTGAACACGGGTATTCAGAAAATCTAGCCTTTTTTCCAGTCGTCTCCTATGGTTCTCACATAATTGGACTGCTTTGTTTACATCATATAGGTACACCTTGTCACACACACACGGCCGGTTGCAAGTAGGTACCTACTACACACCTGCCCTTTCTGAAGATTTCTTTAATAAGGTCAGTGTTTGACCTTGTAGAATAGAAAAGATTCAAATATCACATTCGTTCAAGTTAACTGTAGTTAAGAACCATTTCGATCACGTCTGTGTCCGAACTTAGGATCCATTATGCCACAGACAGACACACACGCACACACAGATACACCTGCACACACACTCACACACATGCACAGATACACACAAATACAAATACACACACTATATTTTGTTACTTTTTTTGTTTTGTTAAAAGAGGGGCTATACAGGGTCTTAGTGTGAACACCGTTATCCTTGAAACCTGTGGTTTGGTTTCACTTATAGAACGTAAATACAAATACAAATACAAAAAAAAAAAAAAAAATGGTTTATTGCTTCAACAAGTTTACATTTACAATATTTGTGTTTGGAGCTCCCCTGTAAGCAAGTAATGCCTGTGTTGGGGAAAATTAATGATTTTTTTTATTTTATTTTTTTAAGTAAAGGTCAATTTTTCCTTTAAATTGTTTCACCCTATACAACTGCACGTAGACGGAGTGGCGCGGGTAACTGCGCTTGATCAGACACCGTAAGCTGAGCGTCTGCACACACACCTCAGTCTGACTATAGCCTCGATATCGAGCGCACGTCGGTTTAGACACGTTTTTCGCAAAAGTGGGTAGTTAGATAAAAGTAATTATGTCGTACACAAACGTACAGTGGACGAAATTGGTACGGCTTTACGCCGCGGCTGGTGATAACCTGGGCGATGGATTGGACGTGGAGGGCCAATGGCGTGGCCCGCGCGCTCGCCAGACCTTACACCTCTCTCACCACTTTTATCTTTGGGGGGAAATGAAGCGCCGGGTGTATGCCACTGAGTTTCATAATACGTCGGAACTCAAAATGCGGATTCGTAGTGCGTTCAGAGACATACAAAGTGACACTGTTGTGCTTCCTAGAGTGCGAAACAATGTGCGAAAACGTGTGGAGTGGATCCCATTTTGAACATCTTTTAAGACTAATGTAAGTACCTACTTAATTCAATCAGTGGTGTAGATAATCAATCAGTGTAAATTTAACCAGTATAATGAAACTGTAGATAAAAACCCTACCCAGTTGTTGCCTTTATTTCATTTTCGTTGTTGTTAAATCTAACTTACATTTGGACCCGTCACGCAACAGAAGGTAGTAGGTATTTTTGCCTGTCCTAAGCCAGGAAAAGTATGAAGGAAAGTTACATCACAGGTTATGTGTATTGTGTTTTTATTGGAATATTGTGTAGGTAGTTAAAACGGACGGCCAGTGCAGCAGGTCAGCGCTCTTTACGCGTAGTATCCATGAATTTATGGACGGTGTCGGACAGAAACTTTCTTACATTTTTGAATGAAAATAACGTTTATTTATTTTTAAATTGTTATAATTAAGTCAACTACCTATGGTTTTAGTGATAACGGTGTCTACACTAACACCCTGTATTTTGTTTTAATGTGTGTATCTGTGCATGAGTACGTATACACGTACTCATGCACAGATATACCTACATTAAAACAAAATATCACCCCTCTTTTTGTGTCGTCGGGGGGTAAATATAGGAGTTTGGGAGTCCAAACCTTTTATATCTACCTATACTCACGAATTAACATCCTCCAATTTCTTCAACAGCCTTTCGTTCTCCCTGCTCAGTAACTCCTGGTCCCTGAGCAGCGTGTCCCTGACTCCAAACAGCTCGCTATTCTCGGTCCTCAATGCGGAGTTCTCTTCCATGTGCAGCTGTACCAACTCCACCAGCTCTGATTGTGGAAGTTGGTACAGTTTGTTTGGCTCTATCTGGGTTGGCGTTCGACGATGACCTTGGCCTATGGGAGGTTTAATAAAAAGAAGCTTATTTTTCAAGTTTCGGTTGATATAATCAGAAGTACAGTAGTGGTTATGATTCAATAGGTGAACATTAGTGTCATTTCAGGCACCCAACAATACTAAAACAAATGATTCCACTCCCCAAGAATCGCTATTACAACCAGCTTGGCGATTCTTTAAAAATCTCCATGTGAAAACGTGGGTGAAGTGAACTGTCAATCCCTAGCATTATTAGGGGACGACAGCTCACTTTGCCTTCACTGAACGGCACTGCTGTTCTGCGTCTTCTGCCTTTAGGGGCTTCTCATCAACACATTGTTCCACTTTGTGAGAGGGCTAATTTTGTTCCATCCACGTCTAGTATTCATTAGTCCTAAGCAGTAATAGCTTAGCACTGTGACCGGCAGACTGCCAAGACATAGGTTTTCGACTCAAGTTCAAACCCAAGGCACGCACCTCTGTCTTTCTTGATTCATGTGAAGAAAAATATCGTACGATTATTTTTTGCAAAAAAGTTTTTATTTTTCTATTTTTAGTTGTTCCCATACAAATATTTGATGAATGAATTGATTAAAACATGAATTTATTTTATACTTATTGTTAACATTACTGTATGTCATGATAAATAGGGTTATCCACTTATCCCTAATAAATGAAAATTAACATACCTAACTGTCGAAGAGCTTGTGGCTAAATTATAACAGCCGCATGGGTCGATCGAAGGTTAAGCTACGCTTGACGAGGTCGGTCCGTGGATGGGTGACCATTTATTACATACCAAGACTCCTCCGTGCCTCGGAAAGCACGTTAAGCCGTTGGTCCCGGCTGTCATTTGTAGATCTTTGACAGTCGTTACTTGTAGTCAGAAGCCCGAAAGTCTGACAACCAGTTTAACCAAGGGGTATCATGTTACCCAGTTACTGGGTTGTGGAGGTCAGACAGGCAGTCGCTCCATGTAAAACACTGGTATTCAGCTGCATCCGGTTAAACTGGAAGCCGACCCCAACATAGTTGGGAAAAGGCTAGGCAGATGATGAACATACCTAACTGTCGAAATCTAGGTATATTGTACACATCTGCGTACCCCATCAGAGCATACAGGCGTGATAATACGTCATGATGTTGGATAAACAATAAACATCCAAGCGATTCCAGCAATCACGACGGATTTGCCGTCTATTTTTGAAGAGTTCCGTTGTATATCTCCGAAGATCAGCACCAGATTTTCACCAAATTAAAATGGGACCACCTCGGGAGTCTACTCTTTCAAACAAAAAAAGAATTTCGAGAATCGGTCCACAAATGGCAGAGAAATCAGGTAACATACATAAAAAAAAAAAAAAAAATACATACACACGAACATAGAACCTCCTCCTTTTTTGAAAGTCGGTTAAAAATCGATGTCTGTCGAGTGATATTTCTCAACGGCATGTGAAGCCAAATCAGAAGCCTATGGACGGCATAAACCCTGGTACCAGGTTAGTAACTAACCACACGTAAAGAAAAATAAGTCCTATAATTTTCTTACTGTAAGCATCCAAGTTGTAATCCGTCTGCACGTGAAGAGCTGTTCTTAAATGCTGGTTCTCTGCTTGCAAAGCTTCGACTTCTCTTTTTAAACTTAATATTAGGGCATCTCTCGCGTCCTAAAAACATTATACGAATACAATATATGAAAGGCAAATAAATAATGAAGATATACGCAAAAGACATTTTAAGCTTACCATTTTCACGATAGGTTTTGTTTTGATCTTCTTGGCGCGCGCTGCGTATCGGAGAGTATTGATCGTCTCGCTGAGATTTGATCTCGTTGGCGCTATACAGGCGATCTGCAAGTTTTCTTTAGGATTAGAAGGCTTGTTTAAGAAGTCATGGTACCTAATGAAATGCCCAAGCAGAGCGGGATCTGATGGAGCTCGTTTCATTAAGACAGGTCCCAAATAGCCCTAGACAGAGAGAAGTAGAAAGAGAATAGGGAGACTTTAGCCCTGAAGGTGGAAGGAAGGTACCTGGTACCAGGTAGGTAACTTATCATATTAATAAAAGTAAGCGTAGTTTCTTTACATTGGTCGGCTTATTTCTAGTGATGCTAGTGTCTTACCATGAGCGTGACTCCGTTACCCGCGAGGCTATCAGCTAATAGTTTGGTGAGCTTGCTGTCCCGGTATGGTATGTGGCCACGTTTCTTGCCATCACTTAGCTGTGCTATGCAGTAACCTGTGGGAAAAATTGCCAAAGTTAACTTCCCAGCACTGGGCATCAGCGGAGGGCGGATAATGCCCTCTTCAAGCCCCATTAATTGGGTAGGTACCTACAGGAACGACAAACTCGGGGACGTCTGTAGCCCCCTACGCATAATTAATTAGATACCTAACTGAGGTGAGGAGTCACACAAAACACCTCACTCCCCCCACAGCCCTGAGGAGAGGGTTACGGAAAAATAACGTTCTCCGGTAAAGATGTTAGACGGAATACCGGGGTGGTTTTTACACAGGTAGTAAGAGTCTGACAGACCCTTAAGAGGATACCCATCCCCGAGGATTTTCCGGCTCAAGATTAAGAAAAAGAAAGAAAGGTTATCTATCCTTCAAACGTTCTGAATCGGGCACAAAGATATAGGTATAAATGATTACCTACCAAGCACCATAAGACTCCTATTAATATTATTGGCTTCCTCCAACGTCTTCCCAGTACTGTGAGTCCGTTTGGTCATCTCGCTGCCGGCCAGGTCCACGAAGTTGATCTTCCCGTGCGTGGAGCACACGACGCCGGCGTCCTCGCGCAGGTCGCGGCGCACGCGCACGCACAGCAGCGTGTGCGAGCGCGACGAGTGAGAGTTCATGGCGTGCGCCCCGACGGCGCGGTTGCGCATGCCTGGTGGGACAAATCAGTTACTTAGAGGAGCTTCTCGCTGAAAAATCTATTTATAATCGTTGTGGTTGATGGGCAAAAAATAATATCAAAACTTTGTGAATACCATGAAAATTATCCAATAGTAAAACTTAAGGTTTTTAGTAACTTAGGTTTTTGGCGTGGCCACTGTGATTAATAAAACGCCTAGTGCCTAATAATAATAAGTCTATTAGTTATTACCTTTAGTATTAATAAAGGTAGGTAAGTCTGTTACTTATACAAAATTTGTGGTCTGAGTCGCAGGTGAAACTCGTAGTTGTTTTAACTTAGTGCTCAAGAAGATCCCAGAGCTTTCAGACTAACGTCATTATTTTTACCTAAGTTGAAATTTTGCGAAATAGTCTAACATTTGAACTGCTGATTAAAAAACCTCTAAAATTTACCACCCTGGCTAATAACCCCTGAAAATAAAAAGTATGAAAAAAGTTATTATAAATTTTCGTAACTATAGGTATCTGCTTAGGTAGTATAATCTTATTTCTATATTTTAATTTACCCTCTTCTAACACTGCGAACAGGTCATCAAGTGTTTCACAGTCCACTGTAAACTGATTCTCTACGTAAAAACTCCTGCTTTCCTTCGACCACCGCACTTGTAGTGGTTTCCTGGCACTGCCTGGGTTTAGGAGATCTATAACCTGAAACCAACAATTTACGTGAACATAATGCTTATGGATAGACGTTTTTTAGTAAGATCTGTAGAGGTATGAGAAGCTCTAGCGACAGGACCCAAATACATTTAAGATTATCCCCCCGCACATACTGGAGAACGACTACTTGGAGACAAATAAGTTGTGATAATGCCTCGCTCGCTACCCATCTCATTCGTTAAACCTGACAAAAATCTGTGGGCAGTTTTGCCTTGGTCTACCTGGAAGTTTCTGGACATAGGTAAGACGAAGGAAAGAAAACCTGCTCTTGTGGTGATGCCGATTTACAATAGACGTTAGGTACCTAACTACAGACACAGACTTCAGTTAGATAATGAAATGCTTTATTCTACGCTACGTGCATAAATGAGCGGTAAAGTGGAGGTGCAAGCAATTTTATTATAGCCTTATAGGTGAATGGACAAAATTTTAGTTTTTAGTCCCTCATCTTGATTACAAGAAAATATTTGACACATACCTATTTTTTCTTTTCTCACGTAATCTATACATATAATAAGACTGTAAAAAAACTGTGTCTGTACATTGAATATATTTAAAAAATAATAATTGAGGGGGGTTTAGAAACAGTAATAGAGCACGAATCCAAAAAAAAAAGTCTGTCTGTTTGTCTGTTTGTCTGTTTGTCTGTTTGTCTGTTTGTCTGTTTGTTTGCACACGCTAATCTTCGGAACTACTGGACGGATTTGAATGATTTTTTTTTTGTTGTATAGATATTAAGTCTGGTCAACACATAGGCTATAATTTATCTTGGAAACTGGAACACCTGATGCAGAACCGCAACGGACCAGCTAAACTATAGGCGATACAAAAATGGTCCCATAGCAAAAATTGTTCCACGTGATGAGCATTTTCTGCTGAGAGAATAAATTTGAAGATCCGGAACACCTGATGCAGAACCGCAACAGACCAGCTAAACTATAGGCGATACAAAAATGGCCCCATAGCAAAAATTGTTCCACGTGATGAGCATTTTCTGCTGAGAGAATAAATTTGAAGATCCGGAACACCTGATGCAGAACCGCAACAGACCAGCTAAACTATAGGAGATACAAAAATGGTACTATAGCAAAAATTGTTCCACGTGATGAGCATTTTTTGCTGAAATAATAAATTTGAAGATCCGGAACACCTGATGCAAAACCGCAACAGACCAGCTAAACTATAGGAGATACAAAAATGGTACCATAGCAAAAATTGTTCCACGTGATGAGCATTTTTTGCTGAAATAATAAATTTGAAGATCCGGAACACCTTATGCAAAACCGCAACAGACCAGCTAAACTATAGGAGATACAAGAATGGTACGAAAGCAAAAATTGTTCCACGTGATGAGCATTTTCTGCTGAGAGAATAAATTTGAAGATCCGGAACACCTGATGCAAAACCGCAACAGACCAGCTAAACTATAGGAGATACAAAAATGGTACCATAGCAAAAATTGTTCCACGTGATGAGCATTTTTTGCTGAAATAATAAATTTAAAGATCCGGAACACCTGACGCAAAACCGCAACAGACCAGCTAAACTACAGGAGATACAAAAATGGTACCAAAGCAAAAATTGTTCCACGTGATGAGCATTTTCTGCTGAGAGAATAAATTTGAAGATCCGGAACACCTGATGATCAACTTCAAGAGCCCAGCTACACTATAACATATATAGGAATGACGTCTTAGCAAGTGTTGTTCAGCCTTATGGGCACTCGCTGTTGACATATAAAAATCGAAGATCTGGAACACCTGTTGTGGAACTCCAAGAGCCCAGCTACACCGTAACTCACATAGGAATGACGTCTTAGCAAAAGTTATTCGGTCTGATAGGCATTTCCTGTTGACTTATAAAAATCGAAGATCAGAAACATTTGGTCTGGAAATTAAAACTATCACTAATTTCATTGCCTAATTTTATTATAAAATAACATAAGTACCTCCATGCGGTGAAGGCGGGAACACTTCAGGACTGATTTTTGATGACGATGGTATATCATTGAAAATTAGACTCTACTGGCCAAAACTCCTATTTTTTTTTTATCGTATAAATATGCCTTCGGGCTTATGTTATTTGAGAGTTTAATTTCCTTTTTCATTTATCTTCGTTACATGGTTGCATTCCCGGTAACGCAGGAGAGCAGCCACTTAGATTTTAATTGATCAGGTATCATCACAATAAAACTATAACCATGCCTAGAAAGAGGTCGAAGAACGAAGAGCGTTAGGAGAGACTTGATGCTGTTCGAGAACATGAGGCTGCAACTCGCGCCGCGGAAACTTCTTGGGATCGCGAAGCACGCCTGCATTCTCAGTGTATTTACGCATCTACCAGGTATCCAGATCTCTAGACACCAGTGAAGAATATGTGCGCGACTGACCGCTGATCGTGAACATCATGCACTGTCTCGCGAGTCGGAGACGTTCACGGAAAAAGCATGACGCTTGAGTTTTCAGCGTATATACGCATCGACTCTAGAGATAAGTGGGGGAAGGAGATGCGCGACTGACCGCTGATCGTGAACGTCACGCAACATATAGGCTATAATTTATTTTGGAAAATGGAACACCTAAAGTAAAAGAGATATAAAAATGGTGCCATTGCAAAAACTATTCCACGTGAAGAGTGTTTTCTGCTGTGAGACTAAATTTGAAGGTCTGGAGCACCTGTAGTGGAACTCTAAAGCCCAGCGACAATAATATATACATAATAGAAATGGCGTCTTAGCAAAAGTTGTTAAGTCTGATGGCATTTCCTGTTGACCAACGTCTTGAATCGTCTCGCGCATCCCATTGTTTTCCCGTCCCCGGGCTTTTAGAATTCGACATCAGACGTTTTAAATCCTCGATTTTGACGACCCCGTTGTCGCTGACATAAGCAACAGGATCCGCGTACGAAGTCGCGGGCAGAAGCTAGTCAAATAATAACGGCGATACATTTAGTCAAAATGTCGCATGACGTCACGTACCTACAGTTTATACTAGATAATGACGTTACAAGCCCCCTCTCCTCTCCAACTTTAATGCGCTTAATTTAAGCAGTTTTCCATCAATTAAAAAATAGTAGATTGTTTATCTAGGGAGCAAACAACTATTTTAAAGGCGAGAGTGTTTTTTTTTAATCCAGAGCGGAGCGAAGGATTCTAGAGTAGAATCCCGAGCGGAGCGAGGGATTCTTAACTAGAATCCTGAGCGCAGCAAGGGATTAAAAGTATGTCACTCGAGCTTAAAATAGTGTTGCTCCCGAGGTGGACACTCTACTTTTTATCACCCTCTATGAGAAAATAAGTAAGTGCAACTTATGAACAAGAATTTAGTAACGTACAATTCAGAACCATAAGACATAAAATATAAATAATTAGAGGCTGATGTTTATATTTGAACAATTATGGAAGTGTATCGTAACAATTTTTCACTTGAGGAAGACACACTCATTTTTTATAATTCTAAAATCTGAATATGAATCAACTACGCACGAAAGCAGAATGCTTTTTTTTAATTTGGCGCGCTCGCAGTTTTTCAGCCAGTCACATATTCAATACCTACATTGTTCCCGCATGGTTTGTGATTCACCTCTTTGCTGATTGAAACATTTACTAACAATATCCACATTCCAAATTCAAATCAATTTTGGTCCCTAGGGATTAATGAGCTATTTTGGTCCCTGTTTACGAGGAATAAACTAGCTCTTTTTGAATAGATGTGATAAAAAAATAGGATATGTGTCGAATATTTTCTTGTAATCTAGATGAGGGACTAAAAAGCAAAATTTTGTCAAATGGCCCGTTACAGGAACTGAGGCAGACTGTACATCTGCATTCACTAATATAGTGAAAGGTATTCTGTGTACCCTGTAGTCTGCACGCTAGAGAAATTACCGGATGTCCCTGATGTTGCCGAGCTGCCTAAGTCCTGGATGGACTCAATTAACGGGGATGAATTGGGGGATGAACTGCTCACGTCCGTAGGATCTACTTGTGTTTTACTTCCCTACACGTGTCCCCTGGGTAGTGCTAAACGAGCAGTACCAGCGGTGGTAGGCCATAAAATCGGCTGCCGGCTTAAAAGTTACCACCCCCCAGACAAAGTCATGCCGCCAAGCGATTCGTCGTGTTCCGGTGTGTTGTCTGGTGAAGCCGTATGGTGGAGGATGGGTCTGAGCGGTGTATAGCGATGTATGCCGGTCATGATGCGCCAGTTTTTGTTGTGTCGGGTGTTTGGTCATGGAGGGTAGCGGAATCCGAAGCACGGTGCTCCGCTGGCCGACCGCAGGTAGTTGGGGGCCCAAGTAGTGTGCCAGCCACGCACGAAAGGCTGCCCCGCCAACTGCGAAAAATCCCAGGGTGGCCCCATCGTGCCGGTTGGCGACCGGGCGAGAGGACCCGATGGCAATCCCTGGGGGGGTTCGGGCGTCCCCGCAGTCTCCAGATCAACCCCCCATTGGCTCTGCAATACTGGTTGTGTTGTTGGGTTTAGCGTTGCATCACCTTGCTCAACTGCCATCTTCCATCTCTGTATATTCACTCTTGTCATGAAAATGAAAGGTAAAAAGAAAAAAAGTAAATGTGTACAGCGCAAGCACGTCCTCTCTTTCCAAGTGCACCTCTCAAATATTCGAGGGCTACACTCAACTCTCGATGCGGTCCACCACCATCTTGAGACTGATAATCCACATTTATTTTTCCTGACGGAGACGCAGATAAGATGGCCGTCTGATGCGGCGTACCTTGACTACCCAGGGTACACATTGGAACACCATTTCCTGCGGCGTGCCGGGGTTTGTGTGTACGTCCGCAATGACATCTGTTGCCAGCGTCTCCGACACCTTGAAGACCCTAATTTTTCAACCCTATGGATGTTAGTGGACACCGGTTTGGACAAAATTGTCTATGCTTGTGTTTACCGATCGCACAACGGTGACCAGGAGACGACTCAACTATTTGACCACCTTAGTGAGGCCGCCGATAAGGCTCTGCATCGGCACCCTGACGCGCAATTCGTCGCTCTGGGGGACTTTAACGCCTGCCACCAAGACTGGCTCTTCCCATACCAGAAGACAGACCATGCTGGGAGAGAAGCACGAAGCTTTGCGGTATCAATGGGCCTCTCCCAGTTGGTAAGACAAGCGACTAGGGTGCCGGATGTAGATGGTCATACTGCCAATTGTCTGGACCTTCTGCTGACCACCGATCCGGACAGATGCATTGTTACAGTTTCCTCACCATTAGGAACTTCAGATCACTGTCTGGTGAAGACTGTATCGTCCTTCTCCCCACCTGATTGCGACTCACGCGGAGTACGGCGGATGTGGCGATACAAGACAGCTGATTGGGATGAGATGCGGCACTTTTTTGCATCTTATCCTTGGCAGCAGGTCTGCTTTTCTTCTGAAAATCCGTCGAGCTGTGCGGATGCTATATCCGATGTGGTACGTCAAGCTATTTATTTATTTATTTATTTTATTTATTTTATTTTTAGGAAGGCTTACAGACTAACAATCCAGTGAATTAAGAACATAATATTATACAAAATAGCTAATAACAAGCCTCCACATATAGTAAACAAAAAACAAAAAGTCGATTAAAAAGACAGTGCAAACAGGTAAACATTATAATTTGCTAAGAATCGATAAGTCGACTAGTTGTCAAGAAAAAAAGACTGTGCCAAAAGCCGTCTTAAGGTCGAAACACGGGTGCAAAATAAGTCGACATTAAGGTCCCTAGGAAGTCTATTAAAACTAAGTGCACTTCTTATAGAGAAAACATTCCGCCTATAATTAGTCATTGCAAAAGGTACATTCAATATTGGCCGTTGACGTAACCCCATCAGATTTGTGCGTAATGTCAGATTAGCAACAAGTTCAGGACAGTCAATGTGACCATTTGCGATACCCAGAAGTAAACTCATGTCTCCAATATAACGTCTCATCTCTAGAGGAAGGAAGTGGTACCGTTTGCAACGGTGCTGGTAGTCAACTGAGCATTGCTGTGCCCTGTAATCAAGACAGCGTAGAAACTTTCTTTGGACGCCTTCAATACGGGATTTATAAATTTCATACTGCGGGTTCCAAACCTGAGATGCGTATTCTAAGTGGCTGCGGACGAAAGAGCAATACAAGATCTTAACCGGTTTAAGAGACCGGAAACAGGCCGTGGTGCGAAGTATAAAACCTAGTGCTTTGGATGCCTTTGTAACTATGCTATTTACATGTTGATCAAACAGAAGCTTGCTGTCTACAATTACCCCTAAATCTCTTATGCTATTCAGCCTGCTAATGATCTGATCGTTCAAGGTATAATTAAAATTTATCAAAGAAGTACAACGAGAGAACGTTAGGAGGAAGCATTTAGAGACATTTAATTGAAGTTTGTTACGGACGCAATATCTTTCAAATCTATGCAGGTCATCTTGCAACTGAAATGCATCAGTCAGGTCACGCACAACTTTATGAATCTTCATGTCATCAGCATAGAGTAAAATATAAGAATGGCGAAAGCATTGTTTTATATCAGCAATGAACAATATAAATAACAGAGGACCCAAAATGGAGCCTTGTGGTACACCTGAAGGGACAGAATTCCAACCAGAGGTGTAGCCCTGAAGCACGACAGCCTGTGTCCTGTTCTCTATATAAGAGGAGAACCAGCGGTACAAGTCACCATGTATTCCGGCGAGATAAAGCTTCTTCAACAGCATGCAATGATCAATACGGTCGAAACACTTACTGTAGTCGGTATAAACGACGTCAACTTGACGCTGTGACATGCCATTTGTAATAAACTCCTGTGACAGAAGCAAGTTAGACGTAGTTGAGCGGTTCCTAACAAAACCGTGCTGTTCCTCACCGAGAATTGACCTAAAAGCCGCATACACATCGGCATAAACCACACGCTCAAGTATTTTAGCAAAAAGGCAAATTTTGGAAATGGGGCGATAGTTTTCAATATTAGCCTTATTGCCCTTTTTAAGTACGGGAGTGACAAAAGCCGACTTCCAAATTTTTGGAACTTGACCTTCAGAAAGAGACCGCCTGTACAAGATAGTAATGGGTTTCACAAGACTATCAGCACAAGCGACTATAAACATCGGTGGTATTAGGTCAGGCCCTCCTGATTTACTTAGGTCTAGAGATTTCAGCAGCTTCAATATACGTGAGTAGTTTATGTCAACTGTGCTAACAGACATGGCAGTATTACTATATTGTTCATTGGAAATACGCTCATCAACAGCCGTTGATTCAGGTTCTGAAAAGGTGGACTGGAAGTAAGTGGCAAAGAGGTTGCACAACTGAATACTATGAGAATTACCTAGATTCTCCTTGCACAAGTAAAGTGCACATATGTGCAAATTGTAACTAACCTGTGGTTTGGACCTTTTAAGGATTAAAGACAGCCAAATATCCTCCGCAGAACTTCGCCAATCCAACCTCTCAACGATTGTAAGTTCATGTTTCACCGCTATCAGTACACCACCACCACGCAACTGACCGGTTCGGGAGTAGTCACGATCGCGTCTCCAAACGAGGTAACGTCCATCAAATAATTCACTGTTGTTAAAACTATCATCAAGCCACGTTTCCGTAAAAATAATGATGTCGTAGGAACTAAGACACACTCCGCGAAACACTATGTTTGTTTTCGTACGCAGACCACGCACGTTTTGGTAGTATATTTTAAGCGTAGCCATAAATACATTTAACTGCAATCAAATAGCTTAGGAGTGGATGAAAGACTGACAAAAATAAATTAAATATTACAGAAAGATTATAAAGCAGATTATAGTCGCAGCCTATATAATGGTTAATGTGGGTAGTGGTCAAGTAAAGTAATAGACACAGCAATACACAGTGAGTATTAGAAGTAAGATTTTTAAAACACTCGTTATAAAAAGAAACAAAAGGTGACGACCAATACAGAGATAAGAGCACCTCAGAATAAATTGTCATAACTGGGATCGGTTCATTAAGGAAAATGTACCATATTGCACGACAAGAACGGTCTAAATTAGCGTAATAGAAAGTGACATTGCAAAAATAATATCGAATAGACTTACTTGGGCACACCGTGTAACGACACAAAACTAATAGGAAAACGCAACTAGCACACATAAGACTAAGATTCTCAAACAACTTTGTTTCGCACTTAGAAAACACACGCCAAAACATAGATTTACATAAACAAAGTATCCCAATAGCGGTTGCAGTATGCGTTAATCGTAAATAATTAAAAGAATTCAAACAATTTTCTGGAGATCTTTTTCTGATTTGACAACCAGTGGTGGCGACGTATCGTTTTTTCTTACGTGTATCTTCGCATGTTTGACCCAAACGTATTGGAAACCCATTTCTGCCGATGTTTTCTTAGTTTTAGACAACAATATTTTGTTTTTTATTGTAAGGTGATCATTTATAAAGATTTTATGGTGGCCACGCAGTCCAATTTTATCCGGCGTCAGGGGCGAGGTCTTTAACTCAAGCCTAGCAGCTGCTATGAAATCCTCTTTCACGTAACGTTGGCAAAAGCAGATTATGATGGGTTTTATACGGTCTTTCTCGGTAGTTGGTACTCGTGTGACGAAGTTAATGTGATTTTTTGTGATAGGGTAATTGACTTTAGCGCCAATTTTGGCTATTATTTCAAATAAATTTTCGTTACCCGTCTGAGGCACACCCTTCACTTCAATATTATTCATACGCGACCATTGATCCTTACTATTACTGTCTTCCTCAAACTTATCCAAACGGGATTGCAGTTGTTCAACTTGCTCCTGTACTTTCTCAACCTTAACAATACGTAGCTCCATGTCATTCAATTTTCCAGAGACCTCTTTCATAACCTCGCTGTACTGGTTAGACAAGGTTGTCTTGAACTCTGCAAATTCATTCCTCAATGCGACGATTTCTTCTTTCATATTCTCCAGAGTGGCAAATTTTGAAGACAACGCTCGAATTTCCTGCAGGATAGCAGACTGTGGTTCGAGCACGGGGGTGGGAGATACTGGCAAGACAGGTTGTAGGGCATTTCCTGCGATTCTGCATTTGCTGCAACGCCACTTTAGCTTACGATCCCCTAGCTTTTGGTAGCCACTTTCAGTGACACCTCCACAATTGAAATGCATCACGAGGTTACATGATTTGCAGTGAGCACCGTCAGTCAGCATGTCACTGCAGACACCGCACTTATTTGTATCCATCTTAGGAAGTATTTTAGTTTCCAGAAAAAAAAAAGCGAAATTATACGAAACTTTGAGAAACAGCGAGTTTTTGAGTTTTTTCTTTAAAAAGCGACAGTTGTTTATACCAAACGCAGCCGTATGTAACCGAGGTCAACGACGGAATGAAGTATGGAGTATTTCATCCCTTATAGTGACGTGCCCATCGGTGGCTCAGCTCACCCTTGGTTCAATGCCGATTGTGCTCAAGCTGAAGAGCGTAAGCATTCGGCATTTCTCACCTGGGTTGACGCTCGTGACCGCAAAGCTCCGGATCTCAGCACAAATAAGAAAGCCTTCAACCTTGCTGCCAAGTCCTACAAAAAGGCACTAAAGAAGGCTCGTTTCGACCGCATTACTCATATTGGCACTAAGCTCTCTGCACAGCCGTCCGGTAGCAGAGCTTTCTGGTCCCTTGCCAAATCGGTCGAAGCGAACTTCTGTCAGCCCACATTGCCTCCGCTGGTCAAACCTGATGGTACACTGGCTCATACGGCAAGAGAGAAAGCTGGTCTCTTTGCATCTCTCTTCGCACATAATTCACGTCTCGATACTGGCAGTGCTTCTCCACCAATTTTGCCTTACTGCAACACCTCGATGCTCGAGGTTCGCATAAGGAACAAGGAGGTCCTGAGAGCACTGCGTCGTTTAGACGTGAATAAAGCTAGTGGGCCAGACGGTATTCCAGCAGTTGTTCTTAAGGCATGTGCGCCTGAGTTGTCTCCTGTATTGACACGCCTGTATCGCCTCTCTTTTCGGACTGCTACAGTGCCCAAGTCCTGGAAGCTTGCCAACGTGCAGCCCGTGCCCAAAAAGGGCAGTCGTGCCGATCCTGCCAACTATCGGCCGATTTCAATAACCTCCATACTCTGCAAGATTATGGAGCGTGTATTGAACTCGCGCCTCTTGGTATACCTAGAAGGTAACGATCTCCTCAGTGACCGTCAGTATGGGTTTCGTCACTCACTTGTGGGGCGAGGCTCTCGAGAAGAATGGGGAATCGATGGCCGTTTCCTTAGATGTCTCGAAGGCCTTCGACAGGGTCTGGCACGCAGGCCTAATAAGTAAGCTTCCAGCGTACGGCATTTCTCCTGGACTGACTCGTTGGGTTAAAGACTTCCTGAGTGAACGGTCTCTCCGAGTTGTTGTCGACGGATGCTCATCGGAGCCCATGACAACTAACGCCGGAGTTCCTCAGGGGTCTGTTCTCTCTGCAACTCTCTTCCTGCTGCATATCAACGATCTGCTAATGCCCGGTATCTATGGGTATGCAGACGACAGCACAGTAGTAGAGAGATATCTTCCGAGTACCCGGGCCAGTAAGGACGTAATCCAGTCCGAAAGAGAGGCTTTGGTAGAGCGTACGAATGCCTCACTTCAGGCAGTCTCCAAATGGGGCGAAGCAAATCTTGTGGCATTCAACGCCGCCAAAACACAGGCGTGTCTGTTCACCGCCAAAAGGAGCCCGTTCACCATGGCTCCTGCTTTTCAGAATGTATCCTTGGAGTGCACCGACCGCCTTCAGCTCTTGGGAGTGGAAATCTCCTCAAACCTAAACTTTGGGCGGTTCATTGAGTCCAAAGCCAAGGTTGCTGCTAGGAAACTCGGCGTTCTTGCAAAGGTCCGGCGGTACTTCACACCTGGTCAGCTTCTTATGCTATACAAAGCACAGGTCCGTTCGTGTGTGGAGTACTGCAGTCACATATGGGCTGGTGCTGCCAGATGTCATCTAGCAGCTTTGGACTCAGTGGAGAGGCGTGCGAAGAGGCTTATTGGTGACCCAGATTTGGTTAGAACCAATCTGCAAAGCCTTGAGCATAGGCGTAGGATAGCTAGCCTTTCGGTCTTCTATAGGATACATTTTGGAGAGTGTGCACGGGAATTACATGACTTGATTCCGCCATCACCATTCTACCATCGGACAACCCGGCGTACGGCGAGTGTCCACCCTTACATCGTTGGCACTCCCACGATTAGGACAAAGCGTTTCGCTTCGTCGTTTATACCACGTACATCGAAGGACTGGAACAACTTGCCTGCTGCGGTCTTCCCGTCCGATTATAATTTAGGTGTCTTCAAGGCTAGAGTGAATAGGCTCTTAACAAACAAGTGCGCTTCACCATCACTGATTGCATCACTGCTTACCATCAGGTGGGATTGCAGTCAAGCACTAGTTTGTAATATTAAAAAAAAAAAAAAAAAAAAAAAAAATTAAGATGGCCGACGATGACGCTAAAAAAAAGTATCTACCTAGTAGAGACAGACTTCTCTCTGAAAAGTAAGTGTTACATACCTTTTCATTGTATATTTCTAAGAAGGATGCTTTCAATATGAAGTGACAGTCCGGTTTATCACTGATGAGCCGGAACAGGTAGATGAAGGAGCGGACCATCAGGCCGTGTTCCGAGTTGAAGGGGCTTGTTCCATTCTCCACCTGGGTGACAAAGGATACAAAGAGAGTTTTGATTAGATTGCAGTTTTATCCATTTTTTAACGTGGATTCCATTTTTTAGGTTTTGAAAGCCAGGGTACATGCCCACTTTATGGGTACCTATAGAACATTGATTTACGATTTTTTAAGGTGAAACTAACATTGTTGTCCTATCATTTCAAAGAAAAAGTAGTAAACGCTCGTAAACATTGTGACAAAGTATCGATTTTTACGAGCCTTCACGGTCGATGAGAGGTGTTTGAGCAAATTGGGGTATTCCTAAAACTGATGTTATTTTATAGGTAGGTAACTAAATCTTTAGAAAAAGCCGGTTCACTTGACGTTTTCGGTAAGATTTAGTAGGATTCTAGCATAATAGAATGTATCCATCTAAGTAACCATGTAGGTTAAGTTATTACACTATGATGAAGTACCTATTACATCAATTTTAGTTTATTAGTCCACTAGCAGACGTCACGTGGTTTCACCCGCGTAGTTCCCGTTCCCGTGGGAATACAGGGATAAAAAGTAGCCTATGTCACGTGAGGATAGTGTAGCTTCACAATGGTGAAAGAATTTTTCAAATCGGTCCAGTAGTTTCGGAGCCTATTCAATGCAAACAAACAAACAATCAAACCTTTCCTCTTTATAATATTAGTATAGATAATGTGTAGATTTTACCGTTTTTGATATGGCTGAAAAATATCTATTCATCTAAATACTTTCGTTGAACCTATTATAATTGAGATGTCGTACCTACTCGCTAGACTCAAAAAAGAGTTACCACTACGTGTATAGTACCTACTGCTGGTATATTTTATAATTATTGACTCACCTACACGTGGATTTGTTAATTTTAATAACAATCGTTTTGAGCCTATTTGAATGCATTATGTGCACATCGCGTGACGTCACATGTTACGCGCCGTGACTTTAGCGTGATTACAGGTTTAATTGTCGCTCATTTGCGACAGTTTGTTGTGTGACTATGTAATAATGTGTAAAATAAAATAGGTAACAGAATAACTAGGTATTTCCTGGAAATTGAGAGAAACCATAGACATCAGCCTAGCTGGTTTAGACATTTAATCACGTATGAAGAAGATACAACATTTTAACTTAAATTAGCGTAGCGTAGTGGGCTAGTACTAAGTAGGTACCTAAGTATGACAAAATCACAAATCAAGATACCTTAAACAGATTTAGTACGGGAGTAATCGGTAACTAAGTGCATGAAGTCAATTGTAATTTGTAATCGATTTTAATATAAATTATTGTAATTGATTTTAATTTTAATCATAATTAACGAATTTGAATGTTATATTAATCAAATTTTAATTATCAAAGTTTAATTTTTAATTGTAATTTTAATTTTAATTAATCATCAATCTTATTTTGAAATAATTTATTGTATATTTAATTTAATTTCACCTACACTAATTTTAATAAGTATTGTTATATGTTAGGTATTATCTGCGCATAATGTAGTGCATGCTGTGCTTTTCTGTAAGTAATGAGGCGCTTAGACTTAATTTAGAAATAAATAAATAAATATTCCACAACTTTTCACACAACGCCATTTAGTCCCAAGTTAAGCTTGAGAGCTTGTGTTATGGGTACTAAACAGTTGATAAACATACTTATATATTTCTAAATACATACATATTATAGATAAATTACACCCAGACACAGAACAAATGATCGTGCTCATCACACAAACATTTGTCCTGGGTGGGAATCGAACCCACGACCTCCGGCATAGCAGTCAGGGTCACTAACTACTAGACCAACAGGCCAGTCAAATGTACAGATTAAAATGAATTAGCGTACCTACTTATTGTTAAAAAGCAGAATAATAAATAAATAGATAAATAAATAAATAAAGTCCGTCGTACGCGTAGGTATCGCCACTGCGTGTTTAGGGTCAAAATGGGCATGGATTCCAATATTAAATGGCCAACCTTGGGCTACTTAGGAAGTTAGGAGGAGCACGCAGATAAGAAATAACAATCCCACAGGCTGGATCTTAGAGGTTAAGCGAAGCTCGCCGATATCTTGGTGATTGACGATCTGGTGAAGATCTTGGGGAGTCGATGGATGAAGGCAGAGACGTCGCCAGGCACCCCTGACTTTTCGAATGCATGTGCGTGTTGTATAATTTTATCACTTGGTTTTAAAAACGGTGAAGGAAATCATCGAGAGGGAACCGGCTTAGGAGATATTTCTCTACGGCATCTTATCAATTTAACTACTGACAAGAAACACCGAAAAAAAACTCAAAGGTTTTAAGTGGTTGGTGGATTATTATGGACACGTTCACACTTGGCTGTACTATAAATATTATTGGCTTACTATACGCTATAAAATTGAGCGTGTGCTCAGTTCATGTTGTGCTATATCCTGCTACTGAGTTTGCCATATACTAAGTACTTTAGGCTTACGATTATACGCGTAGTATGAACGTCATGCCATAAAGCATTTGGTCTTTATTTGCTATACTACAATACTACACATCAAAATAGTTCATGCTCAGGGAGTTCATGCTCACACACTGGAGCCGAAATGGTCTCGTACAGTGCGGTTTCGGAGGAATTTCCTCCCGCGTACACTAGGATTGTGGAATGAGCTGGGATGTCGAGGTTTTGTCATAGGGCTACAGTAGGTATGGGGTACTTCAAAAGGGGAGTAAATAGGTTTTTAAAGGGTCGGCAACGCGCGTGTGGTGCGCCCCTGGTGTTGTAAGTGTCCATAGGCTACGGTAACCGCTTACCATCAGGCGGGCCGTAAGCTTGTTTGCCCCCGTCGTGGTATATAAAAAAAAATAGTATAGCATAGTCTGAAAGGAGCTTAATGTCTTTTACTTTTATAAAGCAGTAGTGCTATTCTGTAAATGGTAAATCACTTCAAAAGTCAATTCGCAAATCATCTCGAAAGTCATACTTACTACGCTTCTCATGTCGCCTATACAAATTTCGGTATTCACATCTCAACGTCAAAATACTCAACCGTTTTAGTTCGTCTCACTACCATCACTTGGTAGCACCAGTGTCGAAATTAGGTACCTACTCCATTTAAGAATTCGATATTACAATTTCACATGATTTCACTGCGGATTCTGAAGTGATTTCGCAAATAAACTTTTCAGAATAGCACTGCTGGTTGGTGTTTGTAAGTTGTAATGTTTTTAAACGCACCCACGAGGGCCAGGATACAAGGGAAACTGCCTAAAGCTTAAAAAAATAAGCAAAAAAGTAAAAAGTTCAAAAGTAAAAACCAAATAGACTCCCGTACTAACGACCTGCATGTCGCGTGACGTTCATTACGCTATTGTTTTAGCGTGATTACGTTTATAATTGCTGATGGTTTGTTGTGAAGCTTTTGGATAACATTATAATAAATAAGCAATAGCATTTGTGTTCCACTGCAGGGCAAAGGCACAAATATTTATCACCGCGCATGTGCTCAAGACGGGTTGGCGATTTGAGCTTAGAGGTATAAGGAATAGGGTTCCGCATCTCCCAAAGGGAGGACCCTACAGCGGCAGCGGTCGATGAATAAGCGTGTAAAAAATAAGTTCAAAAACTCAAACCCAACTTTAGATTTAATTACCTACCTTGTCTGCTATAAGTTTAAGAGCTCATTAACAAAATTAATTAGTGACACAAATTTAGTTGTTTTGTTTTAAATTTCTATGAATGTTAAATAAATATCTTAATATTCTCATATGACAATATTAGGGGATAGCATCAGTATCAGAATCGCACACAGTAGGTACGTTGAAGTAGAATATTGTAACCCGGACACTGGCATAGTAACTCTCGTGAGATCTCAAATGGAGAATGTATCTATGTCTATACCACAAGGCAGTGTCTTGGGATTAGGGAATGCAATCTCGTCTCGCCGAGATCCCGATCTCGCGAGATCCCGGCCATATTTTACGAGATTGTATCTCGTCAAATTTCGTACGAGATCTCGCGAGATAACGAGATCGACAAATGCAGCGTGACGACGTGTATTTCTAACCCCTATCCAGATACGCGCGCGAGTCTGACGTGTTCTGTAATACATTGCTCTTTAGTACGAACCTCAGTAAGTAAGGTATGAAACATCCATATCAATGAACTTAAAATCGCGTGTCATTTCGCAGCAACTTCGTTCCTTCTGGACAAGGTCATAGCGCGGCTGCGCGCGAACTTAATCCTGGCCGTTGCCTTATTATAGATAATTATTATTTTGTTACCAATATTGTAAGAATTTGAACTGATTAGCTACAGTAGGTATAATAATTATAGACATAAACAAATGTTATTAGAGTTAGAGACAAAATAATAAGTACTCTGTTGATTTTTAAAATAAAACTTACATTATTTTTATAACTAAGCAACGCAGTTTCTATTTAATTACATCATGTCAATTACTAGTTCTTAAAACAAGCATTTGCATATGTTTTAATTGCGATTCTTCCCAATCTCGCGAGATCCCGTAATTTGCGAGATCTCGCGAGACTGGGTTTTGAGTCTCGCGAGATCTCGCTAGGCGGAAATCTCGTACGAGATTGCATTCCCTACTTGGGATGCATTTTATTCCTAATATACATCAATGATTTGCCGAGAGAAATGTCCAGAGTGTCCTTTTTGCTGACGACATCTCGATAGTGATTCCTTGTGACGACGGTCGTAAATTGAATTCAATACTGGACGATATACTTAAAAAAATAGTAAATTGGCTTAAGGATTGGAAATAAATTTTTCGAAAACAAACCTCATCAAAAACGACCGTTGAGTATTAGCTACTCGTTCAGTGATGTACCGCTTCAGTGTGTCGATGAATTTAAACTCTTGGGTCTTACCGTTGACACTCATATGAATTGGAAGGCACATATTAAAGTTGTGTCAAGCAAACTAAGTAGCAAGTTTCACATTGAAAAGGTCAACCGACTTCAAAACGGCGACGACAGCATACTACGCCTACGCCCACTCTTGGTTAACATATGGCATTACAGTGTGGGGAAATAGCGTTGACATAGAAAAACTCTTCATTTTACAAAAAAAATGTGTGAGGATTCTTGCGAACATAGACCAAATGCAGAGCTGTAAACCCTATTTTTAACCCCCGACGCAAAAAGAGGGGTGTTATAAGTTTCACCGCTATGTGTGTGTGTCTGTCTGTCTGTCTGTCTGTCTGTCTGTCTGTCTGTCTGTCTGTCTGTCTGTCTGTCTGTCTGTCTGTGGCACCGTAGCGCCCAAACGGGTGAACCGATTTAGATGCGGTTTTTTTTATTTGAAAGTAGGGTTTCTTGCGATGGTTCTTAGACATAATTCATCAAAATCGGTTCAGCCGTTTCAGGGTTATCAGCTCTTTTGTGTTAGCTACCGTTGCTATTTTAGACGTCTATGGGTATTAACTTTACTTACAAACATATGTGTGTCTAAAAAATTTCAATTACCCGTGTGTGTAATATTATTAAGCAACATTGTGGTGTATTTGGTCTGATGCAGCCAGGATATCTAGCAGACTAATACACTCTTGGGAAAATAACAGCAAATATGTCGTGTTTGGATTCATTTTAACCTGCATTTGATTCTGCACACAATGTACTGATGGCAACTGGATGAGCTGATGCTGCAGCCAGACTATCCAGCACACCAGAAGGTGATTCTTGACAAAATAATAGCAGATATTTCGTGTTTGGGTTCATTTCAACCAGCATTTGATTCTGCACACAATGCCGTGATGGCAACAGGATGGGCTGATTCTGCAGCCAGGCTATCCAGCACACCAGTACCTAGGTATACTCTTGACAAAATAATAGCAGATATGTCGTGTTTGGATTCATTTCAACCAGCATTTGATTCTAAACACAATGCACTGATGGCAACAGGATGAGCTGATGCTGCAGCCAGGCTATCCAGCACATCAGTAGGTAGACTCTTGCCAAAATAATAGCAGATATGTCGTGTTTGGATTCGTTTTAACCAGCGTTTGACTGTACATACAATGCACTGAAAAGTTCTCATAACTGTAAACTCTATAAAACAAAAATAATGCGTTTAAAAAATTTAAAATAAAAATTAAATTAAAAATTTAAAAAACCCCCATCGCAAAAAAGTAAACATTTAAAAAGTTCAAAATAACACTTTAGCCATGAAATTTTACGTAACGTCGGGGTACCGTTAAAATAAGTACCTACATACCTACAAGTACCTACTAGGAACATTTCTTGCTTAAGCGGTACCCCGACGTGAAGTAAAATTTCATGGCTAAAGTGTTATTTTGAACTTTTTAAATGTTTACTTTTTTGCGATGGGGGTTTTTAAATTTTTAATTTAATTTTTATTTTAAATTTTTTAAACGCATTATTTTTTATTAAATACAAAATGCTCACCCTAACAAGCATTTACATTTTGGAAGTAAGCAAGTTTGTTCGAAAACACGCGTCGTTATTCCCTGTAGCTAAGAATCGAAGGCCGCTGCTACGCTCCTTAAGAGTAAAAAATTAAATTAAAAATTTAAAAAACCCCTACCGCAAAAAAAGTAAAACATTTAAAAAGTTAAAAATAACACTTTAGCCATGTAATTTTACTTCACGTCGGGGTACCGCTTAAGTAAGGAATGTTTCAGTACTTGTAGGTATGTAGGTACTTATTTTAACGGTACCCCGACGTTACAAAAAATTACATGGCTAAAGTGTTATTTTTAACTTTTTAAATGTTTTACTTTTTTTGCGGTGGGGGTTTTTTAAATTTTTAATTTAATTTTTATTTTAAAATTTTTAAACGCATTAATTTTGTTTTATGGATTATACAGTTATAAGAATTTTTCAGTGCATTGTATGAAGAATTAAATGCTGGTTAAAACGAATCCAAACACGACATATCCGCTATTATTTTGACAAGAGTCTACCTACTGGTGTGCTGGATAGCCTGGTTGCAGCATCAGCTCATCCTGTTGCCATCAGTGCATTGTGTTTAGAATCAAATGCTGGTTAAAATGAATCCAAACACGACATATCTGCTATTATTTTGTCAAGAGTCTACCTACTGGTGTGCTGGATAGTCTGGCTGCAGCATCAGCTCATCCAGTTGCCATCAGTGCATTGTGTGCACAATCAAATGTTGGTTAAAATGAATCCAAACACGACATATCTGCTGTTATTTTCCCAAGAGTGTATTAGTCTGCCAGATATCCTGGCTGCATCAGACCAAATACACCACAATGTTGCTTATTAATATTACACACATGGGTGTTTGAAATTTTAAGACACAAATATGTTTGTAAGTAAAGATAATACCCATAGACGTCTAAAATAGCAACGGTAGCTAACACAAAAGAGCTGATAACCTTGAAACGGCTGAACCGATTTTGATGATTTATGTCTAAGAACCATCGCAAGAAACCCTGCTTTCAAATAAAAAAAAACCGCATCTAAATCGGTTCACCCGTTTGGGCGCTACGGTGCCACAGACAGACAGACAGACAGACAGACAGACAGACAGACAGACAGACACACACACATAGCGGTGAAACTTATAACACCCCTCTTTTTGCGTCGGGGGTTAAAAATGAATTAGCATTGCCGAGTTCAAAACTAGCTATGTATCATTCAGGACCTCTTGTAATGTGTATAAAAATTTATAATAAATTACCTAACGATATTAAAGACAGAATTTGACAATAAATTTGTAAACGCGCTTAAATTGCAACTAGTACATAAATGTTATTTTAGCCCAAATGAGTTTTTGACAAATAATTGACATTCTGTTATATAAATATTGTAGACGCAATGTAACAATGTAGGTAATAAACACATTCAATAACTAATTAATGAAATGATGACAATTGTTAATGTAATATTTTAATTATTATTTTCTCTCTAAATAACTTTATGTAATGCATGGAATTAAAATTAAAATATATATAGGTACCTAATGTTGCAGTGCCCTAGCAGGGTTCATGTACGAAACTCATATCTGTTACAAGACCTTCTAAACGACATGAATGCAATAAATAAATAAATAAATAAATAGCCGCGATCTAATGCCACGTTGTCCTAAAGCTTATGATCGCCTACTACTGCAAAGTAAGTATTGTTTTGTTAGAGAGTAGCATATGACCACGACCATCATAGATATCCGTGACTACGACTATCCTCCAAGAAAATATGCTCTTCAGAGAATATCTTGTAGTTTCATACTTGAAATGTGATTTTTCAGAAGTAGGGTTTTAGTTTTTGAACTTATTTTTTATTTCAATAATTTGGGGGTTATAATATTATTTAGGTATATTTGAAATGGGCTAATGAAACCCTTTATTGTATGTATTATTACCCAACACGTCATCATTTTCATTATTTTATAGTACTATATTTTTAGTTCATTATTTACTTTTATTGTTTGCTTACAAGGACCAGACTTGTTTTTTTATTATCGTCACAATATATATATTTTTTTAACTTTATGTAGGTGCAATATTATTGTTCAATTGAATGTGTCGTTACATAGCCCACACGTTCATAACCTACTGATGAAATGCTCAAAATAACTAGAAAATACTACAAGTCCAAAAAAAAACAATTAATTCTAAATTGGAAAAAGAAAGAAATTACAAAAAACTATCTGCATAATCACGTGACATTTAAAATTCAACCCCCGCGCTCTGAAACCATAGATACCTGCTTATCTATGAATCTGTCGCAATGAATCATAACTCATCAATGCACCAAATACACATATGTACATACATATATATTCATACACACGATCGATAGCTCCACGAGGTCGGAATCGACTGTCATACGGAATAGCTGTTATTAACTCCTGCTCACACTAAATTGTAGGGAAAAGGGGATGTTTGACATGACGTGTTGCCTGATACAAATATTGATGTTGGCAAGTGGATCCACCTTAAAAATATTAGCAATTAGGAATTATTAGGGCTCCCAATAAGCCTTTGTAACACCTTTATCTGACATTATGGTATGCAAATACAGTTCTCCCAAAGTCATAATGCGCATAGAAATATTCGTCACTGTTCGGCAACGACGGTATTCCCCGAGTGTCGGATGACTATATGTATATAGAGTGGTTAAGTGCATTTTCTTCATGCATAATTAGGGCTCTTACGATTCAATGATTCGGGTGTTTCCGGGAATACGACAATTAGCGAAGATCTGCATGTGCATTATTAATTTGGGAATACTGTAAAAGAATATGAATATGAATACGAGGAATCTGCATGGTTCTTAGGTGCATGATCTGACCAAGCTAATGCCTGGACTTTGGAAGAGACTGCAACCTCTGAGTTTCTTTCGGTGTTTCTTCTCAGATTAGGCAGAAAATAAAACACCAGCTAATTAAAAAATTACATGTATAAGTGTTTCTATGAACCTATTTATAGAAATAAATATCATTTATCATTTTACGTACATATATTAGGTACTTAAAATATAAAAAAAAACACAAGATAACATTCGATAAATCATCCCTCGCTACTTCTAGACAACAAGCAACAATGTACCTATTAATTAAGTTACGTTCAGTAGGTATTTATTTCTGTAAAAGTGTTTGTTACCTTTAAGAAAGAAAGAAAGAAAATAAAGAAAGAAAGAAATAAGATTTATTGGCAACAGGTAAAAACATGCACACACTGTTAAAATATGAAAATAACAAAACAAAATAGTAAAAAAAAAAATGGCATGTCTCACGGCTGCGGCTTTAGAAATAAATGAATTCAAACCTTAATAGATATTAAGGTTTGGAAAATGTTGAACCCTTTCAAGCATAATGTACGCACAGAGAGTTGTGTACTTCAACCGAAATATACCGGTATACATATCCATTATCCAACCTTAAAATTGCGCTACTGAAAAAAGAACGGGATCGAAATATTTGGTAACCCTTATTTAACGGTATGACGTTATACCGAAATTAAAGGGTACCTTAAGTTTTGGGTACTTCAGTCCCTTAGTCCCTGATGGCGACCACTAGACCAGCGAGCCGGTAGCTCTCAGTCAATCCAGAATGGCAGATCTTAGTCAAACGGTGGTACCGTTTGACTAAGATCTGCCATTCTGGATTGACTGAGAGTTTCAAAATCCTTATCAAAAACTAAAAGCTACTCACCAATCCCGGTGGTCCAGTCAAAGTGTGTGTTTTCCCACTGCCGGTCTGACCGTAGCAGAAGGCTGTACAGGAGAACCCTTCCACCGCCATCTCTAGCAGCCTCTTCACACCGGAATATTCTAGAACGTCTTCCTGTTAGAAAACAAAATATATATCTGTTATGTATAATACTGACATTTCGATGCTTAACTTTTTTAATTTGGGGATTCTGTGATATTAGAGCATTATTTAGGTGTTTCATAATTAAGATCAGGTTCAATTCAAATATTCTTTCCTGATTTCATTTGGTGTTTCATAATTCTTTCAATAAATTTTCAACCTAAATAACTAAATCAACTTGGTCAAATCTGTCGATCCATGTAAATAAAATGTTCTAAAATGGTTATATACTTATCAAACCATTGCATTTTTTAACTCGCAGGATTTTTGGTAAAGATATTTGTTCTTACACATATTAATAAATAATTTGAGGAAGAATACTATAAAAATATGCACAGGGTATTTTTTTTTAATTACCAGCCAAATTTTCACAGCTAAACTTTCACAATACGACCAACTCGACTAACTCAAAAAAAATATTTATACAACAAATTAGCTTTTCCATAAAATCAGCTTTTCCAAACATTTTTGTCGAGTAGTTTACTACTCGACAAAAATGTATGAAAAAGCTGATTTTTTTTCCAGATTTCCGAATTGGTTCCCTAGTGCAAGTTGTCTATATTATACCGTTAAAAATTTGACTGGTGATATAAATACCCTGTATAAAAAGGAGTTTAATAAAACAAAGCATCAAAAAAAATATCCGCATTGCTGTCAACTGGTAAAGTGCCCAAAAGACTGAGGTCAAAGCCAAGTTGAATGTAAAACAAGGCACAAACATAATGAACTGTTTTACTCCACCTTAAACATCTTATAGAAACGTACCTGTGTCGCCTCAGGTTCAAAGACGACATTATATGAGAATACTTTCGACTTCTGACTGGGCGTTGTGTTGTGGCAAATCACCTGGCCTTTACCAGGGAACTCCAGCAGTAAGCGCTCCCCACATGAACGCTCCTTCTCGGTGATTGGGCGTACTCTACGAAAAATAAGGATGGGCTCAGTCAAATAATTCATTTCAATTAGACCCATAAAAGGCACCTTTGAACATTAGATTTACAAATTAAATAAATTGAAAGAATGAATATAGATGCACATTCCAAAAGGTAGTTTCATGTGGAGAAAAATTGGCAAGAAACCACTTTCCAAAAATAGATTTACAGTACTTTGTATACATTAATCAGATTATTATGTTAGGACAATGTACCTTGCATAAAAACTACTATACTGAGATAGGTACAATAGGTCAATATTAACACAAAATAGGATACATAATCTTCGCAAACGCGCACGTAACCACGACCCTTCGACATGCTGTTAAGGCTAAAGTTAAGGCTAATACAGGGTGTCTCATTCAAATCGGTCAGTATGGGAAAGTTTGAAACTATAAGACATACGAAGATCTGTTCTGAGGAACCATGTCATCGATTTTAATAACAAGAAAAACTGCATTCATACATTGAAAAAAAAAAACATCTGTACTCCGTTCGGGAATCGAACCAGGTTATTTTGAAAAAAAAAACCTACACTATTTCTATTTAGATATCGATTGTGTAGGTCTTAAGCAGCAAATGTCTGTATGAAACATGATGTCTAAAATGAATAAAATGCATTGTTTCCACATACTTTAATTTATTTTAGTAGGTGCTCGAAGTGGCCACGTTTACAATATTACTACAATAGTAATGTTTTTTAAAATGTTTGAATGCAGTTTTTCTTGTTATTAAAATCGATGACATGGTTCCTCAGAACAGATCTTCGTATGTCTTATAGTTTCAGACTTTCCCATACTGACCGATTTGAATGAGACACCCTGTATACTACTTCTTCGTGGTTCTTCATTCCTGTCTATTCTGTAAAAATCTTTCTAGTTTAGGCGAAGCGAGCGTATACTGCATTAAAATAGTAAGAAAGAAGACACGTCACTTTGCCTTTACTTGCATATTGCTAGAGGGTGTATTGTACAGAACAATACTGCTGGTGATCTATAGATTTTCCTGTGACTATTATAGTTCATGAACACATTCTAATTTACAAAACACCTGAACACTAAAATAAGTAACTGTCACGACTACATTACTTGCTGACTGGCACTCGGTGAAGCCTGAGTCCTTTGTCCAGCTAGCGGACAGTACACGTAAGTAACGAGTAAGCTGTGGCTTCAAACCACTAGAGAGGCGAATGATTGCTAATATTGTCAAAGACTGTTTTATCGATTTCTACTAAGAAAATAATAGTCTCTAGGTAAACCAAGCCACACGCATCTTAGTTAAATTACCATCGTAGTTTCATCAGAAATTGTATCAAAGATACCTATTGCCATACTTGAAGTGATCGATGGCTCAAATAAACGATTTTTATAAACGAATTAAGTAAACAATATTTACCGCACTGATGGTGATCACAAATCAACAGACTAAGTGTACAACTAATGATAGAACATTAAATTTACATAGCTCAACGAAGGTAATCACCAGAATATTTATAGGTAAACCTATGTTTAACACCCGAAATCTTGGATCTTAGACAAGTTTTGTACATTAGTTATCGAGAATGGGAACATCGATCAATCATGGGCGGAGTCGTCCTTTCAAGTTGATACTGATTGTGAGAAAAATATTCAAGGACGGTCGATGGCGGTTTCGGTTTGTTTTGTTCTCCAAGTTTGTTGTTTGACGTTGTTTTTGGAAAAACGTTTCCTTTTTACTTGATTTAAAGAAATTAAAAATTAGGTATCAGAAATTCGGAATGATATTATGGCTCCTTACGAATACTGTCCTGGCTTTCTATTAGCCACTATGAATTCAATAAACGAATTTTGTTTTGTTTCCTGGTTTATAGACTTACTCGTAGAGACATTAGTCAATATACTTTCATTGATTGATGTAATAAGTTTGTTCTGAACAAACAATTTGAATTTGTACCTAATGGTTTCCTGGTGAAATTAAATAGGTTGGGTCGTACCTAACATTTGTTATTTTCAAGTCATTATCATCTGTCTAATCACCAAAGAGACTTATGGTACTATAGAGCGGTCATGTGAAAAACAGTCATTAAAAACTGTGATCCCATGCCTCAGTAACGCCATCTTCCTTTATACATTGTTTCCACATACTTTAATTTATTTTAGTAGGTGCTCGAAGTGACCACCGCCTTTTTCAATACAATATTCAACACGTTTAGGTAACGATCTTACAATTGCATTTTGTATCTTCATGTGGTGAATTTGCGTTAAAATTGTCTCTATGGCTACTTTTAGGTCTACAACGGTGTTATAGCTTGTTATGTACACTTCATCCTTAACGTAACCCCACAAGAAATAGTCCAGAGGCGGTATTGAAAAAGGCGGTGGTCACTTCGAGCACCTACTAAAATGCATTTTATTCATTTTAGCCATCATGTTTCGTACAGACATTTACTGCTTAAGACCTACACAATCGAAATCTAAATAGAAATAGTGTAGGTTTTTCTTTCAAAATAACCGGGTTCGATTCCCGAAAGGAGTACAGATGTTTCTTTAAAATGTATGAATGCAGTTTTTCTTGTTATTAAAATCGATGACAAGGTTCCTCAGAATAGATCTTCGTATGTCTTATAGTTTCAGACTTTCCCATACTGACCGATTTGAATGAGACACCCTGTATAGTAATGTAAGGGTGGCAGCGGAGCGTACTAAACTAGAACTAGACTACTAACTTTGACTGTCAAGAACTTGTGTCCACTGGGACACGAGAATGGGATCAAAATTTTGTTTGTGATGTCCCGTCTATAGTCAGCAATGGGATCCCTTCTTTTCGCATAATGTACTTTGTCCTAATATACTTCGGCATAACGATTTTGACACAATTTGTTTTGGCATAGTAATACTTCGGCATAATTTTTTTAGGCATAAATTTTATGTTGCCATAATCATCTTAAAGACTAATTTGTTTTGGCATAGGTAAATTTGATTCGCATAACGTTAGTAGACTCTATTGCTCTCATAATCACGACTTGGGGAACCCCGACGTTAGGTTAGTTAGATTCCTTTAAACCCTGAAAACAGAAATAGGAGGCTCCGTCGAAATAAATTTATCCTTTAGAATATTATGCTTAATCATTATTATGGTTAGAGAAATTATGCTTAAAAAAATTATGCGTAAGCTGTTATGCGTAGGTAATTATATTATATAACGTTATATGCTAAGTTATATTAGGTCTTAAAATGTTATGCAAATGGATAGGGAACCGTCAGTAATGAATGTCTTTGCTAGCCGCCATCCATGGCATCCTCCAGCTCTTATCCCAATTTACTAATTAGAGGTGAATGCAGCACATTTTCTTGTTACATACATCCCTATTTGCTGTCATCTAAAAGTCTCCTTCCTATCTATATCATCTTTCACACAACCCATCCATCATTACTTTGCTAGGTACCTAATTCGATACCCCTTAGCAAAACTGATTGTCACATTGTTGGTTTTCTAACTACCCGTACCTAACTATAAGCTGTACAAATGTCAGCCGTGGCTTGTATATAGCTATTGCGTGTCTCCGTTTGTAGTGATGATCACTGAACAAAGTGTTCAACCTGTCAAACAGCCATTTTCGTATTGGCTATCATCAGTGTGTATCTAGAATGACGTCACGCACACTCGCAGAGATGTGACGAAGCGCACAGTACCCCGTCTGATAGTCACCGTAACTTGAAGTCCACTCAAAGTGCAATAAGTTCCATTTCTTTGTAAATTCTTAGTTGTCATCAACGTTCCGACGTCAGTTAGACACGGCCTTTGAAAAGATAGCAAATAATCCTGCTTAAGCTTAACGTGTATCCAGGGAGTGTTTATTAATGGACCCATCCATGACAGATCTCGGCAAGTGTACCCTTATCTATTAGTTGGTCACGAGAACCTTAATTATGGCTAATCTACGATAAACATACCTAGAAAAAATTAAATAGATAAAATAAAAATTGTCATAAATGTAAGTAAATTAACAGAATTAATATTAAAGTGAAAGTATTTAAATAGCACCAAGAATTATGTAAAACGCAAAGATGCACAGATAGATTGAATAAATAAGAAGAAACAAAACATAAAGCCACATCTCTCTACAAATAAAAATTAAAAATAAAACGGAATCTAAAACGGAACAGAAGGTCTCTGATCACGTTAGAGGACAACACTAGCAAAGGCAGGAGTGGGTTTTAGCCGGTAAGAGTCCGGCACTGCCCACTTGCCCAGACTGACTTCCAGTGGGTCAGTGTGGGCGTCCATGAGGATTTCCCACTCCTGTCAACTTAAAAAAAAGAACTTTAATTATAGCAATACCATACTGACATTTTCTGTTAAAACACATTCTAGCGTTGTTTCGCTCTAAACATTGCCAAGGTGTCATTTGAAAGAATATCGATTTCTTTACAATCAAAAGAGCATGTCAACAACCCAAATACCTACTGTTAGGGTTCGATTTAAAAGTGAAATTGTGTTTTGCTGTTTGACTGGCAATTATTAGCCGATTTATAGTTTTTGAATGGTCTCCGTAATTATGCTGGTGCATTGCTTACTTCGTGATTTTAATCGTTGATGATAGAGGTGACGCATTAAAATGATCTATAATCATAGTGCCAGGGTCAGGGACTCATCAGTATTAGTATTTTTAAATACTCTCATTTTTGTATTTTGTGTTAGGTACTCTTAACTTTGACTATTATAGAAATAAATGAATTGACCTTAGAATAACAACACATAGAAGCCGCGTACAGTACAAAACACGGGCGAATGGCGATATCATGGGCCCACTTCAACAAAAACGGTTTTACCTGACTGATAAAACCACTTTTGACGGAATCACTTAGTTAAAAGTACTTTTAACCAGCTCCATTATACACAAGTACTTTTAACTGTTATTTTAGTCAAAAGTATTATTGACTAAAGCATACGGTCAAAAGTAGTTTTGACTGATTTTGCTAGTCAATAGTAGGTTCTTTTGACTGGATAAGAGTTTTGACTGCAACATATATATTCAAATAGTCTCATTTTTAGTAAAATATTTTTCTTATAATACTCGTATACGAAATACGTAGTTACAGTTAGTATTAAAGATAAAGTGAACATAAATCGAAGATTTATGCATCTTAGACACCAGACAACCAAACCTCAGGGAATCAAGCTTCTAAAGACAATAGCTTTCATTAATGTGGTAACTACTGACCTCACCACGACGTTGATGTTGTCCTCATCAGCGTTGAGCGTGGTGCTGGAGCCACGGGTGCTGATGCGATCTAAGCTGCCAGTCCTGCTGCTACCGCTGAAATGAAACAACTGTTAGGATTTAAAAGCATGAGGCTGGAGAGTTGCCATGTGTCAAAAATAGAAAATGAGACGGTATGGTCTTTTTGATGGCCTTTGTTTTAAATGCCATTGAGCAATAATTTTAAGTGAGGATTATTTTTGCTTCAATCTGTGGCATTGGCATGCAGTATGTCCGACTACGTCCTAGTATATGTACAGATATGGACAACTGCACAGATATTAGCGACTTGGTATAGAGGCTGGCACATCAAACACGTCATCCCTATACCCCATCATCTATTTTGCTGCTTCTAAATTTATACATATAACAACTGTAAGCAATGTATACCGAATTAGTACACACTTAAAAAATAAGTAACTGCGCTACGGTGCCACGGAGACAGACAGAGACACACACACACACATACACACAGACACCCCTCTTTTTGCGTCAAGGGTTAAAAAGAGGATCAAATTGAATAGAAACAGAATATTTCTCTATTCCTATTTAGCTAAATACATAATGGTCAATCAAAAAAACCTTTGCATTGGCAAATAGATTAAATCCTACTAATACTATAAACGCGAAAGTTTGTGAGTATGGATGGATGTTTGTTACTCTTTCACGTAAAAACTACTAAATGAATTTTATTAAAATTTGGTATGGAGTTAGCTGACACCCTGGATTAACACATAGGCTACATTTTCTCCCTGTATTCCCACGGGAACGGGACATACGCGGGTGAAACCGCGGGCTATCCTGATCCATACTGCTAGTTGTTACATAAATTAACACGTTTGATTGAAATGGTTTACAAGACTTAGTTTTATGTACCTTCTTCATAAGATCATCATAACAACATTTACAATGAGCTTAAAAAGAAGCGTTATAATTAACATTGGAAAAAGTGTCTGCTTTAGTCATGTATGTACTGTTGCATGTCACGTAAGTAGGTATATTAAATGATTCAGATCTTTTGCAATTATTGGAGGTACAAACTTAAGTAACGCAAAGTATTATATATATTTTGGGGTAGCAAGACGTCATCAAGTTACCCCAATGTGTTGAATTTCTTTGATAGTTTCTCAATTTTATTGCCAACAGAATAAGGTTCACGTTCAATTGGGATAATTCGACAATTTTGGGTAGCTTGATGTGCGATGTCTGCTGTACTTCCAAAATCCGTCCGTACCTTCTAGAACTCGTGGCTAGGTAACGTACTGCGGCCATTTTCATTAAAAAGTAGGTACGTCAAATAAAATAATATGTCTGTCATCATAGAAAATTGCTATTTTATGAACAGTAATATGCAAGGGTCGTTCGTATAAAGTTCAAATGACCTCGATATCGGTGTTTACATCTATTAGTTAGATGGTCGGAGGGACAATTTTCTGTATAAACTGTCATAATATTCTTTGATGTTAGAATTTGCCCATTTTTTATGCATGAACGGTAAAAGTGCTCGTAGAATCGATTAGATTGTGAACTTGTAGGTAATTTCACAAGATATTGAAAGGTATTTCGCCGTCGTGAATGTTTAAGTTGTTCCTAAATCCTATGTGTATATTTTCAAAACTATTTTTGCAGTTTACATAATGCTAAAAATTGTTTTTTTCTCTCTTTTGTAAACTGAAAATTACCCTCAGAATTTATGAAATACCAATAGGTTTACAAAGAGCTTGAAATGCAATGAACCGTTATACATTCACGAGCTAAGCTTCTCAATCCTCTTTCTTTCACACGAGTAGACGCAAAATCTCCCATAATTTACCCCGATGCAAACCTCACAAGCTAATTTGTTCCACCTAAGTAGGTTTGTACGCTCAAAAATACTTTTGCATTAAACATAATCACGACCACATCGAATTTAATACATAGTAATTTTACCATAACGCTAAGGAAACGTATCGTCCAAGTGTTTCCGTTGCGTGGTAATCAGTGGTCTCACGCTACAACCGCCATGATGGATTACGCTTGACGGTTGACTTTAAAAAAAATTGTTGGTAGTATTTATGGAAAAAGCATGGAAAAAGCTTATTATTGTTTACTTTTTTAAATGATCATAGCAAATAGCAATCGCTAAATTTTAATTATTTTGTCAAAATATGGTGTAATTCAATTTATCCTATAGCATTCGTCGTAATTGTAGCTTTCTTTGCCGCTAAAAAGAGAATAAAGAAATGTCGAAGATTTCTCAGCTGGTAATGGAAAACATAGAGCTTGAATTGGTCAAAGTCAAACCGAAGACGATAGCCTAACTACACAGGGCGGAACAGTGGTACGTCCCTCGGCGATGCTTCTTTTAAGCCCTTCTCTTCTTATAGTTTAGGATCAATCATCCCTTTCTTTCTTAGTTAAGTTTAGGATATTACTCCCTTACATACTCGTACAAACTTACGCACATATTTTTGCTATTTATTATCAAAATCAAAAAGTCATTCATGCAAATTAGGCAGACGATCAGCACTTTTTATTCATCACTTCTTAGTGTTTTTGCTAGAAAGAAGATTTGGCGAAAAAAACTACCCAGGAATGTAAGTAGGTACAGATTCAAAGATTTAAATATCCAATACATAGATCATAATATTAACGTTTCCGTGACCCAAGGAGCTGGCCTGTACTCTGGCCAAGGCATTACCATTGCTATACATCAAACGTGGCAATTCTGCCAGGCTTTTGTGACTTTTATCAGTTGACAGCTATTCGAAGGGTTTTATTCGACACCTACCTATAATAATTACATTGTTAGGTTACAAATTAAATCTATACTAATGTTATTAATAGGAAAGGGTTTTTTTTTTGTTTGAATTTAACTCAAAAACTACAGAACCGATTTTAAGAATCCTCCATCATCAGAAAGCTTTATTATCGCCGAGTAACATAGGGTATATTTTATTTTCATAACTACGAGGGGGTCGAGAGAACGCCAAAGTTAAAATAGAAAAGTATTATATTCACGCGGCCGAAGTACTAGTGTCTTATAAAATGGTTGAATAATTCGAAACTAATTACTTCAATGTTTCCAAAAACCAGTTCTTTAGCCTTAGTTCCAGTAACACTGCACCAATGAATAATATCGATCATTAATTACATACACTTCTACCAAAAACAAAGGCTTAGCGTGATTCACATTGAGGCAGGGACACACCGTTCCCAGAAATGCTTTACCTAAAGTAGTTGAATATTCAAATGGTTTCGGCTGTGATTGACAGGTGCTGCGCCATACAGACTAAATGCCAAGGGCTTCTCCTATTGACCGCTAGCTATATTAATGAGGCATTCACTTCTTTCACATTGATTGGGCGTGCTGTGGTTGATTCTAAGTAGTCGATGTGTATCGTCGATTAGATTTTAGTTGAGAATGCCCATGTCAAGTTCAAGGATTATGACGGGCGTGAGGGCTATGCATTCTTCAACATGCCTACAATAGTCCCACACCAGAAGGACTGTATCGATGCCAAGATGGTTCCAGATTTTGAGCTATTTTACCTCAACGCATACCACAAGCGTGTATTGGATACTTCAGGCCCCATTCTGAACCAATTTGCACTCAGAGAAGAACTGCATTGGTCCAATAAGAGTGTGCTGTGCACCAATGGTAGTTTCAAGATTTAAATTATAAATTATACAAGTCATTGTTACTTATGTATATTTACAGTATAATAAATACACAGTAAGGGCAGCCTGAAAAAGCTCATTTCATGGTACATATTTCATGTATCATTGGGATTGATCAACTTAACGTAATTTAGGTTATTTCAATATATTGTCATTTGTCAGGATGATACAAAAAAGGGCTGTCTGTTTGAGTTATAGAAAATTCTGTGTGTTTCTCATAACGTCATATTTTATCAAACATTAATCGATTACTTTTGGTCAATCGATTGATATTCGATGATTGGGCATTACATAATTATGGCACCGCCCATTCGCTTATTATAAGTATAAATATTTGAGTTTATTGATAGTAGAGTCGTTTAAACCCTGTATTTGCTTACATGTTTTAACGGAAATAGATTTTATTAAATCAGATTAGTTAATTAACTTAGAATAATAAAACATAGAAGCCGCGTTTAGTACAAAACTCGGACGATATCGTGTGTCCGCTTTATTATCTTTGTATGCTCGAGCCGAATGTGTTTACTCGCGAGCTGTGTTCGACGGAACGTGACAGTCAGCACCCACTGACTCGGCTCGCAAAACATAGAAGCCAATTTTGGCTCAGTTTTAGTTACTTACCTCACTTTTTGCACTTGTACTAGGTTTCAATACGTCATATTCTAAGTAAGTCCTAACTTATGTCTACAACCCCTATATATGTACATAGTTCACGGTCAAATTGATGGTACTCGTGCAACTGATAGTAGAACTGTAATGTATGAATAATTCATGTAAGTACCTTATGACTTGCACATATGAGTGGTAACACTGGAAGGGGACGCCCTAGAACGACATCAACACTGACCTTATTAGCGACCTCCTAGCCGCGACTTCTAAGAAATTCAAATACCCATGTCATTTGGCGTAGCTTTTCATTAGTGGAAGATTTTTTGAAACCAGATGAGTTGTTTTCGAGATTACTCACCTACGTGCTAATTTACTAACCTTTTCTTATGTGGATTACACATTACTAGTAGTCTTGTTAACCCCTCCAGCTAAGCTAAGAAATGCCTGTGACTGGAGTGGGTTTACGTCAGTAATGCGATGGGTGGGACTCACGACCTCTTAATCGTCAGGTCGACCTGGCGATTGAGCTGTTATGAGTCTGCCTCAGTCATTGGCAGTAATTAATCTTTGTAATAGCTATGAAGGTGTGCATCAGGGAATGTCAGACTCTTACTGACTAAAACCCATCCGTGATCCTCCTTTGCGTTCCATGGCCGTGGTGACCCTTGCGAACAAATTCTGCAACTCTATAGCATCAAGTATTTTTTTAGAAATCGTCCGTCATTTGTTCACTTATGATACAGTTGTATGACCGTAAACGAAGGTGTGATGTGTAGGTTTCGCATAGCAGCTGTCGTTCTGTCGTTTTTTCCAACCCCCATGGGAATAAGACATTGGTTTAGTTATACATAAATAATTACCTACTTAAATATGACTTGTTACGTTATGTGGGCAATAATGATACGAGTTGATTAATTATTACGCCTTCATAAGGTCAGTTCGTATTGTTAACATCCATCTATTATTTGTGTTCGGATTTCATTGTATGAACTTGAAGAAGTGAACAGAAATTGAGTCATTAAGATTGTGAGCAGAGCTAATGAATTACGGACAAGCATGTAGTTATTTAACTTATTATTTAATAGTCAGAGAAAATAGAACACTTCTCTCACCACAAATTACAATATATAGAGTTTCATTAGCCAACAGATACAATTTTATATTTAATTTGTGGAAGACTGGTGCCTAAACTAAGTTTTTTTTTAAAACCTGTAAGTGAAATCATTTTATTTTTCGTTTTCTGCAAATACCAGTGTTGTTTAGCTTTGTAGTGATGCAATCAATGATGGTGAAGCGCGACTAGTTTATTAAGGGCCTTGATGAACCTCCAACAGGCCTATCGATTCTAACTTAATTCTTTTTTTTTTGGTGAAGGGTGGATATTTCTCATGGATTTCCTCCGCCCCGGGGACAGCGGAGGGCTCTGACATACTCTTGCTGACTAAAAACCACCCCGGTATTCCTTCTCACAACTGCGCCTAGAATCTCAGGAACATAAGATATATCCGCAACCCCTGAAACTGTAATCTAACCTTGGACCAAACAGAATTTCGGAATATCACAGAAATCAATAAGTATCTGATGAGCTTCTATATTTTGTTGAAAATTTCGTTTTCATGAATGAATGGGAAGTAGGATCATTAGTGGCAACAATTTGGATCAAGGTTTCAACCATCGATACCCCATTAAATTTTGAATGGAAATAGTTAGTCGAGTTATAGATATACGAGCGAGTGTAATTGCTGAAGTAAGTCACTAGTGCGGTTTTGATTAAAATGTTTTGAACTACATTATACTTAATCGTCGATGACAATCGGAGGGATTTTATTTGGGTTTTGTTTATGTTAAGTTATGGTCATTACACAACATTTTTATTGCTTTCCATTTATGTATTCTTAGATGGTAACTTTATAATGGGCACAGAAAAAGGGTAGGAGAGTCTTGCTTTACAAGATCATACAAACAATGTTGTTAGGTCGGCGTTTCCATGTCTCTCTGAAAATAAATTTTGAGTTTAAAGTCTCCTAATTCCAGAAATTACGGGTTTTACGGGTTTTTGATTAACTGAATAAATTAATTTATTTATTTAATATTATTATTACCTACCTTGGACAGATATTGTGAAAGTTTGTGAGTTTTTTGGTACGGACTGTACAGAACCCTTCGGTGCTCGCACTCAGCCGGTTTTTTTGGACGCGCAATCTCTGGAACTAGGTACCTGTCAGATTTGTTAAAATGCTTTTGCATTTTGACGACCTAATTCTTAAGTATAGGTCTGTACAGGCTTTTTAACTTCACGATACGACCCTTAGGAGCAGGTAAAACCATTGGGCACAACTAGTATTTCAGCCGTTGGCTGACAGGCGTTTTCCAAGTAGTAAAAGTAAATCTATTAGAGAATATTTTGTAGGAATAAATTCTATCGTTAATCAAAATAAGCTTTTTTTGCAAACTCTTCGTCGAGTAATGCGAACATAATGCGTTGACAGCTGATTGATGCATTGAACTGAACAAATAATAAAAGTTGCTTAAATTCATGAGTACCTACACTACATTTAATCCCTTTAATAAAAATAGACAATGAATAAAAAGTCAATTCGAAAATAACTAAAAACATTCAAACTGACTGTGTCAAAGACCCCTAAGCATTTTACTTACTAATTTTTAATATACATAACTATTTGTTTCCCGCACTAAACTCCGACAAACACTAAACAATAAGAAAGTTTAAAAAAAACTTGTTTAAAGAGACGTAGCGAAGGAAAATTGAGCTAGAAAAGGCAAAGGTGTTAGAAATTTTACTTCAATAAATGATTCAAAGAAAACAAAATGTCAAAGTGTAAAACATAGGGGAGTAATAGAGGTGCTCCTCCTTGATTGCACGTTACAAAGCGTAAAGTGGTTTCTAGGGACGTAGCCACATTGCGTGTTTCACCCTACTCTGTGATTCATTACTTCGGGAGCGTAGGAAACTTGCGTACAGCCTAGATTGTTACCGACTCATGCTTTTAATCTTCGTGTTAAGTGGAAAAGAGGAAATTGCGTAGTTTTCGTATAGAGTTAGTCATTTATGGAGATTTTGTTCTGACTAATTCTGTTGACTGCGTGTGGGAGTCTTTTATTTAATAGAGCTTAATTTACCACTCTATTTGTTTTATAGACTCTGAAACTTCAGAAATTCCATCAAAAGTAAGGTTCCGGCAATACATTTTATGGAACAGCTGACTTGAAAAATGTGTTTTAATTACAAAAGCACTTGCAAAAGCGCTACACTAAAAGCATAAATTTTGTCTCTGCTCGAAATTGCTGTTTAAACACAATTATTTGGCCTTACCCGTTTTTCACTTTGAATATGGCTCCATATTCGTAGTTCGACGATAAGTAGAAGTCTAGATACCTAGATAACGGTTTGATTTTATTGATATACTTAATAGTAATGTAAAATACGGAAAACACAATAAAACTAATTTAAATATATTAAATATGTACACTTAAACTAACTACAAATAAAATAGTAAAAAATCGGAACACTCAGGCGTCAAAGTACCTACTCCTCCCCATCGCTGTTATCTGGAAACGTGCCCAGAAGAACGGTTTAATTTGCATTAAATCAATGGATTTCAATTGCTTTGAATCTACTGTCTAACTAGACAGCTGTATGTTTAAATGAATTAAGCATTAGAAAATAATGAAAAGCAGCGACAACACGTCATTCTTTTTCTTCATCATTGCCATTTTAATGACGTGACTAATTCAAGTTAAAACATTGTATGACATCACTTTGCTTTTACAAAATATTTAGTTACTATAAGTAAATCAAAGTAAGCAAATTGTAAGAAAGCTTTGCGTGTGGGCGCTTAGAAGTTAACTGTTCCTGCTTAACCTGTAACCTATAGCCGGCGTTTTATATTAATGAAGCACCTTTTGACTGTTTAATGTACATTCGTCGAAAAGGCCTTAATCATTTTTGTTAGCATCGATTAGATTTTGGTACTAAATAACTATTTTGTGTTAAAGTTTCAGATGAGAATTGATGTATACCTGTGCATACAAAGAAGCTATTTCCAATATGTAGAAAGAATACGAATGTATGCTAAACGTAGGACCCTGCTTTTTCCAAAACTTTGAAAATATGTATTTCTTAATTTTATATAATTATTACCTCAACAGAACTTTCTTTGACCGATTGCTGTTGGTATTATTATAAGAGAATATTGCTGTTGCAAAATTTATTTCTAATTAGCGCAAAAGCTAAAAATTACCTAATTACTCACTTACTTACTAACAATGACAGCGTCATAGTCATAGTCATAGTCATAGTATTTTATTGGTAAGGGATTCTTACAAGTCAATATACATATACTGATTAAATATTTCGCTTATTTATACAATTATTAAAAAATACATTACCTAAATTATTAAACAAATGTCAAATACACCGTCATACCGTTATGCCGCATGTTGTCCGGGGCTCAAACGGATTCAAATCAAATTCAAAAGTATGTTTGCACCCGTGCGAAGCCGGGGGCCAGTATGCCATAAATATTTACTAAATAACATAAGTACTACGGTTTAATATGACTTAGATACGACAAAAAATTCAACAAATTACTCATCATAATAATAAGTAATATAGGTATGTGTAACGTTGAAGATAACTAAATAAATGAGCCATTTATGCGAAAGTACATTTTACTATGATGCGTCAGCCTTTCCTCGCCTAGACTAAGTCTACCTACCTTTAACATACTTAGCTAAGTTATGAGTATAACGACAGGTGGTATTGGTGGGGGAATAACTATAGACTTCGCAGGGTCAAGAACGATGGTATTGAATACCTAATTATGTCTATGTCTGTATGGATTGAGGAGCCGTGGTTGATAAGTATTTAAACGCGTATTTAAAGTACCTACGCGCAACATACTTATTCGAATGGTTAATTAGTCGATTTTGTATAGCTTTATTAGTTACGTACACATTGTCTTACTGGGTAAAGGAGACAAACAATGCGTTGTATTGAAGGTAGATACTTAAAAGAAAACTAGCCCAGTTCCTTTGTTTTTTTTTAACTTTGACGTGGCTCCTCATTCTTCCATATATCATTATCGGTCTAACCTTTTACTCTAACCCGATGCTACTGAATATCAGCGTAGGTACCTATAGTAACTGCTAACTAAAATTTCATCTCATCATACCTACCAGTTACTGAGTTACGCGATACTACGACCGTTAAAAAGAAGCTTGGATCAATGGCTCCTGAATCCTGGTAAGCGAAATATAGGTACAAAGTTTAGTAGGTACCTACCTACAGTTTTTTACAGAAGGGTATGTTTAAAACTTTTTGTTATTAAATGAAATAAACTAGTGCTTGACTGCGATCCCACCCGATAATAAGCCATGATGCAATCATTGAAAGTTAAGCGCACTAGTTCTTCAAATGACTTGTCTTCTCAGACTCGGAAATATTACCTACCGTCTTTTTTGCAGTTAAAAAGCTGTATCGGAATATTCTTTTAAAGTAGCTCCATGGGTCATACCTATCTATTACAAATCAATACTCGATCGTGCCAGAAAAGCACGAAAATCAACATTTACCGTGGTCCGTCCCGATTGTTACATAATACATAAACTCACACCTTTTTCCCATGGGGTAGGGTAGGCAGAAACTATAGAGCGCCTTAAGCTACGATTCTTACATACTTCTTTTGCTATATTTACATTCATACATGTTGTCATACACACACGCCGGTTGCGAGTACTACGCACCTGACCTTTCTGAAGAATCTCACTAATAATGTATGTTCTTCTAGGGCGTCCCCTCCCGGCGGTATTACATAATATTTTATACTTTACGGAAATTTTGGCATTATTAACTTTGGACTGGCCCTAAACTCCTTGGTATTTTTATACTCCTTGAATCATCCTGACTCAAAAACTCTTTGGTGATTTTAGCCCTCCTTGGCTTCTTACCTGCCAGTCCTAGAGCGACTTCGTAGGCTGTCATCGTCTCTTCCCCAGCCTTTGGTGAGGTTTGGCAGGCCGAGCACACTTGTGCCCTTTGCCATGCCACCCCCAGGCTGGTCGGTGCTACGAGCTTTGCGGGTCTTTAGCTCTTTATCTGGTAGGAAAAGCGAAAAAGGAGTTCACAAGGGTTGCATTGAGTGTGATTAGGTTTTAAATTGATGCAAATACAGAAATATACTCTATAGAAGTTTAAGTAGGTACCGTATTGCAAAACTGTTATGGTATCTGTGTGAAATATATATATATTGTACCGTTAAAAAAAATTGTCACCCTGTCTCCTTTTACTTGTATATTTTTTTATATTTGTATCTTTTAAATGGAAAAATTAAACGTGACACATGTAGTGACATTTTTTCTACGCTACAATAGATAATAAAGTGTTTCAACCAATGGTGAACGCAAGTACTTAGGTATTTACCTACTTCTATAATAAACACAATTAAAGTGTGGATAAATTTGGGAGGGATATAGGTATACTCGGAAAATAGATGGAAACTTTATTTTAATTAATGTCGGCAAGTATACCTACAGGGTTTTTTAAATTACTCATGATTAAAAACAGCCTGCTTGTAGGTACTTGAGACTTAATCTGAAAAACATAAAAATATTCAACTGTTTCACAAAAAAACCACTTCAGGAGGTACGATACCACAGACAGATACCTACTCTTGCACATTAATTTATCACACAGGAGACACGTCAATCTTATAACATCCTGTCGTTTTTGCGTCAAGGGTTAAAAATACAATACCTACCTATTTACAAAATGGAAATGAAACAAACTCTGATGGCGTTTCACTCTTTTGAAATAAGTAGGTACAGACGCCAGCACATCAAGTTACACCAATATGTCAAATTTCTTTGATCGTTTTTCAACTTTATGTCAAACAGAATAAGGTTCATATTCAATTGGGAAAATTTGACACATTGGGGTAACTTGATGTGCTGGCGTCTGTACATTAAGAGATTTTTCGAGTCAGTCAAATATTTTGGATACTGACTTACTTAAGTAAGTTTTAAAATCAAAATAAATATTTACGTTTAGTACTGCCAGCAAGGGTTTCGGCAGACTTGGAAATACTCCTCGACATAGCCGTAGGAGGAGCCCTCATGGGGGTCGCGTGACGCTGCTGATACACCATCTCCGGTCTCCCAGGGTACAGTTGGAGATTCTTCAGCGCCATAGTATACAACGACCATTTTCACGTCTAATCAACATTTGAAACGTTCTTAGTTCTTATTTGTCAGTTCCCCTACGAGAATGCCCGACCAAATTCGATTTTCGAAAAACAAAACACTGACAAGCGACGTAAACAAGAGTCTGTTTTTGATAACATTTTCACATGATGCGGGCAAATTAACTACTTTGTAGAAAGTTAACAAGTAATACAAAAATAATAAAGCAATATTCACGACATTTTAAGAACGACAATTAGTATCATAAATAAATAAGTAACACTGTCCATTGAGCCTATGTCATAATAATAATCGATGTTTCTGTCAGTGGCGTGTGAAGAAAAACGTGTAAACTGAATATTAAAATCAAATAGAGTAATTAACACTTTTTACTCAATTTTTAACGGTCTGAATTCAATATTCAGTTTAAAGAATACAGAAATTGTTAGGTTTTTTTTGGCGCGAACGGAAAAGCGGGAAATATTTTTAACAATATGGCGGACACAAGTGTCACTTGCGCGCGCGAGGCACAGACTAACTAAAGTGTTTTCAGCCATAGGGGTTGTTTCAAAACTTATTCGTGAGGTTTTGTTACTGAAACATAGCGCTTATTTTCATGTTTAAGTATGATATTGTGTTTGAATATTTGAAAATAAAATCATGGACCTATTTTGGATGATTAATATACTATTCCAAATGATGATGTGACAGAATGATGGATTATGGATTAACAGTGTACTATTTTTCGAAACTTTTTATTTAATTTTTAAAGTGTAAAAGTAAAAGGAATTTTTTTTTTCAATGTTTTCTTTGCAAAAGGTGACATTGGCCATTTGAAAATTGCTAGAAGTTCAACATGTCAATTTAGTTTATCACAAAATAGAATATCGAACAAGTATCTAAAAGAACTCCACGCAATACGAACATCAACTGTTTTTAAAACATATTAGGTATAGTCAATACTGTTTGTTTTGATGTTCCATTAGCGCATGAACATGTGACGACAACTTTACTGTAATTTGGCATCAACCGTATTTACTTTACCAGTTATCAATCGATATGAAAGTAGGTATTTAATTGGTATTTTAGTGACTACCTACCTCGTAGAAAGTGTTACTACTGAGTACGAGGCCCCAGGCTCAATCCCCGGGTCTTATCTGAAATTTCTTAGTTGCAGCTCGTCGTCTGGATTTGTACCCAATTAATGGCAAATTGTCAATAGGCTCACCTCCTATACACGGGACTTAAACATAACTTCAGGCAAGCAGGATATTTTGCGTAATGCGCCCTCACATCCACACAAACACACGATTTAATATTTGCAATTTGCATATGAAAGTTCTTCTAACATAACAAACTGAAATGTTGCTGGGGAGTTTGTTCCGTCACTTCTTGCCAGCAAAAACACGAGGAAGTGGTGAAGAGCCGACTTTTAGGGGAACTGTCTTAAGTAAACATTGACGTTCAAAAGGTGCTGATCCTAGGCCTACTTTTAACCGACTTCAAAAAAGGAGGAGGTTCTCAATTCGACGGTTTTTTTTTTTTTTTTTTTTGTGTGTTTGTTACGCGATTTCTTCCCCATTTGTGGACCGATTTTCAAAATGCTTTTTTTATTTGAAAGAGTATACTCCCGAGGTGGTCCCATTTTAATTTGGTGAAGATCTGGTGCTGATCTTCGGAGATATACAATGGAACTCTTCAAAAATAGACGGCAAATCTGTCGTGATTGCTGGAATCGCTTGGATATTTATTGTTTATACAACATCATGACGTATCATTACACCAGTATGCTTTGAGGGGTACGCAGATGTGTACAATATACCTAGATTTCGACAGTTAGGTATGTTAAGTTTCATTTATTAGGGATAAGTGGATAACCCTATTACCATGACATGTATTGTTAACAAATAACAATATAAAAATAAATCCATGGCAAATGTTTGTATGGGAACAACTAAAAATGGTAAAATAAAAATCTTTTTCGCAAAAAATAAAACCGACTTAAAAAAACACTAACCAGTGTAAAATAACTCTAAATTCGGAAGTCGGTGGCCCATCATGAATAAGACAAAACCACCAAAGCCACAGACTTCCTAATTTAGAGTTATTTTACACTGGTTAGTGTTTTTTTAAGTCGGTTTTATTTTTTGCAAAAAAGATTTTTTAATAAATTGACTTACGATTTTGATTGTGACCGTAGAATAACACAGTCCATTTGAGATTATTTTTGTTGATAATTTGTTAACCTAGATCGTATATTAAGTACCTCTTAAAATACAAGTATAGCTTAGGATGTAGACTTGTTTATAGAGAATTAACAACATAAAATTAAAGATCATTTTCCATCCAAATGTCAAACTCTGTAGGTAACCTATGTTTTTAACCAACTTCAGGAGGAGGTTCTTAATTCGATCGGTTTGTACACCGATTACTCCGAGATTAATGATCCGATTTACGTGATTCTTTTTAGTTCGGTGCGGAATAGTTGCCATTTGGTCCCATAAAAATTTAACATAGTTTGGCCTGGTAGTTTTCATTTTATGAACATTTTTATGAACATTTTTATGAACATTTAATTTATTTTTGGACATTTTTATGAATGTTTGTGCACGGATTACGCTGGGAATTATGTACCGATTTACATGATTCTTTTTTAGTTTGATGCGGGAAAGTTGCTTTTTGGTCTCATAAAACATTAATTTAACATAGTTTGGCCTGGTAGTTTTCATTTTAATGAACATTTTTGTTCATTATTTATTCTTTTTGATTTCATCGAAATATGTTTATTTGTTTGTTTGTAGATAATATTAAAAAAAATGGAAAATAACGAATTATCTACCTACATAAAAATAAAAAACTTAAAATTATAAAATAGAAACTTTTTTACAAAAAATACAACCGACTTCAAAAAAATAACCGGTGTAAAATAACTCTTAATTCGGAAGTTGGTGGCCAATCATGAATGAGACAAAACCACCAAAGCCACAGACTTCCTAATTAAGAGTTATTTAACACCGGTTAATGTTTTTTTTTAAGGCTGTTGCAATTTTTTTTGATAAATAAAGACTATTACTATTAGGACTGCTGAAGTTGCCTTCTTACTCAAAGACAAGAAATGATTTGTTTTTACTCATTTTTTGATTGAATTGAATTAAATAAATAAATAAAAAATATAGGTACTTAGGCTATTATTAGGTATTCAGTAAGTCACCGTACTTCATATTATTACCAACATAGTAGATAATTATACTGTAAAATTATCCCAATTGAATATGAACGTTATGCTTTTGTGATAAAGTTGAAAAACTGTTAAAGAAACTTGCCCGGTGGGGTAGCTTGATATACTCTGGCCTCTGTACCTACGTGAGTAGGTATGTAATTGTTTTGTCCAACAAAAATAACCTAATTACCATAATTATTCCATGTTACAGAATATTTTATATAAAACACTCGCACACAGTCTATAATTCATTGATACATATAATTCTTAAAATCATATATGTACCTACTATAAATGATGGAATATTGGCTATTACCTGTAATTTCTTTTATTACAGAAAAGAGACTGCCTCGTTAATCTAGTGGTCAGGCACTATACTGTTGAGCCTGAGGTCCCGGGTTCGTTTCCCGGGTCGGGCAAAATGTTCTTGAGTTTTTCTATTTGGTATTTCTCAAGACTGACACACTTCGACGCCGTGCAGATCTATCAGACGATGCCAACAAATAGATCCAAAACAATACTACTACTATTATTTATTTAGTGAATCTCTAATCTGCTCTTTAAACCTTTTGTGTAAGAAAGATTTAGAATGAAAATATACATACATACATATAACCTAACCTAACTTACCATACCTATCCTATAGCTAACCTAACTACCTAACCTAACTACCTTACTGAGAGGCATTGATTTTCAAAGATACAAAATATATATTTTTTAACTGAACTACTGCGCTGCGTGCGTCTATGTAACATACATTACTAGAATAGATAGTAGTATTTGAAAAAGTAGTAGTAATAGGTAATAATTTTACTCGATTGGTATAGCATCCTTATACAAAGAACTTCTTCGACAGGCCTGTTGATCTAGTGGTTAGTGGCCCTGACTGCTATGCCGAAGATAGTGGGGTCGATACCCACACAAGAAAAATGTTTGTGTGATGATCATAATAGTTTTTTTCACTTCAGTAGCTCAAACATGTAGGTTTTGCTGCCTGAAATCAGTGAGCAAATGCGATTTTGCTCACTGAGTGAGACAAAGTAACTTTTTAATTTTTGTTTTCAGAAAGCGACCTCAAAGACAAACACGGTCGGAATTTCGTACTAAACTAAAGAAATTTTACAAAAAGATTATTGTCTTTTAATATGGGTCCTGAAATTTAAATTACAGGAGGAATTATTATTAACTTATTGTTGTATTTAAACGAAAATAAGTATTTACTTATACTGCAAATAAAACTGATCTTTAACCTGTAAATATAAGAAAGTGTTCTCGCTGCTGAAGTGAAAAGTTATGTGTGTTACACGAGAGCAAAATGTTTTGCATCTCGTGCCTGTGAGTCCCTCGCCACACTCAGGATTCAAAATCAGCTCTCGCAGCAAAAAACGACTTTGCTCTCTTGTTGCACAAATAACTATTGTTCTGTCAGACCCCTATTAGGGTTGTGGGCATGCCCACAGAGCCCACAACGGTGGATTCACGCGTGCGAATATCGAATCTCCGCAAGCCAGTGATTTGGGTAACATGAAACCTCTTGATTAGACTTGTTGTCAGAATATCGAGCTTCAGATCTGCCCAGAGACATATAAGGAGAGTCTTCTCTTTTTCGTACCCTGTTGTTATTGACTTATAACCTGGGTGTCAAAGTCTTAATGCAGCCTCTGAATTGGCATCACATGCCCTCGAAAAATATTTCTTAGGCATACCCGGTTTCCTCACGATGTTTTCCTTCACCGTTTTTGAAGCCAGTGATAATAAAATTACACAATACGAACACGAATCCGTAAAGTCAGAGGCGTGCCTTAAGTACAGCATACAGCGCCCTTCGCGTCCAATACAATAACGCATAGGTACAGGGTGCTGATGGGGTTGACCCGTTACTGCAGCGCGTCAGGGATGTTTGCTGAGGCACGCGTGGATTGTTTTTTAATATGCGTTTCAAATGAGAATAGGAATGACTTTGCGCCATGTTGTAACGTCATAGCTGTCAATTCGAATAAATTGGGTAAGGTCAGCAAAACAAGGTTTTTTCTGAATATAATTTATATACGAATTACAAACGAATAATTTTCTAAATTGTTCTCTCAAAGTATTTTTTAACATTGTAGATAATCACTCGAGCCCTCCCTGTAAAACAGCGCCACCTTCACACATTTTCGAGCAGTCAGGGAGATGAAAACAAAAATAAATATCAACAACAACAGCAAACAACCGTGTAACAAACAGAATTAATAAATAAAACGTAAGCACTCTACAAGACTAATTAATTTAAGATGTTTTTTCATTTTGAAAAACTTCGACTCTGTAAAACAAAAAAAAAGAAAATAATTGGTTTACGATTAAAGTTTTGTTGCAAGCCGTACTTTTCAAGCTACATTTGACAGAAAGAGGTCATTGACGTTCCTATTCTTATTTGAAACGCATAATACACCGTGATGCGGAAGCGGTGCGCATACTTGGTCCGTAGGGTAGGGGGCAGCGCCAACAGCATCCTGTCTATGTTAGCGAGTAGGCTTGATTGCGTATTTGTGAACCATTGCTGCAAAGTTTCGGCTGGGCCTGTCACCTTGCGGCAATGTAAAACGGCAAAACGTAGTTTGTAAGTGTATTGTTATTAAAACTTTACTGTGAGTCCTGTTACTTGTTTCAATAAATTCTTATTATTTCAGCACGCATGTGTACACAAAAGATCGCGATTTGTCGTTTTTGGTGCGTCGCTCCGCAATGAGACGTGACCACTCTCTGAGCTCTTGTGGGCGACTGAATTTCCGAGCGGTGTACGTTGCTTATAATACAACGTCCCGCGTCCATAGAAAATTTGTATGGAGGATTTGAGATGCTTTAAAAAAATGAATATACTAAAATAACCATGTGACACTTTGAAAATCTAAAAGCGACGAATTGTAGAATAAACATTTGTGATTAATAAGCACTTAACTCTGTAAAAAAAATCAACAGTTTAGTATCAAAATTCAACTAAACACCAAACTGCTATTTTTAGATATTTGTCACAACTTTACGTAATATTATTTATTTAACTAGAAAATATTTCTTTTTTTTGCTTCGGAATAATTGTAAACACATTCTTTGCGGTGTTCATAGCATTTCTTTTTGGTTAATTATTGTAATAGTATTGATCACATCAACTTAACCGTGCCGGCCGTTTTGGACTGTTTTGGTCGGTGCCGTCTTAAGTTCAAACTCAAGATCTATGATTTGGCAATCCGCCGCTCAGTAACGCTACTAGGCTATAAATGCTTAAATAAGTGCACTGATTAAATTCCAGCCAAGTTGGTTAGTATGTAAACCGGGTGATGTCGTAGTCATTTCACCACGCGATGACCGTTTCAAGGTCAGTCCATTGTCACGGCTGACAATTCAGATTGCTATCCTTAAGTAAGTACAGTCGGTTGCACCTCCGTGGTAACTCTTTGACCTTGGCTCGTAATACAAAGTGTCAATTAAATGAAATGATGTTCATTTCTGTGAGTATCTACTCACAAAAATTGACACTTAAGCATTTATTTAAAACATTTATGTTTATATAAGTGTCTGAAAAGATCTCTTTTCAGACACTTACAAACATCAATATTTTAATTTTGATAATGACTAATCTCTGAGAAGAAATGTCGAAAGAAAGGCAATGGTTATGGTCTCTTTTAAAGTTAAGACATAAGGATGCTATTACTTTTGCGAGTCTAACGATGCAGAACAAAATCTGGAAAAGCCTTCTGAAGAAAGAACCAATTCAGCTTTGAGTTGATTTGTCCTGATAGACGGCATGTAATGTATTCGTTTGTAGAACCGTCAATCTTCTCTGCGGTGAAAAATATTTTGAGCGAGGCGACAACGTCCTTAAGACCGGCCCTGTATACAGGTTTCGTTCACATTGTAGTGAGGCCTACTGTACACACTTCAGGCTATCAATCATAATGACTGTTATTTAGTTGGATCACGTCCGAAATTACAATAAATGGTGTTCATGATTGATTAACTGAAAGATATTGATATTACTGGCGCGAAAGTTTTTGTCGACTGCTTTTTGAAGTTTATTGGGAGGCCGTGAAATTTAACGGTTTACTGAGTAAAGGATCCTGGGCTTACAGTTACCTACTGAAATAAAATGGAAGCCTGACTTGGTATTCTTAAACTAGGTACCTACCTATATTGAGAATCTAAGAGCGAGCGAAGTAAGCTAGTAAATTGTAGCTCCTGTTGTCATGTTAAGCTGTCAGTAGGTATAGCAAATGAAAGTTAAGTAAATTTAATAATGTCACTATTATTACCTATGGGCTTTTTACTAGTAAAAAAATGTTGTGGATACAATTGTACAGACGCCAGCACATCAAGTTACCCCAATGTGTCAAATTTTCCCAATGGAATATGAACCTTATTCTGTTTAACATAAAGTTGAAAAACGATTAAAGAAATTTGACACATTTGGGGTAACTTAATGTGCTGGCTATTGTACTGACGCCAGCACATCAAGTTACCCCAATGTGTCAAATTTTCTCAATAGAACATGAACCTTATTTTGTTTGCCATAAAGTTGAAAAGCGATCAAAGAAATTTGACACATTGGGGTAACTTGATGTGCTGGCGTCTGTACATACTTAGGTAAGTATAGGTTTCATATTGTTCAGGAGGGGTAGGTATTGGACATCTTTTCATTGCCACTATTGCCAGTGACCAAAATGGCGTCCAGTAAGTTGCACACTCAACTATGATGACAACTGAGAATACACAAAGAATGGTAATGGTATTGCACTGTAACGCTGGATATTAATAATCTATCTCGGTTGCTATCTTGATCCCGATCTTTGTCTGTAACCAATCAACGACCGAATTCGCCTATCCGAGATGTCCAATCAGAAGCAGCCGTCAAAAACAAAGGATCGGGATTTGGATTGAGATAGAATATTAATATCGGGCGTAAGTGGACTTCAAGTTACGGTGGCTCTATCAGACGATTCACGGTGCGCTTCGTCACATCTCAGCGAGAAGTCATTCTAGATACACACTGATGATAACCAATACGAAAATGTTGCTGTTTAACAGTTAATCGTTGAACACATCACTATGATCAACTGCATCACTATGAATTACTAACTGTCAACGGTGAAAACGCAATAGCAGCTCTGCTGAGTTTACTAACTGACACTGCAACAAAAAATAAACCGAAACTTCGTACAACCATCGATCGTCAACTACTGTTTCCTGGGGTTTATTATTGTTTACACTTTCGTTTACAATTAATTATTCACGAGCCACGGTAGCGTATAGGAGGGTGGCAGGTTGTTGACACCACTGTCCTTTGTCCACTGATTTTTGGTAAAATATTGACCTCTCTGGTATCTGTTTGTGGTGTCAGGTGTTTTAATTGTTGTCATGTACCTACGGTTTTTTTAGGGTGAGTGTGTAATTTCCGACAGTAAACCGTCATGTAACTTATTCGGCGGCATGCACAGAGAATGCTTGTACCTAGTTAGCAAATTGATGACAATTAACGTTACGACTGATTTCCCAATGGATTAGGAATAAGTAGGTCCACATTTCGCCAGTTATGAAGCATGATGGCAGTAGCTGCACTGGTGTTTCACTATCTGACAACTCGGAAAAGAAACTCAGAGGTCACTTTTAAAGAGTCTCTTCCCTTCCATATTATCTTTGTTTAAGAGTCTGAGATGGTATTCTGAGGAAATAGTGACATATAAATAAAATACAACAGGACCTGTCTTAAAATGAACTCGGCGACTGAACATAAATCTTGTTAATTTAATAGAAACGTTCATAAATGAATCAATTCTATCACCACTCTGCCACAATTCCTAGTAGGTGAGAGTTTCTCAACTAGGGGTGTCGTAGCAATAGCAATCCAACGTCACTATTCTGATTAAATAATATCGATTAGCCGTCAATCAATTGACTTGATAATAGCCTTCGGTTTGATTCGTCAAAACAAATTGCCGGCATCTGGGTCACGCACGAGTATCTATATAGTGTGTATGAAGGGCTGATTCAAGTCAATGCATGGCCCAATAAGCCGGGGTTTTTAGTTCACCGTATTAAAATAGGTCGTATACTTAGTCGGCCAACTTTTTTAAAAGGCGTCTGGCAGCAAAGAGGTTAGTAAGTAATTCAATTTGAAAAAAGAAATTGGCAAAACGTTGACGACCTGTGACAGTCTGCAAAGAAAAACAAGCTAATCAAACTTAGTCCATTTCATTGTAGAAGCAAAACCTATGGATGGCAATGGCACTCGACAATACAGTACAGCTTTTTATTACTAGTAAAATATCTATTCTAATCTGATCAGTACCTAAACAGATAATTGTAGGTACCTCATTACAAAATTAGTGTAGTAGTTTACATTCGCGAGTATGTTTATAAATAGGTTACTTGTAATGATATATATAGGTAGTATAATTCAGATACATATATTTAAAACTCAAACACATTTTGTCCGACCAGGGAACAAACCCAGGATCTTATGCGCTAGTGAGCTTTTCTTTGTTCTATCTGAACCTACATTTTCTCTCAGAGCTTAGGGTCAATTGCCTAGAGTCATGGCGATTGACCCTAACAATTTGCATGGTATAAACACGGTGTAAACAGGCTTATCCGATATCATTACGAGGTGCGTAAATTACTATAGGTTCCCATGACTCACTATCTGCACAGCTACCTTGACCCTTACTTTAAACATAGTTTCCATAAAAATGGCCAAATTACTGGCATCAGAATAACCGGGAAGTTGCACCATTACAAGAAATAAGTATGCAAAAAAAATAAGCCCATTGACACAAAAAAGTATGAATCACATCACATACTTCCAATGTCATCGGTCAGGGGGCGCTCTGGCCGTCACGCGCATGCGTACAACAACCGCTTTGGGCGGGAACGACATCTGTCATCCGATCAGAAATGAAAAAAAAACCCGCGAATCATATAATTGGTTGTAATGCTACGTTTGATATAAAAATAGGGTCGTTAGCAATAAATATTGGTAGGTACCTATGTAACAAGTGGCAGCTATGAGTATTACGATAATAATTATACCTAATTAGTAGTGTGTAATTTATTTATTAGAGTTTAGGATTGGGGCTCAGACCAATAAAAAAGTTTGGGGTTTGCGTTTTCTATAAGTACCTACTAATATACTATAGAGGAAATTAAGTTTATAAGTTTGTGACGTAGCTGCGTAGTAGGGGGTAATGTCTGGGTCTAAAGAACCTATTTTTTTAATTCTTTTACCAATAAGTAGAAGGGAATCAACCCGAGTACAACTCATCCAGCAATTTTATTTAAAACGCAACGTTATTCTAAAGCACAACATTATTCTAAAGTTGGCTGGGTCAGCTGACGTAGTACCTTGTTTTTGGAATTTTATCGAATTCAGTTCCATACATAAACATTAATCTTGAGTATTTTACTGCTTATTTATTTGAAAATACATTCAATACTTACCTACTTTAAATAGGGGTACCTACCAGATAATTGAAAAATTCTGAGAAATAAACTGATTTCCATAGAAAAGTCTAAGATTTTGTCCCGAACGTAATTAACAATTTGTAGAACAATCAGTTATTCACGCAGTCATGCCACGTAAGATAATGATGGTGTTGAAGTTGATGGTGACGATGGTGATGGTGAAGATTGTGATGGTAATGTTGGTTGTAACTTCCAACAAAAAAAAACTTTAAAATGTACAGACGCCAGCACGTCAAGTTACCCCAATGTGTCAAATTTCTTTGATCGTTTTTCAACTTTATGTGAAACATAATAAGGTTCACATTCAATTGGGAAAATTTGACACATTGGGGTAACTTGATGTGCTGGCGTCTGTACCTAAGTAAGCTGTTTATTGAAAAATGGTAATATCCTGAGATTATCGAAATCCGGCCGCAGTCCTGATGCGAGCTTAAATATCCTGAGATCTCAGGACAAATCCCGAGATATGGTAACCCTAACTTTAAATCTCTTTGTTTGAAATGAAATGAAATGATATTTATTTCTGTAAGTAGATCCTCCCAGATACTTTTACATGTCATTTTATTTAAACTAAATGGCATTTCCAAAGTGTCTTTTAAAGTCCAGACATAAGATTGTATTAATGTATTACGCGAGTCTCACGATGCAGGGCAAAGTCTAGAAAGGCCTTTTGAAGGAAGAATCAATTCAGCTTTGAGTTGACCTGTCCCGACTGACGGCATTTTTAGTTTCAGCTTATTTGTTAGTTGCTGGTTATTGGTCGCTGTTTGCTGTTGGTCCTCGATGTCATTTGTAGATTTTTGACAGAAGCTCCAAAGTATGACAACGTGTCCTAGAGAGATATTGTTGAGGATTATTGTGTTACCCATTAACTGGGTTGTGGATGTCAGACATGCAGTAGCTCCATGTGAACTCCATAAAACTAATGATTTGAGAAAAAAGTAAATCGTAAAACTTAATATTATCTTCAACACACCCAATAAACAACCATAAATAGCATGTTTAACGCTAGGACTCATCAGTACCAATCTAGAGAAAATTATAAAAAACATACAGGATGTAGATTTTATCGAATTTTAGTAAAAATTAGTTAAAAAAAGTAAATTTTCTCATAAAAACACAAAATAAATTATAACTCTGCAGGGGTTGACCTCAAGGACCTCCCGTAGAACAACTTTTTGCAGCTGACGACCCCCTCTAACCCCTAGTTGCGTTGCGTGATCCACGACTTTTGGGCCAACCTGTATAAACAGAGGCCAGCAAACAAATTTTCCGATTGAACATGAACTTTATTCTGTTACCTATGAATAAAGATGAAAGCTATACAATATGTACATATAATTGACACATTGGGGTAGCTTGATAAGCTGGCCTCTATGTTCCTACATACCTACTCATGTTTTTATAAATTAATTATCTTTTGTCTTTTTATCTTTTAGATATTATTATTTTAAGACAGTACCTAAGCTACTAAAGACATAACTCAACTTCCACAATTAACAAAACACTTGTAGATTATAAATTGATAATGTAACATTTTGCTGCTAATTGGCTTCCGTCACTATTTTCATACATGCCATTAAATTAATGATGGAAACATTCATGACCTTATATATTTAAAACAATAAAGTAACACTTGGTAAACATTATATTAGGTAAGTACTCTTTTTTTTTCGTTTTGTCAGATATTTTATGCCGCCCATTTGCTTATGATTTGGCTTCACATGCCGTCAGAATCAGAATTAGAATCAGAATCAGAACTTTATTTACTATGAATGTAGGTACAGACATACGATGTTGTAGGTAAATTAAAGAGATCAGCTACGGTCTACTTTACGGCGTGCAAATGATTTACATAAGTTAAAATAAACAATGTCAACAAAACAAAAACAGAAATTAAAATGAAGTCAATTAAAAATAATACTATAGCCAGGTACATGGTCAAAGGTGAGTTAGATCACAATCTTGATAAACTCATGTCATTTAGAAATTCTTTTACTGAGAACATTTGCATAATAGAAGAATATTATCTCTCAGGCATGCCGCATGCCGGTTTCCTCACGATGTTTTCCTTCACCATTTTTGAAGCAAGTGATAATTATATACCTACAATACGCACATGAATCTGAATTGTCAGAAGTGCGTGCCTTGGGTTCGAATTACTAGGTAGTCATTTTTTTATCCTCAGTATTATTTAATTTACGTAGGTACTTATACAAGAACAACATCAACATGCACAAAAACCAATTTACAACAATTGGTTTTTGTAAAAATATTGTATACTTACAAAAAAAAACTTTTTTGCAAAAAATAAAACCAAATTAAAAAAACACACAAACAAAAAAACTAAAAGAAAAACACAAAAAAGTGAAAAATAAAACGCTTTAGAAGCCGGTGACAAAAACACCAAATCAATCAAATAAAGTTTAAGCTTCAGAAGCCGGTGACAAAAACACCAAATCAATCAAACAAAGGTCACCGACTTCGAAGCTTTTTTTGAAGAGTTCCATTGTATATCTCCGAAGAACAGCACCAGATCTTCACTAAATTAAAATGGAACCACCTCAGAAGTCTACTGTTTCAAATAAAAAAAGAATTTTGAGAATTGGTCCACAAATGGCGGAGAAAAAAAAACAAACACACGGACATAGAACCTCCTCCTTTTTTGAAGTCGGTTAAAAATAGTGTTCCGCCCGCAGCTTGGTGGCAAAATCCAAGCTGGTGGTTAGGGATCTATAGTGAGGAGGGTGAATTTTGGAGCGTTTCAACCGCCGTCATTACCTTCTCCTTGAAGGGAAGAGAATGTATGGAATATTCCAGCCACTTCCAGATTCTGGTAGTTTAGCTGATTCTGAGAATTGCAGTAATATTGCCTTAAATGTAACATAATGTCTCTTTTATTAACATTTAGAGGAAGGTAATGACGGCAAACTTTGGAACGAAGTAAACTTTGGAATAAATTAATTATCGTCTATCGCCCTTTATCGATTAATGGCTTAATGGGTGTTACAAAATAATTTATTCCAAAATTGACTTTTTAAAAATAAAAACATTGTGAGGAGTTTCTTCTTTCTAGGTCCCTTAACTTGAATAAAGTTTTAAAATTAAATCAGTTAAGTATGCTTTGATCCGTTTGAAATAATTTGATGATAGAGTGCGTAGTGGTACCTACGGTTCGTTGGTTGGCACATCACAGTCAGCACAATGACGTGTCAGTCGCGGTTCGGTGCCCGACACTTTTTGATTTACTTGTTTTACTTAATTAGTTTGTTTCCATTTGTATACGGTTATTTTGTGAAAAGAGTCTGGCTTCGGCCCGATTGCTGGCAATAGGTTTAGGACTATTTATATGGGACTTAAACGTAACTATGGCGGAATGTGGGTGAATAGACTTACACCGTTACCTAACCCTTCGGGGATTACAGGCGTGATGTCTTATTTTTTTCTTGCCCAGGGAAGAAAAAATCAGTATTAATTTTTTTTGCCCAGGAAAGAAAAAAATAACGAAAGGTATTTACAAGGCAGATGTAAGTGGGAACGCTGGGAGGGGACGCTCTAGAAGGACATACATAGACCTTATTGGTGAGGTTCTTCAGAAAGGTCAGGTGCGTAGTACTCGCAACCGGCGTGTGTGTATGGACAACATGTATGAATGTAAACGACGCAAAAGAAGTATGTAAGAATCGTAGCATATGGCGCTTTGTAGTTTCTGCCTACCCCCATGGGAAAAAGGCGTGAGTTTATGTATCTATGTATGAAAGAAAAAATCAGTATTGAATTTTTCTTTCCTGTTTTCTTCCCTCTGTGTTCCCCGCCTTTTATCAGGCCCGAAGGGTTAGGTTAGCTTAAATGGTAAGAATTTTGTACAAAAAAAATATGTATTTTCTTATTCGGTGCAGTCATCGCAGGCAAAGGTTACTTTCTTCTAATATTTGATAGGGAGTAGTCACGAGCTTTAGTGACTTAGAAGAGTCTCTGTGTTAGGTCCGACAAACGACTGGAGTTTACTCCATAAGATGTAAGATTGTCTTTGTTTCCTTTTGGCGCCAACATGTATTTGGACAGCTATTTAATTTCTGTCATGAAGTATGTTGCGCAGAAGAACACACGCTACTGCAAAATTCTAGTAGAAGGTCTCAATCAAATTGAAAATGAATTCTTAAATGAACTGTAAAACCATTCAGCTTGAACTTAATATGGCGTGTTACTTACTTACTATCTCACAGTAAGCTTACTCAAAGACTTCTCCATCATCTAACGTGCAATGGAAACAGTGCAACTAGTTTTAGACAATGGCGCTTCCCCTTCCTGCTTCAGAACCTGCGCAGATTACAACGACTGCTATTATTTAATTTTGGACACATCCTCCTCAAGATAATAATGTAGACTATATTTTCTCTACCGTAATAAAGTAGCTGTAAAGTGTTTGTCATGATGAAGAGTGAATGACACTTGATGTGACCATCACGTCATGCATCGTTGTGCGGAAAATGTCATAGGACCCGATGAGACACTATGCGATCTGCCGGTCGATTCAGTAAAAGTCACGCCGTGAAAACTTGAGTGAAGTGAACTGTCAGTGCCTAGCATTAGTATGGAATGACAGCTCAATTCGCCGTCACTACGCCTACATTTTCACGCGGTGATTTGACTAATCGGAATCAGAATCGCAATGCTGTAGCCTGCGTAGCATGAACACCGAAGAAACGGTCTTTGTCGTGTCTCGGAAGAAAAGAAATTAAGTGTTCAGTGCTATTATTGATCGAAGGTTTATGCTACGCAGGCAGGTGTATTCAAAGAAATTTGACAGATTGAGGTTCCTGTCTATATAATCTGTCACTTTGCCGATTCGTCTGTAGACAAAGGCCGTTTCTTCGGTGTTTAATGTGTTGATGCTACGCAGGCAGGTCTATTAATTAGCTATCTTATCATTGTTATTTTTTCAGAGACTAACCTGGCCTCCAGTTCCACACCAAACTTTGATGACAACTGAGAATTTACAAAAAATTGGTACCTATTGAACTTTAAGTGGACTTCAAGTTACAGTGACTATCAGATGGGATACGGTGTGCTTCGTCACATCTCTGCGAGTGCGCATGACATCATCCTGGATACACACTGATGGTAGACAATACGCAAAGAGATTTAAAATACTATAGAGCGGGCATGTCAAAGAAATGTCATAGAAAAACTTTGATCCCATGTCTCAGTAACGCCATCTAGAATAATATATGAATATTGGAGCGGCAGCGGAGCGTACTACAAAAAACTCATAGACTTGTATCCAGCAGGACACACTTTTTCGGACGAAAATTTTGTTCGTGATGTCCGGTCTATAGGTATTGCATGTCTTTGACAATACGTAACTAACAGTTTGACAGTTAATCGTTGAACACATTGCCCAGTGATTGTGACTATGAATTTTGAACGGAGATATGCAATAGGGTACTGCAGGGTTTGATTTCATGCGTTCATCAACGCAGTCCAACATAAACAGCGTAGAAGAGACGTCGCAGACTAGAAGCACAATTAATGATAACTTGAGTTCAGAAGTGTGATTAAAAAAAAATGTGTTTATTATCTTAAATCTATACAATTAAGTTGCAGGGGCTTCCCAGAAAGTAATCCGAAGATACTTGTGATGATTCTGTCAAAATAAATAATAAATAAATAAATCTTTTATTTCAAGCACAGTAGCCCATTTGGTTAGTATACACAACGACTTACAAACTAGTGTTAGTACTTACATCTACCAGAAACACAAATTATTAATTACTACCTACGCCACAATGGCATGTAGGCGTATCCAATGCCCCAGTATAGGGCTGTCCCACCTGTCAGCTAATGTTTTCAGGATACTGTTGGGTACTGTTGTTTTCAGGAAAATGCCGCGTGAAAACTTGGATGAAGTGAAAGCGAATTGACCTAGGCCTTACCATACTAATGAAATGCATTGACAGTTCACATCATTGAATCGAATTCACAGAATAGAATCAACAGGGTAGGTATATGAGTCTGGATATCTCAGCGTTGTTTTTTTTCTTTTTTTTCTTAAAATTGTGGTCAGTAGGTACAACGAGATACCCTACATTTTTTTTTTATAAACAATGTTTCCACTATTACCAAAGAAGGTAATTAAGAAAATTTAAGATTTTGGGATAGCTTGATGTACTGGCTTCTACACATTAGGTTTGACATAGTTAGTAGTTTAATATTTAAAGATAAATAATGATTACGAGCTAAACCCAGTAATTCCATTTCGGAGTCCAATCCAAACTGCAAGGCCCTTTCGGCGCCATGAATTTAGACTAAATCTGTCTGGAACATTGTTATAAAACATTATAACGATATTATCATTGCCATCTGGCCTTTAAACGGAGCGATGGCTACCGGGCCCCATGCAAGGCCTTCGCCAAACAATCAAATTTGTAAAGTTAAATAAATTGAAGCACAATCTTTCTGGTTTTGGACTGACAAAATGATATGTAGGTACAAATCACAAGCGGTCTCTGCATAACTACCTTTGTGGTTGAAGCACGTTGAGAGACCGCTTCTAGAAAGAAAGAATAGTTATTTGTTGTACAAGAGTGCAAAGTTGCTTTTTAACCGCGTGTTCAAATTTGATGACCGAGCAAGCGAAGGATTCTAAAATTGAATCACGAGCGCAGCGAGTGATTTAAAATTAGAATCCTGAGCGTTAGCAAGGGAATCAAAAGAGCACGAGGTGAAAAATCTTTGCACTCGAGTGCAACACGTAACTTTTCATTCCACCTCAGCGAGGAAATGACTAAATGCAAAAAAAAAACGTTTTCTGAGAAAGTTTTGGCTCCTTTTGCTAGTCGCCACGTGTTGAACATATCGTACTGTTTTAAATACTTCTCGCGTGCTTGTTGAGGGAGAAAGCTCATTTGCGCATTATTAACAGTTTCAGTCAATTCTGTTGGCGTCAAACAAACTTCCTCGTCGCTAGAATCACTCATTTTAGTTTTTTCACTTGTTTTCAAGTTTCTTGTTTTTAATTTATGGTTTAACAATGACGTGAAAAAATGCCGCGTAAAGAACCGCGTACAAAGCGAATTGAAAAAAGAACACCAAGAAGGTTCCGAGTCTGAGTTTTTTACAAATTAAAAAAAAGTTGTATGATAAGTCGGCACCATAGAGGTAGCAGTAAATAGGTTTAATGTTTTTTTTAATTCACAAACTTAGTGCACACGATGTTCTAAATTCAATTTACTTTATCCTCTAGAGAATAAAAACGGCTTTTCCACTCAGATATTGAAGATTAAAAATACTCTTTCCGAGATGGTGGGGTGAAAAAGCATTTATTTGACATGCACAGGACGTATAACAATAAAAAAAAAAGTAAGAGAGAGAAGTAGAGGAACCGATAGATGACATACTTACTTTCAGTTTTTGTTCGTATTTTTTTAAATAGTTTACGATGGTATGACGCAAGCTGGATGTGGCTATTACCCAGCAGTTAAGTCCTCGCCTTTGGTGGATGAGTTTGCAGCTTGCAAATTCAAAAAATTACAAAGGTGCTAAGAAAACCTTGTGAGGGAACTTGGTCAAAAAATAATGCCAAACACAATTCGACGCATTCTAGTTGCCCCTTCCTAGAGACAGTTTAATATTGAGAGGAATTGGCAAGAAACTTCATACTTGCTGATCAAAGTCCACAACATAAGTCTGAAATCAACAAGTTGCCTTGAGCATGGTGACTGGTGATCAAAGCTCGTGCCTTCCCTGTACCAGAAGTGGCCTTTGCTCTGCAATGGAGGACTGTTATATGCATTCAGGACTTCACCCCGGATCTTCTGATTAAGTAACGCGTAACGAAACCCATTCATTTCGCACAAGTAAAATATTTACGTATTCTTGAGACACAATGGAAAAACCAATTGACAATATCCTCAGAACTAATTGTTTTTGTTGTTTTAATTGATTACAATGCTAATTAGCAAATCCGTGTTTATAGTTTAGCTATCTTAGCATTTAATAAACTTATTTTAGGGGCAAAATCTGTCGAAATATTTCTAGGAAGAACTAAACGGAAACTAAAACTAACTAAATTGACATCGTCAGCAGAGCACATAATGATACCTACTATGAGTTACGTACATGATTTTCGATACTCCAACACTGAAACATTTCTGAAGTAATTTTTGTTCCTATGTAACCCTAAGAGATTTGTCCTTAGTAGGTAAATGAACAACTTCTTTCATACAAAATCTTTTGCAGTTTGAATGAAAAGTTTAAAAGAATAGTCGAATCATGGAAATGCGGAAAAGTTGACGGAATATTCCAACGCCCCCTGCGGGATCTTGTTTTATAACTATGTTAGTAAAACTTAATATTATTATTCTAATAAAAGGGCTAGCACATCAAGCTACCCCAGTAGTTACGTCTAATTTCTTTGATAGTTTTTCAACTTTATTTTGAACAAAATAAGGTGTATGTTCAATTGGTAAATTTAAGAGTTAAGAGTAGCTTGATTTGCTTAATATCTATATCTATACATATAATAAGACTGTAAAAAAACTGTGTCTGTACATTGAATATATTTAAAAAATAATAATTGAGGGGGGTTTAGAAACAGTAATAGAGCACGAATCCAAAAAAAAAAGTCTGTCTGTTTGTCTGTTTGTCTGTTTGTCTGTTTGTCTGTTTGTTTGCACACGCTAATCTTCGGAACTACTGGACGGATTTGAATGATTTTTTTTTGTTGTATAGATATTAAGTCTGGTCTACACATAGGCTATAATTTATCTTGGAAACTGGAACACCTGATGCAGAACCACAACAGACCAGCTAAACTATAGGCGATACAAAAATGGTCCCATAGCAAAAATTGTTTGACGTGATGAGCATTTTCTGCTGAGAGAATAAATTTGAGGATCCGGAACACCTGATGCAGAACCGCAACAGACCAGCTAAACTATAGGCGATACAAAAATGGTCCCATAGCAAAAATTGTTCCACGTGATGAGCATTTTCTGCTGAGAGAATAAATTTGAAGATCCGGAACACCTGATGCAGAACCGCAACAGACCAGCTAAACTATAGGAGATACAAAAATGATCCCATAGCAAAAATTGTTCCACGTTATGAGCATTTTCTGCTGAGAGAATAAATTTGATGATCCGGAACACCTGATGCAGAACCGCAACAGACCATCTAAACTATAGGAGATACAAAAATGGTACCATAGCAAAAATTGTTCCACGTTATGAGCATTTTCTGCTGAGAGAATAAATTAATAAATTTGAAGATCCGGAACACCTGATGTGGAACTTCAAGAGCCCAGCTACACTATAACATATATTGGAATGACGTCTTAGCAAGAGTTGTTCAGCCTTATGAGCACTCGCTGTTGACGTATAAAAATCGAAGATCTGGAACACCTGTTGTGGAACTCCAAAAGCCCAGCTACACCATAACTCAAATAGGAATGACGTCTTAGCAAAAGTTGTTCGGTCTGATAGGCATTTCCTGTTGACTTATAAAAATTGAAGATCAGAAACATTTGATATAGAAATTAAAACTATCACTAATTTCATTGCATAATTATAAAATAACATAAGTAGGAGGTACTACGCGGTGAAGGCGGGAACAGTTCAGGACTGATTTTCGATGACGATGGTATATCGTTGAAAATTAGACTCTACTGGCTAAAACTCTCATTTCTTTTATCGTATGCCTTCGGGCTTATATATGTTATTTGAGTGTTTAATTTTCTTTTCCATTTATCTTCGTTACACGGTAGCTTACCCGGTAACGCAGGGGAGCAGCCACTTAGATTTTAATTGATCAGGTATCATCACAATAAAACTATAACCATGCCTAGAAAGAGGTCAAATTTTTCCCAATGTTCCAAAGGTGCTAAATGATTAAAGACCATAAGATCCCAACAATCTACCGAAGAGCGTTAGGAGAGACTTGATGCTGTTCGAGAACATGAGGCTGCAACTCGCTCCGTGGAAACTTCTTGGGATCGCGAAGCACGCCTGCATTCTCAGCGTATTTACGTGCGCGACTGACCGCTGATCGTGAACATCATGCACTGTCTCGCGAGTTGGAGACGTTCACGGAAAAAGCATGACGCTAGAGTTTTCAGCGTATATACGCATCGACTCTAGAGATAAGTGGGGGAAGGAGATGCGCGACTGACCGCTGATCGTGAACGTCACGCAACATATTAGAGGCTATAATTTATTTTGGAAAATGGAACACCTAAAGTGAAAGAGATATAAAAATGGTGCCATTGCAAAAACTATTTCACGTGAAGAGTGTTTTCTGCTGTGAGACTAAATTTGAAGATCTGGAGCACCTGTAGGGGAACTCCAAAGTCCAGAGACAATATAACATATACATAATAGAAATGGCGTCTTAGCAAAAGTTGTTAAGTCTGATGGCATTTCCTGTTGACCAACAAAAATAAAAAATCTGGAACAACACAACACAGCGACTCACACACTTTCACATGAAGAGTCTTGACAAAAGGAGATGGGTTAGTGATCTAAGTACATTGCATAAAATTGCTAATGGTTCCTTTGACATTCAGTTACTTGACCAGATAAACTTTAAAATACCAACTAGATCTGTGCGCACTCCACAATTATTTAGTATTCCGGCTAGTAACAATAATGTCTCTGAAAATAACCCGTTGTCCAGAATGTGCAGTCAATATAATGCAATATGCCCTAAGGTAGACTTATTTTTGAACAGTTTGAACGAATTTAGAAACACTTTATATAAACTGTAATTAGAGGTGTAATTGATTCCATTTTTCTTTTTTCTTATTTTTAAACATTTGTAAAATGACAATGTAAAAGGAAGCTTAGTAATCATTGAACGCTGTGTACAGTAATAATTGGACCTCAGATTCACATATGTATGTTGTCATGGCTGTGATGAATTGTTCTTAGTCTGTAGTCTGTCACTGTACTTATTAAAATAAAATAAAATAAAATAAAAAATAAACATCTTGAATTTTCCGTCCCCGGGCTTATAGAATTCTACATCAGATGTTTCAGATCTTCGATTTTGACGACTCCGTTGTCGCTGGCATAAGCAACAGGATCCGCGTACGAAGTCGCGGGCAGAAGCTAGTAATTAAAATAAAAATTCAATTTTATTCAGTTTAGAGACTCTGCCAAAATGTTCCCATGTTATGTTAGAGTTTTATATGATCCACTAAGGGATCGTAGTGGAATATATGTAGAGTGCTGTGACTTAGTCCTCTGGGTGACTGGCGTAGGGGATTTTAGTGGAATGACCCTGTTTAACTGCATATAAATTAAGACGGAGTAGTCTTTACTGTACATTTTGATTCGATTTTTCATTCAACTTGGTTTTAGATAATTTGTTATTCAAGTCAAGTCCATTCCGATGTAAGGTTGTTCTAGATTTAATTTGAACTTAGAGACTGCATTTTAAAGTAACTGCTTAGCTGCAAGAGCTCTTTGACCCATTCCGTGACCCCATATTTTGGAAAAACGAAGTCAAAAACCTCTCGATGAATGGCGCAGGATTCATGGGTAGCCAGACAACAGTAGCCTTCACAATACCGAGCCAGCAGGCCCTAGGCGGATGGCCAAACAAAAAAACCAACGACCGCCATAATTATTATAAGCGGGGGACGCATGCGTTGTAGCCAGTCCACTATAACGCGCCCGCGCATCCACCGGCGCATGGAGTCACGAAATATATTTTTGAAATAATGTAAAAGTTTGTTAGGCATTCGTGTTTTTTATATGTAGAAAAGTTTGGTTATTTTTTGTGCTTATAAAGATTATTAGGACACAATAAATGATGAACTATTTATGACTTGTAGTTAAGTTTTTGAAACAAAATGGAACGTGCCGTTTTTCTGGTAAGTTTAGTTTAATTTATATGATAAGAGAATATAAAGTTAATCTTTAAAAAAAGTATAATAGACTGAGACTAGATGCAGTCAAGAGCTTCCCAGTACAACTTAAGTGCTTTTTTACTGCCTTTGCTCGATAGTGTTTTGTTTTTCATTCAACTGCATGATATCAGGACAGGACCTGTTTCCAGTTCAGACGAGGTTCTAAAAATAACTAGTAAATTAGAGAAATTTCTTTAACGGTAATAAATTTTGTTTAACATAGGATAATTTGTTATTAGAGCCAATCCATTCAGAAGTAGGTATGTTCCGAAAACTTAATTTGAAATTAGAAAAATTGCATTTTAGAGTTGGGTGAATACTTATTTGAAGATAGACATATTCAGGATTCGTAAATGAGTTCAAATATAGGTAGGCTTTCAATTAGGTAAGTACAACTTTTGTGGATTTAACCTAAAGTTCATAGTGCAGATTTACGAAATAAATGAAACGCACAGTAATTGAAAAGATATATATACCTACCTACTTAAATCTGAATCTGAATCTGAAGCTGAAAATTACTTCGAACAGTGGTGACACGTGAAACACAAGGTAATTAGCATTTAAAAATGGTAATTATGCTTTGTGATTGGTAATTAGAAATAAAATGAATACTACTAAAAGAAAAACTACTATCATTTAGTAGTATTCATTTTTATTTATTATTCATTTTTATTTTATTTATCATTCATACTTGAATGTCATTTTTATTCATTATTATTTATTAACAATGACATCGGATAAAGCTATTTGGCGACGTGATTGAATAAAAAAAATACTAATCTACAAATCAAATCTAGTAGGTAGTACCTACCTAAACCAAAAAACTAGTTTAAATAGAATAGTAACTCAGTGTACCATTTAAAGTTTCATTTAAAATATTTCTTAAGCTCGATGAGATCTTATAGGTACGGTAGATCTTACAAATACCTAAAAATATTTATGAGTCTCATTTTCATGACCAGAAACTGTTCATTTACCTACCTATGTCTATAGATATTGTCAGTCCGTTATCTCAAATAGCACTTGCAAGAAGACATGCATAGAATTAAACAGTAAACTATTAATGTAGAAATGCCAATAAAGTTCCATAACTGTAAACTTATGGCTTTTCTATTCTTATAATGATGTCGATAGCTCGTCACTGTAGACTTACTAATATCTATGGTCATGATACCATACCTAAGCGTTTCCAACTGTTTGTTTTCCAAAATGGAAAAAGAAAATCAATTTTTGAAAAATTTGTGATTAACATTGAAAGTGAAATAATTCGTTTAATTATAATAACATTACATGACACTTTTGACCGTATTAACAAGAAATTGATTTAACGTCTAACCCCAAGCGGACGCCGCTGTCCGCGCTGTCATTGTCTTTCTTTCTATAGTGTCTCCATTGATATCTAAAAACCCTGTCTGTAATGGGCTATTTGTTATAATTTTTTTTATTTTTTTTATATTTTGTTTTTTTTATCTTTCTCCTAACACGTCTTAATATAACAGTCCGTTACTTTGTTATCTCGTTATTTTGTTTTCTTATCTAAATCTAATTATTTCATATTTGTATGTTAATTATTTATGTAAATAGTACACCACAAACTGCTTACTCATCTTTTCTCCTCCTCCATCAAGTCCATCCAAAGGTTGTCTGTAAGAGATCGCTTTTAGCGATAAGGCCGCCCATTGTAACACCTTATGTACCTACCCCTTAAAGTTATTATTTGTAAGTTTTTATGGTGTACAATAAAGAGTATTCTATTCTATTCTATTTATTACATCGCGTCTCTTTCTATCTTTCTTCCAGGTGCACTGCTAAACCCTTAAAAACAATGTTCTCAATTTCATCCATTCCCATTATCGACAATCAACTCACTCTTAACCTTTCAATCGTGTCAATAGGCTATTTGACAAAATTTTAGTTTTTAGTCCACCATCTAGGTTACAAGAAAATATTCAACACATATTCAAATTGATACCTACTGCTCGTAACGTCATTTACTAGTTTAAAAAAAAAGACCTACGTGAAGCCAAAAAGGCTCATAACATAACTCAGCCCGATGCCACGATACTGAAATATTATGAAATATGTTTTTATGGAATATTACTTAGAATATATCTAGACCCCGGGCTGTTCTTTGTCTGATCTGGGCATTGTACTACGAACTTGCTCAGCAGCAGCGCCTCCGGCCGATAGACCAACGAGACAGCAATAAACTAATAAAAAGTAAGAAATACACACGAACTACTACAAAGAAACAATTTACATAGTAGTACAGTATAATCCATACATACATAAACTCACGCCTTTTTCCCATGGGGTTAGGTATAAACTACAGAGCGCCATATGCTAAGATTCTTACATACTTCTTTTGCTTCGTTTACATTCATACATGTTGTCATACATACACGCCGGTTGAGTACTAAGTACGCACCTGACCTTTTTGTACCTAATTTTAATCTCGGTAGACTGGAAGCCGGCCCCAACATAGTTGTGAAAAACGTAATAACACAGACCGTCCCGGGAATCAAACCCATAACCTAGTAGCTGCTTATGAAGTGGCGACCATTAGACCAACAAGGCAGTACAGAGCAGCAGGATAAAGTTATGTTACATTTAAAAAAAAATTCAAACAAGCACTGCGTAATGTCCATGTCATAATTCGTAGGCACACAATGCCAATTGCTTTTGTCTCCATTAGCCCATGGTCGCGTACAATTATAAACCGATTATTTCGTCGGATGTGTGCCTAAACAATGCAAGTGAGCTCCCCGACTAGTTTGTCTGCGTTTGTTTGTATTATATAATTTGTTATAAGTCCTAGTTCTCACGGGTAAGTGACAAGTTGGCGTAAATAGCTTCATTGTAAGGAATGTGGAGCGGTATTTAATTATTTGGTGTTTATTTTACACTTGTAGTTTCATACAATTTTACCTACTCCCAAGGGTTGTAGCGTGATGTTTATTAGATTATAAGGTTCCTAAAGAATTAGACTTTTAAATGCAGAAATATGTTTTCAAATCCGACTGGCAGTTCCACAGATTAGTGCGTTTAAATAAAATAATCAAATGTTCTCACTGTTCAGCTTTATTAGTATAGTACAAAGACATTCAATTCAATACCTATAGACCGGACATCACAAACAAAATTTTCGTCCGAAAAACTGTGTCCTGCCGGACACAAGTCTATGAGTTATTTTTAGTACGCTCCGCTGCCGCTCTAATATTCATATATTATTCTAGATGGCGTTACTGAGACATGGGATCAAAGTTTTTCTATGACATTTCCTTGACATGCCCGCTCTATACCTAGTCTTTTAAATCTCTTTGGTATAAGTACAACAATTTACAAACACATCAAATACATGTAACATTATTTGTATAATGTAGGTAGAAAGATAAATACAGTTCTTAGAATCAGGCTTAGGATTAGGCTATGCCATACCTACTAAGAGGCGTCTCTTCACATTTAAACAAACTATAATAATAAATAGGCATCGTGGAGCGGGAAATACACAACATAACACAACGTCACGCCTGTAATAGGGATAGACAGAAGTGTTGCACCCACGGAAAAGGGCAAATGGTAAATAAATTTTTGTCAAATCACTGTACACAAATACTGTTTCAAAATCAAAATCAAAATCAAAAGTCTTTATTCAAACTAGGCTGAAAATCAGCACTTTTTGAACGTCAAAAAAAACGGGCCACCCTTCGCCACTTCCTAGTGTTTTTGCTGGGAAGAAGAAGTGGCGGAACAAACTCCCCAGCAACACATCTGTCTGATTCGTTTGAAGAACTAGGTATACAAAGAATCTATACAATGAAATGCTCAATAAATAGCACTAATGTTTATACACATTGTAAAACATTACATTTCAGAATGATTGTCACGTGTTAGCTAGCACACTCCAATCCAGCTCTAATCAAAATCAAAACCAAAATCCATTTATGTGATAGTGGAGTCAACACAATTTTGCCAGTACCTACCGGTATCACGTAAGTACTAATAAAATGTCGAATGTGTAATAGCCTATAAGTCATTCAGTGTTTCATTGACTGCCATTTGCAGGGTAGTTCACTTTACTTACGGTTGAAAAAACATGGCTAACCACCTAGTTATTATGTAAACAAACAATAAATGTTGAGGCACCGAGTAGCCGAGTATCTGACACAAAGAGTATAATAGTCATTGGTCTGACATAACATCGCGCCTTTATTTCGCAAAGAGTAAGGCATAGGTGTACCTAGCGTTGCCAGGCGGACATAGTTAGGCTTTTTGATTGCGTGTCCGGCCAAAATAAACGGTGTCCGGCTTTTTCCTATTTTTGTATGGTAAGTAATAATGAAAAAAGCAATTCTAAGACACAACATTTTATGAGAGAGACACAAAACCTGATGTAGGGTGTCCGGGCTTTTTACCCAAATGTCCGGCCAAACTGACAGGTCTGTCCGGCTATTAGGCTTGGCGACCTGGCAACCCTAGGTGTACCCGTGTATATGCCGTGTCTTGACATTCCGCAAAAAGTCTGAATAACTTCTTGACTGATCTGCTGTGCTATTCTGTTAGTGGTAAATCACTTCGAGAGTCATTTCGCAAATCATCTCGAAAGTCATACTCACTACGCTTCTCATGTCGCCTGTAGGTACAAGTTTCGGTATTCACATCTCAACGTCAAACTACTCAACCGTTTTAGTTCGTCTCACTTTGATCACCACTTGGTGGCGCCAGTGTCGAAATCACTCCATTTAAGAATACGATATTTCAATTTCACAAGATTTCACTGCGGATTCAGAAGTGATATCGCAAATTAACTTTTTAGAATAGCACTGCTGGACTGAAAAGACTTGCCTCCACCCGTCCGATTATAATAGGTGTAATCACGGCTAGGCTCCTAATAAGCTAGAGCGGTTTAACATCATTGATTGCATCTTGCTGCTTACCATCGGCGGGTAGCATCGTAGTCAAGCTCTAGTTTATACCATCAAAAACAAGGTTAGGCAGAGGGTGTGAGAGGTGTGCATCAGTATTGTCTTAATACATTCTTTTAACCTTGTAGAGAATACAACAGAGCGATTCTATTAAAACATCCCGTGAAAATATCGGTGAAGTAAAGTTCACTTGAGCACACTCACTCTAGCTTTCAAGGGGTGACTATTACTGAATCTACCAGCAGGCATGATCTTATGCCAAAGTTTTTTAATAAAACAAAAAATCACATAAATTATGCAACATAATCTCATATCAAAACACACACAGTCATCTTCCTGTACTAAATTATATGAAAACAATAGAAAATTAGGTTGTGTCCTTCAATTTGTAACATTTTCTCTTTGTGTACGATCGTGTATGATACCATACAATTGTTTTTAGAGGTCACAAGCTTGTTGGGGGCAATTTGATGTGTTGTGTTTTTTTGCATATATTCAATGTTTAAACAAACAATGCGTAAGGTTTTGTTATAGGTAAATTAGTGAGCGTCATCATTGCGTATCTGAGTGGAGATAATTAGTAAGTTTGGTCAATCACGAAAAAGACGGTTTGGTTGGTGCAGTGAGTGAGCGATCACCAGGCGCAGGTGGATGGCGGACAACACCCTCTTCCAGCCCCCCTGAATGGGTCTAGGGCGACGGACGCGGGGATGTCCGCCGCCCCCACGTGCATGGACCCGAGTCTAAGTGGCGGCGCGTCGTGTTCACGCGCGCCCCTCTTAGACGTCGCGAGGGGAGTCTAACACCTCACTCCCCTCGCTGACTTGGCGAGGCCCGCGGGGCTGCACCAGTCGGGGGTCGCGGAAGTATCTTCTGTTCCCGTGACCCCCGGCGCAGATGTGAGAAGGAACACGGGGTGGTTTTTAGTCAGTAAGAGTCTGACAGACCCCTCCGCCTCCCCGGGCGGGGGACGTCCATGAGGATTTTCCACCCCTCAAAAAAAGAAAAAAAAGTGAGCGATCGGTTGCTGTACTGCGTGTTGCGGGTTCTATTCCCGCGATTTGTAAGGCCTACCTATAGTTGGGTCTGTCTGTTTGTTCATGTGAGTTTAAATGTTAGTAAACGCATCCACGATATAAGAGAATTTCCTTGTGTGGGGCAGCGTTTATTAGCTGATAATCTCTAATGAGATTCTATTCTCGTTCACTTAAGGCGATGTTAAAATCTCTTACTAAATCATCAAACATCAGCCTATGGCATGGTCCACTGCTGGACAATGGCACCTTCTATTGCACATTCAACTTGATTTTCAGCAACTCTCATCCAGCTGCTCGCTGCTTTGCAAATCTACTTACACTAATATTATAAAGATTTTATTGTTTGTTTGTCTGTTTTTTAACCGACTTCAAAAAACGGAGGAGGTTCTCAATTCGGTTGTATTTTTTTTTTAATTTTTTTAGGGTTTGTTACCTCAGTACTCCGTCATTTATGGACCGATTTCCAAAATTGTTTTTTTGTTTGATAGGGTATACTAACAGATGGGTCCCATTTGTATCAAAACTAATATCTGATGAGGGATCTTCGAGGAATTGAGGGAACTCCTCAAAAAATATAGGCACACATGCACCGATTTCAACATTTTTAGTAACAAATCAAGCATTTTCATTTAGAAAGTAACATTTGGAAGAAGACAGGTAACGGAACTCTTCAACGCATAACAGCAAATTATTCGCGATTGCTATAGTCAGATGTTTATGCTGAGCTTTTGTATTTCCACAACATAACATTACGCCATTCTATTTTGAAAGGGGCCGGCAGAGATGTACAGATTAATGTTTAGAGATAGAACTTCTTTAGCAATTGTTATCCAATTTCAATGATTCTTTCAAGTTTTGAAAGACTTTCTTTACATACAAAGAAACTAAAAATTACAAAATAAAAACTTTTTACAAAAAAAACAACCGACTTCTTAAAAAAAAACTAACAATAATCAACAAAACAAAATCCGAAACTGGAGTTATTTTTCACCTGTTAGTTTTTTTTTAAGAAGTCGGTTGTTTTTTTTGTAAAAAAGTTTTTTGTCTGTTTGTTTGTCTGTTTGTTTGCATTTAAATAGGCTCCAAAACGTCTGGACCGATTTGATAAATTCTCTCACTGTTGGGAAGCTACACAAACCCCGGCTGACATATTCACTACTTTTTTCCCCTGTATTCCCATGGGCACGGGAACAACGCGGAATACGCGGATGAAACCGCGTGACGTCTGCTAGTCTTCTCAATATGTATCTAAATCTACTTTAAACCCGGATTTGGTTATAGGTCTTATCACGCTATTATTAAATATTTTTCAACTGTGTTTATGACTCATATATAATGTATCTTGAGATAGACAGAAAAATTACACAATTCATATTTACAATAATAGAATTACGTCCAGTTTTTCACAATAACGTCACGTCGACACGGAAATGGCTGCACAAAAAACGATGAAACAATTGTTAGTTTGTTACCACGCATAGTTAACGTGGCGTGATATTGACTGATCTTAATGAGATTACGGGTGATGAGTAGGTAATGCATTATTTATTGTGTAGCTCTTTTGTTCTTGTTTTGCGACGTTTTTTTAATCTACACTTATAAAGTATGTAAAGCTGAATGTCTGTCTGTTTTCTTTGTATCTGAAACTGCCAGTTATTGGTAGTAGTAGTTAGTATTTAATTTTATTATTATGTTAGATAGTCCAATTTTTGATGAAGATTTTAAACTATTAATATCACTCTGCAACCCTTAGAAGTGGGTAAAACCGTGGGGTTAGCAGACAACTATACTAGATAGTCAGTAATATTGTTTACGTAAAAATACCAGCCTTGTCAACTTTTTTCATAAAAAGAAGGCATCAGCATTGATCACCACGCTTGCTCAAGGCGTATTATCATTTTCAGACTTATATTAACAACTAGCTTTTGCCCGCGGCTTCGCCTGCGTGGATGTCGAACGTCTGTCTCCTATTATTTCTCTTTAGGGGTTGAATTTCCAAAAATCGTTCCTTAGTGGATACTTACTCTTCACAAAGAACATCCGCTCCAGTTTCATGTCTCTAAGACCAGTGGAGGCATTGCAAAACGAACATATTACGTTCATATCACCGATTTTCGAATATGATCTGTAATCAATTATAGTGACAGCGTAGGTGAACCCACTTTTATATTTGATGGCCCACGGTAGTAAATTTGTAGGTTCATCTAAATCCACTGCATGTGCATCTAAGTTATTAAAAATATGTATAAATCTATACGCGGAAAGCCTGGCTTCACGCTGCTCGTCCGTTTCCTGCGATCAAATATTATCAATTCGTCGTCTTTCATTTGACAAACTTAGGTGTATCCTTTCAACTGCCAGACGGTCGTGATATTGAGTATATGTTTCGGACTCTCAAGACGTAACGTGCCTTTCACGGTCAGTTGTAAGTCTTAAGGGAAGGTTCATATCTGACGGAACATGCGTCGCGTATTATCGGTCGCGTAACGCCAGAACAGACAAATGTATAGAAAAAGACTTGACCGTTCACACTCAACCGATGATACGTTAGTGCGTCGAGCGTACATTGTCGCAAACACTCGGCGCATGTTCCGTCTGATATGAACCTTCCCTAACTCACGCTCAGTATAATGTTTTGGACTCTCGAGACAAAACGTGCCTTTCGCGGTCAGCTGTAAGTCTTAACTCACGCTCAGTATAAGTTTCGGACTCTCGAGACAAAACGTGCCTTTTGCGGTCAGCTGTAAGTCTTAACTCACGCTCAGTATAATGTTTTGGACTCTTGAGACAAAATGCGCCTTTCGCGGTCAGCTGTAATTCTTAACTCACGCTCAGTATATGTTTCGGACTCTCGAGACAAAACATGCCTTTTGCGGTCAGCTGTAAGTCTTAACTCACGCTCAGTATATGTTTCGGACTCTCGAGACAAAACGTGCCTTTCGCGGTCAGCTGTAAATCTTAACTCACGCTCTGAGTACGTTTCGGACTCTCGAGATAACACATGCCTTTCGCGGTCACATGTAAGTCGTAATTCTCGTTAAGTACCTAGATCTTTCAGATTCTCGAGATAGAATTCGCGATCAGCTGTAAGCCTTAAATGTCGCTCGGTGAACGTTTCCGACTCTCGGGAAGTCGGGATAAAACATGAATTTTACGGTCAACTGTAAGACGCAGCTCTTGTTGAGAAAAGGTTTCAGATGCTCGTGATGTAGCTTTTCTTTCCCTATCAGAAGTAAATCGCATCTCCCTCTCAGAACTTCAGAAGTGCTTTCATGTGCTCGTGCAGTTGCGTTATTCACTCTCATAGAGTTTAAACTATGTGCTCTTTTCTTTGACGATTCCTGAGAACGCGCATCTCTCATTCTTTTGGCTTTATCGAATTTTGAAATAAAGAAGACCGTTTTCTAAGTGGCATCGTACCTACTTGAATTCAAATAAAAAAAACAGAAGCAACAGTTTATTTCCTAAGTCAAAAAGACGTTAATCGTCGAATAACTTAAATCTGCTAATATCATAACTAACTTAACTTAACTAAATAACTAAAAAAAACTTACCTTATAGGTACTTTTATCTTAAATATAAAAAAAAGAAAGTATGAATTACCTATGGAATAAAAAAAACAAACTAATTATATTAGGTAGCTATACCTATTTAAAACGAATATCTCAAAACTACGTACCTACTATATTTAAAATCTAAAAAAACATATAAGGAATAATGATCGTAATTAAGTACCTACGGAATAAAAAGAGTTAAACAAATAAAAATAATAATTATATTTAGGTACTAAAAACTACTTCAAAATAATATCTAAAAACTACTATAATTTAAATCTAATCTCATGAAAAGGACGAATAAATTAATAAAAGTCTTGCTTATTCAATAAGAACGAACAATGTTTGGCATGTCCCTTCGCATCCACAGTCAAATAAGTGACGTTTTGGCGCGTGAACGCCCGCCAGTTGCCGCGGTGAGCCGCTTCGCGCGTTATACAAATATCAACCGTATAGCATACGTAGGCTACCATACTGGCGCGGCGAGATTTGGAAGTTTAAGGTTTAAGTTCATCTATAGCTTGTGTGTTTATAAACCAATGTCTATATTTTTTATTTCATTATATAGTATAAAAGTATACGTTATTATTAAATATAGGTACTTTGAAGAAATGCCTAACGATTAGGTAAGTAAACGTGTAATTGTGGATAATTTATAAGATATAGATATATGTTACTGAGAACTTTTTTGTGGATATTTTGAAGATCAACATCTTTGTAATACATACTTTTTGTGTATGATCAACGTATGCGAGGATAGAAGCTCGAAAGCGCATATTTTCATCCGACTTGCTTCGAATTTATCGTCACTGCTCGGCTCCTATGTGTCTTAGTGTTATGTTATATAGCCTATAACCTGCCCAGGAGTATGGATTACAATCGTACCAAGTTTGGTTAAAATCCCTTTAGTAGTTTTTGACCCATGCGTGCACATACAGACAGACAGACAGACAGACAGACAGACAGACAAAAAATTTACTGATTGCATTTTTGGCATCAGTATCGATTACCAATCATCCTCCAATATTAATTTTGAATATATTTTCAATGTACAGAATTGACTTCTCTACAGATTTATTATAAGTATAGATAAGTTCAGGTTTCCTCGATTTAATTATTAAGCAAATAAACAGAGGCACGGGTAGATTTAAGGCTAAGCTTCTGCTGAGGTATGTCTGCAGATGGTTAGCCAACCACAAGGTACATATCAACGCACGTTAAGGCTTTGGTCTCTACTGTTTTAAGTAGATATATAACAGTTATTACGGGTAACAGTTAGCTTTACCCAGTAGCTGGGTTTTTTAAATCAGATAGATAGTCATTAGCATGTAGTTACCATGTCCAAATCACGTAAGTATATCATGTCCTAGGTTGTAGTTTAAGTCATAATATTGGAAAGGCGACCAAATATGTATAGGGTCACGGTTCTTATCAAAATGCTATTGTTTGTTTCAGGTCCTACTCGCCTACGTTCTCATCTGCCTTCAATATACATCAGCAGAAGAAACAGTCCTATCAGAAGTCTTAACCCCTACAAACACTGAAGCAGACAAACTAAAACGACAGAGCAGAAGCTACTATGACTACCGATATGGAGCACCCAGACCATTATACGACAGACTAGAATACGCGAGACAAGAGTACGACAGACCACGATGCGGCCGATGCGACGATCGCAGAGACGACAGAGACGACCGCGACGACGACTACGACAGGCGCGACAGATATGACGACGACAGACGCGGTCACAAGCCAACATACGGCAGTCGATACGATAACAAAAAGAACTATGACAGCGACGAAGACAGATATTCAGACAGAAAAGGAGGACAAAAGAACGGAACAGAAGAAGAAAATGGAGACAACAAGAGTTCTTACGACGATAAGGATAGCAGACCAAACGGTGGGGGCCGGAGAGGGAGTGATAGAGACAAGGATAGGGATCGAGGTCGAGACAGGGACCGCGATAGGAAAAGAGGAGGCGACCGCTACGATGACAGAGATAGGTACAGACCAGACTATTACGATAGATTTCTAAGAGAAAGAGATCCCTACAGAGAAAGAGATTATTATGACGACTATAGAGGGAGGAGACCGTCGTATGATAGATATTATCCTAGCTACGATGATGGTTTGAGTAGATATGATGGGTACGCAGGAGTCAGGAGGCCTGCTTATGATGGATATGATGATGGTTATGGAGGATACGGGCCGAGCGCTGGCAGGGGACCACATGATAGGTAAGCGAAATTATTATATATACTAGTTTTATGAAATCAAATAGTCAAAAGTTATTAGGGCTGAAACTGCGTTAAGCGGGCACCTGCGCGGTTTCATACAAATGTGCTCCGTCGCGGGGACCTGCGCGGGCGTCCGTCACGGAAAGGCGCGCCCCGCACCCACACAACGGGCCCGAAACTAGCGAAATTAATAAAGAACTAAATTAAATTATTGAACTAGCTGACTGCGTAAATAAAATAATCCGGTCTCCGCGACGGGTACCCGAGACAGGGACCGTCGCGTTCCAACGGAGCCCACCCGTGTGTCCACGCGCGAAGACACGCGACGGATGCACGACGCGGGCGCCCGCTTAACGCAGTTTCAGCCCTTAAGGAGGAAAAACGTGCTACTTTTTTAAAAGTAAAACTAGAAATTCCTGCGATACAATCTCAATTATGAATAACAAAGAAACACTAAACTAAAACCAATGGCCTAGTTGTAGAAATCTTCAAGGATTTTGATTTTTTTTAATGAGTCAGATCCATTTTATGGACCAAGTAATACATAGTCATTTTTATAATGCCCGTGCATTATGAATAACAAACTACATAAGAAAAATTAAATCATTATGATTTAAAATTCCTTATTGAGGAATATTGTTATTTGAACTAGCTAATCCTGCTAATTAGGAACAGGTACTGGCAACTAGTAATCTATATTACAATTTGAACTATAGAAAAAATATTTGATTGCTAAGTACATAAGAGGAGGTATCCCATAACTATAACCCTATGTGCCAATCCAGCCGTTGAAAATCACATTAATGCGACACATTAGTAGAAGTAGACCATAAAACTGATGATTGCAAAGTTCGTTCACACATAAACTAACAATACAATGTCCGCTATGCTGAAATAATGTCGAACACATCAATACACGACGCTTTCACCTAAAATTCAAAATGGCAATTCGAATTATGGAATGTAACGGTAAAATTGCAGAGGTTGGGTTGTTTTCCCGCCATTGTGGGCCGCCATTGTTGTTTTATTGAACTTGATGTGATTATAGATTCGAGTTTGTTGAATTCTTTGTTTGGGATTGTGATGTGTTACGTACCTATATATTCGGCTGTTTATTTTATTAGGAAAGTAGAGCTAATTTAATTTCACGCTTATATTCTATGAATAGAGGTGAGCCTAATTATTACTACACATACTTATATCCAGTTATGTTTAAGTCTCACATAATATTGCGAACATAATTGCCATTAAACGGGGTAGTAATCCAGACTCCGGACTGCTACTGAGAAAACCTGCTAGAAGGCAAAAACAACAACAGGCAAAACTAATAAGGAGTAGTCTGGAGTATTCCCGTTTGAGCACCTATTTATTGAGCACCTATGCATTAACCTATGGGAAATGGGAATACCTTTGGTGCGAAATGCATAGGTGCTCAAACGGGAATACTCCCTCTGTCGGAGTGGATGTCTTGCAAAGAAGGAAGCAACATTGTAATGTCACTCATCACGTACCGAACGAGTCACTGAAAGCATAGAAACTACAGCTATTTCAACTATTGGGTGTGCTTCTACTTTTGTAGTAACATTCGCAAATAAAAAGCATTTCATTCTCGCACATTATAATCGCATTACATACAACAATAACCAACAAACATAGTAACGAAGTACCGTACAGTCTTTGACTAGATAATCTTGGGATTCCTCTAATTCCGTACAATTATCCAATTTGCAAGACAATCAGATGTTTCGCGGGTCAAGAATAATGGGTACACGGGTACTGTTAACAGTGTGTACCTACCTCATGTTGAAGGAATTAAGACGAGGCGTACACCAACACAAGGCATTGCTACTGATAAACATCTGCCAAACTAATTATGTTTAGATCGGCTAACGCAAGTAGGCTCGATTAATCGATAAAAAGTGTCAATAAATTGATTGTTTTCGACGTTTTATAATATTTTGATGATCCACACTATACATTTATGAATCATCATCATCAACCAAGGCGTATCCCAATTATTTTAGGGTCTCGGCTTCCAGTCTAACCAGATCCTACCAAATACCAGTATTTTACATGGAGTGACCGCCTATCTGATCTCCACAACCCCGTAATTGGGTAACAAGATACCCATTGATAATATGGTTTGATAATTTTCTATACCTACTACATATTCCGATATAAAACGAGTATGAATAAAAAGGCACTTAGCTCACTATTCTATATCGATGTCTCGAAGTGACGATATTTTTTTAAAAACTAATTAAACAATATTATGTAGGTATATATAGTCTATATATCGCAGGCAACACTTCAGATACCTCTACCACCATTGAGAACATATTTTAAAAAATTCAAGCGTTTTGAAACGTCCTTTCGATTGCGAACTGAATTAAGCCAACCTTTAGGAATACTTGGAACAGGGTACAAAGTTGCTTCATACTCCATTGACAAGGCAGGATCCTCTGGCTTGAAAGGTATTATGTCTGGTGGGCTAAAGCATTGCCCGACTGTTGTTTTTGGGTTCTTGGATATATACGCAAGTTCAATCGCGCGGATAACTTTAATATCGCGATGCAGGATACGCTAGTGCGTATGTGGCGAGATAGATGTCGCTAAAAACCTATTTCTTAACGGGCTTTTAACAAGTATTTTTTTACTAGATATGCCCTATGTCTTTCTGGGTCTGGGTCATTGTAACTTTCACCTCTTATATTGGAAACTAGCACCTTGCTCGCGACTTCGTCTAATTACCTACCACCCCTTTTAGTTTTCAAAATAAACGCCTATGACACTCACAAATAATATTTTCAAAATTGGTTTACCGGAACCAGAGATTAACTCTTACAACATCACGAACTCACAAACTATACTTCTTTATAATATTAGCATAGAAACATAGATAAGGTAAAGAGTTAAAACTACAGTGATTAACAATAACAACTCTCTCTCCCAGGCCATTTTAGCATCCCATGATTATTTTATCGCTTAACATGTATTTCAAAGTCGATAAAGATCTTGCCGTAGATATTTATCTGAATAAACACGCATGCGTACTGCAGCGGTGCATTGTCTTGTCACCACTCCACTTCACTACCCATGTGGGTTTTAATATATAAAAGGGGAACAATTTAAGCTCGGCCATGGCTTGTGTAGGCTTTATTGTGAATAGGTAGACTTATACTGACTTATAACCATAGCTAAAAAAACATTGTATGGAACCGGTGATCTACCAGGCAAATCTACATTACGGTTAGAATTAGATTATCATCGATTGTAGTTAATGTAAATTATAATTTTACTTCGTACATTTTTAATATATATTGTTTTATTTATTGGTAGCTTTCCCGGAAAACTTCACACCACCTTTAAAAGAAAAATAGCTCACCACCTATTCTACGACCTTCTGAATATTACGCACAAAATTTCTTAAGAATCGGTCAAGCCGTTTCGGAGTAGTTTGGTAACACACACGAGAATTTTAAATACATTATACTTAGATTTTTGGTATTTATCGATTGTAGGGTTAGTCCCAAAGTTAATGTTGTACCCATAATTAGTAGAAAACCACACATGGAAAACCTTATGTGGTTTTTAGTGCCTTATACCTACCTACCTATATCAAATCGCCCAGTGCGCGTCTACTCTTAATTTGCAAAGCAGAGCGTTTTGTATTTTTTTTTTCTGCCACCATTTTGTTTTTCCGTTGACTGGTCACGGATTGACGGTTACTTTAACAGTTTGGTTTCATTCTGTTCTAATTTTAAACTGAGGTCGAAGCCCCTATAATTATGTTTGTTTTATTCATTACGATAAAAGTTGCCATTAAAATTTGCTCAGCATATAGATGTCGCTACTATCACTAGTCCCTGAATTTGACTGCTTCCTGATACTAAAAATTGATAAAAGATAACTTAAAACTCTCCTTCTCCTACTTTCTAACTTAAAAGATAAAAAAAAACTTGCAACAGACTGACATTAGTAGGTACCATACTTTACGAGGTTCCTAATTCCACTTCCAGGGCTTAAACTTTTGAACCAAAGAGTTGTCTCGGTAACTCTAAAGGAGGCCTACAATGATTATGCCCTACATCATATTTTGTTTGGAACCCTTTTACGCTACTGGGTTGATACCAAAATAAAGGTAGTGTTTTTGAAAAATTATGGATGAATTGTGTGGAAGATGATTTGCTTCTGCCCCTGTACCCCTAGAGCCCTGTATCATTGATACGTCTATATAGCTATATTCCTGGTAATAAAGTTCGATTCTTTGTTAGTTTCAGGCCTTGGGACGAAACCTATCGCGGGCAGGCGGGGTGGGATGCAGGTGGTAGAGGCTACTATTTCGCGTCTGGCAGGCCTGAGGCAGCGCCCGCCGCAGGATGGGGAAGACCTGAGTATTCCAGGTAACAGCAATAGAATTTGTATAGGTACATTGGGCATGGAACTGTGGTAAAATGCCCTACTCAACAAAAATCAAACAGGACAATTAGAAAAGTATTGTTAAGATGCCTCGTTTCTGATCTGTTCTAAGCACCAGTTACAACCTTAACCATAGCCGACAGACTGACCTTAACTTAATCGTACTTCATCAATTGTTCATCAAAAACATCTGTAAAATAATACAAGTTTCCTTGCTCCTCATCAGGTATCTCTTCTTGAGTCAAATGATTATATAGTGTCCATGGGAAAATATAGGTAACTCGAATCTCACAAGACACATATAGAATTTAATAACACTTTCGTTCTTCTAGTTTATACAACGCTTGCAAACACCGAACGTAGATGTGTGAACATTAATTAAATACTTAGATCCTTTTGTCCTTCAGCAAGAACGTTACGCACTTAATCCTGGATGATATTAGTAGATCATACAAAATTTTGCTTCCTCCCAAAGAAGCCCAAAACTTCGTGTATTAACTGAGTTGTATAGGTCAGATAGGCAGCTGTTGCAAAAAATAGTAATGTAAAATAGTAGTACTAGTATTCAGACACATCCCATAAGACTGGAAACGGACCCTAATACAGTAAAAAAGGGCTAAGCAAATGATGATCCAGATGAATCAATAATAATTTAATCTCTTTCTACTTTTCAGACCACAAGACACCGGCTACCAGAGCGTTGGCTACTCCGGTTACGGTGGCAGCACATACCGCGACCCTTACGCACAAAGTGGCGGTGGTTACGGCCAAGGGGCTAGTTACAGCCAAGGGGCTGGTTACGGCCAAGGGGCTGGTTATGGCCAAGGGACTAGTTACGGCCAAGGTGGAGCTGGTTACGGGCAAAGCTATGGACAAGGAGCAGCAGCAGCCGCTTATGGACAAAGTTTTGCTGGATATGGACAAAGCGGTAGTGGATATGGACAGGGTAGCGGATGGCATAGTGTGGGGGAGAGAAGACCTTATAGAGATGAGAGGTTAGAAATGTTCTTTGATCTTGTCATTTAAGATTCTTAAATGAAGATGGGAATGTGTTTTTTACGATTTTGTAGCTACTTGTAGCTTTATTAAGTTGCATAATGCTCTAGCGCTTTAGGAAGGCGATTCTCGTCTTACATCCGTTGTAGTAGTGAAGTTTCTGTCAGGGGCCATTATCAGTGTTTTTGTCTTCTAAGTAAGGAGGAAGAGAAATGCTGCGTCAGCCCATGTAAATCGGGAAAGTGGCAGAAGGATAAAATACTCGATTCACTACATTCTACGTGATCTAATATTTATCTTCTATGTTTACTTTCCAGCGGAGTAAAAAAACTGGAAAATCGAGACAACTACAACCAGGATTCGAAGCGCAGTCAGAACAGCTACGAACAATCTAGCCGACAGCCTGCCAGTTATAGCCAGACGGCCAACTACGGCCAGAGCGGCTATCAACAAGGATACGTACAAAGCAGTAGCACCACTCCTGGAACCAGCTATTTGTTCCAAAGGGAAGATGAACAAGTCACTGTGAAAGTGAATGAGACCACTAAGAAGCCACCATCTTAGATTTTCGCGTTCTTTTTGTTTAATATTTCATGGTTGACTTAAGTTTAAAGATTAGAGATTGGATTCTTCACTCGATTTATCATCTACCGGGCTTGTTTCTAACTTTGTTGGGGTCGTCTCCCTGTATTACAGAATTTTACTTGACCTCAAAGAAATACACTTTAATCTCTTTGCCTGACCTCTACAGCCCAGCTTCTGTCAAAGATCAACTAATGACAGCCGGGACTGACTGCTTTCAGATTTTTCACTCGCTTTAAATCACAAATCTTAATGCAGTTCTTAATATAAGTGTTAATGAATAGTAACTATTGTGGATCCTGTCGGGCACCGTATAATTAATTCGAATCTAAGATTGTACTGACGATTTCAAATAATTTGGTATTTATAGCTCATCGGTGACAAATATTGTGCGCTATTGAAAATCGTCACAAACTTACAAACTTTACTCTTTAAATATTTTGGTATAGATAGATTTGAGTGCCTTCTTCAGTATTATTTATGCCCAGTTTCCACCAAAGCAAACGGAGGAGAAGAGATGTATCGTACAACCAATCAGCTTGCGTCATTTTGACAGCTCATTGCTTAGCGTCAGCACAATACAATATCCTATTAAGTAGTTTATTACGAGACAATTCCTCTCCGCATTGGTGGAGTCTCGTCCTAAAATCATTGTTTGTTTTATGCCAGAAATATGTAAGTAGGTTAGATATGGTAGAGAATCTAACACGAGTGTCACGAACTCCCTCCAATTAAGTCAGCCATGAAACCAAATATGTTCAATCATAAGTGTGTTGTATCAGGTTGTCGCCCTTTAACACCGATCCACGACCCGATACAACTCTAGCGTAAGTAAGCGTGTTGCATTCCCTCAGTGTGAGATAAAACCTATTTAATTATTGAAAATTTGTTTAGTAATAAAGTATGTAATTTAATTGTGGGTTTTTGTTTTATTTCCTATTCTTTAAGAGCTATGTATGTACAGGGATGAAGGTTCAATGACGCATATTCAGATACACCAGCTGTTCCTGGAATCCCTAATGTTGAAATTTGTCGTCAGCATTTTCTTATTAGGTATCTGTACCTACCGAATGAAATGAAGTTATTTATTACACAAGCAGGAAATGGCAATCACTTTTACACGTATTTTTTTCTCTTAAACTATCTGAAGTCGGCATTTCCTAACTGATTACCTTTGAGAAGAAAAGCAAAAACAAAATTAGGGATCATCGTCTCATTTTAAGTCCAGACGTTAAAAATATTATCAAAACTTTCGTGTAACAAACCGCGCAGAGCAGTGTCCGGTTTAGCCTTTTGAGGAAAGGGCCCGAAACATTTTGGGTAAACAGTATGTATATGCGAGCCATCATGAGCTAAACTTTTATGGTTAAGGAAAGGAATTAGGTATAGTCGACCAAAAATTTCAATTTTCCAGCCAGCACATCAAGTTACTCCAATCTGTCAAATTTCTTCGATAGTTTTTCAAGTTTATTACAAAAGTTTATAGTTCATGTTGAATTGGGAAAATTTGTCAGTTTTCAATATTATAGTGCTGTGATGCAGGCTGCGTCTGTACCAAACTCTGATGTTCTTTTTATTCTGAAATTATTAGGTATGATTTTTAATGTCAAGAATGGGAAGAGACTTATTTTATTGAATGACAGCTCAATTTGCCTTTACAGTGCACTGCTGATGGACAGCTAACTACGATTTCATAATGTTGGTCTTTGAACAAAAGAACTGATGGAAGCTGATTAATCATATTGTCATCGTTCATTGATGGATGACTAGCTAAGTAAACTATCACGGAAGCACACACATCATTTGGTAAACCCATAAACTTAATACCTACAAGTATCTACCTATTGGGGTCTGTGAAAAACTGGTGAATATTCGTGCTCTCATTACCTCTGGTGTTAACCCAATTTACTTGTTTAGGGCGGTCGGCACCAGGTCTTTCGTTGTTCATATATTGCAACCTGGGCAAATCCTCGTATTTTTATGAATCCATTATAATCTCAGTCTTAATCTGTCAAAAATACTGTTGAAAATATTATCATTTCGTACGAAGACTTGCTAACGCCATCTGTTAAGGAATAGAAAAACTAACCTGTTCAGCATGTCGTTTAACACTGCAATCAAATGGCGCTAACTTAACACTTAAACTAGACCTAAGTTTATCTATCGTCGAACAGATGGCGTTATACAGAACTTTCAAAGTTGCATTTTCAGTAGCGTTAATAATATAATTCCTTGGTTACCTAAATAAAGTTTATTTTATTCTTCTTAGGACTTGACATCCGTTTAGGTGTAAATAATTTTATCGGCAAAGCTGGTAGATTGTACTGAACTAGTTCTCTTTTTTTACATTGTTTGGTGAGAGTGTGAAATGTTTGTCAGCTTATCCGGATAATCAAGATTTTTCTTTGAAGGTAGGTTTATAAAAAAAGTTTGTATAGGTACCTAAATACATAATAATATTGTCTTTAGATAGGAAAACTGCGCTGCACGTAACGATTAACCAAACCGTTATCACAGCACATAATTATTACCTTATATAGTAAGAATGTGAATGTGAATTACCTATTTATTGATTGGTACAATTAAATGTAGATATGATAAAAGGATTATTTTTGATATCTGATAAGTGACAGACGATCGTCCACTTGGCATCGGATTCTTGTAAGGAAATAGTCTTACTTTTTTATTAATTATTACCTAATAAAATAATTATTAGTTTCGGGTAAATTTGACACGTAAAAATCAGTGTTTCCTCTCAAAATACGCCTCTATTTATCGATGGAAAATAGGAATCGCGAGTGGGACTAAAATCGGTTTTTGGCAATCGACAATCGAATCTCGAAGCATAAAAAAATATTTAAATAATTTATTTGCACATGATGACATTCTATTGTGCAAATAAATTATGAAACAGTTTTTGTTTGCATTTTGAAAAATATCAATATTTATAAACAATTTTTTTTTCGTGGTTATCGTTGCCAAAAACATATTTTAAATTTTAAAATTTCGAATAGGTCGCGGTAATTCGGATTCGTTGCAACAATGGCGGACTCTGTGCAAGTGTCGGAACAATCTGCCTCCGAACAGAACGCTGTTCAGGGCTCGCAGATAGTTGTGGAAGACGCGCAAGTACATGCGCAGGACACGGAAGTGACTGTGCAAGTAACGCCAGAAATCGACCAAGACTCCGGTGTGCAACTGAAGAAAGACTTGCTGCAAGTTGTAGCTGACCATGAACAGGCAGCCATGCTGAAGAACATGAATGAGTGAGTTATTTTGAACTTATTTTAATTTCCTAAGTATATAAAGAACTATATTTCACTAACCATTCTACTATCTAGACATATGTTGGATGTCTGTTACTTTTTTACGCCAGAAATACTCAACGGATTATGATAAAATTTTACTGTATTGTAGCACTTCAGGATAGGATATAGGCTGTTATTTATAAAGATACATACATTATGGAGACGGAAAGTATTTGCTAGTAAAATTTATAACTGTAATGATTGTGTCACGTTCCAAATATTTTATTAATTTACCTACACGTCGACAAATCCTTGAGAATCCGTTTCAAATCATATAATTATGTATTTTATCGCTAAAAGACGTTTATTATCATTAGTTTATCGCGTACTTACGTAAGTGATAAAGAATATATAGAGTGTGTTATTTGTTAGAAATTGTTTATAGGTAACATAGGCACTTATCGTGAATATCTTTCGATTGCCGTTTATTGACGGTGAATCATTGTTCTTTGCACAACTTGAATATATAATTATGTTGCTAACGTTGCTGCAATATGAAATTTTACTAGATTCTTATCTAAGCTATCTTCGTTCAAGGTTTTTTTGCAATTTTTGCGAGCGTCCGTTGGTAATGGAGAATGTGTTTGGTTTTATTTGCATACAACAATAAATTTAGCAAAAAGTAACAGGAATCTTTAGGTACCTACGAATAGTTAGAACCCCGAATGTGTGAAAAATAGTTTAACAAAGGAGTATCGTGTTACTCTATCACTGGGTGTGGAGATCAGGTCATGAAACCCTTCACTATGCCGCATTAAGCTATGCTGTGCTTTATTTACGATCGACTCATGTGGCTGATTTAGCCGCAAGCTCTAGACCTGCAGTGCTATTCTTTAATTCATTAAACCCCAAGCGGACGCCGGTGTTCGCGCTGTCATTGTCATCTTCAAGCACACAAATGTACATAAGCGGACTTAATGCCTTTGGCATTTTCTACCAGTCAACCTTTAGGTCATGCAGAGACAAACAGTGGTAGGTGTAATTCCGTAAGAAATTTGAAGAGAAATTTGAGTTTTTCTATTGTGTCTCTAATTAACACGATTGAAAGGTTAATAATCACGTGAAAAGTTACGTGAGGTGAAATGACATACATACATACATAAACTCACGCCTTTTTCCCATGGGGGTAGGCAGAAACTACAGAGCGCCAAGGTGAAATGACAATCCTTAGAATAAGTACCTACCTACAGTCAGAAGCAGCATCAATATACCTAATATCGGGACGACCAGACAGTTCCAAATAATCTTAACTACATGTAAAATACAGATGTTCTGCTGCATCCAGAAATACTAAGTTCATTATTTTTATTTTTATTGGCATAAGGAAAACAAGTAGGTACCCATAAGATGAGAATATCTTCAGTAACATGCGATTATGGTATATTGTAGTTTACTTCTCCTATTCGAATTAAGTTAAAATTGAAACGTAACTTAATACATAATTGAAATATGAAACAAACCAATAATCTAGCTAGAGAAAAAAAAGGGATGCAACATAAACTATGTCCAAAAAAACCTGTAGAAACAGTGCCAAAAATAGGTACACATCTTTAGGCAAGTGATGACGTCTAAAATGACGTGCTCTAACTCGAGTAACACAGTAATTACGATAAACAGAAAGGCGCATAGCAATCAGTTGCCATAGAAGATGTACCCAAGCAATTTATATTAATAGAAGACCGTTCGAACTAATAGCGGCTCATTGGAGCGGACGCATTGCAAACGATTTGTAAACAGAGTCGTGCTTTATTTATGAAATTATGTATGACAGAACTCCTCACTTACTATTTACGAGACTATAATAATTTATTTATTTATAGATAACTGAAACAGTCCAACATCAATTCCAATAATTAACATAAAAACAAGTACCTGACAGTTACTGTTGTAGACACTTGGTCTAGGGACAACAAAGACATTCAATACCCATAGACCGGACATCACGAACAAAATTTTCGTCCGAAAAAGTGTGTCCTGCTGGATACAAGTCTATGAGTTTTTTTTAGTACGCTCCGCTGCCGCTCCAATATTCATTTATATTATTCTAGATGGCGTTACATGGGATCAAAGTTTTTCTATGACATTTCCTTGACATGCCCGCTCTATAGTATTTTAAATCTCTTTGAGGGACAACGACTGGCGACGGGTTTGACATCTTGGATTTGACATTTTATGTAGGTAATGTATTTTTAATCTGGATATGACTTGTAAGAATCCCTTATCAATAAAATACTATGACGACAATGACTATGACTTAGAAAAGAATCACTTACACTGTTTTGCGTTACGGAAATTGGTATTGGTATATGTCGTATCGGTGGCACCGTTCTTTCAATTTACAATAAATAGTAAACATATGGAATAGACCTAGTGCCTCTCAATCAAAATTAAAAAGAAGTCGTGCTTAGATATCATAGTTAAAGTTCTAATTATATTAAAACAAGCATAGAAAAGTGGACCCTCGCATAATTTCACTCACAGTACAACAGGGTATGCGCATACCTAACTAACGTTTTTCTTACATTTCATCTTATAAATATATCGATTAACAGTTGCGAATGTATGGGATTCTTTAATCATATTTAAGACTTACTATGTACTACGAAATTTGCTTTCGAGATTAGATTTAGAGAGATCAGTCTTTTGAATAATCGAATAAACTTAACGAAAGATGGAGCATAAAGAAGACTATTCTCTTACAAAATGACACCGGTATTTCTTTATTATGCCACTCATCATGAGCTTTCAAATAAAATTCGTATTTAAAAGTTCCATTGTTCGGTAAAAAACCAATTTTGAGAGAACAGATAGTTGCTGATTTAGTTTCTGTAATTTCTTTTATGAGTAACCATTTATGTTAATTGTCTTTGAGTTCAAGAGAACAAATTGTTCCTGGTATTCACATGACTGTACCATATTTTAAAATGTTAACAAAACAATACGTTCATCAAGCTGCATAATCCAAACATTTTGTAAAGAGACACTTCATAAGACCACACAAGAGACACACATAGACCTAAAATTGAGCCCTGGGAAACGCCTATTTTTGGTCCTGGGAAGACGGTTGATTGTAAATATCGGAGGGTTCACGGTCCAGTTTTTAATATTCAGATGACTATTAGCTCAGGGGAAAGCATATTTCTTCTTTAAATTAGAGTTATCTAACGTGTGAAAATTCGGCTGTAAGGATCTCAAAAGCTATACATAGTTTTTGACAATCATCAACAAACGACTGCAAGCCAGTAACGTTTCATACGATAAACTATGTAGCAACTATTGTACCTAGTAATCGTTTAACAATTTCCTGAAATTCTTTTCGATTAGTGGCGATTTTTGTATTTAATTAACCTAATCTTATCTAAATTGTCAAGAGATAATACGTGATAGCAAATGCGTCGTACGGATAATAATTGAAGGTAATTTACATAATCTTACAACATGATTAGACGTGTATAAATACAAGCACTAATGACTATTGCCACCGACATTCTTTACCCTACTTATGTGTTGGATATTATAAATAACATTTCCTAATATAGTACGTTGTCCTGAACATGAATTTTCTCTGTCTAATGAAACTATAGGAATCCCTTTATTAATAAATGCGGACTTGAGTGACAAGTCGCGTCGGTTTTCTCTTGTAAGTTTATTTTAGACGTTATTAGATGAGGTTATGGCCCCAATACGGGACTGTAACAGGTTATCACCTCAGGCTTCAAGAGAATTATTAAATCCCCTCAAACTTCTTCCACTGCTGCGTTCAGGCCTCCCTTAGGTTGTGCCACAGCATGTAGTTTTCTAACTTTATCCAGTATGCCCATGATACCATCTTCAGGTCGTTGATTCAGCATTACTCCCACGCTACGTTTGCACCTTGCCGGTCGAAGAAATAAGAGTTATATTATATGGCATAGGCACAAATATTATGGTGCAATTTGAAGGGGCTTATACATAAGTTTAGCATGCCCATTAACATTTGTATTGCCTCCTTTGCACCTGCACTAATTTAGTGGACACTCTGGGATTTGTACTAACTTTAAAGTCAAAGAAAAATGAGGATCGTGTTGACATGGCTGTGAAGGCCGTTAAGTCGGTCATTCTTTGTATAATACTGATGTTCAGCTGCATTCAGTTAAGTGGAAGTTAACCCCGACAAAGTTAGGCAAAAGCAGAGAGATGATTATGGGAAAATTGGTATAAAACCTGGTGTATAATTCTCGGACATGAATAATATTAAAATTCATGCCGCAATCTTGATCATACTAACACAATAAAAAGGCTTTGAAGGCTTAAAAGGGAAAAAAAATCATCCAAATTATTTTTACAAAGAGCGGTTATTTCTATAAGACTGAGGATCAGCAGTATTTGAACGTCAAACATTACTTCTTAAGACCCGAAGAGCCCACCCTTTACCACTTGCTAGTATGTTTCCTAAGAAGAATAAGAAGTGTCTCAACAAACTCGACACTCGACATGTGCAATCAAAGTTTGAAGAACTTGAATCTATACAATAGAATGCTATATGTAATTAATATGTATATGCACCAGCAGACAAATATGATTCTAAAAGAATTCCGTTCAGAATAGTTGGTATATCCAAGGCCAATGCTTTCATTTGACACAACCATGCTGATACGGTGTTAGATAATTTTGATAAATACATTAATATTAATACGCTAGCTCAGCCAAACATAAAAGTAACATTATCTTTGATCGTGTTAATATTTCCTAACTTTTATTTCATATCTGCAACATAAGTATATCAATAAATTGTTAGTCAATTGTTTATCTAATGTTTTATTAATATACATCATAATTATGACCTCCGACCTACTTGGATATAATTAATGCCATAATACTCGGTGAAATAAAAAAAAAGTAAGCTACCTTACTGGGTCGCACTTACCAATGTCTACAAACACGTCTGCTGTAGATACAGCCTGTAAAGCTTTGGGACAAGAGTGAAATTTCTGTAGCGCAGCTGTATATATAAATTTGTAAAGAATGTAGTGCTCGGATAGACACACACAGAATTTGAGTGCCTCATAGTGTTAACTTTTGAACTGTTAAAATCTAAGATGTTTTATGGTATGAATCATCGGTTCTTTTTAATCTTATTATATAAATGTTGTCAGTCAATACTTTTAAGAGTTGTTTGTTGATAAAATAGATAAAGTTTACTCTCACGGCACCAGGAGGATTAGACTGATAGCGGAATCTACTCAGTCTTAAAATTATATAAAAGGGTAAAATATTTTTCGGTTGGAATGTTTCTTCTTGTTCATTTTTTAAGACTCACTGGTAACAGTTGGTAAATATCATCTGCTTGAGAGTATTAAGTACCTAATAGTAAACAAACCTTACTTGAGAGCCATCTCTGATCTCAGACTTTATTTTTGATTGACATCCTCTTTAGATTGTTCTGTCATTGTCAAGTCAGTGAAGATATTTACCTGTTATTCTTGCCATGCTCATACTACTCTTAGTTTTCCGGTCTTGCTAATCTTACGTCCATAGTCCATAGCATCTCCTAATCTTATCGAATTCTTTTGGGCTTGTTAGTAATCTTTTTTATTAGTGAGTGCCTCATTTAAAACACATTAACCCATATTAGCTAGTTTGTGTTTCTAATTCCAATAATTATTCTTTTATCGATATTTTGTTCTTCGTTGATATTGCTCTTCGTTAAAGTTCTTACTTTCTTCTTTAAGGTTTTTAACCTTCTTCTTCAAGTTGGTGTCATTGTACCTTATCATAAGTAGGACCAGTCTTCAGCGAAGTATCAAGTATTTATTTATCTACCCACACCATGTGTGCTTAGCTGGAATACACTGGGCGCATTGATGACACAATGCGCGCTCTCACTTGACCGGGCCGCGGCGGTTCAGTACGGTGCGAACTCCCGCGGAGTTTTCATGTCAGTCGCCAAAACGCTGGCCGTTAGCGATACAAAACTTTTTAAACTTCGAACTCGCGAGGATTAAAAATATAAAAGTTAAGCGGGAAAAGTGACAAGTGACATAACATTAGAATATTTGCTGTAGTTTTGAATAATCGCGGGTAAATAAAACTAAATTGATGTGTTATAGATAAGAAGTGATAAATAAATCGATAGGCACATGTAACGTGTATTGCAGGTTATTTTTCGTGTTGTGATGCACCGTGGGGTGTCGAATGTTTTGGAGTAAGCAAGTTTCGTTTTGATCAAGGTGAGTCGTGCACTTTTTTAGCGGTCATTGACTTTGAACTTTTTCAGGCGTCTCACGATGTGAGTCGAGTCAGTAAGTGAACCGATGATAATTTAGGCTATCGCGAATTGCGATTGCGATTAGGATCATTGGCTTTTGTAAGGTGTCGAAAAGAATTTTATGGCATCAAACTTTGGTTTCTGTTTAATTATTATTTTAGAGAAAAAGTGATTTTTAAAACCATAACACTATAGGTATCTAGTTTAATCATATCTGGAAAACTTTCTTATATTTATAAAACCTTCCTACCTTACCTAAAGAAATAGAAATAGAAATCATATACCTAGGTAGTTGCCGATAATGCAGGTAGGTATACCTACATTATGATAAGATGATAGTTTTTTTGAGCGTCCCAATACATTTTGCCTTACGGCATGCCAAATTATTTAACTTAACACATTTAATTGAATTTTAACAAACATTCAAAATAAAATTACAAAAAAAGGATAAAATAATAACTAGTTCAAAATATCTACAAATTAAGATAAGAATGTCGAATAATAATAATAATAATAAAAAGATGTGAACAAATTTAAAGTATTATTAAAATTAATTCAATGCAAATTTCAATAAATTTAATTCCAAATGTCAGTAAACTTAATACAACAAAAGCTATTTACTTAGACGGTAAAGAAAAGATAAATTAACATTAGAATTGCAATGATAACAAAAGTTTGGACTGGCACTTAATTCAATCACATGGAAGCAGCAAATGCCCGAATTTACGAAAAAAATATCATCAACAAAATCTTTAATTGCGTAGTAGCACTTGTCCAGTGGCAGTTTTGTTAGCTTTTGTTTAAAAAACGTAGGTGTTTATATTCCATTCGATTTTTTTAGTTGACCCGCCTAGGTGTAATTTGGAATAGTTTCCGTTTACATCGTTTGGTTCTTATAAGAATTGCACATCTCTGCAATTTTTACAACAAGCATCATGCATCTGATTTCCTTCATCTGCTGTCGATATATCCGTGTAAGACTCATTGCTTAGAGCAATACTCATCATGAATCATAAGGTCCTACCTTTATTAACTACGATTACCGGCTTGGTTACAGTATAGTCTTATACGCTAAGTCTGCCAAAGTTTTCTCTCCTGCCTGCGTAGCATGAACACCGAAGAAACGGTCTTTGTCGTGTCTCGGAAGAAAAGAAATTAAGTGTTCATGCTACGTAGGCAGGTGTATTGAAAGAAATTTGACAGATTGAGGTTCCTGGCTATATAATCTGTCACTTTGCCGATTCGTCTGTAGACTAAGGCCGTTTCTTCGGTGTTCAATGTGTTCATGCTACGCAGGCTGGTCTCCACACTTCGGGATTTATTGGCTCTTATTGTTCTGCAGGTGTGACGTATGTCGTTGCGGATATTCCACCCTTCTTTAATGACTGTGCAGATAGTGTCATACCGTTTGACCTGAATTGGTGTAAAATTCATTAGAACTAAACGTTGGGTGATAAGCTGGTAAAGGTAAAATCCAAAGTGGGTGACATAGTATGTACTCATTATTAGGTAGTGTCGTTTATTCCTTTTTTTTCCAATTACTGTAACTGTGGTTTAACTACTAAGGGCAGGAACAAATTCATACATAGACGAGTCCATAGATACTTTTAAGTTACAATTTTAAAATTTAATATTTTATAATGTGATTGGATTATTGAAAATAAAATATCCGCGATTCAAAAATAATTTAATTCTGGCAACTGCATGGAACGGGCAGCGAATTAGACGTGCGCATCTTTATAGTAATTGGCGCCTATTTTACGTAACATTTCACAATCTAATGAGAGACCAGAAGGATAACAAAGAATCTAAATTTTAATTTTAATTACCAATTTTTAAGGAAATTTTGCAAACTTTCAGGGTTTGTCGTATTTCATAGACATTCTACATGTACTTACATTACTTTCTTCATTGAAGGACTCGAAGGAAAATAAATATTTTGCTACTAATTTAATGACTTTTAAATCTTTACTAATGCCAATTATTTCTGTACGCTAAAATATAGTCTTAAGTACACACATTAACAAGACAAGGCAATCTGACATACTACTCGACCGCATAATTATTTGCTCAGCATCAGAACAATCAAAGGTCAAACTGGTGTTTATCTATAACTCCATACTTTTAATATAAAAAGGGAAAAATTTGTGGTGTCATTTCTGGAAATAATAATAAAATTCTTTTAAAAAACACTGATAAATAAATCTACGTTATTCCTGAGTGACTTTTATCCCGAGAAATGCAATCCAATGCAGAAATGTGAAGTCAACAATAAACTACCTAATAGTCAACAATAGACCAAAGGAAAATAAAACGGCTAAGAAAACTCAACAAATAAAAGAACAATCTATTTATTTCCAAAGCGATATCCATATAGAAATACCAGAAAATATTCATTGAAATCTTCATTAGCGATCTAAACCATTTTCAATCAGATCCATTGAACCAATGATATAAGTTGGTTTGTGAATCACCATGTTTGTTCAATAATGTAAATATTTTAATTAATGATGTCATATGTTCATTCTATGAGTTTCTACGGAGTCATTGTTTCTAAGCCTGTCCAGAATTCCGCTTAGTGTTATCAATAGACTTGAGGTAACCTAGCATTAAATATAAATGGATTTAGGAATGACAGGCGATCCCTACGTGACTTGACCTAAGCGCTTTCTTAGATGGATATTGTCCAAATATCTTTATATCAAATTATATTTTGACTGGCCTGTTGGTCTAGTAGTTAGAGGCCCTGACTACTATGCCGGCCGTGGGTCCGATTCCTACCCAGTACAAATGTTTGTGTGATGAGCACGATCATTTGTTCTGTCTGGGTGTAATTTATCTATAATTAGTGTTTATCAGCTGTTAGGACTAATTATAACACAAGCTCTGCTTAGCTTGGGACTAGATGGCGTATGTGAGAGTTGTGAAATATTTAACATTTGCGGAATATATTTATTTTCAAAACGTAAATACAAAATACAGGACAGGACATAATGAAAGTCAAGAACGTGAAGACGACATTTTTGGGTGCGTGAGTCAGGAAGCAGTGTAAATTTAAAGATTTTGTATTCATGACAGGAAGTTGACTAAAGATACTTTACAAAAAATGTCGCGAATGTGAGATTTGGCAAACTTAAAATTTATAATAATATGGAGAAGGAAGTGGTGAGAGCTAAAAAGTCCGGGTTTTGACCAGTCAGCGGCCATTAGTTCTAAAACAATTAATAAATTACAACCAAAACATACGTGCTCTTACCAAATCGAACCTAACCTATCTTTAAATGACATATAATATCATTAATTAATGTCATTTTATATAAATAAATTACATATTTTCAAGCACTGTAGTTTCAAAATCCTGACCTTATGTGTCCTACGACAAAACGAATTAGTTACGAAATTCGGTCAACAAGACAGATGAAATGCAACGAAGTAGATCACAAGATTGTCCTATTGCAATACATATTAGATATTTAAAGTCTTTAGTAATCGTAGCTAATACTAAAATAGTGCAAAATATAGCTTCGTTATTCCCAGAACGAATTTGATGGTTTCCATCGTGTTTAAGATTGGTGTTTCTAATTCACCATTCTATTTTGATTTACCAAGATGAGCATGTAAGTAACCGTTATTTAAATAGATTATAATCTTTCTATTATTGGTAATATACCTACGTGTGAACTGTAATTGATACTTTCACTTTTAATTTGATCTGTATTAGTAGGCGTCAGTTGAATTACTTAATTATTTCACACTGCTTTGTATATGTATAATTATGTTACTGCTTCTATAGTAAAATAACACTTATTATTTGTTATAGTATGCTTGTTTGTACCAATACAAATGATCCATTAGTTTTAATAATACAAATTATTGTTTTTCCAATAACGGCGTATTTTATTCAGTTTATCTATTTATTTTGGCTTTCTAGGTAAAACAATAATGTTTAGACTAGGCCATATCAGTTTATCCTGGAGTGTGCTTATTTATATCAGGATAAACTAGTTTGGCCTAGCCTAAACTAGTTTATTCTATTGGGCTTAGGACGAATTAGTTTGGACTAGGCTATACCAGTTAATCCTATCGCGTAGGTATAGTAAGAACTAGGTAGTTGAGCCTAGGCGAAACTAGTTTGTCCTAAAATCGGGTTTGGCCTTTAACATTGAAAAAATGAGTTTCTGAAACATTTTTAATGTGATCAGTCAGTTATTTTTAAGTCCCTTATGTAATTAAGCAAGCCTATGGCCATCAACTTTTTACGTATCTTGACAAATCCGGGCCTAATGAAAAACTCGGTAACAGACAGCCTGCCCTTAGAATCTAACTCAAGACCTCACGCTTCGCAGTCACAAAGGTTCAATTCAATTAAAAAATCACAAGCCATTTAAAAGAAAGTTGAGTCGTTAGCAATAAATACAATAAATAAATAAAATAAAAATATTTTATTGTCAGGCATCAAGGCCCATAGGGGGTTAGTATAACATCTTCCTTAAAAACTATGTTAGTAACATGCAGGGAGAGTAAAAAGAAAAGACAGAAAAGCACAAAGGAACGTTTAACAAGCTTTGTTGCCAACATCATCATCATCATCATCTTCATTTCAGCCATAGGAAGTCCACTGCTGGACAAAGGCCTCCCCTATAGATCTCCAATAAGACCGGTTGGAAGCGGCTCGCATCCAGCGCGTTCTCGCGGCCTAAATGAGATCGTCTGTCCACCTTGTGGGTGGACGTCCTACGCTGCGCTTGCCGATACGTGGCCTCCACTCGAGAACCTTTTGACCCCATCGGTCATCAGTCCTCCGTGCTATGTGCCCTGCCCACTGCCACTTCAACCTGCTAATCCGCTGGGCTATGTCGGTAACCTTGGTTCTTCTACGGATCTCCTCATTTCTGATTCGATCTCGTAGAGAGACTCCGAGCATAGCCCTCTCCATAGCTCGTTGGGCTTCTTAGAGCTTACTCATAAGGCTCATAGTGAGGGACCACGTTTCAGTGCCATAAGTCATCCCTGGCAACACACACTGGTCGAAAACCTTCGACTTGAGACACTGAGGTATGTCGGACGAGAAGACATTACGCAATTTTCCGAACGCTGCCCAGCCGAATTGGATTCGGCGACTGACCTCTTTCTTGAAGTCAGACCTACCTAATTGGACTACTTGTCCTAGGTAGACGTAAGAGTCTACAACTTCAAGAACCGAGCTCTCAACAGATATTGGGGTGGGTACAACATAGGCATTACACATTACCTTGCCAACATGTAGCTTGATAAACGTCCCCATTGTAGGCCCATCCCGTTTCCCCGCGAACACCCTCAGAACGCTATTGCTGCTCCCCCTCACTCGAGATATTACTGAGGCAACTTTCTTCCGCATTATCGCGAAGTAATCGTCAATGTGCGCATCGGCGAACATACCTGACGCACTACAATATGGTGGAAGCCTCAACAGCGCCCTGAAGGCATTGTTGTATTGAATTATAGCTAGATTAGAATGAGGAGACATGCTTAACTATCAAGTCTTCTCATACAACCTATATTTAATAACAAACGATCAGAAATTTAATACCAAATCAATAAACTTCAGCACTTCTATAAACGGTTTCATCTTGGAGGAAATTGCATAAATAAAAACTTTTATTAACGATATTTAAAGGCGAAAGGCTATAAAATCTCTAAGTGCCAATGAAAATGCGAACTAAATATTGCATACGACTTGGCACTGCTTATTCGCATAGAATTATTGTTCCCCAGATTTATAATTATGTTCGCTGTGTGAACTCTATGAACTCGTGAGATTAGTAACGGTTCACCATTTACTAATTTGCGATGCCGATTGATTATGAAATGTGCATGGCGTATCATTGATTTGTAAGAAGAACTGGATGGCTAAAATTGATAAACATTTCATAATAATCCACTTTTGAAATGTTTTTGATGTTACAAATGTCGAAACAAATAAAATGTTGATGATTTAATATTGTGTGCTTACGAAATATATAAACCAGAACCTACATTTTGGCAGTTATGTTTAACTCTCATTCATGTAACAGGGGTCGCGTCTCTTACCGGCTAATATTAAGTCTAGGTTTTGGGCTCACACTGACACATTCCAGGTGGAAAAACACAATAACACTTTGCCAGATCGGGGAATCAAGCCTAAAACTTCGTCCTTAACAGTGTAACTTCCAACCTCTAACCAACGGGGCACTTGAAATCTTGAAAATGAGACACTTAGCTTATTGCATACCTTTAACATAACATCTAATAGACGGGTTATATGTATTATTTATCGCTAATAAAATAAAGAAAACCATTGCATTATTGAATACGTAACACATGAGTCATACATGTATACATACAAACAGCGAGGGCACAATGTTCAATGCCAAGTACCATATGTACGTGTTTGCTTATGGTATTGGAACAACTATAATGTCATTTTGCGTACTGATTAAACTTTTACGTGAATACATTTTTATAGGGTTCTTTACAAAAGCGGTGCATACGAAGTCATAAATAATACTAAGCCTCCGCCGGCTATCCGTCCGTCTATCTGTCAGTGGACTGTAGGTATCTCATGAACCTTATTATGTAGACAGATGCAATTTTCACAGAGTTTGTATTTCTATTGCAAACAACAAAAAAGGAAACTTCCAGAGTGACGTATTCTCCGACCTCTGTTACTGCGGATCATCCTTCTCTTCCCTTCGTTTACTACCACGATGGCAATTTAAGCTCCTTTTTGTTGCAATCGACATTAGCAAAAGAGCTAAAAAATACAAACAAATTAAATTAAAAATTAAAGAAGGCATACCTTCTAGAAACTCAAATAAAATCGAACAACAACAAGTTCAAACTCAACTCAACTTTTCAAATCTTGAACGGAACCCCGTGTGTGAGACAGACTCGCACTTGGCGCTGTTTTTAATTATTCTTTAATTTGTATGGAATAACTGTGCTTCCGAGTACAGTCAACAGACACCTCCCATTCAATTTTCAGCACTACAAATTGAACTTTACGTTTACGCAATCGCTATTAAACCTCGCACTATAGGCCACTGCCACTGCCATGTTTACACGCTTCGAGTCACTAAACTTAACATACCTAGTAAGAAAAACATAAGATGTTAATCTACCAATTTATTATCTGATCGGTCTATAAATCATTATCTATAGACCAATGTTAATATGTAATGATGTTTTTAGGTTGTTTTTTTGATAACTTAAATGAACAATGAATTAGAAATGGCGATTTAATCGCTCGCTTGAAGCTTGAAGTTTCTCTCTAGAAAATTATGTCATGCGTAGGATTTTGTTGTGAAGGCGTTAACAGTTAGTATAATTAATGTATCATTCTGTCCTATGTAATTTAAATAACGTTACTTATTTTATTTTATTGGTTGTCGGTTTTCAGGCTGGTCGTTCTGAGTACCTAAGTTTCAAAATCAAATCATTCGACTAAAAAATGCTACCTCTAAATTGTGTAAACTTACTGTAAGTACCTACCTACTCATTTTAATGAATACTTCGTCCTAAGTTGCGGTGTACAGTCACGAGCAATAATATGTAGGTATACATTGTGACATTTACTAAAATATCTTAACTTCTACTTCAAAAATATCGTACACATATTTTTGAATGGTAAAAGTAAAGATATTTTACAAAATGTGACAATGTAGGTATACATAATATTGCTCGTGACTATGCAATGTAAAACTTACTTTGGAAATAAATTATCCTACTAATATTATAAACGCGAAAGTTTGTGAGGATGGATGGATGGATGGATGTTTGTTACTCTTTCACGTAAAAACTACTGAATGGATTTTAATAAAATTTGGTATGGAGTTAGCTGACACCCTGGATTAACACATAGTCTACTTTTTATCCCTGTATTCCCAGGGAACGGGATCTACGCGGGTGAAACCGCGGGACGTCTGCTAGTATTCTATAAATTGAATAAGGTCGCCCCTTTTATTAACGAAATGTGTTACTACCAGGTACACCTCTGCCTAGCCCTTCGGGGATTACAGGCGTGACGTTATGTTATGTCTAATTCATTTATCCCCGAGAGGACACAGAATGTCCGCGCTGTCATTGTCTTTCTATTGTGTCTCTAATTGGCACGATTCACAGGTTTTCAAAGACCCATAAAAGGCATTTTTGAACGTCAGACTTACAAGCTGAATAAATTAAGAGGATGATTCTAGTCCTTTACTCTAAGCAATCTTATCTTATTGCTGTCATAATATTAAGATTGTTCTAACCTACAATTCAATAATAACACTCGTCTGTTACTGTCCCACTGCTGGGTAAAGGTATCTTCTTATTCGGAGAAGGCACTGGCATTAATACTTTTTTGGAGGTATGAAGGGTATAAAGTTTCTCATCCACCATTGAAAAGGGAGGATCCTCGGACCAAGCGGGTGTTGAGTCTGGTGGGCTAACTACTGCCCGAAGGTTGTTGTCGGGAACTTGTATACATTCAAACTGCGCGGATAACTTCAATAGCGCGATGTAGGAACATCGGGCGATTTAGGGCGTATGTGGCGAGATAGATGTCGCTATACTTTACTAAAATATTAAACTACAAGTTTATTACTCTGTAGTTCTGTACAAGTCAGATGTGATGTGCATTACTTGATAATACAACTTAGGTACATTGGGATATTACAGAACATAGTAACCTCGATATTTCTTATATACTTTATTTTTAATATGTAACTTCATACCTAAGTAATGTTGCCAAATACATCGAACATTGCGCAGGAGCACGTATTGTGAGTAGGTACTTATGTGTACATTTCTATCGATAAAAAAATCTGCTGTTGGTACAGACAGGCTACGTTTTGCCGTGATGCATTGCATGATGCATGCATTCTTGCCTTCGGCGAGTTTTAGGATTGGTCCTTTAGTAAACCTTGTTTATAATTATAATAATAAGAACCAATAGAGTTTTATTAATAAAAAATGCACATTTAATTATACAAAATGTTAGAAACTATTGCCGTAAGTCACTTTAGAATTTTACTTTTATTGGTTTGAGATAATCTACATTTTTTGTACTTTTTTCAAAACCTACTTACGTAGTTTTACCTATACATATTATACGTGATCTACTCCACATGTAAATGTTAATCTAAATGTTTTATACCGAATGTAAGTATTTTGTAACAATCACACGCACGTCGCAACGAATTGGTCACGAATATTTAGAACTTTATTTAATAACTCATTAAATATCTGTGGGATTGAAACTTTGTTTTTGAGAATTTCAAATAGGTAAAGAATTGTTTTTTTACTGCCCATAAAACCTAAGCATGGTCTTGGTCATAACATTTTACGAACGAACGTCATAATTACAAAGTAAAGAATGAAAAGTTGTAAATAGAAAAACAGTGTGATTCATTCGATTATTCAGTTGTTTAAACATTTAAATGTTAGTATTGTAATGTTGTCGCTACAAGGTTAATCTTGAGCACAAGGTTTGGGCTTAAACCTCCTTTTCCAAATTGATAAATCTTCAATGAATCAATTTATGAAAATTTACTTGTATGGTTTAAAGAGGTTCTTTCGGGACTGACTAAGTAGATACTTAGCAGACGCAAATACATAGTTACCTTGTTTCTCTGCAATAACTACTAAAGATATAAAGTAGGTATAGGCACCATGGCAGTACTACTAGCCGACCCTAACACGTATTGCTGTGGCTCTGAAGTTACACTGCCATGTAGGAACTTGAAACATGTACCTACTTGAGATCAATCCTCTACATAAACACTATATACACTATCTTTTAAGTCTGACCAAGTTTCACACAGTAAGGCCACTTTGAAAGGGAAATTCCACCCCGCGAAATCACCACGGGCAATTTTTCCTTCAGCTTAGGTGAACTTGGTGGGCTAAGTTCACCTAAGCTGGCTAAAAGGTTTCTTTCTTTGCCTGTGCTAACTAACACCCCGTAAACAGGGGTTATACTCATAGTACACCTAAGTGAACTCACGTAGGTGCGTGGTCTACATGCAATGTCCGAAAATAAGTTCCCACGTTGACTGCCAGACTTCCAGACTCAACAGACATTCAATTGTTCGCGGCTCACTGGTGACCGGCGTGGGGTGCAAAGTATTAAATTAGTTATGGAGTTTATCCCAGACAAAGATCGCGACGTCAGTTTGTTATTTACAAAGATACAAAATCTTGATTACATAACACCTATTATCCCCGAAGGGTTTTGCAGAGGTGTACCACATTTCGCCAGTTATGTTTAAGTCCAATGTATATGCGAGCCTTTTGCCATCAATCGGGAGACTAGAGATCTACTGAGAAAATCCAGATAGGAAAAACTCAATGACGCTTTGCCCTACCCCGGGGATCAAACCCGGTTCCTCATGATCAGTAGTAGCGCTTGCGACCAGGGGGTCGAGTCTGCTATAATTGCAATCGTGTCTCAATGACCGGTCAATGATCGATTTTTGACGTATAACGTCAAACTTATGGTCGGTCATTGAGACACGATTGCAATAGCAGACTCGAGCCCCAGTAGAGCAACAAGGCAATCATACCTTCAAATCAACATCAACTAGAAAAATCTTCAGAAAAAACATCAGCAATTTCGCATCCCATCTTCACAATGTTTTGTTTGATAACATATAGGTACATAGTACAGACAAAGTATAGCTAAATCACAATAACAGTATGACATATAAACGACAGTCGAGTTATTTCCCAGGACGAGACAATAATGGGAAATACTATACGGAATGTTAAAAAACTTTCCCATACGAATGTATGGAAGCAATCTTAAACAGGGAAGGGGAAATAAATGCCATTAATTCTTCTCATCGTTTCCTTATGTAATCGTCTTTGTCATGAAGTTATTTATGTATATAATGTTAAGCTTGTTTACTTGCTTGCATTATTTAAAACAGAAAAGGCTAATGAGAATGATTTACGCACACATAGATTAAATTGCCGATTGTATGTATCGATATTTTTTTATTAAATTTGTCGATGTTTTATGAAAACTTATAATATTCTTACGTATTTGATATCAAAAACGGATAGGTATAGAACACATTAATTTGAATAAATGACTTTTATTTTGATTTTAAAACAAATCAGCACAACAAAGCGACGCTTGTTAAAAATAAATAAAAGCAAATCAATTATTAATATCTTGACTAAGTAATCACTTAGTAGATATATCGATACTCATCGAGACTACACTTCCTACATCACTCATTAACGCTGAGGCCTTAATTAATTAAACAAAGTTATCTGTGTTTATAGGAAAATTCGTATTAATTACACGTTTTCAGGAAAACCAGATTTTCCTGTTCTACGTATAAGACGGGAAAATCAGTTTCAGACAGTTCATCTACATACTCGTATTCAATTAGTTATTCTATCAATAATATCTTTACGTACATACCAAAACGGTAGGTAGAAATGTATCTTACTTAATTAATTAAACCCCAAGAGGACACCGATGACCGCGATGTCATTGTCTTTCTATTGAGTCTCTAATTGACACGATTGAAAGATTAATGACTTGATAAAGTGATTCGTTAGACATTCTTTTTATGTTTGTATCTATTTAGAAAGAGAATCGTTGCTCAATAGAAACAGCTGCAAGACACGAGAGAAGGTTAAGCTACGCTAGCCAATGTCGTTCTGTAAATGGGGGAGCATCCATACCGAGAGTCCTCCGTGCCTTTGAAAGATCGCGAATTCATTGATCTCGACTGTCGTTCATAGATCGTTGACTATCGTTACATGGTTGTGGAGGTCAGATAGGGAGTCCCGACATATAAAATGCTGGTGTTCTGCTGCATCCGGATACTGACCTCAACCTATTTGGGAACAAGGTAGGCAAATAATAAATGAATGTCAAATTATTATGTCAGGCCTCCTTAAAAAAAATGAAGCTAATAAAACAGATTTTAAACACTTTTCACACAGTAGGGTATATGCATGTATTTTTTTTATATTTTTAATTCACTGTTTACAACGTTTTAACATAGTAAAGAAATATAAACACGTTTATAAATGCAGTAATGAAGCTTAAAAAAATATTTAAAATACAGAATAAATTTGAGCTGTTTAAACGTCGCCATTTTTGCGCGCCATTTCGATGACGTTATTTATTATTATCCTATCCTATTACTATTACTTTGGGTGTTTTCGTTCTTCTAACCATTTCACCTTGAAAAAAGCTCAAAAACCAGTTGACAGGTATTTCTTGTACCCAAATGCAAAAAAATATCAGATAGTTTCAGTCATTTTCTTAAATGTTTTATAACCTCACTATGAAGCTGAAATCACACTTGAACATTCAATTAATTCACAACACACACGGCAATATTTATGTATTCCAATACTGTTTTGTAGGCATAACTTGTATTGCTGTCGTAGTATTTGACGTCACGTTTCGTTATAACCAATGGTGATGCGTTTCACAAATTTGAATTTCCCGCGCTTAGATCGCACTTTTATTTTTAATTTTAAATAATTATGACGCTATTAAAAAGTAAAATAATGATTTAGTTCATATTTTCTACCTTTAAACATTGGGAAAAAAAATATTCGAACCAAATTTAAATTACATGCATATTCCCGCTACAGGTTAGCTTATATATATAAAGTTCCTTTGCTCACGGAATGTGCCTTAGACATAACTAAATAGCTTTTATAACTATTGAAAGGTTTTATTTACTTTTTTTAAATAAAAGCCTCTTTAAATTTCTTCAGTCCTATTTTCTGGTTCTTTTATTTTCTTGACTATATGCAATGTCGTACAAAAGTGATTTCAAAATATATTAACAAATCATTTTACATTGTAAAAGTAACCAAAGCAAACATTGTCCCAATAAAAGTCATTAGTAATTCACACAAGCTTATCAGAATGTGTTCACACTTACGTTTTAGGTGAAGACATATACAATGTGAAATCATCGTACCGATCACGCTAAAGAGTCACGTACCCTTGAAGGATTCATGACATCACCTGTTCCATGACTCAAGAAACGCGAATTTTGAACCGTCAACAAGGATTTAGCGATTATAGCTTGTTTCTCCATAATGTGCGGGTAATAAAATGCGGTTTCTACCTACTCTTTGAATAAAATATTAGGCGTTTCTAGTATTACCTACCTTAGTTTTGCTGGGGAGTTTGTTCCGCCAAACCTTCTTCCCGGCAAAAACACTAGGACGCGTGATGAAAGGCGGGTGATACGGGGGATTGCCTTATGTAATTTTGACATCAAAAAGTTTTGATCCTCAGCCAATTTTGAGTAAGTAAATGGCTTTTGATTATCCTGAACAATATTCCTAACGATTAGTAGAATTAAATAGTGTAAACAGTTAATTTTTTGAAAATATTGCTGGTTTAGATCCCCACTTTAGGTATGCTTGTCGAGTAATGAATGCCGTATACTTAATATATTTTTTTTTTACTAAAATTGTTATAATCTGTGGTAGGTATGTAAATGTAACAACCTTAGTTCTTAATATGGCAACATTGCTCTGTTCAAGCTTATTAAGAAATACTGTCATGGCGTTCCTTCAAGCTAATTGGTCTGTGGTTCCTTCCTCATTACTCCGTAGGTACACGCTGCAATAAAAACCTGTAAAAGACTAAAAACTTACAATAAACATACTCAAAGACTTCTGGCCTAGTTTATTTAACATCTTAAATCTCCACTCCAACAATGAAATCTTTATGAATTGGAAGCGTGAACAGCTGTAATAAACTGTCAAAAATCTTAAGCAGATACTAGCATAAATTTTAATATACACGTAAATCCAGTAGCGTGCCGCCGCCGGTTGGTATAAATTGAGGACATCCAGGAAATGCAGGTGGTGGGCTCATACCGAGTTCAAGACCCTGAAACAGACAGACAAGCGTCTAATTGACAATAGTTTAGTTAAACAGGATACCTGCGAATTGTTGTTGGTAGATTGTAAATTAAGTATTCGTGGAATTCAAAAGAATACTTAAGTTGTAGACTGCGTCGTTGGTCCCATGTAATAGGGGCGAGCCTATTGCCATCAATCGGGCACAAACCGAGACTACGGCCCGCTACTGAGAAATTCCAGATGGAAGAACTCAATAAAATACAGTGGATTATATTTTACTTTGCATAGCGGAAGCTCACGTAATACAGAAGGATATAGGAGCCACATAACTGCCCATCACAACTCCATAACAGTCCTACTCCAAATATGGAACTATCCTTATAAAGACCATAACAAAATAGCTATGGATAATGCTGGATGTGATAAATCACTGTTGCATTTATTGGCAACTAGCTTGTACTTACGGTGTTCCTCGTATTTCACGAAAACGAATATATTTAATAGGTAAGTAGGTACCTTGATGGGCAATTAAGTATCCTTTCCGGTAAACGAGGACAAAGAAATGAGGAAAGTCTTCCTTTGTGCCAAATATCCATATTCCATCAACACAAAATTTAAGTCGTGAAGTTGTGCAACATGCAGAAAAAAACACTGTTTGTCTACTGAACAAGCCGTGTTTTTGTGGCTAAATTCCACACAATTTGATTAAATTAAGTATGTAGAATCCTTCTTTATTGCTCACGTTTTAACTGACTTTGAAAAAGGAGGAGGTTCTTAATTCACTCTATATATCACCAGGTACTAGGACCTAACATATTGTTTCTATTATTCAAATTAATCATTCATTCATTTATCATTTATCATTGAAAATTACCAACTATGTTTGTAGCACTAACGCTAGACCTAAAAAAATACTATGCAAAACCAAACTACAACATAACACAAGAAAAATCTTTCCTAAGCCCCGGGCTCGCAGCTATGTCTTCGGGACCAGTGTATCATAAAAAGGCAGTCTGGCCGCTTCACAATAACCTAGAATAACATCATGCAAGGCTGTTCAAGTGTTCATCCAGAAACATAATGTGTTCTGGTAAACAAAATGTTGTTCGTTAAGCCTTTTGTTTCCAGTTCTAGACCAGCCCCATCTTTTGTCTTGTACTCCGATGAATTCCTAACACAGGCCAACACTATGGCATATTTCTTAAATATTTGTTAAGGTAACTAAAATACGCCAGACTGTGTTAGGAACTAATCTCCTAAGATAAACTAAGAACCAGTTATGAAAGGTTGATATAACCACGACTTTTCTATCAGCCGTGTTTAGTCGTGCGATGAATTTAAATTTGCATTTAATATTATTTGCGGCGGAGGTCTTGGAACAACTATTTCCGATTGCAACCAAACAGAAGTTCAAGGAAAAGACTAATTTGACATTTCTGATTTGGTCCTTATCTGTCATTGTTAGACTCTGTCCTTTTCTAATGCTTTAAGGCAGTAAGAGATGGCAATTTTCTAATTGTGATTTAGTTTTAGGACAATAAACAGCAGGCCAATTGGCTATTTATATCATTGCCAGTGACTATAACTGGCGTCCAGCCAGTTTGAACACCAAATTTTAATGACAACTGAGAATTCACAAAAAAATGGTATTGTACTTTTAGTGGAGTTCAAGTTATGGTGACTATCAGACGGGGTACAGTGCGCTTCATCATATCTCTGCGAGTACGTGTCGTCGTCAAAAAAGCTTGGGACTAAGCTGCTCCAATGCGACCCCAAGCACCAAACTATTAGAATTTTAATAATTGATGTTGAACTAAATTGACATAAGTTATGACAATATGTAAATAACATTTACTTATAATAGAAATATCTCCAGTGAGTACCATGCAGGCTGTATAGATAAAATACATGAGTCCGTAACTGTCTGGCGGTTTTGAGTACTTTTACGTGGCCTACGCAAATGACCGGCAGATAGCGTCGTGTGGTGGGTCCTCGAGCTCCCTGAAATAGGTTTGAGCTACACGATGACTGAAGCATGCATGCCGTCAGTCGGGACAGGTCAACTCAAAGCTGAATTGATTCTTTCTTCAAAAGGCCTTTCCAGACTTTGCCCTGCATCGTGAGACTCGCATAATACATTAATACAATCTTATGTCTGGACTTTAAAAGAGACTATGACCACTGAGTTTCTTTCGGCATTTCTTCTCAGGGATCAGTCACTTTGGAAATGCCATTTAGTTTAAAAAAATGATGTATAAAGTATCTGGGAAGATCTACTTACAGAAATAAATATCATTTCATTTCATTTCATGTCATCCTAGATACACACAGATGTCAAAACAAAACTTGCTGATTGACAGCTAATCGTTGAACACTTGCCCTGCAGATTGTTTGTCGATCATGTTTTAAAGGAAAAAATGTTTGAGCGGCGTTAAGTCTTAGCCATATGCAATCTGATATGCAGCATATCCAAAACCACATATGTTTAATGTGAAGTGATTTGAGTGACATAATGACTAAGCAAGGACCGCATGACTTTGCTCTATAAAGGGTACATATATCTTGCCGTCATGTTGAGCCGCGTGTCACGATCTTATGCATATGAGGTATGAGGCCATAGGATTAAGAAGCTTTCAACCTAATTTATTAGGATACCATTTATGCATGATTATTATCTTATACAGTATACCTTCTTAGTCTCAAGTTGCGACTATTGCATTACTAGCAGACGTCCCGCGGTTTCACCCGCGTAGGTCCCGTTCCCATGGGAATACAGGGAGAAAAAGTAGCCTATGTGTTTATCCAGGGTGTCAGCTAACTCGATACCAAATTTCATTAAAATCCATTCGTAGTTTTTACGTGACAGAGTAACAAACATACGTCTATCCATCCATCCATCTATCCATACTCAGAAACTTTCGCGTATAAAGATAATATTAGTAGGATAGGATAATCATAATCCTGCCTGTAGACATCTCGATATATTTTTCCCATGGTCTCCCCTCTTACAAAAAATTACGTCTTGCTACTGTAGTCTCCTCCTTTCTAGCCATTATATCATCTCCGCCCTTAGCTTCTTTGGTCTGCGTCTCTTTACATTATTACTTAAAACTTTTGTTACAACATTGGGTAATTACATAATTTCTAGAGGTTTAAGACGTTGTTATCGTTACAATAATCCCTGAAACTACTGAACCGATTATGACTTTTTTTACCAATAGAAAGCCACATTATTTGTGAGTATCATAGAATATACCTATTTTATTTTTAAAACTAAAAGGGGGTGGCTGGAAGGGATGTTAAATAGCGACATGCACGCCGACGAAGTTCTAGTTTTAACTTAACTTTGCAATACATTTATAGTCACTAAGTAGGTCAGGAACGGCCCATGAACTTATCCATCAATTCGTACGTACTTATGAAGGAAAATAAACAGGGAAGTACAATGTTTGTGCAACGTTTTGGTATTACCGTTACCGTTATATAATTAGAATTCCGCTTAATATTCAATGACCTAATTAAAGTGATTTTAGTTTGCATGCGCTGTAAATACGCAGATTTCCTATAAGAACTTCCTGACGAATGTGTGTTTAATGAGTATGACAGTGCTTATTAAACGTATTTTCATGGCTTAGGTGAAGATGCATTAATTCATGCAGCTTTGCCTCGTTTGATAAAGACTAGTCCTAAATAGCCAAAGCCAGAGAAAATTGTTGAAAGGCCATTGCCCTGCATTCATCCATCACTAAACCTGCATTGCAGAAAATAACCTGTGCTGACAAAACTAATAACATGCATGAAAGTTGACTTTTAGTACCGGGTAAAATGGGGTGGATAGAACCTCAAGGGTCAATGGAAACACAACTTTGAGGAGGATCTTTACGTAAGTTAAAAGATGTTTGTTACATAAGATGACTGTAATGCTTTTTAATAATTGAGATAAATAGTTACGACCTTGCTAGTTTCAAACAATATTAAACTAGCGTAAAAATCCTCCTCAAAGTTTTGTTTCTATTCACCCTTGAGTTCTATTCGCCCCATTTTACGGTACAACTTAGAATTCCATCGACTGCCTTAAAATAAAGCCATAACAAACTAGACAAAAACTTCAATGTCCCCAATTTTATTGAATACCGTGGACTACCCAGAAAATTAAATGGAGTTCAAGTTAAATAGATGGTTTGTGGAAGCTTGACAAAGATCTAGCTATGATCCTTAAGTAATTCCACTTTTAAACTGAAAGGGATTTTTTTTTAAGCCGGGGCCTGCTATATTATATATTTCTGCTAGTGTTAATATTAAGCCATAAAAGTTATTTTATAACACACGGAAACACTAACAAAATGTAGCAAACTCGCAACACATTTAATAATAAATTACATTTCAACTGTAGTGCAACCATAACTGCAAAGTGCAAGTGCTTAAGTACGTGACGTCATGATGTGAACTTTCATTGTCATTTTATCACATATTTAGGCGACTGCCGGCGGATGTGCGATGTAGGTCGCGGGTGTGGCTCAAGGTGCGCCACCGTGGGCTCACGACTCTTCCTATAACTGTAGGGATGTCGGAAGTGTTCAAAAGTATCGATATTTGTAAGCCTTTCGCCTGTCCAGAAAATATTTATATACATATAAAATAATGCGCTAATGTTTTCCCGTGGTATGATTATCATGTTCATGTGTTTAGGTTTTTTTTTTGTATATATTTATTGTATTTTATTATACCTATGATATTTATCATATTTATTATTTACATATGTATAAATAAACTATGTTTACTCTCTTGAAATTTCTTACAGAATTGCACCTACCACTGTTTGTCTCTGCATGACCTAAAGGTTGACTGGTAGAAAATGCCTAAGGCATTAAGTCCGCCTATGTACATTTGTGTGCTTGAAGTATTAAATAAATAAATAAATATATCGAAAATTTTTGACATTTTACACATGCTGGCGCTGTATTATTTTAAAATATGATAGGTGTAAAATTACCGCTACCGATACGTTTTCAATAATTGTTAGAAGAGATTACTCTTTATTGTACACCATAAAAAATCACAAATTATAACTTTAAGGGATACCTACATAGGGTGTTACAATGGGCGGCCTTTTCGCTAAAAGCGATCTCTTACAGACAACCTTTGTATGGACTTTATAGGGGAGGAGGAAAGATGAGTACCTAGGCAGTTTGTGTACTATTTTTTTATCGTTGTTTAGAAATATAAAAAAAAACAGTGGCACTCCGGCACTGGCGACAGAAATAAAAACGTACCTATCGTTAGAAAATAAATAATTGCAATCTATTGCTAGAAACGTAAGTATATTTACTTACATACACAGAGATGTCGCGAGTTCAATTTTCCCATCTCAATAATGTTCAAAAGTTTTCACTTCAAATAAATTTACATAAGTAAGGATCAAAAGAAAAATTGTATCGGTATTTCGATATTTTCCGACAAGCCTATATTGCTTCTTTGTTGCGACCTTACTGACATAATGGTGGACTATTAAGCTATTGTTGATGGAGACCCTTTTATGTAGTGTTGAGAGCAGTAGTAACAAAGTAACCCTACAATATATGTATATACCAGCCGGTCGATCCTGTAAAAATCTTCCATGAAAAACTTAAATGAAATGAGCCGTTAGAGATGTTTAGCGCTTACCTCCTCATGAATGACGGTGCAGTAAGCTAATGTTTCACGTTCTCCATTTTGTACTGCTTTTAAAAGCCTAACAACATATTTAGAATCTAATGTCAAAGTCAAAGTCAAAGTTAAATCATTTATTTCAATAAGCCCATTTAAAAGGCACTTTGGAACGTTGAACTTACAAGTTAAATAAAATATAATGATTCTAGTTGCCCCTTTCAAAAGGTAGTTTCGTATGGAGAAGAATGGGCAAGAAACTACCATACTATGCTAAGATAGATTAAGCATTTTAGTAGATAAGTGCATAATTATGTGGATAGATACATGGTACTCTCACATTTACAAATATTAAAATTACGGATTATTATTTAACAAATCAAGAAAATATTAAATAAATAATAATAAAAATAAAATACACAGTCTCAAAAATACAATGTCTAGGTACGCTTGAGTGGTGGGTGGGCCTGTAGATGGGTATATGATATCCGTCTACTACATAGCGAGACTATCCTGCCCTTTCCTTTGTTGTGAAAAGTCTGATGGATTAAGATTGTCATATTACCCCGGACCTAAGTTATGGAAGTCTTTGGCTTCCTCAAAGACCTCCGTAATTTAGCTCCTAGCATCGCCACGGGTAATTACCCCATGTAAAATACTACTATGTAAGTGCTTTTCTCCCATTCCTTCATCCCACTACTCTTCTTTACAAAATTGCGATTTGATTTCGATTGCGCCTTTCTGAGTACTCCCACTCAAACCCTCACCCGCACATACACTCACTTACACGCTCACTAACACTCACTCACGTGTCACACACACACACACACTCACATACACTTCTTTATACTTACACCCATTATTTTCTAATTGTCATAAACAGTACCTACACAGTATTTTTTTCTTTTTTGAAATTTGTATTTTTTTTCTTTTTTGCAATTTTTCTTTTTAGTTTATAGTGTATTTGTAGTCTAATCTTAAGTTTTTTATCAGTTATTATTGTTCATTAAGTCCAGCTTGTATATGTATTTCTCCACGTAAGAGCACTGACTTCCAAGATACAGTTTTTTACTTAGTTTGGAAGTTAAGAGTTCATGTAGTTAAGCTGCCTAATTATACATTGTGTCTTAGTTCTAAGTAGCTATTTTGTATTAGGCTTAATTATTTAGTCCAAATAAACTTATTATTATTATTATCATTACTTAGCTGCATCCCCTGAGACAAGAAGCTAATCCCAACATAGTATCTAGAGAAAACGCTAGGCAGATGATGATTGCTCGGAATTCCGACTCCACCCATATTACCATAAATGTTACTCCGTATACCATTTTTCTTTCATATTTGTAATAGTCAGGACAAATTTTTGTATGGGAATAAAATAGAGAAGTTTTGGTCTCATTTTCTCCAAAGCACAGCCGTGCAAAGCCTATAGCGCTAGTTTTAAATAACAATAACTTTCAAGCTCTCAATAAGCCTTTCACTTGACACCTCCTACCGTATCCAATGGATGGCATATTGCCTTTATAACACCCATGGGGACCGGTGACGTAAAAATGGTGGCACAAGGCGCGGCGAACTGTTTTATAACAGTACTTATTACCTTCCGAAGTATTGTACTGTACGACATACCTACGTGTATGTCGTATAAAGAAAGCAGACGTTTCTTTCTTTATTGTTCCTTAATGTTTATGGACTTACGTGTTGTAGGACTCAAGAGATAAAAAGGAATCTTCTTCTGCTTCTTCTAGAATCATATTAATTTAATTTATTTGTAAGTATAACGTTCAAAAGTGCCTGTTTTCAGGCCTAATTGAAATAAATGATTTGACTTTGACTTTGACTTTCTGTTGTAACTTTTCTCTCGTCTTTCTTACTTCTGCTAATAAGTTGGCAAAGTCGCAAAAAGAAGTCATATATTATTTAATTATGAAAGTAAACCAAAATCCCCCAATCCCCCAAAAAACAAAAACCCCCAATCTGCAATCCCCAAAAATACAAAAAAAAACTCAAAAAAAGAATCCCCCCCAATTCCCAGATCCCCAATTTTTTTTATAAGTAAGTAGGTATGTATTTTTTTTTCTTTTTAATTTTCCAAAATTTTTGAATTTCAGTTAGTCTGAGAATCAGCTCTTTTTAAACGTCATAATTCCCAAAACACCCGCATTTTAACACTTCGTGGCCTTTTAATTTCAGTCATCCATAAATGTATTTTTTCACAATAAACCAAACTACACGAAGCTAAATTATAGGTACACAACATGACATGTAGATCCAAATTATTTTTAAAAAGACACAAGGGAAATTTTCGGTGAAATATAAAAAATACAAAACAATTTATCTTCTTTTCGTGCAGTTAGTGGTGTAAGAGTTTAAGCCGTGGTTTTACAAGCTAGTATAATATATATTATAGACTACCGGATGTCACGCGGTTTAACTCACGTAGTTCCCGTTCCCATGGGATTACAGGGATATAAAGTAGCCTATGTCATTCGGGAATAGTGTAGCTTTCCACCAGTGCAATAGTTTATAAAATTGGATCATTAGTTCCGAAAATTACCCCTACATACAAACTTACAAACAAACAAACAAATTTACCTCTTTATAATATTAGTATAGATAAAAAAGTAAAACTTACAAGTTGTACGTTTGATACGAAAACGAATGGTAATGGTAGACTTGCTAAACACCAACCTACTCAAATATTGCGTATCAGCCTATTGACATTAAATCAAATTCGGTCTCTTTTTCCACAGCCTTTGTAGTTACAATTCCACGCTAAAGTTTTACGAAGGCCTCAAACCTTTTATAATGCATTTAAACAGATCAGATAAGCGTTGTAATAACATGAAAGGCATCTCGGAAAAGGAACTGAAATGTGAAAGCGAACCTCATGAGCTTGTGAACTGAGAAAGCGCGGAGTAGCTCGTAAATATTACTTAAAATAATACGCAGGCTAACAATACCTGAAGCCATTGTTATTTTAATACAATTTACCGGAATTAGTTTTGTTTACCAATGTGACTATTTCAACTCGTATAGTCGTATGTGCTTTTTAACTACTAGATACTACTAAGGCATCACTAGTTAGGGCCTCGGGTTTATAGTTAAACAACCAAATTATCAGTACCTAAGCACACAGACACAGCAACTCAACTTGATTGGGACTCTTCTGCGGCGCTACCTTTCAGTCGTATGATACGTTTATTATTTATTTATTTAATACCTACTTCAAGCACACTAAAGTACACAGAGGCGGACTTAATGCCATAGGCATTTTCTACCAGTCAACCTTTAGGTGATGCAGAGAAAAGCAGTGGTAATCCAACCCACGACCTCCGGCATAGCAGTCAGGGTCACTAACTACTAGACCAACAGGCCAGTCAAGCAATATTAAAAGCGTACTGCTTTAAGCAGCTCCAAAACCCATCCATTTTTCGATTGGCTATAACAATTCAAGACACGAGTGAACGTGACGACTTTTTTTTGTATGTCAGCGAGTTTGGGGCTTGGCTGTGTACCTCACAGTACAACGACTTACGCTTGACCTTTTATGGGGGAGTTGCCAAAAACCATAAATTATACAGACACTTAGGCACCAGGCCGCGGATGTCACTGACATTTGTTTTTTTCGGCAACACTCAACTTTCCAGTCCTATGAGTGAAAATGTAAAAGCAAGTTGTTTTATGCCAAGAAGTTGGATTTTTAACCGACTATCATTTTGGTTGTACGTTGTTTTGTGCGTATACACATTTATTCGGGGTACACTTTCCATGTTGCATTTAAATATTATTGAAGTCGGTTTGCAGTTTGGTTTTCTAAGCACGATTATTTATTATATTGCCTTACCTCAAACCACTTCTTTCCACGTTTCTACTTTAAACCTATAAAAATAGAACGTGTTCGCACCAAAAAGAATAATTGGTGCCAATTAGCTTTTACCACCTTACCTAATTAAGGTAATTCTACACTTTGCAGGATTCATTTACTTGATAGGTTGTAGATTTTGCGTCTATTTTAAGAAGCCAAAAGGTGCCAGCCCAAATTTGACTGATCTAATGGCAAAAAAATCTATTAACATTACATTTTCTCTGCAATATTTGAGGAGCTCACACGAGTCGATCGCAGGTTAAGTTACTCTTGACAAGGTCCATCCGTGGACAGGTGACAAAACATTACAAATCAGATTCTTCCGTGCTCTGGCTGTCATTTTGTAGATCTCTGATAGTCGTACGTAACGGGTAACGAGAGGCCCGAAAGTCTGACCAGTTTAACCAAGACGTATCGTGTTATTCAGTAACTGGGTTGTGGAGGTCAGACAGTCGCTCTATGTGAAACCCAAAATCCGGTTAAACTGGAAGCCGACCCCAACACAGCTGGGAAAAGGCCCAGCAGATGATGATGAATGTCTGCAATATTTTTCTCAATCGTAAACTTATACGTTTACGTTTACTGCTATAACGGTCTAGTAGTTGTGAGCTTTGATGTTCAACATGAGGTCCTTGAGTTCGAATCCTGGGTCAGCCAAAGCTTCATAATATTTATGTCCGTCTGGAATTTTTCAGTAGGTACCAATCCGGAGCTAGGCGGCTATTACATGGAACTTCAACTTTACTGGCGAAATGTGTGGTGTAGGTCCGTGTATGTACTATAGGCATAGTCCTTTGGGGATCGAAGGCATACATACCTACACTCACGCCTTTTTCCCATGGGGGTAGGTGGAAACAACAGAACGCCATGTCAAAGGCGTGTTTGCATGTTATGTTGTTTACTAATTTCGGAATTCATTTGTACGCTAACGAAAGAATGATACAATGTGTGAAAATTTTAATTTATTGTTTAAAATGTTGCAAAATTAATTAAACATGTGGCCTTGATAACTGGTTTGAACATCAGAATTAATTAACATAATTTGAGAGCTGAATTTTTAACGCCTCTAATCTTCCTTTTACTATGCGATTTTGAAATAAAAGTTAATAATTATACCACTGAACCTAATTTATGTACAAAAACAAACTAAGATTAACTTAGATTTATTTTCAAACATATCATTAAGTCTGCTCTAATTACCCATTGAGGCTAATTCGGGTAATTAAAAACATCGTCGTTTCTTAATTACGTAATACGTAAACAGAGAATTTGCACGCGCATTACTTAATTTATAGCACTTACAATAAATATTTATTAGTTTAATATCACTAAACTGTGATGTTTATAAAAGGAAACTTACGAGGAAATACGAAAAGATTGAAATTACGTAGGTTCCCTGCCGGTGTCGGTGTTTCCTGATAGCTACAACCTAGGGGTCTTCAAGTCAAAAGTGAACAGGTTGCTTCTAGGCAAGCGTGCTTCATCGTCGACCACATCATCGCTTACCATCAGGTGAGATAGTGGTCAAACGCGTGCCTATCAGTAACAAAAAAAAAAAGGTGCTTCAAAAAATAAGTAGGTATTCATCAAAACAAAAAAAAACATTGTACCTACTTGTGTTAATTTAATCGTACTTACTATATTAGAAAGAGTCGTAACGCCGACTGAATTTTAAATTAAAAAAAAAAACTAAATCTTTTTCCGCGTAGATACTAAAACTATTAAGTACAGACGCCAGCACATCAAGTTACTCCAATGTGTCAAATTTCTTTGATCGTTTTTCAACTTTATGTCAAACAAAATAACGTTTGTATTCAATTGGGAAAATTTGACACGTTGGGGTAACTTGATGTGCTGGCGTCTGTACCTACTTAGTCATAATTCAATCTAGAATAAATATAAATAATATTCCACAACCTCAATACAATATTCAACACGTTTAGGTAACGATCTTACAATTGCATTTTGTATCTTCATGTGGTGAATTTGCGTTAAAATTGTCTCTATGGCTACTTTTAGGTCTACAACGGTGTCATAGCTTGTTTTGTACACTTCATCCTTAACGTAACCCCACAAGAAATAGTCCAGAGGCGGTATTGAAAAAGGCGGTGGTCACTTCGAGCACCTACTAAAGTAAATTAAAGTATGTGGAAACAATGCATTTTATTCATTTTAGACATCACGTTTCATACAGACATTTACTGCTTAAGACCTACACAATCGATATCTAAATAGAAATAGTGTAGGTTTTTTTTTCAAAATAACCGGGTTCGATTCCCGAACGGAGTACAGATGTTTTTTAAAATGTATGAATGCAGTTTCTCTTTTTATTAAAATCGATGACATGGTTCCTCAGAACAGATCTTCGTATGTCTTATAGTTTCAGACTTTCCCATACTGACCCATTTGAATGAGACACCCTGTATATGAATATTGGAGCGGCAGCGGAGCGTACTAAAAACTCATAGACTTGTGTCCGGCAGGACACACTTTTTCGGACGAAAATTTTGTTTGTGATGTCCGGTCTATAGGTATTGAATGTCTTTGGTCCCGGCTGTCATTTGTAGATCTTTGAGAGTCGACGTTACTTGTAGTCAGAAGCTCGAAAGTCTGACAACCAGTTTAACCAAGGGGGTATCATGTTCCCCAGTTACTGTCTGACAGGCAGTCGCTCCATGTAAAACACTGGTATTCAACTGCATCTGGTTAAACTGGAAGCCGGCCCCAACATGGCTGGGATAAGGCTACGCAGATGATGATGAGATAGAAAAAATGATCGAATGCTCATCACACAAACGTTTATCTACGTCTTGGGTTAGATTCGAACCCACGACCTCCGGCTTAGCATTCAGAGCCACTAACCACTAGACCAGGCCAGTCAATATCTCAACATACCTCGCAAAAGGATTCAAGCTTGATGATTCTTAATAATTACGAAAATAATCGGTATCCTAATCACTCCGATAGTAAACTTTTTATCTGTACTGCAAATCGTAAAAGTACGGTTCGTGTACGACTTCGTTTTAATAACGTGAGCAACCTTGGTTTTATAGATAAGTGGAAGTTATTTAAAAAATTGGTTTAAAGATTGGCACAAATATTTAAAATAATTCTATTGAAGCAACGACCGGAAATGTTTTTAATATTTTAAGTTTCGAAACCTTTAATTACATTACTTTGCTAGTTATAATTAAAACTTCAAGAGTTAACTAACATTCTCCTCTTAATGTTTAATGCTTCACTTCCTAATTCATTTAACCTCCTACAAATATATCAATAAACATTACGCCTGTAACTTTCGAAGGGTTAGGCAGAGGTGTACCTACCTGTAGTACAAGGTCGCGCATGTAATAGGGGCCTATTGCCATCAATTAGGCACAAATCCAGACTCCGGGCTGCTATTGAAAAATTCCAGATGGAAAAACTCAATAACACTGCCCGACTCCGGGCTCGAATCCGGAACCTAATGCTCAGCCGTAGCTTGCGACCACAATAACAACAAGGCGGTCACAAAAACTGAACAAAAACAAAACTAAGCGTTTAATAAATTCTTCTCATCCTTATAAATGACATACCTAACTATAATGCAGAATACAATACATTATATTCAGTTTATTATTATTTATTAGTATACAGGGTGTAAAAAGACCGATCACGTAAAATATTGCTGGAAAAATACTTTATTTTACCACCTTTAAAAAAGAGATGCTTTTTATTGCGCGCAATGAAAAACACGACAACGCAACGCAACTTTCGATCAACTGAGCGTACGGCCGGCCGCGGCCACTCGCGCTTGGACAGTTGGACGTAGACCACAAGCGGGCGGTCGGCCGCCCGCTTGTGTTTCGTATCTATTGCATTTTCGTAACTTAAAATGCGTAATTTGTTTTGAAATACGATAATTTTGATAATGTTTGTTCGGATGAAAGTTTACTAACGATACTTGGAATAGTATTTTGAAAAAAATACGAAATCCAATACGCAATATTTGATTTCGTATTTTTTTCAAAATCGTATCTTAGATCTTCAACATCTCTAAAACCAGTGATTTCCCAGGTATGTTCTAGAAGAAAAAAACTATCCCAGTGAGGGGTAAAACATTCATGTAGTTTTCGTTTACATTAAGGGTCTTTTAACAGCCTGTATACAATGAAGGAAACATTAATTATATGTAGAAGTAACCTGCAACACGTCCTTAGGGAAATAACATACTCAGGCTAACCACAAAATTTATGCACCAATGTATCTAAATAGGTATAAAATTAGACATGATCACATGAAAGAACGATGATGTATTATAAATTGTGACAAACGCTATATTAATCCGTAATAGGGAAGCACATTAATACGACACACAGTATTTGTAATCAATAACGACCTTATATTGTAATAATGACAAACAAATGAACAATGCCACGCACATTGATCACGCCATTTAAATTTCCTGAAAATACATTATCCTGTATGGTTAAGCCAAGTAAAGTCATGTGTATAAAAAAAAGTCATTTATTCAAATTAGACTGACAAATCCGCACTTTTTGAACTTCATTAATTGCGTAAGATAGCCCCCCTAAACGCCTGCCCTAGTGTTTTTGCTGGGAAGAAGAAATGGCTTAACCAACTTCCCAGCAACACGTCTGTCTGGCATGTTAGAAGAACACGAGTTTACACAATATTGGTAATTAATAAACATAATCTAGCACACACCAATATCCATGATAGTAGCACAGTATAAATATTAATACAGTAGGACGACGCCTTTGGTCTCTGGAAAAATGCCGACAATTTCTACACGCGTTAGACTTGAATAATACCTCCCGCACTACGAACATCGTTTTGTTCGCAGTGTGGGAGCGGCTGTCCCGCGTCTCGCCCCTCACACCCCGCACGATTGCCCTGTCTAGACGGCTTCGTCGGACGACTGTATGTTTTTAGACTGTGATAGTAGTAAGTAGTAATAATAAAATATTGTAATTAATCGTGGACTGTCTCTTTGGGTCTTGTGGTCGCATTAGCTACAGCCAAGTATGAGGTCCTGGGATCGACTCCTAGGTCGGCCAAAGTGTTTTTAGGTTTTTCCATTTAGAATTGGATTATTATAGTCCTCAGTGATATGAAGGTGTCTACTCTTATCTCTTATGTTGATCAACAGAAATACTACAAATAAACATAGTCATTTACCACAGCCAGAAACAAAAATAAGCCGAAAAAGTTGGTAACGCTAAAGGCCCAAGTTGCGCCGGAAATTTTGTGTAATGTTAATGAAATAGAAGCTTACGTAAAGCCTAACGTGTATTATGTAAATAAAACAGCTGAAACACTTGAAGGAGTTGCGTGGCTAGTCTAGTTCAAGGTTAAAAGTGACGCACGGCTAGGTCACGGACGCAGATAAAGGTCTTTCAGGCTATGCGAAACTTCGCTGAATGAAGGTAGCCTAGAAACCCTAAGACATTCAGTCAAACAGGTGAATGGAACGCAAGGGTATCCACCCAAAACTTTGAGGAGGATATTCGCGTTAGTTAAAAGTTGTTTGTAACATACGAGGACTCTATTGCGACGAAGATGCGTGCAGAAGTGCCTTGTAACGGTCTTATTAAAATAAATGATTTGACTTCGACTTCAAAATAATGAGGTACAGACGCCAGCACATCAAGTTACCCCAATTTGTCAAATTTTCCCAATTGAATATGAACCTTATTCTCTTTAACACAAAGTTGAAAAACGGTCAGAGAAATTTGACACATTGGGGTAATCTACGTAGGTACTGGCGTCTGTACATCGTTTTGATACCTTCATCATCTTCTTAGCCTTTTCCTAAAGAGATTTAAAATACTATAGAGCGGGCATGTCAAGGAAATGTCATAGAAAAACTTTGATCCCATGTCTCAGTAACGCCATCTAGAATAATATATGAATATTGGAGCCGCAGCGGAGCGTACTACAAAAAACTCATAGACTTGTATCCAGCACGACAAACTTTTTCGGACGAAAATTTTGTTCGTGATGTCCGATCTATAGGTATTGAATGTCTTTGCCTTTTCCCAACTATGTTGGGGGCGGCTTCCAGTTTAACCGAATACAGCTGGATATCAACAGTGTTGTAGATGGACCGGCTGCCTATCGGACCTCCACAACCCTGTTAACAAGATACCCTTTGGTTAAACTGGTTGTCAGTCTTTCGAACTTCTAATTAAAATAAAAAAAAAATAAAAAAGCTTTATTGACACAAAAAATATTTACAAGTTGATTTTGGTAAACAGTAGGTATAATTATTCTGCAATTGAACACAATTCGAATGACCACTAACACCTAAACTAGGCCGAGCCTGTACCTTAGGCGTTAGATCCTTTCCAGGTAACTATCTACAGACGTGTACATTAAGATCTAGAAGTAAACTGTAAACAACTACTACTACTACTATATCTTTAACGACTGTCATAGATTTACAAATGACAGCCGGGACCAACGGCTTTACGTGCTTTCGTAGGCACGGAGGAGTCTTAATATGTTATGAATGGTCACCCTTCCACGGACCAATTTCTTCAAGCGTAGCTTAACCTTAGATCACCAGCCATCATCATCATCATCTTAGCCTTCTGGTCACACTTCGTTACTTTTTTTAGTTTTTTTTTTTTTTTTTGCCTTTTTGTCTCTATTACTTTTCATTGTGTCTTGTGTCAATGTCATGCATACCTGTTATTTGTATTATTTGAATATTGTTGACTGTGCTGTTGGTGTGCTTATTGTAAATAAATAAATAATCCCATGATGCTTAATAATATAATAATAATAAAAATCGTTTATATCAGGCATTGGCACCCATAAAATTACAAATTACATACCTACATAAAACTTAAAAATAATAAAAACAATAAACAAAGAAAGAATCAATAACCAAAAGAAAATAAAATAAAAATTACATTACCCTTCGCCAAGGAAGCCAGAACAAAATATGTCCCCTACTATTTGATAGGTACATTTATAGGTAGATTAATAGCAGTGTGGGTTGCACATTACTCATGTTAGCTCCTCCAAGGACTTAAGCTAAATGTGCTGTTGTCAATTATTAAATTAAGCAGCCCATATTTTAATATTACCAATATTAAGTTGATATTCACGGTGGGTACTACCTACTCAGCTTACAGATTTGCACATCACATATTTTTATGTTAGATAATCGCCTACTGCAAAAAACAGGCATTACTCTTATAAACATCATCGTCTACTAAATAAAGCACACAAGTTGAGACGTCACGGTCTGGTGCCCATGTTTCTAGATTATCTCGACACAAAGACTAAGGTCAACCTGTGCCGTATCCAGGCAAGCGTAGGCTGTGTGTAGTCATACCTGGGACTATAAACTATTGATGTCTATCATAAATCGTAAAATATTAACTAGATTTAAATTAGAATTGGATATGGATGTATAAAGCTTTTATTGAGATGATGGTAAAGGATATTGTCTTTAGTCAGCGTGGGTTTTTAGGCCTTTTGTGTTTAGATAGATATGTAACATGTAGTGTTATGTAAGAAATGAGGATATGTAAACATAGCACCCTTCCCTGTCTTCGTATAGATAAGTACAAATATTTCTTATGGAGATTTTTAGTGCCACTATTTCCCAAAAATATTTTTTCGTACAAACCTTGTCCTGACAATTTAATTATTAACACAACTAAGAAAAGTCGCGAAATTGCAGGTTGAGCCATTCTCAGATGGGATAATAGGTACCTACTTGAATCTTTCATATATTAAATTTCATAAATTTTAGTTTTTAGTCCCTCATCTAGATTACAAGAAAATTTTCGACACGTATTTTTCTTTTTTTCAAATTGATGGAAAACTGCTTACATTAAGTGCATTTAAGTTGAGGAGAGGGGGCTTGTAACGTCATTAACTAGTATTAAACTGTACTGGCTCGTGACGTCAAGTGACATTTTGACTCGATGTATCGCCGATAATTTTTGATTACGTCTCGTATTTTTATATACTTAGAACTTAGATTTACATTATTTACACTTTTCATTAAAGGGATTGTACCTACAGGGATTCTTACAAACATTAACATATAAGTAAGTAGTTTATCCTTCTATCATTGTATCACGATCTAAAAAAAAGAAAAGAAAACTGATACATAGGTAGTTTAATTTGCACAGATAGAATAAATAGACTATCAGTAGTGTTTATTCGTTGAAAATTTTGATTGGCAAAACAGCACTCAACTTTCTGACTAAAGTAAAAACACACATAAGTATTGGCTCACACAGTTTTGTCACTGTCGTCATAATTATAGTCCCCTTCACCAAAACAATCCATATAACCTATAGCTAGATAACATCACTTCAACACACTTACTGCCTTTCACATCTGTCTAAAAATTAACCAATAAATAATATAATAAAAACTTGCATAATTAGCGTAGAATATCTTTCTAATCTCTACATTATCGTAATGCAGATTGGCTAAGACTAGATCTAATTCTGTAGGTCGACACATTCGGAAACCAAAGACTGCACATATTGTAACCATCGCGATCGGTGGAAAATGACCAGTTAGGTAATCGATCCGACATTCTATATAATTTAGAGGTCGTCTGGTTATTTCAGACACTGTATTTGTTTGTGTCCTGTCATTTGGCAAAATACGAATCACAAAATTTCAAAAATATCTACTACTACTTAATTACATATTATATTTTTTGTAATACGACAAATTTGGTTTCAAAGCGTTGACTTGGCTTCACATGTCATCGAGAAATATCCTTCAGGCATCAGTACTCTCTCGATGCTTTCCTTCACCGTTTCAGAAACAAGTGAAAATTATACAATACCCACATGAATCCGAAAAGCCTTGGGTTTAAACCGGACAACTAAGTAGGTATCACTGCTATTTTCAAGCACATAAGTATGTTAAAAAGTATCAAAGAAATGTGACAGATAAAGTCCCTAGGAGGTCCCTATAAGGGTAATTAACAGTATAAACACAGTTCCAAAAATTCGTCACGATTATATTACCATATTTTCCCCACAATTTACGTAAATACACGTTAAACCCACTAATTACTATCCTTAAAGCCGGGATTAAACTTATCGGGTTTCGGCGAAAATGACATGTTATCGCAGATCGATACACAAAAATAGGATAGACATGGAAAATGCCGGAAACATTGTACCAATATGAATTGTGATTGAATATCGGAAGTGTTCAATGATAACGGATGTTATTGAAACTCAGATTTAACTAAACAAGTTAGACATGTTATCGTGAAAAATACAAAATGTAGTACGACGTGGTAAACACACGCAAAATGGGTTGGCACTAAGTATATTACAGCCTTCTCTCCCCAAGCGCCGCTCATTGGTCAAATTAAATAGAGCGTGCTTGACCGGTTTCCTGTAATACAGTTCCGTCCCATGAAATTACTTACTACTAAAATAATAAAACACAAGAATTGTGTGAAGACATGGGTCACAACTCTACTGCTTTAGAATCATCAAAAAAACACCTCGCTTTATTTTGTTTTCAAAACCACGAGAGGGCCGACGGAATGAAAAGTACAAAATTCACCTCTACTACGATTCTTTTATCCCCGTTTTACCGGTAAAAGGTACAAAGGCGAGAAACTCCAGTAGGTACAGACGCCAGCACATCAAGTTACCCCAATGTGTCAAATTTTCCCAATTGAATATGGACCTTATTTTGTTTAGCATAAAGTTAAAAAACTATTAAAGAAATTCTGTACATGATTATGACAGTTGATACCCAGACCGGTTCCAGCACTATACTCTATGGATACACTTACGTAACATCACCCGATCCCCTTTGTTGCGTCTACCTATCTCGTTACATTTAAGTTTTTTGTTCAAAAGTGAAATAAACTACATTTGGGAACAATGTAAAAGGTGAAGAAGTTGTTTTTACAAACAATGACCTTGTTACATGTAACTTTAGTTTTCGACATAGCTCATCATCATATCAGTCGAGCCATTACTCAACTATAACGTTGGTATAGCCTTCCAGCTTAACTGGGCAAAGCTGAATACCAGTATCACATTCAATGGACCGACAGTTTACCTGATCTTCACAAAACATTTACTGAGTAGGTAACACAATATAAATAAATATTCCACAGCTTTTCACACAACGCCATTTAGTCCCAAGTTAAGTTTGAGAGCTTGTGTTATGGGTACTAAACAGCTGATAAACATACTTTTATATTTCTATATACACACATATAATAGATAAATAACACCCAGACACAGAACAAATAATCTTGCTCATCACACACTTCACACAGACATTTGTCCTGGGTGGTAATCGAACCCACGACCTCCGGCATAGCAGTCAGGGTCACTAACTACTAGACTAACAGGCCAGTAATATGTTTTGATAAGACTATAGTTATCAGACTTTTAGGCTTCCGACTAACCGTAAGGCCACGAAAATCAAAAGTCGTTTTTTCAAATTAAGCTGATGACCAGCACTTTTTGAACGTTAATTAAATAAGACATTCCCCAAAAATTCTGACACCAGCCGGTCGATTTAGTAAAAGTCATGCCGCCGGGAAAACTTGAGTGAAGTGAACTGTCAATGCCTAGCATTAGTATGGAATGACAGCTCAATTAGCCCTCACTACGCCTACATTTTCGAACGCGGTGATTTGACCAGAATCGCTCTGCAGGTTGATCACTAACCACTTAAAAATAAGAAGATAATATTATATTTACTGTAATATAATTCACATTAGCCCAATATTTATGACTAGCTTTTGCCCGCGGCTTCGCCCGCGTGGATGTCGAAGTTCCGTCCCCAATGTTTTCCCTTTAAGGGTTGAATTTTCAAAAATCGTTTTTTACGGAAGACTTACTCTTAACTAAGAACACCCCTTCAAGTTTCATGTCTCTAATACCAGCGGTTGGGGCTGTGCGTTGATATATAAACGTAATAATTTTAGGTTAATACTTCCGGATAGACTACTTTCAAAGTTGATCCTTCCGATATGTAGGTAGGTATGCATAAAGATTTCTGGAACTACTGACCCGGGAAAGAGCGCCGTACAACTGACCATGTGTAAAACAACTGATACTAAGATCAACCTGCCCAGGCGTATTGATTACCTACAACCGTACCAAGTTTGGTTAAAATCCCTATAATAGTTTTTGAACTATGCGTGCACATACAGACAGAAAGACAAAACATTCACTAATTGCATTTTTGGCATCAGTATCGATCACCAATCATCTTCCAATATTAATTTTGAATAGATATTTAATGTGCATAATTATCTTCGTAGTGTGTGATAGTCCATTGAATTGTATGGCGAGCGATATTGTATCTTAAGATTAAAAATTATAATATCTTAGCCGTGTGCAGCGCCCTTTGGTGAACTCCACTGCGGGTGACGTAACCTACGACAAACTTATTATTTGCGGTTGGTACAGTAGACGGGTCTAGGGATGGAACCGCAAAATGAAGTTTGTTTTTTGTTGTATATATTTTTCCGGGATAAAAAGTACCCAGTGTGGTGCCCAGGATATTAAAGAATAACTATACCAAGTTTCATCGTAATCGAACCGGTAGTTTTGGCGTGATACCTGAACATACAGACAGACAGACAGACAGACAGACAGACAGACAGACAGACAGACAGACAAAAATTTTTTTAATCATATTTTTGGGTTCGGTGTCAGTCTAGTAACACCCCCTGCTATTTATTTTTTTGATATTTTGAATGTACAGAAATTTTACTTCTACAGATTTATTATAAGTATAGATTGTAGAATTCAAAAAGACATACTTAATGGTACACTAAAAGCTCGTATGCAAACTAGAGTGTGACGCGTGCTGGACGATTTCCTATAAGTACACAATGGGTTAGCTGAGCTGAGATAGAGTAATTTTCTTACTAACTGTTCACTCAGGGTTGCCAGTTTTCTAGGTAACATTAGGCGTGGACTGAGGTGTGACCTTCAGGCCTAGCCATATTACAAATTCTATTTCTATTATCGTAATCGATAAGGCGACAATAGCAAGAAAATGGCGTATATATGGATTCAGCTGTTTGTCAACTGTCAAGTGTTAACGAGTAGAATTTGCAATATGGCTGAAAATGAAATCCACTTGACAGTTGACAAATAGCCGATTCCATATACCTACGCCATTTTTTTTCTAAAATAAAAATAGAATAGTAATAGAATTTGTAATATGGCTTGGCCTGCTAGTTAGAAAGACAGGTCAAATTGTAGCTGTAAATGTTATATTTGGTACCAAAGTTATAACTAACTAGATTAATAACTTTTTTTTATAATCAAATATGGTTAATGGTTTAAGAGCTTTATTTCTCAAAAAGAATTACATTCACTTGCAAGAGAAAAAAACTTATTTCTAGTAAACGCGGTGACGCGACGGTTACAGAACAGCGAAAGGGTTTAGTTAGCACAGTACTAATCCGAAGATACCTTAGAACTTAAAATCCTCTAAAATGTGTTTGTTTAAAGATGTTTTGAAAGAGTACATGGACTTTTTATCTTTAACATTTCGAGGCAATTGGTTGTCATTGGCAAGCTGTGCTCCTCATACAGGATAGTATTCCTGCCGTAGTTTGTACCATGTGCCCGCAACACTATGTCATTCGGTTCTGTAGATCCAAAGATTACCCCATACAAACTCAAAATTTTACCTCTATAATATATTAGTATAATCATAGATAAATAGATAAATCATAGGTATATAGATTAATCCTTGTACCTACATTATGTATCTTATAAACACTCTATTATCAGAAACTATGCATAAACGATCGCGACAAATTATGTTTATTCATTCTTTATGACGCTTTTAATCGTGATTTCTAACGTAAGTAATTATTAATTAGGAAATGCTGTAGTTTTATAGAGATGTGAAATTATAGCACTAATACCAACTCTTCTTTGCTTTCTTACTTAATATCGACTCCCCATCTGCAGTGTCGATACTGGACGTTAACAGCATGTCTTCTCGCGGGACTAGATAGGTAGTTAGCATCATAAGCGACCATTTTTGTTCTACGAGTTCTGTAAGATTTTTGGCGGATCGGAAGGCCATGTACCTATAGTATAAGACCTATGCGATAAATTTCCTTACAATTATCAAATCATCAGGCTTATACGCAATAAGTGGAAACACTTCAAAATGATAACTATCTTTTGCTTCAAGTGCCAGCCCTAGGTCTGGACAGCCTGCATGTTGGTAGTGTAGGTAAACAATCATTTTCTAAGTAAGTACTTTCACTCAGTCTATCTAGCCAGACTGCAATCTGGCGCGTCTAATGTTCCAGGAAGCTAATTTCTTAGGTTGTGTTGACATAGGGTACAATCAGCCAATGAACATAAGAGATGGAAAGTTGTATCGATCAAAAATGCCCTTTTTTGGTCTAATTAAAATTAATTATTTGACTCTGAAAGTCATTATAAATAACATCTATTAATTACACAATACATTAATACAAAATTACTTATAACTAAAACGATACAACCTTATAATAATAATAATAATAAAAATATAATCTTCACACTAAATTAACTTATGTATGTTTTACAGTCAAAATTAAAAATAAAACAATAAAAGAAACAATAAACGACAATGACCGGCCTGTTGGTCTAGTAGTTAGTGACCCTGACTGCTATGCCGGAGGTCGTGGGTTCGATTCCCACCCAGGACAAATGTTTGTGTGAAGAACACGATCATTCGTTCTGTGTCTGGGTGTTATTTATCAATAATATGTATGTATTTAGAAATATATAAGTATGTTTATCAGCTGTTTAGTATCCATAACACAAGCTCTGCTTAGCTTGGGACTAGATGGCGTTGTGTGACAGTTGTGGATTATTTATTTATTTATTTTATAAACATAAAATTACACTAATCTTAAATCTCTTTGACCGATATCAATGATGTCTAAGATAAACTCAAAAAGTATTTGCCCGGATTTAAACCACAACCTCGGTTTCAATTTCAACTGCATTTTCGGTTTAGTTCATACTTAAAATAAGGTTGTAGATAGAACACAAAATATTCTGGAAGTAACAGTTTGTTGACATGTCTACGTATCATTCCTTAAGATACATAATTGTGATGTTGTCTGTACGCATTAATTAGTAGATATGGTATTAAAGCAATAAATTAATTGTTTTGTTGAAGGTAAAGAGGCACTCAAGCTTCTGGAAATGTTAACTAAGTATTTAACAATACCTAATCCATTGTTTATCGTTTGACACTTATACTAGTAATTGAAAATTATCTTATAATCAAGACTGTTGAAATAGTTAACATATCATAACCCAACTATTCTAAGGCAGAGGTGTATAAACAGAATTGACAATTTCACAATGATAACCTACTATTAAAATGATTTTTGAAAAAAATTAAACTGAGCTATAATATACATCCCACGATAGCCATAATAATTGTTTTCGTACCACTTGCTCAAAAAAGTGACATTCTATGCCACAAAAAGCGAACATAACAGTAGTCATTTTTAATCTGTTAAAAACAGGGAAAGAAAATTGTACTGGATTTCATTCATCCCCTAGGGAGAGAATGTGATTTAAATTTGGAATACTTACCGAAATTTATACTGAACTACATCTGTGTTTACACCATTGAGTTTGTATAAGCAATAAACATCTTTTTGAAAAAGGAATAGGCATTTAATACGCAGTTAGGATTATTAATTAAATAAAATTACGAAAACCGACGAGGCCGTATGAGCTTGATGCCTTTGCTTTTCCGACATAAAATATTAATCTAGGAATTTTCCGCGTTTTTGTTTTCTTTAAATATATAAACGTTAAGTTTATTTTAATTTGTTTTAATAAATAAGTTAATGTTCTAAAAATGCGTTTACTTTTAATTGTCAATATTTTTAATAAATGCTTATCTCATAAATTATTATTGTGTTAATTTTTTCGCAAATGATACGAAAAGTAGAGTATTTTCCTCGGTGATAAAGCTGTCTTAGTCTTGGGTGAACTTAAATCCCTCGCTACACTCAGCACTCGTCTTAAATCCCTCGCTTCGCTCGTGATTTAAGTTTTTAACACCCTCGCTACGCTCGGGAGTAAACCTCGAGTCCTTCGTTACGCTCGCGATTTAAATCGTCACCCGCGACAGAAGACACTGCTTTATCCCCTTGGTTAATAATCTACTATTTTATGGAAGACACATATTTTCTAAACAGAGACGTTCACAACTACACAAATATTTATTTCAATTAATAAGACACCAAACACATATAATTAGCCCCAATAATGCAAATTTCACAGATAACACTGGCACTGGCACATGGCACTCACCAACTATCGCAAAAAAAGTGTGATGTTCAAAAGTGTTGCGTTTAAATTATAACCTCAAACTTGAGACTTTGTATTACTTGCACATATTAATTTACCCCCTAACTGTGATAGGTGATTAAATTATCATAATTTGACCCAATGTTGAATGTGATCATCTTCATTTGCCTAGGTTTTACCCAACTATGTTGAGGTCGGATTTCAGTTTAACCGAATGCAGCTGAGTAGGTACAGACGCCAGCACATCAAGTTACCCCAATGTGTCAAATTTTCCCAATTGGATATGAACCTTATTCTGTTTGACATAAAGTTGAAAAACGATCAAAGAAATTTGACACATTGGGGTAACTTGATGTGCTGGCGTCAGTACTTACCAGTACTTTATATGGAGTGACTGCCTGTCTGAACTCCACAACTACGTGACTGGATAACTCGACCTCCCAAGATTAAACCCAATGTTAAGTGTCTGTCTATTTTGTTACTAAATAATTACGAATAATTTGTTATAATTTCATCCCAATCCATGTCTTTTTTCCTATTATTCATATTCAGTTTCTGGCATACCTACTTACCTACATTCCGAAATAAGAAACACTACTTATAACTTGACTTTAATTAACAACTAACAGATGTCACGCGGTTTCTCCCGCGTAGTTCCCGTTCCCGTGGTAATACAGGGATTAAAAGTAGCCTATGTCACCCGGGAATAGTGTAGCTTCTCAATGGTGAAAGAATTGTTCAAATCGGTTCGGTAGTTTCGGAGCCTATTCAATGCAAATAAACAAACAAATCCTTCCTCTTTATAATATTAGTAGGTTCGAGTATACAGGGTGTCTCATTCAAATCGGTCAGTATGGGAAAGTCTGAAACTATAAGACATACGAAGATCTGTTCTGAGGAACCCTGTCATCGATTTTAATAACAAGAAAAACTGCATTCATACATTTTAAAAAACATCTGTACTAATTGTAGTAATATTATAAACGTGGCCACTTCGAGCACCTACTAAAATAAATTAAAGTATGTGGAAACAATGCATTTCATTCATTTTAACCGACTTCAAAAAAGAAGGAGGTTCTATGTTTGTGTGTATGTATTTTTTTTTTTTTTAGACATCATGTTTCATACAGACATTTACTGCTTAAGGCCTACACAATCGATATCTAAATAGAAATAGTGTAGGGTTTTTTTTTCAAAATAACCGGGTTCGATTCCCGAACGGAGTACAGATGTTTTTTAAAATTTAAGTATGAATGCAGTTTTTCTTGTTATTAAAATCGATGACATGGTTCCTCAGAACAGATCTTCGTATGTCCTAAAGTTTCAGACTTTCCCATACAGACCGATTTGAATGAGACACCCTGTATATGTCAATGACTTTTTATTGGCGCCAAGTAACACTGATCATAAAATAATTAACTTAGCAGCTACACGAGGACACAGTGGCATCGTAATGTATTTACAATTCCTCTTTGTAACTCTAACCTTGGAGAGAGGATCGAAAATAATCAAAACAAAAAAGAACTTTTGATAGGGTTGTTAGTTTGTGAAAAGGTTAGGTAAACACGCCCCGCTCAGCCACCGCATCGCCTCGCTCTTCATTGCTCATTTCGTGCTTGCAGTCTTCAATCCCTTTTATAACTTATGTCGAACCATAAACTAAAATATTTTTTTCGAACAAAGTTTTTGATCACTCTTAATGAGTTTAATGTTTCAACATAACTCAAGATGATACTTTAATGTTATGGTTTTATGACCATCGTAACCTTGATTCGATCATTAGTGTCAATGACTCAATACCATTGTATGAGCCTATACATTTTGATTGCGTGCGATATCTATGTAAGGATTAACATATCAACGTGATAGGTACTAGAATTTGTAATAATTTTGATAAGGGCATTGAATTTGTACCGGTCAACAGCGTTTTTCTAGTCAATTTTCCTCCTTTTGCCAAAATACTTACTAAAATGTAGGTCGTACACGATTTTTGTTTCGGTCAATAATCTAGTTTATTCAAATATTAAAAAAAAAACTAAATTATTTTAAACAGATAGATACAATTAATTAACTAACGAAATTTTTCATCGGAATAATATAAAATTTAAACCGAATAATATTTTAATTGATACAGATAAAAGTAAGTATTAATGTAAATTATATTTTTCAAAATTTTGTATTAAAACTGGCTGCCCGACCAACATCTCTCCACATTTGAATCAACTTATTAGTTTTATTAGTTTGTGTCCTCTTCTTAGACCTCGGTACTTAATATTGACACAAAATTCCATAAGAATCGGTGTAGCCGTTTCGGAAGAGTTTCGTAACAAACACTGTGACACGAGAGAATTTTATATATTATAGAAGGTTAAGTCTAAGTCATGGTGACAGCCCTGCCAAATGGAAGGCTGAAATGTTCAATTGATAGAGTGATTAGTATTCACCGCACGATCATAAACCACGATGGATTCAAATGAGCTCTTAATTTGGCATGAATAACGGATTGAAGTATCATTGTTAGTGCTTGAAGAACGGGCCTTCCTTCCTATACGGAGACAATGTTTATATGAAATATTTTTGTTGTGCAGTTTGATTGCTTTTACTGACGTCAATCATTATTTAACAGACGTCGGGAACGTTATCTTATCTTCTTAATCTTATCCTCTCTCTTCTTCTTCTTATCTTCTTTTCTTTATCTCTATACACAATAGTGCGGACTCATATTATGTTCCATCTTAAGAACATAATATGAGTCCGCACTATTGTGTCATGTATTGTTATTTGTGACCTAAAATTCAGTGTTCCGTTCCCACAGAAAAACCGGGATACGGTTTTATGGGGCATAGTTTAAGTACAGATTTTTGTAAACATGGTTATTATGTGGAATTTGCTCAATGGATTGAAATAAAAGCTTCGGATTGCGTTACTTTGTCTTTATTTCTCGTCTTAATGTAGTTTACACGTCTTTCGTCGTCTCAGCTCTCTTCCTTTCATTTTCCGTTGACATTCATGTTACTTTTTTACTTCTTAAACATTCATTCCGTATCTCTTTCACTTCTTCACGATTGCATGCATTCAACTCTTTCACTCGCTTATGCTTCATATCCGTCATTCATCAACTTTACATAAAACCTCTTATCCTAAACAGATCCTACATAAATAATAATAATAAGCTTATTTTGAAGAGTTGTTTTACGTTAGTTAGGGAACCGGCTTCCGCAACCTCCATAGAAAGGGAAGATCCTACAACCAGCCAGGCTATCGCGTATCACCGTTGACTGTTATAGTGATGATCACAGGACAAAGCGTTAATAAAAGTAAAATTTAAAATATGATGATACGGAGTCACTTCTGCAACGTGTTACTTGATTATAAAACGCAAAACCTCCTTCTCGCAAACACCATCACACACAACACACACACATACACACACACACACACAAACACACACACGCACACCGTCACACCCAAATACACTCAGACACATAATATACAATAGATCCTTTATTATCATTTATTATTTTGTTCTCTTTGTTACTGTTTGTTTTATTTATTTTTTTATTTTCCTTTTGTCATTTGCCTAGTTACATATTTATAATGTAAGGGAAGAGCGGAGCCTTCAACTACAGGCATTTCTATGCTTAAATGAAGACTCCCTGACATGTAATTTATGCCAAAATGATATGCAATAAAGTTATTTTATTTTGTTATTTATTTTATTTTAAAAGATTAACTGTCAAACAGCAAGTTTCGTATTAGGTATCATCAGTGTGTATCTAGGATGACGTCGGCATGCTCACTCGCAGACTCACAGAGATGTGACGAAGCGCACCGTACCCCGTCTGGTAGTCACCGTAACTTGAGGTCCACTTAAAATGCAATTCCATTTTTTTGTAAATTCGCAGTTTTCATTAAAGTTCTGTGTGCATCTGGTGTGTACAACAGAACAGTCTGGTTGGCTACTACTGCCCGACGTTTTGTGTCGCGGGATCTTGTTATAAAGTGCGGATAACTTTAATATCGCGATGTAGGATGCTTCAGTTTTAGTTTGTATGTGGCGAGATAGATGGCGCTATACGAACAAGGTGTCAAAATTTCAATTTCGATCCATTAAACCTATATATCTAGATAGATAACCTAGCTTTGTTATGTAAGTATAATATTTTGATTATCTTAAATGATAATGCCCTTAATTAACTTTTAATTACATAGGTAGTCTGGTCTTTTAATTCATTTTTTTGTATTTAATAGGCAGATATGTAAACGAATATAAAGATGATTACCAAATAATAAAATGTTGCTGTCAACGGCGTGGAAATATTCTAATACTTATGTAACAATTTCTCAGTGATAACGATTGAAAACATTGAAAAAATATATCAAAGCGGACGTAATATTGAATTCAAATTTTGTATTATACTTACTTATAAATAATCAAGATGCAATCGGAACAACGTACAAGCCCAAAAGAAGAGAAAATCAATCAAGAAGAGAGAATGTTATACCGATCTTGTATTGCAATAGAGTAAAATTCTCCAAATAAAATGAATACAATAAGTAGAATGCTTACTTTTGAAAGAATATCTAAGACCTAAGTTCAATATAGAATTGACCTCATGTTTATTGAAAAACTTTCACCTACGTTAACTATACTTACTTAATTAACTTGAGTCATCTAAGTGAAAACTGACATCAGTTACCTACTGGTGCTAAGTGTCTAACCAAACCGACACGACTGCTTAAGCTAAAGGTAACAAATTTTGTACATGGATAACTGAAATGTGCTCAATTCTACTAATATTATAATTGCGAAAGTTTACATATATGGGTGTTTGTTACTCTTTCACGCAAAAACTACGGATTTTAATGAAACTTTACAATAATATAGATTAATCATATCATAATCATTTATTCACAAGAAATGTGGTTACATAGTGGTGGTTAGGTAATTTTTATCCCGTCATATTCTACCACTACTACTATTGAACAAAATGTATTAATCAATAGATTTTACATTAATTAACTAAATTACTAATTAATTTTAATATTATTGTTACTGATTAGTAACAATAATATTAAAATTGATTAGTAATTTAGTTAATTAATGTCAAAGTGTATTTCAATAATAAATAAAATTATTGTATCAAATTAAGTAATTGTACGAGATTGCAAAGGACAGCGAAAATTATTTTAGAAGTCAAGTACTGTGTTGTATTATACATCAAAACAACACATAGACTATGTGTTATTTTGATGTATAATACAACACAGAACATAATAAATGTAAAGGTAATAAATGAATTGTCCAAAATATAACATTAGGTCTAAAGAAAGTAGAAAAAAATCGATACGAAGTCGCAGTTTTTTTCAGGCACCAGCTAGTACTTAATAAATCTTTATTGAATTCCAAAATCCAATTCCAAATCGAAACAAAATTGAGATAAAAAAAAATCTGTAAGGAGATCTATTTTAAACACTTCATCACGTCGACTACTTCCTACGCAAACATACCATTTTAAACTATTCCATAATGAGAATAATTTGCTGTGTAGCAGTTTATTTGTTGTATCTATTGATGTGTTTCAAAGGCTATTTTCATTAGGATAAAATATCTCTTCGCACTCCTACATTTCGGAAGTGCATCAAAGATCTACGGCCAGACAGACATCCGTCGGATACAATTTACAAACATCAGTCAACTATCTACAAACTTTATTTGTAACATTCTAGCAGACGTCCCGCGGTTTCACCCGCGTAGTTCCTGTTCCCGTGAGATTCCAGGAATAAAAAGTATATTTCATCCGAGAATTAAATAGTGTAGCTTTCCACCAGTGCAATCATTTTTAAAATTGGATCAGTAGTTCCGAATATTACCCCCTACATACAAACTAATAAACATACGAACTTACAAACAAACAAACAAACAAATTTTACCTTTTTAAAATATTGTATAGATAGCATACTAGCTGCCCCGGCAAACTATGTTCCGTCTCAGAATCAATTTATGACTTGTCAAATGTCAAATTATCATCTGATAGTGATCTAGGATGACTATTTGTTAGCGTCTGTCATGTCATCAATAATGGCGCTGCATTTAAAAAGTTGTTTCAGAAAACTAATTTTCTTCCCATTATTTTTTTGAGACAAAAGATTGCCTATGTCCGTCTCTCTCTATGATCTATCTCCGCTCGCCAAATTTAATGACAATCCGTTCAGCCGTTTAGCCGACAACCAAACAGACAAACACAGTGACTTTCTTATTTATATTAGTGTCTATACCTACTATGGATACCACTTTGTTTAGCGATTGTAACCGCAGGGTGATTGACTTCCACGGACGTTTTCGGGACTTGCTTCACCAAAAATAGTCCTCAGCTTGAGCTAAACATACAAACAGAATCCGCACACGGTAATTAAAACCTTAGTCCGAAGACATTACGGTGGGAAGTGGAGTAAAGCATAGTTTGTATTGTAAGGATACACACGCAGAATACAAAAATGCGAAGAGAATTCCGAATGAACGTAATTGGACACGTTTCCGAATTGAATGTGAATTTGGTTATTGGAATATAATCTGGGGGATTTAGTCTGGTCACGAATTCATGAGGTTCAGAGTAATTTTATGTTCGGTTACCGATGGACTAAGGCTATTACAGAATTTTCACAGTTATCTCTATCCACATGTGTTAGCATTGGCTCCACAAACAAATTAGGTAAAACAATTCTTTTTGTTGTTTGGAGGCATGAAGAACAGGGTGTAAATCTCCTCATCCACCAATTGAAAAGGGAGGATCCTCCGACCAGACGGGTGTTGTGTCTGGTGGGCTAACTACTGCCCGACGGTTGTTGTCGGGAACTTGTATACGTTCAAACTGCGCGGATAACTTTAATAGCGCGATGTAGGATAGTTCGTATGTGGCGAGATAGATGTCGCTACAGTTGTTTAAAAGTCACATCCAAGTTTCACCATAAGGTAAAATACCGGGATACTGAGGGGAATCACTTTTATTCGCTATAATGAACTTTAAGATCATATTGAATTATGTTTTAATTATATTAGCTTGTTACTGTTATAATACTTCAAAGCGCAACGCCTGGTTCCCATAGACAGAGAAGGTACGAGCATTAAACATCACGTTTGCTCAAGACGGGTTGGCAATTTCAATCTCAGATTAATTAAGTTTATAGCTCACGATGTTTTCCTACATCGAAGTCCTAAAAACAATTTAAAAAAACCTATAGATCTCTGCGAATATGGTACAAAGATCCTACCTATTGACTTGACCCAGTGGGTAACTAAAACAGTCGGCGTTCACTGACCGGTAATGTAATGAATTGGGGCAGGCGGACCGCACCGCACGCGATGTCGCTTTAATATATTAATTTTGCGAGGATTGACGGAAACAATACCAACAACTTCTGGCAAGAAAGGGGACAGCCATGGACTACGAAAACTCGAAATGGGGGGTACTGTTCCAGTAACATCTGATCAAAAGCAAAATATCATTGCAAACCTCACATCAGCTTTTTAATACAAGAATTTATAAAAGAAACTGTACCTACTGGGGTGTCCCATTTTGCCCATTAAGTCAAGTATCATAATAGATACTGAAAATGGTAAGAAAAATGAAAACCACATGAGATGTGGGACAGAAGGGGTTGGAAGTAGAAGCCAGCTCATAGATCACAGAAAAGCCAACCTAAAAGACAGCCGTTGGTTCACAATGAGCTTCAACCTCAAACGGCTCGAATATTATAACTACAGATAAGGTTATTATTAGCTTGAGATTCTCAGCAGTCCCACCGGCGGGACCAGCACAGCCTAACACAGACCTAGGAAGATAAAATGCCTCAAGGGAATTGACACAAGTTAGATCACACACTCAACTGGCGTTCATTAAATTTGGGTTCGAGAACTTATTATGCATACCAATACGATGACCTCATAAAATAAGTTACAGCACAGGCTATTTGTGATGACGGCTAAATTAGCAGAAAGGCCATAATTCTATTCGAAAACTGAAGGTTTAAGTGGGCAATCTTGTGTTGTAAACACAACTTTATGGATTTCAAAGTTGAATGGCATGGGGAATTATAAATAGTGCTTGCTATATATAACTTAATTCAAAGGCAATCAAGGTCTGTTTCATGATTAGTCAAATTGGTAAGTCAGTTTCTCAATATGTAAGTGAACCGTAATGTTCTTTTATTTGAGAAAAAAATAACTTTAAACCAAATTTGAACTACTTATCTTCTTCTTTGATTTATAAAATTCCCGGGTCACAGTGTTTGTAACTAAACTCCTCCGAAACGGCTTGACCGATGTCTTTAAAATTTCGTGTGTATATTCAGTAGGTCTAGTTTTCTCAGGACGTATGTTAAATAAAACTAATAAATTGATTCGAAGTCGGAATGAAGTTGGCCGGGGTCTGCTAATTATTATTATAGGTAATTATAATAAATCTACTTGTGTACTTGCGGGCGAGACTATTGCAACCAACCTGGAAACAATGGCTCGTATAAATCCACATGATAAAATTCCATATTTTCAATCAAGGTACTAATACGAGTCTAATGTGTATATGACTCATAAATAATATAAATTATCTAATAAATTAATAAGTACGGGACGTGAGAATTATGTTACTGGGTCAATGCAAACGGACACTTCATAAATGTATGGTCCTATCTAAAAGGGATGACTTATTAATGCGTTCATATGCAACAGTGTCGATGACGTCAATCGTACATTGTAATAATCAGCTCTATCTTTGGTTTTGCGTGCGTTATTCGATTATCTAAATCGATAATTTGCGATAGGTTTTGTTTTTCAGCTGTTCCCAATTACCGTGGAAAGTTAAGCGCCTTACATGATACATCTGATCAGAATTTATTCATTTAACCTACACACCCCCTACCCATATACACCACTAATTTTTAATTAGTACAAATACTTAGGGGGCTTATTCTAGACGGTCTTCTCATTATATTTGTAAAGTATCAATAATTAATAATAATCATAAACAGCAAAGTTATTAGCGTTCGTTTATATCCCAAAAAGTCACCCAATTTATGGAAATATTGTACAGGCTATTCATGACATAGTAGTATTAATTAATCGTCATCTCTCGCTCACGTTCGCGTGATTTCGCTCAAGCATGCCCCGCCTCCAACACCTGGTTTCGTTATTTAAGTTTAATTAAATAATGGCATATTTAAAAATTGCGCTTCGTTTTTTTCACTTTTGATTACGCAAATATGATCAGTAACAGGTACGGATACAGCCCATTTTGTTTTGTACTAATTTAAAAATAGGGGTGTATACACATATGCTTAACTTAGCATAGTATTGCATATCTACTAGTACTTTGCTTGGAACTTTGTCTTCGTATATTTCGTACTTTAACATCCCCTCCACTTCCCCCCCCCCCCCTAATAGTTTTGAAAAATAGATAACCTCCACCTTTTTTGTAAGTCGGTTATTAAAATACATGGCATAGGTAAGTATATTGTATTTTTCGTACCACTTGCACAAAAAAGTGACATTCTATGCCACAAAAGCGAACATAACAATAGTCATTTTTAATCTGTTAAAAACAGGGAAAGAAAATTGTACTGAATTTCATTCATCCCCTAGGGAGAGAATGTGATTTAAATTTGGAATACTTACCGAAATTTATACTGAACTACATTTGTGTTTACACCATTGACTTTGTATTTAAAGCATTAAACATCTTTTTGAAAAAGGAATACGCATTTATTATGCAGTTATAATATTATTAAATAAAATTACGCAACAGACGAGGCCGTATGAGCTTGATGTCTTTGCTTTTCCGACAAAAAATATTAGTCTAGGAATATGCCGCGTTTTTGTTTTCTACAAATACATAAACGTTAAGTTTATTTTAATTGATTTTTATAAATAAGTTAATGTTCTAAAAATACGTTATACTTTTAACTGTCATTATTTTTAATATACCCTTATCTCATATTATTATTGTGTTCATTTTTTCGCAAATGGTACGAAAAGTAGAGTATTTTCCTCGGTGATAAAGCTGTCTTAGTCTTGGGTGAACTTAAATCCCTCGCTACACTCAGGACTCATCTTAAATCCCTCGCTTCGCTCGTGATTTAAGTTTTTAACACCCTCGCTACGCTCGGGAGTAAACCTCGAGTCCTTCGTTACGCTCGCGATTTAAATCGTCACCCGCGACAGAAGACACTGCTTTATCCCCTTGGTTAATAATCTACTATTATTAACCGACTTACAAAAAAGAGATGATACTCATACATCATGTGGTTTCTATTAGTAAAAGAATTTTCAAAATCGGATCGGTAGAACCATAGATTATAACGTCACAAACTCACAAACTTTACCTCTTTATAATATTAAGTATAGAAGTATCGGCAAGCTTATTTTTAGTTAAGCGAAATACGAAAAGAGGTTCATCATTATGGACAACTATGAAACGAACCATGAAATCGCGAAAATAAAAATCAGCTGGTGGCATCATAGTTTCTGCTTACCTCCATTGAAAAAAGACGTCAGTTCATGTCCGTAAAATAACAATTCGGGGTAATATCAGATAACAGAGCGTTAAACAATGACGTATTATAAATAGACGCTTCATGCAAGAACATCACCGCACTCGAAAACGGCGACAAAATACTATTGGTATAGCTAGATAGATATTTAGACACACGGTAAAAGGCAAAGAAAATCAAATGTCATCTACGCAATTACTGTTGTTAAAGAAAGTAATTTTACTATTTTATCATTTTAATGTCAAGTTCAACCGCGGCACAGGTTTGTACGCCACTAAATCATTGTCCGGTAATTACCTTGCGTTCATGTTACTACTACAGAGCAAGGGCAACGTATCTATGGTTCAAATATCATTGGCGTTAAAATACTCCACACTTTCTGTGAATTAACTCCGCTACCCTAATAATTCCACGAAATCACCCACACTCATTTCATGAGTAATCGTTTAGTCTTGCCGGAACCGTCCCGTGTCCTAATGTCATGATATTTGAGTAAAATGTCAGGAAAGTTGACATTCCCACAAATATCACGATTTGAGCTAATTGAGCCGCAGACATACTGCAATACGACACTTCAGTGTTTCGTTCTTAGTCGTAACGTAATACACTTTTATGCCATTGTAAAAACGTTTTTGTGACTTTTTACAGTTAGGTACCTACTGCTTATATTTGTAACATAAAACGTGGTCTAAAGGACGCCTTTACGTGTTTCTAGAAATATTCGATACATTATATTGCTTTCCCAGTTCCATTTTAATGAATTAGAAATCACACTTTGAGCTTTTTATGATCTCAAATTAGATATAATTTATTCATAACTATTGTGAATAAGTATATTAATATGGTACAGCCATATGGGAATTTTTCACTCTACGTTTTTACTAAAGACATAAAATTAACTTACTTAATGTTTATATGTTTTTCTATCAATGGCTATTTGCAAGACTACGTTTCATACATATTTAGGTTTTAGTGTCTAGTACTATCAAAAAGCTTATCATGAAGCTGGTAGATCAATAATTTAGGTACCTATATATTACAGAAACCTATGTTATAAGCGCAAGAATTGGTGTAAGCAGAGGTAAAGTCAAAGTCAAACTCAAATCGTTTATTTCAATTAGACCCATAACAGGCACTTTTGAACGTTAACTTACAAAATAAAATAAATTAAGAGAATGATTCTAGTTGCAAGCAAGGGATGTGGGAAGGGTTACTTAAAGTATTTATAAATTACTAGCAGACGTCCCGCGGTTTTACCCGCGTAGGTCCCCGTTCCCGTGGGAACACAGGGATAAAAAGTAACCTATTTGTTAATCCAGGATGTCAGCTAACTCCGTACTAAATTAGATTAAAATCCATTCAGTAGTTTTTACGTGAAAGAGTAACAAACATCCATCCATCCATTCATCTATACATCCTCACAAACTTTCGCGTTTATAATATTAGTAGGAAATCGTAAAAGAAATATTCAAAAATATGTCTAAGTACATCGATAATTATCACATCGATATTTTAACTTCAACCTTTTGAATTATGACGATTTTCTCGATAAGTACAAGAAGATATTTATGGCACAACTTATTTGTCCTTCATAATACCTATCGCTAGAGAATATACATTGAATGAAATATATGCATACATCGCTATGTTTTTGCCTAACCTATTATTGTATAAACAGAAATTAATTGCCGCCAGGTGGGCCATCTGTAAACCAATTACCATAAAACAATAGCTTACTAATTAACAAATTACAGTTTAACAACATACCTACAACCATTCATCTTTCCGCTCAATCATCGATAACAATAATTACTACTCGTATTTAATTCCGTCTCTTTACAAAACAGCCTACCACTGTTTATACTATCTCATTTAGCTTCTAAAATACAAATAAACCTTTATTTGTATCCAACAAACAATGCAACACAGTATTTACCGTTCCCACGTCGTTAATTATCTTGTAAACATGATAATTGTTAGTTACCCTTTAGATCTTCAGTGTCTCTTGCTTAGCCAGGAGAGTGAGTCCAATGTTAAGTGTTCAAAGATGAGCTATAGCCATTTCTATCATGCCTGTGTTAGCTCTACAAAAATGGGCTATCAGTGTGATTTTAGTGACTTTTGTTATATTGTTTTTGTGAGTGCTAAACTGTCGAAGGCATGGTAAGTTATAAATATTGAGATACACGACAGAGGGTCAGAAATGAAAGTTTTAAGTCCTTATAATATGCTATCTGCGTTAACCTCTTGCAACGTTAGGAGCGAACATCACATAATATACCACATCATTATTAGTCATTGTTATGTTAGACCTATAACATCTTCTACTATTGCGAAAATAATCAGCTCAGCTAATCTGTGGAGTTACGTGTAGAACCTATATAAATGTATTGAACAGCATTTTTTTGCGATTGTAGTACATGCAAACACGACTGCACATCATGCAATCTATCCAAAACTGACAAATTTTCTTGTGGCTTTGGTGGTTTTGCTTTGTTCGTTATTGGCCACCGACTTCCGAAACTGGAGTTATTTTTCACCTGTTAGTTTTTTTTTAAGAAGTCGGTTGTTTTTTTTTTTTGAAAGAAAGTCTTTCAAAACTTGAAAGTATCATTGAAATTGGATAACAATTGATAATGAAGTTCTATCTAAACATTAATCTGTACCTACATCTCTGGCTTTCTCTGGCAAACATGAACAAACTAGTAAAAAAGTTGAAAAGTAATCAAAGAAGTTTGACAGATTAGGGTACATACATGATTCTATATTCCCTGTGTTAAAATTTTACATCACCCTTTCCTAATTTTTACTTTTTTACTGATTTCATTTGACTTTAAACTGTTAACCAAGTACCTAAACCGTTTACCCAATAACTGGGTTGTGGAGGTTGACAGGCAGTAGCTCCATGTAAAACACTGGTAGGTATTCAGCTGCATTTGGTAAAATCTGGTTATACTGGAAGTTGACTTCAACATAGTTAAGGAAAGGTTAGGCAGATTACCGTGATGGTGTTTAAGCCTTTCCACCCTTCAACTTTCTGTAATTACCATGAAACTAATTCACCTTCTCCTTTGTTTACAGGCTGTTGCGGCCAGTATCAGTTACAGGCATGATGGAACATGCGCTGGTCCACCGTGAGCGAGTCGGTGTGCAGGACTTCGTTCTGCTCGAGGACTTCCGCTCAGAGGCCGCTTTCATCGACAACCTGAGGAAGCGGTTTAACGAGAACATCATCTATGTAAGGACATTTGGTTTATTATGTTTTATTATCCTCCTGCCTTTCATCATTATCATCAGCCCACAGTAGTCCACAGTTAATATTCCACAATATTCCACAACTTTTTCACACAACGCCATCTAGTCCCAAGCTAAGCTAAGAGCTTGTGTTATGGGTACTAAACAGCTGATAAGCATACTTATATATTGCTAAATACATACATATTATAGATAAATTATACCCAGACACAGAACAAATGATCGTGCTCATCACACAAACATTTGTCCTGGGTGGGAATCGAACCCACGACCTCCGGCATAGCCATTTTTAAAAGTTTTATTATTATTATTATTATTATTATAGCAGTCAGGGTCACTAACTACAAGACCAACAGGCCAGTCTGCCAGTTGTACATATGCCTCCCCTAATGAACGCCAAAGCGCCCTATATTTAGCTCGCCGCATCCAGCATCGGTGGTCGGTTCTTTGCGAGATATGGCCGGCCCACTGCCACTTTAGCTTGCTAATCCTTGTCCTTGTCCTTGCGAATCCCCGATGGCATTGGTTCGTTCTGTCCCTACCCCAATTAATTTGGGGTCGGGATATTAGGTCTACTTCTTCCATACATCTCTATTTACCCCATATCCACCTCATATCCTTTCACACAATCTAACCATTTTTCTTTGGTCTTCCTCTACTTTTGTAACAAAAAGTTATTCCTATTACAATTTATTAAGGAATGAAATCTATCCATGATTTTTTAAAGCCGAAGAGTGTCTCTGGAAGTACCTGTCATATTTCTAAAAGCATTTGCTTAGATCCCGGGCGTAAACTGGTTAATTAAAAGTCAATGATGAAATGGATTCTTCCAAAATTAGAAACTTGGCATGTGATTGGACTGCTCTAAGTCTAGCAATGGACAGCTGATGACTGAGGATGATAAGCATAATAATGTACTGACAATGACCTTCTTTTCCACAGACATACATCGGGAACGTGCTCATATCTGTGAACCCATACAAGCCTTTGCCCATCTACACGGAAGAGAAGACTAAGCTCTACTACAAAAAGGCTTTCTTCGAGGCACCACCACACGTGTGAGTCTTCTTTACTAATGTTTAAGTCGGAATATACGTCAGGTTGTTGGTGGAGCAATGGGCATGCTTTAGGGGAATGTACATACAGACTTTGATTATGCGATAAACGCGTTTGTGCTAGCAACCCACCTCGGCTTAGCACGGGGAAAAACATTTTTATTGAGGTTTCCATGCATAGTTCTTCATTCCATTCAAATTTCAGCTTTATAAGGTCAGTAATTTTGGATGCGTGGAGTCAGTCAGGACAAATAATTTTATAAGTTTGACCCTATGGTCAAACTTATTAAAGGACTATTCCTTTAGTAAGAAGCCGATTATTTTTGTGGTACCTAAACTACGGCCAACGGAACTAAATAGTATTGTTGCTTCACAATATAAAATTGTAACTAAGTTACTTGAGATTCACTTTCAACTGTCGAAAAAATAGGCTAAGACGTTTTGACAAATAAAGTACGTTACTTATTGCCCTCAGTACGAATGTCGAAACGGAATATACCATTTTTGTAATCAACTGTGAAATTGCATATTTCCAACTAGCTATATATCAGTTGCCTAGTCTAGACTACCACGCAAGCACTGTCTGTTGAAAGATAAAAGATATTGTTAAGTGATAATGTATCTTTCGGACACGATGATAATCAGTTAATACTCGTTAACTAGCCAGGCTTAGCATAGTATTATAATAAAACGGATAAAATCTAAATTATTGTAATTTAATAGTATTTTATTCGTATGTAGCATGTAGCAATGCAGCGGCTAGGTACATTCCTGATAAATTTTAATGATAAATTATACTGATTTCAGTAAGTAGATTTGTATAAACATTACAAAAACTTTTAAAACAAATATTCTTTTTTAAATAGCGAGGTTGTCTTTATCTGACTACTCTGAAAAGAAACGCCGAAAGAAACTCAGACGTTTACAGTTTTGTTTTTTTAAGTCCAGATATTTTCTTGATCAGATCAAATAAGAACTGTGCATATTAGTGACTCAAGTCAAATCATTTAGTTTGTGAAACATAGCTATAGGTTTGTATACAGATGAAATATGTAGAGATTATGCTTACTAAGTATATTTTGACAAGTGACGGTAAAATCAGGAGAAACACAAAACAAAAGAGATTGCCCAGGAACAGTACTCTTGAAAAATCACTTGTGTCTCAAGTCTTTAAACGACATGAAATATCTAAAATAAAAATATCTTTTTTAAAAAGACTTAATGATCATTTAAAATGGGATAGTTTTTTGAACAATAATTAGTACTTTTATGTTTCCTACGTTATAGAACGCCATTTTTTACTATCAGCTGTCAATACTAGGGATGTTTATTTTTAACCGCCTTTAAAAAAATAATTTTACGTTACGTTTTTTTCTTTTGCGGGTAATGTGCATACCTACCTACATAAAATAAAACGATATCGATTTTGTGTTGATTGTTCAATCTATTATTGTAAAGTAGGTAATAACAGAGTTCTAAGTATAGTATTTTTAATATCAGTGGTTGTAAACGACGGCATCGGCGCCAAGTGGTATTCGTGAAATATCACTGGCTGGTTTACGGAAATCTATCTCTCATCAGTATGGGTACAACCTTATTTGACATTTATTGCGTCTGTCATATTTTTGCAATACAATACTGTCATTTCTACTGGTTTTGGTACGTTGTGCGTCGAGTCGAGCCTTTTAGTTCAAAAACAAATATGCTTCAAAGACACCAAGCTAACCCGTAAACCTATTCAGACCCTTTTAAATAACTTTTCAACTATTTTTTGGTCTAACATAACCTCAAAATAGTAATTTCATTTTTGTAAATATCTCGGAAATGCCATTGTCGTTTGTGTTAAATCTTTTGAGGTAGTATATAGACATGCCATCGAGTATTTTAAAGATAATTTGATGAAGACACAACAATGTTAAATTGAGTACATTTGTCCATAGCGCCGTGGGCATTGTCCTTTCACGTTTAAATTAGAAACAAGAAAATTAGGTATCTACGTCAATGTTCAGTTAATATTATGTCGTCGTATTGTATGTCATGAGATAAAATTACCTTGGGTACCAGAATTCATTATACTACTTACAATTTTTTTACTAATTTGAGTTATATATAACTTAATAGATTAAGTATAAAATTATTAGTCTGTAAGTGGAACTGTACATTCTATCTGGAAATAAATATCTTTATCTTTATCTTTTAAAATGTCTGAACTATGGTATTTTGAGGAAAGAACCACACACGACCGTACTGATAATATTAAAATCACTTTAATGTCCGCACCAGATGCGTTGAGCGAAAATTCCAACTTTCACAGGCGTAGTTAAAATTTTCGGGCCGTATGTTTATGTGGACTGCATAGCGTTCCATAAATGTTGCCTACCTTCATGAGAAAAAGGCGTGTATGTATATAAAGGTAACTGAAAGACCACCCAAGCTTAGAACTTAATAGGTACAAAAACATTAAGGTCGCATTTTCTCTAATTCAAAATCATCTGGACTATCGAGTCGAATGCCTGAGAGGAATCTAACAAGAGATACGAATGTATCATCGAGCTTATCTTTGACCACATTTGACGTGTGGGAAATGGGAAAGTACAATGACAAAGTATAGATGTGTCATTTTTTATCTGCGCTTATCAGAAATAGATGAATGCAAGTGCCTTTAGTAAAGGTGTGTAGGTTGAAGATAAAATGGGAATGGAGCCTATGTTAATGGTGAATGCTTTCAGTTTTAGTGAACATGATTGATAGTATTTTTAGAGTAGTTGTTAGCAGTGCGAAAGTCTGACAACCTGTCTAACCATGGAGTATTATGGTACCCTGAAGCTGGGTTCTCTTCTACTTCATTTCGTTTCATTTGTAAATAACCTGGAGTCAGAGTTTATGCCGCCCATGGGCCTCTAGCTTCGTATCTGTCAGGCTGTCAGGCATGCAGGCTTACTCACGATGTTTTGCAAACAAGTGACAATTTAATTTTACAATACACACATTAATCCAAAGAGTCAGAGGTGCCTTGGGTTCAAACTCGAGTCTTATGAATTAGATGTCTACCGGTCACAACACTAAGGTATTACCTATGTACTAAGCTTGGTTGCAAAGGTCAGATAGAGTCGCTTCAAAAACTGGCATTCAGATGCACTGAAAACCGAAAGGCAAGGCAGTTAGGCAAATGACAATGATGATAATTAATCAGTACTTATCAGTAATATAATCCAAATGAATCATAAAACGTACATGAGCAACCCATTCAATTCTGTTTTTTTCCATCCGAGGACTTGCTATTGAGAGTATACTTATACATTGTGACAAATTATTATTGTCTATAAGCACCTCGATACTATTTATTATTGAGCTGATAATGGACCCTTATCTACTCGATAACAGCTCGTAATGGTTATTGGATGTTGGAATGTACTCGATAGAAGGACTTAGATCAATAAACGACTTAAAGTTATGGTTATAAATATCCTTACAACATGGTGTTTTCGACAAAAAAACTCCTAAGCTGTCTAAAACATCATGTGCCTACAATATGTATTCCATATTAAAGATTTTTTTTCCTGGAAACATTGGAATATTATGAAAAAGTTCTTATAGTTTGAATTGTGTTCCTACTAAGCTATACTAGTAAATTGTTGTTGAATGTTGTAGCGACATCTATCTCGTAACATGTGAACTAAAAAACTGACATACCCTACATCATAGGATCCCATTAAAAACGACCTTTTTCAACTGTTGACGACGAGTGAAATTTTTTAGGCAACCCATATCCAATATATTTATTGACATATTAAATTTAATACAAAATAGGTTTCATTCATTAACCAGCTCGGTGAACGTCCTAACCTTAGACTGTTATGTTAAAGTTATCCGCGCAAATTTACATACTTAATTATACAATATCTCGACGTCAACACAATATTAATGTGGAATAACAACTCAAATTACAACTATTTCAATTATATCAAAACCTTTGGTAATGACTTTCTAATACGGTCATGGAATAAATTCTATTGTTCCCGTTTCTGAACTAAAGGTACATGGTTACTTATAACTGTTATTTTCTGTTACAGATTCGCGATCGCAGACAACGCATATCGGTCCTTGGTATATGAACACAGAGAACAATGCATTTTGATCTCAGGTAGGATTAGGATCTCTCGTGTGTCAACGTAAAGTTGCTCCCTTCACAAACTAAATCTACTTACAATGCTAAACATAAATAACTTTCTGTACAGGCGAATCCGGTTCCGGCAAGACTGAAGCCTCCAAAAAGGTTCTAGAGTACATAGCAGCCAGAACAAACCACCTCCGTAACGTAGAAACAGTAAAAGATAAACTTCTGCAAACGAATCCACTGCTAGAAGCCTTCGGTAACGCAAAGACCCACAGAAATGACAACTCCAGCCGATTCGGAAAGTACATGGACGTTCAGTTCAATTATGAAGGAGCTCCGGAAGGAGGGCACATTCTTAACTATCTGCTGGAGAAGTCCAGGGTAGTCAGTCAAATGTCTGGCGAAAGGAACTTCCACATCTTCTACCAACTGCTAGCGGGCGGTGACCAGGAATTGATGAAACAATTGAAGCTGCAGGGCAGGCCCGAGGCTTACAAATACACTACTGATGCGGTAAGTATGGCTACAGTAGTATTAAGTTTCTATTTTATCCTAGAACCTCAGCAAACCAGAAAACAAAGGGCTCAATGTACTACCTAGTGGCATACCTATAACTTTAAACAACATTTATTATTACAATCGTCATTCACTAATTGTGTGGTACTGTCATGTGATTTATTTTTTTGTGATTTGTGATTAAATTCACTTGAATGTTTATGACATCCTTAAAATTAAACAAATATTTATACACAAATAATGGTGAACCAGGTCGAAACCTTTCGTCAAATCTGTTTTATGTAATGCAAAACAATTTCCTCCTTTTCAGGCCACCCCAGCGAACCAGCGCAACCACGACACCGAACAGTTCAGAACAGTCCAGGAAGCCATGAAAGTCATTGAAATCGGTCAATCGGAACAGACTGAGATATTCGAGATTATAGCCAGTATCCTCCACCTCGGTAACGCTAAGTTCGTACAGAATGACAAGGGCAGCGCTGAGATACTCGCACATGATGCCAACACAACTAACGTAGCTGAGGTAAGAAGCGTAAATCACTGTAAATTTTATATGTGGCCATGTCTTCACCCGCATGTAGGTATAGCTATTTTCCGGACTTACGCCTATAAGTCTTACTGCACTGTCCTGTGACTGGCCTGTTGGTCTAGTTGTAAGTGACCCTGACTGCTATGCCGGAGGTCGTGGGTTCGATTCTCACCCAGGACAAATGTTTGTGTAATGAGCACGATCATTTGTTTTGTGTCTGGATCAGCTGTTTACTACCCATAACACAAGCTCTTAGCTTAGCTTGGGACTAGTTTTTTTTTTGTCTTTGGTTTTATACATCGAAACAGAAAGAAAATTTAAAAAGAAATATCCAGTTTTTTCGAAGGTTTTATGGAACATTTACACCATCACCTACCATTGCTTAAATGCCTAGATAAGAATACTTAATATAAAGTCCTAGGCTTTACATACTAAGATGTAACTAATACAAAATTAAATGTAATTTAGTAATCTATAAGATAGTTCAGCTCCAACAAAAAACCCGAGTAAAGAAATAATGGATTTACACTGCTAAGTAACAAAAGAAGCATGTAGGTACTTAATTTTTGCTTTAGGTGTTCGTACTAATTGTTTTTCCAATTATAACACGCGATAAAAATAATGTTGTATGCTTTTTTACCGCATGTTATAATTAGCACCATTCTAAGTTACTTAGTTTATATTTTTGAACTCAAGACGTTTCTTTTTATTAATCTTGAGCATTCCTGGCCGCTTTGGCACTCCCGATCCAGACACTTTTCTGCAACACCAGAAATCTTTTAAGAATAACTCACTAACAATTTTTGAAACTTTAGTATTACAACTACAATCAAGGAAATATCGATAGCTTATTAAAATAAGGAATAAGGAAATTCATTTATGTTTTTTACCTTTGCCTCATTTTATATACATCTGGTTGGTATTAACACAAGCTCTGCTTACCTTGGGACTAGATGGTGTAGTGTGAATAGTCGTGGCATATTAATATTCGCTATGATTATAGGTACTTAAGGGTTGAGTTTTGTGGTAGATCTGATGAGCTATATTATTGCATCATCGTAACCTTGCTGCCCTTTTGTTATCTTCCGTCTTTCGACTTTCTTTGCGACGTTTTTAAAGACCCGACAGGTCCTAAATCGCTGAACCATATCAGACAATAGTGTTTTTGTTAGAACCATTAATTTAGCGCCATTGTTCCAATATGTTTGTTTAAATAATATTATTTGACTGCTATTGTAGTCCCATTACACGATGACGTCATTCAATTTCTGTTGTAGTAGTTCAACCATGAAATTTTCACGGTTAGTCGGCCTAAGAGCAAAGTGGCAATTCCTCCTTTGGTCGAATCCTTTGGTGGTTGACTGGTCTGGTCTTGTGGTCATGGTAGAGATCGTGTATTCGATTCCCACCAAAGACAAATGTTTGTGTGATGAGCACAATCATTTATTCTGTGTCTGGGTGTAATTTATCTTTAATAAGTATTCTTATCAGTTATCAGTCTAGTACTCACAGCAGAAACTCTGCTTAGTTTGGGACTAAATGCCGTTGTGTGAAAGTTGTAAAATATTATTGTAATACTCGTATTCATATTATAATAAAATTATTAGTTCAATATTGGGAACTTTTTAGTTATCAGCGGCAAGAGTTAACGCAATAATTTCCAAATTCTTGTAATCATTAAGATGCATTCCTATAAGTCTATTCCTGAATAGCAATCACAGTTTACGACGAATAGTTTGTCAGATCCAAAAGCACCTTCAGGTCTAATTGAATGTATAAGAAATGGACTACCTACTATTTTTGTTGTGTAAGCAATCTTAGCTTTTATTATCTTCCCTTGAAATAATTCCCTAACAAAATTATACATTGAACTCAATCTTAAAAATATAAAACACAATAGCCAGACTGTGATTTATTCGACATTAGGTACACCGGTTTTTGACCTAACCCGTTTGTGATAAAGATCTTTAACGGAAAGATGACGTTGCTCTAACGATGATGTTAGTGATAACCCTGGATTTGAGGAATTACTCTAGTTCATGGTATTCTGATGTGTCTTGTTAGATCTTGAGCAAGTCTTGTTATGATATTTCAAGGAATTCTTGACTTGGAAATACTTTCCGTTATTTTAGAGAGGATGAGAGCAAGGCGACTCACAAAAGGCAATTCAAAAGGCAGATGTGTGGAAGTAGAAATGCCGAGGAAAGCTGCCCTAGAAAGACATATAATGACCTCATTGGTGATGATCTTTAGAACGGTCAGGATCATAGTATTGCAGATCCCAGTCAGTTAGCATGCTCGTAAATAAAGACATAGGGTAATGTAAGGATCGTAGTAGCTAGTTGCCTTTCTATATTTTATAAGTTCTTCTAATTTATCAGACAGACGTGTTGCCGGGGAGCTTATTCCTCCACTTCTTCTTTCCAGTAAAAACACTAGGAAGTGGCGAAGAGCAGGCTTTTTGGGGGACTGTCTTATGTAATTTTGACATTCAAAAAGTGTTGATCCTCAGCCTAATTAGAATAAAAATGACTTTTGATTTTGATTTCTGCACCCATGGAAGAAAGTATGAGATTGTGCTTCGATCAATAATAGAGTTTGTGTATGTGATTTCGTTCGAGTTTGTTCTTCGTTATCAGCCTTTCGTCCCGTCCCGTAATTCTTCTGCTTTACGACGTATCTCAAAACTTTTGCCGGTATTTTAGGTAAAATTTACCGTCGCAAAGTCTTAATTCATGATTCATGTTCTTTCTAAGCTTTTCTTAGTCAAGTTCTGTGAAGGTAAACTTCGAGAGGAAACCTGGACTTTGAACATGTATGTTCTGTATTCTATCTTTGTACCATATTTTATACCTAACGTGTTTTTATGCCAATCAATGTTATTCTATTCTATTCTATTCTTGGTTACAAGTCCAGGTATATAGTTCTAAAATCACCAACCTGGCTTGAGCAAGCGTGGTATTTCACTATCGTAAAACCGTCTCTATGTGACTAGGAGTAATAAATTATATTTGTAGTTTCAACTCTATTGCAAATAAAAGTACCTACTTACGTTTACAGGAAAGCTATTGCTCACTATTATCGTATATCAGACATCTTATCTAAAATTCTGTTTTCCCTTTATACAGGTTTTTCCTTATTCGCTAATCCACAACATAGTATGTCGACTGTCGACATAGTAACAAAAGTAACTATTAAGTACGATACTTGTTTTATCTCCATCTTGTCAAGTATAGATACAAATTGACCATTAAGGAGGTCACACCGAACATTGACTCCTTTGTTATCGAACGTTTTAGTAATTTCTTGGGGTATTTCATAACCTTTCTATTTAAGAGCCTTTATACATATTGTTTTTATGTATTGTAGCAATATTGTGGCTGTAACCTATTGCACAAATTCTCAAACTTGCTGTGAGAAATGTGCATATAAGTATTATCTTTCTACCATACTGATGTGTTTAATAAAATCAAGTGTATATAGACCCAAATTTTATAAAAACTTTCGAGATAATGATTACTTGCTGCCATCGTCATCCTTCTAATTTACTTTACGTCATCTTCCTTGGAACAACTCTATTTGCCGTTCTACCCATCATCAACACAATACGTTAATCGTTTCTTTGGTTTTACTCTATTCCTGTAATAACCCTCTACATTGTTACTCCAAACTTTTCTTACACTATAATCAACTCTCAGCTATATAAAAAACAATATAATGGAGTCTTGAAAAATCATCAAGAAAACGTTTAACTTAAATATTCCACAACTTTTCACACAACGCCATTTAGTCCCAAGTTAAGCTTGAGAGCTTGTGTTATGGGTACTAAACAGCTGATAAACATACTTATATATTTCTAAATACATACATATTATAGATAAATTACACCCAGACACAGAACAAATGAACTTATGTCTGACACCTTAGCTACCGCGCATGGAATCGACACTGTCCAAAGCCCTATAACTGACTTCACGATCCCTTATTTACAACCCTACAATCTCTAATCGAAAAGCATTATAACACAAATAACCTGACCATTTGACAGCTCCTAAAAGTAAACGGCACGAAACTACGCGAAGCACTAACAAGCCGCACGATCAGCGCCCGTGGCGATGTGGTCTGCACTCCCTTGGACCTGGAACAAGCACAGTACGCCCGAGATGCTCTCGCCAAGGCCATATACGACAAGCACTTCAGTTGGCTGGTGTCCAGGCTGAACGCGTCACTAATCCCCAAGAATAAGGAGAGCCAGTCGTCTGTCATCGGTATCTTGGATATCTACGGATTTGAGATCTTCCCGAAGAACAGGTGAGTTGTTTCATTTGAGCTGTATTAACCAATAAATAAGGGATCGTCCCACCCACCCTTACATATTCTAATTAATTTGTGAGTAATAAATAATTTACAGGCAAGACGTGCAGCCTTCTTGTTTCATAAAGACAATTGTTTGTACAACATATGTATCTAGTACAATTGAGGATTGTGGATTGATTGATCGAGGTTTGTAGCGTAGGATTTTGTGTTTTGGACAGTGGTTCATGTTTTGCCCTAGTTAATTTAATGGCAAACACAGTTATCAGAATTTTCTATATGTACATTGCATTAATATAGCTACCTATGGATATAATAGATAGTTTTAGATCTTGGACTAGAGTTCACATTGAAACTTTACGTCGTTACACAGTCATTATCCTCCTACCCATAACTTACCTACGTTTATTTGAGCTCAGCCCTGCGAGTCTTCTTCTTTCAATTCTACATCTTAACAATGTAGCCTAAAAATCAGCACCTATCCATTTATTACAATATTTTCCCCACAATCAATCAATACCTTCCTTGGTCTTGAGAACTTCTTTACGTATTCTTTGCTCCCTATTTGGCAGTATCAATATTTGATCTTTCGTCAATCTACCATTACTTTTACCCTTCTTTCTCCAGCTTCGAACAGTTCTGCATAAACTTCTGTAATGAGAAACTGCAGCAGCTGTTCATCCAGCTGACTCTGAAGCAAGAGCAGGAGGAGTACTTGCGCGAGGGCATCGAGTGGGAGCCCGTCGAGTACTTCAACAACATCGTCATCTGCGACCTCATCGAGGCCAGGCATACAGGTAAACTTGGCTACTACAGAATTACCATGTTGAACGCAACATTCAGTCCAACAACCAACAACAACAAGATGCCGCATAGTGAGAGCAGAGCGGCTTCTTATCTGATCTCCACAACCCATTGTCGTGTTTTGCTTGTACATATATTTTATTAATGTTTTATTTCTTGTGCGTCCAAATAAAGGATTTTCTTTCTTACACTGTGTAGGATGAAACCCAAGAGACAGCTTGTTAGTATGAATTAACAGAAGAAGTATCTTGTTATCCAGTACCTAAGTAGGTTATGGACATCAGATAGGTCAACGCTTCATGTAGTCCACTGGTATACAGTTGCACCCTGCTAGACTGGAAGCCGACCTCAACATGGTTGTGAAAAGACAGACAGATTATGATGAATTTGAAAATGACATCAACTGGAAATAAACACTTAAACATGGTATGAAGAGTAAAATAAATAATACCAGCCCGTTACTGTCCCACTGTAGGGCAAAGGCCTCTTCTCATACAGAGAAGGCACGAGCATTGATCACGAAGCTTTCCCAAGGTGGATTGGCGAATTCAAACTTTTGTTAACTGTTCTATGACTCCAGATGTCCTCACGATGTTTTACTTCATCGACGTCAATGATGGCATGGCATATATATACAGGGTGTGGCGTAAATAGTGGTCCACCGATAGGGATTCGATTTATGAGATAATTTACTATACCCTACTAAAATTTTAACCATTTTTACCCAAGGGTTCCGGAGATATATATTTTTTTCCTTTTTAAAATTTCTACATTTTGTTATAAATTTGGTTGTATTTAAAAAATTAAACAATTTTTTCTAGTTCTGATTTCTGTTAATAACTGCTGAATATTAGAACTATCGTGAATTAATGTGTTTTTTTAAGTACGTTTCGAGAATTTTAAGAAAAAGCAATACTTCTCTATTTTTGATCAAATATTTTTACATTATCTGAAAATTCAAGAGCGATTTCTACCCTTGGGTAAAAATGGTTAAAATTTTAGTAGGTTATAGTAAATTATCTGGTTAATCGAATCCTTAACGGTGGACCACTATTTACGCCACACCCTGCAGATTTAGTGTTAAAAAAGACTTTTACCAAATCTTATCCTAAATGTTTCCTCCAGGTATTATTGCGATCTTGGATGACGAATGCCTCAGGCCGGGAGACGCGAGTGACCTGAGCTTCCTGGAGAAGCTGTCTCAGAACCTAGAGCCACACCCTCACTACAAGTCACATCGCCGCTCCGATATCAAGACCCAGAAGATTATGGGCCGTGATGTGAGTATACACCAAAGTTTTCTCTTGCTTTAGAAAAAGAATAAGTGGCCCACAATAGAAATTTGTCACGTCTCGTTTGGTGCGTTTTGCTAATTCACATAGGTACACATACAGCCAGACCCGAAACTACTACTTGTAAAATAAAATGTACAAATATTTTTACGTGCGAGATCGAAACCAGGACACAAAGTGCAGCCTGCCACTTAACCACTGCGCCACGGTTGGCGCCATCGTTCTTTAAGGCACACAGTGTTTTTATATCACACACATTTCCACAATCCAAAAGAACCTAAATAAAGGATTTTATGTAGAACTAACCCCGCGACTCAGTAGAAGAATTTCATAGGTGTTCCTTAATAAAAGTGAAAGAATTTTTTAAACCGGTTCAGTAGTATTTGAGTTAAACCCTACAAAAAACCAAAAAATGAAACCTTTCATCGTTAAAATATTAGGAAAATGTTTAGACCCTACCAAGTCCTACAGGAAAATCTTTTTTACATACCTAATCCTCATGGGCGTTTTAAAACCCATTAAAAAAACATATTCTGTATATAAACGTGCTCATTAACCTAACCAAGGTTCTGACCGACTTACTGAGTACATTTAAATTCTAAATACTATACAAGCATTGTATGTGCTGAGAATTTGTTAACAAATTGCCGTGGAGCCAATGTTTACGAATTTCATGGATGGCTGTAAGCATATTATTTGGTTAAGGAACTTTATTTTTGCTTAACTAGCTGTGCTCCTTGGTTCCACCCGCTCCTAACGGTCTTAACGTGGATACTAAACAGCCTAATATGGTTGGAAACTTTAACACCAACATTATAATATCAAAAACAAATGACAAAGCACTTTTGAAAGAAAGAAGAATGAAAGAATTTTATCGTATGGTTGGTGACAAACCTGGTGTCAGATTTTTTTTTAACTTAACGTCATGAAATGATTCATCAGAATTTGGAAGAAAAACGGTAATTTTGATAGAAATTTTAGTAAAAATACGTGAAGAAGGAAGATACTTGATTTATTTGCTCCCAATTGTATATGGGAAATGGCTAGGCAGATTGTGATACTCGCATACTACATACATCGTGAACACATTCATTCTATAGGCTATAAATCAATTAATGAAATCATGACGCCAACATAATAATGATGCAATATTGATGTAGGAGAGAGTCCATGCCAGCAGCAAACAATGGTGGCATTGTGTTAAAATGCTTTCATATAACATTATCGAATGAATTCTATCGCCATCGGTCACTAGCTAGTTTGTGAGGAGTAGTGTTTCTGTCTCAACGCTACATGAGTGAACCGTTCATGAAATTATTTTATTAATGGTACAGGTGTGGAAAGTGTCCGTTATATGTTCAGTGATATGACTTCCACCAAGATTTGGAGGTATTGGCAGTCACATTTTACTAGTGAAGTTCAATAAATCCGTAATTTGTAGGGTTCAGCATTTCAAAAGCTTAGGCCAATTCCATGCATTTCGGATTTATCGAACGTTGTTATCGTTCATGAACATGTGACTTTGTATAGGCCCCCAGGATAGTAACATTACAGGGAATTCGTTCATAAAAACCTCATTATTAACACTTCTTGTGTCCTGTGTGGTACCGAACCTTATTTAATTGGGCTATCAAATAAAAAGACGACCGAACTTTTCACATTGATCATATTAGTTTAGATTCTGCGTAACAATTAATGTGGGTCATAAAAAATATTCTCCCGAGAACTAAAAGAAATGCATTATTTTCCGATTATAAAACCAGGTCGTTATACAATCGTCATCAACGTAGAAACCTTCATCATCATCCTTTTGTTTCGTTCTATCTCCAGGAGTTCTGCCTGGTGCACTACGCGGGCGAGGTGACCTACAACGTGAATACGTTCTTGGAGAAGAACAACGACCTGCTGTTCAGAGACATCCAGAGTCTGATGGCGAGCAGCAACAACACCATTGTGGCCAGCTGCTTCAAGGTTGGTTAATATTCTGTCTATTTGTACTGTTTCTGTTTTAGGATTCCTTACCTGCAATGCTATACTATTCTGTAAAACTCACTCCATGAAAATGTAGGTAAATTTAAGAAAAATGTAGCTGTCATTCCTACTAATGACAAGTAATTTACTACTTAAGTTTATTTTTTATGCTAAGTTTCTCATATTTAAGTGAACTATGTATGTTCTTTTGAGAAATAAATTTCTTTAAACTGAATGCCAGGGTCAGTTCACTTTACTCAATTTTTCGCATGGTGACTTTTACTGAATCAACCAGCTGAAATCGTTAATAACCTTATGGTGCTTCTTCGTACTGTATATCTCTTACCGATGCTTGGGATTTGCAGGCGATACAAAAAACATGTGAAAGAACTGGAGAAATCGTTTTCATTGTATTAGGAACCTAAATTAGGGATTAAAATTGTAAAGTGGGTGACTAGGTCTACAAATAAAAGGCTCTATATTTAATGTATTCCAATTACTCCAAGTAACATTTATATTTTCATGTACGCCACATAGCTTTCGGCATTAATGTAAAATGATCATAATCTCTGACATTTACCCGTTTATTTTTATTGCTTTTATCAGAGCAGTCTCCATCTAAAATATACTCCAGCTTTTCATAGCTTGAGTGAGTTTGAAAATTTAGCTTTGATTTAAAAACCCTGCTTCAGGACATTAACCTAACGAGCAAGAAACGCCCCGAGACTGCGATCACTCAGTTCAAGAACTCCTTGAACGAGCTGATCAAGATCCTGAGCAGTAAGGAGCCTTCATACATCCGCTGCATCAAGCCCAATGACTTCAAGGGACCTAGTAAGTACTACCATGGAGTTAAATTACCACCCCATACGCTCTTTTTGCGGTGTAGAATGTCCTCCGCCATGGGACGGGTGAACGGGTTCATCAAACCTATAATGACTTGAAATCAGCCCAGTGTTTCCTCACATACGTGCGTCTGGGATTGTAGAGCCAAAAGTGACTTCCACTGCTCTGCACGCATTCGATCCACTTGATTTATTAATTAGATTCTTCTGCCCACGACTTTGTTTGCATGAAAGTAACCTGACATAAATGTATGATATGGCACTTAGCAATAAGTAGTATAACTTTCTGTCAGTGAAACAATTTTTAAAATCTTATGAGGAATTCCGGAGATTCCTACCTATATAAAAACGTATGTACACACAATTTATATCTCTTCATGACCTTTAATTTTTTTAATATATTTTCAGATTGTATCGTAATAATATCGTAGTTATTCAACTAAACACAATACTTACTTATAGACGTTTATATAGGGTCTAGGTATATTTAAATCCCTTTAAATTAAGACTAAGACTCAAGTCTTTTTTAAAACACATTTAAATTTACAGAAATGAGCCACAGACAAATTTAAATAGTTACCCAGCTTCGATCAATATCTCCCATTGTAAATGGCAGTATTTTGGTAGTTTTAATAATAATATGTGTCCGTTACCCACCAGTGCAATTCGATGACAAGCTAGTGTCTCATCAAGTGAAGTACCTCGGCCTCATGGAGAACCTGCGCGTGCGACGTGCTGGCTTCGCCTACAGGAGGACATACGAGGCGTTCCTTGAGAGGTAATATCCTATTCTGACAGAACTAAATATATGATGGAATTTCTCAGCAACATCCCGAAGTCTTGATATGTGCCCGATTAATGGCAATAGACTCCGCCTCTTTAGACGGGACTTCGGGATAGAGAGCTTGAAATGATGTACAGCCTCGACTTATATTTTATCTCTTCCTTTAGATATATGTTTGAATGTTTCAATTTTAATCGTCAAATATCTTTTATCTGAGGAATAACAATGTCAATTGTATATTTAATGTGTCTAACCACCACATTTTATATGCAGATAAAAGTTATCTGGATATTGAAAAATCTGCTCTAAATGTACCTAAATTGCCATCAACCGACTTTAAATGCACAATTTTATTAAAAGAAATAATTGACATTTCATTAAATTCTTAACTTCTACACGAGATAACATTATACTCTTATCCCACAGGTACAAGTGCTTGTCCCGCGAAACGTGGCCGCATCACCGCGGTCCCGCGCGAGATGGCGTGCAGAAACTCGTCAACGTGCTTAACTTCGAGAAGGAAGACTACAGGATGGGCAAGTAAGTATCTATCATACCATGTCAAACTTTAAAGGCATTACACTTTAGCAGAAGGCAACATATAAACACAACCCTCAATCACCTTAAAACCTCACATACCACAAACGTTTAAATTAAATTACAAATATTCCAGCACGAAGATCTTCATCCGCTTCCCGAAGACCCTCTTCGAGACAGAAGACGCGTACCAGCTAAAGAAGAACGACATCGCGACCATCATCCAGAGCAGATGGCGAGGATACTGGCAGAGGAAGCAGTACCTCAAGATGAAGCACGCGGCCGTCATCATCCAGAAGTGGGTGAGGAGGTTCCTCGCGCAGAGACTTAAGGAGAGGAGGAAGAAGGCTGCTCTGGTCATCAGGGCTTTTATCAAAGGTGAGTTGAGGAGATGGTAAAGTTATTAGTTCCTGCTGTCGTTAGATCTTTCACAGTCGTTACGGGTAGTAAGAAAGCCATCAGACTGACAATCAGTCTTAGCAAGGGGTATCGTGTTACCCAATCACTGGGTTTTTGAGCTCAGATATGTAGGTAACTCCTTGTAAAATACTGGTATTCATAAGTATCCGGTGAGACTGGAAGCCGACCCCAAAATTGTTGGGAAAAGGTAAACGAACTTGGTAAGATTTCTACGATATCGAGAATTCGAATTTTGGTTTACCCAAAATCAGAAGCTAAACTAAATTATCAAGTTAACTCCACCAACTCAAAATTTTCTTAAAAAACAATAACACTCTTAACAATCTTGTTAAATAATTTTACAAGTTTCATTTTAATTCAGTCTGTGACCAATTTATCCACCAATAAAAACCAAACTTCTTTCACCAGGTTTCATCACCCGCAACGGTCCCGAAACCGCCGAAAACCGTCGCTTCCTCGGCATCGCTAAGGTCCACTGGCTGAAGCGGCTCACTACCCAGCTTCCCTCCAAGGTCCTGGACCTGTCCTGGCCTCCGTGCCCGGCTACCTGCCAGGAGGCCTCCAAGGAGCTCCATCGGCTGCACAGAGCTCACCTCGCCAGGAAGTACCGCCTGGCTCTATCGCCACAGGATAAGAAGCAGTTTGACCTGAAGGTGCTAGCTGAGAAGATGTTCAAGGGTGAGTAGACTACACGGTGCTTTGTTTGGTAAGAAGAAATGGGTCGATTGAAGGTTAAGCTAAGTTTGCAAAAGACGCTGGACGGGTGACTAACATAGGACTGTTGGTCATCTGTCCAGCGTCATTTACGTTTTTTGAAAAGCACGTTTAGCCGTTGGTCCTAGCAGTCATTATTTAGTAGAAATTTGACAGTCGTGGCATACGCATTACCCAATAACTGGGTTGTGGAGGTTAGATAAGCATTTGCCACACGTAAAACACTGGTATTCAGCTGCATCTGGACTGGAAGCCGAGCCCTAAATTGTTGGGTAAAACTAGGGAGATGATGCGTTGCTTGAAAAAACATTCTAGTATGTATAACCGAATACAAAAGCACAAAATCGCGACAGATGAAACGAATGGAGGGAGGCCTTTGCCCAGCTGTGGGACAGTTCAGGAGTAATAATACAAGAGAATGATGTAGTTACTGGTAGTCTGTACCTACTTACTAACTCGATTATTTTCTCCAGGCAAGAAGAACAGCTACCCAGCCAGCGTCGGCGATCGGTTCAAGGAAGACAGACTCACCGGAGAACATCAGACCCTCAGGAACACTTTCATGGCGTCACCTTCGTGGCCCACCGGTGAACAGCTTATTGTAAGTTTTTCTTTTGAATTTTTATCTTAGACAATTTGTGGCATCAAGAAAAACATATACAGGAGTCACGATACCCTAGAATAGTTCAAATTTTTATGGCATCTTTCACTTTGGTTTCGACTAGTGTTTAGACTTTGGTAAATAAATGTGTGAAGGGTTATTTTAAACAGACACAACGTCCTTTCCTTACGCTTTATATATTTTATTAGGAAGGGCTTATTTGGCACTATTGAACACATCTCTTAATCGTTTGTCAATTAAATTTTTGCCGTTATCGCTAAACAAATCTTGACAGTGGCGTCTTTTTGCGGTGAAACGCTTGAACGTTGCGATAAAGCTTTTAGCTGTCGAGTCAGTAACTGCTTTCAGATGTATTGCTCGGGTTATCATACATACAAAAAGGTATATGTAGCCCTTGTTTGATTTGGCACCTCTATCTTGTGAGAAACGAATATCGCAGGCCCACAGTAAATTACGCCCGTAGGTAGACTTAAATGGTTTGCTGGATATTTATCTTGCCTTCAGAAGCAATCCCAATAAAGGTGTCGTTTTTTTCGAGGAGTGTCACAAACAAACGACACATTCTCCAAAACATATTCTTAAGCAATTTTATTGCTTATTTGAAACTTAAATCTATGTCTAAAACCTTTGCCTCAAGCTGATTTGTGGCAGTTCCAAATAGGCCCCAAATCACCAAGGTCTTAAGAGAATTCATGGCCCCAATACGCTAGGGATCATCGACATCAATTAACAAACAATATAGTCAATCCCGACAAAAACCGTCAGGTAGTAGGTAGCCCATCAGACTCAACACCTGTCTGGTTGAAGAATCCTCCCTTTTATTGGAGTGGAGGATTGAGGAGCTATGGTTTGAAGAGTATCGTGTTCTATTCTTTTTACAAACTACTGCCTACGCGTCAGATATCCTAGCAAAATGAAGTCACAAGACTACTAAGGTTTCCCGTCCCGCAGTACTCGTGCGAGGCCGTGAAGTACGACCGGCGTGGCTACAAGCCCCGCGAGCGCGCGCTGCTGGCGTCGGACAAGGCGCTGTACGTGCTGGACGCGAGCAGCCGCAAGACGTACAAGCTCAAGCACCGCCTGCCGCTCGACAAGCTGCGCGTCGTCGTCACCAACGAGACCGACACGCTCGTGCTCATCAAGATCCCGCAGGAGCTCAAGAAAGATAAGGTGCGTACCGTCCAACACATCGACAGGAAACCGGCATGCTTATTAATGCTACTAACCTTTGGTACCTACGAACGTGGATCCACGCGAGGCACAATCGATTTTCAATTGTTATTTTTTTTTATTATTACGGCATACGAGTGGTTAATGCCATGCCCTTTGTTATTCAGTTCCCCCTAGAAGTCACGTCACCCCGTTCCTTAATAAACACTTTATACTTAAAATGAAGTCAAGACGAAAGTTACACTTAGCATGCCTACTATTTGGAATAATTAAGTCTAAGAAGCCAAGGTATTTATATGACAAGCTTAGTTGGATGGCTAGTAAACGTGAATGTGCGCCTAGGCCATGTGCACAACAACTTTTAACACAGGCTCATCGCACGGCAGCTTTCAGGGGTAGTTTTCGATACGCTGCATCTAAGGTGTGGAATAATATTCCGCCACCATTAAGGGTTCTGGGCACTATTCACACGTTTAGAACACGTCTACGGCAGTATATGATAGATTCACAACGGAAACTAGATATGGTTACAGCTAATGTTTCTATTATATGAGATACCTACAGTACTTCTCTTGAACTGCAGTGCTGTGCTTGTGCTCGGCATTCTCGGCACCGCCGTGTTTTGTTGCAGATTTGTGAGGCCTGTAATGAATAGTAATAGTGTCACATCATACGTTTTTAACTCAATTAACTGCTTTGCTAAAACAGGTTTAAAAATCAACTTACCCATTGGTCCTGGCCTACTGGTATGCGACTGGAACGCACGGTGTCGGGACGCCACCTTCTCAATCTCGCACTCATTCGTTAACTATGAACAGTTCATAGTATGTTTTTCATTTCGATGTATGTCGAGATATACGGGACCGTAGAATATTTGAACTGCGAAGTACTTATTGCATCATAACGACATTTCTTCTCATACTATTTCGCCGTCTAGCGCATACTTTTACGCTTAATAACTCCACTGCCACTCTCACTGATGTGTGATGCACTTATATGTACTTATAACACCACATCGAGTCAATTCCAGACTGTTTATAAATGACTAGTTTCTCCGTATGCACAATAAATAGACCGTCGCGCTCGGCTGCTTGCAGCGGATTAAATTGCGGGTAAAGTGCATTTATTATGTTATCGACTCAACGCAACCTAATTTAATTACCAAAACTCGTTTTCGTTATAAAGCGCCTACACGCGTAATGTACCTACCGTGATTCAAGTTGATCATAATCTTTCCCACTACACAGTACACACACTATCGGCACACTATACATATAATATAATACATCCATAGGTTATTATTTTTCTTAAACAGGTTTTTAGGCTACATTCTATCTATTTAATTTTATATACGTAAAATATTATTTATTTATGAAGTATAATGATAATTGTTACTCATCCGTCACATGTCCCAAAGGTTCATTTGAAAATCAGCGTCAGGCAGGATCTCAGCACCTGTCTGGCATTACCGCTGAAATGAACCTTTTGGCGCAGCCGTGAGACATGCCATTTTTTGTCTCTTTTTTTTGTGTTATTGCGTTTTTACTGTGCGTGTATCCAGCTGTTGCCAATAAATGTATTTTCTTTCTTCTTTCTTTCTTTCTTTCTTTGCAAATGTATGAAGCACTGAATCGTTGCGTGCTTGATCCATTGTCATACTTTTGAACCTCACCGCTCGCCGCCCCGTGCTTAACCGAGATCGTAAACGGGCCGTAAGAGATATTTCTCGCAAGCATGTGATGCCAAGTCAGAGATGCCATGGACAGCATTAAACTCTGTCTGTGATGCTTACTAAGAGATCTCAAGTTTACTTTTTATATCATTTCAAATTGCGCTTGCACAGTCCCTTCTACTTCCCCTCCTTGATTATGCTGATGTCAGTTATCTCGATCTCACCGAGGCACAACTTGATAAACTTGAGCGACTTCAAAACTTTCAAAAGATTTATATTTGGCTTACGTAAATATGATCACATTTCCGAATTTCGTAAAAAACTCAAGTGGCTTCCAATACGTCTTCGCCGGAATACTCATATCCTGTCCCTGCTCTTCAGTATTCTGTTCAATCCGAAAACCCCCAATTATCTTAAAGAACGTTTCAAGTTCCTTCATGACACACATAATAGATATCTAAGGTCATCGGAAAACTTGAGTCTAGATATGCCCAGGCACACCACTAATTTCTACGGAAAATCGTTCACAGTGGAAGCTGTACGGCTATGGAATGCTTTGCCTGAGTCAGTGAGGCAAGCTCAGACATCACAATCGTTCAAAAATTTGCTTAAAAATTATTACCTCTCTCCTAACACGTCTTAATATAATTGTCCGTCACTCTGTAAATGGTTTGTATTTATGTATTTATTTGATTATTTTTTTTGTCTTGATAATTATACTTATTATATTCAAATCGGCCTCCAGTAGCCAGTGCGACCAGACGTGTGTTGAACTCTCTAAAACAATTAGCTTATAACAAATACCTGTCACCCCATTTTGAACTTTAAGATTTAATAGTGAAAGTGCCAATAACCGTGTGCAAAAAGACTATTGTATACTACTCCAGTGCGAACAATTCTCGCAGTGTCGCGGTGCGCGGCCAAGACGCGGCTCCCTTCACCCCCTCGGGTAAACGAGACGGAACTATATTCTTTTTTTTTATCCCGCTCGTACTCCGTGACGCTGCTGCAGCAACGAACAAGTACAAGTAAAGTATTTTCAACCTTCGCATACTTATTTTACTTCTCCTAATAATGAGTGTGGTGAAGCGATCGCCTCGCGAAAAACCAAACACAGCAATGGCGGTAGCTACAACAACATCGTCTTCGTACCCGGATTTGCGTAAACTAGATGAGAATGACGAATTACAATCGATTTCCTTACGGAAAAGAAAAAGACCCGAGCTTGACCATGAATTTAAAGAGGAGATTACCAAAATCCATACGGAGATAAATACCATGAATACTCAATTTACGGAAATAATAACTAGCTTTCGGAAAGACATCTTCGCTTCCTTTGAAAAATTCTCAAAAACTCAATCAGACAATATGTCACAAATTCGGCAAGACTTGAGTGACCTTAAAACAGACCTATCGAGCATTAATCAACGTGCGGACCAGCTAACAACGGAGCAACAAATATTAAAGTCAGATTTATCACAGCTAGCATGTAAAAGTGACCTAACCGAGCAAAAGCTAAATCAGATCGAATCCCAAATGCTGACGCTTAATACAGAACCAACTTCCACGCACAAACAAGAAGAACTACTTTACGAAATGCGCGAACGGTACGACCGACAAAAAAATGTAATCATAGCGGGAGTTCTGGAACTAAATGACGCAAACAAAGCAGATCAAGAATATCTCGAAAAACGGCAGATACAAAAAATATTACAACCTCTGTTCGGCGACAGCAACTGCCCTAGCATCACCAAATGCCTGCGCCTCGGTAAATACAATGCTGATAAAAACAGACTCGTCAAAATAAAGCTGGAATCGCACGAGATAGCTCAACACATATTACGTAACAAGGAAAAACTGTTAAAATCGAATATAAAAATATTCTCAGACCAAACACCCAACCAACAAAAATACCTAAACGAATTAAGAACAGAACTACAGCGCCGACAAGAAAATGGAGACACCGACCTAATCATAAAATATATTAAAGGAATACCTAAAATTGTGAACATACCCTCAAAAAACTAATATCCACTGCGACCTCAACGATAAACTATCCAAACCCCAACAAAACAACGTACCAAGCAATACACAATTACCCTCAACTTAACACCGATGCGCAAGCCCTTAAATTCTTATATATCAACATACGAAGCTTATCAAAGCAAGGAAAGATAGATGAATTACAATGCATTCTGAAAAACATACCTCACGTAATTCACCTGATTCTACTAAGCGAAACATGGATTAAATCCCACTCTGAAGGCTCGTCACTATTCATACCGAACTATACTCATCATTATAATTACCGCACTGATCGACGCGGCGGAGGAGTATCGATTTTCGTCCACAACGACCTTGAACACAAAGTTGTTCAAGAAAACTACATTGACGGGAACAATTACCTTTGGATTTTCCTGGAAAAGTATGCGATGGACGTTGGCGTTATCTACAAACCTCCAGATACAAACAATAAAAACTTTATTGAATACTATTCTTCGCAACTTCAACTAAAACGACGATGCATTACTTTCGGCGACTTCAACCTTGACTTACTCAAACCGGACCGGACTACGACAACCTACACAAATATGTTGACAGAGACTGGATACAAAATACTAAACAAAACAAACAAGAAATATTCCACTCGGACTACCGGTACCACTAATACAATATTAGACCACGTCTGCTCAAACCTCGCCAAAGATACCCTTCACATGGCTGTCATTGAGTCATCCTTATCTGACCACAACCATATATACCTGGAACTAAAGAAATTCAAACGACCACCAAAAAAAAGGTATTACTATACAGCTATTGACTACACAAAGCTATACAAAGATGTGTCCAACACCAACTACTTAACAACAATCGACGACTATCATACCCTAGACAGCTTCATAAAGGATAAAGTGAAGACAAATACCAAAAAGAAATCAAAAATTCTAAACCTACCCAGAGACGACTGGATCAACAGGAAAATTACGAGGGAGATCGACAAGCGAAATATACTATGGAAAAAATCTAAAAGCGATCCAAACAATAACGACTTTAAAACCGAGTTTATAACAAAGAGAAACAAAGTATACCATCTTATGAAGCAAGAAAAACGTCAGTATTATTTTAATAAATTCTCTAACTGTAAATCAAATCCAAAGAAGATGTGGTCCTTAATTAATTATCTATCTAATAATAATCCGGTCACTACCTCCAACACGCCTAAGTTAAACGTAAACAACAAAACCATTAACGACCCTAACGAGGTATGCGAAACTTTTAATACCTTCTTTGCGTCCGTAGGGAAGTCTCTAGCCAATCAAATACCACTCAAATTTCACAACAACTTAACATACACCACAATTAACAATAACCCCAGCTCAAATCAATTAGATACCCTCACGCCCTGTAATAGTACCGAAATCATAAAAATAATTGATAATTTAGACCAATGCTGCAGTTCGGGAATTGATGGTATCACCACTAAAACTATTAAATGCTTAAAAAACCTAATAGCGGACAACCTAGCAAATTGTATCAATAACTGTTTCAAAAGTGGCTCATTTCCAAATACCCTCAAAATTGCGAAAGTCAGCCCTATACACAAATCCGGCCCAAAGTCAGACCCCGGAAATTATCGACCCATATCAGTATTACCGGTACTATCAAAAATTTTTGAACGACTTATTTACACAAGACTAGAAAAATACCTTATCGATATCAATTATATATATGAGCGGCAGTTCGGTTTTCGACCCAAATCAAATACCTTGTGCGCCACAATCGATCTAGTCACAACCATTAAAACGAATATTGACAAAAAAAACATTGCGCTAGGAATGTTCATTGACCTAAAAAAAGCTTTCGACACGGTGTCCCATAAAATCTTATTATTAAAGCTAAAAAGCATTGGAATCACCGGAGAAATATATAATATCATCTCTTCATACCTAGAACATAGGAAACAAATAGTCAAAATGGGAAACGCGATGAGTGGAGAATCTCCCATAGAATTCGGTGTTCCCCAAGGATCTCTGCTCTCCACCCTCCTTTTTTCTATCTACATAAATAATATTAAAGACCTAGGTTTAATTGGACAACTGACTTTATACGCCGATGATACTTGCCTTTTCTACTTCGGTAGCAATATAAACACCATCGTGGCTGACGCCCAAAAAGACTTGGATATTTTGTATAACTGGTTTAGCTCCAATTTACTAACAATAAACGCAACAAAAACATCGTACATGATATTCACGGCTAAAAATAAAAAAATCTCTGACCACCCAGTTTTACACATAAACAACACTAAAATCAACAAAAGTAACTGTGAAAAATACCTGGGACTTAAATTGGACAACAAACTCAACTGGCAAGCACACACTGATTACATAATATCTAAAATAACATCGCTAATGGGATCAATGCGCGGGTACATCAATAACATTCCAAAAAAAATCCGTTTCAATATTTACAACTCATTAGTTCGCTCACACATAAATTATCTAATCGAAATCTGGGGATGCGCCACACAATCTACAATTAAAGACCTACAAATAGCACAAAATAAAATAATTAAGCTTTTATTCAACTACGATTATCACACACCCACATCTGAACTATACAAAAACACCAAACTAATGAGTATTCATCAACTTTATACATTCAATTCATGCATTCTCATTAGAAAAATTCTGAACAAAACCATACACACACAGTTATCCTTCAACACAAAAACATCCAAATACAGTCAAAGAAACCCTAACCAAATACAAACCCGCCCCCCGCGAACGCAATATGGTAGGAAAAATATAATGTACGAAGGTGTTCAACTTTATAATAATCTACCGGCAGATATCAGGAACACATCTTCTTTTAACGTATTCAAAACTAAACTCAAGCAGTACGTCATTGACAACACAAAATTATTGACCTAACATTCTATACCTACCTTAATATCAAGCTATATAGTCTTTCAAACCTACATGTCAACATCATACCTACCTACATTAACGTAACAAAACTGTTAACTACTGGACAACATGTTACCCTAGTTATGTATTTATTCGTTAAGTGAACAATGTATGTTCTTTTAGAATAAATAAAGAATCTTTAAACCCAAATAGTCTTGTATGGTATATATTTATGTAAATAGTACACCACACACTGCCTACTCATCTTATTTTTCCTCCACTATCAAGTCCATCCAAAGGTTGTCTGTAAGAGATCGCTTTTAGCGATAAGGCCGCCCATTGTATCACCGCTTGTAGCCCTTAAAATTATTATTTGTAAGTATTAATGGTGTACAATAAAGAGTATTCTATTCTATTCTATTCTATTCTATTCATTTACTACTACATATATATGCAGTAAGCTGACGCTGGTAGAGGCATCAAATGTCCAGGGACTAAAGCATTATCACGTATGTTCCACAGGGTGACCTGATCATCTCGGTTCCCCATCTGATCGAGTCGCTGACCATCATGACCGACTACACCAAGAAGCCCGAGCTCATAGAGATCGTCGACACCAGGACGTAAGTTATCATAATAATAACGAAGCTGGGACTCACCGGCGACAGTTCATGATCACCCGATCCCGACCCGATCTCATGTTCATGATCAGTGATGATCACTGGGCAAAGCAAAGACATTCAATACCTATAGACCGGACATCACGAACAAAATTTTCGTCCGAAAAAGTGTGTCCTGCTGGATAAAAGTCTATGAGTTTTTTGTAGTACGCTCCGCTGCCGCTCCATTATTCATATATTATTCTAGATGGCGTTACTGAGACACGGGATCAAAGTTTTTCTATGACATTTCCTTGACATGCCCGCTCTATAGTATTTTAAATCTCTTTGGGGCAAAGTGTTCAACGATTAACTGTCAAACAGCTAATTTGCTTTAGTAGCTTATTATCAGTGTGTATCTAGGATGACGTCTGATAGTCACCGTAACTTGAAGTCGACATAAAGTGCTATACCTACTTTTTTTTCATAAATTGTCAGTGGTCATCAAATTTAAGTTCGGTGTGTAACTGGACGCCAGTTAGTCACTATGGCAATGAAAAAATCGCCAACAGCTCTGCTGAAAATCTTCTGGTTTAGGAGATATCGTCAAAATCAATAAAAATCAAAAGTCATTTATTCAAATTAGGCTGAGGCACTTTTTGAACGTCAAAATTACAGAAGACAATCTCCAAATGGCCCGTCCTTCGCCACCGCCATCCAGGTATTCCAATAGCAAAAAAATAATGTAGTTTTACGAGGTACAGACGCCAGCACATCAAGTTACCCCAATGTGTCAAATTTTCCCAATTGAATATGAACCTTATCCTGTTTGACATAAAGTTGAAAAACGATCAAAGAAATTTGACACATTGGGGTAACTTGATGTGCTGGCGTCTGTACAACAAGTAAGACACTTCAAAGCTTTAAATATTTCAACCATTCGAGAGCCACAGTCATGTACTTAGAGGTGACGAACTAAAATGTGCCCACAACGCCAAGCGTCACGGCTAGACGTTGAATTTAAACGATTAATTCTGAAATGGGCACCGAGGGCACGATTTTGCTTTTTTGTGGCAGACAAGACGTTAATGACAAACTAACTTGTTTAATAATTTCCAGCATCGCACATAACCTGGTGAACGGCAAGCAAGGAGGCACCATCGAGGTTCAGAACGGCCCCCAGCCCAACATACACCGCGCCAAGAGCGGCAACCTGCTTGTTGTACGTATAGCTTTATTCCATCGTTATTTAAAAAAAAAAAGAAAAAGCATTCGTTTACCATAGAGAAAACGTAATGGACAAAAACTTGTACGCTCATATAAATACAAGATGGCGATTCTAAATACAGTCTTCACGTGCGTTAAACAAATGCTTTACATTTCTTGTTTTTTAGAAGATCGTTACATAAATTCATAAAATCTACTAAGATTCTTCTATATTCTTCAGTTAAGTAATAATTTATTCAAGATTCGGCATTTAAATTTTTATTTTTTTATTTTCAGATTGCAACCCCCTGAGCGCACCAGTATTGCAACAAACTAGTTAAAACACAAAACAACGATGTTACAGTAATTATACGTAGAAATTAACTTCAGCTATTCCATTTCGTATTATATAGTAAATAACTATTTATTTTTAGTACTTATTGTGCCTGTCGCATTGTAAATAGCAACACAAGCGTTCCCTAAACCAAAACTACCTGCATTTTGAACTTTATAAATGTCTTACTACCCTCCAAATGTTGTCTGGTTTTTTTTTGTTTTAAATTATCATTCTTGGTTAATTTTAATCTTGTAAAAACCAGAGCTTATTTTATAATTAATTGCTATGGCAGGCACATTGTACCTAAGTAATGTTTGATTATTTTAATTTGGGAATTAGCCATGTGAACAACGACTAGTGAATGTTAAGTTTTTAATAATTATTGTGTTTATTATGTACTTATTTTTATTATTTATATTGTTTATAGTTAAGTCCTCTATGTATAGTAAAAAATAAAATTAAAAAACCTAGTTGGTTTATACTTAGAGTACATAACTATAACAGGCAATCAAATTACAATTTTTATATCCCATTTTTTTAAATCAATTGATGATAATAATATAATACAATTATGTATGTGAAAAGTGTTATACTTAATATTTAACAGTTTTAATGAAGTTTTTATGTATTTGATGTGATATAATCTTCATGAGATTTACGTACAAAGTACTTACTTAGTATTTTTTGTATGCCATAAAAAAATTATGTGTCGTGGGAAATGTGTCAATTATTATGTACCTGTTGTATTTACTTCGTGGAAAATAATATTTGTTCTGTAAATAACTTTTAAAATACACTTTTACGACTTATAAAATAATTTTTAACTAGTTTCTTAGCTGACTGCTCTCAGAAGAAAAACTGAAAAAAAAAAACTCCGAGGTCACAGTCTCTTAAAGTTCAGGCATTTTCTTGGTCAGATCTTGGTGAGTCATACTGATTAGTGTCTGAGATGGTCTTGAAAAGTGATAGTTACATATCTATGTATTTACTTATTAGAAAGTTTGAAATCCTTAATAGAGTGAAAAATAATATTGTTAATAAAAGAGTGATAAGTTTAGTCGTATACACCAAAGGTATTGTCAAAATTATAGAAGTTCTAGTTAAAATTATACCTAGAGAACTGTAAATAGTTATTAACTCGGCTTGAAATAAAAACAAATTCATAATTGACACATTTCGCGTTCTGTTTGTTATAATGGATAAGCTGAATCAAAGGTGCCTACTATAAGAAGACATTGTAAATTAAGTATACAATGAATGTATTTTATAAAAATAAGATCATTGTGAATAGAGTGGTCTAAAACAAAGTTCGAGTGGGCCATTGCTATATTACGGTATTTTTGAAGGCCTATTGTGTGAAAACATCTTTCTACATTAATGTGAAGTAAATATTATTGACCCCTTGAGCGAAGCAATAGCCCCTCGGGGCGGAACTCATGGCCATATTTTAAGGTACAGGCTAGACAGTGCCTTGTTTATTAATTATAAACTAGTTCCTTTGCAGTCATTTAAAATAAATATATTTCAATAAAACATTGCATTTTTATTTTTGTCTTGCTCACGACTCCGTTAGGGAGGACCTTGAATCCTGCATGCATTTTGAACAAAAAAACATAATGCCACAGACATACATACGCCAAACTTATAGCACCCCGTCGTTTTTGCGACGAGGGTTAAAAAATCTGTTTCATCATTTTAAGCGAACAGTGAAGTAGTAGTCCTCAAGAGGTGTGTGTTTGTGTGGAATTGTGGATTAACACAAAAAATGAATATCAGTAATCGTCGGTCACTGGTTCAAAAGATATAAAGGTTTATAGGTGGTCGATCTGGACAGTCTCCCAAGCTTGGCTATATAATATATCTTAAATACTAAGGCACCTAGCAAATACCTGTTTTGTTTTTAATTAAGGGCCTTAGTTTGGAGGTACCTATAATGAGTTCAATAAGTAAGGTATAGTCCAAGAGCTAGATCAAAGAGTTCACGAAAAATTGCAACGTTTATGTCAGAGAGCCAGAAAAAAAAAATTAAAAACATTGTTACGTAGCATAAATACCAAAAACATATTAGTTTTTGGTATAGACAATTTGACATTAGACACTTGACAGGTCTACGCTGTGTGGTTCTTTCATCATAAGAGTACCTCAGACACCGATCAGCGTGGTACACACATGACCCAACCAAGATAATGTCTGGACTTCAAAGGAAACATAGTCTCGTGTAGAGTAAACTAACCATTAAGTCAAAATCAAGGCCAAGGCCAATCAAAGGCCACCCACAAAATAGAGTACCTTACTCCCCGGGGGGTGTATTTACCTAGGAGGATACCAAATTCTCATTATTTTTTACCTAGGACGTCCCGTTTCAGAGATATGAACTGAAAACAGGATTTCTGAAACCAATTAGAATTGCATTTAAAATTGGTCACAGCTTTCGTCGACTCCACATTTTGGCGACCTGTGATTTTGCGTTTGCTGAAAAATCGGCTTCCTGGGATATTTCGTTAAGGGATGTTTCAGATAGTTGGCCGATTTTTCATGAAATACTTATGGAAGTACCTCGACACCGATCAGCATGGTTCACACATAACCCGACCAAGACGACGTCTAGACTGCCAGAGAAACTTGGGTTCGTGTGGTCTAAAAGTAACCATTTAGTCAAAATCAAGGCCAAGGCCAATCAAAGGCCACCCACAAAATAGAGTACTTTTCTCTCCGGGGGGTGTACTTTGCTAGGGGGATACCAAATTTTCATTATTTTTGACCTAGGACGTCCCGTTTCTGAGATATGAACTAAAAACAGGATTTCTCAAACCAACAAAATAATCCTTCTCGGTTTTCGTCGACTCCACATTTTGGCGACCTGTGATGTTGCGTTTGCTGAAAAATCGGCTTCCTGGGATATATCGTTAAGGGATGTTTCAGATAGTTGGCCGATTTTTCATGAAATACTCGTAAGAGTACCTCGACACCCATCAGCGTGGTTCACACGTGACTCGACCAAGACCACATTTAGACTGCTAGAGAAACTCAAATTCGTGTGATGTAAAAGCAAGTAACCATTTTGTCAAAATCAAGGCCAAGGCCAATCAAAGGCCACCCACAAAATAGAGCACCTTACTCCCCGGGGGGTGTATTTACCTAGGGGGATACCAAATTTACATTATTTTTTACCTAGGACGTCCCGTTTCAGAGATATGAACTGAAAACAGGATTTCTGAAACCAATTAGAATTGCATTTAAAATTGGTCACAGCTTTCGTCGACTCCACATTTTGGCGACCTGTGATGTTGCGTTTGCTGAAAAATCGGCTTCCTGGGATATTTCGTTAAGGGATGTTTCAGATAGTTGGCCGATTTTTCATGAAATACTCATAAGAGTACCTCGACACCCATCAGCGTGGTTCACACGTGACTCGACCAAGACCACATTTAGACTGCTAGAGAAACTCAAATTCGTGTGATGTAAAAGCAAGTAACCATTTTGTCAAAATCAAGGCCAAGGCCAATCAAAGGCCACCCACAAAATAGAGTACCTTACTCCCCGGGGGGTGTATTTACCTAGGGGGATACCAAATTTTCATTATTTTTTACCTAGGACGTCCCGTTTCAGAGATATGAACTGAAAACAGGATTTCTGAAACCAATTAGAATTGCATATAAAATTGGTCACAGCTTTCGTCGACTCCACATTTTGGCGACCTGTGATGTTGCGTTTGCTGAAAAATCGGCTTCCTGGGATATTTCGTTAAGGGATGTTTCAGATAGTTGGCCGATTTTTCATGAAATACTCATAAGAGTACCTCGACACCCATCAGCGTGGTTCACACGTGACTCGACCAAGACCACATTTAGACTGCTAGAGAAACTCAAATTCGTGTGATGTAAAAGCAAGTAACCATTTTGTCAAAATCAAGGCCAAGGCCAATCAAAGGCCACCCACAAAATAGAGTACCTTACTCCCCGGGGGGTGTACTTACCTAGGGGGATACCAAATTTTCATTATTTTTTACCTAGGACGTCCCGTTTCAGAGATATGAACTGAAAACAGGATTTCTGAAACCAATTAGAATTGCATTTAAAATTGGTCACAGCTTTCGTCGACTCCACATTTTGGCGACCTGTGATGTTGCGTTTGCTGAAAAATCGGCTTCCTGGGATATTTCGTTAAGGGATGTTTCAGATAGTTGGCCGATTTTTCATGAAATACTCTTAAGAGTACCTCGACACCCATCAGCGTGGTTCACACGTGACTCGACCAAGACCACATTTAGACTGCTAGAGAAACTCAAATTCGTGTGATGTAAAAGCAAGTAACCATTTTGTCAAAATCAAGGCCAAGGCCAATCAAAGGCCACCCACAAAATAGAGCACCTTACTCCCCGGGGGGTGTGTTTACCTAGGGGGATACCAAATTTTTATTATTTTTTACCTAGGACGTCCCGTTTCAGAGATATGAACTGAAAACAGGATTTCTGAAACCAATTAGAATTGTATTTAAAATTGGTCACAGCTTTCGTCGACTCCACATTTTGGCGACCTGTGATGTTGCGTTTGCTGAAAAATTGGCTTCCTGGGATATTTCGTTAAGGGCTGTTTCAGATAGTTGGCCGATTTTTCATGAAATACTCATAAGAGTACCTCGACACCCATCAGCGTGGTTCACACGTGACTCGACCAAGACCACATTTAGACTGCTAGAGAAACTCAAATTCGTGTGATGTAAAAGCAAGTAACCATTTTGTCAAAATCAAGGCCAAGGCCAATCAAAGGCCACCCACAAAATAGAGTACCTTACTCCCCGGGGGGTGTATTTACCTAGGGGGATACCAAATTTTCATTATTTTTTACCTAGGACGTCCTGTTTCAGAGATATGAACTGAAAACAGGATTTCTGAAACCAATTAGAATTGCATATAAAATTGGTCACAGCTTTCGTCGACTCCACATTTTGGCGACCTGTGATGTTGCGTTTGCTGAAAAATCGGCTTCCTGGGATATTTCGTTAAGGGATGTTTCAGATAGTTGGCCGATTTTTCATGAAATACTCATAAGAGTACCTCGACACCCATCAGCGTGGTTCACACGTGACTCGACCAAGACCACATTTAGACTGCTAGAGAAACTCAAATTCGTGTGATGTAAAAGTAAGTAACCATTTTGTCAAAATCAAGGCCAAGGCCAATCAAAGGCCACCCACAAAATGGAGTACCTTACTCCCCGGGGGGTGTGTTTACCTAGGGGGATACCAAAATTTCATTATTTTTTACCTAGGACGTCCCGTTTCAGAGATATGAACTGAAAACAGGATTTCTGAAACCAATGAGAATTGCATTTAAAATTGGTCACAGCTTTCGTCGACTCCACATTTTGGCGACCTGTGATTTTGCGTTTGCTGAAAAATCGGCTTCCTGGGATATTTCGTTAAGGGATGTTTCAGATAGTTGGCCGATTTTTCATGAAATACTTATGGAAGTACCTCGACACCGATCAGCATGGTTCACACATAACCCGACCAAGACGACGTCTAGACTGCCAGAGAAACTTGGGTTCGTGTGGTCTAAAAGTAACCATTTAGTCAAAATCAAGGCCAAGGCCAATCAAAGGCCACCCTCAAAATAGAGTACGTTTCTCTCCGGGGGGTGTACTTTGCTAGGGGGATACCAAATTTTCATTATTTTTGACCTAGGACGTCCCGTTTCTGAGATATGAACTAAAAACAGGATTTCTCAAACCAACAAAATAATCCTTCTCGGTTTTCGTCGACTCCACATTTTGGCGACCTGTGATGTTGCGTTTGCTGAAAAATCGGCTTCCTGGGATATATCGTTAAGGGATGTTTCAGATAGTTGGCCGATTTTTCATGAAATACTCATAAGAGTACCTCGACACCCATCAGCGTGGTTCACACGTGACTCGACCAAGACCACATTTAGACTGCTAGAGAAACTCAAATTCGTGTGATATAAAAGCAAGTAACCATTTTGTCAAAATCAAGGCCAAGGCCAATCAAAGGCCACCCACAAAATAGAGTACCTTACTCCCCGGGGGGTGTATTTACCTAGGGGGATACCAAATTTTCATTATTTTTTACCTAGGACGTCCCGTTTCAGAGATATGAACTGAAAACAGGATTTCTGAAACCAATTAGAATTGCATATAAAATTGGTCACAGCTTTCGTCGACTCCACATTTTGGCGACCTGTGATGTTGCGTTTGCTGAAAAATCGGCTTCCTGGGATATTTCGTTAAGGGATGTTTCAGATAGTTGGCCGATTTTTCATGAAATACTCATAAGAGTACCTCGACACCCATCAGCGTGGTTCACACGTGACTCGACCAAGACCACATTTAGACTGCTAGAGAAACTCAAATTCGTGTGATGTAAAAGCAAGTAACCATTTTGTCAAAATCAAGGCCAAGGCCAATCAAAGGCCACCCACAAAATAGAGTACCTTACTCCCCGGGGGGTGTACTTACCTAGGGGGATACCAAATTTTCATTATTTTTTACCTAGGACGTCCCGTTTCAGAGATATGAACTGAAAACAGGATTTCTGAAACCAATTAGAATTGCATTTAAAATTGGTCACAGCTTTCGTCGACTCCACATTTTGGCGACCTGTGATGTTGCGTTTGCTGAAAAATCGGCTTCCTGGGATATTTCGTTAAGGGATGTTTCAGATAGTTGGCCGATTTTTCATGAAATACTCTTAAGAGTACCTCGACACCCATCAGCGTGGTTCACACGTGACTCGACCAAGACCACATTTAGACTGCTAGAGAAACTCAAATTCGTGTGATGTAAAAGCAAGTAACCATTTTGTCAAAATCAAGGCCAAGGCCAATCAAAGGCCACCCACAAAATAGAGTACCTTACTCCCCGGGGGGTGTGTTTACCTAGGGGGATACCAAATTTTTATTATTTTTTACCTAGGACGTCCCGTTTCAGAGATATGAACTGAAAACAGGATTTCTGAAACCAATTAGAATTGTATTTAAAATTGGTCACAGCTTTCGTCGACTCCACATTTTGGCGACCTGTGATGTTGCGTTTGCTGAAAAATTGGCTTCCTGGGATATTTCGTTAAGGGCTGTTTCAGATAGTTGGCCGATTTTTCATGAAATACTCATAAGAGTACCTCGACACCCATCAGCGTGGTTCACACGTGACTCGACCAAGACCACATTTAGACTGCTAGAGAAACTCAAATTCGTGTGATGTAAAAGCAAGTAACCATTTTGTCAAAATCAAGGCCAAGGCCAATCAAAGGCCACCCACAAAATAGAGTACCTTACTCCCCGGGGGGTGTATTTACCTAGGGGGATACCAAATTTTCATTATTTTTTACCTAGGACGTCCTGTTTCAGAGATATGAACTGAAAACAGGATTTCTGAAACCAATTAGAATTGCATATAAAATTGGTCACAGCTTTCGTCGACTCCACATTTTGGCGACCTGTGATGTTGCGTTTGCTGAAAAATCGGCTTCCTGGGATATTTCGTTAAGGGATGTTTCAGATAGTTGGCCGATTTTTCATGAAATACTCATAAGAGTACCTCGACACCCATCAGCGTGGTTCACACGTGACTCGACCAAGACCACATTTAGACTGCTAGAGAAACTCAAATTCGTGTGATGTAAAAGTAAGTAACCATTTTGTCAAAATCAAGGCCAAGGCCAATCAAAGGCCACCCACAAAATAGAGTACCTTACTCCCCGGGGGGTGTGTTTACCTAGGGGGATACCAAAATTTCATTATTTTTTACCTAGGACGTCCCGTTTCAGAGATATGAACTGAAAACAGGATTTCTGAAACCAATGAGAATTGCATTTAAAATTGGTCACAGCTTTCGTCGACTCCACATTTTCGCGACCTGTGATATTGTGAATGCTGGAAAATCGAATTCCTGGGATATTTCGTTTAGGGATGTTTCAGATAGATGGCAGATTTTGTCTTGAAATACTTATGGAAGTACCTCGACACCGATCAGCATGGTTCACACATAACCCGACCAAGACGACGTCTAGACTGCCAGAGAAACTTGGGTTCGTGTGGTCTAAAAGTAACCATTTAGTCAAAATCAAGGCCAAGGCCAATCAAAGGCCACCCACAAAATAGAGTACTTTTCTCTCCGGGGGGTGTACTTTGCTAGGGGGATACCAAATTTTCATTATTTTTGACCTAGGACGTCCCGTTTCTGAGATATGATTTAAAAACAGGATTTCTCAAACCAACAAAATAATCCTTCTCGGTTTTCGTCGACTCCACATTTTGGCGACCTGTGATGTTGCGTTTGCTGAAAAATCGGCTTCCTGGGATATTTCGTTAAGGGATGTTTCAGATAGTTGGCCGATTTTTCATGAAATACTCATAAGAGTACCTCGACACCCATCAGCGTGGTTCACACGTGACTCGACCAAGACCACATTTAGACTGCTAGAGAAACTCAAATTCGTGTGATGTAAAAGCAAGTAACAATTTTGTCAAAATCAAGGCCAAGGCCAATCAAAGGCCACCCACAAAATAGAGTACCTTACTCCCCGGGGGGTGTATTTACCTAGGGGGATACCAAATTTTTATTATTTTTTACCTAGGACGTCCCGTTTCAGAGATATGAACTGAAAACAGGATTTCTGAAACCAATTAGAATTGCATTTAAAATTGGTCACAGCTTTCGTCGACTCCACATTTTGGCGACCTGTGATGTTGCGTTTGCTGAAAAATCGGCTTCCTGGGATATTTCGTTAAGGGCTGTTTCAGATAGTTGGCCGATTTTTCATGAAATACTCATAAGAGTACCTCGACACCCATCAGCGTGGTTCACACGTGACTCGACCAAGACCACATTTAGACTGCTAGAGAAACTCAAATTCGTGTGATGTAAAAGCAAGTAACCATTTTGTCAAAATCAAGGCCAAGGCCAATCAAAGGCCACCCACAAAATAGAGTACCTTACTCCCCGGGGGGTGTATTTACCTAGGGGGATACCAAATTTTCATAATTTTTTACCTAGGACGTCCCGTTTCAGAGATATGAACTGAAAACAGGATTTCTGAAACCAATTAGAATTGCATTTAAAATTGGTCACAGCTTTCGTCGACTCCACATTTTGGCGACCTGTGATTTTGCGTTTGCTGAAAAATCGGCTTCCTGGGATATTTCGTTAAGGGATGTTTCAGATAGTTGGCCGATTTTTCATGAAATACTTATGGAAGTACCTCGACACCGATCAGCATGGTTCACACATAACCCGACCAAGACGACGTCTAGACTGCCAGAGAAACTTGGGTTCGTGTGGTCTAAAAGTAACCATTTAGTCAAAATCAAGGCCAAGGCCAATCAAAGGCCACCCTCAAAATAGAGTACGTTTCTCTCCGGGGGGTGTACTTTGCTAGGGGGATACCAAATTTTCATTATTTTTGACCTAGGACGTCCCGTTTCTGAGATATGAACTAAAAACAGGATTTCTCAAACCAACAAAATAATCCTTCTCGGTTTTCGTCGACTCCACATTTTGGCGACCTGTGATGTTGCGTTTGCTGAAAAATCGGCTTCCTGGGATATTTCGTTAAGGGATGTTTCAGATAGTTGGCCGATTTTTCATGAAATACTCATAAGAGTACCTCGACACCCATCAGCGTGGTTCACACGTGACTCGACCAAGACCACATTTAGACTGCTAGAGAAACTCAAATTCGTGTGATGTAAAAGCAAGTAACAATTTTGTCAAAATCAAGGCCAAGGCCAATCAAAGGCCACCCACAAAATAGAGTACCTTACTCCCCGGGGGGTGTATTTACCTAGGGGGATACCAAATTTTTATTATTTTTTACCTAGGACGTCCCGTTTCAGAGATATGAACTGAAAACAGGATTTCTGAAACCAATTAGAATTGCATTTAAAATTGGTCACAGCTTTCGTCGACTCCACATTTTGGCGACCTGTGATGTTGCGTTTGCTGAAAAATCGGCTTCCTGGGATATTTCGTTAAGGGCTGTTTCAGATAGTTGGCCGATTTTTCATGAAATACTCATAAGAGTACCTCGACACCCATCAGCGTGGTTCACACGTGACTCGACCAAGACCACATTTAGACTGCTAGAGAAACTCAAATTCGTGTGATGTAAAAGCAAGTAACCATTTTGTCAAAATCAAGGCCAAGGCCAATCAAAGGCCACCCACAAAATAGAGTACCTTACTCCCCGGGGGGTGTATTTAGTATAGTATAGTATAGTATAACGGGCCGGTGTCCGCAACTCCACGTCAAAGCGCGTATTTTGCGTGCGGGTGGGAGACTATTCTAACCATCCCAATTCCCCGAGAAAGGCCAGCAGTGCCCCGATGTTGCTGGCTATCTCGCGGAGAGTACCTGGGTTACCTAAGTACTTTGCCCTGTATGTTGCAACCACTGGGCAGTGCAGAAGCACGTGGGCTGCTGTCTCGTCTTCCTCCATGCAGGCACGACACAGGGGGCTGTCTGTGACTCCTAAGACAAAGAGGTGTTTATTAAAAGAGCCATGTCCGGTAATAGCGGCTGTTACTGTGCGCAGCTGTGGTTTGGTCAACCGAAGCGCGCGTTTAGTGAGGCGGCCGTCGATAGCAGGAAGTGCTTCCTTGGCCTGCCTACACTCGCCGTGGTCTAGCCACAGCTTGTGGTGTTGTTCACTAGTTCGTTTCCTTACCAGTGTGCGTAGGTATCCGAAAGGGAGTGGTACGATGGGTTCGGGTCCCACCGCTGCCATGCTCGATCCCCTTCTAGCGAGTTCGTCCGCAGCATCATTGCCCCGGGAATCGCTGTGTCCTTTGATCCATTGGATGGTTATATTATTGAGATTACCAACCTGGTTCAGGCGTTGGTGACACTCGTATATTAACCCAGAGTTCACTGTGTGGTTGTTTAGTGCTAGCAGTACAGCCATGCTGTCCGAGAGTATGCGAATTGAGTGGTCCACAACCTCCCTGGCTAAAATGGCAGATGCCGCCAGAGAAATGCCCATGCATTCGGCCTGAAATACCGTGTTGTGGGCCCCCAAAGGTTTGGCTATGTGGATGTTGAGATCCTCCGAGAAGACTCCAGCCCCAGTACCAGTACCTGTTTTAGATCCATCCGTGAAGATCCGTAGTTCCGCGGGGTTCAATCCCTCGCAGCGGTCATCTTCGTGGAGCTGAATTTTGTATTTCTTATCGAATACGAATTGTTTAGGTACCCGATCGTTTGTTGCTTTCGCCAGGGGGAACTCATTATAGAATCCCTCCAGTACCGCGGTGTGCTGTGTTTGTCTCTTGCTCCAGAGTTGAAGTGTTTTAAGGCGTACAGCCGACGTTGTCGCTTCCTGCTGTATGAACAGATGAAGCGGTGGGAGCCCCAACATGGCTTCGAGAGCCACAGTCGGAGTAGTCCTCATGCAGCCTGTGATCGCCATGCAGGCGAGCCTTTGCAAGCGTTGCAGTTTGTTGCAGGCTGTAGTTAATTTGGTGCGGGGCCACCAGACCACTGCCCCATAAGTGATCATAGGTCGGATCACCGCACAGTACAACCAAAGTATAATTTTAGGGGATAGGCCCCACTTCTTACCTATCATCCTCCTGCATTGCCAGAAGGTAATGCAGGCCCTGTTTATTTTATTGTCTAAGTGGCTACTCCAGTTCAACTTGCTGTCTAGGATGATTCCCAGATATTTGACCTCATTGGCTAACTGGAGTTCTGTATCAAAAAGTTTGGGTAGGCGATAAGGGCCTAGTGTTCGTTTTTGGGTAAACATGACTAGTTCAGTCTTCGTGGGGTTCACTGAGAGGTCGAACTCTCTGCACCATCGTTCAACGATGCGCAGTGCCTGTTGAGTGAGGTCGCAGATTGTCCCCGTCACTTTCCCCGAAATGAGGATAGCGAGGTCGTCGGCATACCCTATAGTGTAGAAATGGTTCGCGTTGAGTTTCGTGATGAGGTCATTTATCACCAGATTCCAGAGGAGCGGGGATAGTACGCCACCTTGGGGGCAGCCCCTGGCTATCATGGCCATCTGCTGTTCTACTTCAAGTCGAACCACTCGTTTACTTAACATATTAGTAATCCAGTCTGTCAGTACCTGTTCTACTCCGTGACGAGAGAGCGCGGTGTTGATGCTGGAGAAGTTTGTTTTATCGAAGGCTCCCTCGATGTCTATGAAAGTGCCCAGGCAAGTGCCCTTCTGATGAATCGCCTCTTCTATCCGGCCGACCACTAGATGGAGGGCTGATTCCGTGGACTTACCCGAGCTGTAAGCGTGTTGGTTAGTATGGAGTGGAATAGTTTTCAGAGCGCCGTCCCTCAGCTCTCTCTCGCACATTCTCTCCATGGTTTTAAGGAGGAAGGAGGTCAGGCTGATTGGTCGGTGGGATTTGGCGTTGGTATAGTCACTCTTACCTGGCTTAGGAATGAATATGACTTTCACTTCCCTCCATCCTTTTGGAACGTATCTGAAAGCCAGACACGCTCTCATTACGGGTACCAGTCTGCTGGCGACAGAGATTCCACCCCACTGCAGTAAGGCAGGAAAGATTCCGTCCGGACCAGCCGCCTTGAAAGGATGGAAGCACCGGATCGCCCACTGGAGTTTTTCCAGCGTTATGACTTTGTGTGCGTAGCGCCAGTCGTTTTCTGACGGTGTTTGGGTTACCTCTGTCCAGTCGATATTCTGTGTAAAAGCGCAGCCTGGGAAGTGAGTTTCAATAAGGACGCGCATTGCCTCTTCTGGTGAGGTGGTAAGTGTGTTGTCGGGTTTGCGGAGAACAGCGGGCCCAGTCGTGTTATGCTGGGCCAAGATCTTCCTTACCCTGTTTGCTTGTTGGCAAGATTCGATATTGCCACAGTATTTTCGCCATCCAGTGGAGCTCCTGTATCTGATGCATTTTTTGTAGCATTTTTTGGCCGCATAGTACGCGTCCCAATCCTTATCAGCACAGGTGTTCATGGCTCTGTTTAGGGCTGACCTTACCTTCCCGCGCTTGCGTTCCAGATCCGCTCCCCACCATGGTTGCTTCCCTGGTGTTGTGGGCGGATTGGTCTCGGGGCAGGATAAATGGTAGCTGTCTAGCATAGATTTAGTGAGATGACTTACACGCTCGTCGATCTGCGGTGTGTCCTCGTAGGTCATCCCGTAGTTTGTTGACGCAAGTTTGGTTTCGAGGTTGCGTGTGTAGGCAGCACGGTCCGTGTTACGCGGGTTTCGCCGTGGTGGTGTTGGTGTTACACAGACCTGAATGTCGAAGCGGATCCATCTGTGGTCCGAGCAGGAGGCCTCCTTAGAGACCTGCCAGCCGGTGGTGGTGGCCGCTGCACCCTCCGATGCCAAAGTAAGGTCTATGATAGTTTGGCTACGTCTGTTTACGAAGGTTGGTTCAGAACCTGTGTTTAGTAGGGTTAGGTTTGTTGTAAATAGATAATCTACTAAGGCCTTACCCCTTGCGTTTTGCGTGTCCATGCCCCACAGAGGATGATGAGCGTTCGCGTCAGCTCCTATGACAACATCAAGCCCTGTGCTCTCGCAGTAAGTCACGAGGCGGGCGAGGTCATGCGGCGGTGGCTCATCCTCCTCGGGCATGTAAGCAGAGGCGAAGACCACAGTTGCTATTGTGTCCCCTCGCTGTATCAGTAGCCTAGCTGCAGAGACATCCCTGCAACAGAAATCTGTTAGTGGCTGTATTTTGATGTTACGTGTCACATAGATGCACGATCTTGGTTTATCGTGATCTGTACTAACTAGGAGCTTACCACCAAGATTGGACAGTCCTTGTATATGGCCCGCCCTAATCCACGGCTCCTGGATTAAGGCAATGGCCGTGTGCTGAACCTCCAGCCACTTCCGCAGCTGAGCCGTCGCGGTCTGGCTGTGGTGGAGGTTGGCCTGCAGGACCTTACAGGTCGACGAAGGGGACGCCATCGCTGGACGTTCCTTCCTCGTCTCCTGCTAGCCGAAGCCCGGCAAACAGGTCGCCCGCGTCGAAGCCGTCCTCCTCCAGGTCAGAGGCCGAGGACAAGGTGATGTCTCCGAGCTCCTCACCCGAGAGGGCGGCGTCCACGCCGGCGGCTGAAGGGGCGGCTGGCGCTGCTGCTGCAGACTCAACCGCGGGTGTTTCCGCGGTGCTTGTGGGGGGTGGAGTTGCCTCCACCGCCTGTGTGTCGGCGCTGGCTACAGCGGTCGGATGTCCCTGAGGGACGTCGACAAATCTGCCGTTCGGACCCTGGAATTTCACGTACACCGTCCCTACACCAAATGAGAGACGGCGCTCGGCCTTCATCAGGGTCGGAATTTGGTCCTCAGGGACCCCGACCACCACGTACCACGCCTCGGCTTGTTTGTAGGCGCCCTGCAGCACCCACTCCCTAACGCCAACCCAAGGGTTCTGGTAACACAGAGTGCGCCCAATTTTGGACGGCTCCGTGAAGATCCCCTGCTCGTCAGGGATGGAGATTCCGCATCTCACCCGGCGCCCGATGTCCGCCTGCCTCCTGATCACTAGCGTAGTGCTAGGGAGGGGAGGCAACTCGGAGATTAACTTCCTCAGCCAAGCTAAGGTGTGGTCGTTGCCGCACCACAGTTTAAGGGCCCCGCTGCTGAACACCGGCCTCGCTCTGAAGGTCGGTGCAGGTGAGTCCTGTGTAGGGGAGGAGGCCTCGTCGACTATCTTCGCCTGGATAGCCGCGAGTACCTGGTTCGATACATCCCCGCTGATGTGCCCCGTCCGGTCGCAGGTGACTGCGACATCCAGGTCGGAGCTAACTGCTTGGGCGTAGCTTTTCTTGGCGTCCCGTTTAGATGTTTCAAGACGCGGCCGCTTGCGCTCTCCTCGAGGTGACGAGGTCTCGTTGAGAGCTCGCTTGGCCGCGCTCTGATCCTTCTGACCGGGTTGCGCTGTTGTGTGTTTGGCTGGTCCACTCGCGCCGCTGGCTGCTGGTTGGCTAGGTCCCGGTCGGCTAGTGCTGACCACGGCCTGCGACCGCTTGCCTGCGGAGAAGTTGACATTGCCACTGGTCGGTTCTACCCGGCCCGCGGCGTTAGCCTGTTTAGGTTGTGGAGTCTTACCCTTCCACAGTATCCGCCGCTGCCTCTGGGACGGCCTGTTCTTCCTCTTCGGTTTGTCCGTCGAGGGGGCCGGGGCAGCCTGCACTGAGGGTTCAGCGCGGTGGTGTTTATCCTCCTTCCTGCCTTTGTGCCTGCTCCTCTGCACCTGCCAGGTTAGCGCGAACGCGTCACCTGTGGTGCTGGTCTCCACCGGTTGTCCAGTGACGGCCACCGACGGGGGAGCAGTAGGCGGGGGACGATGTTTGGGGGGAGCCCAGCCAGAGGAATTAACCTTCGTGGCGGGCTCCGCACCTGAAAGAGAAGGAGGAGAGGTACTGGTCCCGAGCAGCGCCATCTTCCTCCGTTTATTACGGGACTTGGGTTTGGTCTTGGCAGCGGTTCTCGCCACTGCCGGACCTGTAGCCGCACTGGAGCTCGCTGCGTTAGCAGCAGAGCATCCGGGGGCTGGAGAATCCTTGGCTTTCGCCTCCTCTCCGGTGTGTGTATGTGCAGTTTGTGAGTGTGAGTGTGTGTTGGGTGTGCGTGTTTGTGTGGTTGTTGTGTGTGTGTGAGGTGTGTGTGTGGTGTGTGCGTCGTATGGTCTTTGGGTGTCCATAGTTTAGTATTTGAAGTTCATCTCTCCGGCTTCCCACCCTCCTTGGAGCCCGCACCTGGGAACGTCTCGCTACAAACTAGCTCGGCCGTTAGGACTACCTTCGAGATATAGGGGCGTGAGGCTGGCTTACAGTGCGACATCAGGCGCTTGATCAGGTTGACGACTAATCAACCTTCCCTTACACCTTCAGCATGACCTTCACCCACCGCTTTGGCCGTCCGAAGACGACCTCCGCGGACCTCCCACCCCTCGCCGTGGCCCTCTGACGGGACACTATGGCCATTTCCCTACCCTTGGCTACTGGGTAGGGCCACCGTTTCGCTTGAAATCCAGACCAAACCGGGGGTGTATTTACCTAGGGGGATACCAAATTTTCATTATTTTTTACCTAGGACGTCCCGTTTCAGAGATATGAACTGAAAACAGGATTTCTGAAACCAATTAGAATTGCATTTAAAATTGGTCACAGCTTTCGTCGACTCCACATTTTGGCGACCTGTGATTTTGCGTTTGCTGAAAAATCGGCTTCCTGGGATATTTCGTTAAGGGATGTTTCAGATAGTTGGCCGATTTTTCATGAAATACTTATGGAAGTACCTCGACACCGATCAGCATGGTTCACACATAACCCGACCAAGACGACGTCTAGACTGCCAGAGAAACTTGGGTTCGTGTGGTCTAAAAGTAACCATTTAGTCAAAATCAAGGCCAAGGCCAATCAAAGGCCACCCTCAAAATAGAGTACGTTTCTCTCCGGGGGGTGTACTTTGCTAGGGGGATACCAAATTTTCATTATTTTTGACCTAGGACGTCCCGTTTCTGAGATATGAAATAAAAACAGGATTTCTCAAACCAACAAAATAATCCTTCTCGGTTTTCGTCGACTCCACATTTTGGCGACCTGTGATGTTGCGTTTGCTGAAAAATCGGCTTCCTGGGATATTTCGTTAAGGGATGTTTCAGATAGTTGGCCGATTTTTCATGAAATACTCATAAGAGTACCTCGACACCCATCAGCGTGGTTCACACGTGACTCGACCAAGACCACATTTAGACTGCTAGAGAAACTCAAATTCGTGTGATGTAAAAGCAAGTAACAATTTTGTCAAAATCAAGGCCAAGGCCAATCAAAGGCCACCCACAAAATAGAGTACCTTACTCCCCGGGGGGTGTATTTACCTAGGGGGATACCAAATTTTTATTATTTTTTACCTAGGACGTCCCGTTTCAGAGATATGAACTGAAAACAGGATTTCTGAAACCAATTAGAATTGCATTTAAAATTGGTCACAGCTTTCGTCGACTCCACATTTTGGCGACCTGTGATGTTGCGTTTGCTGAAAAATCGGCTTCCTGGGATATTTCGTTAAGGGCTGTTTCAGATAGTTGGCCGATTTTTCATGAAATACTCATAAGAGTACCTCGACACCCATCAGCGTGGTTCACACGTGACTCGACCAAGACCACATTTAGACTGCTAGAGAAACTCAAATTCGTGTGATGTAAAAGCAAGTAACCATTTTGTCAAAATCAAGGCCAAGGCCAATCAAAGGCCACCCACAAAATAGAGTACCTTACTCCCCGGGGGGTGTATTTACCTAGGGGGATACCAAATTTTCATTATTTTTTACCTAGGACGTCCCGTTTCAGAGATATGAACTGAAAACAGGATTTCTGAAACCAATTAGAATTGCATTTAAAATTGGTCACAGCTTTCGTCGACTCCACATTTTGGCGACCTGTGATTTTGCGTTTGCTGAAAAATCGGCTTCCTGGGATATTTCGTTAAGGGATGTTTCAGATAGTTGGCCGATTTTTCATGAAATACTTATGGAAGTACCTCGACACCGATCAGCATGGTTCACACATAACCCGACCAAGACGACGTCTAGACTGCCAGAGAAACTTGGGTTCGTGTGGTCTAAAAGTAACCATTTAGTCAAAATCAAGGCCAAGGCCAATCAAAGGCCACCCTCAAAATAGAGTACGTTTCTCTCCGGGGGGTGTACTTTGCTAGGGGGATACCAAATTTTCATTATTTTTGACCTAGGACGTCCCGTTTCTGAGATATGAACTAAAAACAGGATTTCTCAAACCAACAAAATAATCCTTCTCGGTTTTCGTCGACTCCACATTTTGGCGACCTGTGATGTTGCGTTTGCTGAAAAATCGGCTTCCTGGGATATATCGTTAAGGGATGTTTCAGATAGTTGGCCGATTTTTCATGAAATACTCATAAGAGTACCTCGACACCCATCAGCGTGGTTCACACGTGACTCGACCAAGACCACATTTAGACTGCTAGAGAAACTCAAATTCGTGTGATATAAAAGCAAGTAACCATTTTGTCAAAATCAAGGCCAAGGCCAATCAAAGGCCACCCACAAAATAGAGTACCTTACTCCCCGGGGGGTGTATTTACCTAGGGGGATACCAAATTTTTATTATTTTTTACCTAGGACGTCCCGTTTCAGAGATATGAACTGAAAACAGGATTTCTGAAACCAATTAGAATTGCATTTAAAATTGGTCACAGCTTTCGTCGACTCCACATTTTGGCGACCTGTGATGTTGCGTTTGCTGAAAAATCGGCTTCCTGGGATATTTCGTTAAGGGATGTTTCAGATAGTTGGCCGATTTTTCATGAAATACTCTTAAGAGTACCTCGACACCCATCAGCGTGGTTCACACGTGACTCGACCAAGACCACATTTAGACTGCTAGAGAAACTCAAATTCGTGTGATGTAAAAGCAAGTAACCATTTTGTCAAAATCAAGGCCAAGGCCAATCAAAGGCCACCCACAAAATAGAGTACCTTACTCCCCGGGGGGTGTATTTACCTAGGGGGATACCAAATTTACATTATTTTTTACCTAGGACGTCTCGTTTCAGAGATATGAACTGAAAACAGGATTTCTGAAACCAATTAGAATTGCATATAAAATTGGTCACAGCTTTCGTCGACTCCACATTTTGGCGACCTGTGATGTTGCGTTTGCTGAAAAATCGGCTTCCTGGGATATTTCGTTAAGGGATGTTTCAGATAGTTGGCCGATTTTTCATGAAATACTCATAAGAGTACCTCGACACCCATCAGCGTGGTTCACACGTGACTCGACCAAGACCACATTTAGACTGCTAGAGAAACTCAAATTCGTGTGATGTAAAAGCAAGTAACCATTTTGTCAAAATCAAGGCCAAGGCCAATCAAAGGCCACCCACAAAATAGAGTACCTTACTCCCCGGGGGGTGTATTTACCTAGGGGTATACCAAATTTTCATTATTTTTTACCTAGGACGTCCCGTTTCAGAGATATGAACTGAAAACAGGATTTCTGAAACCAATTAGAATTGCATTTAAAATTGGTCACAGCTTTCGTCGACTCCACATTTTGGCGACCTGTGATGTTGCGTTTGCTGAAAAATCGGCTTCCTGGGATATTTCGTTAAGGGATGTTTCAGATAGTTGGCCGATTTTTCATGAAATACTCATAAGAGTACCTCGACACCCATCAGCGTGGTTCACACGTGACTCGACCAAGACCACATTTAGACTGCTAGAGAAACTCAAATTCGTGTGATGTAAAAGCAAGTAACCATTTTGTCAAAATCAAGGCCAAGGCCAATCAAAGGCCACCCACAAAATAGAGTACCTTACTCCCCGGGGGGTGTATTTACCTAGGGGGATACCAAATTTTCGTTATTTTTGATCTAGGACGTCCCGTTTCAGAGATATGAGCTGAAAACAGGATTTCTCAAACCAACAAAAACTTTATTCTCAGCTTTCGTCGGCTCCATGTTTTGGCGATCTGTAATGTTGTCATCGCTGAAAAACCTAGGTCCTGAGTCATCCTGTTAAGGGATGTTTCAGATATTTGGCTTACTTTTTCCTGAAATACAGCATAAAACAGAGTGACGCTGCCTCGCTTATTTAGTGGTCGCAAGCGCTAGTGCTTATAGCGTGAGGAGCTTACGATTACTGATAAATGTGTGCATTGAATAGTCACAAAGACACTAAATACTTACTTACTAAAACAAGTCTAAGCTCTGTGTGGTTCTTTCATCATAAGAGTACCTCAGACACCGATCAGCGTGGTTCACACATGACCCAACCAAGATAATGTCTGGACTTCAAAAGAAACATAGTCTCGTGTAGAGTAAACCATTAAGTCAAAATCAAAGCCAAGGCCAATCAAAGGCCACCTAGAAATAGAGTACCTTACTCCCCGGGGGGTGTATTAAACTAGGGGGATACCAAATTTTCATCATTTTTTACCTAGGACGTCCCGTTTCAGAGATATGAACTAAAACAGGATTTCTGAAACCAATGAGAATTGCTTTTTATAGTAGGGGAGCACTCAGCCCATGATGCTTAATGGGGATTTGCTCGAGCGTCATAGACCAATAGGGTTGCTAAGCTTAGATAAGGAGAAAAAATGTTACTTAAATAATGTATAAGGTACCTTAGGTACCTTTTCATCGGTGGGGGGAGCGGCTATAGGTTTTCAAATATGTAAGAAATATTGTTGAATGGACATACTCGAGCGCGTCAGATATTGATAGCATCAATGTCCTACGTATTTTTAATAATGTGCGTATGTTAATCTGATCGTTTGTATGATGGGTGTGGTTGTACACACGGCTACACATCAAGCTATACGTTTCCAGTTTACGCTGACCTCGCACTGTACGGAAATCTTGATGTGCAGCCATGTGTACGTAAGAGTTGAAAATTAAAATTAAAAGAAGCTAATCGAGCGCGTCCTCCCATTCAATAATCTGACGATTACGATGTGACGCAGACGCTAACTCGCAGTCAAATGTGCAAAATAAAATCGCCTTTCTGAAATGCTCAAGCGCGACAGATTTAGATATACCTATATGGTTCATCTTAATGTCATAGACGTGTTGTCTCATAATCTGACGATTATCTAGAGGGATTCGCCTAATCTGACAAAAAAAATCTTAGATTTTAAATCATTGAACTTAATTAATTGAAAACTCAGGAAATAGCATGCAAATAAGCAAGTGTGTATGTATTTAGTAGAATACTTGTGTTTATAAGAAAATAATTTTGATTGGCCTGTTGGTCTAGTAGTTAGTGACCCTGACTGCTATGCCGGAGGTCGTGGGTTCGATTCCCACCCAGGACAAATGTTTGTGTGATGAGCACGATCATCAAGGATTGTTTATATCTTTTTTTTTCACCTGTCAATGACAATGTGCCACAGCGAAGCGTGGCAGGGTACAGCTAGTTAATTATAATTAGGTAATCATCATCTTCACCAGTTTTTGTGTTATCTTAATTAAAATCCCTGATGGTGGCCAATATAAGCCAGTATCAGTCACACACAAGAGGTTCTTAAAGAAGGATTTTACTTAAATCATTCAGGGTCTGCGCATACGCATCTTGTTACTAAATAATCGGGTTGCAAAAGTTGTTTTGTAAAAAAACAACCGAATTCAGAACCTGGAGGAGGTTCTGAATTCGGTTGTTTTTTTACATTTCGGTTTTTTTTTTTGAAGTCGGTTAAAAAACTAGCAGGTATCAAGACTGAAAGTATAAAACTGAAATGAAAAAGGAAATGTTTGCTAATGCAGACAGCAGACGATGATTCAGGGTTGCCGAAACCAGTTCAAATGAAACGCAAAAATCAAATACAGTAGTGATTTATTCTTATATAACACATAAGTTACAAAATACATAAACAGTAAGGGGTGTTACACACTTGCTAGGGACATTCGATTCGGTATTATTTGCAAGAACTACAATATTCGATTTGACTCGTGCCGAGCTCCAATCCGCAACTCAAGCCGAATCGTGTTCACAAAAACATTTTCCCGAACAATTTTTTTCTACGTTGCCGCGTTGTAATGGATTTTGCCGAATCATGCCGAACCGAACAAGTGTGTAACACGCCTATAAATAAGGTAACAAAAATACGTGACTAGCGTTACAGACACGAGCATACGAGTCGATGTGAAGGATATTATGTGACACTGTGGCGTATAAACTTAACTTTACTAAATCCTACCATACATGTGGTGGCCAATTGACCAAACTAGCTTCAGTTTGACCTTTTTTTTATCTCGGGGTGAATGTTTTCCGCCTTTGGGCATATAGACGGGTCTGTTAGACTCTAAAAACTATCCCGGTGTTACATCTGGGGGTCGCGGGAACGTACAATCCTTCCACAACCCCCGGCTAAGCTTGACCCGACCACACCATTTAGTTTTCACCGATTGTTTTCGCCGTATGTGATGCCATAAAATCCACATACGGTAATGATTTCTAAGAGGAACTAATGTTCATGTATGGCAGTCTTCAAAAACTGATAGAAATAAGAATTACATTTGTGTTTGCATGGCTCCAAAAACAAAAAAAAACTACTACTTAGACGAGGCGGCATTTTAGACTGTGTAAAAGTGTTCAAAGGCCCAAATCATGAAGCATCAAGTGCATTTGAACGAAGCCTGCTATTAAGGCCTATTCTAACCTAAGCGGTATTAATTTTCCCAATTGAATATGAACCTTATTCTGTTTGACATAAAGATGAAAAACGATCAAAGAAATTTGACACATTGGGGTAACTTGATGTGCTGGCGTCTGTACATTACACCGGCAGCTAATACCGCTTAGGTTAGAATACGTGTCTACGGTGATACACTTTTTCTGTATACGTTTTGCGATAACAGAATAATAACTTACTTCTAATAGGTAGGTACTGTTCAAACACATTTTGCGATAAGACTTAAAACAATTTTTGCTTTTTTTATTATTTGAATTACAAGTTATCTTTGACATAGAAAGTTAATGCGAGGATACGAGTCGAATATTGTACAGACGCCAGCACATCAATTTACCCCAATGTGTCAAATTTACCCAATTGAATATGAACCTTAAAGATGAAAAACGATCAAAGAAATTTGACACATTGGGGTAACTTGATGTGCTGGCGTCTGTACATAATTTTCTTAACGCCACAGCCCCGACAGTATTTGAACACTAGATGCCCCATATGAACTTATAATCCGGTTATTCATAAACAAAAAAAAATCCTATCACGGAATATATCTTTCAACTAATTTCACTTTGAGACCCTAAGATAAAAATAAACTGTAAATAAACGAAAAACTCAGGTTTTGATTGAAAAACAAACTAGTTAATGGGTAAAGTTGATATTGAGTTGTCGACATTGCCGGTATTCATGAAACAACCTAAAAATCATTTAAATTTCATAGTGCAATTATTTTGATATCAAAATTGAGTCTTTTTAGACCTTTCATAAGCCCCTTAACGACGTACAATATACAAGGCAAGGCACAAAAAGCAATCCTGTGTTTCTTTCAGCTCCAAGCGGCAATAGCTTAATGGCTTAGGTGTCTGACTGGTGATCGAGAGGTCCGAGTTGACGTGAACCCCAGCAGATTTAGCTTAGCTTGAGAGGTTAACAAGACTACTGCAGACGTAGCATGATCACCAAAGAATCAACAAAGTGAAGAAACATTTTTGTCGATAATAAAAGACATAATGCTTGATATTGTGAAGACTATATTCTGACTGAAGAATCTACATATTTCTTCCCTTCAATCTTGTCATCGTCGTGCTCAAAACAAAAGGAAATATTTCTACAATCGATTCTTCTATAGACAAAATCCGTTAAAAGGTGGACTTTTGTTTAAGTTTTACTTTCCAAGATACAGCGATTGTCAACAAAAACCATTACCAACTTAACCCATAGGACATATTATTTTGGCACTGCACATAGTGTAGAAAATTAGAGCGCTCCTTTATATTACAATATAATACTCGATTAATGTTCATTACTGTAGAAAATAAACCCTTATTATTTATATTTTCGATCGATATTACATACTGGACTGTGTGAAAGTGTTCTTAAGCAATTGTCTGTCTGCAAATGACAATTAAAATGGCACAAGAGTGTAGTTGATTTCTATAGTAAAATTAAAACACGTTGCCAAAAAATTGTGCGTACGTACAGTCAGGTTCAGAGAGATTTACCGTGTTATAGCCAAGCTTGGATCTATCGTTGTGGGCACGATGGGCGTGCCCACAACCATTCTTCGGGCTCTGTCGGAGACCTAAATTATCTTGCGGATATGCGTGGACCCAAAACCGAATAGGTGACTCCGTAGTCCGACTATCACTTGGCCTATTTGTAAATGGCCGTGACCACAACCTTACTTGGGGGCTGCTAGATCCGCGCCTGGTTATAGCCACTTCATTCGACTGTCAATACATGAACTTCACACTACAGAACGCCACCTGCTAAAACCTTTAAAACCCTTATTTTCCTTCGTTTACGTTCATGTTCATACATCTTTACCAACATCACGAATTTCCTTCGATAAGTTTTCAAACAGTAATCGGCAATCGTTTCTGTATGAAATTAGTACCTCATACGCAATGTAGAAGCGTTCCTAGTACAAATTGTTGTTGATTACTAATCTGATACCTTCTGCAAGAGATTAGCGATTGGAATGCTGGTCATAATTATGCGCACACGCAAAGAAAATTAAGAACATTATTAAGAACATCACAATAAGAGGCGTTCCCTTTCGTCGTTTCCACATACTTTTGGACTGTCAATGTATTCATAGTCGATTTTCTCAGCAATATTTTCCCCTGACTGTACATAATTTAGCTGCCTAACTATATAAGCTGCTTCGAACTAACAGCGGTAAGTAAATAGTCGTCTCGACAATAAGAAAGAACTATTATTACATTTCACACAGACAAATACATGTTTATTACAAAATAATTTGATTTCTATTTTTCTGATTTTTAAATAAGATGAAAATAAGCTTTTTTTTTCTTCTCATAATTACATTCTTCATCTTACGATCTATATGCTAACTTATAATATTTCGCTTTATATTTTTATATAATACACAGTTCTGGTATGCTGAGTTCTGAATTATACCTTAGATTAAAATAAGCAAAAAATAAGCATGATCAGTTCGTGTTTGGCGAAAACGCCCGAACAAAAGCGAAATGGGACTTTATGTACAAGAAGTGTTGTCAGAACTTTATGTAAAGGCTTATTATACAGAAACCATTAATAATTTACACGAACATCATTATCACATCCCACTTTTGTTAAAAATACCATTTTTCTTTATGACTACTGGCTTGCTGGTCTAGTGATTAGAGACCCTGAATGCTATTCCTGAGGTCGTGGGTTCGATTTCCACCCAAAACAGTTTGTGTGTATACATATTAAAGATAAATTACACCCCACACTACTGTTACTAATAAGTTATCAGTTTTCTAGTACTCATAGCACAAGACGGCTTTGTGTAAATTGTGGAATATTATTATTTATCTTTCGAAGCAAGTGGACCCATAAACAAGCGTGCCTCGTACAGTTATCAATTCAGCATTTCAACGATAGATCGGTGACCATTATATATCAAGACTCCTTCGTGGCTTGGAAAGCGCGTTAAGCCAGTGGTCCCGGCTATCGTAATCTTTGACCGTCGTTACGTTTATTTTGAGCTTCGCAAGTTTGACAAACAGTTTAATCAAGGGATCGTGTTACCCAGTAACTCGGCTGTGAAGGTCAGATTAGCAGCCGCTCCATATATAATAAGGGTGTTGGCGACAGATCTGGCAACCCCGTTGCTAGGGGCTAGTTTTGTTGTTTGGCTAGCGACGGGGCGGCTTGGTTTTCCTATTCTAATTTGTCTTAATATTGTTGGCTTTTCTGATCGTATTATTATACCCAATTGCACCGTTTAACTGTTTTTTATTTGGTTTGGATGTTGGCAACAGATCTGGCAACCCCGTTGCTAGGGGCTACTTTTGTTGTTTGGCTAGCGACGGGGCGGCTTGGTTTTTCTATTCTAATTTTCTTAATATTGTTGACTTTTGTGATCGAATTATTATACCCAAATGCGTCTTTTAACTGTTTTTGATGGTGTTTAATAAAGGGTACTCAGCTGCATCAGGTTAGACTGGGAGCAGAGCTCAAAATTGTTGGGTAAAGGTTAGCCAAAAGATTTCGCAAGCTTCATTATTAAACGACCCATCTCAAAGGAACGTATGCTTAGTGAGCGTGTAGTAAGCAGATTTGAAAACTTTACTTACTATCCTGTATTGTCGGCCTAATTCAGAACTCACATACAAATATCCTTAATTCACTCATAAATAATGAATATATCTAACACCGTGTTTTTATACATAGCGTTCAAAGGAATGGCCAAATTTTTGGGTATCTGTGGGCGTACATGATTGGCTGAAAACTTTTTTGTTTATACAATACTTCAAGGCGGTGTAAAATAAGGCGACATAAATTTAAAGTACTACATAAACATAACGTCACGCCTGTAATCCCTGATGGGCTAGGCAGAGGTGTATTACCTGGTAGTACACCCACATTTCGCCAGTTATGTTTAAGTCCCATGTAATAGGGGGCGAGCCTATTGCCATCAATCGGGCACAAATCCAGACTCCGGGTTGCTACTGAGAAATTCCAGATAGAAAAACTCAATAACACTTTGCCCGACCCGGGGATCGAACCCGGGACCTCATGCTCAGTAGTAGCGCAGAAATTTAAAGTACTATAATATTCATTTAAAGAATTGCTTCGTATTGTAATAAAACTTAACTTTTGTTTATAGTATAAAGTAAATCTTTCTCCAAGAAGAAAAATAAACGTATGTACAGACAGCAGCTCATCAAGCTAATGAACGTGAACAATAGGCTAATGGACTTAATTTTAGTTTTTAGTCATCCAGATTACTAGGAAATTTTCAAATCATATTTTTCCTTTTTTCACGTAATAAAAAAATAATACATCGAGTCAAAATAACGCATGACGTCACTATCCTGTACCGTTTATACTGAATAATGTCGTCACAAGCCTCCTCTCCTCAACTTGAATGCGCTTAGTTTTCCATCAATTTGAAAAAGCAAAAAAATACTCTTGTGTATAATTTTTTTTTACGCGCTCACGATTACTGACAAATGCTTGCACTGACTGATCTGGTCCCCTCATTCTGTGTGGTTCTTTCCTCAAAAGACCATCTCAGACACTAATCTGCATGGATCTTACATGATTTGACCAAGATAATGTCTGGACTTTAAAAGAGACTATGACTCTGAGTTTCTTTCGGTGTTTCTTCTCAGAGTAGTCAGGTAGTGAAATTCCGATCTCATCTTCTAGCAAAAAAAAGACGTGTAAAAGTGTTTGTGAAAACCTCTTTACAGAAATAAATATTATTTATCATTTTGATATTCATATACCGTCCACATGCCTATTGAACATGAACCTTATTCTATTTGTAATAAAGTTGAAATACTATCAAAGATATTTGCACATTGCGGTAACTTGACGTGCCTCTGAACACACAATACTGGTTGAGTTTAAAGACCTCCATGTTACCATACCATTCCAAAAAATTACCTGGGTATAATAAACTTCTATTTCCTTTGTTCTTACAACCTTATATAAATATTCAATAAATAAGTTTAGCTTGGCAGCTAAAATAAACATGTAGGTTTTTTAGATTTGTAAAATCAGTCAATTTATTATGCTTTTCTTTTTGCACAGAAGTGTTGGTCGAAACGATTGGATAATAACTTTTTACAGTCAAACATGCATTGTTTTCCGTAAACCTAAGAACATACATAAATACACAAAAGGTGCACCTTATGCTCTAAGTTATAGTGGTCATTTTAGCACGTATATTTTAGAAATCACAAATAGCAGACGTATGACATGTGACTCCATTTGACAGTAGCTGCAAAATAAACGATTTTACTACTACAAAACAACATTTAGTACAATTTTCGATTCAGAAATTGGTAACACAGAGCTAAGATGTCAAATGACGTCTTCACTGACAGCTATTTCTATTTTTGTAAGCAGCCACCCAGTACTCCCAAAAAGAAGGAATAATTTATAGGTAGTGATTGAAACCATAAATATGTATATTCTATTCTAATTCTAGATATCGAACGAATATTAGGCTCATGTCACAGCTAATACGACCTTTCTACTAGGAATATCTTTTTTTAGGATACTATACATGTTGTTTGGTAATGTTTAGTTTAGTTTATTTTTTAACCTATCCCTGATACTAGTCTTTATTTTTTTTATGATATATTTTTTCTACCATTCATATTTTTACCGGTCACACTCAAAGTAATGTCAATGTTCATAGTGTTGCAAGATTACTAAACTAAGTACAAAATATACTTTCCACTATTTTGTCATTTCCGGTAATTTACTGCGGAATATTATTGGCTTAATAAACTAATTAAACATTACTCAACAACTTCATTACAATATTTAAAATCGAGAAGGATTAGTTTATTTTTACATTAGATGCACGGTCGTCTAAATACGACTTTAATAAATGTATTAAACGTCAGTTATTTTACAATTTAGATGCGATCGTCTAGCAGCCATCTTACATTATAGTATTTTACAAGTTATTGTACCTATATTTTGTTTGGAAACAAAGGCTCATTGAATATTAAGATTTGTGGTTTGAGAAAAATAAATAATGAAGTGGTTTTAATTGTGTTAATTACACATAACACACATTTAACACCACTGTAGCTACCCATTTGAGACTAGTAGCCGAAAAACTCTGGTGACACATTCCACGATATTTTTAATGCTGAAACAAAACCTTTACTTTCAAAATTATCAATATTTCTTCACTAAAACGATCGCACCTATCGACACAAACAGAGATTCACATAACTATATGCACTATTCGATTTAAGGCAGATGTATATTTAAGTTTGAGACTCGCAAGCGCCGCGTTACACTGTATAATACAACTATACTAATGTATAATACACGGTACAGTCGGCGTGCGTTGTTCTGTGTATAATTACAACTATAGTACTTATCGTAGTTAGCCCGAACACATCTCTGAGTGCTCGTCCCACGCTGCCACCTGGAATAGATTGAAGAAGTCATCAGTTTTGATATTACCAATTAAATTATTGATATACAGGGTGTAAAAAGACCGATCACATAGCCGATAACTACACATTCTGTAATTATGTATGTGTGTATTCTATAATTAAGTAACTTTGACCAAAAAATATTGCTGGGAAAAAACTTTTTTTTTCCATCTCTAAAGAGATGTTTTTATTGCGCGCAATGAAAAGCGCGTAACTTTCGATCAGCTGAGCATACGGCCGGCCGCGGCCGCCCGCGCTTTGTAGTTCAACCGACTGCCCGCTTGTGTTTAGTATCTATTGCATTTTTATAACTTCAAATGCGTAATTTGTTTAAAAAAATGATAATTTTGATAATGTTTGTTCGGAGGAAAGTTTACTAATGATACTTGGAATACGATTTTGAAAAAGACGAATAAACTATCCCAGTGATGGGTAGAATATATTATGTAGTTTTCGTTTATAGGTGAAGTTAAGTGAAGGCGATTTGAGGTGTCATTCCATACTAATGCTAGACATTGACAGTTCACTTCACTGAAGTTTTCATGGAGTGACTTATCCAAAATCGACAATGTTTTTTAATGTGTGTGTCATCTTTTTTCTCGTTTGCTGGATATTTTTAGTGAGAATGATTTTGTGAAAAGGGACAGAAATGTGTTACAGGAAACCGGGGAAGCGCGCACTATTTGATTTAACCAATAAGCACGCCCGGTGGCATAGAGATAGCTGTGAGATGTTGCTAACCCATTATCAGTGAGGTTGGTACCACATTGTACTGCTATTTTTAATTTCTTATTTAAATTAGAACATCCGAAGCCAATTACACTAAATAGTGTTATTAACGCGGAACGCACGCACGCACGTGATAAGTTTTAAATAAACATAATCTATATATTATAATTAATTTAACACAGTCATGCATTCGTCACACAAAAATTCTGACAGTACCAACTTCCATAAATATTCCACAACAAATATTCCACAACTTTTTCACACAACGCCATTTAGTCCCAAGTTAAGCTTGAGAGCTTGTGTTATGGGTACTAAATAGCTGATAAACATACTTATATATTTCTAAATACATACATATTATAGATAAATTACACCCAGACACAGAACAAATGATCGTGCACATCACACAAACATTTGTCCTGGGTGGGAATCGAACCCACGACCTCCGGCATAGCAGTCAGGGTCGCTAACTACTAGACCAACAGGCCAGTCAAATTCATTCGCAGTATACCTATTTTATTTGATGGCGTCGTAAAAAAGATTAAAGATACCGGGCTGGTATCCGCAACTCCACGTCTAAGCGCGTATTTTGATGGCGGCGTATATGCCACAATGAAATATCAGATGGTTACTGGAAGGTACTGTAGGTGGTAGGTAGGTTTTTATGTTGTACAATTTGGAGCGTTACTTTTTTTATGTATAATAGTGTGGAGTCCCACCTGACAGTCTCTGCTGCAGTACCACTGGTTGGCGCAGCCGGCGCACACGAACTGCGCGTCCCGGCGCCGGCAGCCCTGGCACAGCGGCGCCTCGTCCGCGCCCTCGCCCGGCTCCGCGCCCGAGGCCGCCGCGTCGGCGCCGCCCTCGTCGATCACCAGCCGCCCCGAGCCCGAGCCCGCGGGGGACGCTGATGCTTCGCCTTCGGAGGCAGGACTTTCTTCGTCATCCTGAAAAAAAGAAGATGTTGATTAGGACACGCTAGTCACCGGTGACCTCGAAAAATTGCATTTCTATTGTGTCTGGTAATGTGGCAGTCAAAGTGTCAAAATGTGAAAAGTGATTTGTATAGAAAGGAGTTTAATCCGCAGAGATTTCGGAATTTATAAACTCAATTCGTCCTTATTTCTTTAGGTTACAAGCTGTATACGAAAAAGATCGATAAAACTATTTACTCATGAAAACGCGACATACATCAAATCATGCCTGTATAGCCTTTTCTATGGCTTGGGGGAAAAGTCATAGAAAAGACTTTAATATGATCGGAATTTCCCTGAAGGATAGATTTCGAAATGAACATATCCGACAGAGAACCAATGTAATCGACATAGCTCAAAACAGTTGAAGACCAAGTGGAGCCCGCGATTTGCTAAACGTATTAGGATGCCTTTAGGCTAGGTGGGATGAATGCGGAAAGCCATCAACAGCAGTGCTATTTTGAAAAGTTTATTTGCGAAATCACTTATGAATCCGCAGTGAAATCATGTAAAATTAAAATATCGTATTCTTCAATGGAGTGATTTCGACACTGGCGCCACCAAGTAGTGATCAAAGTGTGAGGAACTAAAACGGTTGAGTATTTTGACGTTGACATGTGAATACCGAAACTTGTACAGGCGACATGAGAAGCGTAGTAAGTATGACTTTCGAGATGATTTGCGAAATGACTTTCGAAGTGATTTATCATTTACAGAATAGCACTGCAGGGCGCTGTGACACTCATTAGGGGACGCCTATGTCCAGCAATGGACTACTGTGGGCTGATGATTATGATACTGTAATCCCCGAGGGCATAGGCAGAGTTGTACCTGTACAACCTACATTTCGTATGCACGTCCTCTGTGGCAAATCAAGGTATTGTTTTTTCTTTCTTTACCTATTGTTGCTTTCTTTGTGGACTCAAGGTTACTCACCAGCTGCACCACTTCTTCAGGTTTCTCAGGCTGCGGTTCCGGGGGTGGGGTGGGCTGCACTGGCGTTATCGTGATCTCTCCACAATTCTATAATGATATTCAGAACATTGTATTAGGGTAAAAGAAATAATTGCATAATTAAATTGATTAGCACTGTAATTTTACATGTTTAAAATTTTGTGGTTTTTCCAGTAGCAATTGTTTTTTTTTGTATGTTACAGTAGCTTAGGGGGCACATGTCACAGTTTTCAGATTCTATATAAGATTTTATTTATTTTGTTCATGTTACCAGTACGCCTGCTAATTTTTTTTTATGTTCTTAGTTCACTATAAATACCCTTTTGACACTACCCAAATGTATTAGAATTTCATGCAATTTGTACCCTATACAACATTAATTTTGAAGATCGAGGAGAGACCGACAGCATGCTTTTTTATTACGATCACAGACATAGACACTGGACAGAACAAAAAAGTTTCGACACTTTACCCAATAAATACTTTTAAAGATATATGAAATACAATACTTTTATATAGGTACCCTGTTAGTAAGTGCACCCTAAGCCAATGCATATACAGGTTGTAACGGAAAGGGTATATACATACAAACAGGGTGAATAGAGTATTTAATAACGAGTCTTTCCTCAAAATTTCAGCTCCCAACTAATAACTTTGAAACTTCACGATATTATTTAATATCGACAGTTTATTAAATGCAAAATCATAACAAACGTGTCACCGCACTATGAGGGTCATAATCCTGTCCGGCAAGGTTCCAGTATATCTATCTCGGGTTCTGCGCGCCTAGTACAGACCTATCGGGCTCTGCCTAACCGCCGAAGACGCGACGGCGCGAGCGGGCTCAACTTTACAATTATGTATGTATATGTATAAAAACGTTGCCATGTCGTTTCTTATCACCAAGAGAATCCGTGCCCTTCGTATGTATATACCCTTTCCGTTACACCCTGTAGAAACGATATTTGTTTAAACTATCTAATTAGCCAAACGCATAGATATTTTGGGCGCAGCATATCTTGTAAGCCAATAAGATATCCGCAGCCCAACTGCGTTAGAGACCAAACTCATTAAATCAGAATGGCGACTGTTAAATTTCTTATTTTAATAGAAAAGTTACAATGGACGATAATTCAAAGTAAATTTAACTTTACTAAAGTTTAAAATAACATCTGTCCTACCGGCCGACAATACAGCTTTACAGCATCTGCTCAAATGAGAATGATCATTCTACCAATCCAATATACAGTTCTCGTCATGTCAGTTTGTTGCTCTGAAGTTAGCTACAAGTGATTGCTATGAAGCTGTCTGCAAGTTATGACTCTGAAGTTGGCTCCATGTGAATCCTCTGAAGTTGTCTACAAGTGATTGCGGCGTAGTAGATCCCTTAATAAACTGTACTGCCATGAAAGCCTGGTTTCAGAGCAGAAGACTAATGTTACGCGAACTGTACTTTGGTTCAGTAAACGCAGCCATTTATCGAATGCGATTTAGATACTAATAATATAGGAATAAGGCTTTTTTTCTACTAAATATCATTGTAGTTAGTTTTTCGCATGAAGGCAATACCAAAAGATAAATAAACATATTTTTTTTTAAATTTAAGAAAACAAATAAAATTTATAATTTGATAGGTAATTTATAATATTTTTGTCTATGTATCTAAATATATGTGGGTCCAAAATATATAACTGCCTACAGGTATATAGGATTTCGATAAATACTTATTGCTCATTATGTTAATGTTCAATTTGATATTATGGTTTGTGATTATGAGGTGGCATAAATTCAATGAGCATTGCCAGACTCTCAAAAATCAAATCAAATAATTTTTATATTAAATAGTTGGAGCTTGCAAAATTTTAAGAGCTAATAGCTTATATTTTGAAAAAATATAAATAGGTACTTGTCCGTTACTGTAATATTGTACTCAACACTTTATGTATTGAATTATGTTACTTGCTCTTAATAATTTAAGTAGTCATTAACAATTTTGGCACATTGTTTCATTAAAGATGTGCATGACACACGATTTAGATTTTTTAAGACTTTTATTGAATTTGTAACTATTGACAGTTTGAAGTGATGTAAAGTCCAGATCAAAAACCAATGTGCCAATACTCCAAAAACATCAGCTCCAACTATTTAAAAACCATAACTAAACTTAAAAACTAAATTTTGAATTTGGAATGATCAAGGCCAATCAGCACACCAATTGTTATAATGTCGTACATTAGTGGTACCTTGGCCTGACCGAAAGTTGGTAACGTTGGCGCACTCTGTTTCCGTTCCGGCGACATGAGGAGTTTAGCCAACGTCGGGGAGTAACTCTGAGACGCAGGTAACGCCTGCTGGAAGGTTGGCAACACTCATTTCAAGCAAGTTTGCAAGCATTATTGCCATATACAAAAAAAAAGAAAATATTAATGGTAGCTGGGATATGAGTTTTTCTACAAGCCATAAAAATGATAGTTTTTTCTTTAAATTGAATACCTTTGTGAGGATGCCGTGGAGTAAGGAGTTTTGTTGTGTCGACTCTTGGCTTGTGGTGACAGGTAGTAAGGATATTTCAGGATATGGCGGTGGTGGTGGCAACCTAGGGCTTGGGGAGGCCAGTCTCTCGGCTTGCTTGGCTGACATATGGGCCTCCTCATGGTTCCTCTCCTGTCTCCTTCTCCCCTCGGGTCTTATATGGTGTTCAGGTCTATTGGTGATGGTTTCTGGTGGTCTGTTTGGTATGAGGCCAGCGTTGGCTTGCTGCATGTTGGCGAATTGGACGAGCACATCTTTGAATGACAGCCCGTTCGGTAGACCACCAGCTTGGATTTGTTGGAGTCGTTCCAGCATTGCTTTTTGATTCTGAAATTAAGATTAAAGAAATTAGAAAATTTCGCATTTCTTAATTGGAGAAGAACTTGCCAACCGGTTAGGGCTCAATCAAAACAGCTGTAAGAGACAATGAAAGGTAAAGATACCGGGCTGGTATCCGCAACTCCACGTCAAAGCGCGTATTTTGCGTATGGGCCATAATCTACCACGCGGGCCCAGTGCGAATTGGTAGATGTCACATGTCTTCGAATTTTTGGTTCTAGCTTAGGACATGCCGGTTTCCTCACGATGTATTCCTTCACCGTTTTGAGAGTAGTGGTGATGAAATAAATTACATAAAGTAATGCGCTGGGTTCGAACCCACGACTTACTGTTCATAAGTCGGGGCCACCACCACTGGGCCACCGCTGCTCTCTTTAAGAGACAATGGAAGGTTAAGCTTCACTTGCCGAGTTAGGTCCGTTGATGAGTGTCTGTCCATTACCTATACAACAGCAGTGCATGGTGCATAAGCATTGATAACCTTGTGGTGTGACCGGCGGAATGCTAAGCCATAGGTCTCAAGTTCGAACCCAAGGCACACAACTCTGACTTTCGTATGATTAGCACCTACCTACTTTAAAATCGGTGAAGGAAAACATCGCGGGGACACGCCGGTGTCCCCGCGATGTTTTCCTTCACTCGCCGTCGTAAAATGTCTTTCAGGCATGCCGATGCCTGAAAGACATTTTACGACGGCGAGTGACAAACCTAGTATCAGAGTTTTAATGCCGCCTATGGGCCTCCGACTTGGCATCACATGCCTTCGAAAAATAACTCTCAACCATGCCGGCCATCCTTACGATGTTTTCCTTCACCGTTTTTGAAGAAAGAGACAATTATACATCACCAGAAAAGCGTCGAGTCAATAAAGCTTGTACACAGTTGACGACTATAGGCTTGCCTTTATTACACATACGACTAGAACTTAACTTGCGAAACGTAATATTACATGAGTTACAACTTTGCCTAACCCATCGAGGAATAAAGGCGTAATGTTATGTTATGTGGCTCAAGTATAGGTCAACTGCACTTAAGTGTTCTACAATCTAATCTAACATCAGTTAATAACTAATACCTTCAAATGTGTAAGGTTAACACCGTGACTTACACTACCTATTAATAATCACATACACGGAATATACAATGCGTTTCAAAGGAGAATAGGATCGACTTTGCGCCATGTTGGGACGTCAAAGCTGTCAATTCCACTAAATTGGGTAAGATCAGCAAAACAAGGTATTTTCTAAATATAATTTATTTACGAATCATGATCGAATAATGTGCTGTTTCTCGCTCTCAAAGTATTTGGCTAATCTAATTTCTGTGGCCCTAGTGAAAAGGGGTATAAGTCCAATTTTGTCGAAAATGAGTTAAGTGTATCAAAGTGATCAGAAAACCGACTTTTAGTATTTTTTGGTGTCAGTAGGACCCTTTTACACAAAGTAACTTTCTTATTTTTAGAGATAGCTTAGATCTGTCTTCACCAAACGATAGAGCATTATTTTCTGATCACTTTGGTACACTTAACTCATTTTCGACAAAATTGGACTTATACCCCTTTTCACTAGGGCCACAGATTTATGAACGTAAACGCAGAAAACAAGAGTCCTTAAAGATCGTAGCAGGTGGCATTCAATAGTTTCTGTCTAACGCGGAAGGAAAAATGCGTGAGTTCATGTATACATCTTTTTTTTCAGCTGATATCTCAAATTACTTTTTAAACTGTTAAATCTTTTAATCAAAAACTTATTGTTACATACATACATTCATAAGCTCACGCCTTTTGCCGTGGGGGTAGTCAGAAACTACAGAGCGCCATATGCTACGATTTTTACATACTTCTTTTGCTTCGTTTACATTCATACATGTTGTCATACACACATGCCGGTTGCGAGTACTAACGCACCCGACCTTTCTGAAGAACCGCAACAATAAAGTCTATGTATGTTCTTCTAGGGCGTCGCCTCCCGGCGTTCCCACTTACATCTGCCTTGTTAATATCTTTCGCTAGTAATAATAATAATAATTCATTTATTTTCTCTGTCATCATAAACAGTACAAAGTCAATTTTCGCTACAAAGAGACTGATGTCTGTTTCAGGTAAAACCTGTATTACAGATCACCAGGCTGACCCTCCGTCGGACATTTATCTTATGACGTTAGTCGCCTTTCATTAATTCTTTCAACGTGACCAAACCATCTAAGCATACTCTTTTTAATTCTTGTAACTACATTTTCTTTTAAACCACAACGTTGCTTTATCACATCATTCCTCGATCTGTTAATCATTACACTACACATACTTCGCAAGGACCGCACTTCTACAGAATTGATTCTACTTTCATGTCTCTTTTGCCACGCCCAACATTCACTTCCATACGTTAGTGTAGGCACCAGCACGCCATTGTGAACAGCCAGCCGTGCCTTTTCGGACATCGACTGGCTGGTCACACACAACGCCATGCCATGTCAACGGCCAAAATTATTGTTATTTATAAAAAAAAAAACCATCTTCAACCAGCCATCTCTTCCACGTATAAAAAGCCAAGATGAGTAGACAAGAAGTTGTGACGGCTTTGAGAGTTCGATCTACCACGCAATTGTGCTGTTTGTGGAGTTATAGAAGATGTACATCATGTCCTGGCCAGAGTGTGATCGAGTTGGTGTTCAAAGGCGTCACATTTTCTAAAAGTCTTACTTAAGATTATGCAGAGGAAGAACACGGTAAAGCATAACTTGGCAATCTACCGGTAATACCTTAGCAATCACTGCTTTTGCTTTTGACAACGAGTACTTTCTACCAGTTCTAAATCAAGATTTAAAATATGTCCAATAAACAATTTTAATAGCTAGCGACTAGTTGATTGATCGAAGGTCGTTAGAATCCTAGCGCAACAGATATTAGGCCAAGGTGATGCTCTGTCACTCACCTCACTATAGACATTCGTGTTGTAGAGGTTAATAGATATCTTACATTTTTTACGTGACGTGCTTGATAAAGTACTTAGTACTGACTGACTGTAATTGCGAATAAACGGAGTATTCCCGTTTGAGCACCTATTTATTGAGCACCTATGCATTAACCTATGGGAAATGGGAATACCTTTGGTGCTAAATGCATAGGTGCTCAAAAAATAGGTGCTCAAACGGGAATACTCTGAATAAACGTTCTAAGACGCTTATCTCGGGTTCGATTCTTGCACGGAACCAAAGACATTCAATACCTATATACCGGACATCACGATCAAATTTTCGTCCGAAATTTGTGTTCTTAACAAGTCTATGAGTTTATTTTAGTACGCTCCGCTGCCGCTCCAATATTAATATATTATCTTAGATGGCGTTACTGAGACATGGGATCAATTTTTTCTTTGACATTTCCTTGACATGCTCGCTCTATAGTATTTTTAAATCTCTTCGCACGGAACCAATATTTGTAAGGCCTAAAGGTAGTTGTCGGTCTGGATGTTCGTGTATGTGGGTAAACGTTTGTAAACGCACCCATGCCATTGTAATTCCCAGTGTTGGAAACAAAAGAAAAAAAGCACCTGTGGTTCGAAGACCGCTTTAAATTATTTTAAAAAGGTTTCAACCACACATTGATTACCTACGTATTAATCTTTTTTTTTTAATTTGTATGTTATTTTAAGTAGGATCTTCTTTGATGTGTAAGATCATTGCTCTCGGTTGCTGGATATTTTTTGTGCGAGTGATTTCGTGAGGAGGGACGGAAATGTGTTACAGTAAACCGGTGAAGCGCGCGGTATTTGATTTGACCAATAGCGCGCGCGGTGGCAGCTAGCTGGTAGTGTCACCACGTCGTACTATCATTCCATTTTATGGCGATAATAATAATAATATTCCTTAATTAATAAAAACGTAAAAACGTATCGTTCATACCACGATTACATTTCATACTGTAAGGCTCGCTACTACTTAGGTACCTACAGTAAAACTTATATACGGACAAAGACACTGACAAATGCTAGTTGACGATGAAAGGAAAGGTATAATTATGTCTGCCCACAAATTACTGCATCGAAGAAAAACCCACGATGCCTTCAATTTGTAGAATTGCTCGCTTGGTCATGCACGTCGCCAACTGTTTATTTATTTATACATAGTGGAAGGGTTATCGATCCACATGCTAATGCCATGGTATATTTGAAGTCTAAAGAAATTCATGAGTTCTGCAAGTAGGCACATGCTTCTGAACACCCCAACGTTGCAATTTTAATAATAATAATAATTTATTCAAAAAAACAGCCTAAGGTACAATTTTGAAAAATTAATTTACTTAAAACTACTTATAGACTAGGCAATTTTTATAAATGCAATTTACAAGGATCTTCTGACCTCCAAACTAGGAAAGTCCTGTATCTTGGAGGTCATTTTCCGTCATTTTCCGCCGGTATTTTTTTCAAATGTTTACGTTTTTTTTTTAATGTTATTTTTACTGCAAAATTTAACCATAACTGGCGAATTGTGGGTGAACTACCAAGTAAACCTCTGCCTAGCCCTTCGGGGATTAGAGGCGTGATGTTATATTGTACATTATGTTATTTTTACTTTTAAACAATAAAAATCTTATTGGTGAGGTTCTTCAGGAAGGTCAGGTGCGTAGTACTTGCAACCGGCGTGTGTGTATGGCAACATGTATGAATGTAAACGAAGCAAAGAAAGTATGCAAGAATCGTAGCATATGGCGCTCTGTAGTTTCTGCCTACCCCCATGGGAAAAAGGCGTGAGTTTACTTATACGTCAAAAACCCATGTTTTTTTTTTTTAACTGTATGTGATTCTTTGATTCCAGACAACAAATGAGGAAATGGTCTATCTATGTCCCAATGTTTATCGAAATCTGATCAACAATTTACGAGAGCTTGAGTAATAAACATTCAAACATTTGAACATCTAAAGATCTTTACTAACTTTCACATTTTAAATAATATTAGAATAGTAAGATATTAAAATAATTAATCAATTATATTTTATTTGCTTAGCTTATACCCCTGCCTACAGTCATGAACATACCACGTCATCATCCCTGCAGTGCCCACAATGTGCGTCTATACGCCGTGACATGTGGGCCAGTACTGTTCCGCGCCACAGACAGTCATAGACAATTGAGGTCAAGGAACACAAATACAAATTAGATTATTGACTCGCCTGTAAGCTCTGACGATAGACTGTGCTAGGTTCGAACGACGATGTACTTGGGTACCTAAGACATGGGAGTTTGTTGCGCTACTTCTTTCCAGCAAAAAAAAAGTTTTGGGGGACAGTCTTGTGTAATTTTTGACGTTCAAAAAGTGCTGATCTTTTTTTCATTTATTGATACATACATAACATAACATCACGCCTGTAATCTGTAATCCCCGAAAGGATAGGCAGAGATGAATCTATAGTACACCCACATTTCGCCAGTTATGTTTAAGTCCCATGTAATAGGGGGCGAGCCTATTGCCATTAATCGGACACAAATACAGACTCCGAGCTGCTAGTGAAAAATTCCACATAGAAAAACACAATAACGTTTTGCCCGACCCGGTGGATGAACCCGGGACTTCGGGTTTGTTATTGATAGGCTCGCGTTTGACCACTATCTCACTTGATGGTAAGCGATGATGTGGTCAACGATGAAGCACGCTTGCCTAGAAGACACCCATTCACTTTTGACTCAAAGACCCTTAGGTTGTAGCTATCAGGCAACGCTAATCTGTCTATTGGGTCTATTATAGAAATACACTGAACCCATTTAAATACACATCTATTATTACGTTACCATAAGATAATGAGCACTATCATGTGATGACGCGTTAAGAATTATATGTACATTATGCACTAAAAGTGAGAGGAAACGCTGGGAAGAGACGTTTTAAAAGGACACAAAATAATCTTATTGGTGATGTTCTTCAGAAAGGTCAGATGCGTAGCACTCGCAACCAGTGTGGTTGTATAAACTGGTGTAAGACTTATTATTTATTTATTTAGTACATGGAGGACTTGCACTTAACAAAACCACAACAAATAAGGAAGCAATAGTAACCAGAAAGCCAATTACAAGTACTCGCGTTTAGAATTACAACAGAAATTCAAGTAAGACGACTCAAATATTGATAAAAAAAGACAAAAGTAAAAGGAAAACTGCCTAAAATAACCGCTGTAACTTAAAAAAATTGCCCCTTGGTTCCACATGCTGTCTAGAAATATCTCTGGGGCACGTTAGTTTTCTCACGATGTTATCCTACACCGATTTTAAAGCAAATGATAATTAAACAATACGCACATTTGACTGGCCTGTTGGTCTAGTAGTTAGTGACCCTGACTGCTATGCCGGAGGTCGTGGGTTCGATTCCCACCCAGGACAAATGTTTGTGTGATGAGCACGATCATTTGTTCTGTGTCTAGGTGTAATTTATCTATAATATGTATGTATTTAGAAATATATAAGTATGTTTATCAGCTGTTTAGTACCCATAACACAAGCTCTTAGCTTAGCTTGGGACTAGATGGCGTTGTGTGAAAAAGTCGTGGAATATTTAAAAAAAAAAATATTTATTTAAAAAAACATGACTCCAAAAAGTCAGAGGTGCGTGCCTGGGCTTAGAACTTGAGACCTGTCTCGGTAGTCCGCCGGTCACAACACTAAGCTATCATTGCTAACCTAATTTATGAATGTATTCCGTAGATTCTGCCTACCCTGCTAAGAAAAGGGCGTGAGTTTAAGTATGTATGAAAGTATACAAAGTATCAAAATTATTTTTGTTTTTCAATTGAAACCTCTTACCGTCATTTATTTATTAAATCTTTGAAGATTTATTTATTTAAAAACCGTAATTCCATAGGCATTTTTTATCAGTCTGCCTTAAGTAAGAATAACATACATACTACATATTGAAACTAAAAAAAAAATACAGAGCCATATAAAAACGTTGTTAAAGAAAAAACTAATCAGACAAATAAACTCTGAGATGAATGAAACATCTTATGAATATAAACTTGTTTAGATAAATAAAACCAATTTCGTTTTTCCTTTACACGTAACGTCGCGTGTAAGAAAACGCTTAGCGGAGCCGAATGACCCGGGAGTCACTTATTCTTGCAGTCAATGTGGTAATTTGTTCAGTACCTTTTGATCTAAAATGCGATTTGTTGCGAAAGACATAACTTTTGGTAGGGGAAGATTCTTTTGTATTACTTAATTCTTTGAAAGTTTTTCGGGAAAAGCTTAAAGGTGCCGAAATTTTTTTTACAATTCATTGTAAAGCTTTTTTCAGCATTACTTGTGATAAAACAAAAATTACGAGGAAAAATATTATGGTTAAAAATTCAGAAGAATGCACGTTTGCGAAGATTTTATGTAGAAAATGTATGTTATATCGGATTTTAACACACATTTCGTTCTTTAAAATATATTGTAATTTTATCTATGACTCATTTCCTACAATAGATAAACAATCCTCAATGCCTCCTAAAACATGATTGCACTCAAATAAAATAATTAAATTACAACAACAAATAAAAGACTTACCATATCTAGATTATTGAACAGCATGTTAAGACTGTTTAAGTTGTTCATACCGTCCACCTTCGGGGCTATAGGTCTTGGCGCATTCATCATATTAGGATTCAATATAGACTTCATTCTGCGACCTCGTCTAGGCGTAACTTCTGGATTCCTCTGCCTATAATCCGCAATTATTGACTTGACATCCTTTATAGGCCCTTGACGGCCCATAGGAAGGCCGAAGCTAGATGGTAGCTGCCCATTCATGTCTCTAGGGAACCCGGTCAAGTGGCCAGGCATCATCATTTGTTGAGGGAATACTGGTTTCGGCATTGACATGTGGGCCTTGTCGTAAGGAGGCGGTAGTCCCGCCATTGGGTTGAAGTGCGATGTGACTGGCATAATTGGCGTCTGCATCATCGGATTGAGGTTAGAGCCAGGTTGTTTGAGCGAAAGCCCTGAGATCTCATCACTTTTATCTATTGCCAAGTTCTTCGCTTGGTTGAGATAGTCGAACGGGTCCCTATCTCGCTCAGCGCCGTTGATCTCCGCGGATTTTTCGAACGACAACACCTGTTTTCGTCTCAAGAGTCGGAGTAGGATTTCCTCTTTGACCTTCTTCAGGTGTAGTATATTGTTCCATTCATGTTCCTTCTTCTGTGCCAGTTCTCTTAGAGTCTGTATCTCTGAGAGTAACTGTTCCGTATGCCTTTGTATATCGTCAACGGTGTTTTTAGTGGCTGTATGTATGTAGTCGCTGATCATGGTGTCGTGTTGAGGAAACGTCTTCTCTACTTCTATACAGAGCTTCTTCAGTGGAGACTCTGTGTCTACCTCTTCACTTGTCCGTCGTTTTGTACCTTGTTCCTCCTAGAAAGAGAAGATGTGTTAGCATATTGTTTAGGACAATTCCTATAGCTTTACGTGGAACAGTTCCGTGTCTGACAAACAATGCAGAACCTAAGTTGGGATAATTAGAAAAGTAAAATTATTTTTAAATATTGCTCCACTTTGGGCCGGTTTCTCAATAGCCAAATAACTGATGACTGAGGAATAAAAAAGGTGGTTTGAGAACTTTTCTATGGATACCACAAAATCGTAATTACCGCCATATTTATTATTAAAATCAGCCCTAAGTGTGTTTTTAACTTCTAGTAATTAACCTCAGAACTAATCTCACAAATGGGTTTCATCAGTCATTGTATCTTTTATAACATAAAACTAAGTCGTTTCCCGCCGTCTGTATGCCTTACTTATCTAATTACGTTAAAAATTCAATAGGGTTTTCATGGGTTTATAATCTACATTGCACTCGCGCGAAGCCGGTGTGGGTCGCTAGTTTCATACATAATGAAGTTGCAGGCAGTTTGTACATTAATTACACAGTTTTGACTCGCTGTTAGGTCTCGGTCATGGAGTCAGCGGGAGCGGGCAGCCGGCGGCGGCGGCGTGATTTTTGGCGTAGATTTATTTGGAACGCACCGCTCCCTTCGAGGCCAGTTCCATATAAAGGAGAGGACAGCATAGGGACACGCTGGATCTGATCGATATTATTTAGGGGCAGGTTTAGGGAGAAGTTATACAAAGCAGTCAGGGCGAGCGCCCGGATCGCTGTACATAAAATGTATGGCGCTCTGGAACGAAATATACAAAGCGCCCGCGTCGCTTCTACAGGCTCAGGGGCTCGGGCTACAACGAGGAAGGGTCTGACAACGTCTGCCAGGCTATCTAGTAGGTATACTAACATAAATTCTTTACACAGCTGTAAATACTCAATACTTTTGTCAGTTTACAACGCATTTGCACTCTACAGATGTTACAAATATCTCCAGACATTTTCTTAATTGTTTTACTCAATAGCCACCTGAGTGTCGGGTTTTCCGAACTATGGCAGAGAAATTGTTTAGTTCTCTTTTCTGTAAAATGGCAACACTGGTATTCAGCTGCATCACATTCAGCGGTTAAGCTGGAAGCCGACCCCAACAAACCCCAACTGATGTTATTGGGTTTTCCCATTTACGATTTCTCTGGAGCAGTCCGGAGACTGTTGGTAAGTGGCCAGTTGACGGTTAAAGGCTCACCCTCTATTAACATAGGACTTAATCTAACTTGCGAAATATGGGTGGTAAACCTCTGCGTAACCCTACGAGGAATTACAGGCGTAATGTTAAGTTAAATAGTAAATATAAAAGTGTTTTTATGACCTTATCTTTTGACCTGACTTGACCCTGTTCATTTCAATTCATAAGCACACTACGCGCAAAAATAAATGAGTACGACTAGACGTTCAAGCATTAGATGCGCGCGCGCCGCTCGGCACAAGAGCCTTCTCGTACGAACCACGCCCCTTTATGGACCAACCGCCTCGGTTGCACACAGTGCGAAAATATATCTCGGCATCGACGCCGAGTTGCTAGCCTGTCGGTTTTCTATCGGTTATATTTCGGAGAGTGTGCATCGGAATTGCACGATTTAATTTCACAATCTAGTGGTCGTCAGAATTTCGGCAACGATCTTCAAGTGACAGCCAAGAGCAACGGCTTAACGTGAGGTGAACTTCAGAGACTCGGAGGGGGCATCATATGCAATGATCGTTAATGCACGGACCGACCTCGGACAAATAATGTTGTTTAACTTTTATTTATTTTTTTACCGACTTCAAAAAAAGGAGGAGGTTCTCAATTCGGTTGTATGTTTTTTTTTTTCTTTAGGGTTTGTTTCCTCATTACTCTGTCATTTATGGACCGATTTGAAAAAAATGTTTTTTTATTTGATAGGGTATACTAACAGATTGGTCCCATTTGCATCAAAACTCATATCTGATGGGGGATCCTCGAGGAATTCAGGGAACTCCTCAAAAAATAAAGGTACACACGCACCGATTTTAACATTTTTAGTAACATATCAAGCATTTTCGTTTAGAAAATATCATTTGGTGAAGAAAACCTGAAGGAGAAGACAGGCAACGGAACTCTTCAACGCATAACAGAACAGCATATTATTCGCGATTGCTATAGTCAGAAATCTATGCTGAGCTTTTGTATTTCCATAACATAACATTACGCCTTTTTATTTTAAAAGGGGACCAGCAGAGATGTACAGGTTATTTTTTAGATAGAACTTCTTTTTTTTTAATTTTATTCCCGTTTTTACGGCAACCAATGTGAAGAGAAATAAAATGTTTTTGAATTTGAATTTGACTTTCGATGGACAGGTGTGGCTAATTTATTTAACCACGAGCCCACGAGCCCCAATTGGTGCACGACCGATCATCTGTAAAACCAACTATCATCATCTGCCTAGCCTTTTCCCAACCGTGTTGGGGTCGACTTTCAGAGCGGAGCTTTCACATGGAGCGACTGCTTTTTTTTTTTTTTTAGGGGTGGAAAATCCTCAAGCATGTCCCACGCCCGGGGAGGCGGAGGGGTCTGTCAGACTCTTACTGACTAAAAACCACCCCGTGTTCCTTCCCACACCTGCGCCGGGGGTCACGGGAACAGAAGATACTGACTTCCAAGATACAGGTTTTTACCTAGTTTGGAAGTTAGGAGTTCATGTAGTTAAGCTGCCTAATTATACATTGTGTCTTAGTTCTAAGTAGCTATTTTGTATTAGGCTTAATTATTTAGTCCAAATAAACTTATTATTATTATTATTATTATTATACTTCCGCGACCCCCGACTGGTCCCCGCGTCCGTCGCCCTCCACAATCCTCCAATCTGACCTCCACAGTCCGGTAACTGGGTAACACGATACTGGTAGTCAGACTTTCGGGCTTCTGACTACCCATAACGACTCTTAAAGATTTACAAATGACAGCCGTGACTAACGTGCTTTCAGAGGTACATAGAAGTCTTGATATGTAAATAAATGGTCACAGCCCGACCTCGGCTAACTTAGTTTAACTTTCTATAGACACGTGTGGCTGATATTATTGAACCACGAGCCCCACTTCGTTCCCAAGCGATCATCTTTATAACCAACCAATCATAACGTATATATATCGCTCTGCAGACAGTTCCGATTCTACACTAAAACTGGCTGCCCTAGCAAACTTCGTCCTATTAATAGTTTTTCTTAGTTTTTATTAGTTTGCGTCCTATTCTCAGAAATCTCAGACCTACTGAACCCTACTATCATTAAAACTCGAAAGTTTGTGAGGATGGGTGTTTGTTACTCTTTCACGTAAAAACTACTGAATTGATTTTAACAAAATTTCGTATATGGAGTTAGCTGACACCCAGGATTAACACATAGGCTACTTTTTATCCCTGTATTCCCACGGGAACGGGACCTGCGCGGGTGAAACCGCGGGACGTCTGCTAGTATAACACTAAATTTCGTAAAAATCGTCAAGTCGTTAGGGAGGAGTTTTGATACAAACGGTGAGACACGAGAATTTTTATATATTAGAAAGAAAGATAGATTGTCAAGAGGAAAGAACTAAAAAACTTTCAACTATAGGTCGATTCAGTAAATATTACTCTGTGAAAACTTGAGTGAAGTGAACTGTCAATTCTTAGCGTTAGAACGAACTATGAAATGATAGCTCAATTCGCCTACATTTGAAAGGGTGATTTTAGCAGAATAGCACTGATTTTTAATTTCTTTCACCATTAGAAAGCTATGTTATCATCGACTAACATAGACTATATTTTATTTTCAAAGGGGACGGCGAAACAGGTACCAAATTCACGCGAAATTCGAGCAGTATGCTAGTAAAGAATTATTTTAATTCGAGCCTGTTACTGTTCCACTGCAGGGCAGAGGCCCCTTCTCATACAGAGAAGGCTTGGCAATTTCAGACTTTTATTTACTTCTTAAGTCCAGGTTTCCTCACGATGTTTTCCTCCACCGATGTCAACGATGTCTAAGATAAACTTAGAAAATACCTACTACCCAATTGAAAAAGTTACATTGGTCCTTGCTCGGATTTGAACCATATTATATAGTATTATTAAAAAGCAGCGGCAAACGTAGCACAATAACGCCATATTGTTCAATTTTGCCGACAGCTTGGGTAACATGACCTTGGTTAAGATCAAGTGTCACGGAAGGTCGTTTTGCAACAAGTTTTTATGCGCAAGCGCTTGTGTCAAATACAAAGTTAAGTTTAGTCTTATCGAGAAAAGTTATAGGTAACCTTTTCATTTAAAATGTTACTCTTTTGAGAGGTGTTTTTTTTTTGTTGCCCTGCCCAAAGTGTGCCAAGAGGACCTTTATTAAAACCTTCGGAATCCATCAGTCGCTCCGTCAGCGGGTAGTATCTCTTGAATCGTAATAAGTACCTACGCAGTTAAAATATATACCTCATAGGTACATCGATCACTAATAATTTTAAGTTCTTTATTAGTGATCGATGCTTCTAAAGCAGCCTTTCCCAAAGGCGGCGATAACGCTCCCTTGTGGGGGCTGCAGGCCTAAAGGTGGGCGGTAAGAGACCCAGAAAAAAATGGGGGCGTGTGTAGAGGCTTGGGGGGTGACTGTTTTGCCACTCAAACTATTTTTAAAACTTTAGAATACACGGACCAGATGTTTGTTTACGCACAGTAGCGTTCTCTCTCTCTCTCTCTAAATAATGTTTAATCTCCGCTAATATAGCTCACAATAATTTAATTAATTTAAGAGTGCGCCCTGGTAAGCGCTGGCCACTTTTGACAATACTCCAAAGTTGGGTTATAGTGGTTTTTAAGTAGGTGAAAAAAAGGGGGCGCTAAAAAATAATTTATTCTCAAAGTGGGCAGTAGACAAAATAAGTTTGGGAACCACTGTTCTATAGTGAAGAGGTTTTTTATGTATGTTACGAATAAACTAAAAACTACTGGACCAATTTGAAAACTTCGTTCACCGGCTGCTACACTATCCCCGAGTGATATAGGCTACTTTTTATCCTTGTATGTATTCCCACGGGAACGGCAACTACGCGAGTGAGACTGCGTGACGTCCGCTAGTTAAATATAAAAACGATTCTAGTTTAATAGAATAGAATACTCTAATCTTTATTGTACAGACGCCAGCACATCAAGTTACCCCAATGTGTCAAATTTTTCCAATTGAATATGAACCTTATTCTGTTTGCCATAAAGTTGAAAAACGATCAAAGAAATTTGACACATTGGGGTAACTTGACGTGCTGGCGTCTGTACACCATAAAAACTTACAAATTATAACTTTAAGGGCTAGTTGCCTCTTCGAAAAGGTTGTTTCGTGTGGAAACGAATGGGCAAGAAACTCTTTTCTAAAACAGTTTTTTTTTACATTATTTGTATACATTTTGGCGTTGACTGTCGCTAGATGAGATTGTGGGTAAATTTTAAACGCTTGTAATTACAGAAATAGGGCTTTAGGTCAGTCGCTGCCCATACTGTCTAGTTAGACATGAACGAACTCACATACTTTCTCACCCTCTCTAAACTACACACACAAATACAGACATATATATACGAATGGGCTTTTTGACAAAATTGTAGTTTTAAGTCCATCATCTAGATTACAAGAAAATATTCGACACATTAATTTCTTTTTTCAAATTGATGGTTAGATTAAGCGCACTAATTGTAGAGAGGGGGCTTGTAACGCCATTAACTAGTATAAACTTTACAGGCTAGTGACGTCATGCGACATTTTGACTCGATGCATCGCCGTTATTTTTAGATTACGTGAAAAAAGAAAAAAATATGTGTCGAATATTTTCTTGTGATCAATCTAGATCAGGGACTAAATATTAAAGTTTTGTCAAATACCCCATTACATTACTCCGACTGACTTCACACACAGACCCTGAACTCCACTACACTTTATACGAATTTACGATTTTAAATAACTTTTTTTTTCTTTATTTTCTCGTGTCTCATATCTTTATTTATTCATATAAAAATGTAACATCATTTTATAATTATGTAAAAATATTTCTTTTTTGCCTATAGGGTGGGAGCCCATGACACCATGACACCGGGTCATGAAATACAAGTCACTTAGTTTCCGTATGCAAAAAACATTGACATAGAGTTGCAGACACTAGCTCAATAAATCTAACCTTCATAAACCATATTATTACCACATCACTCACCTTAGCAACATCCCCATTCATCGGCTTTGGTTTTTGTTTCTCTACTTTGCGTACCACCTTCTCCTCAACCGTAACCACTGCGGTCATGTCCGCATCAGTTTCAGGTTCCAACTTTTTTGGTTCATCAACTATCATAAGTTCCTCTTTCACAGCAGTTACTTCCTTTTGAGGGACCACGGCTTCTACAACCACATTCTCTGAAGCAACCGGTTTCTCAACTACTTTTGGTACCGGGATTGGTTCAGTAATGGTTGCAGGTTCATGGTCTGATTGGTTTGTCGGTGCAGGGGGAAGGGTTTCCGCAACCACTGCGGGACAATTCTCTTCTTTGATCAATTCCTCTGAAAGATTTGAAGGAAATTACTTACATTGCTTTTTTTTTATCCTGTATGCATTTTTGTAGTTATTTTGGCAAGCTCTATTGTCATACAAATGCACATGATTACACTGCCGCACTAATTAAAAACACAGTGACGAAGGAATCTTGGAAAATTGAGTTAATCATAGATAGTTATCCTATGAAAATGACTAAACAGAGCTCAATCTACAAGAAACTCAATTTTCCAACCCCTAAGACTACCCACTGACCCAAAATCCGTTCTTACTGCTTTTTAATTAGTGCGGCAGTACAGACAGAGTTGTAAAGAACACATAATTTATTTTCTGAAAATGATTTCATAAAGTTTCTGCAATTGACCTATATTCATACTATGATACATGATGATGATGTTAATGATAGCGGACCTAACATACATCTGATCCTGCCTGTCTCTGGTTTTGTACTCAAATGAAGCACCATCTACCAGAGTTTATTGTGAATATAAACCATCCAAATACAGCAGCAAAACAAATGAATTTGGTAAATAGGTGTGGCACTTTGAAGTGATATTTTTGTGCAGTAGACTTTTATACAGACTATGTTCTGATAAAAAATTAAAAGAAGCCAGTTATCACAGTTCGGACATTAAGATAACCCTGATTCTTCTGACCTTCTCCAAATTATGTACGGACCAGGTTCCAGTCTAACCAGATGCAGATGCTGACTTCTACAATCCTATTAATTGGTAAGAATATGCCCATTGGTATAACTATATAACTAAAATTTGTCAATAGGCAGTTGACTATGAGATGTTGTGCATCTTGTCTATGGAGAGACCAACCAATGTATGCACTTTGTATTAATACAATGCAAAAAAAGAACATTCTTCTAAATTTAAATGCCTTCAATTGAATCTACTTGACCTATGCCCTATGTCTAGAATTGTATAACTTCTTTAAGTATGCCATGTATGGTTGTCAAGTGCAGTATCTAAGCACTAAAAGTAGATGATAAAAAGTGAAACAACTCTAATGTAACTAATTAAAACAATAGATGTACTGGGCATGCAATCAATGGCATTCTTCAGATGCTTTCAGTAGTCATTTAATTTGAACTAGTGCCTCTTTATAGAGTTAAAAGCAAAGTAAAAATAATATTCGCATAAAATCAATTACAGTCTAGTGTACTTTTGTCTTGCAAACATAAAACTTAATTTTATTATTGTACTAAAAACTCTCTTACCTTTAACATTCTCAGACTGCACATTTACGAAACTATCACTACTTCCATTCTGGCCCTCACTAATCACTTTTTCTTTGGCATTATCATCACAGTTTCCCGCCTTTTCTTCATCAACTTTCTCAACCACAGGTTCCAACGATACCGGCTCCTTGGCTTTGTCAACCTCGGCTTCATCTAAAGCCAGCGGGTCAACCTCATTGTCGGCACCTGTCTCCCCCGGCGGAGACACATCAACGCCACCGTGACTCTTCGGAGATTCCACTATTTTCAAGCTTATATCGTTCATGTTTATTTACATATTTCCGATTCACAAGTCACTGCACAGTGTCACCACGCCGCGCATAGGTTCAATGACTTTAAAATGACCATTTGTAACCATAATATATTTTTCTGATCAACATCCAACTATGAAAGATCCGTAGAAGTTGTACAACAACTAAATAAATTAACCAAACAACACTAATTGCTAAATTGTTTGTAATTTCTTTCCCATATTGGGTAATATCACAATGTACTGGCAATAGCAGCCGTGAACTCAGGGGTCATTGTGACTGATTTCGTGACAATACTATCATAAAAACTATCATAATAAATCACTACACATTGTATTGATCATAAATTTAGAATATTACTTTTGTATTCTGTAAAATAATCAGCAAAATAAATGCTATAGCGCTAGGACGCAAATCGCACGCGAACTACACAGAGTTGCCATAGATGGTTTAAAAACACAATATCAACGCATTCAAAATTTCATGAACTCGTACTTAATATTATCCAGAAATAAAATTTAGCTATGGTCTAATACAAATATTGCATTATTGGTGCTTAAAACTTAAATGAAATCTTAATACAGTAATAAAGTAATGTAGTCATAACAAATAATTTCTACCACGATGGGAATTTTTTTAATGGTAAGTCTGGTACGTTTTCGTTCTATTAAACGCAGCACCAACTTCACCAAAAAATGGTAAATGGTATATTATTTAATGAGATTATGAAAATTGATAACTTTGTTACTATTTTAATGTTGACTCATTAATTGTTACTTCCATGGAGGCAAAAGTATTTTTTTGGCATGTTGTTAAATTTCAATTTCTAACATTAATGCTATGCGAAACGGGAAGCAAAATTTCCGGCGGATGCACATGAGTTTAAAATGTTTAATAATTTAAAAATTTACTTGCATAGAATTATCATTTTCAATTTAAAATAAAGTAAATTTAAGTTATATAAATTAAAATATTTAATGTTCGTACAAAAATGGCTTTAAAAAAATGATACTGAAAAAGTTCTAAAATATTGCAGATTTTGAATTTTCCGCCATGACTAAGAATATTGAATAGTGATGTGAAAGCATACGCATGAAACATCAAATCGTCACCAATGTTACTATTTTAATAAACGTTTACTGTGACCCAGATTAAATTGATTAAATAAAAATGCAAACACTGAGAATAGAGTACTATTCTCAGTGTTTGCATTTATAATCTGGGTCTTCCAGTGAACTACGCGCTGCGTGCTGCGTTCGCTAACAGAACAGAGCGAAGTTTCCGCACAACTCAACAGTAGGCAAGTGTATACAGCTGTTTCGTGCGTGGCCCAGGGTTTCTTTCTTAGGACCTGGTCTCCAATGAAGAACTCAATGTACTCTGTCTCAATCGCTAAATTGTAAATTGTTCTTCTAAAAAGAACGAGTTGAGATTATTAGTTTAAAAAATATTTATTACCTGGTGCAAGAATGGCGGTATTGTCCATTTTGTACACATTATGATGTAATTATTAATTTGATTGTACACGCATCGACTGTTTATGCTGATATACAGAAGTTGTAATCACTTACGAAAAAAGAATATCGATTTTAAATTACTTACTAATCGATATGTTTTCGATTATATCGAGACTCAGCTGTTGCCAACATAACCACAACTTTCAAATGAGCACAACACTAAACGATGATGAAAGAAAATGAATGAAAAAAAGCAAATGGCTGACTAAAATCGACGTTCTTGATCCTAATATAAATCCGATGTAATTACATGAATTATGCGCTCTTCATGATAATGATTAGCGAAATAAGATTATATAAAGAGTAAAGAACTAAGATTACTATATATTACGGGCAGAAAGCCTGCTGAAACTGTAAAAAATATTTGAGAAACTAATACCTTAGCTTACACAATTCGTATTAAATTGCAAAAGTATTCATTATGCGTGTGACGGACGCACGTCCGTTTATTGCTCAGGTGAGTCCTTTAATTTACATTCTGGTTGCATGTGCTTGTGCAGTGCCGTGATTTGTTTATAATTTTTTGGAATTATCAAAAATCGCGAGTGCTTACGACTGTTTTAATTATAGATTTTGCTATTTTGTTGTTAAAATTCTGTTACCAATTATTGTTGTGTAGTGAATAAAGCGATGCCTCCTTTGATTTAAGATCTCCTGAATTTTTGTTTGTGTACCTTCATAATTTTTTGTCTACGTGCTTAGATTTTTATGCGGGTACAGTCAACCGTAATTAGTACTGCTTGACAATCACCGATCATGTACTTTTATTTACATCCAAGTTTGTGAAGTTTTGTAGGTATGTACTAACCATTATTTTATTTTTGTGTTATTTTTGCGATAAGAATGAACTTTGAACAGCTTATTGCTTATCATTTCTAAATAATAATTATGCTTTTATTCAGTACGATCATGACAAGATTGGTTTTATAAAAAAGAAAATGTATGTTTCAGTTGAAGTGATGTGAAGTATCGACAAAGGGCGGGGGCGCCGCCCCAGTCGGCCATGGACCGAGGCTACGATAAGAGGCACACTAAGCACCACAAGGAGAAGCATAAGAAGCGAGTTCACAAGAAACACAAATCACATTCAGGTAGTTCCCATGACCAGTCTTATGCTACAGTTAATTCTCTTAAACCTCTTGTGGAATATTCCGATGTTAGTTCGGAAGCATTATCAGCCCCTGAGGCTGGAGAGATTGACAGTGAAACAAGCTCTATCAGCAGGCATATCGCTGATGACCTTGATAGAACGAGGAAGTCCCATTCCATCCGTACATTTGTAGATAACAAGACAATATCAGTGACAACAACGAGTCGTCGAGCTGCTGAAGAGTATGCTTTGAGGGAAGCATCTTTGCTGAGGAAGAGACGCACAGAATATGAAGAACGTGACCCACAGTTTGAAGACCATGGTAGTTTTAAGAAAAAGAAAGACAAACGGAAAAAGGATAAAAAAAAGAAGAAAAAGAAGTCAAAGAATAGGTCAAGATCAGCAAGTTTGGAGAGTGTGTCTCCCGATGATAACGTGCCTGAGGAGCCTCCGATGAGGCCTCCAAGTCCTCAGAGATACCACCAGGTGCCAGTGAGTGAGTGGGAGAAGGGATCTTCTCCTCTGAGGAATGGTGGTTCTTGTTCGCCGGTGTCGCCGTCGACGACGCCGGTAATGCGCCACGAGTCACCACGCCACCGGCCGTTCGTCCGAGAGCCGTCACTGCACCACAGCCTGCCCATGCCTTACTCACCACACCGGGAAAGATCTCCACCTACTAGGTAAGAAATCTGAACATTACTTTTTACTAAGCCCTTGGCCACTCTCTGACCAACATTTATTATCCACTAGGTTCTTAGACTAGCTTAGGTTCATTCAGATGATGTCTATGTGCCTATAAGTCAAGTGTGTACAGTCCCTTGTATCTACACATTTCTTTAATTTTCATTTTATTGCCCTTACAAAGAAATGTCAATATGTATGCTTGGCAAGTGACAAAGTGATCTTCGGTGTAAATGGATACAATTCTCAAATCATGCATTAATTCACAGCTATTCCCAATTTCAAAAATTGTTTTCAGATAGATAACCAATAATAATGATGTTAATATTTACTTATTTTTTTCTCTTGACTGTACTTGTCATTTATTTTGCACACGGAGTAGTGAGTGGATGGAGTGATCTATCGTTTATCTAGTAGACGTGCGATGCAACACGCCTTTGGTTTTGCCTCTCCTAGCTAATAATCCCTAATGGGCAAAATGATGTTAGTATTCATCTAGATCTTACTCTGACTAAAGTTTATAATACCACAGATATTGAGCATGTTATTAAATTCATTTGTTTTGAATTCCTGACTTCAAATCAATCAAATCAAAAGTCATGTACCTATACAAATAAGGCTGAGAAATCGAAGTTACACAAGACAATCCCTCAAAAAGCCCACCCTTCGTCACTATCATCTATCTAAGCACAGTCAAAACTCCAGTGTCTATAGTGCTGAAATATGAACTGAATATTTTTACTATTTGGTCATAAAAATCATCTGTTACAAAATGATTTTTGGAATGTGGAACTTTGTACAAAACTAAAGAAAATGTGCCAGTTGTCGATAAAGTTTCATTAATATCTGTGGTTTTCTTGTTATAAGTAAATTCAATACTAAATAAGGTGATTTGTATTCCTAATGTGTTTAGTAAGCATTCCATTTTCTAACTAATTCGTGTTTGCAACAATGTATTGACTTGGACTAACGACTTTATCAGAAATGACTATGTAGTGAAAAGTGTTTACATCTCCTATAATTAACTAAGGGATACCGGTTGCCATGGTTTCTAGCCCATCCTGGATGCCGCCGGTTCACCACGTAGCAACCTATGTTATACAAAATAATTGTGATTTGTGAGTGAAGTTTCTATTGAGCATGCTTATTCTGTGTTGCCGTAGTTAAATGTGTGAAATAGGTACGTAGAGTTAATTCTTTTAGCTTTTGTTAATGAGATTTTGTTACTTTTAAATCTTGAACTACGACACTGTTTAAAATAACTAGTTTGAACGCGATTTTTTTATGACCGGCTTGTACAGTAGGTCGCACGTTGGTAGTCACATTTTGACGAGATTCAGCTGGTTTAGCGTAATATAGAGTTTCAAAAGATTGTGAGGCCAGCTTACAATAGTTCCGTTACTACTGAGGTGCGGTCTACTGTACCTAATTAGTATTTTTTTCCACTTTGCTGCCTTTTTTCAATGCTTATCGTTAAGATCTTGAGTTTGTTTAGGAAGTACACACGGCTACACATCAAGCTATACATTTCCAGTATAAGCTGATTTCGCATTTTATAGGACTAGGAATAACTTAAAAACAAGTGGTGAAACAGGAGTGGTTGCTAAGGAAACTACTTACGTAAATCGTTACTTAACTAGACTCTACTTCTGCCTTCTACCTTCATAGTTTTCAAAGTCAAATCATTTATTTCAATTAGGCCATTTAAAAGGCACTTTTGAACGTTAAACTTACAAGTTAAATAAAATATAATGATTCTATGAACCTTAAATTCCCTCCAAAAGACGTTTAATGAGCCCTTAGTAGGTACTTACTTTACATTGCGTGACGCTATTTACCAGTAGATACAGAGTATGACTTGACCCTATCATAATATACCTACCTACAGGGTGGAAGACTATCAAACTACATCCCACATCCGGACAATATTATAGTTTTCAACATCATTCGGGGCTAGCCAGGGGCGTTGAAAATTTTCGTCAACTTTCGCAAGCGCTGGAGTCTGGAGTTGTGGCCGATGCCAATAGGCCGGTGTCCAAATTTTAACTGTTCATTAAAATGACCAAACAGGAAAATGAACTTTGCCATTAGATGTGTGAAGTTTTTAATTATTGTCGTATAGCCTTCTATTTTACTTCTTTGCATGATTACGTTTTTTAACCCTCCCGAGTATAGTTTTTTTTTTTGATCGATAAGTGTGAATGTTGTTGTAAATATTAATTTGTTTATCTAATACTAGCACTTACTTCGTCCTCGTGAATTTCCTACTTTTCCCTTTTTTTAAACTGACATTCCACCATTAGAAATATAGTAATATAAGATAATAAAGTATAATTAAAATATGGAATTTAATAAGTCGGTTTAGTAGGTTTTGAGATAAAGCCCAAACAAAAAAGCAAACAAATCTTTCCTCTTTATATTAAGGTCGTTTTTTTAGTCAATCTAGTTTGTTTATGTTTTACTTTTTATTTTGTTGCACTTTTGCCCAAAATCGTCACGTCTGTATACCTACTTTGAATGGGACGGTAGAAGTTTACGTACAGTACACTCATATTACGTAAGTTAGTGGTTTTATATAAGTCCCATGTAATAGGGGGTGCTTAGGCTGTCAGCCTCATTGGTCTAGTGGTCGGTCGCAAGTGTTATTGCTAGGCATAAAGCCTTGGATTCGATTCCCGGGCCGGGCAAAGTGTTATTTAGGTTTTCCCATCCGGAAAATCTCATTATGCTCTAAAAGCAAACAAAAAAACCATTGCTAGTGTAAAAACCACACAAGTGCCATGGTTATTTATCCGAGTAAAAGTAAACAGTATTTTTATCAATTTCTTATCATGTTGCGTAAGTTCTATGAATCATCCAAATGTGGGTTATTGAAGCTTAAATGCACGTTTTCACCATCACTAGACGATATTGAAATGCCTAAGCAAAAAGCGCACTATTAGATTTTTACCGGTCTGCTCAGCGCCAAAAGTTAGTTAAAAATCGAAAGTACCTAATAGGAAGATTAGGCATTGTATTAATTTATATTGTTTGTTCTTTAACATTTATAAGAATTTCTTCTGTATCGTGGGTACAGTTTTGTTCCGTGCAATAATAAAAACGATGGGTCAGCACAGACCTGGCAAAGCGCAGTTACGCACGTTTTTCGTTGATAAATCAAATCACCGTTGCGTCTCTCAAAATAAAATCGAACCCCATACCTACTTTTATTGGCTATGATGCTCTCTGATCTGGAATTTATTTATTTACAAATCAATAGCAACCGTAACAAAGTTGATAATTGACAACATTTCAAAATTGACATGACCCTAAAACAAAAATACCATTTCTTCATTTTTGTATGCTGAGTTCAAATATACATTTTTTTTAATTTTTTATAGCTTAATTTCTGAGAAAAAAAATAAAAACCGAAAACCATGCGATGACGTCACTTATACGGTGGAATGAGGTGTTTACCTTTGCGAAAGCAAGCTCATTTTTAAGATGAAAACTATAATGTCAAACAAGACATTTCTGTCAAAAATTACGAATCTAATGTAAAAAAAGACATATCTAATGTCAAAAATTACATATCTAATGTCAAACAAGACATATCTAATGTCAATGTGTGACATTGACAACTGCTAAATGACAGTGACATCTAAGAAACTGATTTTTTTTGACGTATCACAGTAAAGCAAAGGAATTATCGCCATTCCACCGTATGAATGACGTCATTTGGCGCTTACGTCTTTTTAGAATGCACCAAATTTCAAAGTTAAAATTATGAATGAAAAGTACATAATTTCGAAAAACCAAAAAATATGGGTCCTCTAGTTTTGGATTTACTTTTAGATAACATAATAAAACATGGAGGTTAAAATTTTGAAATGTTGTCAATTGTTTACCAGTGAAAACTGCGCTGCGCTTCGCCAGATATATTGGCCCTAAGACACGCAGCGCAGCAACCAATGGCTCATCCGTCACAATTGTGCAATACTTTTAGGTGTTGTCAAGTAAAAATGAGCAATATACTATTAACATGTTTCTACTTGTTAGGTATAGATATAATATTGTGACATACCATGCAACATGTTGAAACTATGAAGGGAATTACTCAGTCCACCTAATGCGCGGTATACACAATACTTTAGGCTCATGTGCTTCCGACCGATTAGTTGCTGAAAATTTGTTCTAGTCCCGATTTGACTTGTGTGTTTAATACATCTAACTAAAGAAATATACTCTGGAAGTATCCGATTACGGAAATTCTGTCGCTAATAGGAAGCTACACTATTTCGCGTCCAAACGCTACTTTATATCCCGTTTAAATGCACCGTTCCTGTCGGCTACAAAGGGAGCACAAGAGCCTTTAAAACTAGTGAAAAATATTGTCTGTAAAATTCAAAGTTCATCTTGAACTGATATTGGCGAAGGAAAATGTCATGACAATGAGCGAGGGTGGGTGCATTTTACAGTCCAGAATTGCATTACAGAAATCGTGCATTTTTTATGACTAACTCTCATTCCTAATAATTTGTAAATAATATCGAAACGAATCATGAATGCTTCAGTCTTTATCTTATCACTGTAATCTAGCTTGTTTGAAAACAATGTACTATATACTGAGAACTAAACGACGCTTTTACACTCACTCAATTTTCAGAGCGCGTCACTATGTAACTGCTTGACTATAGACGTGACAACACGAATAAAATTTTCATCCAATATTGCTATATTATTCTAGATGGCGCTACTGAGACATGGGGTCACAGTTTTTTTAGTGAAATTTCCACGCATGTCTCCCTCTCTTTAGTATTTTAAATCTCTTTGTCAGTGTCCCTTAAGTGCTGAATGCTTAATTTCTGTGCACAAGAGACCAAGTTAGCTTAGCTGTTATTTTATCATTGTTTAGATATTTTATTTAATTAATATAAACTTAAAACAGCATAACAAGTTGCAAAAACGTAAGCATAACATCACGCCTGTAGTCTCTGAAAGGTTAGACAGAGGTGAACTGTACAGGACCAACGTGTATGTCAAACGTAAGATAATTAATAATTTTGCTACAATATTTAATTCTTCGAATTCAATGCATTTTACATAGAGTCGTCTTGCAACAGCTGCTTATAATTTTACTCACGTTCTCGTTATCCGTGAGAAGTAGGTTGTAATGGACTTTGAAATGGCTAGTAAATAAAAACTTTCTTTACTAAAAATACGACCCACTTGACAAACAAAACGATAAAAGTCACCGACGTGCAATTAGTCAGTTATATTACGCATTATAGCGTTTTATTAATTCCATCGTATAGAAATAAAATATTCCCACAGCCGAACCAGGTAAAAAGTAATATTATTGAAGATAAGTAGCCAAAACCCGTCGGGCCTTGCACAAATAATATTCGTTCCAATAAAATAACACATAAAACACAACAATTAAATAGCGGAGATATCGCACAACATGTACAGACGCCAGCACGTCAGGTTACCCCAATGTGTCAAATTTTCCCAATTGAATATGAACCTTATTCTGTTTGCCATAAAGTTCAAAAACTATCAAAGAAATTTGACATATTGGGGTAACTTGATGTGCTGGCGTCTGTACATACAAAAAAAAATATGATGCGAACCTTTTATTTTTAATATAAATAAATAAATAAATATTCCGCAACTCTTACACAACGCCATCTAGTCCCAAACTAAGCAGAGCTTGTGTTATGGGTACTAAACAACTGATAAACATACTTATATATTTCTAAATACATACATATTATAGGTAAATAACACCCAGACACAGAACAAATGATCGTGCTCATCACACAAACATTTGTCCTGAGTGGGAATCGAACCCACGACCTCTGGCATAGCAGTCAGGGTCACTAACTACTAGACCAACAGGCCAGTCAAAAATATCGGTTAAAAAATAATTGACCTCTGTTGCATGTCTGTTTTGGGTAAATAGATTGAGCAACTTAACTTTACTGTTTTGTTCAGTTTCATTATTTATTATAAAACCTGTCATACTAATGCACAATGTACTGTTTCTTTCGTATTTGATTAATAGTGAATAACTTTTAGTCATATTACGGCCTAGTCTTGATATCCTAATATGTTTGACGACTAAGTCTATTTCTAGGATGTTATATATTAGTTCAATCTATTAATTCAATACTTAGATACTTACTTACTTTAATTTACTTTGTTCTCTTACATTCATAAAATTGTTTCCAGTAGACATTTTGAAGTCATACTAGGAAGTCTGAAAAAAGTTTATTACGAAGAAGAGTTTGTTTTCTGCCTTATAATGTGTGTAATTTGTTTTTATTTGAGTACTTATAGTATTCTCTCTAGTGTTAGTAATTCGACTTTTTGCAGTACCTCGCTGCTCTATATTATAAGTATAGAGCTACGATTCCCAGGGGCCCATTAAGCGTCTTTTTCCAACTAAGTGCCAGCGCTAACCTGGCGAACCGTAGTTCGTGCGTTTTTCCATACTAAATCAATATCACCGTTGCGTTTTTCAAAATAAACCGCGTACTTCTATCAGCTCTCGGATTAATGGAAGTTAATTTATTTTCAACTAAGTATATTTCATCCACCAAAAGGTTGATAAATTGATTACAAGTTTACGCGATCAAGTAAGATTACAAACTCATATTTGACCGTCTATAGGTTACACACAGATTTAAGGTATTTATGTATTGTAATTTTTATATGTATTTTATGTATTGATTCAAATAGATATGTAAATAGTTCACCACAAATTGCCAGCATATATTTTCTCGTTCACTATTAAGACCATCCAAAGTTTGTCTGTAAGAGATCGCTTTTAGCGATAAGACCTCCCATTGTAACAACCTATCTAGCCCTTATTAAAGCGATTATTTGTTTTATTTTATAGTGTAAAATAAAGAGTATTCTATTCCATACACAAATATCTCGTCAAAGCATGCTACTTGATGTATTGGCTGATTGATGTGTTACGCTTCGGCAATGATTTTCTTTTTTAATTAGCAAAGGCCCTAGTAGTAGTAATGAAAACTGTATTTAAAGCCAGTCTTCATGTTTTGTAACTCCGTAGGAGAAGACAGAAATCCACTACGCCCCACACGCCGTCGGCGCCGCCTTACCACGACACGGTGACCATAGACTCGGATACGGAACAGGACTATGAGCGTAGCCGACGTGAATACTGGCACGAGCAACAACGCGTGCAGTCGCCCATCATGGTTTCCGGTAATTACATAACACCCTACTAAACGACGAAAGCACACCAAACAACACATCAGTGGCGAGGGGTCAATTTACATAAGAGGGAAGCCGATAAAAAAAAACTTAGTCTTCATATCACTTCTTGTTGTCTCCCTCCAAATTATCGGTCTACATACCATCCTGTATACCGTATATCTTTGGTGTAAATAAATACCTATAGCATATTTGGTAAGGACAAGAGTCTAGCTGCTATTATTGCAGTTGAGTTGCTCTTTCGAACCTCCAAAGGGAAGGGACCCTTCGCCACTGCAATACATACTAAACCTTTTGGGAACACCTTCATTGTGCGTACAGCCAAGGAGTGGAATTGTTGTCCCTGTCGGAGTCTGTGTTAACGAATAGAGTAGCTACAACCAAGGGGTCTTTAAGTCGAGAGTGAATGTGTTAATTCTAGGCAAGCTTGCTTCATCGTCGACCACATCATCGCTTACCATCAAGTGAGATTGTGATCATACGCGAGCCTATCCAGTAATAAAAAAATATAAACACACACAATGCAAAATTCCCTGATTTAGCACATTTATTCCACCACAATCAGCTTTTGTTCACAGAAAACAAAACAGTTGATCACACAAAGCTACCATAGATTGAAAATTAAACTGATCATTGGAATGGTGAAGTCTTTGACCCATTAAATGTAGGCAAAGAGTTAATAGGAATAGAATCGAAGGTCATCTTAAGTGACCCTGTTAATTGAAGTTGTCATAGACCGATACCTTACCTTAATAACAAGTGAGCTTTAATTTTCAAGGACTTTTTGAATGTTATTTTATTTTTGTGTTAAGTGCTAGTACTCAATAAAATAAATTACAATATTAATTGCTAGCTGGTGACCGCGACTTCGTCTGCTAAGGATTAGCACGCCAGAATAGCTCGCAGATGGCAGGGCAGATGTTTTTACTTTACACGTTTCGTTATATTTTGGACAATACTTCAATATTTTTGCGTGAAACAGTAACAAACATCCAAACAAACTTTTAGTAGGTTGTGTTTTTTGGCTCGGCAGATATATTCAACTACAACTTATTAACCTGGTTGTCCCCACAGACTCCCCGGTGCACGAGGCTCACCGCGTGCGCGAGTACAGCCCGCGGCGCGCGCACCGGCGCCGCAGCCCGCACCACCGCCGCCGCACACGCTCGCGCACGCGACATCGTGACAGGGACTTCAAGCCTTCGCACCGGTAAGCGCACCACGCATGTTCTAAGCACACGCCTACATTCCCATGCACAGGGTTCCCGTAAATAAAAACGTTCAAATCTAAGTAGAATCTCATCTCGGCGACAATGTAATGTTATAAATGTAGAGAAATTAGACGCATTTTTGACAGATTGCCACTAAGATTTTGAAGATTCATAACCTTTAACTGGAGAAGTGGTGGCCTCAGACGCCTATCAAAAATAATTGCTAATTACTACCCTCCTCTCTACGCGATGCATAAAGTGCTTCTAGTATCTTAAAGATTAGTAACATAGAGGCTGTGAGTGGATGTGTACGTGACACTACTCGCAAATTGGTGAGTAAATTAGTTTTAACATTTTTTTGGGCCTTACAGACCTCACATCAGTATTTACGTAACTTTTTGAAACGATACTTAGGTTCATATTTTGTCTTATTTTTTTCAATAGTTGATTGAATAACCTAAAATGGAAACCAGTACTTGTATTTCGAAGAAAGCTTTCAACTATTACCGCTGATAGCCCACATTCTTCTAAAAACATTAGATTTATTGTGGCTGGTAATTGTGATTTTTAGTTCTTCCAATTGTGTGGACTCTGTAAACGACTGATCTCTGATAACACGCCTAATGCCAAGCAACATGGACATGATACATACAGATTCCCTCAAACACTTAGTAAAATAGATAAAAAGTGCTTTATACATGCATTTAGGACATGTTGGTTATTTTACTGCGTGTTAGATGTCAGCTTTGTCAATTGATACATTGTTACATGAAAAGATTTCTGAAACAGAATTTCATAAAAGAATTGGCTCACAGTTTGTGGTTGTAACATATGGTGTTGAATGACAGACTGCCACGTGAACTACGTAAGAGTTGACTCTAGTACTGGTTTCTGATATGCCTGACAGTCAAAAGTGCTGTAACAAACAAGCAGATGGCTCATGTTCCATCTGAAGCCTTAAAATAAGTCCATGCACACTTGTCATTTGTGTAAAAATTATGTTAGCCTTCATTGTTTAAAGGTAGTTTGCTCAGATTGTGCGTAATTTGGAAATTTGCCTTGGGAAATTTTATATCGCTTAAAAAATCCAAACTAAATATTTAAATAGTGTATGAGAGACACTATATTAACGTTTCATAATATGTGTATGTAAAATGATTGCTTTTAACATTTTAAGACTTACAAAGCGATTTCTGACCATAAGTCATTTTTGCCAAAGAATTTCTATTTTAACTGTCAAAAAAGAAAAAAATTGATTTAAAAAAACTAGATTAATCAGTTTGTTTTATTATATTTAACGTCGAAATTAATAATTTATACCAATAAAGCATCTTAATTCGTTTAAAGAACTACCTTAAGGTACGGGCCTCTCGAGCCCCCACGTCAATAAAAACGTTGCTTACGTACAATAAAAACCACGTCAGAAGCTAAAGGTTAATAATATGGGAAGTGCCCCTTTTGTATTAATTTGGGGTGTGAAAGAATGCCCCTTTTTTGTATAAACACTGTTTGAACAATCCCTTGTATTATGTACAGGTCGCATAGCCGGAGCTCGCTCAAGCGTCGTCGCTCGGGCTCGCGCAGCCGGCGCCGCGGCTCCACGCAGTCTCCGCCGCGACACCGCGTCAAGCACCGGGAAGCCTCGCCGAGGGACAGGCACAGGTATGTACCATGATACTGATAGACTAAGCAAGACTGGGCTAAAGGGTTGGTCATCGAAGTCGGCTAACATGCACTACGGGTGTAAGACAACCGTAATCTGTATGTGCCCTAACTAAGAAGTCAAAACCTAAGACAAATGTTTGGGTCATGAGCATGATTATTTGTTCTGTGTATGAGTGTAATTTCTCTATAATATGTTGGACATAAGTATGTTTATCAGTAGTATATGGTGTTGTGTGAAATCGTATTAATATTATAAACGCGAAAGTTTGTGAGTATGGATAGATGGGTGGATGGATGGATGTTTGTTACTCTTTCACGTAAAAACTACTGAAAATTTGGTATGGAGTTATCTGACACCCTGGATTAGCACATAGGCTTTTTATCCCTGTATTCCCACGGCGGTGTAAAAGCGATCAAATTGGTACCATTGTCTATTTACTAACAGTTTTGTTTCGAAATTCGATATCAAAACCTTCAGCAAACGACCACACGTGTTAACATAAAAATCTATTGGATCCTTCATATTATCATCATTATCATCACAAAAGTAGTTATGTCCATAATTATTGTTTGAAATAAATAAAATATAAATTATGTTTTATTTCAATCAGACGTGGACTGCGTCATCGCCTTCGGTAAATACTCTCATTTCATTATCATATTTATCATTATTCACTATACATCATACATTTTCGTCAACGGGCTAAGCTTATGCATGTGAAAAACATGCTGTGAAATCCAGAAATGTTAAAAATTCCAAGATGCCGAATAGTTTTCTCAAAGCAACTGAATTTGGTTGCAAAAGTAAAAGCACTTAAAAAGTACTATATTTACTTCATTACACGAATCTACTGATATTATTCTTCCATATAAAATAACTTTTTGATGTTTGAAATCAATAAATATTGTTTTCTATTTCAATCAGCCTTGGGAGACATCTGATTGGGTAAATACTTAGTTATATAAGAAACTAGCTGACCCGGCCACGCTTTGCTGTGGCTCAGACCTAAGTCAGGAAGCATACTCCGAGACCCTCTTGGGTGTCCTCAAATGACCCAACCAAAGTTCCATCACAATCTGATCAACTTTGGTAAAGATAGAGGGCAAGCAGACAAATTTTCATATTTAATTTAATAGAAGAAGGTGTATGTCAGTTATGACACAGGTTATTTGGTTCTAACCATCATTCAAATCATCATTATCATCATCATTCTACACTTGTGCATTTGAGAGACCTGATCATCTACAATTTAATTGTTGATAAATGGGTACAGACTGTGGTCTTCCATTCTTCAGAAGTAGGTTCAATCAATCACTGTTACATGTCATAACATCATCATTATTCAGAGAGGTCATCATCATTGTCAATTGGTCACATGGAGAGGTCAAAAATCACGAGGTTTTATGTGACAACTTGAATACAAAAACCTAGTCAGCCTAGAAGGATATTCTCGTAGTGTGTGGTGCGCTCATGGATATAACTGAAACACAAATATGGTAAATGGACATCAGTTCATCACATGGTTCTTCACAGTCAATGCTGAAATGTGTAACATGTACTAAACACACTAAATTACAAATACAGGTTTTAATACAGGATATATTTTAAATTATGGAGTAAATTTTCACTGGCTGTTACACCCATGAATATGAAAAACTTTCTCTATAAGACCAACTTGAATATTGTGTAAAACAAATCAGCAGTTGCACACAAAAGTTTGATACCTACTCGACCAAAATGTAGCAACAGCTGAAAGCCATAGTGTAATGTTCATATTTATTGATAGAACAGCCTATGAAAATTTGTCTTATAATTAAAAGTACATTAATTCTCAAATGTTAATACATAATTAATTTCCAAAGCAGGGTAAAGCATGAATCACCCAGTCCACCAACGATGCTGCAACGCAAGATAGACTTCAAAGAGAAGATAAGTGACACCAGTCTGTTTGCTGAACTAGTCAAGGACAAGCATAAGAGAGCTAAGGTAAAGACTTATCAAATTGTTTAATTCTCAACATTAAAAATGTCAATTTAGTATGTGCAGACCCTAGCTGCACATCGAACTACCCCAAACTCTAAAGTTTCCCATTGAACATGAACCTTATTCTATTTGTAATAAAGTTGACTTCAATCATCTCAACATGAGTTGATAAGCTGGTCTCCCCCCGAACGAGGCGGGAACCTGTATCTCAGATACAGAATATTCAAAATCACTGTTACCCTTAGCGTTCCAATGGGTCATAAACCTGTCATAATATAATTTAGTAACTACCTACTGTAAATGTTTGTGTTTATCAATATCATCAATAGGTTTGGCTTATTTTTATTTTGTTTTCAGTTTACTGTTCCATTTCCGTCCTTAGCCTCTTGATAAGGTCATTATGAAAAAGTTTCCTTCATCTTCTCATTCCAGCCAGTCTGGGCCCTCCCAGTCCATTTGTAGCTTCTCGGGCTTCCCGGAGAGATAGTGGGAATATGAGAATATGTGTCATGCCACACTCCTGCATACAGTTAATACATGCCGTGGCTCGTTCCTGTTACAGAAACTGCAAGAAATCTTGAACCAGAAGGAGGAAGAGTCTCAGGGCGCTCTGTCGAACACGACGTCCATAAACAACCCCGAGATACTCACCATTGACGAGCTGTCCAACATGACCAGCGATAGTTTGACACAGGTAAATAAACGTGACAAATAGACACATCTCACAATAAGTATTACGAATTAATTACGTGATTCCGGCTTCGCCAGCGTTGAAAATGTGGATTGAACGCAAAAAAAATAAAATTTGAACCAACTTGTAATTAAATCAAGAGAAGGAATTGAGATATAATATTCGTTTCGAGCATTGGTTTGAATATAACATAATTTTGTTATCAAATTAGCCATTGAATGAACAAGTTCAAATCATTTGAAACATGCATTCATTGCATTATGTTTTGAAAATCATCATCAATACTGTAATGGTTACTTTCGCAAACTATCGTCTATGGATGTTGTTTTTGTATATTCAATAAGAATATTATGAAACAAATTCTCGAATTTGATTTTATAGAAAAATGAGGAGTCTGCGCTGATGGTTGATTGAATTAAACACTTTTTTCTCAATTACAAATACCTATTTATTAATATATTTTATTTAAAGATTTCGAGGGTAGCTTAGTAGCATTACAATAACTTACACATTTTTTTCCATCATTCCATCCAGTCCAAAGAGAACGGTGAGGAGACTCGGGAAGGTGGCGATGTAGTAGACATACCGATGCCCGGCGGAGAGGACTCTACGCCTGGAGCGGCGCCCCCCGCCCCGCCTGCGCCCCCCGGCCCGGCCGAGCCCCCCGCCCCGGCCGAGCCCCCCGCGCCCCCGGCCCCCATGCAGCCGCCCCCGGAGTTCTCGTCGTTCTCCTTGCCCGACGGCGTGCAGGCCAACGGCGTGGCGGGCCCGCCGCCGCCCCCCGCCGAGCCCGACGCTGACGAGGTAAGCGCATGGCTATTACAGCTATGTCACTGTATTTGCACTCATTAATATATAATTGTCTCAGCTACAATCCATCTGCAAGAACAGCAAAGAAATGGTCATTCATACGTTTGTTTCCTTATGTGATCCATTATCACGTTTAAGGCTCTAGACGGAAGGACTGCATTCACTGCATATTTGCTGTTTGAATGCAATTTAATTTAGTATAAACAGGAGTCTGAATGAAGCTTTATTGCATTTGTAAAAACCAACCATCCCAATGTTCCCATATTGAACTAATTACACTTGTTCCTCAGAAGCATCTAACTCCCCCGAGCCAGGCCCCCGCGCAGGGCGGGTCCCCGGCGGCCCCGGCGCCCGGCGGGTCCCCGGCGGCCCCAGTGCCCGCGCCGGCGCCTCCGCTGCCCAAGTGCAGCGTGGTGGAGAGTGTGTACTACCAGAACAGCCAGCCCGCACCGCCCAAACCCAAGAGCCTCACCAAGCTACCCATGCCGCCTAATACTCAGGTATTCACGATTTTACTGGAAAACTGAAACTGCTAACCTGCATGATTCCACTGCTGGGCAAAGAAGGCCTCTCCCCATGACTTCCAATTTTTTCGATTTAGGGATATAGTGGGCCACTGGTCGTTCATTTTGCCCAGTTCGTGCCGCCGTCTGTCTGCCGCGACGCCTTGTGAATGTGTCAGGCTCCACGTGGTGGTTATTTTGACACAAGCTCGGTACATACGGCAGACGTGGCCAGCCCAATCCCACTTAAGTTTGGCTGCCTTTCGAGCAATAGCAGTAATTTGTGTTCTGGAATGCAGTGTACTTTACACTTTCCATGAATATTGAACGGTTTTTCAAAATGGGAACTGCTCAAACACCATTAAAAGAAATCAGCTGTTTCATACACAAGTTGGATACGGCCATAATGTCTAAATGAGCTGAATTTTCCAGTTAGTCGTATAGTGAAAGTTATTCATAACTTTGGGTAGCCAACCATTCGAAAATTTGAGTAATGAGAAAAAGAATATCCTGTGTACATCGTGTGTTTTGTTCGACCCAAATATTCCCACCAAATATTTATTAGTGTTTATTGGCCAACCAACAATAATATTTATTCTGAAAATATTCAGTCTAAGGTTAGTATACCAATTATTAACAGGGTAGCACTGCATGCACCAATATTGTTGTTGCATCGTCTTCAGAATATTTGTTCTGTTTCCAGGTCGATGATATAAAGACGTTAGAGAGCCCCCTAAGTACGCCGTCACCCTCACCTGTCAAGAAGCCAGAAAAACCCAAACGAACTGGCATCATGAACTTACCCATGCCACCTGGTAAGTACCATCTTACTATATTTATGCTAATTCGTGCTTATTTGATGCCATGGGCACTGGCTAGATTATTTTCATGACGGTGCAAAATAAGCTCGGTTTTATGCATCCCATCTAAATGGAGATTGCCCTGTGCTACATACATACAACCTGACAAACATATTACTTTTCTTGTTTCAAGCCAGGGGGAGGAGTTAGACAATCCCTATGCATGTTTGTCCCTTAATCAGAATAAAGAAGTTATAGTCCAAGATTAAAGGATAAATTGAACCATATAACAAATTAATAATGATTTTAACTCTTACTGTTATACACCAAATCAAAAGCAAGCAATAATTATCGGTCACAAAAGAAGTGAGAAAACAATATTAAGGAAATTAGAATGAAAAGAATAGAAAACACGCAAGCCGCCCCGTCGCTAGCCAAACAACAGAACAACTAGCCCCTAGCAACGGGGTTGCCAGATCTGTCGCCAACACTTACTGCACACAAAATAACATTGGAACTACGTGAAAAAGCGTGATAATAAAATGCTCTTACCTTCTTTGTATGAGAAAAGGCCTTTGCCCTGCAAAACCCAGCGATTATACTGTATTTGTCATCATCTGCCTAACCTTTTCGCAACTACGTTGGGTTGGGGTCGGCTTCCAGGTTCACCGGATGTAGCTGAATACCAGTGTTTTACATGAAGCGGCTGCTTGTCCGACCTCTGTTAAACTAGTTGTCAGATTGTCGGCCTTCTGACTATCTGTAACAACTGTCATTGAATGATCTACAAATGAAAGCCGGGACCAACAGCTTTACGTGTTTTCCGAGGCATGGAGGAGTCTTGATACGTAATGAATGGTCCTCTCCATCCACGGTTTAACCTCGTTTAGTCTATTTTTTTGCCACAAGCTTCTCTGTACTAATACTTTAAATTTTTCAGTTTTGTATACAACTACATTAAATTAATGTTGTACCTCCACAAATGGGCATTACAGTGATCCCGGGCTCCGAGGAGCTGTCGGGCGACGAGCTGGACGGCGGCACCCCGCCGCCCGCGTCGCGCCGCGACCAGTACTCGCACGTGTTCAGCAACAGGAAGCATGCGCGGGACAATGTATGTTGTGATAGCACTACTACGATACATCAATACTGCGCTCGTACCGTAGATACGGATCACGGACAAAGTGACAGATTGTACAAAGATTTCTTTCGTTTTGTGCTTGATAATGTGAAGAGTGATGAGAAGAAATATGTCTACAATGTCCAGCATGATTTTTACGAAAATCGGCAGAAATATTTTTACAATCTCACAATTTGTTGATTATCCTGTTGACATAGCTTGCTAATACAGTGATCCTGCTACGTGAGCTGGAAGAATGACATCCCTGACTGCATTTTGCCCACATTCATGAGCGCACTAAAGGCAAAACAGTCTGCCCAGTGACTAGTAAACTTGTCGGACTTTCGTTTTCTGAACTCATTCTAACTCAAGCAGAATGTCGTTAGTTAGGATTGTGTACAATTATAAAAACAAATGTAGTTAAAAACTCAGTGCAAAGTTTGCCTGTATGTTAAGTTCTGTACAGGTGTAAGTAGGGAATGCAATCTCGTACGAGATTTCCGCCTAGCGAGATCTCGCGAGACTCAAAACCCAGTCTCGCGAGATCTCGCAAATTACGGGATCTCGCGAGATTGGGAGAATCGCAATTAAAACATATGCAAATGCTTGTTTTAAGAACTAGTAATTGACATGATATGTAATTAAATAGAAACTGCGTTGCTTAGTTATAAAAATAATGTAAGTTTTATTTTAAAAATCAACAGATTACTTATTATTTTGTCTCTAACTCTAATAACATTTGTTTATGTCTATAATTATTATACCTACTGTAGCTAATCAGTTCAAATTCTTACAATATTGGTAACATACCAATAATTATCTATATTTAGTCTTTAGTAAATTATTACTTTAGTTTCAATAATTAAGAGTAATAGGAACATTGCATATGGTAAATAAATACAACAAAACAAAAACTTAACTTCACAAGTTCTTAAATAAATGGTGTGAGATCGTATTAATCAAATAAAATTAAATTAAAAATTTAAAAAACCCCCACCGCAAAAAATTCAAACATTTAAAAAGTAAAAAATAACACTTTAGCCACGAAATTTTACTTCACGTCGGGGTGCCGCTTAAGTAAGGAATGTTCCTAGTACATGTAGGTACTTAATTCAACGGTACCCCGACGTTACGTAAAATTTCGTGGCTAAAGTGTTATTTTTTACTTTTTAAATGTTTGAATTTTTTGCGGTGGGGGTTTTTTAAATTTTTAATTTAATTTTTATTTCAAAATTTTTAAACGCATTAATTTTGTTTTATCGAGTATACAGTTATGAGTATTTTTCAGTGCATTGTATGTAGAGTCAAATGCTGGTTAAAACGAATCCAAACACGACATAATTATCTGCTATTATTTTGTCAAGAGTCTACCTACTGGTGTGCTGGATAGCCTGGCTCAGCATAAGCTCATCCTCTTGCCAACAGTGCATTGTGTTTAGAATCAAATGCTCGTTGAAATGAATCCAAACACGACATATCTGCTATTATTTCGTCAAGAGTCTACCTACTGGTTTGCTGGATAGCCTGGCTGCAGCATCAGCTCCTCCTGTTGGCAACAGGGCATTGTGTGCAGAATCAAATGCTGGTTAAAATGAATCCAAACACGACTTATCTGCTATTATTTTGTCAAGAGTCTACCTACTGGTGTACTGGATAGCCTGGCTGCAGCATCAGCTCATCCTGTTGCCATCAGTGCATTGTGTGCAGAATCAAATGCTGGTTAAAATGAATCCAAACACGACATATCTGCTGTTATTTTCCCAAGAGTGTATTAGTCTGCTAGATATCCTGGCTGCATCAGACCAAATACACCATAATATTGGTTATTAATATTACACACATGGGTGTTTGAAATTTTAAGACACACATATGTTTTTAAGTAAAGTTAATACCCATAGACGTCTAAAATAGCAACGATAGCTAACACAAAAGAGCTGATAACCTTGAAACGGCTGAACCGATTATGATGAATTATGTCTAAGAACCATCGCAAGAAACCCTGCTTTCGAATAAAAAAAACCGCATCTAAATCGGTTTACCCGTTTGGACGCTACGGTGCCACAGACAGACAGACAGACAGACAGACAGACAGACAGACACACACACATAGCGGTGAAACTTATAACACCCCTCTTTTTGCGTCGGGGGTTAAAAAGAAGTTTAAAGTAGAAGTCAGATGAAGTTATCAAGGTACGGAAAGGCAACTTAGTTTGTCTGAAAATGGCTTATCAAAAATCACATCATGTCGAGAGTAGGTATCATCTGACAGACGACTTCTGATTTTGCATGCAAAATCAGAAGTCGTCTGTCAGATGCGCCATGCGCGGCCGCACGGCCGGTATGGATTCAGTTCGCGCGCAGCCGCGCTATGAAATACACATCGTCACGCTGCATTTGTCGATCTCGTTATCTCGCGAGATCTCGTACGAAATTTGACGAGATCCAATCTCGTAAAATATGGCCGGGATCTCGCGAGATCGGGATCTCGGCGAGACGAGATTGCATTCCCTAGGTGTAAGGAACCACCTACGCTGCCTTTCCAATCCGCCAGTCATTGGACGTCAGGCAACACATAGTATACAATTTACATAAGCTGCTCAGGAATTACAAGTTAATTCCTTTGCAGTCCGGTTCGAAGCTGAAGCGCCCGCGCATCCTCAAGCGTCGCGGCTCCAAGGTGGTGCCGGTGGCCACGCCCACGCATCACGCCAAGGACTGGGGAGAGAAGTGCGTCGATGGCTTCCAGGTGAGCATTAGTTACACTACATACCTATTTCACTTATAATATAACCAACATAATACGAAGTAAAAGTAGTATACAAGAATAGTGTGGTGCAAATTGCTTTAATGTCTGCCTACCCCCATGGGAAAAAAGCGTGAGTGATAGATCATAATTTGATGATGACCCATTTACAATAAATGATATATAAAGCTGTAAATGGGTTCATACAAACACTTTTGCGTGTCATTTTTTAATTAGAAGATGATGTCGGTGTTTCGCTATCTGACTACTCTGAGAAGAAACACCAAAAGAAACTCAGAGGTCACAGTCTCTCAAATTCCGGACAATCTTGGTCAGATTATGTCAAAACCATGCAGATTTGTGTCTGATAATGGTCTTTTGAGGAAAGAACCACACAGATATGAGTGTCGCATTCTTGTGAAATTAAAACATTGTATGTTCAGCTATGACATATTATGACACTTCTCTTCAATTAATATTTTATCTTTATTACAACACAGTAGAAATACTTGAATCCCTTTAAAACAGTTCTTTACTGCCTACCCTTCCAAAAAGACACCAGCTTAACTGTATGATCTTCAGCAACTTCCCCTGCCTCATACATTTCGTTATTTTATTAACCTTTGCAATATTCTGACGCATCATTACGTTTCGCAAGTTTATAAATGTAAATCTTCGTAATATGAGAAGAAATTGTATATTTACCAAGTTAATGTAAACTTTTGCAATATGTTAAGTAATTGAATCACCATTTTCAAAACTATATGTTTGTGTAGTGTAAGTCTAATTATGTTTGTGTTATGTACAGGTTATAACCCAAATCGGTGAAGGAACGTACGGGCAAGTATACAAAGCCCGAGACAAGAATACAGGCCAACTAGTCGCGCTGAAGAAAGTCCGGCTCGAGAATGAGAAGGAAGGCTTCCCCATCACGGCTGTGAGGGAGATAAAGATATTACGACAGCTCAATCATAAGAATATAGTTAATCTACGAGAGATTGTCACGGATAAGCAAGATGCCATGGACTTTAGAAAGGTATAATAATCTTGTTTATAAAAGATAGACGTTTTGTCTTTCGTAGAATTTGTTTATCTGTGGTGTGTTAATAAATGACAAATATATCTGTATTTCGAGGAGTGTGAATGTTTTTTTTTTTCTAACATGGCGAAAATATTTCAGATCATTTATGATCGTATAACTGGACAAAATGTAAGGAACAAATTGTTGAACATGCTATAGCAGCCGCGGAACAAATTGTCTGTTATGTTATTATAGAGCTCACACTTTTGTTTTGTAGGATTTAAATATTACCCTTAGCAAACAATTACTATACCACCATACCACTAATTATCTGTTATAATTCCTTGACAGTGCACTTGAGTCTAAAGAAAACCCTCATTTCATGACGCCAGCACATCAAGTTACCCCAATGTGTCAAATTTTCCCAATTGAATATGAACCTTATTCTGTTTGACATAAAGTTGAAAAACCATCAAAGAAATTTGACACATTGGGGTAACTTGATGTGCTGGCGTCTGTACATAAATCTAACCAGTACCTTAACAATTATCTCCAGGACAAAGGCTCATTCTACCTAGTCTTCGAGTACATGGACCATGACTTGATGGGCCTCCTGGAATCCAAGATGGTGGACTTCACCGAGTCGCACAACGCGTCCATCATGCGCCAACTGCTGGACGGCCTGGCCTACTGTCACCGGAAGAACTTCCTGCATCGAGACATCAAGTGCAGTAATATCCTGATGAACAATAAGTGAGTTTGTATTTGTTTTGGTGTTTTATTTATGCATACATACATACATAAACTCACGCCTTTTTCCCATGGGGGTAGGCAGATACTACAGAGCGCCATATGCTACGATTCTTACATACTTCTTTTGCTTCGTTTACATTCATACATGTTGTCATACACACACGCCGGTTGCGAGTACTACGCACCTGACCTTTCTGAAGAACCTCACCAATAAGGTCTATGTATGTCCTTCTAGGGCGTCCCCTCCCGGCGTTCCCACTAGCGGCGTTCGTTTTATTTTTACTTTGTAGTAATACTCATTTGACATCTTTATATCGTCAATCTAGAAACATTGACCAAATAATAAGTTCCACAACTTTCACTCAACGCCATCTAGTCCCAAGCTAAGCAGAGCTTGTGTTATGGGTACTGAACAACTGATAATACATACATACATAAACTCACGCGTTTTTCCCGTGGGGGTAGGCAAAAACTACAGAACGCCATATGCTACGATTCTTACATACTTCTTTTGCTTTGTTTACATTCATACATGTTGTCATACACACACGCCGGTTGCGAGTACTACGCCCCCTGATCTGACGCAACTGATAATACTACTTGCATATTTCTAAATACATACATTATTATTATAGATAAATTACACCCAAACACAGAAAAAATTGAGTTCATCACACAAACATTTGTCTTGATAAATAATGTAATGAAAGTGATACAATGTCAACATCAAATGCTTGCGGCGCTAACCTATAAGAAATTGGTATACTAACCTTAGGTCTATGGTGATTAACACACTGCCCCGCATGATGCAGCGTAGCGCGTGGATGCGTGTTCTTCCGTTGCTTGTAAGTATCTCCGTTTGTATGGAAAACAGCACAGTCCAACACACAGAAAATGCATCCACGCGCGTTCAATTCAGTTCAGAGACACGCAACATGCAGCGTGATGCGGGGCAGTGTGATAATCGCCTATAGGTCTTAATAAACCCAAGGCATGCACCTCTTGACTTTTCGGATTCATCTGCGTATTGCATAATTATCATTTGCTTCAAAATCGGTGAAGGATAACAACATGAGGGAATCGGCATGCCTAAACGATATTTCTTGATGGCATGCATAGCCAAGTTAGAGGCCCTTGGGCGGCGTTAAAACTTACACCATGTTAATCACTTAGCACGCGATAAGAGGACGTTTGTTAGGTAGCTAAGCCAGCTACTTGTAAGATGGCCGTGTTCGAAAGTTTTTCCTTTTCAACCCTTCTCGAGCCTCTACAAGAAGGTTTATACGGTTAATGGGTGTGGTTGGCTTAAGATTGTCAGATCACGTAAGCCACCTGTCTCGGTTCTGAGAATTCTATTGATGTAGCAAGTTTGCTATTCCTCCCATCGTAATTCATTTATAATCCGCCATTTTTGTTGGATCAATATTTTCATCAAACATACCTGAGAGCAGTCCTGACTAATTCACCTTACAAACAAAAAGAACCAATTCAAAATCGGTTCATCCGTTCGGGAGCTCCAATAATCCAAAAGCGAAAAAGATACACTACTAAGCAGAATACACATCTTTACCATTTCTAAATGAGTATTCGTAACATTTACAGGGGTGAAGTAAAGCTGGGCGACTTCGGTCTGGCGCGGCTCTGGTCCGCGGAAGACCGCCAGCGCCCCTACACCAACAAGGTCATCACGCTGTGGTACCGGCCGCCCGAGCTGCTGCTGGGAGAGGAGCGCTACGGGCCCGCAGTCGACGTGTGGTCCATGGGATGCATACTGGGCGAGCTGTTCCTGAAGCATCCGCTGTTCCAGGTACAATATCCTTGATTTTTTGTCTTTGACATAATAAATGACTGGCCTGTTGGTCTAGCTGTGACTTAGTGACTGCTATGCACAAGGTTGCGGGTGACATTAGCCTTCAAATCATGATGATATTGTCCAGCCTTCAAATCATGATTACATTGTCAATATAGATTTTGTTTTTGTGTGAGGGCCTAGTCGCTATATAATAACAGCCGCACGAGTTGATCGATAGTTAAGCTACGCTTGTAGAGGTCGGTTCATGGATGACAAGACCTCAGTACATGACAAGACCTCTTTCTGCCGCGGAAAGTACGTTAAGCCGTTGGTGCTGGCTGACATAAGTAGATCTTTGACAGTTGTTACGAGTAGTCAGAACCCTTGTGGTCCGTCTGTCTGTCAGACCCAGTCTAACCCAAGGTTAATGTGTTACCATTTCACTAAGTTGTGAATGTTAAATAAGCAGTAGCTTCATGAAAAACCCAAAATAAACTATTTCTTACTCTGTAACCTTATATGACTAGTTTTGTTACGACAACAGTTCAGTTAAATCATAATCATCTAAGAGAATTGAAATATTTAATTGCAGACTAAATTATAAATAGTGTGACTACTTGACTTAATGCGTTGTGTGTGCCATAGGCACAATTTGGCACATATTTTTGGCCTAATCAGTAACTTCCCACTATTGATATTTTATTTGATCTGGTTGTGGTCGGGTCAGGAACCATGATCCCCAGCCCGACCACAGTCGGACCCTTATTACTCAAAAAGTACAAGGCACAAATTCCTGGGATGAATGGCACAATAAAACACAATTAAAATAACGAATTTGTGCCATTGTAAAATCTCCGTTCCATGTTGTGGTCGGGTCCGGCATCACAACACCTTCCGAAGATGACTGGAAGCCAAATATTTGGGTAATCAATATAGGAGGAGTCTATGGCAATATTCAACAGAGTTATTAGATATCTTCGGATCTTTGTTTGTAGCCCATTTCTGATAGCCACTAAACCAAACAATTATCCTTCTACAGGCCAACGTAGAGATGATGCAGCTGGAGATGATATCCCGAGTGTGCGGCACTCCGGTGCCCGGCGTGTGGCCCAACGTGGTGAACCTCCCGCTCTGGCACACGCTCCGCCCGAAGAAGTTTCACAAGCGTTGCGTCCGCGAACAGTTCGCTTTTATGCCTCCTCAGGCCCTCACTCTCCTGGACAGGATGCTTGAACTGGACCCTGATAGAAGGATCACCGCCGAGGATGCTCTGAAAAGCCCCTGGTTGAAGAATGTGGTGCCAGAGCAGTGAGTTGTGTTTGACTTTGCTTGTTACGCTTGGCGCTGTACGAATACAGTATGCCTTGTGCTCTTTGAGGCCCTACTCGGGGATAAGAAGGACCTGGTTGCCCAGTTTTTGGGTTTGATGCTGGTTCGAAACCTGCATGTATGCTGTGGTTTAATTGGTGGAAGTTAGCGATAATTGTCCACATGATAGGCTCGTTGCCTATGGATAATGATTGTTATTTATCGACGTGTGTACAGGAGAAAGTTCTAGCCTCGAGCGTTGGCAATTGCTGCTGCTGCGCAGTGCGTGTATTTAGCGCTCTCTCCCACGCAGGTTCAATAACGAGGCGTTAGATCATGAAAGCCTCCAACGAGGGATGTATTGCACTAGCAAATGTATTTTGTTTGTCATTGTAATCAGCTGCCGCTGACTTAACAGAAAGCCGATCCATAAATGGAAGTAGCCCATGAGGAAAATCATATTGATTCACTTTGTTATCTTAATTTCAGGGCATGTGTGAATTTTTAATTATAACATCATTTCATAATGCATGCTGCGTGCGATCTCGATTCATGTGTGACTAACCCATTACTGAAGGTGAAATTATCATCCATCATACATCCATGTTCCACCAATCTTCTTTTAAAGTGTCATTACCTCGGAAACCCGAAGTTGTGCAGCAATACTTGCTCCACTCATCACATTCATCGCAGCTGATAAGTTATTAGCGATAACAAACGACAGAATAGATTGTATATATGTGTAGTGCATGCCATATTATACAACGTGGGATGATGGTATGAATACAGGGTGAATCACACATCAACATGAATGATTGAATTTAGTATTGAATTAATTGTTTGCTCAAAGGGACTGCAGGCAAACTAACAAAAAAAAACACTAGTGCACTGCCCATAATGATGGCTAACGGCTAGTACTGTTTACTTTTGCAGCAGTGCCTTCGAGCAAATTTAGTAGAAATACCTGGTACTAGACTGGGTATATTTTAGGGTAAAGACTTAATTAAAAAACTTATCCCTATAGTTATACCAGATGGGATTATCAAACCTCGTGAGTATTGATTATATATCTATATATATTGTTCAATCATCCAGGTTTTAGAGTTACATACTAGAGACTACTGTCGACGGAGTAAGTCATGCTAGAGACCCAACAAATGTGGAGTGAATGAGTGCAATCATACAAATTGGTGTTGTTTTCATCCAACATAATCATTTCAGGAATCAGGACCTAAACAGGATGTACGTTGATCATATGGAACCCTCAAACATCATATTATTTAAGGTTTCATGCACATAAACTATGTGAAGGCCAAAAGGTACCCTTTCTCTGTAAAGCAGAGACACCATACATCTCGACTGCGAAATGGTTATGCCTATATGCTTTTGGTTCTGGCTTATCTCGTAAAATGTACATTGAGGAAGCACCTGACCATGTTCTAAAGAAACTACAGTGACACTCAAGATCTGGGACGAGACTGAGCTATGCGTCACTGCATCTCTTTAGTTAGATGCACTTTTGACTTTGTTACCTATTTCCAGGATGCCAGCGCCGGAGCTGCCCACGTGGCAGGACTGCCACGAGCTGTGGTCGAAGCAGCGACGTCGGCAGCAACGCGAGCAGGATCACACGCAAGGCAAGAAGCCCTGCGGATACCCCGACGACAACCAAGCCAAAAACGACAACCAAGACTATAAAAGTGAGCTTTACAAATCGGAAAGTGGTTTCAAATCCAACGAGTCGTCTCAAGAGGCTGTGGGACATGTGAAATAGTACAGAATACATTGCAATAAATACTTTCGTAAAAGAAAGAAACGGTGCTTACTTTAGACCAATTTTGACGATGTGATCTAGTGTAATTTGTGGCCTGTGGCGTGCTGATCGAAGTGGGTTCCGTGGTGCAGTTACGTGCAGTTATGTGCCTAGTCTAATGTTAGCTTCAATCTCATATATGGTTAGCTCCTAAGGTGAAGGCTGTGTTCTTCAAGAAACTTTAGCACTATGCTATGCTTCTTGCACAATTTACGAATATTCAGTACAAAATTATAACTACTATAAAATCTGGTAACAGCAACAACAGATATTGGAGTGCATAGTCTGAATATACTTAAATTTCTACGTTTTTTAATAATCTAATCTTATTGTGAAAATTGAATTTAGTAAAGTTTGTGAAGGTGCGGAACCCTGTAAAGCAATTTAACTTATTGCGTTGAATGTAACGCGTACCAAAATGTATGTTATTATAGTAGTAACCAAAGTATCGCATAGCGCTAGTTACCCGCGCACGGATGTCAGGCGTCCTGTGCAATGTGTATGTAAATAATGTAAACTAGAATAATTCTAAATAAGAAAAGTTTTGTTTAATTTAAATTTAGCTAAACAAATTGTTTTATTTGTGTTAAGAGTCCTTGTGGTTATAGAAATAATGTTTGGCAGTTGGTAACACTATGTTCCTCTTGTTATGAAGCTGGCAACTCTCATGGTTCCAATGTCATGTCAGGCAGAGGACAAAGTGCCTAAGGCTATGAATGCTTATGATCTCTACATTCTCTACATAAATCTCTATTGCTCCTGCTTTTAAGTCTGCAAACAGTTTATTCCTTACCACTTCTATCCTTAATCCCAAATATTTCTTGTTGAAACAGACTGAAAGGGAATTGCCAGTAATAAAAACGCCAATCTTTGTGTTGCCAACATAGATTGAAAACATAATTTTACATCCTATTCCACTATGAAGTAAGACCTCATGCGCCTTATAGACAAATTAGAAAACGAAAGGTGTCCAATAGAAACTGCCATTTTGTAGGTGTCCAGCAAATAGTATTACCTTCTACACCATAGAAAATCGAATATTGAATTTATTAGAACAATTTGTTACAATTGACAGGTACTTGAATCGTATGATAGACAATATTATCAATAGCAGTAAAATACTGATATGTATTTTAGTACTATTGATATCGTAAAAATACAGGACTTTTAAAATACATTAAAATGGAATTGTCCAGTAAAGGATAAGGATTGCCAATGACGGAATTAGGTCTGAATGCCATGGACAAGGCCTTAATCTGATATGTTAGACCTAGCTATGTTGCCAATACGATCCTAAAGAGGCAGATCAAAAAAATATTCATAAAATTATCAGCAATAAATAACATTTAATTCTTGTCAAAGCTATACATAATAAGTTGCGCGTGCGTCGGTCTGTTGTAATCATTATGAAATGTTAATGTTTGTTTGTATGGTAAACATTTAATCTAAGTCTGTGATTATGTATAAAACGGAATTGTGTTGTTTCGTTTCCGACTTGTTTCGAGTACTTTCTATATATTTAATGTAAGGTTCTTTTGGGTCTCGATTTTAACTGATTCAGGGCGATATGTAATGATGTGTTGAGGTTTTTTAAACGAGGTCTTCATATAATTATTATTGTTTTATACCTAACTGGGCTGGATATTCATCTCATCATTAACCCTTTTGTTTTTCTACACATATTCGCATATCGCTCCCAGTTCGAATAGTAGGTCCTGACTAGCAATAATATCGGACCCAATATAGTTGGCATTTATATTATGTAAGCGTGTACGTATATTCATGAATTTTGGTTCCGGCCGATGATCATCTAGTAAAAATAAAACTAATATATATTATCATGTTGTCTGTTCAATAAATATATGATTGTAAACAATAAAGTTAGCGGCTGCGTATTTTTTTGATGTCTGTAAATATGTGCGAAGTTTAATTTGCGTTTTCCAAGAACGTATCTTCCATGAGTGAGTTGAAATGTAAATAAAATAGAATATTCCCTGCATTTTTATGAAAGATATTGTTTTGATCAAGAAAGCGAAAGTTTACACGCGAAATAATATTTTCTTGAAAAGAAAATGTACAGAATTTAATGATGCAACCATAACATAAATAAAGTATTTGATAACTGCCAACTCTATAGTGGTTGATGCATAACATGTATAAAGAAATGAAATTATTTAAATTTTCTGTCAAAAAAAATGTGTAGTGATCAAAGTAGAGAATTGTTTGTGAATTTTCGCTTTCCTGGTGCGTGAAATATAATATCGATCGTCTTGATAAGTCGCCGGCTGAAAGACTTTGTTTCCTTGTATTATATTAGTTTTAAGGCGCGATGTTCATCGTGTGAATAATCCGGAGTTTCGGACACAATCGTCGTTTTTTTTATATTTTGTATGGTATGCTTAATTGAGGGTACTTCGTTTTTTTTTTTGTAAATTGTGTGGGTAAGGAGTGCGTTCACAAATGTTTTGTACGAAACTTATTAAAAACCGTCATACGAAGATGGAATTTAATAATGTAATGGGTCTTGGGTGATGATCAAATAATCCATATAAACTGTTACTAGTTCACATTTTTGTAACTCGAAGGATTTTTTGTTTTATGGTAAGACTGAAGAAGCGAACGGACGATTGTCTGTCACTGTAACTCTGGATTGTTGTTATCACATTTATGATAATAATTGTAAAAATGTACCTAATGTTTTTTTAAAATAATTATACTACGATGAAATATGATTTTGTGTTTTTATTGGTATCTTTTCTTATTTAATATACCTAGATCATTATAATATTTATTTTATTTTAAAACTTTGCGGGTAGCTATGATTTTGTAACTGCCTCCAATAATATTCAGAATCAGAATATTTTATTTATAAACATGGTCCGATTACAACTAAAGTTATGTAGATCTTCTATATTTTGCCCAGAGGCGTACAAATATTTATAATTCATTTTACACTAACTTTCACATCATTAATGCTTCCAAATAGGCACATGCACAATGAAATTGAATTAAAAACAAATAAGCAATCAAATTATTATTAATATTTAAAAAAAATTACGTGTAAGTACATTTAAAATAATTTTGTTGAGGTCTAACCAGAAAAAAATGCCGCTTTTTGAGCAAAAGGGTCCATCCTTCCCTAAACTAGCCTGAGGCAGTGTTAAAAGAAATTGGAGCTCGCTTCGCTCGCTCAAACTGTTTCGGCCCTACGGTGTAGGTCGCCTAAAGCAATTAAGATTTTGAATTAATGTGAAGTCCGTAAAAAAATGGTTCATAATATCAAAGCCACATGCGCTAACAAACAGAGTCTGCTTTTGGAATACTGGGCAACCGGGACCGGCGACCAAAGCGCTTAGTCGAAAACACCCTTCTCCAAACCTATCTGAGGTGATGTGCAAGAAAAATTCGCTTCGTCCATGTTGATAACCAGAGTCTGATAACCAGTTACCAAAGAAGAATTATTTTTCTTCTTTGGGCAATCGGTTATCAGACTGGATTTTTTTTTTCCTTTTTGGGTATTGATTGATAACTCGTTAGTTTGAAAACTGCTTGGAAGTTATGTGTTCCGTCCTTCCGTTCACTTTCATAACTAAGTTTTGTTAACTGGTTAAGAAAAACCCTTTTTTATTATTGTTTTCACAACTGGTTTTTAAACAAGAATACGAAGTGTTCATTCATAACTGACAAGCTTCAAATTATTATTCTTAGCCGACGGAGCCCCGCTATGCGGGGCTCCTATTTCTGTCTGCAGGGTTTAAAGGAACCTAACTAACCTAACGTCGGGATGCCCTGATCGTGTAAAACAAATGAACGTCTAAAACACAGGACTTGGGGCATCCCGACGTTAGGTTAGTTAGGTTCCTTTAAACCCTGCAGACAGAAATAGTAAGAATAATAATTTGAAGAAATATCTAAGTATAACTTCCAAGCAGTTTTCAAACTAACGAGTTATCAATCAATACCCAAAAAGGAAAAAAAAATCCAGTCTGATAACCGATTGCCCAAAGAAGAAAAATAATTCTTCTTTGGTAACTGGTTATCAGACTCTGGTTATCAACATGGACGAAGGGGAAAAATTCGAGCTCTCTTCGCTCGCGCAAATTTTACCCTTCGGTTTTCATTATTGTGGCACTTTTGCTACTCTATTTTGTTTTCATATTTGCTGTGACAAATGTTTATCATGTTGAAGGCTGTCAATATTAGCCTTGTAAAGTACCGCACCTCGTACTCTCATGTTACGTATCAAAACGCCAAGTCTGAGTGCTATTCTGTAACTTCTGGTATAGGCCAGGGCACTAATCTAGGTCCCCTACTTTTTCTAATAGTAGTTAATGATCTACCCCCGTGTGTAAAACATTCCACAGTTCTGATGTATGCAGACGATGTCAAAGTTGCCCTTCCCATAAGTAGTAGCAGTGATACAACAGCGCTTCAACTTGACATCGACAATATCCACAATTGGAGCACTTCAAATAACCTTAACCTTAATACTAGTAAATGCGCGATAATGACTTTCTCAAAATCTTCACAACCCATACACAATGTCTACACATTAGACAATGAACCCCTGAAACGTGTTTCCACCGTACGCGATCTGGGTACTAACTTTGACCCACATCTTACATTTAAACAACATATATTACAAACCTGTAACAAATCCCGCAAAAACTTAGGTTTATAGCGCGACCCCAAATAGCTGCTTCCCGCACCTCGAGAAACCGTCGTGTGCCGGCGAGGTTACGTGACTAGTGGGTAATCGGCACAGCACTATCCCCGCCGCCCGCGCTGCGCCGCGGGCAGCAGAGTCGACTGCGCGAACTCACTCGCGATAGCCGCGCGTGCACATGACGGGTACTCATACGCACTGTGAGCCGGCTATCCGCCATTATTGTCGTTCAAATATTATGTTGTTCATTATAAACTCGTGTCTGTTCACTAATTACACAGTTTACTTACTCGGTAGTTCGGTGTTTTCTTTGTGGAAAGAACCCTAGCTATATCTGGCGTCCCAACGGTGCGGCCGTGTTTTGTGAAAAAACGGTTAAACGAACATTATTTTCGTGTTAGACTGTTATGAGTGTAACAACGTCTAAATAAAGACTCGAAAATCAGTGTGAGTGTCAAAAAAAACAGTGACTTTCTCGGGTTTTCTTCGTGCGGCGTTATATACACGTTATATTCCTACTTCGCCCGCGACTCCCCGCAGTTTCGTTACGTTATTTGTGCACACTCGAACTTTATTTTAGCATTATTTTGGTGTAATGCAGTGACAATTCCGTGGATTTTGTGTGTTACGAAATGGTTACAAACTAGTTACTTAATCACGTTTCTGTCGTTCTAGTGCTTATATACTTCCTAGAACAGTCGTGTACCTACTTATTACACTAGCACATAATCTACTGACTATCGTTGTTTACAGTGCTTGTATATTACGAACTTGATTTAGTGTTTACGTTTAGTCTTTCTAGGTAGTGCTTTGTTTAGGTAACATAACTAGGATAACTAGTCAAGTTACAAGTCGTGAACCTGTGAAAATTAATTTGTGTTTAAACTGGTGTATGAACGCTTCGCGCGAATCGAAGACTTTAGTGTAGGTAGGTATAAAATTTAGTTTTGTGATACAACGTATCGTTATACGTTTCGAACATTGTTGTGTACCTATATACTAGTAATTTAGAACTTAATTGTGTCTTGTGAGATAGAGACCTATCTATGTGTTATTGTGTAAATAAAAGACTAGAACACTCGCGTAATTATAGACGTTTAAACTATTTACGCGTTGTGTATGAACAGTTGTCGAACTTTAGTGGCTGACTAGGTTAATTACGTATACTGATACCTAGTTGTTGGGTCAGAACTTTGTTTATAGTGTTTAAAAGACATGGTGCTTACACGGTCGCGCGGTAATAGTGCTTCGCGAGCTATGCAACAGCCGGTAAATGTGAACCCTTCGGTTGGTGAGCAGTTAGATGGCTCGATGCCGTCTACTTCAGATGGAGGCGCACTGTTCGTTGATGTGCGATCGTCAACGCCGCCGCTGGCTGGACTGCCGTCCGCCGGCGCCTCGGCTCCATCATCGCCGCCGCTACACGGGCGTGAGCTGCCTGGGTACTCGCAGATGCCACAGCACGGGCATGCTCCGCCCGTCGCCACACCGCTGCCACCGATGTCCGCACCCATCGCTATGACGGATCAACAACTGGTATTCCTCTTGCAAGCCTTACGGTCGCAGCCGCTTACAATGAGCGCGCCGCCGCCGCCGACGACGACTGTAAGTACAAACCTGGCTAATTGTACGGCGAGATTCAATGGAGCTGGCGATGTTATGGCATTCGTGGATGCTGTACAGATTTATAAAGACTGTGTTGGCGTTAGCGACGATATTGCTTTAAGAGGCCTGCCAATGCTGCTCATCGATTTCGCAGCTACCTGGTGGCAAGGCGTAAAGCATTCAGTCACGAGTTGGCAAGAAGCCACCCAGTTACTGCGTCACACATTCGGTCCTCGTTTCCCACCACATAGAATTTACAGAGGGATTTTTAGTCGTGAGCAAGGAGAGGAGAGGACGGACATCTTCGTCTGTAGGTTGCGTTCTCTGATCGCCCAGCTGCCACCGCACACGCTGCCAGAGAATCCAGTACAACTGGATATGGTGTATGGGCTGCTTCATAGAAGGATTCGGGAGAGGATGGCCAGGAGTACATTCACATCGTTCGCCGAGCTACTAAATCAGGCTCGAGCAGTGGAAGATGTGCTCGAGGAAGCGTGCGCTGCTGCGCCTGCAAAAAGGCATACTCCTGCGCCCACCGCCCCGCCGCCGCAGGTTACTGGTCATTCTGCGGCCTCTTCATCAGCTGCTTCAGCGAACAAAGAAGAGAAAGCGCCAAATAAAGGAAGACCTAGGTGCTCGTTCTGTAAAATGTTTGGACACGTCAAAGATGACTGTCGTAAGCTGGAGAATAAAAACAGGACGTCTACGGTTAAAAGCGAACCAGTTGCGGGAGGTGCCGAGCCGCGTCCGTCCATAACTTGTTTCGGATGTGGTGCGCCCGGCGTCATTCGATCAAACTGCGCAGTGTGCAAAGGAAAACACCCTACACCGCCGACCGCGACGACCGCGTTCCAAGCAGTGTCCGGGGGTGCTAAAATGTTAAACCCGCGAGTGCGTCCTATTTTTACTATTCAAGTGTTCGGTTGTGAAGGCACCGCGTTGTTAGACACGGGTGCTAAGCAGTGCGTTGCAAGTGATAGCTTAACTAATCATTTAAGGGCTAATGGTCAAAAATTTAGTAGTTGTGTTACCGACTTGCGATTTGCGGATGGAACCCAACGTTCCCAAACTGTAGAAACCGCTGTAGTAAATGTAAAGGTGCAGGGAGTAGCAATAGAGACTCTCTTTATGGTCTTGCCTGGCGCGACCGATTCTTTATTAGGTATGAATTTCATAGAGGACGCTGGCATGATACTCGATTTTGATAGGAATCGTTTCTCTTTACGCGATAAAGGTTTCTTTAGGCTACAGTATGAACGTGAGGACCAAGTGGTGGTCAGTTCAACGATTGGTCTCCGCGAGTGCGAGGGCACCCTCCTAACACCAGCTGATAAGGTTAAATTAGCTGCACTTTTGGAAAATAACGCAGATATTTTCAGTGCAGGGGGAGGGCCGACGCCCTTTGCTTTGCATAGAATTGACACAGGTGCCGCCACGCCTATCGCAACGCCCCCCTATCGACTGACACCTGCTAAAAAAGAGGTGATAAGAGCGGAAATTGATAAGATGCTAGAACTGGAGGTAATTGAAGAAGCCGAGTCAGAATGGGCTTCTCCAGTAGTGTTAGTGCCCAAGAAGAACGGCGAAACTAGATTTTGCGTCGATTATAGGAAATTGAACGCTGTAACGCGCACGGATAAATATCCGCTGCCATTAATCGACGACATCTTATCTTCTACTAAAAGCAATTGTGTCATGTCCACTATTGATTTAAAAGCAGGCTACTGGCAAGTCGAAGTTATGCCAGAGGACAGACACAAAACTGCATTCGTCTCCCCGTTCGGAACGTTTCAATTTAGGCGCATGCCATTTGGCTTAAAGAATTCGCCGTCAACGTTCCAGCGCTTGATGGATCGCTTTCGGTCTGGACTAAATGACGTCACCGTCGTAGCTTATTTAGATGACATCCTTGTGATTTCCGATAACCTAGATAAGCACTTACAAGATCTGCAGCAGGTGTTCGACCGTTTGCGACAGTTCAACCTGAAGGCAAATCGCGAAAAGTGTGTTTTTTCCAGGGAGCAAGTCGCGTATCTAGGACACGTTATTACGGTCCAAGGTATCAAACCTGATCCTACTAAGGTCCAATCAGTGGTAGATATGTTGCCTCCTAAGAATCTAAAACAACTTAAAAGCTTCCTACAAACGTGTTCGTGGTTTCGGAAATTTATCTCACAATTTTCGGAAATAGCCCAGCCGTTGACCGACCTTACTAAGAAGAATAAGGTCTGGAAATGGGGAGAGAAAGAGGTTAACGCCTTCGACGAGCTCAAGCGGAGACTCACAACGAGTCCGATTCTGCGTCAACCGGATTTCGGACAACCTTTTATTTTGCGCACAGATGCCAGTGCCTACGCTTTGGGTGCTGTGCTCGTGCAAGGGCCAGATCCGAAATCTGAGCAACCTATAGAGTATGCGAGTAGGCTTTTAACGACTGCAGAACGCAATTATACCACGACTGAGCGGGAAGCCTTAGCGGTGGTATGGGCCCTAGACAAATTTCGTGGTTATCTTGAAGGTGCCCAAGTTCGCGTCGCTACTGACCATCAACCGCTTAAGTGGTTATTGTCTTTGAAGACACCAAGTGGCCGCCTAGCTCGATGGGCATTAAGAATTCAAGCTTTCAACCTAGATGTTGAATACACACCTGGGAAAGCTAACGTAGTAGCGGACACATTGAGTCGTCCCGTACTATGCCATTCGTCAGTCGAGGAAAACACTGACGCTACGTGCGATCTGTGTCCTGTTTCGGTAGACCTACCTCACCGTAGCCCTGAAGAGTTGCGAACTGCTCAGCTTGAGGACCCTGAACTTAAGAAAATCCTTACTGACTTTGAAGATGGTGATGCGTCTGCCCGGTGGACGGATCGTGGTTATTACCTTTCAAACGGAGTCCTCTTTCGCTTTGATCTGGTTGGTGAATCTGAAGAGCCACAACTAGTGGTACCAGATTCTATGCGTGCAGAGATCCTCAAGGAGCTCCATGACGCGCCTACCGCCGGACATTTGGGTATAGAGCACACTCTAAAGAAAATCAAGGAAAGATTTTACTTCCCTAATATGCGTCAGTACGTAGTAAAATATCTTAAGGCATGCGATCTTTGCCAAAAATTCAAACCAACCAATCTTAAACCTGCTGGGTTACTGCAAACGCCTGTCTTGCAGCAACGCTTTGAAGTTGTTGCCATGGATTTGTTCGGTCCTCTACCTGAGGGTAGTCAAGGTGAGAAGTGGATCTTCCTGGTAGAAGATACGGCGAGCAGGTGGGTTGAGTTATTCCCCCTGGCCGAGGCTAACGCCGAGCGTTGCGCCAAGGTGCTAATCGAAGAAATCTTTATGAGATACGGGTTTCCCCGTCGGGTTATCTCGGATAACGGCAGCCAGTTTGTCGCAGCGGTGATGCAGAAGGCTATGCACGTCCTTGGTGTGCATCAGAACTTAGCCCCTGTATATCACCCTGAGGCTAACCCCGCCGAACGGAAAAATCGTGAAATGAAGCAGATGCTGGCAATCCTGGTAGACCCAGAGCATCGAGGGTGGCCTGAAGTGTTACCTGCCGTGCGATTCGCGCTAAATTCGACTCCCAACCAAGGCACGGGGCACTCTGCCGCTTATCTAACGTTTGCGCGCGAGTTCCGGTCCCCGGTGGCCGTGAACCATGACCTGCGGACCGTCGTAGAACAAGAGAACTACGTGCCTCAAATCACGCCATACTTACGTGATTTTGTACACCGCCTACAAGAGGTGAAGTGGCGAGTTGAGCGCCAGCAGGATATCCGTAAGGAGGCCGCCGACAAGAGCCGACGTCCTGGACCTAACTTCCAGGAGGGAGACCTCGTACTCGTGAGCAGCCATCGTCTAAGCCAAGCCGCAAAAGGCTTCACTAGTAAGTTCGCCCCTAAAAGAGAAGGTCCGTATTCAATCAGTAAAGTAGTCTCTCCTACCACTTACGAGGTTGTAGATAAAGATAGCGTACTTCGAGGCAAGTATCATGCCAGTCTCCTTACACCGTATGTAGGTGATTCTGACGTTGTCATCCATACTAGGAAGAAGGGCAGACCCCGTAAGTTACCGGTTGCCAAGCCAGCTCCGGAGCCTTCTGCTGACTTGGAGGGGGAGGATATAGCGCGACCCCAAATAGCTGCTTCCCGCACCTCGAGAAACCGTCGTGTGCCGGCGAGGTTACGTGACTAGTGGGTAATCGGCACAGCACTATCCCCGCCGCCCGCGCTGCGCCGCGGGCAGCAGAGTCGACTGCGCGAACTCACTCGCGATAGCCGCGCGTGCACATGACGGGTACTCATACGCACTGTGAGCCGGCTATCCGCCATTATTGTCGTTCAAATATTATGTTGTTCATTATAAACTCGTGTCTGTTCACTAATTACACAGTTTACTTACTCGGTAGTTCGGTGTTTTCTTTGTGGAAAGAACCCTAGCTATAGGTTTTGTTTTACGTCAGGCAAAAATCTTTAATAATCGACAGGCCATAACCATAGTTTACAACTCATTCGTCCGCAGTTTACTTGAAACTAACAGTGCAATCTGGAGCCCCCATGAAAAAGCCTTTAAACTGGTAATAGAAAAGGTTCAGAAGTCTTTTGTCCGTTACCTCTACCTCTAATTATATGGGTTGTACCCATACATGTACCCTACACCATTCGTGCTTGGTATGGTGACCTATCAGAGTTTGGAAGTCAGGAGAAATCTTGCTCTTGTCAAATACGTCATACGTCTAATTCGCGGTTCCCTTTTCAATTTCTCGCTATTGGAACACATCTCCTTTAACGTCCCTCTTCCTATCAGACGCGTTCTTCGCCCACGCCAACGTCCTCTTTTTTTCCATTCCTCCAACCTGCTCCATAACCCTTAAGACCAGCCCACTGTTTCTAGCCCTTACCCATATCAATAACATGTTGACATATGACGTAGACGCAGATATCTTTGCAAGTACCGAACTGAGACTTCTGAACACTGCTTCTCGGTATCTGGAGTCCATTGCCACTCCAAGCACTATCTCCCAAGATTATTTAAAATAAGAAACATTACATTATTTTATTTTAGTTTATCTGTGTTCTTGTCTGTTTATTTCTATTTTATTATTATTACTTAAATTTTGTTATTATTTCGATTTAATATTTCCTCAACCAATAGCTTATATGTTTAGTTGTTAACTGTTAATATAAGTTGGTTAAAAATAAATAAATGTTTAAAGCTTTAGCTACAATACAATTGTAAATTTAAAATGTGGATGCATTCGTGTGCTATACCACAACGATCAAATAGCTCTATAAACGGGGTGAAATTGAATAGATGCGACAAAATTTAAATATAAAAAAAAACTATACTGTGTTGTCAAGAAAATATAGAACAAATCTAATGTAAAATTAATGAACTTTTATCAGTGTTACGAAAAACGTTAAAATAATCAAAGTTTCAAAGAAGTTCGCGTAGGCACTACCGTTTTCGTGTAGTGGGCAAGGCACGATTTATTGTAGGTACATTCTCGCTATGAATGAATTGCGCCGCCCAACCCCCGATTACCCGGCCGCCCGCGCATTTTAATTCCCGCGCACACGCACGATTTCCCTTCATACTTTTGTCGGCATAGGACGTTCATAAATACAAGAGTAGGTAAATAGTAAAACAATGTTTACGTATAAGGTATAGGAAACATGAATAATGTTTGTTACAACAACAAATCAATTATTGTGTTATAGGCGTATAAAAAAGTTGGAAACAGTAGGTATTTACAATAAATCAGATCGATATTCACCACCTCCACCTCCGTTTTTAACCGACTTCAAAAAAAGGAGGAGGTTCTATGTTCGTGTGTATGTATTGATTCTCGAAATTCTTTTTTTGTTTGAAAGAATAGACTCCTGAGGTGGTCCCATTTTAAAAAATCTATCGTGATTGCTGGAATCGCTTGGATGTTTATTGTTTATACAACATCATGACGTATCATCACGCCTGTATGCTCAGAGGGGTAGGCAGATGTGTTCAAGATACCTAGATTTCGACAGTTAAGTATGTTAAGTTTCATTTATTAGGGTTAGGTGGATAACCCAATGACATGTATTGTTAACAACTAACAATATAAAATGAATTCATGGCAAATGTTTGTATGGGAACAACTAAAACTGGAAAAATAAAAAACTTTTTTGCAAAAAATAAAACCGACTTCAAAAATAACACTAAACGGTGTAAAATAACTCTAAATTCGGAAGTCGGTGGCCCATCAAGAATAAGACAAAAGTACCAAAGCCACAGACTTCCTAATTTAGAGTTATTTTACACCGTTTAGTGTTATTTTTGAAGTCGGTTTTATTTTTTGCAAAAAAGTTTTTGTTAAACACATTGAGTTGAGCACGGCACCGCAAATTGTCCCTTCAGGAAAAGTAGTAAGTAAGTACCTTTTTTTTTTATAAAAAACAGGCCTTTGATAGATATTTTAGGAATGAATTTGTTACAAAAACACGTACCTTATGACCTACTCAACTTAACCGGCACGACAAATGTAGGTACCTACTAGGTAGGTACCAAAAATTATCTGGTTTTATTATCACAACACTAAAGATTGTGATGTCAAGTTTCGAATGCACTCATGATTTTGATTTTTAGCTCGTCTAAAGTTTCGGACTCGCGTTACAATACAAATTATTCGCAAAATCGCAATACGTAGGTAAAGTAGGATTAGCGGAATGTGCGCGCGGCCGTGACTTAAACGTTTTAGGACGACTAATGAACGAAGGAAGGGTGGGCGTTTTATTTAATTGTTCATTACATTGTAATACAATACAAATAATTTTATAATATTAATAGCGATTAGTAAAAGAACAATGAGTGAAAAAATAAGAGATTATCCCAGTGGAGCTACAAAAAGAAAAAAATAAACAAAAAAAGAGAGAAGGTCATAAAAAAGTACCTACAAAGTCTCAAACAAATTTTTATACGGGGCCCCACCAAGGCTCGCTACGGCACTGCCCCCCCCCCCCCCCTTCTTTTTTGAAGAGAAATCGTAATTTTGTTTGTCGTCTTTTTTGTCATTTCGTTTTCGTTTGTTTTGTCGCGAACTAAAGATGTGATCTTGAAAAGACGTCGAAGGCTCCAAAGATATCGGTCGACTAGTTCCTGCACTAATATTCTGTTTTTCAAATTTTCTATACCCCCGATTTTTTTTAGGTAGGAGGTAGTGTAAAAATTTTTGAGGATTAAATATATATTCGATTGAGGGTGGATTTTTTTATGATCATCGCGTATGTATTTACTTTTAAAAAAAATCAATAACGATACGCGCCGCGTCTCTGTGACCTCAGCTCGTTTAACGCAAATAATTTAGATAATATCTTGAGATACCGTTATATGTATAAGATGACTCGGCACCGTACCTACTACAGTTTTAGTTTGTTAGTTGAAGATAATTCGAAGTATTTTTAATCAATTATTTTCTGTAATACCGCGTTCACATGCTCGTTTTAATAAGGAAAGCATTAGATAACGCCGTAAAACTGAGTTCCATTTGTAACCATCTTCTTCTTCTTCTTCTTATCGAAACCATCGAAGGAGAAGAACGATGGTTCTGGTTGGTTGTTGATGGTTAATGGTGAAAATGAATCTTCAAAACGCTGCAATTCTTCTTTTATTTTCAGTTCAATAAAACTAGGAAAAGCTACGTATTTCTTTTGTACCTACTTCTGTGTAACGTAAAGAATTCCAATCCGGGGATTCGAACCTCTGCATTTCTACTATTTTCGTTACACATTCTGGGTTTGCTTAAGGAATACTAGGTTCCTTAACGGAAACGTCTAAATCAGCAATATTATCTAAGCAAGGGATAAGCCTGCGGCTGACAATAAAAATTTCTTGTAAATTGAGGGTAGGATTAGATGTTAGATTATATTTTATTATAAGGATTAGATGTGATATACCTTCAGAAGGTAACGCAGTGGCAATATAATTTTGCGTGGCGGGTAGGTTGTGTAGGTGCTAATGGAACACTATTATCGATAATAAAATTTGTTAAAATATTATTAACATGACTGCAAATGCTGGGATACTTAGTTGGTCAAACCTGCGATCCACTTCAGAATCTCGCGACAGGAAGCGCTCACGTACCTTGCGGGGGCGGCTGCGCGGCGCTGCACGCTGGATCGCCTACATCGTTCTCCGATGACACTGCATCACTTTCTTTAGATGACGATAAGAACTCGAACTCCGTGTCCTTTTCCGCGAAGTATCGTTTGACGTGATAGTTTCACCGTCCATTTTGTTTCAAATAAACACAGTTCACGAGACAGAAAATTAATGTTATTACAATAAACACTAATGTAATGAAGTTTCTACTTTAATTTCAAAAGTATCGCTTTCAACGATTTAACGGACAATCTAACAAAGCTGCGCACAGTTCGGAGAACAACGCAACAATGACATCATGGCGGCTTGTATGCGGTTTTTTAAAGTAGTTCACGTTTGGGGGCGCTAGTGGCGCGGTACGAGGCGGAAACCAAGGACTTCAAGCAGCTGTTCATGAAAGGGAGCATGCACTCTCTCATAATGGATTTCGGACGTCGAACAGAACACAAATAATATTGTTTTTATAATAATTTTAATTCGGATGAGATTCGATTTTTCTTCCAATCCGTTAATACCTACTCACTTTCTTAGTTTATGTGAATATACCTATTCCAATCTCTCTTGAAATAAAAATCAAATGTATAAAAATAATCAATTTTAATGAGTCGCATTACATGTAGATAACACATAACATAAAAATTAACATTTATGAACCTACTTACACATGTATCCAAAACGCTAATTATAATAAAATAATCATCAATAAATGGAAGTTTAAAAATCAACATAATGTAAGTGTACATACCTACTAACTTACTTTGTCAAACAAATATAAAAACTTTTCTTTTATATAATTAGAAGATGTTTGACAATGTAAGAAAGAACAATAAGTACTAATTACATTAGTTACAAAATATATTTTTATTTAAAAATGGCGAAAGCAGCGCGCGTTGATAATCTCTTAAAAATAACGATTGATAAGTAATAAACTAATATTATGCATTGATTACAACATAATTTCAAATATACAAGAAATAAGGCACAAAAGAATCCTGACTAGTTTGGCGTGCTCAAGAAAGTTGTAAACATGGCTCGCATCACTCGCGTGGATGGAGCTAGACTCTACAGCATCATTATCTATTGGCTATCTTGCAAATGCCAGTGACTCACAAGCGCCCAGTTGCACACAGAACATTGATGACCACTGAGGATTTACAAAACATTGGTAATTTGTACATGCCTACTTCAAGTGGACTTCAAGTAGGCTGCTATCCCACTGGCGTTTTACGAGCGTTGGCGCTTCCCCATCGCCTGCACAGCGCCAACGTTGCGCACGACGTTAAAGTTGCGAGTTTCTAGTGGCAAGCGTTACATCCGCCGAATGCAACGTAAGTTTAGCATAGTTTGACCCGTTACACCAATTTTATGAACATTTAACATTTAATTTATTTTTGATTATTTTTTTTGTATGTGCTTGTGCACCGATTACGCTGAGATTTGTGTGATTTACGTGATTCTTTTTTAGTTTGAGGCGGAATAGTTGATTTTTGGTCTTATAAAAAATTAACATTGTTTTAGTGTTTTTTTTATAGTCTTTTGCTTTGTTGTATTTTTAGTCAATTTTTTATTAAATTTACTTTTGTTTGTTAAAGTTTGTTGACTAAAATATCTCATATTGACTTTGTTATTACATATTGTATAAAAAAAAACCTTGTTTTGAAATAGTCTCGAAAGTCTCGTTTTTCCCGGTACTTTCGAGACCACATCTAGTCTCGCTCTTTTTTCCCGGGACTCGGTAATGCATCGAGACTGAAAGCCCTAGCTGCCACCCGCGCCCACACAGACAGAGCGGGATGGCATGGTTGTACCCCTTTCCAAAAAAACGCAAGGACCTTGTGACGTTACCGTCGCGTCTGCGCAGTGTTGGCGCTTTACCAATACAAACTAGCGACTATAACGTCGCGTCTGCGCAACGTTGGCGCTGTGCAGACGTTGGAGAATCGCCAACGCTCGTAAAACGCCAGTAAGATAGCGGCCTTACGGTGACTAGCAGACGGGGTAAGGTGCGCTTCGTCACATCTCTGACAGTACGCATGACGTCATTCTAGATACACACTGATGATAGCCAATACGAAACTAGCTGTTTGACAGTTAAGCGTTGAACAGTTTGCCTAGTGATCGTCACAATGAACTGTCAACGAAGATACCTACACAACAGTACTGCAGTACCACTAGCACTAGCACTTGATGCTTGACAGAAACGTGACGTCATGACGTACGAATGGGCTGTTTGACAAAAAAATATTTTTTAGTCCGTCATCTAGATTACAAGAAAATATTCGACACGTACCTACTCTTTTCTTTTTCAAATTCATGGAAAACTGCACTTAGCACTGCTTATCTCTGCATCACCTGAAGGATGACTGGTGGAAAATGCCTATGGCATTAAGTCCGCCTTTGTACATTAGTGTGCTTGAAGTATTATATAAATAAATAAAACTGCTGAGATTAATCACATTAAAGTTGAGGGCTTGTAACGTCATTACCTAGTATAAACTGTACTGGCTAGTGACGTCATGCGACATTTTGACTCGATGTATTGCAGTAATTTTTTGATTACGTAAGCAATATTTTTATAGCATTCAAAATGAAACGTCTGAACACGCCTTAATAATTAACTAAAAAAAAGGTAAGCTGACAAGAAAAAATATTTGGGTAATAATAATAATAACCGGAGAATGCTGACTATAGCCGGCCAAAGTCTATACATTAAAACACATATTTAACAAATATAACTAGAGATTATTTTACAAAACACGACTAGACATCACATTCCAGATTATTATTTATTTCTTTATTATTTATTGTGCTCAGTACTCTGATGTCATAGCGTAATTTTAGTAAGTAAATACAATGATATTATAAGTAAAAAGGAGTAGATAGGTTATAAGCGCTCAGCAAGCGACACGTTAAAATGTGGCTAACTAGCCACACTTGACCTCAGTGTCACGTCGCGCCGTCAACGTACGCGTGCGTGCGTTAGGTGTTCTATTTTTAAAATCGAATGTTGTTTAAGTAACCTATCTACTTACACCTTTTTACTTAAAATATCATTGAGTAAATCAATTACAATCGGTGGGTTTAAATTTTAAATTAGGTATACATTCCGTTTAATGTTTAAAATTATTGGTTTCAATTTTAAATTATCCATATTATTTTAATAACTTGTTTTGGTGATGGTGAGTTTTAAATAATTAAAGTTGTTTAGGAAATATAATTAAAGTTTTTTTTTAGTTTTCCTAGTTGTACTCATAAAATTATGTTTTTTTAAATGACAATTACCTACGTACTTTATTATAAAACATTAAAAAAAAAGAATTGCTTTGTGAAAATTGCAACAACAAACCATACCAATAGAAAGTTACTTATTATGCGTCCATTCGTCCACCAATGGGAAAAAGCTGTATAAAATTAACTATTACTCACCAGCTTCTATGTATTTTCTTTGGTTTTTTTTTTACAACAGAGCTACACTTTCATATACAGTTATAATATAACATACATTACAATAAAAACATTTCTATTAGCACCTTTACGGATTTACCGGTCAATATGTACATTTAGTAAAATATTAATAAAAAACATTCAGTTATAAAAATATGTTATAAAACTAAGAATATTGAGCAGTTTTTTGAACTTGTAGAACTTAGGTATAACGAGGTTACTCGCTTCACCGTATGTATCGTAAAATCGTGTTGTTTAATATTCAATATAAACATTACAATGTAGTCTAAAAATAGAATATCTAGCTCTCTAAATAGAAGGTAGGGTAGTATTATATACGCAGATGTGTGTATGGCTATTCAAAGAATATAAGTCCTTAATTATAAAGCTTAAAAAATTGCATATTTTTATACAAATACATCTCTTGACCTACAACTAGGGTTGCCAAGCCCAAAAATAGTAAAACCGGACGCAGATTCGAATTTAGCCGGAGATTTTGCCCATGCCCGACTTTTTCATTTTAAAAAAAATGCTTAGGTACAGACGCCAGCACATCAAGTTACCCCAATGTGTCAAATTTTCCCAATTGAATATGAACCTTATTCTGTTTGCCATAAAGTTGAAAAACGATCAATGAAATTTGACACATTGGGGTAACTTGATGTGCTGGTGTCTGTACTTTGAAATTCAAATTCAAATTAATTTATTGTTTGTCACAGGTTAAATATCAGTTCTTATAATTTTTACATAGAGGCTCGCTGTTAAATACCATTAAGTTGTACTTGGTTTGAATATTACCGTTATTAATTTGAGATCAACAGTACCTAAGTCGATCAAGAGCAAAACAAGTCAAAAGTCGGACAGGCTGTTACACAGCCGGTCAATTCTGTAAAATCAACCCGTCAAAACTTGAGTGAAGTGAACTGTCAATGCCTAGCACAAGCCTAGCATTAGTATGCAATGACAGCTCAATTCAACTTTATTTCATCAACACCTTCACTTCACGGGTTGGTTGTACAGAATCGACTGGCAGGATGGATGAGAAATTATACACCAAACAAATTTTTTTTGGCGGTTTTTTCCTAACTCAGGTTGTTTTCTGGTGATATTTTTGCTTAAAACTGTTATGTAACAAAAATAATTTCTACCTAACCCAATTTTCCAATGCGATTCTTCCTTAAAAAGTAAAAAGGTTACTTCTGTTGTTTAAAATCTTATTGCTTTAGCTAGAAAGAAATCACGATTTTGTTCAGTTCAAAAAATTGCAACAAACCGACCAAAAATTTCAATTGGGGTCCAGAATAATTTATAAAGCGTCCGGACACGATTATATAAGAATACGGAAACCTAGCAACCCTACCTGCAACTCGAGTTAGGTACTATACAATCGATATTTTACATGATTATAGAACAATACATTTACAAAAATACAACAAACTAACAATACATAGGAATTTTGTTACAACAATGAAGGTACTCACAATAATTTGTAAGTAATTTTAATAAAGTGTATATTGATTACAAATTGACATTGTGTTTCTTTACTTAATATTATAACAGCAGAGGTACAGAGCCCAAAACATCAAGCTAGCCCAATGTGTCAGATTTCTTTGATTGATTTTTAACTTTATTTCAAATACAATAAGGTTCATGTTCAATTGACGTGGAAAATTTGACGTTTGGGGTAGCTAGATGTGTTGGCGCCTGTACCTGTCCCATGTAGTAGAGGGCGAGCCTATTACCATCATCGAGACTGCAAACTTGTACCTAAAACTTTACCCGTCTTGGGAATTGAATTCAAGACCTCATGCTTGGCAGTAGTGCTGGCCATCGAGCCATTCACTGCTGTTGCTTTTACATATAAATACAAAATACATATACACAATCCTTTAGTAATTCATTCTTAACACATACCTATCTATGTAGTTCGTACATTACAACAGAGATATACATACAAATTCGTTGTTATCTTAGCTTAAACAGGGTATTTCGTTTATCAGTATAACATTTTCATAGGCTGTGCTGCTAACTAACAACTTGAACTATGAATTTGAACAACTTTGACTATATGAGCAACTTAGAGATCGCGAAAAAAAAAAACAAGAGGTGTTTCATACATTTTGGTCGAGTGGGTATTTTTTATGAAACAGACAATTATTTTTTTCGTGATTGCTTACTGAATTGGTTTCACGATGAAAGTTTTTCATATTCATGGTTAGCACACATTCTGTAAAAAAATCGGTTTGTGATAAAAAAAAAACAACATGTTTGTACTTACATTGGAACAGTTATTATACACTCTTATACATATAACTTCGTTGTTTTTTTAGCATAAGCAACTGTATATTAATGCCTTTATGATTCCATACCAAAAGTGGTCCAATGGAACCCTGTTCCTAAGCCTCCGCTATTCGTCCGTCTGTGTCAACGGGCTCGCGTTTGACCACTATCTCACCTGATGGTAAGCGATGACGTAGTCGACGATGAAGCACGCTTGCCTAGAAGTAACCTGCCCCCCTAGCCAAGTTACAAACGATTCGTATCTATTCTCTTTCTACAATCGAGAACGCCTCAAATCCCTTTGTTTTGACCACGTGTCTTATCACCTTTCGCTAAGTCACGTGGTCAAAACAAAGGGATTTGAGGCGTTCTCGATTGTAGAAAGAGAATAGATACGAATCGTTTGTAACTTGGCTAGGGGGGCTGTTCACTTTTGACTAAATGGCCGATTCAAGCTCCATTTTTAGTGCCTATGTTTGCCATCGATACGCTAATAAGGAGATTGGTATGCAGTTTAAATTTATACTGCGTATCGGTATCGGATATTTTCACTAAAAAGAAATTGTATGTAATTAATTATTGAGTGACAATTTGTAATAGAAAGGTAAGATTTTTTTTTGGTTGTAATGGAATTTGATCTTTGTCATTATGTATTATAGAGTTCGTTGTTCCAAGACTGGATAATTACATCATATTCTAAATTTATATTAACAACATGTGATGGGTTTATGTTTTAAAAATCACGTTAGAACGGCTGGACCAATTTCGATCATTCTTTTTTTGTTGAGTTTGTTATTGTCAGAAAAAGGATCTTACGAAAGAAAAGGTTAAGAAAGTTAAGCGGGACCTTAGAAAAATTAAGAAAACTCGACGACAATTAAACATTTTAAAATGCAGCGCCATCTGTGATGACACGACAGTGGTCCATTTTTTCCCCTACATAATTATATTGACCGGGGTAACTAGGTTATAAAAAATCGTCCGTATCGCTATCAACGGGAATAGTCCCCAAAGGACTGGCATCATTGCCACTTTCAATTTTAATTGTTCTTTGGTCAAAAAAAAGGCCAGCCCTCTGGGCACTTAAATATTATGAACAACCGTATCACGAATAACATTGTAAGGCAAAAGTAGCAGCAACAAGTCTTTAACTTTAAAACGAATATTGAATGATTTATCTCGAAATAATATTGTCCGTCCTTGATTGTAAGAAAATGTAAATTCGATGGCATTTTGGCACTCATGCTATTCCATTCTATTGTACTTAATTATTAGTTTCAGTAAACCTGTCTTCCATTTTGTGCAATGTTTTCGGATACCCTTTCTGTCACAATCTAATATTTCCAGTACACAAAAAGTTCTGGAATAACCCAGATATTATTTAAACACAGTTCTTTGTACGAAATACCGTTACGATTATAAATCCCATAAAGAAGGAAATAAAGACATTCCATATTAGCTGTTGTTTTGCAACCAATTACCTTACCATAAACTTCTCCGTATCTACCACTATAATAATGGCATTAGCCTTTTTTTATCAAAAAGCCATCGTTTACTTCAAGACCCCATAACCATGTCCTACACTCGTACATCCATAGAAAATAAGTTTGCTAACCAAATGCTCCGTCTCGCTCATTTGACGATGAACACGACATTGCTGTCTCTTTCCAACTGTTCCTCGATCTGTAAGGCTGACAGTCCGCTCTGACAGCACAGTTCGTCGAGGCAGACGAGCCCGTTGTACGTGCGCACGAGTGGCTGGCTGTGGTCGCTCAGAATCGAGGCCGTGTCATCGTTGTGTAGCGTTATTGGGAACTGGAAAACAGAGATTGCTTTTAAGGGGAATGCTAGGTTGCCCGCGAAATTTAGGGTAATTTTTGCATGGTGTGGCTTCGTCTATCTGTGTGTCACAGACAAAAAATGTCTTATTTTTCACTTGAAGGAACAGGCATAAAAAGTTCCAAGTATGCTTTTAAGTGAAAAATAAAACATTTTTTGTAGTATAAGTCAGTACCTACAATAAAAAACGAAAAGAGCTTGTTGGGAATGCAATAATACTGCCAAAGTGCCAACTGCTATTTGCACTTAACTGCAAACAAACAGCAAATTTGCAGTCGGACTGCAGTTGATATGCATTCCTGCTCATGCATTTTGTCGAGTTACATGTACCTACATACATACATGTAAATGTAATAAACAGCTGTTTTTTTAAGTTGTATGCTTATTTAATGTTTTATTTGCTACAAATCCCACCCCCCCCCCCACCCCTCCCTTCCTCCTTAAAGACCATCCTAAATCCATCACTGTCTGTGTACCTGTCTATAACATCGTAGTGATCTTATACTATTGTCATTTTTTGCTTAGGAAACTATCTCAGCACCAAAAGGATACACCCATTGACACCCAACATACAAATACCACTGCTCACCTTATACACCCTTCTTATAAGACCTTCTAGAATCCCGAACAGCACCAGCTTCCTCTCGTTGATGGCCAGCTCCTGAGGTTTCATTCTCCTGCACAGGTCACGGATGGTACTGCCGTAAGACATACCCGCGTACATGCGGAATATGTCGCTGACTTTGGGCAGTTGACGAGCTGGAAGATAAGAAAGAATATGTTGAATGTTTGGGATTTCTTGGATGGTAACTTGGTGTTACACGGTTCTTGTTCTTCTTCGTTTTGTGTGATTAGTGACAAGCCTGGTGGCAAAGTTTTTATGCAGCCCACGGGCCTCTGACTTGGCATCACACACGAAATATCTCTCAGGTATGCTGGTTGCCTCAATAATTTTCCTTCGAAAAGAGAGCTTTGAACTACAGACCTATCTCAATTTAATACTTATCTTCAAATATGTATATAAAATTTTCGTGTCACAATGTTTGTAACAAAACTCTTCCGAAACGGGCATTCCAATTGGTGTGTAATTATTTATACGTACGTGATCTGGCGCAGAAGTCCACACACTGTCGTTGCAGCCCAGCGCATCGAGTCAATTGTCTTAACTTGGGGGTAGCACTGTACACCTGGAAATTAAAGGAGTAGGTTGTTTTGGAAAATGTTTAATTGTAATTATACTCATGTTTGAGAAAATAAAGAAATCTGATTCTGATATCTATTTAACTTTCTAACTTATATAAACCAATGAGATTTTAAATGAAATAAGTGAATTATTTACTTTTTATGTACTGATTTCTCCAGATAAATGTCCTGACCTTATGATGGCCTGGAGTGTGTTAATAAAGAATACGTCTCCAAACAAAGACGTTGGTACTCACAGCACAGTACTGGAAGATGGGCACGAGCGTTACCACTCCGTAGTAGACTAGATTCTGAACACACGCGCGAACTAGACTGATCTCCACGTCCGTCAGGGCTGCGATCTTGGACACGTGGTTGAAGCCGTCTATGTAGGGCAGGATCTGAAACAAATAGAGGACAACTTGTTAGTCTTACAAAGACAGTTTATTTGAAAGAAATTCCGGATTGAATTTAGTGTGACTGAAATTATTAACCATATTATTAGGTAAGTAGGTACTTATATTTTGTCAAAAACTTATATAAATTTTGTTTCATTGCAGGAATTAAACCGGTCGAAATTTGGGCACTTTGGCGACCACAAGTATCCAGCATATTTGAGGCGGTAAGTACCTACTGGGCCATCACGGCATTTATGATTAAAATACCCAAATAAAATTTAATTGAGCACATAAAACGGCTTTCTACAAAGTACCTATGTCGGTACGCCCTGTCTAAGGAATAAAAAAATATATATAATGGAACATCAAAAGAACCTTTATTATACTTTGCTAAAAATCTTTTACCAAACAATTTCTAATATTTTGTGAACATTTACAAATGAAATTAGCAACCGCATAGATCTATTTCATTAATGGAATGAGCGGAAGGAAATTGGGTCATCCCTTTTTTTCTCTGGCACATGGTAGGTATTTCTATAATATATTTAGTCTGTTTAGTATACTTTAGGCCTCTAATAAGGTCGTTGAGCTCCCTAAAATGAGGTCGGTGTTACTTATTGTGGAAAGAAAAAAATAACATCACTTATTTGAGACACGCACAGCAAACGCTACAATAAAAAAAAACTTACGAGATATTACAATAAAAAAAGGCCTGTGAGAGGTCAAAAAGTGTATTATCTTAGCATAATGCTACAATATTACGCTGTAGGTACGAAGACTGAAGCAAACTGCCGCCTATCCGGACAGGTCAGCTCAAACCTGCAAGGGTTCTTTCTTCAAAACGCCTACCAGACTTTCTTGCGTTACACGTCTCACATAATATCACAACATAATATGTGGATTTTAAAAAGACCATGACCTCCGAATTTCTTTAGGCAAAGCTAATATGAAAATGCTGGTGCCATTTGGTTTTTAAAATATAGACGTCTAAGTGTCCACACCACAAAAATATCATATCTCTACTCCTTAAATGATAAATGATTTTTATTTTTGTAAAAAAAATGGTTTTTACAATCACTTCACGTAATTTTTTAGCTAGTAGGTTATGTGAAATAACTGACTACTATGAGAAGAAACACCGAAAGAAAATCATAGGTTACAGTCTCATTTAAAGTCCAGGCATTATCTTGGTCAGTTCAGTGAGAAATATGCATATTAGTGTCTAAGATGGTCTTTGAGGAAAGAACTACACAGATGACCTATGAGTATGAGTGGACCAGCCCAATCAGTGCACGCATTTGGCAGTACCTAATCGTAAGCTCAACCCGGAACTTAGCTCAACAACTCGGCGAACTTGATACTGTCTATCTGTTGTAAACCGTTTGATATTTGTAAGATTTGATAGTGCATAATAAAGAGTATTCTATTCTAATTACAGAAATAAATATCATTTCATATTATCATTTTATTCCATTTTATTCCTGATCTAGTGAATACCCGACTACGGAAATTAAATTAGCACTATTCTAAATGAGTCTTAGGGAAATATCACTAGCTGTAGGGCTGTCTATTAGTAGCTCCCTATATTCAGCAGTGTCGCTATTTCGTCACCAGAGTATATACGTAACCAGGAAGAGATACGGCGTTCCAATTTAGTGGATTGTTAAATAAATCATAGAAAAATACGCTGCTATTTACAATCAACTGAAAACTTTGAACTTGGCCGTCAGAGTCAATTTCAAATGACACATTTGTACAATCAAATGAAATATGAATCAAACTTTGTAACTAGTACCACCAAGTAGCTGAATACAAAAGGTACACGATTTTTTTTATCTCTTATATGATCTTTGAGCAATCTCCTTACGTTTTGACAAGTTATAAATAGGTAGCGATATAGTGTAATATAATATTTTACTTCTGAAAAGCCATTTTTTTTACCGCTTAATGTTCAATTTTGTTCAGAAATGAGGAGATCCGTAGAAGAACCAAGGTTACCGACATAGCCCAGCGGATTAGCAGGTTGAAGTGGCAGTGGGCAGGGCACATAGCACGGAGGACTGATGACCGATGGGGTCGAAAGGTTCTCGAGTGGATGCCACGTATCGGCAAGCGCAGCGTAGGACGTCCACCCACAAGGTGGACAGACGACCTCATTAAGGCCGCGGGAACGCGCTGGATGCGAGCCGCTTCCAAACGGTCTTATTGGAGATCTATAGGGGAGGCATATGTCCAGCAGTGGACTTCCTATGGCTGAAATGATGATGATGATGTTCAATTTTAATGAAATATCTTTTTGACTACAATATTAAAATATTAAACTTACTATCAGGAAATGAAATGGATGACAGTGAGCGGCGGTGGCGGTGGTGTGATGACGGTTAGCTGTCAACTAAGTAACTATAGTACTTACCTACTCAATTGCAGTTATTTAATCGGTGGATCATAGTCTGGTAAGAATAAGGTTCGCTACGGTTTCGTAGATTGCACGAAAGTATCTTCTGCTCCCGTGACCCCCGGCGGAGGTATGAGACGGAAAACCGGGGTGGTATTAAGTCAATAAGAGTCTGATAGACCCGCTCTCCCCTGGACGGAAGACATCCATTGGGATTTTCGAACCCCCATCAAAAGAAAAACTGTCGCGTAGTCCCGGAAAACTAATCTGTCGCAAGGAACAGAACTTCTGACCAACTTCTATCACGATCAGACAACGTACCTAATCTTCAAAATAGGTATCTTCCTTACATTTGGCGAGGGTCCAGCCAAGGAGCTTTTTATAACAAATGCCTAGCTGTAATGTTTGTATAACCCGCTACTGGATACGTGATGTAATAAAATACCATTAGTTTTTAGTAGAATGAGTGGTAAGGAATTGGGGCATGTTGTGATGAAATGGGAACTATTATTGTTCTGCTATACTGTGAGAGACGATTAAGTCGGCCATGGGCCCATGGCACGCCATTATCATCGAGTCACCTAGGCTATGCCCTATTTTATTTTCAAAATCAATCAAAATCAAAAGTCATTTATTCAAATTAGGCTGAGGATCAGAACTTTTTGAACGTCAAAATTACATAAGACAGTCCCCCAAAAACACCACCTTTCGCCAGTTCCTAGTGTTTTTTAAGCAAACCTAAGAGGGCATCGAGGGAATGTCAAAGTTTAAAGGCCAAGGTACGAAGAGCTAATTTTCGTAACAAGAACAGTCAAATTATGCCATGATAGCCCAGAAATTCAAATAAAAATATTTTTAATGTTTTTTTTTTTTATTAAAAACTCAAATCAACGTTAACGTTTCGTTGACGGAAAAACCGTCAACGACCCATCACTAGTCTTTTTACACCCTGTATAATCAGATCTGGCTCATAAATTCATTCTCAAATTTATTTTAACCACTAGATTTATACACGTTCGGCAATATATTACTGTCTACGTAAATAGCGTATCTACTTCACTCACGCACTTAGCAACAGTATTATAACCCGTATAGTAATGAGACTAATAGTGCATCTGATTAGCAGCCGGCCTAGTTGCATAGCAATAGAGCGCATCTGTGCATCCGAGCGGCGCACGCGCATCGGGCTGTATTAAGGTGAAGACAGATTGAAATCATGCATGGATTATTTTTTACTAACCGACTTGAAACAAATGAGGTTCTGTGCTCGACAGATTGTTTATTGCTGATATTTTTTTCCATGTTTCCGAGAGGCGTTAAAACAAAGCGCAGCACGAGTTTCGAGAAATGGCAACACTGCACCGTTGCGATGACGGCTAACTTCGTGCTACGACTAAGCCTCTAAGATGGAAAAGCGATAGGTCAACGGCCCCTTACTATTCTGCCGTCGGGGAGACAACAGTAACTCGCTCGACTCAACTGTCAATCGTTTCGTTTCAAACCGACTTCTGGAGGAGGTTCTGAATTTGATCGGTTTATACTTACCTATATATATTTTTTATACAGTATGTACACAGATTACTCCGAGATTTATGATCCGATTTACGTGATTCTATTTTAGTTCGATGCGGAATTGTTGCCATTTGGTCCCATAAAAATTTTACATAGTTTGTGGCAGTAGTTTTCATTTTATGAACATTTTTCTACTTTTTTTTTTGATTTCATCGAAATCTGTTCATTTGTTTGATTGTAATATTAAAACAAATGGGAAATAATGAATTAAGTATTTACATAAAACAAAAACCTAAAAATTGTTAAATAAAAACTCTCTTACAAAAATACAACCGACTTCATAAAAACACTAACCTGTGTAAAATAACTCTAGATCTACTCTAGATTCGGAAGTCGGTGGCCAATGATAAATTAGACAAAACCACCAAAGCGGACTTCCTAATCTAGAGTTATTTTACGGGTTACTAGTGTTTTTATGAAGTCGGTTGTATTTTTTGTAAAAACGTTTTATTATTTGAGGTTTGAAAATGTAACCGTTAAGCCATCCGGAAGTAACGTTTCTGCTTGTTACCCATAACGCCCTGATAATCGTGTTCGACGTTGAAGACTCAACCGCCAACCAAAAGCCTTCTCCGTCATATAATTATGTTATGTTCTGATGATAGCATTTACCCCAACCGGTTTTTTTATGAGTTTAATGCAACACTTCTTCCCAGCAAAAACACTAGGTAGTGGCGAAGGGCGGGCTTTTCGGGGGACTCTCTTGAACAAAAAATCAGAGCACCGAACTTTAAAAAAAAATATTAAACATCGGCAAAAACCAACCATTTATAAAGACGAACGAAATAGTTCCGTCAATAGCGAAATCACATTTTCATATAGCTCTTACTTCCATAGTACTTAACTCGGATTACTCGTAATTCACGAAAATTGCTCATAAAGTTGTCACGTGCCTCAAGTTTACAAAAGACGTTCATAATTAAATTGGCTTCCAAATCTGATCAAAGGACTGTCCCTTTTAGATGTTTTAGTTAACAAGTTAAAAGCAGCAAAATTAGAAATCCTTGTCCAGTTATGGAACCAAGCATCACAAATCATCGGTATCATCACCTCCCTAGCTTTTTCCCAACCATGTTAGGATCGGCTTCCAGTTCAACAGAATGCATCTGAATACCAGTGTCTTACATGGAACGACTGCCTGTCTGACCTCCACAACCCAGTTACTGGGTAAAACGATACCCCCCCTTTGTTAAACTGGTTGTCAAACTTTCGGGGTTCTGTGCCCTAAGTGCGAGTTGTTTTTACGCTAACGCGATCGAAACGTTCACCGCGTTTGGCTCTCTGATTGGTTAAAAGCTTGGAGCGGGCCAATCGGAGCTCGGAACGTCATGAACGTGTCGATCGCGCTAATGTAAAACAAACTCGCACTAGGCACTCTGATTGCCGAATGACAACCGGGACTAACGGCTTTACGTGCTTTCCGATGTACGGAGAAGTCTTAATTTATTTATTTATTTATTAAAGGTAAACCAACAGCTTCTGTATACAGCATTACGTTAGAAATGTTAGAATAATAGTAACAAGCATCAGAATTATACAGTCGCCAATAATAGGTCGACCAAACATACAAGTGAGTGAAAAAAAACACTTAATTATTATTGGCTTATTAATTATTAAAATTACAAATATTCAAATTAAAGTTAAAAAGAAAACATAATGAAATTATAAATACATACACAATGAGATAATGATATCTTATGAATGGGCATCCATCCTCGGGTCGACCTCGTCAACCGCAGCTTAACCTACGTTCGACCCGTTCGGTTACAAATATAATTATATTTTTAATTTTATTAAACATGTGGATGTTTGGATACAAGTATCTAGTAAGTTTTGTTGTATATGCGTTCGTAAACTAAATCCGTCTTATGGGCATACAGATATTAAACTAACAGAGTAACCTAACGGGGGGTAAATATTATAGCCGCCGAGGTCTAGGATGGGTGAATATTCATCATTTCGACGCATTACAGGCACGGAAAGCCATTGGTCCCGATCCTCAATTTATAGATCTTCGACAGTCGTTATGTAAAGGCAGAAGTTAAAAAGTCTGTCAACGAGTCCTACCAAAGGGGGTATTATGTTACCCAGTAACTGGGTTGTGCAAGTAATATAGGCAATGTCCATGTCAATCACTGGTATTCAGCTGCATCATCATCTGCCCTGGATCTCAGACTTAGGCCCTGCTAACATCTACTGAGCTAGCAAAATAAATAGGAAAAAGCTAGGCAAATGAGAATCAAGTTGTTAGCAGAGTAGTGTCTATTCAGGAGGCCTAGCCATATTACAAATTCTATTTCTATTATCGTTATCGATAAGGCGACAATAGAAAGAAAATGGCGTATACGGAATCAGCTGTTTGTCAACTGTCAATTGTTAACGAGTAGAATTTGAAAATGAAATACACTTGACAGTTGACAAACAGCTGATTCCAAATTACGCCATTTTCTTTCTATAATAGAAATAGAATAGACATAGAATTTGTAATATGACTAGGCCGGTTGGATCTTACGTATTTAATAGGACAAACTACTTATGACAGAGAGATACAATTGACAGCACAAAACAATATAATTTTTTTATATGGTTTTTCGATGGTTGAAGGCCTGACACCCCGGTATCCTTATTCCCATCACCATAGCTTCACAGGGTGCCACAGACAGCATAAAGTTTAAATGTAACCGATTCAATTAAATAACGTTTACCTTTTAGTTTAGGGGCTGCGCAAACGTAGGTAAGTACTCGTATACACTTTTTTCACCAACACGGCACAGTGGCATACATCACCAAATGTTCAGGATCATCAAATGTTTACATCTGCGCAGGGAGTGGCTGATTTCATACTGGTTATATACGAGTAGAAATGTAATATTATAAGTGGCTTGTATCCGACACAAGACAGAAAAGAGTCCACAGCGCCTTAGGGTTGCAATACGACAAAATGCCCACGTTTAGTGGATAAACATGTAGGTATGTTGAAACCTATGGAAGTCACGTGCCGATATGGTAAACATGGTTGAAATCTTACAAACAGAAAACATAAAAAAGAACCTTAGAAAAATATGTTAAGATAGACCGAAGGACAAAATCTCTCCACGTTATGCGTTACTGCTGAGCCATAGATATTGGGTTCGATTTCCTGGTTGGGTAAAGTACTAAAAAAATATGGGGCATTTTCCATCTAGAAATTTCAACAATTTAATTATTGTTTTTGTTTTAATACAGATATTTCCAAATACTTTCATAAAATTATATTGTACTATTCACAATAAGTTAACGAAATTTAATTTCCTTGAGAAATAAATATCTCTAAAAATAAAACAGACTTAAAAAAAACACAAACTAAAGGAAAACACAAAAAAGTGAAAAATAAATAGCTTCAGAAGCCGGTGACAAGAACACCAAATCAATCAAATAAAGATGAAGCTTCGAAGTCGGTGACCTTTGTTTTATTGATTTAGTGTTTTTGTCATCGACTTCGAAGCTTAAACTTTATTTGATTGATCGGTCGGTTTTATTATTTGCAAAAAAGTTTTTTATTTTTCCATTTTCAGTTGTTCCCATACAAATATTTGACATGAATTTGAACATGACATTTTAAATTGTTAACAATACATATCATGGTGATAGGGTTATCCACTTATCCCTAATACATGAAACTTAACATACCTGACTGTCGAAATCTAGGTATATAGGTGTACAGAGCATACAGGTGTGATGATACGTCATGATGTTGTATAAATAAAAAACATGCAAACGATTCCAGCAATCACGACAGATTTGCCGTCTATTTTTGAAGAGTTCCATTGTATATCTCCGAAGATCAGCACCAGATCTTCACCAAATTAAAATGGGACCACCTCAGGAGTATAGTCTTTCAAATCAAAAAAGAATTTTGAGAAACGGTCCACAAATGGCTAGAGAAATCAGGTAACATACTTAAAAAAAAAAATACACACGAACATAGAACCTCCTCCTTTTTTGAAGTCGGTTAAAAACCAAATCGAATGTGGTTGTACCTATCTATAGTATTATATGTATACACCTCTGCTTAACGCGTGATTTAATGTTATATTTGTGTAAAAAATACAGCAACATCTTCCAAAACATATGTCTATCACTCCAATGCTATTAGTCCCCAAGTCCCAAGCCATATCAAACAAGTCCACGAAGGCAACATGTTAAAACCACAGACAATATAATAATATCGAAAAACTAAGTGATTGAAAGGAGTCAATCACTTAAAAGATCTATCAATCAATCTAGAATCCGCCCAAATCACATAAGTACACTTTACCCGAAACCATATTGTCTATGAGTCTCGCGGTAAAGCATTTTATTCGTATTGTATGAGTATGCCGAGTACCTTCGAATAATAGGGTCCCTTTGGGTACGGGGCCATAAAAAAGAATGGGAATGACAAAAAACATACAGGAATGTGATGTACAGCATAAATGTGAAAGTTTTGAATCATGCAATGTATGGATGTTTGTTACTCTTTCACGCAAAAACTTCTGAATGGATTTGATTTTTAACCGACTTCAAAAAAAGGAGGAGGTTCTCAATTCGACGGTATGTTTTTTTTTTTTTTTTTTTGTGTGTTTGTTACGCGATTTCTCCCCCATTTGTGGACCGATTCTCAAAATTCTTTTTTTATTTGAAAGAGTATACTCCCGAGGTGGTCCCATTTTAATTTGGTTAAGACCTGGTGCTGATCTTCGGAGATATACAATGGAACTCTTCAAAAATAGACGGCAAATCTGTCGTGATAGCTGGAATCGCTTGGATATTTATTGTTTATACAACATCATGACGTATCATCACGCCTGTATGCTCTGAGGGGTATGCAGATGTGTACAATATACCTAGATTTTGACAGTTAGGTATGTTAAGTTTCATTTATTAGGGACTAGCTTCTGCCCGCGACTTCGTACGCGGATCCTGTTGCTTATGCCAGCGACAACGGGGTCGTCAAAATCGAAGATCTGAAACATCTGATGTCGAATTCTATAAGCCCGGGGACGGGAAATCAATGGGATGCGCGAGACGATTCAAGATGTTCCAGATTTTTTATTTTTGTTGGTCAACAGGAAATGCCATCAGACTTAACAACTTTTGCTAAGACGTCATTCCTATTTGAGTTATTATATGTATAGATAAGTGGATAACCCTATTACCATGACATGTATTGTTAACAAATAACAATATAAACATAAATTCATGGCAAATATTTGTATGGGAACAACTAAAAATGAAAAAATAAAAATCTTTTTTGCAAAAAATAAAACCGACTTAAAAAAAACACTAGCCGGTGTAAAATAACTCTAAATTCGGAAGTCGGTGGCCCATCATGAATAAGACAAAACCACCAAAGCCACAGACTTTGGATTTGATTTTAATTAAACTAAAGCTATAATTTATTAAGATATCATATATGACCTTGGGCAAGAATATACACTACTCGAAGTACTAATCCTGCGCAGACGAAGTCGCGGGCACCAGCTAGTAAGTTTATAACTTTAAGTTAAGTAGGATTTACGAGCGCTTCTCGCCATCAAACTGTAAAGTTTGGCGAGCAAAAACTGTAAAAAAATCTTGGTGATTTGTGAAAAAAAAGAAGTATATTTTTTTAAATTTTAGCTTTTCGTTCGATTCCCGGTTTAGGTTTGCTTGTTATCGACAAATCTGTGAATGCGGCCGAAAAAAAAAAGAAATACTTTTTTTTTGTCTTTGCATTGTTGCTAACCTCAAGGTATAAGGTAAAAAGCAGTGATAGGTATGACCGGCGGATTGTCAAATCACAGGGTCAGGCCTCGAGTTCTAACACAAGGGACGCACGCATCTCTGTTTTTTTGGATTCACGTGCGTATTGCATAATTATCACTTGCTTCAAAAACAGTAAAGGAAAACATCGTGAGGAAACCGGCGTGCCTGAGAGACGTATCGAGTCGAGGGCATGAGATGCCCTTGGGCACTAAAACTCTGACGCCAGGTAATCATATGATAAGAAGAACACGCATGGAGTTCCAACCGACTTGAAACAAATGAGGTTCTGTGTACTTTTCCCCCATAATTTCTCCCATGGCATTTATGAAAGGCGTGGTTGTTTTACAATATCCCTTCCACCCTGTTCAGCTGCCGTGGATTATCAATAAGACGGTTTTATAAATTAAATGAAATGATGATGAAATGAAATGAAATTTTATTTCTGTAAGTAGATCTTTCCAGATACCTACTTTTACATGTCATTTTTTTAAACTAAATGGCCCTAAATGGCATTTCCAAAGTGACTGATCCCTGAGAAGAAATGCCGAAAGAAACTCAGAGGTCATGGTCTCTTTTAAAGTTCAGACATAAGATTGTGTTCATTTATTATGCAAGTCTTACGATGCAGGGCAAAGTCTGGGAAAGCCTTTTGAAGAAAGAATCAATTCAGCTTTGAGTTGACCTGTACCGACAGACGTCATGCATGCTTCAGTCAACGTGCATATGTGTAACTGTAATTCTTTCGAGAAAGAAAACTTGTACATTTTGCTTATTGCTCTTACTTAAGTAAATATTACTTTTCACGTGTATTAACGGAAAAATATGAAAAGGTAATTCGTAGTGGCAGATCCAATAGGTGTCTCATAGGATATGACCTGTGCCTTATTTTGCTAGGTAGTGGAAACCCTGGGATTTTCAGTCTGCTGGAAGCAAAGTTGATGTTAGGATCTTCCAGTTTCGGATAATTGGTTTTAGCAACCTCTGGGAAGGAACTTTGTAGATAAGGTATGTATTTAGAAATATATAAGAAGGAATATCAGTTGTCTAGTAGGTACTTATAGCACAAGCTCGACTGCTTACTATAGTTTGGAATTATTCAAAACTTTAATTATTCCGTGAATAAATATAAATAATCTATTGGTTTATTGTGAATTTGTGATCTCAGTAATAAATATTGTATAATTTATAATCTAAAAATTATGACACTATGGTATGCAAATAAATGAATCCCACCGAAAACATTGCATGTAAAATGTTGCCAAGACGACCACATAAGGTTTGACCTGTGAAAAAGATATCAGATCTCATGTAGAGCCAAGCTTCTGAATCTACACGGCCCAACTCTAACGACCCTACCTTCACAAATTCTATACATATGACACAAGTCAGAGTAGGTATACTATTTCCTAAGTTATTATGCAACATGTATCCATAAATTTTGTAGATACGAGTATTATTCTTGAGTACATTAATTTTCCTTATTTGCCAAATCGATTCGTAAATTATTATCGTATGTTTACCTAAATACTGTGAGTCCTTGACTCCGGTGATCTTTGGTTCCATTAATAGACTGCAGGTTATCATACAATGGACCGGCCTGCGCGACCTATGCGAATGGGAACTGGGTACGGCCGTACGGCCACTCATTTCGTCAGTTCAGTTCATTGTAGGGGTCCAGCTGAGAGCAGCGGTGGCACAGTGGTGGCGGCCCCGACTTACGAACAGTAAGTCGTGGGTTCGAACCCAGACAGGCGCATTACTTTGTCTAATTTATTTCATCACCACTGCTCTCAAAAACGGTGAAGGAAAACATCGTGAGGAAACCGGCATGTCCTAGAACAAAAAATTCGAAGACATGTGACATCTACCAATTCGCACTGGGCCCGCGTGGTAGATTGTATAGCCCATACGCAAAATACGCGATTTGACGTGGAGTTGCGGATACCAGCCCGGTATCTTTAATCTTTTTTTTTTAGGGGTCCAGCTGCTACCACTTGTTACTTGACTTAGTTTTTCAACCGACTTACAGAGAAGGAGGAGGTTCTCAATTTAAGTATACAAAAAGAACAACCTACTTCTTAAAAAAAATACTAACAGGTGAAAAATAACCCTAGTTTCGGAAGTCGGTGGCCAATAATGAGGATCAAAACCACCAAAACCACAGACTTCCGAAACTAGGATTATTTTGCACTTGTTAGTGTGTTTTTAAGATGACTGTTATTGTTTTTTTTGTTGAAACTGACGCTATAGTGTTTAATTGTATTCAGTAATTGACCTGGTGTCAGAGTCTATATGCCACCAGTCAGTCAGTGTCAATTTAAAGTCAATAATCCCATCTAAGACTAGACATCTATAATACCTTCCCTTCTACACAAAACAATAACGCATTTCTTTCTAAAATTACCCAAGCATACACCTCAATATCTTTCGTTGTAGGGATTACCTACTATTTATCTTATCTTCGAATTGAAGTGTTGTTCGGTTTTCGTGAACTGGCCTATAATTTCCGAGAACTATTGATTGCACAGTAGTCAAAAGTGGTTAACTCGTTTGTTTGGCGATAAACATGAGTACTACAGAGTGTACTCATCAAAACATGACACAGATAACGAATTCCCATGCCATACCGATTACGTGTGGTCCAATTGAAAAGCGCTTAGTTATACGTAAGGTAACATCCGTTCGCTAATCAAAGTCAAAACGTGTATTGTGAATTAAATGCATGTAACATCTACATTGTACGCTTAGTTCGAAATAAAAGTTTAGAATATCATTTTTAGAATTACTTTAACTATATTAATAGTTAAAGTTTTTTTTTCTTTAAAATGTGGCACGGGATTCGGGTGCAGCAAAATCTCAACTCTTTAAAAAGAGGGTCATAGAAAATTACAATTTAACAAAATAAATAGTTTCCTTTATTTATTTTTTGAGAGCTGTCCCACTTTGCCAACAAAAGGTAATTTCGCGTCTTGGAGAGGGGTGATTGATGTGTCACACTTTATCTCACGAAGGGAAAGGCAGGAGGTTCAATTTAAAAGAAAAATATTAGCAAAACATTTGCTGAGAGGTGGGACAGCCCCATACTGAGGCATTGGATACGCCTACAATCCTACATGCCACTGTGGCGTAGTAATTATTAGTATGTGTTGTTTTTCTGGTAGATGTTAGTACTACACTAGTTTGTAAGTCGTGTGTACCTATAGGTACTAACCAAATGGACTATTGTGTTCGAAATAAAAGACATTTTTTTTAGCAATAGCAAAGCAAAGTTCTAAAAACTAGTGAATAGAATAAAAGGATAAAACAAACAGTTTGTGTTCTAAGAAAACAATTACTACCTTAACTCGCTATCGCTTCAATATTGCACCACACACTGTACACGTGGAGCGGTCAGCTTGCCATACGGTTGCGCGTGCGCCGAATGCAATTAACGGCTTTAGTTGTTTATTATCGTATTGTTATCATTCGTATTTATATCCTAGTCTATATTAGTCATTAGAAACTGGTTGGCGATGGCTAATAAGTTAAATTATTTTACGAGGTAAGAGGAATGTGTTGAATATGTAACACCTATTCGATGTCATGTTCTAAAGGGCACTTCCGTATTGAAGAAATAATCTCGCGATCTCTGCTGCTGTCAGATGTCAAATAAAATAAAAACCCGGCTGAGTGCGAGTCGGACTCGCGCATGAAAGGTTCCGTACCTACCATTGACAAAAAAAAACGCGTATTGTTGTATGGGATCCCCCGTTATATATATATTTTTTTGTATCTATTGTTATAGCGGCAACAGAAATACATAATTTGTGAAAATTTCACGGTGGTCCGTCCACCGTAAAATTTTCACGGAACGGACAGCGAAGTCTTAGTAAGTAATAGGGTCCCGTTTTTACCCTATGGGCACAGAACCCTAACTAGTTTTGGAAGTCGATGGTCAATAATGGCAATAACGAATGAAGCGAAACCACCAAAGCCACAGACTTCCGAAACTAAAGTTATTTTACACCCTGGTATTGTTTTTTTATGAAGTCGGTTGTATTTTTTTGTAGAAAAGATTTGCGTTGCACAGTTATAGTTAATTCATTCTTTAAACTGAATTTGCACATCAAATAGGCTGTGTTTGGTTTTACTTTGATGTGTATATTTAGCGGTTTGAGTCGGAAGTTTTATGCATAATATCAATAATAATATGGTGAAAATGTCATCATTCAAACAGTTTTAAGAGTCTGAGAGAGATTTTTATAAGAGATATTATAGTCTCTCTTTTTTGCCAATATTAATAAAAGTATAGACAATTAGCTAATTAAATAATGCTAGCGGCTTCGCCTGCATGTAGTTCGGTAATCATCCCATGGGAACGTACAACCACAATAAAATATCATAGTCCAATCCAGTCTCTATTTACGACATAATTTATCAAAATTGGTTCGGTAATTTAGGCGTAAAAAGTTAACAGACAGACAGAGGTGTAAAAAAAAAATATTGTCGCATTTGTAATATTATAGGACGAAGTATGCCATAATACCTTGCACTTATCTTTTACAATTGTTTACCGAAAACAAAAGCAGACCTGCTGTTATGATCACACCACACTTACTCGGAACCGTAAGCGATACCATCCACTCCTGCACATAATTGAACCATCATTGGCTATTGGTAATATCACGACATACATTGACGGATCAACAAAAACAATACAGAAACCTCTTTTGTACCGACAAGGTCTTGGATAGCAAAGTATGGCCAACATAATACACCATTGTTTGCGAAAAATGAAAAACAGTAATCATATTATATTTCACCGACCTTGTGTATGCAGTTACACGTGTAAGTAAACTTAGATGCAGTGTTTAGTAGGTATCTATAAATATGCAGTCAACACAGTAGAGTGCTTCCTTATTTGTACTTAGGTATACCTAAACAGTAGGGCAGCATAAGTTTCCGAAGTATTGCCATACCTAGTCCTTGTGTTGTCTTTTTGACGAAGAAAAGTGTAAAAACTAATTTAAAGGAATAAATATAATTTATGATTTACAGAAGGTATTTGACGCATTATTATCCACCCTTCTACGTTAGTTTATTTTTGAATTGAAAACTTCTTTTGACACGTCAGACATTTTTGAGATGGGGAAAAAACTAACTATTGAACTCGCAAGACTGTTACCGTTACCGTGACCGACACCTTTTTAAATACACATACAAGTACACACATACAATACAAGTCACATATAAGTAAATTTACGTTTTAAGCAGTAAATTGCAATTTTTTAATTAGGTAACTTAAGTTTTTTATTTTTTTTGTTTTGGAGCTATTTTTACATCGTATGATGATCAAAATTAATTTCACGGCATTTATGATGAACACTTAATAAAATCTTCTTAAAAATAATCTGTACATTCCAAATTATCTTCAAATGGTGCAGTGGCTGAACAATTGGCTGTTGCACAACCTGTCGCTGGCACGATTTCAGCACGGTACAAATAGTAGTAATTCTGGATCTACCTTTTTGTGAACGTGAAAATTTACAAACAATTAAAATATTTGTAAACGCTCCCACGAAAGGAATTCTTTGTGTGGGGCAGTGTAACAAATAAAACTGTGGCACGTGGTAAAACTTATCGTCAGAAAATAAAATAAAAATACGCAATCTATTGCTTAAATTGTAACTATGAACAGAAGTGTCGGTTACGGTAACGGTAACGGTGTAGCAAGTTCAATGGTTCATTCCAATCTCAAAATATTCTACTTCAAAAAACATTTTCGCAATAATATGCACCGACAAGATATCTTTGTAACATTCAAGCGAGAAATTAAACTAACTTACTTATACAGGGTGTTTTGGGGATGAGTGTAGGCATTTTGCAGATGGATAGGGTCGGTCCATACGATTATTTTATAGTATGGTAACTATGGTCCGATATCCTTTAGTTTTTAAGTTATGGGCAAAAAAAAATCTATGAAAGTCACTAAGATTTGTTTTATGCTTATTTTCTTTTCTTCACTATTTGATTGTTTTTGCTACCGGAATAGTTGTATGACTTTTAATTTATCGTGTGTTATGTGTTTAAATCGACAAATAATAAAAAAACTGTATTTAATATGAAATTGTGTTTATTTTTAGCTTCATAACCCAAAAAGTGCATGTGTGTGTGTGGCATTAAGTCCGCCTATGTACATTTGTGTGCTTGAAGTATTAAATAAATAAATAAATAATAAATAAATAAAGTGTAAAGTATTCATAAAAAACAATTTTTGCCCATAACTTAAAAACTAAAGGATAACGGACCATAGTTCCCATACTATAAAATAATCGTATGGACCGACCCTATCCATCTGCAAAATGCCTACACTCATCCCCAAAACACCCTGTATAATGTATCAAAATTAAATCAAAGGAATTATTAAAAGTCGTAGAACAAGAGTTGTTGCTTATGATGTTAACTATCTAGCCCAGCTAGGTTTTTGATGTTTTACAAATAACCCTGTATAATATTATCTATAACCCTGACCACTTCACAGCGGCAATCAAATACACCCCACAGAACCATTATATTCCGTTACAGTATCATCCTGTTCATCACATCCTGACTCCTCGTCACGTAACGGCTCGGTAATGGCGCCCGGGCAACGTCCTGCCGTCAACGACTTGTTACACCATGACCTTGGCCTAGAACTGCTCGCCTCGAACACGTGGGAGATAAACACGAACCGGTATAACTGATGGGCGTATTTGAATTTTAATTGGTGCCGATTCGCTTGTTCTAAAACTAAATTAAACTAAAATTAGAAAAATACAACTGACTTAATAAAAAATAGCTACTTATAGGTAAAACAACTCTAGTTTCGGAAGTCTATGGCTTTGGTAGTTTTGTTTCATTCATTATTGGCCACCGACTTCCGAAACTGGAGTTATTTTTCACCTGAAGAAGTCGGTTGTTTTTTTTTTGTAAAAAAGTTTTAATTTTGCAATTTTCAGTTTCTTCGTATGGAAATTAGGTCTTTTAAAACTTCAATTAATCATTGAAATTGGTTAACAATTGCTAAAGAAGTTCTTTTTAAACATTAATCTGTACCTACATCTCTGCCAGGCCCCTTTTAAAATAGAAGGGCGTAATGTTATGTTATGGAAATACAAGAACTTTGCATAGACATATGACTATAGCAATCGCGAATAATTTGCTGTTATGCGTTGAAGAGTTTCGTCGCAAGTCTTCTTCATCAGTTCTTCTTTACAAAATGATACTTTCTAAATGAAAATGCTTGATTTGTAGTTAAAAATGTAAAAATCAGTACGTGTGTACCTATATTTTTTGAGGTGTTCCCTCAATTCCTCAAGGATCCCTCATCAGATATGAGTTTTGATACAAATGGAACCAATCTGCTAGTATACCCTATCAAATAAAAATAAAAAAATAAAAACTGACTAAATGACGGAGTTCTGAGGTAAGCCCTAAAAAAAAAATACAAACGAATTGAGAACCTCCTCCTTTTTTTGAAGTCGGTTAAAAATAGGGAGGAATTGGGTGCTTCCTCCTATTTTTGAAGTCGGTTTTTGAAGACCGACTTCAAAAAACCACTTACCGGTGTAAAATAACTCTAAATTCGGAAGTCGGTGGCCAATCATGAATGAGACAAAACCAGCAGACTTCCACAGACTTCCTAATTTAGTGTTATTTTACACCGGTTAGTGTTTTTTTTAATTCGATTGTATTTTTTGTTTAATTCTTTACATTTGCCACCGACTCCCGAGGCTATAATAATTTTTATCCGACCGACTTCAAAAAAAGGAGTACTTTAATAATACTCACTTACTACCTAAAAAAAGTAACATTCAAGAATTTGTGTGAGATACTTCAAAAACTTAAAAAAAAAAAAACAATTTTTACAAAAATACAACTGTACGTAACAAAGCAGAGAAGGATAACCTTATGGAAATTGGAATTCGAAGAGACGATTGACATTCAGATAGCAACACACAGCCCTCAGCCTGCAATACCTGCCAGACCGGATTGTACTTACTTCCTTGTTTACTTAAACAAGGAATCAGTGTGTTCTAAAGACATTCAATAAACTTTTCTTACGGTCCGCACTAAGGCTCAATTTACACTGCCGCGGAATGCAATGGAATGGAAGCGCGGATTGTACAGACAGTACCGAGAATAGCTAGAGAATTCTCGAGATTGCGCGAGGATTCCACCGAAGACGCGTTACTACTTGACTAGTTTTCTTTATTTAGTTTGTATGGCAATTGACATAAAGTTCATTATGCTATGTTGCAAAAAGTCGCTTCGATTCTATTCCGCGGCGGCGGCGGTGTAAGTAAATTGAGCCTAGGTACCGGCACCGCATGGCTGATGCAAATGGTTACTATACTGCTTAATTTCTTTATTTTTTTTATCTTCTCTTCTCTGTGTTAAATTGATAGAACGACCCACCCTTAAGACAGTAAGTCCTTTTTTCGATTAAGTGAAGTTTTAAAATTAAGCAAGCAATTAACGTTTTAACGTATTTGAAATAGTAGAATAGAGTCGATAGGTAGAGTTTTATTTAAGTAGATATTTTAGTAGTGATTTTTTGTATTTCTTTTTTTTTCTATCAAGTCAATCTTTATAAATCATGTTTCATTCACTCAACCAACGATAGCTGAATCAGTCGAGATCTATGCAGTACGAAAAAATGAATTTATAAATATATATAAGTAAATTTCCCCGCTAACAGTATCACCAGCGCCTATGAACACGTTTTCAATAAAAGTGCCAATAAACCAAATATAAAAGGCACGTGTATTTTTTACACATAATATCGTCGACACGTGTCAAAGTACACTGGTCCACGGTTACATAATAAAGTACACTAGAAATGACTCAGACACATGTGTTTTTGTTAATTATTTTGTTTACACATTCATATAGTTTCAAACACCTACAGTATATTATTATTTTCACAACTGCCTCACTGATCGTGTCTTCAACAAAAAAGGCTTCTGCGGAGCATAAGGTCCTAGGTTCAATTCCCTGGTGGGGCAAAGTGTTGGTGAACTTTTCCAACTGCAATTACTTAGTAGCAGTCCTGAATTTGTGCCCGGTTGATGGCAATAGCCTCGCCCCAAATTAGATAGGTACGTAAGACAAAACGGGCGACTAAACTAAAAAAAGATATACCTCTTCCTTGACTAATAATAAGGCTGCCTTTATTGTAGTTATATTACTATATTACTGGCCTGTTGGTCTAGTAGTTAGTGACTCTGACTGCTATGCCGGAGGTCGTGGGTTCGATTCCCACCCAGGACAAATGCTTGTGTGATGAGCACGATCATTTGTTCTGTGTTTGGGTGTAATTTATCTATAATATGTATGTATTTAGAAATATGTAAGTATGTTTATTAGCGAATTAGTACCCATAACACAAGCTCTGCTTAGCTTGGGACTAGATAGCGTTGTGTGAAAGTTGGAATATTTATTACTTATTATTATTATTTACATAATTATTTAAATAAGCTGAGTAATAAAGTAATAACAACTTATTCAAGTTAACATTATTTATCTTTGCTAATTAAGAAATTCAGTCGACTTAATATAAATAAATAAACTTTCGAAAATGTTTTATTATACGTTTCCGAACGAAATTTAAGGGCATAGAGGAAGAGACGAGAAATAGAAAAAAGAAAAAAAAGGCGGTAAAAAAGTTGAAAGATGTGTCATGTGTGTGTGCAACCATTACAGCCCGCAGATAATATGATTTAATGAAGAGGAGTTCAATTGTTCCATTTCTGCCAGTAAACGAAGGCACTATAAATACTATAAATAATACTTTTTAATAAAATAAGAAACAAATACTTACTTATTAAATAAACTTAGCATATTTTTCTAAAATGTTTTTACATCTAAAACATTTATTTCTCGTACTTATCACAAATTATAATTTATTCATGGATGTGAAGTGAAGGGAGGCGATGACGTAGATTTACCGAGTCTCCGAAAATAGCTTTTATTTTTAACCACGATATATTCTAGTTGTATTAAAAAAGTAAGGATTATTCCTGATTTATCTTTTACAACTCGTAGGTACGTATTTTGGATACCTACACGTTTTCAGGGGTCGGTTTAGAAAAAAAAAATATTCGTGATGTTCTGTCTATAGTAGGTAAGTATTGAATGTCTATGGCTGTCTGCTAATGTTAAAACAAAGACATAGAGGTACTTTTTTTTCACAAAAAGTATAAACAAGTTAATGTCTTAGGAAAGTTATGTCATCCAAAAAAAATAGAAGTAATATTATTAAAGCCCTTCGAAAAACCGAACGATGTCGTCGTCGCCGCGTCGTGTCGGAGCGAACTAAATTCTTTTCCCGCCACAAAACTTAGTAGGTAGGTAGAGCTTGACGGAACTAAAACTACACTGTATTGAAGTCTGAAGGTCACTTGAGCGTAAAATTGACCTTGTGAAGTTGTTATGTTTGTGATGTTATCTAGTAGTAGGTATATAAGTACCTCTCGACCTTATATTAGGTACTATGTTGGGCAATGATCACGCTTTAAAGGGAACTTTGGGCGTGCGTGAACTAAAAAAAAGTAGGTAGGTACTCCGTATTCAAATCTTTGTTTCCAACTTTATACTTGTAAGTACTGGTTAAATTTATTTCAGAATGACTATTAGGAAGTATTTTTCTTAAAAACTTTTAAAGCTGTAGTGCAAACTAAACTTTGTGTGTGGGTGATAAAGTTGTTTTTCTGAAAACCTCCATCTCTAGAATTAACTCTGACTACTACAGTATTAGTAAATTATGGTTCAATAATTCAGCAATACGACTACGAATGACGGCGTAAAGTTCTTCATCCCCCATTTAAAAGGAAGGATATTTCGACCAGACGGGAGTTCTATGAGTTCTGAATTTCTGATATTACAAAATATATAGAACAAAAAATGATATTTCAAGTTTTTATTGTACTGTCGTGACATTTGTAAGTCTATGTTTCATTCATGAACGAAAGGACGACGAAGGTCTGACGCCGCCGACGCGCGCGTCTCTCCACTGCACCGCGTCCCCAACCCCACGCGCGCGTCGTATGGGTTTGCTTACCTAATCTTCGCATTGCGCGTAGAGTTAGAAACATTTAAGCGGGCAATTGAATTCATATTTCTGTTTTGGTATGAATATAAATTCAAATTAAGCTTGCATCACGCCTATCTTTAACAACGCGATGTGTTTATTTCGCATGTGGCGGAGTAGTTGTCGCTACAAAAAATGTTAACTCAGTCCGTAAACACCTACTTCTTGATTTATCGATGCATTGTAAATTTGATTGAATCGAATTCCGTAGCGATACGGCGATACCGATATAACAGTGAGACGAGGTGGCCTTCACGGAGCTAATGTATAATTATATGCACATTCATATTCATTGTTTATTTTATTCCGTGGTAGACTAGCATAGCACAGACGCGCTCAACATTATTAGCAACTAGCTGCTGCCTACGACTTCGTCTGCGTAAGATTAGCAAGGGGTCGAGTAGGTATGCTATTGCAATCGTGTCTCAATGTCCGGTCAATGATCGATTTTTGACGTAAAACGTCAAACTTATGACACATTTCCCATACAAAAACTGTCAAAGTTGTCAAATATTCGATCAATGACCCGTCATTGAGACACGATTGCAATAGCAGACTCGAGCCCCTGGTCTTAAGTGTAACAGAAACCATGGGTTTTCGAATGAGGACTCGCTTCATGCACTGTTGTATCCTTGCAATAATTCTAACAAAGCCATCATCTGTCTAGCCTTTTCCCAACTATATGTTGAGGTCGGCTCCGTTTAACCGGAATCCGGATGTAGCTGAATACCAGTGTTTTACATGGAGCGACTGCCTGTCAGAAATCCACAACCCAGTAACTGGGTGACATGATGTAATAATTCTAACGAAGTAAAAAATAGCACCTACCTATGTAGTTTGCTCTGTGTAACTTTAACTTTGAGCTTTTAATCTAGGTAAATTATAGCTCTATGAATGACTGATTTATTTATGTTCTAACTGGTGCCTGCTCTTCTCCAAGGTTCTAACTGTTTTTACACCAAAATTCATCAACATTTAAAATAATTCTACGGTTTAGTAGTAAAAGCATTGCAATTTGTAACTCCCAAATGTGCATCCTTCCTTACTAATAGGTATGTATTACGAGTTTGAACGCGAAAGTTTGGTTGTATGGATGTTTGTTACTCTTTCACGTAAAAACTACTGAATGAGTTTTAATGAAACTTTACAATAATATAGCTTAGGTATACATTAGAATAACACATTGGCTATAATTAAAGATAAAGATAAAGATAAAGATAAATTTATTGCTTAACTGTGTACATTGAGTTCTTATTAGTAAATCATTACATTTTTGGTTTCAACAGTCTACCCAAGTCGGACATGCAACAATAGTATTAGACAATTATAGATTATAAGACATTAGATATTCGGTACATTTTCAAATATTATTTTTTATCAAAAAATTCATTAAGATTATAAAATACATTTTCAATTAACATTTTTTTCAATTTATTTTTAAATACATTTCCATTTAACTGTTTAATAGCCGGTGGTAACTGATTATACACACGAATAGCAGTAACAAAGGTACTTTTATAATACATCATATTGTTAATAACTGGTAAATGAATGTCATATTTATATTGTTTTCGAATGTTTTTTTTGGAATTTGATTTAAAATTGAAATATTGCATATTATTTTTAACAAATAAACTTAATTCGAGTATATAAATACCAGTTAGTGTCAGGAATAGGGAATGCAATCTCGTACGAGATTTCCGCCTAGCGAGATCTCGCGAGATCTCGCAAATTACGGGATCTCGCGAGATTGGGAGAATCGCAATTAAAACATATGCAAATGCTTGTTTTGAGAACTAGTAATTGACATGATATGTAGTTAAATAGAAACTGCGTTGCTTAGTTATAAAATTAATACAAGTTTTATTTTAAAAATCAACAGAGTACCTACTTATTATTTTGTCTCTAACTCTAATAACATTTGTTTATGTCTATAATTATTAAACAATGTTTCCCTACTTCTAAAGAACTTTTATATTCACTGTACACTTTTGACATGGTTGGTAGTTAGTTGTATTGTAATTGTAGTGTAATATTTCTGCGAAACTAATTAAAACACAAAACTGTCTCCAAAACAAATTATTTCGTTGCAATTGTAAACAAACGCACGCGCGCCGCCTTGCAAAATGAGGTTAAATAAGCCGGACCTCGTTCCCCGCAAGCCCGCCTACCCCTCTTGTCCTTGCCGGCCAGGATGCAGTTCGCGCGCAGCCACGCTATGAAATACACGTCGTCACGCTGCATTTGTCGATCTCGTTATCTCGCGAGATCTCGTACGAAATTTGACGAGATACAATCTCGTAAAATATGGCCGAGATCTCGCGAGATCGGGATCTCGGCGAGACGAGATTGCATTCCCTAGTCAGGAAGCCCTCCGTTCTGAAGATGTCTCTCAAAGATTCAGTACTATACATGTTATATATTGTCTTAAGACATTTCTTTTGGAGAATGAATGTGGATTGCACGTTTGTAGAGTTCCCCCAATATATGATACCATAAGTTAACAGTGGGTACACATTTCCAAAATAAGCATTTCTAGTAACACTCGGATTTGTAGTTTCTGCCAGAACTGACAATGCGTAGCAAGCGCTGGATATTTTTTTATTTATTTTTTCTATATGTGCCTTCCAATTTAAATGCTGATCGATTGTAACTCCCAAAAAGTTTGTGTCATTTACTTCTTCAATTGCTGTATCAGAGATGGTTACATTTAATTTAGTATACCTAATTTTATAATTTCTAAATTGAATCAATTTGGTTTTCGAGACATTGACTTTTAAATTTATTGACTGCAACCAATCAGTTACAGTTATTAATGTTTTATTTATTTCATTTTGGTAAATGAGATTATTGGAGTATTCATTTGAAATAAATATGGTTGCGTCATCAGCATACATTACACACAGATGATTAATTATATTTGGAAGGTCGTTAATATACAATAAAAACAAGGGAGGGCCTAATATACTGCCTTGTGGTACTCCTAATATTACAGATTCGTATTTTGATTTTACTACATCCAGCATTTTAGTACGTTCATTATACACCTCAACAACAGTGCCCTGCATTCTATTATTTAAATAATTCTCAATTAATCTTAGTGCTATACCTCTTATTCCTATACCTTCTAATTTATCAAGCAAAATGTCAAACTTTACACAGTCAAATGCTTTTGACATATCAACGAAAAGAGCCGCACATTGTTTTTTATCATTGATTTTATCCCAAATGGTATTGAATAATTTATATATTGCCAATGAAGTAGTTTTATTCTTTTGAAATCCAAATTGGTTCGCATTTAAAATATTATTTACATTCAAAAATTTTGTGATTCTAGCAAAGATAACCTTTTCAAATATTTTCGAGAAATTTGGCAACAGTGCAATTGGTCTATAATTATTAATATCGTGCCGGGATCCCTTTTTATACAATGGTTTAATCTGGGCTATCTTTAGGGTATCAGGAAATTTTCCCGTTTCTAACATTAGATTTAAGATATGTACCAGTGGATCAACAATAAATGGAATGCTCTCTTTAATAATTCGAATGGGTATATTGTCATGTCCGCAACTAGTTTTATTTTTTAATTTTAGAACTATATTTATTATTTCACTTCTGTCTACCGGGTAGAAAAAAATACTCCCTGAGTTCGAAGTTGATTGTGACTTGTAACTATTTCTGTTACTGTCAACTGCCACATTTTGGTTAATGTAGAAATTGTTAAAAGTATTTGCTAATTTCAACGGTGATTTGATTTCATTGTTATTGTGCAGGATGTAATCTACTGTAGGTCGAAGTACATTTGTACTTTGTGTATGTCGTTTTATTAATGCCCAAGTGGCCTTTGTTTTATTGGTACTACATGAGATGAATTTCGCATTAGAATTTTTTCTTGATTGTTTTATTACACGCTTTAGGATTTTACAAGAGCAAACATATTTTATTTTATGTTCTTGAGACGTACTGTTTTTTGTTTGAAGATACATTTTTCGTTTATTTTTACTAGAAATAATGATGCCTTTGGTTTTCCATGCTGTATCTTTTCTATAGTGCATTTTAACTTTTCCCACTGGTATACACAAATCAAATATTAATTTAAATAAGCTAATAAATTCTTCATAAGCTGAATTTGCATCCAAATGATGATACACATCTTGGAATTTTATTTGAGAAATGTATCTTAAAAAAATGTCGATGTAATAATTTATGTTACGTCGCATCTTGAACCAGAATTTTTCTCTGAAACTTAAATTACACGGTATCCTTATTACTTGACATGTATGGTCTGATATCCCTAGATCCCATATGTCTGCTTTGTATTTATAATTATTTGTGATAATGTTATCTATGCACGTTGCAGAATGAGATGTTATCCGGGTCGGGCGGTTTAAGGTTAGGTACAAATTGAACTTTTTTAAGGTATTTTTGAACAAAGTACTTTTGCTGGTACAGACAAGTGTGTAAAGATATTGTGTGAATTGTCCAAAATATAACGGTCACTAGGTACGTAAGCATTATTATAATTAACCTAAACAAAAATTACCTACATGCGAAAATTTCAATTTATTTGGTGGAAACACGACGCTATAAGTAATATTTTTCTATTGACGGTCTATTTGAGGTTCAAAGGACAAAAGAAACATTATACAAATGAGGTCCTAACGAATATACCAGACTATTGTTCTGGGCCGAGTTCAACGTCCCATAAATATACACATTGATGGAAAACAAACATCTTTTGCTTCAAAAGAATTTGTACAACACCGATTCAGTGGGTAACATCAAACAGAATTTGGAGTGACTAGAACAATGGTAGAAAAACAGACTACTTACCTACTTATTAATTATAGGACAAAGTAAGTAGGAGACAATTGATATACTTAATTATTTACGGAAATACCTACTAGTTACCCCAGCCAATTTCGAAAAAAAAAGTTTATTACTGTACTGAGAATAGTTTCCCCGACCCACTGACTATAGTACAAAATTTCATGAAAATAGGTCAAGCCCCATTTCGGAGGAGTTTGTTAACAAACACTGTGACACGAGAATTTGATATATTAGACTAGCTACCGTTTCAAAAACAATGTTGACGACCTCCTCTCAGTCCTACTGAACATACTCGTACATACAAAATTTCATAAAAATCGGTCTAGCCGTTTCGGAGGAGATTGGTAACAAACATACTTACATATGTACAGAAGATAGACTATAGAAAATTGTAAATAAAATCAAGAGTAAGCATGTTTACTGAAGCGTAACAAAAAAAAACTTCAAAAAAGCGTTCGAAACACCGACATGAATCATGAATTATCAGATAAGTACCTAATTTTCTAATCTAATAGAATAAGATAGGTAATTTAATCGTCGTTTATACATGCATAACATAGTAGAATCGACATCCGCAATATCACACGTAATAATAATTATGTTATGTAGTTTTGAAGGTATGCCACGCAAATAATTGTCTAGGTCAGTATCAAATCAACGCAGCGAGTATTTTTTTTCTGCGTTCGCAAAAAATATAAATAAGTATGTATTAGTACGTACAAATACATGGGTCGGCAAAAAAGTGTTAATGTAACAGCAAGTTTTGTAAAAATAAATGGTCTACGGAATAAAACTAAAGGGCTTATTACACTATCTGATTTGAGGAAACCTAATTAGGAAATCGGAATGTGTAATTGCAGTTAGGACAGATTGGATCCGATTATAGTACTGACCGCTTTGTAGCTTCCTTACTATTTATTTATTTATTTATTAAAGGTAAACCAACAACTTCTGTATACAGCATTACATTAGAATAATAGTAACAAGCCTCAGACTTATACAGTCGCCAATAATAGGTCGACCAACATTAGCTTACTAATTATTAAAATTACAAATAATCAAATTAAAGTTTAAAAGAAAACATAATGAAATTACAAATACCTACATACACAATGAGAGCTAATGAGATCAAAATGACAACAAATTTTAAATTAAAATAAAAACAAAACAAAACTAAATAAAATATTTACACCTATATCAGAAAATAATGACGTTATAATTTCAAGAATGTATAAGTGTATAATCAAATTTTAATATAAACATTGAGTATTGATTATTATTAACTAGGATCCTAGTAAGGATGCTACAAATCAGATAGTGTAATAAGCCCTTAAAGAAAACACGTTTTTATTTCACAATGTTTCATTGATTAGATACCTAAGTAGTATATCTAAACTCCATCTAAGAGCTTATGAAAAATAACGTTATTATTACCGCGTTGGTAGCAGTCTCGGCAAACTTCGTTCTACGTTAGAATTAATTTATTCGTTTTTATTAGTTTACGTCATATTTTCAGACCTACTGAATATACACACAAAATTTCATAAGAATCGGTCAAGCCGTTTCGGAGGAGTTTTGTTAGTAAACATTGTGATCCGAGATTTTAATTTAAAAGATATTGTTATACACTGACTGCGTTTTAATACCCGTTTGCGCCAGAAGGTGGATTATATTATTTTAAGTATTTAATAACATAACGTCCGAAAGACTCTAATCTCCGAAGGGTTAGGTAGATAGACGTGTTATAGTACACTCAATTTTCGCCAGATAAGTTTAAATTCCATGTAATAGAGGGCAAGCCTATCCCCATCAATCTTTCACCAATCCAGACTTCAGGCTGCTACTGAGAAGTTCCTGGAAGAAAAGCTATGCCTGACCAGGGGATTTAATCCGGAACCTTATGATCAGCAGTAGCACTTGCTACCATTAGACTAAAGAGGCAGTTTAAAATAATGATTTGTATAAGCACAGTAACAGTACCTATACGTTGTTGCCAGCTATATGTAATGGATCCTCCAATCACACAAAAACAATGTGTCATATCACGGAATATTCCGCAACCTTATTATTTATTTGATTGTGCCTGCCATAGTAAACACAAACCAACGAAAATATTAACGACAGGAAGATGTCGATAAAACAGGTGACGGACACAGAACAAATAACAGTGATGTTATCACTTATTAAGACTGGCACCCACCGGCGCGCGGCGTCATAGCGCATAAGGGATTTTTATAATACAAATGATTTCGATTCCTTGTGGAGCTTGTGGCTAAAATAATAACTGCCCTTCTGGTCGCTCGAAGGTTAACCTAGGTTTGACGATGCTTTCCCCGCCCTGGGACCTGGAGGCGAAAGTACTTGCGTCACTGTACCGGTGGCGCGAGGAAATGCAGGCGCGCGGCGAGCGACTGATGCAGCGACACATGGAGTTGCGTCGGTCGCAGCTGCGCGAGGTCCTGGTGGCGGCATGGCGGGACAGGCTTTCGAGCCCTACCGCCGGCCACGTCACTATCGAGGCGGTCCGGCCGATGCTCGAGCGCTGGCTCGGGAGGAGGCACGGCTCCCTGTCGTTTCGGGTGACGCAGATACTTTCCGGGCACGGTTGCTTCGGAAAGTACCGCATAAACAGGGAGCCGGACGCCCGGTGTCACCGCTGCGTCGACTGTCGGGAGGACACGGCGCGGCATACGCTGGCAGAGTGTGCCGCTTGGGAGGAGCCGCGCCGTGCCCTCGTCTCTGGAGTAGGCAGTGACTTGTCGCTGCCGGCCGTGGTCGAGAAGATTGTCGGCAGCGTCGAGTCCTGGGACGCGGTGGTGTCCTTCTGCGAAACGGTCATCTCGCAGAAGGAGGCTGCGGAAAGGGAGAGGGAGATTACTTCCACTCACCCGGCCCGCAGCAGACGCACCGGGCGCAGACGGAGGGCGGACAACGCCCTCTTCCAGCCCCCTGAATGGGTCCAGGGCGACGGACGCGGGGATGTCCGCCGCCCCCACGTACATGGACCCGAGGTGGCGGCGCGTCGTGTTCACGCGCGCCCCTCTTAGACGTCGCGAGGGGAGTCTAACACCTCACTCCCCTCGCTGACTTGGCGATGCCCGCGGGGCCAGCACCAGTCGGGGGTCGCGGAAGTATCTTCCGTTCCCGTGACCTCCGGCGCAGGTGTGAGAAGGAACACGGGGTGGTTTTTAGTCAGTAAGAGTCTGACAGACCCCTCCGCCTACCCGGGCGGGGGACCTCCATGAGGATTTTCCACCCTTCAAAAAAAAAAAAAAAAGGTCGACGATGCCGGTCCGTGGATAGGTGACCATTTACACATATCGTCGTGGATACTGCAATTCCGCCGTAACTACATTTGTTATATACTGCGAATATACACCTTTGCTGACTGTGATAAGGTGTATATTCGCAGTATTTAACAATTGTAGTTACGCGGAATTGCACTATCAACGACGATATCAAGACTCCTCCGTGGCTCCGTGCCTCAGAAAGCAAGTTTAACCGTTGGTCCCGATTGTCATTTGCAGATATTTGACAGTCGTTACGAGTAGTCTGAAAATCTGGCAACCAGTTTAACTAAGGGGTATCTCAACGGTATCACGCGTACGACAGGCTTAGTATTGATTTTAGCACATGGTGCCTTCCAGGTGTCCGCATACATTTAATAAAGAAAAACGCCTTTTCATCCGTCTTCGACGGGAAAATGCTTCAACAGGAGTTTTAGTTATTATTGTAGGTATTTAGGCGATGTTTTTAGGGTTGAGTGAACAGAAAAGATTTATAAAAGAAGAAAAAATTTGTAAAGTCATAAATGAATGTAGCGACAAAATAGATCTAAGTCACGACACTCTCAGCAAAATAAAAAGTACTCTTATAATTTTAACAATAGAATAACTAGATATATTGTAATTTTTTTTTTTAATTCTTCTTCGTTATTAGTATTTTAAAGTAGGTACGTTACTGTCTAGAAGTGCATGTGGAGTTTACCTTTAAGTAATTGTTGCATTGTTATTTCGTTATTTGTACTATTGTTATTTTCTTTTTGTTTGTTTTTAAATGTATACAATTGTTGGTGAATCTTGTTAATAAATAAATAAAAACATTCAAAAATCGAATTCATCAAATTTGACATCTCCCTCCAATTTGTGACGGTTAAACTAAAATATTTTATACCCAGGAACTGGGTTGTGCAGGTCACAAAGGCAGTTGCTCCATGTAAAACACTGGTATTCAGCTGCATCTGGATTCTGGTTAAACTGGAAGCCGACCCCAACTTAGTTGGGAAAAGACTAGGCAGATGATCAAATCCTATTTAACACTGTTCATCCACAGCCCGACTTCACCCGCTGCTGGGTATAGGCCTCTCTTTTTATGTACCAATTTTCACGTCCCTGTGCCAGCCTCATCCACCGTACTCCCGCAATGGCAACAACGTCGTCCGCCCATCTCGCCGCAGGACGCCCTACACTTCTGCCGTTTCTTGGACGCCACTCGGTCACAGCTTTACTCCACCGGCCATCACCGCGTCTAGCTAGGTGTCCTGCCCAACTCCATTTGAGTTCCATAACGCGATTCCAAAATCGATGACCTTTGTGCGTCTCCTGATAACACACACATTTCATTGATACGCCACAGCCTGCTTCGGCATCCTTTGGCACGGTCTGGCATGCCGTGGCATCCCAAAATGTAGACGCTTAGCATCATAAAAAGATCTGAAATCATTTGCGCTTACTTGAATCCCCTGCCATACCGCGCCGTGCCGCCAATGTGCGCCTTGCCTTATAATAATATTATGTATCTGTTTTGCTCCTATCACGGCTTGTCGTCAAGCAACGATTAACCGACCTTACGAATACATCAGGTAATCACACCGCCTGTGTTATATTAGAGCGACTTCTCCATTTAGCAGGGTTATACAGAACGGTTAGTAACCGGCCGTGTTTTGATAGAGGCTATAAGGCTATTTGGAATTAGGTCCGATTTGTACCTAGTTACTTTTAAATATGGTTGGTGCAAACGTGACTGTCCTGAAAATTTGTATACATTTTTGAAACTGTTTTGTGAATGATAGAAGGAGGCTTAAGAACCCACGGAAAAATAGGTAGAAATATTATCTACCTACCTATATTAGACGAAACTGAAGATAAGGTTATCACTTTAATTCATTCTAACAGCAAAGCGTAGAAAGTTTTTGTAGGCTATTTCCATAATTTTTACCTTTCTCTGTGATGTGTTTCAATAAATTAACTCTGAACACCAATTCCAAATTTAGTCGCAACGCAATCTCGTCTTAATGACAATCAATGTCAAATACTTACTTGTCAAAAATGAAGAGAAATTCAAAATAGACTTTATTTCAGTCTGATTGAGACTGAAAATTGAATGTGAATGTTTTTAAAAATAAGGGAATTGCCTCTCGACTAGTAGTTATTACTGTTAACGTAACGTTAAATTTAAATAACCTTCCTTTTTTCACTTTTACCATCAAACGCAAACATACTTGTGACTGGTAGTTACAAAGAATCGCATTTCCAAAACTGAAAATGGATGGACATTATGGTTATAATGACAAGCCTTAATATTGTAGTAGTTAATGGAGTAGGGAGACACATCATGATAGGCGTGAAAGGTCAGTAGAAAATATCAGCAAGCCCCATGTTTGGCTCAGTAGGCCATGCCCATTATAACGTACCAAAATCAGCGAATCGTGGGTGTACGGGAGTTATTCGTCTAAATATTTGTCTATGGCACCGGTGGTACTTAAGTGGTCGCTGTCTCTAAGGGAGTGTGCTCACTAGTAGGTCGAATGGCGTCAGGTCGCTTCGTAGTTGGATTTTTGACTAAAGAAAGGATAGGTTTCCATTCTAGGCCCTAGAAACCTTGTGATTTGACCGCAGCGCAAAAACAACTTACAAAAAAGATTGCCTATAAAATGTGTAATTATTCGAACTCTTTTGCTGATTCGACCATAGATGAAAATTTTTAAATGGTAATATTTGTAACCCTGCGTGCACTTTGAATCTATTAAAGCTAAAGAGTTAGTTTGTTTGATTGAACGCGTTATTCTTTAAAATTCTTTTTTGCATGTGATAGCTAAATTCTTGAAGAAGGTTATATAGCCTGTTTAGGCTGTTTAACATAAATCTAGGGCTCTTACGACTCGGTGAAACCGCAAGACCATCTAGTTATTTATAAGACCGTTGTTCCCTGAGACATCTTGGTTGCAATTTACAAAGATCATATTAAATGTATTGCAGGTTCAGTAGCAACACACGAGTAACCGCGTAATTCAAAGAATATTTCTAGAAGCCGTGACACAGAAATGGTTTTAAATTATGATAAAATCATAAACTGTGGAAAAATCCATCTAGACAGTATGGCGATACCAACAAAGACTGTTGATCAAAGATAGGGTTATCAAAATAGTATGCAATTTGGTACATATTCACCTTGTCTAATCTATGTAGAAGGCTGCAAGATAAAGATTCGGTGCTAAATAAATATTCATTATCTGTGTAGATACCAGATTTATGACAGGGGTTAGTGACCTTTTGACATGTTAGCACTGGCTGTACGATAGCAGGCATGGCTTAAGATAGTTGCTATGCTGATGTTGTTCGTAAAAAAATGTAGGTAAGTACCGGGTAAAACGGGGTGGATAGAAACTCAAGGGTGAATAGAAACAAAACTTAGAGGAGGATATTTACGTAAGTTAAAAGTTGTTTGTTACATACGAGGACTATAATGCTTTTAAATAATTGAGATAAATAGTTTCGACACGTTGTTTGTATCAAACAATATTAAACTAGCGATAAAATCCTCCTCAAAGTTTTGTTTCTATTCACCCTTGAGTTTCTATCCACCCCGTTTTACGGTATTAGTCGGATATAATAAAATAAAGTCGGAGATATCTGATCGCAATGTTTAAAGTAAAATATTCATCTTGCACCAACTACTAGTCAGTTAGCCGTTCAGTAGAGTCTAAGTCACCATATTTTTTTTATTTGCCAACAAACTGTATGTTATTTATTATCTAATATTATAAAAGAGGTAAAGTTTATGACTTGGAGACGTTGTAGCCCTAATTACGAGATGTACGGAACCGTAATTCTTTTACCAATAAAAAGCCACATTATTTGTGAGTATTATGGGGTATATTCCATCCCCGTCTGGTCGGAGGATCCTCCGACCAGACGGGGGTTATGTGTGGTGGGATAACTACTGCCCGATGCGCAACTGTTATTGTCGGGAACTCGTATACGTTCAAATTGCGCGGATAATTCTAATATCGCGATGTAGGATATCGGCCATTAGTTCGTATGTGGCGAGATAGATGTCGCTACATAGCAATGAAAATTGAGTTTCATTCATCACACGCCGCAAACAACCAAAATATAAACTTCCTGCTACACAGTTGAATACCGACCGAACAGAAGGGCCTCAGCGATCATTGGTGCGCTTGCGCTTGCCCTAGCGACCTTGGAAAGAGACTGGCGTGAAGGGAACGCATCTAAGCGAGATATTTTGTTGGTACATTCTACAACATTAGTATGGTTTGATTTTAAAGCTTTTAATGTTTGTAAAAAAAAGACAAAAAGGTTACTTTATACATATAGGAATTTATTAAGAAATATGAAAACCTGGGGTTAGGTACCAGATGGTTGCAATTTTCTTGACATTTCCGCAATTTTAGACCTCTGTCAGCGTAACAAAATATGAAATTGTCACAAAAAAATTAATAGAATAGAGAATAGGCTATCAAAATTATGTATGACTTCACTTTATATCCAAAAGGACAGGTCAGAGATTTAGCCATCTCATTTTTGGATTTAGTAACCAGACTGCATTGTTGTTCTGTCAATCACCAAATCACCGCGTGAATGAAGTGAAGGCAAATTGAGCTGTCATTCTATACTATTGCTAGGCATTGTTAGTTCACTTCACTCAAGATTTCACGAAGTGACTTTTACCGAATCGTCCGGCAGATATCGTAACTTGTATTTTAACTTTCAGTCGTTTTTCTTTACAGTTATTCATCAGGTATTAAAGAATTCGCTTTATGGTCCATACGTGATCCAATATTGATAAGTTTAACGATTGTAAACAAGTTTGTTTTTAGATATTGTCTATCGCCATCTTGGAATTTAACGGCACAATAAAATTTTCGCGCCACGATGAACCAAGAGTCATAAAAAAACGCCATTAAATACCTACTTATTTAAAATCTCATAGTAATTACGATTTCCTGTTTAAAAAAAAGTTCATTTTTGTTATATCATATTTCAGAAATTTAAAATAAAATTAGCCGCAAAAGATGATGAAGTCTAAGATGAATTTATTACTGTAAAGGAGTTTTAAAAAACAGCTAGGTGCACAAAGTAAAATTAATAAAAAAATGAAATGGCGTCGTTATATTCCGGCTGACTACTGTCTGGTAGTCTGTCTGTCAACTCAAAGGTTGGTCTCTGTTAAAACTACAGTTTAGTATGCAAACACCAGAGGTTAAGTGGATAAAAATAATAAATTGAATAAACCACGGCACGGTGAAAGGAAGGAAAAGTAAGAGTAGGTAAATAATTTAAGATCTTAATATATAATGCTAAGCGTCTACATTTCGGGATGCCACGGCATGCCAGACCCTGCCGAAGGATGCCGAAGCAGGCTGTTCTGTGGCGTATCAAAGAAATGTGAGTGTTGACAATGTTAAATAGGATTCGAAATCTTCTGAATTAAAAAAAGCCCCTGGCAACCGAACTTGTTCTTTACAATCATAATCACTTTAGAATGTATGTAGCTAGTGTACCCTCGAGTCTGCCTACTGTGCAATGTGCCTGGTAAAAAAACTATTAAATTCAATTGGGGAAACTAGGTTGTTCTGTAATTGTTATAATTAGCTGCCAACTTTAATATGATTTAAGACTTCCCGCTTTGAAACAACGGTTTCATTTTGGCAAAAAACCCTGGCTTAATTTTATTATCTGCGATATTTAAATTATGATCTTCAACACATCAAATATAACACTAACAAGTACTTAGGTAGGTAACAAAATATACGATAACAACTTATTTTATCAACTGAAATTAAAGTTATACCGAAAATGGGCGTGTGATATGGCATTCTACTTCAAATTGTGTAAATGTCACGTCAAGGTAAAGTCGTCAAAAACCTGTTCAAAACAATCCTGTTATGTTTATTTGTTTAATAACCAATGAAAGCCAAGACAAGAGCCCAAACTTGGAGGGAGTGGACCGCACCACAATCAAAGTCAAATAAAGTATTTGAAATTTTGAACGTATTCGAAAATCGAATTTCCAAGTAGTGCCGGGCGGCGCTAGAGATGCGACTGCACTATTTGCATAATCGACTAAATTACTCGCTACCGTTTATTAGTCAAGTTATTAAGCAATTAACAACAATGAACCATGATGAATTGATTGTATAATTATAACGATAGATTTATTATTTCTTATTGATTCTGTTTGATTGAAAATACCGACACAGGTTAATTACGTATGTATTTTTATTGAAGTGCTTCCTTCCAGTTTGTTCAGTTGCGGCATTTGCAATTCCTTCTGCTATTTTATTCGTGAGCCCTAATAGAAACTAACAACCGGCGTCTCCTAAAGACATTACGGTGATCACCGCGTCGCTAAATTTATTTCTAGAGCTGCAATTTGTATACTTGAGTCCTCTAGATAAATAAAACAAAAATATTGAAAATGTCTTTTTCGATTTATGCGGTAATGTGAACTGTAAGTATCAGTATTTATTTCACGATCACCAGCCAGTTTTAAAGATTTTTTATGGCACATTTGTATCGTTATAGGTTTGAACGTTATTTTTAACCAGTTCCTGCAATTATAGTTTCTTTTTGTAAGCAATGATCTCATACATAGTTATATTATTGTTTTGAGAAAATGTTTGTTTACTATGAACGTTTTTACTTTATACACGTGTTGTGCCCGTAACTGACGTCAACTAAAAAACAACGCCTACGGATATATAGCTTATTTCATACGTAAGCAATATCATAGGTAACGTAGGTAGTAGTCTTGTCATCATTCATTTCTCATTATGCCAATCGTAAGCTTTGAAATGAACATTGAGTAACGTACGCTGTATGTTACTCACTTCAGTCACTTCTAAAATCAACATCAAAAGAGTTGACTTTGACTTTTTTTCTTTGGCTACTGAGCCTCCTAACTATTCGGCTAACGTCAAAAAAATGTCTAAGACTTGAGTCACTGCCTTTTGGAGTTGTAGTTGGTGAAATGGTATACACTCGTTACATTGCATTTTAGCGTCTCATACTGTTAATTAAAACGGCCAATTGCATTAGTATATTTACTCGTTTTAAAGTACGGCAGCCTTCAAACTGTATCGTAAACACGCAATAAAGCCGGTAAATAAGTTTCAATTAAATTGTTATTCTTGTTTTATCTGCCAGGTTGATCTATAAAAACGATTAAAACGTGTCTATTAAGAATACAACGCGTGACTGAGATTGAACGCATCTAAATATTAATGAAAAAAAAAAAGCAATTTATGAACTGTTAGAGTAACGCTCACGAAGCATAGAATTTAAAATTACTTGTTTTTATTACAAGTTTCACATAGCAGACTTTGTAAATAGACATAGGGTAAGGTTGATAATTGAATTCTTTTGAACACAACACAAATATAGTCATTTAATTATGTTACTAGCCATGCCATGCGCTTTCACCCGCTCTTTTTTCAAGTCGTAGAGTCGTCCTTTAATGAACTTCCTCCAAAATAAGGCAGGAAATAAATTTTACAAGTTCAACGGGGGCTTTCAAAGATTTGTACGTTCTAAAAAACAAACTCTTAATGTCTATTACATTAAGAATAAATATATATTTTTTATTACATATCTAGTGTTACCCACTATTAAACAATCTTAAGAATTACATACATTCATGAGAAGAATTTTAAATTCTTCTTATAATTCTCGAAGCACGCCTGGCGTACGATTGGGTTGAATTTAACGACCAAGGATCGTTGCTGATCGATAACAAACCGTAAATCTATTTTACCGAATCTATTGTCAGAAATAACTATCAACCGTCGCGGTCGCTCTAAGCTTCTAAAGACTTGACCCTTTTTTAAAGTGCTGTTCCTACCTGCTCGGTTCTCCCCTTAACGATTATTCGACTAAATCTCAAGACTTTTTCACTATAATATTTGGTTTGTACTAAACCTGCATGAATTTTGTATGCTGTCTTAAGATCTACATAAAACGCTAGATTGTATGCGTGGGTAGTAAATAAGACTAGACCAAATTTAGAACGGTCTAGCCAAAGCCATTGCATTGCTTTACATACACATTCAAATCAGAATATCAACGCAAACTAGCTCCTAATAAACACGTATCATGATGTCACTTTACAGACAAGAATATAGCTTCCTAAATGGTTAAACTAGATACCGATCTACATACGGGCAACGTAAGGGCAATAGTTGCACGGCAATACCACTATGTTCAAAGAAACTTCGCGATCAGATAAGAAAAGTGTTGGAAATGAATAGCTGATGTGTAAAATAGGTCAATGGCAATGACTATGATTGGAACTTATCTACTGGATCAAATCAGAAATGGAGAAATCCAAAGTAACAGACATAGCCTGAAGAAATGCAAAACCTAAGAGGCAGTAAACACATAGATAGCAGGATTAATGGCAGTTGGAGTCAAAGGGCTCACGCGTGGTGATCACGTGCTGAAAGAAGAGCGCCAATAGGCTACACACAAGGTGTGCTGGCGATTTGTTGGAGAGCGCAGGAAGTCAATGGATAAGGGTGGCGCAAGATAGATTATTGTGGAAATCTTTGGAGTACGCCTATGTTGAGCAACGGACGTATATTAGTTAAAATTATCATGATAAAGGTAAAAGCAAAAGTAACAGCCTAAGAAAAACACAGACATGAGACACGTGCAATTATTCAAATTATATTCCATATTATTAACATGTTTCCAGATAAAGATAAGTGAAATATTGATACAGCACAGCATAAATAGTTCATGTTGATAAGATATCAGATAACAATATACCTACCGAGTCAGTCTAGACTGCACATTTGGGTATTATGCGAAGGTCACGCTACTGTTTTGCGTACTAGGGTTCAGTAAAAATACAAAATGGGTTCTTGTTAGCAATAGAATAGCTTATTTTGAACCTTTGAAACTTCTTGTACTAGGGTTATAGTCCGAACATTCACCACTCCTGGACAAAAGCCTCCCCTAATGAGTATCACAGCGCCCTGTCTTCAGTTTGCAACATCCAGCATCTGCCAGCAGTCTTCCGCAAGTTGTCATTCCACCAAGCCAGAGGGAGTCCTACACTACATTTGCCAAGTCTCCCCTCAACTAGCTAACTTTCCGTAAGACATTTAAAAAATTCTGTTCTGAATGGAAATGATACGCTCACACAAAGGTAACTTTTTGTTGCTTGTACTGCAGCTCAAAAGTTGCTCGTCTGCTTGGAGCCATTTCATATTTAGGTTAAGCACGAGCAACGGCTCATTACGACACATAGCAACAGCCATATTTATCTTAGGAGACACGCTTGACGTACAAATTATCTTTTTATACCTTACATTATAAACCGGCCGAGTTTAAAGCATTATTTTGTATCTTTACATTCTTCTATGTATCATTTAATATGTTAATAGGTAATTTTTGAGTTCAAAATAAAGGTTTCTTCGGTTTATATGCTACTTTTAAGACCTAAAACACTAAATTTGATCTAGATTTTGAGTATCAAAGAAAACGGTAAACGAGCCAAAAACTAAAAGTGAAACTTACAAAAATAAAGTAAGTGCCTCTTAAGATTTAGAAAACTAAAATACTAAACTTAACCAAAAAATTGGTAATCAAGTTGAAGTCTGGCTGAATAACGACACAATAACATGGAAAAAACAAAAATATTATTTAGGTAAAATATCAAGTTGTTTTGTTTTTTTTTATCCATATTTAAAACTACGTGGGAGATAAAAATAAGCTCAGCCGTCATCGACAATCTCGTCTCACATAATGGATCGACATCTCGACATAACAAGAGCGCGCGAGAGCGAGCTCGAGATTATTGTAGAAGTCGAAAGGCTTGTAAAAGATCAAGAAATAAAATTATAATCCTTAGAATACTTCCAGCTTTATTTGTCAGAGGGTTATTCAAAGCTAGTGCTAAAAATTCAAAATTGTTCCATCTTGACGGTGACGTAAAATCAACTAGAGATGACAGTGACAGATGACGTGGCAATTTTGATTTAGTCGATTAGTTCCAGTTTCAAAACATCGACTAAACAGAGATTTCCATAATAAGAAGACCCGCTGCAAACAGTAAACACGTCTAAATTCAGTCGTGTATATTATGCGCCGGCGCCTATTGACCTCGATGTGGTACAGGGCCATTCATTTGACGAGATATGGCCCCAGGCCATGTACTGGTAACTACAGTTTATCGGGTGCCCACTTTATTTAGTGTTCGAAATATTAACAATGACCCGTGATAAATATGTGGTGTGCAGAACTTTAGATATTAATGGTTGCGTAAGCGTTATTTATTAAGAAATTTAAAAAGATTAATGATGAGAGATATTTTTTGGAACTAATGTGTTTTGTTGTTAATTCTACGAGTGGAAATCGTAGTATCGCAACAATTTTTCTTCTCATTCATCGTGTTAATTGCATCCTCTGAATTTTAAAGTAGCTATAGTTCGTAGTTCGATAGTAGGTAATAACATAATTTATACAAATTAGGTTATCTCAAAACCTGTTCCTCTACATTACGAGCGAATCATATTCGGCAACCTGTTTTTAATCTCATCAATATTCAAGTGGAAACCTCAAAATAAACACGAATTAATAAGGAAAGTCGTAGTGGGTGTTTTGTTTCCTTTACACTTCGTTAATTCATAGTTATTTCTGAACTATCATCTGCTGTCGTAAAAGTTAACGAGGCATTTCCTTACTCTTCTTGATTCCAGCACGCGAATCACGATCACGGTAGAAATAGATAACCCATTTCTACCGTCGACAAAAGAATCGACTAAATGACAGATTGTAGAAACGTTACTACTGATTATTTATATTATCGTAGAAATCATGCAGACTCTTTTTGACTAAAGAATCAACACATTTTTTCTTCACTCTTGTTAGTCCCTTGAAATGTTACATTTTTTAGGCCCCCTTGCGTTTTTTATAGGAGATACGTGTACTACTTAATAATGTGTCATCAGTTATTGGCTTTTTTTGTTATTATTTTTTCTTTAAAATTATTAATTCAACTACGAAAAAAAGTTACTGGACCAAAGTTGTAGAGAATTTAATTTGCAACAAAAAATGTTAATAATTTTTTATCAAATAAATAGTTTAAGAGATATATCGTAACAAAAACTATTACAACCCCTATTTACAAGATGGCGGCCGTGGGGCAAGGGCCGCGATCCCATGAACTTGCTTTTAGCTTTACACTGACTGAAAAAACGTCCTCTAAATAACGCAACCCGAAATGTGACTTTTCAATGGACTATGTGTCATGCTCAATGTTTATACAAACTGTCATTCGACTGTTAGTCGATTCTTCCATAGACAATATCAGTTTTTTTACGGTTAACATATTACGCGTGCAAGCCAGTTCAGAATTTTCCTCCTACAGAATTCTTGTTATGTGCCATGCCATTATAAACCGGTATAAGATAACGTAGTAATTAGATGTTTGGCTGCGTAACCAATTTGAGAACTAGTCTGATACTGGTAGTAAGTTTTACTACCACTATCGGACATTAATTATCTGCAAACAAACGGTTAATCATATTTTTAAAATTATGTCTCTGTTGTTCGTCACATCGAATGTCTCTCTGTCAGCAGGCCATGTCTAATGAACCCCAGGTAAGAAGTAGTAATAAGTGGTCATTCTTAATAGTAGAGTAGATTTTTTCTGCGTTTTTCTCTCCCTTAACAATCACTATAGGTACCTTCTTAATCTTGGACGATTGTACGTAACCCATCGTGGGAGAGTGCGACTCGTAGTTGGCCGGTTTTTTTCGCACCAGGATTACGTAGAAATAACACATTTTCATTACTATCGGAATTCTTAATTACTTAAATACATTTGTAAAATTCCTATGCTCGACAACGTTAAACACGAAATGAATTAAAGAAAACGCTTACAATTGCAAATTCTAAACTGCTGCTAATTCTACTATCTTATGATTCTTTATTTGTCAGAATCAGCCCATGCGTTTCGTCTCTAGAGCACAACAAAGATCCAAACATATTTAGAGTGATAAACACATTACCCTCATTTACGTCGCGTTGTCGACTAATAAGACAACTGATTTAGCATTCCACTTTTCCCGTTTTATAGTTGCTGGCAAGATTTAATAACTATAAAAATACCGATATAATCACTACTATATGGAACTAGTGTTGTTTTAACAAATCGTCTATCCATCGACATTATTTCTTAAACATAAAACTATTTAAATCAACGCTCTCGCTGATTTTTTTTAAACTTTTGTATTTCGAAACGCACTGAAAATAAAACGCATAGGCTGACAACCGTTTGTTTTTTTTCTTTAACGCGGCATAGGGCTGCCGGCAATGTTGCCGTCATGGCATGGCCGTTTTGTCTATTGCCAGTTTTGTGTTTTATTTTATTTTTTAAACATCTTTAACTGATCGTGAGTCTTGAGTTGAGAATGAAAAAGAAACAATCCAATGTTATACGCCTGAATTAGGGAGGCCATCTTTATTTGTGGTTAGGATTGGATTAATTTGCAGCTTAATTTGTTTGAACGTGCTAATCTCCAGTTACTATAGTCGGATTAAAAAAAATGCTTTTAGCTATATGATAACCCATTTTTTAAGGATGGTTATAGACGATTGAACATCCTGCTTTGTGAGGGTACGGGTGAAAGCGTAGGAACAGTTAGATCCGATAGAATTAATTAAAAAATTACCCAATTATCACTATTTGCCTAGTCTTTCCCCAACAATGTTGGGGTAAGCTTCCAGTTTAACCGGACCAGCTGAAAACCAGTGTTTAACATGGAGCAACTGCTTATCTGACCTCCACCACCCAGTTACTGGGTAATACGATACCCCTTGGTTAAACTGGTAGTCAGACTTTCGGACAGTCAATCTACAATTGAGAGCCGGGACCAACGTTTCCGAGGCACGGACGAGTCGTGATATGTAATGAATCCACAGACCAACCTCGTCCAGCTTAGCGTAACTTTCCATCGAGCCATCCATGAGGCTGTTAAAACTTAGCCACAAGCAAATAAAAAAAAATCGGCCAAGAGCGTGTCGGGCCACGCTCAGTGTAGGGTTCCGTAGTTTCCCGTTCGTCACAATATGTGTTCAAAATGCTTGCATATACGATTATACTACAAACTTAGTCCAGAAATCATTTTGTACAACTTTTTGTCTTTTTTGTACAAAAACTGTTTCCATCCAAGTTCAAAATAATTTTCCTAGAAAGTCCTTATAAAGTTCTAGTTTTCAGATTTTTTCCATATTTTCTAAACTTATGGTTCAAAAGTTAGAGGGGGGGGGGGGGGACACATTGTTTTTACTTTTGGTGCGATTATTTCCGAAATAATTGACATTATAAAAAAATGATTTTAGTAAACCCCTATTCATTTTTAAATACCTTTCCAAAAATATATCACACGTTAGGGTTGAAATTAAAAAAAAAAACACTTCGCACTTTCCATACCCTAATAAAACATTTTTTTCCAATTTTTATTTTACCACTTTGTCGGCGTGATTGATACACATATTGGTACCAAATTCCAGCTTTCTAGTGCTAACGGTAACAGAGATTAAGCGAGGACGGACGGACGGACGCACGGACGGACGCACGGACGGACGCACGGACGCACGGACGGACGGACGGACGGACAGACAGACATGGCGAAATTATAAGGGTTCCTAGTTGACTACGGAACTCTAATAATTACCCAATGTCTTGATAATCGCAGCCGATATTCTGTAGTACGTCATACAAGTACCAACACGCGTTAATATAGTATTTTAATAACAGGTTTCATGTAAACAGAAACTTTGGCATCCCTGCTCAGTCGGCACGCGTCCGAAAATATTCTGTGTACAATATCAGCGCGGGTTCGACGCACTCTTTATCTGAACGCTACATTTATACCACATTTACATTGAGTTCATATGTTATTGTGCTGTAGTTACATACAGTGTTATATCATACTTTTAATAGTCTATCGGTTCTGCATTGTTATGGTCTTTCAATTTGTTAGTTTACTGCTTTAGTGTTTGATTGGCATGAGTTTTGGCGCCAATGTGAATAACGCAGTTCTAAAACAAACTATTGATTGGGTGGTAAACCGAATAGTTATATTTCCATAGTTAAGAAACATTATCGACTGGCATGTTGGTCTATTGGTTTGTGGCCCTGACTGCTATGCCGTATAGCTATACTGCTGGGTCGTGGGTTCGATTCCCACCCGAGACAAATGTTTGTATGATGAGTACGGTCATTTGTTCTGTGTATGTGTGTATTTGATCTATAATATAATATGTATGTATTTATAAATATACAAGTATGATTATCAGTTTTCTAGTACTCACAGCACAAGCTCTGCTAAGTTTGGGACTATATGGCGTTGTGTAAAAGTTGTGAAATATTTATTCATATAATTATCGTAATCGATAAGGCGACAACAGAAAGAAAATGGCGTATATGGAATCAACTGTTTGACAACTGTCAAGTGTTAACGAGTCGAATTTGTAATATGGCTGAAAATGAAATATACTTGACAGTTGACAAATAGCTGATTCCATATAGGTACTTACGCCATTTTCTTTCTATAATAGGAATAGAATAGAAATAGAATATGGCTAGGCCTGCAGAGTACCTACATAGATACTGGATTAGGTCTATCGCCTACCTGGCGCGCGGCACGGCACTTCAAGAAATTTTAGTAAGCGCAACTGATTTGAGATCTTATTTTATCTATCATGCTAAGCGTCTACATTTATTTTCTTGATGCCACGGTATGCCAGACCGTGCCGAAGGATGCCGAAGCAGACTGTGGCGTATGAATAAAATGTGATTATGTGGGTGGTAACTTGTAATGCTAAGCGTTAACATTTTTTCAGGACGGCAATTGCCACGGGCCACGGCATGCCAGACCGTGCCGAAGGATGCCGAAGCGGGCTGTGGCGTTTTAAAGAAATGTGAGTGCTAGCAGTGTTAAATAGGATTCAAAATCATCTTTATTTTAAAAATCCCTTGTCGTGCCATGCCGCGCCAGTACGCGTCTGGCCTTAATGACTGGAATATTTCCGTACGTGCATGAAATTAAGTAGGTAGGTAGGTATTGTAGGTAATCAAAGGTCTTTAAATTATGTTTCCTTTAGGACGTAGGGAAATTAAAATAATATAATAATGTAGAGTAAAATGTAAAGCATTTTCCGAGATGCATTATTATTTTGAAATGACAATACAATCTGTCATACAGTTAACGGTTATTGATCCCATACATAGTGTGCGTTCAACTGGTAGGTAGGTACATACCAAACTATCTATTGATTTAAGTACCTACTTACAAAATTATTTAAATAGATGCAATATTATGGTAAGCTAACCACTGTACTGTGAAATGATAGTGAACATTAAATATTAATTTCAAGAGACACTAGCTACTTATGTTGAATATTTAATTTTCACGTAACCTTATTATGCAATAGAATAGGCACCAAACACAAACAAAAAAAAAACACTAGACAATAACTCCATTTCCATCGCCCAGCTAAATACTTTTTACCAATTCGGGTTTTAAATATTTTTATAAGAATCGTTTAAAATATCAAAATCACTACACTGACTTCTTTATTACTAGTAGAGGCTACACTATTGTTTAATAATAATTGCCAGCTACAAAAAAGAAATTTAAACCGGTTTGTTAATATGTCACGCGCCAACAAACGAAAAAAGTTTATTTCACGCATCCAATTTATAATCTTCGATCCTTTTTCGATACGCAGAAGATAAAATGCACCCAAGCCTACTTACGGACCGGTTTTTATGTCAGACATAAAAATAACTTACAATCGGCTAAGGATTTTGGTAAACATTATAAAAAAAATGATGTAAGCCGGAATTACAAGATCAAAATGAAATCAGATAGAAAATACAAAAAAGAAGAAAATTAAATTAAATGTAAATTTTTGTTGTTAGTCTCGATCGATTATTCAGGCAGGTTTTTAAAAAGACGGCATTTTAAACCTGCATTCCAACACTTTAAGCCCAGGCAGTGTGACTAATACGATATGAATAGTGTTAAAACCTAACATTATTTTCCTGATTAAATTAATAGGAATTTAAAGTGCGCTGCGAGTGCAATGACCTCCGTAACATTATTGGCACAAGTGTCGACCATAGACTGACATAACTCTATTCTATTCATATGTCACATTGTTTCGCGACACTAAAATTAAAGTTTTACACAAAATTTAATAACGACGACAATAACAGGCGCGAAAGATAATTATTATGGAGTGAACAAACTAAATGGGACGCATCTGTTTTGACTCAAAGTAATTTAAAATGATTGTGTTGAAATTTAAATCAGATATAGGTAGGTACTTTTATATGAATGTTCTAGTAATTAACTAATTACAATAACGGTATCTTTGCGTTTAGATAAGTGACTGTGCCGTTCATTATTAAATTATTAATATAATAAATCAAAATAGAAGTAAAATGTTTACTAATAAAGGCCTATTTTATTTTAGTGTTGTTTGATGTTTAATATATTTTTGAATTAGAATTAAAATTGCCTAAACGTAAATATGGTAAGGAAAAAAAGAAGGTGATGGATAAGGGCAGCGCAGAACCGGTCACTGTAAAGATCATAAGGGGATTAAATATTTAAAGATGTCTAACGGTGGAAGTCTTTTGGCAGACATCATGATGAAAAAACAAAAATAATTCGTATAATATCACGGACATTTTATACGAAATTAGTCCTATTTGGACTAATTTCGTATAAAATGTCCGTGATATTGTCCGTGTTCGTTTTCATATTCAAACATCCAAACATACTTGGTGATTCACGTTTCCTTTGTTTTCGGTCGGGTTGTTGTGAGTGTTTCAGATTTTAGACGCCTGTCGTATTCGAAAATATCAACTTGCGAACGATTATAGGATTTTCACGAAATCAGAAACATTGCCAATGTAGTTTCATGAGTAGTACGATGAAAATACAAATTACTCTTAGTCATTCAAAATACACTTTCCCGGTAAATAATTATACTTAGGTACCAGTACCTAAGTATCTATAAAGTAGTTAGGTACTTACGTCAATAAGACTACTCGAAGCTATTTACTTACACTAAAGTATTCGAATAGTACGCAAACGACAAATCTGGATTATAGGCCGGGTACGATCGATGTCCAAAACACCTTGCTAAACCATAATCGACTAAAACTTGCGCAAGAAATAGTGAGCATTGAATGCTTCTACTATGATGTCTATGATCGATTTTAGCTTTGATTGCATACTTTCCTTAAAGGGAAAGCGTAAGCTGGTCCGTTAAACACAAATAAAGTCTGTTTTTTACCTAGATATCATTTACAGCTTCGTATTAACTTGTATGGTAATATTGGTAATAACAAACTTTTAACAGGTACTTAAGGTATTTGAGAGAGAAAAATATGTTAACTTAAAAAAAAATACTAAAAACTGAGATGTTAATTACAAAACCTGGTTTGTATAGGGAAGGAAGCTTAAATTTTTAAACAAAACATCTACTAACGAGCGAAGTGGGGATTTTATTTTACAGTAGCATTAATTATCGTGTTCAGTTAATGGGCACTAATTGGGACAAGATAAACAATTATATTTACTATTTGGTTTGTAAACATTTCAATGTTGCCAGGTTATATCAGTGTCATCACGAGTTACATGGAAATCAGAAATTAACTAATTAGTAAAGTAACTACGTTACCTAGAGAAGATTTAAGATTACGAGAAGAGGCCTTTGCCCTGCAGTGGGATAGTAACAGGCTGATATTATTGTTATTATAACTACGTTACCTACTTTATTATTTTATTTGTGTTTGTCTGCGCAAAATTATTTAATTATAAGATCTATTGACAAGTCTTGATTTTTATAAATACATTGGGTATTGAAGTAAATATTATATTATAAAGTGTAGGTAGATAGTTGTGCTGAGTACTTTTTATTTAATTAGCCATCACTACCTACCTGACCTACGTACAGTTTAATGAAATCATAGGTACTTAGTAAAATTATTTGCGGGTAACTAAACCGAATGTTTTGGTGATTAATAAAAACCGCAGTATTAACTGTACTTTTTTGCGTACCTAATCAAAAGTTTTCCTGGCCTATTTCACTAAACACCTTGTTTGCGTTATTTAGAAATTATTTGTTGATAATATAAAGAAAACAATGACATTTAAAATGGCATATTTTGAACTTTGGAACTAAACATTTTAACATTATTTTCCCAACCTTAAAACAAAGATATTCAATACCTAGTTAATAGACATGACGTACAAAATTTTAACCCTATTCCTGTGTCCAAGTGGTCACAAGTCGATGAGTCTAGTTTTGTACGATCCAATATCCTACTAATTTATAAACGCGAAAGTTTGTGAGGATGGATGGATGGATGGATGTTTGTCACTCTTTCACGTAAAAACTACTGAATGGATTTCAATAAAATTTGGTGTGGAGTTAGCTGATACCCTGGATTAACACATAGGCTACTTTTTATCCCTGTATTCCCATGGGAACGGGACCGACGCGGGTGAAACCGCGGGACGTCTGCTAGTTGCTATATAATTCTAGTTGGCGTTACTGCGACATAGGATCACAGTTTTTCTATGACATTTCTTTCCCTCTCCCTCTCTATTGTTTCTTAAATCTCTATGCCTTAAAACAACTTTAGGCTTTAGAGAACACTGCAACAGCAATTTGCGTCCCTAGTCTTTCAGAATACTGCTAAAAACTTACCTGGTTTGTAGTCAGGTCCCACTGGTCTGCAACGAAGGAGTGTCGACTGTACAAGAACACAGGCACCTGGTGATCCTTGACTGGAGTAGGATCGCTGTTAACCCTGACCACTGTCAGATGAGTGGTTGTGGTCCCAACTGTGGACAAGAGAAATAAAGCAGTTAATTGATGAATCTTCCTTATCTTTTTAGCCAACGTCCAGCAGAATATGTCTAACAGCTGAAATGATGACTAAGAATTTTATCATCCTCATTCGCCGGCAGATGATGCCAAGTCGGTGGCCCTTAGGTGGCATAAAAACTCTTACTCACTAACTACACGAAAAGAAGGAAGTAGAATCTTTTAAGAAAAATATGAATTCTTCCGTCAACTTTTGGTTACAAGATATGCGACTTACGGTAGTCTTACGATTGAGTTTAATAATTGATCAAAATAAACTTAATCGATTAATACGTTAGTCGATTATTGCAGCGATTAAAATGTCTTTACTTAATGTACTTATGAGTTGATAACACCTCCTGTTCCTGTAGTCGTAAGTCGTTTTCTTGAACCCGCTGAAATATCTGGTCTAATACCCTTTTTCTTTCAATTATGTATTTTTGCGTTTTCCTGGTTGCGGAGTCCTTTTTTATGTTTGTCAATATCCTTCTGATTTCGTTGTAATCCGTTTCCTGGCTCCTGATTAGCTCGTTAACTTCTTGAATCTCCATAGTGTTCTTCTTTCTTCTTTCTTGACGGCCCTACCCTAACCCTAACAGCTTAAGTCCGTACTAGGGTATCTGCGCTCTCGTTATATCCGTGCGACTCTCAACTACTGGTTAAACCCGCTTGTGGGAGGCCGATAGCCGATCCGCAACGAGAGGCTTTCTTACAGAACACTCTAGTACAATGTTCTCCAGATCACCGAAAAACTGATGCTTTGTTGAGTACACCAGCCTCCAGTTCCCTGAAGTGTCAGTCTGTCCAAAACAATCCCCCCTACGATGGGCAAGAGGACCGCGTAATTCAATGCTCGAAGGACCAAAATGTATAGTCACCTATAACATACAGTATAATGCTAAAGGTGTAACCATACATGAACGTATAAGATAAGTTAAGGGAACCTACTAAGACCTACCAGCCCTACAGACCCTACAGGCCCTAACCTACCATAAAACGTGTAATAAATAAATATATAAATAAGTACGGGATGTCTGCACCATGCGACCTAAGGTAACAGACGGACAGTAGGCAGGAATTCCAGGTTCAGGAGAAGGATAACTCACTGCCAGTCCCGCAGACTCACGAGACTGATCAGAGATGGCTAAAGGTGTCTTGGCCACAGTGAGGGGTAATGAGACATGAATATAAAATTCAAATCTGATTTATTTACAATATGTTACAGCTTATATACTATTTTTACTTAATACACACAATTATCGCTATATCTTAGTGTGATATGCGTGTAATACGCAACCGCATCATTAATTTAACTAGACCGCGCGTCAGCCGGGCGAGATGCTGAGTCAATGTCCAAAGGTAGCATTGAACAGCTTCTATTGTGAATCTAAAATTGACCTAAATTTTTGTATTGTCGAAATAAACCACACAAATAAACAGTCGGTAAAGTTCAAAATACTTGCTTGCTTGCTTCATGCTTGCTTGGTAATGAACGCTCAGTACCGTTTCTCTAAGTGCACTAAACTACTAAAATATTGTTAAGAACGTGTAGTTAGTGTGCTTTTACTTGCTAAATTAACTGTTTATGAAATAACAGCTCAGTCAATCTGGTTTAAAAAAATATATATGTTGGGAAACTACAAGACACATTGTGCTTTAATTTAAAATGATTGCATGCGTACAGCGTACGCAATCGACCACAATGTGAGAGAAAAAAAATTGAACACGCGTTGCTAAGTGCATTCGCATTAGTGAAGCGAATGCGCATACGAGAATAATCGATTTAAATCTCGTCATAAACGATGCGAAATATTCGAAATATTTCTCATCTGATTTTTTAAATTTATTATTATTGGAAATATCTACTTATGAAATTAATAGATTAACAGCTCTAGTGGATCGAGTAAAGGTGCCGCGAATAACAGTACAGTTTGGAGTCGGGTTTCGGGTCCCACTATAAATAGGTGAACACCAGTGATTTACATGAAGCCTATCTGATCTCTACTACCGAGTTCTAGACAATGACTAGGAGTCTAAACTAGTTGTCAATTATTCGCTACTAGCAGACGTTACGCGGTTTTAGCCGTGTAGTTCCTGTTCCCGTGGAATCCCGGGAATAGTGTACCTTCCACCAGTGCACTATTTTAGAAAAGTGCGGATCATTAGTTCCGAAGATTACCCCCTACATACAAACTTACAAACAAATTTTACCGCCTTATAATATTAGTATAGATAACAACTATGCCGCGAATAGTTGTTGTAGCAAATAGTCGAATACCGATGCATCGCTATTCCCTACGGCAAAGAGTCGAATAACTCGCCATTATCGTTGCCGTATACCGAATCATTTTTCGTAGCATCACTGGTGCTGAGAAACTTTTCTCCAGTTAATAACAATGATGCGTCTAGCCAGACTGTAAATTGTTCGCTTTTCACACAGTAAATAGATCGGCCATTGTTATGTAGCATGCACTTCTATTTATAGACGAAGACTGAAGACTTGGGACGCCCTGCGGCATGCACGACAATGCTTTTTATTTTTTACATTTAAGGAATATCCAATCGTTTTCTGGTTGGCCCATCTACCTATTTAAAGTCAGAAGAAAAGGAAAATTAGGGAATTTTAACGTCACAGATGATTTATTAATAACGTGATGAGACCCATACTGCCCTCATAAGCCAAAAAGCGTAATCTCAAAAAAGTGAGACTCGAGAAAATTCATGTTCTAGTTTTTTTGATTTCGCGTCAACTTAGTAAAGTAGTTTTAAAATTATTTACATATCTCTTGCTCTGTAAGTACACCCTTACACCCCTGAATGCCGGGGTGTATGACTATCATTACAGCATAGGTTTTGGAATTTGAAAAAAGAACTGTCATACTCATACTGCACGAAGAATATTTTTAAAAAGTTAATTTTTTTTTTCTCGGTATCGATTAATTACTCGAATCGGAATCTAGACAATTTATTTTATAAAGATTTTATTTTAAATATGGAACTATTTGTTTCCACATCGTATGTTAGATGGAATCGATTTAAAAATCAAACTGGCCAGCAAGATTTGACGCGCTTGCGTGCGTGAAAAAAAAAGGCAGTGTACTAGTAGGCGCGAAAGCATCGCGAAAATAATTAATTTAAATACACATTTTTTTCTTCTTAATAAATGTTCATTGAAACCTGCTGTCTTGTTGTTTACTTACCTCACAATCGATATGTAAAGCAGAGTATTTATCTCGGGCGTAAGCATCAATTGCATACTCGGGTTAATTAGCGCCTTCGCTTCGCTCAGGCGCCAAAAACCTCGTATGCAATTGATGTCATACAGCCCTTGGTTAATAATCTACTATTACATATCTCTTGCTCTGTAAGTAAACCCTTACACCCCTGAATGCCGGGGTGTATGACTATCATTACAGCATAGGTTTTGGAATTTGAAAAAAGAACTGTCATACTCATACTGCACGAAGAATATTTTTAAAAAGTTATTTTTTTTTTCTCGGTATCGATTAATTACTCGAATCGGAATCTAGACAATTTATTTTATAAAGATTTTATTTTAAATATGGAACTATTTGTTTCCACATCGTATGTTAGATGGAATCGATTTAAAAATCAAACTGGCCAGCAAGATTTGACGCGCTTGCGTGCGTGAAAAAAAAAGGCAGTCAACTAGTAGGCGCGAAAGCATCGCGAAAATAATTAATTTTCTTGTTTGAGTTCTTTTTCAAAAGTTTTAAACATGTCTAGTGACGAAGACATAGATCTAACGCCCGATTTTATTAAAGAAAGGGCAAAAACAGTTGTCGAAAATTTATTACCGCCGAACTCGAAAGAAAGATATGTAAAGGCATACGACGAATTTATGAAATGGCGGTCAGAAAAAAAAGTGAAATCTCTTTCTGAAAGTGTTTTTATATCATATTTTGATGAATTATCTAAGAGGCTACAACCTTCCAGTTTATGGTGCTTTTATTCCATGCTAAAATCTACAATGATGACAAAACATGACGTGAATTTGAAAGATTTTTCTAAACTTACTGCTTTCTTGAAAAGGCAGTCTGACGGCTTTAAAAGCAAGAAATCGAAGGTATTTACTGCAGAAGAAGTACAGAAATTCTTAAATGAAGCTCCGGATGAAATTTATTTAGCAATAAAGGTACCTACGTATTTACTTGCCCTTTTTTAACCGACTTTCAAAAAAGGAGGAGGTTCTATGTTCGTGTGTATGTATTTTTTTTTTTTTTTTTTTTTTTTTATGTATGTTACCTGATTTCTCCGCCATTTGTGGACCGATTCTCAAAATTATTTTTTTGTTTGAAAGAGTAGACTCCTGAGGTGGTCCCATTTTAATTTGGTGAAGATCTGGTGCTGATCTTCGGAGATATACAACGGAACTCTTCAAAAATAGACGGCAAATCTTTCGTGATTGCTGGAATCGCTTGGATGTTTATTGTTTATACAACATCATGACGTATCGTCAAGCCTGTATGCTCAGAGGGGTAGGCAGATGTGTTCAATATACCTAGATTTCGACAGTTAGGTATGTTAAGTTTCATTTATTAGGGTTAGGTGGATAACCCTATTATAATGACATGTATTGTTAACAATTAACAATATAAAATGAATTCATGGCAAATGTTTGTATGGGAACAACTAAAAATGGAAAAATAAAAAACTTTTTTACAAAAAATAAAACCGACTTCAAAAATAACACTAAACGGTGTAAAATAACTCTAAATTCGGAAGTCGGTGGCCCATCAAGAATAAGACAAAAGTACCAAAGCCACAGACTTCCTAATTTAGAGTTATTTTACACCGTTTAGTGTTATTTTTGAAGTCGGTTTTATTTTTTGTAAAAAAGTTTTTAATAAGTTACCAAAATATTTCACAAAAATACTATGCGAATTTGGTGCCTTTAATGTCTTTTTTACAGGTTGTTCTAATTTTTGGGATATCGGGAGCCTGCAGAACCGTGGAATTGACAAACTTGACAATAGAAAATGTAGAAAAACATAACAAATTACTACTCATAAAACTGCCTAACACGAAAACTAAAATTGACCGGTCATTTGTTGTGCATGAAGAATTTGCAAATTATGTTGAAAAATATCAAGCTCTTCGGCCTGAAAACGTGGATACAAATCGTTTTTTTCTTAATTACAGTAAAGGAAAATGCCACAGACAAGTAATAGGAAAAAACAAATTTACAGGCATGCCAAAGCAAATAGCCACATATTTAAAACTGAGTAACGTAGAGTTATACACCGGGCATTGCTTTCGCAGAACATCAGCGACTCTATTGGCTGATTCGGGAGCCAACCTCACTCTGTTAAAAAGGCACGGCGACTGGAAGTCCAGCAAAGTGGCCGAAGGTTATATCGAAGATTCGATGGCAAACAAAAGCAAAATTACTTCTAAAATAACAGAAAATATAAACTTAAAATCACCACGTCAAAGCACATCATCTGAGCCATTTTTTAATGAAGAAAATAGTACCAGTCAACTGCCGCCATTTACGATGCAAGAACCTCAAGTCACTCAAACTCAAGTCTTATCATCACAAACTCATATTCAAACTATAAATATACCTAAAAAGAACGTGACCATATCTCTTACAAATCGATATGTAAAGCAGAGTATTTATCTCGGGCGTAAGCATCAATTGCATACTCGGGTTAATTAGCGCCTTCGCTTCGCTCAGGCGCCAAAAACCTCGTATGCAATTAATGTCATACAGCCCTTGGTTAATAATCTACTATTATTCTTAATATTAAATACTCATACCCATATTTCTTATTGATGTTTTTAAAAAAAACTTTTTTACAAAAAATAAAACCGACTTTAAACATGACACTAAACGGTGTAAAATAACTCTAAATTAGGAAGTCTGTGGCTTTGGCACTTTTGTCTTATTCTTGATGGGCCACCGACTTCCGAATTTAGAGTTATTTTACACCGTTTAGTGTCATTTTTAAAGTCGGTTTTATTTTTTGTAAAAAAGTTTTTTATTTTTCCATTTTTAGTTGTTCCCATACAAACATTTGCCATGAATTCATTTTATATTGTTAATTGTTAACAATACATGTCATTATAATAGGGTTATCCACCTAACCCTAATAAATGAAACTTAACATACCTAACTGTCGAAATCTAGGTATATTGAACACATCTGCCTACCCCTCTGAGCATACAGGCTTGATGATACGTCATGATGTTGTATAAACAATAAACATCCAAGCGATTCCAACAATCACGATAGATTTGCCGTCTATTTTTGAAGAGTTCCGTTGTGTATCTTCGAAGATCAGCACCAGATCTTCACCAAATTAAAATGGGACCACCTCAGAAGTCTACTCTTTCAAACAAAAAAATTCGAGAATCGGTCCACAAATGGCGGAGAAATCAGGTAACATACATAAAAAAAAAAAAAAAAAAAAAATACATACACACGAACATAGAACCTCCTCCTTTTTTGAAAGTCGGTTAAAAAAAGGGAAAATATGTTTTTTTACCTCATTTTTGAGATACCGCTATTGGGCTTCGAATAATATGTTTATTAATATGAGTTACCGCTTTTAATTATAGTGAGTTCATAGGAATTTTCATACAAATGTTTTTCTGTACATTTTTGCTAAAAATACATGTAAAAGAAAATAAAACACGAAAAAAGAGCATTTGGAAATAATTTTAATAAACTTTAGATTAACATAATTAGAAAATTTCAAATTTTGAAAATAGGCATCTATGTCATAAATCACTCAGAAGTAGGGAGCTCCCTCCAGAAGGACAGTCTATTGCCTGGTATTATATTTTGAAGGGATTTCAAAATATTGTTCTTCTTGGCTTGCGAAATTCCGTTAAGCATGGTTTTCTTCTTTGGAGGTGGAAGAGCATTCGTTTTTAAAATCTTGTTCCCAATAATACTAGCAGTTATATACTCACTATCAAAGGATGTCTTGTAATTAAAATCGAAACTATCACTCGTAGCTTCCACTTGCACTATATCGCAGATATAAGGCCGGACAGTTTGTATTGCGTTGTGTAATCTTTCCATTCATAAAAGTCATTGTGGTCCATTTTTTTTTGGAATCATATTTTGTAAATATACGGCCATTGTGTTTAAAAATAATGATATACCTCTCAGCTCCTTAGTAATATCGTATAAATTTGAGATATGCAATATTTTCTTAGTAGGTTTTAAGTGGTTTCTGGTTGAGATAGCGCCATTTAATTTCATTTAACCTGTAGGGAATTTGTTAAGCTATCAGATGCAACAAAAATCAGAAATTTGCATTTTTTTGAGATACCGCTTTTTGGCTTATGAGGGCAGCATAGTCAAAGTCAAACAATATATTTTATTTATTTATTTATTGACCAACTTATACTAACAGTTTAATACTACACAAATAAGTTACAGGTCTAATGTAACATAAATATAACATTGTGCTCAATATGCATATAAGCTACGCTAGCGTTTGAAACGATTCTATAATCAAATCCAGCCAAAGCAAATAACCTGCCAGCCTGTACACAGTAAGGTTCCATTCAGAATAAATAAAATACCTCACGCGGTACCAACCTAGTCTATTTCAAATAACGATAAAGCTGCATAGGTACTTAGCCTTTTTATCAGCGGACATTAACACAATTTTATTAGAATCAATTTAAATATTATAATCTAGTAAGTATAACTCAGGATTAATGCGGGCAGATTAATTCTGACATAGCAGTCAGTAACATGCAACTGATAAAACTAGTTTCAACTCAAGTAGCACTATCAATCTGGCCTGGATTTATTTAGATAACTTAGTTACTGTGCAGACAGATATGGGTTATAGCCTCCTTATTATGGGTTATATTTCTCTGAGACATTATAAGTGGTACAATGGCCTAGAAGTTTCGAGTGTTGTAATTTTAAGGGCCACCGCGTCGCCTCTATAGCAATCTTTTTATATTCCCCTTGCCTTGGGATGTGCTTTTGTCTATGCCTGTAGTAGATGTGTACGAGCCATCACAGCTCAGCGAGCCATGTGGGAAGATCAGCGCTGTTGTATTCTCTTTTTTAGGGTTCCGTAGTCAACTAGGAACCCTTATAGTTTCGCCATATCTGTCTGTCCGTTCGTCCTCGCTTAATCTCTGTGACCGTTAGCACTAGAAAGCTGAAATTTGGTACCAATATGTGTATCAATCACGCGGACAAAGTGGTAAAATAAAAATTGGAAAAAAATGTTTTATTAGGGTAGCCCCCCTATATGTAAAGTGGGAAGTTTTTTTTTTTTAATTTCATCCCTAACGTGTAATACTATATTGTTGAGTATAATCGTATATGCAAGCATTTTTTTAACTTCGTTTATATTCTACGGAACCCTACACTGAGCGTGGCCCTACACGCTCTTGGCCGGTTTTTTTAATTATTGCAACATTCTGCTTAGATATGACGCTTTTTGGCCTCTTATAGGTCTTTATTATACCTGTTGGTTTTTATTTTCGTTTCTAATCCATAGTTGTATCAATTCAAAAGTTTTTGTGACGCGCTTCTAACTTTAGAAGCGCGTCACAAAAACTTTTGGTACTTTTGCAGTCGATAGAACTTCAAATGCGAATTTCAACTTCAAAACCCTTCATTGTACAATATTGTGCAATATAGTCTGGCAATTTGGCTCGTCTTTCTTCTTTCCAACTATTTCTTTAAAATGTTTCCTTTATTCAGGGGCGATGGCACACTATTACAATAAAAACCGGCCAAGAGCGTGTCGGGCCACGCTCAGTTTAGGGTTCCGTAGTTTCCCGTCCGTCATTATACTACAAACTTAGTCCAGAAATTATTTTGTACAACTTTTTGTCTTTTTTGTACAAAAACTTGATTCCATCCAAGTTCAAAATAATTTTCCTAGAAAGTCCTTATAAAGTTCTACATTTCAGATTTTTTTCATATTTTCTAAACTTATGATTCAAAAGTTAGAGGGGGACACACACACACATTGTTTTTTACTTTTGTAGCGATTATTTCCGAAATTATTGACATTATCAAAAAATGATTTTATAAAACCCCTATTCATTTTTAAATACCTTTCCAACAATATATCACACGTTAGGGTTGAAATTAAAAATAAAATCACTTCCCACTTTACATATAGGGGGGCTACCCTAAAAAAACATTTTTTTCCAATTTTTATTTTACTTCTTTATTGGCGTGACACATATTGGTACCAAATTTCAGCTTTCGCAGCTTTCTAGTGCTAACGGTCACAGAGATTAAGCGAGGACGGACGGACGGACGGACAGACAGACATGGCAAAACTATAAGGGTATAGTTGACTACGGAACCCTAAAAACTAACAAAACAACTTCCTTGTGCTTATAAATATTTAGAACTAGATGTCAATTAAATCTTACAAATACCCTAATTAAACGCCTACTTGCTTTCACGTCGCTCGTCGCCGCTGCGGCGTCGTTTTAAATAATATAGTACCTATGATGAGTGGAAACTTAAGTGGTCCCTATCTGGTAGCCGTTGCACCAGGAAGCGAATGTTTTTAAAATAATTATAAAGTGGCCAATGATAACGTAATCACTGTAATTTTGCTTGTGTACCAACTCACTTAACAGCGCTAGATAATAGCCGGCAGGTGCATACAAATTGTTCTTATTAATTTGTCAAATCTTGAGCAAGTTAGAGATGTCGAAAGTGTATAAGTATCGATACTTTTTAAATGCCATTGATTTCTGTTAATTAAAAGTAAAAATAACATCTGGAAAAAAAGAGAATTCTGAAAAACCGATGAAAAATCTTAATGCTAGGCTTTTAGTGATTCCGAACAATCATATACAGAACTCATGGTTTTAATAATGTATTTCATATAACCGCGGAACACCTAGGTGAACCAATTAGGTGTACCTACTTACTACGGGTCAGAGAGGAATTTTTAAGTTTCTGAAGTCCAGCTTTTTTAAATTTTCTTTGTTATGTAGGTGTAGAATATACTTTTTGGCACGTATTACTTCATACACGTTATTTTTATATATATATATTGACTATAAGAACGAAGTTGTTCATAGTTGCTTTAGTAAAAGATAAAATCCGTTTGCGGACGGTTATACTTTTCAAAAGGAATATAAAACAAAGTAAAAGCTTGCTATTAATAATTCGATTAATTAGGCAAGTCGTTAAGTAATTTGATAAGCATTGGGGATTAGATTACCCCCAGCATTGTAAAGCGATCAGCAATCACAAATCCGAATTAATTAACCGACTTAGCGACTTACATTAGAGTAGGAACAGCAGGCCAGCATATTATGCTATCCCAATTTGTCAAGATTCTTTGATAGTTTTTGAACTTTGATGGTAAAAAATAGACATATTTGTACTAGATTATAAAGTAAAATTTTGTTATTTAACTGTGGAGGCTTGTAATTAGCATTTTGGTTATATTTTTGTTATTATATTGTGTTATTAGTATGTAAGCCTTCCGAAAATAAAGAAAATAAAATAATAATAAATAAATATAATTTTACAGTTTGGGTCAGCTTGATGTGCTTTAGCAATTAGAAGTCACGATTAAAATATTGTGTTGTATTGTGTATTGTGTGTGTTTGACACAATATTTTAATCGCACGCGTCCGTAGATAGACGGCGCGACATGACACTGAGGTCAAGTGTGGCTAGTTAGCCCCATTTTAACGTGTCGCTTGCTGAGCACTTATAACCAATCTACATCTTTTTACTTTATAATAACATTGCATTCAATTATGTTACTTTATGTAAAATGCTGTATCGTATTTGCATATACTTAGGTATCTTACGGAAAATTTATATCTCAAATATACGTCTAGTCATAATGAATCGTTATCACAGTGAATGTTTATACAAAATAAGAGCTGTTAACAGTAAATTATATAACGACACGTGTAAATACATTGCTCACGAGATATCTCGAGTAGGTAAACAAATAAGATGAGTATTTATTTAAGTCCTTTGGTTTGAACTTGCAGTTACTTGTTATTTTGTCTGGGTAGGTGTGTATCTTAATAAATTATAGCCGACTAGCATTTTGCTCGCGATTACAGCCGCGTGAATTTCATGTTTCCCCTCGAATAGTAACATCCCTTCCCTCCACGCTCTTGTAGTTATAAAAATAAAATATAGCCTATGTTAATCGGTGGAAATTTAACTTTCTAACGATGAAACAATTATGAAATCAATTGAGTATTTTTTTTAGTTAAACCCCAACACAAACAAAAAATGAAAAATGTCCTTTTTAAAATCTTTTTATTTTGTAACACTACAGGAAGCTTATAAGCACTTATAACAGATCTACAATGTAAGTGTTATAATTTACAAGCGGATCCAACACACTTTGTCCTGCCCAAACATTAGTTCGTAACCCGGTTTGTGAATCTAAACTATCCAGGGTCCAACAAAAAAACAATTTGACATTTTTATTTATTTAGGTAGATGTGGAGAAAGCACATGCGTGCCCATACCCTGGCTAGAAGTGATGAGGAGGAGCACCTTGTGAATTTAGTCAGTAGGAGTCTGACAGACCTCTCCGCCAGCCCCAAGGTGGAGATAATCCATGAGGATTTCCACACAAAAACAAAAATAGAAGGGTAGCTAGAAGGCCAAACACTAGTAGTAACAAAACATGAACAATCTAGCTTCTTACATTATTAAAACTTCGTACTATGCAAAGCCTAGCTCAAGGTCAGAGCGTTACCAACGAGACGCGGCCTACTGTACTTATCTAAAATGTTTAATATTACTTTTGTCAAGGTTACGTGATAATGGTTTCCTATCAAATTGTTGTATCTACAATCAATAAAATTGATCTATCAATAAATTGCAAACCAAACAAACCAATGTGAAATTTTATCGATATTTTTTTAGAATTTGAAGGTCACAGCACTAGCTAACCATAGGTAAGGGTGGATTAGACATCTATGCACAGATACGGATATCGTGTTAAAAAAATCCCGATTTCAAGTTTTTCATAATGTTCTTTTTAATTTAATCTCAAGATTTATATTTAAAGGGCTATTACACTATTCAATCTGTAGGAAACCTAACTAGGAAATCTGTAGAGATATCATCGCAGTTGGAACAGATTGGATTCGATTTAGGGTAAATCAGAGGTTCCGACCGCTTGGTTGCTTCCTAACTGTTCCTACTGAGTATCCTACAAATTGAATAGTGTATTAGGCCCTTTATCCAGGACATTTGATTGAATGGAGTGTTCAATTTATATGGAAAAATCTTATTAAAAAAATATGATTTTTATACAGTTAAATACAATAAAATCAGAAAAATACGTAAGTAGTAGGTACCTACTTAACTACAGAACTTGTGGTCATATTAAATTTTGATTATTGACTATGAATGATTACCTTCGTTATTTGTCGATAATTCACGTTTATATTAGCTACTATAGGTAACTAACACTTGGCATTTAAAGTATTTACTTATTTACTTAACACTTTCTATGCCACGTAGGTCACCGGTGACCTCAAACAATTGAATTTTTATTGTGTCTGGTAGTCTGGCAGTCAAAGTGTTAATCGCAGTTAAGTACTGAAACAGGTTTTCCATGCCGGTATCATTCTAGTGATGCAACTTACTCTAACTGTTGCAAGGATTATCAGTATGATGTAAACTTCGGTGGTAATTTGTAGGCTATGTACAGACGCCAGCACATCAAGTTACACCAATGTGTCTTAACTTAATAACAAAAGTCTATGGTTCATGTTCAATTGGGAAAATTTTACATTTTATGATAGCTTGATGTGCTGGTATTGTACAGACGCCAGCACATCAAGTTACACCAATGTGTCAAATTTTCCCAATTGAATATGAACCATGTTATTTGACATAAAGTTGAAAAACGATCAAAGAAATTTGACACATTGGAGTAACTTGATGTGCTGGCGTCTGTACAAACCAGCACATCAAGCTATCATAAAATGTAAAAATTCCCCAATTGAACATGAACCTTATACTTTTGTAATAAAGTTGAAAAATTGACAAAGAAATTTGACACATAGGGGTAGCCTGATGTGCTGATCTCTGTTGCTACAAGTTCAAAATATTTTCATTTAACTAAAAATTCAACTTTTTAGGTATTATAAATGACAAAGTTTGTGAGGAGTAGGAAAATCTAGACAAGTAATAGTGAAGTACCTAATTTTATAAAGAGTATAGATTGGTATTTCAGAATCAGAATTTACCTACAGACATAAGATGTTTATGTATGTTTGTACTGAATAATCTCAAAGACTACTGATACGATTTAAAAACCTAAATCCTTTCACCATTAACAAAGGCTATAAGTATGTTATTTTCAAAACTATGTGTTGATGGAGAAATTCACGAGAACGAAATCGCGAGCAAAATGATTGTAATAGATTTAGATATATATAAATATATTAGCAAACTGTCACTGAAATCTTTGCAATTTGATCCATGTTTGCAGACCCATCGAAAAAGTTTGTACCTACATTGATAACGGATAACAAACCGGCAGACGAGTGATTACACTGTGTAATCGCGAAATAAAAAGCTATAGAACATGTAAGTACTTCACAAAATGGCTGATAAGAAGTTTATGAATGCAGCATTAGTCATAGACAACATACGAAAAAAATAAAAAAATAAGTTTTAACAGAAAAAGAGTTCGTACCGCGTACATCGAAGGACTGGAACAACTTGCCTGCTGCGGTCTTCCCGTCCGATTATAATTTAGGTGTCTTCAAGGCTAGAGTGAATAGGCTCTTAACAAACTAGTGCGCTTCACCATCACTGATTGCATCACTGCTTACCATCAGGTGGGATTGCAGTCAAGCACTAGTTTGTAATATAAAAAAAAAAAAAAAAACTTAAATGATAATACCAGCCTGTTACTGTTCCAATGAAGGGCAAAGGCCTCTTCTCATACATAGAAGGCAAGAGCTTTGATCACCAGGCTTGCTCAAGGCGGATTGGCGATTTCAAACTTAGGTATATTAATTATATAGGGTGACTGGTAATTAGCGACTGATACTTAAGCACGTGATTGTACAACAACAATGGGTGCGGTGAAAGTAGCGGGTAAGCGTATGATGCTACACTACACGCAGATTTGGCCCTTCCCGAGGTTAGACTATCAGCTGATAGATCGAGCCGGTTCGTGCCTACTGTGATCGATCACAGGCGCGCGCGCGGGAATGTTAAACAGCGTTTTTGTTATTTTATAGTGTATAAAAAAAAAAGTTTATTTGGGAAAGTTTAATGAAATCATGAATACAATCACAAGTTTGAGTATCGGTCACTAATTACCAGTCACCATATATTATTAATCGAACTCCTGTTCTGTTACAACTTTTTTTTTTTTGTAGGTTCTCTATGATTTGGAAGTTGGATTTGGAAGATCAGGTCTCTAATCTAGTTTGATCCTAACTAAAATTGTAAATGGGAAAGCTTGTTTAGTTAGTTGTTTGTTTCCTTTTTACGTCTAAACTACTGAACTGATGATCCCGAAATTTAGCGAAAAAGTAGTTACGATACCTTTTATTCCGAAAAAAAAAACTGCTCCCGAGGAAAACAACAATACTTAACAGTTTATATGACAATAGGTGGCGCCACGAATTATGATCTTTCGAATTATGATTAAATTATTCATCTAAAAGCAGGGTATAGTCGGAATAGATTGGCAAAACCAACGAAGCTGCAGGCAAAAGTTAGTAGGTACGGGTCCCCTATGTTGTTTCGAACGCCGCTGTTTCGACACACGCTGTTGCGAATTATTTTCCCACTGCCTCACAGGTTCGAAAGCTCGTGGACTCGAATGAAGTAGTCGCGAAAGACGCTGTTTCGAAAAACATTTTCACTGCCTCATACGCTCGAATTCTTGTGATTTCGATTTATTTAGTCATAAAGTGTCAGAAAAATATTTAAGCAGTAATTAAATAAAATCAACAAATTCCGTGTCAACATCAACATTTAATATTATTATTAACGTACTGTTTTACGTTTGTTGTTTACATCGTACATCAAAAAATATTTATCTATTCGTGAGTCTCGTCATATACCTACCTATTTATAGGGTTTTATAAATGCGCAGTTTTGCCTCCCATTCCTGCCTAGATAGAATAAATGATGTAAATGTAAATAAATAAAAATAATAAATAATGCATAGAATAAACGCAACACATTCAGTTTTTCATCGATTTCAATAAAAAACCAAACGCAATCATTTCAAAATCTGAGTGTAGATGGCCACCACAAAGTATATGGTTATCTAAATACGATTTTAGATGTACCCACGAATATTGAGGAAATTAAATAAATAGGTACACCGAAAATCATTGCCGAAAATATAATAAATTAATAACAAAAACCGGCCAAGAGTATGTCGGGCCACGCTCAGTGTAGGGTTCCGTAGAATATGTAAACGAAGTTAAAAAAATGGTTCCATGTACGATTATACTACAACCTTAGACCAGAAATTGTGGTTTAAGTGCACGATATGGTGCAGATAGTAATTTTGCGGTACAAATGCGATGCTATATAGCGTTTGCCTATCTACCTGCGGAAGATATATCAAATATCTTCAGACAATTTAAAGACACTCTCTTCCCAGAAGAAGCCGAAGAAGTTACTAATTATTTTGAAGAGTACTATGTTTTAGGACGACTGATAAGCCGCAACATAGAAGACAAAATTAAAGTTTTACGCTTACAACCACTTTTTCCACCGAGCCTATGGTCTATAGAAAGAAATAACAACTTGTTCCTTCCACGTACTCAAAACAGTGTAGAAGCCTGGCATCGCCGCCGGAATTCTTTGTTAGAAAACAAGAGACTTGGACTGTATGGATGACATGGATGTATACGAAAACTTATTGAGGAGCAAAGTGTCACGGAACAAAAAATCGAGAAGATATATACCTCAGACACCTCCCAAAAAAAGCAAAGAGTTGCAGAGAATGCTATTTCAGCAATATTGAAAAAAAAAAGTACAATGAGCACGCCAGAGTTTATAAGAGCTTTAGCGTTAAGTACTCGTGTATACTAACAAATACATGTGAAATAAATTAATTTCCGAAAAATACCATTAATAATTAATACCACTTAGGTACCCAGACAATTTTTTATAAATAGTCTTAGATTTTGTGTTCAGTAGGTACTCATAGAAAAAAATGTACAGTTGAGGTACTTAATATGTTTTATTGTTACTTTGTTAATAATAATATTAAATGTTGATGTTGACACGGAATTTGTTGATTTTATTTAATTACTGCTTAAATATTTTTCTGTACACTTTATGACTAAATAAATCGAAATCACAAGAATTCGAGCGTATGAGGCAGTGAAAATGTTTTTCGAAACAGCGTCTTTCGCGACTACTTCATTCGAGTCCACGAGCTTTCGAACCTGTGAGGCAGTGGGAAAATAATTCGCAACAGCGTGTGTCGAAACAGCGGCGTTCGAAACAACATAGGGGACCCAGTAGGTACAGACGCCAGCACATCAAGTTACCCCAATGTGTCAAAGGAGAATGCCAATTTCTGCCCCAAAGTGTACAGAGATCATTGTAATACAAATACTTATAGTAAAATGAGATACGAATTTTAGAAGATAACTAACATTCCATACCAGACGTGGAAAAAAACTCACAATAAAAAGTATCATTCTTTTTATTTCACTTGAAAGTACCCTCAACATTGCCATATAATATAAACAAAGAGCAAAACAGGGTATAACTATCTTAACACATACCTGGCCTAAAATGTTAAATATTTGTAAGTTAGCGTAACTTAAAACGTAATACATTATTATTAGTGTTTTATGTTTTCTTATCCATAAATCGAACTGTAATATTGTTAGATTAATAGTTTAAAATAATCTGAGCAGTCATATTTAACATTATTTTACTTTTATTTTGGCAACACTCAAGTCTTCGATCAAACGTCAAATGTCATTATGTCACAAAATATTCTGTCTACAAATGATGCTAACCTTAATAGATTTACTTTGAAAAAGAATGCCCTCCCAGTGCTTTAAAACGAATACACTGTGTATATTAATGCCTGGAACAGATATCTACATGTTTATACCTTAATGTTTACATTAAACATAAAAATACTTTAGCCGGTAGGTACAAAAACGGTTTCTTTAAACCTTTATAACTTTTGTCCTCGACTGCTGAGCAATATGCGCCTTTTATACTTTTATTGTAGAAGATCTTTACTATTAAATTACATAGATTTCAATTATGTACAGCCTGGGGCACAGCTTCATACAATTTTTGGCATTGTCTTTTTCCCAAATGAATATGAAACTTATTCTGTTTGACAAAAAGTTGAAAAACGATCAAAGGAATAAGACACATTGGAGTAACTTGATGTGCTGGCGTCTGTACAAGATAATATCATCTTTATCAAAAATCCCAGCTAAGAAACTTGCCGGTAGATTTAGTAAAAGTCAACCCGTGCAACTTGAGTGAAGTTAACTGACAATAATTATCTCTAGCATTAGTATCTTTCACTTCACCTGCATTTCTACGGGGTGATTTTTACAGAATCGACCGGATGAAGTTTTTTTTTTTATAAGGAAGCTTAGTTCATCAGCAATTTCATCAACTGCCATCGTGCAGCCCACTGTATCTACGTAGGTAACTAATAATTTTAACTTTGCCTGTTTACACGTGTCTTCTTTATCAAGCGCTGCATAAGATATAGGTACTGCATCTATATGTTTTATGATTACAATATTTATTACACAACATAATAAAAAAAACGTGTTATCTCGTGTCGTGCCAGATTACAGGTTATCGCTTCACTGATTACGATGTGTCATTAGTAATTAACTATGTATGACAGATTTTTTCAGTTATCTTGAACAAGTTTTGGTAAAGAGATTTTGATTAACTTCCTGTTCCCATGAAGGCTTATTGATGCTTCTACGGTATAATTGACAATGTGACAGATTGTTGTTGTTGTTGATTGTTGTTGTTCTGTTGTTGTTGTGTGTTGTGGTTGTTTTTATTGTTTTTTTTTTTAAGTTTTTTTTTTTTTTGTAGGTAGGTACCTATTTTTAGTTTTAACGTGTGCCTGTGTCGTGCCAAATAAATGCTTTTTCTTTCTTTCTTTCTTTCTAGAAACACTTTGTTTTGAGCGCGACAATGTCAAGAATGAAGAAACGATGTGTAGATTCTTCAGTCGAGAATAGTCTACAATATCGAGCATTATTTACTCTGAAACTCTTACTTCTTCTGCCTGAAACACAGGTTTTATTAACCTAGTTCAGAAAAATCGCTAACTATAAATAATTATAGGTTTAAATAAATTTTCCATAAGTCCTGATTGTTAATTTAGTTAACACATATGTTGTTATTTGTTGGGTACTAGAATAATTATCTATTTAAGATTTATTTTGTGACCTTTATATGTAATGGGTACATTGTGTAAAAGATTTAATAAAGATTTGATTTTGAAATGATTTTATGATCGGCAGAAATGTTTCAACCATCAGTCACTTTGTCGATTCTTCCACCTACACAATCGTTTCTACGATGATGATGCTACGCGAACGCGTGCCATAAAGAATGATCAAATTTGTTTTCTTGGATCATCAGGAAACACATAGGTACGTGTTGATATTCTTCTTCTTACTAAATAAGACAAGAATTCCTACGTGACAAGACTTTACATAATACGTACAGACGCTTGCATATACATAATATAATTATCGTTTGTATTAATGTATGCAAATGATGTAGCATGAAGGTGTCGAAGAATTAATTTGCATGTGTGTTTGACAATACATTTTCATTGTTCCCTACAAATCAGTCGCTTGCTCTTTACTTATTTTATAATATATACTTACTAATGGCAGGTTGTTACTCTATTAAACATAATTTAGTAATGGGCCAATAGTAGCTCCCAGGAGTAGACCAATTACCGAGAAGGTTAATTACCGCCAGTGTTGGTGGGAAATGATGATGAGGCTTTAAATACATTCCTATTTTTCTACAATGTAATCTTAAGAATGACATTAACATTTAAACGCTTAACAAAATGTTTGTTTTACTTGTTGACATAGTCAAATGCCGTTGATAAACTTACAAAAAATCGCCAGCTGAACCATTTATACTTTTCACCAGTGTGTGTCGAAAGTATTTATGATTTATAGATGCTAGTGTCTCATAACAAAAACAAGTCTAGACTGGACTAATATTAATACTCGACGTCTGCATAATAGCGAAGATTAAAATCATTATTAAATGTTATATGCAAACACAAACTTAATTCGTTACAAACGAAGATTTCTGCAATGCAAGAGCAGTATATAATTTTAAAGTTCCTGTATATTTCAACAGGAAACTAGATATATCACAATGGTACAATACATGAATGTAATTATTATTTCCATATTGTTATTAAGTATATTATTAACTTGTCGGACCATAATTTGCATACATACCTAGGGTATTCATAAATTAACGGAGGTAAATAAGGATAAAGATGAAATTAAATGGTAAAGTAAACACGTGGTTATGGCCACGATTACACCCGGAACATTTAACTATAAAGTTTGTTTCACATTTGTATGCAAATTAAATTATTACAATGATGAGTAATTGCGTGCCGGCTGTAATTTATTATCACTTATGTATACACAAGGAGAATGTGCCGGTAGCAATACGGAACATAATATAATTGCACAAAAAATCATAGGTATATTTTTACAGTTTTCATTTACAGTCTTACTACTTTTCATATCTACTAGATGCTTCTGAGTAGCGATAGGAATGGGTTCGTTCGATACAACAAGCTAATGTTGCAAATTTGTAATAGCTGACGATGCGCTCGCCGGTGGCGCGGGCGTTAAAGATAATAAATTATCGGAATGCTTGCACTAGGATTAAATGTATTTTCTAAATCCTATACAGCAATAACTTCATCAAACATTTCAAAACGCGTTTCCCTTGAGATCTACCCATGCGTATTGCTATTATACATCCGCAAACAAGTATATGCTAATCACGTTAATAAAACGTTCAAATCTATAAAACGCGAGTTTCAACACTTGTATCAACACCAACATCGAAATATTAGCACTTTGTATGTTTACATAAGCTTTACTATGGGTATCTTGGCAGGCAAGCCAATTTGCTGCAGAGCTGCGACGAATGAAATTCTAGAAAATGTAGTCCCGATCAGTTCATTATTTTATTAAATATTCATTGGACCTTTATCAGAACTAAAACTAGAGTAAACCAACTAAGGATGTCAATATTGCCATCGTCGTCCTGATCATGTCATCTTCTTCCATATGCCGTCATATCCATAGTCCGAGTCCATTCTAGCCATATCACTTGTAAACGACCCATTCATCGTTTCTTTGATATTCTCTGTTCTTGTAATCCTTCACATTTATAGTCATTTAAACTTCCCCCATCCCTTTGCTGCATCTCATGGCAAATATTGATAGATTTCTAATTGAATTTCAAACTTATTAACTTTGTGTGACCCACCAAATTCATAGGTACTCAAAACTATTTTCATGCAATGGGATGATCTTCATTACACCACATTATTTTATTACTTAACTGCTAATAACTTTCTAATTAAATTCTAATCCCTCCGCTCCTCTCTTCATCCGCGTTTGATACCAATACTGTTCAAAATTTTGTAATCAAATTCTAATCCTATGCTCTAGTTTTGACGGAGAATACAGCAAAGTTGTTGAATTAGTTTGAAAACTAAATCCAATAGTCCAATAGTTCTATATAACACAGCTAGCGAAATATAGATGTACTTTAGATAGAGGTGTATCTAAAGTACAGCCACATTTCGCTAGAACCCTTTCGTTATTTTATACTTATCCATATAGGTACTAACAAAAAACAGAAGATATCGGTGAAGTAAAGCATCGTGTGGAAGCCTGGACTTAAAAATTAATTTAAATCTGAAATCGCCAATCCACCTTAAGCAAGCGTGGTGATAAATGGTCGTGCCTTCTTTGCATAAGAAGAGGTGCTCTCTGCCCTGGAGTGGGACAGTACTTAACTGGCTGCTAATTATAAGATAAGAGACAAAGACGTAAGTTCTAGAAAAGGTTAATTGACGATATTACGTTAACGATCTGAGTCGACAGCTGTTACTGATAAGGAGTGTTTACGATCTAATATTGACATAATAATATAAAAGATTAAAGATTAAAGATACCGGGCTGGTATCTGCAACTCCACGTCTAAGCGCGTATTTTGCGTATGGGCTATTATAATCTACCACGCGGGCCCAGTGCGATTTGGTAGATGTCACATGTCTTCGAACTTTTTGGTTCTAGGACATGCCGGTTTCCTCACGATGTTTTCCTTCACCGTTTTGGAGAGCAGTGGTAATAATAATAATAATATAAGGTACTTATTATGAAACAGATAGCACACGAAATTTGGCCTTCGTTTATTTAGCGCCTGTCTTTCTTGCCATAACTCAGAAGGTGCAGCGTTGGTACACCTCCCACAATGTGGACCTACAACCAACATTGGTAGAGCTATTACGACAAGAATCATTTTTTAAAGTTAATTTTTGTTCGACGTTCAAAAGTGCTTTATAGGAGCCTAATTGAAATAAATGGTTTGACTTTGACTTTGACTTTATTCTGTGATCATGTCCCCCCGACAGATTAGGTAAAGTGAATTTCCAAAAGAAGGAATATTGCACTTTTTCTTGTACCGATCCATGTGGCGACTCTTACTTAGGGGGAACTATGCCCACTGTCCAGCGATGGACGTCGTTCGGCTGTAACGGTAATTTACCTACATATTTTTGTAACAGACACATAAGGATATTATAGTTTAATTTATTAATTAGCAATTATTATAAAATAGAACATAAACGTAAGTAGGTACTTACAGCAAGTTTGGTGGATTAGGATGAAATCATTTTCGACTTTTGCTTAAAAACTATACTGTTCTTAAACTGACAGCTGACAAAACAAAGTTGGCGGGAAAATAAATAAGTGTCTCTGTCTGTGGGACACTGTGGAGTTTGCTAGTCTACTATCTTTTGTAATAACATTATAAGATTACATCAGAATTTTCCAAACTATAAATAAATTCAAAACAATATCACATCTTTGCTCACTTGATTAAAATAGGTATGTAGCAGCTGACATTTATGACATCCCATTGTTATATTGTCCATTTTATCTAAAACTCTCGCAACACCGTTATTATCATATAAATACGGGCGAATTTCATATAGGTACCAAGACAAACACTCTGGACATTGGCTATTCACAGTATTCACATGGCAACAACTTTAAGAATCACGGTGATTTCTTGTTTGAATATGTTATGTATTCAAATGTATGAATGGAAATTTCTATTCTGTGGATGGGTGTCAGTCCAATGTGTGGGCAGTCATTAATTGCAATAATATATATTTATGTAGTGTATATTTTTGTGGCATCAATAAATAAAAATGTATCAATTTCCTAGTAGGTGCGAATAGGTTAATATGGGTGTGCCAATATAAAGGGAAAACGCTCTGTTATGAGTTAATATTCACCCTAACACGGGGTATATTTTTAATTGGCAACATCTTTTGTGAATGTCATGAAGATAAAAACAAAACAAGATTCACTAGCGGAATAAGCATCTAAATAAACCCGCTATTTTTAGAACATTTAACATAATATTAATGTCGTATTTTTTAAAATACCTAACGTAATGAAAACGAGTATGCGTAATAGCGTAAACAACTTTATATTTTTTCAAGCATTTAAATATTTCTCTATAAAAAAACTGATATACAATATTTTAGTATGGTAAACCAGTATTCACTCATATAAATAATAAGTACTGTTTGCGTATCTTAGGAAACTTTTGCAGGTAAACCGATAATTACTGTATTTTATTTACAACTGGTTCTTTAATGTACTACTAATTTGAACTAAAGCTTAAGTAAGCGCCATCATGAATCATTCGGTTTTCGATACAGAATAACAAATTAAAATACTTACTCAAGACTTCAATCGTAACATAAAGGTTTACTAATTAAGAATTCGTTTCATCTACTTCATCTACGTTTGTTTTATTGTATTTTTAATATCGAAAGGTTTCACAAAAATAACAATGTTGAACTTTGTTTGATATTTTAAGTACCTCTTTTAAAGCGTATACTTTGTATTTTTCAATAGAAATTATTGTGGGTGCTGCCTCGTGGTAAACAAAAATAATGTCTATTTTCATGAATCGAATGCTAATTTGATTATTGAGCACTGAGCAGGGTTTTGCCAAGTCCACTAATAGCATCTGTCAACAACTACTTCAGGAATTTGCAACTAAATCAACAAAGTTTGCGATACACGGTCTCGGCAAAGCAATGACAGCAAGAGTAAAAATTATTTAAGCTGGTGACGTGGATATTAGTACCGGATTATGATCAAATATGGGAAAGCCGACGAAAATTCTTGCAGACAATTCATGCATGGTACCAGTATGCGTCTGTATATCTTGAATATCTAACTATACAGGGTGTAACAGAAAGGGTACATACGAAGGGCACGGAATCTCTTGGTGATAAGAAACGACATGGCAACGTTTTTATACATATACATACATAATTGTAAAGTTGAGTCCGCCGGCGCCGTCGCGCCTTCGTCGGTTAGGCAGAGCCCGATAGGTCTGTACTAGGCGCGCAGAACCCGAGATAGATATACTTGAACCTTGCCGGACAGGATTATGACCCTCATAGTGCGGTGACACGTTTGTTATGATTTTGCATTTAATAAACTGTCGATATTAAATAATATCGTGAAGTTTTAAAGTTATTAGTTGGGAGCTGAAATTTTGAGGAAAGACTCGTTATTAAATACTCTATTCACCCTGTTTGTATGTATATACCCTTTCCGTTACACCCTGTATATGAGTAAATTTATAATGCTTACCAGTTAGTGTGCACATCCTACGGCTGTTGATATCCTGCATCACTTGCCGCATCACACCGCAAAGTGCCTTTGCTTCGCCAGAAATCGACTGCTTCGAGAGCCATTCTGTCTCCAACTCCATAGATAACTACAAAAACCAAATCACACTTTAACATCAATATTGTGACACTTCTTATTTGTAATTTAGTTACACGGAAACAGGTTTCGAGATCCTGAGAGGAACCTTTTAACTTCTACTGACTTCGAGAGTTTCAACTTTGAGAATCTCATTTCAAAAGTAGATCTTTGTTTGTGACTTCTCAATTTATTCGAAATATGTCCCCATTTCTAACTTTCATCCATTATATGGTGAAGAGGATTGCGTTAGTGGATAGATGAATAATGAAAATATTGATTCGTATTGTATTTAAAGTGTAGAGAGAATTTATATTTATCTGTTATGGAAAATCTGGAAGGTGTACTCTCGTGGAATTGACGTGTTAAAAGCGACATATAATATTATGTTCTTGCATAGTGCGAATCCCCATACCAAGCCTAGTATCTTTTTGGAATCTAAGTAAAATCAGAAAAACTACCATTTACGTGTAGTATCGTTGAGCAATAAGATTTTACCATCATTCTGGTTGGGTCAGTCGGCGAGAAAGTTCAATTAGATCTTAAGTAGGAAAGAATCGTGGCGTCACATCCATTAAGAGCCATTATGATACAATTATCGTTATAAATAGCTGTTATTAAGACTACCTTCAACCTTTAGCTGCAAATATTTGATAAGAGCAAGGAAGTTAATTCACATCATGATATTATGGATTAAGCTGAATATATAGCTTAATCCAATGGGGTTTCCGGGTTTTTTACTCTCCACATATATATGCGTTCCGTAAGCAGGTACTTACACCTAGAAAAGATTTCCCTTCGGTAAGCTGTTCTTATCTTCTGGCTAGTTGGGTTCGGCTTAAAGTTTAACCATATGCAGCTGAATACCAGTGTTTTGGAGCGACTGCCTGTCGGACCTCCACAACCCAGTGTCTGAGTACCTACCCTTTGGTTAAACTGGTTGTCAGATTTTCGGGCTTCTGACTATTTGCAACGACTGTAATAGAACGAAAAAAGACAGCCGGGACCAACGGCTTTACGAGCTGTCCGAAGCACGGAGGAGTCTAGATTATGTAAAGAATGGTCACCCACCCGGACTTCCCGGACTTCGGTGAGCCTGTTAATATATAGCCACAAGCTACTCCATAATGAGCTGTTCTACCAACCAGATATTCTGTAAGCTTCTTGACGAGAGGCTCGAGATGCACTGTCCTGGCCCAGGCATCGCACACGAAGCATAGGTTGAAGTAGTATGCGTTGCGCGCGTATTTCTTGTTGTCTATCCGCACTGGGAAGCCCAGGATCTTCGATCCGAGAAGGGTTCTAGGAATAAAAGTTATATTTGATATAGGTCGTTGTTTATTTAATAATTATTATTTACTTCAAGCACACTAAAGTAAAAAGGCGGACCTTTCGTTGTTATTGTTCCTGTTGTTGTTGATGTAATAGTTGTTTACTACGTATTCTTAACATGATCAGCAAAAATTTAGAAGCGATCAAATTCTTAAAGAGGTTAGATGGCCAACTTTGTCAATGAAATACTAGTCGTTAGTTAATTTTAACAGAAAAACTTTCTTCGTTTGTCTTCATTAGTTGAATCCATTGACATTTTATTACGTACACAAACGTTAACTAGGTAGGATACAATTAATTATTAAATCTACGAACATAAAGCTTACAGGGACAATAGAAAAAGCTTGAATAGGGTTAATCAAACTTTTTCTATTGTCTAAAGTCCAAGAAACGAGACAGTGATCTTAAATTGAATTTACGATTGTCTTGTTCATTTCTTTCTATGCAGGCAGGTGCACGGACGTAAGTGGACTTGAGCGGAACGGTAGCCATTATTACCGTGTGCATTAGTTGATAGGTACCGTTCTTTAATTATTAGAAAGTATCAAAGACTTCTATAGGGCGTAATATAGACCTAAGTTAGTAGGTAAATATTTAGTCATAAACATGGAAATGAGGATGATCCATTATTTTGGATGTCAAATTCAGAGGGTGCTAACGGGACTTTATTTAAATCTCCGGTGTCCGACCGGTATCTTGCTGTTAATGGGCTACATACAGCCGCTACAGCTGAACCTTTCAAAAAGCGATTATTTATTCGCGCAACCAAAAAAAAAAGAAATGATAACAAGCAACGTGTTTTTTTGCTTGACGTGGTCCTGAACCCTTCTAGTGCGAGTCCGACTCGCACTTTTTTGTTTTTTTGTATAATTTTATATGTACAGTCGACCGCACGTGTCGATCAGTGGAATCACTTTGGCCTTGAGCTAGCTTATAAACTCTGTGTACGGAACTATAATAGAATAAGAGGCCAGCTCACACACTGAGTTTCTGTACGATTGACTTCACAAATAACAAGTTGATAATTACAATTAGACAAAAATAACCAAACTCACTTATTGTTGTTTACAAAAAAACTAACATTTACCTACAACAAGTGTTGAAAATACCTATATAGGTTAAATATTTCAAGGTTAATGGTTTTCATCGATAGGTATGCAAGGTGTTTATTAAATTAAATGTAAATTGGCGACGCGACGACTAGGTAGGTACAAGTAAATAGCGTAGGTATGAAAAATCAGTAAACGCATGAAAACAATTGAATACGGACGGTGGAATTTCAAGCTTTGTCAACGTTAGGTGCAACAGGCATGTTGTGTACATAAACAGCTTAATCTCAGTGTAGGTACATAACTAATGTTTATTTTCTACATCAACAGAAGTGGAATTGAATTTAAATTTCGACATTTTTTTACAAAATAATGCATTTTTAATTCATGATTTTGCAACTACCCGCAAAAATACTTACACTGTCAAAGTGCATCTCTGGAGTTGTACTTTTGGTATGATATAATGACTGACTGTATCAAAAATATCTTTTGATATATAATTTTCTGGCACTTGGCATGTTATCTTCGGACCAGCGGTCGGATGGAATTCACACAAAAATATACAACGAATCGGCCCTTCCTGTCCACAACCTTCGTAATACTTCACTTTGCCATCCATCGTAAACAAATAAATTTCAATCAACACATCACTCACATATTTCTATTTACACTTTAACTTTTCACAAATTAACACTTACTACGCCAAAACTTTTAACAAATAAAGTGACACACTAACATTATTTTCATTAACGTAAATAAAAACAGTTTTCACGCACTAATTAGTACACCCACTCCTTCCGCGTATTTTAATCGACTGACGTAATTCTATTGTGGTTATGTTGTTGATAATAAAAATGACGTTTCAGTTAGGTGCTGCCAGCAATAAAACTTCAATAATTGTCCTTCTTTTTCTAGGGATGAATTAAGCAGCACGGACGTATTTTAACTACCTGAATATTTTTAAATACTAAAACTAATATTATAAATCCAAATAAAATTATAACAACTCTTACACCAGGTACTAACCACATAAAAAAGAAGATCTGAATAAAGCTGCCGGTCGATTCAGTAAAAGTCACGCCGTGAAAACTTGAGTGAAGTAAACTGTCAGTGCCTAGCATTAGTAAGGAATAACAGCTCAAATCACCTTCACTACGCCTTCATTTACACGCGGTGATTTGACCAGAATCGCACTGCTGAAGTTTTATAAACGATCATGCTAATGTCACTCTTACTCATCATTCTGTCAAGCAAGTGTCAACTTACTGTAATGTCACCTAACTACTGTAAATATTTTGATTTATGTTAAGATTTACATAAGTTTAAAATGGATAAAAGATCTTGCAAAATACTAATTGCGGCGACAGGTAGCGTAGCTACCTTAAAAATACCGATTCTAATAAAATCGCTATTAGAAATACCCGAGGACGAATTAACTTATGTTTTTGAGGTTATGTTTACAAAGTATAATAACATAAATATAACGTTTTAAGGAAAATTACAAAAAAGTTACTAACATCGCCGTTATATATTTGTAGGTGCACCTTTTAGTCACCGAGCATGCGAAGCATTTCTTCAAAATGTCGGAGCTGCCATCAGACGTGAAGGTTTACGATGATAACTTGGAGTGGCAAGCCTGGAAGCAGAGGGGTGACCCTGTACTTCATATAGAGCTCGGAAAGATGGCTGACATCATGTTAATAGCTCCTCTGGACGCTAACACGCTGGCTAAAATGTCACAAGTAAGTTGATTACGCATTTCTGTAAAACAATATTAGAAACAGTGAAAGGTAACAAAATCAATGGAAACTTTAACTAGAAACAAAGCTCTATTAACATCTTTTTACATTCATATAAACATTTCTCTTATAGAATACTATCAAAAATGTAATTTATTCACATTAGGCTTAGGATCAGGACTTATTGAATGTCAATAATATGTAATGTCACACCGCACACTGTATCATTTATCATTCATTCTTTTAACTCTTTTGTTTTCTGTATTGTGTGTTTGTCTGTGTCTTTGTGTGTACTAAATAAATGTTTTATCTATCTATCTATCTTATGTTACAATGGACAGTTTCCTAAAAACACCACCTTTCACCACCATCATGATTAGTATCCATAACCAAGGTGTCTTCACGCCTAGAGTGAATAGGCTCTTAATAAACTAGTGCGATTCACCATCGTTGATTGCAGTCAAGCACTAGTTTATAATATTAAGAAAAAAAACACAAATGCACAAAACAAATTATTCCGTAACATTCCAGGGTATATGTGACAATCTACTTACCTGCACAACCAGAGCTTGGGACATCTCAAAACCTCTAATCTTCTGTCCTTCAATGAACACAAGAATGTGGGATCACCCCATCACATCACAGCAGGTAGCCTTGCTCAAAAGCTGGGGCCACATAGAAATGCCGCCGATTAGTAAGAAACTTATGTGTGGTGACACTGGTATTGGAGCGATGGCTGAAGTTGAAACCATAGTCGAGAAAATAAAATCGATTGCCAATGAGAAGTTTAATGTCACTTTCGATTGAGAAATTAAAAAAAAATGCTTTGTTATTTTCTTGTGGATTTTAAAGTTGATTAATAACTGCCACATTTTATAATGCTTTTAGGACTTTCTACGCAAAAGCTAGTTTTGGGTAGATTGGGCTTTAGTAAATTAAAGGAGTTGTATTGACAAAAATGTGACGAGATCATGCATGATTCACCTACTTCTACTAAATATATTTTTTAATACTTTTTTTGTATCATATTTTTAAATTTCACAGTGCACTTCAGTATTAATTCCACATTAGTAATTTTAAGTACTTGATAAATTCAGTACCTAATATCTCAGTAACTTCACAAATGAACATTGCTTTTGTTTAATGCTAATAACAATAGATACCTGCTTCCTTAAATAAGCAGTCATGGGACGGCTATTCATTATGTTGGTTAAAAGAGACGGAGATGTGTTCTCTGGAAATGTCATGTAGTTTTTATTAGCAGAAACTTAAATTGCATGAAATCTGGGTTAAATTAAATTAGAATCAGAATCAGAATCATAATTTTATTTGTGAAACATTATTCATTAAACAATGTTCTTTTTAAAATTTGGCTGAATCCAGATATATCTATGGCTGAATCCACACAATAACATTGATTGCGATAAGCCAACGCCACAAAGTAGAACAGTAGTTCCTCACTTGAAAAATAACTAAGCACATTGTGTTTCAAATTAATGCAACTCTAGCACAAAATACATCAACAAAAAATACTACAAGTGGGATTATAGTGGGAGGCTGGAAGAAATTCTAACGACATCTTAATAAAGGAATGGGACAAAAATCGTCAAAATTACTTCACATAATTAATGAATGCCCCCTAAGCAGGCTGTGACTGTGTGCTATGACTTACAATACAAACCACTGTGTGTGGTCAAAAGGCTAATATTTAATTTAAGCTTATTTTAAGGGTTTTTTTAGTTGTACAAAATTTTGGACCTAACACGCTATTATCAAATTGTTTTATTTTAGATTTATTTTTGGGTAAGACCAAATCTGTTTATATTTTACTTTATGGACTTTATATTGTGTAGATTATATTATTCTTATGTTATGATCATGCATAAATAGGTAGTTTTTGAGTCAGCTGTAGCCTGTAAACTGGTACTATCTAAAAAAGATGCGGGAATACTTTCCAAAGAAATCATACACCATCACAGATGTTTATTAGGCATCAGTCTTTTACTAACAACTGGGAGTAGACAAAAAGTTTTCATCCACGAAAGAGATAGAGAATATATCTAAAATGTGTGTTCCTTGTTTTACTTATTATCATTTTACTTGAGTTGTCTATTGCTCATACTGTGTCTATAGGTGCAGGATATATATTTTTTTATGCTATAAAGTAGCATATTATAATTTGAATTGCTTATTTAGTTTATAGTCATTACTCAAAATATCTACGATGTTATACGACAAAGGGGAAAGTAGATCTTTATGCAAGTGGGCTATAGATGCCAATTACTTTAAATTAAGACATGTACTTTTTTTTAATGTTGCCCCACTAAAAGAAATTCTGTATCCGTGTAATTCTGTATTCTGTGTAATTCTCTAACATCTGAACAAAATAAATTTAATCCGCTCACTTGATATTATAATAATTTCATAATGATGTCGCCTTTACGAATAAATGACACATATTATTATTTTCAAAGTTAAATAAAACCACTGTTATTTAAATGTATGTTTTATTTATTGCATCCGAATACTGTTACTAATGCTAGCGTACATGCGATACTAACAAAAACTCAGAAATCGAATACAAACATACGATAACTATACACAAAACGTTTCTATAAATTTCTACTAAAACTTAAATAGTACCCGAATACAAATGAAAGTATATACTGTATAATTATTGAGAATATTTAGATCAAAATATTGAAGGTACAATATGAAGGATATTTCAAGAATTATTTTTAAAAGTTCGTTTTTGACAAACTTGAATAAAAATGGTATTTATTGTAAAACTATTTAATACATTATAGCACTTGGAATATTTAAATAAAGTTATAATACTACGTATAAAATATTTTGATTACTTTATACAGATTAAAAAGTATTTCACAATGTATATCCCGGAAAGGACACCACATAGTTACTTACAATAAATCATCTTGAATAGGCACATACTGTTTAAATTACACTAAATTACTCAGAAATACTATTTAATAAATACAGCTTAATATAAAAAAAATGTAAAAATACAAAATACCATACAATACAATTATTACACCTAGATCGCTAAATCATTGCCAAGAAATAATAAATACAAACAAAACGCCCAACTATAATAAATTAATATTAAATCCATATCCTAAAAAGGGATAAAAAATTATAAAAAAAACTTTATCATGTTTATTTCTTGGCAACACTAAAACGATCTATGGGCTATTTTACCTCTATGGTGGGGTAAAATGGTGGGTAAAGTTACCTATTATTAAACACTTTCATCTGTATTCGGGAAGTAATATTATTCAAAATGTATAACTTGAGAAACCGTATCGACAATCATACACAAAACATATTTATAATAAGATTCAATATAAGAGCTATAGTCCACTCTTACGGTCATATCGTGTGGCAGGACACTTGTGCGATTTTGTGAAGTTGCTTTTTGATTGGGAGTACCTAAATGAAGCAAAGATGACGTATTTGGGAAGTCATCTATAGATTTCTATGGCTGCAATTCAAGATGTTGATATGCATTTGAACGAACGCTAGAAAGGAGGTGTCTATTGAGTCGACGGCAAATATAGGTATATTTATTTATTTATTTTATTTATTTGGGACAAAAAACAGTTACACATTACAATATTAATAGTTAGCTTGGGTCTAAAAACTTAAAAAACACACAAGTCACACTATTGTCCACGGAATAACATCGAGTTAAAAGAAATAAGGAAACGGACGTATACAGAAAGGGACAGTAATAAGAAAATAAAAATAAACCTAAAAGGTAAATGGAAGAAGAAGTTTAAATTGGGAAAAGGCGTATGCATATATATTTTCTAACATTTAAAATTCTCGTGTTAGACTCGCAGTGTGTGTTACAAAACTGCTTTAACGATTTTTACAAAATTTTCTGTGTAGGTATATTCAGTACCTAGGTCTCAGAATAGAACGTAAGTAATAAAAAAGAAATTAAAATAATAAATTGATTCTAAGGAGGAACCAAGTTTGCCGGGACAGCTAGTATATGTATATATGTGCAGTGTAGCATCCCATCATAAGCAACGATGATGTACAATGTTGTGTCTATTCAAATATCAATCTTATCAAAGAGAAATTTGAGTAGTTTTTTCTTCATTTACTCCCAAATCCGTAATTTCTTCCCGATGACCGTAAGAATGTGCTATAACTATATTTGTGCATGTTTACTTGTTATATAACATAACCCTGCATTGTTTTATACAACACCCGAACGCATTTTTAATAATTTTGTCATGACTTAGCGAAAGGAATACTAAAATCTAATGTGCGGATAAGCACCTCTAATTAATTAATAACGTAAGCACGAGTGCGTGGCTATTATTAATTGAAATCGCGATATAACGATAAATAAAGACCATTCATTTAATATTTTTGTCCCACTTTATGGGTTTTGAATCAAATTAAATCATTTTTATTTAGAATTCTTGGATGCTATTGTATACCTACAGGTTAATCATTTAATTGTTTTCCTTGCGTAAATAAAACTAAATGAAATTATAATCATGAAATTGTAGCATGCGATATTTTTAATTGTTACGCGCTAACGTAAGTGCTCAAGCTTCAATATATTAATTATTCACTGGATCAATTAAATTATTAAACTTATTTATAATAAAATACAATTGTAAAAGTACCGATTTCAGGCATAATATTAAATATATAGGTACCCTAAAAATTATATTGCCCGCTTACATTCTCAAGTAACTTGAGTAAATACATAATTATATAAAAAATACAATATTTACATTTTCTATTTTATGCGAATACAGTTCTGTAATTAGAACGTACACGGCAGAAAAAAAAACATATTTACAATAGTTAAAATAACTTATTCGAAAAATTAATCAGATTATTGCCAGATCAAAAAAAAAGATAATCATTCAATTGGGGTAAAGAGTTTGTATACAAAACTTAATCTAGATGGAATTGAATCGTATAAATAGTTACAGCTATAGTGTCATGTATAGACTAATATCAGGATACACATTTTAGATACAGTTTTTTCTGACCATATTGAGACGATATTAATACAAATAGAATAATTATACTGATACGACACCTAGCGGCCTTTTAGCGAATTTGTAAGAGCGAACCCACAAAGTAGTAATTTCAACTCCATACCACCACCATACTGACTGTTCTTTTCGTTTGATGTACTTGCAAACATTTAATTCAATACAAATGGCTATATACTGCTAAGAAAAGTAACAACCAGTTTATCCTTCGTATTAACCATTCCAACCCTTTCGAGGTTTAATTTGGGCCTAACTATTTTACAGGATTTATAAAAAAATAATAAAAAAACTAGGCCGCCGCAACATGTCGTATCGTGCAGTAAAAAAAATTTGAACTATCACAAGTAGGTAAAAAATGCTATATTATAAATGCGTATGTTTCATACTATATTATTACATATTACTAAAAATCGTTTATTGGTTCGTAATTATGTATATGTGTACATATATAAGGACACTGTTATTATTACCTAATCTATATTTAAAATCGAAAAAATCGCGGTACAAAACCTGTGCGTCTATTTTATTTAAAGGCCATTTTTGATCTAGCGGAACTAACTGCCCATAGCTTTTTGAACTATTTTTCTATGAAATTCTCGTAGTTTTGGTCCAATTTTTCGATTTTATGTATAAGTGACTGAGATTCATGACGCATGTCTGTTAAAAATGTTTTTTTTTCTTAAGTTTTAAAGGTAGGTACAGCTATGGGCATGTAAACCATACTAAAAGCTAAGCTTCCGTATAAAAAAAAACACGTGTAAATGTTATCGTAGCAAAATACTGGTTATCGCTAACGCGTGTGGAATGGAATGAATCGTAGGCATATCAAAGTTAGTATACTCTTACATATATTGCACCCAGTTTTCGGGGTTATTATTATTTATTAATGGCAACACTTTACGGCTCAAAATTTTTGTCTGTTCCATTGGACGTTTAACTCCGCACCTTTTAGGCCAATCACTCTACAAGCCAATAACATTTAATATATTTAGAAAAACGTTTTTAATGAGTGCAATATACGCGCAATACAAAATAGGCACATCGTTCATACGACGGTTTCGTTTTGTTTATCGAACATGGCTCTCGTGTACTTCGAAATGACTTCGTAAGTAGACTTGATGAGCTCGCAACGTTCCTCAATCTCACAGTCCGTCGGCGCAGGCGCCACTCTATACGTAGACTTCTTTCTGTTACTCTCGATATTGGCGGGAAACTCTGTCACATTATCCTCGATATTGTAGATAGTTATCGACTGTTTTTTGTGGACCATATCTAGGTCCTTGCGGCGTTTCTTTTTAATGTCTGTGTTGCACCTAGCGTTGATGGATTTCACGGCATTTTGTACGGGGGAGTCCAGTGCGTCACTGGAGTCGAGCTCGTATCATACATCCAGTTCCTCCAGCCCCTTGGAGAGGCGGTGCGAGTTGATGCGGCGCCGGTGCGAGCGGCGCACGGCGTCAGCGCGGCGGTAGGGCTCGCTCCGCAAGCCATGCAAGATGTCCTCCAGCGCTCCGTTGTACACCTCGTCTTGGTGAAGCAGCTTCTTTTCGCCGACGGCCTGAGATTTCGTTTTTAATTCGTTGATTACAGCCTCCTGTTGACAGACTGGGAATTAGTATTTTTATCGTTTCAATTTTGTTCGTATGGATGTCGGGTTCTTTACTGATTCTAATGTGGTTGCTACTTTTAAATTGGCGGGTAAATAAAAAACATGCTTAGAGCTACAAATTTGGATATGAATAACTCTTAATCTACATAAAACCAAGCCAGGGGTAATTAGTTTTTTTTTTCGATGTAATTAAGGTTGGTTTTGCGGGTTTTCTATCTACTTTAACGGTCTTTTAACCAGAGAGCCTAGAATATTTAAATTAGGAATTAAAATCTAATTAGAAAACAAGAAAGTGCAGTTTTACTATTAATAGGAGCGAATATGTTTGTAGCACTAAGTAATAAAATGTAGTAAAAGGAAGGATTTCAAAACTACTTCATTATACTTAATTATAAACGATAATAATTAGCGTAGTAAGTAAACACATTCCCTGTTAAGTCCATGCAAGTGCAGCGTTAAGATAAAACACATATTTACACTCAATTTTCTTTTTGAAAGGTCGTCGAACTCGGAAGAGTTGCCAGACTAAATAATATTTACCAATTTTTGGAGAATTTTGGAACGTGTCAAAGAAAAGGTCTCATAAATTCATTGTTATATTTAACATGCAAAATGGCCTCTTATTTTGTGGCATAGAACAGCTTGCCTTTTGTCCGACACGCATTTTATGCAAAATACTAACTAAATGCATGACAACTTAATAAACAAAACTAAGGTAAAATAAAAAGAGTGAATCCTTGTTCTTAATTTTCTTAAGAAAGTTCTTACATTTAAAGGTACTTGACTCTGTTACATTTTGCCAGTGAGTAAAGTGCAGTTGCAGTCCTAAGATAATACAGTATTTTCTACACTCATATCGAACGCTTCTTATTTTTAATTACTAAATATTTTAATAATTTTTAATGTCAGACATTAATATGTTTAATGGAATACTTTCACTAAGAAAACTGATAACGTTTTTTTCTGTTACTATACAGTTTTTAATTATTTGAGTGTTATCTGTGGTGAAGACTGCTTTAAGAAGCGTACCCTCACCGAGAAATGTTGGATTTGGCGCCAAATTTATGATATGACAGTAATAGTTCTGACGCAAGTGCATACTATCAAGTGTATGAAACAGCACATTACAAGTATTATTAAAACATAAGTGTAAGTTACCTATAATATTAAAATACTGCTGTCTTAGTATAGATCCCGCTATAGAACGACCTTCACCGAGCTGGTTAATGGATGAAACCTATTTTATATTAAATTTAATATGTCAATAAATATATTGCTTATGGGTTGCCTAGAAAATTTCAGTCAATTTGACACATTGTTCTAATCTGACATTATGCTGAGCTGAGGCCCTTTTAAAATAATAATCTTTGTATTTTATGGCTTTAAGGTGTTTTTATTTTGCTGTAATGCCAATAAACGCATTTTTCATTCTTTCTTTTTTTTCCAACATCATAAATAATAATCCGACTGTTGATACGGACTTATTGTTTTGGTTTACAACCTCAAAAGTAAGACAATCTGTGTTGGTCCTATTTAGTTTACCTCTCGCTCACACGTATTCGCTGCAAGTGAAAGGTATATAGATCAGCTATTTCTAAACTTAACATTACTCCCATTCCATGCAGCATATCACAAACACAACCTGATGTACACCCGCGAAAGTTCCCTTTTCAACTTTATTGCTAAATAAATAAGAGCGAAAATTCGGCCACCGGGAACTACCTCGTTTGTGCCTACAAAATAGAGACTATATTTCTTAAGCATTTTTTTATGGATATCATGCACTGAGATGTACTAATGTTAAGAGTGTTTTGTGCAATATTGTGTTATTACCGTAATACCGTTTACTACCCATCCAACAACCAGGTTTTATAATACAACAATTCTCCAACTCCATAATAACACTTCTATTTTAGGGTTTAATCTTGTTCTTTATATTATTTTGGGATCAAACGAAACTCGATCAATTTCTAAATGTGATTGTATAGTGAAATGAAAAGCTCATTTTTATGATAATAAACTGGGGCTCATTACAGACGCCAGCTCATCAAGTTTTCCAAAATAATAAATTTACTCAATTGAAAATAATCCTTATTATTTTTAAAAATATTGAACAAATTTGACTGATTACAGTAGCTTGATGTGCTGGCCTTCCAGACCACATGTATGCTTTTACGCGTGTAAGAGCCAGCGCACATCTGGCAAGGCGCGGCGCAAAGCGGTTTTAACTGGTAAACAATTATCAACCTCGCAGTGGATGAAATAGAGTCGAAAATAAATATACTTCCAAAAGCATCAATGCCGACAGACATAAGCGGATTATTTTCGACTTTATTTTGACAGACGTAAAACGTGCATTAACGCCTTAGAGCGCCTTATTGTGTGTATTTCGAGGAGAAAAAAATGCCCTCTACATAATATAGACATGCTAGTAACCGATTTCGTTATTAAGGGGAATAAACACTGCCATAATAATCTACGATCATAAATATGACAGGTTACACCACTTAGCCCACCTATTCCAAAAATACATACATATTAACTAATTAATAGAAATTCATTTGACCCAAAAACAGTATCCGAACTAGAGTAGTGAATACCCGTGCATAGACACACCTCTAAACCTCCCATAAATATCTAGAAGTCTAGACCTAACCCTATCGTGGTGAGGGTTACTATGGTCGTGTGCATGCTAGGCGCGTGGGGGTTATAAACCAGTCCAGACTTGCCCCAAAAACATGCTGAATCTTTCTCATAGTCATTAGTCACACTATATGGCCCAGTATTGGTGTGTAATAGCAGTAGAAGCCCTTTTGAAGATTTCCATGTATTTTTTTAATGGGGTATTTGAGAAAAATTTAGGTTTTAGTCCGTCATCTAGATTAGGTACAGACGCCAGCACATCAAGTTACCCCAATGTGTCAAACTTCTTTGATCGTTTTTCAACTTTATGCCAAACAGAATAAGGTTCATATTCAAATGGGAAAAATTTACACATTGGGGTAACTTGATGTGCTGGCGTCTATACAAGAAAATATTCGACGCATATTTTTTTATTTTTGAAATTGATGGAAAACTGCTTTCAGATTAAGCGCATTAAAGTTGAGGAACAACTTGTAACGTCATTATCTAGTATAAACTGTACTGGCTAGTGACGTCATGCGACATTTTGACTCGATGTATCGCCGTTATTTTTGATTACGAGAAAAAATATGTGTCGAATATTTTCTTGTAATCTAGATGAGGGACTAATAATTTTCTGTTAATTTTAAATCCTGCACTGTGTCTTTTACTTAAACTGTGATAAGTTTCGTGCGAGTCTATATATGCGATCGAGTTGATGTAAACTTTAATTTGTACTGAAGCTGAATAAGCGCCATCTGACAGCACACTTATTATTATTTATTTAATACTTCAGGTACACTAGTGTACAGGCCGACTTAATGCCATAAGCATTTTCTACCAATCAACCTTCAGATAAAGCAGGGAAAATCACACTTCTCCTTCACTTTACCTAAATTGACACAGGAAGACTTTTTAAAGAATATCATTCCTAGTAGATGGTGTCTTGTGATAGTAAAACACATGAAATAGACCTAAACAGGCGTTAAATTTTCAGAAAATAATTTGTGGATACCTTTAGAATTTATTTAAAGAAAATATCTCTTAAAATATGTTTAAAAATGCTGTGATGTTTACAATAGACAAAGTTACTTCCAGCAAGAATTTGGATACTGTGCAAGTGATTTCATTTGATTGGTCACAACTTCTTAGTAAATACTAATTTATATTGTAATGATGTAGCAGATTGTAGCATGTTAAGAATAAAAAAAACAATTAATTGTATACCATTAAAACCTACAATTAATAACTTTTGCCAGCCTTATCGCTCAAGGTGATCTCTTACAGACAACCTTTTAATAGACTTTAACGTAGACTTTTTTTTGTATCTATGGGCTTGATAAAAAGGAGAAAATATAATATGTATGTATGTCTTCTTATAATTTTAGTGGAGATATATTAGCCATCTACGACCATTACACACCAACCGTCCCCACCCACTGTGGTTAGTACACACGCACACTCAAGTGTTCCCCCGTCAGTGTGAACTGGACTTACTCCTATAAGTTAGGCCTTTAGCCTGGGCCCGGGAGGTCTACACGGGCTCTAGACTGTGCCTCAACTGTGACAAGTGTTGCTGCAATAGGCCTGCGCTGACGGCCGCGTAGTTAAACCTCTGTGAGAAAGTTTTCGGTGTTACCATCACCTACTACGATATTTTTTTTGGTAGTTTTTTATGTGATTAATATGGCAGCACCGGTGTGTTTGACATTAAAAGTAAATTCTGCGGTTGGTTTAAAACTTAATTTGATGTGTCTAACTATCATTTGAAGCAAGATTAGCATGTATTTTTTTTTTAAATAGCTGATTAAACGGTTATTCAAATAATTAAGTTAATTTTCTACCAGTGTTGCCACATTAAACGTCAAATGTAATACCACCACCACCACTAAATAGCATGTTATATCATGTGTTTCAATGTATAATGTTGTCTACCTGTCACCTCAAGTAACAATATTAATGCACATACTCACTCACATCTTTAAGTAAACAGATAGTAAGTGATATAAAAACAAACTGGTTTTCTTAATCACCTTTAAAAAAAAGTTACTATAACAAAAACAACATAAAAAAAAGAATGGCGCTATGGTTGTCAATTGGGTGAAAATAATTGACAGTACAGTAGTAGAATTTGATTCAAAAGTGACTAAAGGTGATTAGGAAAACCTCAAAAAGTAAAAAATAAAAAACAAAATTAGTGGAAAATATGAGTACATTATGTAGAAACAGTCGAGTCACGGCTACTGTAGACAGAATGCATCAATAAAAACCTCAACACTTTGATTAGCTTTTGCTTTGCTTTATTTCAATCCTACTAATATTATAAACGCGAAACGACGCGCGTTTGTGAGTATGGATAGATGGATGAATGGATGTTTGTTACTCTTTCACGTAAAAACTACTGAATGGATTTTAATAAAATTCGGTATGGAGTTGGCTGACACTCTGAAATAACACATAGGCTACTTATATCCCTGTATTCCCACGGGAATGGGACCTACACGGGTCAAACCGCGGAACGCCTTAAATAAAGGAGATGGTCAAATGTTGTTCTTCATTGCAAAGTATGTTCAGATGTACACCAATGTGCTTTGCCTTATTATGAAGCTTTCTTATAAGTTGCTCAATTATTATTAAATGAATTTATCCAACATTATGTCATAAGTTAAACTATACTCATTAGTGATTGATGTGCAATTCAATTTTGTGTGCAATCAAAACGCAGGACCAATACTGTTCAACTCCTCATAGTTTGTCATATCTACGGATTTTCTTTAAGAACACATGCGTTCTTTTAAAATTGCTGTAATCAAAGTGTTTTTGGTTTTGAACTCTACAACAAAATTTCTGTCCATTCACCTTGGAAGCGTTATGTAGAGCCATCGAAGCGAATCTAACAATGTATGCAACATCGAGTTTTAGGAGTTAAGCGCTGCTTATTGTACTGTGATTCAATATTTTTATTAGAAGAGGTGTATTTACAACTATATTAAAATAATGTAGCTATCTGAAATATACATTATTAATATTGGCATTGGATTTCATTGTGACATTCCATGTTTTCAACTAACGTCACTGATGATTATTGAGAAGATTGTATTCTAGATAATGCATGGGTTTTTTGAGGCCTATTAAATATATAAAAAACACTGCCCGTCTGACTGATGTTAACGTAAACTACATTCGTTCAATATTATTCAGAAGTTGACTTGTAGACAATTTCTATGGTATTAAGTTCGTCACTGTGTGTGTGTCAAATTTCTTTAATAGTTTTTCAACTTTATTGCAAATAGAATAAGGTACATGTTCCATTGAGAAAGACAGTTTTTGGTAGCTTGATGTGCTGGCGTTTATTATTGTTAAGTGTCTTTGGTACTCCAAAAAAATAGAAAAATACTCGTTTTCTATTAAACAAAATCATAGTAAATAATTCGAAAAAATCTCCCAAAGTCATCGAATCCAGTCCTACACAGCGCTTATCTCCGTCTACACAGCCCATCCACACGACAATCGCCTTTACTCGTCCACACACAAGGTGTACAATCGCATACCTGTTGTTTCTTCTGCATGATCTTAGTTTTGTTGGGGTCGACGTGTTCTGCTTGTTGCGCGGCCTGCTCCAGCCGGCGACGTTGTTCGTTCTCGCCATCTGCTTGCTGTAAAGAGAGCTCGGATTAATGTAGCTTGTTGATAATAATAAAACAATACTGTTACTAACACAAGATCCACAAAACGCCATCTAGAACCAAACCAGTGAGAGCTTGTGAGCTTGTTGACGCGCACGGGCATACTGAATACTGATACTTACCTACATGTCAAATTGACAAACCTCTTGAAAATAGACAATTTACGAAAACTATTCCCTATTAAAAGAAGACAACTACCATTTTTTTAAGAATCTTTACTGTATAAATCATGTATATTTTATTGTGTAAAAAATAGCTTAACTATATCACTATGGGATCAACTAGGAAATCATGAAAAAAAAACAGCTGAAATAGACTACAAATTTTAAATGAAACTTAATCAACTTAAATGTATGAAACAGATGACTTTTTGTTGGATTTGTATTAAAGTACAGACGCCAGCACATCAAGTTATCCAAATGTGTAAAATTTTCCCAATTGAATATGAACCTCATTCCGTTTGACATAAAGTTGAAAAACGATCAAAGAAATTTGACACATTTTGGTAACTTGATGTGCTGGCGTCTGTACAAGCCCGAGATAAGCCGCAGACCGCAAACTGCACAGATCTCTATAAATCTCTATGAAATTTAGGCCTGCAGCTGCGGTGCACATCCTGGGGCCGCAGTGTTGCGGAATGAATGTTATAGAGATTCATGGGCACTTGTGGTCTGCAGCCCATCCCAGACCTTTAAATTATTTATTTAGTTTTATTTAAAGCCTCTTTCAGACGTTAACATAATTTGTTTTATAAATTTATTTGTTCCTATATAATTATAGTTTTATTTATATTCTGTGTGCCCTTTGGCAAAGGCCTACTCCAACCCCTTCCAATCTTCTCTCTCCCGCGCCAGTCTAGTCCAGAGTTTTATAGCTATTTTAGCAATTTCATCTTTAAATTAATAGTGTTTAAATTAACGCTGGCAGTATTACCTTGAACGCCCTCGTGAACCTAACGAGCAGCGAGAAGAAAGCGTTGGCGTCGCAGCCGCGCGGCGCCTCGCCGAAGTACTCCACGCACGACGCGAACGAGTCCTGGAAACACACAAACGTCCAATACATCAAAATCCTCTGATATTATTTCAACTTTATTACAAAGTTATAAGGTTCACGATCGATTGGGATAATGGGCTATTTTAGTTTTTAGTCCCTCATCTAGATAACAAGAAAATATTCGACTTATATTATGTCTTTTTCCGCGTAATCAAAAAATGACGGCAATACATCGGAGTCAAAATGTCGCATGACGTCACTAGCCAGTACAGTTTATACTAGATAATGACGTTACAAGCCCCCTCTCCTCAACTTTAATGCAATTAATTTAAGCAGTTTTCCATCAATTTGAAAAAGAAAAAATATATTCTTGTAATCTAGATGAGGGATTAAAAACTGAAATTTTATATCTTGATGTGCTGACGTCTGTAGCTCAACATTGTCGTGGGTGGAATTCAAACCCCATGACCTCCGGCATAGCAGTCAGGGTCACTAACTACTAGACCAACAGGCCACTCCAAGTCAAGCATTATGTTTATGTGAGAGTAAATGTGTGTGATGAGTGTATTTTATTTTTAATCTACAGTACCTTTATAAGAGGAAAAACTTGAGAGGTGTCAACGGACACCCAAGGGATTAGTGAAGGAATGGTAAAGTTCCTTCAAGATAAATCGAAAGGAACTTCGTTCCATCCGGGTGTCCTCGTTACAACTCCCGGTCCTAATGCTCTCTTTCTCTCCCTCTCTCCCTCCCTCACTCTCCCTCCCCATCCCTCTCCATCACCTCTCCCTCCCCACACCCCCTCCCTCCCCCCTACCCCTCTCTTTCCCTCCCCTCACCCTCAACAACTGGCACACACACAACAGAGAAACACGCGTACGCCGCACGGCCCACAACTACAGCAAAAAGTGTCGTTACAACTTTTTGTCTCAATTTTTTCCGTCAAGCCCTCTTTCGAAACTCGCGATAAGGAACTTCGTTACAAAAAATTGTATTTTTGTGTGACCAATTTGAAAAATCTTACACCGTTAGGAAGCTTTTAGGAAGCTGTTAGGAAGCTACACTATCCCCGGGTAACATTGCCTACTTTTTACCCCTATATTCCCACTGGAATGGGCTAGTGATATAATAAACTAGTGCCTATGATCCTACCTCCACATGTAGCATGATTACTGTAGAAATGGATTTCTTCTACAGAAGAATCGACTAAGAGACAGATTGTAGCAACATTTTTTTCGTTTGGAGCACGACAATGTCAAGAATGAACAGAAGAAATGTGCCGATTCTTATGTCGACATTAGTTTACAATATCGAGCATTATTTGTAGAGATGGGTAGCGAATAAGAGATAAAATTGAACTAGCTCTTTAATTACAATCTAGCTCTCAGTCGCTCAGTCGTTCACGGAATAGCTCACTAGTTCATTTAGCTCAATGGCTCATTGACTTGACTCTATACTGTATACTACTCATCACTCTGTGGCTTTGCGAGTTACGAACTTACGACGAGTGATACCGACGAAACGCCGACATTAGCGACATCCGACAATACCCGAACTTCCCCGACGAACAGGTGAACGATTTCACATGTCGTTCACTGACTGACTCTTCGGCTCAATACGTCATTGTAAAATAACTCTTATCGTCATTGTTTTAAAAGAAAACTGCTTTACTGCATATTGGCTTTCATAATTGTATTTATTTGTAATAAGAACAAAACAACCCAATAAATCTAATTTTATTTGTGGCTAGCAACAGTCCCAACTAAGTTAAATGAACTAAAGACCTTCAAAGATTTGAAAGAGCCATTGAGCTATTTGTTTCGTGTTTTCGTTTGACTTGCGTAAAGTGGCGCGGCTCAATTTGATCTGTAGCTCGCAAGTAAATCAATTGAGTCCAAGAGTTAAAATAGTTATTCGGTGAGATAAAAAGCTAAAAGAGTGATATAGCTCTTTTGATCAAAAGAGCCGTATCTCTCTTTTCTTTTTAGTGAGCTACATTTCGCATCTCTAATTATTTGTTCTATAATCGGTAGAAATGTTTCTACAATCTGTGGCTTTTTCTTCTGTCTCCGACCAGGCTTCGCGTGCTGATAGTAAGCAGTGATGAAATCGCAAATGTAAATAAATACCTGTGCATGTTTTGTCTCTGCCCTCAGCCGCCGCAGTTTATCAGCCGCGTTGGCTAGGAAATCCCGCAGCACGTGAGGGGATGCCCTAAGTCCGTCTCTTGCTTCAGCCTCTCGCCTCACAGCCTCCATGCCGCGTTCTAACTCACACACATCTCCTGCAACGTTCTCCAGTGAAACTGTAAATAGGATAAATATAGAGATTGAATTATGATGCGTTTGCTTTAAGTAATAAGGTTCAATTCGAATGAAATCTGCAGAGAATACTTTCGAGGTTACTTTTTCTACTCTGCCGAAGTTTTAATGAAATGTGAATGTTGTCAAACAAAATTAGTTTATTCAAATAAAGCTGAGAAACTACGCTTTTCCAACGTCGCCTAAAACGCCCGCCCTTCACTTTACTAATTATTTTACTAAATATAAAAATAACTCTGTATCTAGGTAGAAATAACGTTTAACCACATTTTTTTTTAATATAGTCCAACTGACTTGATTAATAAAAAAAATGTGGAAAAAAGTTGAGGTATTTGGTATACCTCAACTTTTTTCCACATTTTTTTTATAAGAAAGTTTAACCTTAATCAGAGTATTTTATAAAAAGTTTCACATGGTCGTACAGACGCCAGCACAGCACGTCAAGTTACCCCAATGTGTAAAATTTTCCCAATTGAATATGAACCTTATTCTGTTTGGCATTAAGTCGAAAAACGATCAAAGAAATTTGACACATTGGGGTAACTTGATGTGCTGGCGTCTGTACATAAAAATATATTTATTCTAGTTTGCCCTGTCCTCGTTATAATCAATTAATTAGTTTTTATTATGTATGCACACAACATTTCATAAGAATCGGTCAAGCATATTCAATTGGGAAAATTTGACACATTGGGGTAACTTGATGTGCTGGCGTCTGTACATGTCAATTTTAAAACGTATTTATACATGTCGACTTCAGAACATTGACCATTTTTTAAGCAGCTTAAAATTACTTATAGCCATAGATAATAACAAAAATAGTCTCACCTTGAGCAGCCTTATCAATATACAACAGCTCAGTATCAAAGTTCATCAACTCAGGGAAGTTCTGTCTTATCGTGGCCACAATATAATGCAGCAACGATATTCTCTTATCAGTCGACTTAGTATCCATAAGCGTATCTAAAGACTGCAACTTGAAGCCATAAGCAGGCCCCCTCTTACTACTATTCAAGTAGTTACCGAACGCTAGAATAATTTCCAATACATTGCGAAGTTTCGTTGAAGATTTGACTGATGAAGACCCGGATATAATGGCATGGATTTGAGGAGTTATCAAGTGGATATTGTCGAAGAAATTGCCCATGTAACTCATGATGGCGAGCTTCGCTGATATCCGTTCTACTTTGGCTAGTTGCATTAGGAATTTATCTTCTTCTGTTAATTGGTTAGTTGGTTTTTTCTCTGCGACGTATTCTTTGTAGGCCTTCTGTTCAGTTTCTGTCGGCACCATTCGTTGTAGGATCTCGACGCTTTCTAGTGGCAGTTGTTTGAGGTCCAGGTTGTTGACTGCTGCCATCACTTTTTCAACTGGCGTATCGAGTTTTCTTCTTGATATTGCTGTGAAAGAGAATGTTTCGTTAATCTATGTGTTTTTAATAGTTTCTAATAACATCAGATTTAAAAACCCTCTGTCTGAGAGAAAACGACACTATTAGAAGTTTATGATGACACAGGGGTGATACGCAAATACTAGAGTTTAATAGGGGCTTGCGGAAGCGCTTGCTGGGGAAGGAGGCGAGCGTGTCCTATGTTACCTATGTTCCTGAGGCGTGTGTGTTCCAGCAGCGACACAGTGTCGGGCTTGCGGAAGCGCTTGCTGGGGAAGGAGGCGAGCGTGTCCTATGTTACCTATGTTCCTGAGGCGTGTGTGTTCCAGCAGCGACACAGTGTCGGGCTTGCGGAAGCGCTTGCTGGGGAAGGAGGCGAGCGTGTCCTATGTTACCTATGTTCCTGAGGCGTGTGTGTTCCAGCAGCGACACAGTGTCGGGCTTGCGGAAGCGCTTGCTGGGGAAGGAGGCGAGCGTGTCCTATGTTACCTATGTTCCTGAGGCGTGTGTGTTCCAGCAGCGACACAGTGTCGGGCTTGCGGAAGCGCTTGCTGGGGAAGGAGGCGAGCGTGTCCTATGTTACCTATGTTCCTGAGGCGTGTGTGTTCCAGCAGCGACACAGTGTCGGGCTTGCGGAAGCGCTTGCTGGGGAAGGAGGCGAGCGTGTCCTATGTTACCTATGTTCCTGAGGCGTGTGTGTTCCAGCAGCGACACAGTGTCGGGCTTGCGGAAGCGCTTGCTGGGGAAGGAGGCGAGCGTGTCCTATGTTACCTATGTTCCTGAGGCGTGTGTGTTCCAGCAGCGACACAGTGTCGGGCTTGCGGAAGCGCTTGCTGGGGAAGGAGGCGAGCGTGTCCTATGTTACCTATGTTCCTGAGGCGTGTGTGTTCCAGCAGCGACACAGTGTCGGGCTTGCGGAAGCGCTTGCTGGGGAAGGAGGCGAGCGTGTCCTATGTTACCTATGTTCCTGAGGCGTGTGTGTTCCAGCAGCGACACAGTGTCGGGCTTGCGGAAGCGCTTGCTGGGGAAGGAGGCGAGCGTGTCCTATGTTACCTATGTTCCTGAGGCGTGTGTGTTCCAGCAGCGACACAGTGTCGGGCTTGCGGAAGCGCTTGCTGGGGAAGGAGGCGAGCGTGTCCTATGTTACCTATGTTCCTGAGGCGTGTGTGTTCCAGCAGCGACACAGTGTCGGGCTTGCGGAAGCGCTTGCTGGGGAAGGAGGCGAGCGTGTCCGTGTCCGTGTCGAGCTGCGGACACGCGCCCCCGATACGGAATTTCTCTTCGAACTCTGTAAAGTTTATCCTTCTCCGGGGTCGCTCTTCGTCGAGCTCGTTGAAGATTGTTCCTCGGACCTGCGAGATGAAAATGTTTAAATATAAAAATATTTCACAACTTTGTCCATCCCCATCTAGTCCCAAACTAAGCAGAGCTTGTGTTATGGGTACAAAACAACTGCTAAACATACTTGTTTATTTCTAAATATATACATAATATAGACAAATTTTACCCGGACACAGAACAAATGATTGTGCTCATCACACGAACATTTTCCTTGGTGGGAACCGAACCCACAATCGCAGGCAACTAACAACTAGACCAACAGGCCAGTCAGTTTGGAATTAAAAGGATTAGAGGAGGATTTTTTTGGAGGATTTACTGAATTTGTATACGTTCAATCGCGCGGATAACTTCAACACCGCGATGTAGGATGTCAGTCTTTAGTTCGTATGTGGCGATATAGATGTCGCTACAAAGGTTTACGACCAATGACTACTGCTTGCTGATGATTGTTCGCTGTTTATATTTTCTCCCCTAGGTCTTTTATGAGAAAACATGACACAGTCTGTTTTATCCACGTTACTCTGGAGGCCCCATCTTTTGTAATAATCGATTATTAACTCCGCGGCCCATTCTGCACGCCTCGTGGCACGGTTTGATTTTTCCTCTGCGTTAAAAATACAGAGGCCATCTGCATATTGAGAGAGCATCCGACTAGCAATTTGTGGTATTGGTATGTCGGCAACACATAGGTTGAAAAGTACGGGTCCTAAAATCGAGCCCTGTGGAACACCGTGTGAAATGTTTTTCTGTTCCTGTAGTTGTTCTGAATCTGCCTTTGGTGGTTCTATTAGATAAGTCATTTTCTATTATGTTAATAATGTTATTACGGGCTCCTGCTTCGTAAATTTTCTTTATGAGACCTCTATGATTTAAGGAGTCAAATGCCTTGCTAAGGTCAGTTGATATCATGGCAACACTGTCTTTTCTCTAAAGTATCTGTGTCTCTGTGATATATTGGCCAGTCCTCAATATCTGTGTTCCAGTGCATTTTACAATAACCTACAATTACTGACGATAAAATTATAAAAATAATATGAAACTGACCTGATTAGGTTTGAGCGCGATCCAGTTGAGCGTTGGCAGCTTGTACTTCGTATCCACCTTCCTCTTTATAGTCATGGCATCTGTGTGCATCGGTGGGGCCATCATACCGGGTGCGGGGGGCGCGGGGGGAGGGGGCGCGGGTGCGGACAGCGGCGGGGGAGGGGGCGGGGGCGGACATGGTGCGGGGGGTGGCGGGGCCGGCGCGGGGGGAGCGGGCGGCGGGGGAGGGGGCGGGGACTTGAATGTAGGCGTGTCGCCGTTCTGTAGGGGAGGTGGGGGGAGGTGACCGTTCGCCGTGCCGTTGCACATCGCGTGTGTTGATATAGCACCCACTGGGGAACAGAAATAATGTCAAATTAGTAAGTGTGAGAGCAAACAGTACGGGTAATTAAAAACCCCGAAAGTCTGTAGCCCAGCTCAATCAAGGGGTCTCGTGTCACCCAGATACCGATTCTAAAAGTCAGATAGGCGCTATAGGTGAAATACTGGTACTCAGTTGCATCCGTTAGGACTTGAAGCTGATATCAACATAGTTGAAAAAAAAAAACAAAAAGGAAAGGGCAGGCAGACTTACAACAATATCGAGTAAACGGGGAATCTAACAAAACCTTAAAAGAGATTTTCACATTAATGCGAAATGTGGGAGCACTTCGCCAGGTTAAATAAACATCAAAGATTCACTCAATATTGTAAGCATAGGCTAAGCAGTTTAGGTCATTTAGGTCAATCACAATAATTGTGGCAATTACCAGACGCGTTGCTTATTTTATATCACCTTGTACCTATCTCAGGATAGCTGTTTTTTTTCGTGGTACATCGTCCTCACATATAATCTGATTATGTATACAAATACTGTAAAATCTATTTTAAAAGAGTAAGTATGGAGTTTCTTGCACATTCTTCTCCATACGAAACTACCTTTTGGAATGTGCAACTAGAATCATATTCGTTTAATTTATTTGTAAGTCTAACGTTCAAAAGTGCCAGTTTTCAGGCCTAATTGAAATAAATGATTTGACTTGACTTGGCAGATACGTACTGGAGGCTCCCCTGGGCAGTGACTTGGTGAGAGACTCCAGTTCCTGCACCTTGGACTCCAGCATCGACTGTCGGTTGCGCGAGTCCTGCTGCGCGCGACGTAGCGTCGAAACCTGGAAAAATATGTTACTTTTGAAATACAAAACCAGCCAAAAAAACTGTACCGTTAACCGTACTGCACAATTTTTATCTATTTACTTTCATCCTGGCAACTTCCGGGACAGTTATTAATATACAGGGTGTTTTTGAAATCAGGAGTTGCATACAAAAGTTAAATACCTACTCGACCAAAATTTATGCAACAGCTAATTTTTTTTTTGCGATTTCTTAGTTGGTCTCATAATGAAAGTTGTTCATATTCGTTTGGAGAACAGCCTGTGAAAATGTTGCCCATGATTTTTAAAACAGCCTGTAGAAAAAGAAGAGAAATCTACTACATAATACTATCTTCTAAACTAATTATTATTTATTATTATTATTTAGCATGAACTGTCCCACTGCAAGGCAAAGGTCTCCCTCCATACCTTCTATACGTCGCGATTCACCGCCACCTCTCTCCAATAGGCTATTTGACAAAATTTTAGTTTTTAGTCCCTCATCAAGATTACAAAAAAATAATCGACACATATTTTTTCTTTTTTCACGTAACCAAAAAATAACGGCGATGCATCGAGTCAAAATGTCGCATGACGTCACTAGCCAGTACAGCTTGTACTAGATAATGGCGTTACAAGCCCCCTCCCCTCAACTTTACTGCGTTTAATGTAAGCAGTTTTCCATCGATTTGAAAAAGACAAAAATACGTGTCGAATATTTTCTTGTGATCTAGATGACGGACTAAAAACTAAAATTTTGTCAAATGCCCCATTCTCAAGGAAGACATCCAGGTCGTCTCTAAACTGATTAAGTCATAATTCGATTAATTTAAGTGGAGTAGTATCATCTCACCTCCTCAACCACTTGTCTTCTGTCTTCAGCTAACTGGTCCCGCTCTGCTCTCGCTGCTCGCAAATCCGACTCCAATGTTGCCAGCTTCGCTATTGCTTCTCTTTCTAACGCCGCCATTCGTTCGTGAGCCTGTAAAAATGGAAAAAAAATGTAAGAAAGAAAGAAGAAAAACCATTTATTTTGGAAAAAATAATATTAACAAAATAATAGAATTGTTGTATGTAATTAATTAATATGTAATTGTATTGTATTTTTGTAAAGTCACTTATTTTCATTAAAATTTTGCACTGTAGGTAGAGATAGAATTTTCTCCTTTATTTTAAGTCGGTTAAAAATAGGTTAAATACATCAGAATAACACATAGGCATATTACTTCTGTTTATAAACATACTGTGTGCATTGTCCAAAATATAACGACAATGGTCAATTAAGTAGGAAAAATAAAATAAATGATGTTCTTAAAACATATTGCCACCACATTAAATTCAAAATCATTTAAGTTTGTGAACACAAGGTAATTGTTTCTTTATTAAACAGTTCTTTTAATGGCCTTTTTTTCCATTGGACGAGAATATTATAGCAAACTTACATGTCCCAACTCATCTTCCAGTTCGTTGACCTTCTCCAGGGCAGCAGTCTTCGTCTCACTGTCCTCCATCAACGCGGCCACGTCGAATACGTTGTCCAAGTACGCTGAGATTTGAACCTGAAACCATTTGACAAGGTTAAACACATAAACTCACGCCTTTTTCCGACGGGCATCCCATTTTTGCATACTTCTTTCGCTTCGTTTACATTCATACATGTTTTCATACACACACGTGAATTGCGAGTACATCACAATATCACCAATAAAATCTGTGTATGTCCTTCTAGGGCGTCCTCTACCGGAGCTTAGTAATTGGCGGGTTCATTTAACCTTTTAAGCGCTTGGCTGAATAGCAGATGCCGTGCCCCTATAGCGCGGCTACAATTGCTAATAATACCTAAACTACAATTAAAAAAAGCAACAAACAAAGCAAGCCTACAACTTCTAAAAAGCAGGAGCAATACTGCCTTTGCTAAGCTCAAATCCGGTAACTAAAAAAAAAACGTAAAGTTGATTTTTATGGCAGATAACTTAACGAAAGACACATTCAATAAACTAAGCCAATTAGCGGTATTTTATTTAAAACTTATGAAAAAACTCTCGACAAAGTTCTTTAAAGTTAAAGGAAATCTATGTTACAAAACTTAAATTATCTCAAAACTATAGCTTTCCATGAAATACGGCTGTTGCGTTTAGCACGGCAGAATAGTTGTATCGATTTTTAGTTTTTGTTTCATAAATAATATCTCTATTTGATAATGGTTTTAGTTGTACCCCGTAGTCTATATTACGAGAAGAAAACGTAAAAGTTATGCATGTTCTCTGTCGAAGAAATACGACACGCGCGGCAAGGGTATGGAAATACGTGTCGTATTTATGCGACACAAACGGTTAATGGGGCTCTCAGTACTTAGCTATAGCAAGCAAGGGTCGGAGAGGGACAAAGATGAAAAAAAAATCTGTCTTAATTAAACATTGTTTACCTGTAAATCATCACTCTCACACAACCGCAGCCTTTCTAGGTAGTCGTCTAATTTGAGCGCAGTGAACTCGTACTGCAGATGCACCCTGAAGTTCATGTCTTCTACCGAATGGACGATTATGTTCACAAACTGCATGCACGCCACCTGGAAACATAAATAAATAAGTAAATATTCCACAACTTTTTCACACAACGCCATTTAGTCCCAAGTTATGGGTACTAAACAGCTGATAAACATACTTATATATTTCTAAATACATACATATTATAGATAAATTACACCCAGACACAGAACAAATGATCGTGCTCATCACACAAACATTTTTCCTGGGTGGGTATCGAACCCACGACCTCCGGCATAGCAGTCAGGGTTACTAACTACTAGACCAACAGGCCAGTCACACAAGAACAGGCTGTAGTGATGTTGTTTCTTTGTAGAAAAAGAAATTTCTATAAAGCGTATTTATTTAACTGTGCCAATGTATAGCAGGGTGTTCTGTACCCATCGATGTGAGCCACTTTCAATCCTTCAAGGCGTAGTTGAGCGAGTTAACTACAAATGCCCTTCCATTCCATCCCATTCAGCGGCGGTATAAATAAAGCCTATGAAATTCAGATCAAAATTGCCTAAAACTAATATTAATAAATGATTTTGAAACTTTCAATTTATGGTTTTAATGACTGTGTTACATAAAAAGGTAAATGTAGTCATCTTTAGAAGTTGATCGAGAAATTAGAAAACTAGTAACTTCTGAAAATTTAATAAGATTTAGAAAATGGAATAATAAGGCCCCTCGCCCACGGCGACTTTTTGTAGCGATGCAGTGTAGAAGTGATGCTGTCGCGCAAAGCTAAACGCGCGACAGCATCACTTCTAACGCGTGTTAGTCGCATTTGCAACGCGCTACTGCATCGCGATTGTATCGATACAAACGCGCGACATTCTATAACAACTTTTGAATTTAAGATCATAATTTTTGAGTTGTTTGAATGTTGTTAGTTGTTACATGATGTCCACAAAGTAATCTCTGGGTATTAAATGGACGCATCCAATATTGACGCTGCTTCCGTTGCCTACGCTTCGGCTGCTTACGTAAAAGCAGACAACGTGACTAATGTTGCCTCAACGGAGTCCATCTTGCAACTGTACTGATCCAAGGTATTTTTGTATCGTAACTGCATCGCGACCGAATCGCGTTTGCATCGCGACTGAATCTGGTCCCGTGGGCGCGGGCACACAGCTAGCGACTGCTTCGCGTCTGTATCGATGCTACGCGCGAGAGCATCGCGACTGCATCGCTACAAAAAGTCGCCCGTGGGCGAGGGCCCTAAAAGATGAAATAGATACAGAGTGGGAACATTTGACAGTTTGGGGCTTTTTGTGCTAGCGTCATTCTTAGAATAAAAAAAACATAGATACAACTCACCATAAACTCAATGTGAAAATTATCATAATTCATAAAGTACTCCATGAGCGTGTGAAACCGTCTGGGTTCTCCGACTACTTCCTTGAAGTTGTCGAAGGCAGACAGGATGATCTGGTGGCCTCCCTTCACCAGGCAGATGGCGGCCAGGAGCTCCAGAACCAATGCCTTGGTGCGGAGCGAATGGTGGACTAGTGATAGAGCTATGCTGTTGATCGCTTCACGATGCTGGATTACCATGTTGAAGCCATACTGAAAAAGAAAAAAAAACGAGTGTGCTTTAGTATAAATATTAATACAGTAGGACGACGCCTTTGATCAACTTTGACAACGTCTACACGCGTTAGCCCTGAATAATACCTCCCGGACTACGAACATCGTCTTGTTCGCAGTTCAGGAGCGGATTTCCCGCATCTCGCCCCTCACACCCTGTCTAGACGGCTTCGTCGGACGACTGTAGGTTTTTAGACTGTGGCTTTAGACCACACGACTGAAGTAAAACTTCTTTAAAGATAATGTGCGCGCGCACTGCTCTCTCTTGCTCCTGCAGTGTGATACAGACAATAGGCCTTTACGTAACTATGAATAAGAAAATACGAGGCTATGAGAGAAAGAGAGCAAGAAAATGTGGGCTCCCACCTCTCTCTTTTGCCCCTACATTCGAAACGTAACTCTATCTTTCGATTTTCACTAACTTATATCTCTCTCCCAACTTTCGTTCGCCTCGCCCGATCACACGTTTCGTAACGTTCTCGTCACGCATTTACCAGCTTACTCCCCAAGTCAAGCGTGTGTTAAGAAGTTTTACCTCAAAAAATTAGAAAGATTCAATTAAAATAAATTCCTGTAAGGTAACATGTTTTGCTAACACGTTTACACCAAAGTAGGTAGTTAAATCTTATAACTAATCTGCCTATTTTTTTATATTAAGTTAGCATGTAAGTTATTTAAATACCTCATGAAGGACCTGCACACAATCACGAATGTATTGACAAAATATTATGTATGTTACTGAAAGTGTCATTAATTGAATTAATAACTATACCCATCATAGCCTTTGCAGCAACCCTGGTTACGTCCATAAAACAATAGAATGGGTTTTTTTTTAAATCCTTCGGAATGTGCAGTGTGTTCTGATTGGCTGACTTAATAAGTAATGTCCAATCAAAACACTTGACAACCTGCTAAGGTTTTTGTGTTAATCAGGTGTCCGGAAATAAGTGTTTTCTTAAGCGCTAAGCGAATGTAAAATAAAGGTGTAAAGTAAAATTAATCCGAAAATTAATTGTTCTAGCATTTTCCTACTTTAGTACCAAGTTCGTAATTATAAACAAGACTCAAAAGACCAGAGCAATCTTAGGACCTGGGTCCTAATATTGCTCTGGTCTTTTGAGTCTTGTCCTCACTAAGTCTTACTTTACCTTGTTATTCATGATAGCCCGCATGCACATGATGCACACGTGTATATCATCGGTGGAAGCTCCCATGTTGAGCCGGGCCGCATGCCTGGTGCGTCTCCTGGCCACAGCCGGGCTGGCAGCGCCTTCGCACTCGGCCTCCGCACTACGGGCACGTCTTCGCCACGTCGCTGACATTGTCGACCCGTTTTCTGTTGGCCCGCTGCATTCTGATGTTGTGGTGTTTACTGGAGAAAGGGAATTGACGAAATGTTTATTCTGGTTTCAACTTTCTCTTGTTTACCTTAGCTAGGGTTATGTTTTGAATGAAAAAGGAACGAATGATAGTCTGACGGTCAGCAGAGTAGTTAAAGAAGAGAAAGAGCCAACGAACATGCTAAGGCCAATACCGATGATATCAGTATGTACAGAGGCGGCACATCAAGCTATACCCCCCCCCCCCCCCCCCTTTGTCTCAAGTTTCTTTGACAATTTTTCATCTTTATAACAAACAGAATAAAATTAATTTTCAATTGGGATAATTAGACAGTTTGAGGTAGTTTGATGTGCTGGCATTCTGGAAAAAAACAACGAAAGCTATCAACGCCGTAGGTTAGTCCACACCACCTGTATGACAGCCAAATACATTTGTTTCAGAATGGAACTATATAGAAAGTTTCGCCGTAAAAAATTATAAGATCTCATTAGAACCTCGTCCGGCAAGATTGAAACAGGGAAGCCAAGTCTCCATTCTAACCTTGATTGATTCCATCGCTGGACTGGCTCCTGGCGAGCGCGATCCTCTGTTCGTGCCGCATCATGCTGAGCCTGAAGCTCAGGTAGTCAATCAGCACGTCCAAACCCTGGTTCTGTTCGTTCAGGAACTCGCGCACCCATCTGGAAACATACATTCGATTCTTATATACATGAGGTCGCAGTTGATTTTATCTATCGGACTTTATAAACTTCGTTCCACCTTCATATCAATTTATAATTTTTATTTAGTTTTTATTAGTTCACGTCCCATTCTCTGACCTACTAAATACACACACAAAGTTACATGAGAATCGGTCAAGAGGAGTTTTGTTACAGACTCGAGAATTTTACTTAATAGATACGAGAGGCGAAAACTACGAATCAATTTCAAAAAAATTGAAATATGACTTTGTTAAAGATAACATGGCCAAAAAGAAACTACAAAGTTAATACGGCTGAATTTCGACCACTAAGCTAGGTAGCTTAGTGGTCGAAATTCAGCCGTATTAACTACTAGGAGGTCCTAGTAGTAAGATTTCACCATATTATGAATAAAAAATATATACAACAAAGAACAGTCGCTTATTTGTGTATATCCGATTAGCAAGGGCAAACGTGCTCGGAGGAAGAAAGTACCTATTCCAGTAAGAGGCTGGTAAGGATCTTCCACGATTGTCTGATAGCCATAGAATGCCCCTCCACTCCTCTAGCACCTCATGACATGTTGCCTCTTTTCACCGTTTTAAACGGCCCATTATTGAGTTTCCATTAGTCATCCCATTTTCTAGTGGACGATTTTCACCTATGTTGCTCGGGTCGATATTTTGTTACAATAGCAAAAATTATTAACGGTTTGATTCAGCTCCGCTTCCCACTGTCAGAAAGATGTATGCGAGCATAGGTATCCTTAAACGGTACATAATTTCCTGGCTCCCGTCCAGACAGATATGGCAATGCACTATATTCCGTGCCAAGGACTCGATTGGCTGTAAGCTATACACTTGCTTATTGCAGTGGTTAGTGGTTACCAATACGGTACCTTTTACTCTACATTTATACTGTCGGTCTCCAAAACAACTAAGCCAATTTTGACAGGACTTTCACTGCCAGATAATCTATATATATAAAAATGTTATGTTGGTTTGTGTACGCTTCAAAACCTCAAAAAGTTCTGCACCGATCGAACTGAAATTTTAGCATGATATAAAAGCATCAAGGATTGTTTTTATCTATTTTGTTTAACCATTTAATCACAATGTGCCACAGCGAAGCGTGGCAGGGTACAGCTAGTTGATAAATAAAATAAGGAGTAACTTAAACATTTAGCTGTCTTAGAAGTAATATTTGTGTTTCGCACTGAAAAATATTATTGAATTAGTGGACGAAATCGCGGGAAATAACTAGTTATAGCCCAAAAGAAGTACTTACTCTATGTGGTTTGTTCGTAAGGATATCTCCAAATCCCTGAGGACTTGCGTCGAAGTTGAGTCGCCGACCATTTTCCGTTTCTGGAAAAATAAATAATAAAATGGTTATTCAAATATATCTCATTCTAGGATTACCTAGCTTTTAAGCGATAGGTATATCCATACCGTTATTATAAAGATTTTATTTTATGAACTACTTACTAGCACTTCGTTCGCGTGCTTTTCGAACTTTAGCGTCCCCTCCTATATTTACTACTTTATTTCGGCTATATTTTATTTACATAACTAAGAGAGGGTCTCTTGGTTATGTAAATAAAACTATATAGGCTATGTCACTCAAAATAATGTGGCTTTCTATTGATAAAATAATTTTCGAAATCGGTTTAGTAGAACCAGAGGTTACAACAACGTCACAAACTCACATACTTATACTTTATAATGTTAGTATGGATAGAATTAGTTTGGTTGTAGATATACGAGTACTACTGAGGAACCTATGCTTTATTTTCAAACGAAAAAGTACGAAATTCACGCGATAGCCGGGTCGGGCCAAGTGTTTCTGTGTTTTTCCATTTACTCTATGTTGATTTGTACCCGGTTAATGGCAATAGGCTTGTCTACTATTACATGAAGCTTAAAACTTTGGCGACATATAGGTGAACTAATGGTACATTTTTACCGAACCCATCTAGTGAATTCACAGGCGTGATGACCAATACCTTCAAGTACGAACCAACAAATCTACCTTTAATAAACAAAGCTCAAACAGAATGAACAGATAACAACGCCGCCAGCTAATCACGAAGTTAACAACGCTAAACATCCGGAGAAAGTCGCAGATAATGCTCCTCCCCGTGCACCCTGAGACCTGACTGGAGATATGTTTGTATGTGTAGATCACGACTGCACGCCGGCGCCGGTAACATCATGTGGATCGAGAAAGGTCAGGCATGCACCATACATTGGTGAGATAATATATGACAGTACCTAATAAAGGGTGGAAGGGCCCTGACTGCCAGAGTATTTTTTTTTATATATATAATGGGTCTACTCTTGACCTCAATCTTGTCCTGCGGTCAGAGATGAGGTCGACGATGGAACGAGCTTACCCAAAAGAAGCCTATTAACTCGCGACATAAACAGATTGGGGTCTTATGAACTCGGGAACACTGACGCAGGCAGGGAATTCCACTCCTTGGCTGTGCGCATAATGTAGGAACAGGCAAAGCGCTTCGTGCGAATGTGTGGAACATCTACAAGGAATGGGTGATAACCTGCAGTACGTCTGGATTCCCGATGAATCCTCCTCCCTGATGTTCGTGTGAATTTTCATCTAAAACAAATGTTTGTATGCTCAGCACGATCATTTGTTCTGTGTGCGGGTGTAAATTATTTATTTATTTAATTATCTTTTATAGAAATATACATGTCGGATCCTGTGATGATGCTTTGTATGAACACAAGCGTCTTTGTTAGACGTTGTGCGGAGTCAAGGGAGAGTGTATTGATTGAGACGCGGTTCTGACACCTAGTAGCCTAGGAACTGCTCAGTGTGCAAAGAGTCGTAACTGGTTGACTCTAATGTTACTGTAAGAATAATGTGTTATGTGAACGTTAAAGGAGTTTACTTCTTCTAATAACCCGTATCCCAATTCTACGCCCACGATATGTCAGATCATGACCTCACTTGACTGAGGATCTGACATACATATGTTTATCAGTTGTCTAGTACCTACTCATAGCACAAGCCCTGCTTAGTTTGGGACTAGATGTCACACTGTTACCCGCACAAGAAGCCGTATATAATTAACCGCCGAACCGCCGATTTTTAGCCGTATGTAATTTCTGTGCGTGTCCCAAATAAACATATTTTCTTTCTTTCTTTCTTTCTTCTTATATACGGCGCTGTTTGCCGAATAGTAGCCGCCTAGTCGCCGACTACAGTAGTGTCCGTTTGTTTTAAGTATGGTAAAGGTGTCCCAATTGATGTTTACCCCGATGTTTATAGTGCCCCTACGAGCACTAACACAATTGTACCTTAACTGGCGAAAAGTTCAGGTATATCACGACCAGATCATAATATAATCCACGTCCGTATACGATGCCTGCCTATATTTGCGTGCGACATGCCAATTCACGTGGTGGTACAAAAAGGAAGAATAAGCGATTATTTGTCGTCTGAACTTGACCAATATTGTGACAGACCTAGTTCATTCTTTTCAATAAAGAATGAATCGAATTCGAAGAAGCAAAACCGAAAAAAACAGTCGAGTTGAGAACCTTCTCCTTTTTTGAAGGAGCTTGCCTTTCAATCTCCTTCAAAAAAGGAGAAGGATAAGGTTCAACAAAGCTAAAAAGTTAAAGTCAAGTTAAAAAATCTCCTCCTAAAAATGTAGGTGATGTGAAGGCGAATTGAGCTGTCATTCCATACTAACGCTAGGCATTGACTGTTCACTTCACTCGAGTATTCACGCGGAAATTTTAACAAAATCGAACAGCAATCCTGCGCCGTCCGTAAATTTTAGAAAGCCTTTACTTTCCTGGTGGAGTAAAAGCTTATTCTCATATCTTAAACCATACGCAGTCTGAAGCACGAAACTACAATATGTGACTCAGACATGATTACAGTCTGAGACGCGACCTTTTCGGTAATGCGACGCGATTGTCGTGTGACCTTAATAATTAAAATAAAGGAGCAGGTCAGAGATTATCTCCTCGCTCTAGTGATCTTAATATTAGCATAATTATATAAAAAAAAAAAACAAAATATAAAATCATCCTAACCTTTCACATCTGTCTCCGAAAGAAAATCTCTCTGTCTACATAAGCACTTTACATGCGGCTCGTGATCTTGGAGCCCTGAGGGTCAAGTGGCGCATCGGTCTGTGTGAGGCTCTCGCCAATCTTTTGTTGTATCGATATTTACTGTTATGCATACGCTAGCTTAATTACCAGTAACAATCTTGTTGAGATAGTATAGTTTCTAGTGGAATATATGTGTCTGAAAGAAGTGCTATAAATGTTGGTCTTCTTATGCTCAGAATGGAATGGATTCTGACTTGATTTTCGGAACGAAAAGCCGGGGTACGAGCCTCTCTACGAAGGCAATTGGGGTAGCTTCTTAAGTTCTCTAGTTCACTTATCGAAGTGTTCCGAAGTAAGTACTTCATAATTGTACCGCTGATTCTCGCGAGTGTACGGAAACACCACACTGGGTATCTCGTTACAATACAGATATTTATGTACCAAAGCGAAGTCGTTTCTCACGTAGTCATCGATAACTTGAACTGTGTGAATCAGGGGTATTTAGCGACAGTTTCATTTCATAATATTATTACGTTACTATCATGGTATTCTTCTTGGTGGTCCTTGGAACAAACAATACGTGAGAAACATGCAAACGGGATCCAATGATATTATAAGTAAAAAGGTGTAGATAGGTAATAAGCGCTCAGCAAGCGACACGTTAAAATGTGGCTAATTAGCTACACTTAACCTCAGTGTCGCGTCGCGCCGTTAACGGACACGTACGTGCGTTAGTGTGCTTTTTTTGAAGATCGAATGTTGTTTCATCTAAGTACACCTTTTTATTTAAAACTAGCAGACGTCACGCAGTTTCACCCGCGTAGTTTCCGTTCCCGTGGGAATACGAGGATAAAAAGTAGCCTATGTCCACCGGGAATAGTGTAGCTTTCCACCAGTACAATTTTTTTTAAAATTGGATCATTAGTTCCGAAGATTACCCCCTACATACAAACTTACAAACATACAAACTTACAAATTTTACCTCTTTATAATATTAGTATAGACTAGTATAGATTATTATTATTATTATTATTATTATTAGAATAGATAGTATAGATATCATTGATAGGATCATTATAATCTGCCTAGGTACTCTTTTACCAACTACTTGATTTAGGGTTTTCTTACAATCTGTATTTTACATAGACCGACTAGGTACCAGCTGACTTACCAACCCATTTACTTTGAAACACGTTACCACATAAACAACTTTTAAAAATCCTAGGTGCGTTGACAAACAATTAAATTCACATGCACAAACAACTAGACCCAGTACAATTACCTGTAGGCCATATGACTGACCTTGACTGGCCTGTTGGTCTAGTAGTTAGTGACCCTGACTGCTATGCCGGAGGTCGTGGGTTCGATTCCCACCCAGGACAAATGTTTGTGTGATGAGCACGATCATTTGTTCTGTGTCTGGGTGTAATTTATCTATAATTTGTATGTATTTAGAAGTATATAAGTATGTTTATCAGCTGTTTAGTACCCATAACACAAGCTCTTAGCTTAGCTTTGGGCTAGATGGCGTTGTGTGAAAAGTTGTGGAATATTTATTTATTTATATAAATAATTATATCGTGCGGGAATCGAACCCGCGACACGCAGCGCAGCAGCGGAATATTTGACAAAGTTTTAGTTTTAAGTCCCTCATCTAGATTACAAGAAAATATTCGACACATATTTTTTCTTTATTCACGTAATCAAACAATAACGGCGATACATAAAGTCAAAATGTCGCATAACGTCACTGGCCAGTACAGTTTATACTAGACCAGCCTGCAGACGTCACGCAGTTTCACTCGCGTTGTTCCCGTTCCCGTGGGAATACGGGGATAAAAAGTAGCCCTATGTCATCCGGGAATAGTTTAGCTTTCCACCAGTGCAATAATTTTTAAAATTTTATCATTAGTGCCGATGATTACCCCCTACATACAAACTTACAAACAAAATTTACCTCTTTATAATATTAGTATGTATAGATAATGACGTTACAAGCCCCCTCTCCTCAACTTTAATGCGCTTAATCTAAGCTGTTTTCCATCAATTCGAACAAGAAAAAAATATGTGTCGAATATTTTCTTGTAATCTAGATAAGGGACTAAATTTTGTCAAATAGCCCATTCGCCAAACGTAAGCCAAACTACCATCATCAATATCTGCCTAGCCTCTAGCTAACTACGCTGGGATCGGCTTCCAATTTAATCAGATGCAATTCAATACTCAATACTCAATATATTTATTGCATTCCACAATGTGAACTTAGGTGGTAGGTACATAGGATATAATAATAATATGCATCATTGTGGGGCATAACAATATAAAAATTAGGAGAATTACGAGGAGGGCTATTATAAATATCCCAATTTTTTATATTAATCTTAATACTCTTTTGTTTTGTGTTGGTAGGCTGAGGTAGGCTTATAAATAATTGTATAGGTACATATAATTTTTACTACTCATGTATTGAACTTATACATTGATATTTGTTTAAATTATTGTAATTATTATATTATTATTATTGGTAAGTATTATAAAATATTTTTGCTTTTCTTTTTGGTATTATTGTTTATTTAATGAATTTATGGTTTAAATACTCGTTTATATTATAATAACATTTACGGATTAGAAATTGTTTTAATTTATTTATAAATATAAGTATTATATTTTTGAACATTTTTAATTTCGTCTGGTAATTTATTATATATTTTAATTCTATAACTACTAATACTATGATATATTATTATTCAACTGCTGACTGACTGCCTGTCATACCTCCACGACCCAGTTACTGGGTGACACGTTACATATTTACCGTTTCCTTTAATTTACATAAAAACACATCACTTGGGCTATTGCAAATATAATAATAACTATACGAGAAGACGGAATCTGTGTTTGTTTTGTACCAACTTGGAAGTGTTGAAATGGCTTACGAAGTGTGAGATCTGTGGGTAAATACGAAGCGTCTCGCTGGCGCCTGTTGCTCGTGTTTTTGTCGCCATTAGGAACAGCAATGTATGTGTAGCATGCGTGGTCAGAGATGGCTACGGTGTTTCATGGTATAATAATCTTCATTGCAGTAATACCCTCAATTAACAATCGTAATCTCAAAACATAGCTCAATAGGTAAACCGACAGTTTCGCACAGGACTTATGTCTTCGTTGGTGCCTGAAGTCAACCTCCTCGTACATCTTCAAAAACAGGAAATAATACCACGAATAGATAGCGTTGATCTTCTTTTAATGATTTCACAATCTTTTAAATTAGAATTATCACGAATATCCAAGATGGAAATAGATGAAGGTTGCGAGGTCATTCGCTTACGCCACGCTCTCCCGCAGAATGAATGTCACAACATCCACCCCACTCACACCTGTCACACAATGACACCTTCAACAATGACATTAAGCTTGACTGTGACAACCGACAGACCGATGTAATGAGCTCAATACCCCATAATAATAAAGAAGAGAAGAGAAGAGAAGAGAAGAGAAGAGAGACGAGCAAGAGAAGAGAAGAAGAGAGGAAGAGAAGAAGAGAGAAAAGAAGAGAGAGAAGAGTTGAAGTTGAAGTTGACCTCACTACCGCCATGCCTCAATGTTAGAAGCCTCTAAATAAACGGCCTCATGCTGCGACATATATTATATGTGTTATGTTTAAGTCTCATGCAAAAGAGGAGGGCGGGCTTATTGCTATAAATCTTGACTGGCCTGTTTGTCTAGTGGTTGGTATTTCGGACTGTTATGCCGGAGGTCGTGGGTTCGATTGTCACTCTTTTTGTGATCAGCACGATCATTTGTTCTGTGTCTGAGTGTTATTTATCTATAATATGGATTTGTTTGTATTTTGCAATACATAAGTATGTTTATCAGTTAAATAGTACTGATAGCACAAGCTGTGCTTGGGGCTAGATGGTGTTGTGTGGAATATTGATTATTGTAGAACTCAATCACCCTTTTTTTTGCAGGGTGGAAAATAATCATGGATTCCTCAGCGCCGGGGAGGGCGGAGGGGGCTGTCAGACTCTTGACTGCCTAAAACCACCCCGGTGTTTCCTTTCACACCTGCGCCGGGGGTCACGGGAACAGAAGATACTTTTGCGCCCCCGAAACTCAATCACCCCTGGCCCGACCCAGTAATCGAACCCAGGATCTCATACTTGCAACTACTAGACCACGGAAGCAGCTAGATCGAAAACTACGAAACAATCTCGGAAATAATTACCTATAGACTTCTCATTGCATGATTGACTTCTATTTCTAGACCATCGCAACAAACGATATCCTACTTAATCTCAAGTGCAAAAGGACCAAAATCAATTAACGAATCGAATTACACGCGCTTTTTTATATCTGGTACTCTATATATACTTAATTCAAGTGCTTGTAAAACACGAATCAATCAAGTCTATATATTAAAACCCCGTTACAACGGTACATCATTCTATGAAAATAAACTTGCTTTCATTATCAGGTATCTACTTTACTTTTTTTGTCAACCCTACATTGTGGTTTAATTCGAAAGCATTATGAAAGGTGTCTGGTTTACTGGTTTATGTATAACGACCATATAATAATAGTGTTTTATATAAACAAGATGTTAGCTCTAACAATTAATTTGGTCCTAAGATTTAAAAATGGTCCTTGTGGTAGGGTATTTTGTGCTTGGTGGGGTTTACTTACACATTTCGGTATTTTTTATCTTATTAAATTATTTAGTAATACATTAGAAATTATATACATTGAAGTTGATTACAACATGAATTTATAAGAGTTTTACAAGGGATCTAGAAGGGAGATATTATCAGAGGAGGACATTCTGTCCCATTAATAAAAAATGGAAGTCCAACTATGTATTTATGTAAGCTTTGTGTGAACGTAAAACTTTACAAGTATTTCCTTTTATATGCACATAGTGCGCACGGAGATTTTCAGATTTGTGAGATTCGGCTTAGTAAAGATTATAATATTAGGGAGGAGTGCTGAAAGTCAAAATAATAGTAGTATACATCGTCTTCGTATCGTACTCCGTTTGATCCTACTAATATTCTACTAATATTATAAACGCGAAAGTTAGTAAGTATGGATGTATGTTTGTTACTCTTTCACGTAAAAACTACTGAATGGATTTTAATAAAATTTGGTATGGAGTCAGCTGACACCCTGGATGTCTATGTGTGAACACATAGGCTACTTTTTATCACTGTATTCCCACGGGAACGGGACCTGCGCGGGTGAAACCGCGGGACGTCTGCTAGTATTGTCATAATGTAGGTACTTGACGTACAGTAAACCGCTTGAAACACCTGCGTTCCCACATTTATGTAAAAGCTGCCAAACCACAGCACAGGTGTTTACTAGCTTTACATACTGCACGCGGTTTTACTAAAAATATCGTTCTTGGTTCTTGGTATTCAATATCATATTTCTTCACTAATCTGCATGGTCCTTACAAGATTTTTATCATGATAATGAGCTTACGGTTACTAACAAATGAATGCGTCCACTGACTAGACAGTTCCACTCGGTGTTAATCTAAAATACATTAAGCTATACAAAATATGTATCAGTTGCATGCAAATAATAATCATAAGTTGAGTAAAATAAGTAAGTAAAATAATAGTTCGGTAATTGTTGTTCAATATCACAAAAAGAAGATGCACTTATACAATAGTTTTTTCTCATCACCATCTACAATAAAGTTTATAATTTATAGTTAAAAAATATCGTTTATGTCATAAAACATGTGTTCTTTCTGTCATCTATTTCAGCATGCATTCATTAATCGCTCAATCTTTTCAAAACTCATTTTTTTAGTCGTGTTGAGTGTTTTTCGAACCCCACTTACAAACATAAATATCTTATATCATTTCTTATAGGTACGAAATATGTAAACTGCAGAACGAAATGAAAACCAAAGCAGGTGAATAGCCAAGTCCCTATTGTACACTGCTAAATTTCTAGGCAGTGGCAGGATTTATGTCGAAGCTGGTCGTGAGAAGCCTGACATATCCTTCCGCCTTACCTGAACACAATAGGTATTCACCTGGACAAGGCTTTACTGCTATGCAAGTAGAATTTAGACATTGAAATTCGCATCGTGTCTTGAAAATAACATTCACGAAAAGAATACAAGTTCACAAGCGTATAAGTAGACAGGCAACCGTATAATTTTAAGAGCACAGACAACAAATTACAGATTGCCGTATATGATTGAGCACAGGTTTATGAACAATTACTTAAAGTGTTTGAAGAATCGAAATCCCTCCCAATTTTTATAAGGCTATTAAATTACCAAGTCTTGCAGACATTATCATGGTTTTATTGTCATTATATAATTTGTATTATATACTTTTTGAGTGCAGTCTAAAACTGTAAAACGTTTAACATTGGCCAATGGTAAATTGCATGTTTTTTTTTTACAATTGCTGTGCTAACTCTAACATAGGTTGATATTTTAAACGATATAACTTTCTTAGTTCTCGGGTCAAAACAAAAACAAAATGCCACAAGGGTATTCACCCATTTGTTTTTAACCGACTTCAAAAAAAGGAGGAGATTCTCTATTCGACGGTATGTTTTTGTTTAAATTTTCGCTATGGGAGTCACTAGTCAGCGCTATATCTGCAAGTTTTCAGTGACTCATTTTTTTCACATTCATGACATCTGAATAAACACAACAAATCAACACCTTCACCACCTTTACTTTTTAGTTTGTGTAAGTATATGTATGGTTAAGGTGTACATAGATTTTAAATAACATAAAAAAAGATTCACACCTCTGTAACAATGTTTTGACAAATACAAATACTAGCTGTAGGTATAGGTACCCCGCGGTTCCAACTCCCCTAAAGATCGTAGCGTGACGTTGATTACCTATAAATAACCTTCTTCAAAAATTGGGCTATAGAAGACAAAAATATTTTTTTGAATTTCGACTTGCAGTTCTAGAGAATTGCGTGTTCAAACAAAATTAACAAACAAACTATTCAATATATTCAAATATTTTTTTTTTTGTATCATCTCAGTTGTCATCTTCTGTGTGCAACTAGCTGTATTGTTGTTCTTTTGTTTTATGTTCTGTGCGTTCAAATATAATATTTTCTTTCTTTTCTTTCTTTATAAGGAAGGATTGCACTTTGTGCATAGTTTTGAGCAGTAGCAGCAGTAAATAGTCACTGTGATTACGCGATAAGTAGTCGGTACAGCACTTCATTTTTCCGCGAGATTGTGCAAAATAATGATAGGAAAAGAGTCGTTACCGTGCTTACGCAGTCAACTTACCATTACTTGCACCAATGCTTTTGAAAGCCTTGAGTGAGCTAGATGTTTAGACCACAATTTGGTAGTTACCCGAGTGGTAAACCTAGATGTTCAGACCATTATTTGTTAGTTACCCTGAACCTGAACGATGAGTAATTGAGTATACATATATATATGTGTGTGTTCCTGATAAAATCGGTGTAACATTCTCCATCCATAAACTTACTAAGTTGAGGGTGTTACGTACCACCAACGAATAAAGTATTATCTATCCTTATATTATAAAGTGGATAGATTTGATTGTTGGAATGTTTGCATTGAATATATAGGCTCCGAAACTACTGGACTAATTTGAAAAATTAATTCACCTTTGGTAAGCTACACCATCCCCGGCTGACATAGGCTACTTTTTAACCCTGTATTCCTACGGGAACGGGAACTACGTGGGTGAAACCCCGTGACGTTGCCAGTCATTAATAATTTAGATAGGTACCTAGTTTTAATACTTCACAACATATTGATAGCCAAGGTGTAACCGCACATGCAGAAATGGATTACCAAACCCCTCCTGGGTTCATAATAAACAAAATGATAAAAAAATAAATTACAAGGCGGAGCCATAATAAACAAAATGATAAAAGAGAAATTATAAGGCGTTCATTTATATATATCTTCTATATCCAATCACTTACATCAGAACAAGATAAACAATATCTTCGGACATTTTCTCTAATTCCTAAACAAACAAAATAATCCGCTATTCACAAACAAAACTCTAAGCATGGTAATGAAACGTGCCCATAAAATCTACTAGCTATGTAGTTGTTTGTAGCTACAGCAACGAGAGCCTGTTTATTTGTTTGTTCCAAATCTTGAGGTCATATCAATAACTGGTAATTGTGGTAATAGTTCAAGTTTACTCTGCTCAAAAGTAGGCCAAATATGACGTGGATTCATTATAAAATGTTAAGGTATTCAATGAGCACTCATGCGAAGTAAACTATCATGCTTGAGAAGCCATCGTAATTCACAGCTTAAAAAGCTATTAGGCTTTACGAACAAATTTTGGTCCCTTTTGCGCTCACTGCTCACTGTAGAATGTGGATACGAGCCGAAATATCAATTTCAGTCTGCTGATTTCGAAGCCAGATTTCAACAAAAAAAACAGCCATTAAGATCTGCTTGAAATCAGATATTAGAGAAAGAATAAAACGAAGTAGAAAAAAACAAAAATGAAAAACATCCCCGACAGCCCTTTCCAATTTTGATGTTCATCGTAGATAGAGGAGACATTGATATCTGAATCAATCGTCTGGCATTCGTATCGATTGTGCGCTACAGTGACTACTCCTAAACGACACTAGCAACTGGCAATTGAAAAGCCAATAGAGATGTGAACGGAATTCCTAATAAGAACAACTAGACTTTTTCTTAGATTCCCAGAGCATTCCATTAAAGAAACCTTAAAGGGTTTTAAGCCATTACTTGTAACGATCACTTGAACAGAAGCTTGTGAAGAAATTGCTCACAAATTGAAGCTGGCCAGCGATCCCTATCGATAAAACGTGATGTATTGCTCATTGTTCGCGACATGTAACGGGACTGGGAAGCTTGAGGGCTTTTCTATGTTTATTGTGTAAGAAACATGATGTTGTGATCAGAAGTTACACGACCTCACTTGAGAATTGTAAGGCTTTAACCGAATATTGTGGCAGTTTCATTATGTAGCTCGTAGCATTTTTTTGTTAAGAAAGGAAATCTATTCCCTTGAATAGATATTCAGTTTTACGCGAGCTTTTGAAACAGGACACAAAAACAGAGTATAAAAAGACATCTAAGAAACAATTACCGTCTACCATAGAAATAACTATTGCTGTCCCAAAAGCTCTTAAAGAAAAGCAAGAGCACTTATTACCGCACCTCGTAAAATGGCGATTTCAGACACACTATTAAACATAACTTGTTTTCAAACTGTTTAATAAATAATTGTTTTCTGACTATGCAATTTCCGATGTCAATGATATCAAAGACAAACTTCTCCAAGTCCATGTGAAAATGGGTATGAAAATGGTAATGTGCTAATGAAAAAAAAAAAAAAAAAAAAAATATCCACAACTTTTCACACAACGCCATTTAGTCCCAAGTTAAGCTTGAGAGCTTGTGTTATGGGTACTAAATAGCTGATAAACATACTTATATATATTTCTAAATATATACATATTATAGATAAATTACACCCAGACACAGAACAAATGATCGTGCTCATCACACAAACATTTGTCCTGGGTGGGAATCGAACCCACGACCTCCGGCATAGCAGTCAGGGTCACTAACTACTTGACCAACAGGTCAGTCGAAATGTTACAGTGGCACGACTTGCGACGAGAGGAAGGCCCTAGGCACCACAACAGTTTACCACCGATTTCTCTTTATCAAAAAAACAAGTAAGGTTTAAAACTATCATATCAGGAAAACCCAGTCCTTTCTAAAGTCAGATACAGTCCTATAGTGCACAATAGTGTCGTACCCACAAATTGCCGGCGGCCACAGATTTCTATCGCTCACTAACGCCGCTCATTGTTTACAAATAGTAACGGTATCGCCGAATACGGCGAGCTTGGCAACTTTGTTCCGACCATTTCTATAGTGGATCCTTTGACGGTGAAGGGAACAATGTAATGGACTTGTAAGAATAACATTTACCTAAACGGACATTTAAAAGTCTAGAATTTATCCATAGTAAGCAAACGCAAAAGTAGTCAAGCTCGATTCGTAAGGAAGTACTTGAGGAACTCCAATTGAATCGACTTAGCTTTGGCCTTTTACCATATTTCAAAACATGCTTGCCCCGAACTGTTTGGCAAAAGTGTAGATACCTATAGTACACCACATTTCACCAGTTATGAAAAGGCTTATGCTATGGAAGGTGAGCCTGTTACCAACAAGCGACTACTAAAGAAATCTAGATGTTCTCCATCTATTCTAGAAGTAGTTCAGTAGTCTGCCCCGTACTGAATAATACTTTGCCTGACAGTTAAACTGAACTCAGGTAAAACACAAGCTACGCAGCAAGTACGCACCAGCTGATTAGCAAATCTTCTGCAACTATTTATTGAACATGGTCTGCAGTCGTTTCTTTACTATCAAAGCCTAGTTTGAAATTAGTATCCATCTCTGTACATACCCTGTGACTCCTGGATGCCTTCGGATCGAGGTACGTTCTTAATTTGTTGAGGTAGTGTGCTGGCGAGTCCTTGGCCTGCACCATGTCCTGGTCGCAGATGATCTCCCATTTCTTCTCCAGGTCGTAGTTGCGCAGGAGTTTCGCTTTGTCTGGGGGTAGGTCCATAGATGCCTGGAACAAAACATAAAACGTTACATAAAGATTTTGTTATACAGACGCCAGCCCATCAACCTACCCGAATGTGCCAAATTTGATTAATAAGTTTCAACTTTATTCTAAACACAATAAGGTTTATAATAATAATAATAATAATAATAAACGAAATAATAATAATAATCATTATGAGCAATTGGAAAAATTTTAACAGTTTGAAGCTTAATAAGATAACTCTTTAGAAATTATAATTGCTTGTAGAAAACTATGGCGGCGACGTCAAGAGTATAAAGTAAAATGATAAAATGTTATTTATTTCTGCAAATAGGTTTTGACAAACACTTTTACACGTAATTTTTTAACAACTAGATGAGGTCGGTGTTGCACTATCTGACTACACTGAGAAGAAACTCAAAGGTCACAGTGTCATTTAAAATCCAGACATTATCTTATTCCAATCATGTAAGAACCATGCAGATTAGTGTCTGAAATGGCCCAAGCACTAATGCGTTCAATACTTTACGTTATTTCATCACAGGGCAGGCTATAAGATAAAACTAAGATATCAACCCAAATCATCCATTTCATCCGTATCTATTTCCAACAAAAAAAGCATGCAAGCCACGTATCGTATAAATAAAGTTACGCCTATGTTATAACAGCACATTGTATTCAATCGTGATGGATTTAGTATCCGAACAAGGTATACTCCCAACGGCCACCACTAAAACTGGCACCAGTGGTGGGCGTTAGATCAGTGCATAATTTTTTGTCCCAACGGCCATCAGTGGCGGGCGTTGGAACATTCCAAATAATATTTGTCTCAACGGTCACCACTATGCCACCACTGGGGGTCGTTAGGATTAATACTATTTATTGTGTCAACTGCCCCTGCCATTGGTGGCAGTTAGAGTCAGACCAATCGAGCTCGAATTGTAGGTGGACCGTGCTACAAGTCAAAATGCCAAAATAAATATTTTAAATCTCCTTTATTATCATAGCTTCAATCAAATAACAAACGAAATTCTTTAAGCATTTTTATCCTTTGTTGCTCTAGTTACTACCAATTTTACTACCGGCTGTAATACCGTTATTTTGATTACCCTTCCTACTACTCCAGTATTGAGCTGTTAGAAGGGAAACAATAAATAGCCCGTATTACTAATATGTAGTTTTTATAAATAAACTAATTTTATTGCTAAGAAAATTTTAATTTTTGTTTTTTTTTAAAGTTTACATGAAACTTGGATAAATATTTTACTATTCTGAATAACGTAAAGTATTAAATAGATTCTTCTTCGTTTTCTTTTTCTTATTTTACAATAAATTGTTTAATGTTCATGTTAAGTACCTACTACAAAGAAAAAATTAAATTAGTTTAAAAATAAAATGAGTTTTTTTAAAGTAAGTAATTTTAAGGCAGTAACACGGGCTATTTATTTTTAACACCTTAAGTAAACTGCAATAACAATACCACCGAGCCTCGCCCCCTCCCAATATTGCCTTAATTTTTTATTTAAATAATACTACATGTATTGATTGTCTAGATTCAATTCTATATTTTTACAGTGACATGACAAAAGACAATCGTTTATTAGAAGAATAAATGTAGGTATGAGGTTTGAACAAGGAGGCCTCTTGTCTTTGTCTCTCTTTACCTCGGTAAAATAAATCAAAGAGGACCGTTTATTATCGTTTGTAGTTACTTATATCCCTTGAATTCAAAGAACTGCTATTGTGATTATTGTTTTTGTATGAAAATAAATAGTAAAATTAATAAATGTTAAGTAATAAAGCGAATAAAATGATCAGTCACAAATTGTTGAATTAACATTATCTAGAAATTCACCAGATATATGTATGTAGGTATATCTGTTAGCAATCTGTTAGTTAAATTATAGGTAGGTACATTTGCAAAATTTAAAGTTCATTGACAAAACACTGAAAATAAATATTATTTTTAATGTCCCAACCCCAACGTCCGCCACTGATGACCCTTGGTACAATAATTAATGAGTTGTTCTAACGGCCACCACTGGTGCCTGTTTTAGTGGTGGCCCTTGGGAGTATACCCCGAACAAGGATCGGCTAGCATTGAACCAGTTTCCAAGATATTGGCTTATACGTCTGTAACGGTATACGCAGACCAATTAAATAGGGCTGATGCTTAGGAAGTCAATTTAATTATATGAAAATGGATAATATTGTTCCTTTATAAATAAGAGATCTGAGGCCGTTGTCTTCAACATTTGTCGGTCTATATCATTGTCTATACTATTTAGATTCACGCAAAACAGATATCTTTTTCTTGAAGTCAGACCCCAGAGTTCATTAACAAATCTATTGGCCAAGTTTGCTAAGTCAGTATCAAATGTTTGAGTAATTATTGATCTAAAGGCACTGGAAGCCTCTCTAAATTCTGTTGGCCAATCTATCCCTTGTACGTGCGTGATAAACAAAAACTTCAAAAATTACTGCCAACTTAGAGATAAGAGACACCTGACCCAATGTAATCACTCGGTCGCATCTAATCTGATAAAGTCATTCCAACACGACTAAGTGAATTCAAGATGTGTCGAGGACTACAAGAGATACTTCACTTAAGAGTTACAAGTATACTCAGGTAGCTAGAGGGCTATTGACTCGTAAGGGTCTGCTAATATTAGAATATAATAATGGTAGTAATTTCTAACTGAAATCAGTAGCATCATCAAGATTTTCCAATTTATTTGAGGTTGGAGCAGCATTTCTTATTTCCCATACATTATTGATTCAAACGTCATCATTCGTAATACAATCGGTCGGTAGCAAATGTAATAAATAATTGAAGCCATCTTTTTTTTCGATTCTTCACTGCTATGGATGAAGATGAAGCTTGAAGACTCTTCATATGTAGTTACATATGAAGAGTCTTCAAGCTTTGCTGTCTTCTGAAATGTTATATGAAGCCAATCATACTTTCATCATCTTTATCTAAGTACTTTTTACTGCTTTTAGGCTGCACAACTCCTAAAACAAAATTAACACGAATCTCAGAATGGTCAAGATTCATATTCCTCCCATAGTCATAAATATTTCTCTTCATACAGTTTGAATTCTTGACATTTACAACGTTAATATTTATTACCAATGTTTCCAACGGATCAGTTCGCGAACTTACGATCGATAAGTCGGTAGTTATATTGCGCTATCGTAAATATGCCATTTTACTAGTACTGACAAAAACAGATTTTTCACCAAAAACTTTTCTTTTATGTAGGCAACCTTCAACTTTGTAACATTGGGTTTATGCAAAGACGTAACATCAAGGGTGATGTAAATCTGAAATATGGACTCATAACGTATGGATTTTATGTGAAACTCCCGTCAGTGAGTAAAGGACAGGATTTGTGAGTCTCGTAAACGTTTTAAGAGCCGAAGATTTAAGTAAAGCTAATTCTAGTCCTGGTCGGGAAAAGGTTCATGTAGTTTCTAAAGGTTTGCAGGACAAACTTTACAACATAAACAAGGGTAGAGTCGCAATAAAGCACAGAATATTACTGTGTAGAACTCGAGGTAACCCTATCATCCTCGGTCACAGCAAAACTCGTCTACGCATAGTACATAGGCTAAGGACAAACTGTTTAAGTGCACTGTGTACACTAATTGGTAATGGCCAAACTAAACTGGGGGTCTACTCTTATTCAACGAAAAACGAAGTTTCGTTCGAAATTTCGCATGTTTCCTACCACGGTTCCATCCGTTCCGAAAATTTCGTCAGAACGAAAATCATTTGACATTTAGATTCTCTAAACCTACTCTAATTCTTAATGATACGAACGAAAATTTGATTTTGACAGGCGAATATTCGGAATTTTAACCTCAAATTTGACGAAACCAAAAGTGTTACCTTTTGATTTTCGTTTGTATGTATTTTGCGATTAAATTGCTGAAAACGGCAACAAGAATACTTTTAATTAATGCTAATCTACGTGAAGAACGTTTAGAACGTAAAAGGAACCGGCATCACCTGCGCAATCAACTTTTATTATTACGCAAATTCCCGTCTTAGCTTGTAGGAAGTTACAGACACAGAAATTATTATTAGAAGAGTACCTATTACCTCCAAACAGTGGAGTAGTGAAGGGTGAGCGGTCTGGTGGACAGTCTTTAGTGAGGATGTAAAAAATCATTACATGGATGTAATATATCATTAACATCCATATTCACATAAGACATGTTTGATTATGTACTTAAATCAGTTTTAGTACTTAATCAAACATGACTTTTCCCCGACTCACAATAATAAATATTCCACAACTTTTCACACAACACCATTTAGTCCCAAGTTAAGCTTGAGAGCTTGTGTTATGGGTACTAAACACCTGATAAACATACTTATATATATCTAAATACATACATATTATAGATCAATTACACCCAGACCCAGAACAAATGATCGTGCTCATCACACAAACATTTGTCCTGGGTGGGAATCGAACCCACGACCTCCGGCATAGCAGTCAGGGTCACTAACTACTAGACCAACAGGCCAGTCAATAATAAAACAATGAAATGTACATAAACTTAACATATTTTTATTTTATAATCCTTTATATTAGGTAACAAAACATAAATATCAATTAAATGTAACAAGAGCTTGATTTCCATGGTCAAACATTTTATTATGCCCTGCGGGGAGTTTAGTATTCCTAACTTGTTCTCTCTTCATATTTATACCTCCTGCTTCTGACATAGATGCTGAAGCTGAATGAGTTCTTTTGAGAAAAGTAGGTTGTGACCCTGTAAAACAAAATTCCAATTTAAATTTGTGTGGGTACCTACCTAATACACTTGAAAGGGTAAATATTGTTATCATAATAATTATTTTTGTTTTTAACCATTCAAGACACACAATAGAAAACCAATAACAGTGCGGACACCGCTGCCCAGTTCAATTAAACCCAAAGAGGACACCGGTGTCCATGCTGTTATTGTCTTTCTTTTGTGTGTCTAATTGACATGATGGAAACGTTAATGAATTAATGGACACATTTCACAGTGTTAAAGTAAATACAAGTAAGTACCTATCAGTAATCACTATAATAAACCTCTTAACTTTGCTGTAGAAAACAATTAAACTGTATTTTGTATTATCTGTAACTGTAAATACCAAGGGAACAGTAAGATTTATTGTCACTATATTGTAATGTTAATAATTAATTAATAAAACACTAGGTAGGTACCTTTTTGTCACTACTTATTGGTTTTAGTGTCACCGCCTATGGAAATGAGAATACTTCACAATTCTTTTCACAGCTTCTTCATCACTCCTCAATAATCCCCTGGCTGAATCCTTTTGTTCATCCAAAATTTGAGAACGGCTGATTTGATCCAGAGTAGCCAAACATTATTTAAAACTGAAAAGATGTATTATTGGTTATTAATAAGTAGAAGTAATATAATATTTAGTGATAGTAAAGAAACAAATATATGATATTAAGTACCTACTTACTTGTCTTTGTAGTTTTAAATCCAAAACAAAACTTGTGGAGACCCAAAATATAGACTGCGACAGTTTCACTTGAAACTTAATTACCTATAGAATATGTATCACGATTGCAAAGCTTGCACTTGGCATCCAATAAACTTCAGAAACATTTTCTAAGAATTAGGAATGTTATCAAATCAACAATAGTAACTTGACGTGTTAGGATTAAAATGTTTATATTACGTATGATTACACAAATAGTTTTGGTTGTCACACTTTACCACCATTGTTAACGATATAAAGTTCTCTTCTATTTAGTCGGTTATCATGACCGTCAAAGATTGTTATTTTAATGTCTGGGTGACCATTTGTCAAAAATAGTATTTCCATCTTTATATTTGAATTCTTGCATGAATATTAGAAGAAATATTTAATAAACTACTTGTAATTAGTAAATAGAATAAATAAAGTCAAATAGTTTATTAATTCGAAGTTAAAGTGAAAACCGTAACTTAGTTTAGATGACATCAAGAAAGACCCACACTATATTGTTCATTTCAGTCGGTCACGAAAATTGTCTATGGATCCGAATTTCGTGGGCCTGTCCGAAAACAAAATAGAGTAGGTTCACTAACGAAACTTCGTTTGGATTTCGTTCGTTTGCGAAGTTTCGTTTCGGAGTATAAGAGTAGACCCCCTGGATTAATTGGACAGTTTGGGTTTCGCGACATTCGGCCTACTCTACATGATGTAGTGGCCAGATGTTTGGAAAGTTAAGTCGTTTAAAAGTTGTGTACTACCCAAAATTGAGTTTGTTTTGGGAGCTTAGTTGCCTTTATTGTAAACTGGTAAACTTGCTTATGCATTAAGGCCAAAGTAAACGTATTTTCAATGAAAGTTCTTAATTCTTCGGGGTCGAAAACTTTAGGAACCTAACGAAACCATTAATAGAAATCAAAAGCTTGACACCAAAGTCGAAGCTTAACAAACTGCCAATAAAGTATCACTTTCGCAAGATCTTAACTGCGATACTGATTCAATTCACAAAGCGTCAATCTCAATCGTAACCACGGCACGTGCCAAGTGGACTTGACCCAAACCTGTTCGGAAGCTTAAGCATCATCGTAATCTTATTCAACATCTAACACTTGAATGATGTTACAGAATACAGAAGCATTTGTGGATTCTCAAACGGATCACGTTCATTTGGTCCAAAGTGTGTGGTCCTTCGATTCGAATTGAACTAAATTCAGTCCAGATTCCAAAACTGTTACTATCTTCTTCCTGTGGGTGTCAATCAAATGACGTGTTGAGGGTAATGAACACAAATGAGCTCATAAGAGCAGCAATTTGTGTCATCTAGATCGCACAAATTAAGCTCATGCGTGTGGTCGTTTTGCAAATTCACGTCGTTGCTAGCCCCATATTTCGTTAAACCCCAATAATTATCAATGACTACATTAATTGGCTTGATAACATTTATGGAACATGTTCACGCCCATGCATATCGCAGACAGCCGCTATTACCCGTTTCATTACAGCAACATTGCCTATCGCGGCGAATGAGACTCGTCTCCCATGATTCACTATTTCAACTCCTGCAATTTTATCAACGCCTTCTAACCCACACCCTCGCGTTTTATTGTAAAGACGTAAAGGTTATTTTCAAGTGGCCGTAGTGATAGGATCATGTTGGTATTATGATGCTCGTATTAGCATAGACGGTGTGTTCTCAATTATGATGCTATTGGGCGTGATCCCACGCATTTATGTCTTAGGTGTGGTTCTAAACTTAATTTGGTAGGTAGCAATTCCGCTGTCGAAATTGCGCATTCCGCAATTAAGATTGGGAATGCCTCGTTGGTGGTCGCAGTCTCTATGGCTGAATATGAGGTATTATGAGGTCCTGGGTTTGATTCCCGAGTCGGGAAATGTTATTGGTTGTCTAGCTGGGGTTTATCAGTACCAGCCCTGGGTCTGGATTTGCATCATGGGATTTAAATATTCTGGCGAAATGTAAGTGAACTATAGAGGTAGGTTTACTGTTACCTTACGCTTTTGAGAATGGAGGTGTCTTATGTTCAAATAGCCTGGATTTGGCTTAACCAGCTGGTTGATGGTCAATGATCATTCGACTGTACAAAAGAATTTCAATTAAAGTTTTTGAATCAGGTTTCAAAGGCTCGTTGATGCACCCAAAGATAAGTAACATATTAATGAGATATGACGTTAGAGGGATTTGGAACAGGAAAATTAAGCGTTAAAAGGCTTTAACAGAAGCTCAGGTACGGCCAGTAATTATACAAAGCAGTTAATGACCTTTATTTTGTGTAGAATCACAAAATAAAGGTAGATTTTGGGACGAACCGAAAGAACCTTGTGAGAAGGAACCCTGCTACGTTCAGGTTGAAAGAATAATAGTTCTGGTTATAAATAATAATGTTAAGTGATAATGTTAAGACTGATAATGTTAAGTGGGGGGGCTCATTTTCCACAGAGTACAGGTTGGAGTGCGGAGTGAGACAGGGCGGTCTGACGTCACCACGACTGTTCAACCTGTATGTGAATGGACTGATAGATGAGCTCAGCAGGGCCGGAGTCGGTTGTTCAATAGACGGCAAGTGTATGAATAATATTAGTTACGCCGACGATATGGCATTGCTGAGCCCATCTGTTAAAGCCCTCAACACGCTTTTGGGCATATGTGAGAGGTACGCAGTGTCACATGGCCTCAGGTACAATTCCAAAAAGAGTGAACTACTTGTGTTTAAGGCGGGCAATAAAACACCTAAAGTTATCCCAGCGGTGAAACTTGCAGGTAGTTCGATCAGTAGGGTCTCTAAGTTCAAGTACCTGGGTCACTGGATCACTGAGGACCTCTCTGATGACTTGGACATTGAGAGGGAACGTAGGGCGTTGGCAGTGAGATGCAATATGCTGGCGCGCAGGTTTGCAAGGTGCACAAATAATGTTAAAATTACTTTGTTTAAAGCATACTGCCAGACTTTGTACACCTGCAGCCTGTGGGTTTCGCTACACGCAGAAAGCTATCAACGCCCTACGGGTTCTCTACAATAATGGGTTTAGAATGCTGATGGGGTCGCCCCGATATTGTAGTGCATCAGGGATGTTTGCAGAGGCCAATACCGACTGTTTTGGGGCAATAGTGCGTAAGAGAGTGGCCTCCCTGATGTCTCGAGTGCGGGGCAGCTCCAGTGGCCTTCTAAACACCATTACAGAAAGGGTTGAGTGCCCTATTGTGAGGCACTGGAATAGGGTGCACTGCTCACGTGGTGTCCTTTTTAATATAAGATAGTTGTTAGTTAGTTGTGTGTAAGGTACTAACATAGTTTTAAGTATTACTAACATTTTATATGGAATTATGTTCTGCAATAAATTATTATTATTATTTTGGTTTTCAATGTTTACTTTCTCAGGTACCTAGCTATAGGTACCTGGTGTTTTTGAATCTCACGGGTGTAAACCAAGGTGAGATCCAAGTTATTTAACTAGGGAGGCAAAGTGCTCTGTACTGCGTTGAAATTGTTGTCTAGGTCCAGTTGAAGAAATTTTCTTACTATACGGCAAGTGTTCAAAATGGCAGCTTTTTGTAAAGTTAAATAAGTGTGTTTGGATAAATTGAGTGTGTTAAAACTATTGAATATTTGTTTTGGAATAACACCAGTTGTTGATATTACTATAGGGACTATGGTGACTCTATTCATTTTCCAAACTCTAGTTATTTCCTCTTGTAATTCTGTATATTTCCTTATTTTTTCGGTGATTGTTTTTTGTATGTTGTTAGTGTTCGGGACTGCTATATCTATTATGTATGTGTGTTTGTTTTCTTTATCAATAAGTGTTATATCGGGTCTGTTATTATATATGGTGTGATCTGTAATTATAGTGCGGTCATAATATAATTTGAAAAATTGGTTATCTAATACAGCTCTTGGGGAATATTTGTAATATGGTGTGTATGGGTCTTGCATGAGTTTCAGTTTAGTTGCGAGTTTTTGGTGAATGATATTAACTAATTGATTATGTCGGTGAGTGTAGTCGTTTTGAGTTAGTGTGGTGCAAGCTCCTGTGATATGCTGTATTGTTTCTGGTTTGCTGTGACATTTCCTGCATAAATCGTTTCTTACTGAGCTATCTTTTATTATATATTTTCTATAATTCTTGGTATTAATCACCTGGTCTTGTATGGCCAGCATAAAACCTTCTGTTTCAGGAAACAGTCCACTTAACTCTAACCATTTGTTTGAAGCTTCTTTATCGATGTGTGTTTGGTGTAAATCGTTGTGATGTCTTCCATGCAGTTCTTTTTGTCTCCATCTTCTGTTTATTTCTTCTATATGTCTTGCTTTATCTACTGTCTCAATATTGCTATCCTCGTTAAGGTTCAATGGTGTGTAGTGTTTATCTATCTCTATAATTGTTTTGTGTAATTGACTGTTACACTTCTTTCGTCTGAAAAATTGTTTTAGGTTTATGACTTGTTTTTTGTGTAAATGTGAAATTTCAATTAATCCTCTACCTCCTTCTTTTCTAGACATTATTACTCTTTCTATTGCTGCTTTGGGATGGTGATATCTATGTTGTGTTAGGGTTGTTCTCGTTTTAACTTCCAGAGCATGTAATTCAGTATTAGACCATTTTATAACACCAAAAGAATACGTAAGTATAGGTATCGCGTAAGTATTAATGGATTTGAACAAATTTTTCCCAGACAGATGCATTTTGCACAATGAGTGTATCCTGCTATTGTATTCTTTTTTAAGTTTTTCTTTAATACTTTTATGTTCTAAAAGTCGTGCTTGATCATAACCTAAATATTTATATAGTTCTTCGTTTTCAATCGCTTCTATTACTATTTCGTTTTCTGTTGAATAGCTTCCACCTACAATTTTACCTTTTTCTATGTTTAGTTTACGGCATTTATCTAATCCAAAATCCATTCTTATATCTTGTGAGAAAGTTGTTGTAATGTCTAGTAAGTTGTGTAAATCTGTATTTTTATTAGCATATAGTTTTAAGTCATCCATATAAAGTAAATGTGTAATTTGGTGTAATATAGACCTACCATTCTTAATATCAAAACCTAATTTAGAATTAATTAAAGCTCGGGAAAGTGGGTTTAGAGCCAGACAAAACCATAAAGGGCTCAATGAGTCTCCTTGGAAAATACCTTTTTTAATCGCTATTCCATCTATAGATAAGTTTGCAGTTTTAGATTGTAATTTAAGTGTCGTTCTCCAGGACCTCATAGTATTCTTGAGAAAATCTATAATAACTGGATTAATTTTATAAATATTTAAAACTTCTATCAACCATGAGTGCGGCACGCTGTCGAATGCTTTTTTATAGTCTATGTATGCTATGTAAAGGTTTTTCCTAGCTCTCTGAACGTATTTTAAAATTGTGGAATCGATAATTAATTGTTCTTTACAACCCATATGTCCGCGTCTACATCCTTTCTGTTCTTCAGTTAGAATATTGTACTGTTCAGTGTGTTTGATAATTTTGTTAGTAATACATGACGTGATGATTTTATATAGAGTGGGTAAGCAAGTAATTGGCCTATACTGTGAAGGATCTTGGGTTCTATTTGATTTTGGAATCATATATGTGATTCCTTTGGTCAAAAATTCTGGAATACTTTGGTTGCCTTTTATAATCTCATTTATTTGTTCTGCTAACGTTCCATGAAGTGAATGAAGTCTTTTTATCCAAAAGTTGTGTATACCATCTATTCCTGCTGCTTTCCAGTTATGCGTTTTATTTATAATTGTATTAATTTCAAGAGCATCTATATCTTCAAACGGCATTTCTTCTATTTTTTCTGATCTACTTATTTCCTCTTGTATCCATCTAGCCTCTTTATTATGTTCAGTACTGTCGGACCAGATCCCTTGCCAAAAATCTTTTAAGGCCTCTTGAGATGGAGGGTTTAAGATTGTGGTATCATTGCCCTTAAGTTTTCTATAAAATTGTTTCTCACTGGTATGAAATAGTTTATTATTATCCCTTCTTTCTTTTGCTTTTTTGTAACGCGCTAGTCTATGGCTCTTAACTAGTAGTTTTTGTTTTAATGTATCTAAGTGGTCTTCTATTCTCTTGTTAAAGTTTTCGTGTGTGCTGTGTTGTTTAGTATTTTTAATGATCTTTATGACTTTGTTTTCTAGTTTTCTTGATGAATTACCATTTTTATATTGTGTTAATCTATTTATATCTTTTCTTAAGTTTTCTATATCATCTTCTAATCTCTTTTGCCATGGTGGTTGATTTTTTACTGTGTTAATTTTGCTAGTTCTGTCTATATTTATTTTTAAATTAAAATGAGTTGCAACTGTAAGAGCTATGGAATAAATTAAAGAATGTGTATCGCTTAAGTTTTCAAGAGATGGAAGTTTAGGGGGAATAATTTTTTGATTAAAAATAGTAATGATTTCCGATAATAAACGAGATGGTCTAATTTTTGGTACCAGTGGCCTAACCGCAGGATCCATACCATTGTATTTTAACATATTTGATTCTAGTTTATTACTTAATGTCTCTAATAGTAAGGGATCGAATTCAGTGCTATTCTGTATTTGTATTACTGTAGGATTATTGGTAGTAGCTTCATTAGTGAGCTGCGTTAATTCAGTTAGTTCTGCGGAGCTCGTCTCAATTTCTGGGGTAAGATTGTAGGTTGTAAGTGATTGAGTTATGTGTAAGGTGTTTGTTAGCTGTGTTAGATTCAAACATTCGTCTTCTTCTTTTTTTAGTTGTTCTGCTATTTCTAACCTAATTCTATTTAATGTGTCATCTGATAATAGCTTGTTTCTGATAATAACCCGTCTTTGGTCTGCTATTCTTTGCTCTGTTACATTTATTTCTGGGTATTGCAACTTAAAATTTTCTAATAATTGGGTGCAGTACATAGTTCTGTCATTTTCAAGTTTTGTAATATGATAGTAAGTGCGCATGATGAATATGTTCATATCTTCAGTCCACTTCATGCGTACTCTTGGTTTTCCCGCTTTGGTGGTCGCAGGCTGAGTAGCTGACGCCACCTGCGAAACATCCAAAGCGGATGTAACTACTCTACTGTCATCCCTATTGTCAAGTCTGTCTGTCGGTTCGGCTGTAGTATTTTTATCGGGGAGAACCCGCCTGCTCAGTCCCCCACCGCCGACGGATCGCATGCTGAGACACCCAGCATCGGCCCCAGGTGTGCCCCGACGATTGCCCTCGGGTAGCGGTCCTATACGTAATTTCTTTGATCTAGTCTCCATGTTAAATGGGTTTCCAGAGCCACGTTAGCCACGCCAGTAAATTTTCCTTCGTGTGTCCGCCCCCCACGTGATTAGATGGTCAATCAGGACGTGTGGTTGTTTAGGGGGCTTATTATTATTATTATTATAAATACATTCCTCATAGAAAAGGAAGGATCCTACGACCAGACTACTATTGCCCGACAGTTGTTTCAGGATCTTGTATATGTAGGTACATTCAATCGCGCGGATAACTTTTACATCGAGACGCAGGATAACAGTACTTGGTTCGTGCTTTCAGAACAAGGGAACTGCCAAATTTTCCCAATTGAACATGAACCTTATTGTGTTTGAAATAAAGTTGAAAAACTATTAAAGAAACTTGACGAATTGGGGTAGCTTGATGTGCTGGCCTCTGTACAATATAGAAAATCCAACCCAACCTCCGGATTGAGTAGGGAATACCGACAAAATATCTTTCAAACGCAACAGGAAACTAATTTCTCAATCAACGAACACATTTCACTTAACGTAATTACTATTCAACAAAAAAGCTGCTGATCATGCAGGTGAATGGCCTACGCACATGTTTGTGCTTCGTAAATATTGGACATTATCACATGACCCGATACTGAGTAGCCATGACAAAGAGCATGCATAATTAAAAACGGTAGTTTATTGTCCAGTGGGGTATAAGAAATTTTGAATGAGAGCGGGGAAGATCAGGTGCAGCATCAAGCAGCCATGGGGCTGCCAACAAAAAAAATCTAATTGGAAAGACTCAATAACGCCCAACCTGAGATTTAAACCCAGGACCATGCTCAACAATCATGCTTAAGACCATTAGAGCAACGAAGGAGTTTAACACACACATCAACATGAGTAATTATGATCATGAGATAACACCTTTGGGAACGTAAAAGAAATTAAACGGCATCAAAAAAATTATCTACATCGCTGTCAACGGTGAAAAAGTGCCCAAAATCAAGCGGCATTGCCACGTTGAATGGCAGTGCTAATCCTCTGCCCTAAGTAAGGCCAGCCTTCTGGTCACGTGAAGAGTCGATCAACCGATTGGCGATGAAAACTAAATGGACACTTGGACATCAAGTGTGATTATAAATTCAAGTCATTTCCATAAACCAACAACACTAACAGGCTTCGAGATTTTTCCGGAACTATGATTATTGAAGAACTAAGTCAACATTAGCCCTTGAGAAGTCAGCAGAACTGAAGTACTCTTAGTCACGTTAGTTTTAGTGGCTATCGAGTTCAAAGAACAGTTCTACTGTACTTTGAAATCATATTCATCGTTTATTAATATTTCTAGATTGTTTTAGAGTTCGACTGTATAATGTAAATAATAGCTTATAAGTGAGTCATATTACGAAGCTAAGTCTAAATGACTGTTGCTCCTTCATATTGCCATTATCCCAAATAAATTAGGGTCAGTTTAGCATGATCTCCTAAATCAAAATCAAAACTTATGTATTCAAATTAGGCAGAGCATCAGCACTTATTGAATGTCGAAAAATACATACGACAATCCCCCAAAACGTCCACCACTTCTAAGTGATTTTTCTGGGAAGAAGAAGTAACGAAGTAAAAATATTCTATTCTATACATCTCTATTTGCCTCTGAAGACTTGTAGAGTTTGTATATGGTAATAATTGACCAATAAATGATGCTTCAAATCATTATATGAATACTTAAACGAAGTGTAAACTTTGGATGCCTTGAGAATTATCTGTACGACTATTACTTTCGACAGTTTCGAAGGGGCCAGATTTCAACCAAAGATAATCGTCACCTTAATTGGAAAAAGCCGCTCTAGCTCTATAATAAAACAGTGTAAAAGGAGTGCGGTTAGTAGAAACGGTTGAATTTCGTCTGAATTACTAGTCTACACTAATATTATAAAGAGAAAAAGATTTGATTGTTGGTTTATTTGCACTGAATAGGCTCCGAAACTACAGGACCAATTTGAAAAAATCTTTCACCGTTGGGAAGCTACACTATTCCCGGGTGACATAGGCTTTGCACAATACTTTTTATCCTTTTTATTCCCAGCGGAACGGAAACTACGCGTGTGACACCTCGTGAAGTCTGCTAGTACATATTCTTTATTTTCATAAGCTCAGTTGCCAGTTTTGCTAAATCAACAGGACTTTCAAGATGGATTATGTGCCACCAGTCAACCGAACCCATTTCCGCGCCTTCACAATATTAAGACAGACAAATAATTAAATCCTACATTATAACCGCTTTCTAGTTATTAATGGTTCTCCTTATAAACTGTACTCCTGATTCATTTGTCATTGTAACTGTCAGCGAGGCTATTGTGTAGGTACCTGTTATATCAGGTCCAGGAATAAAGCCGGATTTATGTTCGTTTATAAGTAAAACAGTGGTTTTTGACATAATTTATTTTCAGTTAATTTGATAAGTCGCGGTCGCATTTGGTGTTATTATGGCATTATAAAAGGTTGAAACCATTAGTTTTAGTCGTAATAAATTATTGTGTTGCAAATGACTACTTGGCTATTAATTTTAATATTACTTGGAGAACAAATACGGGTTTCTTTGATTGATGAATAAAAACAAATGAAAGTTTACTTAAGGAAGAAATGTCGGTTGCATTAACGTTAAATATACAAATACAATCAGAAATATGTTTTGTTGTAAAAAAAACTTTATTACGTACCTATACAAAATATAGTGAACGTCGACTATCGTCCCGTTTATACATAGGTACCTACTGCATAAATGGACAAAAGAAAACTTCGGTGAAAAACACCCCAAAAATAATCCTGCCGGCCGGGTCCCCATATAGCCTACCATTTCTTGTCCTTCACCCTTCCTTTTCTGATCACCTAAGTTGGTCTTTTAAACTGTAGAGTTCCCGTAGCACAACGAGACGACTAAAAGCTGATACATCTCGCACATTGAATTAGATGATCTCGCAGCATATCTTCTTTTTCAATACTACTCCATTTCATCATAGAATAGAATAGAATAGAATACTCTTTATTGTACACCATTAATACTTACAAATCATAATTTTAAGGGCTACATGCGGTGATACAATGGGCGGCCTTATCGCTAAAAGCGATCTCTTACTGACAACCTTCATCATGTGCCTAGCCTTTTTCCAACAATGTGGGGGTCAGAAGGATGCAGTAGTATACCAGTGTTTTACATAGAGTGACTGCCTGTTGGGCCTCCACAAACCAGCCACTGAGCAACACGATACCCTTTGGTCAAACTGGTTGTCAGATTTTCGGGCTTCATAGATCTACAAATGACAGCCGGGACCAACGGTTTTACGTGCTTTCTAAGAAACAGAGGAGTCTTGAGGGTCACCCATCCAAGGACCAAGCTCGTCAATAGTAGCTGAACCTTCTATCGCCCCGTAAGGCTGTTTATTTTTAGCCAAAAGCTCCTACAACTCTATTTGAGGGCATCTGAATAATCACCTCCTTCTTATCCATATAATCTTTCATACAATCCATCCACCGTTCCTTCGGTCTTCCTCTGCTTTCGATAAAAGGATGATGTTCAATGGTAACACACGAGAATAAGCGGCGATGCCGTCACGCATGTGTTTTCGAATCGATTCAGTGGAGCGAATCGAATGCGATGCAAATGTGTGACGATCACGACCGATGACTGAGCGATGTGACGAGCCTAGATCGTGAATGACTCCGAGACTTCGTGCTTTATCGGTCACAGTACCGGGAAGGAAGGCCAATGTATTCCATGAATAAGAAAGTGTCAATACACTGTGACCAGCAGGGCTCTTGCGTATCTCCATTGACAACTGTTCATAGTGATGATCACCGCAAAGCGCACCGTGCCCGTCAGATAATCACCATATCTTGAGGTCCACTTGAAGTGCAATACTTACCATTATTTTGTAAATTCTTACTTGTCTTCAAATTTCGGTATACAACTGGACGTCAGTTAAAAACCGACAATGAAAAGATAGCCCTGCTTGAAGGTCAATTATTATATTTTTTCAAAAGTATAAAATCGAGTCGCAAAAATGTAGGTAATTTAGACGTTCTTTTCACAGATTATGGCTTATGAATAGATTTCGGACATTCATAAAATTACGGGTAATCATGGGGTATTGTGTTACACAGTTACTGGGTTGTGGAGGTCTGACAGGCAGTCTCTCAATGTAAAATAACTAGTATTTTACTGCCGGTTGAACTGGAAGCCCACCCAAACTCTGTTGCGAAAAGGCTAGTTGGATGATGATAAAAATACAGAAATTGCCCTTCGTATACCTAAGTAGGGCCTGGTTGTAGCTGGATGGGAGGACCCGGTATTCTCAGTAGCCGAAAATTTTATTGTGTGGTAGATGTGGTGTGGTGGTTTGTGTGGTTGTGTGTGGTTTTATTATGTGGAGAAGACTCGTCGACGTGTGCATTCTTCCCATACTCACTTATGGTTCTGAAACATGGTCGTTGACTATTCAGCAGAGGGCCACGGTCGAGGTTTGCCCGAAAACTATGGAACTGAGTATTCTGGGTATTATTCTTTAAGACCGGGTTAGGAATACAATAATCCGTTCCATCACAAAAATTACTGATGTGACTCAAAAAACTGCCACGCTAAAATGGAACTGGGCTGGACACATCTGCCGCATGTCAGACGATCAGTGGGCCAAACTCACGACCCAATGGGTTCCTTTACATGGCAAACGACATCGCGGTAGGCCCAAGCGAAGATGGCGAGACGAGCTGGACTCCTTCGATAAGGACTGGTCCCAAAAAGCCCTTGACCGAGAGAGGTGGAAGGAAAGTAGGGAGGCCTTTGCCCTGCAGTGGGTAAACACAGGCTAGTAATAATAATAATAGGTATGCCTTTCCAGACGCTTTCCTTTCATACTATGATTATAAAGAGGTACTTAAAGTTTGCGAGTTTGTGACGTTTTAGGGGGTAATCTAAGGATCTACTGATCACAGATTTTGATAAATTTTTTTACCAATACACAGACACATTATTTGTGAGTGTCATAGGCTGTATTTGAACTAATACATGTGGACGAAGTTGCGAGCAAAGTGCTAACTACAGTGGGGTTACGTAATATTACGAAGTTATACTTTAAAAGTTACAACTTAATTGAACTTTCCTTTCTATCGGCGCTGAAATTCCTCAGTGACTTCATCTGACCCCAGGCCAATGTCTGTGAGATATGCAGCACCAGACAGGCTCTAGCGAAATAATTAGATTTTCTACTTTCTAATTAGGCACTCGGCGTGGCGCCGGCGCTTCCCGCCTCATTAAACGCACATGCTTGTAATCAGACCATGAAAGTGCACGGACTTTGCCCTCCGAATGGTTTGTTTTTCCATTAAAATCTTGTTTTTATTAGCTTGTCTATTCCAGGATTACATACAGTCGTTTTGTACCAATAACACAAGCTCTGCTTAGCTTAGGACTAGATGGCGTTGTGTGAATAGTCGTGGAATATTATTATTATATTTATTATACATAAACTCACGCCTTTTTTTTTCATGAAGGTAGGCAGAAACTACAGAGCAACATCTGCTACGATTCTTACATACTTCTTTTGCTTCGTTTACATTAATAAATGTTGTCATACACACACGCCGGTTGCGATTACTACGCACCTGAACTTTCGGAAGAACTTCACCAATATGGTCAATGTATGTCCTTTTAGGGCGTCCCTTCCGGCGTTTCCACTTGTGTGCAAGTGCACGGACTATGCCCTCCAAATAGTTTGTTTTTCTAATTAAATCTTGTTTTTATTAGCTTGTCTATACCATGATTACAGCGTGCTGTAAATTGGAAATGAATGGAAATAGGCGTCAGACGTTAACTGCGGTGTCGGAAGATTTATTTAGCTTCTTACGATTGGTAGTTCATGAAACATCACGCCTATAGTCGTTCACGGGTTCAGCAGAATTGTTCCTATAGCACAACCGCAGTTTGCCAGTTATCTTTAACTTCCATATAGGTAATAGAGCATATTACTATCAGTCAGATGCAAATCTAGACTACTGAGAACTACTGAGAAGCAACACAATAACAATAACAATATGCCATATTATTGATAGGCTTGGTTTAACCACTACCTCATTGCACCTGATGGTAAGAGATGATGTGGTCGACGATGAAGCATGCCTGCCTAAAAATAACCTATTCACTCTTGATTTAAAGACATCTAGGTTGTGTAGCTACCAGGAAACACCGACTCCGACAGGGAATCCCAATCCCTAGCTGTACGCACAATGTATATGTTCTCAAAACGTTTACTTATAGTACGTATGGGTTGGATGTCCGGTGTATGCAGCAGTGCCGCTTGTGACCATTAGGTCTTAACAAGATCTATTTTCAATAGTAGACTTTTCTGACTGACGTAAATAGGTATAGATCCTTGACAACATAGAGGATGTTTAAGCGAAAGCAACTGTAGGTACTAGTAAGTGGAAAAGCAATCGCTGGCAAAATGTCAATGCATAATAAAGCTGTAAACTTTTACAACTATCGCATTTAATGCCAAACGATTTAATGTGCACTTTTGTAGTTACAGTTCACACTGTAAAAGGCAGCCCTCGTAATTAGGATTTATTTAATTTAACGTCTTCATAATGCACTCAGTCAATGTTCTTTCCTGAATCCGCATCAAACACGGCAGCCATTTTTTACGAACACGTCATAAAGTATGTACCGTTCTAAAGCTAACATCCTTTACCTTCCTTATTTTAATACTCCAGCTTCCATCTGTTTTCCAATCACACAGAATCACTCGGGAGGATCGTAAAGGCAGTTGTCAGAACTCGGCATTGTGTGGAGTCCGTGGCCAGGTGTCAATATCCTGTCAGTCGATTTAGTAAAAGTGAAAACTTAAGGGAAGTGAACTCTCAATGCCTGGAATGACAGCTCAATTTGTCCACTTCACTTACATTTTCACACGGTGATTTAAACAGTACCTATAGCACTTTTGCACGCACAGTTTGATCATTGTAGAAACGGATTTTGTCAAGGCAAGAATCGACAAGTGATTTATTTATTTATTTTTCGTCACAAAAAACAAAAAAACGTTAAATGATCGGCGATAACGATAGTAATGTCGCGTATGTTCAGAGGTTAAGGCGCCTACCTCTCATGCAAATCCAGACAAGTACCAATGTGACTTTTTCAATTCATATGACTTAAGTTTATCTTAGACATCATTGAAGTAAAACATCGTGAAGAAACCTGGACTTGTAGTTAATATAAGTTTGAAATCGCCAATCCGCCTTGTGCAAGCGTGGTGATCGATGCTCGAGCCTTCTCTGTATGAGAAGAGGCTTTTGCCCAGCAGTGGGACAGTAACGGTCTGGTGTTATTATGACTTGTAAGAATCCCTTATCAATCAAATACTATGACTACTATATAGTCATAGTACTACTATGACTATGACTCCCCGGTCTGCTACTGAGAAATTCTACTTAGAAAAACTGAATAACAATTAGTCCGACCCTGGCATCAAAGCAACGAGATAAATAAAGAAATACTGCTAGTATTTCTAAAATAAATAAATAACAGGTTCATGGATCAACCGTATGGGTAACAAAAAAAAATATCCAAAATTGTATCCATATATTCGAAAAGTGGCTCTTTTGAGCATATATGCCGTGTTATACCTTACCTACATACCATTATAAACTGCGAAATTCATGCTTAAAAAAACCATAAGTACCTACCCATTAACCAATCATCAAATTGAGGCTAATAATAGGAACAGGCGAATCAAAACGTACTCATGCGCAGTCTACTCTAAACAATGCAACAAACTACTAAATGGTAGAAGAATACTAATTTAAACGAATGTTTCTTATTTCAACCCAGTCACGGTCAATTCTTTATTTCGGGCCTCATATTTAGTGAATGAAACGTTTGTGTAAACTTAAAAATACTATAGTTTAGTAGACTAGTGATGTGAAAGACCTATAATTTATCGATACTTACTATGTTTAAAATTAGACATTGATAAATGAATCGTGATTTATTGACGTCGATAGAGGTTGTTATTGGGGAAATAAATCGTCAATTTATAGTTATTATCGGATTGTAAAGCGATAATTCAATTTCATTTGAACGTTGTTTATGGAGATATTGAGAAAGGATAAAAGATATTCTTGTGAAACGTAGTATAAATAACCATAGTCATTTTAATTAAAGATTCAATCAAATAACTTTATTATCCAGCTAATATATACAATTTTCGTGTCAGTGTTTGTAACATAACTCCTCCGAAACGGCTTGACAGATTCTTATAAGTGTGTACGTTTAGTAGAACTGAAAATAATCCAATAAAAACTCAATAAAACTAATAAATTGATTCTAAGGCGGAACCAAGTTTGCCGGGGCAGTTAGTATTATCTATGAAAAGGATAGAACTTACTACCTAGTAGTATAAATTTAACACCAAAAAAACATATTTATTTATAAAATCATAGGAAACCATCATTAAAACGTTTGTTAACACACAAGTCATAGCAAGCAGATTCATTGAAACCAATGATTCAATATTCTATATTATTATAAACGTTGACAAACAGAGTATATTTATACATTTTTGAAGAGTGACATTGTAATGAATCACGGCAAATACAATGAGGAAACTCGTGGTTTGAATTATAACCAGAGTCGACCACGACAGCTTGACGTAACTGTGTTAGAAATCAGATGTAACTGTGTTAGAAATCAGATGTAGATATGGCCATTTAAATATGTATAAAATAAGACCACCGTGCTTCTGAAATAGCTGTCATAAAAGGCGATTACGAGGTAGAAGTATCGAATACTTATAGCAAGCAACGAAATTTATCCATCGGTATAATAATTGCAAGTAGTTTGGAGCTATAACCATTTATCTTCTTGTCATTCACGGTGATTGCGGCAATTTTCTTTCCAAACGTGGTTGAGCTGTGTTCATGTAGTTGACATAATGATAACCATTTAAGTACAGACTGCGTCTACGTTATTAGGAAATGAGAAGACGTTTTCAGATTGTGAGATCAAACAAGTATCGAAGTTAAGTGGTAGGTCATTGTAGTCATAGATCAAAACAAAATAATCTATGAAATCGTAAACAGCTGATCGTTAAGTGACAGTAAATATCAATGGAAAGTTGAAAGGTCTTTGATTCCTCGTTATCTTCACTAGGATGCGATAAAACGTCCCACAAATAACTAGAAGCTATAACAACAAAGGGAAACATCATAATTACATTAGAAAGGAAGTAATTAAACGTTTCAAGGAATCGCATCGATACATTCGCGGCTTCCCGATAATTTATCGATAACGATGGCGCAGCACTGGCCGATGAATCAGACGAAGAAAAAATAAACTCAGAACGAATATAGTACGCGACCTTCGAGTGAGTCAATCACTAAATACTTGACGAAAGGGAGACTGAAACGAAACGATTCCAAATTATATCCCTGACATAAAAAAATTAAGAACTTGTTTTTAATAATGAAGTGCACCACCTTTTGGTATGGACCTGACTGCCAAGTTTTGATGTAAATTAAATTGTTGACTTGAAACAATTCAAGTTCGGGTCGATTGTGTGTGGCTGTGTATACAAAATATTAACCATACAATCCATGAATCATCAATAGAATTAATTCTAAGACAAATGCGTAATATACGAACCAACACAAATAAATAACATAATTGATTCATATGAGTAAGAGCTAAAAATATGATTCTTATTATTTAAACTAGCTTTTGCCCGCGGCTTCGCCTGCGTGGATGTCGAACGTCTGTCTCCTATTATTTCTCTTTAGGGGTTGAATTTCCAAAAATCGTTCCTTAGTGGATACTTACTCTTCACAAAGAACACCCGCTCCAGTTTCATGTCTCTAAGACCAGCGGAGGCATTGCAAAAAGAACATTGTTGTAATATGGCCAAAAGCCATTGTGTCAGATCCAAAAATGTATGTTTGACAGCCCGCCTTCTGCGGGCAGACGCTTTGGACACAGAAAAATGGAAACATGTTATCCAACTTAAATTTGAATTATTAATAAATTCTGTGACAATATTAGAAGAGTTTCATTAATAAAACAAACATACTACGTTCATATCACCGATTTTCGAATATGATCTGTAATCAAAAGTGACAGCGTAGGTGAACCCACTTTTATATTTGTTGGCCCACGGTAGTAAATTTGTAGGTTCATCTAAATCCACTGCATGTGCATCTAAGTTATTAAAAATACGTATAAATCTATACGCGGAAAGCCTGGCTTCACGCTGCTCGTCCGTTTCCTGCGATCAAATATTATCAATTCCTCGTCTTTCATTTGACAAACTTAGGTGTATCCTTTCAACTGCCAGACGGTCGTGATATTGAGTATATGTTTCGGACTCTCAAGACATAACGTGCTTTTCACGGTCAGTTGTAAGTCTTAAGGGAAGGTTCATATCTGACGGAACATGCGTCGCGTATTATCGGTCGCGTAACGCCAGAACAGACAAATGTATCGAAAAAGACTTGACCGTTCACACTCAACCGATGATACGTTAGTGCGTCGAGCGTACATTGTCGCAAACGCTCGGCGCATGTTCCGTCAGATATGAACCTTCCCTAACTCACGCTCAGTATAATGTTTTGGATTCTCGAGACAAAACGTGCCTTTCGCGGTCAGCTGTAAGTCTTAACTCACGCTCAGTATAAGTTTCGGACTCTCGAGACAAAACGTGCCTTTTGCGGTCAGCTGTAAGTCTTAACTCACGCTCAGTATAATGTTTTGGACTCTTGAGACAAAACGTGCCTTTCGCGGTCAGCTGTAATTCTTAACTCACGCTCAGTATATGTTTCGGACTCTCGAGACAAAACGTGCCTTTTGCGGTCAGCTGTAAGTCTTAACTCACGCTCAGTATATGTTTCGGACTCTCGAGACAAAACGTGCCTTTCGCGGTCAGCTGTAAATCTTAACTCACGCTTTGAGTACGTTTTGGACTCTCGAGATAACACATGCCTTTCGCGGTGACATGTAAGTCGTAATTCTCGTTAAGTACCTAGATCTTTCAGATTCTCGAGATAGAATTCGCGATCAGCTGTAAGCCTTAAATGTCGCTCGGTGAACGTTTCCGACTCTCGGGAAGTCGGGATAAAACATGAATTTTACGGTCAACTGTAAGAAAAACTCTTGTTGAGAAAAGGTTTCAGATGCTCGTGATGTAGCTCTTCTTTCCCTATCAGAAGTAAATCGCATCTCCCTCTCAGAACTTCAGAAGTGCTTTCATGTGCTCGTGCAGTTGCGTTATTCACTCTCATAGAGTTTAAACTATGTGCTCTTTTCTTTGACGATTCCTGAGAACGCGCATCTCTCATTCTTTTGGCTTTATCGAATTTCGAAATAAAGAAGACCGTTTTCTAGGTGGCATCGTACCTACTTGAATTCAAATAAAAAAAACAGAAGCAACAGTTTATTTCCTAAGTCAAAAAGACGCTAATCGTCGAATAACTTAAATCAACTAATATCATAACTAACTTAACTTAACTAAATAACTAAAAAAAACTTACCATATAGGTACTTTTATCTTAAATATAAAAAAAAGAAAGTATGAATTACCTATGGAATAAAAAAAACAAACTAATTATATTAGGTAGCTATACCTATTTAAAACGATTATCTCAAAACTACGTACCTACTATATTTAAAATCTAAAAAAACTTATATGGAATAATGATCGTAATTAAGTACCTACGTAATAAAAAGAGTTAAACAAATAAAAATAATAATTATATTTAGGTACTAAAAACTACTTCAAAATAATATCTAAAAACTACTATAATTTAAATCTAATCTCATGAAAAGGACGAATAAATTAATAAAAGTCTTGCTTATTCAATAAGAACGAACAATGTTTGGCATGTCCCTTCGCATCCACAGTGAAATAATGTGACGTTTTGGCGCGTGAACGCCCGCCAGGTGCCGCGGTGAGCCGCTTCGCGCGTTACACAAATATCAACCGTATAGCATACGTAGGCTACCATACTGGCGCGGCGAGATTTGGAAGTTTAAGGTTTAAGTTCATCTATATCTTGTGTGTTTATAAACCAATGTCTATATTTTTTATTTCATTAAATAGTATAAAAGTATACGTTATTATTAAATATAGGTACTTTGAAGAAATGCCTAACGATTAGGTAAACGTGTAATTGTGGATAATTTATAAGTTATAGATATATGGTACTGAGAACTTTTTTGTGGATATTTTGAAGATCAACATCTTTGTAATACATACTTTTTGTGTATGATCAACGTATGCGAGGATAGGAGCTCGAAAGCGCATATTTTCATCCGACTTGCTTCGAATTTATCGTCACTGCTCGGCTCCTATGTGTCTTAGTGTTATGTTATATAGCCTATAACCTGCCCAGAAGTATGGATTACAATCGTACCAAGTTTGGTTAAAATCCCTTTAGTAGTTTTTGACCCATGCGTGCACATACAGACAGACAGACAGACAGACAGACAGACAGACAGACAAAAAATTTACTGATTGCATTTTTGGCATCAGTATCGATTACCAATCATCCTCCAATATTAATTTTGAATATATTTTCAATGTACAGAATTGACTTCTCTACAGATTTATTATAAGTATAGATATAGATAGGAATATTTAAATGATGATGATAATATATTTGTCGGCGTCAGCGATGGCTGAGCGATGAGCTGACACCGATGGGGGTTTTGTGGTACAGAGTTCATAACGTAGAATAGCAATCTTCACTGCAGTAATAACCTCACTTAACAATCTTAATCACAAAACAACTCAAGTCTAGGTAACTGACAGTTTCGTGCTGGATGTGTGTCTTGGTCGGTGTCTCAAATCAAACTGAGCTCTGCCCAGCTCCCACGCACCAGCACGACTCTGTCCACGTGACATTACCGAAAACACATTCGCGCCATTTTTCAAATGACAAGTAACGTCACGCTGGTCACCATAGACTCTGTACTAAGTTAATCAACTTCACAACTTATTATTCAAGAATATCGTTTTCCACGACACGGCCATCATGACCATCACACGTCCTCGTGTCTACTAAAAATAAACACACACACACACAGAACACGTATACGCACGCACGCTCGTATTGGTCACATACTTCAAAACACACGCACGCACGCATTTTTCACATACTTCAAAACTCGGTCATTCTGACCACAACTAAATTTCCAAGGGTGTATGTCAAACCTTGACACCTCTAATCGAAACAAATCCAGGCAGAATGAATCCTCACTAAGACCGATAACATTACTAGAACTGAAAGTGTACTAAGATAGTGCTATGCAAATGCACGACATAGTAGGTATTACATAGACTTTCACATACCACACAGGCTAAAGCTAACAGGTACCACACAGGCTCACGAGTGCCACACATAGGTACTCACAGGTGCCACGCAGGCTTACTGGTGCCACGCAGGCTCACGGGTGCTACACAGGCTCACAAGTGCCACACAGGCTCACGGGTGCCACACAGGCTCACAGTTGCCACACAGGCTCGTCGTTGCCACACAGGCTCGTCGTTGCCACACAGGCTTGTCACTGCCACACAGGCTCGTCACTGCCACACAGGCTCGTCACTGCCACACAGGCTCGTCACTGCCACACAGGCTCGTCACTGCCACACAGGCTAGTCGTTGCCACACAGGCAAGTCATTGCCACACAGGCTAGTCATTGCCACACAGGCTAGTCATCGCCACACAGGCTAGTCAATGCCACACAGGCTAGTCATTGCCACTCAGGCTAGTCATTGCCACACAGGCCATCGGCTTGTGATCCAACCCCAGAAGCTAACCATCTCAGCCGCGTAAGTGCTACCCCTCGGAAAGGATATCCTGCGCATAAAAAGCAGACCACGCGCACCTCTTACATGCTCCGGCGCAACTGGATCGGTCACCAAACCCTCACACTTAATCCATAGAGTATACGTTAAGTAAGATGAAATGTATTCCAAAACTTTACAGATAATCATTACCTAGTAATGACTACTCAGTACTCACAATAACTAAACGAACTTTAACTAAGCCATTTTTAGAACTTAAACACGGAAAGTTCATAATTATCAAATTTCAAAAATAAAAACACTACTCATGGCCCTGCCACAGCTATTGACAATTCGGTACTGCCACCCATATCGTTATCACCTCAGAGTCCGCGACCCTCAAGTCATTACATGACCGTACAAAATAGTCTCTTTCAAGGCCCAGGTCCCCGCTACCACAAGCCGCTCATCACGCCCTGAACGACAACGTATGCAGTTGCGATTGCATCTTATGGATGCGGATTTACCGGAAAGCCAACAAGCGTATCATAGGTCTGTTGAGGTTCTTTTGCCCTCAGAAACATTGTTTTCTTCTTCTAACTCGTTTGAACTTCACAGGTTGGCATCTTACGACTTGACTTTACAACATACTGGTCGCCCGCAAGCGTTTAAAAGAACCTTCACTTCGGGTCAAGCTTAGTTAAGCTAGGCTTTTCATTTTTAATGTAAACCAAGTTACTAACACTTAAGTTTCATTTTAGTAGGTACTATCAAAACGGAACTTAGAGAAACGTTTTTCATTACCATTGACCTAAGAAGTTTGATCTCTTTACACGGTAGTGGGAATTTACCCAAAGTACCTACTATCTAAATTTGACTGTCAATCATCTACGGACAGACACACGAAACCATCACGCTTTTCGAGAAGAAGAAACAGGTTAGAAAAGCGGGAACTACGCTGTCGGATAGTCGTACGATACTATCTCTACTTCGCGAAGATCGAGTTGGTAAGGACAGCGATAAACAACACGAGTACGAGTTGGAACTTTTGTAAGTTACCAGAGTGAATGGTAAACCACCCATTAATCGCGATTGTAATTCAGTTAATAGACGCTCACGACTATCTTGGACAGTCGTCTAGTCGGTGAAACATCAGTTTAAGTTTATTCAAATGAATTTGTGTCATTAATAAACAAGATAATAACCTATTGGTACTTCACATGTCTAAGCACAGTATTGAACTCCGCTAGTAACTACACTACCTTGTTTATCCTAGGTTCACAGCGCACTGCGCACTTGTAATTAGTAAAGGTCCGACCAATAAGTTACAACACAGTAACTCTAACAGTTCTGTTACTCTTTATCATCATTTATAAGCAATGCATACTCAACTCATGAAACTCATTAAAATCTGTGCACCAACACGAAGAGAATCGCACCAACGACTCTCAAAAATCTAACGCAATATGTGCTACAACACATGAAGCGCTTTGTGCACCAACACAGACAGAAATCGCACCAACGATTCCTTATAGACCCATCGCCACATGTTACTCATGAGGTGCGGTCCGAAGGTTCGAGTACGAGTATACAAGCTATTAACCAAATGTGGTTTCACTACCACTGTGTCATTCAATTCTCAAGGAACTTGGTGATCGGGGCATTCATACTTGAATCTAATTTAGTTTGACTTCTGTCCTCATTTTTAATTAAAACACAATCATTAAGCTAATTTAAAAACCTGGTCCTAATATTGTGGTCAAACCGATTTTAAGCTTTGCTCAAATTAAATTTAGGCCAACAACCAGCTTTCTGATACCGTGGTGATATCAACAAGGTTTCCATACGATTTACAAAATAAAGGGAATAGCGCCGCACTTGCATCAGTTTGAATTTCAATCTCATTTAAATTAAGCGTCATAATAAGAAAATAATCAACCAGGTATAGTCGGTAAAATTGAAATGATTTGTTATCTTATCTGTCAGTGTCTCAATTTCCAATTATATGGACCAAATTGTTTACTAGTCATCAATAAAAACAGTGAGGGTAAATTAAAAAAACGAAAACCTATACGAAAAACCTATGCACCGCCTAACATGGTGAATGTTATCAAGAAAGGCAATTTAACTAAGCTTCAGCTCACCTTTGCTATGATATATATAGCCTAGAAACTTTACATAACGCTTCACAAATAAACACTTCGAAATGTTCAAGGAAAATCCGGCTTTAGTCGGCGTTTATTATACACCCAGCAGCCTTTCAACCCTTGCTAAAGTAGCAGGTTTTAGAAACAGGGCTTAACTAGGGCAAATAACAGTTTCTCACAATAGTTTTTTTGAACTGAGTACCTATCACACTACTTTCCTTTCGTCCGACTTAGTCTGTAAGGTTGACGTCAGAGGTTAAGGTTCAGGTTTTGAAGCCTTTTTCTCGGTTCGGTTCGGTCTATTTACTTACTGAGTTTTAAATGTCACAACTTCGATCGCTGTTGTATAACAACGTAACAAAATATGGCTACGTAAACAGACCCCAGGCAAAACGCTAAACAATATCTCGATCGTATTATTGTCAATTTAACGCATTAAAATAGCCCTTTGCTAATTTACCTTCAAGTAGCCTATCTATTAGATGCTTTGTTAAAAGAATAGCTTTCTTAATAGGGGACTGACACGGACGCATGCCGTAAGCATCCAATAGTTCCTGGACCTTTGACCTTTGACACTATTTATTGCCTTTTGTCTAGGCTGAGTTTTTAAGCTTGCCTATAGACGATAAGGTTTGAGTTTGAAGTCTAATTCTCAATTCACAAGGGGTACTCAACCCCTGCACGATAAACCGTTACCTAATTAAAATTATGGCAATATTCATAACGTAAAGTAATCATATAGGATCTCTGTACATACCCGCGGTATCGACACTTTTAAAACAAAGAACTGATTGGGTAAACACCCATAATCCACCACACATTTTTGTTTCGAATTAACCAACAAACATTTTGTTGATTGCGATACCCTCCTTAAAACATTTCTCGAACGATCATTACCATCACACACCTATTTGAAATGATTAATTATCTTTTTTACGCGCTACCCGCATATAAAATAAACTATTGCCACTATTTAAAACTTCGTAAATAATTCGTTCGGTACTAGGTCTATGTTTGTAGGTACTACTAGGTACTACCTAGGTATGCCCTTTACACAAACGTTCGCATTGACCTCTAAAATTGCGACTATAGTACAACTTAGCAAGACAACATCCGGTAGGTACCTACCGAAATCAAAACAAAAATTACACGACTCACCGGATTGTTGTTACTACCAGAAAATACCAGTTATTTCGTGCACAACTGCGCATCTGTAATTGCGCCGCGCTGCCAACCCGCGCTGCAGGAGCCTCGCATCTTGCACCTCGCATACTCTCTTGATGGAGCCCGATGTAGCAAGCAGACTTCGATCACTGCATCTTGTTCTTCTGGTGCATCACGACGAAGATCTCATCACATCTCGGTGAAGCTCGCCAGTAAAGTTGGAAGCAGGTTCTTTATGCCACTTCTGATGTCGGCGTCAGCGATGGCTGAGCGATGAGCTGACACCGATGGGGGTTTTGTGGTACAGAGTTCATAACGTAGAATAGCAATCTTCACTGCAGTAATAACCTCACTTAACAATCTTAATCACAAAACAACTCAAGTCTAGGTAACTGACAGTTTCGTGCTGGATGTGTGTCTTGGTCGGTGTCTCAAATCAAACTGAGCTCTGCCCAGCTCCCACGCACCAGCACGACTCTGTCCACGTGACATTACCGAAAACACATTCGCGCCATTTTTCAAATGACAAGTAACGTCACGCTGGTCACCATAGACTCTGTACTAAGTTAATCAACTTCACAACTTATTATTCAAGAATATCGTTTTCCACGACATATTTATTTCTGTAGATAGGTTCATACACACTTTTACACGTAATTTTTCAATTAGGTCGGTGTTTCAGTATTATTTATTTATTGGTTGACCAGATTGTATGCTAAAAACTATATTACTTACAAAAAAAACAACAGACTTCTTAAAAAAACACTAAAAGGTGTAAAATAACTCTAGTTTCGGAAGTCGGTGGTCAGTAATAAGTGAAACAAAACTGCCAAAGCCACAGACTTCCGAAACCGATTTTTTAGTTTCTTCGTATATAAGTCTTGTAGCAAATAATGGTCTTTCAAAGGTTGAAAAAGTTGAAAAAAAATACAACCTAATTGAGAACCTCCTCCTTTTTTTGAAGTCAGGTAACAATACTTAGCATGCAAAAATGTAAGTGCAAGAGTGCAACAATCGCTTATACTTAGGTCAACTTCGCATGCGTTAAGAAGTACCAGAACTGTCTTACTACTCTGAGAAGAAACACCGGAAGAATACCTACATACATACCCACGCCTTTTACCCATGAGGACAAGCAGAAACTACAGATCAGCACCTGCTACGATCACATACCATTTGTTTATTTATTTTATAGTTAATTAAAACGGCACACGTCCAATTATATTACTTAACATAGAATTTTAAAAAAATTCAATTCAATAAGAAAACAAAATTATGAATAATTATTTGAATACATGGTTGAATAAATTGAATACCTACATCATACATTAACACGTATTAGTGGACCATACGAAGAGAAGAAGATCATTCTGGTCAAAGAAGAGGACAGCCAGGTTCTAAATTGCAATATAGAAGAAGAAATCCACGCCACTTAACAAACAAATCGAAATCTGCCAAGTCGTAACGGAGATAATTGCAAAACAAGTGAACTTTCCAACAATAAAGCACACAAATTGTTTATTTGGACGACATAATAATACACTACAGAAAGTAAATTGAGAATCGAGAGTTGTCTATTGACACTTCCTGATAATAATGACGCACTTCCGGCATGAAGAAAAGTATATTGCTATGTAAATTAGTTCTTTTACTGGTTTATGAAGAAATTTAAATTAATTTAATTTAATTTTTTTATTTTTTACTAAAGCAGCAATAGTTACTGCAGTCATTACATAATAAAATTTTCACAATACCTACCAAGATGAATAAGACAACAATATAGATCTAAACACCCATGACACAAATAAGTACTCAATTCCTATTTAAAAACTACTTGACGATTTGATGACCTCAGCAAGTTTTATGAAAAGCAATTTCGCAACCGACATAATGTCTGATGTAACTGACCGTGTAAGTATAATAAAAAATAACGCTCTTTCATCATTTGTAAGAAAAGTTAAGATCACGCGAAACTAAATAATGAGTGAAATGAAATAGAAATGTTGTGTTTTAGAGATTTTGCAACCAATACTTGACATAATACGACGCTTTCGTTTGGAGGTTCGGAAAAACAACTCTACATCTATTGAATACTGGCAGCCAGACTCTAGTATTGCCAAAAATACCTACTTTAGGTATATACAGTTATACACCAAAGGTACACAGAGTGACAGGTAAACCGATGACTCCAAGAAAGACAACAAATAGTGATTCGACTACTATGTACCTCTTTGTAGGCTTCCTTAAAAAATTGACGCCTTGCAAATGATGCAAGGGCCATCGACGCACAACCTGATATCAAGTACTTGGTTATGGGCGCCCTGATTTGCTACTTACTGAGAAACCCATGATGATACAACCATTATTATGCTGGGTCTGGGATTCGGATATAGAACCTCATGATCAGCAGTAGCACGATGCCCTTCTAAAGTAAGCTACATACGCTCATCTGGCACTATCACATCTTTCTTGTTACTAGAAAGACTATGTCTGTAGCAACCAAATCTAAAGTGACAATCAATCTTTGTTTTCCTTCCTACACAATCAATTTTCAAGCCATATTAAATTCATGTCGACAACTTCACAAACGATATTTCGCGTGCAACTATGCGAGTCTTGTCTATCGGAAGACGGTTGCGTGACGGCCGTACTGAGAGATCATCCGATTCTTAGTCGCTACTGTTCCGGGAGCTGTAGTTTTGGTCGGCCCGCTAGATTTTCGCTTTCTATCATTTGGCGTAGACATAGTAAAGTGAAGTTTGTTTGTTTTTGGAAGTGTTTCGTTAGTGTAGAGAGTGAAATAAGTGTAGATTTTTGTTTTGACTGGCATATCTTTTTGCATGAAAGATGGTGATGCGATGCACCTTGATGACAGATAATGAAACTAATAAAGCAACAATTTGTAGACATGTATTACTTTATCCAGTAGTTAACACTTTGCTCGCGACGCCTTCCACGTGCATTTTGTACTTTAACATCCATTCCACCCCCTCTCAGTTTTGAAAATAAAATATAGCCTATGATGACACTTCCAGATAATGTGGCTTTCTATTGGTAAAAGAATTTTTGAAATCGGTTTAATAGATCCAGAGACTACCTCGAACAGTGTCACAAACTCGCAAACTTTACCTCTTTATATTTATTAGTATAGAATATGTGGATGGTTTCATGCAGTAATCCATCTGCGAACTAAAGAGAACTTGGCCTAAAATACCTAATGAAAATGCCACTGCAGAAAAACAGTGCAGTTTCGAAGACATAATAATATATTGTCTTGGGCACAATAACATTTGCACTGTGTTCGTACAAAAGTTTAAATTCAAACTTTTAATTACGACGAAGTGGTACCATCAGTAGCAATTAGTAACACCAGACAGATTACAGCATAAATTCAACAATAGCACCATGCTTCTGTACCCTTCCGAAACGAAAATAAAACACCAAGACCCTTCATTAAAATCCGAAGAATGTCTGGAAAAGAAACGAGTGGAGATTCACACGACCTCGCATCGAATGAGGAATACACATGACTCACTGTTGATCCCAAAATAGCCACCAAAACAGTTTTAGCCCTATCCCTAATCTTTCAATTGTACCGCTTCATTCGACAAAAGTAGTTTCGAACTATATTCGGATTGTAATTTGTTTCTGTCGGAAGACGATGTAAATATAGCTGCTTGATTCATCGAGGATGGAAACGGTTGTTATTTATTTACTGTGAAGCTACCTAAACATTAAATATGAATGACTAAAGACTTCCTATCAATTCTACTAAGCATGCATGTAAAGCGAATTATGAACTTGACAATAAGGAAAAGTAACTTGTTCTGGCAATACCACAAGCTAAAATATACTAACACTGACTTAATATTATAAACGTATTACAACCATAAACAATAACTAATTTGTCGGCGAAAACCACAATAATAATAAATCGCCCGTAATCCATATTGCAACTAACAATAAACTATCCCAAAATCTTTGTTCCTCCGTACAAATTAAGCTCCAAGCAATAGTATCGACATCGTGAATCGTGCAACTGAACTTACCGGACGAACAAACAGACAGATCGACGTCCCAATCCTTTCTAATATATACGGGGCATTAGCAACAGGGTCAGAGCATGGTTTAGCATGCCTGCGTGCCATTGTCGCATGGCACTACGGGTGGGCATTGTGCAGCTCTAGGGAATAGTTCATGAACGAAACATTTTCGTAGCCTCAGTATTCTCAAAATTGAAAAATTTTGAGAATACTGAGGCTACGAAAATTTTAACTCATGTCACATAACTTGATGCTCAAAGTATCTCTGGAAAGATTCAGTAATGCCAAGCGTGAAGGATTGCTTAGTTTCTTGTTCACTTTGCAGTAATGGGTGTTTAGTCGTATAATTATAATGTGTATTCAGAAACAGCTTTAGCCCTTATAAGGAACAGACCAAGCTGATACTTATCTATGTCATTTCATATTCAAATCACAATTAATTGTGCGTCAAACGGTGATGTTAAAAATAAACATCATCTTGAAGATGATCAGAGAAGACTCGAACAATAAAATGAACTTAATAAGATCACAGAAAAAGTTAAAATAGGATAATAGCCTTTTATTGGAACCAAGTTTTTACGGGTCATCAAACAGCTCAAGAGGACAAATTCCTTTTGCAATATCTTCAAACCCATAAACATTTATAAGAATCTGACTGTTGCGTTCACAGAATTTCAAAGAATCCAACCGAAATAACAATGAAACTGCAACAACGTTTTCTACAAATAGGTAAATTAAATGCTGCAAAACATTTTCCTTACACAGTCATCCCGAATTAAACAACACAGAATGCTCCTGAACAAGGCGAAATTCCCATAGTGCTATGAGAAAACAAGCTCGTGGATACGGTACGGTAAACCCATAAACGGTAGTCCAACTTTATGTGTGTCCAATTCTCAATAGCTTTGTAAACGATACCTTACCCACCATTTCAGGTTCAGAAGTAGCATTCCCGTTTCTATTCTGTCTATAAACTTATTTGTGTATTTCCTGAACGCTCTTGGTGTCAAGTGGTGGCAATATTCCAGTAACAACAGCGACATCGTTTCAACAGAGTATTTAAGAAATTGTGTCTTTTGCATAACCTTAGAGTCTACATTGTGAATGACTTTGGACTTTTTTGATGAACATGACATACACGACATTTTTAATGAACACGATAATTTTCCTCTCGGTTACTGAATATTTATTGTGGGAGTGATTTCGTGAAAAGGGACGGAAATGTGTTACACACCGGGATACCGGGAAGCAGACGCTATTTGATTTGACCAATAAGAGCGCGGTAGCGGAGAAGTGGCTGTAAGGTTGTACAGACGCCAGCACGTCAAGTTACCCCAATGTGTCAAATTTTCCCAATTGAATGTGAACCTTATTCTGTTTGACATAAAGTTGAAAAACGATCAAAGAAATTTGACACATTGGCGTAACTTGATGTGCTGGCGTCTGTACTGGCACCATCTTTCAGCCGCAGATGGCGGCGTATTTTCCATAATAATTAATAATAATAATTTGTTTTATTTCTCCTCACAATATTTGAAATAATTAAATAAACAGTTAGACTTTAGATACATTTCACATCTTAATTCTAAATATGTGAAGAGCTGGTGTCTGAGGTAGGCGCAAAGCACCTGTATTACAGATCACCAGGACCTCAGCCCACGGAATCAGTTACTACTCGTAACAATCAGAAAATCTCGTAAACCATGATACTCGTAACAATCACGTCAGATGTTACACATTATTATGCGACTACTGAAGGGCCCATTCGTTTTTTTTTACTAAAATACTACAAGATTTGTACATACTGAACCGACCAGACCTGATTTAGGTACCTAGAAACAAAACATTTGTTTCAAGTGACCAGTCGAATTTTATGGGTCTCGTCTCCATTGTAAACGATACCTTAACATACCGTGACTCCGGCCGGATCAGAGGTGGCAGTCCTTATTCTGTCTTTAGTTTTATTTCTGTACATAAAAAATGCCTAGCATGAAGTATGTGAGTTGTGAGAGATCCTTCGAAAGTAATTAATTTTACGGGAGAAATGATTAATGGATGAGCTGCAGAGTGATTCCAGATATTTGGAGCTTTTGGCTGTTTGTTATGAATGGATTATTCTTGGGTTTTATATTTTGCATGGTGTCGATAATTTAACGTCGCTGAGATGCTGATTGATCATCTGCTTTTGATTGGTATTCAAATTATTTAGATAAGTGCAACTGAATGTATACAAACTAAAGCACTCTTTTAAGTTGTTGAAACTCAAGTCACAGAAAAGCAAAAATACGAAATTTCGTGTGCATGAACTGCATAACATTTCTGGTGATTTTGATTTAAATACCAAATTATTGTAACGATTTTGATGAAATTTTTACGATACCCCTTCTGAAGTATGACTATTTGCGGAACAAAAAAAGATCTACAATCAAAATTCATATATTAGCAGAATAATCGCGTAACAAACGTACAAAAAAAAACATACAGTCGTACGTACTGTTATAAACGGACTTTGTAATGCATCAAATGCTGACTATGATAAAAACCCCGCCGCTTCCATATTAATACCAATATTATAAAAGGGCATTTCCATGTGCTCAGACAGACAGTTATAGCAATTTTGCAGTACCTACATATTATTATTCATTCCGTGTCGTTAGTTGTTGTAGTGTAACCAGTGTGTCCTAGTGTAACCTCATTTAATTAAATATTATTTTAGCAGTAACAAAGTGTTTTTTTAAAAGGACCCACGGAGCGCCATCCTAACAAACTGGTGTCAGAAGTGGGGTCCCAAGAAAATCGATAAGTACTGGGATCCGTTAGGTGTAGGCGTCGCGAATATTTCCACGTGTCTGCACCATTATTTGTTTGCTTCGTGGTCGAAAGTCCTTTACTCCGTGGTCGACGGTAAATCTTAGGCTTCCTAAAAACGCTTAAGTCCGCGCTGCTGCTGCTGTGATCGACGATAAGCCTCCGCTGTGTAGCGTGAGCCCGCATCACCCCTGGACACATCTGCTACCACGTGGTCGACGGTCAGCCTCCACTTTCGAGTGTGAGCCCGCATCACCAGGTCAACACAGGACCCCTGCACTGCATCAACATCTCACGTATCGGAATTCTGCTGTCTCTCCATCCATCATCAGCCACGTGTTCTGAGCGCACCACGTGCAAGAGCTGCCTGCAATACGACTCTCTGGGTCGCCAGGCGCAAGCGCCGCGTGCTTCGTGACGTCACCTTTCCAGAATGTTCACGTGTGCGACTGCTGTACATCTGCTAATGTGAGTTTTTCAATATCGTAAAAGTGTTTTAGTGAAGTGAAGTGCCGTTTCCAAAATTTTCTAATCACCTGTACCTTTTTAAAACAAAACTAATTTAGAAGTTTTATTGTGCACGCTTTGTTTTTATCTGATGTTCTGTAAGTGCTCTAAACAATAATCATATTGTTATTTTAATGAGTCTAAAGAAAGAAAAATCAGAGGTAATCGCATCTTCGTCCAGTTCAGAATCAGAGAACATTTCAGTTCAACATAAAACTAAAATGTCGGAGAAAATCACGCTCAATGTTCTCACTAAATTCATTAAACCCTATAATGGGGATCGCGAGTATTTACCCGCATTCTTAACAAACTGCGAAAATGCGATATCTTTAGCATCTACAGAACAACAGAACTTTTTATGTAAATACATCATCTCACAATTAGAAGGCAAAGCTCAGTTAGCAGCTTGCTTAAAGAAATTTGACAATTGGGCTGATATCAAACAGTTCCTTAAAACTACTTTTGGGGAGAAAAAACACTCCACACATTTATTAATTAACTTACAACAATGCAAGCAATTGCCTTCTGAAGACGCGATGCAATATTCTGTGCGTATTGAATCATGTTTAACAAGACTGCAATCTGACATCCATTACAGCTGCGATAATGACAAAGAACTTTTAGGTCGATTAGCCGCTATGGAAGATCTCGCCCTCAATACTTTCTTGTTAGGGTTGAACTCCAATTTTTCACATATAGTACGGTGTAGGAATCCTAAGTCATTATCCGAAGCAATAACGCATGCCATTGAAGAGGAGAAAATATTTAATTTGTCTAAATTAACCACGCGTTCTAATAAACATTGCACACATTGCAACAAAAGTGGTCATACCGCATCCGAATGTTATAAAAATAAACGGTCTTCTCCAAATTTGCATCATGTAAATTCATCAAATAATTCTCATAATACTTCCAAGTTTGACCCCGAGAAATCATGCAAATACTGCAAAAAACGCGGTCATTTGATAAGCGAGTGTCGGAAACTTAAGGCAAAGAACTCACAGGCTAGTAATTCTACACCACCAAGTGCAAGTGCACCGAACAACAGCGATAATCGCTCTAATGTGCATCAAGTACATAATAATAATTTAAACTAAATAAGGTTTCGGTCTCGTGTCTGCCGGAACCTACAAATCATAAAAATGACACGCAAATTTCTAAACAATGTGTTCCTACATTTTCTTTAACACGTGAGCAAACGCTTAATATAAATGATAAAGTTTCCTTACCTCACGTCTATTTGAAAACAAATTATAATAACAAGCCTTTGTGCTTTCTAATTGACACTGGTTCTTCAGTTTCTATTGTTAAACTTTCAAGTTTACTTAATAAACCAGTGTTGGGCCCCGAAATTATAAAACTTAGAGGTTTAAGCGATAATGACTCATATTGCGAATCTCTTGGGTCCGTGAAACTATCTTTTGAATATGGCATTTCATCGAAAAAAAAGATAATTTTCGATTACTTATTTCATACTATTAACAATGCGATCAATTTAAATTACGATGGTATTATCGGTAGTAATTTTATCCAACATTTTAAAATAGATATTCATTACTCTACCAACACTCTTAATTTAGAAAATTACAAAATACCTATTTGTCTTAGTAAGCCATCATATGTCATACCCCCGCGGTCAGAAACTGTTATTGAGTGTTCTGTTTCCAATCTCTCCGAGATTAATAATCTCAAAGAAGGTTTGATCTTAGATCATAAAATCCGTGACGGTGTTTTCTTAGCAAACTGCATAGTGAGCTTAAAACCTAATAATAGAGTTAATGTTTCTATTCTCAACACCACGGAACATGAGGTCCCAATTGACAACTACGAAGTCAAGTTAACTCCGTTTGACCAGCTGCCTTCTAAATTAGATAACACTCATACGGAATTCATTCACCAATTAGAATTCTCAAAAACTGACCGGCATACAAGAGTTCTTAAACAAATAAGGTGGTCTCATTTAAATCCGCAAGAACATAAGGCTTTAATGAACTGTATTTCCAAATATACAGATATATTTCATCTTGTTGGCGAAAATTTAACTCATACAGATGTTTTTAAACATTCAATTAACACTGGGGATACACCCCCAATTCACGAAAAATCTTATTGTTTCTCTGTAGTGCATAAAAACGAAATTGAAATACTTAATTATATATTTGCAAGCATTTCTAAGACAAATAACAACATGTTGAATGTAGAAAAAATCAATTCTATGTTTAATATTATTGAAGGCTCATTACTGTCAATTTCCAATATTTTAGACACAATACTTAACTCAATTTTATTCGCTAAAGCTAATATTTTACACCCATACGTCATCACTCCCAAGAAATTATACAATGAGTTATCAAATAACAGTCAACTAAAGAGAACCGCCGAGTTCCCGGTTTCGCTAACATTGCAAAACATTCACACTATAATCGACTTATCTAAACTAATTGTATATTATTATAATAACAAACTAATGTTTATCATACAAGTAATGTATCCTATTAAGTTCAAACTGTACAAGAATTTGCCTCTACCTACTCCACGTGACACGAATCAATATTTAACTTATGTTTTAATTCGTCCTTCAAAGTTATATGTAGCAGTAACGGATGACAGATTATCTTACGTCTTATTAGATGGTATAAGTGAATGTAAACAAGTCAATACTGATTATATATTATGTCCTTCACCATCAATATTGTCAACGATTAACAATCCCTCATGTGAATCTAAGTTATTAACCGAAGTGACCTTAACACTTCCTGAAATTTGTGACTCTAAAGTTATTTATGGTGATATAAATGTTTGGCAAAAGTTGAATAACAATAAATATATTTATGTACAATCTAAACCTAATAAACTAACTATGAAATGTAACAATAACATTACTGATTATATTTTACATGGAACAGGAATTTTATCTTTAGAAAATAATTGTGTAGCATATTTTCAAACATTGCAATTTTATCCCTCAAATGTGTATAAATCTACTGTACCGAGTCAGATAATTCTGAATTTTGATCTGGCCTTAGATGATTGTTGCAAGTATGATATTCTTAATGAAAGAACTCATTCTATCAATCCAATTAGCTTATCAAATATTGATTTAGAGTCATTGAAATTGGCTTCACATAAATTGGAAAATTTAGAAACCGAAATTCGCAATAGCGAAAATCAGTCCCATATTGTTAAATACGGTAATTATTATTCAGGGCTGACTTATGTTATAATAACAGCAATCATTCTTTTAATTATTTATAAACTGTATACCAAATGTTTCAGTTTTAGAAATCCCTGTTGTTGTATTCACATTTATAACCGATGCTATAATACTAAGGAAACGAGGACAAACAAAAATGTTCACTCCTCCATAGAACTTACTGAAATTTCTGATGATTTAAGAAATGATAACAAATCTGTGAAAAGTCTTCCAAATATAGAAATTGGTAAAAATCAAGCCTTGTTTGATTTAAGAAAATCAAATAGAAATATCAGTAACTTTTAATATTACTTTCATCTTAAATATAAGCTTCAATTTCTATTTTTGGGTTCAATAATTAATAATTATATTGTCTTAAATAAGTTTTAAAATGTAAGCATACTTTGTATCTAGTTAAGACACACTCTGTAATGTAACTGAGTTTTATTTACTAATTTAATATACTTTTTTAAAATTCCTTCGCTTATTTTTAATTGAAATAAATTAAATAAAGCTCAGTCTAAAGGGGGGAGATGTTATAAACGGACTTTGTAATGCATCAAATGCTGACTATGATAAAAACCCCGCCGCTTCCATATTAATACCAATATTATAAAAGGGCATTTCCATGTGCTCAGACAGACAGTTATAGCAATTTTGCAGTACCTACATATTATTATTCATTCCGTGTCGTTAGTTGTTGTAGTGTAACCAGTGTGTCCTAGTGTAACCTCATTTAATTAAATATTATTTTAGCAGTAACAAAGTGTTTTTTTAAAAGGACCCACGGAGCGCCATCCTAACAGTACGCTACTTATCTTTAAGGTCAGTTAAGACATTGCTAAAATTGGAATGATCTTATTGTAACTGTACCTACAAATAATTTAATTCTCGCTGCCTTAGAAGGCAACGTTGATAAAGTTACAGTACCTACTCGATGAGAACGTAAGTTTGGCACAGTGACATTAGCCAATTCAGACTTGAACCACGGCGCCCCGTGACTCTGAGAACTGATTGGCGACCCTTGACTTGCATTACTCACTATCGAATTGGTTTGTTTGATTATTTCAAAGTACTGATTTGTGCACACGAAAACGTAGAAACTAGTCTGACTAGCCTGAAACATATATAGGTAGAAAGAAGGTATAGCTGCAAATATAAAGACGTCCAATGAGTATTAAATAAGCTTCAGAAGAAGCTAAATTTATCTTTATCTTTATCTTTATCTTCAGAAGAGAAAAGGTTACGGATCTAAATGGTGATGAAGAAGTGCAAAAAGAAGATTTAAACCTAAAAATACTTAAAGATCAACAATGAAAACTTGTAGGACCACTCTTACTGCGTAAGGCTTCAAAATAAAATCAATTTCATATAATCACAGTAATAAAAACTATTTTATAAGAATGTAATTGTCCTTCTACGTTAAGTGCCTCTACCATTTTGAGTTAAACAAAATTACCCAACCGTCAAATGGGCCAGCCATATTGAGAGTTCTAAACCCATTCGATGGAAACTGAACACAAAGAATTAACATGTTACACTGTTTATCTACGACATCATCAACCTAATGAATATAAATAAGACTTATTTTACTTTAATCGCATGAAAAACTTACGAAAAATCTTTCAACATTTCAGCAAAGGATTACTAGATTAGGCGGTCAATCGATAATCATCAATCTCAGGTATAATATATACGAGGATGATAATTTATTGATTGTTTGTTACTGAACTTTGAAAGTTTGAAAGATTACTGACATGATTATACAGTTCTCCAGTACGCTACGGTAGTTTCTGAGTTTTGTTTAAAAAATCTCTCTTTCTCTCTCAAAACTCATTATCTTCAAGCATTAGCAAATAAAGAAAAATAATATAATGTTTCAGCTGCGCGTTCTCTCGTGGAACTCGTAACAACTCCGAGAAGTTTGTTAGAAGTTTCTTTTACTACGGCGTTTGCAATTATTGTTATGTCAGGCACAGTTGCTTGAACTTTAATTAAAGATCTTTTATATTTTCTGGACGGCCAGGAATCGAGACTACGGAGACTCGATTTATCAATATCTGTTATTTTAAAACCACAGTTATATTAACTGTTTAATAGACTTATAATAAACCTCCTCATTATTTTCATTGTATCGTCGTGTTAGTCGATAACAATTGAAACAGACGAATGTATTGTACCCTTAGCGAATCTAATACCATCCATTCAAAAAGCAATGGCTTTCTTCCTCACAAGGAGCCACTGGAAGCAAATTGCAGCAAATAAAACGCCATCAATCAATGGCAACAGACAACAATGGGCTTTTCTGAAGGCTCTGACGTCACACTGCGGTATTTTGGTCACTGTGTTATATTTTGCAAGGTAGTCTGACCACGCATTTTTGACAGTTCGAAAAAGTCATCAAAACATTGAAGTTCTAGTCAACAAAACTAAATCTTATAGTAAGATAACTTTTAATGCTCGTACAGTTGTAGTAACAACCTCGGAATGGAATTCCGTGCCGAATTCTGTGTTTACTGACATCGATATCCAGGATGTCTAAAAGTCAAGAGTGAAAAGATTACTTCTAAGCAAGCGAGGTCCGTTCTCGACCACATCATCGTACACCATCAGGTAAGATATTAGCTAAACGCGAGTGTATGATAATATTAACTAAGTAAATAAAAAAGCACGGTTGCTAACGTTTCGTGTAAATTTTGATTAACAACATGGCGCAGATGATTTAAGGATAGACCAGAAACAGGTGAAACATTGAACATCTCTGACAACTTTTATACCGTTAACAAGCGTGATATTTGACTTGTGAAGGTAGAAAAATGTGACGCCATAGCTGGTAGCCCGTTAACGCATATTTGCAGTTTTCTATTGACACGGCCGAGGCCTAAAAATGCAATTAGGCACGATTCCGGTGCGGAGCCAACGAACCGAGCTGTTTAACTATTCAATGGAGTTTTATAAAGCTACTGTCAACGGCTATTGAAACCGGGCAAAAAGTATTTTAGAATACTAGGCCGTATTGTTTTAGGATAGTTTTAAAAAAGTTTGATAGTTTTCCAACTTGAACCAATTTAAAGGCTTTGAAAGTGAAAACCACATGGACGAGAGTATGAGACACAGTTTTCTGACATAGGATTTCATCTATTATTACAACCTATTTAGCTTACTCTATAACTCCATTTATTATACTCCTCTTATCCTCTATAATAGCATTAGAAAAAAGAAGAAAATTAAATAATATAACTAAATGAAATACACATAATTTATTAAAATAAATTGTTGAAATTGTTACAACTAATTGATTATAATAAATTCGGGGTCTATCTCAATTTGTATCATGCTTATTGTACTTTCGTTACAAAGTGTGCATTAAAAATAATCTTTTTTTACTTCTGTCTAATGCAGTCTGTGTAAATGGAGTAAAGTTTTCTAAATTTCAATCTTACAACGCCAGTTTTTTTATCTCCAATTATTGTAAGTCTTGATAATTGACATAAATCCGGCTCGAAGGACTAACATTCATGGTACTATCTACTTGATATTACGATGGCTAGGTGAGTCTACTGAATTTCTAATTTATGTTAAGTCTTAAAAAAATGTTTTGCAAAACCCCATTTGAACAGCTATGAGTAAAACTCATTTACTTTAAGTTCATATCCACAAATAAGAACCACGCCGGAAACCGGAGAGACATGGGGGCACGGTCGACAGTTCGATGCTCGAACACAAAAACTTAATGCTTCGATTGTTCGTGTATGATGCAGATATGACTAAACTTCTTGTGTCATAGGTGCGATTATGTGACGCTATGTGACTGTGGTGTGAACTAGTGTGAAGTGACACACAGTGGTAGAATGTTAAGTTTTTGCTGGAATTACAATGGCATGCAGAATATTTCTTCTCTTTGTAATGCCTTAATGGCCGCGGCAGCATACATTCTATTAAACGAAGACATTTGTAAACGGAATTGATTTGAATCTTAACACACATTTTTCTATTCTTGGCTTATCTATCGTTGACCTTTGACATTGTGAATGTATTTTATCTTTTCTCATCTACTTTGTTTCTTTTCACAAGATACTGCCGAACTTCACTTAGGTTCGTGGGACTTAGGAAACTGGTAACTAGATTTATGATGTCATCGTTAACTTAATATCTTTGACGAGGATCATGAATTGATGGCTTACGGGCTTAATCTTTTTCCAGTCTTCAACATAGAAAGCCACTATGCCTGATCTCATTTGGGTGTGCACTGTGTGCAGTGTGGCCTACACCCGCAGCCGATATGCAGCAGTAATGACAAGCATGTGGGTGCGGGTTCGACGCCCGGGTACGGACATAATGCAGCGATTGTCGCCGCCCGTTAGACGCCCACCTCGGTGCTTCGGACGTCGTTAATATATTATTAACTTGGTTCTAGGTAAGCGATTGATCTCACACTTTTAGAACAGTTAATAATGGTGAAAGGTATTGAACTTGTTACCCAATGTTACCCAACAAGGTGATCTTAAGAATTAACTATTTGTATTTCTACATACAGATTCAATTCAGTACAATATGTCAAGATTAGTACCATTCTCCGCTCACAAAATCGTACTTAGTTTTAAGTTGTCTAGCAATAGCAGCATTGTATGTGAATTGCTCAATCACAATTGGCCACACATAACTTTCTGTCCACGATAAAATGTTTTAGTTACAATACTAACAAGCCTAACATATTTTATCTATTATAACAACAGAGGCTACCCCATAATCAGTTAGTCAAAGGTCGAAAATATCGACCGGCGTAAATCTGGGTTACCCAGCACATTCCTAAGGCCGATGCGGACAAAACCATGCTTCTGTCATTTATTTTATTAGCTAGCTTTGCTGTCAGGAGCTTTGAAATAGCCTTGATTGAGGATTTGAGATGGTGAGTTAATTCAATAGATAGGTTAATTATCTACTTCTACCTATCAATCTATACAATAACGCAACCGATTGAGAATCCTTAGGATCCTTAATAATCTTACGAAGGTAATAATAATCAAATTAAAAATAAAATTAAATTAATAATCACAGTAGAAATATCAGTTCTTATGATTATTACACTGAGGCTCGCTGTACCTTTTAAGAGCTTATTACGAGTACACTATTCAATTTGTAGGATCCTACAAGGAAGCAACCAAGCAGTCGGTACACTAAATCGGATCCAATCTGTTCTAACTGCGATTACCTCTACCGATTTCCTAGTTAGATTTGCTACAAATTGAATGGTGTAATAAGCCCTTAAGATGTACAGACGCCAGCACATCAAGTTACCCCAATGTGTCAAATTTACCCAATTAAATAAAATATGAACCTTATTCTGTTTGACATAAAGTTGAAAAACGATCAAAGGAATTTGACACATTGGGGTAACTTGATGTGCTGGCGTCTGTACATTGTACAATATCACAGCAGTGTTTTACCCAGGGTCTGGAAAACCACAACGCAGCCTATTTTAGTCAATTTGGCGTTTTTGGGTCCTTTAAACTTTTAGATATTCATATTAGTGGAGATATGGATCCGACAAAACTGTTCAATAATGCCGGTCTGCCTAAGCCAAAGTTTCTTCTCATACGAAGACGAGAGCATTATTCACCACACTTACTCAAGCTGGGTTGATGATTTTAGACGTATATTCAATAGTTAGTTTAGGTTTTTGTTTATCAATGTCAGCGATGTCAAATTAATTTAAACTTAGAATGCACGCATGAATTGATAAAGTCACATTGATGACCAGCCCGTCTTGAACCTACACGCCCTTTTTGTTTCGGTCTCACCTGCGCTGAGGGTCACCTGAAAGTACAATTCTTCGACACTGGGTAAACACGACACTCAGAATAAAATATTCGATTTAAAACTGTATAATTAACGCAGAAATCAAGATTATTCGGAATACCCAGACCGTTGCGGTTGATTTGATTCGGCCTTACCTGGAACAAACAAGAATTTGGAATTAATTTTACAGTTCACTATCACAATTCACACGGTTATATCTGGGGAAGAGCATTGCGAATCTGATTGGAGAAGAGATTGTATGAACAAGTGAAATGTTTCGTACAGTTAGAGATTCTACTAACATTTTATGGGTCTATAATTTAGGTTTTGTTAGAATGGTTTTTTGTTAGGAAAGGTTTATCGTGTGATTGGAAACCTGCGGTAGTTTCATCAAGGACTTGGCCTTTTACTACAACTCTTTAATTGCCATTTTTTTATAAGTATTTAGATTTGCTATTTTTATTACAAGACATATGCGCCGTTGTCTGAGAAGAAAAATAAAAAAAATCATAAGTCATTTATTCAAATTAGGCTGAGGATCAGCACTTTTTGAACGTTGAAATTACATAAGACAGTCCCCCAAAAAGCCCACAAAATTAAATAATATAACTAAATGAAATACACATAATTTATTAAAATAAATTGTTGAAATTGTTACAACTAATTGATTATAATAAATTCGGGGTCTATCTCAATTTGTATCATGCTTATTGTACTTTCGTTACAAAGTGTGCATTAAAAATAATCTTTTTTTACTTCTGTCTAATGCAGTCTGTGTAAATGGAGTAAAGTTTTCTAAATTTCAATCTTACAACGCCAGTTTTTTTATCTCCAATTATTGTAAGTCTTGATAATTGACATAAATCCGGCTCGAAGGACTAACATTCATGGTACTATCTACTTGATATTACGATGGCTAGGTGAGTCTACTGAATTTCTAATTTATGTTAAGTCTTAAAAAAATGTTTTGCAAAACCCCATTTGAACAGCTATGAGTAAAACTCATTTACTTTAAGTTCATATCCACAAATAAGAACCACGCCGGAAACCGGAGAGACATGGGGGCACGGTCGACAGTTCGATGCTCGAACACAAAAACTTAATGCTTCGATTGTTCGTGTATGATGCAGATATGACTAAACTTCTTGTGTCATAGGTGCGATTATGTGACGCTATGTGACTGTGGTGTGAACTAGTGTGAAGTGACACACAGTGGTAGAATGTTAAGTTTTTGCTGGAATTACAATGGCATGCAGAATATTTCTTCTCTTTGTAATGCCTTAATGGCCGCGGCAGCATACATTCTATTAAACGAAGACATTTGTAAACGGAATTGATTTGAATCTTAACACACATTTTTCTATTCTTGGCTTATCTATCGTTGACCATTTTTTTATAAGTATTTAGATTTGCTATTTTTATTACAAGACATATGCGCCGTTGTCTGAGAAGAAAAATAAAAAAAATCATAAGTCATTTATTCAAATTAGGCTGAGGATCAGCACTTTTTGAACGTTGAAATTACATAAGACAGTCCCCCAAAAAGCCCACCCTTCGCCACTTCCTAGTGTTTTTTCGCAACACATCTGTCTGATAAGTTAGAAGGACTTGAATTTACACAATACAATTAGTTATAATTACAAAATAATTAAAATATGTTATTCACTACATGTTAGCTAGCACACTCAATATACAGAATACCAGTAACATTAAAACTAACTTAATTCAAGCAAAAGCAACTGACTAATAAGAATCCTCCAGGTATAAAAGGTCTGCCAGCTTACATGTGCAGAGTTGGATTAAATCTATATTTCTGCAAGACAAGCTGTGTAATGAACTCGATTGTCATATTTATCTAATACGCAAAGATATACGCAAAGATATTCAATTATATTCTTACCATAGACTGGACATCACGAACAAAATTTTCATCCGCAACATTCAAGTCTATGATTGTTTTTTAGTATCTACGCTCTGCTACTTCTTCTTCTTCTACTTATCGTGTGGTTAGTAACTAACCTGGCGTCAGAGTTTTAATGCCGCCCATGGGCCTCTGACTTGGCATCACATGCCCTCGAGAATAGTCTCTCAGGCATGCCGGTTTCCTCACGATGTTTTCCTTTACCGTTTTTGAAGCAAGTGATAATTATACAAAACGCACATGAATCCGAAAAGTCAGAGGTGCGTGCCTTGGGTTCGAACTCGAGACCACATAATTTTTTTTAACACCTCGGCTATCACTGCTTTTTAATCTTGCTATTTTGCTTTGCTCTGCCACTGAGACATGGAATCAAAGTATTTCCATGAAATTTCCTCGCATGTCCGCTCTGTAGTATTTTAAAACTTCTTTGTGTATAGGCATGTGGTGCGATTGTGCGAAGGAATGAAACCATGTGAAAAGGGTTTGAGTATGAATCTCAACAGTGTCAAGAGTAGACCAAAGACACGATGGATGGATTGACCATTGGCTGCTGCACTGCGTGTCTCGGGTACAATTCTCGCACGAAACAAATATACGTATGGCCTACAAGGAGCTGTTCCAGGTCTGGTTGATTGAACTTGATTGTGTAACATGTGAGTTTAAATGTATGTAAATGCATTCACGACACAGGAGATATTCCTAGTGTGGAGTAACGTTTTTTTAAGGATTATATTCATTACATTTTCATCTTTAAAAATTTCAACGACACTCCCCCAAAACGCCTGCCTTCCACCACTTCCTAGTGGTTTTGCTGAAAGTAAGAGGTGGCGCAACACTATATCTAGGTACTTATACAATAAAATACTCAGAAAATATACCAATCAATATCTCAGAACGAGTCTAGTTATAAGTCAGAACTAGACGGTCTAGTTACCGGTTCATTTCATAATATATGTCACGTTAATTGCCTGATTCATGTGTCTCATTTGGGTCGCCAATTACGCCAAATGGGACGTAAAACAGTTTAATCAAAGAGTTACGTGATATGAATTAACATTGTCTAAGCTTCGTGTAATCAAGCACATTTGTGTCATATTACTATCTTAGTTAGGAAAGTTCATTAATTAACCCCTTGTCAAAATTTATTGTATCTAGTTTTAGTGGCACCAGTCCAATAAAAATTACGAAGATGCTAATGGTTATTTTTTAAAGGAGTCTGAGGTTGAAAAAAATCATAACAGCCGCAAACGATCAATCACAGGTTAGGCTACGCTTTCTGAGGTCAGTCCGTGGATCCTCGTGGATATCAACTCGAGCATATTATGTTAAGTTAATAGTCGATGCTCAACGCTCGCGAGCGCATCATAGGGGAAGTGGATCTAACTACAGTGCGACAAAAGGAACATTAAAAAATCTACATTCACCAATTTAAACAAAAATCTTTTTGCTACTCTCTGACAATGTAGCTTACATTGGTTGAGAGTAGGTAGGTATAGCTATATGTTATTTTAAAGACTAGGAGGGGTTCGAGGGAATTTTAAAATTAGTAAACATGTTTGTAAAGTATGTTTGTTACTCAATCACGCCGTAAACCGTGGAACCGATTTTGATGAAAATTACAACAAAGATAGGACATTACCTGGATTACCTTACATTCGATAGGATACTTTTTAACCCGGTAATGCTCTTAGGATTACTTTAGGAATGTCACGAGGGCAAATCTGCAGTTAGAAGCTAGTAATAAAATAAAAAACTTTTTTGCAAAAAATAAAACCGACTTCAAAAAAAACACTAAACGGTGTAAAATAACTCTAAATTCGAAAGTCTGTGGCTTTGGTGGGTTTGTCTTACTCATGATGGGCCACCGACTTCCGAATTTAGAGTTATTTTACACCGTTTAGTGTTTTTTTGAAGTCGGTTTTATTTTTTGCAAAAAAGTTTTTTATTTTTCATTTTTAGTCGTTACCATAAAAATATTTGCCATGAACTTATTTTATATTGTTAATTGTTAACAATACATGTCATCATAATAGGGTTTTCCACTAATCCCTAATAAATTAAAATTAACATACCTAACTGACGAAATCTAGGCATATTGTACCCTCCTGCGTACCCCTCAGAGCATACAGGCGTGATGATACGTCATTATGTTGTATAAACAATAAACATCCAAGCGATTCCAGCAATCACGACAGATTTGCTGTTTATTTTTGAAGAGTTCCGTTGTATATCTCCGAAGATCAGCCCTAGATCTTCACCAAATTAAAATGGGACCACCTCAGGAGTATACTCTTTCAAATAAAAAAAGAATTTTGAGAATCGGTCCACAAATGGCGGAGAAATCAGGTAACATACATAAAAAAAAAAAAAAAAAAAAAAAAAACATACACACGAACATAGAACCTCCTCCTTTTTTGAAAGTCGGTTAATAAAACAATCGTTTGTTGTCAATTTTTTTTGGGCACGTGTACCCATTGTACCCTTATAACAACGCGGTTGCCGCGGTAGCGATTTACCTCGTCTTTTATACCGCGTACGTCGAAGGACTGGAACAACCTGCCTGCTGTCTTCCCGTCCGAGTATAATTAAGGTGTCTTCAAGGCTAGAGTGAATAGGCTCTTAATAAACCAGTGCGCTTCACCATCATTGATTGCATCACTGCTTACGTTTTAGCTTTTCTACTTATTGTAGTTTTTGATCATGATATTTACAAATCTATTGTAATCTGTAGATATTTTGTTTTGTTTGTGTTTTCTAAAGTTAAGTTATTAGTTTTATAACTGACAGCCGGCTCTCCAGTTGCGCCCGCGTCCTTCGTCACAGACCACAGACTATGTAAGCATAATTTCATGCTCTGTGTTGGTGGTAAAACTAGTCGCTGGAACGTGGGAGATGTGAGATATATATCATTGATTTGACTTGTATCCCTATTTTTTTCATTATATATTCTTATTATATTTTGTTTTTTATCTACTTATTTATTTATATATATTAATATATATTAATTTTAAGCCTCTCTGTGGGCTGTTGTACGTACATGTATTCATGGCATACAGTAGGCCCTATCAGAATAACAGCGCTGCGGTATTTATTTTTTTTCTTTCAATATCGTGGCATCGTGCTGAGATAGGGGCCTTTTTGGCCTCGCACAGGTAGGTCTTTTTGTTATTCATTTAATATGTATGTTAAATTTAGTTTAAGTTTTATACTGTTAAATTCCTGTGCGTGTCCCAAATAAACATATTTTCTTTATTTCTTTCTTTCTTACCATCAGGTTGGATTGCAGTCAAGCACTAGTTTTTATTATAAAAAAAAACGTGACAAAATGATGTCAATAACAAAGAGTATCCACCGTAGCTACCCAGTTCAAAGAATTTTAAATACGGTCAGCCCATATGGATTGAACCCATAATACGTGACAAATCATTATAATAAATATCGGACAGTTAGTATGTTACTAATGGCATGTCGACGTGACTCATATTGTTTCCGACTGTGAAAGAATTATGTTTACCATTCCGGGAGGTATTGATAGTGTGGGAAGTCTTTTGTGATACTAAGAGGGATGAAGAATGTTTGGATCAGGTGTTTTTAAGAATATGGTGAGGAATGAAAGTTTGGCCAAAATGATCACTTATCTTTCTAACCTAATGAAGGTTTTTGATTCAAAAATATTTTTACAGATCAGTTTATAAATGTGTAGGTACCTACATAAATGAGTGAGAGAGGGTGGGAGGGTGTGTGAGTGGGTGTGTGTGAGTGTGTTGAGTGTGTGTGTTCATAAAAACACACAACATAATTTTATTGAGCATACAACCACTTTATTTATTTAAAGTCGGTTTAAAAGTAAACCGTATTGAAAATCGTATTGGGCTGATAAGTACCTATATTATTTATATTGATTTTTTAGGAAGAGCTGACCAAATATTCCTAAACTAGAGGATCCAGTACAAAAATCTTGTTTTCAGGTGCTGCGTCCGGTCCCTTAACCATATATTTTTATTCTCAAGCTATGAGTAAGCTGACAGTTTTCTTTTCAGATTTAATTAAGGCACCTAAAACAGTCTTTGACCGTAATAAAAACCACCAATGGGTGACAATACATATAACTTTGTCGATGTTGCACCCATCGTATAAAAACTGAATCCAATAAGCGGCGGGAATGTTAGTTGAGCAGATGATAACAATCTCATTATTTACATTGAAAACATTTAACATTATAAACAGTATTGTCTTAATGAAAGAAGGATTGTCAAAACAATGTATGCTTCAGCATCTCAATACAGTCGACAGTTCTCTGACGTGTGTTTATAAATGTTGATGTGCTACAAGATTGATTGAGCATCTCAACTTCATCTCAAATAAGCTTGAAATCAACAAGATTTTTTTAACACAACACTTCAAGAAAGAACTTTAAGAAAATTGATTCAGGAGTTGTAAATATCATGATTCCACAGTCTACACTTACAATAACAATCGACCAGCACGCGTAGTGTGACACGTATTTTGTCCACAGAAGAATCGACAAAAAGACAGATTTTAGAAACATTTCTTTTGTTTTGAGCACGACCATGTCATGAATGAAGAGAAGAAATGTAGGGAGTGTACAATATGTCACTTACTCAATACTCAATTCTTTATTGCATTTCACAATGTAGGCTTAGGTGGTACTTAAAAATTTCAAGAAAAAATCATGGACCCGGTCGGGCACAGCAAAAGATATGGAGAGGAGAATTTATCGTCTACGTATCTTACTTAACTTATTCTAAATTTGTAGGTTTTTTTTTAGATACTTAGACGATTCAATTGCCTTTTTTTGTGTTATTAGTTATTATGTTTTTTACTGCGCGTGTATTCAGCTGTTGCCAATAAATGTATTTTCTTTCTTTCAAACCAAAAAAGCTACATCTAAACTAAAACACCTATATAGGAACCGCTTCCCATTCAAACAACAATAAAATGGGTAAAGCAGTGCGTTCACACAACACTGGTTGCACTTAAAGGGCGATTGAAAAGGGCCACCCACTCCCTAAATACCCACACTATAGTGAGTGCCGCTGAAACAATTGATTCGTCAAGTTCGTCCGTCTGTGGCGCCAGCTACGGGACAAGGGATAAGCTTAAACAGTGGTAAAACCACAGATATAGATGAACCTAGATAACGCAAGAGTAGGTAACTACTTCGCGTGCCTAGCTTACGTACAAAAATCGTAAGGGGTCACTTTCGCGCTCCGTTTCCTTCCATCGGTAAGTCATTTTGTGATTAATATTATGCGTAGTTAATTTTAAAAACATTAATTATTTTTAGTCTAATAAGTACCCTCAGTAAGTAGTACCTGGTAATACATATGTACACATTTTACATAAGTAAGTTTATCAGTTATCTAGTAGCTCATACTGGGACTAGATCATAGCACTGTATGAAAGTTGTGGAAAATAGCAGACCGCACGCGGTTTCACCCGCGTAGTTCCCGTTCCCGTGGGAATACAGGGATAAAAAGTAGCCTATGTCACCCGGGGATAGTGTAGCTTCACAACGGTGAAAGAATTTTTCAAATCGGTCCAGTAGTTTCGGAGCCTATTCAATGCAAACAAACAAACAATCAAACCTTTCCTCTTTATAATATTAGCACAGTCTAATAACATACAGTCGTCCGACGAAGCTGTCTAGATAGGGCAATCGTGCGGGGTGTGAGGGGCGAGACGCGGAAAAGCCGCTCCCGCACTGCGAACAAAACGATGTTCGTAGTGCGGGAAGTATTATTCAAGTCTTACTAACGCGTGTTGAAGTTGTCGGCATTTTTCCAGAGATCAAAGGCGTCTTCCTACTGTATCAATATTTATACTGTGATATTAGTATAGAAGTATAGATATTACATAAGTTGCCTTTCTTACTCCACCTTCTTTATTAGCTCGCTTCTACCTCCAACATGCACCACACAACGTAGTCAACCCTTCAGGTCGTCGCCCTGTGTAGTGGGCACGGCTGAAACCTTCAGCGTGACACAGCAACGTTACTCAAAACGTGTCTGTTTTGTAGCTTTCTATTACGAGACTGCTTCTGTACAAATGGAAATGCTGTTCAGGTATTTATGGAAGACTAAAAAGGCTTACAATAAGAATAAACAGTTTCTTTAAATAAGACTAGCGTATTAAATGGGACTGACCACATTACTGGTGAAACGGGGGTGTTCTATAGGTACTTTTCTGCTTCACCCTTTAGAGAAAACTGGCGTAATGTTGTGATGTGTTTAAGGATTTAAATATTGATTGCAATCCATAATGAACATACAGGTGGAAGGTAAAACAGTTTCAAGTAACAATTATGGACCCTGTAGGGCACAGCAAAATTAAAATTAAGATGAGTAGGAGGGAGGAAGAGCGCATTTTTAAACATTTTTAAAAAATCTTAAATATTTGTAAAATATTACTCAATTAAATTATTATCTAGTTATTATATTGATATCTTGTACTATATATTTATATTTATTATAGTATTTATTTTATATTCAATTATTATTAAGTATACAAAATTATCATTCATTTATTTATTTTACAGTCAAATCAATTTGTCAAATTATCTGTTAGGAATTCTTCCATGGTGTAGTAGGCGTTGTTTTAATAAGAGAAGTTTCAATTTTCTTAAAAACTTTTATGGACATTGAATATGTACTAGAAGAATGCATTTTAAGATGGGAACGAGGCAGATTTTACCTGATCAATATGTTTCAGTTTTTACAAATAACACAATTCCAGGACTATTCAAGTCCGGAATCTGGACTTGATTGATGGCAATAAGCTCGCCTCTTATTGCCTTTTATTTCCATCTGCTATCTGATTTACAATAAAAATGACATTTTCACTTCATTAGCTCAAACATGTAGATTTCGCTGCCTGAAATCAATATTTAAACGAAATTAAGTATTTACAGGCTGTAAATATTTATTTCTGTTTCAATAATGTTACGTACCTAATATATTTTACCTCCTAAAGAGTTCTCGCTGCAGAAGTGAAAAGTTATGTGTGTTACACGTGAGCAAAGTTTTTTGCATGTCCTGCCTTTGAAGCCCTCGCCACACTCAGGATTCAAAAACAGCACTCGTAGCAAAAAACGACTTTGCTCTCTTGTTGCACAGATAACTATTTTATCGTTGAACGCAGATAGCAGATAGAAATCAATAAAGATTCACAAACACACGACATTTTCTATTAAGTATGCATGAAACAATCCCACCCCTGTCTGTCCTCCAACAGATGAGATAGGTTATTATGATCCTATTTGCTAATGTTAGCACTCCTCCCCACTTTGCAAAGGTGTTCGCAAATGTGAAGAGGATGTTGGAAATAATTGATTTATAAACGACGACAATGGTGAGAAATATCTCTACTGAGAAAATGATTCACATCGACTCACAAGCTGATACCATTTTTTTTTTGGGGCTTGGTGGAAAATCCTCGTTGATGTCCTCCACCCCGGGGTGGGCGGAGTGTGTGTAAGACTCTTACTGGCTAAAAACAATCGCGGTGTTTCGTCTCACACCTCATGGACACGGAAAGAGAAGATACTTCCTCAACAAACAATGAGTTAAGTTCATGATTCTGGGCCCCTCGATCTTCATAATTTTATTTTCGTCTGTTTTTTTATATTTAGTTTGCTTTAAACTACTCGATGTTTCTTTTGTCTTGTACTTATCTTTAGATGAGTTATCAGAAGAAGTGAAGTCAGTAGTAAAAGGGTGAATGTGAGTATTTGCAGATAACAAAAAAACTGGAGGAACGTTTATCAAGAGTAGGAGTACCTATATTCACGATCGATGAACAGAAAACATGATTTAGAAATTCAAAAATGCAAATAAGAAATAAATTCTCTAAAGTAAACCGAACGGAGCTTCTTACGAGGTTTTAGGTATTTATAACTCCTGAGGGAGCTTAAAAAACCGTCTCGAAATAAAAGCCTACTCGTACAAGACCGCACGACATATTAGTACCTACGAAAAGCTAATTATAATCCCATTTACCACACATAAATAACCTCAGATATAAGCGACAGTGGAGTCCATGTTTATAACAAACACTACAAGGGTGCGGCTAACATCCGCCCTTAAATATGCGCATATAATTACCGCAGACTCATATTACAAACAGGAGGCCAAAAAGTCAAAACAATGTTGACTGGTTAAAAGAGATTAAAGGAATATTTAAATTATTTGTGTGAAAAGTAAGGTTTATCGATGAAAGTATAAGAACAGGAAGGTTCTGAGTTAACATCGCGACTGTACCTATATTTATAATGCTCCACAACTTTCACACAACGCCATCTAGTCCTAAACTAAGCAGAGCATGTGCTGTAAGTACTAGACAACTGATAAAATTATAAATTGATAATATATTATAGATAAATTACACCCAGAGACATATCAAACGATCGTGCTCATCACATAAACATTTGTGTCTTGAGTGGGAATAGAATCCACGGCCTACGGCATAGCAATCAGTGCCACTAACCACTAGACCAACAAACAGGCCAGTCAAATTTCCCGAAGGGTTAAGCAAAGGTATACCTCTACTACCTACACATATTTTGCCAGATATGTGATAGGGGGCGAGCCTATTGCCATCGACCCAACAAAATTCTAAACTCTAGGTTGCTATATGATAAAGAAATTTCAGATGGGTAAACCTAACAACAAGTGGCCCGACCCCAAAATTGGAAATCCAGAGGACTGCATTCTTGGTAGTAGCATTGGCGACTAATAGGTCAATAAGGTAGTTAAGACAGAGGTGCAATCATCGAAAACCCCAAACAAACAAACAAACACAAACAATGTTCCATTTCTGCATCACCTTAAGGTAGACTGGTAGAAAATGCCTAAGAACTTGAGCATAGAGTTCTAATAAATAAATAAAACCCAAACAACTAGTATCAGAAGAAAAATATTGATTCGCCTGAACTCGCAAGAATTATTGAACTCCAGCAAATTACTTTCAAAATAACTAGCCTAGATTGTTTAAGTTATAAATTTCTTTCTAGTCTCTCCATCCGTTCGATTCAGTAAAAGTCACGCTCGAAAACTTGAGTGAAGTGATCTGTCAATGCCTAGGTTTAGTATGGAATGACAGCTCAATTCGCCCTCACTACGCCTACATTTCACGCGGTAATTTGACCAGAATAACACTGCAGATGTGTCTAAAATTTGTGCCTAACACGAAACATCTGCTGTCCGACTTTTGCAAGTTCCGGTACTATAAAACCAAATGGTCCTAGGTATGTCTAGTAAATATTTCACAACGATAACCCTTGAATAAGACTTGTGTGCTCACTGAGACTGGTTTGTCGTGACTTCGCAAGCATCGTAAACTATACAAATTCATAGACACGGCTGGCTTGATACTCTCTGACAATAAATGTGCCTACATTCATTACAAGTCTTTCGAGGTTTGACGAAAGAAAACATGAGCTGCGTCATACCAACAACTAATAAAATTCTTAGATCAGCTAAATGGTCTGAATACAGTTCTTACTTTACATGAAACCTTTAACCTTGGCCTCCAAAGACCACACAAATTCCCGGACCATTCAAATTAAGTAAGTTTGTGTGGTCTTTGGAGGCGAAGTTGATGGGTCATCAAGTCTTTTCTCAACTATGTTGAGGTCAGTTTCCAATCTAACTAAATGAGTGCATGATGGACATCCCACCACCTATACGTACTAAGCTAAGGAGTGGAATTCCCTGACGGAGTCGGTGTTTCCTGATAGCTACAACCTAGGAGTCTTTAAGTCCAGACTGAATAGGTTTCTTCTAGGCAAGCGTGCTTCATCGTCGACCACATCGCTTGCCATTCGGTCAGATAGTAATCAAACGCGTGCCTGTCAATAACATAAAAAACCAGTACCTACCAGTGTTTTACATGGAGCGACTGCCAATCCGTCCTCCACAACCCATTAAGAATATCATGCAAGTGCTTATCTGTTTCGAAACAAATGTTCCAGCGCCCTACCAGACGAGCAATGTCGCAACGGCGTTGGCGCCTATCTGCTCGGAAAATAACTAACTTGTGTGGCAACTACCCTATCGAGAGTCGCAGGAAAGCCAGATCGTCACGTCTCGTAAAGTATACGAATTCATAGGCACGGCCGCGGCCGGTGCGAGTGCGAACCTCTATGATAGGGCACGTACTTGTTTTGCAAGAATTGTAAGTGGCCACATTTCTCTGACCCATATTGTTACGCATTTTATTGTTACCTTCGTAAATTTAAGGAGACTTTGTGTGCTTTTGCCTCAATGGCGCAGTGGCAAGGTTTTGATTCCCGTACGGAACGAATTTTCGTAGTGGTTTCGGGTGTTAACGCACCTACGATACAGAAGACATTACTAGTGTGTAAAAACATAAATCATTTCTCTATGTATAAGTTGCCGAACAATTACAATTCCCCGAACGTTACGCATATTGTTTTTATTTCAGTAGTAAGGAAACTTAATATTTTTAAGAGTTTTCCTTAATATTGCTGGCCTTAAAACTTTCGCATAATTTCATGACGACACTACACATTCTTAGGTATCATAAGCAGCTATCTCTGACCAAAAAGAAAGCTCATTTGGTTAGGGCTTTCAATCAAACAATCCACTAAGCTTATCGCAGTCCGCTGCTGGACATAGGCTTATCCCAGGCCGCGCCACAACACCCTGTCTACCGCCTTCCACAGGTATTTCCTTGGTTGATCCGGATATTCATACGACGATGAAAATCTGCTCAAAATTTAAAATTCTACGCACGGCAGAACGCAAGCTCTGGAACGAACTTTACAATGCAAAAATAGCACCCATAAAGAACACTTAAGCATAATAACATTTTACGCTTTTTAATATATTTCTCAAAAGACCCTCGGAGGTCATTAGCAAGGCTCTTAATTTCACAACATGCGCTCGCACAGTATAATATAATACCTACGTTTTACAACTCGCAATATGCACAATTAATCAACGTTGACCCAGAAAACAGTAGGGTTTTAAAAGCAACAAGTATCAAAAATGCAGCTTTTAAACGAAGACAACGCCCTGTAAATAATATTTAGAGGATCAATTATATTTATATGGAGTTTAGTAAAAAGCGCCACGCAAACAGGTCGTTTTTAGGGATCAGTATCAAAAGATCGCCTTACATACTACCGCTGAGGGTCTTACCAGATTTATTCAGATTTTGTGCACAGAAAACACCAATAGAGCTAATTGATGAAAGATATTCAATACGTTAGTGTAGACGGGGCATCACGAACAAAAGAACACCGGCGAGGGAGTTGTTGATGAAATTATTAAGCGTCTACGTATGTCACCGTAATAGATACCAACGAAATAATTTACTAAGTTTTATCAAATCAATCATAAGGCCAATCAAAGTCTGGAAAAAAAGTCGTCATAATTGAGAGCTTAATTGAATAGATTATTGATGAAATCAATAATCATAGCTTTGTTTTTTTCTTTCTGGCTTGACTTCATGGCTTTTGGATTAGCTATACTTTTAATGTTGCCATGTAATATAAAGCTTAGTCAAGTTGCTTAAAATGATTGGCTTTACATAATGCATTAATATACTTAGGAAATACATGACTGCATCAGAATACAATGTTAAATTAAACACGATTGTTTGTGCTAAGATTATAGCGGACATAACTTATTATATAGACATAACCTCTAAAACTTAAACATAAAATATCTTTAATTCCTGACTTTCTATAAAAGTATAACCAAAGAAAAAACTGCTCAGAAATTCAAACTCTATACTTTTAGATATTTTTCATAGGCAGACGCAAAAAAAAAATGTCAACAAAAATTTGTTGGGGAGTTCGCCGGTGTTCTTTTCATCCGATACTTGTGTCCTAGTCTATAATTTTAATTTAGTACGCTCAGCTGCCGCTCCAATATTGCTATATTATTCTAGATGGCGTTACTGAGACATGGAATAACTTTTTTTCTTTGGAATTTCTTCGCATGAGCTCTTTATAGTATCTTAAATCTCATTGCAAAGAGAGAGAGACGTCTTCGTCTTTGCTCGAAAGTAAGTCCGACCCACAGTAGTGGGTTCTTATTTCGCTTATGGTTTGTTTGCTTTCGTGATGTTATAGTTAAAAGGGCAGGGTTATAGTTCCGGGTGTGACTGGGGGCGGCACAACAGTAGTTTATGGAGGCTCGTTAATTTCGTGGGGCAATTATCATTAGCTGAATTCGTATGAGGACCATTTGTTTAAAATAATCTTGATAGATAGCCAAAAAAGTAATCCTTTAAGGTTTTTTTTTTGTTTGAAGTTAGTACAGATCCCCAAAGAAAACTTTTATACAAATAAATACGGTGTTTTTTAAGAAGTTGCAGCTTTTTTTCAATCATTATTTGCCATTGAATTTCACCTTTCAGTGTTTTATATAAAGATTTTTTAGTTTAAGTTTAGCTATCTTACACTAAACCAAGGTTTTGTTTTTACAAAGTAAGTACCTATGTGATCAGGTATCAACATAATACAAAGCAGTCAAGTCACAGGATAGCAATTCGTTGTGGATGGATGATAAATTCTTTCCACTTATATTGTTGTTGAAACCAAAGTACAAATCCGATTTCGATAAAAAATATATGGGACCACTTCAGAGTATGACCTACCAAACAAAAAAGAATCATCAAAACCTATTCACAATTGGCGGAGTACTTAATCGCGTAAAATAAAAACATACAGTCGAGTATGCCCCTACTCCTTTTTAAGTCGGTTATAAATCGATTGCGCCCGAGACTAAGCCTTAAAAAAACCCACTGAGGACACAATTTTCCTCATTATTCCTTTTTAAGCCCTCACACGACCTCACTATAAGAGGCAAGGCGTGCTCAAGACCTAGGAAATACAAAATGCGAGTTGAACACGTAAGAAACAGGTGCAGATTCACGATAATATACTCACATAGCTTATCCTAGCCTAGTGTGACCGGCGCCACGGATTGCCAAATCATACCTCTGACTTTTTGCCCACAAAATGTCCAAAAAACCAGTAGGTATTTTAAAATGAAATTTCCAGAATGAAACTTATCATTCCCCGCTTTACGTAGAATAACAAAACCTATTCAGTTACGTAATGTTATAATATCCTATTAATTTAAAGGCACTGTTGGCGCAGTGGCTAAGCCATTGACTCCTGCGCTGCGTGTCGCGGATCGATTCCCGTACGGAACAATTTTTGTGTGGCCTACAGGTTAACCTAGTTGTTCCACGTATGATTGATAAGTATAGTATGTGTGTGAAACTAAATGTAAAATAAAAGAGAAAATTCCTAATAGAGGCGGGGAAAGAAAAATGACCACAAAATATCTGACTATTTAATTTATTTAAGACGAAATATTATGTAGAACATCAAATTGAACTACCCCGGATTTACGTACAGACGCCAGCACATCAAGCTACTCCAAACTGTCAATTTTTCCCGATTGAACATGCACCTTATTCTGTTCATTATAAAGTTGAAAACCTATCAAAGAAATTTAATTTGGTCTTGATGAGTTGTCATCTGTACAGTAACAAAACACATCCAGTTATGTAAGTAATTTTATGACCAACGTAATCAGGTACTTATTCTATTAAATAACAATTTATTAAAAGTTTTCAATCTTTTCTTAGAATGACCGGACACTGCTGGACACTTGTAATTTTCCGCGAGTTACGCCAGTAAGGATATTGTTTATAATTGCAATAAGTGGCTGCAGGTTGACATTATTTATGCACTCAATATCGATTTTCTTAGACCTACGCGCTACGGCTACGCGTACATGTTTTATTAGTATGATTGTAATTTATATGGTATTTATAGCAAAAATAACTTGCCCTCCTGAAGAAAACACGACACAATATCCCGAAACTTGCATGTCAAACTAAACTTCAAAGTTAAAAAATATTTACTATTGGTAGATCTCTGCCTAACCGCTCGGGGAATAGAGGCGCGATGTTCTGTTTAGAATATGTATTTAACCTTTCGGGTGTCGACCTCCGTACACGCACATTACAACAATGTCGACGCTTTTACGAGTAAGATAATAACTTTAGGTAGGCCTTCAGAAAAAGGAAGATCCTGACCAAGCCCTTAAGTGTAACTGTCCGACTTAAGACACTTGGAGCGTTTTTTCTTATGTCGAACTGTGTAACTTAAGACATTCGAGGAGTTAAACATCTTAACAATTCAGGCTATTTGATTTTAAAATTCCTCCATGTTAATACAAGAACCAAGTCAATAACATAAAAGATAATAAAAGAAAAAATCTATCGATAACAAACGTTGAACACAAAAAGGAATCCGCAAACAAAGGAGTTTCTATACACATTAAATGTGCCATAAGTAGCAGTTGGCAATATATCTATAATAAACATGACTATCCATATAAATAACTGAGTTGAGTCAAAACTTCAAAGTCTTGAGCATCGACGGCGAGTTGCTAGCCTGTCGGTTTTCTATCTATACTAATATTATAAAGAGGTAAAATTTGTAAGTTTGTATGTTTGTAAGTTTGTATGTAGGGGGTAATCTTCGGAACTAATGATCCAATTTTAAAAATTATTGTACTGGTGGAAAGCTACACTATTCCCGGTGGACATAGGCTACTTTTTATCCCCGTATTCCCACGGGAACGGAAACCACGCGGGTGAAACTGCGTGACGTCTGCTAGTCGGTTATATTTCGGTGAGTGTGCATCGCAATTGCACGATTTAATTCCACCAAGCCCTTTTCATCATCGGACCATCAGACGTACGGCACTGCGCCACCGGTACATGCTAGATATCCCAACCATACATACTAAACGCTATGGAAACACATTTATTGTGCGAACAGCGAAAGAGTGGAATTCCTTGCCGGAGTCGGTGTTTCCTGATAGCTACAACCTAGAGGTCTTCAAGTCAAGAGTGAACAGGTTGCTTCTAGGCAAGCGTGCATCATCGTCGACCACATCATCGCTTACCATCAGGTGAGATAGTGGTCAAACGCGTGCCAGTAAAAAAAAAAAAAAAAATAACAATCAATATCGCTGCATGTTCATCATCACTTGAGAACCAATATTTAAAATACTAAAGAGAGGTCATGCCATGAAATTTCATAGAAAAACTATGATCCCATGTCTCAGTGACGCCATCTAGAACAATACAACAATATTGGAGCGGCAGCGGAGCGTACTAAACTCATAGACTTGTGTCCACTTGGACACAAGTCTATAGTAAGTGTTGAATGTGTTTGTTGAGAACGGATCGATTGACAAGACAGTTTTATTTTTCATGTTTTTTTATTTGTCCGGGATTGTCGATGAAGGAAAACATCATAAGGAAACCGGTATGACGGAGATATTTTTCGACGGTATATGATGCCGAGATGTCGGAGCGGCCCATGAGTGGCGTAAAACTCTGGACACCATGGGCCGAGTCTGCTATTGCAATCGTGTCTCAATGACCGGTCATTGATCAAATATTTGACAACTTTGACAGTTTTTGTATGGGAAATGTGTCATAAGTTTAAACGTTATACGTCAAAAATCGATCATAGACCGGTCATTGAAACACGATTGCAATAGCAGACACAACCCCCAGGTTTGTCACTAATCAAACGAAAAGAAGAATTGTCAGGAAGCTTGTATGGAAGTTTCTTTTTTAAATATAAGTACACCAGAACGCGTCACTCTCTATCAAACGTAAAAATTTGGTGAGCTTAAAACTACGAAACACTTCTGTATTATAAATGTATGAAAATATCATAAAATAAATAACAAATGAAAGTCAGGAACTGGTGAGCAAAGTTAATAAGGGGGCGTTAACAATCGCAGAATCATAAATAGCCAAAAAAAGTGAACATAGAAAATAGTGAACAGCAGTGCGATTCTGGTCAAATTACCGCATGAAAATGTAGGTGTGGTGAGGACGAATTGAGCTGTCATTCCATACTAATGCAAGGCATTGACAGTTCACTTCACTCAAGTTTTCACGGCGTGACTTTTACTGAATCGACCCGCACGACCTTTATTTAAAAATATTGTGCATGAAATTTTGATCGTTTATAATACCTACTAGTCGTACCGAGAAACAGTTAAAATAAGATCAAACAGCCAACTACCAATGTAACATCAAAAGGTAAGCCAGAATCGCACATCGCTAGAAAACATCCATTCCTACTATAAAGTTATAATTGCGAAAGTTTGTATAGATGTTTCTTACTCTTTCACGAAAAAACTACTGAATGGATTGTAATGAAACTTTACAATTATATAACTTAAAGATTAATTTATTAGGATATGATATTACCTTAGGCAAGAAAATTAACTACTCGAAGTACTAATCCTTCGCAGACGGAGTCGCGAGCAAATCACTACTAAGTTACCTAGCCCGTGAGAAAGAATTTATACTACTTACATGAACATCATCAAGACTAAGTGCGTTTCGAAAATTATATGCGCAGGCGCCGATGACTTCACCGCCTAATAACTAAGTGATAAGAGCCAGCGTGTTAGAGAAACACGCTCAATAGTCAATAGAGTCAGCGTATTTATCATATTTGAATGGGTTATTCCTGTAGCTATTTAATTTACAATGATTTCATCATTATAAGTATTAATAGAAATATGCAATCATAGAGGAAGTAGGTATGACCGAAATAAAATTATATGAATCCACTCTAGGTTGTATTGGTATAAATAGAGGAAAAGGGACTATCCCCTCGATTTAACTTTTGTCCATATAAAACACCAGTTTTGTATCAGATGCGCATACGCGTCCACTCAGCTGAAAGAACGCTGAATAAAAGGTTATTCCATAAGGCGTCGTTTTCAGACTAATGTGACGAATATCTTACCAGCACAAGTGGTCGCCTTGTAGTCGAAATTCAACCATTTCAACATCTTAAACTTGTTCTCCATTTAATCTCCGTGCGCGCAAAATTCCTAAAAATTGGGCCACCCGTTTGGGAGCTACGATGCCTCAGACAGACACACACTAACAGAGACAGACAGACATACATCGACGTCAAACTTATGCTTTGACTATGACACATTCTATACAAAACCTTATAAAGATAATATTAGAACATTCAAAGGTTACCGATAACACCCCTCTTTTGGCGACGGGGGTTAAAAAGGGATCCAAAGTTTGCGCTAAGTATTAGGTATGTTAACATAATGATCATGTTTTTAATATTAAATTAGCTTTTGAAACAGCAGTAATGGCATGCATATAATCAACAAAACAAACAACTCAATATCAAGCAGCGGCCGCTTCCTCAACGTGCTCGCGGCTGCATTCAAGTTGCATTGCGCACACGCATCACGCGGCACACTTCCTTCCCGTCTTCTGGGAACGGCGTTTGCGCAGGACTGAAGTCACTTGGAGAAACTTATTGGAAATCAATGTTTGTCCAGTGGGAATTGGGGAAACCCAGCTTTGGGAATATGTCTAAAGTAACTGTGATGATGGCTGGTATAGAGAAAGTTGGGCCCGTAGGGGATAGAATAACTAACAGTTGTGTAACTACTACGTGTAATTTCTTCATCTTTCATCATTTTCATTAGGGAACAAGTCAGATTAACGAGAGTCTCACAACCAGTCATGCTTAGAAGTAACGTGTCACTAAGTAACTGGGTTATGATTATGAAGACCAGATAAGTAGTCGTTCTATGTAGAATACTAGTATTCATAACAGCATCAGGTGGTATTTAAAGCCAGTTAGACCACATCGAACTTTCAGCGGTAACGACTGACAAAGATCTACTAATGTTATCTATCTAACGTGCTCACTTAGGCACGGAGTAGTCTTGATATTTTACGAATTGTCATCCAAGCACGGACCGACCTCAGCAAGGGCTATACTATACTCGATCCGTGTGGCTGTAATTATTCAGTCACAAGCTTCATACCCAACCAAGTAAGACACTTCAAAAATACGAGGAACAGGGTGTAAAATTTCTCATCTACCATTTAAAAGGGAGGATCCTCCGACCAGGCAGGTGTTGTGTCTGCCTGCTGTATACATTCAATCTCGCGGATAACCTTAACAACGCGATTTAGGATGTCAGTCGTTAATTCGTATGTGGCGAGACAGAGTAGAATATAATATTCTTTATTGTACACCATAAAAACTTACAATTCATTACTTTGAGGGATTGTAGGGCTTTAGATGTTGCTACAGTACGATAAAAATGGCAAACATTGCAATTTAAGATACGACAGTCTTCGGAACATAAAGGTACAAACGTTTCGCAACAGCTGACTCACTCGTGTTTATGCCAGAGTGTTGCAGTGCAGACAAAAGGTGTTTCAACTCCGCGGCCATAATGCAAAGTCGATATTAAAGGGCATTCGACTTCGGATGTGAGATACTGTACTGTCAAGCTGATGTCGAAGTGTCTGTTCGAGTATCTTGCTCTGGTCGTTAAATGGTAAGTCAAAGAGAATGCTCCATTGTCTTCAGAATAGTAGTGAAATGTGCTGCAAGAACGATGGGGTGGTGATCATAGACAGTTCAAAAAGCTGATAGGTGTTTGGACTGGATAAGGAAGTCTTTGACCAACGCAAAATACATAATACTACAGTTTGTTTATAATATATATTTCTAGACATTCTTGATTTCTGTCTGGTTGTGCTACCACGTCGCTTACTTCGTATAACTAATAAAAAAACTAGAAGAAGCCCTTGCCCTGCACTGGAACAGTAGGTATTATTAAGTAATAAGGATAGGAAGAATAATGACTGTCCTTTGACAGTGAACATGCAATAGATTCTCATTTATCCTAGTTGCATGTTAAACTTAATATAAGATCGAAGACATCAGAAAGTAATTGTGGTTAGCTCTCGGAACCGAGAAGTTTGAAATATATACATATAAACAATGTATGAAGAACCTTAAAACTGACGTCACTGTATGACATCAGGTGGTTTTTGAATAAAATGAGCATATGCAACTGGAATACAAAGTGGTATAAGTTAGTAACAATACTGCACTCAACGTACGCATACATATTGTGTATGTAACTATGTAACACAAAATGATCGATGTCTATTTACGATATTACGTCTTACAATCCAACAATTGTAATGTAAAAGTACCTTTTAGCTTTTGATGACTACAAAATTGCCAGGGTAATCAAAATCGGGAATTTATCATCGGGAATTCCAGTTAAATACCGATACTCTTTGACACTTCTAACATGCATAACCACACAGGACACCCTAAGAAACACGAAGAAGTACGAATTATGCCTTAAACTCCATGAAATAAAGTCAATAAAATCTATAACATATTGTGCATCGTATTGTAGGCGCAATTAGCTTAGCACATTGTTTGCAATTTCTGCAAAACATATTTCTGCTTAAGATTTATATGTCTTCTTTGATTTATATTATTCATAAAACTTTTGCGAAGCGAGCAAAGATTCTAACTGCAAAAACAATAATATTATGTTCTAATTGTCGTATAGCGTAATACACATAACGATTAAGTACTTATATCGATTAGATTTATTACACTATCTTTACCATTTATTACACAACGCGACGTTTCTACAACTCGATTCATCCGATGATCCTGAACTATGATAGACTATAAAAAAAGGTTCGAGTATCAATGAGTTATTCATCAGCCGACCATATGTTACTTACGTCACTATTGCTGACCGATTGCTACGAATCGTTAGTAGGAATCGGAACATAAAAACCCAATTCCTTTTATGAAGTCACGATATGATTTTATTGTGATTGGATTGGTCCTTCAGTCAGTAACACTAGATATTGAGTAAGAGTTCACTTAAAGTGTCTTTAGTATATGTATATATATGTAGTTACTAATAGCTAGAAAAATATGAAGACATATTTGGATTGGCCCGATTATACGTATCGGCACACTGTAAGATTCAATAGGATCATTCAGATGGATTTCATAAAACTAGGGCACCTTGGCTCAAGATGGCCGATGTTCTGAGGAACATAATTAATTCTAGTTAAATTAAATTCTTTATATAGAAATATTGGTTCATGTATTTATGGGGATTACTCGTATATGCATAAAAAATATTACCTCTCTCCTAACACGGCTTAATATAGCAGTGCGTTACTTTGCAAATGATTGTTATTTGTGTATTGTATTTTTTCTTATTTATACTTATTTTATACATTCTTTCAAATACTCATGTATGGTATATAGTTATGTAAATAGTACACCACAGGCTACCTGTTTATCGTTTTCTCCTTCACTATCAAGTCCATCCAAAGGTTGTCTGTAAAAGATCGCTTTTAGCGATTAGTCGCCTCATTGCATGACCCTATGTTTTAAAGCCGTTAAAGATATAATTTGTAAGTTTTTCTGGTGTACAATAAAGAGTGTTCTATTCTATATTTATTAAAACACTATTAGGCACATGACATAACCAAAACTTGTATCGAAGGACCAAAACTCCTGCTGTAAATACGTTTCTAGGAGGCAGGAGGACCAATTACAAATCAAATCCTTACACAAGTAGCTGTTTGTACGGAACGTATAATTAAGTGTAAGGCCATGATATATATAATTTCAATTGGTCATCAGAGTCATCACGAATGGTCATATCAATTACGTTATTATATTGTGTAACTATCATGCATTTATAAAAACAACGCCTTCATAAATACAAGGTAAGCATTTGGCAATGCAAGCAACGGTGTGTTGTTCATTTTTGATATACCTACTCACATATTCTGACTGACCTTAGTGGAATTTATAAAAAGTTTCGTAATGAGACAGATTTCTTTACAACAAATCTTTGTTAAATAAATAAAACAGTTTAGCAGAACTGTGCAGAGAATTATTGAAGGACAGTCGGGAGGTATTTTTTATACGGACCAGTAAATATAGTGGTGGTCCATTACGGCGACCAGGTTTTACATTGAATAGTCAGCAGTTTCGCGGTATGCGTGCTCCTTGTAGACCTCAGATTTGTTAACCGTGAAGTTTAAGGTGATCAAAAGCGGTTAATGCAATATTTTCGATATTAAATGATGAATAGCAGGAGTATCGAAAGCCAGGTGTGTACGTCGTGATCCTTGATTCCCACATCTCTTCAAACGCATTTGTCTCCGCAACAAAGTAAGCAATATTGGCATGACCGCAGCTCAGTAATATCCGAGAGCAATCAGAATAAGGAAGTCAACTGCAACCTATTTCGTACTCCTTACTGCGACAGGGTTCTATCACGCGACGTTAGCATACAAGTTGGAACCTTATCTGCGTAAGTGTACAACGACATCCTGCTTAGACCAATCACTGGTTGAGACTGCAAACGTCCGCGTTTGTGATTTTGTAATGAAACTGGCCAATGGGCTGGTTCGTGTGGTTTTGTAGACTGATTTGGTTCGGAGAGTTTAATTTTATCGGCCTAGCTCTTCGAGACTAATGGCGAGAGATAAAATGAAATGAAATCGATTTTGCCAGATACTTTTATATGTGAAACTCTCATGTTCTTTTAAAACTAAATTGCACCGACATTTCCATAATAACTGATCCCTAAAAAGAAATGCCGAAAGAAACTCAGGGGTCATGCTCATGGTCTCTGTTAAAGCCCAGACTTGAAATGGTATTTAATATATTATGCGAGTTTAACGACGCCGGGTAAAATCTGGAAAAGATCAAATAACAAAAGCGATTTCCCAGGATCTTTGATAAAAGATCTTTAACTTTAAGATGTCAAGTTCGACTTGATGCTGAATTGTCGGCATTCGAGCAAAACCATCGTGTGGATCTTGGTGACACTGTGCACTGTTTAAAGTTGCCCGCGCTGTGGGAATTCCAAACTAAATTACAAACTACACCGCCGTGCTTAGTAATCGTAACACTATCACCAGTAGCGTGACAAATAGATTACAGTCAGATTGTTGCAAAATAATACACCCATCCGATGTTCTATGTCACATGATGGGCAGAATTCGTCACGCCACGCTATTGTTTACAATAAAATTGCTATTTGGAAAGCGAAAACATTGCGCAAGTCAGACAGAGGAAACCAGGAAATCATTTATTAAAACGGAGAAGGGAAAATGGGCAAATAAATATGTGATATGTGTCATAAATTGCGGCGACGGGAGTTTCTGCTGAAATTATTGAAATAATATTGTTCGCAACAATAATATGTATGGAGTTGGAAACAAAAGTCATTTTGGAGTTATTGTTTTATGCCTAGTAGGTATTTATTAAAGAGTAATTAATGAAATATTGTCAACTGTATGATGTATATGTGCATTAAGTAAATATCCTATATTTACGATAAGCGAAAATTGGTCTACGTTTTAGTTTATACATTGCGTTTTATTAAACGCAATGTATACCTAAACTAAAACGTTGACCATTTGTACGTTTTTATCATCATTCTATTATATTCTATTGAATATATAATAGAATGATGATAAAAACGTACAAATAATAACATTAAGAGCTACATGGGGTGTAACAATGGGCGGCCATCCCTATCGCTAAAAGCGATGTCTTACATGTAGCTTTTGAATAAACTTGATAGAGAAAGATAAAAGATTTTCAGGTAGACAAGTCTACGATGTACTAATAATAAACGTAATATTAAGTAAATAGATTCCAATAATACGTTTGATTAGATTATAATCGGCAAAAATCCTGTTAGAATATGGTTTATTAAATGAATAACGTCTATGATTCATTGCATCATTAAACGAAGAACCAATCAAACAACTCCATTTTCAAGTCAACTCGGAACGATCATAATAAAAGTGGTCCAAAAATAGCTTGATCAATGACGTCATTATCTCCAGGATATTACGTGGTAAGGACAAAAGAATAGCTTTTAGGAAGATTGCTCTATTAATACGTCTTTATTGTTGAGTCGTCGCTAAGAATAGCAGGGAAATGGCGGACGGGCGCCTGCTACAGTAGCTGTGTGTTTAAGGCGACATTAACTGCCCGCGTCCTTGAGCGATACACTGCCGCTCGTCGCCCGACAGAGCCCCGCTTCAACGCACACCCAGATTATTCGAAAAAACAACCCACCTTGATTTATCAAAAACAATACAAATAAAAGCCGTATACTAAAATATGGGTCATTAAATTGTCTTTAATAATGATTAAAGTTTCATGTAAATACACCCCATAGTTTTTGCGTGATCATCGTTTTTTTGTCCAAGTTAGACAATACTTTACAAATTAATTACACTATGTTATTAAAATATAATTTCACATTTTCACATATCAAATTATGAATAAAATTGTCTAGTATAACATATATTTTTTTCAAAGAAATAAGACTAGAAGTTTAGACGTGATGTTCAATATAAAATCATCAAAAGTCGTATATCTGCGCCTTAAGGGATATTGTGAATATTAAGAATATGTTCCTGGTCATAATATTCGTAAATTGGTATGAAAACTAGGACCAATAGCAACATCCAGAAGAAAAAACGCCAGTGGAGATCGACAGGCCATATTAAAGGTGAGACCTTTTTGACTGGCCTGTTGGTCTAGTAGTTAGTGACCCTGACTGCTATGCCGGAGGTCATGGGTTCGATTCCCACCCAGGACAAATGTTTGTGTGCTGTGCACGATAATTTGTTCTGTGTCTGGGTGTAATTTATCTTTAATATGTATGTATTTAGAAATATATAAGTATGTTCATCAGCTGTTTAGTACCCATAACACAAGCTCTCAAGCTTAGCTTCGGACTAAATGGCATTGTGTGAAAAAGTTGTGGAATATTATTATTATTAACTGGAGTAAAAACATTACTTAGTATCCAACGAATAGAAAAGAAATGGCCGCTCATAATTCCGAAAGTGGGAGTATGAAATAAAAGCCATATCAAGAAAAAAAAACATACTACTAGACTAGGAAAGCAATAAATAGAATAGAGAGGAAAAATGTAGGATGTCTTGTCAAAGTCGGGAAAACAGACCAAGGGTATCTGAAAAGGCTTATATTTTCATTATTATAAGAGACAGCACTATGCGTTTCAAATGAGAATAGGAACGTCAATGACCTCTATCTGTCAGATGTCACTTGAAAAGTACGGTCCACAAGACTAATTCATTGAAGACGTTTTTTTTTCTGAATAAGTGCGACTCGGTAAAACAAAAAACTAAAAATAATTGATTATGCGAATAAGGTTTCGTTGCAGACCGTACTTTTCAAGTGACATCTGACAGATAGACGCCATTTTCGTTCCTATTCTCATTTGAAACGCATAGTAGGTAGGTACTTACACTTTTACCTGCTATTCATTTTCAATGAAACTTAAAAAAATGTAACCAGTTAACCACCAATGGAGATGCTCTACGCTATGCTTTATCTTCATATTTCTGTCCCGACTTCGAACACAAAATCATTTATGCAACTAATTCCCAAAATGAAAATTGGGAGAGTCTCTTGACATTTTATCAAACGGAGTAAAGAATGACTCCTCCAAATTGATGTTTTTCTATTAGAGTACAATCGTTACAAGTTTCGAAAACGTCTGAAAAGAAATAAGGGTTCAACCGACCGACAGGACAATTTGTTGGGGCCCGTCTGCTACAGACTTTCAATCACGTTGAGTGTGTTTTACGTCAAAACATACATATACTACATGTTTGTAACTTTCCATTGGCCTGCTTATTTATTTAAAAAGAAGACTTATTTTCAGGTGCGAGCTCACTTTCATTCACGAGAGTACTTTCTAAGTTTATCTTGGACATCACTGACATCGGTGAAGGAAAACATCGTGGGGAAACCTGGGCTCTCAAAAAGTCTTAAATTGCCAAACTGAATTGAGCAAGCGTGGTGATTAATGCTCGTGCCTTCTCTGTATGAGAAAAGGGCTTGCAGTAGATCCGGGACAGGTTAATATTATTCGAGTTTAGGCGATTTTGCTGATCTGACATAAATATTTTGCTAATTTAATCATAACGCTGCCTGACAAAAATGTATTGTATTTTATTTAAATTTAATTGAATTTAATTCATAGTAATAATAATAATAGCCCTTTATTCCTAAACATAGGGTTACAAGAGGTCCCTTTTTTATTACTGATAGGCACGCGTTTGACCACTATCTCACCTGATGGTAAGCGATGATGTGGTCGACGATGCAGCATGCTTGCCTAGAAGCAACCTTTTCACTCTTGACTTGAAGACCCCTAGGTTGTAGCTATCAGGAAACACCGACACCGGCAGGGAATTCCACTCTTTGGCTGTTCGCACAATGAATATGTTTCCATAGCGTTTAGTACGTATGGTTGGGATATCTACCATGTACCGGTGGCGGTCCCTAAGTTCGGTGTGCCTTTTGACATAGGTCTCCTCCAATTCCTTCCAATGTGTCCTGACCCTTGCTACTCTCAACCAGAATGGTCCCGCTGTCTGTTTCAAGTTCAATTAATAGTATTGTATTTTAATTTTATTGTAATTTTAAATAAATTTAACTGAATTTAATTAATTAAGTATTGTGTTTCTGTTCCAAACTTGTGACATGAATTTTGTATGCGGGTCATTCTAAGTTAAGAGGTAACACGTGGTATGAAGTGGCGGCATGGCATTTTTTTTATATATTTACACAATTATATTGATTTTTTTATGGAAACTTGTAAGTTGAAAACATTTACAAAGTGGCCAGTCAATTTATTCGTTTTTTCTCGATTTATAAGTGACCAGGGTAAATACTCAGTACAGGGTAGAGACAAAATGCACAGGGGAGGATACTTTATGGACAGGGAAGAGAGACAGACATATGAAAAACAGGATTATTTTTGAGAATCAATTTTATTTATTTATTTTAATTTTAATTATGAATCATTAATAATCAGATTTGTCATTTCTTAGCAGTCTTTGTTTATAAAATCAAATGTTTCTTAAGCGCTAGGTACAAAACATCTAAAGGTTCTTACTTTTCCTTTCCATCAAAACAAAAATATCTATAACTTTTCTATCAATAATCAATAATGAAATAAAAAGAAACATTAAGGTCTCTGAGTCACAGTATTTAAAATTGTTCTTGAACTTAAGCTCTAAAAACCTTTAAATTAAAAGGTAACTAAAAAAAAATATTTTTCTAAAACCCACGTTCAAAGACATCAATAGATTCATTAAAAGCATAATAAATACGCTGCCCTCTCATTTTTAATTTAAGGAAGGGTAGTTTTTCCAAGATAAATGATGAAAAAAATATTTTTTTCACCATCATCATAAATTCTTAACTTTTTTCCAGTATCATCACAGATTTTACAAAATATAACTTGAATTGCATCATATTTTTCAACACCTGTGCGCATTGCAACATAACGATTTTCGGTTTTTGTATCTTGAAGTTTAACAAGTACAAAGTCCCCTTTGCAGAAAGTTTTCTCTCCAGATCTAAAGGGCTTTGAATCGTCTTTGTGCAGTTTGGTTTTAATAGTGGTTGGTAGGTACAGAATGCTGTAGGCTTCTTCCTGTGTTCTTGAGATGTGAAATTGATTAGTGGTTCATCCTCTGAATCGCTAGCTCCGTATATATCATCAAAACGTAGACGAAAATAACAATGTGTTTGTGGATAATCCAAAGTACCCAATTGAAAATGGCGATATAGCTCTGACTCACAGAAGCACCTCAAACTTTTAAATGTCAGGTAATTAGGTAAAAATAAGCAACCGGTAACTTAGTGAATCTTTAGTGTGCCTGAAAAAGTCTTTATACCCTCAGTAGAGTCAAATTTTGCTGCTTTTTCAGATATGTCTGCCTTTGTATCTTTTCTAGGTGCCATTTTTTCTGTAAAAAAGTCATATTCCATTATAAAGCTAAGAAATACATAATGCCAAGTAAAGGTTTAAAGAAAAATGTAAAAGTATTCATGAAAACGCATACAAATGTATCTCCCCTGGATATTAATAATCTCCCCTGCCATCAAAAGAGCCAGGGGAGATACGCCAGGGGAGATACATTTTCGATTGATATCTAAAATAGCCGTGAAAGTGTTTCTCATACGCATACCACAATCAAAGGTAATAATGTATGCACTATTCATAGTGAATATTTAAGTCTATATTAATATTTTAACAAATAATTGCTAAATAAAACTTACCAGAGGAAAGACTGCATTCACTCAACTTTTCTACACCTAGAGAGCGGCGTGACTGAAATGGCCGTTAAAAAGGCTGCGCAGAGCGCTTATGCAACGCTTGCTGCTAGCTTCGCGTTACATCCTATGCATTCAAAGTCACAACTTCCACACACTAGCAAAACAAAACTAATTTTTAAAAGAAAACAAAAAGCCAGGGGACGAGACACGAAACACGGAGGACAAAGAACAATGCCAGCTTTCGGCCTACACAACTTTTAAAACTAAATTCACGCGGACACAAAAAAAAATCCTTCAACAATTTAAATATAAAATACAAACTTATAAAAATATTAGTTGTGCTTTTTGGGAACTTCTCAAAAAGAAAATCATTTTAATAAGTAATTCAATAATTACTTCAATATTCAAGTTCTTGAATTCCTGATTTAAGCAAAAAAGTTGCCAGTCTTGCTACTGTAATCGATAATTCCAAATAATTAAAGTCCTGCCACTGTAATCGATAATTCTAAATACTTAATAAAAAAATACTCTTTACTTTTTACTTACCACCGAATCGTCTTTTATTAATTATTTTTTACTTAAATTATACGTTTATCGAGTTCATTTTAATACATTTAGTATTTTGCAAAGAAAAAACGAAATTCAAGAAATCGATTTTCTCGATCTGTGATCGATAACTTAATCGTCATTTTGTAATAGCAACCCTGTAAGATCGCGTGCGCTTAAGGTGACATTGGCACATCTTGTAGGTATTGTCATCGCCTATCGGTGTTGTTTTTGGTGTACGTTTGTTTCCTTCTCGAATTCCTCTGGTTTGCGGTATAGGCTTATTGCTTTATATCTGTACCACACATTTTGTGACAATTTCCAATCAACTACGTTGTATTTTGTAAGGTAGGTAATGTATTTGTTGTTTATCTTACTCTCTGTAAAAATACCTAACCTCCAATTTTAAATGTCTGAATAACTTCGTTTTTAGAAGTTCTATGTAAAAGTAAAAATCACATAAATGCTTTGGACATTAAACAACACAAAAAAACGTAAGAATGTTCACTGTCCATAACAAATTAATATTGAGCCAAAGTTACTATGGGCATCTGGCATTGTTCTTTCGGCGTTGATATTATTTATGAAAAATTGGAATATAAGTAATTTTACTTATAAGACACTGTGACTAAGTTATTGTTCTGCATAAAATTAACGATGATAAAGTCATTATTGAACTTTAATACATTCATAATAACTCGTTTACAAATAAAGTCGGTTTGGGGACAGACCAGGGGAGAGACTTTTTTCTTATATGAGAACTTATTGTGACTAAACTACGTACATTTCTGTAATAAATTTAAGTGAGCATTAAGAAAACATTTAGTTTTAACTAATACATAAGTTAATTATGAAACTAGTATATAAAAAAAGTATTTTTGTCCTGGCCATGGAAAGTACCTCTTAACTTATAATGACCCATGCCTCTATGGCGGGACATAGCAGACACCTGTATTTATCACAACATCTTATAAACCTGTGATCCACCATAAATTATTTAAATTTGAATTTTTTTAAAGGGGTTGGTCCAATATTTGCAGTCAGTGTTTTTTGTCATGTGTCTGGTAATTGGATACTAACAACATTTTTAAACTCAATCTTATTTTGGAAGGCAGCTATTTTCTAAAAACATTAAGAGCCTCACTATTCAACATGCACTTGGCATCATAGGCCATAAAGGCAGGTCCTAAACGAATTCCACCACATATAAGACCATTTCGTTCAGCATCCTAATTGACGCTAATACCATATTTCCAATGTAAACTGTGTAGCAAGCCGTTTTACGACTATAATTACTTGGTGACGACGCGATGGTACATACAAGCAAGATCGTAGTGAATCTAAATAAAGGTGAATAGATAATCGTGGGAACAATATTAAATTTTGGTATTTTTAGCCGACTTAAAAAAAAGGAAAAGGTTCTCAATTCGGTTTTTTTTTCAGGGTTTGTTACCTCATTACTCCGTCATTTATGGACCGATTTTCTAAATTATCTATTTGTTTGATAGGGTATACTAGCAGATTGGTCCCATTTGTATAAAAACTCAGATCTGATGATGGGATCCTCGAGGAATTGAGGGAACTTCTCAAATAATATAGGTACACACGCCTATTTATTCAGTGCTACTTACATACGAGAAACACAAAAAAGTGCAAAATAAAACTTTATTAAAAAAAAAAACAACCGACTTCTTAAAAAAACACTTATGTAGGTGTAAAATAACTAGTTTCGGAAGTCGCTGGCCAATAATTAATAAAACAAAACCACAGAAGCCACAGACTCACGAAACTAGAGCTATTTTACAGCCACGCCTACTCGGGGTTACTTTTTGTGGAGCTACTTTTTGAGTGCAATGCTGTTTCTATATCTTTTCTAATTCAATGTCTCTGAGTTTCTTTCGGTGTTTGATAGTGAAACATCGACCTCTCCTTCTTGCAAAAAATTACGTGTTATGAATCTATTTTCATCAATAAGTACTTTAATTTAAGACATACCTTTCAGTTTAGAAATAGATAGTAATGTAAAAGAAATGTGTATTCCGATCGTATATCTTTTAAAATCTTGTAATAAACGCTTGTCTAAGTATTAAAGCTCTGCTTATCCATAATAGATAACAAGCTCGAGCGATTACCATTAACCTATTTCGTTGCCATAACATTATATCGCATTTTTTTTATGGGAAAATGAACATTTTCGCGGACCGCCAAATGTCAGACGGGGACGTACATTGAAAAATACCCATAAAAAATTAGGTAACGACCAACGACATTTCTTATATGTTAGGGAAATGTCAGTATACATGTGATTGGCTATAGGACTGTAGTAAAATTTATTCGATGTAAAATAGTATCGTTTTTATTCGCGAATTTGGAGAATTAAAACTGGTCCTTGCTGGCGGGTTTTCCCTAAGAACTCAAGTTCAAAAAAATACGAGTAGGTAGATGTTTAAATACTATTAGCGATAAAAAATCATGCACATTACATAAAACATTCCTGAATTTAATTTTCTCTCATTCGGACCAAGAGCAATAAACACCTAAGTAACAAAATTATTACCAATAAACAAAACCGCCTACAAAGCACCTACTTAACGACTAATCTTTCTATAATCTAAAGTCTAACTTACGCTACAAATCTTATGAGATTACAATCTAAGCCCGCATAGCTGCACTAAACGATGAGCTCAATTCCAAGTTAGCGCATCGGAACATCAAACGCTGCACTCGCCAGCTGACTGGCATGGCGGCCATTTCATGACGTCATCACATGTGGCACCCAGCCCGCGACCTTTTCGTTTTGTTTCCTGCCTCTCTTTGTTACTGAGCGTTTGATGGTTTATTTTTTTCGTGGACCTTTATTTGGTGTCCATGCAGAGGGATATTGAGTTATTTTATCACCAGGACTTCGTTTAATAAAATATCTGTAAGTACCTCAAATTCCAGGTTGATGGAGTCACTCACCACCATTGATAAACCAATGTCATGCTGTAAGCCCCATAACATCACACTGAGCGGCATCTCTATTTCCTAAGTCGCAACGCGCAACAGTCGACAATTGTCTACGTAATTCTATTTCGGATGGGAAGTCAAGTCAACTATACGTGTATCCTGTTTATCATTTGTTGAAGATAGCATTTGTATCGCACTTATCTCAGCTAAATGCAACAATATTTAAAGAAAAGAACATGTAACTACTTACTGCAGCGCATTCATCCTTATAGGGGTATCCTTAGTATGTCATACTCGCTGTTATGACACCTAAGGACACTATGAGTATTACTACCATTCTTTCTATAAGAATTTCAAGTAACCCTAACGACAAAGAGGAATTGTATCGAGAACATTATAATATCGATAGTTGAGATAGCAGCATCAGTCATTGCACTGTAGCAAATGCTTGGCATCCGATGTCCCACATTGCCCTGTCTTTGATATGCGTAGCAGGTTCAATAAATAGTATCAAATTGTTTGATTGTGACCTTTTCTTTTAGCCTGTTGAGGAGTTGAAAGTCAAATGTCACCATTATACAAACGACGCACGCAAGTATTTCGCAATCGTACGTTACCCTTCTATCTAACTTTAACTCTCTGCTCTCTTTGCAGTTTTGATAATAAAATATAGCCTATGTTATTCGGTTATGCTAAGCTAAGCAAGCTACATAAAGAAAGATTATTTTTTCAGTTGACAGTTAATAATTCTAACCTTTTGATACATCCTAGAAGTAGCACATCCGGCTTGCCTCCTTGTAAATCATGATTAATGAAGGTCAGGGGAACACAATTGCAGATAACAGCTGGCATTCAATGTCCCAAGCATAATGTATCTACCGTAAACAAATGGTAGCTATTAGTCATCACTACCTTTTAAAAAAATCTTTCATGCATCGAATAATTCGTACATTTCAGGCTTATCTAAGGAATTACTGTAGGAATTTCAATACAATTCTGATCCCACTATTGCAATGTAATTAACTCCACGTGTCGACGGAAACTGCAAAGAGGTATAAGGTCTCTAATTTATTTAATTAGAACTTAACCGTACCGTGCCTGTAAGTTACGATCTTAAGCTACATTGGCGAGTTTAAAGTTTTTCAATTAAACTTGAACGCATACGTGTCAACGGTTTAACACATAGATTCGTAGATAAGGGGTAGAATGTAGAATACATGACAGCAGCAATAATTGAATAGCATGTAGCATGGGATTTACTTTATCCTCAGCACATCCACAAGCGTATCAATTGGTCCTTTCGTCCGGGAATGCAGCATGTTACGGAAAGATTTTTTCTGTGGTAGCAATTATGGGACAGCCGTTCAGAAACTGACGTTCTAGGGTTTAACTGTCATTAAGCATAGTTTACCATTGCTGCTCTATCATAGATACACAGGCCAGACACAGACCTATTACAGATACAGAATCATTTATCAATATTTATTAAGGATCTCCAACAAAGAATGCACAAATTAATACTTATGGAAAATGCCAACAATGTATCATGTATTGGTTTATAGGTAATAGATATTGAATTGTCAAACATAGCATCCTAACACTAAGTGTAGCTTCTCAATCAAATGATGCGTAGTATCGTCTGCGTTTTTTGTTAATGACCGCTTGAGTTCACTAACCCGACGACCACAGTTCACTTCGAACACAATCAGAGTTATCTCAGACTCATGACGTCATCGATCCTAATGTCTAGGATGATAGGGAATTACTGTTAGATATTGTCATTCATTATCGTCCGTTAATTGGGTATTTCTTGGCACTAATTAATGGTATGAGTGGAGCGTTGTGCTGTGTCGGTTGTTCCATATATGCACCATTGAAGAATTGTAAAGGAGGTTATAAGGGAATGCTTTGTATGGCAGAAGACACCTATGACGTCTTGGTAATAAATATACTATAGCATCATCTACCCAGCCTTTTAAGGTCGGTTTCCAGTCTAAACGGATGCAATTGAAGACCAGTATTTTCATTTTTTTTTTATTATTGATCGGCACGGGTTTGATCACTATTTCACCTGGTGGTAAGCGATGATGTGGTCGACGATGAAGCACGCTTGCCTAGAAGCAACATGTTCACTCTTGACTTAAAGACAAGAGTAGCTATCAGGAAACACCGACTCCGACAGGGAATTCCACTCCTTAGCTGTACGCACAATGAACGTGTTCCCAAAGCGTACATATTAGTATTTACCAAAAAATAACGAAGAATCTTACTTTAAGCGAAATCTATTCTCAAACCGAGTGAAAGCTTTGTTTTACAGTGTTTTTCTGTTAAAAATCTCCGTTGAAATGTAGTTATAGTGATCGCAAAGTGACAATCTATAGCATTATTAAGGGATGCCTGACTTTGACTTCACTTCACTTGTACTTTCATGAGAAAATATTTACAGTTATCTGCAAAGTTCATCACTAACGCTCATAAAAGAACCACAACATAGTCCAAATATTTGTTTTGCCAAAAACTACATGATGCTATAATAACGTCAAGTAAGTAAACCCAAATGGTTCAAACCCTTTCAAATCTCCGGAATCTTCACCCTCAACCAGCTAAAATGAGCAAGAGCAGCTAACAGCGCAAGACACGCCATGTGTCGTGTCGTGAGTTCGCGACAGGATTGCGCCCTTCAATCTACTAAAAGACCGACGTGTTTACCACTTTGCAGCTCATTCACAATGCCTTTGCTTTTTTTATTAATTCTGAATCTTTTATCGTAGTCTAACTTGTCGAACTTATAATTTACCAGCATTTCGCTCGCAGCAATTGGTCCGCGTGCATTACGAACTTTAACACCCTCCATCTCCTCTAAGTTTTCAAAATAAAATGTGGCTTTCTTTTGATTGGTAACAGAATTTTCAAAATCGGTTTAGTAGATCCATCAGAGAATACCCCCCTACAACGACGTCGCAAACATTACCTGTTTATAACACGAGTCTTAATAATATAGACTACTTCGAAAATTACAGCTTGGATACATTTAAAGTAGAAAAGTTTGTACAGAAAAGCCAATAGCAGGTCTCCATTGATAACATTACAGTAAAGTAACCCACAGTGGACAGGTAACGGAAAGTAAAAGTACTCGGACAGAATTTCGTGGGGTTTCAGTATACTTCGATGAAGTTGGTACTTGGTATTAACGGTTGGTTGGTAGTTGGTTGTTGCTAATTCGCTAGTAGCTAAAGAGAATTAACAATTCTTATATAGCATGTCCTTGTAATACATCGATAATATGTTGAATGGAAATGGTAATAGTTCATTTTTACCTACATACTAAAAAAATATTCTATTTGTCACGAGCATGAGATAAAGTTATTAGGAAATCGGTGAATATCGAAGTTACCAGTCACAAATATCATGATGAATCAAATGATATCCTTGACGCATTAAAAAAACCCAAATGAATTGATGCAGTATGGGCTGCTAAGGCATTTGCAGTGTAGCTCATGAACGAGAGACAGAAAAAGATATCTAGGATCTTAAATAGAAAAACAATTTAATAGCATGCACTATTTTGCTTGTCATTTCAACTTCCGAATTTTTTGACTGATGACACAGGGTTCCTAATGTGGGGCTGAGTATCACTATTATTATCATTTATTTCGACACTTGAAACAACGTGAATCTAGTTGTCAAGAAAAAGCCCTTCGTCATCAGCAAAATGAAAGCCTGCCAGTAGAACATTTCGAAATCAATCGGAATCCATCTTGACAATCAGAAAAACCGCAAGGTACCTACCCACTAGAAGAACCGCACCCACCGAAGGGCTTACATCACACCAACCAAGGTTTGTTTCGTACTGTTTTTACTACGTTTCGTTGATTCTAACTGGCCGTAGTATTTCGTGGACACTCTTAATTTCACGGTGGATGACCACAATGGCTGTAGAGACGTAATGTTTTGTGCTGTACGTAAAATTATGTTTACTAGAGCGAGCCATTTTTAACACCCGACAATGAAGGTGAAATGTAGGGGGTTGTCAATGTAATCGTGTCATCTCAGGATGTTTAACTGTTTCAAAGAAACATTCATAATTATGAGTAAGTCACTGAATGACTGGTTGTCACTTTCTAGTAGATGTTTGGTCTTTGTCTCAAAGGACCATTTTTTTATAGCTATTTTTATTTGGCGAAAACTTTTCTGTCAAGTTAATACAGCTTGTATTCTTAAACCGCTCATTATATCTATCTTTAAATGCTTACGGCATCAACTCCGCCTCTGTACATTTGTGTGCTTTAATTAAAGTATTAAATAAATAAATAATGAATGAGTAAATATCTACCAAGCCTTTTGCCAACTAACAAACCCACCATGTTTGGCTTCTAAATAGATGTAGAATACCGGTAGATTACATGCATGGGCTCATAAACAGCTGGGTAAATGAACCACTCGCTTTTCCTAGACCTTCAAAAGTGTTATCATCATTCTCATAATTAAAAACGTAACCGTAATAATATTTCAACGGTGTGTGAGACGACCTTCGGTGGGTCTAGGCCGTGACGGCGCTTGCGCACGTCTAGTATAACTGTCCACACTCGATGCACTGTGGGAATTTTATCTAAGTAATAATAAGCGATTGCTATGTGTACAGTACAGTACACGCGGTATGCAAACATCTGTGATGCGCCTGCGACGCGTCCTGCATCCGTCGAGAAGACAATGTTACTTATTTATTCATTAAAATATAGTGCTACACAGGTTGTAATAAATAGAGAAAATATTGTAGTTCTTAGACCCAATTATATCAAAAGGCATCACTAGAAGCTTTGTTTTTTATATCTAATTCATACTCAATCATAAAGTACGAGCCATTGTTAAACATGAATATTTATGAAATCTCATCGGGTTATAATTAGCATTGAATAGAAACCACAACAATAAAGATGTTTTAATCATTCCAGTGTCAAAGTCCGAGTATTTACTAACATTGAATAGGAATCTAATCTGTTTCGTCCAGTTTATTGAGCGTGACTCAAGAGGAGGATAACGGGCTGAAGGACCAGCATTTCACAATAATTGGTGGAGAAATTCCGTAATCAAGTAGAATTTTAATCCCCAGGTAAGCAAAGACCAATAATACTTACAAACTTTGAAGCCTTTTCCCAAGTGACAGTTTCGGTCATATTCTACTATTCCTTCTTCGTATAATCAAAACTCCGCAGTTCCATATTATAAATACTTTTATTTATGACATATTTATTTTATTAAGTATGTCGTGGCGAACGATATTCAGAAATAAGAAGTTGTGAAGTTGATTACATTAGTACAGAGTCTGTGGTAAACGCCGTGACGTCGGCTGTCATTTGCAAATGGCGCGAGCGATGTCACGTGGATGGAGTCGTATTGGGAAGTGGAAGCTAGACAGAGCTCAGTTGGATTTGAGACACCAACGAAGACACTAGTCCAGTGCGAAACTGTCTGTTTACCTATCTGAGTAATGTTATGTGATTACTTTAATCAAAGTGAGGTTATTACTGCAATGAAGATTATTATTCAACGTTATGTACCTGGTACCACGAAACCCCAGATGTCGGCCCATACCGCTCAGCCATCGCTGACGCCGACATCAGAAGTGAGGATAAGGACTTGCTTCCCACTTGGCTGGCGTACTTTTCCAAGACGTCAAGATATATCAGAAGAAAATGATCGAAGCTTGCTTGATACTGTCAAGGCTGCGCTGGGAGCGCTGGCATGACGAACGAGCAGCGATAGCTACAGCGGGCTCTAGCAAGAACGTTTGCGAGGTGCAAGATGCAAGTGTAGCGGGTTTGCAGTGGCGTGGCGCGGTGGATAGACGCGTGCAAAATAGCTGGTATTGTGGGCAGTCACAGCACAGCAATCCGGTGAGTCGTGTAATTATTGTTTTGATCGACTGATGTCGTTCAGAGTTTGTTCGTCATTTTAGAGGTTAAATGCAGACGTTTGTTTATAGGGTATGTAGGATACCTATGAAGTACAAATAGACCGTACACCTACTTAACGAGCAGATTCTTTGCGACGTTTTGGTTTATGGTCTTTGTTTAACTGTTTTATTTTGGGGTACCCACGTATTATGATTAATTATCATTTGAAATATAATGTGACAGGCGGTCACGATGTATTTCTTGGTTATTTCTGAACAAAAATGTGCAGTGGATTGTATTTACAAATCTAACCAGATAGGTACTTGAAATACGTTACGTAAAATACCTACGGTACGTAAAATAGAGAACCTCTGATAACTTTACTTAATGAATATTGCCATACTTTTATTATTGGTTTACCGTGCGTACGTACGTCTATCGGCGCCTTACAAAATTAGCTTAGACAAAAGGCTAGTAATGCGAGCAACGGTCCAAGAACTAGTAGATGCTTATTACATACGCTTTAGTAAGCCTCCGTTTGGGAAACCTATTTGCTTAGCAAAACATTAGACAGGCTATTTGAAGTTAAGTAAACTAGCAGAGAGCTATTTTAATGCGTTTTAGGAATGACAGTAATGCTATCCTAATATTATTTAACGTTTGATTTACGTAGCCATATTTTGTTACGTTGTGATACAACAGCGATCGAAGTTGCGACAATTAAAACTCGGTAAGTAAATAGACTTAAACAACGTGACGCGACAATATTTACTACTATTGGTATCATCGCAGTGAACCGAGAACTAGGCTTCAAAACCTGAACCTTAACCTCTGACGTCAACCTTACAGACTAAGTCTGACGAAAGGAAAGTAGTGTGATAGGTACTCGGTTCAAAAACTATTGTGTGATAGGTACTGCTATTTGCCCTAGTTAATCCCTCTAAGTCCTGCTACTTTAGTAAGGATTGAAAAGCTGCTTGGTGTATTATAAACGCCGACTAAAGCCGGATTTTCCTTGAAGATTTCGAAGTGTTAATTTGTGAAGCGTTATGTAAAGTTTCTAAGCTATGATATCACAGTTACAGGTGAGCTGAAGCTTAGTTAAACTGCCTTTCTGATGACTAGTTAACAATTGGTCTATTTATTTTAAAATTGGGAAACCGAAAGATAAAATAACAAATAATTTCAATTTTACCGACTATACCTGGTTGATTATTTTCTTATTATAAACTCTCAATTTAAATGAGATTGAAATTCAAACTGATGCAAGTGCGGCGCTATTCCCTTTATTTTTTTGTAAATCGTATGGAAACTTGTTGATTTATCACCACGGTATCAGAAAACTGGTTGCTGGTCTAAATTTAAATTGAGCAAAGATAAAAATCGGTTTGACCACAATATTAGGCCAAGGTTTTTAAATTAGCTTAATTGTGTCTTAATTGAAAATGAGGAAAGAAGTCTAACTAAATTAGATTCAAGTATGAAGGCCTCGATCACAAAGTTCCTCGAGAACTGAATGTCATAGTTAAGACAGTGGTAGTGAAACCACATCTGGTTAAGAATAATAGCTTGTATACTCATACTCGAAGCTTTGGACCGCACCTCATGAGTAACATGTGGCTATGGGTCTATAAGGAATCGTTGGTGCGATTCTTGTCTGTATTGGTGCACAGATCTTAATTAAAGTTTTAGGAGTAGAGTATGCATTGCTTATAAATGATGACGAATAGTAACAGAACTGTTAGAATTACTGCGTTGTAACTTATTGGTCGGACCTTTTCTAATTACTAATTTAGTGCGCAGTGCGCTGTGAACGAAGGCTAAACAAGGTAGTGTAGTTATCAGCAGAGTTCAATACTGTGCTTAGACATGTGAAGTACCAATAGGTTATCTCGTTTACCAATGACAGAAATTCATTTGAATAAACTTAAACCGATATTTCGCCGACTAGGCGACTGCCCAAGATAGCCGTGAGTGTCTATTGACTGAATTACAATCGCGATTAATGGATGGTTTACCATTTACTCTGGTAACTTACAAAAGTTCCAAGTCGTACTCGTGTTGTTTATCGCTGTCCTTAACAACTCGATCTTCGCGAAGTAGAGATAGTACATACGACTATCCGACAGAGTAGTTCCCGCTTTTCTAACCTGTTTCTTCTTCTGGAAAAGCGTGATGGTTTCGTGCGTATGTGTCAGTAGATGATTGACAGTCAAATTTAGATAGTAGGTACTTTTGGTGAATTCTCACTACCGTGTAAAGAAATCAAACTTCTTAGGTCAATGGTAATGAAAAACGTTTCTCTAAGTCCCGTTTTGATAGTAGGTACCTACTAAAATGAAACTTAAGTGTTAGTAACTTGGTTTACATTAAAAATGAAGAGCCTAGCTTAACTAAGCTTGACCCGAAGTTTAAAGGGTTTTTTTTAACGCTTGAAGGCGACCAGTATGTCGTAAAGTCAAGTCGTAGGGTATTAACCTGTGAAGTTCAAACGAGTGAGAAGTAGAAGACAATACTTCTGAGGGCAAAAGAACCTCGATAGACCTATGATACGCTTGTTGGCTATCCGGTCAATCCGCATCTATAAGATGCAGTCGCAACTGCGAACGTTATCGTTCAGGGCATGCAGAGCGACTTGTGGTCTGGCGGGGACCCGGGCCTTGAAAGAGACTATTTGTACGGTCATGTAATGACTTAAGAGTCGTGGACTCTAGATGAAGACGTGTTGGTCGTATCACGTGAGGTGATAACGATATGGGTGGCAATACCGAATTGTCAATAGCAGTGGCAGGGCCATGAGTAGTGTTTACTTTTTTTTTTTTTAAATTTGGTAATTATGAGGCTTTGAAGAACTTTCCGTGTTTAAGTTCTTAAAATGGCTTAGTTAAAGTTCGTTTAGTTATTGTGGGTACTGAGTAGTCATTACTAATGATTACCTGTTAAGTTTTGGAATACATTTCATCTAACTTAACGTATACTCGATGGATTAAGTGTGAGTGTTTGGTGACCGATCCAGTTGCGCCGGAGCATGTAAGAGGTGCGCGTGTCTGCTTTTTATGCGCAGCATATCCTTTCCGAGGGGTAGCACTTATGCGGCTGAGATGGTTAGCTTCTGGAGATGGATCACAGGCCGATGGACTGGCAGACCATGACTAGCCGATGGACTGGCAGACTATGACTAGCCGATGGACTGGCAGACTATGACTAGCCGATGGACTGGCAGACTGTGAAAGGCCGATGGACTGGCAGACTGTGAAAGGCCGATGGACTGGCAGACTGTAAAAGGCCGATGGACAGGCTGACTATGAGAGTCTTTGTACTTACAATTTATGTCTAACGACACCAAGTGACGTTTGTTTAAAATGATCTCATGTAAAGTGATATCATGTGTTTTATGGGATGATTCCCTCCTAAAATTTTACCTGTTTGGTTCTAAAGGGCTGGATTATTGTGACTTCCTTAATCCTTGAGACCTTGTCAACGCTGGCTATATTGTACAGCTATAGTTGTTAAGATTTAACGGCAGGATAGCCGAACGGATTACTTTCAGAATGTTTCTGTTGTCAGATCAGACACACGAGGACGTGTGAGGGTCATGATGGCCGTGTCGTGGCGAACGATATTCAGAAATAAGAAGTTGTGAAGTTGATTACATTAGTACAGAGTCTGTGGTAAACGCCGTGACGTCGGCTGTCATTTGCAAATGGCGCGAGCGATGTCACGTGGATGGAGTCGTATTGGGAAGTGGAAGCTAGACAGAGCTCAGTTGGATTTGAGACACCAACGAAGACACTAGTCCAGTGCGAAACTGTCTGTTTACCTATCTGAGTAATGTTATGTGATTACTTTAATCAAAGTGAGGTTATTACTGCAATGAAGATTATTATTCAACGTTATGTACCTGGTACCACGAAACCCCAGATGTCGGCCCATACCGCTCAGCCATCGCTGACGCCGACAAGTAAATACTCATATCGCATGCCGCACATAATTATTCGCATATTGTTTTCCGTCCCGCTGACTCAATACTACAATATTATATTCGACCTTGCTTGGACCTCGCAGTAATTAATAACCCATAGTTTTTGCCCTCAAAGTGGAACAGATTACACGAGTAAAGCTATCTATGGACTGCGGGCCGGCCGGCGTGTGCCGTGTCATTCAGTTTTTTTTTATGTCTAAATTAGGAATGTCGCATCTGGGCTTTATTTTTAAGTGGCCAGGTGGTTAGAAAAGTTTTTCCAGTATTTAAGTTTAGTTTGAGAAGGCAGTTTCTTTGTTTTAATGTTTTGTTTTTATTTCCTTTCTAATCGCCGAATGAATGGTTTAGAAAATGCTGTTAAATGGCGCGCATGCTTCCCGCGCTTTTACAAAATTATTTTGACGTTTACTTTTTTTTCCAGCAATCAAACGACAAGTCTTAATGACAGCAAAGAGTTTCTAAGCAAAAACTTGTACCTTCGCTCAATTAACATGGTGTTTAATTATATTATTATCGTCACAATTAGTCACGTCACGACACAGTTGGCCACACGCCATCATTGTTGGTGTTCACTTACCTTGCAACATGATACATGGTGTTGTGTTGACAGTTATCAGATCTAATGACGGACAGCCCTGTATATCGTACCATGATCGTGTAACTGCGCAGTATAAAGCTGAATATATAGGCGCAAAGCTAGTGTTATTTGTATTATGGAAAAATAAAATCTAATTATCATAACTTGTGTAGTTGCAATGTAGGGTATACTGCTATGATATCCTGTCCAACGTCATGTAGTGAGTACAACCGGTCGATTTAGAGTGCTATTCTGTTAAAATCACACCGTGAACTTGAAGGTGAAGTTAAGGCGAATTAAGCTGTCATTCCATAGCCTACTTACGCTAGGCTTTGACATGTCACTTAACTTTACAAGGGGTGACTTTTGTTGAATCGACCAGCTGTAAAAGTCGCCACGTGCAAGCTTGATTGAAGTAAACTGTTAATTCTTTATTTATTTCTGACTTGTCCCTTGAATGCTAGCATTAGTATGGAATGATAGTTCTATTCGCCCTTATTTCACCTCCATTTTCTAGTCATTATTTTTTAAGAATTGCACTGCTGATGCGAAATAGGAGATAGTGATAGTGCGTTTGAAGAACCTCGCCAGGGGTGCACAGTGTCGGGTTTCATGGTCGCCATAAATATTATTTTAATTTTATATCGATTTTATAAATAAGTTCAAGCTAAACTTAGGTGTCCTACCATCGCGATATCGAAGTTATCCGCGCGATTAACATTTTACATACAAAATCCTCCAAAGTTGATAAGATCGTTGACGGGAAAAGGGACTTAAACGACAAAGTCTAGAGAAGTGTAGTTGTAGCATAGGTAGGTAGGTAATCTCTGTATAAACCTTCCGAGGAACAGGCCTGATCTACGTGTGTATGTTATCAAAACAACTATTGGCTTACTACTACAATTCAACATACAAATAAAACCAGGCAGTTTTATTCAGTAAATGTCCTCCAAACGTCAGTACTGTATGATTATAAAACGCTAACTATGCATAATATCGCCATTACGCCTCCATATGTGAGACTAAATAGAAGTATTGCTGTAATTACATTATGTGACCTCATTAGAACATTAAATGGCTATCGTTAGTTCCGACCGACGGCGACGACGCAAGCGCATCCTTCCGATGCATTAAACGTACCTTTGGAAGCGGATGCCCCAAACATGGAGTTAATTTATTACTCTGTATATATGTTGACGTACTCATCGGGGAAAAAGAATAAACAAATAGAACATCACGGGTGTATTCCCCGAAGGGATAGGTAGGGACGCACATCTTTAATAGTATACCAACGTTTTGCCAAATTATATTAAGTCAAAGGCAATTGGAGCCAACGACCAAATATAAATCTTGAGTTCTAGTTGTAATCGTAATTCAAATGGGATCAAACGGGAAGTATGTGGGCCTCTCACAGCTAAAAAGAAGGAGTTATGAGGTAGAGGTAGGTAACATACATAAGAAGAAAAAACAAAGTACAAACTTTAAAAACCTCCTCCATTTGTTGTGAGTCGGTTTAAAACCCAATGTCACCGCCCAATCCACGAACCAAACTCAAGCCCAGCAGTAAGTATTACTTGCGACCAGTAAACCAACTTAGCTTTCAAAAACGTTTTCAGATAGGTACAGACAGTCAGAACGTACCCCTGGTATAGATCCAAAAACGACAATAGCTCGCTACTTGAAAATATAATAAGATTTCCCTTTCGTAATAATGTTTGACAGGCTTTTAACATGGTAGCGTTCTCCCTTCACGTTTTGCAAATTTGCAAACTCATTCATTCTGATGAGGTTGTGGGCTTTCTTTTGCTTTTAAATTTATTTACATTTTCCTCTTCGGGGAGTTATGTTTATTTATTTATTTATTTATTTATTATTAGGGATAACAACAGCATACATCACTTAACTAAGTACTTATCGAAGATTACATGAGTAGCCAATAACAGTTATCCACGGTAGATACATTGGGTAGTTGAAAGTGCTATATAAATACTTAATATTAAAGATGATTGGGAAACTTTGAAGAGATCAGTATAATAATGTAAGGATTAAAAATATCATAAACGGATAAATATAAATACAAATAACAAATGCAAATATGTATATAAAGAAATATATGTATTAAAATATATGAATTAGTGAATACAAATAAAATATATATAGAAATGAAAAATATATATTAATTATAAATAAACCAGCCATTTACCAACTGTGGTTGAGTTATTTAAAATAGCTTATAAACTATCAAACTAATGCCTTTGCCGAGCAATTCTCTTAAATTTGTATAAATAATTTAAATCTCGGAAACGGCTCCAACGATATTTAAGAAATTTCGTAAGCAGGGAGTTTCGGGGTCAATAAAAATGAGCAAAGCTCGGTCATCCAGGTACCGATAATAATTCTAGCAAAACTCGTTTTTTGAAATCATTCTTAGAACCAATGAATAAATCCACACTGTTAAAGTGTTTATTATAAGAGTCAAGTAAACGAGGTATTACACTATTTTTACCGTAATTACTAGAGTGAAATGGGGTGCAAATAACGTAGTATGTCTCGTGCGTTTCCTTGGAACATTGAACTTAATATTATTTAAAAGCATAGGGCAATCGGTACGTCCCCGTAAAATGTCATATAGTAATCCCATATCCATGAGAATACGCCTCTCCTGCAGAGTTAAAAGATTGTATTTCCGACAGTTCTCTGTGTAGTCTTGTGAGCAGTGATGAAATTTGAAATTAAGGTGATCTATGAACTTCTTCTGAATGCGTTCAAGACTATTTTTATGTATTGCGTAACAAGGAGACCAAATCTGACAACCGTATTCCAGTAAACTACGAACGAAAGCGAAAAAAACAACTTTAAAGCTTAACAAACTTTTAAAAGGTAGGCAAGATCTTAAAACAAAACCGAGATTGCGAAAAGACCTACTGCATATCGCATCGATGTGCTGACGCATGGACATCTCCGAGTCTAATAGTATACCCAGGTCCCGCACCAACTTGACCCTCTCGATTGCAACGCCGTTGAAACTGTATTGATAAATGATAGGATTTTTTTTACGAGTAAAGGATATACTTTGACATTTCTTAATGCTAACCGTGATATTGTTTTTATTGTAGTAGTTAAATAGAGAGTTGAGATCCTCTTGAAGCAAGATACAATCAGATAAAGAGTTGATGGAAGTAAATATTTTTTTGTCATCGGCGTAGAGAATATGATGCGAGTGCTTAATGTGGTGAATGATGTCAAAAATATAGGCGTTGTAGAAGAGAGGACCAAGGTGCGATCCCTGGGGGACACCAGATGGGATGGATACGAAGTCAGATTTAAACCCACCCAATACAACAGCTTGAGAGCGGTTAGTTAGATACGATTCAATCCACCTGAGCAAATCTCCATGGATTCCTAACGCGTACAGCTTACGCAACAGGATGACGTGATCCACACGGTCGATAGCTTTTTCGAAATCAGTGTAGACCACGTCAACCTGACCACCATTCTCCATTTCACCCACCACATAATCTGTGAAACAAGCTAAGTTTGAAACTGTAGAACGTCTTGGCATGAATCCGTGCTGAGTATCAGGAATGCCAAGACTAACGACTGGGTAAATATTGGTAACGATAATTTGTTCAAAAACCTTGGCAATGCAGTTTAACATAGAAATAGGGCGGTAATTATCAATTTTAGATTTGGAACCCTTTTTATGGATAGGTATGACGTACGCTTTTTTCCACAGAGAGGGAAACACACAATTCTTAAGTGAATGCTGAAACAGTAGGGCAATGGGGTGCGATAAGCTCTTAGCGCAAGATGACCAAAATATAGCAGGAATTCCATCGCAACCAGCACCTTTGCTTTTATCCAAACTTGAGAGGTGCTTGAATACCGTTTCTTGCGACACAATAATGTTAGAAATAGTATCGCAGCCGTAGTCATATTGCAGACGACAGGGAGGATTAGTATGTGACGAGGACTGGTTTATGTTAAAAACGCTGTAAAAAAAGTTATTAAAGGCGGTGCATATTTCCTGACCATTATTATATGATGTGTTATTCAAAGTAAAACAACGCGGGTAAGAGGAACGGCCTTTTTTAGATTTAACGTAGTTCCAAAAGTACTTAGGCGATTTCCTTATGTTCTGTTCAGCGTTGCGCGTGAAGTTTTCATAACACTGACCCTGCACTCGATGTTGCCTATCCCTCAGTAGCTTGAATTCATCAAAATCGCGAGGATTTTTAAACAATTTCCATTTTGTATGTAGTTTATTTTTTTCTCGAATTATTTTTATTAAAGAACGACTAAACCATATAGGATAAGAATTACTATCGTGTCTAATAAAGGGCACAAAAAGAGTGATACATTCTCTAATTTTTTCATAAAATAAATCGACTGCGTCGTCAACACAATTAGTATCAAACCATAATGGGTCCCAATTAATATTATTCAAATGTGTGTTAACAACTTCATAATCGCATTTTCGAAAGTTAAATCTACAAATTTTATTCGTGATAAAAAAATTAATGTGTAGGTCTACAATATCAATAGAAAGTGGTGGGTGAAATGTATCAATTTTAGTTAATCCGCCAGTCGCATGTTATATCTCCCATTATTCTTCCTTTCTATAGGATGGACTTAATCCTTGAAAACCTTGTGTTTTTAATCCTAGAAAACCTTGTCTATTTCTTAAGACAAACATTACACATTAACCAGGCTTTTTATCCATGGATGTATGCGAACAACAGAACGTCATCTGCTGCCATCTTTACATACTCCTTAAGCTTTGTTTATGGTCATACATCGGGTCATACACGCACGTCGGATGCGGGTACTAAGCATCTTTCTGAAGAACATTAAACCAATAAGGTCAATGTATGCCCTTCTAGGGTATCCTCTCACTTAGAACTGATGAAATATTGTGAAATACACTAACAGCAGAATAAGCGTCCGGCAGTTCTATGACGTTTGTTCCCCTAGTAACTAAGTCCTAGTTACCTATAAAAAATTACCTGACTAAACCGTGATTAACCATAACACAGTCCCCGTTTAACGAAACAAGGGAAAATACGTAAAGTTAAGGAAAAATTAACCCACCAAGTCATTATTTCTGTGGTATTAAAACGATGACATAAATTCCATGAATTAATAGTATTACTATGTTAAAATAGGGCTATTACAAGGAAGAAGAAGAAGAACAAGACCGGGGATTGCAGCACACCCGAACGTATAACACTATAAATCTTTAAGTTATTACTTAACCCATAACAACTTGATACGTAATTTAGTACAATAGTTTAGTACGGTCAGCGTCAAAAATTTCGGGACGAACAAACTGTACACTACATCTAAGAAAATTAAACTGTATCCCAATTGGATAAAGCTTTTGTTAGAATGACAGTTGTCGTGTACTGTCTTCATACTGAAACATAACAACTCTGAAAACAGGTTAGGAAAAAAGAAGATTCTAAATCATAATTTGTGTCATTGACTTAATATTTCATTTTCATAGTTGTTCAATATCTTTAAAAACAGTCTCAGTCGCTAAAATTAGTCAGATAATCTAAAATCTAGGAGCCAAAGGGTTCCGTGTTTCTCCATCACTGGTTTGTGGAGGTCGGACAGGCAGTGGCTCTGGGTGAAACACTGGTATTTAGCTGCATCCGGATAGACTTAACGCCAATCCCAGCATAGATGAAGAGGTATGGCAGATGATGGTGAGTTTAGTGACTAAAATGTATGTGGGCAGAAGAGTTTTTTCACACCGCTGCGTTTGTTCTGAGCATTATCACCGTCATGGTACGGTTCAACATTTGCGTCTACCTCCAGCCCTCAAACTCCTTCAGTAATTGAGGTTTTCCTCTGGCTTTCGTTCGCAAAGCAGCAAGAATATTCCAAGGCATACAATTACCAAGCAATTTGCCTGTCAATGTCTTTTAAAACCGTTAAAAAAGTCGTAATATCGAACAGGACGAGTACCACTAAATCATAACAACGGCTTCAGAAGATTTATTGAAACATTAATCGTGGATACGGACAGCCATAAACGAGCGATTATAAAAAGCAGTAAAAACACGTTCTCGATTCTCGCCGCATCGATTTGTCGCAGCAAATGTACCGATTGGTTCTGACAGGAATCGCTCGATGCGTGTCGTATTCGATTGTAGTGTTTTTGATATCATTAGGGCGCCCACATAGCGTAGTTTGGCGCTGCTTGTTTTTATAGCGTCTGCGATTTGCATGTCTGAGTCACTAGAGTACTTTGGGAGCTTGAACAGTCGTCAGTCAGGTGATTTGTTTGAATGACAATGGAAAAAAGGAAGGGCCTGAGTTGTTCAACGTCATCAATGTTTTCCCTAATACGCAGGTTATGGCGTGTTATTGTTACGTCTAAAGAAACTGTAAATTACCCTGTCGGGTAACCAACGTCATGAAGACAATACTTTGGTTGACTATTCCAACTTTCCAAATATGTATTACATGTGGTCTATTGTAGTAATTCCATTTTATTTAACTTCCTTCTGAGCTACACTTTTCTGTATCATATGAAGCGCTAAGCATGATGTCCTGGGTTAGAACACGGGGTCGGACAAATTGAGGGGTTAAATGTTCTCATCCGGAAATGACATGATAAGAGTCTGAATTTGAACCCGATGGTGGATGGCAATATTACAGACTCGCCACCTATTATATGGGATTGAAAATTCGTGGGTATTAAAGGTATACCTCTGCCTAATCCTTAGAGAATACAATTGTGGCATTATGTTATCCGAGGCGAATAATAAATTTGCCAATCACACTTAACCACTCCAACAAAAAATCGCAAACATTGAGGAAATGCTTTACTTTAATAACTTAGATTGTAGAAGGAAGTTCAATAATGAAATCCTGAATTATTTCGCGGCCAACGCTAACTGCTAACCTTGGCAATGCTTTATTTTTAAATACCTACATAATGTGTTATGTGTATATACCTTAGCTCATTTGATATTTCTGCGTAAGCGCAACACTGTATCAAAGAACACATGAACGAGAAATACTTTAGTAGGAGGTAGTTACTCAGTATAGAACAGATTCCACAGCTAAATTTAATCATTAGGATTATTTCCTGTTTATTTGGGGTTTTAAATACATAAATCATGGGTGATGTCATGATTTATCACTGACTATTGATTGGGTTAAATAATTTCATTCAATATTAAAGCTCAAATCGATTTTGAAGAGCTCCAGGGCATTTCTTCGAGCGTTTCAGCCAAACAAAATATTTTATCAATTCCCAGAATCAGTTCCAGTACTAACCAGAATTTGGGAATTACTGAAATATTGCATTCATTACATTCTATTTCATTAACATTGGTGGGATAATAATAACGATGGTTGAAATGCTCTAAGAATTACCCTTAAGCATTGTCTTTCAAGACTTAACCTTGGCGTGATACTGTCTAAATCATCAACATCGTCCTCCAGTTCTTATCCCAATTTATTTGGCGCAAGTCTTCTTCCATTTATCTCAATGGTTCCCTTCTTCGAGCCATATCATCTTTTACAAAATCAATTCATCGTTTCTGTGGTCTTACTCTACATTTGTAACTCATTTATACTCGAAAGTTTTGCTCAGAACATGGTTCTCACTTTTTCGCACCACACGCTCGAACCTGACTAAATCATTGTTCAAATTGCTTTAGGAAGTTTCTATCTTCTTTACAGGTAAGGGTTGTTAGTAGGAGATGTCATTATAATTAAACGAATGCAACTCATTAGTAGTGGATAGCATTTTAATTTGTGATCAAAGCCGTAATTCTCAGATATACAAACACAGTGTTAACTATCCACGTTCCATCTAATATCTGTTATTTGTACCAAGCTTGGTGGAGTCGCCGAGGCACCCCATAGTCGTAGGAATGCAGCCGACTCATGCGTCGCACGAGTGATTAATAGAAAACCTGAATGACAAGCCGAGAGACGGGATACGCAACTTACCACGCTTTTATAAATATGCCGCTTATCATACAGCTGATGTAATTGCATTGGGTGGGCAGTGGGAATCTAATTGTAATCAGTGAGAGGTGGTTGGTTAGATTGCAGACAGGTTGCAGGGTGCTGCTAATAACATTGTTGTAGTGCGAGATAGCTAGAAGAATGTGTGAAAAGTGTTGAATGTGATTATGGAGAAAAAGAAGACCAAGGAAATAATGGTCCACGTCATCAAAGATATTACGGCATAGAAAGAATTGAATACTTAGGTTGCTGATGATATAAAAAGACGTGCAGTGCCGAATCCACCAAAAGATTTGGGATAGGTGACATCAGACTTTCTTAAAACCATAAAATGGAACGATTTAAGCAAGAAAAAGTATACTCAGGGTATACTTTTAAGATTTTATGCTGTATTAAAGAGATCAACATAGGTTAACTCGGAGAAAGCGTTTAATAGAAATAATAACTTTCAATAGTTCGATATCGAGCTACGTTTCAATATAGATTTCCAAGGCAGTTTACGCAAAAATGCGAATTGCTTCCTTGATGATCACCTTCTTAGCAAATATGGCATCTTCCGTTTACATCACATGATATGCTTCTAAGGTTAGATGTGTACTTATTTAATTAACGACAACCGACATACAATGCATGCATAATAAATGATCGTTCAATAATATTTTTATTTAATACAAACCAATGAAACATTGCCTGTGAATTTCTTTATTCAAAGACTGATGATAATAAAGATGGCTTCCTATGGGACAATGCTATGTTAAGAGATGCGCCAGCAGCACCGTTCTGTTTATAGTAACATTGGGATTGCAAAGGAGATACTATTCATTTATCTTGTAATATTAGGAGTTTCCTGATATAAGAAGTTTTGGGTAACTGTGATTGTTATAGTATAGTTGCTAGAAGGTACAAATGAGGATCCATTGGATCTAGAATCGACTAGAGTACTTTTTTTGTTAGTTTCAATTTTAAGGTGGTCTAATCATTTCCCTGACTCGTCAAGCTTCAACATCACAACACCTGTTTTTGTTAGTTTTCGCAGCTGTCCGGGGGTGAACTTAGGTAAAGAAAAGCTTCAAAGAAATAAAAAAAAATATGAATGTAATGCAGATTTAGACCAATTGGCTGATAGAAAAAAAAAAGCAACAAAATTAAGTTACTTTCTTAAATACTGTTCCATCTTTGTATCTGATCTCTTTTAATATCAAATCCAGTACACCTTTTTAATTAAACTCTGTGTAAGTGCTAATAAAAATCCGATTCAATCAACTCAGGCGCACAATTTTACGATGTCGGTTACATGGAGAGAGTAAGTACTGGATAAGATCTACGAAATAATGTGTGTATGTTATGTACAGTGTAGTTTAATGTGTTTGGTTCGTGGTTTGGATATAATCAAGATATCAACATGTGCGATGGTTCTTGACTAGGGAATGCAATCTCGTCTCGCCGAGATCCCGATCTCGCGAGATCCCGGCCATATTTTACGAGATTGGATCTCGTCAAATTTCGTACGAGATCTCGCGAGATAACGAGATCGACAAATGCAGCGTGACGATGTGTATTTCATAGCGCGGCTGCGCGCGAACCGAATCCTGGCCGGCCGTGCGGCCGCGCCTGGCGCATCAGATGATACTCTCGACATGATGTGATTTTTGAGAAGCCATTTTCAGACAAACTAACTTGCCTTTCCGTACCTTGATAACTTCATCTAACTTCTACTTTAAACTTCTTTTATTTGATTAATACGATCTCACAACATTTATTTAAGAACTTGTGAAGTTAAGTTTTTGTTTTGTTGTATTTATTTACCATAAGTAATGTTCCTATTACTCTTAATTATTGAAATTAAAGTAATAATTTACAAAAGACTAAATATAGATAATTATTATACATATATATACCAATATTGTAAGAATTTGAACTGATTAGCTACAGTAGGTATAATAATTATAGACATAAACAAATGTTATTAGAGTTAGAGACAAAATAATAAGTACTCTGTTGATTTTTAAAATAAAACTTACATTATTTTTATAACTAAGCAACGCAGTTTCTATTTAATTACATATCATGTCAATTACTAGTTCTTAAAACAAGCATTTGCATATGTTTTAATTGCGATTCTCCCAATCTCGCGAGATCCCGTAATTTGCGAGATCTCGCGAGACTGGGTTTTGAGTCTCGCGAGATCTCGCTAGGCGGAAATCTCGTACGAGATTGCATTCCCTATTCTTGACTGATAGGAAACCTGACATTGCTGTTTAGTAACTCTAATTTGATCTAATTGAAGTTTTATATAGACTTGTTTGATACAGTTTAAGTCTGATGTGAAAGGGAATGATTTTGAAACAGAGCTGGTCTACATAATATAGAGATGATATCTTAGGTACTAATTCCCAAAATCTTGAACTTTTGAAACCGCTGATAAATTAACCATAACAAACATAACAACATAACAACATGTATTAGTATCGTCTTAATTATTTTTTATTTATTTATAAATTGAAAGAAAGAAAGAAAGAAAATACATTTATTGGCAACAGCTGGATACACGCACAGTAAAAACACAATAACACAAAAACAAAGAGACAAAAAATGGCATGTCTCACGGCTGCACCAAAAGGTTCATTTCAGCGGTAATGCCAGACAGATCCTGAGATTCTGCCTGACGCTGATTTTCAAATGAACCTTTGAGACATGTGACGGATGAGTAACAATTATCATAATACTTTATAATTGCACCTACAATTGCTTTTCCCTTTAAACCTAAAGGTTGCCTGCTAGAAAAGGCCTATGGATAGAAGTCCACATTAGTGTGCTTGAAGTACTAAATAAATAAATTAACTTTATCAAAACGGGAACGGCCGATCTGAATAAAATATTCCAAATGTCATCAACGCCAATCAGCTCCACGCATCAGTCTGACGAGTAAGCGACTCGTTGATTGCTGCTCCCAAGGCCTTGTGGTGACCCTATTTCAAAACGACCAGTCCCAATGACTCACGGACGTCATTTGCTGTTTAAAAACTCGACCGAATGACCTTGCCGTAATGAAGAGTTCCTGTTTTTTTGTGGCAGAAGGAATCGCCAACCTTTGTTTACTTTTGTTGTTTGATTTGACTTGAAAACGTTCAAAGTCGGATTGATAAACGAAATTGGTTTTGGGGTCATCGGGTTCAATTTCAGTTGGAATATTAACTTGTGTATTTAAGTGATGTGTGGGTGAGTTTGGTAACCTTATCACGTACTAACTGGTGCCCGCGATTTCGTCTGCGTACGATTAGCACGCTAGAATAGCTCGCGTTCACTTACCGTTATATTTTGGTCAATTCATTCAATATCTTTACATTGTCGCGCATTTTTTTGCGTGCTTCTATGTCGACCACATCATCGCTAACCATCGGGTGAGATAGTGGTCAAACGCGTGCCTATCAATAAATTAAGTACTAAGAAGTATTAGCTATATTATTGTAAAGTTTCATTCAAATCCATTCAGTAGTTTTGCGTGAAAGAGTAACAAACATCCATACCCACAAACTTTCGCAGTTATAAAATTTGTAAGAGTAGGATTAGTAAGATATCATCAGGGATGCCATAAATATTCTTAGTAAGTAGGTTTTTCTATCGCAGAAATCTGGTAGTAAAGACCAGGATACGTTCATAAGTATTATTTTTTAACGTTCTAGTTCACCGTGAATGGTGTAGGCTAATTTGGTGTTTCACATTATTGCCACTAGGCTGCAGCGTTTCTTAAGTTTCAGAGCCTTGGAAAAAAACGGAACAGCTACGCAAAAACTAATAATTGTCTGCAAGTCAGAGTCAGACAAATGGTAGAATATTTATGAATCAACAATTCCTCGTACTGAGACTGTCACTAATTTATTCATTTTCAACCACTTAAACAATTCGGAGTCCTAGATTATCACGTCTATAACCTAGCCTCATGATTCATATGGTGTAAGATGAAGACGTTAATTTTAACGAGTAAAGGTTGAAAGATTCAGCTGGATATGGGAAATACATGTCTCTTCTTCTGGTCGTGTGGTTACTAGACAAACCTGGTGTCAAAGTTTTCATGCTGTGCCTCTAACTTGGCTTAGCGCGTGACTGAGAGGCCAAAGTCAAAAAAGATTTAAGTAGGTAAGTATAATTGACGTTATGTTTTCGCGAGTTTGTAACTATCTGTAGGCAGCCAATACTTGTTCAATGCGGGAATCAAATTTGCGACATGCAGCACAGACAGTCGCTAAGGCACTGCGCCATTCGAACCGTAAATAAGGGCTTCTTGGTCTGCAATCTAGAGCCCCGTGGATATAAAAGATCCCCAGCCTTCAATGAGAACAATATTGTAAATTAAAATAATAGCAAAGACAAAACTTTTAAGTGCCATTCAGTTGTTAAACAAGGTATTATTTATAAACTGACGGTCCACCCATGAATTAAGGTGTCACTTAGAAAACGGGCACATAAATACTAACATCAAAATCCACAAAGGAACCACGACCAAGTTACGCGCGGTGGTAGTAGGAGTGTGGGCACAATCGCCTCGTGACGCTGATAGTACAGAAATAGCCAGCCATCAATGGGGGCTCTGTCAGCGATAACGACGCGAGCGCAGCCCCCGACCCGTCGCCGAGTCGTTCACACACATTTATTTGTAAGTAAGGAAGTTGATACAATTGCGAATGATGTAAGATTTAAAACCGGGACTCGATGTCTTGGATGAAAAATTGCTAAAGATCTATTGGTTTTTCAAATTCTACAAGCTTTTATTTTTATAGCATATAAAACTATTTCATTATTTTTGTTCTTTACGCTTTTATTTTATATTTTCATGATTTTATTTTTTTTTCGAACACTGTTTTCAAACAGTTTTTAAAAGTGTACAAAATTCCATAAATTGTCCCTTTCGTAGTTATAAAGAGAAATGCAGTCACACACACACAAACACACACACACACACACACACACACACACACACACACTCTCACACACACTCACACATGCATATATAACACACACTCACACATGCAATAACAAACGTTTTATTCGAATCATTCAAATTTCAAAAGAAATATTGAGGCAATGCTTAAAGGTGTTAAGGTATTTTATTAAGGTGTTAAGCAGGGGTATTGCGTATCCTCCGTTTGCAGTTCATAGTGATGACCATTGGGTAGAGTTTTCAATGATTAACTGTCAAATAGCTAGTTTCGTAGTACTCGCAGAGATGTGACAAAGCGCACAGTACCCCGTCTGATAGTCACTGTAACTTGAAGTCCACTAAGGGCTCCCGCACACGGGCCACCGGCCACAACCACAAAACGCCGCCACTGGCATATTTCCTGTAATTTTCATACATTTTATGTGGACTCGCCGCACACGGTTGACGCCGGTGGCCGCCACACGCTACAACACCGGCCGCACCGGCCACTAAACGCCGACACAGAACGCCGCTACACGCCACTCGCGCGATTATCGTCCCTCTCTACCTTACCTCAGTCAACCTGTTCATAGAATTATTCATAAGTATCAGAGTTTCAATCCCATCCTGCAATATGGGATTCAAAGTGATAGTTACGGTAATCAATATCCATTATGATACTGCATGTATGAGTTAAAAAAAGTAGCAACCACCGACCGCAAGTGTCGACCACCGGCCACAAGTGGCTGTCGCGCGCGTCAGCTTCTTTTGTAGCCGCTTCTGGCTTCTCGTGGCGGCGTTTGTCAAGTGGCTAAGGCCGGTGGCCCGTGTGTGGCGACTCTTAAAGTGCAATGCCAATTTTTTGTAAATTCGTAGTTTTCATAATATATGTTCGGTGTGCAACTGGAAGCCAGTGAGTCATTGGCAATGAAAAGATAGTCTTGCAGATAATATGCCTAGATCATAGCTGTTGCCTCCTTCTTCTGTAGTCTCTGCCTAGCCTCTTGGGGAAGAGGCGTTAGTTTTTTAATGTAAGTATGCTTTTGGACAATTCTGGTGTGTTGAAAATGGAGACATGTCTTCTGCTAAGCTGGTAAAACTTTGAATTGATAATTAGGTACTTCAATCAAAAATAGAACTAATATGAACAGTTTTCTTGACTAGACTGAACTTTAAATGGTATTTACATTACACAATGTTTCAAGGTTTTCTGTTTATTTATAATAATATTACTTATCTGGACTGTTTATTTATCTTTTTTAAAAAGGAAGTGGGATTTTTAAAGGTCATACTCGTAACATTGAACCAATTTAATAACCTATTTTTAGTATGTAACAGTATTAACTATTAATTTATATATTTTCCCATGTTATTAAAATTACTGTGATAAGCAATCTTTCCTAATATGTGGTTTATTAAAAATAATTGCATACTAAGTAAATGGTTGCATTTTTAATTAATAATACATGACATAAAAGTACATGCAGTCAAATTTTAGGTACTCTCAATGTTTTTTAATATTTTTAATTAAGTAGGTATACTTAACAAAATTTATGTAGACCTACTTTTTCAGTGCAACTGATTAATTTAATAAATAAGCTACTTATGTTTACTCTAAATGCATGAGAATTAAAATTCAATGATTTGTATTAATAATAAATATTATTTAAGCAAAGTAAATAAATGCTAATTTATGTACAAGACTTATGTTTGTCATGCTTTCAGTTTTTTATGACTTAACCTAGTGACCATGACTTGAGTAAATACGAGTACATATGATATGTTGTAGGTATGTAGGCAGTAAATTACAAAGCAGCAGGTAAAAGACAGTATTTTTTTTAATGTCAATTTTTTTGTTTATATTATTATACAACTTTTAGTAAGTAAGGTACCAATAAAATAGTCTGATTTTCGCAGACAATTACAAAAACCTAGTTTATTTATTGAATGGTTTGAAACGTTTCTAAAGGGCTTATTACATTATCTGATTTGTAGCATCCTAATTAGGATGATCCTAGTTACGAAGCAACCAAGCGGTCGGTAGTAGAAATCAGATCCAATGATGATGCCAATTTTTTGTAAATTCGTAGTTTTCATAATATATGTTCGGTGTGCAACTGGAAGCCAGTGAGTCATTGGCAATGAAAAGATAGTCTTGCAGATAATATGCCTAGATCATAGCTGTTGCCTCCTTCTTCTGTAGTCTCTGCCTAGCCTCTTGGGGAAGAGGCGTTAGTTTTTTAATGTAAGTATGCTTTTGGACAATTCTGGTGTGTTGAAAATGGAGACATGTCTTCTGCTAAGCTGGTAAAACTTTGAATTGATAATTACTTCAATCAAAAATAGAACTAATATGAACAGTTTTCTTGACTAGACTGCACTTTAAATGGTATTTACATTACACAATGTTTCAAGGTTTTCTGTTTATTTATTATAATATTACTTATCTGGACTGTTTATTTATCTTTTTTAAAAAGGAAGTGGGATTTTTAAAGGTCATACTCGTAACATTGAACCAATTTAATAACCTATTTTTAGTATACAGTATTATTAACTATTAAATTATATATTTGCCCATGATAAAATTACTGTGATAAGCAATCTTTCCTAATATGTGATTTATTAAAAATAATTGCATAGTAAGTAAATGGTTGCATTCTTAATTAATAATACGTAACATAAAAGTACTTGCAGTCAAAGTTTGGGTACTCTCAATGTTTTTTAATATTGTCAATTAAGTAAAAAAAATTATGTAGACCTACTTTTTCAGTGCAACTGATTAATTTAATAAATAAGCTACCTATGTTTACTCTAAATGCATGAGAATTAAAATTCAATGATTTGTATTAATAATAAATATTATTTAAGCAAAGTAAATAAATGCTAATTTATGTATGTTTGTTATGCTTTCAGTTTTTTATGACTTAACCTAGTGACCATGACTTGAGTAAATACGAGTACATATGATATGTTGTAGGTATGTAGGCAGTAAATTACAAAGCAGCAGGTAAAAGGCAGTATTTTTTTTAATGCCAAATGTTTTGTTCATATTATACAACTTTTAGTAAGTAAGTAAGTTAGTAGGTACCTACTTACCAATAAAATAGTTTGATTTTCGCAGAAAATTACAACAAGAACCTACTTTGTTTATTGAATGGTTTCAAACGTTTCTAAAGGGCTTAATACATTATCTGATTTGTAGCATCCTAACTCGGATTAGTTAGGAAGCAACCAAGCGGTTGGTGAAATCAGATCCGATCTGTCCTAAATGCACTGTCCTGAACAAACCTTTCGATTTCCTATTTAGGTTTCCTATAAATCAGATGGTGTAACAAGCCCTTAAACAACAATTTGACTGACAAAACATAGTTTTAAATTAAGGAAAATTGCGGAGCTGGCTTGAGCATAAAACAAGTTACCTACATAAAAACTTAATCAAATTACTTTAATGTATAAATGAAAGTTTACAACCATTAAATACCTAAATGTTTATGATTTTTGTATATTTATGGACATCCTTTTTAGAAACTGAATTGCTACCTAATTCGATTTCTTATCAAAGTATTTATATTTTACAACTAGCAGAGGTCCCGCGGTTTCACCCGCGTAGGTCCCGTTCCCATGGGAATACAGGGATAAAAAGTAGCCTATGTGTTAATCCAGGGTGTCAGCTAACTCCATACCAAATTTTATCAAAATCCATTCAGTAGTTTTTACGTGAAAGAGTAAGATAAAGATTAAAGATCTGGCGGGCTGGTATCCGCAACTCCACGTCAAAGCGCGTATTTTGCGTATGGGCTATAATCTACTACGCGGGTCCAATGCGAATTTGTAGATGTCACATGTCTTCGAATTTTTGGTTCTAAGACATGCCGGTTTCCTCACGATGTTTTCCTTCACCGTTTTTGAGAGCAGTGGTGATGAAATAAATTACACATAGAATGCGCCTGCCTGGGTTCGAACCCATGACTTTACTGTTCGTAAGTCGGGGCCGTCACCATTGGGCCACCACTGCTCACTATGTGAAAGAGTAACAAACATCCATCCATCCTCACAAACTTTCGCGTTTATAATATTACTAGGATCTAAGTAGGATGGTTGTTTGTGTCATCATCAAAAATACTGATTGAAGCATTGCATCAAATACCAGGAACATAAAAACCAACAAACAAAACCTAGAAACATGACAAATACATAGATAAAACAGGAAATGAATTCAACATTTTGTTTGTCTTATCCAGTCTTATCACAATAATACTCGTCGGGAACTTACTCCAACTGATAGTAGCGGGATGAATGACTTTTGTAATAGGAAAGGTGATAATGCAGTTGCATAGACAATACAATTGTTTAGTTGGGAACTATTTTGAATAGAAACTTGTTACAATAGTTGTTTTAGAAACATAGTTTTGTTAGATATGATGGAAGAGTATAATGTTAACAGTTATCAGGTAGATGCCAGGAATTCAAGTATTATATTGTTAAATGTTGTGCGGACATATTTTGAACAAAACTCATGACATATCATGCAGACTTTAAGTGTGGGCACACTAGTACCCTAATTCTTAACCAATATAAAATAAAATAAAAATTCTACAACTTTTTCACACAACGCCATTTAGTCCCAAGTTAAGCTTGAGAGCTTGTGTTAAAGATACTTTAAATATATTTCTAAATACATACGTATTATAGATAAATTACACCCAGACACAGAAAAAATGATCGTGCTCATCACACTAACATTTGTCCTGGGTGGGAATCGAACCGACAACCTCCGGCATAGCAGTCAGCGTCACTAACTACTAGACCAACAGGCCAGTCAATATGTAATCTACAAGATTGTCCTCAGAATATTAACATGTTAACGGACAGTATTCCCTTACTGGTTCAATGTGTCACTACAAATTTTCAGACATGGCTCCTATGAATAATAATGATATTCAGTCTGTAAATTATATCATTATTGCAAGATAGTCAGCAAAATGGTAGCATACATTGATTAGAGCGCATTGTGCAAACATTTGGATTGCGGTGGTTGTTTTAATAAAATAGCAAATTTAAATGTAATGAGGCCATTAATGATCCCTTTATTGATTAAACTCCAAGAGGACACCGGTGTCCGACACTGTCATTGTCTTTCTATTGTGTCTCTAATTGACACAATTGAAAGGTTAAGAGTGTTTGTAATGAAAAGGAACTTCTGCTAATAGAATACGCTTTCTGAATGGTATTGAGACTGTGTACATAATTTTTCATTGTTATAAGGTATGTGATATGGCTGATGAACTGCATCTGCATTGTGTTTAAATAGCAAAGTGTGACTATGCTTTTTAGTAAAAATAAAAACAAAGCTCAAAGTTCTTAGTTTTTATTTGATGCCTCTTTAATAATAGTTTAATTAAGTAAGGAGGCTTTGTTACTGAATTTATGTAGAATAAGTTTGGTTGGTTATTCATAGTTATGAAGTTAAACTCCACACTTATTCCTTATTTATGGTTTGTCAACCAGTTGTGTTAGATTTTGCCTCATGTTATAGTACATTAGTTTTGTCTACCCATGTAACTAAATATACACATGACAGCCTGATTTCATTGGGCAATATTATTAATACTGCAGGAAAACATAACAAAGACAGGAAACTGCACTAACTATGGCTAGCACTGTCAGTCTGTCCTCTGTTTTATCGTAAATTACTTTAACAACTACTAGGAATCACATGCAAGACTCTCGATTGTTCCCTTTAGTCACAAAAACAGATTTTGGTAAGAAAAACAAATAAGAATCCGGTAGATTTGCCGCAGTGTAGTTAAGACCCACCCCTGCGACACATGGGCCCATAAAATATCCTATGTAATTAACATGCGCTTTTTCGCCAAAATTTATGTTTGATAAACAATTATTTTAACGAATTACGTCTCCTATTTTCAGTACTTGCATTGTTTAAATATCGACGCGAGCGCCGTATTCGCTTATTTAAGTAAAGTCACACGGTAAACAATGTTATGTTTGTAAACATAATGCCGGTATAATTCAGTGACAACACTCACCAAAACTTTGACGAAACGGTTCTCCAACTCATCCCGGTCCGGCATCGGGGGCTTCGTCCGGTTCCTCGTCGACGGCTGCCGTACATGGTGACTCTTGGCCGACGCCACCGGTCCGTCCAACATTGTCTGATCCCTTGAAGTTATCAAACCCATTTTACACTGAACACACAAACACTCAACGCGCACCACTCATAACATTTTTATACAGCATCATGTCACTTTTTTATCACAGACAAAAGCACAAAAACACGATGAGTAATAAATCAACAGGTCACATCACACGCTCGCGACGAGGCGCAAAACTAGTTCGTCGGCAACTGCGGGCAACAACAAAGCGAACTCGAGCGAAGGGCGAAGGCCGAACCAAACGTATGAACATGAACTGTCAGTTACGTGAAGTTAGCAGGAAGCGACTGATAAGCTCGCATCCAATCAGAGTCGAAGTGTGTTCGAAAACTATATTATGCCAGACATGGTGTTGCTTGAACGCTGGCGGTGATTTTATTAAACAAAAGACCTACTTCTTCTTGCAAATATATGGTATATTAAGTTATTTAAGATCCCAATACATCAAATTCTAGTGTTCTGAACAAAATTAGTAAAGTATGAAATACTCGTTTGATACGTTTGACTGTCTAAGTTTGACTTTTTCTTTACTTTGAACATACCTGTCAAAATTGACAGCCGGAGTTGCCTACGGAAAAAAAGTTCAAACCCCAAACTTTTAGCCAGCCAGCCAGGGGTAAAATACCTACCGTAATAAAAAAAAAACTGATAGAGAAATACATAACAAGAATACTTATAGTCCGGTCTATTTAAGCCTAAAATCAGGAGGAAGGTTACATAAATTCCCATAAAGCTGAATATTGGCATAGTTGTTCAAAACATCATTATAAAGAAAATCTCAAAAGTCCTCATCGTTCCGAGGTGTGCTAAAAATTTGGCACGGGGTCAAAGGTCAAAAAAATGAGTTTTTTGCGATTTTTAGCGAAACGGTGAGTTTTTTCGCAAAATTACCCCAGTACAAAATTGTAGATCACAAAATTCTCTACAAAAAATATATCAATAATTTTTTTCCTAAAAGCCACCATTTTGGAGATATAACGTTCCGAAAAGTTGGATCAGTCGTAATCCCTCTATTTTGCACACGTTTCCACGCCACCTATGAGGTAGTGTACAAAGCGCGTTTTTTTTTAACGTGGTTTCCCCAGTAGGCCTATTCCACGGGTCTGCTGAGATTTTATATGTTTTAAAACTATTGCAAAATAATATTATATATTATAGTGGGCAAAAACAACGGCGGTGTAATTAAATAAAATACTTAAAATAAAAAGTTAGTCGTCTGATTCATAACTGTCCAAGATTTCTGTTTCTTCTTCTTCTTGATCTTATTCTCCTTCTTCTTCCTGTTCATCCTCTTGTTCTTCTTCTTCTTCTTGTTCTATTTCACACGTAAACTGCCCCAATAGCGATTCCTGATCGGTATCAAACGAATCTTCAAGAGTTGGTGACTCAACATTCGAGCATGATCGGCCTTGACAGTGTGTGCATGCCAGGGAACAAAACAGTCCAACTTTTCTGCAACCACATTTTGCACTACACCCTTTCTTGCAGTTGCAAAATATTGTGTTGAGAAGTTTCTCAGGTGCTGGTGGAAGTAAAGTTTGAACTGGCTCTAGTGTATTGTCGATCAACTTCCAACCCCAGTCTTTAGGGTCCAGCTGATTACCAAGCCACACTTGAACTTGGTAATATACCCGAAACAGATGTTGATGAGCAGCTACTGAGGTTGGAGGAAGAGAAGCTAAGTTTGAATCAGACGACTAACTTTTTATTTTAAGTATTTTATTTAATTACACCGCCGTTGTTTTTGCCCACTATAATATATAATATTATTTTGCAATAGTTTTAAAACATATAAAATCTCAGCAGACCCGTGGAATAGGCCTACTGGGGAAACCACGTTAAAAAAAAACGCGCTTTGTACACTACCTCATAGGTGGCGTGGAAACGTGTGCAAAATAGAGGGATTACGACTGATCCAACTTTTCGGAACGTTATATCTCCAAAATGGTGGCTTTTAGGAAAAAAATTATTGATATATTTTTTGTAGAGAATTTTGTGATCTACAATTTTGTACTGGGGTAATTTTGCGAAAAAACTCACCGTTTCGCTAAAAATCGCAAAAAACTCATTTTTTTGACCTTTGACCCCGTGCCAAATTTTTAGCACACCTCGGAACGATGAGGACTTTTGAGATTTTCTTTATAATGATGTTTTGAACAACTATGCCAATATTCAGCTTTATGGGAATTTATGTAAACTTGAATGTGTAAATAGACCGGACTATTAGGCGTTAGAGTACGATTTCCTTTGCAACTCAGATGCACCCTGTACTAGTAAATAAAGAAATTCAAAACAAGATTGTACTTAGGCATTACTCATAAACGATTACCTCTGTAACTCAGATGATGCACCCTGTACTGGTAAATAAATTATGTCATGCTTCCTGGCGAAACCACCTTTTCCTTTTCCAAGTAAATGTAACGTAAAAAATTCTATATAGACATAGTTTCGACTTAAACTATTATTTAAAGTGGTTGCGCTGTGGAGTACCTTTCCCGGCGAAACCACCATAATATTTCTATTACTATACATAGTATCTAATAATTCTTTAACAATATTCTATATTGAACTAACACCCCTAAATTCTCAATCTAATTGAAATATACGAAGAAAACGGTGCCTCAAACTTTGTCTTCGTAATAATCGCTAAGTGCCTAGATTAAAGTTCTTAGCACATAACGTTTAGGTACGTCAAATTTTAATATCGTACAATGTCCTCTAGGCGGTTAGTTTATAATAAATTAACTACTAAATTGATTTGATACTGATTAAGCGCTGTCTAGCGGCAATAATAGAAAACACAGATATTTCAAAGACTAGTTAGAAGTATAGTAAAAAGATTTTACACTTTATTGAATAATTGAGAGCGTATTTAGATCGATGTTGGTTTATATGATTGATAGTCAGCTCTAGTAGTGTTGGAAACGTCTGCTCGAGCGATTGATAATGTAAGTCAGGTTGATTGATAGTCAACTCTAATAGTGTTGGAAACCGTCTGCTCTAGGAATTAATAACGTCTGCTCTAGCGATTGATAATGTCAGCTGGACTCATTGAGTGAAAGAGTCGGCTCTAGTTAGTAGTGATGTAGGTAGGTACCTACAGTTGGGCCCTCAATCCTCTATGTAAGAACTGAGGGCCCAACTTTGCAAATCAAAACTCGCTTTTTGACTTTCACAAGATTCTGATACCAATGACAATATTCTTAGGGAATAAACTAAATCCTAAGCACACTTTCAGAGTTAACAAAGTTTATCACACCAAACGCACTTTTGATGCAGTTTTCAAACTGCTGCTTATGTGTAGTAGGTACACAGTGTAGGTATACACATCATCATTACCAAGCTTGAGGTGAAGTAGGTAATAAATAAAAACAAAACATTGTATTTATATAATTTATTGGTTATATATCATTTTTATGTTTTTATTCGTACAAAATTATAGCGGTAACGAGAACAATGTTATTGCCCGTGTTCTAATAAAATAATATACAATACACCAATATTTTTGTTAGCACCATTTTTTTTATATTTTTCTACTTTTCTACAAACATACCATTACCTTAGATTGCTACGAATGCATAGTAATAACGAAAAGTTTTATGGTCTTTTTTTTAACTTTTTCCATAATATGTAAATAACTAATATTTAAAAAAAGACATTAGTTTGATAATGGTGATCAGACATAGGTCTACAACTAAATGAACTTATAATAGTCACTGAAGTGATGTGTCGGCCGCGGCGGTTACAGAGCCAGCGGCGCGACACACGAAGACAATTTGGTCCAGCTTCAACAATATTGAGTGTACACTTTTGTTAATTATTACAATGAATCTCCACATCGTCAGTACAGTCTTTGGTTAGGACAGAAGAGATATTATCAGAGATTACATAACTTAAATTTATAATATCACAAGCATAATAGATTGAAACACTTCATACTTAGGAAGTTCAGTCATACATTCATATGATCTCTGTGTAAGAAAGCTGATAAGAGTCATCTATAATTGAATAGAATGACAATTTGCTTTATTGGGATGATTTAAACTAACAGAAAATAAACTAACACCAGAGTGCATAACGTATATAGTGTAGGCTTGGGCCCGTGGAGCATTGCTAGGCAAACGATAGCTACAAGCGGTAAGGTATAGATGGCGACACTATAGTTAGACACAACCGACAAAGGGTACAATGCACCAAATACTATGCGAAGAACGTACAGTAATGTACATCGTCATTTTGTCCTACTACTTATGTTACACGTACTTTTTAATACTTTCGAGGCATATCTTGCGTTTACTAAATCCACCTTAAGCTAAAACTACACCTTACATTTTAATTGTTACGTCCCAACGCTCTCGAGTGCGTCTTACGTCAGATAAATATTACAAAATACTTTTTATTATGTCTCGAGAGCGGAGTGGACGTGTCTATAACTACTAAAATCTTTAAAGGCACAATAAATGAGCTTATGGCAGCATCATGCCTACGATACGTATAAGGGACAACAACTGGAGACCTCCTGTACAACTAACGCAACGCTATGAAGGTCAAACTGAAACAAATCAAACACTACAACAAATGCTTGTAACCTTTGTATACTAATCTAACATAATTACTCTCTATAGAATAATAACGAACCCCTCAAAGTGGTCCTCACAGTAGGACCGAAGGACCATATTGGTTTAACTTACAGACGATATTACAAGGGCGACGACTCAAAACTTTAACAATTGAAAGGCTTGTTGTCGCCGTACGAAAACCAATGTAGTACCATGCAATTTACGGGGCAAAGAAGTCGAAAGATCGAAGATATAAAACCACCACCAACAGCAGTCGCGAAGACCCAAATCTCATTATGCGGTACTTGCTAACTTAAGATACGATACGGTATAATCATACAATCACGGTCACTAATTGTTTATCACCTTGTGACTGAATGCCACTTGCACTTCATACAACGACCGTGTCTGTATGCCAGTTTAAAACTTTAGTGAAGTTTACTCTAGAATTGTCGTCAAAAGTGGTAAACAATTAACTTCCCCAACTTTACACAACATTAGGGCACTTGCCACCTTATGATGATACAATATGGGAGTTCCCAATGTACTCTTAACATTAACCATGCACAGGTACCCTTCGTACATAAGGACCAACTTTCCCGCTATAGCTTTACCAATTAAGGCTCAGTCCTATCTGAACAGTACGTCATCTTACGTCAAGCTTAGACTTGGCATCGCATCAGGAATCGCATTGCGTACATAATTTCTTCGCAACACGATTAAGATGCAACGCATTTAAGAGACGCGTGACACGTAAGGCTTCTATTCGTAAGGCAACGCAATGATCAGCTGGGACACAAGGCTATTAAAAGTGAATAAAGCAGGTGTTTATAATTAGACTTAGCATTGCAAGTTATAAAATGTTAGTTCCCAAAGTTCAATAGGAAACACTGGGAATTTGGTTACAGTAATAATAGTACCAAACGTACATTATGTACTGTGAAAATAATATAGTATTATCTCCGTACACCAGGACCAAATTTTTCACCAAGCCTTATCTAGTGACAGAGTGTTCCAAAGCATTGCTATGACCGAGTGCTGCCCGAACATAGCAGAACATTGAAGTAATCATGCAACGTGTTCTCCATCACCAGAAACGGTCGAGCTATCATTGCTTCGTCAACTAGCTACGTAGCGTACTCTGTGAGAAAACCAGAGCCATCTCTGCACGTTCCGAAGCACACAGATAGGTGTGTTCCTCTCGGCGCGTGAGGTCGGGGCCGCGTTACTTGGAGGAGGGGTAGTAGTACAGCACGGCGCAGCCCGGCAGCTGCCAGCGCGACGCGTGCAGCTCGATGAGCTGCAGCAGCGTGCGGCGGATGGAGGGCGCGGCCGCCGTGTTGAGGAAGGCGTCGCGCACGGCGCTCAGCAGGCGCTCCAGCTCGCCCGGCAGCTGCGACTCCAGGTCGCGCCCTATGTATGTCAGCACGAAAAACAGATTCTCCGTCTGGAAGGACCAAAAATATTTTTAATTTCAACTGTCGGATTGAGGACTACGAGATTTGATAGGACCCTAATCTACAAACGCGTAGACGTCAAAATGAAAAGCCAAGATAGCGACTGACTGTGTCCTGCACTTACATCGCTCGCAGAGGGCACAGGCTGCCGGATGCAGTCCTCGCAGCACTTGCAGATGAGCGTGAGCAGCACTTGTCCGGGCTGCGCGGAGGCTCCTCTTCGCTGGATGGCTCGCCGCCGCAGCTGGCAGTACATCTCCAGTAGGAACGACAGGAACGCCATTAGGCGAGGCCGTCCGCCGCCCACTGTTGAACCCAACAACTGCAAAAACACAAGAAAATTGCGTTTAGTAATTAGTTACATTCGCGATCGAAAATCTAATTGGCCTTGGATAGGGGAGAACGCAATAGAGGTACGTCGATCAGGTTATAGGTTAGTTGAAATAACGTTAAAGATATTTATTTAAACCACAAGTTGGACATTATATTAAAAATGTCAGCACGTACCTTGTCTCTGTCGTGGTACCACTGTTGGCACGTGTTGAGCAGCGACTCGAGGAAGGTCTCTGTGTTCTCGCGCTCCACCACGGCGATGCAGCGCCGCGCGGCCGGCAGCGCGTACCGCGGCGACTCCACCGCGCGCGACACCAGGTGCCCCACCGCGTCCATCAGCGTGCGGGCGCATACCGCGTTCGGGTCTGAGAAGCAGACGAACTGAATCTTATCTGGGGTTCTTACTGATGATAAGATAGATGTAACCAATTACCCGGCTATGAACAAAACAAAGGCCGCGACACACCGGTGCGTCGACTAAAGTAACCGGCAACCGGTTCAGGCGACGGCAAAAATTGCGGCCTTCACTAGTAAACCAAAATAAAAACTAGCACTCAAAGAAATTTTATGATATAATGAAGAGTAGTGAAATACTACCTCTGTTCAAAATCTGGCTTCAGACCGCACAAACTTGAGACCTATGATGTAAATTATCTGTGCTTCCCAACTTTTGCGAAGTATTCGAAAAAATTATCGTAAGTAGATCAATATTGCAATTTTGAATATAAACAAAAATAATTAAACAGTAAACGATTCAGTGTTACACAAGAGGTCGCTCGGTTTCTGTGTTTCTGACGTGGTGCCTTGAGGATCTAAGCTTCTTGCGCATATTTTTGAGACAAGTGAGAAGTCACATGATGCATTAAGTAGCTTTTGTGACTTGTCTCAAGCTTTCGATTGTGTTTCTCATGATTCAATGGTCAAGAAATTGCAACACTATGGGGTCAGAAACACTTCCCTGAATCATTTTATTTCTTATTGAGATAACAGGATCCAAAAAGTGGACGTCAATGACAAGAGATCTTCAAGATCCGTTATCACTATGGGAGTTTCACAGGGTTTCATGATTGGCCCGTTTTTTTCTCAACATATTTTCATTACTATCTAGTCTTATAAAGGACAATAATAAGCTAAAGCGGCAACAGAAAATTAATTACTGCCGGTGTAAACAACGCGCTGTCTAAAATAATAAGTTGGATTTGTGTAATCAATTTACTTTAACTAAATATGTAAGATTTTAGATTACTTTCAATCAAAATTCAAATTTGTCACCTATATGTATAATCTGGAATGATAAAATGCAGGTTTATTCGACATTTATACTTTTTTTTAAATGTATGAAGCGTGAAAAAATTTGTTTTCTTCTAAATAGGTAGACCGTCACAACTAAACTTTTGACACTCACCTTCGAGAGCCTTGTCGATACACTCCTGTATTTCAGGCGGGAAGTTGCCCAAATCACCGGCATCGGCTGCAAGCCCCAGCGCCGCCATCCCGCTCGCCAAGGCATCGGCGGACGTCAACGACTTGGATCGCTTCAGTCCAGGCGCGAACGACTGCGGCCGAATGCTCTTGCCATTGCCGTTTGTCAAAGAAGACGGGGGAGACTTCTTCTTTTCCGGAATGATTGCCTGCTGAGGCTGCAGCTTGAAGTGGACGCGCGGTCCCACCTGTAATGTCATCGGCTCTTTTATAGGCACGTATCTAATTGTTTTTTTTTGTTTTTTTTTTATAAGCCTCGTCTACAAGAGATAAGTTTGTCTACTGTCGGGAAAATCGCAACTTAATTTATGACAAAGACGTGTTTATAGTTTTTGAAGAGTTTGCAGCTAAAAAATAACGGACGAAAGAGAGATTTGACAGTCGTTACAGAAGCCTGAAAGTCTAACATCCAGCTTAACCAGAGGTAGGTATCATTTTGCCTAGTAACAGGGTTGTGGGGTCAGACGGTCAGACGCTCTATGTTCAAAACACTGTTCAGCAGCATTAGGTTAAACTAGAAGCCGACCCCTCGAGGCGGTCCGGCCGGTGCTCGAGCGCTGGCTTGGGAGGAGGCACGCCTCCCTGTCGTTTCGGGTGACGCAGATACTTTCCGGGCACGGTTGCTTCGGAAAGTATCTGTGTCGCATAAACAGGGAGCCGGACGCCCGGTGTCACCACTGCGTCGACTGTCGGGAGGACACGGCGCGGCATACGCTGGCAGAGTGTGCCGCGCGGGAGGAGCTGCGCCGTGCCCTCGTCTCTGGAGTAGGCAGTGACCTGTCGCTGCCGGCCGTGGTCGAGAGGATGGTCGGCAGCGTCGAGTCCTGGGACGCGGTGTTGTCCTTCTGCGAAACGGTCATCTCGCAGAAGAAGGCTGCGGAAAGGGAGAGGGAGATTACTTCCACTCACCCGGCCCGCAGCAGACGCACCGGGCGCAGGCGGAGGGCGGACAACGCCCTCTTCCAGCCCCCCTGAATGGGTCCAGGGCGACGGACGCGGGGATGTCCGCCGCCCCCACGTACATGGACCCGAAGTGGCGGCGCGTCATGTTCACGCGTGCCCCTCTTAGACGTCGCGAGGGGAGTCTAACACCTCACTCCCCTCGCTGACTTGGCGAGGCCCGCGGGGCCGGCACCAGTCGGGGGTCGCGGAAGTATCTTCTGTTCCCGTGACCCCCGGTGCAGGTGTGAGAAGGAACACGGGGTGTTTTTTAGTCAGTAAGAGTCTGACAGACCCCTCCGCCTCCCCGGGCGGGGGACATCCATGAGGATTTTCAACCCCTCAAAAAAAAAAAAAAAAAAGAAGCCGACCCCAACATACTCGTAGTTGGGAAAAGGCTAAGCAGATCATGATGTGTTGATACTTTTACGTCTGTCTACGAGATTCACCAGATTGTTTTCTTGATATTATTTTCTGTTTACATAGACACAGTTGAATGGGGGTGAGGCTCGACTTTCACAACTCCTCGTATGTACGTTGCTGTATTGTCAATACTGGTTAAGCTAATGGAATTTAAATGGATTGTAGCGGTTGTCAATAGGTTCGGTTCCCACAGTTAACTGGCGTTTAGTAATCAACAAGCAACGTTGGGTAATCTTGACACAGGAGGTAAATTAGATGAGAGTGTCAACAATGTTAACTATGAGAACAACCAGTCGCATAACAAGATTATCTCCTTTCAATCTTTATGATTATGGAGAAGTCGGAAGCGTCTTATGAAACTATCCCAGGCCTCATGGCGCTGACCTGTTGGTTGTTGCTGAATGAGATAAGTATAGTGAGGAACGCGCATCTAAATGAGCAGTTAATTGAGACCCAACATGTATGAGGTTGTAAATCATTTTTTATGTGGTTTTGAATCATTAAGTTGCATAGCATGCTTCGTCATTAGACAACGATTTATTTATGTTAAAATTTAAATCTCATAAATTCAATCTCGTGAACTGTACCTAGAAGTACCTACCTCATAATGATCGTATGCGAAAACGTTTAAGTTTTTTTAAACCTATCTTTTCGTTTCGCTAAAGCGAGTTTGTGTTTTTAAAAGATTAGAGTTATTCATATCTTAGAATGTTTGAAGCCGCAATGAGAGTTTATAAAAAACAGACCCTTAACACCCCTACGCCTAAGCCTAACCATAAATATTTATTGTTTGCTTGTTTTGTATGAGATGCGTATATACGCGTCAGTTTAGCTAAGCAGACGGTTACCTTTGTTATGCAGAACTGGTGTTTTCTATGGACAAATGTATATTATGTAAAACTATTGAGTAAGTATGGAGTTTCTTGCCCATTCTTCTTCATGCAAAACTACCTTTCGGAAGTAAATGATTTGACCTTGACTTTTACTATAACAACGTCTGAATTGAGCTGAATAAATGTGGTTAGTCCCTTTTACGAGACTTGATCCGACAAAGCTAATGTCTGGACCTCAAAAGAGACTAAGTTTCTTTCGGTGTTTCTTCTCAGAGTATCAGAAGTCAGATAGTGAAATACAGACTTCACCTTCTAATTAAAAAAATACTGTAATTGTAAAAGTGTCTGTATAATCTGTAATACCTGCGCGTGCGGCACATTCCCGCTGGAGGCGCTGTTGAGCAGCGCGTGCGGCGGCATGACGGGGCGGTAGTGCGGCGGCACCTGAGCGTGCAGCACCGCTGAGCGCGAGTGCTGCAGTCCCACGCTGGCGTACCCGATGCCTGGCCTGCAACATGAGACACATACACCTTACTAAATTGCACAAGGAATACCGTACACGTGTACTATCAGCGAGCATAGGCCTGAGTAAGCCATAATAAACATTTTGGCTACATATTAAAAACCTTACAAAACATTCTACAATCGTATTTTTTCTTTTAGATAATGTATTTTTTAAGTAAACATAAGTTTTATATAAATATTTTACGTTTACAATTGTGTTAAGTACTAAAGATTATGATGGAAAATATATTTTTTCAAAACATGACTAGATATAAGTACAGTACGGTAAGAATTGGAGTTTTTAGAGTAAGACATTGTTTTAAACTATCACCTGCATGTATTGTGGAGTTAGTATAGAACTTAGATTAATTGGTAATTAGGTGTAACTTTTATAATCCACTATAGGATCAAAATATACAAAAAATGGTCCTTGTGTTAATTTCTTTCAAAAATTCAAAATCTAACAGGATTGGACCAGTGTTTCCTACAAAGCAGTACCTACCTACAGTCCAGAGCTGGTGATTATCACAAAAAACAGTATAGTTTAAAACTGTAAATTCTTAAATCATCGGCTATGTGTGTGGTCGATGTACCTATGTAAATCATATTCGCGCGTCTACGTATACGTTTTATGTAATGTATGTAACTAAAATATAATACGTGTTTATATGCGTACATAAATATAATATAATTATGTCATGTACATAATGTGACAATGCGACAAGATCTATGTACAGTCACGAACGTAAATACATTACAATCACACGACTGTAAAAACCTACATATAGTATTGATATACATTTTATGGTGTCAGTCAATTATGAAATAGGTGAATAAGCCTTTATTCAAAGTTATCTTACAAGAGAATCCCTTATTATACTTTGTGTAAGTGTGAGGTGTAGGAGGCCAATCCGCATTGACGAAGGTGGTGAATAATGCTCGTGCCTTCTCTGTATGAGAAGAGGCCTTAAAACTGCAGTGGGACAGTAACAGTAGGGGTTATTGCTGGTGTCTGTTCTAACCTACTAATTCCAATGCCAGCCGCATCACGCTCATTGCTGTTATCTAGGTATTACATAGATAAGCAGCATCACGAAGAATCAACATTGTGATTGAAATGTATTACATAAATGTGGGACGACCACCTACCGCGAACTCAAGAGAAATCGGCGCTGTTAAGTAAATACAGACACGCGAACAAGTGACTAACAAAATATTTATATAAAAATCAAATAGTACCTAGGTAATAATTGTTAACGAAACGATATTTCAAGTTATGTGGGGTGACTGGTAATTAGTGACCGATACTTAAACACGTGATTGCACTTATGAATGCGATTATCGTTCCCAAAGAAACATTTTTATACTCATTAGTATAAAAAAAAACTTTCTTTGGGAAAGTTTATTGAAATCATGAATACAGTCATTTGTTTACCTAAGTATCGGTCACTAATTACCAGTCACCCTATATGCGCTAGACTTTTCATGAAAACAGAATTAGTTATACAAATTATTTTCATGAATATAATAGAATACTGTTCAGAATAACTAAAATGCATTACACCGTTACGTAGGCCTTTGGTTAGAATTGATAGAAACAATATTAAAATATTTGTAAGTATGTAGTTTGTGGTGTACTATTTACAGTATAATATATCTATGTAACAATACATTATTTTGCACATAAAATACTGAAATAACAGTTTCAAAATGACTAACTAGAATAATTTATACATATAACTATCACTATTTTTTTACAATGTGGAGCTTAGTGAAGATGCATGGCATCGATGTTTGTCACACTTGTTTCAGTTACACGGAAATATCCTTAAGTGGTTTTTGCGTGAAACTCTAAAATATACCTACTCAACTTTAAAATTTCACCAAAAGATCAAATTATAAAGTCAAAATATTAGCGTGTCCTCCACAACAACGTATAGATTTATTAGTGGACAAATTCGTAGTTTTCCTCTAGTATGAACATAATTATATTCATACGGGAAAGACGCCTGCAGACAATCGACTCGGTAGAAGTTGGTATCTACTTGGTAGACTGCAAATGATGGCAATTTAAAATTGAGTGGGTGTTAGGTGCCAAATGTGGGCTCAGCTTAAATCTATTACGTTCTTTCCTCAATATAGGTACCATTTAAGACACTAATAATATAGAGACTTGGTCTTATAGACTCCAGTGCCTTTGCCCCGTTAACGGGGCAGATGGGAAAATTGTTTCATCTGCTCCGGTGGCCCCGGCGCCTTAGAATCAATTTTTCCCATGTGTAAGAGGACTTTATCTCTAACTAGCAGACGTCCCGCGGTTTCACCCGCGTAGGTCCCGTTCCCGTGAGAATACAGGGATAAAAAGTATGGGATATAAGCCTATGTGTTAATCCAGGGCCTCGGCTAACTCCATACCAAAGTTCATTCAAATCCATTCAGTAGTTTTTACGTGAAAGAGTAACAAACATCCTCACAAACTTTCGCGTTTATAATATTAGTAGGATAGTAGGATACGAATAAAGATCCATTGGCATTCTCCACGGTAAACAGTACCGAGGTTAATGGTATTACATTATATTTTTAAATGTAGAGGTTTCATCTATCCCTATTACTAACCCAACCTTGATGCCCCCGGGGCTACTATACCGGAGAGATGACACAATTTTGCCCATCCACCTCGCTTACAGGACGAAGGCATCGGGATTAATGGGACTGAGTCAATACGCATGGTCCTCACTGAAGTGATAAGTAAAAATTACTAACTAAAATTGAAATAGTCTCCGAGTTTCATTCGGGTTCTGAGAAAATAATGACCAGGAAACACTGACCTGTGTTTTTAAAAACCAATTTACAAAAATATATGTAATGTTTCTTTTAAATTAGGTTTTTTGATAAAGTCTATCAAACTGTTGCCAGTTGTTCAGTTGCCACCCAACACCATAAAAAAGACTATGGGGGCATGCAGATTAGATGCAAGTCTAAAAAGTCCTATAAAAATCAACGAGCTTTTTCAGCATACTAAATCTTATTGCCATGGGCGTTTACTGATTTATGTAATCTGTATATTGTTAGAACTCTACGTCAAACCGATGGTATAGATTTACAAGAGAGCGTAATTTCGGCGAATCGCTCTGATTCATAGAAAACGTATTCCTAATTCAGTTTATGGGTTGTAATTTATGGACAAAATTAAGCGTAGCAGGTAATAATATCCTGTTTGAATAAATAAATCTTTGGCACTAAGATCAAAGCGTCAACGTGGGACTTGAGAGCTACGATTTGCTATGGATTCTGATTTTTCATTAGCTATCCTCGTCCTTAAATAGAATTGATATCTGAAATCTGAACAGTGCACTAAATATTTTTTTTATTTTTTTACCGTCACTCTGTGTTTAATTAACCCCCGACGCAAAAACAGGGGTGTTATTGTTAAAAAAATATTATTGCCCAGTGATTTAGACATCGCCTAACTAGGTTGTGGGTTCAAATCAGGTATTATTATGAATTTTCTTCTAAGTTTATCTTGGTCATCACTGTCATCTTGAGGAAACCTAGACGTAGGTACAGACACCAGCACATCAAGTTACCTCAATGTGTCAAATCTTTTTGGTCGTTTTTCAATTTTATGGCAAGCAGAATAAGGTTCATATTCAATTGGGAAAATTTGACACATTGGGGCATTGAATTAGAAAAGCTATGGAAACAGCATTGCACTCAAAAAATGGCACCACGAATAGTACGTCTAAGTAGGCGGGGCTTTAAAAGTACGTCTTTTTTGAGAACTAGTCTACTGCGCACTCAGTGACGGAAGGTCGCATTGATCAAAGCGTTTGACGTGTCATTATTTGGTTAAAACATTGGTGGAATTATAAAAAAATGACTTCGTGTGTAGTAAAGTGGTGCAGAAAATGCAAAGAAAGGCGGAAAAGTGATACTGGAATAACATTTCATTGGTGAGTACCTAAATATAAATATTTTTATTTACTTACTGTTTTACCAATTTGAATGACATTGACACTTGAACCAAAAAATAGGTTTATTTATTCAGCATGAAAATAGGTAATTCTAAACTGTGTCTGGATTTCCGCATATTGGCGAGTTATTAAGCAGTTAGAATATACATTTAAAGTTAGTTGTATAAGTATACAAATAAATACAAATGTGAATAAAACACAAACTAGTAATTCTTTGTGGCCGGCGTTATGCAATAAGTGCTCGTAACCAGCCCAATGAATTATTCTTTTAGGATTTTGTTTTTGTAAATAAGTATTTTTTTTTTGATAAACATTAGTTTGTAGTATTTTGAATACACGAAATAATTAGTGAAATAAAAAAAACAACAAATCTCCCCACTGCTCTGGTTACGTATTATGCCTATGCATACGCATGGTTAAACTATGGCGTAATATTATGGGGAAATAGCCACAGATGCACCAACACTTTTCACACTACAAAGAAGACAGCTGCATACCCCATTTCCAAGAACATAAAATTTTAACACTTCCTTGTATATATATGTCGCCGCCAGCGATGGCTGAGCGATGAGCTGACACCGATGGGGGTTTCGTGGTACAGAGTTCATAACGTAGAATAGCAATCTTCATTGCAGTAATAACCTCACTTAACAATCTTAATCACAAAACAACTCAAATCTAGGTAACTGACAGTTTCGTGCTGGATGTGTGTCTTCGTCGGTGCCTCAAATCAATCTGAGCTCCGCCAAGCTCCCACGCACCAGCACGACTCTGGCCACGTGACATTACCGAAAACACATTCGCGCCATTTTCAAATGACAAGTAACGTCACGCTGGTCACCATAGACTCTGTACTAAGTTAATCAACTTCACAACTTATTATTCAAGAATATCGCTTGCCGCGACATATATAATAAATTACCAGACGAAATTAAAAATGTTCAAAAATAAAATATATTTATAAATAAATTAAAACAATTTCTAATTCGTAAATGTTATTATAATATACTTAAACGAGCATTTAAACGATAAATTTAATAAATAAACAATAATACCAAAAAGAAAAGCAAAAATATTTTATAATACTTACCAATAATAATAATATAATAAGTAGGTACTTATAATAATTTAAACAAATATCAATGTATAAGTTCAATACATGAGTAGTAAAAATTATATGTAAGTATACAATTATTTATAAGCCTACCTCAGCCTACCTACACTAAACAAAAGACTAGTAGAGATTAATATAAAATTTTAAATATTCCTCCTCCCGTACGCAAAATACGCGCTTGGTCGTGGAGTTGCGGACACCTGCCCGTTAAACCTAACCTAACCTAATAGCCCTCCTCGTAATTCTCCTAATTTTTATATTGTTATGCCCGACAGGGCCCACAATGATGCATATAATTATTATATCCTTATGTACCTACCACCTAAGTTCACATTGTGGAATGCAATAAATATATTGAGTATTGATTAAAAAAAACAACAGTATAGAAGTATCAATATAATTTGTATGTATGTATTGTATATAGGTAATTTACATTTATATTCTGTCGGTATTCATTCAAAAAAAGTCATTGTTAAATAAACACAAATAATTTAATTTAGCTAAGTAGGTATCTACTGCATAACACCATCCACGCTCGGCTCGCTGTCATCTTGACTCCGCCCAGTGACCTTGATGCACCCAATCGCGCACTAGCTTCGTCTATTATAGTGTGTCAGTTGTTTGCGTAAATGGAACCAAAATTGAAGCGTTATTTGTATGAGAATTACGTTTCCATAGCTTTTCTAATTCAATGCATTGGGGTAACTTGATGTGCTGGCGTCTGTACATGCAAATTAATAAAAATCTATCTTATCTCTTGTATATACAATGTATATTGTATAACAGAAAACTATTCTTTATTTTTCTGTCCTTCTGTTGGAGCTATTCTCTGACACGGCAGGACTAATTTTAACAAGCACGCAGATTAATATTGATGCTTTACTGAGTTACCTAAGCGACGTACTTTAATTTTTAGAAACATAAGTTCCGCCCAATAATACTTTAGTAAATTGTTAATTCCATGTGGAAGAAGTCGCAGGTGCCAACTCGTAATTAATAAAAGTCTGAAATCGACAACCCACGGTGAGAAAGTGTAAATACATAACATATATCTATCAAACACATAATAAATAAGCGTCAAGTTGCAGCACTGACTGCATAACGATGACACACCATTAGAGTTAGGTGATGTCAACCAGGGCGTATTGTGTACTTTCATATTCAAATCAGTCGGTCATTACTTTTGAACTACTATTGTTTTGAGAATTTTCCTCACGACATTATCCCCACAAAGAGACACGAAGTGGCAAAACCAAAGAGATTTAGGATAGGTACCTACCTACTTTAGAGACATGCGAGGAAATCTCATAGAAAAACTGTGATCCATGGGGTCTCAGTGACGTCATTTAGATTAATAATATAGCAATATTGGAGCAGCAGTGGAGCTTACTAAACTAAACTCATAGAATTGTTTCTACTAGGACACAACTATCGGATGAAAATTTTGTTGTCATGTCCTGTCTATATTAAGTAGGTACCTACTGAATGTCTTCGGGAAAAACACACCCATCAAAAGGAGAGGTGAAGTGATGTAACGAACTAACGACTAGTTTAAAAGTAATATTTCAATCATGACTGTGCCAAACAGAGTTGCCATTACAATTGTTATTCATGGTGGACAATGGCGTCCAGTGGCGCGTGTCCCATAGCCATGAGCATAAACCTCATAAATAATAAGTGATCATTGTCGCGATGCCGCGCACAGCCAGCCCGTTATGGCGGTCCACTCCTGCGCAATGCCACGCAAATTGTTTCATTACGATAGGAAATGGCGGCGAGGATAATTGATAAACACATTGTGGATTTAAATAAGTAGGTACGCAATAGCCAACCAATTGATACCACGTATAGTTAACGTACATAGTTAAATTTTGGCCGCATCCGGATTTCGTTTAGTTAAGTAAGTATCAAGGTTTGAATGATTATTAAATTATTTGTACAAAGCTATCGATTTATTAACTGTTTATCAGTTCACACTAAAACGCATTGTGATGACAACGCTAAAGAAGACGAACGTCATTGCGTCAATAAATAACAAACTCCTAAAGTGAGACACAGAAAATATTTATTAGCCACACACAACAAAAATAGAACCTTAAAAGTCATGACAATCTGTTAAACCAAGGGGCCAGTAACTGGGTTGTGGATCTCATAAAGGCACACCGGTGTTCAGCTGCATTCAGTCAAAAATAAGATACCTACGTACATACAAAAGATTAACCGACTCTACTATGGCTGCCTCGTCCTAGTGGTTGCAAGTGCCATGCTAATCGTGAGGGTCTAGGGTACGATTAAAGGGCAAAGTGTTGTTGGGTATTATTACCTGGATATTCTCAGTTCTGCCCAGTTAAATAGTGGCAATAGACTCGCCCTCTATTACATGGGACTTCAACAAAACTCCTGACATGTCGGCGAATTATATATAAGTATAGCCTAAGTACCTTACCCTTTCTTGGTAAAGTAAGCATCACGAGGTTCTCTGTAGGTTTGTAAAATTCACTTCAGCATTTGCATAGTTTCAATATCGTCAGTACAGTACCAAAGTGCAAAACTCAGACCAGTGTATTTATTGCCATTCAAAATCACAACGACCTCTCTAAAGTCATTAAATTACCTACACACTGCTAGAATGTCATTGAACTTGAATTGTCACTTGTTGTTGTTAACTAGGAATATCCGACAACGTTAACTGGTATTTTGCAGAGTTCAATATTTTCAGACGTCAGCACATCAAGCTAGCAGGCAGGCTGCTAGCTGTAGTCAGGCTTCCAGGTACATCATGGTTCATGTCCCTTTGGAAAAATGACAATTTTCCCGAATTGTCATTTTTCCAAAGGCACATGAGGTTCACCTCATACTTTCCATATATGGTCGAAAAACAATCAAATAAATTTGACAGGTTGGTCCTAGATTCCGTCAAAGCAGAACTGGAACTTAAAGAATTTGCTCGCCAATTTCAGCAAAAAAAAACTATATAGGTAGAAAAAAAATATGGTGTTTAGAACCTTTAGGTACCTGGAAGCCTGCCTACACAATGTCACGAAGTTCAATAAATCCTAAATGTTTGGAATTGGCATACTTAAGCTTTCGAAATACTGAATTCCTTACATTTCAGGTTTACCTAACTTCGTTTTAGTTAGTGAATATGTGATTTTTTCTAGGCCGCCCGATGCTGTTATTGTATATTTCAAAATAAAAAGTCATTTATTCAAACTAGGCTTGAGGTTGAAACTTCTTGAACTGAACTTGTAACTTTTTGAACATAAAAAATACATAAAACAGGCCCTTAAAATCCACCACCACTTCCAAGTGTTTTTGCTGGGAAAAATTTGCAGAACGAACTCCCAGAAAAGAAAATTAAGTCACCAACTTATACCTTTTTTCATGGCGCTTGGGATCGGTGCAATATGTTTTCCTCTACCGTCCCTCCTTCTCTTATTGATCGTGGTATAATCCAGTCATCATTTCTTTTCATCCACTTAAAACGCTACCTATCCTCTCTGCCGTCGTCGCCCTATTTCTCATAGACAGTGTCTAGAGTGCTAGCATTTCGTAACCAGTGCGCTGACACGCTGACAGTGATGATGACGTGGCACAGAATGGGCACAAGTGGCGTGTCCTGTCTGTGCTGCACTCCATTGTCGGTTGACAACCAAGTGTTTATCTACTTTACACCACAAACTCACGTGATGTATTTGAATATGAGTTGAATGGCCGATTTGTTCACGAGTTCAGAGACACATTTTGTAATTTGCATGTTAAAGAATTATTGTCGCAGGTGTAAGGCGTATGGCCTGGCCAATGTAAATTTCTTCTTTACTTAATATTACCTTTACTCGCGGATAGGATAAGGCGCGGCAGCCACTATCGACATGGGCGAGCAAGGGATTTTAATGCAACAGATGATTTTAAATCCTATTTTACACAGTTAACACTCACATTTCATTGATACGCCACAGCCTGCTTCGGCATCCTGCGGCACGGCCTGGTATGCCGTGGCATTCCGTATTGTAGCGCAAATCATGATAAAATAAGATCACAAATCATTTCTGCTTACTAAAATCCCTTCTTCGTCCATGCCGACAGTGAGTGGACGCCGCGCCTTACACACTTCTTTGCTGTGTGCTGCTATTGGACTTTCTAATTTATAGTGCACTATGTAGTAAACTAATTTTCTTCTATTAACTTTCACATCACGCACTATATTAGATTTAAGTCTTCGAAGTCTATTCGGAATTACTCTCATAAATCACTTATCAAGCACTTGAAAGATTCAGTACTGTCTGCTGGTAAATGTCAAGACTTTGCAAGATTTATATGAACATGATAAATTATTGCTATGAAAGATCATTAGAACTAGCTAAGTAGCAGTGTTGTAGATAGGCATTACTCTTAGACTGATAATAAACTACTTGATGTTCATAGATAAATCTTACTTAACTTACGTTGACATTTATTCAACCACGAAAATTACACAAATTAGCCCCAAATGAATCCCAGAGCAGCTAAACAAATTCTAATGCTTTCAACTTTATAGCAGTTTTGACACATTTAATTTACTCGTAACTAAAACTAACAATAAATACTTGAAAACATGACACGAAACTAAAAATACATACTGAAAAAATACAAATAATGTCTGCAAGGCTGTTGAAGATTATACTGTAAGAAACGAAGACAATTTATTCCTTCAGTCAGTCACATGAATATAAATGTCAAGGTTTCCAGTATCAAATTGAGGTAGAGCGTTAAGAAATAATATGGGAACGGAAAATATTTTTTATAGAAGTAGGAATGTGAGAAAGAAGTAATGAAACTTAGTAAATAACTAGAAAACCTGTTTTAATGCAAAGTAGCGTGTTGAGTAATGCCTTATGTGTTTGAAGAGGAAACTAGGAAGCCTAATTACACACTTCATTCTACCTGAGGTATTATTTGGGCTTCGTAATAAACGGGACAAAATAACAAACGTAAAGAACATCACATAAGAAATCCTACCTACACCAGTTGGAGGCATAGTCAAAACAATCGATTACATCTATATATATAAAAGAAAGTCGTGTTAGTTACTTCGCTTATAACTCAAGAACGGCTAAACCGATTTAGCTGAAAATTGGCAGGGAGGTAGTTTAGAGCCAGGAGAAGGACATAGGATACTTTTTATCCCGTTCGACATCATAAAAATAAATATCAAGAATATCGGTTGTCTCAAACATTTTTCAAACGCAGCGCCATCTTGGATGACATGACAGGAGTCAAACTTCCCAGTTCATTATCAGGTGACAATTTGAAATTGACAAGTCTTAAGCTAAACCCAAGAAGGTAAGGTTGTCAATTTATAATACGCACCTACGTTCTGAAATTTATTTTGTTACTAAACTTAGAGGTTTTATGTAGCATAAAAAAGTCTTATATTTCAGAAATCAATTTACGTAACTAGCAATGATGACAGAGACGAACTTTAATAATTCTTTGCAAATAGAACTTATTTTACTGTTAGGACTTTAATTAAAGTAGACCGGGAAAACTATAGGCATAAATTATTGTATGTAACATAGAGGCAATAGTTCAGATTAAAATTATGAATTTAGTATTTTTTAGTAAGGTAGTTAGGTTAGATAGTTGGGTTAGCTATAGGATAGGTATGGTCAGTTAGGTTAGGGTATATATACATGTTGTAATTTAAAAGTAGTAGTAGTTATTATTGGTTTGGATTTATTTGTTGTCGTCTTATTCAACGTATGTATATCTAATACAAAAAAATGATAAGAATAATAAATTGACTCTAAGGCGCAACGAAGTTTGCCGGGGCAGCTAGTAGTAAATAATATAAAATTAATTCATTACTCATGAATTACAGACAATTGATCCTGATACGTGCGGTTGGTGTGGGACACAACTAAGGTAATCAATTTTACGTAGAAACAAGACATCCAACACCAGCGCTCGTGTTGCACTTGCAGCCAGCATTCCGTGACTCACTCAATTGCACGCCAGCGTAACATCACATCGATGTCTTCACAAATTTTATCGTTATTAATGTTCCAATTTGTTTAGGAAAGTTACATTACAGTCGGAATTTACAAGAAAAGGATATTAACAAATAAGGGGAGGCAACTGTCGACATGGCAGGCGAAACACCTGTGTTGACACAATTTGCTTAACATTCAACTAATGTCGTCAGCCATTTCAAACACAAGATAGACAAATGTAAGTACCTAATTACTGGAAATGGTCAAACTTAAGCGAATGAACTCATAATTATTAACAGAGAGTAAAACGATGTTATACATTTAGCTGCACGTCAAAGCTAACAAAACTAATATTAGCTAGACTCATATTCAATTAAAACTCCGTAGTGAGCTAAGCCAGTTCAAGGTCACTGATGTGCAGGCTACTGTACTTTCGACCTTGAGAATCGAATAATGACAAGTCGACAAAACATTAGAATGATCTCTAATGTTAGATGATAATGACGCACCACCCGTTCTATTGAATGGATAGACAAACTGAGAACAAGTCGGTAATTTTTAAAAGACATCTAGTTAGTTAAAAGAGACCAATCAAAGAGCTATCACACAAATTATGGAAGATCTGAGTGTTGTGGTAAGTAATGAAAATGAATCGTAGAAGTCACCGATTTGTTTGGGAAGTGGCCGGCCCACCTACGTAATTTTATATTACACGCTTCTCTGCGATGCCAAAAAATATTCACGTGCTTCCTCTATTAAACGCAACTAAAAAGTTTTTGCTTTAAAAATAGCCATTATTTGGGTTATAGACAATAATGTTTTGTTAATAAACTCGCTGCATCTTATGCTCATCTTGAAGTTTGTGTGCAAGGAGGAATTAACGGCAATGCATTGGAATAACATAGGTATATCACTATCTTTATGTGATTTCAAAAAGTTCGTAACTATCACGTTTGCTGTGATCATCATAATTACAGTCAGGAATCATTGTTAATGGTATACTCCCCTTTCTTCTTCCGTACATCGAACGTAGGTTCGAACATCCCTCATACAGGTTTCCTAGTGACGGTGTCATCTACTTTACTCGCTTTTTGGACAGCCCTGTTTTCGTTAGCCTGACCTTAGTTACCTCTAGGTACCTATTCGGACAAGGCCTTACACCATCGACCCAAATGAAGATTACATGCACAAAATCATTTAAGAGAGGGAGGAATATCTAGCTTCTAAAAGAAAATAATACACTGTAATGTAGGTATATACTGAATACTCCCATAGATATTCCACCAACTGAATTGTTTTCAGTAACATTTGACAATTCACCAAACAATTTTAAAAACTAAAATCAAAGTTAGTAATAAATTGTTTATGAATTCAAAGGCAAGTAGAAATTAAATGTAACGTAGGTATCCATTGTCGAGTTTGCCGATAGTTTTGATACATGCACCAACATTATTTACCGACAACTAAACAAACTGATGACTGTTTGTTTTCAACCTTCTGGTACATATTAATTAGAGCGTGTTCTTTTATTATTATTATACGTATACCATTTGTTCTTGTTCTAGATAACAGCAGTAAAGCCGTGTGACAACAGATGGGAACAAACGTACCGACATGGGTATACGTTTCAATTGAAGTCAATGGGTGCTCATCTATCAGGAATTTAGAATCAACAAAGGACTATTAAACAATGTACCGAGACAAAGTCTTATTTACTCCAGTCATGTCAATTCAGTCTTGAGCTCAAGTGGACGACGTGGTCTGATTAAGCGTGCCATGTTTCACTAAATGTGTGTGTACTTACAAGTCAGACGTAGAGTATCTTCCGCGAACCATTTTCACAACAAATTTTCGTTTAGTACAGACTAGAAATCACAAGACCATTCCACTACACCACGCTCGTCATCGCACTGTTTGTTTAAAATCTTGATGTTTACGCGAGCTACAATAAAATTTATCACTATCTTCAAATGCAAATCTCAATGCAAACTTGGCAATACTGCCGACAAATTACGTCTCATTTCCCTCTTAGCATCAGAACTTTATTATTAGAATCCAGTATCCGCGCACATCCTACCCCGAGCTTACACTTTCCAGCGCGCAGTGCATAAACTTTTCGGTCAAGTGGGTGAGTTGTCGGCGGATCACTCATACGGCACTGTTGAGATTTGTACTCAAAAATACGTAGTGTACGAGTCAAGTTCGTTCGTCGGAGGCGTTCGCGTTATAATTTCGTGGTTGTTCGCTCGCGGTCGTGTCGGGAACTCCGCGCGTCTCCCGGCGTGTGCGCGGACTGCGCGGGGCGGCATGCGGCACGCTGTTCGGCCCGTTTTGGCGCGCGCGGGCGTGTTCGCGTCACCGTAGCCGAGAACAAAGTGATAACAAAAACTCTACAATTGATACTACGAGTAGGTACCTACGTATCTACGCGACGCGATCATCTTTTCGCACATTGTTTCACAGATTTTTGTTTTGTCTCTTTTGGAGCCTTGCCAACAGCCACCATCGCTTCCAGTCACGTTACTACAGTTTGATGAGAAACAAACTATTCAACATCAACCAGAGCAAGGTCAAAAACCGTGGACGACGGAAGATTATCTAAAATATTATATGTAGAAGCAAACTAGGCGACTTGGTCTGATACTAATTAACGCGCGAGTCGAACCAAAATAAGTGTTGTAGCTAGTGAACCTAAACGAATGGTCTAAAGTCAAGGTCGAGGCACTTCGCATCATATTATGGCAATAAGACTTCTATGAGAAGTGAGTGAAGAAATGTATGTGTGTGTAAATGTATCCAAAGAACATGGTAGCAGTTAATTAACTACACATATTAACATCCACTATTAATAGCATCCAAGAAAGAACAAATCTTGGACATTGTTCTATGTCGACAAAGAAATCTCAATGTGTAGGTACTAATAAATAAATAAGTACCCAAATAAACCCATGCATCATTCATCATTAGCTGCTTAGTCTTTTATAACTATTTTGGAGTAGGATGGTAGGCTAATCGTATGCAGCTAATACCAGTATTTTTACATAGAGCGGCTTCCTATCGGAACTCAATAATTCAGCTACTGAGTAACACGATTCCATTAAGTAAGACTAGCCGCAGAAGCTTTATGCCTCGTCTCTAATAGTCTCAATTCTGATATTGGATATAGATATTTATCCAATATCAGAATTGAGACTATTAGAGACGAAGAACCAGACATTACTTAAAGATTTACCTTACTGACAGCCCAGTTCCTTCTAGAATTCTAAGTACCTAGATGTTAAAGTTTATTTGTTAAATCCAATTTTTTTGTAACATGTATAATGTATATTGACGTATCGAGCTCAGAATTGCCAAAATTTAGGGATTAGGTAAGAGTTCTTGACAACGAAGTGTCATCAAATACCAAATATACACTTTCAAATCCTTTGCAGTCTCTACCTTTTTTTTTAGTTAAATATTAGGCTTCCACATACTTAAACCACAAATCAACCAATGCGTTTAGCTCTAAAAGTTTTACAAACATTGATTTATTAATATCATTGCAATCGTTTATTGATGACCAAGACAGATTTGTGCTTTCATATGTTTAACGCTAAACGCATTTATCCTTTTGTGGTGCAAATTTGCAAATAGGCCTTAAAATCAGTTGAATAATTAGGTAATATAACTCACCTATTGTGAAGGTCGGCAGGCTTGGCCATGGTGAACTCCTTAGCGTGCACATTGAGCTTATTGGTGGAGGCAGATGCGGAGCCACCCGCCGCTGTGGTGTTGGTCGTCGCGCCCGAGCTGGCAGCCGTTGACGCCACGCCGTCTGTGCGGACACCTGGTGGTCAACGGTGGTCGTCAAGAGAAGAGGGAGATAGGACAGATGTTGTGAACTAGGTTATTGATGGAAGACAGTCATAGATGTACAGAAGCACCTACATTTTGTGTAGAAGCTGTGTAAAGTGGTAATGTGCTGTGCCATCAGGAACGTGGTCATGTCAGGAAGGTGATATAATAGTGAAATACGATGTAGGAGTTTTTAATGCCAGAGATGAAAGAAGAATAATAAATAAGAATGGCGCCTCAACCCTCCTATCCGGAAGGGACATAGCAAGTACGTATGAATGAACAGATGGAACTTGGCCAAACACCGTGACACACTGACAAAATATAGATCAACTGGAAGTCTGAGCGTAGCCTCAGACCGGATAGATTTTGTGAAAAGAAGTAAAATGAGACTACGTTTGAAGTTAATAAAATAGCAACTCACTTCATGGTCGACATTATACAGTTAGCTTTTATCATGGTTATTTCTGTTTCGAACGCCCAAATACCCAGTCTCTAAAAAGTCACATCTAACAAAAGTTACAAAATTTGTTTGTTTGAATGTTTCATTCTCTGCCGATACTTCTTGAGATAGCAAAAACCTCTACACACTTACCACAAAAGTAAACAATAGATTCTAGCATCAAAGGCCAAATTGAGTTCAAACACAATGCTAGCTGTGTTTCAATCACTCATCACCAGCAATCATCAGGCAAGCAATTTCTTAAATATATTTAAATCATTGATGTTGGCAAAACATACGAAACAAAAAAACCATTCAGACATGAAAGTAACATTATATAGAACACAATGGTGGATGAAGAACAGGCGCTAGCCGAGAAACAGCATAACAAAACCACGTGGATAACATTGAAATAATACGAGAGTTTGGTGGAAACACTAATTTTACAGCAGACGTCATATCCCCATAAATTTTGATACAAATCGGCGCCGATTGTTGAAATCTTTTAAAGTTCTTTTGACCTCATGACTCAGTATTTGGAATTTTTCATCTTCAGGGTGTCTTGACTCATATTCAGTCATAAACCATTATACAGAGAAACTGCGTCACAATGTTTAGTAGTTATTATATCGTTTATTTTTGGATATCGACGCATGTATACAAAGAAAATACGTTCTAGGCAGTGTTATGTCATCGCTATAGTTTAAATCATCATCAGCAGCTAGAGTCACTTCACTGTTAAACAGAATCATCTTCCACTAACTAAGGCTATCTTTAAAATCCAGATTTATGATGAAGTTGTTGTACCAGTCATTAACATTGGCCAGTATACGTCCGCATGTATAGATGAAGTACAGTTAGATTGATTAGTGTCCGGTGGGCCGCTAGCTTCGACTGGTATGTGGGCCTTCCATTGGAAACGTCAATTACATTACTTATTGAATTGGAGCAGACTTTATGCTCTCTTAAAAAGCTTTGAGAAAGACTGAATTGGAAAGCCAGATGTTATGTTGTAATTAATGTTTTGCAGTGGCGTAGTTATTTTTGATCCCATTGGTCAATAATAAACTTTACATGAATTGGTGGTACCTACCAAAGAGGAACTAGAAACTCAACACTAGGAGACTAACATCTATGACGAATATGAACAGGATAGTCCGACAACACGTAACATTCTCCAAGAAACTCTAAGCGACAGCAGATTTCTCGTCAAAGTTCTGTTATTATCAAACAGAACAGAGAAGACACCGACCAAAACGGTAATTAAATTAAAACCAAAATGAAAAATAATAGCAATACAGAGCAACAATATATAAAATCATCACGAATGTAGCAAGCGTGTGCGTCTAATTGGGTAACCTAGATCATCGCGCGCCGCACGCGAGCCGTCCCGCTCAAATGCACATAAGCGAAACTTTCATCCAAGATTTACCGGCAAATGTATACAGTTTTGACTGAACAACTGAACACTGTATTACTGAGAGGGGTAAGTGGCTATGAAACGATTTTATTTGGCGTTACAGCGTCTTTTTTTTTCATAAGTATGTTGTAGAGTTATTTCAGAACGATGACGTATTGAGAGAGTTCGTTGCATTGTTTCAGCAACGCGTTTTTGGAAGTATTATGTCGTGTTGCGGAAAATATGTTGCTAGTACGTAGGTACATTGCAACTGTCTAGTGTTTATTCAGAAACTGTTGCTTAAGTTTGTTGTTATTGAAATACTCCCAAATTTTTGAAAAGAAAAGCTACATATCTGACATCTTACATTTCTACAGATAATTAAAAATGAGGTTATAACAAACTGACAGACAAAGACAAGGGAAGAACTGGAGTTGTCAGTTTCCACGAAATCTCAAGCTCAAAATATTGTAATTCTCAAGTCTAAAGCAAGCTGCCAAAAATAATAGACATTTTTTATTTATACACAATTATTTCATTGTTTAGCGTCGCCAAAACACTTGTGTTTTGTGACGGAAATAACATGTACCGCCAAGATTCAATGTTGACATTACAGGCCGCTTTCAAACAATATTCCATTCGGTAAACGATTTGACCAACTCAATGCACATAATTTGGCGACATCAAGAGGTACAACTACTGTTGCTGAGGGCGTAAACAAACCTGGAGCATCAGAAACTGGTTGCGCAGCAGTCACGGTCACAGACACCGATACCGGAGTCACGGACACGGGGGAAACGGACACCGGCGACACCTGAGCCACAGGGGCGACTGGCGCGACCGCCACTGGCTGAGACAACGACTGTTTCACAATACACCGAGACATAATAATATCTCACTTATATCACAACACACAAAACCACAAACAGACATTCGTCTGACAAACGCGTCCCGTCGCAACAAACATTCGACTGTCGACCTGTTCCAAATATGAAATTTGTTTATTTTTAATTTTGGCGCCAATTTTCCGTAGAGACGCTTGCTGCCGCTGGCCAAGTATTACATCCAACCTGTGACAAATCGAGAATCGGTATGAAACCTATTAAATCGACTACGTTTCAGTACGGAAGATATTTTATCTACTACACACAGTACACTACAAAACACACTATACAAAGCAGAAAACACACACACTTAATAGGGAACAGCGGATTTGTTTCATTATATACGGTATGATGGTGTAAACAGTACATAAATAAATTGAATGTTGATTGTTAGGGAGCTGAACCCTGCAGAAAACTACACGAAGCAAGCAATAAATATTAAAAACGATAATTTAATAAAATCACCAAATGATTGAATTTTGCCAATGCAATCTCAAGACTAACGAACAAGCAAAAAGTCACGTCCACATACATGAGGATGAGATGCATATAAATAGATGGAATACAAATGCAATAACTTTTCCCCCAACCAAATTGTTCAAGAAACCCTACCAGGCTTTTGTATTATTGTTTAATTCTTCACTTACCGGGAGGCCTATAAATTTCTAGCGTAGGCTTCCCCTTGGCGTTGGTCAGGATCATGCTCCGCCTTTTCGCGTTGTTGAACTGAAAATATTAAAAGGATATCAGCTATTTCAATGTAAATTAGAACAATGAGCTCCTACAACCGTCCTCACAAAAGAAGAATTAAAAGAGATATTTGCAGTTGTTTTATTACAGTAGAATTGTCATTCTATACTCACTAATGCTAGGGACATCTCACTTTGCCTTCACTTCACCTGCATTTTCACAGGGCAATAATAGAGAACAGCATTGCAGACCACCAGACCAGTGATCTACCAGACAATATCATAGGATCCCCAGTTTTTAACAGAGGATCTTAACACCTCGTCCATCCATCCACATACTATCTATATTCTGACTGGAAAGTCACAAAATATTTCCAGATAGACAGCTCACTGTCTCAAGATGATGAAACCACTTATTCATCAACGAATAAAGCGTTTTGTAATCCGTTTGTTTATTTAGTAACATCATGTTTACTTGTGTCCGATTTGTTCACATTCACAAGTAAAACTTTATAGGTACCTACTTTAGTGCTTGGTGAAGTGCAAAAAAGCTGCGCCTTCTTAGATACAAATGATGCAATACCACAGACCACGGAATGGTTACGTCAACAGACCGTAAGAGACTAGGTGATCTGTTAATTTAATAGCGTAATTATTACTTTTCTATTGTTAATTTAGGGCGTCATTCTACAACAGCCTATTAATTGACAGACCGAATAGTGTGTAAGTAAACCTCTTCGGTCGCATAAACAGTCATATATTTCTATTGGTAAATACTGAACCTAAAGAGCGCTGCCTAGTGATAATAGTGGATAGCACAACTATTTGTATAGAAATTGACGAAACTGCATCATGTGATCAAGTCAGTTTAAGCACTCGCCCGTCCTCAGATTCGGCTTCTACTAAGCTCTGCAACTGTCAATTAGCTTAGCATAGAGCGATAGCTCACTTCACCTACATGTTCACGGGAAGATTTCCACAGATTAAATCTGTAGTTCTATTCCAAAATAATCTATTGATTCTAAGTTCAGACACTACACACGTGTGAATTGTCCTTATATTATGAACAGTTGTATAAGTGGTAAAGACGCGCTATGTGTACAATAGGATTATAGGTACTTTTAATGAAATGAAACTACTATACCAATTACGTTCTATAACGAATCGACTTAAGACCCCTTTTAAGACATACAAATTGCGCGCACGGAGGAGTGTGCAATTTTCACATTATTTTACATGATCGAATTTCGTCCACTGAGCGACTGACAATGTGTCAATGTTATCCGATTATAAAATTAACTCAAAGGCAAAGGCTATCGAGTTAAATAAAGACAGGACGTAGGCGTCGAAATATATCGTGTTCCGATCCTGCCTACGCGATAACTGCAATCGTACTAGAAATCCTTAGTAATACCAAGGTCTTGCTAGCTTTATCAAACAATTCCACACTAGGTTGTTGCAACTTCGTATAAATACAGCCGCCATTTTTTGTGGTCTAGAATGATACATCGTGCTATTTTTGTTCAATGATTAGGCCCTTTGGAACAAGGTCTTTTCTATTAGAGTACTGTGTACAGGACATGATGACCCAGTTTCTGTCTATAAACAACACGGGATCAAATAGAAAGTTACAACTAAAAACATAATTTTAGATGTGGATTTAACATACCTGGTTATGATGCATGTTGTGATGGGATTGAGGGCGCATGAAGCTCCTCTCGCGCATGATGACACCAGGTGTTGCAAAGTCCTGCATCCTATAACTCCTCTGCAGCTCGTTACCAACACCTACTTGGGTCTGCATCTTGCCGATTGTGGTAATCGATTCAACGAGTCAAGCACTATGTTTAGATAATCTGTGGTACTGCCCACGGTTTCCCGCCTTTTTTGACAGCGTGCCTTTTACTTTTAAAGTTCACTGCTTTTTCTTTGGTTATCGATGCACTCAGGCATTCAGTTTAGTATTTTTTTTCTAATATACGTAGTTAGAAATCTCTAATAGTTAGTTTATCCCCTATCGATTATAAAATTGAATAATACCAAAATAAATACACTAGATCAATGACTAGTATTATAGTTACTTTTACGCAATGTCACACTTATTATGATTAAGTATATTTTTTGCTATTTACAGATTTAAAATAAACAACTAACAATACAACGGGCAATACGCGTTAAAAATGCGATTTGAAAACAGCAAAGCAATTAAAATTATTATTAAAATAATCACAATTTTGGTATTGTGACGTCACGTTAGAGATCACTATTTTTCTCTTTTTATATATGCATATATAAATGTACATAAATTAAAACCCTCTGTCGTGGCCACTGATAGAGGGCGTTCTGTCGAGATTTTTTTTCGTTTTTTTAGTACGGCTTTTTACAAGAAATAGTGCAGGTATATTGTAGTGCCTGACAGTTACCGAGCGATTTTTACAGTTTTTCGAGGGGCCGAGAAGTGACTTCTTCAGCTCCAAACTCGAATCGTTTCGTCGAAGGGGTTCAGTGAACCCTAATCTGAAACAAGGAAAAATCTATTAACATCAGCCTTCTAAACTTAATTAAGGTGGCACAAGACTTGAGCTTCAATTTCAATCTGCTTGCATTTTCAATCCGTTCTTTGTTATTAGTTCATCGTCTAGCTACCTATGATAGGGTCGGCGGACAGACTAACCGGATGCAGCTAAATAGGCAATCGCTTAGAGAGCTAACACTCAATACCCCTTAGCTGTTAGACTTTTGAACTGTTAATGTTCTTTCCGAAGCATGGAGTCTTTCCAAAGATAAATAAGTGTCAAATAATTCATTAATGACCCCCTATGATTCATCACCCTCTCTTTCATAGTATGAAAATGGTCCAGCCTTTCAAAAAATCTTTCCACGAAAATTTAAGTGATGTGTCAATATCTAGCATAATTAAGTATGATAGCTCACTTCACAGCAGCCTTTACTTCACCTACATTTTGCAGAATAGCACTGCTGATAACATGTCATTCAAAAAGGCCAAATAAACATAATCCTAGTGAAATAACAAGTTCTTTCAACTTTTGTCTCTGAGATGACACACAAGGCTAAGCCCAGTTTCCCAAAATGGCGGCAACCCAACGCAAGTAGGTATTTATAAAGTGATATCAAAATGGATGATGATTTTCATGAGTCAGTGGATTAGCAAACATTGACACTCCTTATTATTACGTAGAGATACTTTTATTTGCATCGCAGACTCTTGGATATTTTAATTGTTTTAGATGATTTTTCTACTTTATATACTACCCACCATTATCCAGGTGCCAGTGCACCTAAATTACGATACTGTGTTGATTAATGCAGGCGATCTCTACAAGAACAACAAGAGATTCTCGATTGACTAATTTCTCATTCGTTTCATAAGTTCTCTGTAAGAAGTCGCTGTGAACCCAAAGCCCAATGTAACACCCTAGCTCTTAAAGTTGTTATTGGTAAGTTTTTATGGTGAATATATTATAAAAAAATGCTTCTGGTCTGTTCTTCTGCTCAAAAATAATTTCAGAAGGCTGAAAATTGCAAACTAGTACCTACGCTCTGAATAGGCCACATCAAGGAATCTTTATTATTTACAAAGAGATTTATAATTTCTTTAATTATTTATAATTACACACGAAAGAATTCAGGATAGATAGAAATTTTATTATTCTTGCAAGCATTCCTTGATGTGGACTGTGATTCTATTTTATTACGTCACAAAGGAAGCATAAAATGGGCAGTGTGTTATGTAATATTCGTGTATTATCCAAATTAAACATGAAAACCCTTGTTTTTCAGGCGTTCAACGTTAATCCACGTCCGCATTACATAATTTCCTTATACCTATTGAGTTGTTCACTTGAACACTATCTTTTCAGCAACCGGTTTACAAAACTACACATCATTGCAGCCAGTTGAAAATAAAGGAAACTACCAATTACGTGAAGCTATTACGTAAGCTAGCATTTGTGTGTTCGCTTCAGACTAAATGCAGGCGTAAATTGTATTTATAACTAGCTGAACCAACAGACATTGTCCTGTACGAAAAATATTTAAAGGACCAAAGAAATTTAAGACGAATTACGATTAGCTTTCCTCGAACCTCCCAATGTCAAGGCATTTTTCTTTTTTTATAAACATAGGTAATTCGGACTACTATCTACTTATGGAAATTAATACAAAAATGCCAATTTGGTACAGCCATTCTCAAAATCCAATATTGTTATTTTATTTGTGTGATTTGTAGAATACTAGCGGACCAGTCAGACTTTGTACTGTCCTCTACTGGGCCCACTAAAAAAAATGATATCAGTTTAGCACGTTCAGAAGAATGACAGACTATGTATCTCGCTGGTAATCTCAAAAAACGTTATACACGGGCAAAGACATTCAATACCTATAGACCGGACATCACGAACAAAATTTTCGTCCGAAAAAGTGAGTCCTGCTGAATACAAGTCTATGAATTTTTTTTAGTACGCTCCGCTGCCGCTCCAATATTCATATATTATTCTAGATGGCGTTACTGAGACATGGGATCAAAGTTTTTCTATAACATTTCCTTGACATGCCCGCTCTATAGTATTTTAAATCTCTTTGTACACGGGTATATTTTCGCTATCGCTATTCTTAACCTATGAATGTATGACTAGGCAACCCCATTTTGACGAAAGTCTTTTAATGTTTCTGTATTTCCCAAACATTAAATACATTTGGCAGCCTAAACACCATCTGCCGCAGTCCTGTGTTGCTTGTGAGAAACAAAATGAAATTCCTATGCTGTGTGTGCTTTAGAACCAAAGTAATATACAGGGTTATTTTTTAATCACCAGCCAAATTTTCCCAGGATGTTCTACTCATAAATATGAACAACTTTCACTACGGGACCAAGTCGGTTATCTCAAAAACAATATTTACTGTTGCATACTAAAGTTCAATAGGTATTCGACCGAAATGTATGCAACAGCCAATTCCTTCTTCGAGATTTCCGAGATGGTTCCTTAGTGAAATTTATTCATATTCATAGTTAGAACACCCCGTGAAAATTTGGCTGGTGATAAAAAAAATACCCTGTATATTAAGAAAAAAAACTTTTGAAACAATCTATGATGCAAAAGCTGATTGGAATTTCGTAACGTCCACAGAGTAAAAATATAGTTTATCCCGATCCCGCCTCGCTCGCATTTCGACGAGCGTTAGAAGAGTATAAACAAACATCTTTTTTTATGACTGTACCATTTCTATACGTTGCGTATAACTGGTAGTAGGTACTATTTTAGAGGCTGGTCTGAAATTGACTTTTATATATTTACTTGCAGAGACAGTTTTTAATTGAAAACAAAATGCATTTATTCTAATTAGGCTGATGTTTATCACTTGTTGAATTTTTAATTGACATCAGCCGATCGATTCAGTAAACGTCAACTTATGAAAACTTGAGTGAAGTGAACTGTCAATTTGCCTTCATTTCACCTACATTTTCACGTGTTAAGTTTTACAGAATGCACTGCAGGCACGGTTTTGTGTTGACTGCTACTTTGGCTAACATCGGCTAAGGAACTCTTTTCGTGGAATATCCGCTTATTTTCGTCTTATAGCGAACTAGCACAGCACTTCGCCCGCGACTTTGTCCGCGTCCATTTCGTACTTTAACATCCCCTCCACCCCTCTTATTATTTACATAAATATTATTAGTATCTAGATAGATGTGATTGCTTAATTGCACCACTAATTAAGGTAAACGCAGGTATTAACGACCCCCTTAAGGCAATTTTAAAATCAACCATTTTTTTTTAGTATACTGGTTCCTCTAAACATGAATAGTTTAATTTTATATGCTAGTGTTATGTATAAAAAATGTATTTACTTAATCAAATACATTTAAATAAAGGATTATCTTGTAAAAAATAATTTTTAAAGTGACTTAGTCGATTGTTGCCATTACCGACCCATAAAAACGGCTGTGAAGGTATTAACGATTTTTATGCAGCTATTCCCGATCGTGTATGAGAGGTGGCCTTTTTCCAGCAATGGAATGTATTTAAGCTAGTGATGATGATGATTGATCTTAATAAAATAAAACAAAGTAAAAATGCAGATACTTATTCTTTTTTTTTTATTATCGTTCATTTTCATTTCTTATTAAATACATTTTTAAATATTTAAATATAAAAAAAACATTTAAACATAAAAAAAATAGTAGCCCACCGGTATCGGGAACAGGGTCTAAGGGTCAGGGCTCCAGGGAGAGGAATCGCCTAAAAATGCGCGCCGTGTCCAGAAGTACTGCTTTCTGAATCAAACCCTTGATCCAGCTGCCTAACGAGAGCCTCTTTAGGTATTAGTCGAGGCTCTTTGCTAATAAGCCATTGGCAGACACGACTATCGGCACAATGATTTCTTAGTCCACATCCCACATGTCGACAACCTCGCGAGCCAAGTAAAGATACTTGATTATCTTATCTGGTTCGGCTTTCACGAGGTTCCCGTCATGTGGGACCGTTATGTCAACAAGCATTGCGCGCCTCTCGGTTCGATCCATCACAACTATATCAGGCTTATTAGCCATGATAGTCCTTTCAGTGATGATGGATCGATCCCAATACAATGTAATATGACCATTTTCGAGAACTGGGTCGGGCACATACCTGTAGTACAGCACTTCCGATTCCACGAGGTTGTATTTTAGTGCAAGTTGCTGATGGATAACCCTGGTCACAAGGTTGTGTACTCTTCGTTAGCTAAGCGAGAACACCCAGAAATTATGTGTCGGATTGACTCTCCTGGACGGTGGCATGCCCGACAGATGTCAACCGTGCCATCCTTCACAATAAATCTCCAGTAGTTTCTCGTCTTAATAACTTCATCCATAATTGCACAGACAAAACCTTCGAGGTAACCGAAACGTAGCCAGGACACGGACGCTAACTGGTCTACATCAAGCCCATGAAGGGCCCGGAGAAAGCGTCCGTGAAGCTCCTTGCTCTGCCACACTTCCTTGCGATCGTTAGTGTCAAGCACTACAGGTTTGCGCTAGTTCTCTTTCGCCAAAGAGAGCGGTGTGAGGCCTTTGCAAACCGCAACCACATCTCGATGCATCCCCATGCGTCGGCTTTTAGGAAATATTATCTGGGACTATATATCTCGCGATTGTGGAGGGACTTGCCATTTAAAAAGCCTCGACCTCCACATATTCGCGGGATATACAGTCTCATAACCGACGATCGTGGGTGATGCATTCGATATGCGGTCAGCAGTGTGCGAACCCTCTTATCCAGGGTGTCAAGCTCTGTTTGAGTCCATTTGAGTATGCCGAAGGAGTACATCAAGACTGGCATGACCCAACCGTTGAAGGCGCGCACCTTGTTCCCGCCCGACAAAAGACTATTGAATACTTTTTTCAGGTGGCCAAAGAAACGCTCCCTCAACGATTGCTTCACATCAGCAGTGTTAATGTCCAACGCCTCTGACATTCCCAAATACATCTAGGTTTCGATTGGAGAGAGGGCTCTACGGTTTATGGAATCCGAATATAAATTTGTCCACACCAAAATCCATCCTGATAGCGCTACTGAAGGTTTCAGTTACCTTTAGTAGCTCCATCAGTTTTAAATTGTTGGGGGCAAAGAGCTTTAGATCATCCATGTAAAGAAGAACCTGACCTCCTCTCTTCAATCGGTAGCCTAGACCTGAATTCTCCATAAGTGTGCTTAGAGGATTCAAGGCTAAGCAGAACCAAAGTGGACTCAAACTGCCACCCTGGAATATGCCTCGCTCAATCCCAATCGGCTCGCTGTTCCTCTAAATCTGTTGACATCCTGGATAGCGAAAAACCGTCCTCCACTGCCCCATACACGTCCTCAGAAAGGCGCGTAGAGTTGGATGGTTTCGGAGGCATTATTGCAGTGTCTGCATAAGTCAGTCTGTTGATTCGGTCGGAGTAATTCTTTCGACTTAATTTTATCGACGTGTGTCTGGCTCAGATAGGTTTATTATTATTAGTATTATTATATTATTATCGTTAATTTTAATAAAACAAATTAGGTAGTACTTTTGTGGCTCCATACTTCTGGAAAAAAATATAACTGTATGTTTTATGTTGTTTTAGCCAAGAAGTAGCATTTATTGATAGGTAAAAGTAGGTGAGAAAGTAAATAATCTTTATACGATCGGTAATAGCTTCTTATACTTGCTATTACCGACCCTAGTGGGTCGGTAATAAAGTATGGAAGTATAAACATAAATTGTATTACCGACTCATAAAAAAATAGTTATTTTAATTCAATTGACCTTCGGACTATAAAATAGATTATAATTGTTTAATATTACAAATATGAACATTATGCACACGGTTTAAACACAAAAACAATGATTTATTATTGTAACTATTCAATATCGATCCTCGAAAAATATCAAAACTTTGGTTATATTGACAACGCTAAAAGGTAACAACTAGACAAAATAGATTAGTCGTTAATAGATTTTTATAAAGTCTGATAGCTTAGATTTAAACTGGTCCATAAAAATACCTGTGTTAGAGTGATTTAATAACATAAAAGAAAAATAAAACTAAAAGTTACGTTGCTGCCATTGCCGACTTAAGGGTCGTTGATAGCTGCCACGACTAAAACTGATGCAGCTAACACCGTCCCATTTTAATTTACAGTTTTATCGTTTCAAATTACTTTTCATTAATAAAATGTCATGATAAATCAAGAGTTGACACTTAAATGAATACATTTAGTAATTTATGATAAAGTATAGACGTCATTTGTTTGTATAAATGTCTTAAATAGAAAAGTCACGTACTTACTTGAAGGAACAAGGGAACAGTACGACAAGTCCTGCGTCCACGCTGCTTCGCAGTAACTGACGTATTTTATCTCTTCTTTGCACAGCTACTCACTCTAACATAAAAGTATACGATGCTCAAGGAATAAACGCGTGTGTAACTGTGCCTATCTATAGCTAGAATTGTTCTGGAAACGTAAAAAATTCAAGTTACTTTTATAGGTCGGTAATACCTGCAAATTTTCGATGGGTCGTTGATAGCTGCGTTTACCTTAAGTAATTATCTCTCAGTTTTTTAGGCTGCCTAGGTATTCAGTTTTTTTTAAATGTACTGTTTACTTCTAACACAACAGCGTTTCTAGACGGATTGATGTATCAAATTATCTGATGTCAGGTGTGTGACAGAAATATCAATGGCCACAGGCTGAAACTGCAGAGTGCGTTGAACTGTGCGTAAGCGCAGCGCGTTTGCACGACAAAGAAATAACTATGTTTTCACCTGAAATTGTTACACGAGTTTGAAAAATATTACGCATTAGGGATGCGAAGTAAAGAATTCATTATGAGGTGTGGAAATTATTGGCTTACTAACTTAATTATTAAAAAAAGGTAATTAGGTTTTTGTCGAAGACAAAAAGACCATTGGTTCTAAAATAAGAGTGTAGAGCAGCAGCTAGGGTGAGCCCTGAAAAATGTTTTCGTTATAAATTGGAATCGCAGTCCAGTTAAATTTGAGAGCCTGCACTGTTCCAGAGGCTTCGGTCTGTTTTCACTGAATGATAGGTGTAATATTCTAGTGCTTAGTAAGGTATCCTTCAAGGTCTTTTAAAACAATATAGCAAAACAATATAAATATTTACAAACGCAAATAAATTATAAAGTGCAGTTTAAAATTCGTTAAGCAAGTTGTCGGTGCGATTTCTAATAAAAAATGTGAAACAAAACCGCTCTTGTTTGCTTTACAATTAAGTGATGTTTTGTAGTTAATTGCAGTTTTTTTACGGCTACAATTATTAAATAAAACAACGTTACTTTATTAAATAATTAAGTTATAACATGTAAAAGTCGGAAGAGTTAACTTATTTAATAGTCTGCATTACTTGCTTTAAGCAATATTTTTAGAGTTTCAGATTTCAAGCCTGGGTATAGGTATTCTTACCTAACCCTTACCTAACCCAGGAATGTGGATCCACAAGAATCGCACTGGGAGCAATAAGTACACAACAACAGGCCTATACTATACTTTACCTAAATGGTTAGGCAGAGGTGTACCTAGTAGTTTTGTACCTATGTGTTACATCTTTCCTCTCGATTGCTGGATATTTAGAGTGATTTCGTCAAATGAGACGATAATATATATAGCAGGGAAGCGCGCGCTACTTGATTTGACCAATGAGCGCGTGCGGTGTCGGAGAGATGGTGTCTTACCCATTTTATTTCATGGTGGTGTATTTATTTTATATCCTAATGCGACTTCTGTAAAGGCTCTTTTGTTTTTGTTAGTGGTATGGTAGATATTTCAATGACTCACCGCTCTCTCGTAGCAGTCTGTCGTTTCGTCCTCTGCACTAGAGACTCGTTCACGTACTCGTATTTAATTCACTGTAACAACGAGAAAGTTCATTATAATTAATTATTTAATGTATCTTTGATGTAATAGTTTCAGTTGTTGTAACGCAGAAATGTTGGCTTGAAAGAAAATTATGTGAAAGTCTCACAGTAAAAGTTGTTTATAATACAGTAATTCCATCATAACACGGAAAAATTTCACGGTGTATAAGTAGGTAGGTAGGTATCTATAGAAAATCAACGACATGATTTGTATTATTTTATGGCTTCTGGAGCTAACTGTAGAATAGAATAGGAAACTAGAACAAGGTATAATAGTAGGTAACGTCTTATGATTTCTTGATTAGGGCTCAACCTTTGGTTGTTGAAAATAAGCCTCTCATATGTCGATGTCAAAGCTTCCTCCTTTGTCGAAATACTAGACTTTAAAAATAATTCATCTTATTTTTTTTACCTTTAAATAATTCTATAATATCACAGACAGTCAGTACGTGATTAGTTATTGATTGGTACCATTGTAATGAGATTTTATAAGTTAGGAAAGAAATAATATAAAAACTTGATAATAGATGCTACTTACACAGTTACAAGTCACGATTCTAGAACATTCTAAATGCATTATAAAGAGAATTGCGATGAGACTTGATAGCTCTCACAAAAAACTGATATAGGTAAACACAAAAAATAACTGAAAGATACTTGACACTCAATTCTTATTTTCAGAACTTTTTAATAATGACACGTAACAAATAACAAACCTACAATATTAGATCTTGATCTTCCAGAGCCTGTGAACGCTCGCGCTGGACCTAAAATTACGTGAATATGTTAGCTTACGTAGTTCATTCAAAATCTGACGTTCAGTCGTCAGATTGTAAATGAACTACGTAAGCTAACAACACAAACATTTGATTGGCCTGTTGGTCTAGTAGTTAGTGACCCTGACTGCTATGGCGGAAGTCGTGGATTCGATTCCCACCCAGGACAAATGTTTGTGTTATAAGCACGATCATATGTTCTGTGTCTGGGTGTAATTTATCTATAATGTTATGTAGGTATTTAGAAATATATAAGTACATATGTTTATCAGCTGTTTAGTACCCCTAACACAAGCTCTCAAGCTTAACTTGGGACTAAATAGCGTTGTGTGAAAAAGTTGTGGAATATTTATTTATTTAAAAATAAAAACTCATCGACACGAATAAGTAAAAGGCTCAAGTGAAGCTTACCATCTCAACTAGGGCTTGCAATCCGGATATCCGGATATCCGTATTATCCGGATATCCGCCGATTTTAAAATCCGGATTTTACTTGCATCACAATCCGGTTTTTTCGGATATTACGGATAGTTCTATTTCACTTTGAAATATTAAATAAAAAGCTGTCATCTGTTATGTGCATTACTGTTATTACGTTATTTATTATTTCAATATAGTTAATCACTCTCGCTTTTGTTTTTTTACTTCCCAAATCATACATAAATACATAAACGCACGCCTTTTTTCATGAGGGTAGGTTGAAATGAGAAAGTACAGAGTGCCATATGCTACGATTCTGACATAATTCTTTTGCTTCGTTTACATTCATACATGCTGTCATACACATCATAATATTGAGTCAATTTAGTGGCAGAGATTATAATTAATTCCAACATTCTATATACATAGCCAAAATACAGGCTTTGCTTAGCTCTGCTTGGCTACAGATGGACACTCCACACCAATTAGACCGACCTAACTTAGCTTGTACAAATATTATGCCTGAGTTTTCTTTTAACAAACATTATTTTTAAAATTATTGACCACTGGCCAACTTTATCAATCAATCAATTCATTTATTAAATCAAACAATTGACACACATCCATACTGCACGCATTTTCAAGATTGTGTTGTATTTTACGGCACGCACGGAAAAAGAAGACTGGACCAGAGTTTCAAAATCAATAGCTATAGTGGCATTTACAAAACCTCTCAAATTTTTATTAAGAACAAAAAAACTTCCAACGAATCTGTGAGACTAGCGATTGTTAAAATTATATCCACGTTTAACACACAACAACCAAATCAAACAGTCATAACTTCTACGGACAATACACGATATTAAGAAGGTTGCTCTTCTTCAACTGAAAACGTAACAATCAATACATGTTCAAGTTTCTTCATGACACACATGATATATCTGAGGTCATCAAAAAACTTGAATCTTTAGGCCCATTGTTCTCAGTGGAGGCTATACGGTTATGGAATGCTTTGCCTGTGTCAGGGAGACAAGATCAAACATTAGCATCATTTAAAAATATATTATTATACTTCAAAATAATTACCTCTCACCTAACACGTCTTGATTATAACAGTTCTTTACTTTGCAAATAATTAGTATTTGTGTATTTTTCTTTTTATTCTTATTTTATACATTTAACGAAATTGTCATTTATGGTATATTTATATAAATAGTTTTTTTTATACCACGACGGCGGCAAACAAGCTTACGGGCCGCCTGATTGTAAGCGGTAGTATTGTAAGTGGTACCGTAGCCTATGGACACTTGCAACACCAGGGGCGCCACACGCGCGTCGCCGACCCTTTAAAAACCTATCTACTCCCCTTTTGAAGAACCCCATACTGTAGCCCTCTGAGAAAACCTTGGCAGGGAGCTCATTCCACAATCCAAGTGTACGCAACAGCTGTAATAGATGCTTAACAACTAAATAAGCAACGCATAGCCAATAACAGGTAGAAACAAAGTATGTTACAGAAATCTTAGGATTACTAAATACAAAAAGCACTCACATTATAATGTTTTATACAGGTCGATTGGATTGCGATGTTATGATTTGTAATAAATGTAAGATCTCATGTTTAATTAGAATTGTTAGTATGAGAAAAGTACATTCGATTGTATAGTGCGATATCGGTGTTTTAAAGCACAATTTTAGAAAGTTAACAATTTTGTAATTGTTACTTGAAATATTGGTATAGTTTAAATTTTTGTCATTTTGCTTGAGAGACTAATTAGAACGTGTTACAAAAGCTTATTAATTTAATTTACAATAAAAACAAAAAAATATCCGTATTATCCGAAATATCCGGATAATCCGGATAGCAATTTTTTAAAATCCGTATTATCCGGATAGTAAAAACGAACGGATATTGCAAGCCCTAATCTCAACTGACCTAAGCATACTCATCTAAAATCTTTATATCACGAAACAATGAATGATTCTCAATTCCGACACTCAATACACAGCTAAGAAGGTAGGTATATTTATTATCTAAGAGAGGTTTGGAACTGGACTGAAGGACTGAACATAAAACTTATCACAACATCACGCCTGTAATCCCCGAAGGGTTAGGCAGAGGTGTGGCTGTAATAGTACACCCACATTTCACCAGTTATATTAAAGTCTCATGTAATAGGGGGCGAGCCTATTGCCATCAATCGGGCACAAACCCAGACTCCGGGCTGCTACTGAGAAATCCCAGATGGAAAAGCTCAATAACACTTTGTCCGACCCGGGGATCGAAACCAGAACCTTATGCTCAGTTCCAATAGATTTTTTTTTTAATAAATTCCAAGTTTCGTAACTCTAACAAAGCATACAATCAGACCTCTGGGGTCCATCATAGCACTGCCATGGCCTGGGATTTGATCAAGGTGCTATTAAGAGGCCGTGCATAAAATTAAGAAGGCCCATTCGCTACTGACTAGATCGGTTTTGCGCGGTCGACAATATAGTAAAACATGGCTCACTTTTCCTATTATTTACAAAAAGAATATATAGTATGTTTAAAAAAAATTGTACGAAAAAATAATAATCTTAAGATTAATATGTTACTTTTAAAATTTCTTAAAAGTGATTCACACAATAGAAAAAAAAATTCTGATTAATCTTGAAATTTCCGGAAAGTAACGACATTAAAATGTTGTAGTAAAAATTAAAAAAGTTGTTCACGCACGTGCAAGTAGACTATATGGATACTGATGTTGTCTTGCTGGCTTTGGTTTTGCTATTGTTTTAACTATTACCTGTTTTTTTTTTGTTTTATTTAACTTCCACAGTTCTAGTTTATCATTTTGTTACATTGTCTTGCAGATCTATGGATTTAATCCAACTCTGCACATGCAAGCTGGCACACCCTTTTTACCTGGAGGATTCTTATTAGTCAGTTGCTTTTGCTTGAGTTAAGTTAGTTTTATTGTCGGTAGCTATATATTACTGGTATTCTGTATGTTGAGTGTGCTAGCTAACATGTAGTGAATAACTTATTTTAATTATTTTGTAATTATAACTAATTGTACTGTGTAAATTCAAGTTCTTCTAACTTATCAGACAGATGTGTTGCTGGGGAGTTTGTTCCGCCACTTCTTCTTCCCAGCAAAAACACTAGGAAGTGGCGAAGGGTGGGCTTTTTGGGGGACTGTCTTATGTAATTTCGACGTTCAAAAAGTGCTGATCCTCAGCCTAATTTGAATAAATGACTTTTGATTTTGATTTTGATTTTTGATGTTGCTAAGATTTTTTAATTTACATAATTTATTGTAGTTTCTTGTAACTAAATAATTAAACGTCAGTCTCGCGTCATTTTTTGGAAAACTTGTGGTGAATATACGTAATTTATTTCCAAAATTTTATTCCTCAACATGCGAAACAAGGAACTCGTCTTTTCAAATCACAAATAGGATTGTTTAAATTCTTCTTCCCTTTCTCACAAATAATGATTACAGTTAATCAAAATCAGTCGATTTCAGGCACGGCCTCTTAACAGTTAAATTATAATAGAGTTGATGTTGTGTTCTTTAAACTTAAACTTTAGAATCTCACTTTGCTTAAAATAGTCATTGAAATGGAAGTGTTGAATAACAACCAATTTTCAGTGTTTTTTGCAGAAATAACAATGTTACAAAAGGTGCTGACAATTTGGCGGAATAGTGTCAGTTTCTAGCCTGTTTTGCATATTCATAGCAGATAATAGAGATGACGTAGTGTACTCAGCTTGTCGAGGAATATTTTAGAAATGACACACACCTACTGAGTGCAAGAAATGCTAATTGCACGCTTGATAGCCTAGGTAACCACGCTCCTTTTATTTGAACACTAAATTGCTGCAAATGTTTAATAAGCAAGTATTATAAGTAAGCGAAGGCGTTTTGAAAGAAATTATTATTGATGGAAACAAGGATAAACAGAACAGAGAGAAAATATGCCAAACTTCATCACCGAATAACATTATATGTACCTACTTATACTTAACAATTTTAGGTAACACTCGCTTGTTTAACTTTCGTCACGATATTCTCAGTTCTAAAGAAAAAGTGACGATAGTTGAACGCCAACTGGCTTTGTTTTTTTTTCGACTTTTCATTTCAAAACGTAGTACTTATAGCATAGACATCATTAATTGTCTTTTATTCTAATCCCATGCATAGTGAACTATCTTACATGAATTAAGAATAAGAATAAGAAAATTTATTGGGTCAGGCGGGTGTATATACAGGTTTAAACAATAGGTAGCAACATGCTGGCAAGATCTTGAAATTCAAGAAGTAAGCAAACTTACAACACCTAACCTTGCAGCTATGAGGTGCCTGTAACTTATAAGTGGATTTAAATATGTAAATAATAAGATTTTCCTCAGTCTAAGTCAAAGACTTGAGTGATGCACTTTGAGTCTCCTCCTCAGCTGACATCATCGACTAACACGTTCATTAACTTTAGGTGCCTGACAAGGACAAAGTTAGTCAGTTTAGGTAAAATAAAGTTGTTTAGGCAAAAAGTGTAAAATGCTACAGAAAAAGATTATAATTACCGAACGTGGCAGAGAAAGTCTGGTTGCAGTCGCAGATGATAAAAGATAGGGTGTTGTAGCGGAAATTGGGGGATTCCTATTTCCATCAGTGGATTCGCAATTGACAACATGAGTACTTGGGTTATGTCTGATGAATTCTGCATACGGTCTTCAAATACCTACTTGACCTTCGCTACGCTTCATTACACAGAACTGCTGCTAATGGAAATGCGCGATACGAAGTGATATTTTCCAACAACCCAGAATGTTAAAATGTAAAGTAAATTTAAAGACAGCGAATTAAAATTCCACATTATAAAAAACTGTACTGAATCAATGTAGGCGGAGCATAATGACATCATCATGTTTACTCATGTACAAACAAACACATGCTTTAATGATATATCTCCGTACACCAGCGTTGGAATTCGAACTCTATCTATACGTGTTAATGCTGTTTTTACCTTGTGGTAAAGTTAGGAGTTACGCCAGGATGCACAGGATATCTGTGCAGACATTACAAGTCTGTAAAGGTTCTGGGTCAGTGGGCACGAGTTGCTTTTGTTTTGTCGCTGTATCGATTCATTGATCGATGGAATTAATCGAGTTTGAATACAATGATCGTGTTTGTTCAATGTCCTTGCGTTCGGGACTTGATGGATGTCACGTTTCTACGAATGCTGCTTTGTCCACAATTAGGCGTAATATATTAACTAAAGGAGACGTGATGGTCGTTTGCAGTGGGCCTCATAAGATGACTTAAGGATAAAGGGCTATGCTTTTGAAATTTGTCTATGGGATTAAATAAAATCTTTGAGGCAGGCGACGTTTTTTGGCTGAAACGAACTAATTACTACACAACTATTGCTGCTGTTTGACAATTTGTTTTTTGTAGGATCATCATATCTTGTGATTATAGTTCATTTTATTGTTACAAGGAGTAGGTACTCAAAAGCCTCGGTTTCTAATGAACCTTGTTTTTTATTCCCACTGTTCTCAGAGCTATCACCTTCGGATACATGGATGAGGAGCGTCACACTTTATATTTTTACGTTGTAAGTAAGTTCACTTTTCTCCCAAGTTTCATTAAAATGGCTGTACGATCCGACAGTACCTACATTTTCTATTTAAAAATATGTTACCCCAGCCTGATATGGCCTTTTGGCAACACCGCAGCCAATTGAGCCTACCATCCTAGTGAGAATGATAGTCATCAGTTTATTGAATGGAGGATTATTACAAGTCATATACAGATTAAATATTTTGCTGATAAGGGTTCCATTTGTGCCAATTAGCCAACAAGACCCTCATAATCGGAAAAAATAAGCTCCTTTCAAAAACGAGTTACGCCTTGTGTGGTGACTTGTGACCTATGACTACCGCGATTATTATTTACTTTTCAAGTAAAATTGCGAAAAACAAACAGATTGCTGACATTTTGAAATGTGGGTGCGGCCGAACTTAGCACGATTGTATGCACTACCAGCTATGTCACAGAAAAATAATATTTTAAGACTTTACGCAATACTCGATATGACCTCACTTCACTAGAACTAACGAGGATTAAAAAGATGGTTTAAATCCTTTTTCGTACCACCGTATGAGCTTGATGCCTTTGCTTTTCCGACAAAAAATATTAATCTAGGAATTTGCCGCTTTTTTGTTTTCTTCAAATCATGGAGCAAACAACCGGGTTGATTGCTTCATGCTTAAAATATCTAAACGTTAAGTTTTTTTTTTTTTTTATACCTAAAATAAGTTAATGTTCTAAAAATACGTCTACTTAATAAATGCTTATCTCATATTATTATTGTGTTATTTTTTTCGCAAATGGTACGAAAAGTAGAGTATTTTCCTCGGTGATAAAGCTGTCTTAGTCTTGGTTGAAATTAAATCCCTCGCTACACTCAGGACTCGTCTTAAATCCCTCGCTTCGCTCGTGATTTAAGTTTTTAACACCCTCGTTACGCTCGGGAGTATACCTCGTGTCCTTCGTTACGCTCGCGATTTAAATCGTCACTCGCGACAGAAGACACTGCTTTATCCCCTTGGTTAATAATTTACTATTACATCGTCAACTTAGAAGTCACAAAGGAAGAAAAAAAAAATAATTACAGGGGGGGGGGGGGGGGGTTTAGCTTATAATGAGAACTTTAAATAAAAGAAACTTTTAGATTAGCTATAATTATTTGAACGAATAATAACATCTCGTCGAGTCGTAAATATGATTACCTACAGTAAGACTGGCATTTGCCCCTAACGTGAAAATTCTAGATAAGTTTCTTACTCTAAATCTATTCTATACTAACACTAGCTGCCCCGACAAACCTCGTTCTGTCTCTCCGCCTCTGACTTACTGAAAATACACACAAAATTCATAAGAATCAGTCAAGCCGTTTCGAAGGAGTTTAGTTACAAACACTGTGACACAAGAATTTTTAACCTGAAGAGATTGCTTCTTTATTTCTGTTGAGTAACTCTGGAATAACTATGTAGATTTTCGATAGCCCACAGACAAGTACTACTACTTTGACAGTTCTCAAGCATTGGGTTATTACTACTACCAGGTAGGCTAGTTTTGAATTCGATAGCCCAATCGCTAACTACGACCCTACCTTAGGACGATTAGCACTTTAACCTTCAAGTGCTTGGCTTCCGTCCGTACGCCACTGCACGGATCCAGTAGAATATCAGTGCCAGGAACATTTGCCTGCAATATGCTGGACTCCCATTTGGTGCAGTCTTGAGACGCACACCGCACACTGTGTATTTCTTTTGTATTTTGTGCTGGCCTATATCATTTCTGTGTGTGTTCTAAATAAACGTTCTATCTATCTATCAAATTTTAAGTAATGCAGCATTGATTAACGCTGGATATTAATAATCTATCTCGGTTGCTATCTTGATCCCGATCTTTGTCTGTAACCAATCAACGACCGAATTCGCCTATCCGAGTCTTAAAGATGTCCAATCAGAAGCAGCCGTCAAAAACAAAGGATCGGGATTTGGATTGAGATAGAATATTAATATCGGACGTAAGTATATTTGCCCGCGAATGTGCGAAACCATTTACCTACAAACACGATAATAGGCAATCATCAAGACATAATCGGGCATTGTTTACCATCAGATTATGACTCACTCGTCAGTCGGAAACCGGTTCTGTTATGTATTTTTTATTGTCCATTACTAAGGTATGTAAGCTCGTACTTATGTGTTATTTTAATGGCGGCAGACAATATTGTGGATTTTCTTGCTTTTATTTGGTCATTTTTTTATGAAACTCTATGTTTTATGGTGTAGAGATAAATAATAGAGTATTCTATTCTATGTCCTAAAAATCTTCTACTTTTTTATACTGAGCAAATAAAGTAAAGAAAATAATTGAACATATAGACTGCAGTCTGCCTTGTTGGTCTAGTAGTGCATGCGCTATTGCCAGATTCCTGGTTCGAGCCCAGGGTCCGGCAATGTGTTTTTGAGTATGTTTATCTATAATTTCGCAGCAGCACCCTGGAGTCTTCTATACATATAATAAGACTGTAAAAAAACTGTGTCTGTACATTGAATATATTTAAAAAATAATAATTGAGGGGGGTTTAGAAACAGTAATAGAGCACGAATCCAAAAAAAAAAGTCTGTCTGTTTGTCTGTTATCTATTTAGATAATAAGACTGTAAAAAAACTGTGTCTGTACATTGAATATATTTAAAAAATAATAATTGAGGGGGGTTTAGAAACAGTAATAGAGCACGAATCCAAAAAAAAAAGTATGTCTGTTTGTCTGTTTGTCTGTTTGTCTGTTTGTTTGCACACGCTAATCTTCGGAATTACTTGACGGATTTGAATGATTTTTTTTTTGTTGTATAGATATTAAGTCTGGTCAACACATAGGCTATAATTTATCTTGGAAACTGGAACACCTGATGCAGAACCGCAACAGACCAGCTAAACTATAGGAGATACAAAAATGGTACCATAGCAAAAATTGTTCCACGTGATGAGCATTTTCTGCTGAGAGAATAAATTTGAAGATCCGGAACACCTGATGCAGAACCGCAACAGACCATCTAAACTATAGGAGATACAAAAATGGTACCATAGCAAAAATTGTTCCACGTTGTGAGCATTTTCTGCTGAGAGAATAAATTTGAAGATCCGGAACACCTGATGTGGAACTTCAAGAGCCCAGCTACACTATAACATATATTGGAATGACGTCTTAGCAAGAGTTGTTCAGCCTTATAAGCACTCGCTGTTGACGTATAAAAATCGAAGATCTGGAACACCTGTTGTGGAACTCCAAGAGCCCAGCTACACCATACCTAACTCAAATAGGAATGACGTCTTAGCAAAAGTTGTTCGGTCTGATAGGCATTTCCTGTTGACTTATAAAAATCTAAGATCATTCAAGAAACATTTGATATAGAAATTAAAACTATCACTAATTTCATTGCATAATTATAAAATAACATGAGTAGGAGGTACTACGCGGTGAAGGCGGGAACAGTTCAGGACTGATTTTCGATGACGATGGTATATCGTTGAAAATTAGACTCTACTGGCTAAAACTCCCATTTTTTTATCGTACGCCTTCGGGCTTATGTTATTTGAGTGTTTAATTTCCTTTTCCATTTATCTTCGTTACACGGTAGCTTACCCGGTAACGCAGGGGAGCAGCCACTTAGATTTTAATTGATCAGGTATCATCACAATAAAACTATAACCATGCCTAGAAAGAGGTCAAATTTTTCCCAATGTTCCAAAGGTGCTAAATGATTAAAGACCATAAGATCCCAACAATCTACCGAAGAGCGTTAGGAGAGACTTGATGCTGTTCGAGAACATAAGGCTGCAACTCGCTCCGTGGAAACTTCTTGGGATCGCGAAGCACGCCTGCATTCTCAGCGTATTTACGCATCTACATCCAGGTCTCTAGAGACCAGTGAAGAATATGTGCGCGACTGACCGCTGAACGTGAACATCATGCACTGTCTCGCGAGTTGGAGACGTTCACGGAAAAAGCATGACGCTTGAGTTTTCAGCGTATATACGCATCGACTCTAGAGATAAGTGGGGGAAGGAGATGCGCGACTGACCGCTGATCGTGAACGTCACGCAACATATTATAGGCTATAATTTATTTTGGAAAATGGAACACCTAAAGTAAAAGAGATATAAAAATGGTGCCATTGCAAAAACTATTCCACGTGAAGAGTGTTTTCTGCTGTGAGACTAAATTTGAAGATCTGGAGCACCTGTAGTGGAACTCCAAAGCCCAGCGACAATGTAACATATATTTATAGAAATGGCGTCTTAGCAATAGTTGTTAAGTCTGATGGCATTTCCTGTTGACCAACAAAAATAAAAAATCTGGAACGTCTTGAATCGTCTCGCGCATCTCATTGTTTTTCCGTCCCCGGGCTTTTAGAAATCGATATCAGACGTTTCAGATCTTCGATTTTGACGACCCCGTTGTCGCTGGCATAAGCAACAGGATCCGCGTACGAAGTCGCGGGCAGAAGCTAGTAATTAATATGTAAGTACGTAAATACTGATTAAAGCTTGAAATTGGATTGACTTCTGAGATCCATAAGGTCTTCGGGACCGCAGACCACAAAGTCCACGGGTTTCTATGAATCTCTAAAAAATGAGCTTAGAATCAATTTCATAAAGATTCATAGACATGGATTCACCCGTGCCTTTTGCGGTCTGCGGCCTATCTCGATCTTGTAACTTGAGAAAGAGATCAGGTTTCTACCGATTACAACCGAACCGAATGGAAGTGGAAACTTGCAGCACCTATGACTCAACAGTTCTAGAAGATCAGGTGCAAGACACCAAGGTTAGCGAAGCGTTGACCAGAACTGCATAAAGATTCATTACATTATAGACTCGGTTCACCATCGTGGGAGTTGGTTTGCGACCTACACCACTTGCGTTACAATTTAAACTTGATACCACAGAGATTTACCATACTCAAAGTCAAAGTCAAACCATTTATTTCAATTAGGCCCCTTTAGACTTTTGAACGTCGAATAAAAATTAACTTTAATAAATGATTCTAGTTGCCCCTTCCAAAACGTAGATTTGTATGGAGAAGAATGGGCAAGAAACTCCATACTTACTTAGGTACTCTTTTAAAATAGATTTTACAAAACCTTGTGTACGTTAATAAGATTATATGTGAGGACGATGCACCTAGAATAAAAGTACTAGGTATACTAAGAGAGAAAATGCGAAGAAATGTCATAGAAAGGCTGTGACCCAATGTCTCAGTAGTGTAGTAGTAATGTCTCAGCCCGCTGAGAGCGTACTAGACTGGACTAATCGACTTGTGTCCACTAGGACACAAAGTCGGATCGGATGAAAATGTTGTCCGTGATGTCTCGTCTACAGCTAGTATTGAATGTCTTTGCTTGATACTTTTATTAATTGCCTTCGTAATATACGTTATTGCTAAAGAGAAGGAACTATTTTGAAATTCAGCTAAGTTATGTAGTTCTGTGTCAAGCTACGCCTTGGTCAAATGCGTTTACGGTGAGACTTTAGCAAAATTTTCTCTGCTAACTCTCAAATCCCAGCAACAGCGTGAATCTAACCCGAGTGGTACTGGTATCTATTTATAAAGGTAATAAACTAATAAGTTTGCTAGCGGCCATGCCGATGAGTCGGAAGCCGTATGACTCACCCGCAGCCACGACGCTTCATACAAAAACCTCTCGCTCCGAGCCTTTGACTTCTGGCGGCAAAAACTAGTCGTTTCTTACTTCTAATGGTACACGTGGATAAATGAGAGTTTTTTTACCGACCGATGAGGTACTTTCAGTAAGATTCTTAATGTTACTGGCATTTGAAATCGCCACAGGTCTGTCTTATGATGTTATAAATATCAGGGTTCGACTGCCTCGACGGTCTAGTGATAGTCAATAGATTCTAGTGTGTTGCAGGCACTACCGGAGCTATCAGATTTTGCTATTTGGAATTTCTCAGTAGCATACCGCGGCTTGGATTTGTGTTCAAGTTTAAGTATCTACCTCGTATATCAATTAATAATGCTTAGAGGCAAGCACTTAAGCTTCCCCGAACTATAAAATTTTCCCAATTAACCATGAATCTAATTCTGTTTGTAATAAAGTTTAAAAGCTATCAAATAAATTTGGTATATTGGGGTAGATTGATGTGCTGGCCTCTGTACAGTACATATATGTATAGGTGGTTTATAGGTAAAACAGTTTCGGTAGGTAACAATATCACAACAAAACAAACAAAAAAATAACTGGCGTAATTTAGATGCACGATAAGTACACATCTGCAAACCCTTTGAGGAACAGAGGTTTGAGGTTGTCTTAATTATCAGGCTCAAGGGTATGTTTTAGAACACCTCTTAAAAAACTAGGTTTTGTAAAACAAAGGCTTTATTTAGGCAGACCCTTGTTGAAATACAGTCCCATTTCAACTACAATCCGACTGCTTTGCTGTTTGAATGCAAACGGCATTTGTCAGTTTTATTGCATACTTGCAAACTGCAAATTTACAGTGAAGATGCAGTTCGTCTTTTAGAGCCTTAGTTGAAAAAGTCTAAAAAAGTTTACGTCCTGAAATTATAAGTTTATCACGTAAACTGTAATTTTCCTCACCTCGGTCCGCGGTGCAGTTATATTGTCCAAGCACGTCAGTTTGAACAACGATAACAGATGATAACAAAATATTTGTAGCAGCAAGATGAGGGCAGTGTCTTCTCTACCTAACCAAACGTATCTTAATGTGTGCAATTAGCTCAAATTACCTGAAAGCAGCGTTTTGCTAGTACAGTCGTCCACTTGTCGTTGGTTTCACTGACCTTAAGTGCATTCGTTAGAAGAAGAGACTAGCTTATACTGCTTTCCCTTATCATTTTGATTTACACTTATTTCCATGGCGTGGCTAAAATTTTAAGTTTTTTCATTCAGTTTTGGCCATTATATGTATATTTAACATACGTAGGTATAGCTTTTCATTAACGTTTACAAATGCAGTCTGTAGTCTGTACATAATGTATTTATTCAGGTAACACAATTTATTTAAAAAGAAGTTATTTGACCTCTTTCTTATAGCGTGTGTCACCTTAACACACTGTTTTATTTACATTTATACGAGAACATTTTATAGTTTTGATAGGTATTTCTTTGTTTTAATTTTGTCTTTTATTAAACATTATCTTTAACTTATTGTTACTGCTGCATGCGTAGCATGAACACATTGAACACCGAAGAAACGGCCTTTGTCTACAGACGAATCGGCAAAGTGACAGATTATATAGACAGGAACCTCAATCTGTCAAATTTCTTTCAATACACCTGCCTGCTTAGCATTAACACTTAATTTCTTTTCTTCCGAGACACGACAAAGACCGTTTCTTCGGTGATCATGCTACGCGTGCTGTTGATCCGTTTAATTAAAGTAAGTAAATACATGTAAATAGAATAGGTACCTACTCTATCTTGAACAGCAAATTGGGTGGGCCCACTCTTCCATCATCTGCCTAGCCTTTTCCCAACTTTGTTGGGGTCGGCTTCCAGTCCAGTATGACGGGTTGTAAGCAAAATACCAGTAATTTACATGGAGCGACTGCCTGTCTGACCTTCACAACAATCACAACCCAGTAACTGGGTAACACGATAGGTACCCTTGGTTTACCAGGTCGTCAGAATTTCGGACTTCTGATTACCCGTAACAACTGTCAAAGATCTACAAATGACCTGGCTGGAAATGGCTTATCCTGCTTTACGAGGCACGAAAAAGTCTTAATATGGTCACCCACCCACGGACCAATCTCGCTAACCGTAGCTTAACCCCACCCACCCTTTATAGACTGTTATTTCGCATGTTAATGAAATTGCCATTATTCAATTGCCATCATCATTTCACCTCTCATCTCACATTCCAAGCCCCACACTTGCTAGGTCCTCAAACACGTACCGCATACATTGAACCACTAAGTTTATGTTAATAGTATAACAGGTGTTGTTCAATGTCGCGTCACCTACATATCTGCCTACGCCTGCGCAGGCGCATACCAACTGTATGCAACTTAATACTCAATACTCAAATCTTTATTGCATTCCATATGTATTACATAGATGGTGTTATCAAAATAATACCTCGATACCTCGATTGAACCTTGTCGCGAGCAGACGTGCTCATGAGCAATATTTAATTGACATACATTAATAATAGTGACCTCGTTTAGTGCATTAGTGTTGTAATGCATCTTTTATTTTGCTAGTAGTTAAGTAATTATAATGGACACAGTGATTTAAGTTAACACATAATGGAAATCAGCCCCTCTAATACAAGAGGAACAGTGCAGTCATCAGCCTCACCGACGAAGAGAACACAAAGCCCAGACGATGACATTGTACCAACACCAGAGATCCAGAAATGGATGTCTGCTATTGACCTACAATTAAATGAAGTTTGCTCTATAGCCGCGGAAGGCAAACTGAACTCTGAGCAGAAACTGAAAATATCAAACTTGTGCCGTAAAATTGGATCCAACACTTCACAAATGGCAGTTGTATACCAGTCCCTAAAGTCGAAGGCTATTCAAGCCTTCAATATGGTTGAAGACCTCCGAGAAAAACGCGACCTAACGGAACACATCTCTGAATTGAAACAAACGATAAAGGACTCTGGTTCGGCGGGAAGCGTTTCTTTTGCTGATATGGTGAAGAAGGGCTCGAATTTTGTTCGTCCTGGTAATTTTAGCTCTTTAGTCATTTATCCTAATGATCAATTGAAAACAAGTGAAGAAACGAAAGACCTTGTTCAAAAGATCATACGCCCGGAAGAAATTAAGCTACACGTACGTGGTGTTCGCAAGACCAAAAACGGAGGAGTTATAATCAGTACAGAGACCAAACACGATACTGATAAACTTAAACGTGCAGTCCAGCTCTCTACATCTGGTCTCACCGCCGACGAACCCAATAAGCGCAATCCTCGAATTGTTGTTATAGGAGTGCCAAATAATATGAGTGAAAATGAGGTTTTCAGGTGCATCTTCGAACAGAATTTAGCCGACAAGTTACCAGCTTAAACCATGGGATCCTTTTTGACCTCCATCAAACTGAGCCACAAATCTGGAAAGAAGGACTCCTCAACCTGCAACTACATAATTGAAGTTCCAGCCCATATACGCAAACCCATCATTTCTCAAGCAAGGCTTTTTATAAATTGGACATCTTGTCCTGTCAGGGACTTTACCTTGGTAACCAGATGTTATAAATGCCAACAATATGGTCATGCAGCTAAAACATGCAGAGAAGTCAATTCAACGTGTGGTCATTGTGGTGAAGCTGGACACTCGCTGTCTGTGTGCGAGAAAAAAGCTGACACACCGAAATGTGCAACTTGCTCACGTTTTAAAAAGCCCAACAATCATAAAACGGGAGACTCTGAGTGCCCTGCTAGGAAAATGGCAGAATATAGATATATAAACTCCATTGACTATGAGGGCGTGTAGGACGTCACGCTCAAGCCCAGACTTCCGTGTTTAACGCCAGTTGCTGATTCAACATGAACATTGCACTTCGCTGGCCTACAAGCTCCGATTTTGTTGATTTCTAATTATTTAGTCACTAGCTGCAAAAATAACGTTCAATTACTACCTATCTATACCCGTTTATACGACGTTTGACTTTTATTTATTTTTATTTCTGCTGATGCGCGAAAACACAGCTGTCTTAAGTAGAGCAAGGTAAAAATAAACAAACATGTTGCTTTAGTTTTTAAAATAGTTTTTAAGTTTTGAATAATATCATCTATTGTTATCATCTTTTATTTTAAATATTGTTAATAATTCTTTGTACTACAATTACCAACGTTAATGAGCTCCTGTCGCTTGTGATACAGGTTTATCTAACCTAGTACAGGCATCTAACATTTAAATACCTTTGTTAATTATTTTTAAGACTTTTGTATTTTATTTTACCAATTTTACTTTTGAATAAATATTATTATTATTGCTTAGTATACATTTTTGTATCTCGGCTTATATGTGCCGGTTTTTTAGGATAACACGGGCCGAAGCCAAGTGCTAACCCAGAAGTACTAACCTAAGTGATAGATGATAATATATGGGGTGATGGTGTATTATGACTTTGCGTTGCGTTAGTGTGATCGTGTACTTGTGTGACTGGTGATAGATATGTGTGTCTTCTTGAGCTGCATGGGGTTTGTGAATGTGATATTTCTGTGTCATTGTCGTTTTGCAAGAATTTTCTGACAATTCTGCAGGTGTTCAGAATAGCAGCTTTCTGTAGAGTATGGTAGGTGGAAGGAGCCAAGTCCACAGTCTTCAAAGATTGGTGTAGTTGTTTGGGAATGACACCCGTAGTTGAAAGCACTACAGGAACAATGTCAACGCTACCTAATCGCCACATTCGGCTGATTTCGATTTTTAAATCTGTATATTTTGTTAATTTTTCTGCTATAGTGTTTTGTAGGTTATGTGTATTTGGTACTGCTATATCAATAATTTTTGCGGTTTTATTAATTTTATCGAGTAAAGTTATGTCTGGTCTATTGTAGTGTGTTGTTCTGTCTGTGAGGATAGCTCTATCAAAGTATAGCTTGTGTGTTGCGTTTTCGAGAACCGTTTCAGGATTATATTTGTAGTAAGGTACTGGAGTCGTGGTAATTAATTGGTATTTTATAGCAAGTTTTTGGTGAATTATGTTAGCCACTTGGTCGTGCCTATGTTTGTAGTCGGTCTGAACTATTGCTTTACACGCTCCAGTTATGTGCTGAATTGTTTCGGGTGAGCTATGACATCGCCTGCAAATATCTGATGAAAGGGGGGCTCGCATGATATGCTTTTGGTAATTACGGGTTACTACTACCTGGTCTTGGATTGCAGTCATAAACCCTTCAGTCTCAGGGAATAAATCTCCTCTCCTAAGCCATTCGTTCGACGCTAACTTGTCGACGTTTGGTTGGCACAGGTCTTGGCGATGTCTTCCATGAAGTGTCTTCCGGGTCCATTCCAGTATTTTTGTTTGTTTGTCAGTCTGTTTTTCATTACCTTGAGTAGTTTTATCAAACATGTTTAGTGGGGTTAGATTTCGGTCATTTTGAACTACTGCTTTGTGTAGGGTAGAGTAGAGATGTTGCTTTTTGTGTTAAAATACTTTCTAAGGGTACTAATTTGTTTATTGTGTAGGTTTGTAATGTCTATTATACCGCGTCCTCCTTCTTTCCTTGGTAATGTTAGCCGTTGTACGCAAGACCTAGGGTGGTGCTTTCGGTGTTTGGTCAAAGTAGTATTAATGGTGCGTTGTAGATTTTTTAGTTCAGTCTTTGTCCAGGTTATAATACCGAAGGAATATGTAAGAACAGGAATTGCGTAGCTATTAATTGCTTTGACAGTATGTTTGGAGTGTAGCTGGGTATTGAAAATGGAGTTGAGTCTGTGTTTAAATTGTTGTAAAAGTTTATTTTTTATTGTTTTATGTTTGATTTGCTTAGCCTGAATATATCCTAAATATTTGTATGTTTCATTTTCATTCAAGCAATCTATGTTTTCTCCTGTTTGCGTGGTATATGAGTGTTCAAATGTTTGGCCAGCCCTAACTGAATTGATTTTACACTTATCGATTCCAAATTCCATTCTTATGTCCCTCGAAAATTTATCTGTGGCGTTTGCAAGTTCATTTAAGTCCTCTGATGAAGACGCATATAATTTTATATCATCCATATAAAGTAGGTGGTTAATGTTGCAACTCAGTCTGTGAATCTGTACGTTATCTGTATTGTTATTGTAATGAAGATTATATCCTGGAATTAATGAATTCAATTGGTTTGATAAGGGGTTTAACGCAAGGCAAAACCATAGTGGGCTAAGTGAATCACCTTGGAATATGCCTCGTTGAATTTTAATGGGATCTGTTTCCACATTTCCTGTAGGTGTTGTAAGATGTAAGCGTGTTGTCCATTGTGTCATAGTGTTATTTAAAAACGCAATGATTTTAGGGTTTATCTTATAGATTTTTAAAATGTCTAGTAACCATGTGTGTGGTACAGAATCATATGCTTTTTTATAATCTATATACATAGTGTATAGATCTTTTTTCTGTCTTTGAACCTGTTTGAGTATTACTGAGTCTATTGTCAGCTGTTCCTTACAGCCCTGACTAAATTTTCGACAGCCCTTTTGTTCTTCAGAAAGTATTGAATTAGAATCAAGATGTTTGTAAATGGTTTCGGTAATGCATGAAGTTAATATTTTGTATACTGTTTGTAGACACGTTATTGGCCTGTACTTTGCTGGGTTGGCGGCGTCGTTGCTGTCTTTTGGTATCATATACGTAATCCCTTCCGCTATATATGCAGGCATCATTGTTGGATTTTTGATGAAGGTGTTGATGTAATTATATAAATAAGGGTGAATGAGTGTAAATTTTTTATACCAGAAGTTGTGGATGTAGTCAGACCCGGGTGCTTTCCAATTGTGTAATTTCTGAAGGACGTCGTGAAAGATATCTATTTGTACATATTCGAATGCCATTTGCTCAATGTGTAAATGGTTTTCTGTTTCTAGTTTGATCCAGTCAGCTTCCGCGTTATGACATATTGGCCTCTCCCAAATATTTGTCCAAAATTGTTTAAGTTCGTCTATCGATGGTAAACTATTATTGATGTTATTTTCGTTATTACTTGATCCTAATTGGTTTGTGGTAGAAAATTTTAGTGTTCGATAAAACTGCTTTTCGTTATTTCTAAACTTATTATTCTGAATTTTGCGAAGTGTGCAATTATTATACCTGTTTAATCTACTACTAGTAAGAGTGAGTTTCTGTTTGAGTGTGTCTAAGAAGTGTGTCAGTTGTGAGTTAGGTTCTTCATGAGTTGTATGTATTCTATAGTTTTCTAGTATTGTGTTTACCTCTTGAACAAGCCTCCAACCCCTGTTTCCTTGCATGTACGCGGTTAGTCTCCCGATTTTAGTTCTTAAATCTTTAACTTTTAGTTCTAGTCTTTTCTGCCATTTAGGTTTGTGATTATTCTGATTTATATAACCTATATTCTCTGATGTTATCAATGAAAGTTTACTTCCATTTGTTTTGGCGGCTGTCCAAGCAGCACTGTATATTATTGTTTGAAGGGTAGCGAAATCTGTATCTCCATTGGTGTATTTTGGCAGGATAATATTATTAATGTAACCTACTATTTGCGCTAACTTTTTAGAAGTTTTTTGTTTGGGTATGTACTTTCTTTTTGTGGGATGAATGTTTGTGAAATATTGCAGTGCATCTGAGAATGTTTCGTCTATTTCTTGATTTCTATCTAGACTTACTTCAAGGATCGTGACATTATGTTCCGTGTTTGTATTGGTATGTGTCAGGGCTTCGAAATCAATACTATTTAAGTAATTGGGTTCACCTACTACTTCTGCTTCTTGAGTATGTGATTCAGTTATGTTTTCACTTTCTGTGTTATTGCTTCTGAGTGTTTGTGTTAGTGTATTTTCTGTAGTTGTCCATGAATTGCGATTTCGTGAGTGTATACAAGGATTCAGTTGGTTAAGTGTGTTCTCTGCATTCGTTTTTAAATCTTGTAGTCGCGTGTCTGATATCATTTTATTATTTAAAATTACTCTTTTTTGATCTGATATTCTCTGTTCGGATAAATGTAAAAACTGAGGCCAGGATTCAATGAACATATCTTTGAGATTTTTTCTCCAGATAGTCATATCAGTTTCCATTTTTGTAACTATGAAATAGCATTCAATTAATGATTCATTCATTTCGTTTGACCATTTCATTCGTCGTTTTGGTTCTAACTGTAATTGTGTATTTTGATCTGTATGTAACTGTGATGTTATCTGATTATGAGTGTTTAAGTTACTGTTTTGAGTTTGTAGGTTTTCACTTACTTCTAATCTAATTCTCTCAAGTACCATCGTCGAAAGTAATTTTTTGTGAACTATTGCCCTACGTTGATCTCCGACTCTTTGTTTACAGACATTCATTTGCGGAAATCTGTTAATGAATTGTTGGTGTAGTGATGTGAGATATGAACTTGTGTCAGCTTCTAGCTTAGTGATGATTAAATACGTACGCCAAATGAATTGGTTCATGTCTTCACTCCATTTTTTACGCGTATTAGTTGTGACAGCAGCGGGTGACGGGTTTTTGGCAATAATAGCCTCCGAAACAACGTCTACTGACATTGTTGATATTGTTGATGATGACCGTGATGAGCGTGATAAATATGATGGAGGTGATGATACTAATGATGAAAAAATGGACCTCGGAGAGGATGATGATGAAACCGATGATGTTACATCATCAGATGACGGCTTAGTTGCCTGAATTTGTTTTTTTGCTTTTGATCTTGTTATCATAATTATTCCCACGAGTAGCTAGGGACAAACAGGGTCAACCACAGCAGAGCCCTGCGTTCACTGTGGTAAGGGTGAATAAAACTGGAGGTCCCCTATTATCCAGAATTATTATTATTATTATAATAGACATCAATATGGACCCTGTCGGGCACAACAACATTAATATTAATATTAATATTTGCAGTGCCAGTTGTGTGTAGTGTTTGAAATTGAATCAAACTATTCTACTACTGACTATTTCTTTGACGCGTGAGCACTTTATTTGTTATTGTTCATTTACACTTTATTTTTTGTTTTTGTCTTCTCTTGATGAGCAACTTTTTTTTTGTAATTTCTTGATGTTGGGATGTAATGCTGTCAACTGTCAACGTTAAAATTCAAATTGTGTATAGGTACATTATGTTTATAAGTGGAAACTTGTAATTGGCCACCTTCTATTTATTGTTTTTGTTAATTCAAATGTAATAGCTGTAAGTTTCCTTACAATTAATAAAATAAAATAAAATATAATAGTGAATATGGAGGGTTGTGTGGCTTAAAATCACCTTTTAATCCTTACAAAGGCAGGATGTGAGGTACCGTAGAAATGGGTTTGTTGACGAAAGAATCGACAATGTGACAAATTGTAGAAACATTTCTGCAGATTAATGAAGAAATAAGGCTCGTGAAGAAATAATTGTAAACTATTGTCAACTGTAGAATCAACATATTTCTTTTTTGTATTCTTGACATTGTCGTGCTCCAAACCAAAGATAAATCTTTCTACAATCTGTTGCTTTGACGATTCTTCTCTAAACAAAATCCGTTTTTTGCGGTGATCATGCTACGCGTGCTGAACTTTGTGGCAAAACTGAATCAAACAGCAGTGCTATTATGTGAAAATCACCCCTAAAAATGTAGGTGGAACGAAGCCGAATGGGGTATTTGACAAAATTTTAAATTTTAGACCGTCTTCTAGATTACAAGAAAATATTCGACACGTATTTTTTTCTTTTTCAATTTGTTGGAAAACTCCATAAGTAGATTAAGCGCAGTAAAGTTGAGGAGATGGAGCTTGTAACGTCAGCGTATGCTGTCCATTGAAGCAAAATATAACTTTATTATTAAACCAACTTTTTATTGTACCTACTTCATCTCTTGTACCTATGCGGTGCATGAAACATACAAGATTGAGTCAAAGGTGGTTGCTTACGTAACTTAGTTAGCAGAAAACTTGCTAATTGAATGTCTAGGCAAACTGAGACAAACGGATCACATTCATTGCCACCACACACACACATGCGCATTTTACTGTATTTACATACTTAGATCTTGAGCTAGTGCACTGAAAAACGTTGTACCTCATCAATGAAAGTCAAGTACAGACGGCAGCACATCAAGTTACTCCAACGTGTCAAATTTTCCCAATTGAATATGAACCTTATTCTGTTTGACATAAAGTTGAAAAACGATCAAAGAAATTTGACACATTGGGGTAACTTGACGTGCTGGCGTCTGTACATAATTATGCGTATTTCCATTATTATCCAGCAAAATTTATTTTATTACGTTTTTCGCTATTTATAGCTCAGTATTACCGTACAAGTTAACTAATGAATAAATTTTTGACTACTTACATGATAGTCGAAAAGTTATTCGCGATCATAGCCATAAGTAAGTATTTACAGAAGTAGCTACAATTATTTAAATTCACAGTTCAAGTTAGAATTGGTCGATACAAGAAATAAATGACTAAATATTAATGTCTAACGATTTTATGATCGAATACCTACCACCTGCTGAAATCTCTCATCTGGACATAAATTGTTTTGGTTAACCTGAAAGTATAGACTATAGACTCCAGACCTAGGATTGTCAAGGAAAACTAGACTCAATAGAGCCAACTCCTTGTACCAACGGCTATACCTGGGGCTCGAGTCTGCTATTGCAATCGTGTCTCAATGACCGTTCATTGATCGAATATTTGACAACTTTGACAGTTTTTGTATGGGAAATGTGTCATAAGTTTGACGTTAAACGTCAAAAATCGATCATTGACCGATCATTGAGACACGATTGCAATAGCAGACTCGACCCCCTGGTTTACGAGGCACGAGGATCTTGATATTAAGTAAGTATGGAATGTCACCCATTCATAGATGTCCTCGACAAGGGTAGTTTAACCTTCGCGGCTCTCATCATTTAGCAAAACGGCCTCATTTTATTGATCTTGTAAATTCTTGTATGTTTGTGAATTGTGAAAGGTAGGTAAGTACTTAATCTCCGAAAAGCGAAAATGGTGATCCGATCATCAAAATTCTTTCTTGTCGCGTGCGTAAGTGCTATTTTCCGACTTCCAGAAGCTAGCCGATAATAACTGTAGATCCACCGATGCTATGACTCCTCAAGGCCGTTACTCATACCGCATGCCCGCAGGATATGAGTATTTACGCAAACATCTCACGTTCCATCGTCTTATCCTTGCATGGTCTGCAATGCTTCATATGAATATTCGTTGCATTCGATTTAATTAAGTAATAGAAACTTTTTATTGAATAGGGTCATGTGATAGGCCCATTGTTACGTTACGGGTTTGAAGATAGTAAGTATGAAATTAAAAAAACGTTTTTACAAAAAAAACAACCGAAAAAGTTTTTATTTTGTAATTTTTAGTTTCTTTGTATGTTAAGAAAGTCTTTGAAATTGGATAACAATTGCTAAAGAAGTTCTATCTCTAAACATTAATCTGCACATCTCTGCCGGCCCCTTTTAAAATAGAATGGTGTAATGTTATGTTGTAGAAATACAAAAGCACAGCATAGACATCTGACTATAGCAATCGCGAATAATTTGCTGTTATGCGTTGAAGAGTTCCGTTGCCTGTCTTCTTCTTCAGTTTTGCACCAAATGATACTTTCTAAATGAAAATGCTTGATTTGTTACTAAAAATGTTGAAATCGGTGCATGTGTGCCTATATTTTTTGAGGAGTTCCCTCAATTCCTAGAAGATCCCTCATCAGGTATGAGTTTTGATACAAATGGGACCAATCTGTAAGTATACCCTATCAAACAAAAAAAGAATTTTGAAAATCGGTCCATAAATGACGGAGTACTGAGGTAACAAACCCTAAAAAAAAAAAAAAAAATATACAACCGAATTGAGAACCTCCTCCTTTTTTTGAAGTCGGTTAAAAAAGATAAAGATACCGGGCTGGTATCCGCAACTCCACGTCAAGGCGCATATTTTGCGTATGGGCTATAGTCTACCACGCGGGCCCAGTGCGAATTGGTAGATGTCACAATCATGTCTTCGAATTTTTCGGTTCTAGGACATGCCGGTTTCCTCACGATGTTTTTCTTCACCCGTTAAAAGTATAAAATTATTCATATTGTAAACATGTTTGAAGCTACATTTTCTTTCTTTATTTAAAATATCTATGATGATATCGATAAGTGCGTCATCCGACACTTGTCCCTGAAGGCGAATGGAGAACCAGCGTCATACAGCATCTCAGCATCTGATGCCTTGTCACGTTCAAACACATTCTATTGTTTAGAAAAATAAATTTTTACTTTTTCTCATTCTCGATTTCCTCCATTTCAACTTTAATTCCATACAACATAGTAATTACACACAGTGATGCTGGCTTGTAATTTAAAACTAGATGTGGACTGAAATAATATAGAGAAACTAGGTTTTTAAAGATTCGTATCTTATCAGACACTTTTGTTTGACTAGCATACATCCTATGCAAATTACTTACCGGTCATTCAACTTGCATTATAAAGTGTATTTTTAACTGTGTTGTTGACACGGAATCAGGAATCATTTAAATGGGTGTCGCGTAGTGTTAGTGTAAACTGTAGTGCTGTTCTGCAAAAATCTTCTCTTCAGAATGTAGGTGAAGTGAAGACGAAATGAGATATCATCCCATAGTAGAGACGCCAGCACACCAAGTTACCCAATGTGTCAAATTTTCCCAATTGAATATGAACCTTATTCTGTTTAACATAAAGTTAAAAAACGATAAAAGACGTTTGACACATTGGGGTAACTTGACGTGCTGGCGTCTGTACATATGGGTGCGGAGCTGCAGATTCAGTCATTTTTTTTTCAATTAGGCCATTTTAAAATCACTTTTGAACGTTACAATTCACTTACAATTTAAATAAAATTTAAGTAATGATTCTATAGTTGATTGTCACCTCGCGAAAATTTTCAGCGAGAGTTTTTGTGATACAGAAAAGCACTGCTGCTTCGTCAGTTATGGTAACGTCCTATGTGACAGGGCACCATCAATCGCGTACTAATCCAGATTCCGGGCTGCTGCGGAAAAATTCCAGGAGGAAAAACTCTTATCTGACAATAACCACAGTCTAAAAACATACAGTCGTCCGACGAAGCTGTCTAGACAGGGCAATCGTGCGGGGTGTGAGGGGCGAAACGCGGGAAAGCCGCTCCCGTACTGCGAACAAAACGATGTTCGTAGTGCGGGAGGTATTATTCAAGTCTAACACGTGTAGAAGTTATCGGCATTTTTCCAGAGATCAAAGGCGTCGTCCTACTGTATTAATATTTATACTGTGCTATAACTATGCTTTAATTTTTTGTACAGTTGACTTTCAAAAGGTGTGGTCTGCGCACGTAGGATGTTCATAACTAAGAAACCAAAGAGAAAGTACTAACTTAAACCCTAGATGGATGCTAACATTCTTTCAAAAGTTAACACGAATATATACCTAAGTTGGTTCTTCAAGTGGGTTTGAAATAACAGCTGCAACAGTGGATCGATAAGGTTAAGCTACGGTTGCGAAGGTCAGTCTGTGGATCGATGACCATGCTATTTACGTTGAAACCCCTCCGTGCTTCGGGAAGCACGTTAAGCCGTTGGTCCAGACTTTGATTTGAAGATGTTTATGGGTAGCTAGAACTGCTAGAAGCCAGATTTTTTATTAATCAGTTACCTCTTACTAAGGGTTATCGAGATATCCAGTAACTGGGTTGTGGAGGTCTGATAGACAGTCTCGCCATGTAATCAGGGACGATTTTTTGTTTCTTCCTCTACCAAAGTTGTCATCTCTATAATAAATTAAACAGGTGTTTGTCAATTTATCATCTTCCAAAAATCAAATGCAAGACGATAGTCAGAGACTGGTTACAAAACTTGGACTATAGTTCCACAGAGGACCTACTTACTTGATTTAAACCTTAGGTTGATACACACACTAACAACCACATGCACACACACACGCATACGCACATATACACGCACGGACACACACACACACACACACACACACACACACACACACACACGTACGCATATAGCACACACCCTCTTACTACACAGATTAATTTTAAAGCTAAGAGGCTAATCACTGTTTAGGTATTAGATAGTAAATGAATATCTTGTCTCTCAAAAAATCTTATATACGTTTCTTTAAGTCTTTGTACGCCGCGTCGGTCACACGTTGACCGCGAACAATTGAATTTCTATTGTGTCTGGTAGTTGGCAGTCAACGTGTTAAGTTCCTTTTTATGTAATTCCTGATTTCGTGAGGTGAGGACCTGGTGATCTGTAATACAGGTTTGCACCTATAATAGACACCAGCTCCACACATACCTACACTTGACTGAGATTGATTTATTATTTATTTACCTTGTTATTTGTTATCGTATTAAGTCATGTTTTTGTGGGAGAAATAAAGATATTTTATATATATATTATACAGGGTGTCTCATTCAAATGGGTCAGTATGGGAAAGTCTGAAACTATAAGACATACGAAGATCTGTTCTGAGGAACCATGTCATCGATTTTAATAAAAAGAGAAACTGCATTCATACATTTTAAAAAACATCTGTACTCCGTTCGGGAATCGAACCCGGTTATTTTGAAAAAAAAAACCTACACTATTTCTATTTAGATATCGATTGTGTGTGTAGGTCTTAGGCAGTAAATGTCTGTATGAAACATGATGTCAAAAATGAATAAAATGCATTGTTTAATTTACTTTAGTAGGTGCTCGAAGTGACCACCGCCTTTTTTAACCGACTTTCAAAAAAGGAGGAGGTTCTATGTTCGTGTGTATGTATTTTTTTTTTTTTTTTTTATGTATGTTACCTGATTTCTCCCCCATTTGTGGAACGATTTTCAAAATTCTTTTTTTGTTTGAAAGAGTATACTCCTGAGGTGGTCCCATTTTAATTTGGTGAAGATCTGGTGCTGAGCTTCGGAGATATACAACGGAACTCTTCAAAAATAGACGGCAAATCTGTCGTGATTGTTGGAATCGCTTGGATGTTTATTGTTTCTACAACATCATGACGTATTATCACGCCTGTATGCTCTGAGGGGTAAGCAGGTAGGTACAATTTACCTAGATTTCGTCAGTTAGGTATGTTAATTTTAATTTATTAGGGATTAGTGAAAATCATGACATCTATTGTTAACAATTAAGAATATAAAATAAATTCATGGCAAATATTTTTATGGCAAGAACTAAAAATGGAAAAATAAAAAACTTTTTTGCGAAAAATAAAACCGACTTCAAAAAAAACACTAAACGGTGTAAAATAACTGTAAATTCGGAAGTCGGTGGCCCATCATAAGGCCCATGAGTAAGACAAACCCACCAAAGTCACAGACTTCCGAATTTACAGTTATTTTACACCGTTTAGTGTTTTTTTTGAAGTCGGTTTTATTTTTTGCAAAAAAGTTTTTTCAATACAATATTCAACACGTTTAGGTAACGATCTTACAATTGCATTTTGTATCTTCATGTGGTGAATTTGCGTTAAAATTGTCTCTATGGCTACTTTTAGGTCTACAACGGTGTCATAGCTTGTTTTGTACACTTCATCCTTAACGTAACCCCACAAGAAATAGTCCAGAGGCGGTATTGAAAAAGGCGGTGGTCACTTCGAGCACCTACTAAAGTACATTAAAGTATGTGGAAACAATGCATTTTATTCATTTTAGACATCACGTTTCATACAGACATTTACTGCTTAAGACCTACACAATCGATATCTAAATAGAAATAGTGTAGGTTTTATTTTTCAAAATAACCGGGTTCGATTCCCGAACGGAGTACAGATGTTTTTTAAAATGTATGAATGCAGTTTCTCTTTTTATTAAAATCGATGACATGGTTCCTCAGAACAGATCTTCGTATGTCTTATAGTTTCAGACTTTCCCATACTGACCCATTTGAATGAGACAAATGATCGTGCTCATCACACAATTAAACCTTTGTCCTGGGTGGGAATCGAACCCACGACCTCCGGCATAGCAGTCAGGGTCACTAACTACTAGACCAACAGGCCAGTCAAAATGACTGATCCCTGAGAAGAAATTCCGAAAGAAACTCAGGGATAATGTGCTAGCGAATGTGTTAGGGCGGCTAGAACCAAAAATTCGAAAACATGTGACATTTACCAATTCGCACTGGGCCCGCGTGGTAGATTATAGCCCATAAGCAAAATACGCGCTTTGACGTGGAGTTGCGGATACCAGTCCGGTATTTTTAATCTTTTAATCTAAGGGCGGCTCTAATTTTGACTGGTCTGTTGGTCTAGTAGTGGCCCTGACTGCTATACCGGGGACGTGGGTTCAATTCCCACCCAGGACAAAGGTTTAATTGTGTGATGAGCACGATCATTTGTTCTGTGTCGGGGAGTAATTTATCTACAATATGTATGTATTTAGGAATATTTAGTTAGGTATGTTTATCAGTTGTTTAGTACCCATATCATAAGCTCTGCTTAGCAATAGCATGAGACTAAAGTAAAGAAAGAAAATATGTTTATTTGGGACACGCACAGGAATGTAACAGCGTAAAACTAAAACTAAATTTAATATATTAAATGAATAACAATAAAACATGTGCGAGGCCGAAAAGGATATCTCAGCACGATGCCACGATATTTAAAGAAAAATAATAAATACCGCAGCGGGAGACTAGATGGCGTTGTGTGAAAATTTTGGAATATTATATTACTAATGTGGAATACTTGTTATTATAGGCATTTTCTACTAGTCAACCTTTGGGTAAAGCATAGATAAACAGTGTTGGGTGGAATTTTAAAATAAAATAGAATCCTATTAATTTATTTCTCTTGATTGTCTAATAGCTTTCATACAGCGATAAGCCAGGCATTGCGTTTACAATCTGTTTATTTCCTTCATTAAGAGCTGCATAATTATAAGGCAGCAATAACAATTAGGCAGCCATCTCTCTTGATACATTTAATAATTAATTACGCGATCTTTCATTTTAGATTCGCATTGCCGGTAACTTTCTTTTGTCTTTGAGTAGGTGGCAAATTTTATTTTCACTTCGGTCTATTCTTAGTCGAAAAAGTATTTATTCGGCTGATTTTCGGTGATAAAACAAGTCTTACAAATATCTTTTAGTAACTAAAATCTACCATTCAAAAATCTATACTAAGTATGACACTAACATTATTAGTATCTTAAATCTCCTGGAACTATTAGCGTTTCACCAGCGTAGTTTCCGTTCCCGTGGGAATACAGGAATAAAAAGTAGCCTATGTCACCCGGGGATAGTGTAGCTTCCCAACGGTGAAAGAATTTTTCAAATCGGTCCAGTAGTTTTGAAGTTTAATCGTTACATACTATAAATATGTACAAGAAATGACAAGATTTTCCTCTCTTCAAAATCAGAGAGTAGATATCGATGCGAAAGTTTGTAGGTAGGTATGTTTGTTACACTCTGAAACAGAAGTTTCCAATAGCTCAGTGGTGTGACTGCCAAGTGCAAAGTCTTAGGTCTTGAGTTCAAACCCAAGGCACCTCAAACTTTTCGGACTCACGTGCGTATTCTATGATCATCATCAGTCTTGCTTTAAAAACGGTGAAGGAGAACACTGCGAGGAAACCGGCACGCCTTAGAGATATTTCTCAACGGCATGTGAAGCTAGGTCAAAGGACCATAAACTCTGCCACCACACCACACCACACTGTCACACTCACTGTGCCACTGTCTGTCTGTATTGCTGTTCTTTTGTTTTATGTTCTGTGCGTCCAAATAAAATATTTTCTTTCTTTTTATTCTTTCTTTCACACGCTAAGAAGATAAGGTAGGTAGGTATATTTATTATCTAAGACTTAATTGAAAGAGGTTTGAACTGGACTGAAGGACTGAACATAAAACATAACTTAACATAACATCACGCCTGTTACCCGCGAAGGGTTAAGCAGTACTAGTAGTAGGCTACCTTACCACCCACATTTCGCCAATTATGTTTGAGTCCCATGTGATAGGGGGCGAGCCTATCGCCATCCATCGGGCACAAATCCAAACTCCGGGCTGCTACTGAGAAACTCCAGATAAATAACGCTTTGCCCGACCTGGGGATCCAACCCGTGGCCTTATGCTCAGCAGTAGCGCTTGCGACCAACAAGACCAACGTTGCAGTCAGTTGGTGTTAAATAAGTCGAATCTGAATAATGTTAAAAGCGGTTTAACTTCACAAAAGCAAACGATTACAGTAACTCAGCCGGCCGGTCTTAGTTTCAGGGGTAAATGACCTGAATCAATCGTCTGCGTCCATTCGGTATATTTTTTGTTACCTAACATCGCCGCTCGCGCAGGAACTCGAGCGCTAGCGCACCACTAAAGTAAATTTTTAGCGGATTCATTAACTGCAACTACGAATTTGATGCCTTTTGCTTGTAGTTTAATTCCCACCCATTCACAGAGCGATCTCGGTTCCCGTTGCTTAACTTTCAATCGACCTGTGGGATTGTTTTTATTTAGCCACACCACAAGCTTCTCAAAAAACGTAGCGCTTATAAATGTAGTTATTAGAAATTGTTGTAACCTCGTTGGTCCAGCGGTAGCAAGCACTACTGCCGAGCATGAAGGTTTAATTCCCGAGGCAGGTAAAGATTGAATTTTTCCCATCTTTAATTACTTAGTAGCAGCCCGGACTCTGGATTCGTGCCCGTTTTGTCAGTGTGTATACGTGCCCGTTATATTACCAAAGAGTTTTTTTTAAACCTTTCCTCACAAACAATCTTGTCGCACTTATTTTGAATTTTATATTATAACATCGCGCTTGTATCTATTCCCAGAAGGGTTAAACAGATGAGCAGCTGCAGTACACCCACACTTCATCAATTATTATGTTTCAGGCTTAGTAAGTAATAGGGGGCAAGCCCATAGAACGGGCACCAAACTCTGAGATGGGACTGAGAAATTTCAACGGAAACCCCAATAACACGGCCCGCCCTTGGAATTGAGATCCGAGACCTCATGGTCAACAGTAGTGTTAGAGTTAGGCATCGGTCTCGAAGGGAGCGGAGTGGCAGCGGAGGCGTTCGTTTCGTTCCATTGCATAGATCATAGATGGAACGCGCCGCTCCCCACGCCACCGCCGCCGCCGCCCCGCTCCAGCTTACTTCGTGTCCATTTTATTCTCATCTCATTACTCCTTTCATAGCGTAGGATCTAGGCTTATTCAGGGCACTGTTCAATATTATTTGCGCTTGATTTCACTAATTTAATTATTATGCATCTACTTGGTGGATGTGCATTTGCGGGCACTAGCTTAGCTTTTGACTAAGGTCATCTCTCTCACAGCGTGATCGGTGAAATAGCATGCTTTTGAGCGACTCCTACTGGTATGTTGGTCCGGATGGTCCTAATGGCATGCGCATTCTTAAAGGGAAAATTACCCGAAAATATGAAAAAGGATGATTTTCGTTTGTTATTTCTTTTACCATTTCGTTGACTCACACACTTGTGCCGTCGCGTGGCTACCACAGAAAACATAATAGTCCCTACTAACTAAAGTCGCTACTTTGCCAGTTGCTCAGTCTTTTCTTAGGGGAACGTTGTCCGCCCTTTGTTATAAGACCGTGTAGTCGAGAAAATATCACATTACCAAAATAGATATTGTGCGAACCGATATTTAAATTGCTGTGGTAGTGACATCTTATTATCTGTGTAGGTACCAAGGTACACAAATTAAGATATATTTTGACTGATTGATTTAATTTCTAGGTACATATTCGTTTAGTTTGATTCCATAAGATGACGAGCTAAGTAAATTAAAGTAATATTGGCAGTTTTCTACTATTTATGTTCTACGGAGGTAAGATTAAACTTGCTAGAGTTCAAGGTTGTCCAAAATACGACAATGTCGTAATCCGTGCAATTATGTTAGTGTTGTTTACAAAGCCGAAAGACGCCGAAGGTACAGTGATCCACTCATTGACGCCTCCAAGCTAGGAGACATTGATCTCTAGTAGGTGTGTGCCGGTATTTAGGCCAGAGCGCAGTCTACGGCCGATTGAGAACACAAGCACAGACAAGCAAATCTATTTTTGATCATGCTTCAAACTAATTAGCCGACTTGAAATTATGTTTTCGCTTCAGCCGTTCCTGAACCATGTGCAGCGGCCACTTTCATTTCACAACATTCGTTGAGTTTTAGTCGACGGATTTCACTACAATTATTTGGTACTGAGCACCACTCTGACGCACGGATTAACGAATTACGCGGGTCAATTGTAATAAACTATGTTCATAAGGTTAATTTTCACGCTGAAAACACACACAGACGGAGGAAACAGCGTAAAAGCGCAGCGTGAAACTCCCTCTCGTCAATGCAGCGTCCTAAAATAAGGCGCAACTAAATATAGACGTAGGAAATGCTTTTACAACTAGATTCGTTTCAGTTTGTCACTGTTTATTGTAGGCGGGTAGGATGTGGAAGTACTCACCAGAATCTTGCGCTCGCATGTTACAACGTTTGGCGGATACGTGTTTATTTCACTGATATTATTTTGGTTCGCGTTGCCGCTCGTCGCTCGCGCAGATCCCGGTCGTGTGGCGCCCGCCCGGGCGGTGTGCCGACTGCCGAGCCGCGAGCGCGCTCGCGTTACCTCACTGTGTGCGTGTGTGTCGCGACACAGAGTGCGCACCGTGTCGCATTTGTCAGCAACGAATCGCCGCACGCGCTACGTCACAGCCCTTCTTGACCACCTTAATCGTGTTCGTAGGGAAGCCTCACTAGCACACCATCCCACATACTCTCGTTCACAACATTGGTACAAACTCGCATCTGTGTTGTTATTTACAAAGTTAAAATGTGGAACATGTCGCGAGCGTGTGCTGTTGGAACACGCGCTGCGCACGATTTGCGAGTTATTCCACCATTGAAATATTGAATCGATGTTTGGCTGCTCTACATCAGCTGTTGCTTTGGTAACTGTTTTGTATTGCCGGTAATATAAATATCATGTAAAGATTTATTCTGCAACACTGTCTAAGAACTACCCTACAATATAAACAGCTTCAATATAGATTTAGAGAAATACCTAGCGCTTGTATTAAATTGAAGTTTCAAGGCAGATAACGATAAACGTAGCTAATTGTATTTTTATGGGACTAACGGGTGTAATGAATGACACACCATCACGTCGGCGGTAGGTACCTACCCACGTAGGTACCTATAGCTTTCTTCCTTGCATGCTCACGCAGACGCTTGCATCTACCCTCCAAAGGATGCCTATTTTAAAACCACACCATCTAAATTTAAGCAGAAACTGTAAAAAAGGATACCATCAAGTGAAATTCAATTTAGTAATTTCGCTATGCAAGTCTACCAAGTCGGAAAGTAACAAAGCGTGAAGATGTTTAAACTCGCGTTGCAATGTGTGGGTATAAGTGTATGATAAGGTCGACACTACCCACATTTTACCGACAATGTCACAAGTGAAAGGCTACCGCGTACCTACCGTCAAATTGACTGAACGCGCTGAAAGTAGCAAGATATTTTTTATAAAGTCGTGTGGCTTTATAAAAAAAAAAAATATATAAGTAGGTATACCTACCTTATAAAGTTGTGGAATAGTGTTCCTTTTTCCCCGACGGTAAAATAAACAAGTGAATCGATTACCTACATTTATTTTTCGGTATAAACAAGTGCTGGATTGCGACCCAACCTGATGGTAAGCACGTAGTAATGCAATCAATGATAGTGAAGCGCACTAGTTTATTAAGAGCCTTATTATTATTGATGCCTTTTGGGATTAGTGCTACAATAAAACTACAGTTTCTTACTCAACATCGTGTTATCTCATTTACCATAAGAAAATAAATATATGGGATACATCAGCAACCTTACAGAATTGCTCACCCCATTAAATGTCGGGACTATTTACATGATACTGTATAGCAATAATTTATGTTCAAATCAAATATGAACTTTAAAGTGGTGTTCATGTAGTCTATTTTACAATAACTATTGATAGGCTTATGAAAGTAGGTATAAGTGGTAGCGGAAAGTGAACTTTAAAAAATGGGGTTTTATGTTAGCTTTTCTAAACCAAAAATAAATGTTTAAATTTTTAGAAGCTAATTAAAAACGCAGAATACGCAATCTACTCTGTCTGAGTCAAATATCTAAAGTTTAAATTATTATTGAGACTGATCCCCTGGTCTGTAATGGATTTTTAAAGCCCTGCCCTGCCCTGATGGTTAAGGACGAATTTCACTAATGAAATTGAACGCAGCACAATTCAAGCTGTCAGTGTCAATATTTCACAACAATTATGACACTGACAGCCCGGGAAAACGCTGATCGCGGTTAGTCGAGTTCATTCAATTGGTAGCATGATTCGCCCATTTTGCCCTCAGTCTTGATTCCTTGAAGTAACATTGAGCGAGTAAAGGATGATTCAAATGAGAAGATTAACAAAAGGTATTTATAGTACGATGTTAGTACAATATGTGGGAGGACGTACCGTACACTGAACTTCTTATTTAGATTCTTTAGTGGCAAATGAAGGTAGGTAGCAATTGGCGAATGGTTTCTTAAAAAAATACGTTTTAATTCTCATTTCAAAACGAAATAATGCCCAAAAGTTCTATAATACCAGGACAATGGGATGAGCAACTATTAATTAATATAATACACATTATTACACATTTTAAACTATAACTATAATATTTTAAAAGCATGCCATGTATTATACGTCTTGTTCAAGTTTTTACTGAGTTTTTAGTGTAACTACACTCTTGTGTAGTATTTGACTGTATTAAAAGTTTTTTATTTACTTAATTAAAACATGACAAAATTAAAAAGCGCGAAATAATATCCCGCTTTCCGATTTTATATAAAAAAGGGATTACAATAATATTCGGGCAAAAATAGAGAGAATGATGATTTAAAATTACGTTTTAGGGCCGAGTCACACCGGAATGTCAGCGAAGGGACGAGCAGTTTCGGTGTCTAACCATTTTTAACCTTATCTTCATTACTATAGTACGCAGTATTGCTTAAGAAATATTTACGCGGGAACAGTCGGAGTGCTCCCATTTTTCAATTTTCTCAATCGATGCTATGTTTTATAGTAATGACGATAAAGTTTAAAATTACTTGACACTAAAACTGCTCGCCGCTTCGTTCGGTGTGTCTCGGCCCTTGGGGGTAAGCAACTATCACCATCCAACTTGTGGTTGATGGAATGTTTTTTTTTGTGCTTTTTATGCATTTTGGTGTCGCATTGTGTTCAGTTAAAACGGGTAATTAAGCTTTATAGGTATTTGTGAAAGAGCAGAGTTTAACAAATTTGAACTTTTTCCATAATTCGATGTGGCTTATTTCCTAATTAGTCTACTAACCGGACTGAGTACCTATGTGGGAATTCCTAAAATTTACTTAAATCTCAAAGAATTACAGATCATATAAACTAACACCACATAACAAATAACTAGTAAAATTAATGGCTTACATTATATATTTTCTCGACTGAAGAATCGACACATTTCTACTCTTCATTTTTGACATTGTTGTGCTCAAAACAAAAGAAATATTTCTACAATCTGTCACTTCGTTGGTTCTTTTGCAGACAAAATCAGTTTCTATAACGGTGATCATGATGCGCGTGCTGGAGGCTAAATTTAGAATCAATAAAAAAATATTCATTTATTACTATTATTGTACAGACGCCAGCACATCAAGTTACCCCAATCTGTCAAATTTCTTTGATCGTTTTTCAACTTAATGTCAAAGACGATAAGGTTCATATTCAATTGGGAAAATTTGACACATTGGGGTAACTTGACGTGCTGGCGTCTGTACATACGTATAGAAGAATGCTAAGGGATCCTGTTCATAATCTTGATAACCATATTATTATGCAAAAGATAATGAAATAAAACAAAAAAGCACAATAAAATCAACTATTTACTAAGGAATGTGTACTACGCTAAAATTATAAACTAGAAACTTACTACTTAATCCGAAAAATTGTTCTAAAAAAGTGAAATAAATAACTAATTAATACAAAACTCACCCATAAGATCGCAATGTTGGATGATGTTTAATTGTTTTTTTTTTCGGCATTCGTAAACGGTGTTTGAAAATTAAGTCTTAACAGAAAAGATATAAGGCTGAATTTAAAATGCAGTTTCATGTCATTTATAAACTTAATTGTTGAAAATTAAACCTTAGCACCATGTAACAAGACTGACTTTAAAATGAACAGTTTTTGTCGAGGGAAAATCAAGCCTTATTTCTGAAATCATTAAACCAAATTTTAAATGCAAACTTCTTAGCCACTTTATAACACAGAGGCCAAACAATTAAACATTACACAACTCATAGGATTTGAACCAAATGAGTACAAGTATACTTTGGTGTTAGGAAACTCAAGTGTTTTGTGTAAGCCACAGAGATGTTGAATTGATGTCAATTTATTTAAAAAAAAAAACAAGTATCAAAATCATTGTGAAAAGAAGAATATTGTGACAAATTTTTAATTCATACAAATTGCTTTATTTATAATTTGTAGGTTCGACAAACCTTAGGATACATAAGCCAATCTGCAGTGATTTTCTGTGAAAATTACCTTGGGAAAATAAAGGTGAAGTGAAAGCGAATTGAGTTCTCATTCCATACTAATGCTAGGCTGTGACAGTTCACTTCACTCAAGCCGTCACGGGGTGACTTTTACACTGAATCGATTCTTAGCTCATCAACACCTATAACTGCAATTGGTTGGAATTTCGTGATCCATTTCAATTAGGAACCAATAAAGCTACAGGCAAAAGCTATAGTATAAAGATAGACAAAAGATATACAGGTGTCAGATTATTGGTTGGTGTCAGATTTATTACAAGGCTCGGTTCAGATGAAGAGTATTTGACGCGTGATTTAATTTTTTCCCATTTAATAATAGGGTCAAAAAAGGCTTAGGCTGCGCCTAAGTATGACGATACTGTAGCAAGTCTCCCAAATAAAAATAAAATAAATACTTAAGGATGCGCTAGTCTTTATTTTGATGAGTGATGTAAGATTACGTATGAGATAAAAAGTTCATTTTGTAAAATTTATTTAACTGTCACGTAAGATCCGTAGTAAATTACGAGTGCCTAGTGCGAGTTTGTTTTACGTTAACGCGATAGACACGTATATGACATTCGGCGCTCCGATTGGCCCGCTCCAAGTTGTTAACCAATCGGAGAGCCAAACGCGGTGAACTTTTCGATCGCGTTAGCGTAAAAACAACTCGTACTCAGCGAACAGGTGTTCGATATCTACAAAACGAAAAATCGTAAAGATATGCTTTTGTAATTCAAGAGTTAGAATTACTTTATTTTGAAGTAATCTATTTAGTATTTTTCTTAAAGTCTTGTAGTATTAATCATCGCAGCGTCATGAACTAGCGCACCCTTAAGCGCACGTCTAAAACTAGTCATCTGAATTTAGCCTTAGTCTATTTACAGACGCCAGCACATCAAGTTACCCCAATGTGTCAAATTCCTTTGATAGTTTTTAAACTTTATTGCAAACAGAAAAAGGTTCATATTCAATTAGGTAATCTGACAGTTTGGGGTAGTTTGATGTGCTGGCGTCTGTACAATATCATAATGTTCAAGAATCATTTAATGAAGTACAAAAGTCTTTAACATTTTCATTTAACTTTAAAGTGCTAAGCTTACCAAATATGACGTATTTTATCTTACAAAGTTCTTAATAGTTACGAGATATTACACTAACCAATTATTATTTATCATACTAATAGGTACATTAATAATTCGCGTATACTTTTTTTAACAATTTTTTGTTTGGTTCCAATGTTTGTGTATCAGTCATATTGGTGACAAAACTGGTATATAAATATATATTGTATGTATAATTTGATCTCGTTAAAGATTCACCACCCTATGATTCGATGTCTTAATATGATAAACAGATAGTTTAGATTCAATTTTCTGTCAAAAGTGGTAAATAAATAACGAAGATATTATATTGTAAATAAACATTTCAATGAACTTAAAAAAAACGATATATTGCACATAAAATTAAAGTAAATAGAGAATTAGGATATGCTTTTAAATTATAAATAAAAAAATTGATTAGAGCGTAATTTTAATTTGAAATATATTTACGAAGAAGACCTATTTCTTATAAATTTCTTCAATGAATTCCCAAAAAATAATGATACACAGTCACTAAAACCAGATTTATAAGTTATATATTTGAATTATGCTGTCTTACTTCTAGATCTTACTCGTAAGTTAAATACCAGAAAGTGTCAGTAGTAGGTACAAAGCTTTTAAGTCACATTGTATTCATTAAACTAATATAATGTATATTCTAGTCTGTGGGCGCTTCGGCATTATTACACTATCGTTTATATTGTTATACTGGGGAGCTTGTGGCTAAAATAACAGCCTCACAGGTCGATGAAGGTTAAGCTACGTTTGGCGAGGTTGATCAGTGGATGGCTCCTTCGTACCTACCGTTGGTCACGGCTGTCATTCGTAGATCTATGACGACCAGTCGTTAGACATAGTCAAGAAAGTCTGACAATCAGTTTAACCAAGGGGTATCGTGTTACCCAGTAACTGGGTTGTGGAGGTCTGACAGGCAGTCGCTCCATGTAAAACACTGGTATCCACCTGGTAAAACCTGGTATTAAACTGGAAGCTGACCCCTACATAGTTGGGAAAAGGCTAGGCAGATGATGACGTTTATAGTGTTATACTGCATAATTATACTAAGTAGTAGGTACAATGTCGCACATCCGGAATCGATGAGATTAACACATCAAGTACCATCAAGTAATACGTGGTAGATGTAGGATTGAGAAATAAATAAAATAAAAATAAATAAATAAGTTACCACAAACTGTCAACCAACTTCCAACCAACAACTACAAACCAACCAACCACTGTTTCCCCAATTGAATATGAACCTTATTCTATTTGTAATAAAAATGACAAATGCCCTGGGGGTCGAGTCTGCTATTGCAATCGTGTCTCAATTACCGGTCAATGATCGATTTTTGACGTATAACGTCAAACTTATGACACATTTCCCATACGAAAACTGTCAAAGTTGTCAAATATTCGATCAATGACCGGTCATTGAGACACGATTGCATTAGCAGACTCGAGCCCCAGGCCTGTGTACAGAACTTAAGGTGTTCGGATGAACGTCCATGGCCCTCCCAACGTGCATAAAGACTGTAACTTGACTGACTCACAAAATACACTTGTCTGCCTACCACTGTGAGACAAAAGTATTATGTTTAAATGGTCCTAGCCCAACCGGGTTCTAAATATTTGGGTATAGTTCAGATCTTGGACATTAAATAACCTGGTTTTGTGATTACTTTGGGCTGATTTCTCAAACGCAAACGCCACAGATTCCACGTTCCAAGGCAAGAACCTTTTTCTGATTTTTACTTCTTATACGAATTCGACCTTTACAAGTTTGCAATAAAGTCGAAAATAAATTATACAAACCATCTGATTTAGTCCTTTTGTATACGTTATTTATTTTAAAGTATTTACGACTTTATTTGCATATACATAAGGTATGTGTGTGTTGAGAACTGTGCTTTATCATGCTAGCATTCATTGCATTGTCTGTTGGTCCGTCCGTTTCATCGTATGTCAATGTCGTGTCGTAAGTTAGCCGACACAAATTTTGTCAGTATCCCAATATAAACGATTTGAGGCTTACTTATAAATACTGCAATACACAGGAAGGCGACATCATACAAATAAATAATACGTTTAACTTTAAAGTCACACATACAGTTTATTTCACTCTTTCACATTTTAGGACAAGTTTAAGTGAACATCTAGTGATTTTACGTACAATTCCACCACACAAACAATTTGAATGCAATCTCAGAGTAATTCTGTGTATAACTAAGCTACTTTAAACGAAACATTTTTTTTGTAAATATAATAATGTTGCAAGAAACTATATTTAGAAGTGCGCATCGAGCAGAAAATTGGGTCATTGTCGCTCTTAAAAGTATTGCTTTTTCCTTCACACACCCGGTGTTAGCCTATGTGGGAAAGAGACAGCAATATTTTCAGAGCTTCAACTAAAGTATAAAAAATTTGTCAATAAATAAAATCCTTCATTTCGCTGCGCACATTTTAGCATCACATTACATCATTGCACAGACAAATGACAAATTAAACAAGAAACGCAATCATACATTCCAGCCACAATCCAGCTATTTAGCTATAATACAATAATGATCAATGATAATTTCCTTTAAAGTATGTTTAACACTTTAACTGTTCATAAAGTAGACACAATAGTTAAACAATCAACATGAACCATATGTGGCTCATGGGACTGGCAATGGGTTAACTTAAATATGTATATAATTGACTCTATGCTCTGATATTTATTTCTTTAAGTAGATCTTCCCAGATACTTTTACATGTCATTTTTTTAAAACTAAATGGCATTTCCAAAGTGACTGATCCCTGAGAAGAAATGCCGAAAGAAACTCAAGGGTCATGGTCTCTTTTAAAGTGCAGACATAAGATTGTATTAATTTATTATGCAAGTCTAATGATGCAGGGCTAAGTCTGGAAAAGGCTTTTGAAGAAAGAATCAATTCAGCTTTGATTTGACCTGTCCCGACTGACGGCATGCATGCTTCAGTCATCGTATAGCTCAAACCTATTTCAGGGAGCTCGACGACCCACCACACGACGCTATCTGTCGGTCATTTGCGCAGGCCAGAAGACGAGGTTTGAGGTTTTGCACAACTTTCTTGGTATTAATATCGGTAAGCGCACTCCTAAATTTTTGGTAGGCGTGGCTGAAATGCTTGCTGTTTCACTAAGTGCGCTGTGAGAAAGAGACAGCATCAGTGATGAGGAATTTAAAGCTAGTGCGCGGAATCACACGAGAGAGGTGAATTAGAAAAATAATTTAAAAACACTATTCTATTTTACAAAACAGTTATTTCACTCTTCGAACAATTCACTATGCCTACACCGGATTTATTATTTTACTCCAAATTGTATTTCCAAATTTCATAGTCAAATTTGAACTATAAAATTTGTTATTTTTGAGGCTCACATGCATCCCAGATAAGTTGCCACAAGGCTTAACAAGATGACTTATGCGATATTTTGATGTTTATATTACTTTTGCTATTTTTTAACTTTGGGCGTTTAATTTTTTTGTACGAAAAACACAAGCATAGAGTCATTTATATACCTATACATAGCTGTTATATACAGCTAGCATCTATAGTTACAATGTTTCAACATTAAATAGACGTTTATTGACATATTTATAAGGCAGTGGGTGGCAATACAGCAAAATCACACCAGGTTTTTATTTTTTAAATTACTCTTTCAGCCGAATACTCAAACAATACTAAGGCCAAGATTAATAAACATGAGTTAACACATACTTTAGCTTACATTTATTCCCGTCTTTGTCTTGCACTTGCAGTTTTACAGTGATAGAAATAATGCTGGGCCAACCTGAATTTGAGGGGTTATGGGACATCTCGCCCATGCAAAAACTGGCCTGCGGGCCAGATGTCAACTTTTTAAAATATGCATGGGTAGATTCGCCCGGACCAGTTTAGTAGAACGGGCCAGATGTCTCCTATTAAAAAGTAAAGGGATATTTCGGCAAAATCGTATATTTTTAATTAAATATCTGATAAATCTGTAAATCATAACATCAAATGACTATCGAAATACAGAGCAAAGTAACCATCATATCAATCTATACATATAATAAGACAGTAAAAAAACTGTGTCTGTACATTGAATATATTTAAAAAAAAATAATTGAGGGGGGTTTAGAAACAGTAATAGAGCACGAATCCAAAAAAAAAAGTCTGTCTGTTTGTCTGTTTGTCTGTTTGTTTGCACACGCTAATCTTTGGAACTACTGGACGGATTTGAATGTTTTTTTTTGTTGTAGAGATATTAAGTCTGGGCAACATATAGGCTATAATTTATCTTGGAAACTTGAACACCTGATGCAGAACCGCAACAGACCAGCTAAACTATAGGAGATACAAAAACGGTACCATAGCAAAAATTGTTCCACGTGATGAGCATTTTTTGATGAGAGAATAAATTTGAAGATCCGGAACACCTGATGCAGAACCGCAACAGACCAGCTAAACTATAGGAGATACAAAAATGGTACCATAGCAAAAATTGTTCCACGTGATGAGCATTTTTTGATGAGAGAATAAATTTGAAGATCCGGAACACCTGATGCAGAACCGCAACAGACCAGCTAAACTATAGGAGATGCAAAAATGGTACCATAGCAAAAATTGTTCCACGTGACGAGCATTTTTTGCTGAGAGAATAAATTTGAAGATCCGGAACACCTGATGCAGAACCGCAACAGACCAGCTAAACTATAGGAGATACAAAAATGGTACCCTAGCAAAAATTGTTCCACGTGATGAGCATTTACTGCTGAGAGAATAAATTTGAAAATCCGAAGCACCTGATGTGGAACTTCAAGAGCCCAGCTACACTATAACATGTATAGGAATGACGTCTTAGCAAGAGTGGTTCAGCCTTATGAGCACTCGCTGTTGACTAAATTGGTGCTAAATGATTAAAGATCAAAACTGTTGTGGAACTCCAAAGCCCAGCTACCATATACCATATATTTATAGAAATGGCGTCTTAGCAAAAGTTGTTAAGTCTGATGGCATTTCCTGTTGACCAACAAAAATAAAAAATCTGGAACGTCTTGAATCGTCTCGCGCATCTCATTGTGTTTCCGTCCCCGGGCTTTTAGAATTCGACATGACGTTTCAGATCTTCGATTTTGACGACCCCGTTGTCACTGGCATAAGCAACAGGATCCGCGTACGAAGTCGCGGGCAGAAGCTAGTCATTAATATTTGTGCCAAGATATTGTATGAAACTAGTTAATGTACTTATGTTATGCTATTGTACTTTTGATATGATGGTTACTTTGCTCTATATTTTGATTGTCATTTGATGTTATTGTTTGGCTCGCCTACGCTCCACCACGTGCTTCCTCACTTCCTTAAGACTGTGGTCCGCACCTCGTGACAATTGTGACGTATGCACCCGAAACAAATAATAAGTATACTTACATACACTACAGTTATGATTTATCAGATATTTAATTTAAAAAAACGTTTTTACAAAAAAAAACAACCGACTTCTTAAAAAAACACTAACAGGTGAAAAACAACTCCAGTTTCGGAAGTCTGTGGCTTTGGTGGTTTTGTTTCGTTCATTATTGGCCACCGACTTAGTGTTTTTTTAAGAAGTCGGTTGTTTTTTTTTGTAAAAAAGTTTTTATTTTGCAATTTTTAGTTTCTTCGTATGGAAAGAAGGTCTTTTAAAACTTAAAAGAATCATTGAAATTGGTTAACAATTGCTAAAGATGTTCTATCTCTAAACATTAATCTGTACATCTCTGCCGGCCCCTTTTAAAATAGAATGGCGTAATGTTATGTTGTGGAAATACAAAAGCTCAGCATAAACATCTGACTATAGCAATCGCAAATAATTTGCTGTTATGCGTTGAAGAGTTCCGTTGCCTGTCTTCTTCATCAGTTTTTCTTCACCAAATGATACTTTCTAAATGAAAATGCTTGATTTGTTACTAAAAATGTTGAAATCGGTGCATGTGTGCCTATATTTTTTGAGGAGTTCCCTCAATTCCTCAAAGATCCCTCATCAGGTATGAGTTTTGATACAAATGGGACCAATCTGTTAGTATACCCTATCAAAACAAAAAAAGAATTTTGAAAATCGGTCCATAAATGACGGAGTACCGAAAGAACCTCCTCCTTTTTTTGAAGTCGGTTAAAAATATACGATTTTGCCGAAATATCCCTTTACTTTTTAATAGGAGACATCTGGCCCGTTCTACTAAACTGGTCCGGGCGAATCTACCCATGCATATTTTAAAAAGTTGACATCTGGCCCGCAGGCCAGTTTTTGCATGGGCGAGATGTCCCATAACCCAATTTGAGAATGTTCATAAATGTATAACTGTCAATATGGGACAAGGGCAGGAAAATGATGTAAGACTTTATAGCGACTTAAAATTGAGTTTCGTTTGAGTATTCCTTTTGACCGCCACAGACATATACAGATGACAAATCAAAATGTGCCCGGCACGCCACGTGACAAGACTACATGACAAATTTAAAGGTAGCTTGGAGCCGACAGCACGTGTTTGCTTTTTTGACGTGGCGATCAAGACAAATATGAATAAAGAAATAAATTGAGTTTGTGTAACCAACATGTGTTTAAAACCTATGAAAGCTTGAATGAATCACTTATAAATTCACGAATCACTTGTTTTACGATATACACTAAAGGACATATTCACAGCACACACTTCCACATATTACAGAAACATTGGTCTACAATGTTTGCACAAATGTTGGGTGTTCTCACTATTGTTCGCCATGATTGGTCAGTGTCTAGTCTAGGACAATGACGTTATTGGTCTCAGATCATTTGCCCGGAGATGTGAGACCGAGGGCGGCTGATAATAACCGAACCACGTTCTTTTGATCTGTCTTGTCGTTTTCTGGAAAGCAAAATACAATTTGATGTTAGTTAAACTGCATGTGTGTCGTGATGGGCCAGAGGTTACGCCTACCTCTCATGCACGAGGTTGTGGTTCAAATCCGGGCAAGTACCAATGTGACTTTTTCAATTCATATGTACTTTCTAAGTTTATCTTAGACATCATTGACATTGGTGAAGGAAAACATCGTGTGGAAACCTGGACTTATAGTTAATATAAGTTTGAAATCGCCAATCCGCCTTGAGCAGGCGTGGTGATCAATGCTCGAGCCTTCTCTGTATGAGAAGAGGCCTTTGCCCTGCAGTGGGACAGTAACAGGCCGGTATATACAACGTGGCGCTACAATGGTGACATTAACTTAACACACGTATACGTTATCCCAGTTTCGTTTTAAGAAGTAATTTTATTTCCATAAAACGTCATTATTTACTGATTAATTTAAAAAAATAAAAAAATATAGAAATAAGCATCTTGGTGCATCCTGTACAAAAATAATCATAGTGCAGCGGTCATTTGCCGGGGTCACGGATCATAACATCGCGTCAAAGAAATTGAAACGAATAAGCAATACCTCTATCCTTTTGTCGGCGCGCGCGCTCTCCCTTCCACCCCCGCCGCACCCGAATCCTTCTCTTTTCTTATCTAGTGCTAGCCGGACCCGTTACCTTGACACACATTTTTACGCTCGTGTCGTGCGCATAATTTCGTCGTTGTTTTGTGAATGTTTCGCGAAAAAGACGCTTACTTATTGTTTTATTTATTTAGTTTTGTGTAATTAGAATAGTAAATAGATTATAGTACTGCGATAAAGACGCTTTGCTTTGTTTTCGTTAGTTTTCCGATCTACATAGTACCTACGTGTTCTACGATTAAGGACGTTATTATTTGTGAATTTGTGATGGCAAATACACATCCGAATTGAGAGGAATGGCTGTAAGTGACAATTTATTTTCAAATGTGCGGGAAAATATGAAACGCCGTTCGGCCCTTTGTATTCGTCAACAAGGTGGACTCATTGAAAATAAGAAAATTTAAAATAAAGACAATTAAATAAAAGTACCTAGTGATTAGTGATGATAGTGGTAATAACTCATAGTAATAAGAGAGCGTGATATGATAAGTGTTTGACTAAACAGCTCCGCTGTAGGTAGGTAGGTACTTTTGTGTCGGACGGATTCTTTGATAGAATGCCGTCAAAGGATCGCAGGAGTACAAGGCGCGTTGCGCGGTAGCCAGCGCGCGAAGCGACGCGTTGCCGCTCTGAGTAAACGTAAACGAGTAACGTGCATATAGGTAAGTAATTTCATGAATGAATTTTTGCACAGAGTGATCCCAATTGTAGTCACTTTTTTATTATTTAGTTTGTTTGAAAAATGTTTTTGTTCAAAATACCAATTATTTTAACCAATCATAATTTATGTGGTTTATGGCCACTAGCCCTACCCGTGTGTTAAATTAATGTCACCATTGTAGCGCCACGTTGTATAAAATGGAGTATTAGAGTTTTTAAGTTTTTTGTGAATTCAAAAGAGAGGTAGGTATAAATTAAGTATACAATATACATATAACCTAACCTAACTTACCATACCTATCCTATAGCTAACCTAACTACCTAACCTAACTACCTTACTGCAATGCATTGATTTTGAAACATACAAAATACATCATTTTAAATTGAACTACTGCGCTGCGTGTCTCTATGTTGCACACAATACTAGAGTAGGTAGGTAGTAGGTATGTGAAGTAGTAGTAGTAGAAGGTAATAATTTGTCAAGTTTTTGTATTCATTGGCAAAAATATAATGATATTTGTTGGAGGTGAAAAATAAACCTTCTGGGAAATGGGCGCGATAACTGACATCCGTGCGGGCGAAGCCGCGGGCATTAGCTAGTTTAAAATAAAACAATTTTAATTAAAATTGCTGTAAGTTATCTTTGAAATAAAATGTTCTGTATTCCTGATTCTACAAACCTCCTTTATCTATTGCTATTATAAATGAAGTGTAGTTGAAATGGCAAAAAAACATATTCAATTAAATAACAATATCTAAGTGTGGGTGTGTGTTATAAGAACAAAGTTTCACACAGATGTGTACATACCATCTTCTCCAGTGACATGTTTCTCTAGGTTGAGCTTCTCCTGAGCGACCTGATAGATTCCCTCCTCGATGGTACCGCAGCTCAACAACCGGTATATTGTTACCGGACGCGTCTGACCCATCCTGTGACATCTGTAAGAAAAAACAATGCATTTAGTCATGTTTGCTTTGTAACATATAAATTAAAAAACAACAGAACTCCAAAATTCAGTATGCACCTCGTTTGGTTGCGGATGATCAGCAGTTGTAGATGCCATTCCTAAGCTTTTTATTATGTTTTCATGGAGTATTTTACCAATCAGATCCAATTGACTGGCCTGTTGGTCTAGTAGTTAGTGACCCTGACTGCTATGCCGGAGGTCGTGGGTTCGATTCCCAAACAAACACATTACAAATGTTTGTGTGATTAGCACTATCATTTGTTCTGTGTCTGGGTGTAATTTATCTATAGTATGTATGTATTTAGAAATATATAAGTAAGTTTATCAGCTGTTTAGTACCCATAACACAAGCTCTCAAGCTTAACTTGGGACTTAATGGCGTTGTGTGAAAAGTCGTGGAATATTTTGTTGAAAATTTTAATTGCTTTACGGGATAATACTGTATCCGATTCCTTCGTTCCCAAGTATTCCATCTATTTAGGAAATAAATATACAATTGAATGTACTAACCCCTTTGTCATGGTACCTAAAATTAACTAACTGGTGAACTGCGGTTGTGATACTTTTTTGTGGTGCAGGTTAAAAAACCCTCATGGATGTCCTGTCCCTGAAAGGGGTCAGTCAAAGTTTTACTGACTAAAAACCACCCCGGTGTTCTGTCTCACGCCTGCGCCGGGGGCCAACCATCGCCTCGACCACGGCCGGCAGCGACAAGTCACTGCCTACTCCAGAGACGAGGGACGGCACGGCTCCTCACAAGCGGCACACTCTGCAAGCGTTTGCCGCCGCGGCGTTTGCGCTACCTCTCCTAACCCCTTACGGAAGTAAACTCACCTGTCCTCAGCCTGTTTGTCGTTGTAAGGGTTGAAGTCTATATCGTGAATGATGACAGTGTCCGCGGCCGTGAGGTTGATGCCGAGCCCGCCCGCCTTTGTGGACAACAAGAACACAAAGATGTCCGAGTTGTTGTATTGGTCTATTAAGTCTTGTCTGGAATGTTACAAAGTTAAAGTTAGCCGTAAAATGCAATGTTTAGTCAAGAAAACCTCTGTAAAATCTCATATGAGTGACAAAAATAATGTAACTAATTTTAGATCGAGGTTTTCGAAAACAGAGAGCGTCGTCGTTAAGAAGCTTGTAATTTAGCATGTAGCTTAGCTATACGACTTGCACGATTATTCTCGATCGACACGTGATCAAACAAACCTGGGTAAATGTGTAAGCAACCGATGACCGGCATCGTATTTTTCTATACTGTGCTAATACTATAAATTATGTTAAAAATCTTAGTAGTCCTTATCCGAATAGCACATAACCTATCAAATCCGATAATTCTTAAAACAGATTTTAGGTTAAAATTGTAGGTATACCTTTCAGTAACATTGGTGCTACCATCGAGCCTGAGATATCGGTAGCGGTGGATGGTGAGGTAGGGCTCCAGGATGTCCAGCATCATGGTGAACTGGCTGAAGATCAGCACTCGGTGCCCACCTTCCTTCAGGCGTGGAAGCATCTCGTCTAACTTCTGGAACTTGCCAGAGTCCAGAATCAGGTGTTCTGGTAGCCCGTACGAGCGGATACACTGGAAAGAAATAACGGTAAAAGTTAGTTTTGACATATTATGAAAAGTGGAACAAACATTGCAATTGGACGACGGTCTGCTGCTGATAATTGCTACAAAACTCTGAACACAAGGCACTAAGCACACAAAAAGGCCACCTTATTTCTGCACTTGCTTTTTTTCCACCATAACTTTTTTTTTTTTATAAACCACGATTGTGGCAAACAAGTTTACGGCCCACCTGATGGTAAGCGGTTATCGTAGCCTTGGACACTTGCAACACCAGGGGCGCCACAAGCGCGTTGCCAACCCTGCTGCTGCGACTTAATAAGTTGACAATGTAGTGAGTTGCATTATTGTATAAATTATTGTTGTAAACAATGTATATTATAATCTAATCGCACCTACAATACAAGAGATACGTTTTCTAATACAGAAAATAAATTACCCAACAGTTAAGTTTCAGTTAATTTTATTGTTAGTTTCACTGAAGAAGGCTCTGGCTGTCACATAGCCTTTCTTTGAATAGTACAGTAGTACTTACATTATGCGTCAAGGTGAGCTGATGTATCTGGAAGTCCGACATGCACATGAGGTCCTCCCAGGCGTACTGCTCGTTGTTCTCCTTGTAGCCGGGGTCGCGCGCGAGGCGGGCGGCTATCTTGCGGACCTGCTTGTCCTGGTAGTGGTAGCGCAGGAGCAGGGGATGGTTGGCGAGCTTGCGCATGTCCATCATCATGGCCATGCCGCTCTGTTCCGTAGTTGCGTGGATCTAGAACGAGAAACAATAATTCTCTTTATCTACACTAATATTAGACTGAGGAAATAGGCCAAGTGCGAGTTGGACTCGCATACGACGTACCATACCATATAAAACTTATGTGCTTAAGATATATTACATACACTTACCACCCATATTCCATACCTAGCCTAACATTAGTCTTCTCACTAATAGCCCCTTCTAAAAAGTAGTGTCATATGGGAAGGAATGGAGAAAAAAGACCATGCTTACTTATACTACAACTCCATGGGTATACTGCTATGTAGGGATATCTCATCGCGCACACGGCTGATAACAAAAAACAAACTAACCGAACCGTCCTTAGCCGCGAAGCTCGCAATAAGGTTCTTATACAGTATCCCCTGTCTCTCAGACATAGCACACAGTTCTCTATGGTTGGTCTTCTTCGGCAGGTCTTGGAGTACATCTCTCTTCAGTCGGCGCAGGACGAAAGGCTTCATTATGCGCTTGGCTTGCATTATTTGATTCCGTTCGAAAGGAGGCTCGTCGTCCTTTTTATCTTCCACTCTCGTTGAGGTTTTTGATTTCTGGAAAGTGAATGAGTTGTTTAGGCAAGCAGCACAGTGTAGAAAAATTACCTGTGACAATAATAATAATAATAATTCTCGTCTAGCTAACAGCGAGTACTTGCACAGACATAACCAAGTGGCCAGGATCATTCACCAGCAACTTGCCTTGAAATACCAGCTTGTGGATTCTGAAGTACCGTACAACAGGTATGTGCCCGACCCAGTTCTCGAGAATGACCATGTTACACTGTACTGGGATCGATCTATCATCACTGACAGGACTATTGTTGCCAATAAGCCTGATATAGTGGTGATAGATCGATTAGCGAGCCGCACAATGATAGTCGATGTTACCATCCCTCAAGTCGAGAACATCCTAAAAACTGAGAAAGAGAAAAAATCAAATATCTCGACTTAGCACGCGATGTTGTCGAAATGTGGAATGTGGACTCGGCTGTCATCGTGCCGATAGTCGTAACAGCCAATGGCCTTAAGGCTAAAAGCCTCGATGAGCATCTTTCGAGGCTTTCGTTGCACAGTTGGGTCAAGAGCCTGATTCAGAAGGCAGTACTTCTTGATACGGCCCGCATCGTGAGGAGATTCCTATCTCTGGAGCCCTAACCACTGGCAGCTTGGACCCTGCTCCCGCCACCGGTGATCCACAATTTATATTTTTTATACCAATATTTAAAAATGTAATTTATATATACTAGAAATAAATGGAAATAATAATAGAAATTTTATTTTCAGATAACAAAGATGCAATGGCAATGGTGCCTAAATAAGTAAGTTAGTATTGTCAGTTTCTGCATTAATGTAGACTTATTATGTTGGTCTCAGAGGTCGTTACTCGAATCATACATATTCAATTCGTGATGTTCTTCAAAAAAGTCGGGTGCGTAGTTCAGGCAACCGGCGTGACTGTATAACTGCATGAGTACCCCAAACAAGAATTTATTGCAGAAAGTATTTGAACAGTAATCGGCATAAATTTGTATTTGTTTCATTACGAAATTAGTTCCTCATGATTATGTGCTGTTACAATCTGAGTAACGACGCCAGCTCATCAACCTACCCCAATGTGTCAAATTTCTTTGATAGGTTTTCAACTTTATTCCAAACACAATAAGTTTATGTTCGATTGGGAAAATTTTACAGTTTGGGATAGGTTGATGTGCTGGCGTCTGTACAAATTGTTGCCGATTACTATTGGAATACTTTCTTTAGACAATGGCATAGGGCGGACTTATTACGAGACTGGTTTTTTGGAACTTTTGTTGACTACTCTGACTTGTAGCCAGCAGGACGTGATTTACCAAAGATAGACAATTGTAAATAGTAGTTTCATTGTTACATAAAACTATATAAGAAAATCAATACAAAATACAGCCATCAGGGCGACACATAGACGAATAGTTCTTTTGTTCTATTTATAATAAAACCATAATAAAATAGAACAACAAATCTATAAAAATAAAATGTTCAAGCCAGTGATTGAGTTGTCCAAGAAGATTTCAACAACTTTGACGTAAATTAAGTGCTGATCCTCGGCTTAATTAGAATAAATAACTTTTGATTTCATTTTGCATGAAATTCATGCTATATAGGGGTACAGTTGTATCGTGGGCGAAGGGTGGGCTTTTTGGGGGACTGTCTTATGTAATTTCGACGTTCAAAAAGTACTGATCCTCAGCCTAATTTGAACTACTGACTTTGGACTTTTGATTTTGAAGCGGGCAAAGTTAATTTCTGGAGAAAAATCCAAGTGGTTGTAAACCTGCTTCCACCTTTTGCTGCAGTGCGGCACCTATGGCATTATCTGAAGCACCAGTGCACAGGATTAAATCGGATGACGGATTGGGGTGTGCCAGTAATGTAGCTTTAGCTAAACTTGTTTTGCAAGCGGCAAACGCTTCACGCAGAGAACGACCACGTGACTGGCGTAGTGGGTTTGATTGCTTGGCCACAGTATAAATGTTATCGAATCAAAATAATTTTATTATGTAATACGGATAAAAACATAGTACTGTATACAGTATTGTGATCAGTACTCACGGCGTTCTTCTGGAACAAGCTCTTGAGGTCATCTGTCTTGCCGGAGAACATGTGCGGCATCACGAAGCACAGCAGTGACATCAGCTCCAGTAGATTGTTTTGAAGAGGTGTTCCCGTTAGCAACAGCCGGTGCTTAGACTAAAAGGAAAACTTACCTTTAGTTTTATTTTATTTAATAGTAACAACAAACAGTTACATAATATTATAAAGAGAATAACAAATTCAAGTACAGACGCCAGCACGTCAAGTTACCCCAACCCAATGTGTCTAATTTCTTAGATCGTTCGGGAGGGGGAGAGCGGCGGGGGCGGGGCGAGAGGGAGGAGGGATGGGGAGGGGAGTGGGATGGTGGGTAGGGGGAGAAAGGGAGGATTAAGACCGGGAGTTGTAACTTCTATGACATAAATTTATGTTTCTGTCTCTCTCTCTCTCTCTCATAGAAAGCAAGCCAGTTATTTTCGTTTCGTCTTTCTATTTCGCATTGAACAGTGTGGTGTCGCGACGATTATTTTTGTTGAGTGTATACAGGTTTATTATACATAACAAATAAAATAACTAACTATATAACTCCATTCCATCCGGGTGTCCTTTGACGCCTATCAAGTTTTTATTTTTTATAAAAGTGCAGTTATTATTAAGTACCTACATACCTTAATCTTGAGCAGGTTGTCGTATCTCTGCGTGGACATGTTCTTCAACATGTGCGCCTCGTCGTAGATCACGTAGTGCATCGGCGTTATGCGGAACATCTTGCGTTCTTCAGGACAACTGTTTACCATTGTGTAGCTGCAAGAAGATATGATGGATCTTATCATGATCATCTTGTCTAGTTATGATGGCCTATACTATTTTCGCCTCTCCAGTGTAACTAAATCGTAACGGCGAAACAGATTGATGCTGCGCTTGGCGAGGTCAGTTTGTGAATGAGTCACCATTCATCACATATCAAGACGAGAGCAGCGGTAGCCCAATGGTGGCGGCCCCGACTTACGAACAGTAAGTCTTGGGAATAACCCAGGCAGCGCATTACTTTGTATAATTTATTTCATCACCACTGCTCTCAAAAACGGTGAAGGAAAACATCGTGAGGAAACCGGCGTGTCCTAGAACCAAAAATTCTAAATTGCGTGGTAGATTATGGCCCATACGCAAAATACGCGCTTTGACGTGGAGTTGCGGATACCAGCCCGGTATCTTTTTTACCTTTACATATCAAGACCATTCGTTGCTTCCGGAAGCATTAAGTTAAGGCAAACTAAGCATCAGCTAATTAAGTATCAGCTGTCATTTATTTATTATTTATTTATTTATTATAACTTTATGCACTAGTAAAAGACACTGTACAAAGGCGGACTTAATGCCTTAGGCATTTTCTACCAGTCTACCTTAAGGTGACATGAGATCATTTGTAGATCTTTGGCAGTTGTTACAAGTAGACAGAACCCCGAAGGTCTGACGATTAGTCTAACCATGGGGTACTATGTTAACCTTTCACTGGGCTGTGCCTTTCCCTTAGCAGCATCCAATCACTCTGAAACTACTGGAAGCCAACCCCAACATTTATTTGTTTATTTTTCCAGCTATCTATCATTACAGAGTAACCTACTGCATAAGAGAATATATCATAATATCTCAACATAATAATATACTTGGGGAAAAAGACTAGGCAGATGATGACTGCTATATTCTAGGCGTCTCTGATGTTGCCAATAACTTACGTGGTAAGCACAACATCAATATCATCCAATCCTCTCGCGTACTGTATACGCAGTTGACGACGGTCTTCGGGATGTCCGTAATACTTGCTGACGTTGAGTGCGGGACACCAGCGGGCTAACTCACTGCTCCAGTTGTCTGGAATGAGGAAATACTGTTGTGAGAAGCCAAAAGATACAAGAAATTGATAATGTACAGGCGGCAATAGCTGTTGCTTCACCCACCCTAAAAACGAACGAATTTGAACCTTCTGGCTAAAACATTATCAGCCTTACAAATAAAAATGTGTTATACCGCTTTTATTCCATTGTTATACTAAGTATAGTTATAACAGGTATAACTTAAGAATAAGTCGAGAATATCTTTTTACTAATAAACTAGGTATATCTTTGGTTTAACAACCCCTCCGTTATGTCAAAATGCACGATTTGGCAACAGCGCAACCAAAGAGAAACTTCTAAAAAAAGCAGTTTGTCTTTGAAAACTGTATCCCATTGTCTTCTCGACCGTTTTGTTTGTTTTGATATAGCGCGCGTACTTGTTCATTAGAGTACTTAAATTTGTTTATTTTTGGGAAATATAACTTGAAAAGTGAATATTAAAATGGCAAAGAGAGACCGATCAATCAACTTGGAGAAAGAAGAAAAGGTATGTAGCCTAAACTACCTTGCGAGCATCATGCGTGGTATTTTATTTAACTTCGATGATAATAAGCAATTTACAACACCTTCAGAAACCCGATATTTTAACCGAAACTGCTCATCGCTATATAAGTCAAAAAGGATTTTCTAGTATTTTAAATATTTTAACTTTTATTTGAAACTGGATTAGATTTAGAATGTTATTAATTGTTCTACTTCTGTTTTTGCATTTAATTCCTTAACCAAAACAAACGTAAAATACTTAAATTATGCGAGTAAACAAACACAAAACATGGTATTTTTAAAGTTATACTAGCTTTATACAAGGGTGAAGGCGCGAATAACTTCGGAATAGTGGTTGTATGGATACAACTGTCAAAGTTATATTTGATATAAGCTATTCTTTGTTTATTTGTAGACATTTTGCTTATTCTTAGTTTATTCTCGAGTATAACTTTATACCACGTTTATTTGTAAGGCTGTATGAGTTATTCAATGGGTATACCTAAGTAAATCAGAACGGTAGTCGATGAAAGAACACAATAATATTAACTGATACGCGAATTTATGCAGTAAGACTTATAGAGAACATAATTTTATGGCAAAACATGCGCTACGCTACTAGAATAATGCTTTTTGCTTTTTTATTTTGTTTTATGCATACTTAATTAGCACAAAGTAGTAGGTGTAGTTGAAGCAGTTGTAGGACATTACACTTTTTTTATTTTGGTCATAACATTGCCTTTAAATCTACCAAATAGTTTGTATATAAATAAAATCTGTTATTAAATGCAGGTCACACACACACTTTGAATTCTTTTATATCTTTGAATTCTTTTATATTATTTCAATCATTGTTATTATTTTGCATGCCTAATTTAGGAGGCGGAATATGAAGTTCTAATGTTTACCTATGCCTTCTCAAAATCTGTAAAATACCATATTTCAGAATCTAATCTTTGTTAATAGACAAGTGTCGAATTAGCTGGACTTTGTGCGAATGGGTGGCTTAAAAACTCTGACACAATGTTAGTCATATACCACGCGTAAAGAAGAAGATTGGAATTACTGTTCGAAGTTCCTTTTTTCTGTTTGCCTATAGTACTTTTTTTCTCTATTTTTGAAAAGCTTATGTGGACATTACTATAGTCCGTTTGAAGTCCCTTCAACCGATTTTGAGTTATATTACGTTGGCAGCATGAAAAATGGCAGCTGCAGGAAACAATTGGTATTGTATCGGCGATTTTGCTCATGATGCCAACCTTACAATTACGAAATAGAAGTTAAAATCGGTTGACCGGACTGTAAAACGGTTTGTTTAACTTTCTTTGCTTATTTCAAATGGACTATTAGTACTCTTTTTAACCCTCCGAACTAAGCTAGAAATGCTTGTCTGCAGTGAATTCACGTCAATGGTGGATAGAATTCACGACCTCTCGATTGCCACACCGACACCTTAGTCTTAGCCGCTTTAAGTAGTGTGCGGGACAAGTATATAAGTGATAGTGCTACATAGACAGTGTTTACATAAGTGACTGTGATACATAAACAGTATAGACAATAACAGTGATACATAGACACTAAAATAACTGTGAATTAAGTGATAGTATAGTAATTTAGTATAGTGTTAGCATTGTTTCATTGTGTACATAGTAGACTTAGCAGTAAGATTTATAAGTTTATTATGTTATGTTTTCGTTGATTTTATATTTTTTGGATATTAGTTTTTAACACATAGAATTCAATTATTAATATTTTTATATAGATTGTCTAAGAAAAAGTTTATAAAAATATCGAATTTTACCACTTGGCTCTCGTTACGGTAAAGTTTCGTAGTACTTAAGGTAATGTGCCATGTTTTCCCGCCTTTTTTGCCTAATTCTGATTGGTTGTTATCTTTTCCCGCGTTTTTGTAAGCTTGTGATTGGTCAATCGCGCGGAGATTTTTGTATAAAAGAAGGCCCATTTTGCCCATTCGACACAGTCAGCGGGCAGCAAGCAATGAAGACTCTCCTAATAAAGAAGAACTAGAAGAAACTTCCAGAGTGGTTTTATCCCCCACCAACCCAGTGATAGTTAGTGTGTATACTACACAAGTAGTTTCTTAACTTACCAAGCGTAGAAGCAGGTACAACCACCAAATGCGTGCCTCTAGCATGTCCAGTCTCCTTCAGATGGGCCAGGAAAGCGATAACCTGTACCGTCTTACCCAGACCCATCTCGTCGGCCAGGATGCCGGAGACTCCTTGTTTGTGCAGTATCGCTAGCCAGTTGAGGCCTATTATCTGGTACGGGGCGAGGGTTAAGCTGGAAACAAGGTTTTTAGCATATTTAGTGTGATGGATAAAATTAGAAACGAGGATATGAAATGAAGTTCGAAAGTGGCGCCTGTTACAGAAAAGGGAGTCGTCTTGGTATAGGTATGTGATGAGGAGGGATGGAGCACATGTGACTAAAGGAATGATGAATTAGTGCTGATAGCTGGATAGGGAGAGGAAGACCAAAGAAAAGACGGAAGGTTTGTGTGAGAAATGATATTATTATAAAGGAGAACGTGACGGGACGTTGTGGTTTAAAAGAAGATGTAGTAACAAAAATTTAAAAGAGTATGCTTAGATGGTTTGGTCACGTTGAAAGGATGGATGAAAGGCGACTAACGAAAGGTATTTACAAGGCAGATGTAAGTGGGAACGCCGGGAGGGGACGCCCTAGAAGGACATACAAAGACCTTATTGGTGAGGTTCTTCAGAAAGGTCAGGTGCGTAGTACTCGCAACCGGCGTGTGTGTATGACAACATGTATGAATGTAAACGAAGCAAAAAAAGTATGTGAGAATCGTAGCAAATGGCGCTCTGTAGTTTCTGCCTACCCCCATGGGAAAAAGGCGTGAGTTTAGTCAAACAGTTTTTAATAGACTTATTTTTTAATGCAGGCCGGTTTAATAAAAACGTCAAAGACCGAAACAAGAATTGATTGAATTGAGAATATTGACTGGCCTGTTGGTCTAGTGATGCCTTGACTGCTATGCTCGAATTCGTGGGTTCGATTCCCACCCAGGACAATGTTTGTGTGATAAGCATGATCATTTGTTCTGTATCTGGGTGTAATTTATCTATAATATGTATGCACACCTTATCAATGGCTGTATGTTATTCTTCAGCCACATTAGCATCTTACCTATTATTCAATATGGCAGGTTGTTTGAGCCTGCCAGCGCCAGCAGCCACAGCATACTCCAGCTGTGTCGCCAGGCCGATGCACTTCTTCATCAGTCTCTGGATATTGTTCCTGGTGGTCAGTAACTCCTGCGTCGAGTTCAGGAGTTCTGTACTTAGCATCTTGTTGCTGTTGAATTTTTCTACCTGTTGAAGTGTCAATAAGAAAAAAATATCATATCTGGCCAAGACCAAATCAAATGACCAACCAAATCTAGAATAGTGGATGGCATTTAAGTATTAAATAAATAATAAATATTTCAGTGCATTTTAGTATTAAAGTAATGCTACATGCGTAGTCTTCAAAAGAAGACTTCATTTTCAAGAGTAATCAAACTGTGATCTGATATATCGTTTTTCAGATTGAATTTTTATTTAGTGCAGAAAAAAGCCAATAAAACTAAATAATGTATGTTAATCCTGTCTTCTCACAAAATAGCAAACTCTATGACAATATCGTCTTCCATTCATCAGCAGAAGCATTCTAATATTTCTAATCCACGAGCGCGTTAAGCATCGTCAATGTTTCAAGAGAGAAACTAAGATGAAAAGGAAGGGTAAAAGGAACCAAGATCAAAAAAAAGAAAGTAAGACCCTAAAAAAAAAGAACTTAAAAGAAAAGAAAAAGTAAGAAATTAAGAAATAATAAGAAACTAAGAAGAAAAGAAAGAAACCTAGGACACTAAGAAAAAAAAATCTAAGAAGAAAAAAAGAAACTAAGATATAAAGAACCTAAGTAAAAAAAAAACCTAAGAAGAACATAATTATAGAAACTAAGTAGAAAATAAAAACTAAGAAAGAAAGTAAGAAAAAAGAAAAAAAGAAATTAAGTAGAAATAAAAACTAAGAAGAAAAGAAAGAAACTAAGAAGAAAAGAAAGAAAGTATTAAACTAAAAAGAAAAGCCAGGAAGAGAGAGATATATTAATTGAGGACACTCCTAGAAAAAAATTGCATCAGATTCATTGCATTCGTTTGGGAGATTCAATGCCGCAGACAAACACATAGATACATCCCAAGATTCACACACGCAGAGATACACACTTCAAACTTATAACACCCCTCTTTGCCCGTCGGGGTTACAAAGAGATGTGCGAGGTCGACAAAGCTATTACATGAAAAAGAATTTGTAAAACTACTTACCATATCTAACCAGCCTTTGAAAGGCCTCAGTGATATAATAGCCTCTGCCTTCTTCTGCGAGCATCCACTGAGCAGGGACAACTCATTCATATTGCTATTATTGAGGAACTCGAAGACTTTCTTCTTATCACCGATCAGGTCATCTGTGATCTCGTTGTCTGAATCCTCGCTAGAAAAAAGGGTGAAAAAAGTGTTACATGCTGTACTGTTGTGCCTAGCATTGGTTTTTTATTAAGGATGGGAAATTTTCAAATGACTCCTCCCTGTTCCTCCTAATGCCTTTTGCGTTCCAGGGCCGCGGTGACTCTTTCGAACAAATTCCGCGATTGCATAGTCTTACCTACTATGTTGGCTAGTTTTCAGTCTAACATGATGGAGCTAATATACCATTGTTTTACATAGAGTAACTGCTTATCTGACATCAGCTTCTGACAGTTCTGTCATCATCATAAGCCCAGTGGTCCATTGCTGGACATAGGCCTCGCCCAAGAAGCGCCACAGCGCACAAATAATGTGGCTTTAATTATTTTTCTAATAGGATATTGGTTTAAGAATTGCCAAAATCTGTTCAGAAGATCTAGAGAGATTACTCTCTACAACCTCACAAACTTTACCTCTTTATAATTTTATGGATTACTAGCTGCACCAGCAAACTTGTAACGCCTTTGTTATTTCCAAAAAAAAAAAGTTTACGACCTACTCTCAGGCCTACTGAATGGGCTATTTGACAAGATTTTAGTTTTTAGTCCCTCATCTAGATTACAAGAAAATATTCGACACATATTTCTGTGGCCCTAGTGAAAAGGGGTATAAGTCCAATTTTGTCGAAAATGAGTTAAGTGTACCAAAGTGATCAGAAAAAAATGCTCTATCGTTTGGTGAAGACAGATCTAAGCTATCTCTAAAAATAAAACCGACTTCAAAAAAAACACTAAACGGTGTAAAATAACTCTAAATTCGGAAGTCTGTGGCTTTGGTGGGTTTGTCTTACTCATAATGGGCCACCGACTTCCGAATTTAGAGTTATTTTACACCGTTTAGTGTTTTTTTTGAAGTCGGTTTTATTTTTTGCAAAAAAGTTTTTTATTTTTCCATTTTTAGTTGTTACCATAAAAATATTTGCCATGAATTTTATATTGTTAATTGTTAACAATACATGTCATCATAATAGGGTTTTCCACTAATCCCTAATAAATTAAAATTAACATACCTAACTGACGAAATCTAGGTATATTGTACCCTCCTGCGTACCTCTCAGAGCATACAGGCGTGATGATACGTCATTATGTTGTATAAACAATAAACATCCAAGCGATTCCAGCAATCACGACAGATTTGCTGTTTATTTTTGAAGAGTTCCGTTGTATATCTCCGAAGATCAGCACCAGATCTTCACCAAATTAAAATGGGACCACCTCAGGAGTATACTCTTTTAAATAAAAAAAGAATTTTGAGAATCGGTCCACAAATGGCGGAGAAATCAGGTAACATACATAAAAAAAAAAAAAAAAAAAAAAAAAATACATACACACGAACATAGAACCTCCTCCTTTTTTGAAAGTCGGTTAAAAATAAGAAAGTTACTTTGTGTAAAAGGATCCAACTGACACCAAAAAAAACTGTAAAAGTCGGTTTTCTGATCACTTTGGTACACTTAACTCATATTCGACAAAATTGGACTTATACCCCTTTTCACTAGGGCCACAGATTTTTTTCTTTTTTCACGTAATCAAAAAATAACGGCGATACATCGAGTCAAAATGTCGCAAGACGTCACTAGCCAGTACAGTTTACACCAGATAATGACGTTACAAGCCCCCTGTCCTCAACTTTAATGCGCTTAATCTAAGCAGTTTTCCATTAATTTGAAAAAGAAAAAAATATGTGTCGAATATTTTCTTGTTATCTAGATGAGGGACTGAAAATTTAAATTTTGTCAAATAGCCCGAAAATACACAAAATTTCATAAGAATCCGTCAAGCCGTTTTGGAGGAGTTTTATAACAAACAATGTGACACAAGAATTTTATATATTACATAGATTTTAGTATAGTTAAACCAGCACTTGACTGCGATCTCATCTGATGGTAAGCAGTGATGCAATCGTTGTTGGTGAAGTGCACTAGATTATTAAGAGCCTATTCACTCTAGCCCTAACTCACGTGGGGGTGTGAATAAGGCGACGTTGTGGAGGGTTGTGGGGTGGGGTGTGAAGTGGTCGAGGCGTGCACACCCCCCGTCGGGTCACAGGCACGCCTAGTAGGGCACATGCTATGTGGCACGTGCTTATTATTGCGTGTGCAAAATATTATATTATTCTAAGAGGACCCCGCACGTTTGTTTCCCGCATGCAACAAATTATATGGCCTACTTTGTTTATTTTTAATTCAAATTGGGCATATAAGACAATTCCATAAATCGGCTACTCTTTACAAATCCAATTACACAGGAGACAGTCCAGTTTACGTTTACATTTATTTTCGTCAAAGACATAAGACTAGAGTCGGCATAAAATTTAAAATCATTAGAAGTTTTATTTATGTATGCTTATGCCTTAACGTGCTTTCCAAGGCACAGCCACCTCTAATCTACACTATTAATATGGAGAGGAAGGTATTGTATTTTTGTATAAAACGAGGAAACTTAAAAACTACTTTAAAAAATCTTCAACCGTTGGGTAGCTACACTATCCCCTAGTGACATAGGCTACTCTTTATTCCAGTATTCCTACGGAAAAGAGAACTAAGCGAGTGAAACCGCGTGAAGTCTGCTAGTAGTCTAATAAGCAGTCGCTGCATGTACAGACGCCAGCACATCACCCTACTCCAATGTGTCAAATTTCTAAACATAAGGTTCATTTTCAATTGAGAAAATTTGAGTTTGGGGTAGCTTGATGTGCTGGCGTCTGTACATTAACCTTTCAGTTGTGTCAATTAGAGACACAATAGAAAGACAATGACAGGGCGGAGACCCGTATCCTCTTGGGGTTTAATGAATTAAAACGAGAAACCGCGTGACGTCAGTTAGTAAGGAATACAAACATAACATTACTTTTATTTTATGGAATTTCATGATTTACAAAACATACCTGTCATAGACCCTATCATCTTTCCCTTTTTTGACACCATAGTCATCATCTTCACTGCCACTACTGCCTCTTCTTGTCCTACCACCTTTAGCCTCCAAGGGTTTCCGCACCACCACCGCCGCCGTCCTCGGTCCACTTGTGACCCTCACGATACCCATGTTGGTATACGGTCTTTGTATGCTCTGAGATCCTGAGGCACCAGGCTTGGCGCCGAAGAATGTGGATGTGGAGCCCTTGTCGTCAGTCTCAGGGTCGTGCATCAGCAGCTCGTCTCTAGAACGCTCCTCATTCCATCCGTGTTTTGATAGTGTATTTTTTATGAACTGGAAAATAAGGAAGAAGAAATGACTTTATTAAACCTTTTTTCTACAAACTTCCAAGGTTGCAATATGTGAAATGTTACTGGCTGCCTGTCCACAAAAACGGAGCGGGGCTGCGAAGCGGAGAAACGGGGACATATTAACCCATAGGGATAGTCCACTAGAAGTCTAGAACGGAGCGAAAATTTTACGCAGTCCGAACTTTGTCTGAACTTTGGTTGACAGTTAAGTACCTATTTTATCAAATGTCAATTTCGCTAGGATTGTAGCGACATCTATCTCGCCACATACGAAATAATCGCTGATGTCCTACATCGCGAAGTTAAAGTTATCCGGGCAACAACCGTTGAGCAGAAGTAGCTCCAGACGCAACACCCGTCTGTCTGGTCGGAGGAATCTCCTGTTTCTATGGGGGATGGGGTACTTTACATACACCCTTCCTAGTACCTCTAAAAAGTAAATACATGGCAATACAGGATGGAAGGAGTATATACAGATGCCAGCACAACAACTGAAAAATTTTCCCAATTGATCATGGACCTTATTAAGTTTACAATAAAGTTGAATATCTATTAAAGAAATTTGACACATTGGGGTAGGTTGACGTGCTGGCGTCTGTACATAACTCAAGGTATCAGTATGTGTGATATTGTCCATTCCAACCTGTTTACTCATGGCCAAATTCTAAATTAACCACAAACAGAGCAATTCTTGCATCTTCATCAAACCATCTTTTTTCCTATCATATTGTTCCTTCACAGAAGGTTATCTGAAAATACTTACTATTGGTGATATTTCAGGGAACATCTGCTGCATATTGCTAAATCTTCTCTCTTTGAGAGCATCTGTGAGTTCTACTGCTGGCTTCTTAGCAGGGACGGCTGCATCATCAGAGTCTGAGCTTAGAACCCGTATACGTTTGTATACTACAGGTCCATTGATCCTGTTCACTACTACTGTATTTGGTGCCGCCATTCTGATTTTATTGTTCTGAATTTGATTGTTATCTACAATAAAAAAATTCAAGTAGGATACATTGAAAGTGTGAATAGGATATTTGCAGTTTAGTAATAATACTATTCATGCTGATTAAGGTAATTTAACACCAAATGTTATGTCTTATCTAGCACAAGCTGCAACAGCTTTTGTAAACAATGAGTCTGCCACATTGTCGTTACCTTCAATCATCATGATGTATAATTGAGGTAGATGTTTTATGACGTTATAGTGTCTTCAGCATCAGCCAGAAAACAATGTCAGGTTGCAACTTGTTACAGTATTAACAAGAAAATATAAGTTTTGCATCAGTGTAAGTGGTTGGAATTAGGACGAAGCTATCAAAAGTGGTGCATTTGAAACCCAGCGTCAGGCAGCGTCTCAGCATCTGCCTGGTATTACCACTGAAATTAACCTTACGGTGCAGCCGTTAGATATGCCATTTTTGTGTTTTATTTTGATGTGTACTATTATGTTATTAATTTGCGAGTTTGAAGTTGTTGCCGATATTTTTGTTTGTCTTTCTTTTTTTTAATAGACACTCACAATAATGCAAACCTCATGTTTTATTGATAAACCGTTCTACACTTACGGCTAACTGTGGTTTGGGTGGTGGGAATGCAATAAGCTTTATTTGTATTATTGCTTCTATTCTGCTTAGCCTGTAATGAAAATTAGTGTGAAGATAAAGTCAGGAAGAAGTGACAACACCATGAGGGTTAGTTAGTGATATGTTCTCAAATGTTAGACAAGACTAGTATATAAGTAAGCTCTGCTGCGTTTTTCCCCACCCATGATGAAACACAATGGTAATCTACTAGGGGCCGAGTCACACCAGAATGGCAGCAAGCAGTTTTGGTGCCAAATAATTTTTAACATTATCTTCATTGCAATAGTACACAGTGTTGCTTGAGAAATATTTTTATTTAATAAATACCAAAAATATACTAATTTAGTAACTTAAATATTGCTAATTACCAATTTGGGATGATTACAAAGGTATCAAAAGCAAATTTTCATATGACACTCAATTGCTTTATTATTGTTTTATTTCAGTTTGGTAGTCAGTACTATCAAAATAGGGATTACAAATAATTCTTAATAAAAAAGTCCCACCAAGTTTTATGTGAAAAAAAAAAGCTATTGTTCCTTGATCTGTATGTAGGTGTGTCAATTCTAATGCCTATCATTTGTTTCTTCCATGTGCATCACTTGGCCAAAGGTTCCTCAGCAAATGGGCATTATCCCTTTTACGCGAGAATCGTCGGCGCCGCGGGCGGCTAATTCGCCCGACCTTTTTAATTTTCACAATTAATACTATGTTTTATAGTAATGATGACAAAGTTTGAAATTATTTGACACTGAAACTGCTCGCCGCTTCACAGCCATTCCGGTATGACTCGGCCCTAATGTTCTTATTACCCAGGAACCATTTAACAGGTATTTTATTTCATTCATCTACACTTTTATACAAATAAATAAAATTGAGTTATCAGTTTGTAGTGTCAAAAACAGTTGTTGACTTAAATTAATCAAATGTACTGTACATTTGATTAATTTAAGTAAACAGCTGTTAGGTACACCAAAAAACAACATTTTTTGTTGCTTGTCTGTTTTTTTCTCTCTCTGTATGTTTGTTTGTTAAAGCTAATCACAAAACAGCTGGACCATTAAGACAAGACTTTCATTGGTATTAACATAAGATATTAATGCTAATAATGCAAGGTTCCACACAAAAAATAAATAGTAAATTAAATATTAATTAACTCTTGCTATGATGTCCTATAGAAACCAAAAAGTGAGTATGGCCAGCCATAAGTTCATTTAACACAAAAATCTTCAACTCATTCTAAAATAATTCCTACTAATTATACAACAGAATCATTTGTTTCTGTACCTGTTTCATTATTCATTTCCATATTGATTTCCTAAATCCTGTTCCTTGTGATCTATTTCACCCGAATCTAACCTAACTCAACATGACATTCATAATTATTGTAAAACAAAGACAAATTCATTGCGATGAAACCCTAGAGTTTTCTTTATTACCCAATTGCACCTGAATTAGGGTTATTGCATAACTAAATAAAAACAGATTCATGATGAATTTGCATCTTTTATTATAAATGAATGTCCTTGCAAGATTTTAATCAATACATTCAAGTTGGTGGTTACAACTTATTACTTGTTTTCTTTTTCAACTAATAAAGAATACACTATTTAATAGTATAGAGGAAATCTTTTGATATTCTTAGTGTCCAACCACTTAAACATTTTTTTGACATAATTATACTCTGCTTAACAAGATGTTTAAACATTGACAAGTTCACGGAAGTCAAAAGCTCTTAGTTTTTTCTATAAGTATTGCATTTTAAGGTAGTTATTATGACTGTTCAATATATACATAATGCATGATAGAAATATTGGTAATGAGCTTTAGGAAACAAACATATTGTTTGGTAATCAATAAAAATATCCCAATGTTTTTGTCTTTTGCACACAGTGGAGGTAAATGGTAATGATATTTATTTGATTACTGTACATTCAAGAGCTTTGTGAACCCTGCCATGCAATTTTCATCCAAATTATTTGTAGAGAGAGGTACATGTAAATCATTGTTATGAAAAATTTCAGTCCTACTTTCCATGCTGGCATATTGTTATGATAAAATAGAATGCAATTAAAAAGCCTAGTATTATTTATTTACAGTCCTAAAAAAAATGTTAGAAGGTAATGAAAAACGTAGGTAAGGGTGCAGTTATGAGGACCAACCAAATGCAGGTATAGCCTAGAAATTTCATGGTCAAGGTAGGGTTATTTTAGAGCCAAATAACCGGTACAAAATATAAAAACTTTGTGGATATACACGGGTCACTGAACGAGGTATTAACTCCTCGTGGTGAGAAGTCACAAGCACGTGCTACCTTCACAATGACCTTGTCCTACAAATAGAACCTTTTTACTCACGAGAACCAGAAGGAGCCGACGTGACTGCTATTGGACTGCTGGGTCCAGCAGGATCGTTCGGTTTCCTCTGGAACCTGTACTGTCTCAGAAAACTCAACACACTCGGGCTTGTACCATTAGACATTGTCACACTTAATCGATCAGTTAGTCAACACTTTTAGGGAAAAAAATCTGCTGTGTTCTTTGATAAAAAATCTAGTAAAGATTTACGAAAAAAGTATCACACCACAGCAGCACGACAAGACAACACTACGGCCATTTTTATCCGCGAGACTTCAAGCCAAATGGGAAATTTTCGGGCCAATCAAATCCAATGTCATCAACTGTCATTATAATGATTGACCAATTGCTGCGACTTTAGATTTTTTTTAACAAATTACAATCATTTTACAATTTTTAATGTTATCGATGCTATCGAATAATAAAGTTTAAGAAATAAATGTGGCTATACCCAAAAAATCAAATATAAAATAAAATTATTGTTTTCCCTGTTTTAGTTAATCATCATTTTCTTATACTCTTTTAGCCTCGGTTCACTGCTAAATTGTTATTTACATATGTGTACACAAAAAATTGTCACTGGCAGATGTTTGCCAATGAAGATATATGGGAAAACTTTATTTATTCGGTCTTTAAAGTAGCACTACAGCTTGGCAAAAAAGAGTAGAAAATAATGGAGGCGCCACTGTGCTCTTCGTATGGCAACCCGTGGCAACCGCATAGCGTACCAACCTTGTCTTGATACTTAGCTGTTTTTTTAGACAAATTAATCTGATTATGTATTATATTTTTAAATCAGTAAGTAATCACTTTCTATCGTGTCAATTAGAGACACAATAGAAAGACAATGACAGCGTGGACACCGGTGTCCTCTTGGGGTGTAATGAAGTAATTGAACAAGGAAGTGTTCTCGACACGCAACTGATTACTTACCCAAAAATAACAAATTGGGTAAATGCTCCTGAGTTCACAATATTGTTTAGGAATTATAAAAAAAGAAAACATTACATTATATAACATAATTTCTATATTTTATTCTAGTAAATCTTCCTCTCAATATTCTACCCCGAACACGTAGGCCGTAAACTCATCTGAGTCATGTTCGGGTTCAGAGGTGATGCTGCTATCATCTTCTAGATTTATTACTAATCGGTCTATTCCCTCGTTCATAGTTATTTTGTTTCCAGTAATCCTTTTCTATTTTTATTACATGTTAGCACGAGTTCTTCCAATCCTCCTTAATTAGTAATAGCTTGGAATGCACGTTCACGAATGTTCGTTCGTTGTTCCTGTAAAGACGAAATATTTCATTTATCCCTAACAATATTAAAAGTAAAACATTTTTATCACATACTGTTAATAAGCCGGATGTAGAAAACACCCTTTTGTTTATCTCCTCCCAGCACGATTTTGCTTAGCACGATAACAGATTTCCCTGAATTAAATAATAGATTTAGACTATGGCACGACCATTTCTTTTACATTTCTAATGCAAACGCTAGAACAAATAATTCTCTCCCTTGATATCGCACTTAAAGTATAATTTACGTAGAAATTGAATTTTCATTCAGTTAAAAGTCAAGTCACCAAAGTATCAATTTATCTCAGCGCGCTATACCCGAGTAATGCAGAAAATGTAAACGTAACCTATGTGCTCGACATTTATTGTTTCAAATTTCTAGTTATTCCTTATACAAGCCAATTAAAATAGCTTTGTAATCATCAATTAACACTTGATTCAACTAAAATCAACAAAACAAACTCTTACATACCTGTCTTATCAGCGGTTCTTTGGTAAACATTGTGAAGTTTAGAAAGAATAGTTTTGGCCTCATGTTCCGCGAGACATCGCCTGTACACCTTATAATTAACCTCCCTGCCAGCACTCCGAATGGTTTTAATAATTATTCTTCACTTTTTACCTTTATTAATCAACGATTGGTGGTCGAAATTAAAATTTTACGAAATCGTAAACTTTGTTTATTATGAGATGTCATTATTTTGGAAATGTTGCCAACAGACAAAAATTTAGTTCCGTTTCTACACTTTTTTGCCAAGCTGTACAAGCCCATATAATAATGTAAGTACTTTATGCAATGTATGATTGTCTGTCTGTCCGTATATATGGTACGCAAAACTACTGCTAGAAATTGCATGCAGTTTTTACAGTTGCGTCGTTCCAATATTGAAATTCTACAAAATTTTCCAACTTTATGTGCCACCCAGAAATATTAAAACAGAAACCAAGTTTTTATTGTTATGAGTATTTTTATCAACTGAATCAAAATAAGTATGGAAATCAGAACACTTAAAATAGGTAGTAGGTTTTTGTATATTAAACATAAAGCGGGAAATGAGTAAAATCGTAATTCAAGCGGACAGAGTCACGGGTAACAGCTAGTTGGTCGTAGTTTCTGTAGTCACCAAGCAAAGGGATGACTATTGAGTTTAGGTCTGTCTCCTTTAACGCCTTCAACACCTTTTTTTGGTCTGCCCCTAATCTTACAGCCAACTATAACATAAAGACCACATGCTCAAAAATTATGAAATCTATTCTAGTATTCAAATAATCAAAATTTGGGCAAAAGGGCTGGTGAAGATAGCATTGCGTCATATACTCATACTGAATTGTTGGAACGAAGTTCCTTATCGCGCGTTACGAAAGGGGGCTAGACGGAAATAAATAATGTCACGCCTGTAATCTCCGAAGGGCTAGGCAGAGGTGTACCTGGTAGTACACCCACATTTCGCCAGTTATGTTTGAGTCCCATGTAATAGGGGGCGAGTCTATTGCCATTAATCGGGCACAAATCCAGACTCCAAGCTGCTGCTGAGAAATTCCAGATAAAAACTCAATAACACTTTGCCCGACCTGGGGATCAAACCCGAGACCTCATGATCAGCAGTAGCGCTTGCCACCACTAGACCAACGAGGCAGTCCACAATCCCTAAACAATTATTAAATATTGTTTATCAAATATTAAATAGTTTTGTAACAATACCTAAATAGGATTTTCCTCTTATTGGCTCTCCTCATTTTTCTAATAAAGGGAAATTATAATATCAAAACAGGATACGATTTTTAGAGTTTATTAAATGCTATGTATGATACACCTAGCAAGAGTCACCAAACAAAAAGTAACAGCATGAGCACCTGACTTTACTTATGTTTTTATTCAAAACCGATATAATCAGTGATTTGAATTTAATTACCGGTTTTTAAATTACATTTTTAACATCCCTAAAATTCACTGTTGCCACACTGTTTCTGTCAGATTAATAGGTGCGGCCATGTTGATCTGTAGTGAATAAAACTGAGATAATTTTCTTTTAGGGAAATAAAATTGACACAATATGCCCAAATGCGACCTCAAAACGAGATACATCCCCGCGACGTTCGCCTGGACTCTCTTGTTGGGCACAACATCCGCGTTTTTTTATTTCCCGTAAGTATACAATGTCGTCGATCGTCTGTGAATTCTCATTTTCGTTTTGACAACTTTCACATGAGATTGTTGAATTATTTCTATAAATATCTTGGGGCTGTGAAGTTGCCCTGTGTGACTGTGTGTGGATTATACCCCTGCTATACCTGTGGCGGTAACGGTAAGAGTATTTTTATAAGATCATAAGAGATGGTGTAGGAGCCATGTTCCAAGTAATTTTTATGTCTTATTTACATTAACATAATATCCATAACGTAATTAGTATTTCTCTAAATGAGTAAGCAGTGGTGTGCTGTCGTGTCAATGGCCAGGTACTTCCTGTGTGGTTCCAAATCTGTATAAACAAAAGATGTCTCATGGTGGTTAAGATATGAGTCAGTCAACCTCACGTTAATTTCCCTGTCTGTATCAGTTTTCCTTTTGGTAACTTTGTTGACAATGTTCCTGTTGTTTACACAGTTATGTAAATTTTTACAAGTTATGGAAACAAGTTGTAACAAGATTTTTGATTTTCATTGAAGAAATCTCTTTGTAAATATTACTAAAACATGACAATTACATTGATTTAAATTTATAATGAACTATATACTGTAAGAATTACCATTTTATCTACATATGAAGGTGGTTTAGGTAAACATACCTACAACAGATATTTTATGAGTGAGTTTCGATCTGCGATAAACTTGTGTTTTATATTTTATAAATAATGCATGATCTCAAAACCTATAGGTTAGTTTTATGACATACAAATAAAGTATTAATACATAAAACTATTAAGTAAAATCTACCTTGAAAGTTACCTTTATGATCTTTTCAGTTCTTATAAGAAAAAATAAGTTTATACAATGCTCCAAAACTATTTATATTTATTTCAAAGTAGAATACATTTCTATTTGTGTTATTTGTTTTCTATGAAACTAATAAAAAAGGACTTTTTAACACTTTCATAAAGGGCTTTATTGCACTTTCGTGAATTCAAGGGGTCGAGTCTGCTATTGTAATTGTGTCTCAATGACCGGTCAATGATCAATTTTTGATGTATAACGTCAAACTTATGACACATTTCCCATACAAAAACTGTCAAAGTTGTCAAATATTTGATCAATGACCGGTCATTGAGACACAATTGCAATAGCAGACTCGAGCCCCTGGTCTTTAAATATTCATATTAATTATTATGTGTATACCATAATGTCAAATAGAGGTGTAGTAAAGCAAAAATGACAAATAATGTATTGCCAGAATAAGACTTGTAGAGTCAGTTCACCACTGAGTTTTACTCTCTGTACCTACTTGCAAACTCATGGAATTCTATCCAACTTAAGGATTTCTCATCTCTTAGACTGTTCAGTGTCATGTTAGTGACATGTAAAATGTTGTTGTTCAACATAGCTGTAAAACTTTAAGTGATAAAATGCTCTTCTACTTTAACATTGAAATACTCAGTTTTGTTATAAATACGCTATCTTGTGTGTATTACTAACAGAATTTGGAGCAATACAATCTCTAAACAAACCTGTGGTGTGTTGGCACAGTTTAAAACCAGATACCTAATGGTATAGGCTAATTATAACTTGTAAACTATAATTAATATAGATTCCAATGAGTAATATTAATCTGCACCAGGCCAAAATTGCTACAAGTCAATAAAATAATACCTACAGTAAATAAGGAGAAACAATTGTTGTATTGATTTTTTTTGTTACATAAATATTATCTCAATTCAATAATGGTTTTAGTTGTACCACAAAGTCAGGGGCACGAAAATATGTGTCATATTTATGCAACACAAGCGGATAAAGGGTTAACCCTTTATCCGCTTGTGTTGCATAAATATTTAATATCATTGAAGTTGTTATAACTTCTCAATTAGTATGTCCTAAAAGTTCTGCTTTCTAGTAACATTTAATGTAATACTCTTAATATTTGACATTTAAAATGATAAAATGACATATTTATGTAACAACATCTTGATTACACATTTTGCTGTAAGCCCTGACCTACGTAGATAAACTTACAAAACCTGTAAAATTACCACGACTAATTGCAACTGTCCGTGACATGATTTTTTTTACCTTACAGAAGTTCAAAAACAAGGTTGTTAACACTAAATAGTGTTTAGCAACAACACAGTAGCTGATGAGGGTAATTACTTTGATTAAATAAATATTTAGATAGTGATAAAAAACTATCTCAACCAGTTAGCCTCACTAGACTGAACATGCTATAGAAATTCAGCATGATATAATAAAATTAAAACATAATATCATGCCTGGATTACTCAGAGGGTTAGGCAGAGGTATAGTGTACCCATAATATTATATAGCAATGATTATTGAGATAAGAATAGCAGAGCTATGGCAATATTCTAAAGCATTGTTTAAATTTCAATTTAATTTAATAATAGTTTCTTGTTTTAACCTTTTAATTGAGGCAATTAGAGACACAATAGAAAGACAATGACAAGCATCACTGGTTTCCTTCCGGGGTTTAATTAATTAATGTACTAGCATTGTTGACTTCTTGTTGCCTTAAACTACTATAGAACTTGTGTTTCAAGTCTGCCATTAATTGTTACCTTTTGAATTGTAGAGAATACCATCACATTTTGCAAAGCACAGGTCAGGTGCATAGTACTCGCAACTGGTACCTGATTATGACAACATGTATGAATGTAAACGAAGCAAAAGAGGTATGTAAGAGTTGCAGCTATAGTTTCTGTCTACCCCCATGAGAAAAAGGCGTGAGTTTATGTATGTATGTATGCGTGCAAAGCACAACTGCAATTTACAGAGACAGCTAGTTGTTCAATTCTATTTACGTTCTATTTGTGATTCATAGGTTAAGTTTTATTAGTATAATAGGTTATTAATTAATAGGTTATTAATTAATAGGTTAATAGTATACCAAACTAACATCCAAATTACTGAAAAATTACACACATGCAAAACCGGAGCTGTTGCCAGTTTCAAATATATGTTTAATAAAACTAGTATGTGTGAAATCTGTTAACACAAACATATTGATTGCAGATTTATTTTCACACTCATGTTTACCCTAGTTTAGTTCAAGTATATCCGGTGGGTAAACATAATGCTATGCGGTTTGGTAAACTAATGTGTGAGTTTAACTTCTTAATTATAGTGTTGGAATATTTGTAATCAGTCTACTTCAGCCTGTGACACATGTTTATATAAAGTCTGGGTTTACTCTTTCTGTTTTTGCATACAGTTGCATTTTTTTTTGTCTTAAAGTATGTTGCCTCACACTAAAATTTAAAATTTCTCCTGTGTCGTGGGTGCGATTTCAAACATTTAAACTCAAATACACAAACAACCAGACCTGGAGCAACTACCTGTAGGCCATACCATTTGTTCCGTGCTGGAATCGAACCCGAGACACGCGGCGAACCAGCCGCTGCGCCAACCGTGCCGTTATTATCCGAGCGGGCAGCTAGTTCCTTATATTATCTTTATAAGGGTGATTCTACACGGTGCATGTAGCTGGAGCAAGTAAAGATGCGGGTTACACGCGTGAGTAATATGCGCAAGCTACTTGTTCAAGTTACTCGCTTGTACTTTTACATAATGCAAATACTGGAGCAAGTAAAGACCTGAGCTACTTGCGCAAGCAGTACGCACAAGTTATTTGCTCGTGGTCAAGAGCTACATGCGCAAAAGACCCGCGCGCGCACCACACAGTACGCGGGTTAGTTGCGCGGGCGGCTCACTTTGGTAGATCCGCCCATGTTTTTAAACGGTAAAGTTTACGATGCATATAACCTGCGCAAGTGCCTCAATATACGCAAGCTACTTGCACCATGTTGAAGCACCCTAATCCTGACATTTCCAATTTTCAGAAGTTTAGGTAAAACAAAAGAATTTATTGAAGGAGTCAGTTCAAAACATTCAGGACTTAGGTTTAAGTCAATATATTGTGTACTACAAGCAATGTTATGCAAATGTGAACAATTATAATAATACATACTGTCATGATCAAAAGTCAAGTCAAGTTCAAAAAACTATTAAATAGCATTAAAAAATATTTCATAATGTTACTAACCACAAATTAGTTTTCATACAATTTTGGATCATTACAACTAGTCTAGGATATTGTACCTAATAACTATAGAGCTGTGATCCTTTTGTCCATCAATAGGAAATATACAAAATACAAATGATGCAGCAGTGTGGTTGTTTCAGACTGTTGTTGATATACATTTTGTTATAATTTACTTACTTACTTTTGGAATTTGTTGAATATAGGTATCATGTTTCAACAAATTTATCAATATTTTTATAGCATTCATTGACTACTCAGATAAATTATCATTATTATGCCGTGTATCTCTTTCCGAAATACTGTGACATATATAGGTATATTTGAAACTGTAAGAAAAATATTGGTCAAATCATACCGTGATAATATTTAGGTATTATTGTGTCTGCCTCTCTGTATTAGTGTGCTTCAAGTATTAAAAAAAACTCAGCGGATAAATCTTAAGCCATATTTATCCCTCTTAAAAGTTAAATCTTTTGTATATCTTTAATATCTATAGTTTAACAGTTTATTTTGAATTTTCATTATCACTAGTGTGTGAAATGGAAGATTATGATCCGTTTATTATCATCTATATATCTGTATGATGAGGATCTTTTAGAATTTGATAATATTTTAAATATAATCAAATCATTTATTTGTGATATATGTGGGTTACTTCTGTGTAGTAGTCACAAGTTGCTGATCATGAGGGTTTAATTCCCAGGTCCATAGTCCTATTAGGTTTTGTTTTCTGAAACTACTAAGAAGCATGGTGTCTGGAAAAGTCTACATTCGTGGCCGGTTTAACACAGCTAGCGAAATGTAGGTGGATAATTAGTACACTTGTGGTTACCATATCTCAAGATTTGTCATGAAATCTCAGGATTGTTAGAATTTTCAATAAAGTACAGCTTACATAATAAAAAAAGATCCGCAGTGTCTAAAGACGAGGATATATCGAGTTTTTTTTAATTATTAAGTACTTCTGAGGTTAAAAATCTCTCTAACTGTAACAAATCTCAGGATTTTTCAATGGAGATCAGGCTTTTTCTCCGGATTTTTAATTTTTCCATCTGGTAACCTGGTAACCATATTACCTGTGCCTAAGCGTTTTAATGATAAAGTATTGGCAACCAAGCCTGTATGGCTTGACCTGAAACATAATAATAATGCATTGACCTAATCACCTATTGTTTATTTCTGGCATTGATACACAGACCTCAATGAATCATAGGTTTTCCTCAATGAGTTTAAATGAACCAGGATAAGTTACAACTAATTAGCATTGTATTAGGTATGTACTACCTATTGTACTAGCCATTGGTCCTCACTACTAGGTGAATTCTTAGTACAGTAGTAGTGAGATTGAATTTTAATTATTTTTACCGCACTAGCACTGTATTTAAAACCTCTTATTGGTAGATTCTTAATACGATAGCAGTGCGGAAAATGGCCTATTTGACAAAATTTTAGTATTTAGTCCCTCATCTAGATTACAAGAAAATATTCGACATACTTACTTATATTTTTTTCTTTTTCAAATTGATAGAAAACTGCTTAGATTAAGCGCATTAAAGTTGAGGAGAAGGGGCTTGTAATTTCATTATCTAGTATAAACTGTACTGTATCGCCGTTATTTTTTGATTACGCGAAGAAGGAATAAATATGTGTCGAATCTTAAAATCTTGTTATCTAGACGAGGGACTAAAAACTAAAGTTTTGTCAAATTGTGTTTGATAATGGCTAAAGTTTAAGGTGGATGCGCCAGGGTAGCCCGGACTTGTTTTTTTTTTTGCAATTTGCCATTCAGTGTCAGGTTGTATGTTGATTAAAATATGATTCTCAACCGTAGCAAAAATGGCTTATCTGAGCTGTAATTATTAAAATCACCCATACAACAACATGCAACCCTCTAATTTGACCACTAAGATAAAGGTCTTTATGTCTATTTATAAGTAAGTATAATATAAGCAAAATTATTGTAATCCAGGACGGTTTTGTCTAAAATAAAACATTTTTTTTTTGTATTTATATGAACTTAAAAGGTGTTCATAAAGATTTTAATGATTATAATTCCGTAAAACACATGCGTGTTACGGTTGCAAATCATACAACATAATATCCTGACACTGACCGGCAAATTAAAAAAAAAACACATGAAAATTTGAATTACGCGGGCTTTTGGCACATCCACCTTAATATGAAATGTACAAGACTCAACAGCCACGCTTTAGACTTCGAGACCAACCTTGAGGTCTAAAGCTTTCGCTGCTTAGCCACAAACCTGGGGCTCGAGTCTGCTATTGCAATCGTGTCTCAATGACCGGTCATTGATCGAATATTTGACAACTTTGACAGTTTTTGTATGGGAAATGCGTCAAAAATCGATCATTGACCGGTCATTGAAACACGTTTGCAATAACAGACTCGACCCCCTGATGTCAGGGTTTGTACGACGCCCAAGCACCTCAGCCCCCCTAGCCAAGTTACAAACGATTCGTATCTATTCTCTTTCTACAATCGAGAACGCCTCAAATCCCTTTGTTTTGACCACGTGACTTAGCGAAAAGTGATAAGTCACGTGGTCAAAACAAAGGGATTTGAGGCGTTCTCGATTGTAGAAAGAGAATAGATACGAATCGCTTGTAACTTGGCTAGGGGGGCTGACCTGGCTTCACATGCCGTCGAGAAATATATTATCTCTCAGACAAACCGGTTACGTCAAGATGCTTTCCTTTACCGTTTTTGAAGCAAGTGATAATTAAACAATACGCACATGAATCTGAAAAACAGAGGTGCGTGCCTTGGGTTCGTACTCGAGACCTACGAACTAGCGTAGCTTCTAACTAAAGATTAATGTATTACAAAACAAATCAAATTCGCGCGTGTACCTGGATAAGGCCTTATTCATTTGTTAAGAAGCATTTGCCACCTAGCCATTGATCTGTCTATAAATAAACGTGACCTATTAAGAACTGCTGGGTTTACTCGGCAAGTTTAAATCTATTCGTTGTCTTTCGTTTCTGTTCGTTGGTCCAGTGTTCACAAGCGCTACTGCTAAGCATGTGAGGTACCGGTTTCGTTGCCTGGGTCTGGTAAAACGTTATTGAGTTTTTTTTAACTGATATTTCTTAATCAGCCCGGAGCCTGGATTTGTGCCCGATTGATGGCAATATGCTCGCACCCTATTATTTGGCACTTAAACCTAATTGACGAAATATGGGTGTACTACTAACAGGTGTACACCTCTCTTCAACCCTTCGGGGATTTCAGGCGTGACGTTGTGTTCAAAACTATTTTTTTAAATTTAATCTATTACGAGTCCATCCTGCCGATATACTTAACTGATTGCGTTATTTTTTTTTTAAATGAATGGTTTTAATTTATAGATTTGTCATCAAGCATCGGAAATCACCCGACTTTTACCCTTTTACCCTTCTCAGGCTATACTTAGACGCGATTTCCTTTTTTAAATTTCCTATGTTTTTGTAGCTTTTTTTTTCTAAATCTCCGATTCTAATTGGGTACGCGCTTCGTTTTGATGAAGCGAGCTCTTTCATTTGAGCTTTTTCTCGCTTTAATTGGTTTAATTGGAGAGCAGCTAGGTGTGAAAAATTGAACATTCAATTTAGGTTAGGTTACCGCCGCACTGATCGATTGAAGGTTAAGCTGCGCTTGCCGAGGTTGGTCTGTGGATTGGTAACCATTTAATATATCAATACTCCTCTGTCATTTGTAAATCTTTAACATTCGTTACGAGTAAACAGACCCCTAAAGGCACAAGTCTGAAGAGATGTATGAAGTATTTGTGGAGGTCATATAGGCAGTCCTAGTCGCTCTAAGTAACTATATAATGCCCCACGCTCTTTCTCCTTCTTTTTTCTTCTGTTTCACTCTCTCCTTCCACATTTTCCGTATTTGAATATGAATACATCTATCTCCTATCTGTTTTAGCAACATTATCTATATTTGTGTAATTTGGCACAAGGCACAAGTCTGCCAGAGGACAGGAGAGAGGACTATACTCGGAGTCTCTCTACGAGATCGAATCAGAAATGAGGAGATCCGTAGAAGAACCAAGGTTACCGTCATAGCCCAGCGGATTAGCAGGTTGAAGTGGCAGTGGGCAGGGCACATAGCACGGAGGACTGATGACCGATGGGGCCGAAAGGTTCTCGAGTAGACGCCACGTATCGGCAAGCGCAGCGTAGGACGTCCACCCTCAAGGTGGACAGACGACCTCATTAAGGCCGCGGGAACGCGCTTGATGCGAGCCGCTTCCAACCGGTCTTATTGGAGATCTATAGGGGAGGCCTATGTCCAGCAGTGGCCTTCCTATGGCTGAAATGATGATGATAATGACAAGTCTGAGATGGGCCGCATACTGCAGACTGGGTTTCTATGAATCTCGAGGCGGCGCAAACTCACGACCTCTCGATTGCTAGTCCAACGCCTTAGCCATTGGGCTATTACCACTTCATCGTATTAATAACATTATGTACTTATGTCTGTTTCAGGTGTCAATATTACCTTCACAAGCACCCATGGGTTCCCGCGTACCAAGGCTTCATAACGTTTTTTGTTTTGGCCAATTTTACCCTGGCCACTTTCATGGACCCGGGAGTTATACCAAAAGGTATGTATTTTATTTTATTTACTAAACAGTAATAGCTGCAAATGTTGATCTAGGGTTAAAGTATACTTCAGCCGGGGTTGACGAAGGAATCGTCCGTTCCCGCCCACGATAAAAAAAATGGATGGTATGGAAAAAAGGATTTTCCAACCCACCATAAAAAAATGATTGTCTGTAAAGTTGGTTTACACACGATAATTTTACGTGATAACGTCATCCGATTGTGCCTCTTCTATATCGCTTGTTCCGCGCTCTCGCTTGCACACACGGCTTAGGCGGAACGTGACAATGAGCTATGCTTTTCCGTCCGTTAATCGATGTATAAGACGTTATATCGTCATAAGGGTTAAGCTACATTTATGGAGCGCGGTCTTTCGATGGGCGACCATCAACTACAGTCATACTGAGGTATCTCTGTGTCTCAGAAATTACGTAGCCGTTGTTATTTGTAGATATTTGACATTCGTAACTGATTGTCTGAAGCCCGGAAGTCTGATAGCCAGTCCTACAGAGACGTATTTGTGATGATCAGTAAATGGGTCGTGGAGGTCATATATAGTCAGTCCTAGTCGCTCTAAGTAACTATATAATGCCCCATGCTCTTTCTCCTTCTTTTTTCTTCTGTTTCACTCTCTCCTTCCAAATTTTACGTATTTGAATATGAATACATCTATCTCCTATCTGTTTTAGCAACATTATCTATATTTGTGTAATTTGTTAGTTAACAGTAATTTTAGTTTATCTTCTGATAATATGGTTCGGTGCAATGACTAATTAGATAAAATAGACGAGCCTTAATTTTTAAATTCCAATTTATGCTTAATAATAGTAATATTAATGATTACTTTGATGTAATCAAATTGGAATTGATTTGGTGTTAGATTTAATTAATGTAGAAAAGTCTTAATCCCTTAAAATGCAGTAATTTCAAACAAAAAGTAGTAGACGAAAAAAGCTTTCGAAGACAGGCAAACGAGCAGGCTGTTAAAAATTATCTCGACAACTAAGAAAATTATACCTTATCTCAATTGGACAAAGATCTTCTCAGAATTACAGTTGTCGTGCAGTCTTCATTCTGAAACATTTATTATGTCATTGAGTTAACACTTTCAAACTTGTTTAGATCCTTTTGAACTCTCTTTTCTTTCTAATATTATTGCCGCTGACCGTATCTATGAGCCTTTTTTTCGGAGGAAAACCTTCAAATCGTTTATTGGGATAAGACCGGGGAGTGTGGAGTTAATACGGCACTTAAATCTACCTTGTGGTCACCATCAGCACATGAAATAAGGCACCGTATCCTCAATAATAATAAGACCCCCCGGTACAACGCCTGTTAGGGCATATCCCTGGAGAGACTAGAGGAGTCTCCCCGAAGCTTTATTATTTACGGCAGCACGTTAATTTTAAACGAAGGAACTGGGTGGTCTTTAGTCAGTAAGTGTGACAATCCCTTCTGCTCCACCCAGGGCGGCAGGATATATTTGATCATTTGGGAGATCCGTACGCGTCCGCTCGGCTGAACGGACGCGTACGCATCTCCTACAATACTGGTGTTTCATATGGACAAGAACCGAATCGAGCTGAATAAACGGTTAGTCCCTAACACGCCTAAAATTATTCGAGGTTTGTCTTTTACCCTTTGCTCCAAATTACCTACCCTTCACAATGCAAAAGTATGACTATATAGCCTGGATTTTCCCACTACAGAGCAGGGCTTCGTCTTTCCGCTTCCCTCCATCTCGGGCTTTACCAGTCCTTATCGAAGGAGTCCAGCTCATTCCACCATCTTCGACTACAATACAAAAGCACCGCTAAACAAAGCCATAGACAAATATTATTCTAGCTTGGAACTTGTTTACGCAATACTAGCGAATCGAGACTTAGTCGACCAAATGTGGTTTTTACGGCCCATGTGTTTGTCTGTGCTGATTTGTTCGAGCCGTGAAACATTATCTTATCTGTGCCCTTGTGATGTGATTTCCAACCAATGCGGTTAAAGGGATATTCGCTGCACGCACGATGAATGACGAAATTTGCGAAAATCGATTGGCATAAATTGTTGTAGATGCAAGCAACGATTAATTTAGATGAACACAGAATGAACAATGATTTTTTTATTGGGAGTTTAATTACACGTTTTAAATATAACGACTGGGTTAAAAAAAAACTAAAAATAAAGGAAACATTATGTGGCAAATACAATGATATTCTACAAGTGACACGTTAAAATGTGGCTAACTAGCCACACTTCACCTTAGTGTGGCGTCGCGCCCCAACGACGCGTGCGTGCGTTAGTGTACCTACCGTTTTTGAAGATCGAATGTTGTTTAAGTAACCTATCTACACCTTTTTACTTATAATATAATTGGGCTAATACTATGCATTGCCAAATCAAGTTATCCTCAAGAAAACACAACTAATAAACGGTTCAAACAAATATAGGTAGGCGAAAAAATACAGTATTAGAAACAGCCAACTTACTTACGGCACATTGTTTGCTATAATTATGCATGCAAATGAAAAATATGTATAATTTTAAAACGGGTATCTACTATGAACTAGATTTACCGCCATGACTCAGACTCCTCAGTAATGGTTTATTAATGACCTTCTAATATACTTAGCAATTTATTTAATAACATTTGCGACTGATATTACTACCTGTCACAAGAAAATATGACGTAATAAATTCTAACTCAATTTCGATACTTACCAAACAACACTTTGGTGTTAGGTATTCGAGGAATTCTAATTAAATGTGATTCATGTTTGGTTCGATTTCGTACTTTTCCAATTCGTTGTAAATAATGTCATCATCTATCTGCTTAGCCTGTTTTCCGGCTTCCAGTATAGCGGGATGCAGCTGAATACCAGTATTTTACATGGAGCGAATGCGTATCTGACTCCCAGAATGCGTGGTTGGGTAACATGATCATCGTCATTCAAGGCCCGACTTTACCCACTGTCGGGTATAGGCCTCTCTTTTCAGCATGCAAAATCCGTTTCTGGTGATCATCCTATCACCAGCCTGCGTAGCATGAACACATTGAACACCGAAGAAACGGCCTTTGTCTACAGACGAATAGGCAAAGTGACAGATTATATAGACATTTCTTTCGTCTCCACTTTTGACAGTTCTTTTCGAAGCATTTCCTGTCAACAAGTGTCAAACAGTCTACATCAAACCTAGACAAGAGCAACTTGACAGTTGCTATAGACAGCATGTAAATTTCTTTCTCTACGTACAAACGCTTTGTCAACGAGTCGCCTCATGCTCGGGTAGAAGAAATGTCAAGTTGGACAGAAAGAAATTTGTCATGTCTCGGAAGAAAGAAATTAAGTGTTCATGCTACGCAGGCAGGTTTATTGAAAGAAATTTGACAGATTGAGGTTCCTGTCTATATAATCTGTCACTTTGCCGATTCGTCTGTAGATAAAGGCCGTTTCTTCGGTGTTCAATGTGTTCATGCTACGCAGGCAGAAACGGCTTTTGTCTACAGAAGAATCGACAAAGTGTCGGATTATGGAAACATATCTTTTATTTTGAGCAAGACAATGTCAAGAATGAAGAAAGGGAATATGTCGAATTTTCATTCAACAATAGTCTACAATATCGAGCATTATTTTTATTTCTTCCATAATAGGCAGAAATGTTTCTACCACTGTTTTTGTCACCTTGTTGATTCTTCCGTCGTTTTACCCATTTCTACGGTCATCATGCCACGCCTGCTGGTGCCAAGCTCCATCCTGGATATTCCCGCAATGGCAGCAATGTTTTCTGCCCCCCTCGCCGCTGGACGACTAACACTTCTTTTTCTAATTCTTACACGCTAATTGGTCAACGTTACTCCACTTGCCATCACCGCGCCTGGCTAGGAGTCCTGGCCAACTCCATTTGAGTTCCCTTTGGTTAAACTGATTGTCGGACTTTTGTGTTGCTGACCCGTAACGACTGACAAAGATTTACTAATGACTGCCGGGAGCAACGGCTTTCCGAGGCATGGAGAGGTCTTAATATTTAATTAATGGTCATCTATTCACAGACCGACCTCGCCAAGCTTAGCTTAACCGTAATGTTGTAGACAATGTGTAATACGACAAATATAAAACGTTTGATACCTTTCTTAAAAATAGCCTCCATAAAAACCAGCCGACCGGATAATGTACCTTTCTTCACCTACCGAAATAATCTATCCAACGATCCTTATAAATTGAGAATACCGGCCATAGAATACCTTATATATTTTGCGGGTAAACGATTAAACTTATCCGTAGCTTGATCGTCCATCTACTTAATTTTACAACTTATTTTTTTCTACCACATTGCACTATGAGTTTTTGAAAAAAAAAAACGTCTTAAATGAATAAGTCTCGTGGACCGTAGTTTTCAAGTGACATCTGACAGATAGAGGTCATTGACGTTCCTATTCTCATTTGAAACGCATAGTACCTACCCGGATGATGGCATTGGCAATATGTCCTTTCCATTTAAGATGGGGCATATGTATTACATGTATGTACTACTGGCGCTAATCTTATGTTACTTTCATTTTATGGTAAATTTCTTTTTAACCGACTTCAAAAAAAGGAGGAGGTTCTATGTTCGTGTGTATGTATTTTTTTTTTTTTTATGTATGTTACCTGATTTCTCCGCCATTTGTGGACCGATTCTCGAAATTCTTTTTTTGTTTGAAAGAGTAGTCTCCTGAGGTGGTCCCATTTTAATTTGGTGAAGATCTGATGCTGATCTTCGGAGATATACAACGGAACTCTTCAAAAATAGACGGCAAATCTATCGTGATTGCTGGAATCGCTTGGATGTTTATTGTTTATACAACATCATGACGTATCATCAAGCCTGTATGCTCAGAGGGGTAGGCTGATGTGTTCAATATACCTAGATTTCGACAGTTAGGTATGTTAAGTTTCATTTATTAGTGTTAGGTGGATAACCCTATTATAATGACATGTATTGTTAACAATTAACAATATAAAATGAATTCATGGCAAATGTTTGTATGGGAACAACTAAAAATGGAAAAATAAAAAACTTTTTTACAAAAAATAAAACCGACTTCAAAAATAACACTAAACGGTGTAAAATAACTCTAAATTCGGAAGTCGGTGGCCCATCAAGAATAAGACAAAAGTACCAAAGCCACAGACTTCCTAATTTAGAGTTATTTTACACCGTTTAGTGTTATTTTTGAAGTCGGTTTTATTTTTTGTAAAAAAGTTTTTATGTCAAGTTTCATAATCTTATGTTACATTCATAAATATCTCCTGTTTCCAGCTCCACCTGACGAGGACCGGGAGGATGACTTTCGAGCACCTCTATATCGCAGCGTGGAGATAAACGGTATCACGGTGCGAATGAAATGGTGCGTCACGTGTAAATTCTATCGACCGCCGCGGTGTTCACACTGTTCGGTCTGCAATCATTGCATAGAAGTAAGTATTTTATGTTCCTTGTACTTCTTTATTATTGGGAAGTGCGGGCGTTTCGAGCGACCCTCTTCATGTAAGTTTTGATATTCTAAAAGGTACTGCTGATTTGAGTATTTTAAATGTAAATTTTCTAATCTAAAATCTGCGTTTTAGATTATTATTTACCAGCCCATACAGTCTTACAGGTCTTACTGCTGTGCAAAAGCCTCCATTTTGTTGTGATTTTGCGCTACCTCTATCCAATTCTTAAGAAACATCCATTTCCTTCCTGGTCTGCAGCGGCCCCATATTGCTGTTTCAGGACGCTTGTGTATTTGGCAGGCATGTCATGCCTTATCCTATTCGTGTCAATTAGAGACACAATAGAAAGACAATAACAGCGTGGACACCGGTGTCCTCTTGAGGTTTAATGAATTCAATTGGGCAGGCTTTTGCCCATAGCCCATAGCTAACCAAATTAAAAGTCATTTATTTAAGTCATCACTGAGTATCAGCACTTTTTTATCTATAAAAGACAGTTCCTTAAAACGCCCGACCTCCACCACTTACCAGTGTTTTTGCTAGGAAGAAAGGAGGGAAACAACCCCCTGGCATTAGAAGAACTTGAATCACAATATTGGTAATTAATCTACATAATCATTTAAATTAATGAATAAATATATACAAATACATGACAGTTATTCGACTATTCGTGTTTTGAAGCAAAGTGTGGTGCAGCATTTTAATAATTTAAAAACATTAATATAACAACTTCTTACTGTGCCACTGCTGGGCTAAGGCCTCTTCTCATACAGAGAAGGCACGAGCATTGATCACCACGCTTGCTCAAGGCAGATTGGCGATTTCAAACTCATATTAACTATACGTCCAGGTTTCCTTCCTTATGATGTTTTCGATTAACCGATATCATGTACTTGCCCGGATATGAACCATAAAAAAAAAATGTCAGGCATCAAGGCCCATAAGGGGTTAGTATTACATCTGCATTAAAGGCGATGTTAGTAACATGCAGGAACAGTAAAAAGAAGAGACACAGAAATAATCACAAAGGAAGGTTTAACAAACTTTGTTGCCAACATGTAGCTTGATAAACCTCCCCATTGTAGGCCCATCCAGCCTCTCCGCAAACACCCTCAGAACGCTATTGCTGCTCCCCCTCACTCGGGATATTACTGAGGCAACTTTCTTCCGCATTATCGCGAAGTAATCGTCAGAGTGCGCATCGGCGAACATACCTGACGCACTACAGTAAGGTGGAAGCCTCAACAGCGCCCAGAAGGCATTGTTGTATTGAATGCGCAGGTCATTGATTGCTTTTATGGCGTGATTATCCCAAACAACCTCGTGCATTAGAGGTAGGCGCCTTAACCTCTGGGCTTTCTCGATGTTTAAACACTAAACGTTTTTTATTACTGTTTCCAGACATTTGACCACCACTGTCCATGGGTGAATAACTGCATCGGGCGACGAAACTACAGATTCTTCTTTTTCTTCTTAATATCATTGTCAATACACATGCTGAGTATATTCGGTCTCAGTTTATACTTCATCATGAACAATAACAAGACTTTGACGCACGTCGAGCCCATTGTTTCGTATCCTTTACAAATAGTCTATTTTTTATCTAATACTAGCTTCTGCCCGCGACTTCTTTCGCGTTTAAAGAGGAATAATTTCGTAATACTTGATTTTTGCGTAATTTAAACCGTTTACGCAGCGCACGCAAGCTATTTTCCCGCTTGCAACATTTCTTATTGCTGCTCTGGTCCTATTGGTCATTGCGTGATGTTATGTAGCCTATAGGCTATATAACATCACGCAATGTTCCTTGATGAATGGACTATCCAACTCAAAGATTTATTCAATTCGAGGCGGTAGTTCCCGAGATTACCGCGTTCAACTTCTTACATATTTTCGTGTGGTGCTTCTACGCTTGTTGAACTAGTTATTATTTTAAAATCAAACCATTACTGTATCCTCCATTTTATGTTACCAGTACAAAAAATACCAAAAAATACAACCAAATCTTTAACTACATCGTCTCAGAATGGTAATAATGGGCATAATCGCACTACTAGCGATACCAATATTCGGTCTGACCGGGTTCCACATGGTGCTGGTGTCCCGGGGCCGCACGACGAACGAGCAGGTGACTGGCAAGTTCACCGGTGGCTACAATCCTTTCTCGAAAGGCTGCTGGTACAACTGCTGTTATACGCAATTTGGACCACAGTTTCCTAGGTAAGTGGACATTTTTATTACAGTTTGCTTTGATGGCCGTTAGTACTAATAGCCACTAACGAGAAGGCTGTATGTATCTCATCAACCGTTGACCGGCAGACAGTTGTAATTTTCACAGATTATATATTTCTTTTGCTGTTAGTGTTGCATCTAGTAAGAATAGTAATAAACTAAATATTTAAGGCACCCTTGGCTAGCTTTTTAGTCTATGGGTCGCAAGTGAAAAATGGTTGGGCCCTGAAATATATTTTTGTTTGGGGGGTAGACGTCCAGTTAATTTTGGAAACCATTGGGGACAAATTTGAAAAAAAAGTATCGGGTGAAATTCTGCTCTGTCGTAGCGAAATGTTCTAAAAGTTGCTTTAACGAGATGCATACAAACCTCAACAGCTTCTGATATTATATTCAATTACATATTTAGTTGCATTAAAGCAACTTAATTAAACGAATGAAATATGCGCCCTCTAAGGTTTGCTTTCTAGATTGTGGAAATATACTGAAATGTTCTGATATAAATCGTAAATGTACTGTCGGCCTCAGTTCCAGTGAATCACTCTTAAGGCTATAATCGCTTGCACCTGACGTCCGAACTCAAAGCTTGACCTCTCATATGCACGTTGCGCAGTTCAAAGCACTACGTTAGCTAACTGATTCACTGCAAGTGGGGCCGACTGTACCTGTCACATTATCTTATGTTTGTTATAAATCCGACGTCGATTAATATTGTAACATATTCCAAAAGTAATTAGGTTTCATTCAGCTCTACCGATACCTATTTCCAGATTCAAAAGTCCAAAAGATTCAAATAATAACGAACCAATAGACACGAGGATTAGCTCTGAACAAGAACTGAATACGAAGACGCATATCCTGCTTTGTGGTGGTAAAGTTTAGGTAGGGATCAAACGTATTGGTAGCTTAGGGGAATATACTGAAGGCTCAATTTACATTGCGGTGGCAGAGCCCAAAAGAACCATTAATGAATTATGTTCGAGAATTTTTTGAAAAAAAAGGACCATTCATTTATGATCTGCAATGTTGTGCAATCAAGATAAAAACCAAAATTTAAAAAAAACATACCCTTCTTTGCAGTCCACTAAAAACTCGCGCGTTCTTTGTGTTTTTTCGACGCAATGTAAGACAAGACACAATGATCGACGGCCTTTTGCATTTTGCCGATTGAAAAGAAGCAAACTTGTACGCATTATACCGATACACAGCTAGGCCGTCGCCTACCGATCGCGTTTGTTGTAAGCCGTCGGAGCGCGTTCGTTGCGTCGATGCGAATGCGATGATGCGTACGTCGTTCCACACTATGCTCTCTTTTTTTCGCAAACAGTCGAAAATGTCGTCGATCAATGTGTCCTGACTATAAACAAAGAGATTAACATTGAAAATTATGATTTACAGTCTAGTCCGACCGTCGAAATACATCTACAAAGGTGGTAAGAAGCGGCGGGAAGCAATGCCGGGTGGTACACACTCGGCGTCGGCGATATCCACGATAGCCACCGACACGCCGCATCAGGTAAAGACGTACACGGCGGACAACGGCACCGCGCACCGGCCCGCTGGACCGCACGCACACTATAACAAGGTGAGAGCCAGACGCTTTGCTGTCATTGCTAAGCTAAGCTAAGCTATGAACTGACTGGTGATTGATGAGGTGGGGATACCATTTTATGGGCAATATGTAGGGTTCGACTAGTTTTTCTATGCCATCTGGCATATCCGAACCGTCGACGCCGTTTTTTTTTTTTTCAGTTTTCGAAGTCTCTACGGACGCTTAAAGTAGTATAATCGTTTATGTGGTGTGAACGGCGGACTGCCAAGACCTCTGGCTTATCGGATTCATGTGCGTATTATATAACTGTCACTCGCTATAAAAACGATGAGAGAAAACATCGTGAAGCATTCGGCATGCCTTTAAATATATTTCTCGACGACATCTAAAGCCAAGTCAATGATAATAATTGTGATATGGTTTTCCTAGGTCTCAAAATGTTCACCTCCAATTATACAGGGTGTCTCATTCAAAAGGGTCAGTATGGGAAAGTCTGAAACTATAAGACATACGAAGATCTGTTCTGAGGAACCATGTCATCGATTTTAATAAAAAGAGAAACTGCATTCATACATTTTAAAAAACATCTGTACTCCGTTCGGGAATCGAACCCGGTTATTTTGAAAAAAAAAACCTACACTATTTCTATTTAGATATCGATTGTGTAGGTCTTAAGCAGTAAATGTCTGTATGAAACGTGATGTCTAAAATGATTAAAATGCATTGTTTCCACGTACTTTAATTTACTTTAGTAGGTGCTCGAAGTGACCACCGCCTTTTTCAATACCGCCTCTGGACTATTTCTTGTGGGGTTCCGTTAAGGATGAAGTGTACAAAACAAGCTATGATACCGTTGTAGACCTAAAAGTAGCCATAGAGACAATGTCAACGCAAATTCACCACATGAAGATACAAAATGCAATTGTAAGATCGTTACCTAAACGTGCTGAATATTGTATTGAAAAAGGCGGTGGTCACTTCGAGCACCTACTAAAGTAAATTAAAGTATGTGGAAACAATGCATTTTATTCATTTTAGACATCACTTTTCATACAGACATTTACTGCTTACACAATCGATATCTAAATAGAAATAGTGTAAGTTTTTTTTTTTCTAAATAACCGGGTTCGATTCCCGAACGGAGTACAGATGTTTTTTAAAATCTGTGAATGCAGTTTCTCTTTTTATTAAAATCGATGACATGTTTCCTCAGAACAGATCTTCGTATGTCTTATAGTTTCAGACTTTCCCATACTGACCCATTTGAATGAGACACCCTGTATAACTGTCACTTGCTATAAAAACGATGAGAAAAAACATCGTGAAGCATTCGGCATGCCTTTTAATATATTTCTCGACGACATCTAAAGCCAAGTCAATGATAATAATTGTGATATGATTTTCCTAGGTCTCAAAATGTTCACCTCTAATTATATAAGAAACATTACACTAGGTTATTGTATTAGTTAACATTTTTTGTTTGTATAAGTATCCTTTTGCCATACATACCACTTTCATCGTGCGCAAAGACTGAATAAAAATAACAAAAATGGCGGGTCGGGTATGCCACAAAAGATGGAACTCAACGTTTAAACGCGATTCTTCGATCGCTAATCGAAATTTTTAAAGGAGAATCTAGCAAAATTGTTTTATGGGCTTAAAGATAGAAGAGGCATCGGAAAATATACCTTAAGGTCGTCAGCTTAAAGGGTTTTGGGTATAGAAGTTTTGGAAATACAAAAGGAAGTCAGTTGCAATTATTATAAATCTCTGCTGTTATACGATTAAATGGAAATGTCGTTAGCAGGATAAAATATAATTATGTCTTACTACTAAATATTGGGCGGCATCATTTTATGTATTTTTGATCTTTTTAAGTTAAATTATTAGCCATCATGCTATCTCATTATTGTTAAATTATTGTTAAAAGTAGGAAATAACTTTTATTCATATTCTTTTTAAATAATAAAATTATAGATTTTGATTACATTTTCACTAACACACAATCTAAATTTTTATAAATGTATTTTTTAATCATTTTCTAAATACAGCGTCTAGCTTTATATCATCACATGCTTCACTAGACGACACAACAGCTTGTTTCATACAAGTAAAGCAGTAGCATCATCTAGTTATCATGCTTGTAGAGCGAATTACATACCTTCAATTCACAGACATAAGGTCGAAATTAGCACTTACACATTTTTGTTTTTGTTAAAATCCTGTTTACGTGAATTGAAGACATGATATGTCTGGCTCTCAACTATTGTTTCTGAAACTTTACAAAGGTAATGTCGTGGTGATGGTACTGTAATGAAAATCGACGGTTTTTCCAAGTTACTAATACCGTGGATTTCTTTCACTTGGTCTCACTTTAATAATGCACAAAATCGATATTTTTTTGTCTGCACTGTCATTTTACTGATAGTATTTAGAAACCTTTTTATTTTGTTCAATAGGGAATATGCATGTAATTTAAATATGGTTCAAATATTTTTTTTCCGAATCTTTAATGGCAGAAAATATGACCTAAATCATTATTTCACTTTTTAATAGCGTCTTAATTATTTAAAATTAAAAATAAAAGTGCGAATTAAGCGCGGGAAATTCAAATTTGTGAAACGCGTCACCATTGGTTATAACGAAACTTGACGTCAACAACTACGACAACAACTCAACGTCTACAAAACATACAATGTGTAAGTATGATATTAAGTATTAGAATGGACTTTATATTGAAAAACATTATTATTGCCGTGTGTGTTGTGAACTAATTTAACGTTCAAGTGTAATTTTAGCTTCATAGTGAGGTTATAAAACATTTAAGAAAAATGACTTAAAAATGGTTTTGTAAAAGCACAATCTGATAATGTTTATTGCATTCGGGTACAAGCCATACCGGTAAACTGGTTTTTGAACTTTTTTCATGGTGAAATGGTTAGAAGAACGAAAACATCCAAACAAATAGTAAAAGGATCATAGTATTTGACGTAATCGAAATGGCGCGCGAAAATGGCGGCGTTTAAACAGCTCAAATTTATTCTGTATTCTAAATATTTTTTTTAAGCTTCTTTACTGCATTTTTAAATATGTATATTTTTTTTACTATGTTAAAACGTTGTAAACAGTGAATTAAAAATATAAAAAAAACACATGCATATACCCTATTGCATTTTAATGTAATTTGAAATTGTTTTTTTTTGTGCACTGTGAAAGTAAACCGTATTGGATGAAGTCGGAATTTACTAAAACGTAGAATTTAGAAATACTAGATCTTAGTCTTAATGTGACTTCAATTAACATTATTGGATAGATTAGATGCATAATTTAAAAGTTAAAAAGTTACTTATAGAACCATATCAGAAATTAATAGTGTCAGTCCACATGCAAAGGTAAATAATCTGCAAATTATTAGCTTTTGATAAAAATATGAAACTCATATCATATAAGTATCTCAAATGCGAAAAATACGCGAAAATATGCGTATAATATGTGAAATATTAATTAAAAAAAAAACTAAATACAAAACAGTCTTTTATGAATTTATAAACAACACACTGCATGTTGTAATAAAATATTTAAAATTTTATTAAGATAATGTATTGATACTTTTTCTCGTGGACTGCTAGATTTGTAACAATTCCGACTTTACCAACTTTTTCAACACACAAAATCTCACAAAATACTAACTTATTTCCAAGTTTAATATGAATTATGTATGTATTATATTATGTCACATATATCTTCTAACTTTGTGTATTAATATCTCACTAATATATTTTTTTAATGTGTCACTAAGTCAATGTTTCACATTCACACGCTTATTGATACTAATGCATAATGCAAAGGCGCTGTTTAACTTAAAATAATAATATTTGTTTTTTCGTTGAATGAATTATCAATGTGGTGGTGTCCTTTTTGTCTTCATAATTTTGTATTTAAAATGTATTCTTACATAGTTCTTTACTTAATCTTACTCTTTGGTTAGATTTTTATTACTATTTTATATTAATGGGAGGGAAATACTATTTATTTAATGTTTCATTTAATCTGTGAGGCCTAAATTGGATCTATTCGTTATTGTTGAATTACAATCCGTCTCATGCCCTATCCTAAAACCGTGTGGCAATATTGCCCCCCATGAACCCTCTCACGGAGAGTGAGTAAGAGCTAGAGTGTAAAGTTGGTGTGGGCGGCGCCCTCGCAGCTGTCTCCGGGGCGCGAGGAGGCGGAGGGCGAGCTGGACGGGCCGGGCGCGTCGCAGTCGGCGGACTGCGAGCCCACGCCGCCCGCCATGCAGCGCCGGGGCTCCGCCGCCAACCTGTTCCCGCCGGAACAGCACCATCACCTGCCGCCGAGGCCGCACCATTATCCACGACTCAGCCCGCTCTCCAGAAATACCAGGTAAATGTTAATTAATTATTAAATATGTGGAAGAATGGTTTTTTTTTACAAGGAAGTAGACCCATTATTTATCAATTAAGACAACCAGATGTTCACACGAATATCATAAATCGTAAAATGCAGCTTACATTTTTCATCAATAAAATAAGCGACTAAGATATACCTAAGTTGAAAAAGCATAGACAATTCAAACAAATTTTAAGTTTATTGTCTTCTTTATACAAATGAGAACAATTTACTTTTTGGTTGGTGTTGGGTACTTACCCCTTCTGAGGTTCCCCAAGGCTTATTATGTACCTATATACGGTGACTGGTAATTAGTGACCGATACTTAAACACGTGATTGTACTCATGAATGCGAATAACTTTCCCAAAGAAACTTTTTTTTATACTAATTAACTTTCAACTAATTCAATTACGTCGGTACTGCATAACGGGAGCGGTGGGGGTGGCGGGAGAACGTATGACGCTACTTCTAGTAGATTTTGCTCTTCCCGGGGTCAGACTTTCAGCTAATAGATCAAAGACGCGCGCGCGAGAATTTCAAACAGCATTTTTATATTTTATTGTGTTATAAGTTATTGTATATAAAAAGAAAAAGTTTCCTTGGGAAAGTTTATTGAATTCATGAATACAATCACGTTTTTAACTATCGGTTACTAATTACCAGTCACCCTATATAATTATTAAAATATACTCATACTAGTAAACTCGCTGTTCCAGCCACGGTGGCACCACGACATCCGGCTACCGGGTGGTGATGGAGCCGGTGAGATACGACCCGGGCTCCAATGGAGGCGCCCGGCCTTCGCCCACCATGCAGCAACGAATCAAGGCGTTAGGAGTCCCCACGCCGCTGGCAGTCAGCAGTCCGGTCAGAAGGTATGTACCATGAAGTATAACCGCAGCGGAGACTGAAAGATAAATGGTGACATGACATTGACGTTACTTGTCAAATAAAATTATTTTATAAACTGGCAACACTTTTGTGAAAAGTCAGTGTTGGTATAATTGCCACAGTAAGAACGTTTTGTAGTGTCATGCGTTTTTTTGACGAACTTCGGATTGGCTATAATTTCACGCGCTATGATTTATTATGAAAAGGTTTATAGAGCGTGCATCGAATGAGAGCAATTCAAGCGTGCGTAACCAATTCACATGACCCTACGAACGTCAAAAGAAGACGACGATGATTTGTTTTGGATTGAGGAGTTATTAAAGACACATTGATAAATACCTTGTTTAAAAAATCTCCTTTCAGTTTCCGCAATATTATGTTAAATAATTAATTTACAACTATCCTCGAATCCAACGTTGACAAATTGAATTTTTACACTGTAATACTTTACTTCAATGTTACTAGATCAAAATTTCGATAAAGGATTAATTGGCTGATTTATGAGAAGAGAAAATGTTCCCATAATGATTAAATAGGTATTTATATTATTTCCCATTGTATCATGGCCTGTTCCCATCATTAACAGAAATGGTTTTGATCCCCTTCTACCTAAAACCGGGAATGCATCGCTTAAACCACGGTACGGCTCAAAACAGAAGTATAACTTGGATTATAATAGAATTCTAAATATAAAACCGATAATTATCGAAAACCGGTGTACCGACATTTAAAAGTTAAGAATTCTTACGATCGAACTTATACTCCTGTCAGTAGTCAGTATTGTGCTTATACGTTTTTGATTTGATTCAGTGTTTATTTGCATGTAAAATGTTTTGCTTTCACGTATTAGAGGTAACTGAGTTTGGGAACACTATTTACTGTCGATATTTATTGTCATTGGTGTATATTTAGCTTTGTAAGATGTGAGGGTTGCTTACTAATATATTTACATGTGGCCAAGTTGTGGGTAGTCTGAGATTGTTGGCTTGCATTTATTTCTGTATACTAAGATTGGTAATTCAGATTTCTAATATTTTCTTGCAAATTAAAATTTACGTGTTTGACTAATAATACCATATTTAATTAAAAGTTTATATAGGATAGATTATACTGATAAATCGTAAATATAAAACAGTCATAATCAATAATCCACAAAAAACATCTTGGACTACCTCACTGTGCTAAGAAAATTAACAATTATTTTTGTCCATTGTTGAATATTTATGACATATTTTAACTGGGATTATATAGAACATTGTAAATAAAAGAAAAATATCAAAAATAAAATGCAGTGAGACCACAAAAAAACTGCGCATACCCTATGTGTGTATGCCCTCAATCACCGACTGGATTCATCTGTATCTCTTCTTGTAACCCTAAATGGTTTTATTTCGTTCACTTTTCGACTCCTGGGCATTGAATAAACTCCATTAATCTGTGCCAATGTTTGCCAATGATCATCCTCATTATTTCTGGTGACTATATATTTTGCTATATAAATTGCAATGACGCAATGTCTTTAACAACGAACCTATAAATATTTGTGGTCTCATAGCTTGTACGACACGAAATATAAACTTTGTGATTTACCGCTTACCGCGGCAGGTGGACCTAACGCATAGAGCCGACGTGTCAACGGTAATTCGTTAACTGTCGTTGTTTGCTCTTGTGTGTGTTTGTGTGTAAGCCATTTTTTCTTTAAAAAACAAATTTTTGGATATTTTTAGAAGCTGTATTTCTTTTTAAAACTTTTTTTTTACGCCACGCCGGCCGGTCACCGGTGAGCCGCGAGCAATTAAATTTCTATTGTGTCTGGAAGTGTGGCAGTCAAAGTGTTAAACTTTATAACAATCCATATTTGACGACATCTAGATTCTTGTTACATAATAAATCATTTCTTTTATATTTACGAGTTTTTTTTTTAATTTCCTAGATATTCTTCTTAGTAAGTAGGTACTTCACGTAGAATCATGAATCCTAACCATTTCTTCTTTTAGATTCCACATTTCCAAAAGTAAGTTTTGTAAAATCTATCGATTTATAGCAACACGATAAAAATATCCACTAATTCATTTAATTACTTTTGTATATGTTATTATAATACTTATATTTTTGAGATGGCTCTGCACTTTTCAGTTTGTTTTGGCTAAAATGAAATATTTAAAATACCTAATCGATAGGCTTTTCTGGATTTTGACCCTAACTATTAATTGGAGTTGTTTTTTTTATAATATTATTGTATGATATGTATTTTTAATGACATACTTTCAGACTATGACTGCGGCGCTAAAACATTGTAAATAATGCGCCCGCATAAAATATCTAAAAGTACTGTTGTTACCCGTTGTATTTGCTTTGTATAATATTGTATATTTGAGCACAAAGCAGTTTTTCTTTGGCATGATTTTCTGTACCTTAAATTGTTTTTTTTTTTATTTTATTATAATTCAGTAATCAGTTACACCGTATTTTAAATTATTCGCATGATCTACCGAATTCCGACGCGCGAGCGCCTCGCGGTCACAGATTAACTGGCGCGCGGCGCTAGCGCAAATGAATTCTGAGTGTCTAGGGACCGCGCTGTCATTTAAAAATAAGCTCTATTTCTTTTGCAACTAGGTTTAAAATCAAATACAAAAAAAAATCTACGGACACGCTCCACAGAGGAATTTAAATGTTGTTGCCTACTAAATAGAGTTTACATTCGTCGCACCTCAATTTTGCACGAGAGCGCGGCCTTTGCACAACGGATCGTCTACATCTAAATGCTTCCTTTCTACCTTACTTTACTTTGTTTATATTTTATGTATTTTGGCAACATATTGAGTATGGTTTCAAACTAGCAAAAAATATTATTACTATACTTATAATGTCAAAATAGAGAGGGGGACCAAATGACCTTAAGGAGGATGCGCCAAGATAGACCGCGAATCTCAAATAATTTTCTTACGTTATGTTGTGTTTTCAGCTCAGTATTAAGTTGTACGTTAGGTTGAAAGTTATTTGCGGCCATAACAGATACATATTTATCGAAGTATAAACAACAACAGTTTATAATTACCCGTTTGTATGAATATTTCGTCTCGTGCCACTTAAAAAAAACTTAAGAACTTGTGTGATATTGTTGGATTTCAATGATTAACTATAATACTTTGGTCAATACGTACTTGATAAGGTCTCGAAGTCATTTTTCTACCCTACAATTTAAAACTAAGCTCTGAATTGCAGAAGAAGATTTTAGCCAACTCCCATAGAGGTTTCACTTTAATGGTTTTCTTTTACTCTGCACATGTTTTTCAAGCACTTGTAATGAAATTTAAAAGATGGTGTAACTAGGTTATAATGGGAATTCTGTCTAAAAGAAGCATTTACCTGTATAAATCTCCTATTTTGGGCTGAAAAACTGAGCATTACATAATAACCTAAAATACTAATGCAGGCCACTTTTTTAAAGTAGGACAGAATTCACCCAAGCAATATGTATACCACATAAATATATACATTGATTTTTTATTTGCAAGCTGTTGTGACACGGGGCGCAGGCGTAGCTCGACACACTATACAATGGCTGAAAACGACTACCAACGCCTGTCTATGGTCGACTTATGATCATAGACACGTTATGCTCCATGGTAAACGAACGATTGCTAGTCAAACTCCCTATAAACTTACTTTTTTATATTTTTACGCCGCTCTTACGTCTTAAGCTAACACTTTTTTTTACATTTCAGTACTATTTTTGCTAATTTTTATTGGTATTCTTGTATGAATTTTATTATGAATTCTTCGTTTTCAGAAAATCGGTTACATAGCACCAAAGCTTGAATTTAAATTGTCATTAAGATTATAAATATAATCGTATGTTCATAATGTAAAAAGCCATTGTATATTTTGTGTCGTTGCTTGCCGTGTTTTTTTGTTTTATCCTGATGAAATGAGCACCCTTTTTGGTACAGTGCACTATATTATGCATATTTATTTAATATTAGATTTTGGCTTTTCTTTTTATGATTACATAGGAAAAAGTAAACTCGATAAAAAGCAGGCTATAATTTATTTTTTAAAAGAGGTACTAAGTTTGTTATGAATTCTTATTTCACCAGGATGAGCATGTTGTAGTTACCGTAGTAGTAGTGTGTATGATATGATAGTGTAACATAGTTGTGGCATGTGGCGTTGGCATGCTCCCCGCAACCGTAGCAGGCGGGGTCGCCGCCTCCGGACCCAAAGTTCTACGCGTTCAGAACCCGGTCATCTCCTCGCTCAAAGAGGACTATACTCTGATCCCAAACACGTGGTATATGCTCATGGTTATACGTAGATTAGTTTTTATATATAATTGTGACATTTGGAACGTAGTCGGGATTGCGGTACGGTCTTATTAATTCATGTAAATAACCGATCGACATTGAAGCGCACACCCGCGGTGAATCGTTCGCCTCTTGATCGCAACCGACGAGATAGAGCGCGGCGACCAACGCTGGACGCACGCGAACGTTCTGAGCGCGGTCCGAGGGCGGCGGCGCCGGCGCGCGATCGCACGTGCAACGCTTCGCCCCGCAGCTCCCTTCTCCTTCTGTCCGTAGGCCGTACGATAACGATAGCGAGGGCTCGGACGAGCTCGCGCGATTAAACCCCTGACGTGAGCGCCGCGCCTGACAGGTCCAACCCGGGCACGCCGACGCAGCCGCGCCGGCCCGACTTCATCGGCGTGGGCGGCCGCGCCTCGCCGCAGCGGCGCTTCCTGTCCGAGGGCGAGCTGCTGCGGCCCGACCCGCCCGCGCCGCACCGGCCCACGGCCGACGACATCCGCGAGCTGGCCGCGTCCCCGCAGCGCGGCAACTACCTGTGGGCCGAGCGGCCGCACGCGCCGCCGCACGCGCACGTGCCGCACCACGTGGTGCCGCGCGGCGGGGTGGCCGTGTTCCCGCCGGGCGCGCTGGGCGCGCTGGGCGGGGCCTCGCCGCTGGCCCGGCGGCGCGCGGGGCCGGGGCCCGGGGGCCCGGCGCGGCCCCTGTCGTTCGTGCGCGCGCTGGAGGTGCAGGACCAGCTGGAGGCGCGGGCCCCGCCGCCCGACCCGCCCGACCGCGCCTCGGTGTACGACTGCAACTACGAGATCTCCGTGTGAGCGAGAGGGTAGTCTCGTAGCGCGTGACTAGACTTTTATATGTATGTATATTTGTGAGTAATTTGTAACGTTGACCTATATTTAATTGTGAATTTATTGAGAGAGTGTACATAGTCCCCCAGTGTTGTGATTCCGAGATGACATAAGTATATAGAAGTATATAAAAGAGTAAATATCAGCACCAGAGTGTCTCAATTATTGTGTAAAAAATATATTTATGAAAATTGTTTTTCAAGGAGCTGTTGTATGTTTTTCCTTTAGGTTTAAAATCGACGTGTCAGGTAGTCGGAGGTTACGGAATTGACTGATTCGTTAAACTGCCTCAATTTTTTTAGTTGAAACTTTCTGCGGGCGCAGCGAGGTTTAGAAAATGTCGCGGCGTGCGTTTTTTACTTGACGTTTTTTTTTTATTATAAAAAGTATTATTGTGTGCATAGATAAACATTTCCGTCCAAAGGTGCTGAAATTTTTGGATGCAGATGTTTATCTTACGAATAAATTGTTCCAATGAAAAGCGAGCCAGCAAGCTAAGCGGTGTGACAGAAATAAACAATGACGATTTTTTCAAAGTAAAAAATGCACGACGCGTGAGATAATTAATGTGCCAAATATTCTGTAGTCACAGGTAGCTTAGCACGCGTCTCGTTCATTGATTTATTGATTTTTCTTCGATGTGGGAATAATAAAAACTTCCTGAATTTTGTTGTGATAAGACCACGTCACCGTTTCCCGCCACCACATGCTAAATCTTAATATCTCTTCTTGCGCTATTTTGACTTAATTGAAAACGTCAAGTTTAATTCTTGTAATCTAGTGATAATAATACTTTCCTATTTTATGATTAGTGACAAATGATTAGTATATGTGGAACGATATAGCTATATACCACGAGGTGATGCGGCTTCGTGCCTGCTTGCGGAAAGCAAGATGGTGATAAATTCTTATGTCTAAAATTACCTGCGAGCGTAATTTAAGAAATGATCACGTTAATTGTTTATCATATCTGCGTGTTTGAAAATGTGGATTGATTGCTATGTAATTACACCGCACTAAAATTTACTTATGAATAAATATAAAAATAACGTGAAACGTAATCTCAAGCAACTATAGTGGACAAAATGATGGTATTATCATGGCAGCTGAAGGATTTATGAGCTATGCAATTGACTGTATTATTTGACTTATTAATTGTTCTAAATTGACTCACCAGGCGACAGGTCAGTTGCTTGAGTTTGCGAATTAACACTTTACACGCCACGCCGGTCACCGGTGAGCCGCGAAAACAATAAAATTTCTATTGTGTCTGGAATACTCTGGAAGTCTGGCAGTCACAGTGTTTTTGACCATCGCCGCAGATCCAGTGTGTAAAGCAAAGCACACGACATTTCTTTCAACAGTTACGATTTTTGCCGGTTTTAGTCTATACTTCAGCCAAATTCTATGTGGTATTTATGTAAAAACTCTTATTGTTTTGTATATTTTAGAACAATAGGAACATTACTGTATATAAAAATCTATATAACTATTTGAGGAGCTAATTATATGCAAAACCGTAAAATAGTTCGTTTACATAAATACCCTGTTTCTCTACCTCCTGATAAGCACCGGTTAAGTCTGACAATTATCGGGCAAAAAATCGGTCATACAATTGTATGGCCGATGAACTGATTCAGTCCGATTTTTGTCGGTGGTGTCAAATACACGTTTAAATCATAAAGGAACGTAGCACAAACGATATAACTATTTAACCTTATTGGTGACCGATTTACGATATTTTTTAAACTAAAATCGGATACCGATAAAAAGCTGTTTTCTTAACTGGCAGATACAGATTCAAACAAATTAAAACGAAAATCTGTATCTAATTGATATTGCTTTTCCGGGTGTAGTGAGGCAGTCTTGTGTACTATATTGACTTTGCCTGTAGTATAGCTAAAAACTACATTAGTATTTTCAACCAACGAAGTTAAATTATAAATTTCGCCATTTTGTTTTTAATGTAAAAACGGATCTCAACTTTCCGAATTCTTATTTTGCCCTGGATAAACTGTACTTACTAATTGTAATGTAAAAAAAAGAATATATTATTCTATATTACACTAGACGTACTGAACACGTTTAAATAGAAGAAGTGAGTCAGTTGAGATTACATTGTGTACATAAATAAATAAATATAAATATCTATTATATTATAAATATCAAAATATATAAAACGTATCACTAGTTTTTGATACACGAGTTTGGTTTGCGAACGCTGTTTACCAAGACGTTGAGAGTGATATGTCGTTAACAATGTATAGAAAAAAAAAATACAATAACTGTCTTCTATTTATTAAGAGTTTTAAGTATGTAAATATTCATGAGAAATATGTAAAAGAAATATCTAAGGACAATTTTGTATAAAACTTATATATTAGTATTTGTTGTGAATGTTACTACTGCATATGTAATAACAACACTGTTTACTTTCAGTGCCAGTAAAAACAATATTTTTTTAAACTACATATAAACATATCAGCAGCGTATTTTTTTTCTAAAGGCCGATATTTTAATCATCGGATAAGTTTTATCTAAGGAAACAAATGGCGGGTTGATATTTTTTGTATGGACAATACGTCATAACGCCATGTTTATTCTTCAGATAAAAGTTATCTGTCTGTTGAAAAATATGCCCTGAGTAGCGAAAGTTTTGTTGAAACGGCCTACTAGTGAACATTTTTGTACTTTACTTTATTCGTTCGCCTCTCATCACTGCACATTCCGACTCTCATATTTATTTTAATGTAGTTATCGTTTTCACATTACTTTGATTGTGCGTACTTAAATTTTCACAATTAGTGCTGTTGTAATGACAATGCACATGATCATATTTAATGTTGTTGATTGATACCTGAGCTGACAAAGTCCAGATATTATGTCCATAGATATCTTAGAAAGACTATACTAGTTAGAAGTATTTTTTTTAATAAATTTGTATGGTATTTAGGTGTAAAGGCATATTGGTTTGAATCAAAAAATGTAAATTACCCATAGCACGAATAATTTAGACGTTATTATTACGTTTTGCCTTAATATTACAAACATAGATAATAAAACGACGTGTGCAATATTCAAAATGTTTTGTATTAAATTAATAGTTTTGATTAAAAAAGATGTCGTGAAGTCAAAAATTAATCGTGCTACAGTGAAGTTGTGGTCTTTATTTAATGTAATTAGTAACCAGTGTAGGTGCTTTTAGATCTAAATATCGTACTATGTAAGTGTACAAAATGTACAAAAGATAGTTCTTTTTTTACATTTCCCTAAATCCGAAAATGTCTATTTTGAGGATTAAAATAGGTTTGAAATACAGCTGCGCTGCAACATACCTAAGACTAATGTGTAATTATATTAGTACCTCCTCAAACGTTATTACCTATATGTATGTGACAGTGTTTTATTTTTGTATTTTGATAAAATTTGTGTAAATAATTTTCTTATTTTATTGATATTAAACTCAATTAATCAACTTACTCTTTTAATTTATTCTCTTCACGCGCCCTTTGTTTACCGGCATGGAAAATTATGAACACTGTCTAAAATGCTGTAGGCGGCCACAGGCTTCATTATTAGCTCGACACAAATAAAAAAAAAACTGAAAGAAAAGCAAAACCATTTCTTTTTCATAATTATATATTTTTTAAATTGCCGCCAAGAAAAAACCGGCACTTTCCTAAAATTATAAGACCGTAATTATTATTAATTACAATCGAATTATGAATATTTTTAGCTTGTTCATTTCATTGTCCATAACTAGAACCAGGCCGTTCTAGTCGCATCTTATATCAGTGAGAGGTTAATTAATGTCAATAAATGATTAGAATAAATCTCGTATTTTTATGAACGTTCAAATTCTAGTCTGTTTGAATTTAGTCAAAAGACGTATTTTTGACAAAATAGAAACTGTTTAGAATTTGTAGGTTCTTAAAAATATGTGATTTATTTGAATTATTAGATTTTAGAGTATAAAACAAGGCTCAAGTTATTTTATTTTGGGACTGATAGTTTTCGTAAAACGTAAATGCCCATAATGAAAAATATAAAATAAAACAAAAAAAATGTATATTTTCTCTTAGATATGGAGTTAACGTTAAAGCGTAATTCACACACAGAGCGGGCGCGGGTCGGGCGCGTTTCGGGTCGGGAGTACGGCGGGTCTAGTTCTTTGTATTTATATTAAAGACATCACACTGAAAGCGTGTGCGGGTCGGCCGCGGGGCGGGTCGTGCGCGGGAGCGGCGCCCGTCGCCAGCCACTACAGACAGCGGGCGGGTGCGCGGGTCGGGAGCGGGAATAACGTCGTTCTATTCTTCGTAATACACGTACTCTACGTAAGGCACTCACACTGGCGCGTGTGCGGGTCGTGCGCTGCGCGGGTTGAGAGTTTGTTTTGTGAATATTTACAAAAAATAGTTCGATATTACTATGGATCTCAATGAAAAAATTATTGAATGTGTTCGTAAACATAGTTGTTTGTACGAACCAAGTGATAAAAACTACAACAACGCTGTTTTGAAAGCTAGGCTATGGCAGCAGATTGCAGAACAATTAAATGAAACAAGTAAGTAGTTTCTTTTTTCTTTCTAATTATTATTATTAAAATAATTAACAAATTTTTCTCTAATTTGGAAAGATTCATTTGTTGACCGTCTATTTGTGGGGTTTATCGATGCTAATCCTCTCGAAGTAACCGACGTCGCCGCCATGTCTTGCGAAAAATCTAAGTCATAATTACCGTTTGACAATGATGTAGTTATGCAAACAAGTTGCAGCTTTGACCACATCTATTGCAGTTTCAACTTTACATTCCATAGGTCTTCTAAATACTCGCCATTTGTGTGTTAATATCCCAAAAGCATTTTCTATAACACGCCTTGCACGGCATAGTCTATAATTAAAGTTAGTTTTTCGTGTATCATGTAGCACTGTGGCCCTAGGAAAGGGTCTCATTAAATAAGTTTTAAGTCCAAATCCTTCATCGCCTATTAATACATGGGGAACGGGATCATCTGTACCTGGTAACGGTTTTGGAGGCAATAACATGTTATCGCGAATATATTCTTGATAAAATCTTGAATTCTCAAAAATTGAGCTGTCACTGTGGCGACCATGACAAACTTATAAAATGGATCTACTATGGCCAATAGAACTATTGAAAATATATTTTTGTAACAAAAATAGTTTGAACCACTATTACCAGGACATTTAATATTAACATGTTTGCCGTCAATACTACCAACACAATTAGGAAAATTCCATATTTCTCTATAACCGATTTCCGACTGCCTCCAGGTGTCTTCTGAAGGCGCAGGCATGTATATTGGTTGCAGTATCTCCCATATGGCTTTACATACTTCTTTTACTACATTCGAAACTGTACTGGTTCCGAGTCGATAAGAGAATCCTATACTTTGGTACGAATCACCAGTTGTTAGCTCAGACCAATAAAAAAGTAGGTATAGACAGAGCATTGCGCTCCTAAAAGTGTGGCACGAAATATGAAGACGATTCGCAATATGAAGACGGCCGCTCGGTAGTCTGCCGCTAGCAAGCGAGAGCGCGTGACGTTGTTTTGTTTTAATCATAACTACGAAATTATGCCGCCCCACATCATAAACTGCTGCAAGAACAATTCCTGTTTCCAAAATAAAGCTTCTGGAATTATTTTTTACAAGAAAGTAACGTTTGTTTAAATAAAATCGTAAAAATATCAGAAATAATTTCTCGGAACACGCCATTGTGTCGGTGTTGCAAGTTAAGAACATTATTTTTTCCTAAAAAATAAGGAAAATCGTAATGTTTTACGGACACTTCACAGCATTTTTTTTAATAATTTTACTATTGGACACAGTCAAATATAATCAAATAATAGTATGTTTGATACGATATTTTTAGGTTCCCAGCTCATAAAACGTGGAAAGAAAAATGAATTAAAACTATACGGGACAACAGAAATAATAACGAGTGCCTCCCTTCAAAATTTAGTAGGATCATGACCAACGAAGTATGGAAATCCGTCTCAAGTTGAAACAAAATAAGTCTTTTTTTTTATTATAGACTACGCTTTATATACTATTACATAAAAGTATTAATTTTAACATAAATAGGTACCCGAGTTTTAAAGCAAACAAATATAGAGATAATCTACAAATTATGTCTATGCTACTCGCAACTCGTACATAAATATAAGGTTCCATCATGTTGCGAAACAAGAAACTTTACTCAAAAGTTATGACTCAAAACGTCAGACATATTATAAAAAGGTGACACAACATAAGGGGCATTAATTATTTCACTTATTCAGAAAATTAATTATTGTAATTAAACAAAAATATCTTTCATTTCATACAATCAAGATAAACACTATACTACATACATAATAATAAAACTTAACCAAAGTATCTCTCGCACTTGGGAGTCGCAGCGCAACGTTTGCAACATTTTTCTCTAGCACACATGCGCAAATCTGCGATGTCATACACCAAGTTACGCACACAACGCCAAAAGTAGTCCTCACTTTTTTAGTCGCGATTGTTCACGACGGCTCCGTCTATACTTTTTTATTGGTCTGAGTTGTTAGGTACCTGAAATAAAAATAAACTAATTTATTTTACTAATTTGCAGGTGATACAATAAAGAAGAAGTGGAAAAGTATGAGGGATGGATACATTAAATATAAAAAGCAATTAAAAGGTACAACAGGGAGTGAAAGAAAGTCTATTAGCTTCATGTGGTCTGCGCAACTATCATTTTTGGATAGTGGTATTAACCCCAGAGGAACTGTATCTAACGTTTCTGGAGACCGGCCAACCGAAACCTCAGAAAATTCGGATGTACCAGAGACAGCGACGTCCGTCGAGAACGAATCCTTAGAATCTTCGAATCCAATATCGACTTTTCGATCATCATCGAACGAACCAATTGAAACACCCCGCCGGGTCAAAAAAAAGAGTAGAGAGCCAGATGAACCAGATGTCGACGACATGATTAAAAGCTACTTGGAAAAGAAAAAACTGAGGCACGACGATGTCGACTATTTATTTTTAAGCTACGCACAAACGTTCAAAAAATTATCGCAGCGGAAACAAGCTATGCTAAAAGTAGATTTAGCTAAATTATTTTCCGAAGCAGAGCTAAGCGAAATGTCGTCTACTGAATATGTAATAAATCAATCACCAACTTATTCTGTGATGTCAATAACAGACAATACAAATTCAGAAGATACATTTATTCGCAAAAATATAGAACAGATAAGTAATATGCCACAAGACTTATCGAATGCAATAGTTTATGATCTCACGAATGTTTACTCAATTCATTCAGATAATGCACAATGTACAAATATTCGATCAGAAGATATGTCACTGAAAGATGTGCCTTCAACTTCATTCAATTAATTAGTTTGTTTTGTTTTTATTTACCGTAATTTGAAAGACATACTTACTTATTCTATTTTAAACACAATTTAAAACTAAATATTTAAGTGCAAAACAAAAAACTGTACAAAAAACCATAAACTAAAATACGAATAGCTTTAAATTAAATAGTATGTACAGCTTGGCAAAAAAGAGTAGAAAATAATGGAGGCGCCACTGTGCTGTTCGTATGGCAACCCGTTGCAACCGAATAGGGTACCAACCTAATCTTGATACTTAGCTCAGCTTTATTTTGACATATTATTTTTTTTAATAATCTATTTATGTATTATTATTTCAAATCAGTAAGTAATCAGTTGTTTAATTAACAGGGACGTGTTCTCGACACGCAACTAATTTAATAACTAACCTAAAAATAAATATTTGGATACTCCTGAGTTCACAACATTGTTTAGGAATTATAAAAAAAGAAACATTTTATTGTGTAACATAATTCTATATATTTCATATTTTATTCTAGTAAATCTTCCTCTAAATATTCTACCCTGACCACGTCCAGGTCTTTATTAATTTATTTATTTAAAGTCTTGGCGAGAGCTGGCTGCAAACTCATCTGAGTCATATTCGGATTCAGAGGTGCTGCTGCTATCATCTTCTAGATTTATGACTAATCGCTTTATTTCCTCGTACATAGTTATTTTTTTTATCTCAGTAATCCTTTTCTATTATTATTACATGTTGATATGAGGTATTCCAATCCTCCTCGATAATAGCTTGGAATGCACGTTCAGCTGCTTCCTGTAAAGACGAAATATTTCATTTATTTCTAACAATATTAAAAGTAAAACATTTTTATCACATACTGCTAATAAGCCGGATATAGAAAATACTCCTTTGATTATCTCCTTCCAGCACGATTCTTCCTATAATACTAACAGATTTCCCAGAAATAAATAATAGATTTAGACTATGGCACGATGATTTCTTTAACATTTCTAATGCAAACGCAACAACAACAACAAGTCTACAACTAATAATTATTTACCTTGATATCACACTTCAAGTATAAGTAAACCCTTTAACCACCTGAGCCGTAATAATACGACAAAAAAAATTGTCCAATTTATTTTCTTCTAAGTCGGGCGCTGGGGGCACGACAATCAATACAAAATCAAGCGGTTAAAAGGTTAAGTAAAAATTGAATTAACTTTCACTTAAAATTAAAAATTAAGTCACCAAAGTATCAATTAACGTCGGCGCGCTATACCAGAGTAATGTAGAAAAAATGTAAACATAACCTATGTGCTCAACATTTATTGTTTAAAATTTCTAGTTATTCCTTATGCAAGCATATTAATATAGCTTTGTATTCATCAATTAACACTTGATTTCACTAAAATCAACAAAACAAACTCTTACATACCTGTCTTATCAACGGTTCTTCAGTAAACATTGTGAAGTTCAGAAAGAATAGTTTGGGCCTCATGTTCCGCCAGACATCGCCTGTACACCTTATAAATAACATCCCTACCAGCACTCCGATGTGTTTTATTTATTATTCTTCACTTTTTACGTTTATTAATCAACATTTGGTGGTCGAAATTAAAATTTTACGGAATCGTGAACTTTGTTTATTATGAGCTGTCATTATTTTGGAAATGTTGCCAACGGACAAAAATTTAGTTCCGTTTCTACTCTTTTTTGCCAAGCTGTAGTAGTGTTTTAACACTAAATAGCTACTTATGGTTTTTTGTACAGATTTTTGTTTTCAATTGATTGAATTCTACAAATACCTAATTAAGCAATATAACAATCATTGTGTGCCTTATTTCTAAAAAAATGCCAATTGAGGCTATTGATACTACTCTTGTTATGATTAATTAAAAAATAATAATTAAAAGCTTGCTTACTTTAAACAAACTGCGAGTTTTTCTCTTGTAGATATAGCTGGCCTCCAATTTGTATCGAGTTTAAATATTCTTGTTCTTAGTTTATCATGTAACTCTTCAAAACTCGCCCTTGACATGTGAAAATATTTGTAGAAGCGATCCTCGTACGTTTCTAATTCTCTACACAGGCGATGATATTCTCCATAATGTAGTCTTTTTTTATTAATTTCATGAACCCAGATTCTTTTTCGTTTCTGTGCTCTTCTTTTCAAAATAAGTAGAAATAATAACTCTTCGTCCGTGTCCGAATCCCCTGACATTATCGATCACACTGCATGTGTTGCCTGCTGAATCCGCTGTTGCTAACATGGCATGCCCGCAGCCTACCCGCCGACGACCCGCGCCCGCGTTGTGTGTGAAGGCGACGAACAGCGCGTGTCACGCGAGAAACACGACCCGCGCCCGCACCCGCTCTGTGTGTGTATTGCGCTTAAGAAGCAACAATTAAAAGTGACAAATTGGCAAATAAAAATAAGTCGGGTTTTCCTTCCTGACGATATAACTCCAGAACGCACGAACCGATTTCCACGGTTTTGCATTCGTTGGAAAGGTCTCGGGCTCCGTGAGGTTTATAGCAAAGAAAATTCAGGAAAATAACAATAAATTACATTATTAGAGCTAATAAAAATAAATTAAATTACATAAATCAGATGCAACCTTCATAGTCACTATGAAAAACTAAGACACAAAATTAGAGTAAAGTAAATGACAGATTGACAACTGACATAATGTCAGGCAAAAAGTAAATATTGAAAAGTATTGTGTTCACTGTGAAATTGTGAAAAAAAAGTAAAAAAATAAGTTATTTGTTTCCTAACATTTAAATTGGAAACCATCAAATCAATAACGTGTATTGTGCAAATTTTTATTGAATTTCAACAGCAGGCATTTGTCTTTAGCCGCTTGCCTGCCCCTTGGGTTCACGTAAACCCAAAATTGAAAATACCGTAGATTGTCCCTTGGGTTCACGTCAACCCAAAAACGACAAGATGGCGGCCAAAAAAAATAGCGAACAAAATATCATCTTTAATTTTCTTTAGTCGATTTGTGCCAAAGGGCCTTGTATCCAGAACGCTTTAGTATTAAATTGCGCTGATGTTGGTATACGACATCACTAGTTTTGTTGTCTGTGGAGTGTGCAATTTATTTTTTTCAATGGCTGACGTCCGCGCGTGAATTGTTTGTTGTTTTTATTGTGTTGTGTTGTAAATCGTTCTAAATTGGAATTTAAAACAAGAATACCCATTGGAAAGTGATATAATCTTATCAGAAATATTATTCTAATAAGAATCTAATAGAAATGTGAAGTGTATGAGTGAACTATGACGTAATTTGTGTATTTTTCGTCAAAAGTGCCGTTTTGAACAAAATTGTTGGCGTCTAATTGTTTGGTAAGTAATTTTCAATACATTATAAAAAATTTTTGAATTCTATTGCCATGATTCTTTTAAATATGATGGAGTATTAGTTATACTTTCTTGAGGTGCCAATATTTTTAATCTAACCTATCAGATTTATGGAAAAAAAAATATTTATTCTAGGCACGTAAACTTTTTTGACGCCGTAATTGTTTTCGCAAGTTTTCGCAATTTGGGATGCTTGTAAATACTAAATATTATACTGTGCAATGTGTTTTTATTCATTTAACATGTTAATAATAAACACACTATTCATTTAAAACCATGAAACATACAGGTAGTTACTTGTTTTCTTATACTATGGGCATTTCTTTGAAATCTAACCCAAAAAACGACCTTTGTTCTAAGAACCAATTCTATAAATAAACACAATCGTACATTCAAACGAACCATGTGCTATTTCAAAGCCCTGTGACTCACCATTATAAAAACAACTCAAGTGTTTGTGCCGTTCCAAGAAACTCGAGTCGTAAACCGGTTTGTTTAGATTACGGGCGGTCGCCGAGCGCGCGCGCTGATAACGGTAACTTGAGACGCTTGTAAATAATAATTATTGTACTGTGCTAGTGTGGTTTTATTTATTAATTATGTTAGGAATGTAATTACCTTGCATTTAAAACCTTAAAATATATAGGTCATCGATTTACTTTTCGTGCTATACCTAAATTTACCACAATTTTTGGTAAAAAAACCCTTTGCTAAATTTCAACCAATTTTAGAAAAAAAATAAAGCACACAAACACACTAAACTTGAGTTAATAAAATGGCCCTGTTCATCACCTTTAAAAAAAACAATCAAGTCCATAGACCATTCCCAGAAACAAAGCCGTAAACTCAGTTTGTTTACAAAATTCCGACCGCCAAATTCCCGCCAAAAATGTACTCGCCAAGGGTGGTCAATCTACGGACACTCTACTCGTATACCTATTTAAACAGTTGGGGCAGGGCGACGTAACGTCGGGGTACCGTTAAAATTAGTACCTACATACCTACAAGTACTAGGAACATTCCTTACTAGGTACCCCGACGTGAAGTAAAATTTCATGGCTAAAGTATTATTTTTAACTTTTTAAATATTTCACTTTTTTGCGGTGGGGGTTTTTTAAATTTTTAATTTAATTTTTTAATAATTCACATGATTAACAATAAAGGGATTTCTTATTTTTAAATGCTTATATATGTTTTATTTAATTATATTTCTTATTCCACAACGCCCTATCAACAGGGTGACGGTTCTGTTCAGGAGATTTTTTTGCCCCGACTATAAAATATATAGGAACAAAAAAAATTCACATTACAAATCATTTTGACAGGAATTTATTGCAATTTAATTAGGCAGTACGAAGTCTGCCGGGTCAGCTAGTTTATTATAAAATATAAAGAAAGAAACAAAAATGCGTTTATTGGCCATTGGTGTCCAGATTCGCTGCTTGACCTACTGTTCATTATAATACAGCTTGGCAAAAAAGAGTCTGACGCGGTGACAGTTGAAACTAAAAATAGATGATTGTGGCAACATTGTGTTATTTGTCAACTGCTAGTACCTCATGTGTCAAAAGTGCGTAAATCCTCGTCGTTTAAAATTATTAAGTTTCGTTGCAAAATTAACTATTGAAAATCAATAAAACCATTCGTAGTTGTATCAGTGATTTACCACGTCTTTTTGTGGTGTTTGGCCAAATCTGAAGCAGGTCACGTTTTTTCCGATATCGGGAATGTTTATCGAAGAACTGCCGCTAGGACAGGTATTTATCTACCCTAATTAAATCATTGTACATTAAATAAGTTTTTCTAAATATATTCAATGCGTAGTTTTGTTGATATACAGATTTAAGTAACTATTTGTCTTGTTTACAAAATTGAAATTTAAGGTCGTGTTTTGTAGTTTGAAGAGCCTCGTATATCCATATTTGATACTTGAAGATAAAGAATAGGGAATTTATAATAAAGTACCGTATCTTTTTTGTTTTAGGTAAATCTGTCAACACAGTAAGAAAAATGTTTAAGGAATGTAAAAATTAAGATATTTTTTCAACACCGGGAAAACATTTCAAAGGTCACCCGAAGAAAAGAAAGTTACCACCTTATCATTGTGATGTAAATCCAATTGAATAAATATGGGGAATTGCTTCAGTCAATGTTGGATCCATTGATATAAAGGTATGTACAGCTTGGCAAAAAAGAGTCTGACGCGGTGACAGTTGAAACTAAAAGTGGATGATTGTGGCAACATTGATTTATTTGTCTAGTGCTAGTACATCATGTGTCAAAAGTGCGTAAATCCTCGTCGTTTTTCATAGATTTAACAAAATTATTAAGTTTCGTTGCAAAATTAACGATTAAAAGTTAATAAAACCATTCGTAGTTGTATCAGAGCAGTGATTTTCCTCGTCTTTTTGTGGTGTTTGGCCAAATCTGAAGCGGGACAAGTTTCGTCCGATATCGGGAATGTTTATCGAAGAACTGCCGCTAGGACAAGTATTTATCTACCCTAAAATCAATGTACATTAAATAAGTTTTTCTAAATGTTTTTTTTAATGCGTAGTTTTGTTGATATACAGATTTAAGTAACTATTTGTCTTGTTTACATAAATTGAAATTTAAGGTTATGTTTTGTAGTTTAAAGAGCCTCGTATACCCATATTTGATACTTGAAGGTAAAGAATAGGGAATTAATAATAAAGTACCGTATCTTTTTTGTTATAGGTAAATCTGTCAACACAGTAAGAAAAATGTTTAATGAAGGTAAAAAATAAGATATTTTTAAATACCGGGAAAATTTCAAAGGTCGCTTGAAGAAAGTTACCACCTTATCCTTGTGACGTGAATCTAATTGAATTAATATGGGGCATTGCAAAACATCAAATTGCTTCGATCAATGTTGGATCCATTGATATAAAGGTATGTAGCCTAGTTTATACATATTTAAATCTGCTATGTTAGAACCATTGTTTATGATTATTTTTTGTTTTTAAAGGTGGCTGCTGAACAAGCATTTGCAAACATTACTAATATTGGAAAAAATCATGCAAGGATATTGTAATGAAAATAGAAAAATATATCATGACAGTAATAAATCCCACAGATGACAATAGCAGTGATTTATCAGAATTAGAAAATACTAGTGTTTCAGAAGTTGCAGGAAGCTCTAGCCAACATGTGAGTTTTCCGGGATCGAATATTTGATGGTAGTGTGTTCGATTTGACTGATTAAGGTATTAAAATAAAACTAAAAAAAACGTGTTCTTTCATTATCCCTGTGTCAAACTATTGTCGTTAATTCCTAACAATCTTACGGTTAGACTGCTCTCGAGGGCATTATTATATCTGTCTGTGTATACCTAATGCATCACTTTCGTGCAAGGCTTCAGTACCCACTATAACATACATAGGTACATTAGCTCACGCCTCTTTCCCACGCTGGTAGGCAGAAACTACAGAGCGCCATATGCTACGATTATTACATACTTCTTTTGCTTCGTATACATTTGTACATGTTGTTATGTATAACAACATGTAAAAATGTGTACATTTGCCCACTACTAATAGTGTTAAAACTGGAAATTGAAGCCTTCCATGGTGTTTGCGTAGCATCCATCAGCAGAAAAAATTTTTCTCGGTAAGGAAGTTACATTTTTAGGAATCCACATAGATGAACACCTAAATTGGAAAATTGAACTAGATGCGATAAACAAGTCAATATCTACCGCCTGTTATGTATTGAGAGCTCTAAGATCAGAAATTAGTATTGAACAATTAAAAATGGTATATTTTGCATTGGTAGAATCAAAAATTAGATATAGTATAATGTTTTGGGGAAATAGTTATGCTTATAACATCAAAAGAGCTTTTGTTTTACAAAAACGTGCAATTCGCACTTTAGTTCGTGTATCGCAGAGAGAGAGTTGCCGTGAATACTTTACTAAATTAGATATACTTACAGTACCGAGTATTTATGTATTTGTGCTTCTAATCAATATGGCCAAATATATACACGAATATGAGACTGCGGAAGAACGAGAGATTAGAGAAGCCACGCGTAGGCAAGATATTAAACTTTATAAAATACAGCCTAATTTAAATATTGTGAAGCACTGTCCCAGATACCAATCGGTTATATTGTTTAACAAATTGCCTTTAGATTTAAAAAGCGCTATATACTCCAGATCCTTTAAAAAACAGCTGAAAAGATTTCTGTTAAGCAAGTGTTTATATACCATTAGTGACCTTTAAAGTAAATCGAATGTTATGTGAATTTTTTGTGTATTTGCATGTTGTTTATTTAATGTGTTTGTAAATTCAGATACAATTTATTGTTAATGAATAAATGACTAATGACTAAAATGACTAATCCGACAGACAGAACCACCCACTTAGCTTTGGGAAAAAATAACAAGTATCAAACCTGTTAAGTCGTACTATTCAGGGTGGCCACATGCGCGATACTAGCTACCTCATTTATTCCACACTCTTTTTTGCCAAGTTGTAGTCTAGTTTATATGTGCATTATTCAAAATTGCTATGTTAGAACCATTGTTTATGATTATTTTTGTTTTTAAAGGTGGCTGCTGAACAAGCATTTGCAAACATTACTAAGATTGGAAAAAATCATGCAAGGATATAATTGTAATGAAAATAGAAAAATAATATAAGACAGTAATAAATCTCACACATTACAGTAGCAGTGGTTTATCAGAATTAGAAAATACTAGTGTTTCAAAAGTTGCAGGAAGCTCTAGCCAACATGTGAGTTTTTCCGGGATCGAATATTTGATGATAGTGTGTTCGATTCGTCTGATTAAAGTTTTGGTATTAAAATAAAACTTTAAAACAACGTGTTCTTTCATTATCCCTGTAAACAAACTTGTCGTTAATTCCTAACAATCTTACGGTTCGACTGCTCTCGAGGGCATGATTATATCTGTCTGTGAATGCTTAATGCACCACTTTCGTGCAAGGCTTCAGTGCCCACTATAACATACATAGGTACATTAACAGTAGTATTAGTAGGCAGAAACTACAGCGTTGCTTCGTATACATTTTTGCATGTTGTTATACACATTTGCCCACTATTAATATTGTTGATACTGGACATTGAAGCCTTCCATGGTGTTTGCGTAGCATCCAACAGACAGAACCAAGCTTTGGAACTTAGCTTTGGGATTATAATAAGTACTAAAATATAACAAGTATCAAACCTGTTAAGTCGTAGTATTCAGGGTGGCCACATGCGCGATACTAGCGACCTCATTTATTCCACACTCTTTTTTGCCAAGCTGTACTTTGTTCACTGACATTCCTACCATAATTAAACAGAAAATATAGACAGGATAGGATTGGATATGGGATAGGGGGCGCAATGATACGAGCCGAGTCCTGTGGCATACAGTGTTCTTCTTTCCCTTACTGCAGATTATGATAAAAATGTAATTATCTAAATGGTTCGACAATGAAATGAACGCGACCGCAAAATTTACAAATGTCACTGTCAAACCTTGAAGTTTTTTTGTTGTAGCAACACAGTTTCTTTTTCAGTCGACGGGTAAAGGGAATGTGAGTTTTGGAAACTTTTGTAAAAATATCCATAAAAATCTGTGAAATGATGGAATTTATTGAACGAATATCTTGACTTATATCAAAATAGTGATCCCTACGACATAATAGTGTCCTTATTTTTTGATATTACTGATAATTTGTCGTTGAAATAGAAAACATTAGTTCGTGTTGTACACAGAGTTTGTGGTGGTTATCATGTTATTTGTGCATAATTTTTAGTGAATACTCACTTTGTCTCTTAGTGTAGAGTGTTAAAAGCAATACACGTCATTGTTGACAGGAATTTATGCCGTGAATAACAAAAAATTAGAAAAAAACAGGTTTTGAAGGTTAGTTTTGTTGTTTCCAGATCCACCCAAAATGGGTAAGATTATGAAACCAGGTAAAGTGGTGCTGGTCCTCAGTGGCCGGTACGCGGGCCGCAAGGCGATCGTGGTAAAGAACTACGACGAAGGCACCTCGGACAAACCCTACGGACACGCTTTCGTCGCCGGCATCGACAGGTATCCCCGCAAAGTCCACAAGAGGATGGGCAAAAACAAAATCCACAAGCGCTCCAAAGTAAAGCCTTTCGTGAAGGTGAGTTGGGCTTTTAATTTACTCTAAACCTCGTGTTTGTTGTTGTTTTAGTAATTTCTTGACATAGTTTGTTCATTGTCTAAAACAGTGTTGAATCGGATGTTGCAGTGTATTCTAGTCTAACCCCAAAGGAACAAGGTTAATTTATTTATAACTTAGTGAAGTTTTTGGCATACTACCACCAGTTAGTCCTAATCATCTCAAAATATAGTTATTTATATTGTTAATGGTTGCTAAGACCACCATAAATTATAAAATAAACCTTAAACTTATTACAGTCAACGGAGGAAAAGGAATACAGTGGTGAATAGAAACAAAACTTTGAGGGGGATACTCACATTAATTATAAGTTGATTGTTATATGAGAACTCTAATGCTTTTGAATCATTGAGATAATAGAATCCACCTTGTTATTAACCAAAGACATTTAAAAAACTTTAGAGGGGACAAGCAAAGAAATGTCATAGAGAAACTGATCCTATGTCTCAGTCACACCATCTAGCATAACAAAGCAATCTAGTGGCAGCGAAGCTTACTAAACTAGAATCTTAGTGAACACAAGTATTGGATGAACATTTTGTTTGTGATATCCTGTCTGTAGTTAGTATTTAATTTCTTCATTAGTTACCAATAATATTGTACAGTCTGTAAAATCCTCTTTAATTCATTAACCTTTCAATCGAGGTAATTAGAGACGCTATAGAAAGACACAGACAAGACTGGTGTCCTTCCAGGGTTTAACAAATTAAACCCCAAGAGGCGCAAGAATACTGGTGTCTGTGCTGGCATTGTCTTTCTATTTTGTCTCTAATTAATAATAATAAATAGATAGATCGATTGGAACGTTGCATGATGATTGTACATATAACGGTCCCACATGACGAGAACCTCATGAAGGCAGAGAAAGATAAACAACTTAAGTATCTTGATCTGGCTCGCGAGGTTGTCGACATGTGGGATGTGGATACAGCAGTCATCGTGCCGATAGTTGTGACGGCCAATGGCATAATAGCCAAGAGCCTCGACCAACACCTTAAGAGGCTCTCGTTAGGCAGCTGGATCAAGGGCTTGATCCAGAAGGCAGTACTCCTGGACACGGCGCGCACTGTTAGGCGTTTCCTTTCTCAGTAGCCCTGACCGCCGGTAACTTGGACCCTGTTCCCGATACCGGTGGGCTACTATTTTTAATATTTTTAAATGTTTTTTATTTTTGTATTTGAATAATTAAAAATATAATTTTATTTATATGTATGATAGTGAAATAAAGGAAATAATAATAAATTCTTTATTTTGCACATCAGTTATTTATGAACAATTGACACAATTGAAAGGTTAAAGTTTTGTCTCTATTCTCCCTACATTTGTGTGCACGTAAACTGGTTATAGTTTGATGATATTGTGTTTTAAAAAGTGCTTTTATTGATATGTCACTATCATCAGGCTTGGTTTTTCATGACTGACATTAACAAAAACTGATCTTAAATTTTTAAATAATAATAATAAAAATAGTAGGCCACCGATGGCCGGAGCAGGGTCCAAGCTACTGGTGGTTAGAGTCTCAGAGACAGGAACCTCCTCACAATGCGAGCCGTATCGAGGAGTACTGCCTTAATAATTGTAGAATATATTTTTTCCATCAGGTTTATAGCTGAGTGCTTGGTAGACATGCTCTAGGTCTTTTTTCATAGTTGAAACAAGAATGAGATAGGCATTTGTATAAGAGCACCCAATTCAAATTGAACTGCCAAAACTACAATGTAAACTTGCAGCTTAGTTCCTAATTAAAAGTAATTCTTAGCTTTTATCTGACACATCGTTTTCTCAAGCTGTTTGTTAGAAAGAGAGGTCTATTTTCTAATTTTAGCTTTCATTTATGGCCATGGGAATTGGCATAGGTGCCCAAGACCTACTAGACCTATCTATATGAAATGTTATTCTAAAAACAGATATCCCCCCTTAGCAAAAACATGTCTGATATAATACATACTTACTAAAGTTACTCCACTTTCCAGGTTGTCAACTACAATCACTTGATGCCCACTCGCTACTCCGTAGACTTCAGCTTCGAGAAGTTCAGCGCAAAGGACCTAAAAGACCCCGCAAAGCGCAAGAAGCTCCGTTTCAACACAAGAGTGCGCTTTGAAGAGAGATACAAGAGCGGAAAGAACAAGTGGTTCTTCCAGAAGCTTAGGTTCTAAGTAATTTTAAAAAATAAATCATTACACCCGTAATGCACTTTGTTGTTTTATTAAGATGTAGAAAACTTATGACTGGGTCTTACTGTCTTGTTCCTTAATGTAATGAAATGATTTCTTTAAATAGGTTTTTACAAACACTTTTACATGTCATTTTAACTAGTAGATAAAATTGGTTTTTCACTATCTGACTAGGAAACACCCAAGGGAATTCAGAGGTGATTGTCTCTTTTAATTCATTAAACCATGAGAGGACACCGGTGTCTGTGCTGTCATTGTCTATCTATTGTGTCTCTATTGTTGTTGTCTTAAGAACTATGAACAACTGCGAGGCTACTTTTACTCATTTACTGCCCTTTGTTAGTATTCTTCATCTTCGTGCATCATGGAGGTATTGCATTGACACATGTCTATAGTCGTTCAGTTTAGCTCTGGACACTTCAATGCTGGGAGGTCCAGAATTATATAATGAACAAATGGTATAAGTTTGTGGGTTGTTGTCCCTTCTACCCTGGAGTGGTGTAAACCTGAGTGCCACGTATTGTGCCCTAAGGCGACAAACTTCGTGCCGCGAAATTATCGCGTATGAATAAACATGGTCATAATAAGATAACCCTGTATTCCCATCAGGGAAAGCAGTGACAGCTAGTAATGTAATCGGAGGACTGCGAAGTCATAGCTTATGACCTGGCCTGTTGGTCTACTAGTTAGTGACCGTGACTGCCATGCCGGAGATCGTGGGTTCGATTCCCACCCAGGCCAAATGAACCCAAGGCACATAACATCTTTGACTTTTTGGATTCATGTGCGCTAATTTTACAATAATAACTTGCTTTAATTAAGCCATGATGAAGCATTTTATGCATAGCATTAATTTATTAAGGTCTTTAGTTTGTAACAAAATATTTGTTGTAATACTTGTAATTACAGTTTTAAAAGCCCCTTATCAGCAATAGCATTTGAGACGACTAACAGGGCAGTCCCTATGTGTGGATCCCGCTTATACTGTACTAGCTTCTGCCCGTGGCTTTGCCCGCATCGATGTCGAAAAATATCCGAAAGGAACGATATTATAAATTCTAACAACATCGTTCGTCATTTCAATCAAAAACCTAGATTATACAATATTTAGTGATTTTTACTTCGAAAGTTAAGGACTTAACGTACACAATTGCATACCCTTTTTACTCTTGGGGGGAGGAATTACCTACCAAAAACGCTGAAGACACTTATAAATTAATTTTCAATCGTCAGCCTAAACATAAAAATGGATGATCCTAACTTTAAAACTAACTGGCTTTCATGTAAACTTCCATCCCCTATTTAACCCTTTTAGGAGTTAAATTTCGCAAAATCCGTCCTTATTCCTTGTCTACATTTTAAAGGGAACAACTGAAAAAAAAATCAGCTTTCTAGGACCAAGGGTTTGGGCTGGGCATTGATGTGTCGGTCACTCAAGACTTTTCTTTATAACCGACGAAATAAAAGGAGGAGGTTCTCAAGTCGAAGGGTTTATTAATATATTTTTATGTATGACCACATGACTCCTTACAGAATAGTCCGGTTTTGATAATCCTAAAATTCTTTTATTAAAAAGGGTAAATCTCAAAGGTGGTCATACCTATGTAGGTATGACCTATGTACCTATGTAGGTTTTTCCCCAAATTAATGTTAATTTGGGGAAAAAAATCCTACCCTAGGGTAGAAAAACAGGGGATGGTTGATTTTAGGCCTAAAAATTTTTCACCCAGGAACCGCCTCCGTTGATACTTAGAACTCATAGAATAAACCTACTTTAGGTGATACAACAACATAAAAGAGATCTCTTATTTACTCAACTAAAGTATAAAAAACAAAAAAGACATTCTACGAAAAATTACAACCGAAAAAAAAACACTATATAAAGTGTAAAATAATCTTTTGAAACAGTCTGCCAACTATCTGAAACATCCCATATCAAGATGACCCAGGACCTAGGTTTATCAGCGATGCAAGCAAGCAATTTTTGGATGGTGTCAGAAAATAATCCAGTTTTCAGTTCATATCTCTGAAACGGGACGTCCTAGGTAAAAAATAATGAAAATTTGGTATCCCCCTAGGTAAATACGGGGTGTATTTACCGGGGAGTAAGGTACTCTATTTTGTGGATGGCCTTTGAGTGGCCTTGGCCTTGATTTTGACTAAATGGTTACTTTACACCACACGAAGGCAAGTAAATAAATTAATTAATAAATAACATCTACAGAATTAAACAAGTGGTAGCTACATAATCGATTTATTTAAATAAATTATATTCTCTTAAGCAGTCTATTCTTATAGATAACGTACGATACAAGAGTTAGTTATTATGAACATTGGAAATATTGGTAAATAAAATAATTAAAAATGCTAAAATTTAGTGATTTGAATGCAATTGGAAAATAAAACACCACAGATTAGATTGAAATCGTGTCTTCTACTGAAAATTGGAGGACTAATTTTAAGACGTTATCACGTGAAAACTAAACATTTACAATGATAAGAACACGTGCGTGTTGCAAGCAGCAAATAACAGTAACAATTTAATCGTAATTAATCACATTCATAATTAGAATCACATATCCAAAACTATAAATTGTGAATTTTCATTTATTGTATTAAAAAAATTGTGTGTAATATAAGATCAGGCCTGTATTCCCCGAAGGATTACGTGAGATGTATGTACAGACGCCAGCACATCAAGTTACCCCAATGTGTCAAATTTACCTAATTGAATATGCACCTTATTCTGTTTGGTATAAAGTTGAAAAACGATCAAACAAATCAGACACTTGGGGTAACTTGATGTGCTGGCGTCTGTACCTAGAGCACTCACGATCCGTCAGTTATGTTTAAGTCCCATGTAAAATGGGGCGAGCCTATTGCCAGTTTACCGGGAACAAATCCAGCCTTCGTAAGCCCACGAAAAAAAAAAGATGGAAAAACCCAATAACACTGCCCGACGAGCGAAAACGAACCGATAAACTAAACCACCTATTCCAGACGTTTTAGTAACAGTGATAACGGCAGTAAAGCACGGTTTAGTGAGCAAATAATACTTAACAGCGACGAGATGAATCTCAAATAATTGCATTATAATAACGTTGAATGATTCGAGAGTATTGATGTCTAAATAGATTTCATTTCTAGTGTTGTTAGAAAATCGATTGTCTCCACAATATTTTGAAATTAGAATAAAACCATTACAATATTATAATATAGATTATATTAGTACTTATTGAAAAATATCAACATAAAAATAGGATTATCGTTTCCAAAGTTTTCATATAGCTTACTAGCAGTAAGATAGTGAAAAAAAATAAGAATATACATCAAATTCACAGACACTCAACAATCGATTCGTGATAGGCGAAATAATCGATTCTACAAGAGATTTTAGTATCGATTATCAAGCGTGATAAGCGAAACAGTCGATTCTACAAGCGATTTTAGTATCGATTGTTAAGCAATTAATCGACTATTCACTCTATTTCCTAACAACACTGTTCGACTCCCTCATCACGCTGCGGCCAACTTCCCGATCCTTTCGTCTAACTTCTTGATCTCCTTGTGTACGCTCTCCACATTGTGCGCGAACACTTCTTGAACACCCTGTAGTAATTCCTTGTTGTTCTGAACCCCACTTGCTATGGTATTCTGAAGTGTTTCTAGTTCTGTTAAGGACTTGCCGAAGTTGCTCGCTGGAATGGAAGAAAAAATCAAGATATTAGTAGTAGAAATAAAAATCCATGGGTGCTTAAAGGTATGAGAGACGGGATGTAAAGTTTGTCATCATTTATAGAAAAGGGAGGACCCTACGACCAGGCGGGTACAATAACCGTCGGGCCATGTGTAAATTATACACATGGCCCGACGGTTCTTGTCGAGACCTTGTATTTATGTTCAATCGCGCGGATAACTTTAACATCGCGATGTAGGATGTCAGTCTTTTAGTTCGTATGTAGCGAGATAGATGTCGCTACAGGGGTAGGCAGAAAATACAGAACGCCGACTGCCTGCTACTATTGTCTTGTTGTACAAACGGCTAAACATCAAGCTATATATTTCCCGGAAATGTACAGCTTGACGTATAGCCATGCCAGTTGCGAGTATTACGTATCTGGGACCCAAGACAAGGTCGAATTTATCAATAAAATTATGATAACGAATTTCGATAATCAGAAATAGCTTTGGAAATGCTGAATTCCATACATTTCGGATTTATCGAACTTCCAACATTGTTAAATGACCTGTGTGTGATGACTGAAGACCACAGAACAAACTTATGAACCTAATTCAGATACAAGTACAAATTATGTTCGAAAAACATTCAACATCTTGTCAGGCGTTAGACCCACCTTAAACTGCTACGACATAAGGGTGTTTACATGTCATATTGTTCAATATAAACAAGCGGTTGTCTTTACAAAATGAAGTGAAGATTACGTTTCAATCGAATCTCAACCATTCAGACGTTGAAATAAAGTCGAAAATAAGTAAATTTTTATTCGACTCTATCTATTGAAATAAAGTTTAAAGTGATTATCAAAGTGATGACTACTTTCGACTTTATTGTCAATGGACACAATGTTGATATTTCTTTGACAGTCGCACTTACCCTGATTATGTAAGGCCTCCAGAGCCTCCATACGCTCCAATATCTCGGAATGTGATATACCATCTATCTGCTTCAGAAGTTTGTAGAGCTCGTTCACCTGAAATAATATATTTTTCAAATGTTATCACACATATAGGATTTAAGTCGAAACTGCTAAAACAATTTTATTATAAAAAAAAAAACACAATTAGCTTTATTATCTGTAACACCGAGTAACATATGACTATTTTATTTAAAAAAAAAACCGGCCAAGAGCGTGTCGGGCCACGCTCAGTGTATGGTTCAGTAGTTTCCCGTCCGTCACAATAAGTGTTCAAAGTGCTGGCATATACGATTATACTACAAACTTAGTCCAGAAATTATTTTGTACAACTTTTTGTCTTTTTTGTACAAAAACTGTTGTTGTAAAGTTCTACATTTCAGATTTTTTTCATATTTTCTAAACTTATGGTTCAAAAGTTAGAGGGGGGGAGACACATTGTTTTTTACTTTTGTAGCGATTATTTCCGAAATTATTGACGTTGCTAACGTAATATCCCCTATATTACATTGAATTTCAAAGGGAAAAGGCGTATGACATCCGCTGAGCGATTAGTTGCTGCACCACGAGTTCAAGGTTCGAACCCCGCCCGGAATAAATATTTGTATGGCCGACAGGTAGTTGTTCCGGATCTGGTTTTTGCGAAAGTATGTTTAATAATAATAATAATATTCCACAACTTCCACACAACGCCATCCAGTTCCACGCTAAGCAGAACTTGTATTATGGGTACTCAATACTTTACACTACTTCTTGACTTCTTTTACTTTACTTTTTTACTAAACAGCTGATAAACATATTATATCATCTGCCTAGCCTTTTCCCAACTATGTTGGGGTCGGCTTCCAGTTTAACCGGATGCAGCTGAATACCAAACATATTATTTGATAAACATATTATATGTATATTTGTAAATACATACATATAATAATAATAATAATAATAATTAAGCTTTATTTTATATACATACATATTATAAGTAGATAAATTACACATCACATTACACAGTCATCATCAGTTTAAATGTTTGTTAACACACCAACGACACAGGAAAAATCCCTAGTATGGGGTAACGTTCGTCTATGTGCCAAATTAACACCTGGGTACTGTAAGACATACCTTCGCATCCAGCTCTGGGTCGGCAGGCTTGACCGCAGTCTTCAGAGCCTCCACGTTGGACAGCAGAGAGGTGACCCGTGCTTCGGCCGCAGCCAGCTCGCCGGGACGCAGGAGGGAGCTCTGGGCTGCTAAAGATGCTGCCGCACCGCATAATGTCGCCTGGGAAAATATGCTTAACTATCAATAAACATATTATGCATAAACCCACACCTCTTTCACATAGGAGTTGACAGTAACTACAGAACGTTTCCTGCTACGATTCTTACATACAGTCAAAGGGGGTCAAAAGGATCGCAAGGGTGAATAGAAACAAAACTTTAAGCAGAATATCCACTTAAGATAAAAGTTGTTTGTCACATACGAGGACTCTAATTCATTTCAATGATAAATGATATTTATTTCAGTAAACACTTTTACGTGTTATTTTTTAAATGTAATTTATGCAATTCTAAAAACTATTAAATACTTAATAAAAAATCACCCGGCAGCTAGTATTCATTATACACCACTATTTTTTAATTAGTACAAAAAAAATTGGGCGGTATCCGTACCTGTTACTGATCATATTTGCGTAATAAAAGTAAAAAAAACGAAATTAATTTTTTTTAATATACCACTATTTAGTTAAACTTTAAAAACGAAAACAGCTGTTGGAGGCGGGGCATGCTTGAGCGAGATCACGCGAACGTGAGCGAGAGACGACGATTAATGAATACTACTATGTCATGAATAGCCTGTACAATATTTTCTGAAATATAAACAAACGCTAATAACTTTGCTGTTTATGAATATTATTTAATGATACTTTACAAATATAATGAGAAGACCGTCTATAATAAGCCCTTTAAGTATTTGTAGGTACTAATTAAAAATTAGTGTTGTATAAATTATCACAAACCTGTCCTGTAGCTGCCTGTAATCTCCTGAACGCCTCCTCATCTCGTACACCTGCTGCCTGCTCCAGTTTGTGTAACCTGAAACCACATACAGGACACTTGATATTTTAACCTCATAATTACAGCCAAAAGGCATTTACAGATGGACATAGGCCTCCCCCAAATATTTTCATAACAGCTGCCCTGCGTTGCGCTCTTCCATCGAGTTGAGTGGCCTACGTGATCGACACACTACTACCACCCTCAACGACCGTCGGTTCAGCAAGCAATGTGGCCAGCCTACTACTGTTGTCACTAAAGTTTGGCAATTCTTTGGCCTATGTCGGTTACTATGGTTCTCTGGTGGATTTTGCTATGCTGAAGGCCTTGGCTATGCTATACATATATAGGGTAACTGGTAATTAGTGACCGATACTTAAACACGTGATTGTATTCATGATTTCAATAAACTTTCCCAAAGAAACTTTTTTTTTATACACAATAAAATAACAAAAACGCTGTTTGAAATTCCCGCGCGCGGGCCTGTGATCGATCACAGTAGGCCCGAATCGGCTCTATCAGCTGATAGTCTGACCTCGGGAAGGGCAAACTCTACTACTAGTTGTAGAGTCGCGTCTCACGCTCCCCCGCCACCCCCACCGCTCCCGTTGTGCAGTACTGTCGTAATTGAATTAATTGAAAGTTAATGACTATAAAAAAAGTTACTTTTATCGTCTATTAAAGTTATTCGTTTTCATGAGTACAATCACGTGTTTAAGTATCGGTCACTAATTACCAGTCACCCTATATAGAGAAAACCATTGGTATACTTAAGTCAAATTATAGGTATAAGGACCATACATAAATATTGTTTAAATAAATTGTTATTGCAGCAAAAGAAAAATACACTTTGTGTAAACTGTCATCTTATTAAAGTTTATGAATTGCAGCCCACTGTCCAACATATAGGCTTGGTAATAGGGTTTTATAGGCACCAACCTTTCCAATACAAAATCCTTAAGGCAATTTTTATTACTAGACGTTTTTATTGCCTACATTGACTGGTCATTGTGTCCCGAAAATTAGATGGGCACATACCTATGTTCAAGCTGTGCTATCCTAGTGGTGTAAGCTAAGTTCACTTCAGGTTTCAGCTTCAGATGAGCTGTCATTACATCTCCTTGCTTCTTCTTACTGGTGCTAGTTAGGTATTCTCTGAAAAGATAAATTAGGTTAGTTTCCTGCATGTTCTCGATATAAACTTAAATTAAGTATACCAAATCTCTTCAACTCCTCCTTGTATGCAACATTCATTATAATGGGCTCATAGTTATCTTTAAGTATTTGTAATATATGGATTACAATATCATTTCCTTGAGGGCATGATGAAATCCTGTCTCCAATTATAAATGTAAAAATTTGTAAAGATTTTGAAACATCATGAGTTCCGGAAGTCTGTGGCTTTGGTGGTTTTGTTTTCTTCATTTTTGGCCACCGACTTCCGAAACTGGAGTTATTTTTCAGAAGTCGGTTGTTTTTTTTTGTAAAGTTTTTATTAGTAATATTTAGTTTCTTTGTATGCAAAGAAAGTCTTTCAAAACTTTAAAGAATCATTGAAATTGGATAACAATTGCTAAAGAAGTTCTATCTAAACAATAATCTGTACATCTCTGCCGGGCCCCTTTTAAAATAGAAGGGTGTAATGTTATGTTATGGAAATACAATTCCTTGAGGATCCTTCATCAGATATAAGTTTTGATACAAATCCCTATTAAATAAAAAAATAATTGTGAAAATCGGTCAATAAATACTCGGTCATTTATTGGCCGATTTTCACAATATTTACTGAGTAAGTAGTACTTCAAAAAAAGGAGGAGCTTCTCAATTCGGTTGTATTTTTTTTAGGGTTTGTCACTCAGTAAATAATTGTGAAAATCGGTCAATAAATGACCGAGTATTTATTGACCGATTTTCACATTTTTTTTATTTAATAGGGATTTAATTTATTAAATAAAAAAATAATTGTGAAAATCGGTCAATAAATGACCGATTGACCGATTTTTACAATTATTATATATACCTAGGCTGAGAATCAGCACTTTTTGAACGTCAAAAAAATACGTAAAGACAGTCCCCCAAAAACGGCCCACCCTTCGCCACTTCCTAGTGTTTTTGCTGGGAAGAAGAAGTGGCGGAACAAACTCCCCAGCAAATACAAATGAAGCATGGAGCGGTCTTGTTATGTATTGGTCACCCATCCTCAGGCACACTTCGCCAAGCGTAGCTAAACCCTTGCTCGACACAAGCTGCTGTTATTATTTAGCTACAAGCTCCTCAACACCTTATAAGTTCAAGAAATGAATCTTAATGCTCCAATTGGAATTTTTCATTGCCATATTCCAAGTTTTACTTTTATTCTACTCATTTCATAATTTCGAGAGAAAGTCATCATTTGTATTTAACTCAATGAGATATTTAATTAAAAGTAAATAATTCACTTTTTTAAGTGGTAAAAAATCTCCTTGGATTGGATACAATGGTCTTAGGTTGCAAGTTGAAGTTTCTTCCACCCTGAATACTTCTATCTATCAGGATTTGGTTTCCGCACTTAATCCAAGTTTGGAACATTGTGCGTGACTTTCTACGTGACTGAATACTTTCTACAGAATAAATTAAACAAGCTCTTACTTTAGTTTCTCAGCTTTAGGATCAATCTGTTCCCCTTCCTCCAATTTTAGTTCTTCCAGTAATTTCTTAGTTGAGTTTATTTGAACAGCCAGTTTGGTGTATTCATCCTGTATACACAAAGGGTAATAATTAAACATTCCAATGAAGAGTTTTTTTGGGGAATGTAGTAAACTGGGACGCTAGATTGGACTAGTAATCCCTTAAGGATTAGGCAGTTGCTGTACCTATGAATAGAATAAGAAGCACTCAGTCTTTCAAGTCCATTGTATTTATATTAAATGAGTATCATTGTTGTTATGTTATGATTGTTAGTAATTCAACAAGTACACTAAAGTAAGATATTTCTGTCTAGTCCATTTGTATTTTATACTAGATACAAATAATAATTTAAATGGAACATTAACTAGTCAATTACCGCAATCCAGACACAATTAGATTACTATTGTTTGCGGACACCGGAGCCTGATTAGTTAAGGTGATTAAAGGACACTAAAGAATGGAATAGGCTGTTCCAAAGAGATCAACATAAGGGCTTGTCATAGAACTTAAGTAATATTAGTACCCACTAAATTGTAATAAGACTATAGAGGTATTGAGCTCCACAATCTATAATAATGCAATTATTGTTAATAAACATTAACAATAATTGCATTATTATAGATTGTGGAGTTTTTTTTTTAAATTGTTAATAAAGTTCTTTTAAACCATATTTTACCTTTTCACTCTCCGTGGCTTTATTTTGTTGTTCTGTAACTTGTTCAAGTAACTCTGAGAACTCACATCGGAGCCTGTTATACCTCTCCACGGGAGTCTCCGGTTCACCCTCAGCTGCTAACTCCCACTCCCCAGCCCTAGTTCACATTAAACTATTAATTAAAATTTAGAGAAAGATAAAGAGACACATTAAAATACAGAGGTTTGTTGACTTATTTAACATAGGCTGTGTAAGCTTGGGGCAATGCATTTCTACTTGTTTTTATTTTTTAATTTTCATGTATTTAAAAATATTCCACAATTTTTTCACACAACGCCAATTAGTCCCAAGTTAAGCTTGAGAGCTTGTGTTATGGGTACTAAACAGCTGATAAACATACTTATTTATTTCTAAATACATAAATATTATAGATAAATTACACCCAGGATTTGAATATCAAGATTACTGTATACCTGTAACCAATTCTAGATTTTCTGCTTAGTCTATCAGAAAAGTCCACAGCGCCAGTTAAAAATCTTCCTTTGAACTTGTTGAAAGAGTCTTTCACTGATAAGTGTAATTGTTCAATGCTTTCGTTCTCTTCTTCTTCGGAGGGATCGGGTTGGTCCGCCTCCGGCAAATCACCGGTTTCATACACATCAGGTTGATCATACGCCTGAGAAATATTAAAATTGAGCACCCCAATGTTCACAAAGAAAAATCAATATTTTTTTAAGTCTGGACATGATATACTCACTATTCCCGGAAGATTTTCATATTTGGGATCAGCCATGGTTATAGTGATATATACTGCTATTTATTTAATTTCGAGTAGGATAATTTAATTGAATATTTAAGTTTTACATAAAATGACGTCACTCGACAACTGGACGAACAGTCATTTTGACACTAGCTTGACAGACGAAGCGTTTCGTTATACTGAAGATTTCAAGAACATTCCCAAATTGTACATTGTAAACCACATTAAAACAGTTATTCACGTTTTAACATTATGATTAAGTTTTTTTTAATAATACGTTACGGCGCGATAGCTTTTTGTAAGTTGCAGGTTTAATCAAAAATATCTAGGCAATCGAATTGAGAAAAGCTGTGTATGAATGGAACGTTATTAGTGGAATGTTATTCTTAATAACTTCGTTCGAAAACTAAATAAATAATGCGACTAAGGCGACCCATGCATCATTAGACTAAGTGAAAGTGATTTTTCCACAGTTTTATCCCCAGCCCATGCTAGCCCTTGAATGAACATATTAAAAGTTCAAAATTAGCTGAATAACCAATTGCATAAATTTGCTTAACGCTACATTGTTAAATGCTGAACACAAGCTGTACTAAGACAAGGCTGCAGCATTACAACAAATGAAAAAACCATGATGATAATGAATTAAAGGCGACTATCTAACGAAAAGTAACAAACAAGATGTTTGTAAAGTGAGATATCTTTACAAATACCTGTAGTACTATGCGTTTCAAATGAGAATAGGAACGACAAGGACCTTTATCTGTCAGATGTCACTTGAAAAGCACAGTCCACAAGAATAATTCATTAAAGATGTTTTTTCATTTTGAATAACTGCGACTCGGTAAAAAATAAAACTATAATAATTGATTACGCGAATAAGGTTTCGTTGCAGACCGTACTTTTCAAGTGAAATCTGACAGATAGATGTTCCTATTCTCATTTGAAACGCATAGTACACCCATATTTCACCAGTCATGATTAATTATTCGGGAACAAATTCAGGCTCTGGGCTGTTACTGTAAAGTTCCCAGTGGAAAACTTCATAACACTTAGCCCGACCTAATAATTTAAAAACTTAGTCATCATATTCAGCAGAAGCCCATGCAAACACTAAACCAGAAACGCAGGCCGAAGATATGAGTGGAAGCATCGGGGAATCTTTGAAACATTTACTCTGACCATTAAATTGTAAGGTTTTTTTGACAGCCGGACAGCCGGTGTGTAGCACTCGCAACCAGCGTGCGTGCATGATTCAGAGGTACGAACGTAAATGAAGCAAAAGGAGTATACAAGTAAGGAACCCATATGGAAAGTAGGTGTCATCAAACGTGCAAAATTTGTAGTTTTGCACTTTTAATTACAACCAATTTCAACTCAACGTCATAATAATTTGCTGGTAAATGTTATAGTTGGTTTGTTGTACAGACGCTAGCACATCAAGTTACCCCAATGGGTCAAATTTTCCCAAGTGAATATGAACCGTATTTTGTTTGCCATAAAGTTGCAAAACGATCAAAGAAATTTGACATATTGTGATAACTTGATGAGCTGGCGTCTGTACTTTTTTTTTCAGTAAAACAAAGATATTCTTATTCATATTCATATCTTTATTTGCATTCCATAATGTGTTGAGATCTGTAGATACTAGCGACACCCGTGGCAAAAAATGTTCATTTGCTCAATGTTGCGCAGTTAAGTTGTGCATAATATTTTACATTCGAAATTGACTAATGGTGTGTGGGCCGCTTTAACCGGCCAGACTATAGACAGAGACACGTCATTAATTTCAACTTTTCAACTTAGACGTCATTTGTCATTTTCGTTAGTCACCGACTATTTTTAATATAAAAACCGCTTTGAGTCTTGCTTCAGCTGATTCTTTATTGTGTTGTGCCGCTGCTAGAATTGCAGCTGAGAAATATTAATTGTAAGTGTAGAGTTTGTAAAGTGCCACTATGAGTTTACAGTGGACAATCATCGCGACATTCTTGTACGCCGAAATAGGCATCGTGCTTCTTCTGACATTACCGATCGCGAGTCCATCAAAATGGCAGAGATTTTTCAAGTCTAAATTCCTCGCTTACATAAGTGGTCAAGCTTCTATTTACTTCTTCATTCTGATCGGCGTGCTGGTACTATGCCTCCTCGATGCCATTCGCGAAATGCAGAAGTACTCGAGCATCGAGTCCTCCGACCACCAGCATTTGGACGCGGAGATGCAAGGTAACATGAGGCTGTTCCGTGCCCAGAGGAACTTCTACATTTCTGGTTTCGCGCTATTTTTGCTGGTCGTCATTCGCCGGCTGGTGCAGATGATTTCACAGTTGGCGACTTTGTTGGCGCAGTCTGAGGCTAACTTCCGTCAGGCACAGAGCGCTACAGTCACAGCCAGGACGCTGCTCGACCAGGCCGGCGCCGGTGACGAGAAGTCTAAGAAGGAACTTGAGGAGCTCAAGAATCAAATCAACACCCTTGAGAAAGACTTAACAAAGGAGAAGAAGGACAAGGAGGCTGTGAAATCCCAGGCTGAGAGTCTCTCTAAGGAGTATGATAGGCTCGCCGAGGAGCACAGCAAACTGCAGAAGAAACTGACAGTGGCCAGCAGTGGTGACTCTAAGAAGGATGAATAGATTTGTCCAAGTCTTGTAACTTGTGGTCTGAATATAAGTTAGTGATGCATAAAGTCCATTAATATTTCATCACTATTTAATGCTTAATGATCAACTTATAAACATCTTTGCTATCTTTATATCAAATGTATGCAATGATGCAACTGTGATTCCAGTAATTTCTAGATCTATCTATGAATAAATTACTACAAGTTTTCAGCTAAGAATGTTGTTTACTTCTAATATTTATTGTAAAACTAATCAATTTGAAATTCTACTGTCCGCATAATTATTGATATCTAATTATATACTAATAAGGCATTCTTAAGAGCAATGTTTTGCATTTATTTTTGTGGTAACTTCACACCTAATTATAATAATGGTGCAGTTAGTTTCAATACTGTTTGTTTCAAAAGAAATTATGTTTCTGTTTGAACAAGTCTGTTAATCTAATCTTGGATTCTTTTAAGAAATATAGTGAGCTAATCAGATGGTTGATATATAATATTTATAATGATTGTTGAGTGTATTAGCAGGATTATATATTTTGTAACTGCTTTTGTGAAAACTTTTTGTACACACAGTAAGTAGGTACTTCCTAAAAGGTATTTTTGTATGAACTTAAAAAGATGTAAGTACTGAGTTGGTTTGTGTAACAGAAAGTCTGATTCGTTAAATTATTTGTTTTATTTGAGTTTAGAAGGCAAGAAATGCGAGATATAATATAAACCAGATTGTGATTGCCAAAATCATATTTTTTTTTTAATATACCCACTTCCACACACATTTGAAGAAGTATTCATGTATCTTGGCTAATATTGGTTCTTTAGCCAGTGGAACAGGTTTGTTCAGATAACATATTATTTGTCTTCAAAGTTCAAAGTACATTTAGTCTTGTAATGTCTGTTTACTTCATTATTAATAAAAAATGAGTCATCTAGCATTGAACGCATTATGTGAATGACGATGTATTTTCTTATATTTCATCATTTAACTGTCAGAAAATCTGGCAAGGTTTCTAAAGTTTAGATTGGATGTTGATGACAAAAAATATGCTGAATATGTTTTATGGCTTGTCATCTAATGCATATGTTTGACACAGTAATGAGTGTATTTTATACTATCCATGCCATGTCACATTTGGATTGTTTGTTTTGAAGCTTAGTTTATTTTTGTCACAAACACAGAGTATCAAGTAACCAAATTTAGTTTTTCTCTATTGAAACTAACTTCAACTTGCATTTATGACATTGTCAATTTTATTGTCATCCCAACCATGTATCAACATTTTAGCTCATTTAGTTGGGTTACTGGTAATTGGTTTAAAATTCAATTGCAAGATTTGACCCCCTCATACAACAAGGCATTCAAAATAAAAGCTTCTAGAAAAACCTACAAGTTAAGTCAAATAAACCAAATAATATGACTGTGTTAAGTACCACGTACAGACGCCAACACATCAACCTTCCCCAATGTGTCAAATTTCTTTAATACATTTTCAACTTTATTATAAACAGAATAAGGCTCATATTTAATTAGGAGAATTTGACACAGTGGGGTAACTTGATGTGCTGGCGTTGGTACATAATACTTTCGTAATAGATCAATAAACTTTTGATAGATTGCAGCCTTGTCATTATTTCCACATTACTGTACTTTATGTGGGTAGTTTTTCTATTTTATTTCCTACTCTGTGTTTCTGGTACCTAAAGTGTGTTTATCTTATTTAATGTATGGTTTTGATATTATGGAAGGAAGGGTTGTTATGGGTAGTTTAGTAACCAAGTGGGTTTAATTTGTGATTTGTATGTACTCTAATGAACTATTTTCAGTGTTGCTTCGAAATAAATTTGTATTTTGAAATCTTTATTTTATTTTTGATCTAGTCTATGGGATTTTTTTTTCTCTTCTTTTAACTGTTACTTTTAGGCGGTCATGCATGGGTAACACTGATAATTTTGATTTTACGTTGCCTTAGCGTTGGCGTCTTAGATAATATACCTATATATATAGTATAAGGTTGGCTGGCGTAGTAGGTACGGATCACAGATATAGATAGATAGACCTATCTTTTTTCTATATCTGTGGTACGGACCTTTTTTTTTTCGTTCTGGCTTCGCACGGTTTGTGCATTTATCCAATGCTGCAATGTCAAGTTAGGGTACGGACCTCTGTTATAATAATAATAATAAATTTATTTTCCCAAAAAACTTAGTTCTATGTTACAAAAACAGTTTAGCAGTAGTTATATACATTAAGTAAATGGATTTAGCTGTAACCGAACTAGGCAATGCCTGTATTTCGAAATTCTATATGTAGAACTTGATGCCAGCTTTATGAACACTAACTAGCACTTCACTCGCGACTTCGCCCGCGTGCTTTTTGTACTATTACTTCAACTTTTGTCCATAGAAAACAAGCTTTGTGTAATTTATTTAATATATTTTGTTAAATTTAGAAACCAAAAATTTAGAAACAGCTGAGGATCCCTTCGACATTCCCGAGTTGTTTCCATAGCGAAAGATGTTCATATTCATGGGAAGAACTCCTTATGAAACTGTCCACTGATTATAAAAACATCTTACAGATTTTGACGGCTGATTTTCCTACAAGATAAAGTTGTTTTTTCTAGACACCGGACTAATTAAAACCGTTGCGTCTGGCTGATCTGACTGGCCACATCATGTCTGCCAAAGAGTTAGTTACGATCTATTTTTAGCTAGAGCTTCCAAATAATATTCTTGTGATTCATACCAGTAGGTACCTATCATAAACGTTTTTAGATACCAGCCTTGGGATGACGACACTTTCGATGTATTGTGAAATCGTCAATGCATACGTGGCTTTTAGCAATAGTATAAGTACACGGCTACACATCAAACTACACATTTCCAGTAGGTATAAGCTCATCTTGCATTGTTTAGGATTTCCGCACAATGCGAAGTCAGCGTGGGGCGTAGCGTACGTCGTTAGCTAGAGTGAGTATCTTAATAAATTAGTGCACTTCACCATCATTGCTTACCATCAGGTGGGATTGAGGTTAAGCACTAGTTTATAATAGGTATTTGAAAAAACTGAATATGTAGAGCTTGATGTGATGCCGTGTGTAGGTACCTACCTACTTATACTTATTCTGTTGTTTCGTGTCTAGCATAATATTTATAGACACACTGCGTGAAGACTGCGTGTCTGACATAAATATTGATAAACCCCAAAGAGTGTCGAATAAATTGCCGCGTTGGTCTAGTGGTCAGTAACGGTACTGCCAAACTTGAGGTCCCAGGTTAAAATTCCCGGGTTGTGTTAATTAGCGTGTCAAACCAAGTTCCAGCTGACGTTAAACTAACCAGTACCCACTTGACTGTAGGTATAGTGTAGGTATAAGTATAATATTATAAAAAGACTAAGTAAATATATGGTGTATTTGTATTCTGAGTAAGTATATTGTGATATTTACTTCGATCAATATAGTGATCGAAGGATATTTATGATGCGTTTTAATAGCTACTGTAAGGTACCTACCTACCTATAGCAAAATACAGTATCGAAGAGTGTTTTAGCGGTAGGTATCCTGTTCGTTCACTTCGTCATTCCTTTATGTGCTTAAGTTATGGTTTACTAACCTGTGCACCTGTTAGTTTCAGCTAAGTATATGGAACGATAGAGATTACGCAAATTCTAATCCAGACCCAGGAGTACCCAGGTGTGAGGGCCAGGGTCGAGGTGCACTATACTTGGGGAGACGTGGGGCCGGTATAGTAACGCGACATTGCCAGAAGTACCCAGGCAGGCGTGAGGGTCAGGCAAAGGCGCGGAGGCCAAATTCAGAGCAACCAGTGCCTTAAGTGCGAGTTGTTTTTACGCTAACGCGATCGAAACGTTCATCGCGTTTGGCTCTCTGATTGGTTAAAAACTTGGAGCGGGCCAATCGGAGCGCCGAACGTCATGAACGTGTCGATCGCAAACTCGCACTAGGCACTCAGGTGTATCGCGGGTGCGCGTTACAGAGGTAAGGCCATAAAGATCACGAAGAATAGACGAGAGGTCGCTTCGATAACCAACTAGAATGGGGCAAAACCGTTCGCCTGGCGAATTCAGGAGATATATGGGCGACAGAGACAGAAGCATAAGTACCTAAGCAAGTGCATTGGCCAGACAAAGAGGAATTGAAATCAAGATCCAGGTATGGACGCAAAAGATGTCGCAGTTTACCGAGAAGCTCTACTCTGGTGAGCCACTACCGTCTAACCCTAAGCAACAAAAGTTCTCAGACTCAACAAATAATGTATTAGATCAGTTTTTAACAAATTTGCAAGCAGTCAAGAGTTCAGGCCAACCTCAGGTAGCTTTTAATATTAACATTATCCCCTAGTTTGACCCCTGACCATTATCCCCTAGTTTTGTCAGAAGAGCAAACCATTTCAACGTGGTTGACAAAGGTGGAAGAGTGTGCTGAAATTTACGGCTGGGAAGATGGGGAAATAATACATTACGCACTTCTCAAATTAACTGGCGTGGTCTTTCATTAATGTATAGGTATAGGGTGACTGGTAATTAGTGACCGATATTTAAACACGTGATTGTATTCATGATTTCAATAAACTTTCCCAAAGAAACTTTTCTATATGCACAATAAAATAACAAAAACGCTGTTTGAAATTCCCGCGCGCGCCTGCGATCGTTCACAGTAGGCACGAATCGGCACGATCTATCAGCTGATAGTCTGACCTTGGGAAGGGAAAAATCTACTCGTAGCAGCGTCACACTCTCCCTCGCAACTATAGTATAATATACTCTGTGCTCGCAACCCCCAGCGCTCCTGTTGTGCAGTATTGACGTAATTGAAAGTTAATAAGTATGAAGAAAGTTTCTTTGGGAAAGTTATTCGTATATCCATGATTACAATCACGTATTTACCTAAGTATCGGTCACTAATTACCAGTCACCCTATATAAGGTGGTCATATGCATTAGAACCTTTAGTTATGACAAAATAAAAAAAAAACATTGTTTTTGTCATATTTTTCTAATAGCAATTTCACCTACCGTCCTTGAATAGTACCATGTCATTAGTAGAATATTGTATTTTTTATCAGTCCAATACATAATTTAGTATTTAAGTAGGTAGGTACCTACACGATTGTTTAATATCCAACCTATTTCCAATATGATATAACATAACATACAGATATTAAAGCTTTCACCCAAATAAGATTTACGTATCAAAGGTAAATGGATGATTACTATTTATGACTAAGTAGGTATAATGTATATTACTGTAGGTACCACTCAAAACGAAACTCACGGAATTTTCAACTTTAGGACAAGTTTTCAATCTAGTACGTTTGAGCATTGGTGAAAGAAGGTTCAGTCAGGATACACAGCACACTAAGGGCCAAAACAAAGATTAATTTATCTTGCTTTCTATCACAGTTTATAGCATAGATGCCACTTTCCAACAAGCGTGAAGATGCGGTCTAGCAGTACCATGAAGTATTTTTCAATACTTGTTTTGGGTCTATTAGTCAATGGTACGTTCGCAAACTTCGATGTCTTTAAACAAGAACTTGAAGAGCAAAGGATTGAAATAATCGTGAGTTTACCTTAGTATATTTTTAGTAGGTAGATATTATTTTAGTAAGGATAGTAAAAAACTTTTTTACAAAAAAAACAACCGACTTCTTAAAAAAAACTAACAGGTGAAAAATAACTCCAGTTTCGGAAGTCTGTGGCTTTGGTGGTTTTGTTTTGTTCATTATTGGCCACCGACTTCCGAAACTGGAGTTATTTTTCACCTGTTAGTTTTTTTTAAGAAGTCGGTTGTTTTTTTTGTAAAAAAGTTTTTATTTTGTAATTTTTAGTTTCTTTGTATGTAAAGAAAGTCTTTCAAAACTTGAAAGAATCATTGAAATTGGATAACAATTGCTAAAGAAGTTCTATCTCTAAACATTAATCTGTACATCTCTGCCGGCCCCTTTTAAAATATTGAGGAATGAAATTGTGGAAATACAAAAGCTCAGCATAGACATCTGACTATAGCAATCTTGAATAATTTGCTGTTATGCGTTGAAGAGTTCCGTTGCCTGTCTTCTTCATCAGTTTTTCTCCACCAAATGATATTTTCTAAATGAAAATGCTTGATTTGTTACTGAAAATGTTGAAATCGGTGCATGTGTGCCTACCTATATTTTTTGAGGAGTTCCCTCAATTCCTTGAAGATCACTCATCAGGTATGAGTTTTGATACAAATGGGACCAATCTGTAGTATACCCTATAAAACCAAAAAAGAATTTAGAAAATCGGTCCATAAATGACAGAGTACTGAGGTAACAACACTAAAAAAAAAAAAAATATATATATACAACCGAATTGAGAACATCCTCCTTTTTTTGAAGTCGGTTAAAAAACCACTTATTCCTTTGTGATTGTGACCGATTACCTGTTGTATAAGAAGGTACAAAGGTCAGCACATCAAACCCTAATCTACCCCAATGTATCAAATTACTTTAATAGTTTTTCAACTTTGTTTCAAACAGAATAAGGTTCATGTTCAATTCGGAAAATTTTACAATTTGGGGTAGGTACCTACTATAGCTGCATGTGCCGGCGTTTGTACGTAACATAGTAGGTAGGTAATCTTTATATTTTAAGTCTATTGACTATTAAATTGTAGCCAAGTTGATATCTAAAATCCGGTAAAAGCTTCTCCATGTCTAATTCTACATTTAATTAATAATGTAATCCCCATTAATTTTAGGTTGACATGGTTACTTCAAACTTCAAAAATAATGGATGGGAAACTATAGTCTGCGTTGGAAATTTACCTAACGAGTTTTACATCAGAATCAGGCAAATATCGTATGCTTTCGTGGTCATGAATCTAATAGACCCAGAAGATTACTACGTTGATGACGTGGTCCCATTTCATTCAAACGTCATTGTAATCAACTGCCAGGATTTTAAAGAATATGAAGAACTTATGCAGAAGTTAGTGACTTCACCATACTGGCATCCCTTAGCGAATATAATCATATATTATCACAGAAGAGAAGACAGAGAAGTTATGGCGAGAATATTCTTCAGTTTATGGTATCACAAAGCTATAAATACAGTCTTGGTTCAGTATAACGATGAGCAAGAAACTCTACTGCTGTCTACTTACACTCCGTATGTCAACGAAAATTATTATCTACAACCAGATAATAAGTTTGGCTGTTGGACTGCAAGGAACCTCGGTATGCCAGTTCGTGGATTCGAACAAGATTTACTGTGTGTAGAAAACTGTCACAACGTGTCTATACTATCGAAACTTCGAACCAATCATCTCGGTACTTGCATAGGTTTCAATACAAACCCTCTACCGTATAACGCTATCAATGATCTTAGAAAATTGAATCTATTTGAAGATAAAAGCAAAAATTTCCACGGGTTTGCGTTTACAGGGTATATTAATGAAGTAAGACCGTTTTCCATTATAGATGAACTCGGGAATGGAACTTACAAGCTTCGAGCTAGAGATGGAATGATCTGGAACACCATGTCCAAACTCATGAACTTTACTATAGATCTCGGTCTTAGTTTGAAATATATGAAGAAACCGTTCAATTTCGAAATTAACATAGAACAGATCTTTGCCTTTGCGCGCAGACGAGGAGACCTATGCTTATTTCCGATATACCAATTTGATGTAATTGTAGTCGAGCTTGATTTTACTTTTCCGTTTAAAGACAGTGGTATTTGTATTGTATCAAGTCGCGCCGGCTTCGAAACTACCCCTTTTCAAGTGAAGAACTTACAACTTAACGTTGACCATTTGATCACAATGTATGTTTGTTTCCTATGTATTTGGGCTACCTTCTCCATCTTCAAAACTGTGGAAACCGGACGTCTTACTTTCGATCAAGTAGGCAAAGATTTAATGAATACTTGTAGAAATATCTTAACATTAAACCTGCATAAACCGCCAAAATTTCAGTCTTTCCGTATTTTCTGGGCAATATCTCTGTGGTGCTTTTTCGTGATAAACTTTGTAACTCAAGCCATGATAATATCGTTTTTCACTGCAGCCAAAAGGGGCAAAGAGGTTGATACATTTGAAGATGTTATCAAGAAAGGGTACCCTATTGAAGCAATGGCATCACCAGATCTGATCCTTCCCAACACCGAGGAAAAGTTTTTGACGATTAACTCGAGACTAGTTTACGAAAAAGATATATTCGGGTGTATAACGCGCATGGCGAGTAATACCCATCGGTTTTGTCTAATAGATTGTTCTGTGGGTCGTTACATTAAAAGAAACAAACTGAATGAAAAAGGCGAACAATATTTACATATCGCTGAACAAGATAGGATACATAGCCATTATTTGACCATGGTCATGACTAAAAATTCACCTTTAACTGAACGGTACAACAGATACATGATGAATATATTTGAAGCTGGGTTGATAATTAAATGGGAACAATACAGATATACGGATATTAAAGACGAGGTCACCACGAAACCACTTGGGCTGGATGACTTGAGCGGCATATTCGAAGTTTACAGCATCAGTGTCGCATTCACGATTACTACATTCTTGTTGGAATTAGTTATACATCGCATAACTTTTTGTTTGAAAAAGTGGTTGAAATCTAAAAAAAAATCGAAGATCGTGCGTTAACGAACGACACGTGATTTCCATAAAACAACCTACCTTATATCCTATGCATACCTAATATGCAAAGAATATGATACTTACATGTAATATTGTATTCTAAGTTCAAATTTCAACTTTGCGATACAAACAGCTGCGATTTACGGTATTGCAGGTCGTTGGTTCGAACCTGATCGAAGGTTCGAACCCAGACAGGTGCTTTACTTTGTGTTGTAAAAAAATCGATATGACCTAGAACCAAAAAGTGTAAGACATGTGACATCTACCAACCCGCACTGGGACCGCGTTACAGAGACGAGACCTACTATGTCCCAGGAAAATCATAGTGTGATTATATACGATATCTTAAGTTGGAGTAACACGCCCAAAGAAAATTGATACGAACCTTAACATAAGACGGCCCACACTGACGCACTGATGAGTCAGTCTGGCCAGTACAAATTTGTATTAGAGAGATTTTATCCTGAACGGTAATCCTAATGATTAGTACTCAGAGTAAAATAGTGAGTATTCATTTTTTTTTAATTTTGAACTGGACCGATTCCCTGTTTTGGTAAGCTTGTCGAGAAATCTGTGTATGCAGTTTAGTTTCTTTTGAAAATAAACGTTTTCCTTTAAGTAAAAAAATCTTTCTTAGTAGCGGGTTGATAGTGGTTTTCTTTTTGGGCCCATTGATTTTCCACCCTGTATACTCTACATCCGTATCCATCTTATCCAGATCCGAAATATATTATGTCCATAAAATTCCTGAACTTTCACACAACGCCATTCAGTCCCAAGCTAAGCAGAGCTTGTGTTATCGACTGTGTTTCGTTGTTTACTAAACAACGAATAAACATACATATATTCCTAAATACATACATATTGTAGATAAATTACACCCAGACACAGAAAAAATAATCCTGTCTATTTGTCCTGGACTCCTGGGTTGGAATCGAACCCACGACCTTCGGTATAGCAGTCAGGGCCACTAGCTAGTAATAGTTAAACTATAGTATAGTATGTTATAAGTAGCAACTACATGAGGTATGCAACCAAATCCCGTTACCATTGTTACTTTGACATCCTCATGGAGGAAGAATCTGTGTTTTCTAATTTCTATGAAAGAAACTTACGTAAACGTCTCTTTTTACAACTGCCGTTTTAAACAAAAAAACATTTAAATTATAAAAGAAACACTACTTGCTCAAACTATATCAAATTGTTGGCAAAGTATTGATTTAGTTACACCTGTCACTGCATCATACTCTGTTTGGCCAAGATGCATGTAGTTTTGTAAGACATCTGTGAGATTTATAGATCCAAGAGGGCATCAGACTGTGTTATGAACTGATGAACTATTCTATTCTATTCTATTTTTTATATATGGCAAACAAAGCCGATGTCGACTATTCTGCCAATAGCAAGTGCGTAAAAAAAAATAATAATAATAATTAATTCTTCGATTGATAAAGTTGAACTTAAACTGATGAACTCTGGGATGTCGTAGCGTATGTCATTGAGAGCAGTTTTAGATTTATTAACATTTGCTTGTCATAATTTATGACAAAAACTGCTTTAGGATTGTATAGTTGATATGTTCGAAGCTGCAGAAAGGTAAAAGAAGTTAATCGCAAATTTAACCCCCGCTTTTTAAAATTCTATTTTTAATGATTAATAATTATACTAAAAACCATAAACATTTTTTTTACTTTTCCAATAAGACTTGTTTTGTATTTGTAATGGCAACACTGCTAAAATTGTTTATGGGCGATTCATGGTGGAAAAATTAGTCAACAGTTTTTAAAATAATATGAAAATACTCCTGCAGCGGCACGTATACAGCCATTTAGTTTAGTTTAATGGGAAATACGCATAATAAAGACTCTGAGCACAAGAATCAAAAGCAATCTACGCATTCAGACCGCGACGGCCAGGCGTTCACTAGTCAGGTAAGTGATGAAACGAAAACTTGTTAATGTCATTCTCAGCTGAACTCACGTATCAGATATTTTTGTAGACAGACACAAGATTCTTCTGTGACTGTAAACTGCTGCGTAGTGTCTTAAATATCGACTTTCTGTAGACGAGTTTGTTTAGTCACGGATTCGTTTAAATGTCCATTGTTTGTGTCAGCTCTTTGTTACCTATAGGCGCATAATTTATTTTTGTATTTAGTTCAGTCTCTCCCATTTCGTGGGCAACCTCAGCGGGCGTTCCTTCGTCAGTGTAACGAGCAACCAGTCAGTGTACAGCGCATCACGGCCTTGGTCTCGGGTTTCCAGGCGAAGGTTAGTACACAATATACAATTTGTCAAAACAAACAGTTTTCTTTCTTTGATTAGGTACTAATAAGTAGATCGCGCCAGTTTCAAATTATCATTTTTTTATTTAACCAATCGTTTAACATTATTTGCTTACTTTTTATCTGTTTACAATATGGAATTAATGATTTCCAAGTTAATTATTCATAAATAAACATTCCACTTTTGACATACACATCTGTATCTTTGTTTTGTCAGTATGTGTGATACATTTTATGAACCAAAAACCAATTAAATGATGATTATTGTAAATTGAACTTGTGAATTACAATGTTTTTCATATTAATTAAAATACTTCAACTATAACATGAAGAGAATAACCTTGATGTCTGCTTAAATTTGTTTAAATTGAATATTGTGAAATGTGAAAATTACTTTCATAATAATAATAATGTTATTGGTATATTTGCCTATTCACCTGTCTTAGGTATTATCTGTTAATGTTGGTATAGTGAAGAAACAATAATAACCTTGAACAGATTCTGACTAAACAAGTAAAAAAAAAATAAGATAGATGACGGCTTGTAATATCATTATCATAACTCTACTTATTATTAGGTACATCCTGTGGTGTTAAAATATATCAAAATAAAGATTGTAATGATTTAACACAGGTGCACATAGACTAAGTTGGTAACTTATAATTGTTTCTGTGCCATGCCAGTACACATGGCTCCACATCAAGCTATACATTTCCAGTTTACAAGGACCTCACATTGTACAGATATCCTTGTTTTGAAATGTACAACAACTTAGGTTAGTTTACCTGTAATGTTGTACATGTTACATATTTAAATAAATAAAACTCCTAAACATTGCGAGATCAGCTTATACTGGAAATGTATAGCTTGATGTGTAGCGGGGTGTACATGTAAATTTATTTTTTAACTAACAGTTGCCAGTGGCTTCACACGCTACAACTCTTAAAATATTCCTCGGGAAGATATAATCGGGACAGAAACTGTCCTAGCTATGTGTTAATTTAGGTTATAATCTATCTGTGAACTAAATTTTATCCAAATCCGTTAAGTAGTTTTTGTGTGATAGAGTAACAAACATCCATCCATCCTAACACACTTTCTTGTTTATAATATTAGTAAGATTTTGGTCTATGACATCATTTTATTTTTTATTTTATTGTTTATTTTTACAAAACACTAACAGGTTTTTTGTGTCTGCTAATTAAATAGTTTGTAATGCAAAACTTTTCATTTTCGTCATATATTTTACTTTGTAAATAATTTTACTATAATATTTTTTACCACCATCATACATTTAAACAATTACCTACCTATTGCAAAAATAGCTTATCTTAATCTTATGACTTGTAGAAAAAATCATTCTTGCACAACTTTTGCAAGAATGAATAGTCAAAAAAAAGCCAGATTTTAATTAGGTGTGCAATGAATATGGTTTCCATCTCACTTTACACCACAGGACCAACGCCATTTAGCATTAGCAACTGGTTTTATTTACCTATAAACTTGAGAAACAATAAAAGTCTAACACAAGGTTTTCCAAAGAGCCAAAGTAAATTACCTATCGCAATCAATTTAACTATGAACATGTTAAACAACATCCTGGTTGGCGTAGACCCTTGGCATTTATTGTCTCTACCATGGCAATCACAAAAAATAGCCAAACATTGATTTAGTAGGATTTTTAATAGATCTATTGATATATCAGGATGAATAAAAGTCTAACACACTGTCAAAATCAAAATGTAATTTATTCAAATTAGTCTGACGATCAGCACTTTTTGAATGTCAAAAATTACATAAGACCGTCCCCCAAAACGCCTGCCCTTCGCCACTTCCTAGCGTTTTTGCTGGGAAGAAGAAGTAGCGGAACAAATTCTCATTCTCTACATTTACTGTGTTAACAACTAGGTACTTACTTATTAGTAAAAAAATGACACAGTTGTATTATGTAAAAAGTATAATGTATAACCCACAACTCCTAAGATACAAGTCTGCATACCTAGTTTTGAATTCGACAATGATTTTGACTGAACTGTACAACCTATTCATTCTCAATAGCATGTTGTGATTGCTTTTATGTACAAATAAGCTTATTATTATTATAAATTCTGAATCAAAGTTAAAGAAAGCTGTTTGTGAATAGGTATTTTCAATTTAGTGCTGCACAAGTTAACATCTCTATAACATTTCAGATGGAATGACTCCACATTAAAAAACCCACTAGAAGCAAGCAAAACAGCCTGGCCAGTGGCTCATAAAGAATCAATTTTCCAGCCTGAATTCCCCATCAACACAGGTCTACTCCAGAAAGACTTCCAGATTAAGGAGACAATAGCAAAGGGTGCGTTTGGTGAAGTTTATAAAGTGAAGAAGATAAGTGAAGACAAAGAATACGCACTTAAAGTGCTTAGTAAGTCACAGGTAAGACATTTTTTATAAATTGATGTTTTTCTTCTCAAGCTTGTGCAGTTTTTGTAAGTAATCAACTGCTGTACTTTCCCATTCGTACTTTGCCTTTCTCCATTGTATCACAAGAAGAATTTTTCGTCTTTTAAACCCAGACTGTACCATGCCCCTCTGCCATACATCAGCCACCATATTTCCTTTTAATCTTTGCATCGTTATGCACCTTGCAAAATGCTTAAATAACTTTACATGTGTGGTGTTCACTAAAAATCAGTAGTTAGGGCTTAGGATTTATAGTTAAACCATTTATAGTTAGTTGTAAAATAAAGTTTCCATCTACCTGCTCTAATTTTAAGTCTCTTTGTTTATCTAATTTCATAATAGTCTGTCTACTTTAATTTTTAATTTATTTTAACATACATCTTACTTTAACATCTTACATAATCTAATTTTAAAATTGTATAGTCAAATAATTACTCTCTAAGTCATTGCAAACATTGACTTGTTTATAATTTAGCTTCTAATCTAGCATTGCATTCTATATTAATATTTGATGTTATTGCTGGCCTGAAACAGGTTTTTCATTAGTTCAGGCAGATCCATATTACGGTTAGATTTAAATTTTCATCCAATGGAATTAATGTAAATCATTATCTTTAATTTACTTTACACTTGAATAAATTTTTATTTTATTTATTTATTTAACCAAATTATCAGTAAGCACACAAGACTCAAGAAAAACGTCTAGTCGCCACCAGGGATAGATTGGGACTTTTTTGCGGTGCCACCATTTAGTTGTATGGCACACAGGGCTACACATCAAGCTAAACATTTCCATAGCTTGATGTGTACCCGTGTAAACTTTGTAGACCCATATCACAAAACGCACAGTTTGCCAGCCAGTACTTGCTTTATTTAAATCAGAGTAGGTAAGCAAAAATAAAAAAAATTAGGAAGTCTGTGGCTTTGGTGGTTTTGTCTTATTCATAATGGGCCACCGACTTCCGAATTTAGAGTTATTTTACATCGGTTAGTGGTTTTTTTTAAGTCGGTTTTATTTCTTGCAAAAAAGATTTTTATTTTTCCATTTTTAGTTGTTTCCATACAAATATTTGCCATGAATTTATTTTTATATTGTTATTTGTTAACAATACATAATGGTAATAGGGTTATCCACTTATCCCTAATAAATGAAACTTAACATACCTAACTGTCGAAATATAGGTATATTGTACACATCTGCGTACCCCTCAGAGCGTACAGGCGTGATGATACATCATGATGTTGTATAAACAATAAATATCCAATCGATTGCAGCAATCACGACAGATTTGGCGTCCATTTTTGAAGAGTTTCAGTGTATATCTCCGAAGATCAGCACCAGATCTTCACCAAATTAAAATGGGACCACCTCGGAAGTATACTCTTTCAAATAAAAAAAGAATTTTGAGAATCGGTCTACAAATGGGGGAGAAATCGCGTAACAAACACACAAAAAAAAAAAAAAAACAAAAAAAACATACCGTCGAATTGAGAACCTCCTCCTTTTTTTGAAGTCGGTTAAAAATGGTCTTACATCTTGACTGCATACCACTTTTAGAGAAACCAAACTTTCTGTTGTGTTAAGACTTAAAATCATAACATTCCTTGACATGCAACATTACATTAGATAAGTAATCGTCCACTAGACATAGCTTAGATCTTTATCTATGACATAACACGCGGAGTAGAGTTTATCTTAAGAGAGTGCTTATGACAGCCATGGGGGTACACTTGGCTATTTAATAATCGTATGTTAAATTATGACCGCGCTGGATGCGAGCCGCTTCCAACCGGTCTTGTTGGAAACCAATAGGGGAGGCCTATGTCCAGCAGTGGACTTCCTGTGGCTGAAATGATGATGATGATTATGATGATAAAATTATGACCCTGAATTAAAACTGAACCGTACTCCATCCTACTGCGCGTGAGCATCAAAATTATCCGCCACGTGGTTAAGATGACCTATTTTCGACTTTATTTCTACATGCGCGATGTTCTTTATCGTTAGTAAATCAGCCATCAGAATCTTGTCGTATTACGCACCTAATATCAGTAAAATACCTATTTGTCTATGAATTTTGATAAAAATAAAAATAATCATAGATAACAGTCTCTAGTAATACTACCTATCAGTTTAATTATCGTATGACTCAAGTAACTGACCTATAACACAATTGAATTACCTGTGTGATTATAAAAAAAAAGTTGTCTATTGACAAAGGAAAATAGTAACATGATGTAATGTATCATTGTAGATGTTTGCTCTCTACTGTGGAAACTTCTAAAGTTCATCATTGTTTTTTTTTGTACCAATCTATTCGAATTTCCACAATAGGCATGTTGACAAATAAAAAAAGTATCAAAATGTAATTACTCCATCAGTTTAATTATAAAAAAATACACAAGTATTTTTTTTCTTTTTCCAAGTTATTGAAAACTACTTAGATTAAACGCGGTGAAGTTGAGACGTCATTATTCAGTATTAACTGTACAGGATAGTGACGTCATGCGACATTTTGACTCGATCTATCGCCGTTATTTTTTAATTGCTGATGAGGTGAGGGAAAATTTAGTCAAATGGTCCTATTATCATGGCAACAAACTCTATGAATGGTTTTTTGACGTGACAACGTCTTATAAATTGGTTTGCCGGGTGACACTTCAAGAAACTGCGTTACGCTCCGCTCACGTTATGCGCTCACAATGAGAGCGAGTGAGAGGCACGCGTCCCTTCCACTCGGGCATGATTAGCCCGCCTAAGAGCGAGAGAGACAGACATAAATTATTTTATTTTTGCTAAGATTACTCAGCAAGTCTTGCTAAGAAATGGCTCAAACATGATGAGGTCATGGCATAAAAAGTAACATCGGCTTCAACTGTCTAAAAGACCCATTCAGGAAGTATGAACAAGCATCATAATGTGTTACTTTTTTCTAACTTTAGGTACACGTGTTTTATTTAAGATAACGTGAAAATGGATTATGCTGCATATGCGCTTTTATCGACAATCTTCTTATCACGTTGACCCATATGTAAACTTATTACCACTAAATGAGTTCTACGCAGCGATAAGCTTTCAGTCGAATATTTTAATTTGAATACGTCTTATCAATGATATTTTATTGCACACTAAACTTCATTTGAATAACTACTTATTCAAAAGGAGTTGCGTCTACCACAAAAGTAAATAATGTTGAACGGAGCCTCAAGATTTTACCTCACCGCCTCTTATAATATATTTTGTTTTCTTACTATCTGTACCAGTAAAGTTGGTCAGCGATAATTTTTCATTCTGGGGTTTAGTTCTTTAAATCTAATCGAATACTTTTGATTTCCAATTAATATTCTAATTCACTGTACATATAGTGGTTCTTTTAAGCCGATTTATTTCTTCAATATCTACTCAACCTTCTATTAATAAGCTGCTGACACGTGTGGTTTTTCCAGTGTATCATAATTATTAGTATTAGGTAAGTTTACTAATCGCTTCTGATTTCATAAAGGATTGACTGTGGCCGGCATTTTTTTTCCGATGGACGATGCAATTATGGTCAAAAGGAATTGAAGTAAAGCAGCATTTAATTATTTATGCGTGTCTTTAAATAGATCGTTCTATGTACACGAGTTTTAATAGCGAGGTAAAGTCATAGATGGGTAAGCGCTGTCTATAAATCTTGACGCACCGTGACCTGGAGGGCATGAAGCTTATCATTCCGATACTCCGCCTGTCTATCCTACCTTAGAATAAAGTGTGGTATCCCGCTGTTTGAGATGCGGATGTAAGATAGCCACTTTGTAAAATATCTATTTAAACATGCTGACGAAAAATATCAGCTTGTCTAAACCGATTTGATAGATCAAAGTACGTTTGAGTACATTTACCTCGGTTCGTGTTGAAGTACTATAAGTAATGACTTGTGATGATTTTGCAGTATGTTCTAAATACACGATAACATTAATGTTTTTGTTATTCATGATCGTATTAAAATATCATTGATTAATTAAAATGGTGGAGCCACGTTGAGGTGGCGGTCGTGCGGAACGGGACGCGGTCTTCCCTATCGCGTCTCTCTTATGACACACGTTTAGCGCATCGCTGTAACGCGTGCTAGTGCTCATATTGTATGTCTGACATTAATGATAAGTCGTATAGGTATACAATTAGTTAGGTACTTGATAGAAATAGAAAACCCTTAGAAACTTATCAGGACAGTTCTAGATGTGTTATTAACCTTAGCTCCCTATTTATTCATTTATAATTTTAATGTTGAATTTTAATCATTTTCTTTTCATTTTTAATTCAAATCAAACTAATTTATATTTACAATTTTAAGAAAACGGTAAAACCTATTTTTAACCGACTTCAAAAAAAGGAGGAGGTTCTCAATTCGGTTGTATTTTTTTTTTTTTTTTTTTTTTTTTTTTTTTTTTTTTTAGGGTTTGTTACCTCAGTACTCCGTCATTTATGGACCGATTTTCAAAATTCTTTTTTTGTTTGATAGGGTATAGTAGCAGATTGGTCCCATTTGTTTCAAAACTCATATCTGATGAGGGATCTTTGAGGAATTGAGGGAACTCCTCAAAAAATATAGGCACACACGCACCGATTTTAACATTTTTAGTAACAAATCAAGCATTTTCATTTAGAAAGTATCATTTGGTGAAGAAAAACTGATGTAGAAGACAGGCAATGGAACTCTTCAACGCATAACAGCAAATTATTCGCGATTGCTATAGTCAGATGTCTATGCTGAGCTTTTGTATTCTCACAACATAACATTACGCCATTCTATTTTAAAAGGGGCCGGCAGAGATGTATAGATTAATGTTTACTTAGATAGAACTTCTTTAGCAATTGTTATCTAATTTCAATAATTCTTTGAAGTTTTGAAAGACTTTCTTTACACACAAAGAAACTAAAAATTACAAAATAAAAATTTTTCAACAAAAAAAACAACCGACTTCTTAAAAAAAAACTAACAGGTGAAAAATAACTCCAGTTTCGGAAGTCGGTGGCCAATAATGAACAAAACAAAACCACCAAAGCCACAGACTTCCGAAACTGGAGTTATTTTTCACCTGTTAGTTTTTTTTTAAGAAGTCGGTTGTTTTTTTTGTTGAAAAATTTTATCTGTTAACTTTAACTCTGTAACCAAGTAACTACGTTTTCGAATTGTCCATAGTGTCAACTAAGAGAGCCCTGTCACCCATAATACAAGTTCAATCTTAGCTTGGGTGGCAGTGACTTAAACATTGTAGGTACAAATTTACAATTTATAAGATAAAAAATACCTGTTTCTTTACTTAGTGGCAAACAAATTGTAATACTGGAAAATAAAGATAATTATTATTATTATTTATTCTTTAAAAAAAATCGTAACAATTATTACTCAATACTTGTATTCTAGGTTGTTTAAATAATGACGCAGTAGCTGCAAATCTTCACGTGAAACCCCACAATCAATTGAATTAAAGAGCGTAACGATATTTTCACTCACTTTTCCTCTTACGATAATTTCAGTTCACACACACACGATAAATAATTTAAACGTAAATAATTTCAGATAGTGAACGAGAGTGCAGTGCGTCAGGTTAAAGAGGAGGCGCGCATTCAGGCAGCTTGTGGGCATCATTCCTTCATAGCGGGCGCTGTGGCCCGCTGGCAGACCAAGAAAAGACTCTATATTGGTAAGTGTACTGCAGATCACACTTTTCTTTAACAAAAAAAAAGTAAAAAAAAATCAAGTCTTTATTCAAACTAGGCTGAGAATCAGCACTTTTTTCCCCCAAAAACGGCCCACCCTTCGCCACTTTAGTGTTTTTGCTGGGAAGAAGAAGTGCGGAATGCGGAACAAACTCCCCAGCAACACATCTGTCTGATTCTTTTGAAGAACTAGGTGAATCTATACAATGAAATGCTCAATAAATAGCACTAAGGTTTATACATATTTTTAAATGTCACAAATTTCTTGAAAACGAATGGTTATGAATCATTTTTATACTCGATGAAAATAGAGAAAGATATCTTTTAAACAAATAATGGTAAAACTTTCCAAAGACATCATCAATTTAATTTGCATAGAAAACAGCGGCTTCTAAATTTCATAATAAAAGTACTCATAATTGACAAATAATTACAAGAAACAAGAAGAATTAAATCTAGCTACTAAACTTTGATAAACAATTGTTTTACAATCTCTATTTACATGCATTAATTAATCATATTAGGTATGTGGAAATTGTGTCTATAATAAAATTACTATAGGTACTTCAATAAGTAAATCCAAATTAAGCATTACCTAACAGATAATTAATGATGTTGTTGTTTCACATATTTACAAATATTATAACTGTAGACAATTATTACGAACAATGATGAATGGTTTTTCTTAAAATGAGGACAGTCGTGATTAGGCAATTTCTGATTGTTTAAGATTTAAACGACGACGCATAGGTTAAGTTCAAACTACCAAACTGTTGGTGGATTTTTTCAAGCCTTTCTTATGTTTTATTTAGAATCGATGATAACAAATAATAACAACACGTATGTCGTTTTGATGTTATCATAGTAAAGTGACACAACTTTAATGAAGGCTTTAAACAGTCGGGCCGGAAATAGTCTCATACTAAATGTACAAAAAAAAAAAAAACAACCGACTTCTTAAAAAACACTAACAGGTGAAAAATAATTCCAGTTTCGGAAGTCTGTGGCTTTGGTGGTTTTATTTCGTTCATTATTGGCCACCGACTTCCGAGACTGGAATTGTTTTTCACCTGTTAGTGTTTTTTAAGAAGTCGGTTGTTTTTTTTTGTAATTTTTAGTTTCTTTGTGTGTAAAGAAAGTCTTTCAAAACTTGAAAGAATCATTGATATTGGATAACAATTGCTAATGAAGTTCTATCTAAACATTAATCTGTACATCTCTGCCGGCCCCTTTTAAAATAGAATGGCGTAATGTTATGTTGTGGAAATACAAAAGCTCAGCATAGACATCCGACTATAGCAATCGCGAATAATTTGCTGTTATGCGTTGAAGAGTTCCGTTGCCTGTCTTCTTCATCAGTTTTTCATCACCAAATCATACTTTCTAAATGAAAATGCTTGATTTGCTTCTAAAAATGTTGAAATCGGTGCGTGTGTGCCTATATTGTTTGAGGAGTTCCCTCAATTCCTCGAAGATCCCTCATCAGATATGAGTTTTGATACAAATGGGACCAATCTGTTAGTATACCCTATCAAATAAAAAAAGAATTTTGAAAATCGGTCCTTAAATGGCGGAGTAATCGCGTAACGAACACACAAGAAAAAAAAAAAACATACCGTCGAATTGAGAACCTCCTCCTTTTTTTGAAGTCGGTTAAAAATGCGCCAAGTGCGAGTCGGACTCGCCCATTAAGAGGTTCCGTAGCAGCAAGTAACATAAAATAAAAGTAAATTGCATTTGCAATTGAAGTTTGTGTGGTAATGTACAGACGCCAGTACATCAATGTGTCAAATTTCTTTGATCGTTTTTTAACTTTATGACAAACAGAATAAGGTTCATATTCAATTGAGAAAATGTGACACATTGGGGTAACTTGATGTGCTGGCGTCTGGAGGTACATCATATTTATTTTTATTGTTTGTGAAAATCTTAATGTGGTTCACAGAACACATCTACTTACCAAGTTTCAACTGTATAGTTCTTAGTTTCGGAAAAAAGTGGCTGCGGCATACGTACGTACAGACAGGCAGACATGACGGATCCATAAGGGTTCCGTTTTTTACCATTTGGCTGCGGTAACCTAAAAACAAAAAAAAAAGTATTAAATATTGCGTACGTTTATATTTGTGATGATTTAATATTTTCCGTTTTCATAATTGTGTGATTTAATATTATATTCTCGATAGTGTGTAATACTTATGAACGAAACACTGTCCTGCCTTGTAGACGTTGTCACACACAAGACCTGTGATAGTCACTTATTTGCTGTGTGATTGCATTATCTTACACTCTAAATATAGTCGGCGCAGGCATGTCACGGACACTCGGCTAACGGCGCCATTGTTCCCTCCTCAAATCCAATTTATTTCGAATTCAACAGGACGACCCAATTAGCTGGCACGTTTTTCTTAGCGCACTGTTGCTAGGAATAAAAAACCATTTAGATCGAGAAGGGTATTCTACTATTTCTTCACGACATAAAATAACTTGTTATTAACTCATTGCTGGGCTCAAGCCTCCTGTTTGTAGAGGAATTGACTCATAAAAATATCGATAGGTCTTAAGAGTTCTTTGTTTCAACAATTTCCTCAACTAACATAATAAAAAACTATCTAAACGCTTAGCTTAATTAATCCTTTGACTTTGTCAATCACCTTAAACGGTAATTAGTTGAAGTCATCCGTGGTTTTAGCACAAAAAAAACATAAAACGCTCAGTTTGCTTCGGTGCTATAGCGGACGGTCAATGATTCAACCTGGTTGCGGTCATAAGGTTAATTGGAGCAGGAAGTAACACCAGATTAGCACGTCGACTGATAACAGTGATAACACGCGACCCATTAGTAAAGGTGATTGTTCCAGATAAAGTTTTTATTACAATAATACAACTATCTTTTTTATCGGTTATGTTTATCTAGGAGTGTTTGCGACTGCCACAACGTCAGTTTAGGCTCGACTTACAAGATCAGTTCTAATACTAGAAAATGCTTTTTGTAAATGGATGTTGTGACCTCAAGGCCGTTGCGCGTATAGCACCCCAAGGCGTTTTCTAAGTAGGCAAATGTTTTTAGTTAAACAGTATTATGTGAGTGTGTTGCTTCTACTGTTACAAATAAATAATTTAAAATCAAAATCTATGGTCCAAAACTGATGTAAATGTGAAAGTTTGTGGTATGAGATGCAAGATCGCTTTGCAAAAACTACTTGCTTCATTTTAATGAAACGTATAAGTACGTCTGTAGCTTATTAAATTTATCAGAATATGTACTTAGGCTATAAGATTTAACAAAATATGACACTTAAGTCGGATAAATTCTGTCATTTTGGCGAGCGTTGCGAAAACAGTTTGGAAAGAGCTAGTTTTTTTTTTGTATTATAAACCAGTGCTTGACTGCAATCCCACCTGATGGTAAGCAGTAACATTAAGTAGCAGCAGCAGCAGTAGTAGTATTAAGAGTAGAACTAAGTATGTAATCCAAGTGTGGACCATGGTCGTGGTTTTAACCTTTTAATCGTGTCAATTAGAGGCACAATAGAAAGACAATGACTGCGCGCACGCCGGCGTCCGCTTGTGGTTTAATAAATTAAAACAATTTAAGAAGGGTTTCAAACCACAGATTTCGGAAACGGAAAGCGGTTTATTTGTTTTTATTTATTTATTTATTTATTTATTTGCTGACATGTAAAACACTGGATATTAGGCATGCATTAAAATTTCATGACACAGTATTAAAACATGAACCCTGTAAGGGCACTGCAAATTTTGTATACTTAAAATTTTGTATTATTAAAAAACATTACATTAGGTACTTATATCTATTCTATTTAACATTATTATTAAAATTAAAATTAAATTAAATAATTGCCAATTCATTCCATTTAAATAATCGGGAAAATAGTTGTATTAGTAATTAAAATTTATTTGATTCATATTTACGTTAGGTACTATATTAATACAAGCTCGATCGATTTACAATTTGTCAATTTTAAATCCCTCAATGGAATAGTACGCTTTTTTTACTAGCAGAGATTTTAACTGTTTTGAGAACGTTAAGTCATTCGGTATACATTTTAAACTTTCAGGTAGTTTATTAAATATGTTAGCTAGCCTTATAGTTTTTGCAAATATAGTTGTGTCTACATCTAATCAGAACAAACTGAAGTAGATACAGGTTGTGTTCAGTTTAGCCTCTTCATGTAAGGTAGGCTTTTAGGGCAGTTAATGAGGTCGCCAGTTTGAATACTATTGTAAATACTTATACATATATTGTTTTGTCTTTGCTATTTGTTTATATTTTGTTGATTGAGGTCGCTTATCGGTTAGGTAATTGGAGCTGGGTTTGCGGGATCTACTACATTATATTAGATATACGAATTATAATGAATGAATTCCACATAACCTACTACTTGAGTTAAGGTCCAGTGCTTGAATAAGCCACTATTGGGTCATAGTTTTAATGAAGGTAAAGTTTGCGTTATTTTATTATCTCCTCTCAATTGCGAAAACCTGACGTCACTCATACATTAGATGAGATATTTAAGCACCCGCCTCCCTCCCCCTAAAAACACCTTGAACCTCCATCCACCTTACAATAATATCTCTCGCGTTATGCGAACGGAACGCTACGAAATTTCACTAAAAACTTGATGTTCCCAATTAAATCAAACGCACAATCAAGCACATTATAACAAATTTAACTAGGATAGGCGGATGGGGTCGAAAACTCATCAATTTCACCTCAATGGAAGCACCCTTAAAGCACCATGGGTACCATGTTCTTATTAATCAACATAATAATTTACTAACCGCGGCATTGCTTATTCTGTGTAATTTCATACCTATCTTAGTCTAGTTTATATTGTAGGTAACATAAAATCTGATTTACTTATATTTACAAAATGTGTATTGTAAAATTTTAAAAGTATTTTAGAGGAATATGTATGGAATTGCTGGCCCATTCTTCTACATACAAAACTGCCTTTAAAAAGGGTCAGATAGAATGATTTACAAATTATTGACTGACTTTTATTTTGTGCAATTTTGTTAGGTTTAAGAAAGTTGCGACATCGTCAATTAGTTGGGGTAACCAATTGATGACGCAGCCTGTACCTACATTGCTCCTTGTCTGCACAAACTCAAAGTAAAATTATGTTTTCACGATTTAAAACACCTAAAATCGAGGTAACTAGGTAATGACGCCCTACTACGGTCGTAGTTATGTTTGCTGCGTTTAGCGCTAGCGCTGCACTATAATATAAACCAATATTATCATTGTAATTTATAGTTTCAGAATACATTCCTGGAGGAGAGCTGTTGGCTCTACTCGACAAGTACGGCAAGCTACCTGAAGAACTCGTTAAGATATTCGTTGCTGAGATTGCTATTGCGCTTGGTGAGCTACGTTACTATAATACCGTTGTTGAAAATATAAATTATGACATATACACAGTTTTCAAAGGAATAAATTTAACATATATGTTCAATGTGCTTTCAGATTTCCTTCATAACGCTGGCGTTATATACCGAGACTTGAAACCGGAGAACATTCTACTCGATTCTGACTATCACATACGATTGATTGACTTCGGACTCTCTAAGTGGCTCTCCATCGGATCGCGCACCACGACGCTCTGCGGCACGCTCAAGTATATGGGTGAGTTTATTTATGGTCTGATAATATTTTTTTTTGGTATGTGCAAGGTTTCAGATCTCTTGATACTTTCTGTGAAAGGCAGCGCATAGGGCAATGTTGTGATAGGAACATGTATAGCTCTTTACTTAAACTAAAACGGTCATTCTCCATTTCAGTGCGGGAGTTGACTCGTTTCATAATTTAAAATGGCACAGTGCATCGCTCGCTGGGTATCCGTTGCGCGTCCGACTCAGAGGAGCCGTCAGTGAGGGAAGCTCGTTAGAGTGATTATGTCGATAGCGGCTCGCACTGTCGCGGCGGGCCACTGACGGCAACATGAACGCCCGCACGATCGCGTTCGAGCTGTCCATGGAGGGCCGGCAGGTGGACGAGGTGGTGGCCTGCATCTTCCACACCGTGCTGTTCCACCGCTCCAGCGGCAAGTTCACGTACAACAACGAGGAGAGCTACTCCATCCGCACCGTGAGCTACGTGGACGTGGACTGCGACTTCGTGGACTTCACGTACGTGTGCTGCCAGTCGGGCGCGCTGGGCCGCAGCGTGGCGCGCGGCATCGCCGACTTCTCGTCGCTGCTGCGCGCCGCGGCCGGCCCGGCGCCGCGCGGCTCCATCTCGCTGGAGTTCTTCCAGCGCCGGCGCGCGCGCTGGCCCTTCCAGCCCGAGTGCGTGCCCTGGGAGGTGTGGACCGTGTACTGCGAGCTGGCGCCCAGCAAGCACGAGAGCGTGGTGGAGATGCTGCAGGACAAGATCGTGTTCATCACCGAGATCATCAACCGCCACGAGTACGTGCCCAAGATGCCGAGCCGCTCGGACGCCGACCTGATCTTCGACACGTCGTACGCCGACATCCAGCCCTACCTGTTCAAGATCCACTACAACCTGTCGGGCGCGCCGCCCACGTCCGTCGGCAACACGGTGCGCAAGCTCATCCGCGACACGCTCTCCTTGTGATGCAGCACACAACCGCGCCGAAGGATTTTGTACTTCAGCTAGGCGTGATACAGGCGCCTTGGTGTGACCTAGCACCGATTTTATAATCTTTCGAAGTAAACTTGAATTATATTCATGTAGATGGCGGCGCCATCACCTAACGCGAAACATTATTATTTTCCTAAAGTTTTAAAATTGAAATGAGTGATTTATTTTTACTACGGACATGTGTATTATATTAATCATAATGTGAATGGATTGTTTTAACATTGAACTATTGAAACTGTGTTTAACATTTGACAATACATAATATCTGAATCTAACATCTCTGTGTCATTTATTGTACTTATGCTTTGTTTGTTGCACAAACGTGTGTCGTAGTTATTGTTGCAATCAATGTTTTGTGTAACTATAATAACTAAATATCAGCTTTATTACTGACTGTTAGCTTATACTAAACTCTTTTGTGTTTCATATTCGTGTAGGTCTCTATTTTTATAAAGAGCACCACCAGCTTATCTAAATTTAAATGGTTGAGGTCGTTAATTTTAGTTACAGAATAAGCGAAGTATCGAATGTTTCGCTCACTTGCTACCCCTTGCCGGGATGAGCCGAGCCACTACTAGACGTCGTATTTAACTTATAAACTTTTTATATAGGGTGACTGGTAATTAGTGACCGATACTTAAATACGTGATTGAATTCATGATTTCAATAAACTTTCCCAAAGAAACTTTTTTTTACAATAACTTGAACCACAATAAACTAACAAAAACGTTTGAAATTCGCGCGCGCGCCTGTGAACTATCACAGTAGGCACGATCTATCAGCTGACAGTCTCCAGACCTCGGCAAAATTTATTAGTAGTAGTAGCGTCACACGCTCCCCCGCCACCCCTACCGCTCCCGTTGTGCAGTACTGACGTAATTGAATTAATTGAAAGATAATCTGTGTAAAAAAAAGTTTTCTTTGGGAAAGTTATTAATATTCATAAGTACAATCGCGTGTTTAAGTATCGGTCACTAATTACCAGTCACCCTATATAATCGAAGATTTTGTCTGTTGTAACGTTAGTTTTAACTTTAGTCGTAACGTCAGCGCTATGACGTGGAAGGCTGGTTGATGTGTCCATTCGTTTCGTGGTTTATTTAAGCTTTGAATTCGTCTGTTGTTTATTACTAAGGTTATTTTTATATAGAACGGTTTCTCAAGCATTCACAGAAGTTTGATGTAGACGTAATAGTTACCTAGAAATTTGATTGTGTAAGTAATAGTTAGTATTTTTATGAATTATTATAAAACACGAGTTTTTGTTGTTGAGGTGGCACTGTAGTACATTTTTTTTTTGCATGTGTGATTAATGCTCGTGCGTTTCAAACGCTGTATTTCAATACATTTGCAGAAGAAAGACAAATTAACATCTTAAACATGATATTTTTAAACAAACGCGTGTGGAGACTGGCTCGCTGTTTTTTTTTGAGGCACTGTGTCGAAGCCGTCGTACAACTCATTAATAGAAATAAAAATATAGTTTTATTCATAGAACACAGAAGGTTAAATTGTTGACATAATCTTATAATTTGGCGACCTATAATGTTTATTTATCATTTTATATTTATGTATATGAACCTAAAGCGATGCAATAAGAGTAACTTTACGAGAAAGTGTGTTGAAAAATTACTTACTTTGGACTACTAACGATTCTAAGTTCACACTTCAAGTACTCTTTTAGTATAGTCATTTGACTGTTCACATATATTTAAATAATCGCTTTGTGATATCGCCGAGAATAAACCAGAAATATTTAAAAAATACTAAAAAAATATATTGAATTTTGATTGTGTGTGAATCTAGAGAAGATTTAATTATTATTATATTATAATAGATATTACGACTTAAGTAGTTATATATTGTCAGTAATTTTTATGAATGTGTATTATAAATATTGTAAATAGCATTGATAGTCGTCACTTGAGTTGTTCGAATAGTTCAAGCGGTTTGTTGAGAGAGCTTTATCGGTATAGAATGTACTGGATGATTGTTCATGTATTATGTAAAAATGTTAGCGTAGGCACGGTGCGTGGAATGTCTCATATAGTGGTAAGTGACGGTGAGGTGAATAATCAAATCTGAATTGTAATGTCATTTTATCATCTCCTTGTTCTAACACTTAATTTGCGATCTTTTTTACTTTCACGACGTTCTGTTAAAGAGTCCTTAATTTATTGAAGCGTGACTCGCAGAGCGTTGTAAAAAAAAGTCTTATGAATCCATGACTTTGCAACGGAACATATTTTAGGATAACTTTATTCTTTACAACAGTTAATGGTATGATATGTATGTTTTTTATGCCGGAGTCAATTGCTTTTAGTTTTTTTTGTTTTCTAGGGGACTTTGAACCAAGTCCATCCATAAATTCTGATTTACTATCCTACCTCATTTTGTGACTCTAGCTTTAGTGTCAACGTCTCTAGGCCTATCTAATCACACTAGTACCTTTTAAAAAATATTTATCAGAATTGATTCAAAAATATTCATCAGAATTAATTCGTCACCAAAGATGAGGCTGTACATGCTTAATGATCTTATAATTCGAATTCTTTTAAATATTTTACCAATAACGTTAAAAGATACGTACAATGTTGATATTTTTAACAATGGTAACATTTAAAGAAATAAGTAAAATGTCACAGTAAATGTCGACAATGCATGTGTAACAATATCTTTTACTCAGAGATTTATTATGATATCCATTTGTAATTTTCATATCAGTAAGGACCTTTAAATTTTAATGATTTCAAAATGTTTACAAAACCCTGGTGATAACGACAATATATTTTATTCTATCGATACCTTGACGGTGTGCCTCGTTTAGTGTAAGTGTGGTATGTCGAGCACATTGTAAAATATTATATATCATTGCACTCGCTATGGCCTTATTTAAAAAGATGTTTTAGAACTATTAAATTCACGAATCGCGTGTAATAACGGCTGTTACATATTAGAGTTTATGATAAATGAAACAGGAAGGTTATATGTTGTGATGTATAAGTTCAAAAAAAAAATAAGCTAAAAAATCTTAGTCTTGTGATATAATTTATATATAAGTGAATAAATGATGAAGTATTTGTTTTTGTTTTCTTTTATTTTTAAAGCCACATGTTACAAGTTTTGGGCTTCTGAAGTTAGAATCAATGTGAATACATTAGTTTTCATGTTATAAGGTTCAAACCACACAAAATATAAAAATAAACACACTGACAGAAATGCTAATATTTCAGTCATAGTCATAGTATTTTATTGATAAGGGATTCCTACAAGTCATATACAGATTAAACAATTAAAAACACACACCAGCACGCACCAGTCTTATAAACACACACCATCACACCTGATAAATATACCGATAGCGAGCACACAGCACAGGAGTAATATGTATATTACTATATTTTCAATTTGAAAGATCAATAGTGTAAAAATTGCTTGAAATATCATTTACGTGCTTCCCGACTACCAGTTGCCGAAATATTTTTGCTGTCAACATATTAATAATTTGGTGTCTCATTTAATTAAAGATGATAACGGGCCTCTGCGAGCTGGCTTCGGCCCCTCGTACGCTTTCCAAAGGTTCCAGGTGTTTCATTTCTCGGAACCAGAGGGTTCCGAGAAATGATGATGATAATAATAGTATTCCACAACTATTTTACACAACGCCATCTAGTCCCAAGCTAAGCAAAGCTTGTGTTATGGGTACTATATAACTGATAAGCATACTTATATATTTCTATATACATACGTATTATAGATAAATTACCACCCAGACAGAACAAATGATCATGCTCAGCAACAAACATTTGTCCTAGGTAGGAATCGAACCCACGACCTCCGGCATAGCTGTCAGGGTCACTAGCTACTAGACCAATAGGCCGGTCAGAAGTATTATCGTCTAGTTTAATTTCCTTACGAAATAAAATGTTAATTCTGTTGTCTGTATGCTAGTTACAATATCGCAAAAATAAAACTCAAAAAATGTACACACACACTTCATTAATTTCGCGAACGCTTGTTGTGGCTTCTATATTCAGTCGCATAAGGTTTAATTTGGGACAAATATCGCAAAGAGAAACGAGAAGACTTCGTGTGCTACACGTCATCAAGGAATTCCTTCATAGAAAAGTAATTATATTGTCAATATATTAATAATTTAATGTTGTATATTTAAGCGTGAATGGAGGAATGACTGCTGCGTGGAGCACAAGAAGTGTGAATGACATTTGAAATAGCTTATTAAGATAGCATTGGTGCTGCTATTTATTGTAGAAGTTTACTTTGGGAAAATCTAAAACACTAACTACCTTTAAACCCATTGATCGCCAAAGTCATGTATAGATGACAAACCAAAATGTGCCTAGCACGCCACTCGTCACGACTACATGACGAATTTAAAGGATTCATTCCTACTTGGCACTGAGGGCACGTCTCGGTTCTCTAATTGGTATTTTTATGTGTGCTACCTCGTAACTTCGTCGTTAATTGACCGATTTGAAAAAAAAATATTTATTTGTTTGGGAGGGTTGAATTTCACCGAAATTGATTCAGTAGTTTAGTGATAATATCAATACTAATAGAAATTACTAAATTATCTACATACGAAGAAGTCGGAGGCCAATAATGAATGAAACAAAACCACAACCAAAGCCACAGACTTTCGAAACTAGAGATTTTACTTAGTGCTTTTTCATGAAGTCGGTTGTATTTTTTTTTGTAAAAAAAGGACTTAATGTGGCGGTCAAGTGGTGACTATCTGGAACGGTTTTAGTGTACCCACGTATTCATTTGTTACTAAGTTAATTTGGAACTTTTGACCACACAATCTGAATGGTTTTTGCTCCCAAAAAATTACAAGGACGGTTATGTGGTTATTTTCCATAATTAAATTCGTTACCCCTTGCATCCCTGAAGATTCACCTACAGAAGATGAAGATTTACCTTTATTTGGCCATGTATACGCTGTAGACTAAACTAAGTAAATAATGCATCAATGCTATCTTTATAGAAATAAGCTTTATCCCGAATTTATATTAACAACATCAAAATTGTTGACAGCCCCCGAGGTGCTGACCCACGAGCCCTACGGACACGCCGTGGATTGGTGGTCGCTTGGAGTCCTCACCTGCCGCATGCTGACAGATCAGGTACTTACAATTACTGTTCTAACTAAAATGATATAATAATAATAATAATAAAAGGGCAGGGCAGCTTGTGGCGAGCTGTTAGGCAGTACCGACCCCACGGACCTGATCTCCCGGGAGAAGTCTTGTTCCTCATCTCTGGCTTGCCTTTATTGGCCGGCCAGAGTGAGCACTGACGAGGAACGGAGTTCCCACCTCTTTCTTGCCTTAGTTGGCCGGCTAGAGTGGAGATTCGCAAGAGCAAACGTGCTCGGAGGAAGGCATTTCAGCATTCCAGTAAAGTGCTGGTAGGGATCTTGACCGTACTTCCGGGATTGTCCTAATAGCCGTGGAATGCCTCTCCACTCCTCAAGCACCTCAGGTTATGTTGCCCTCTTGTCGCTACGTCACTATGTGCTAGCGGCCGTTTCAGAGGGGCCATTACTGCCATGAGTGTGCAAGTCACCCCGCCTGCCATTTTATTCGTGTATTTATAAAGCATTGATGAGGCAGGGGCCATAGTCCCTCCATAGTACTAGGTAACCAGTTCACCTTATCCACCCCTAACCTTTAGCCCAATACGTTTGTTGCTTTAGTCTAATAGTCCTGCACTAGTCGTAGGTTTTCCTTGAGTGCATTTGCATAATGCATATAGGGAAAATCTGCGATTGGTGCCTCACTGCGTTAAAAACGACAAAGGGCCTCTTCGAGTTGGCTTAGGCTCTTCGTACGTCTTCCAAAGGTCCGGAACCCAAGGGTTCCGAGAAATATAAGCGCATAAAAACATAACCCACGACCTTCGGTATAGCTGTCAGGGCCATTAACTTCTAGACTAAATAGGCCAGTCACAAAACAATCACGCATTTTCTGTGAGATAAAAAAAAATAGTCATCGCATTGTATGTAGAGTAATCTAACTCGTCACATACGAACTAACGACTGATATCCTGACTGACGACTGACATCGCGATGTTAATGTTATCCGTGCGATTGAACGTATACACCATTAATTTTTAATTAGTACAAATACTTAAAGGGCTTATTCTAGACGGTCTATAAGGTACTTATATTTGTAAAGTATCAATAAATAATACTCATAAACAGCAAAGTTATTAGCGTTTGTTTATATCCCAAAAAGTCACTCAATTTATGGAAATATTTTACAGCTGTTTTCGTTATTTAAGTTTTAAAACTAAATAGTGGCCATATTTAAAAATTGAATTTATTTTTTTTTACTTTTGATTACGCAAATTCAGTAACAGGTACGGATACAGCCCAATTTTTGTTTGTACTTATTAAAAAATAGTGGTGTATAAGATCCGGATTACAACCGCCGAGCAGAAGTAGCCCACCAAACACAACATCCGTCTGGTCGGAGAATCCCATATTTTCTATATTTTGATGAGGAACTTTACAGTCTGAACAGAGTGTAAAGCCATGCCTCTAAAGTATCACCATTCTCCACAACGACACATCATATCAATTCGGTTTGCAAAAATGTGCTTTGAAAGGGTTTATTACACTATCTGATTTGTAGCATCCTAGCAGTTAGGGCAGATTGGTTCCGATTTATTGTACCGACCGCTTGGTTGATGCTACAAATAAGATAGTGTAGTAAGCCATAAAGTTGAGAGGTTTCCGACTAGTACTTGCGGACAAGAGTTATTCTTATTCATGAATACAATCACGTGTTTAAGTATCGGTCACTAATTACCAGTCACCCTATATAAAGATATTGAATGAATTGTCCAAAATATAACGATAAGTGTAAGGTAAGTAGGAAACAATTTGCCATCTGTGAGCTATTATGGCGTGCTAATCCTGCGCAGACAAAATCGCGGGAACCTAGTTGTAAAAATGAAAATACTCATAATATTATAAAACATATTTTATTACTTATAGTACCGGAAATTCGATAATTTACTTTGAAAAATATTAATTACAACGTAGGTAATTTTTCGGTTCGGCTATTTAAATAGTCTCTAGATCTAATGAATAGTCGGAGATATCTACGCACTCGGCGCGTGTTGCGTCGTGAACACTCAGTCACACTCACTCGTTACTCGCATGCACTCGCGCTTGCGCTCGGCGGCGGGGCGGGCCGCCGGGCGGGGGGCGCGTGTCGAGGGACGTCGACACACGCCCGCCGCCGCACGCCACCACACTTCTTATATAAGATTAGGGAGAGGATTGCTCTTCGGATGAATTTTCTTTCGATGCACTCTCCTGGCTCTCTTCGGAGCTTGAGCTTACAGGTCTGTCGGCTTGAGGCTTTTCTTCAGGTTTAGCTGGAGCTGGTTCGGTCTTCTTGGGCTCGTCATTAACCTTGGGTTCTTCGACCGCGGGTGCGGGCGCAGGCTCTGGTTTAGCGACGGGCTCTACAATAGCCTCAGGAGCTGCTGCAGGTTCGCTGGGTTTTGATTCTTCCTTTTCGGACTCTTCCTTCTTTGCCTCTTTTGGACTTTCTGCGCTTTTGGCGATTTCGGTAGCTTTAACCTCTGGTTTGGGATCTTCGGCAACCACTGCATCGCTCTCGGCAGCGGACTTAGGTTTGACCTCTACAGCTGGGTCAGGTTTGATCTCCGCAACAACCTCCGGTTTGATTTCGGCGGAAGGCTCAACTTGGGCACGGTCATCAAGCTCAGAGTTGCTCTTCGCAGCAGACTCAGGTTTAACCTCCGCAGAAGATTCAGATTTGACCTCATCAATGGATTCAGATTTGCTCTCAACAGTAGACTCGGATTTGCTCTCAGCAGCAGGCACAGGTTTGCTTTCAACAATAGGTACAGGTTTGTCCTCAGCAGGAACAACCAGTTTGCCATCGACAGTATTGCGTACTACGCGCAGGCTCTCGTCAGATGCAGGCTCTTCTGATTTGGGAACATCAGGAGTGGCGTTAGAGGCGGGTTCTGCTGCCTTAACTTCGACCTTAGGTTCTTCAGCCTTGCTAACTTCAGGTTTAGCAGGTTCCTCGACCGCAGCTGGTGATTCAGGCTTGATGGGTTCTGCTTTAACTGCAGCAGCGGGTTCCTCTTGAGGCAAGTCAATTTTCTTTTGGGGCATGGGAATAATAACCTCCGGCATTATGACATCGTCAGCGTATTTAGCGTCAGTTTTAGCTGCGCTAATATCAATGCTTTGTTCAGGTAGCACTGCTGACTTAGCTGTTGCATCCTTAGGTACCTCATTTACTATAGCAGGCACTTCAGCAGCTTTGACTTCATCCGTTGATTTTGCTTCAGGCTCAGCGACTTTCTCTTCTGGTTTAGATTCTACAGCTTCGCTAGGTTCAGGCTTCTTTTCAGGCTCAGATTCTACCGATTTAGATTCTGGTACAACGTCTTTAACTACCGGAACGATAGGTTTTTCAATTTCTTCGGGTTTGATTTCTTCTACAGGTGTGCTTTTACCTTCAAGTTGCTTTGCAGGTTCTTTCGGCTCTGATGCTTCAACTGCTTTTGCAATTGGAGCAGGTTGATCGTTGACGACCTCTTCTGATTTAGCGACCGCGACAGGTGGAGGTGGTGCACCGACATCAGGCTTTTCCTCGGCGACTGGCATTGCCAGAGCCATAGCCGCGAAGGCCAAGCATAATAGTAAGACCTTCATCCTGGAAAGAGGAAAACGTACAATTAGTGGTCTGACAAAATAATGACTGAGATTATTATGGATTCAAATGCACGTCTCTGAGTCGTGAGCGCGGTAAGGCCAATGTTACGCGCCGGCCGGCTTCGATGTTTCGCAGCAATTTTCTTATTAAGGCTGAATCATCTAAGGGCGGCCCGATACGCTGGGGAACGGGTACCTATCTTCGAATCGTCTCGAATTAAAGCCGATGTGCATAAGTAGGATGTAAACTATTTATAAAATAGGCTATGATATGATAGAGGCTGAAGAGAGCGTTCTCAAAGGAACTTTATCATGCACACTAAGGCAAGAGTGACACTGAAAACAGTTTTTTTTCCTTGTTTAATATTAACTAACGTCCGTTGAGCTTGGATATAGACTTGTATTAATAATTAATTGCACATAATTGTGGTGGGACTGAATGTAAGACGTATTTTTTGCTAGACCCTCCGGGAGGGCTCATCTATTTTCCATTAGCTGGAAGGTCGTGTACCCCGGCGGGTTCTATTTTTAACTCGCACTAACTGAAGGTAGGGCATTAAGGCGATATCCCAGCTCCTGCTGGAATGCGGTCTGGCGCCGCTCCACAAATAGATACAGCCTGCGATGGGAATAATCATCTTAAAATAGCATAGTATTAGTTACAATACAGCCTGCCATTACTTCGATATGCAATCATTACAGGCATTACTTGAACATTCTTTTAACCGCGCATTTACGACAGGGGACTTGAATTGTCCACAAATCATTTTTATTGGCTGAAATTACGTAAAAGAAAGGACACAATGTACTATTTAACTTTTTATTAGTTATAATATATGTATTGCACATGATAGACACTTCCTAGTGCGTGCTCAGAACTACGCAGGATGCGAAACGCGCGTTAGAAATATGGATGATCCGGCCAGACGTCGGCAACGCATTATCTGAATTTTAATTGGCTTATTGAATTGAATCGCCAACTAGAATGCAATACGTGGCATCGCATGAATGATTCACACGCATACGCACTTGTCTCCCCACGTTTTAATGGACCTTGTATCAGTCTGATATTTATAGTTTTAGAAAAACATTCACTTACGCCCGATATTAATATTCTATATCAATCCAAATCCCGATCCTTTGTTTTTGACGGCTGCTTCTGATTGGGCACCTTTAAGACTCGGATAGGCGAATTCGGTCGTTGATTGGTTACAGACAAAGATCGGGATCAAGATAGCAACCGAGATAGATTATTAATATGCAGCGCTAGAAATTCACGCTATTTAAATTGCGGTCAGTCTAGGTGTAACTCGTCAGTCACCATCGGCACTGTCTAGAATTTGAATGGTTGTACAAAATAAAAAAAAACTATTAGACGCCTGCTGGACAGACCATGTTGCCCTGTAACGACAGATGAATGGGAATATATTATTGATACGTGCTAAATCCATTACTTAAATGCAAAAGTTGATTACTATGCGCCAGAAAGCTGGGTTGCAGTAAGTTACGTTTCCAGTTTTCGTTTTTCCTTTATTGCAAAGCCGGCGATGTTTCGATTTCTTTTTTATATGTAGCAGGTCAAGATGACCATTTCAGGTATATCTTTACGTGTAGTTGCACAAGTCAAGTTCAATACGTAACGAGAACCAGTTCTGTAAGTTCTCGGTTACCGGTTGTTACGCGGCGCCGTTCTTACTTCATTTTATAAACGATCAGTTTGTGATTTTTTTCTGTTTCATAAAGAGTCGTGCGATGTATTCAATGAGTAAAAAATGTTTACTAGCAATCTTTTTATCAAAATACTTAATTTATTTATTTAATGTGTAGAAAAAGGAAACTCTAGAGTCTACTTATTCAATGCCATTAAATACCGAGCTTAATTATTACGGCCAAGTTTACAGCAAGCGATATTATGGTTATCCATTAAATTATTCGAATTGCCATTTAATCATCATTTCTTATTACCAAAAAAGGATAATTGCCTTCGGAAATGGCACTGCCGTTCCAGTAACATGCAGAAACGTCATTATAAAAATAATGGTCATGCCACAGAGACAACAAAAACCTCTACACGCAGAAATTGAAAATAAGTAGATGTAAAAAATGTTGCGGGCATCAATTTCACGAAACTGGTTCGATCAATAAACCGATGAACCTTGTTCGGGCGTTGCTCTGCAGCCCTGCGCTGTTGGCATCTGATTATACTTAATTTAGTATTATTACTGCAATACTGATCGCTATCGGCCATCTTGAATTTTGTGGCACTCGAAGGGGAAATATCATAACTGTCTGTAAATTTTTCCTCCAACATTTAGCATCATGATAAAGACTTTGATTATTAATCGGGATGAATCCCTTCCTTGCACGCCACAACCGTAGACACGCGTTTTGTCTACAGAAGACTCGACAAATTGACAGATTGTAAAAACAATTCTGTTGTTTTGAGCACGTCAATGTCAAGAATGAAGCGAAGAAATGTGTAGATCCTTCAGTCGACAACAGTCTACAATATCAAGTATTATTTCTTCTCTAATATCGGCAGAAATGTTTCTACCATTTGTTACTTTGTCTATTCTTACGTCGACTCCTATGATTTTTGCGTTTTGACGGTGACCATGCTACGGAAGCAAACGCGGATTTTTACACAGACAAAAACGAGCGAAAAGACTCATAACGTTTACAACGCAGTTTACGTTAACATGCTTTATGTATGCGTTTGTTTGACGAGTTATTTTCTGGAAGGATATCCTCGGCGGCTGAGGGCAAGGATTGTCGTCCTCCCACTCGACGCGGCAATCTTTCAATTGAAGCCCAGCGCATGCTCGCTCATTGGCGCAATGAAAAAATTTGCCTGTAGCTGTAGACACGCAGTATATGGCGCGACGTGATGTTCCCTTCCACACTGTGCACACTTTATTTAATTAAACGTCTATATTGATGCAACATGATTGCAGTTACTTTTAATGGGGTGTAGTTGACAGTCTGAGAACTTGACTCTGACGTTTTGTTTTGTATTTTTATGGTTCTAGTTGTATTATGCGAAGCATTCCAGCTACTTAAACGTATCGGTTAGTGTGCCATCAGAACTTGTTAACGTTTTCTCTGTTCAACCTAATTCTGTAGGCCTTGTGTACTCCATTTATTATATTGTATCAGAACTTGTCACAGTTCCAATATAATGACAACGTTACGCTTGACCGAGCGTATTTACGAAATGTACATATTTTAACGCCGATGTCCTTATTCGAGCGTAACAGATGAAAATTGATTATTTTGAACTTTATTAAAGACATTCAGACATAAAATTTAAATTGTTTACCTACTTGTGTCACTCGTGTAGAAATCGACGCAATGCAATTTCGGTTCTTTCTATATGCCATCGAAATTCTATGAGACATTTTCTAAAAATCATCATATTATTATGTCGGTGGAATGACTTTATTTCAGAATCTTGTTGGGTGGGTCAAAAAATTAAAGTAATTGTTTCATGCGTGCATCTATCGTGTGTATTGCAAAGTACAGTAATCAACATTATAATATGTTGCATCAGTAGTATTTTCTACGAGTAGTGATGTGATGTTTCATCAAAATGTTACAAGGACTCAGTAATGTGCATCGTAATTACTTAGGCACACCATAATAACTTCGTTTTCTTTATCTACCAAGTAAATCATATGAGTTTTTGCTGATGATTATAATCTGAGTTTATTCTTCTAACTCTATGGTCTAGGTCTAGACCTTTCCGTAGCTTTAGCAAAAAGTACCCACGATTGCGGAAATTGTATAAAAGAACTTTCTGGAAGGTTGTATGAGAGAATTGGTTTAAGATTTGTACAAAATTTCATTAAGTAAAAACATAAATGAATGTTGAACAATAAAAACAGTCGCATATTTAAAATAATGCATGCAGCCGGTCGATTCAGTAAAAGTCACGCCGTGAAAACTTGAGTGAAGTGAACTGTCATTGCCTAGCATTAGTATGGAATGACAGCTCAATTCGTCCTCACTATACACCTAAATTTTCACGCGGTGATTTGACCAGAATCGCACTGCAGTTGCGCTAGAGAAGCAAGTTGTACAAACTGTTTTTTAATACAAAGGGCATTAATAACTAATTGTAAGCACGTAGTTAGAAATGTAATTTTCATAAGGCGTTGCAGCATAATGTGCGGGAATCGTGACCATTTGTTGATCCAATTACGTGTTTACCGCGTCGCAGACGATGTGAGATCCCACCAATCAGCGTGTCACAATAAAATCCTCGTTACACCTAATATCGGCATGCAGAACACGTATTCTGAGGTAATTGACATTATCTCATGTGTAAACTATAATCGTAAATGTCTGTAACGTTACCACGTACGATACAATAACACTCATTGCTTTTGTCTAATATCGTTTTACAGCTGAAGAATCGAAATATTATTTGAATTTTAAGTTATGAATGATAATAAGGTATCATCATCCGAGTGTACTCGCTGTTATTTAAGTCCTGCGGAATATTCCATTGCGGCGGATTGAGTAATGCTCACGTTTTAGTAAAGGTTAATGTTGCAGTCTCATTCTTCGTGTAGGGCCAGGCACGGCACTCGTCCAGGTGGCTGACGATAAAACGCCGAGATGTCCACTACGCTTACTAAATTCCCAAATCAGGTTTAAAATTCTTCAGATAAGTAACTGTGATTATTGGGAAATGTATTGAAATTAATTTCCATTAACCGTGTGTGCTGTGTTGAAATAGTATAAATAAAACATACCAGTTCACAGTAAATTATGTACAAATGTTAAGTACCTATTATTGTAAATTATCAGAACGGGTTAAGTTTAAAAGATAAAATCTTTCTTTTTGGTTTCTCCGCGTTTTGAAACGAGAACTGATCGACCTAGACGATATTTTTTTCTAATCACGTTTCGCGCTTTCTACAAAAAATGACCTGGTCTAGTAGTCTAGTACAAAGCTAGTTTATTTGATAGCCCACTTTCTAAAGCTGTACCCAACCAAAGCAATTGTTAGGAATTTTTAATCGTATTGGATCGGGCGTATAATTGTTGTAGTATTGTCAGTAACGCTGCGATGCATTATGAAACTCATTGGAAGGTACGTGCGCGTTGTGCAAGGCACGACCCACGGCCCACAGTTCATTGTCGACATATTGGGAGTACAGATCGATCCTATCCGGTCCACAATAACATCTCACTCGCATAAATCAAATGCGCCGATATGACAATGGCTTATGATGGATTGTTAGCTGCAAAACCAAACGAAGCCCTATGGTGCAATCCACATAAAGATTGTTGATTGGCTTAGCTAAACATAAATGTTAGAAACAGTATTTACATTTGCATTAAGTATTAATATAAATGTCAAAAGATTGAATCATGTTTTAATTAACGTATGCTGTCGAGTTTTCACTCAATTAATTTCGTTTAGTAACGTAGTTTCGCAAAATAATTCGAGAACCATCGAATGTTGGGTTTATAGCTACTAATCTGGACCGTTAGAATTGTAATTAAAGTAGTGCAATGAATAGTATTTAACTGTCTCTAAAATACTGTTTACCGTTCGGCACAAAGTTTGGTCTACTTAAAGCGTTGATGCATGCACCAGGACATGGACGCGGTGGTGCAGCCTTTATTTCTAGTCTTTATGGCAAATTCATGGAAAAGACTGACTTATTAAGAAGTATTCAAAAATATACAATTTGTCTAATCGCGGGAACCCACCTCAGCATTCAAAGAAAGAGAAACAAGTGAGGTGATACCGTGACGAAAGAAACAGGTACTTAGAGCTTTATTTCTATGAAACAGTGTGTCTGCCAACCCCCACGGGAAAAAGGCGTGAGTTTATGTTTGAACGTAAGAACCAAAACTGGTGATGCGGATGAATCTTTCAAAATTCATGCAAATTATCCTATTTCCACATATTATTATGATATCGCTGGAGTCGGAATAGTTAAGAGTTAAAATACGTAAAAGAGAAATTTTACCTTCAGTGTTTAAAATAGATTAAGTAGGTACCTATGCCGTTTGCATCTGCTAACAAAATTCTTTGTTACCAGTTATTTATTATATGTAATTGAGTACCTATTTAATTCTATGCTAAAGTTACCTGCCTATTTTATTTATTAGTTGAGGTTAAATGATTTGTATATAAATTTATCTCTTAATAGATTAAAGTCAAGCTCAAAGGTTTAATTATTATAACTTTGAGAGACTAATAAAATAGTTATCGTATTTTTTATTGCCGTTTTATGGCTACAGTTATATTTTTAACGTTTTTACTGTATTAGATGACTGTTGTTTCGAAATCGATTTGGTAATAACAGAAAAACAATTGTGTATCTAAACTGAGGCCACATTCTAACCATTTCGGAATTTGAACTTGTATTTATAAAATGTAATACTAGATGAACGGTAAATAAACGGTGGACAGTGCAGTTTAAGAGCAGCATAGGGTCAATGCCAGCGGAAGAACTGAGTTTGACTAACGGCACAGTCAGGCTCGGGCAAGTGTGAAATGTCAACAAATCTCCTCATTTCGACCGAGAACACTTAACCGGTGACTTATCTTGAACTCTATCTATGTAACACGCGTTATATAACGTGTCTTATTTACTTAATGTTACATTATATAAATGATTGCATTTATTTCATCTAATTGATGTAGTGGAAACACTACTGACACAATCATAGATGCCGCAGCGAATTGAATTGTGCTTTTTTTGCTTTTACTTTTTCAGTTTATTTATCAAGTTATTGTTTAAAACCGTCTTCCCCTAAGGTGTGTCCGCAACCGTGAAGATCACAGTTCTTTATTTGAACCATGAAAATATTGTCTTTTTTATGTTTATACACAAGACTTGAGATTGGCCTTGCCTGTCCAAAATAATTACGTACCTATGCTGCTTCAGACGGCCCAGACCATTGTGGTGACTAAATACCCATGATCCGTGGAAATGTTTATCATTATGCAGTACAATTGACGTGGTTGGTTACCTTGGGTAGAGTACCTACTGGTCACTACGCTTTTTGCATAGACCGATACTGTTTCTGTATAAGTAGGGTAACAAAGAGCTTCTGCGGATATTTCCATTAACGTGTTGTGTATTACAATGGCTTATGGGCGGCGTCTTCCACGCAAATGTACTGCGCAAATCATATTGGTGCTTGCGTCACACGGGGTCGACAGGAGCGTATACTGACGCCATGTCAGATTTATGGAGCGCGAATGTGATAGTTTTGCTAACTATTCATGTCATTCGTGTATCCAAGCCTTTATCGCCTATTGTTAACTATAATTTTTGAATTGTTCTCTATGAATGAAGGCGCTCGCTATTATTATCGGCCTAGCACCTAACATTGGTGTTTAAGTTAATATATGCGGAGTTAGTTAGGCAGAAAATTGGGCTCGTGTCCATACCAGCAAAGACGTAAAAAACGTGTAAAACGGCCATTTTTAAATACAATGCCATATACGCACGCCACTTGTATTGTGCGCAGTTTACAATGTTTTTTATTGCTTACAACTAAATGAATACCATCGTGTCATTTTAATTATTTTTTTTTTACTGATCTAAAGTTAGTTTGCAGTCGCCCGGGGTGAGTCATGGTAACAATTAGGTGTTTTTCTACATCTCCGCGATAGCTGAACAAGCGGTTGGTTTTATTGGTGAGATGTATTTTTTTATCGTAGTTTTGTTTCGCTCCAGTCAGCTAGCGGGGTCATTAGCTACTCACGACCATCTGTGGCAAATTACTGATTTCGTTGCTATAATTCCTTGTTCATCAACTTTATGGCTCGCTTTATAGTTTTTGCGAATTTAAATGCACAGTTTAGTCTTGCCTTTAATTGAAGTTCGCCGAAAATAAAGAAAAAAAAACAATTGTCTATAATTTTACATTGGCATCACTGTATGAGTCATTGGGACTCAGAAACAAAAATATAACGATTATAACGCGGCGCACGCGCAGTTTACCATTTAATTTCACACAAAAAAAGATATTTGATCCACTCACCTACGTGTATCTTTAAATAAGTCTATGCAGGTAATATAATTTACTATTTCATTTAGTTAAATTTTAAAACAGACAAACAGTAATGTTAATTTAGCTAAACGCCTAATTAATACACATTGTCACTAGTCTGCGAATAAGTAGAAAAGGTGCGAATGTTTCAGGCTTAACCTGAAGCCTGCACATAGGCCTGAAATCGATTCACAACGCGTTAGTCTCGCCTGAACTGACGCTCCGTGTTTGAGCACTCGCGCAGTTTCTTTCAGGAAAGTAATTACGAACTTCTTATTTGACAATGCCATTTTAAAACCAGTAATTAAACATGTTTTCTATGCTGTAAAAAACGAGGAGACAATTTCAGTACGTATACGAATACGAAAGTTTCCGAATCAAATTTGTAAGTTTAGAGTTTCAGAAGTTCGTTTATTACATAAATTAATATCTACCATAGCATTGAGTGGGCTATAATTTTGTAAACAAATACATTGCGATCGTTAAAGAATAACCGCAAATTGGCCATCTCCGGTGACTGGCTACGTCGTTGCATTCAAGGCAGGCGCATCGCTATTCTGCCCTGTACGCCTGTCCCTCCTCTGGGAATTATCCTGGCCATCCTAGCGTGAATTGCGCTACTTGTTTTATTTATTGTCTGGACAGGTTATAACCTGCACTAAGCTAGAATATAGTGCACTATAGTACATAGAATGCAACTGATCAATTTGAACTGATTGCTCCAACTAGCGCAAGGTATTACAAACAGACGCTAAGTGCTATTGTAAGTTGAAATATTTGGTTTCAAAATGCGAGCTACCTATGTAGTTTCTTTTAACACACACTTTCAGTACTTATATAGTTAGCTGTTAGCATGAATAATATTAAAAGATCGGATTGTATGGAAAGGGCTTTGCTCTGTCCCATAAACACCATTAATTTGATACATCCTAGCGACAGCTGCCTATTTGATCTATTTAGGTACTGCGTAAACAGGTTATTGTTAATACCAGTATTATACTATTTGAACTAGATCAGTGTAATTTTATGCGTTCAAATGAGAGAGTGCAGCGACAAAGGATTGTGTAGTTCAATGCTAGAGATTTTACTTTTAAAATTTAATAGAATATAGATACGAAAAAGACTTTAAACACTTTTCAAAGACTTGGAATCCCTAAGTTCACGAGTTTTCTTAACACTATGCTTGTATACTCACATGAAATTAGGTCCTGTAAAACTGTTGAAGGGACGATGTAATCACTGACACAACTTTATTTTTTTAAAAGCTCCAAGTTATTTATTTTAAATGTGCGGTCGCTGTGACGGTCGGCAATGTATTGGTGGTAGTTTGATAATGGCCGTGTTTATATAGCGCGTTCGGGAGGCGCGTTGACATAGCCGATGCAAGCAGGCTGCGTATGACCATCTCCACCGATGGAAGCTTCGCTTTTTAAAATATTGACTACCTTTGTTATTTTTAAAATAACGGTTTAGAACTTGTTTAAAAACTTTAACCGATTTATTTTTAACACAGTCTAAACCTAAACATTACTTTTCATTTCACTCGAGAAATGGTTACATTGTTTTAATACTTATAGCTACTTACGTGCATTGCGATCGAACATTAATTATTATTATTATTTAGGCCAAATTGTCCCACTGCTGGGCAAAGGCCTGCCTCCATTATCAACAACAAAAATAAATAAATAATAACATTAATTATAAAACAAAATTACGAATTAAATTAGTCATCAGTTGCTGAATGAAACTAGACGGCTTGTTTACAAATATCGTAGAATGATTGCCATTAGATTTGTCAAATATAATCTAACTTAAAATACTGAAGAATTTCAACTCCCAAATTAAATTACTGGCAGGTACGTGGAAAATTCTCTTGTTTTCTAATTGCATTCTGACTCTGACTTATCTAAAGACGGTTTTATTATTATACGTTGTCGTAATTTTATTTACCAACATGTTTTAAGACATTGTCCATACCTAAGTATAATGTCATGTGAAGCTCTTCGCAGCGAGTAAGCATAATTTTCGTATTAGTTAATGTCACAGGACATTCTGCCAAGGCATTTTCCTTTGCAATATAATATGTTTAAACTAGCCAATTATTTTTATTTGCTATTTTATTGATTGCTACTTTTATATAACGTTCTTAACAAATCGCTAAACGCTCCTTACGCCGAGATATCACATAATTATTCAAAGTGTAACCTAAATATTCGTCAGCTTTTTACAGTTCATTGGAAACGTTTTCGAGTAAACATTATTAAAATGGTAATAGGTAGAATTTCCTTTCATTAAATAAACATACACCCAATGTGTACTTTATTTACTTAGGTAGACATCAAGAATTAAGATAGGTAGGTACGTGTAGTAGGTAAATTAACATAATTAAATATATGTCCATTAATTAATCATATCTGAACACAATCTTTAGTGATGTTTAAATAAAATACCTACTTAATTATAGCGGTATTAAATTCTATTCTTTTAATTTATTTATATTAAAATATGAATAGTTACCTAAACCGTTATTAAGAGAATTTATACAGGTTTCCAATTTAAACATTTTATATTCATAATATTTTTTTGTGTTCCGTTTAAAATACTGTAAAAATGTGGTATAGAGTTTAAACCCAAGTGCAATACTAAAAAGTCCATTATTGTTCCTACTTAATTGTAAACTTTACGTTAAAGCATAATTTCTATAGGAAACTGGTCAAATTAAATAAGTTGGCGAAAGTTCACAGACGTGATGATGAATAGGTAATCAATAAAACGAAAATATAAACTCATAATTCTTAGTGACAACACCACAAGCGGCTGTTCACCTCGTAATCAGCTGAAATGACTGAAGTAAAGTAAAGTAACTAAGTTTAGGACATTTCTTATTAAAATGTAGTAGAAAATTTAGGTGAAGTGAAAGCGAAGGGACCTGCCGGTCGATACAGTAACTGTCACCCCTTGAAATTTAAGTGAAGCGAACTGTCAATGCCTTGCAATCGATATAGAGTGACAGCTCAATCCTCCTACATTTTCACGTTGTGATTTTTAGGGTTCCGTATTCAACTAGGAACCCTTATAGTTTCGCCATGTCTAGCTGTCTGTCCGTCCTCGCTTCTCTGTGACCGTTAGCACTAGAAAGCTGAAATTTGGTACCAATATGTGTATCAATCACGCCGACAAAGTGGTAAAATAAAAATTGAAAAAAAAATGTTTTATTAGGGTAGCCAGCCCCCCTATATGTAAAGTGGGAAGTGTTCTTTTTTAATTTTAACCCTAACGTGTGATATATTGTTGGAAAGGTATTTAAAAATGACTAGGGGTTTACTAAAATCATTTTTTGATAATGTCAATAATTTCGGAAACAATCGCTCCAAAAGTAAAAAACAATGTGTCCCCCTCTAACTTTTGAACCACAAGTTTAGAAAATATGAAAAAATCTGAAAAGTAGAACTTTATAAGGACTTTCTAGAAAAATTATTTTGAACTTGGATTTGGAACAACAGTTTTTGTACAAAAAACACAAAAAGTTGTATAAAATAATTTCTGGACAAAGTTTGTAGTATAATCGTATATGCAATCATTTTTTTAAACTTCGTTTACATATTCTACGGAATCCTACACTGAGCGTGGCCCGACACGCTCTTGGCCGGTTTTTATTACAGTATTACACTGCTGACATCCCATACTAATGCTAGGGATTGACAGTTACTTCACTCATTTTGCATAGATTATAATGTGGGCGGGTGAATTTTCAAGCGTTTATTATCCGCCGTCTTCCCCTAAATGTTAATGAAAGAGAATTTACCTAATGAAATATTTTAGCAATTCCCAGATTCTGGTATGTACTTTAACAGATGTACCGCACAAATGGGATAAAGAGATTGCAATTGGATGCAGCTGATAATATGAATATGAATGTTAATAGAAGTTAAGAAAGACCAAATAAATTATGTCTAGAAAAGGGGTGACGACGCTTAAGAAGCTAAATAAATAGGGGAAGGCAACAGGATCATATGGTTGGCATTAGATATCAATACCCGACGTTCTGTAAAGTTTTGCCAGCTAACTTTTAACAATTCGACCCTGTAATTTTGATTGTGGATAGGTGATTTGTATATTTTACTAAATTATCATACTATACTGTCTGACGACAGTTATTTGTTTAAATTACGAATCACTTGAATAAATCTTTGCTTCCATCCTTAGTCATAATTAATTTTGTAAAAGTTTTTTTTTATTAAAATCATTCTCGAAACTAAAACTTCATTTTAATCAAAAAGTGAAAACCTGTCTTTGGAATTAGATTAGTAAGAAGCTTACAAGCAGAAGATGACCTACTGAAAGGTATTAAGCCCGGAAGCGAAAGGCAAGGCTAGAAGACCAGGTCGGATCTGAACAGTGTTATAAGGTAAAAGATTATAGGTCTAATCTTCTACCTACACTGTTCAGACCTGATCTGGCTGGAAAGCTGGATAAAAAAGACTGTTAGTAAAAATCCTGGAAAAAATTTAATATAGCAGTAAAAAGTATTGCAATGATATTTACTCATATTTATGTAAGCAGATCTTTTTAAGGCAGTTTTACCATTATTATAATTATTATCTCTGACAAAAAGAAACTCAGGTTTTTGGAGATTAGATTACTTATATTAAAAATAAAAAAGTCTGCAAAGGCCTTCTTAAGAAAGAATCATTACAGCTATCTATATGATTTGAATGAGTCGACCTGTCCCGACAGACGACATGCATGCATCAGTCATCGGGAATCCAGACGTACTGCAAGTTATCACCCATTCCTATTGTAGATGTTGTATATTGTATCACACATTCGCACTTTGCCTGTTCCTTCATTATGCGCACAGCAAAGGAGTGGAATTCCCTGCCTGCATCAGTGTTCCCGAGTTCATATGACCCCAATCTGTTTAAGTTAGTCGCGAGTTAATAGGCTTCTTATGGGTAAGCTCTAAAAAAAGAAAAAAGCTCAGCACTATATTAGGGAGCTCTTGTCGTGGTCATATCATGTCCAGTCAGCATTGATACACGAAGAAACGATGTTATAGCTACCCAAGAGTGATTGTTAATAAATAATTTGTCAATCAATTAAACAATTACGATCAATTTGCCCAAAATTGCAAACCTATTACCTATTAGGGTATTTATTCAATTGTTTATTTATAATAGAGTTTAAATGAAACCTTCACGATTAGGTAACCTAGTGTTCAAATTGCCATGAAGTATCTAATATCCATGAGAACAGACTCTAGTCTACAGTTTAAATATTATTATAAACAATCATTTAAATATTTTTGTTTTCAGTCTATAGGAAGTTATTTTTGGAGGACTCCTGAATATAATTATTCATAATAATATTGTTTAGATGCATGAAACATTTATAGAAACACAAAAGGTGCGTAGGATTGTACGCGGCGTTCTTTGGTTTCCGCCTACTGATTTATTACGGACGTCATTCGTTATTTATATTTTCATCCTTTTTAACTTTCAATTAAAACTTGCCCTGTATTTGGGATCTTTAAGAAAACAAAAAAATAAAAATTAACAAAGTTTGCTTTGACCACCTACTGAAAATCTATGCTTTCGTTATTTCAATAAAAGACAATTAGAAACAAATACCTACAAGGTAAAAGATCGAATACAGTGCATAGGTACTTATCGAATGCACTATATTTAATCTTACAAGAAACAATGATATTAAGTAAAAAGGTGTAGATAGGTTATAAGCGCTCAGCAAGCGACACGTTAAAATGTGGCTAACTAGCCACACTTTACCTCAGTGTTGCGTCGCTCCGTCAACGAACGCGTGAGTGCGTGAGTGTGCCGGTTTTGAATATCGAATGTTGTATAAGTAACCTATCTACCTACACCTTTTTACTTATAATATCATTGTACAAGAACATATTAAATCTAGTCTATATTTGGTTTTGATGTAAAATCTCGTACTTATATTGTGTGTTTTGGCGCATGAGGCTTCAGTTCTCTAAACGAAGTGAATACTTACCCATTTATTTCACAAACAAACTAAATATAAATTGACAGAAAGACTCGTAACTTTAGATACTGTAGATACTAATAAGGAAACAAAAAATAAACATATTTGTTTATTCCATCTTACAAGTAATACAGCTATTTTTTACTATATTTTAGCTAATCAACCATTTTTGTTAACATGTGGATAATGTAGTGGGCTGCAATATTGTGAATACCACCTAAGAACCTATTTTTATTGTTTGTAAATATATATTGTACTTAGCTGTTTATTGGCCCAAAATAAATAAAATAAAAATACCAAAACTGAACTAATAAATATAATTAATGGATTGATCAATCCAGTGCGTAGCAGTTGCTACAACATGTCTACGCGTCCACAGTAACTCTACCTAAGTATCGGCTACGTACTTAACGCTAAATATTATATGAATGAATTTAATTTTTTACTTTCATTTATTTTTAAAGTACTTAAGTTCTACTGTATAATTTTCGTTTTTAAATAAATGGAATGTCGTTATTTACGGATGTATAAAACGTAGAGGCCTGTGTGTGAGGCACTGTCGCCGAGAGACATATAGTCATGTAAATACTTAAGTGTCCTACGCGGGTAAAACCACGTGACGTTAAGTTACCTATATAGGTCCAGGTTTCCTCACGATGTTTTCCTTCACCGATGTCAAAGATGTCTAAGATAAACTTAGAAAATACATATGAATTGGAAAAGTCACATTGGTACTTGCATAAGAGTAACCTTAACCTCCGCGCCATCACGTTAACGGTCGATATTAAATGCTTAGTCAGAAATTCTGAATATCTAATGTAGTTTCATTTTGTGATAACATAATTGTACTGACATAAATCTTCCACTTGGATTGACTGTTGTCTCGTCTAGCTGTCTCACTACGTACGTGAGTCTATGCGAGCTACGGGTCAGAATGTGCTGATTTAGGTACCTAATAATCTCATTTTTCTATGATAATCAAAAGTTTTTGATATATGTAAAATCTTTCCTATCGATTGCTGGTTATTTTTTGTGGGAGTGGTTTCGTGAAAGGGTACCGAAATGTGTTACAGGAAACTGGGAAAACGCGCAATATTTGATTTGACCAACATACCTATGTGCGTGAAGATAGTTGGAACAATCATGTATATGGGCTTGGTTACACGTCTTACTGACATTTTATATTTTATGTCAGCTTATATTACCACGATAACCTGTCAGATATTAGACATCATTATGCGACTACTGTTAGGCTAGTTTTTTTTGTAGTCTGGTCTGTATCAGCTACATCTACAAATACGATGAGTATGAGATGATGTCGAGTTATCACATTTAGATATAAATAAATAAATAAATAAAAATTCCACAACTTTCACACAACGCCATCAATTTTTTTTATTTCTGTAAAACCTTAACTATATTATACAAACACAAAAAAAAAAAACAATAACTAAACCTAACAAAAAATAATTACAAAGCATCAAAAAATTCCTCTGCATCGCTGCCAGCTGGTAAAGTGCCCAAAAGACTGGCTGCATTGCCACGTTGAATGGCAATGCTTAGCCTCTGGCCAAAGTATAGGCCAGCCCTTGGGTCACGGGAAGCGTCAACCAAACGTTTGGAGATGTCTTTGAACAGAAGACGAGCACTCGGACCCAAAGTATAACTAGAACGCCATCTAGTCCCAAGCTAAGCAGAGCTTGTGTTATGGGTACTAAGCAGCTAATAAACATAACTAATATATTTCTAAATGCATACATATTATAGAAAAATAACACCCAGACACAGAACAAATGATCGTGCTCATCACACAAACATTTGTCCTGGGTGGGAATCGAGCCCACGACCTCCGGCATAGCAGTCAGGGTCACTAACTACTAGACCAACAGGCCAGTCAACATTTAGTTAAGCTTAAATTAATTAATTCTGTGTGACCTAGTTAAAATATCTTATTTTAACTAGGCCACATAGAAAGTTCTAGCCAATTTCTGGGGCATAACTTTCATAATTTTCTGATGACGCTGAAACTTGTTGTAAGTAAGTATCTGTTTAGTCGTTTTATTAAAAATGTTTAACCACGAAAGTCTTACAACCAGTTGAATCAAGGGGTATCGTATTATTAGGTTGTGATGGAGGTCTGATAGGGTTTAGCTCCATGTATAATGCTGGTATTCAGCTGTATCTGTTAAGACTGGAAAAGCTACCCAGATGATGATCAAAAATATTTTATGCTGTGTAATGTGTATGCTGTTGGCGACCAGCTACCAAACTCTTTTGATAAAGGAGATTGACAGCAAAAAAGGCGCTTTATAGTCATCATCTGCCTAGCCTTTTCCCAACTATGTTGGGGTCGGCTTCCAGTTTAACCGAATGCAGCTGAATACCAGTGTTTTACATGGAGCGACTGCCTGTCTGACCTCCACAACCCAGTAACTGGGTAACATGATACCCCTTGGTTAAACTGGTTGTCAGACTTTCGGGCTTCTGTCTACAAGTAACGACTGTCAAAGATCTACAAATGACAGCCGGGACCAACGGCTTAACGTGCTTTCCGAGGCACGGAGGAGTCTTGGTATGTAATAAATGGTCACCCATCCACGGACCGACCTCGTCAAGCGTAGCTTAACCTTCGATCGACCCATGCGGCTGTTATAATTTAGCCACAAGCTCCTCAAAAAAGGCGCTTTATAGTAAAACCCTGAAACCCCTAAAACTATACTCATAAATTATAAATTATTTTTTTAACTTCTCATAGTACCTACACTCGGTCAAAATCGTATGTGGAGTTACAATTTTGTATTTAATTAGTAGATAATGCATTTTAGAGCATAATTTTAATGGCGTATTGCGGTAAAAGTAGTGTTGCCAAATTAAAAACGTCACGAAGTTTTAAAAATAAATTCAACTCTGACTTTGTCCTCGTATTAATATTTTTAATTAACACAATTCTAATGTGAATTATGAAAATAACATTTTAACTTAATTCACATCTTTAAAATAATATTACTTTACTAATAAAACATCTTTCTTTGATGATTCAGTTATGGTCAAAATGATTTTAAACTGTTGGTAACACTACGTGAAAGGTGAGCTGTCAAAGGTGTTGTCAATTTTTCAAACACAAAACATTTTGGTTTGTATTCGGTAGCGAGTTTTTGTTTTTACTTGTGCATTGATAGTTGTTGAGTTTGTTGTGCTTTATATAACTTATAATTGCGTTCTGTTCGTGTCCAGTCGAGTCTACAAAAGTACCTATACAGTTAGCTTGACTAACCTGTGTAATAATATTTTTTTGGGATCATTGATTAATTTGTTGGTACTATTTTATGTTGTCCTTCGTGATTTCAAATCATATTGTAGCAAATACCTGCTGCTTTTAGTGGAAAATTCGTTACTGAACTAACCTCAAACCCGAACAAAAAATAAAAAAACAACAAAAACCCCTCAAAATAAATGGATGATTTTTATTTCCTTTGAAAGTACGATATCACCCCTCTTTTATATCTAATTTATGCCATCATACACAATGTTTTGATGCGGAACGGCGCTCAGTAGAAAATTGGGCATACTCCTTTCGTTTCTTTTTTTTTGCTTAAAATTTTGTTTCGTTTTTACTGAAAAGTAAATCTGTAAAAAATATGTGCTGCGACAATAAACGAAAAGCTGAACTTGTGGTTTCTTTGCTTTAAAATCGATCCTGTTATCAACATATGCAGTCGAAGGAACTAGACTTATTAAGTACTAGCAGACGTCACGCGGTTTCACTCGTTGTTCCCGTTCCCGTGGGAATACAGGGATAAAATGTAGCCTATGTCACCCGAGGATAGTGTAGCTTACCAACAATGAAAGAATTTTTAAGAAACCCAGACACAAAACAAATGTTCGTGCTCATCACACAAACATTTGTCCTGGTTGGTAATCGAACCCACGACCTCCGGCATAGCAGTCAGGGTCTCTAACTACTAGACCAACAGGCCAGTCAATTAAATATAGACAGCCCTAAAATTAGCCAGCACTTGTCTATTAAGTATTCGTTCAGGATCATTAGTAAGCTATAGAAAACACGTGATCGGCATAGAACCGCACCTAATGGACATTCATGGCTATCCTTCAATCTGACTTTACAAAAGCCTAATCGGACTGACGATGGTCTAGTGGTCGCAAGCGCTACAGCTGAGTATCGTCTCGGGTTCAATCCCGGTGTCGGGCAAAATGGTATTGAGTTACCCACTCACCAAAAGCAAATGCAAACTGAAACCTGACTCCAGGGGGTCGAGTCTGCTATTGCAATCGTGTCTCAATGACCGCTCAATGATCGGTTTTTGACGTATAACGTCAAACTTATGACACATTTCCAAAAAACTGTCAAAGTTGTCAAATATTCGATCAATGACCGGTCATTGAGACACTATTGCAATAGCAGACTCGAGCCCCTGGTTAAAATCCCAAAATTATAATCAAACAGAGAAACTCGTGGAAGTGTAAAATACTCCCTCACACACCCCAACATTTCCTCATACAACACATATGCCATAAACACCACACTCGCTCCTCGCTCACCTCACTCACTCACCCACATTATCTTCTCACCATACTCTCACCACATTCACCCATTGTAAAAATTAATCCCAAACCATAATCTCATGTTTTGCTTTTGATTTTATTAGTTATCTTTCTTTTTTATTAATGATAAAATCAACTTTATTAACTTTTAACTCACCAAAAACATTTTTTTTTACATGGAACTTCTTCCATTCTGTATCTGGAGAAGGGCGTTGGTAGCTGTGCTACAGTTTATACTTTTGCAGCTATCATCGTTTCACTTATTGTAAGTACCTATTGTCTTGTTTTTTTGTTCCTAAATAAACTTTTTATTATTTTTATTTGGTTTTTCCATGTGGAATTGCTTAGTAGCAGCCCGGAATTTGTGCCTGATACATGGGACTTAAACATTAGTGGCGAAATATGGGTGTAGGTACTAACAGGGCTCTGCCTAGCCTTTGGGGGGTAACAGGCGCGATGTTATGTCATGTTAATCGTTGCACCGCAGCGTATGCGCAGTCAGTGACCGTAGCTATCTACCTTGTCAACAGTACAAACCGATATCAAAATAAGACTTTTCGGTTTAGCCGTGTCTCTGACCTTGACATTTCTCTTGAGATGTGAAAGTATCGAACATTTATTGAACTACCGTAGTTTATCAGTGTTAAGTAATGTTACATGTACCGTTTATTACCGGTCGTAGGGTCATAAAACGACGCCATCTCACCACGGGCCGCGTAGGAAGGTCATACTGCACTGCGGCGTAGGCGCACACGACGAAATTATCTTATTTCAATAGTGTTCTCAGTTAAAAACGAACTAAGCAGTTAAATTCTGGATTCTATTACCAGTTTCAATGATCATTTGAACTTTCTATGCGTCGTGACTCGTGAACGCCTTCGATAACCAACCCAAGGTCACTCATAGATTCTATGTTTAAGTGTTAATCTGTTGGACTATGGCGTGAGTACAGTTATAGGTTTATGCAGCTCTAAAGTTGTATCTAGTGAACATTGTTTTACAGGCCTGTTGGTCTAGTAGTTAGTGACCCTGACTGCTATGCCGGAGGTCGTGGGTTCGATTCCCACCCAGGACAAATGTTTGTGTGATGAGCACGATCATTTGTTCTGTGTCTGGGTGTAATTTATCTATAACTAACTGTACCCACCACGCTTCGCTGTGGCACATTGTGATTGCATGGTTAAAAAAAATGCGGATTTTATATCATGCTAAAATTTCAACTCGATCGGTGCATTTTTGAGTTTTTGAAGCGTACACAAGCCAACATAACATTTTTATATAAATATGTAGGTATGTAGGTATTTAGAAATATATTATAACTGTGTTTATCAGCTATTTAGTACCCATAACACAAGCTCTCTAGCTTCACTTTGGACTAAATAGCGTTGTGTGAAAAGTTGTGGAATATTTATTTATAGTTCCGTAACTATAGATCATACTGTGGCGTTAGGAACAAATTGATACGGCGACACTTAAAATCTAAACCTACAATACATTTATTGCGTGATCGTTATTTACATTTTACATAGGCTGTTCATTAAACGCCTTATAATGAACGACTTTGCCAATTTGTTTCACTCATTAGGACAATAGACAAAAAAAAAACTCAACTGTCATTTCTGTGTTCAAACATTTTCGGGAAACATGACTTGTCTTTTCTATTGAGATAAATACTATAGAGTAAAGGCAAACAGGAAATGTTTGGGCACGTTGTCGATCTTAACAAGGAAAATCACCTAAAATCATGAAATTTGAAGACGAATATTTGTATGCTAAGCAGGCTTCGCTCGTAAAGTGGACAAGGGCATCAATCTTTTTTTAGTATTACCTACTCGTTTATCTAAAGTACAGACGCCAGCACATCAGGCTTCCCCAAAGTGTCAATTTTCTCAATTGAACTTGAACCTTATTCCATTAGTGTTAAAGTAGAGAAACCATTAGAAAAATTTGACACATTGGTGTAGCTTGATGTGCTGGCCACTGTACCATCTTTTACCAACACGTGTAATAGATTTTCGAAACGGAGTCGCTCTCTGTAGGCTATTACGCTTTTTGTGCGGTATCGAAATCAGTTGAGCTTTGGAGGATCATTTGGGGGGTACTATACGTACACTTAATGTAGGTAGTATTTGTTGCAGGCGTGGCAGTGTCTACCCGCATTTTGACTTTAGATATTTCATTTGGATTGCAGGTTCTGCCTACATCCATATTAATATTGGGATATAATGGGAAAGTAACTCTCTATTTCTGTTTGTTAGTTTGTCGGCTTTTTACAACTAAACGGCTGAACTTATCGTAATAAAATTGGGCATAGATAGAGATAGGTCATATCCTGGACCCAGACAAAGGCTATTTTTTGACTATCGAAAACACAAATGAAAAGGATATTTGTTTTCTGTTCAAATGCAGCGCCATCTTAAATGACAGGCCAGGTGACAGTCCATTATCAGATGTCAATTTGATATTTGACAAGTCTGAAGCTAAAACTTAAAAGGAGGTAATCACAACATAAATTAATTCTAAGGCGGAATTAGGTTTGCCTGGCAGCTTGTTACGAATGTAGAGCCTTTTCAAATATCAAACTTTTTAAGTATACCACCTGCAGATCTCACCGATGGAGCCCCAAATTATAAGTAAAAAACACTTCACGTAATCTAAACGATGCGATGGTTGTCCAAATCATCGAAGGCTATAAAACTGCATGCCATTTACGTAGGCAATGACCAATTAAAAGTAATATTATCAGCTAATATCAATTCTATTGGCAATAAGTATGTGTAGTATTGTTCGAAGTTATACAACATTGTTATTGCATAGTTCACTTATTGCGGTTAGACGTACGGCTATACATAAATATATTAGTCACACTTGTAATTATGGTAATATTATTGTATAATCGATTCATCATTCATCATCATTTCAGCCATAGGAAGTCCACTGCTGGACATAGGCCGCCCCTATAGATCTCCAATAAGACCGGTTGGAAGCGGCTCGCATCCAGCGCGTTCCCGCGGCCTTAATGAGGTCATCTGTCCACCTTGTGGGTGGACGTCCTGCGCTGCGCTGGCCGATACGTGGCCTCCACTCGAGAACCTTTCGACCCCATCGGTCATCAGTCCTTCTTGCTATGTGCCCTGCCCACTGCCAATCTCAACCTGCTAATCTGCTGGGCTATGTCGGTAACCTTGGTTCTTCTACGGATCTCCTCATTTCTGATTCGATCCCGCAGAGAGACTCCGAGCATAGCCCTCTCCATAGCTCGTTGGGCTACTTTGAGCTTACTCATAAGGTCCATAGTGACGGACCACGTATAATCGATTGATAGAAACATATTAGTATATTCTACAGGTTATCCACAAATTAGAAAGACCTGGAAAATAGGTCTGCGCAATTTGCAAATGTCTCTTTCTGAAAGGTAACCTTAGCCATGCCCCGGCTGCCCCCGTCCCAAAATGCTTGATTTAAACCCTTTGATCACCACTGTAATTACATTACATAGATGAAGCGCCAAAATATGGCCAGCACGCCACTCGACACGATTACATGTCAAATTAAAAAGATTTTAGTAGTTGTTATAAAAGCAAAAACGTGCCCTTGACGCCATGCTAGGTAGCATGGCGTCAAGGGCACGTTTTTGCTTTTATGATTGAAAAGTATTTATCGGAGACACTAAGTACATATCAACACCTTAGTCTTGCATGTACCTAACTGCAAACCCCATTATTAATAAACGCGGATAAAAGAACTTCTGAAAAAAGTGATAAATCCAAAGGTTATAACTAAGTAAGTAGTTTTGTAAATGTTTTACTTCAAGATTTTGCTGAGTCAAAACACAGAGAATCAATCAATGCGCCTATTCAAAGAAGAAAATTGATCTGGGCCAAAATTGTATTTGAAATTTAATTCTAAACCAACTTTGGTGGAAATTTAATACGTGTAAAATTGAAAACATAAATCCGAACGACTTTCGAAGAATAAATGCTTCCGTGTCAATTCCTAATTCGATTGGGCTAATTGTCGAATCATCAAAAACATAGACCATTGTATGTAAATGTGTTTAGCAATAAGACTAGAAAAGTATGTGGGCGGAAAACCAGGACTTAAAGATTACAACTTAAAATATTAGCTACCTAGTAATTACAATATTAACCTTACCTCTTTTCTCTTTTAAATGATAACCTAAAACCATGATGAACCATGATGCATTGCATGAGTTAACCATTCATTTATTTATTATTAAACTAAACTTAAAAATAAAAGACAAACAACTCAATCTCAATCTCTCAATCTTAAAGTAAAGTCTTTATAATCTTATCAAGTAAAGTATATAAGACTATTAATATTTAAATCGAACTAACAATAATAAAAAAAATTACAAAACCCTTGCGAATTCACTCAGATTGCACGCAAATATAACATGTATTGATGATTTAACTAAGCAATGACGAACTCGATTCTGTAATTAGTTTAACATAAGGTAAACATTGTTCTCAAGCAAGGTCCTTTATTTCTTTTTTGAGTGATTTAAAAATATACGAGTACACAACCTCACCTCTTTAAAGATTTACTTTCATGAGCCTATTTGCATAACTTAAAGACGATAATATTGATTAGATTTATGATTAGTGTTGCCGATGTCATTAAAATTTCTTAGAATAAGTGGTTTAAAAATGCATCTACGCTTCTACAGCCGTTAAATACGTTTAGAGACATATTATACCATATGTTAACGACTTGGGTGCATTTAAACGCATTAATGAGCCTCATAAAAGTATATTATTTTTTATATTTTCTCGTAAAATAAGCTGTTATAATATTTTCCAAGATACCTGTCTTCATGAATGTAGATTTTCTATTTACCTTCTGTTTGAAATTGCACTTAACTTATACTTAATCATACTAAGTTATATTAAGTACCTAGAAACAGATAAACTAAGCAATAACAACCGCTTAAAGGTCGATACTCGAGCTAGCGTAACGCTTGCCGAGGTCGATATATAGGTGGTTTGTTCTTCTAACATATCAGACAGACGTGTTGCTGGGGAGTTTGTTCCGTCACTTCTTCTTCCTAGCAAAAACACTAGGAAGTGGCGAAGGGCGGGCGTTTTGGGGGACTGTCTTATGTAATTTTTGACGTTCAAAAAGTGCTGATCCTCAGCCTAATTTGAATAAATGACTTTTGATTTTTTTTTTTTTGGTGACCATCCAACACTTACTCAGACCCTCCTCAGTTTCTGGAAAGCACGTTAAGCCTAATGGCTCTTGCATGTATGGAATTTGTAGATTTTTGATAGTCATTACGGGTAGCCCTAAAGTTGTGCAACCAGTTTTACCAAAGGTTATTCTGTTGTGAAGCTCAGATAGGCTGTCGCTCGATGTCAAATACTACACTCAGCTGCACCAGGTAAGACTGGATGCCGACCTCCTTGGGAGGAGCCGCGCCGTGCCCTCGTCTCTGAAGTAGGCAGTGGCTTGTCGCTGCCGGCCGTGGACCGTGGTCGAGAGCATGGTCAGCATCGTCGAGTCCTGGGACGCGGTGGTGTCCTTCTGCAAAACAGTCATCTCGCAGAAGGAGGCTGCGGAAAGGGAGAGGGAGATTACCTCCACTCACCCTGCCCGCAGCAGGCGCACCGGGAGCAGGCGGAGGGCAGACAATGCCATCTTCCAGCACCCCTGAAAAGTCCAGGGGCGAAGGACGCGGGGATGTCCCCCGCCCCCCACGTACATGGACCCGAGGTGGCGGCGCGTCGTGTTCTCGCGCGCCCCTCTTAGACGTCACGAGGGGAGTCTAACACCTCACTCCCCTCGCTGACTGACGCGAGGCCCGCGAGTATTAAATATAGCTCTTAGTATTAGCATTATGATATTAGAGACCGCTACTTGAAACAAGCCCGGAATCAGGAGGGAGAGAGCTCGATACACTCATTTTCATAGTAAAATTTCACATTTTCTCAAATTACTCCCGAAATATGGGAGTTATGAAGAAATTCATCACCACAAGTTATGAAGGCATTAAGTAATCGAATAAGATGGCATCATTAGTTTGGCATAATTTTACTCTTTTTTTTCGGACATGTCTACGTCCAACCGCTCCCATACATTCGTTCCACTGTGCGTCCTCCCCGGGCGAGGGACATCCATGAGGATTTTCCACCCTTAACAAATAAAAAAAAGGATGCCAACCTCAACTTAGTTCAGAAAAAGCTAAGCAAATGATGAGTAGCACTAATCGAGGATCGCGGAAGTATCTTCTGTTCCCGTGACCCCAGGTGCAGGTGTATGACGGAACACGGGGGTGGTTTTTAGTCAGTAAAAGTCTGACAGATCCCTCCGCCGCCCCCGGGGCGGAGGACATTCATGAGGATTTTCGCCCTGCAACAAAAAAAAACGGTTAGATCTGATGCCAACCGCAACTTACTTAGTTGAGAAAGGCTAAGCAAATGATGAACTGTACCTAGCTAAGTAGATGTAAGAAGAAAAAATATTATCCAACCTTTATAACTAAGACAAAGATTATGTAGATAGGTACAGGTATTTTTAATGTTTACATTTTCAATGTAACGAATTTTCCACTCCATGAAGGTCGCATTGTTTAGCAGATCAGAATGAAAATTGGCACGTTTGGTTGCTGTGACAAAACCTTGGTCTAGGTGGCTTATATGGGCTTAATGAGAATGATAATAACCCATACAAAATGGTGCAATCTTTGCATTAAACATAATATATATGAAGTCATTGTGCAATTTTCTTAATTACAATTGAATACGTTTGGTTGAGAACCGAAAAAAAACAAAACAAAGTAGGTGTTGTATTATAGCCCACGCTGCACCTATACTTAGTTATAATAGTCCAGAAAAAACCTGACGTGCGCATACCCAGGATTCGCACTCTGAGGGTTCCGTCTCAATTATATTTATTTATTTATTTTAAATAATAAGAATGCCAACAGCACTGTCACTGACAATTTCAAATAAAAAATAAATAACAAAAGGCATTTTAGTAACCATGCGATTAACAAATATTTATTTTATTTATTTAAAAAAAAAAAACAAATGAGGGGCCTATCTGCAATTGTTACACTGTTACACTTCCTAATACATAAAATCAATTTACACAAGCTTATAGTGCTCGATATGATGCGATAGACACAGCATGCAATAACATAGCATAGCATAGCTGCATTGTACAATGCAATGACATGGAGACAATGTAAAATAATAGACTCAAAAATAGAAAAATTAAAAGTTTGACCAGAAGTCTTAAATCTAGAACACTACAAAACAAACACGCACATTGTTCCAACCCAAATGTTCTTTCTTTGGTATTGTTCGTTGGCACGTGGAGCTCCTCAAGTTCCGAGTTGAGCTCACGATTACTGACAAATGCTTGCACTGACTGATCTGGTCCCCTCATTCTGTGTGGTTCTTTCCTCAAAAGACCATCTCAGACACTAATCTGCATGGATCTTACATGATTTGACCAAGATAATGTTTGGACTTTAAAAGAGACTATGACTTCTTAGTTTCTTTCGGTGTTTCTTCTCAGAGTAGTCAAATAGTGAAATACCGATCTCATTTACTAAAAAAGGCGACGTGTGAAAGTGTTTGTAAAAACCTATTTGCAAAAATAAATATCATTTATCATTCACACTGTTTATTCGAGTAAAGGGATCGTCTATATGACGCTAAATATGCCCGCGGTTTCGCTCAAGTAGTCAAGTAACCCGGTGCTAACCAAGTAAACGGGAATGGTTCTAATTCCAGATTTAAAGACGAACTTAACTTTGCAGATGAGAAATACTGGTGAACAGCTGTAGACCTATTCGAATTAAGTAACCTAATGTTACTTCCAAGACGCGGTATTATCTATGAATTTCTAAATGTATGATGGGTGTGTTTTTGATTTCTTTTTATTATTAAAATTTCAAAATAACACCCCCAACTTTTTGTGGACACGTCAGCGAAAATAAATAATGTTTGGATGTTTCCATAAGACTTAGGTCAACGGGTTTTGAAAAGTGGGATGATCATCAAAGTATGTAGGTATGTGATATAATTGACCGTACCTAAAAATCGCAAACTTGATTTTTTTATCCGAAGGAACTGCAGCCCCTAGTTTTTCAAATGACATAATTTTAACTGCACACAAGTCTTGACAGACCGATAAATTGATAACTAAGAAAATCTTGTTTTTTAAGGCACAAAGACGTGCAACTGCGACATCCACCTTTTTGCAACATCCAATTTATTTTAAATCGCGCCTTGAAGGACCAAACCTTTTGGTCCCTGTCGAGTTGTATTTGTAGAGAATCCCCGATGCTTCTTTTAATTAGCACTTTGCCTGTCGTATTGTTAGTGGGTTCGTATTATTCTTTGCTTTTTCTTTTAGCACCTTCCTACTATATACACCAAAATGGACGGTACTTACTAATTAATAACTCTAAATATTATCCAATGAAAGACACTTGCAACACTTAATAGACCGTATATTAGAGATTTATTGTATGTTTTAAAGAATTAAAAACAATATCTACCAAACCAAATTCTACGGGGATAATGTCGTAAAATTTTCTTTATGTGCACTTTACACTTATGAATATAAAATCTTATCATTGCACTTTACTTTAGGTGTTAGTTATGTATATTGTATAATGTATATCTATACATATAATCTATACCTACATATAATAAGACAGTAAAAAAACTGTGTCTGTACATTGAATATATTTAAAAAATAATGATTGAGGGGGGTTTAGAAACAGTAATAGAGCACGAATCCAAAAAAAAAAGTATGTCTGTTTGTCTGTTTGTTTGTACACGCTAATCTTCGAAACTACTGGACGGATTTGAATGATTGTTTTTTTGTTGTATAGATATTAAGTCTGGGCAACACATAGGCTATAACTTATCTTGGAAACTGGAACACCTGATGCAGAACCGCAACAGACCAGCTAAACTATAGGAGATACAAAAATGGTACCATAGCAAAAATTGTTCCACGTGATGAGCATTTTTTGCTGACAGAATAAATTTGAAGATCCGGAACACCTGATGCAGAACCGCAACAGACCGGCTAAACTATAGGAGATACAAAAATGGTGCCATAGCAAAAATTGTTCCACGTAATGAGCATTTTCTGCTGAGAGAATAAATTGGAAGATCTGGTGAATCTGTTGTGGAACTCCAAGAGCCCAGCTACACCATAGCTCACATAGGAATGACGTCTTAGCAAAAGTTGTTCAGTCTGATAGGCATTTCCTGTTGACTAATAAAAATCGAAGATCAGAAACATTTGATATAGAAATTAAAGCTATCACTAATTTCATTGCATAATTATAAAATAACATAAGTACCTCCACGCGGTGAAGGCGGGAACAGTTCAGGACTAATTTTTGATGACGATGGTATATCATTGAAAATTAGACTTATGTTATTTGAGTGTTTGATTTCCTTTTCCATTTATCTTCGTTACACGGTTGCCTACCCGGTAACGCAGGGGGGCAGCCACTTAGATTTTAATTGATCAGGTATCATCACAATAAAACTATAACCATGCCTAGAAAGAGGTCAAATCTTTCCCAATGTTCCAAAGGTGCTAAATGATTAAAGATCATAAAATCCCAACAATCTACCGAAGAGCGTTAGGAGCGACTTGATGCTGTTCGAGAACATGAGGCTGCAACTCGCTCCGTGGAAACTTCTTGGGATCGCGAAGCACGCCTGCATTCTCAGCGTATTTACGCATCTACATCAAGGTCTCTAGACACCAGTGAAGAATATGTGCACGACTGACTGCTGATCGTGAACATCATGCACTGTCTCGCGAGTTGGAGACGTTCACGGAAAAAGCATGACGCTTGAGTTTTCAGCGTATATACGCATCGACTCTAGAGGTAAGTGGAGGAAGGCGATGCGCGACTGACCGCTGATCGTGAACGTCACGCAACATATAGGGTATAATTTATTTTGGAAAATGGAACACCTAAAGTAAAAGAGATATAAAAATGGTGCCATTGCAAAAACTATTCCACGTGAAGAGTGTTTTCTGCTGTGAGACTAAATTTGAAGATCTGGAGCACCTGTAGTGGAACTCCAAAGCCCAGCGACAATATAACATATAGGTACATAAAAGAAATGGCGTCTTAGCAAAAGTTCTTAAGTCTGATGGCATTTCCTGTTGACCAACAAAAATAAAAAATCTGGAACGTCTTGAATCGTCTCGCGCATCTCATTGTTTTCCCGTCCCTGGGCTTTTAGAATTCGACATCAGACGTTTCAGATCGTCAATTTTGACGACCCCGTTGTCGCTGGCATAAGCAACAGAATCCGCGTACGAAGTCGCGGGCAGAAGCTAGTTCTAAATATAAACTATTAACTTGTGGTTCAAAGGACCATAACACCTAAAGGATATATAGTAGCTTATTTTTCGAGAAAATATATAAAAATAATATACTTTTTAGAGAGCCATTGCCTGACAGGTCACGGGCGGTTTACTTTGATAAATAAGTAATTTATTATAAAAATAAATTACTTATCATAACTTTTAGATCGCCTTAATTTTGTCTATTATTTTTGTTCCAAATTTAGTAGATAAAGAAAGAAAGAAAGAAATAAAACATATTTAATTGGCACATGCCACAAGTGCACAAAACAAAGTAAAAAATAATAATAAAAAACTAGATACATTCTGATGTATCTAGTTTTTTATTATTATTTTTATATTAGGACACTAGATATTCGCTAGAAAATACCATTTGGCATTTTGAGTTACTAAGCATTATAATTAAACATAGAGTTAGTGATGTTGACCGAATCTAAATCCGTTCATACTGATTTCAGTTGTCGATAACCATGGTTGATTTAAATCAGCGTGTCTTATATATCAACTGTTTATTGATCCTGCGTTGAGGAATTTTAATGCTTCGTTTCTGTAATAAATAAGGTCCATATAGTGACAAAATAAAACTTAATTTTGTCTGACTGACTTGACTGGCCTGTTGGTGTAGTGACTGACCCTGACTGCTACACCGGAGGTCGTGGGTTCGATTCCCACTCAAGACAGATGTTGGTGTGATAAGCACGATCATTTGTTCTGTGTCCGGGTGTAATTTATCTATAACTAGCAGACGTCCCGCGGTTTCACCCGCGTAGGTCCCGTTCCCGTGGGAATACAGGAATAAAAAGTAGCCTATATGTTAATCCAGGGTGCCATACTAAATTTGATTAACATCCGTTCAGTAGTACACGTGAAAGAGTAACAAACATCCATCCATCCATCCATACATACTCACAAAATTTCGCGTTTATAATACATACATACATAAACTCACGCCTTTTTCCCATGGGGGTAGGCAGAAACTACAGAGCGCCATATGCTACGATTCTTACATACTTACTTCTTTTGCTTCTTTACATTCATACATGTTGTCATACACTCACGCCGGTTGCGAGTACTACGCACAGCCTGACCTTTCTGAAGAACCTCACCAATAAGGTCTATGTATGTCCTTCTTAGGCGTCCCCTCCCGGCGTTCCACTTACATCTGCCTTGTAAATATAATATTAAAATAATATTAATAATACTTAATAATAATATTCCACGACTATTCACACAACGCCATCTAGTCCCAAGCTAAGCAGAGCTTGTGTGACGGGTACTAAACAACTGATAATTTAATTATGATTGATGATATCTCCGAAACTATGCATTTTAGGACCATCTATTCTAGGAGTTTTAGTATTATTTTTACCTACAGAATATAACCCTAGAGTTATGGGATATAAAAAAAACACCTTGTATACTTTTTTTCACTGCTCTCAGTCTAGGGCTTTTTGGGACCAGTCCTTATCGAAGGAAACCAGCTCATCCCGTCATCTTCGCCTAAAATATTCTAGACGACTGTATTTTTAGCCCCCGACGCAAAAAGTGGGGTGTTATAAGTTTGGCATTGATGTCTGTCTGTCTGTGTGTGTCTGTCAGTGGCATAGTAGAAACTTCCTTAGCTAGCGATGTTACCACTAACTTTCACTGCAGCAAAGAAAAAAAAAAGAAATAAAAAAAAGGTGCTGAAAGAACTTAAGTCATTGGATCCTTCAAAAGGACCTGGACCTGATGGAATACCAGCACTTTTTCTTCGGAACACTGCAGCTTACATCTATAGGCCGCTAACTATTATTTATAATAAATGTATCACCGAAGGCGTGTTCCCCAACCGCTGGAAACACGCTAATATCACACCTGTACACAAGAGTGGTTCCAAAACCAATTTTGAAAATTACCGTCCAATTTCCACCCTCTCCACCTTGTCAAAGGTTTTTGAGAAACTCGTTCACAACGATATATATCCATTGCTTCACCACGTCATTATACAGGAACAACACGGCTTTGTCAAACATAGATCTACTACCACAAACCTCTTATCTTTTTCTAGTTTCTTGTTTGACAGTTTTGACACTAATGAACAAGTGGACACTGTGTATACAGATTTTTGCAAGGCCTTTGACAAGGTGGATCACGAATTATTACTGAATAAAATTGCCTTCAATGGAATAAGAGGAAACTTGTTGCGCTGGTTCGCGTCGTATATTACCAACCGCTGCCAAAGTGTTGCAATCAACGGATACAGGTCGAACATTACCAAGTTAACATCTGGCGTTCCACAGGGTTCTATTCTTGGGCCTTTACTATTTAACATATTTGTCAACGACATAGGGAAATGTTTTCAGCATACTCAGTTCCTATTATATGCAGACGACCTAAAGGTGTACAAATCAGTAAAAACTGTTGATGATTGCACTCTTTTCCAGCAGGACCTAGACCGACTGTCTGACTACTGTACCAGTAATAAGCTCAAGCTAAGTTTGCCTAAGTGCAATTACATTACTTTTACCAAAAAAAAGAACGTTATTAAATTTACATACACCCTATGTCACACACCACTCGCCAAATTAAACTCTATCAGGGATCTGGGTGTTATATTTGACTCGAAACTCTGCTTAGACCTGCACATCGATAAAATTGTTAATAAAGCTTATCAAATGTACGGATTTATTATGCGGTCCACCATCAACTTTAAGAGAACTTCATCTTATTTATGCCTGTATGAAGCCCTAGTTCGATCCCAATTGGAGTATGCGGTTCCGATATGGAACCCCTTTTATAAGAAGTACGCGGAAATGATTGAAAACGTACAACTCAAATTTTTACGCGCTATGCATTACAGGTGCCATCGATCTTATCTACCCTATACCCAGTTACTCAGCAAGTACAAACTTTAATCTCTAGACAGTCGTAGAAAATAAATTGAAGCTATCACGCTATATAAAATTGTTAGAAATAAATTCAACTGCATAAATTTAAATAACATGATCTGCTACGCAATACCTAGAACCTTCCACAGGCGTCAGGTGCGCGCAGGAACGCTATTCGCAATTCCTTCCTGCCGAACTAACTCCGGCCTGCGCTCACCCGTCCGCCGTATGGTTGGCTTGTACAACAAAACTTTTGTAAATATTGACATCTTCAGCAACTCGATTGGAACTTTTAAAGGTCTAATCTTCAGAACTCTTATAAATTAATACGCATAATTATTATTAATCAATTCACACTTCACATTATTGTCTCATATTATCTGGCCTGATTGTGTACTTCTTACTTACCTTTTTTTTTTTTTTTTTTATTTGTTTTCTCTCGCCCCTGGCGATTATTGTTTGTCCTAAACTATTATGATAACCCGTGGACAGCGTTGTGGGTTGCATTATTAGCAAAATGAAAATATTGTTAAACTAGTTATAAGTTCTTATAATGTAACTGTTTGCTGTTCCTCTTAATAAAAAAAAAAAAAAAAAAAAAAATAGTAGCTCACAAAGGGATGGACCGATATTGACGTTATTTTTTTTATTTGAAAGCCAGTTTCGTTGTGGTGTTTGGTTAATATCGGTTCAGCCGTTTTAAGGTTATCAGGCGCTCGAGCCTGCTATTGCAATCGTGTCTCAATGACCGGTCATTAATCGAATATTTGACAACTTTGACAGTTTTTGTATGGGAAATGTGTCATAAGTTTGACGTTATACGTCAAAAATCGATCATTGACCGGTTATTGAGACACGATTGCAATAGCAGACTCGACCCCCTGCTCTTTTGTGTTAACTTTACTTAAAAACATATGTGTGGCTTAAAATTTAAAACACCCATGCACGTATGTTATATTAATAAGCAAGATTATTCTTGGTCTGATGCTGCAGCCAGGATATCTAGCACACTAATACCTACACTCTTGAGAAAATAATAGCAGGATTAGCAGGTACGTCGTGTTCAGATTTGTTTTAAACCAGCATTTGTTTTTTACCCCGACGCGACACAAAACTTGTCTTAGCAATAGGAAAGTATTATTTTTAACTTTTTAAATGGGAGCTTCTAGGCTTTTATGTAAATTATATTTGTCATTTAAGATACCTAAGTATTTTTTCTTTAAATATAGGTACCTATGTATAAAATAACGTCGATACATTGTCTCGAAATGTCATTGTTACGTGACGTCCCGCCTAGGTGCAGTTTATACTGAATTATGCCTGACATGCCCCCACTCATTAACTTTAATGCGCTTTATCTAAGTATTTTAAAAAGGGGCATGTTTATTACTTAACTTATAGCCTAAATAGAATAATTTAGAGTTTATCCGTTGCTACGTAATATTTTCACGCGCCAGAATGATTAAAATTCTCTTAGGTGTCAGAAAACGTTCAGGAAAAAATAAATCAAAGTAAATATGATCTTACTGTGAAAACCTTATTTTCCCACGCATACTCAAGAATCTATTTTCTTAGACAATTTAATGTGATACGTTGCCTAGTTATCTGTTATTATTGTAATAATCATACACATTGTTATTTATGAATAGATATAAAATCCTATCATTACATCCATTCGTGACTGTATGAGAAGTTTAACTCATCGCACAAAAGAAATTAACGTGGCGTCATATTAATTTCGGTGCAGATGCAGCTCATGAAGCTATTTCAAACTGGGATTTTTTCCCAATTGGCATGAACTTTATTCTGTTTGTGATAAGGTTGAGAAACTATCAAATAAAATTGATGGATTGGGGTAACTTGATGTGCATTGTGTCCAGTGGCGAAATGGCCCTACCATACAACACGATTCTTTTCGGCTTATTTTTGGAGGTCTGGAAGCGCAATTCCACCACTTTATTGACTAATGGCAGCTGGACTCGAGTATATTGCCAAATATAAGGCATTTACACCAAAGGTATACACGGTGGTAGGCAGACCGATGACATCAAAAGGGACAACAAATAGTGACAAGAATGCTAAGTTTTTTTTTGTCGGTTTCTCTATTATGAAAATTGACCCCCGCTACTAAAGTAGGTACAGTGGCCAGCACATCAAGCTGTCAAATTTCTTCAATAGGTTTTCAACTTTATTACAAAAAGAAAAGAGTTCATGCTCAATTGGGAAAATTTTACAGTTTGGGGTAACTTGATGTGCTGGGCGTCTTTACGTTTGAACCGCACCTAATATTTTTTTCTCCTGTTACCTTTAGCATGATCATGATCACGTCTTGCGCATATATTGTCGCGATGTATAGCCAGTATCAATCTTGTTACCGCCATGTAAAGCGATGATCGTATCGTTTGAAAAAACCTAAGGGCCTGAGCACACCACGTTTTTTAAACGTGCGTCGACGGCGCGTTTTTATCGTACAGAGCTAGAGCGAGAGTCTACAGGCTGCGTCTGACTGGCGTGCGTAACGCGTTTGTATCGCTACAAACGCGCGTCAACGGCGCGTTTAAAAAACGTGGTGTGCATAGGCCCTAATATAACATTTATTTCCAATTTGCATGCAACCCGCGCGGTTTATGCGTCTACGCTGACTCATTTATTCATACGTTGACATTACAACTTACGCCAATGGCAAATCAACGTCACGTTAAATAATCGCTAGTAGGCAGCCATGTGCATAATTGTGTGAAAGAGTGAAAGATTCGATGTTCAACTTGTTGAACAATTGCTCATTTGTTTATATAGTTGACATTACGCGTGGAGAAAAATCAACTTGAATGGGTGTGTAAGTACCTACATATGGGTCGTTAGTACAAATCAGCAGCTCCCAACTTTTGTCTGACCAGGGATCATTTTGATTAATATGATTTTAGACTGGCCTGTTGGTCTAGTAGTTATTGACCTTGACTGCCATGCCGGAGGTCGTGGGTTCCATACCCACCCAGGACAAATATTTGTGTGTTGTGCACGATAATTTGTTCTGTGTCTGGGTGTTACTTATCTATAATATGAATGTACTTATCTAAAAATATATAAGTATATTTATCAGCTGTTTAGTATCCATAACACAAGCTCTCGAGCTTAGTTTGGGACTAAATGGCGTTGTGTGAAAAGTTGTGGTATTTATTTATTTTAAATAGGAAAATTCTGAATAACACACATAAACCCAACAATCTTTTTAATAGAAAACATAATTGGTGTAAACATAAATTTAAATTCGTTTTGCATTATAAATTGTGTTTATTTTTATTTCGAAAAGTTCAAAATTTCGATGTTTTTGTGGGCCTTATTCTATTACAAGCTCTTGATTCTTTCGTGTCAAGTCTTAGTAAGGAATTAAGTATTCGAAACCAATAGTTTTGGTATCAGTTTAATATGTTGTTTATATTACTTGATACTGAGAAATGAAATGCGCTCTTCCTCTCTCCTACTCATCTTAATTTTGATGTTGCTGTGCCCGACAGGGTCCATAATTGTTACTCGAATCTGTTTAACCTTCCACCTGTATGTTCATTATGGATTGCAATAAATACTTGAATACTTGAATACTTGAATACATAATAATTAAGACTGAACACACCCACACTGTACCTATTCCACACAGTGAAGTATCATTTCTCGACACTCCACAAAACCAAACATTTTGTCAAATTCGACATGCCATGTTAACTGCTATGTACTTGTAATTCAGTCAATTGACTCGAGCTAAATATACCTGTGTCTGAGACGAATTGTTGTTGATCCGTCATTCATAAAGTTCCATCGAAGGTTTAATTTGTCGCTAATTTTAGAATCTTGCCGTCATTGGCTCGTAAAAAAACATCATTCACGGTCTGTGGCGACTGGGTGCATCATCAGGTGTTTATTGAATACTTTTTGATGACTTTGACGACATTATTCGCTTCATCGATCTTGATAGAATAAGGCTGAGTGATTTGTCAAATGTAGTACCAGTATATTATGAAGCTAGCTTAGTCCATCCAAAGGTTGTCTGTAAGAGATCGCTTTTAACGATAAGGCCGCCCATTGTAACACCCTATGTAGCCTTTTAAGTTATAATTTGTAAATTTTTATAGTGTACATAAAGAGTATTCTATTCTAGCTCGGACGGAATCCTGTCAACCACTATTCCTAAAATTAAAGCTTCTAACATAACCCAGTATGTACATTTTAGAATGCGCTAAATTTGACCGACAGCACTTTGACTTGTTTAAAAAGGCGGAAGACCGGTTCCCTCGAAAAGTAAGAGATCCAGATAGAATAGTTCAGCCTAGAGCGCCAAGGACTTTGTTATATAAAAAGAACTCTTTTAATATGTGTGTACTAATCTATAATAAAATACCAAAGGACTTCAAAGAGCTAACTAATAATTTATTTAAAAAAAAATAAAATTATGGCTACTGGAAAAACGATTTTATTCTGTTAATGATTTTTTAAATAATGTTAATGATTAATGAATTAATCTATTCTAATTAAGGTAACTTTAATGAATTTTGTGTTGTAAAATTTTGCATATCATTTAAATCTGACTATGTATTAGGAACTTCAACTGACTTTAAGACCATATTATAATGTACCATACTTATTGCAAATAAATGATTATGATTATGACCATTCTGGGAGAAAACATGGCGGAGCGATTCTGCTATAATAGATATTACATTACCTACAGAATCACTCAATTTCATGATTTTATTTGTAGTCCGAAATTATGTCCTTAATCACAGTAAATGATAATAAAATATCGACAAACAAAAAATTTTACAAGGGTAATACCTACATTAAAATTGAAATTTTATTCGCAAACAATCTTTCAATGTTGTATCGGAAACGACAAAAAATAAATACGTTTAGTTCTGTACATAAGGATAACGTCGTTAACCTCCGAACAATGTACAACTGGAAACTAAATAATACTGATGATCATAACATTTGTAAATAAACATAAATTGTAAAGGCGAACTTGCAACAGAGATGCAGAATACAAAAGAGACAATCTTAAAGTTTTTGACGCTCGCAGATACTGTAATTAAGACTTATCGTCAGTAGCTAATTAAATTTTAATAAATACTAAACCCAAAGAATTATGAGTTAGTAATCACAGAACGGCTAGCCGATGCACGATGGGGCAGAATGGTTCTGAAATAGCGACCGCGCACCGGAAAGCGCAACATTGGTAGGCCTCCCTTAAGGTGGACCAATGACCCGGTGAAGGTCATGGGTATCCGCTAGATGCGAAGGTGTAAGACTATTCGATATTTAGACGTTTGGAAGAGGCCTGTGTCTTGGTTGGGACATCTTTTAGCCAAAATGATGATGGTGATGATTAATTAACTCTTGACGCTACTGCTGCAAATATTTGTCCGCATTTTTTCATAGCCCTGCCTTTATCTTCATTTCGTTTAGATTCCACGTAGCACGACTTTTATCCATCCCCTTTATAGCTGTCAAGTCAGTCCTTGAGTTTCTTCATAGCCTACATCTTCCTACAACACTCTATCCACAATTTTGCCTGCCTCTTTCATGGCCGTCCACATATACTTACAAAAAAGTATGTTAGACACATTTTTATTGTCACATCATCTTTATTTTTACGTTTTGTTGCTGGAACATGACACTACATTTTCGTAACTATAAAAATTAACATAAATATGACAATATGTATTGTTTTTATGACAGTATTAGGCAGATGAGTGTTACTATTCGTCACATCAACCAGATTTGTAAAAAAAATCACGCGTTGCGCTTAAAAAATGTAATTGAAAAGAAAAGGCGTTGTTATTTTGAGTAGTCTTCAATCTTGAAATTTCCTTCAAGAAATTTGACAACGGTTGATAATTGCTTGTTTGTATTATTACTATTGTTGGGTCTTTTGGAGACTGAAACGTTTGTTTAACATTTGGCAAGGAACACGAGATTTGCGAAAGGAATAAGTAAGATAGCAATATAAGAAGACATTTTAAATGTATTTCACTGTGCATGTGAGCCAGTAGCTTTTTCTTTATAATAACCTGCTTTATCCAATTCAAGAGTAGTAAAACAACGAGTTTTTTTTATTGTAGTTTTAGTGACGTTCACGGATAGTGCGCTGATGAAATGCCTAAAGCATTAAGTCCGCCTTTGTAGAGTTTTTTTTACTTGTGCATAAAGTTTTAATAAATGAAATATAACGATCCGAAACGTGCTCCGCACTTGTACAGACGCCAGCACATCATGTTACTCCAATTTGTCAAATTTTCCCAATTGAATATGAACCTTATTCTGTTTGACATAAAGTTGAAAAACGATCAAAGAAATTTGACACATTGGGGTAACTTGATGTGCTGGCGTCTGTACTTCGGTTACCTACGTCAGACGCCTTATTCCGAATTTCCGACAGTAAACAAAAATGTATTACCTTATGAGGGATTCGCCAACATGTAAGACGTTTTTTTTACAAATAACAGCGCTGTTTTACGGTGTATTCTAATAATAAAAATGTTTATTCTGATAGGAATATAATGTTGATCATCTAATTAAAGAGATAAGTACTAGCAGACGTCACGCGGTTTTACCCGCGTAGTTCCCATTCCCGTGGGAATTCAGGGATAAAAAGTAGCCTATGTTACTCAAGTTGAATGTAGCTTTCCAATGGTGAAAGAATTTTTGAAATCGGCACAGTGGTTTTTGAGTTTATTCATTACAAACATACACACACAAAGTTTTCCTCCTTGTAATATTAGTGTAGACTAACTTAAATAACTTTTCTTTTCTTACTTTTCCTCCTTTCCACTAATTATAATCATTTTAAACTGCAAAAGATAGCCCTTAAAATTAGATAAGTAAGTAAGTGTTTGTTTTTTTTCTTTATGAAAAATGTTAATAGCCATTTTTTTACACACTACAACATCACCACTGCTCTCCAAATGTAAGTAAGTATTGACGAACTTAAAGAAACACCCACATATCGCTAGTTATTGTAAGTCCCATCCAACAGGGGGCGAACCTATTATCATCAAACGGACAAACATCCTACAGGCTGCTATCGAGGCAAATTTAATGTAATTCTTACATGGGGATCCAACCAACGACCCTCACGCTCAGCAGTAGAACGATGAGGCAGTTTTCGCCTTAGTAGGAAATTAGTACCTTTACCTTATGTATACGTATATCTACTTAAATGTAGATGCTTAGGGAAGATTGCACGATATTACCTACTCTTAGGACATAAGGAAGTTGGTTAGATTTATAAAGGAAAACAACAAAATATACCTAATTAAGCACGTGCTTTAAGAATCATCATCATCTGCCTAGCCTCCCCCCCCCCCTCCTCCCCTTTTATGTTATTTTTTATTGACACAATACCACTAAATATTCCATTTAAGTATATAAATTTAGAAGAATAAAAGTGTAACGAAGAACGTGCCCATGTATTTGTTCATCCCTGTTTCTTTGAGATTTTTATCATTGACACTACAATTTTCGACTAAAATCAAATAATATAGGTAACTAAGTAAATGAAATCCACACAAAATAAATTGTTGCAACGGTTACAACTAAAGGTCATGGCACATTATAACGGCACCGCAACTGCACAGCTGCCGCACGGCGCGGCGGCGAGCGCGCGCCTCGAATTTAGGCTACGGCTAGCTGCCAGTGCGCTAACTACGCATCGTCACGTCGGCAAGGTGCCAGCTTGCAGTCCGCACGCCGCCCGCGAGGTTCAAGATAGCTGTCACCGCGAACACAATAATTGATATATGGCATTTTAGCATTTATGATTGAACACGCCTAGGACTTGCACGTTTTCATAATGTCTCCCTTTTGCTGGCGACTCGGAGTCGGCGTACTGTGAGCGTGCGGTCGACGCACTGTAAGCACATGGTCCGCTCGCTATCGGCACGCGGGCTGCGAGTCGAGTTGTATGGTAGTGGCAAGCGCGCTGACTGCTCGTCGTTGGCTTTATCACTTTGACATTGTTAAATATATTATACTACCCACGATTTAAGGCTCTAAATTGAATGACAAGTCAGTTGATGGTTTGGAGCGGTGCCGGTATAATGTGCCATGACCTTAAGTGTGACATCTGCAGTAAAAATAGATTATAATAATTTCGGGGTCTATCGTTATTGTAACATGCTTATTTGTACAAAGTGTACAGACGCCAGCACGTCAAGTTACCCCAATGTGTCAAATTTCTTTGATCGTTTTTCAACTTTATGTGTTAAACAGAATAAGGTTGATATTCAATATTGGGAAAGTTTGACACATTGGGTAACTTCATAAGCTGGCGTCTGTACAATAAAAAATAACCTTTTTTAACTTCTGTCTGTGTGTTAATGCTAATGTAAATGAAGTAGGTATAGGTAGGTACAGACTTTCGGGACTCGGACTACCCGTAACGACTGTCTAATATCAAGAAAATAGTCGGGACCAACAGCTTAACGTGCTTCCGAGGCACGGAGAAGTCTGGATATGTAATGAATGAAAACCCATCCTCGGACCGAACTCTTCAATCGTAGCTTGACCTTTGAGCTCGTGCTGCTATTATTATTTATTCACAAGCTTCTCCAAGCTTTAAGAATCTTGTATGAAATATAATAATAATATGTATGTAGGATAGGTACTTTGCAATTTCTTGAAATAATCGTCATAATTTTTATTTGAATTTGAATTAGCATAAGATAATCGTCTCTACATTCGTGTTTACCTTTCTAAGACAATATTAGTGTGTATATGTGGATAGCGGGTTATAAAATGTTGGACATTCTATATCTATGTAAAGGTAAACAGTACCTACGGAAAAACACTTAAGTGTTTTGGGGGTTTTTACACCGGAATAATTAGATATATTACAGCACTTTGCCTCCGATTTGTGAATATGGTACTTACTTTCCCCTTCCAACATTCATCTCCTCTAACGGCTCTAACTCTTTGTAGTTTAAAAAACGAGTGGGCTTTAAGCCACACGACTGAAGTAAATCTTCTTTAAAGTAGAAGTGCGCGCACAGTGCTCTCTCTCTTGCTCCTACAGTGTGATACAGACAATAGCCCTGCACTGTGTCTTAGATATACGAAATATCACTGGCTAGGAGAGAAAGAGAGATCGAAAACGAGTGCTCGCACCTCTCTCTCTTGCCCCTGCAGTAATATTCGAAACGTAACTATCTCTCTTTCTATCTTCTTTAACTTATATCACCTGCGCAACTTCCGTTCGCTTCGCCGGATCACAGTTTTCGTAACACTCTCGTCACGCATTGACCAGCTTACTCCCCAACTCAAGAAGTTTTACTTCAGTAAAATAAAATCTATGTCACTCGCTGCCAATTTTTAGCATAGTGAAAGAATTTTTTGAACAACAAAAATTCAGTAGGAATAGATATTAATGACACGTCGTACGGCTTTAATAATGATGCTTTACACACAAGGTTTACGCAGTTCGTAACTCAAAAAGTCGGTTAAAAAAAAAACAGCCAAGTTCAAGTTGGACTCTCATTTGAAGGGTTCTGGTTCTGTAGCTTCCTACAATCAATTTGTCGATGTCTGTTGGAGTCAGTAACAGTTCAAATATCCAGTAGCTTGGTTATAATGAAATCTAACACTAAAATGTGGAAATATTATTATCATCATTATTACGTTTGTAGCCGAAAGACGTCGAATATTATTAAAGCATGTAATAACACAACACTTACCACAACTTATCCTATTGCTTGAAGAATTTATAACTACAGTAAGTAGTAGTAAGTTTAATTTTATGTGACGTTTTACCTGGTCAGAGCTAGGTATCATGTAATCCGAATGTCCTCATTGACCTCTTCACTTTAACTTACTCACACACACTAAGTTCATTGTTTAGACGATGGGGTAGGTAATAAACAAGGAGTTATGTTTCTCCTTTTTGACCGACTTCAAAAAAAGGAGGAGGTTCTCAATTCGGTTGTATGTTTTTTTTGTGTAGGGTTTGTCAGCTCAGTACTCCGTCATTTATGGACCGATTTTCATAATTCTTTTTTTATTTGATAGGGTATACTAACAGATTGGCCCCATTTGTATCAAAACTCGTATCTGATGAGGGATCCTCGAGAAATTGAGGGAACTCCTAAAAAAATACAGGTAGGTAACACACGCACCGATTTTAACATTATTAGTTACAAATCAAGCATTTTCATTTAGAAAGTATCATTTGGTGAAGAACAGCTGATGAAGAAAAACTGATGAAGAAGACGAGCAACGGAACTCTTCAACGCATAACAGCAAATTATTCGCGATTGCTATGGTCAGATGACTATGCCGAGCTTTTGTATTTCCATAGAATAGAGATGTACAGATTAATGTTTAGATAGAACTTCTTTAGCTATTGATATCCAATTTCTATTATTCTTTCAAGTTTTGAAAGACTTTCTTTATATACGAAGAAACTAAAAATTCCTGTTTCGGCAGTCTGTGGCTTTGGTGGTTTTGTTTCGTTCATTATTGGCCACCGACTGCCGAAACTAGAGTTATTTTTCACCTGTTAGTGTTTTTTTAAGAAGTCGATTGTTTTTTTTTGTAAAAAAACTTTTTTTCAAAAAATAAAACCGACTTCAAAAAAAACACTAAACGGTGTAAAATAACTCTAAATTCGGAATTCTGTGGCTTTGGTGGGTTTGTCTTACTCATGATGGGCCACCGACTTCCGAATTTAGAGTTATTTTACACCGTTTAGTGTTTTTTTTGAAGTCGGTTTTATTTTTTGAAAAAAAGTTTTTTATTTTTCCATTTTTAGTTGTTGCCATAAAAATATTTGCCATGAATTTATTTTATATTCTTAATTGTTAACAATACATGTCATGATAATAGGGTTTTCCACTAATCCCTAATAAATTAAAATTAACATACCTAACTGACGAAATCTAGGTATATTGTACCCACCTGCATACCCCTCAGAGCATACAGGCGTGATGATACGTCATGATGTTGTATAAACAGTAAACATCCAAGCGATTCCAGCAATCACGAATATTTGCCGTCTATTTTTGAAGAGTTCCGTTGTATATCTCCAAAGATCAGTACCAGATCTTCACCAAATTAAAATGGGACCACCTCAGGAGTATACTCTTTCAAACAAAAAAAGAATTTTGAGAATCGGTCCACAAATGGGGGAGAAATCAGGTAACATAAAAAAAAAAAAATACATACACACGAACATAGAACCTCCTCCTTTTTTGAAAGTCGGTTAAAAATAGTTTGTGGTTAAGTTTAAAAACGTTCCAAATCTTGTCGTTACAGTAGTGTCTATGCCATCTTCTATCGAAGTTTATGACAGATTTTCTTGCACTCTCATTCGCAAATCTTACTTACGTTCATTCATTCTTCTCAGTGAAAAATGTCTACTTTTTGAAATTTCCTTGAAAGTTGCTTGTATTATGTTTATCATTTGGGTTTTGTTTTGGACGTAGTACTTAAAGACAGTTTTATCTTTCACACTCACATATTTGTGGTATGTAGACATGGCCTGTAGACGGTAAACTAAGTATAATAAACATTAACATTCTTGTAATCCTCCCGGTAACGGATAGACAGTAATAAAGTTCGTTTGTAGGTATGATGTTTGCTTAACGACCAGCGAAAGGTCACATGAGTACTAAGGAAACGCACAAAGCCAACCATTTTGCCCTTAACGTGTATTCAGCACCTGTTTACAATTTAAGGACCTTTTGCTAATAATTTAAGGGTCACTTTCTTTATTTATAGGTCAAGTTTATTCGTGATAATGGTTCTCTGTCACGAAAATACTAACTATTTGAACATTTACAGCTGTCGTAGGCACAGCTTGTGTTGGTGCCTTTATTTAGGACCTATTAACCAAAGCATACACAATGCAATTTGTTGGTATTTGCTTACTGTTAGTTTTCTTTTTGTATGAAGGTAGATAATTGTTCAATTACTTAGGTATGTATTTTTTCAACTGGAACGCTTGTGCCTCGACTTCTGGACACCTTTTTCCTTATTTTTGTATTAGTCTTAACTTTAATCAATTGCAGTAGGCGACCGGGGTTGTGCTAGTTGTTAAAGTCCCTTTGTGCCCAACGGCTTACCTTTGTTCTGCCTCCTGCTTGATGCGAACTGAATTGGAATTCATGGTTTTCTCACACTTTCTCTGTTCTTTACTGTTTAAGTTTGTTGTAGAATCAAAACAATAGAGTCGTATCTGTACTGGTAAAGCTTCATTTGTGCGCGGCGCTTTTCTGGTGCAACTATTCATTCTGAATAATAAAAGGTTGCTGCTGATGGAGTTGTGTGGCAAAAAAATAAGTTTAAAAACTTATTCTATTACTACACCTTGCAACATACCGGAAACTAAGTTTGAAACTATTGCCGATACACATCGCCTACGTAAAGTCAGCGATACAACATTTTGCCTTAAGATTGTAAATCTCTCTTGAGGTTTAGACTAAACTATTGACACACATTACCTTTACATTTCCTTATCTGCATAAAGTTTAAAAACGTTAAGATGGGGAAATAGATCTTCATAGACATTAGCTTAACCTTCCATTCTCTCAAACTAAGGCACTCGAAAACCGCGACAAAGTACTCTACTAAGACACACGAAGAAAGGCAAAGAAATTCAAATGTCATCTACGGAATTCCTGTTGTTAGAAAGAGATAAAAGTATTAATTTTGGTACTTTATCATTTTAATGTCACGTCCAGCCGTGATACTGGTTTGTACGCTCTAAATCGTTGTACGGTAATTACCTAGCATTTATGTTACAGAGCGCGGGCATAAACAACAAATTTTAGTAACAAACATTCTGACTATGAAACAACAACCCGAAACCAACCTAACTCATTACTTTACCGTAGTCCTCCGAGTGAGGGCCAACAGCTTAAGCACTAAACAGCATGAATTAAACCCGGCTGAAACAACGGCACGACATTAGCTATATAGAAATATGTAATTATGTGTTCCGGTTTAACCGTTAACCGATCACAAACCGTTAATGTTACTTAATCGGTTTTCGGAGCGCCTCGGCTCGCCCCTGTCCAGTCTATCGGATGGTGATTAAACGTCAATCATAGTGAGATTGAACTATCACCGCTAAGTATTCCGGTTTTCGGTTTTGCGCCGGCGCCCCGTCGCCGTCTTCACGGCATAGATTATTTTTGTGTGCTCAATAAATGTTTTTAAGTGCTGTCTGTGCTAATTGATGTTGATTTTGTTGTTTTTTAATTATGTTCTGTTAGACTATCACGGATTCATTTATTAATCTTGTTTTTTTTTTTGGTTTTTCCCTGTCTAAACATAGCCAGACGTTTCACTTTTAAAAACCTGATATGATAACATGATTGACCTGAAAATGTTTCGGAAAGTTTAAGCTTTCATTAGTCTATAACGTTGTCATGGAACAGCAGAGCAAATTGTTCCGTTCCTCTTACCTTATTGGGTAGAATCTTATTCAAAGACAACCTGTAGTGTTACAGTACCAAAGCTAAGGGTAATTTCGCTAAGCTGTTTTAATTGCAAGCACGACTCATTTAGCAACTCGCTGCATAAACGGTATGTTTCCGTCATTTAAGGTTAATTATCTTGCTTTGTTCCAACATTCCCTCTCGACTCCTCACTGTATAGTTTTGCATGAATATTCAGACTAACACCTTAACAAAGGGATTAAAAAACTAAAGACACGTGAATTCGTAGAAATAAACAAACGATATGTTTTTGTGAAATTCAAGGCGTTATGAATTCAGACATTATTAGACGTTACATGATTCATGCAAGTGCTATTATTAAAACTTTGAATAAATGAGGAAACGTCTCGGAAGTAACGCTCATTACCGTGGTCGTAAAAAAAGTTCGTGACTACGTTGCAGCTAATCTTCTACCTTTAGATGAACAAAATCGTTCCGAGAAACGAGAAACCCATGACGGAAGAGCGGAAGATTTTAGAACTCAAATACGTAGATTTTCTGGGAAGATAGTACCTACTTGTACCAATCATTATAATTCAAAACATTATGCGCAGGTATAAATAACCACACAGAGACATACTTCGGCAGGAGCAAGCTAGCTTTGGAAGATGCAGACATAGTTTGAGCTAGGTACACCACAAAACAACATAATGATACAATAAGAAATATAGAAACACAAATGTACATAGTAAACATAAAATACGAAGTAGAAAGACATAATAATACGTTTATGGGGAAAATGTAATCTAACAAATCAACTGAGTCATCATTGTTACCTATTAATTAAAAGACAATCGTTATGGTGAACCAGGCTTTATCGGTATGTCACAAGGAATCATTATGGGGCCAAATACGTCACCGGCCCATTGAGGGCCTCCACCAAAAACTACTACAATGAGCAAACTTACACCATCAATGGATACATTTGATACTTTGCAGTTGTAGACTGAATAATTTAATTCGTACGAATCCAGGTAGTATCTATAACCAAAACCAAGAATAATTCCATGTCGTTATATATTGAGGCACATAATATTTACGATAAACAAAGACGCAATAACTAATAAATACCCTTCCCCTTATCGCTCCAAGCATGCTAGAACAAACGACTCCTGTTATTTGAGATGTACATATATTCTGACTCATAAGTTAAATCCAGCAGTAACGAGAACATTATCACATGCTTTCACTCGTGTGAAGAACGAAACCCTGAGCTTCCTCATGAGCTCAAAGAAGTTACTGACCCTATTCTCATAACTACACTGCCAGGGCAGGCAGCAAAGCATGGCCAAATGTGTTATTATATTACAAGAAGAGTGTTGTACTCTATCATTTAATGATCAAAGTACCTACCTACACTACCTACCACTTATTTGACAAAATCATTCATCCAGCAAAATTAATGTTCGTAACTAAATAACTGCTGTTACGCGATTTACTACAGACAGATACGTTTTCCTTAACTCAGAAATCAATAAAGTCAAAACAAAGCACCAAGAAGATAGAATTTAGCTCTAAATTGAATAGAAAGAAGCTCTGAAACCGCAAAAACTCATAATCGAAGCTATATACTATGGGGTTTACCCAACTGTCTCTGGGAATTTGTTCAGCTTTACAATTATGCTTGTTTTTTGCTCCTACAAATTATTATCCCTCTGTGTTCTGCCGGTATTTGTGTTTTATCAATGTTTTTGAGTTTTTTTTTCAAAATTCTGATAATCAGTCTTTCCTTTTGAAATTGCATTATCCTTTAATTCAGCACTAATTGTATCTACCAGTGTCTATAGTGTAAAGGCTTCGTCTGTAACGGTAGATAGATTTGCTTCTGTATTAAGTACCTAAGTATGAGAAATCGTACACCTAATTACCACCTAATTATCACCTTACAATTTAAATCAATACTAGCCCTTACTAGCATTATCTTGGGAAACTATTCCAATATCACACGAAGCAACTACTTAATAACTTGCTATATATCCGATAAATAGCCCCTAACAACAATTTAATATAATTTATTGATCAACTAAGTTACAGTTGAACATATAAAATTGCTATTCGCATCGTCCTTTTGATGTAGTGTAGTTGATCGTCGTCGTGTAGTCGGCGCCGGCGCAGCCGCCACGAGGTAATGGCAATGAATTTACGCACTAATGACTTCTACCGGCGATACTACGATACTACTAACTGATCTCGATTTATTAGAGCTTTCTAGAATAAATGTGTTTTGGTATCAACACTACCAGTTCCACAGGTTTTTTAACTGGAGCAATTTGCATATGTGTGAGTGAATCTATTTTTGTTAAAATGGTTTTATAAAATTCCTATGAGCGTCACGAAAACCTCTTAATGAACAGTTAGTAACTTTAATTAATAGACATAATTAATTGTTAACGATTAATAAATTCCGTTTCAGAAATGAGTTCGATGGAACGGTAGTATTGGTTTACAATCTAAATATAGCATCGTCAATTATAGCCGGCAAGGAGCTAATCCTGGATGCTAACACTAAGTCTGTGCAAATAAACAGGTCTTGGGAAGCTGTTGCGTTTGCCCCGTACTTATTATAGGTAATCACCCCTCAACTTAACGATTCATAATGGCAGGAAGGTTGCTTCCGCGTCGTCGAAGCATTTGCGGCGAAAAGATAGATACACTCGACGCCGCGACGCCGTCCAGCTGTGTTGATGTTGTCACTCATTGTTAAAGTTGAAGTGGACTGTGGGAGGACGGAGATGAGCAATAATTCCGTGTGTCCCGTATTGTACGCTATTCTAGGAAGGATTGCATTTGTCTTAGGGAAAATCTTTGGCGAGCGAGCGATTTTGCTTGCTTTAAGCTAAAGCAAATTCGCGGATAGGTCCTATAATAGTCAATGAAATTAAAACCAGAGAACCTACTATAATTTAGAAACATAATCACAAGTTGGAAAGGCTGGCGTTTTAGAACACTGTTTTTGGTCATTTTTGACGTTCAAAAAGTGCTCGATTCTCAGCTTAATTGGAATAAATTGATTTAATTTAATTTTGAAAAGTATTTAGAAGTGTTTCCAGTAAAACATTACGAATCGGACAGGGCTGGCATCTTGGGGGCAGTTTTATAAAAATACACACATACAACATACACATTACACACACACACATACATACACATAACACATTACATTAGAACTGATTCCCAGCCTAACTTGAATACTTGAATAAAATGAATTTAATTTATTTTTTAGGAAATGATAACTAACACCCAACCAGCTATAGGATAGGGATATTATTAGGTACACCATATCCGATTTAGCCCGGAATACCTTTCGTTCTTACAATAAACATTCTTCGTGTCGTTTAGGACCTTCGCAGCGTTTAGTCTTGCCCTTCGATGGAAGTCAACCAGTAAATGTTGACCACGAGCACTTCGTCTTTGCGGTAAACAGACGTGCTCACTTGGAACTTTAATATTTGGTTCACTATATTTCCGACTAGCGGGCAATGCTTTACTATTGTAAAGTGTCCCTAGAAGTGAATGGAGTATTTGCTGTAAGTAGAGTTGGATATATTTTATTCCCATTCCTTATTAGATGTTCCACACATTCGCACGAAGCGCTTGCCTGTTCCTTTATTATGCGCACAGCTAAGGAGTGGAATTGCCTGCCTGCATCGGTGTTCCCGAGTTCATATGACGTTAATAGCTTGTAGGTAACCTTTGTACCTTGTGAGAATCAAACCCGCGACACACACCTGAGCAACCAATCTTTTAGCCTCTGAGCCAACCGTGCTGCCAGCTCAACTTTACTGCATGTTTGTCTACTTATACTAATCTATACTTGTATACTAATAATATACTTAAAAAGGAAAGATTCGTATTTTTGTATGTAAGTAACGAATAAACTTGAACTACTGGACCGAATTGAAAAATTCTTTCAAAGTTGGGAGGCCGCACTATACCCGGGTGACATAGGTCACTTTTTTATCCCTGTATTCCAATGGGAACGGGAACTACGCGGGTGAAACCGCGTGATGTTCGCTAGTTTTATTTATAAGAGGCTTTTGGTATAACTGCACTGTGTTGCTACGTTAAAAGTGTGAACACTAAAATTACGATCTACTGCATCAACTGCATGCTTTAAATACATAATCACCTACTTAAGGCCCTGCGATATGCATTATACTCGTTTCTGTTATTTGGTGCATTTACAAAGTATTTATCATAAAAAAGTAACAAAATATCTAAATTATTTATATCTTATTCAAATCCATTCACAAATTCAGCTCTTCGTTTTGGTATTCAGTGTTGAATCAGCCTCATTCAACTTAATTATGGGGGAAGCATTGCTAGTGGAATTTTAAAGTCAAATTCATGGGCCCTAAAGCACATACAAGACGCCTAATTTCGTTTTTGGGTTCTGTACCCAAATTGTGTCAACAGAACTCTATTACCTACTAAGCCTCTGTCAGGCACTGTCTCATGTCAGTCCGTTTTTCTGTAAGCGGACTTTATCTCATAAACCGTAATAGGCACCTACCTGCATCGACAGATAAATTAGTTCTTAGACGTATTACCGCAACTAATAGTAAAACTAAAGATTATAGTCGTATATAGATTATGTACCTATTCAAGTCTAACAATTGTAACAATGTTTCACTTCATAGTATCTACCTACAAGCAATTAATAAACAAATAAACACGATGTTACACTCGATGTTAATTGTTTACATTACAACATAGAATGAATCAAAATTAAAGAATGTATTAGTGAACCAATCCAACGTAGGTAGGTACCTACCTATCGCCTAATTTCAGCAAAGATGGCCGATCTTCGCTCGTCGTCTACCAAATGAAGTTAGCAGATGAACGTTAATTCCTACGCAGCTTCTGTAATGTTTCGATCTCGTGTGAACGTGAAATAAAACAATAAAAAAAATAAGAACCATAAAGTGTCCGATATCAGCTAAAAACATTCTGCATTCCAAAAGCCTACGGCCTCGATTAAAAAGAACACGCTTTTGTAATTTTATTTGTTTGAAGAAACGACTCTAATGTGTAGTAGTTATACCAAGTTATTGAACTAATAGTATTTGGGCCACGCAACGCAATGTGAACGTAGAGCCTACCCCCTTTGTTTTGTAAACTGAGATCATTAAAGTACACGAAGAACATTAGGACAGGGGCAACCAAAGGTCACCTTTATTACCGGCAGGTGAGGTCTCGCTAAGTGGCGTGAAAATCGTCTTAAATTGAACATAAACCGTCTCGTCTGAGATGGAACTACCTAATGCTGAATAAATAACAACACTTTACTGAAAAACTCATACACAACTGTTTATTTATAACAGCTATAAAGTTTCTCCACGTGACTACATTGCATTAAATGACGATAATTATGCGTGTCGTTAAAGAATACAAATAAGATGTAAACACAAAACGGGTACAATGTCAAGGCCGTTGACCGCGGGCCGACGCGCGACGTTTGCGCACTCGAGCCGCCCTGACATACGTATTTTCTGCGCACACGCAGCGCTCTACATCTCATGTTGCTTTCGTCTTAATCCGACAGCAATATTTATTAAAAACGTCAATTTCTTTGCTCATTAATTCAAAATTAATGAGATAAGGACAAACGCTTTAAACTGACGGCCCTAAACTTAAATAAGGCCCATCCCTGAAACATGAACAGCCATATTTTTGCCTAAGCTCATCATTAATCTTATTTGAAATGCAGATTCTCCTAATCAGCTTCCAAGCAACAGGAAAAGGCGTCTTGAAAATAAATTAAGGTATTAATTCCTATATTTATAGGGACTTGTGTTTTTATTTTCCTATAACTTATTTGGAATAGGATAAAACGTTGTCCAGGTAATATTCTTAACTCTGGACGCTGGGCAGTTAATAATATTTATGGTTATGGTGTTAAGGATCGTGAGTCGTGAGTATAGTCAACGTAAAGAACGGGCAATGCTTTTAGTCTCTAGTTCTTATATTCGCCATGCAAGCCTTTACCCAACTGTCAGCAAGCAAGCTGCAAGAGGGTAATGTTTTTCGTGTTGATTATTATCGATGATGGTTTAGAAGAATAAAACAAGATGGTGGCCGCTATGTGGACATGAGGAGTATCTAAATAAAAGGCTCTAGGCGACAATAAAATGTAGGTAACTCACTAAAAATAAGAGATCTAACTACAAAAGTTTCAAACAAGTTCACTCTTCAAGTAGTCTGATGCAGTTGGTGGCATCAAATCTGAGATAGAACAAATAATACACGGTGATTTTTTTAAAAATCGTCTGACATATTTTCAAACTATAGGACGAAGTCGGAAATTAAGAAAAAAAAGTCTGCTGTTTCATACATTTTGGTTGAGTAGGTATCAAACTGTTGTATGCAACAGCCGTTTTTTTTTCGTGATTTCCGAGTTGGTCCCATAGTAAAAGTTGTTCATATTCATGGGTAGAACATCCTGTGAAAATTTGTCAGACGATTAAAAAACACCTTGTATAATGCCACTTAGGTAGTTTTATAAAATTATGACACACACAACTCGGTTTTGCCCGTAGCTTCGCCCGCGTGGAAGTCCACAACATGAATAATAACACGGGAACGTACTAAGTACCTAACAGGATAAATAATATCCTACATCCTAAACTGAGGTTCTAAATGTACCCAACTAAATTTACCCAAATCAGTTTTAGCTTCTTTCTGATTTGGATAAATTTAGTTTAAAGGGGACTTTTGTTTAAATTTAAGCTAGAAAGAGTAGGCAAAAGGCGGTGGTCACTTCGAGCACCTACTAAAATAAATTAAAGTATGTGGAAACAATGCATTTTATTCATTTTAGACATCATGTTTCATACAGACATTTACTGCTTAAGACCTACACAATCGATATCTAAATACCAATAGTGTAGGTTTTTTTTTTTCAAAATAACCGGGTTCGATTCCCGAACGGAGTACAGATGTTTTTTAAAATGTATGAATGCAGTTTTTCTTGTTATTAAAATCGATGACATGGTTCCTCAGAACAGATCTACGTATGTCTTATAGTTTCAGACTTTCCCATACTGACCGATTTCAATGAGACACCCTGTATATCGCTACCATTTTACAAATCTGTTAGCGGTGGCGGGCGGCGGCGTCTTTTAAGTTGATTTTTTTTTTGTGAATGAGTAGGACATTGGCCGCTTTACGAGAACGGTCCGTGAATACCTAGGTATTCTCGTGTGCCTAGATTTAGATCTATGATGCAGACAGTCGCCAGAGTTTGACGAACCATAGCACACCAAGTTTTTGAGCTCGTTTCGATTTTATTATTATTATCAATCAAATAAAACACTTTTCGAGGAAATGTACGTTAACTTGGCTAACACACAAAATTTCACAAGAATCGGAAAAGCCGTTTCGGAGGAGTTTGGTAACAAACACTGTGGCACGAGAATTTGATATATTAGATTAATTACTTAATTATACCTAATATGAAAATCTGCGTGTAGTGCGGTGGGATAAAATACATGAATCTAATTTATAAAAAAAAACGAATTACCAGAAAGTTTCGATTTTAATAATAGTAAACTTACTTACTAGCGACCAAAGACATTTAATACCAATAGACCGGACATCACCAACAAAATTTTCGTCCGAAAAAGTGTGTCTTGCTGGATACAAGTCTATGAGTTTTTTTTAGTACGCTCCGCTGCCGCTCCAATATTCATTTATTATTCTAGATGGCGTTACTGAGACATGGGATCAAAGTTTTTCTATGACATTTCCTTGACATGCCCGCTCTAAGATCTCTTTGCTAGCGACTAACCTTCGATTAATAATAGCACCGACTAACACTATTATAGACATAGGTACAGTTACTTTCAACTCAACAATACTTAGAAAAAAAAGGACACATTTACACTCATGTTTTAGACAGATAAATGTACAATGACTCCAGCACATACCTACACCTATGTGTCAAATTTCTTTGATAGGTTTTCAACTTTATTCTAAACACAATAAGGTTCATGTTCAATTGGGAAAATTTTACAGTTTGGGGTAGCTTGATGTGCTGGCGTCTGTTCATTAAAAATGAACTTTTTAACTTCTGTCCATTGCTATTGTAAATGGAGTATAGTAATAGAAAACTTCCTTTTGAAGTCTGTTAAAAATGAATCTACCCCAGATTTATGTGCTGGCGTCTGTGCTTGGTTCTTACGTTAATCATAAAATTCTCATAAATTAACCAATAACTAACCAAAAACATAATAAACCATAGAAATCGCATCATGTCGTCGAGAATATTGTTCACTTAAGTACTTCTCGTTAAAAAGATTTACTTACGAACAACAACACAACAATTTGTGTAGCTAGGTACCTACCCAGACAAAATGATCTAAGTAATACACATTGTAATATCGTTCTGCCATGTTGCACGAACTTGAACAAATTGCCCGTGCATCCGTGTATCCATGTATCCGTGTTATTAAATAAAACACATTGAAGCAGTCTGCCGTTGGACTTAACGTACTGTATATGTCTTGCGGGTACCTATTTTCCCCTCGGCTTGCTGCAAGTGGTCATTCATCACATGATATTAATATTTCCGTTTGCAACTAACAACGGAACTGCTCACCAGTGTCTTAATGTCTCAAGTCATCACAATAAGATAAGTACCTACGATAGCTTAGAATAAAGTGCAAAAAGTCATGCGACTAAAACTGAGACAGAATAGGCTAGGTAGTGGACAAAATTTTAGTTTTTGGTACCTCATCTAGATTACTAGAAAAAGTTTGACACTTTTTTCACGTGCGTAATCAAAAAAATAACGGCGATACATAGAGTCAAATTTTTGTATAAGGTCACATCCTATACAGTTTATCCCGAATAATGACGTCATAAGCCCCTCGCTTAATCTTAGTAGTTTTCCATCAATAAGAAAAAGGAAAAAAATCTTTTGTTTTATTTTTTATACACCGTCCGCATAAGTACCTATTGGCATCACCTGAAGACTGATAAAAAATGCATTCAGTCTGCCTAAGTACAGTTTTTTTTACTAGTGCAGAAAGTTTTAATGGTTAAACAAATTGATAAATTGGCTTGTTTGCTTGGCGAGCCGTGTCAGTAGGTACTAAAAGTCACGTTCCGTCGAACACAGCTCGCGAGTAAACGAATTCGGCTCACGCACACAAAGATAATAAAGTAGAAAGGCGATTTCGCCCGTGTTTTATACTAAACGCGGCTTCTATGTGTTATTACTCTAACAAAGATAGTTATTTTAGTTCTACAGTAGCTTCGGTTCTGCAGGTATTTATCCACTTGGTGCAAGTAACGGAACCTTATGTTTCTGGTCTGGATTTTTACCAAAACGTGTTTTTAGAAGCTTTAAGTCGTACAATACATGGATTAAATGTGGCGTGGGTTAGGTTTTTTATTTCCTCTCGTTTGGGATTAGACAAAAAGATGCTGTGAAGAAACAGCTTGACAAAGTGGACTCGTAACTGGCCTAACGGGCTTGTACGGGTTCACCCCTCGGGGTTAATTCGCCGCGGTCGGTCTCTCCGTGTCGCAAAAAATATTGCAAAAAAGAGTGAAAAATTTCGGATTCTACATTCCATTTGACATTAGGTACAGGCCTGAATCCAAGGTATTGATGTACACAGTTTTTACAATCAAAATTATATACCTAATTTACACGGTGTATTTGATCATAGGGCAAATTTTTACTTGGTGTTGTAATCAGTTGTTGCATACAAAAGTTTGAAACCATCTCGACCAATATGTATAAAACAGCTGATTCTGTTCACGGTTTCAGAGTTAGTCATCATCACATCATAACATCACGCATGTTATCAACGAAGAGTTACGCAGAGGGGTTGGTCCCATAGTAAAACTTCTCCGTATTCATGTGTAGACCAGCCTGCGAAAATTGCCCCATGATATACATCCTTTACATATAACACGGATTCTATTTCAAGCCCTTGCTAGCTCGGAGGAGTGTGACTGGGCATACTTACTTAGTTGAAGTTTTTGCAGAAAACTAAAACGAAAATAACGAACTTAACAAGTAAAACTATAATAGTACTCGTATAATAATAAAATATCTCCTCTTTCGCCCGTCATCTTGTGCCTATCTCTGTCACCAAGCAACATTGTTACATTCTGGTTTGAAGACCTCGGTCTGATCGGTGAAATTACAGACACGTGAGACAGTCGACTTTGAATGACTGGAGTCATGCACACGCCCTATAGTTGGGCGTTTATATTCTGTCATTTATTTAAGAAATCAGGAATAAGAACCCGCATGGTAGAAAAGTTACTTAGAGCAGGCGCCCGTCTCCCAAAGTATAGTCCGCAAACGATTTTTGGGTGGACCCTTATAAATTGTGACAACAAATTGACTGGGCTAGCGGGCAGGTGACGTAGGTTTTTCGGCTTTGATGAATTTAAAAATTAAATACTGAATACAATGGACATATATTGATATTTTTGCTAAAGTAAGCAAAAATAGGAAAGAATTTTAATCTTTCTTATTGTTAAATTAATCCATCAAAAGATCAATCCCAAATTTGTAAGTTCTAGATAAGTAAGTGGATTGAGAAGGCCGGTCAACTTTGGGAACCATTTAGATGAATCACAGATGCATACTAAAAGAAACATCGTCCTTTGAGACTCTAAAACCTAAGTTCCTAGTCAAGGCACACGATCTCCTCCAAATGCGTTACTAGACATGTCCTTTCTAATTTTTATGGCTCTTTCCTCAAAAACCATCTCACTAAAACTGGTAAGATGGTTTTTCGATAAAACATTTTGTTGGTGGTTTAAGATAGTTTCTATATAACCAACAAAATGTCTGGACTTTAAAAGACTATGAGCTCCGAGTTTTTTCCCTGTTTCTTCTCAAGCGATCGACTGGGCAGCGCGGCAGCGTCGACCGGTCTACTTCTAAACGCTCTAATCTGTTTCATCATCTATCCCAAATCACGAGTTATGTAAGTAACAATCAGATAGATTATATCTTCTCCTTATGGAGAGTGAGCCCAAATCTTAGAAGCTAAGCTAAAACAAGAGATAAGAGTATCTCTAAGAACATTTCTTCTGTAAGCTTTTATAAACCTGTTCGGCGTTTTTGTGTCTAATGGAAGTCAATGACATTTTGTGATTTCATTCGGGGTATGCAAAACATCTGCTCTACCTGGCTGAAATGCAAAACTGCTTTTGCGGTTGGACCGTCCAGTAATAACTTCTAACAGCGAACGAACATTTTTTTTATCCTTTTCAAAAAAATATAAAGTTATAAGTATTGTTTTTACTGCCGTGAAGTGCTGTGCTAATATTCGATTTTATTCAGATATTTTGTTAATATGCCTAATAGGATCCTTTACGGTCCAAGCTGTTTTTGAATATTTATTTTAGTTACAGTTCTCAAATTTATTATAAACGGTTGACGTCAAACCATTCAAAATCTATCAATTGAAAATCGATTCAATACAAATGTTTTGGACGTGACATTGAAATCGCATAAAAGAATATTGTCTGAAGACATTAACAACAATAATACATATTATTTTGGTAAAATTTCACAATTGCCATCTCGAACATCGATCGATCACGAGTAGGAGTCAAGGTCTCGAGATCCCAGGACTGTCACACAATCAAATCACGCAATCACTCTTCAAATAGCTTTTAATTAACTGTCATTGTGCTGGAATTACGAAACTTGGTGTAGAAGTTCAGCTCGCGTGCCGATACATTATTTTACCGAGTGAAGATGTGAAGGTCACTCCTTCACACTCATTGATAAACTTTCCATGTATCAAGGCCAAAAGTGACGTGTACAAATGACTACGGGGTGATTCAAAAGCAAAAAAGGCCTGATAAAGGCCTGGAATGTAGGTAACATTCCGAGCCACTATTCAACATGAGACTTTACCTATAGGTAATTATGGTAAACATCCTCCCTTAGCCAGCAGATACTTAGGTAAAGTATCTGCTGGGTTGTTTTCCATTATTTCTTTTTATAGGTTTACATGAGATGACATGATCATCTAACGGGTGTATCCCACTATTTCTATTAGGTATTTCTATTGATATAAATACTGGGCCTGATTCAGACTGATTGTCCCACTATTTCTATTGCTGTCGGCTGCGACAAAAAAAACGCTGCATCACCTCTTATGACGGCGTGCACATTGAAACAATTTTTTATTTTCTATTTATTGGTATGTTCAAATTCTTCCATATTGCTAATGATTATACTGTCTTGTTTACAGCTTCTTAACATTCAAATATTGTTTTATAATCTTAAACTACCGACAACGATAAGGGTCGATTTATTTTTTAAAGTAATACCCGACGGAATAATAATTATCGTTAAGCGATGAAGGAATGATGGCAATGGAAACATATTATGTGAGGAGTACAGTCACAAACAATCATCCATACGTAAGTAGTGGAGAATTATTTATAAAAATGCCAAAATATTAATTTGTTCTTCATTTTTTTTTTTTAATACTTATCGAGGAGTCGTGTTTTAATTTTTTCGTGTTAAAATTTAATTTTAATCTATTCAAGATTAAAATTTGTACATTTTCCAAATAACATAAATGCGTTTTTTTGTCGCAATAGAAATAACGGGATATAATTTGTAAAAACGCAGGTCACTCTTTTTCTGTTTTGTATTTCCATGGAAATAGTGGGATACACCCCATCTAGCTCCCTTTCATCATCATCTGCCACACACACAACACACGACGCGCGTATGAAGTGTTGACATTCGCACGACGCGCTTTGCGTGTTCCTTCATTATGCGCACAGCCAAGGAGTGGAATTCCCTGCCTTCATCGGTGTTCCCGAGTTCATATGACTCCAAACTGTTTAAGTCGCGAGTTAATAGGCTTCTTTTGGATAAGCTCGTTCCATTGTCGACCTCATCTCTGACCTCAGGACAAGATTGAGGTCAAAAGGAAACCCATTATGTATAAAAAAAACTGCCTAGCCTTTTTCTAACTATGTTGGGGTCAGCTTCCAGTCCGGATGCAGCTGAATACCAGTGTTTTACATGGAGCGACTTCCAGTCGGATCTTCACAATCCAGTTACTATGGGTAACATGGTACCCCTTGGTTAAACTGGTTGTCAGATTTTCGGGCTTCTGACTAAGGCCGGCAATACACAGACTGCTCGAGCAGTTACCTAGTGATCAACATACACGGACCGCTCTTGTAGTCAAGAGTCAGAGGATGTTATCATTTAGCCACAAGCTCCTATCTAACACTCGTTCATACGTTTTTACTAACGGCCGAAATCAATAATCAATCTAATCCAAGATCTTCGGATTGAAGATCGAAAATCAAATCCCGATTTGTGATAAAGTGTGCCAATATGCTATCCACGGATCGAAATCGCAATCTTTAAAACCAGCCAATCTTTGAGAGGGCGGATCGTAGACTATAGATTGACCTTTGTTCGGAAATGACAGTTTCACTGTGCCAATAACCTATCCTTTGTATTTGACGTTTGTTTTGATCGGTGTAAACAATCCAAATCGTAATCTTCAAATTTCCTCAGATTTAGGATTGACTTCACGGATTTTATTAAAAATATTGGCACTATCGATACTTCCAGCGATAGTGACAGTGATATGGAGGTTCTGGTGCAGTTATGTGATTGGGATAGCACAGATAGTGAAGCGAGTGAAGAGTGAGGGGGTCAGTCGCCTCATGGAAAGCTAGTATTCGCCAAACTGGTCTAAATTGGCGATCATTCAAATGTTACCTCTCGCAAGAAAGGTAATATATATAGTGAAACGTGGAGAGGCGCCCGTAAGGGACAGTCCACCTCACCGAGGCGGTTAGTTGAAAAACTTACAACGCTTTTCGAGAAGAGTTTTATTAAAAGAGTGAACTACATGCAAACTCTGGATGACGCCGAGTTTACTTTTAGGTTTAAGTTAACGAAATCTGTAGTACTTAAATATTGTCTGTTGACTGAAATTATGCCTTTTTTTTTTTTTTTTTAATATTACAAACTAGTGCTTGACTGCAATCCCACCTGATGGTAAGCAGTGATGCAATCAGTGATGGTGAAGCGCACTAGTTTGTTAAGAGCCTATTCACTCTAGCCTTGAAGACACCTAAATTATAATCGGACGGGAAGACCGCAGCAGGCAAGTTGTTCCAGTCCTTCGATGTACGCGGTATAAACGACGAAGCGAAACGCTTTGTCCTAATCGTGGGAGTGCCAACGATGTAAGGGTGGACACTCGCCGTACGCCGGGTTGTCCGATGGTAGAATGGTGATGGCGGAATCAAGTCATGTAATTCCCGTGCACACTCTCCAAAATGTATCCTATAGAAGACCGAAAGGCTAGCTATCCTACGCCTATGCTCAAGGCTTTGTAGATTGGTTCTAACCAAATCTGGGTCACCAATAAGCCTCTTCGCACGCCTCTCCACTGAGTCCAAAGCTGCTAGATGACATCTGGCAGCACCAGCCCATATGTGACTGCAGTACTCCACACACGAACGGACCTGTGCTTTGTATAGCATAAGATGCCATGCCTGCCATCAGCGTAACCTCATCGAGGTAATTTTTAATAGTATCTTGTGAATGTACTAACACTAGAAATTGTCACCACCTCTAGTATAGGTAGTCAAAATATGGTTGACCGTGACATCCAAACAAGAATATTTATTTAATGTAATCAAATAAAACAATAATATGTGAATAAGGTTTATTTTTTATTTTATCAACATGTTTATGCACAAGTAAAAAACTGTACAAAGGCGGAATGCAATAGGCACTCACATGCCAACAACAGAACCAGTGGCTGTACTCCCTAATAATTCAGCAACACCAGTCCAGGTCCAGTACATTATCAGGGGGTATGTACATACTCGTACTCTGATGTTCCCCCACCAGTCTGCAAAAATATAAAAAAATATTAGGTATTTTTGTTTGTGCACAGGCCTCCCGCGAGAGGCTGTGCCCACGGGAGGCATGTGTATCTTTACATTGAAAAAAATTAAATTAAAAATTTAAAAAACCCCCACCGCAAAAAAGTAAAACATTTAAAAAGTTAATAATAACACTTTAGCCATGAAATTTTACGTAACGTCGGGGTACCTAGTAAGGAGTATACTTGTAGGTATGTAGGTACTTATTTTAACGGTACCCCGACGTTACGTTTAATTTTTATTTTTAAATTTTTAAACGCATTAATTTTGTTATATAGAGTTCACAGTTATGAGAATTTTTCAGTGCTTTGTTTGTAGAGTCAAATGCTGGTTAAAACGAATCCAAACACGACATATCTGCTATTATTTTGTCAAGAGTCTACCTACTGGTGTGCTGGATAGCCTGGCTGCAGCATCAGCTCATCCTGTTGCCATCAAGGCATTGTGTGCAGAATCAAATGCTGGTTGAAATGAATCCAAACACGACATATCTGCTATTATTTTGTCAAGAATCTACCTACTGGTGTGCTGGATAGCCTGGCTGCAGCATCAGCTCATCCAGTTGCCATCAGTGCATTGTGTGCAGAATCAAATGCAGGTTAAAATGAATCCAAACACGACATATCTGCTGTTATTTTCCCAAGAGTGTATTAGTCTGCTAGATATCCTGGCTGCATCAGACCAAATACACCATAATGTTACTTATTAATATTACACACATGGGTGTTTGAAATTTTAAGACACACATATGTTTGTTAGTAAAGTTAATACCCATAGACGTCTAAAATAGCAACGGTAGCTAATACAAAAGAGCTGATAACCTTGAAACGGCTGAACCAATTTTGATGAATTATGTCTAAGAACCATCGCAAGAAGCCCTGCTTTCAAATACAAAAAACCGCATCTAAATCGGTTCACCCGTTTGGGCGCTACGGTGCCACAGACAGACAGACAGACAGACAGACAGACACACACACATAGCGGTGAAACTTATAACACCCCTCTTTTTGCGTCGGGGGTTAATTAAAATGACTGAATGTTGAAAACAACTTACGTGTATGCGGTTCATTCTTATTAAAGTGCTGCATTTACGAGAGTTCCTTTTCCCATTCTCCCACTTTAAACGCTGTTGCTGTGGTGTTCGACGATGAAATAGGGTAGTGGCATTAAATCTATGCGCTCATCGAAGCCATTCTTCGTTTTCTTCTTGTTGTTGGTGGCGTTGGTAGTTTTGGATAAAATGATTGTACGGTAGTCTTTTCTATTAGCTCCAACAAAGACTTCGTCTCATCCTTGGATAAGGGAGCCCAAATTATAGAGGAGGGTACCCTCTCAAATAGGTAGGTCAATTCATATTATATAAAGATTACTTTTAGGTACTAACAAAATAAATTTTATTTCGAAAATGAAGTTCAGTTGAAGTTTGAACAATTTGATAGTTTTTTTTTTTTTTTTTTTATTTGCCCAGTGGGCAGGCTAAAGTCTTTCGACCATACCGCCTAGTCTTTCGTATGTTTTTTTCTGTCGTGTTAAGTTTTTATATAATGTCTTTCGTAATTTCCCTTGTAATTATAATGTTTTATTTTAAGTCTTTCGTATGTAGTCATAATTCGATATTTTAATAGTCAATTTTTCGTTTTTTAGTCAAATCCAAGTTTGTACGAAGTACAGTCAAATCCTGGGTAATGTCATGTCAAATTTTTTTTTTTTTTTTAGCTATCTCTGCATGTTTATGTTTAGATAGGCACATAACCTACAAGCTATTTCTAACCATCTTAAATCTATTTAAAAATAACGAAGATAAAAGTACTTAGGTAATAATTATTTTGATATGTACATACATATAGCTAACACAAACGATTATATAATATCATTTACAGTCTCCAGTATGAATTTGTACAAATATATATAAGTGGTAGCATTCACAAGTAACTCCTGTATGGACGACGGGACCTTATCAGGCGTTTTATAAATTTTTAGAAGCTCATCCGACAACACAAGGCGCTGAATGTTGAAAGACGAACACTCGAAGAAGATATGATACAGTGACTGAACTTTTTGAGATTGACAATAATCACAGTGCGGCGAGCTGACCATTTTAAGACGATGAAGATGAAAATTTAAACGACAATGACCAAAGCGCATACGACAGATAATCGAATAAAATTTTCTATTCATGTATGTACTACTATTTTTACAAAACCAAGGTACAGAGTTAATTTGAACATCAAGACTATTAAACCAAGACCCCGTGTTTTCAACATGTGTACAATGGTATGAATGTCTCCCCCATGCCTCGCACATGCGGCGCCGTAGAAGGCTAATTACGTCTGTATGTGGCAGGAAAACACTCGCATCAGTGTCACAGATTAATTCTTCAAATTCAACGATTTTTTTTGCAAGATAATCTGCTTTTTCATTCCCCACAACACCAATATGTGATGGTACCCAATGAACAATTTGATAGTTGAAGCCACCACAGACTCACACGCGTGCCATCGTAACGCTCCATTTTACCCAATACACCTTTTTTAACTTATACATTTCGATGAATATCGCTCGAAATTATATAGCAAATAGATGATTCGACATAAACTGTAAAACCACAAACAACAATAAATCGTAAAACCTGTTTTTGTAAAGTTATTTTCAAATGACATATAAATGTAAAACAAAAACATTATTAAGTTTTGAATAAAATGAAATGTCCAAGAGGGAATGGATTACCCGATATCTGTAGATTGAGTAAAACTAGGATTGTCTTTTTTCGTTATTGGCACTAGGATTGAAGATCGATCCACGGATCGGTACATATCTGCGATCGATTTATATCTTGGATTATGGATTGATTATTAATTTCGGGCGTAAGTCAAGCTTGAATCCAATCTCCTTTCATAATTGACATTAAAAAGTCAACACTAAGAGGAAGTGCGGGAGAGTTGAACCCCCTTACTTTAGCTTACGTAAAAATCTAAATAGATTGACAGCTCAAGAATACATTTAAATCTCTGTCAAAAAGTTACCTTTTGCTAATCTTTAAGTTAGTATTAATTTATTAGACTGCCTAGCCGCAGCCGCCTGCCGCCGCTGCCTGGCTGTTTAGTGGTCGCAAGCGATACTGCTGAGCATGAGGTCCCGGCTTCGATCCCCGGGTCGGGCAAAGTGTTAATGTGTGGATTCGTGGCCAATTAATGGCAATAGGCTAGCCCCCTATTACATGGTACCTATACTTAAACATAACTGGTGTAATGTGGGTGCACTATTACAGGTACACCGCTGCCTTACCGTTCGGGGAGTACAGGCGTGATGTTATGTTATGTAAGTTAGTATTAACCCAATCACTTTAGCTGAACACAAGTTTTTTTTCTTGGTTTAGTTAATGTGATCTGGCCACAACTTGTTTTTTCCGGTCATTCGCAAATTGGCGTAATGGCCCGCTATTAAAGCATGAGACACAATAATGAACATGCATGCTGTCACCTGCAACCCGAGGGGCAATTCCCATATCTTTAAGACATTCACAATCGAAACTTAAAAAAAAAACTTTTATTTCGAACAAACTTAGTCCATTTGGTTAGTTTGCACACGACTTACAAACTAGATGTACCTAAGTACTAACGTACTTACATCTACCAGAAAAATAACACAAAATATTAGTTACCTACTACGCCGCAAAAAATGCCAAAACTGCGTCTTATTTCCTTAGATTTTGGTAAAAAAATTTGACATTTACGGTCGCTGAGATGGGATTGCAACTACATTTTGAACGATTTTAACTACGGGGTAAGGCATACAGACCACATTGCATTGTGGAGCATAACCAGGAGACAGTCACAGTTTTAATTAATTTATTCCCATAAAAATCACTTTTGAACGTCTGACTTACAAATTAAATAAATTAAGAGAATGATTCCACTTGCACATTCCAAAAGGTATTTCATATGGAGAAGAATGTGCAAGAAACTCCATACTGACTCATTATTTTGTATACTTAATAGGATTTATGTGAGGACGATTAATAAAAAAAAAATAATAAAAACTACTATACTGAGATAGGGTGACATAGTCTCCCAGCTTTCCCCTACATACCTACTTATTCAAAGGAAAATAAACTGTCACTTTTAATGTTATTTCAGTTAACAATGCATGCATGGCGGGATCCCATATTTAGCAACATTAAATAACACAATATGTAGGTGCTAATAATTTACCTAATCTATTGAATATCTCGACATTTTACGCGACATTTCATTGCAACATTAGGATAATTCTGTGTGTGTGTGTATGGAAGAACCAGTATTTAAATCCAATCAAAATACTTATTTTAGGCTGATAAATATTCAAAATAAAAGAAACAAAATGCAAACATAAAAAAAAATATAATATTAGTGATTGAAAGTGGGCTCTTTCGTAACCATTCATTGAAAGAGCCGTTCCTATGGCATAAAAGGGTGAAGTGCCATTTTTTTCTGTTGGAAATATTTGAATCCAATAAAGTCGCATAAATCACAATACATCTATGTACCTAAATCACAGCTAATCAGTCTGAATAAATTGCTTTTCTTTGTGCATTTTACAGCAACTTTTAGACTTCCGTCACTTTTTAACCGACTTTCAAAAAAGGAGGAGGTTCTATGTTCGTGTGTATTTTTTTTTTTTTTTTTTTTTTTTTTTTTTATGTATGTTACCTGATTTCTCCGCCATTTGTGGACCGATTCTCGAAATTCTTTTTTTGTTTGAAAGAGTAGACTCCCGAGGTGGTCCCATTTTAATTTGGTGAAGATCTGGTGCTGATCTTCGGAGATATACAACGGAACTCTTCAAAAATAGACGGCAAATCCGCCGTGATTGCTGGAATCGCTTGGATGTTTATTGTTTATACAACATCATGACGTATTATCACGCCTGTATGCTATGATGGGGTACGCAGATGTGTACAATATACCTAGATTTCGACAGTTAGGTATGTTAATTTTCATTTATTAGGGATAAGTGGATAACCCTATTTATCATGACATGTAATGTTAACAATAAGTATAAAATAAATTCATGTTTTAATCAATTCATTCATCATATATTTGTATGGGAACAACTAAAAATAGAAAAATAAAAAACTTTTTTGCAAAAAATAAAACCGACTTCAAAAAAAGCACTAAACGGTGAAAAATAACTCTAAATTAGGAAGTCGGTGGCCCATCATGAATAAGACAAAACCACCAAAGCCACAGACTTCCTAATTTAGAGTTATTTTTCACCGTTTAGTGCTTTTTTTGAAGTCGGTTTTATTTTTTGCAAAAAAGTTTTTTAGAACTGTCAACCGTTTGCGGGTGAACAGCCGGCGAATTCAGTAAATGTCACGCCGCCGTGAAAACTTGAGTGAAGCGAACTGTCAATGCCTAGCATTAGTATGGAATGACAGCTCAATTCGCCCTCACTGCGCCTACATTTTCACGCGGTGATTTGGCCCGAATCGCAACGTAGGTGGAGTAAAATTTAGTAATTAGGCTACGCTCGTAATTATACGATATTTAAACATCTGACACTTTCATACGAACTTTACCTTACTACAAGTATTGAACCTTGCACAACTTTCGTCACATCCGATATCAAATAACATTTACTGAAAAAGCTATTTAACTTAAACACGATTGTATTTAAAACTAACTTATTTAAAAAACCATACAGTTGCAGTACTATTTTTATAGGCAGAAATCAATTGAAACTCGTGAATGAAAATGTCTGGAAATTAAGATGAAGGGTTGTAGTTTATTATTTTAACTATTTGAGCTCGTCGTTTTTCCTAATGTCAAATTAATTGTATTATAAAAAAGTTTACGAGCCATTCGAAACCATCCGCTAACGAGGATATAAAATAAAATAAACAAATAATTGGATACTTCGGTAAGACAACGCTCGCAGATGTAAAGGAGGGTACACACTGCTTTCTGAGGGTACTCTTTCGTACCTTTTCCTTTTGGTGTGGTAACAGCAGGGTAAGTGGCTATTTTTTAATTGCTAGTGACCAACTGGCATCTATTTGCACACCGAACTTTGATGAAAACTGAGAATTTACAAAAAATTGGTAGGTATTTCACTTGCCACTCAAGCGTCCAAGCCTGTGCGGCGATTCTCACCCCGCCAGTCCACGCATGAAATGTCACTTACATTTTAACAACCGCGCGAGACCCTCTTACAAAAACTATTACTACTGAACAACTGCTATAGCTACATTCGAATAAAAAATACTCACGGAAAGCTCAAAGAATACAGAATTTAATTTAAGTACAAATAAATTACTTTAAGTAATAATAAAGGATGAAAATAAAGTTTTAAGTTGGGAAAAGCTAAAAAAATATCGTATTTATTTTTTATTTCGGGTTTACAAGAAAAGTATAATAGTTACTGGCAACAATTATTTTTTATTATAATAGTACATGATATACCCTTTAAAATGACACCAATATCTCAATATAAATATTTAGTTTTCTGTCATGAAAAAATAAACAAAGCCAAGTACTTCAGCCAAGTACTTGAATAACGTGTTACATTTTTTGTAGGCTTCAGCAGTGCGATTCTGGTCAAATGTAGGCGTAGTGAGGGCGAATTGAGCTGTCATTCCATACTAATGCAAGGCATTGACAGTTAACTTCACTCAAGTTTTAACGGTGCGACTTTTACTGAATCGACCGGCAGGTCATCCTAGATACAACACACTGATGATAGCCAATATGAAACTGGCTGTTTGACAGTTAATCGTTGAACACTTTGCCCAGTGATCATCACTATATGAACCGTCAACGAAGATGTGTAATAGGTATAATGCGTTTCAAATGAGAATATGTGGAAACTTTTTAGTTAAACAATATTTAAAAAGTAATATTCAAACATGTGTTCTAAAATAATGACTTGTGAGTTGTGTCATTAATAATGTAATAAAAATTTCTCTGTACAAACAACAGGTTTTTACTTACATATCCTAGTCATCTAGTATATTTCATCAAAAGGTTATGGGCCCAGTCACTAAATTTGCCATCAAGAACCTCTGCGGCCTAGATGACTATTCTACGTGGAAATTCGCGATAAAAATGATTCTCATACGAGAAAAGTTGTTCACTTATACGTCAACGTACCCGGATTCCAAAGACTCTATCGCCGTCGAGAAGGACCAAGATGCACTAGCTTTGATTTGTCTACATGTGGAACCTACACTTTATGCGTATGTACAAAATTCAAATAATGCTAAAGATGCTTGGGATAGCTTAGCCAAAGCGTTTGAGGACAAAGGCGTGAATCGCAGGATCACCCTCATGAACGCATTGTTAGATGAGAAGCTAGAGAGACACTCGTCGATGCACGAATATGTTGCTACAGTTATGTCTCTTTCTCAAAAGTTGAAGGATATTGCCACCGGATTTGACGATGATCTTGTAGCTGTTGTGTTACTGAGAGGACTACCTGAAGAGTACAGGCCTATTCGAATGGCGCTGGAACACTCTGGGATGAAGTTGACTTCAGAGAACGTACGGCAGAAGTTACTACAGGAGGATTCACGTCAAGGTTGTAGTACATTGTCTTCAGCGGACTCGGCATTGGCTGTGAGTAAAAGTAAGAAGCGGAATGGGAACAAAAACATTGATATGACCAAAATTAAATGCTTTAAATGTGGAAAGAGTGGACATAAGAAGCCGGACTGTCCTGAAGGAAGGAAAGCGGGTTCGATCTCGAAACTGAGTGACGTTGCGATCGTGAGCCTGTGTTCATTCAACGCCGGGGACTCCTTCAATCCGACGGAGTGGTACATCGACAGCGGAGCATCTTCACATATGTCTTTCCAGAAACATTGGTTTAAAGATTTGGTTGTGAATGTTGGTATGAGTAAAGTGACATGTGCGAATAATGATAAGATTGAATGCAAAGGTAAGGGTGATATCATGGTGAGTTTGAAAGGACAAATGCTTGCTGTGAGGGACGTCATGTATGTACCTGGTTTGCGTGTTAATCTGTTATCAGTGTCTAAATTAGTAGAAAAAGGATGGAAGGTAAGTTTTGACAGAGATGGGTGCAAGCTAATTCACCATTTGGTTCCAGGCCATTTCAAGGGAAAGCTTTTGGCTACCGCAAGTGAAGTCTCAGGGATCTACAAGCTTGAAGGTTGTCAAGCGGTTGTAGATGGGACTGCGTTGGCATCAGTGAAGGCAGGTAATCCTTTGATGTTGTGGCACCGGCGGCTTGGACACGTAAATGAGCGAGATTTACGTAAGCTTCCTGGTATGGATTTTGGAAAGAGCGTAATGGAGCCTTGTGTCGCCTGTATTAAGGGGAAGGCACATCGTTTACCCTTTCCAGTTGGTGAGGCTGCGAGGGCAGTCGAGAGACTGCAACTGGTTCATGCAGATATCTGTGGTCCAATGTCTGAATCCACGTACGGTGGATCTCGGTATATGCTAGTTATTTTAGATGATTTTACACGTAAATCTTTTGTATTTTTCCTTAAATCAAAAGATCAGGTGCTCGATTATTTTAAAGTTTTTCTAGCTAGTGTAGAGGTTGAAAGCGGGTTGAAGGTAAAATGCATACGCACAGACAATGGAACAGAATTTGTGAACAGGAAGTTTGATGGCTTTCTACAGCAAAAGGGTATAAAGCATCAGTTGACTGTTCCCTACACTCCGGAGCAGAACGGCGTAGCGGAGCGAGCAAACCGCACAATTGTGGAGATGGCTCGTGCTATGTTGGCGGAAAAGGGTCTGAGTGCGAGACTGTGGGGAGAGGCTTGTAATACGGCTGTTTATACCAAAAACAGGCTGCCTCACAGTGGCAATAATGGGAAGATTCCTGAGGAGTTGTGGACAGGGAAGGCTCAGTCATTCGATCATTTCAGAGTTTTTGGAACGACAGCATTTGTGCACGTGCCCAAGGAAACTCGGAAGAAATGGAGCCCTAAAGCGGTAGAACATATTTTTGTTGGTTACTGTGAACAAACCAAGGGATATCGTTTCATAGATCCCAGTAACCCTCGCGTCATTGTTAGAGCAAGGGATGTAGTTTTCTTGGAGGACTCTACAGCAGAAGTTTCAGCGGATCCTAGTCAGCTCGTAGGTAGCGGTGACAAAGGTGCTGAAGTAATCTGGGAACTAGGAAAGGTTGAAGGCCAATCAGGTTTGTCACCTGGTAGTGCAGAAGCTTCTCAAGGGCCGAGTTCCACAGATGGAGCTGAAGTATATGAAGACGCGGAGATGGAGGTGGGAGAAACGGGTGATAGCGAAGCAGAAAATGTCGTGGTGGAAAACATTGAAGTTGAAGAGACTAATAACAGAGGGGAGTCAAACGAAGGTGAATGTCGTTATCCTCTACGTAGTAGAATCCGAAAAGAAAATCTTCATGGACTTGCATGCTGTACAGAAGATCAGGAGCCTTTGACAGTTAAGGAAGCCTTAAGTCGGAAAGATAAGGATAACTGGAAGGAAGCCGTGAAAAAAGAAATGGATTCGATGTACGAGAACAAGGTCTGGAAGCTCGTCAAAAAGCCTCCCGAAGCTAAAGTTGTGGGAAACAAGTGGATCTTCAAGTACAAGTTTGATGCAGATGGTAATAAGACCTATAAAGCTCGACTTGTGGCGAAGGGTTTCACTCAGTCCTACGGGGTCGACTACTTCGAAACTTATTCACCGGTCGTGAGAAGATCAACAGTGAGATTGCTGCTATCGTTGGCTGTTGAAAAGGATTTGTTCATCAGTCACTTCGATGTGAACACCGCTTTTCTCAACGGTGATTTGCATGAAAGAGTTTATATGCGACAGCCGGAGGGTTGCATAGATGAAAACTCGAAGGAAAAAGTTTGCTTACTAGACAAAGCGATATACGGCCTCAAACAAGCTTCACGGTCTTGGAATGAAAAAGTAAATGAAGTGTTATTGTCTTTGAACTTCAAGCGCTGTGACTTTGATAGCTGTCTTTACAAAAATAATAATTTTTATATCGCTCTGTACGTTGACGATTTTTTATTATTTTACAAAGACAAACAGCAGAAGGAAGTTTTATTAAACAATCTATGTAAACATTTCAAGATAAAGGATTTAGGGGAAGCGAGACAAGTTTTGGGTATGCTTTTGTCGAAGACGGATACTGGAATATATTTGAATCAAGAGAGGCTTATTTCGAAGATCTTGGATGAACATGGTATGTCTGACTGCAAACCAGTGAAAACTCCGACGGAAATGAATTTCCATAGAGCCTTGGCGGAAGGGGAAGGAGGTAAGTTTTTATCCTGCCAAGACTCTCGTAGTTATCAGGCACTCATAGGGTCGCTGAACTATTTGGCCTGTAACACGCGCCCGGATATTGCGGCTGCGGTAATTTTTTTGGCACAGTATAACTCATGTTGTGAGGAACGTCATTTGAAAGCTGCTAAACATATCTTGAGATACCTTAAGGGTACAAAGGATCTATGTTTGATATTTCCCAAGTCATCGGTGCAGGACATCACGGGATTTGTAGATGCTGACTGGGGAGGGAACAGTGTGCGCGATATGATTGTGTCTGGTGTGAAGTGATGTGAGGATATTATCTGATGATGAATGTTGTTTGAGGGGAAGTGTGGAAACTTTTTAGTTAAACAATATTTAAAAAGTAATATTCAAACATGTGTTCTAAAATAATGACTTGTGAGTTGTGTCATTAATAATGTAATAAAAATTTCTCTGTACAAACAACAGGTTTTTACTTACATATCCTAGTCATCTAGTATATTTCATCAAAAGAATAGGAATGAAAATGGCCTCTATCTGTCAGATGTCACTTGAAAAATACGGTCCACAAGACTAATTCTTTTGAGACGTTTTTTCATTTGACTGGCCTGTTGGTCTAGTAGTTAGTGACCCTGACTGCTATGCCGGAGGTCGTGGGTTCGATTCCCACCCAGGGCAAATGTTTGTGTGATGAGCACGATCATTTGTTCTGTGTCTGGGTGTAATTTATCTATAATATGTGTGTATTTAGAAACATATAAGTATGTTTATCAGCTGTTTAGTACCCATAACACAAGCTCTCAAACTTAACTTGGGACTTAATGGCGTTGTGTGAAAAGTTGTGGAATATTTATTTATTTATTTTGAATAACTGCGACTCGGTAAAACAAAAAAACTAAAAATAATTGATTACGCGAATAAGGTTTCGTTGCAGACCGTACTTTTCAAGTGACATCTGACAGATGGACGCCATTTTCGTTCCTATTCTCATTTGAAACGCAGAGTACGACCAATACGCGCTGCTGGTACCAGAGATTTTTCGCCGTATGGGCTGACTTGGCATCACATGGCCGTCGAGAAATAAACGAAGCCGTTGCAGTACTATAAGCCAATCGAAGTATATAAAAAAAAACAAAAATATTTATTTCGACTTAAAAACATTGTGACATGCATAAATTGAGGCAGCCCCAGTAAGTTACAAAAGTACTTGTGTCGGGGCTGTCTCGCTCTTCCCTTAAGTAAAAGCTGAACAATGATGAGGCTAATTAAGAAGTAGAACAAACAAAGTTCACTTGGACTTAATACATCTCATCTTCTTCTCCCACATTATGCCAGCTATGATATGCTCAAGTTCCGTGTAACAGGAAGCGAGTCTATTGACATCAATCTGGCACAACTCCAGACTCTGGGCTGCTACAGAGAAAACTCAATAACGTTTTGCTCAACTCTGGGTTCGAACCCGGGCCCTCGTGCTCAACGCTAGCGCGTGCTACCACCTGACCAACTACTGCCAATTAGGCAGTCAAGTCATAAGTTTTGTAATGATACAAGCTCATAAATGGACCAGTCCAGCAGTGGACTGCGAAAGGCTGGAATGATTAATTTATTACAATTAATGGTTTGTAATTAAAATATTTAATTTACATACTTAATCCAAAATATGAAATATGTTACTATCACTTAATAAATAAATAATAATAAATAAATAAATATTCCACAACTTTCACACAACGCCATCTAGTCCCAAGCTAAGCAGAGCTTGTGTTATGGGTACTAATTAGCTGATAAACATACTTATATTTTTCTAATACATACATATTATAGATAAATAACACCCAGACACAGAACAAACGAACATTTGTCCTGGGTGGGAATCGCACCCACGACCTTCGGCATAGCAGTCAGGGCCACTAACACACCAACAGGCCAGTGTAAATAATGAAATGATATTAAGTAAAAAATAATAATGTTAAGTACCTACATTAGAAAATTAATTATGTAGATAAGTAGGTAAATAAAATTTATGTGACAACTGACACATAAGGTAGTTGATTTTTCTTCGTATTCTATGTCTCAGACGAACCACCTGTATACCTTAGTAAGAGTAAATTTCCATTAAGTGCTTGTGTGATTGTGAATCTTTCTGCAGATAGGTATAGATATACCTACTAATGGGAGGATTTGGAAAATAACTTCTTGAAACAATTTTGTAAACGTCGGAGTACCTACTTCCCTATCTTATAACAGAGTTTTGCAGAATATCCAAATGTAAACACGGCCACACATGAAGCTATGCATTTCAAGTATAAGCTGATCTCGTAGGGTACCTTTAGGATTTTGTACAATGCGAGCGTAAACTGGAAATGTATGACTTGACGTGTAGCCATGTGTACAGTCAGCCACATAAGTCGATAAACATATCCATATTTCCTAAACTCATGAACACCTTAGCTTACACAAATTGCAAAACAAGACTAGTGCCAGGATTTAATTAACGTCTTAAAGGTTCAAAATTCACTAAGCTAAGGTGTTCATGAGTTTAGGAAATATAGATATGTTCATCGACTTATGAGGCTGACTGTACGTAATGTACTTACGCATCTACGTATGCAGTTGTAGATATTGATACGAAGCAAAAACGATATTTCTAGAATTTGTCTAAAAAAATCTTCCTAGTTTGTACAATGTTCAACCTAAAATTTCTGATAAGATTTATTTATTTATTTATTTAATTTAATTTAAATAGAACGGCCGAAGCCAATTACACTATTTAACACAATTAAAATTTATTAAATCATTTACTTCACACTCATGTATTCTTCTCACAAAAATTCAAGCATTCTGACATTATCATCTTCCATTCATCCGCAAACATATCAAGACCTGTGCCTGAGTCCAGGAGATACCTATTTAAAAATATTTTTATTAATCGATCTATTCAATGCCTAATCCAACAACAGATGTTCAACATGACCTTTAGCGATTCGAATTTAATAATAGACCTATTATAAAGATTTTTTTGTATTGTAATCGGATAAATGCGTTGATTGGAACAATTTAATAAAAAAAACCACGAATTAGGTTTTTTACGTACAAATTACAGTGAACACGTAAATAGAGAATAAGAATTACTTATTTACCTGCATTTTTTTTCCAATGATTAATGCCAATCGAAAATCCAAAAAAAGTTCTAAGACCAGGATATTTATGCCACTTAAAAAATTACCTAACCTTTTCAGACGGAGTTTTATTATTGCGAATTTTAAGAATATCCTCCTAGTTTTGTTTACAATGATGCTTTTAGCACTTACTACCTACCTACTTGTTCCAAGGCAAGGCAGAAATCTTGATCTTCCATCGCATGTTATGGGAACAAAACGCAATTCATTTATCCATTAATGCTTGTGCGCGCTAGGGTGAAACTGGTCGTAGGATGCCCTCTTAAAGCTCAAATTAATTTTGTAAGTACAGACGCCAGCACATCAAGTTACCCCAATGTGTCAAATTTTCCCAATTGAATATGAACCTTATTCTGTTTCACATAGAGTTAAAAAACCATCAAAGAAATTTGCCACATTGGGATAACTTGATGTGCTGGCGTCTGTACAATTGTATGTCCCTAACACTTCTAAGTTTTAATTCGATTAATAGAACTGTCGTTGCAAGGGCTTTTCGGTGAAACGGACGCCTAATGCTATGGTATTTCGGGGGATGACTTCGGGGAGTTATCCATCGTGCATAATATGACATTCAAAAACAAGGAGTAAACCCAACAATTACTCTTATTGTATAAGTGCATCGCAATCACTCGTAGTTTTTAAAATCAGTCGAGACGTACAAAATAGGGAATTTAAAAATTCCCTACTTTTGGATGGGGTTGTAGTTGAAAGGCATTGGCAAGCATTGCTATTAACATTGTAGTACCTATCATGAAATAAGTTATTAACAAACAGGAATGTGGTTAGTGGGATAGGTAATGTGGCCTAGCCAGTTGGTACTACAGTAATAAAAAACTTTTTTACAAAAAAAACAACCGACTTCTTAAAAAAAAACTAACAGGTGAAAAATAACTCCAGTTTCGGAAGTCTGTGGCTTTGGTGGTTTTGTTTTGTTCATTATTGGCCACCGACTTCCGAAACTGGAGTTATTTTTCACCTGTTAGTTTTTTTTTAAGAAGTCGGTTGTTTTTTTTGTAAAAAAGTTTTTATTTTGTAATTTTTAGTTTCTTTGTATGTAAAGAAAGTCTTTCAAAACTTGAAAGAATCATTGAAATTGGATAACAATTGCTAAAGAAGTTCTATCTCTAAACATTAATCTGTACGTCTCTGCAGGCCCCTTTTAAAATAGAATGGCGTAATGTTATGTTGTGGAAATACAAAAGCTCAGCATAGACATCTGACTATAGCAAACGCGAGTAATTTGCTGTTATGCGTTGAAGAGTTCCGTTGCCTGTCTTCATCATCAGTTTTTCTTCACCAAATGATACTTTCTAAATGAAAATGCTTAATTTGTTACTAAAAATGTTAAAATCGGTGCATTTGTGCCTATATTTTTTCCCTCAATTCCTCGAAGGTCCCTCATCAGATATGAGTTTTGATACAAATGGGACCAATCTGCTACTATACCCTATCAAACAAAAAAAGAATTTTGAAAATCGGTCCATAAATGACGGAGTACTGAGGTAACAAACCCTAAAAAAAAAAAAAAAAAAAAAAAAATACATCCGAATTGAGAACCTCCTCCTTTTTTTGAAGTCGGTTAAAAATTAATGAACTCCACGCTTTTATTTTTGTTCATCAAGCCTGCTGCTGGTGTTAACTGTGTTAAACTAGTACCTACATACAATATACATACACATATAAACTCATGCCTTTTTCCCATGGGGGTAGGCAGAAACTACAGAGCGCCATTTGCTACGATTATCACATACTTACTGCTTTTGCTTCGTTTACCTTCATACATGTAGTCATATACACACACGACGGTTGCAAGTACTACGCACCTGACCTTTCTAAAGAACCTCAACAATAAGGTCTATGTAGGTATATCCTTCTAAAACTAGTAATGAATAAAACTAGTAATTAAAGAAAAACTGAACGATTCCAGCATTGGACATTGAGGTACACAACTAAACTTAATGGTAGGTAGCGAGGGGTCAATTTTCTTGAGAGGGAATCCGACAAAAAAACTTGGTATTCGTATCACGATTATTCACGATTTGACTATTTGTTGTATCACTTGAAGTCACTTGAAGTCATCGGACTACCTACCACCGTGTAAACCTTTGGTGTAAATGCCTTATAGGTAGGTACCTATTTGGCAATACTCGAGTCCGGCTACGATTCGTCGATAGTGGTGGATTTGCTCTTCCAAACCTTCAAAGGGAAGCTAAAGCAATCGAGTTGTATGGACACCTAGTAGGTAGTTATATCCATTGCCTAAACTAACTAAATACATATTTAAGTATCCATTTCTTATTCACGAAAGCGGTCGAATCGTGACCAGAACAAAATGTTAACATTATTGTGTGTGCCTGTATTCGGAGGCGGCAAACTGATAAAGATAATAAATGATTAGTAGTCAGAGTCTGTCAGAGCCGAGATTCTAACGGAACATTGTTCTTAATTGTCGTTTGAGTGACAGCTACAGACATTTATCAGCTGGCGCACAACGGAAAGAGAATAAAACAGTCTTTGATGTCTCGTGCCAAAAACAACCTTTTAAAATTTTATTTTTATAAAAGTGAAGCTGGTTTGACTAATTCTTTTCGAGTTTCCTCTACCCAAAGTGGACAGTGGTCCATCCGTAGCTGAATGCATTGGCATTGTAGAGGTCAAAACAATTTTATTTGTAATTAAACGATCTTTCGTTTGATTACTAATTGCTTGATTTATTAAGAATACTATAGATCCGCCAGCCTAGGTCACGGTGTGCAGGAACAATGATTAAACTATTAACATTAACTATCTAGCTATCCTTTAAAGCAATATTATAATGGAAAATACCTACACGACTCATTTCGCTAAGACACAAAGAGTTTCAAACGTATTTCGAAAGTTGCGTTTTTTCGTCGCCGTAATAACATTTTTATGTGCAACAATATACTAATTACGTTCCCAATCTTTGGTTCCATTACTCCGCCCTCTCGTTAAGCCGCTCTGGACTCCCAACACAATCATTAAATCGTGCAGTAAATTCCAAGTGTGCAATTAAGGGGCTGGCTACCTATTTTTAGCCCGACGAGTGATGTTGACTTTTTTCTTTTCAAACGAGGCGCGGGACGGGTTGCAGTGTCGTTCCCCTTAAACCTTAGGGCTCTGAAACCTACATAAGTACCGAGGTATTCGTGTACAACAGAGATGGGCTCTCCTGATTATATATTAACATGCCCGTATGCGTTTGCGATTGAGTATGAATTACCTACCTGTTTTGTGATTGGAGAGCTGTTTTGTTGTTTGTTTTTGAATTGTATAAAAATATTGGCGAGCTGGGTTGACGATTTTATCTGTTTGTTACGTAGCTCCGTCTTCATGTTTCGTAATTTATATGTAGTAATAAAAGGTTGTCATTCCAGTATCCAGCGCCTGCACTTGGTAAAAGAGCAACGACTGACAACAATGAAACAACAAAAGATGTTACTAGGAGCCCAAGAAATTTGGCGTCATGTTCCAGTAAAACTAAGTAAGAGAATAGGTGTTATTTTGTGAAATTACCAATTTTGATAAATCTTTAGCAAAAAAGTATTTTTTTTACGAAAAAACACTAAAAGGTGACAAATAACTTTAGTTTCGGAAGTCTGTGGGTTTGAAAGAACTTTCCAAATCGGTTTGTACGGTTTGTACCTATACTTAAATGACAGAGTTCTGAGGTAAATAAAACATACAACCGAATTGAAAGAAAGGTTATTAATTAGAAGATATCTACAGCGATCCGCTTATAGTATACTTTTTATTTTTTCAATAAAAGCAATTATTTTCTGGAAACCATCTTGTCTCTCGCAGTAGCTCTCAATTTTTTAATTTTCAGCGTTCATCAACAACGACAGGATCCCATTCAGCCAGCCGCAGGGACTCTGCCAGAAGGGGCGACTTTTTTGTCGAATGCTGCTCGTGGTTTACTCATGCGGTTACTAGAACGAGATCCGCGGGTCCGCATCAGAAACTTGAGACAACTGCAACAGTCTGCGTTTTACATGAAGTTTAATTTTGAGCATGTAAAGGGGAAGAAGGTAAGATAAAGTAGGGAATACATTTTCTAAGTGGGCAATAACATTACCTAAGAGCAAAATCCATCTGCCTATGCTATATTGCAAAATTGCAATGCAATTGATATCGGATAAAATTGGGATACGGATTGTTTTTTTTTATAATTTATTTCATGACCATGGATACGGATTAGTTTGTCGTGGTGTTGCTATATTCATGACAAAACATACCTACCTACTTGTTTTTTTTTTTGAGGTCCTTGTGTTCTAATTTTTAATCGTTTTTTTTTATCCCTGTACAGGTATCGCCCAGGTCTATTCTGGAGCGTCACTTTCCTAATGGCGCGATGGAATCTCCAGTAAATAATCTTCGGATTGTTAGTCAAAAACTGTTCTCTACATTTGATCAACCGTCTTTAATTTAATATCTACTCAATGCCAGAAAAGAAAATGAAAATTGAAGAGAAAAATAAAAAGAAAATGTAAATGTAGACCGACGCTACCAACTTTATCCGCAAAACCATTTGTTGCGCTGCTTATTGAAGAAAAGCTAAAAGTTGTGCAAAAAAGATATTTATACTTACTTAGTTTTACAAAATGTTAATTCTGGAAACTACCACCTAATTCACACGTATATTAGTTCGGACATCAATTTGCCACTGTTCATTAAAAATAACCCGAATAAGTTAATTTCTTCACTAGTAACCCTAAAATTGCAGTACAGCGCCAAGCGTAACTGTTCTTGTTATCTAAAGTGCATTAAGTAATGCACTTTGGTCATGTTAAATTTATTTACATAATTGTAGGTACGGTAGTACCTACAACTAAGTAAATAAATTTATCCTGAGATAGACAATAATATCCATTCTAATAGTATTAACCACTGTATAACAGAGTAGTAACATAAGTAATAAATGTGGCAGGAACATTATAAGTCACTAAAATAGTGATGTTGTTAACCAATACAGTTTACCATTATTATTTAATTCTGTTAAGCTAAATACGTAGTCCGCGAAATCCAAAATTTATTTGGTTTTAAGCATATTTTAGCACTATTTTATGACAGCGGTTACATACAATAAATATTTTTATTTACATGGAATAAATAGAAATAAAAAATTGGTTGCCTGTAAAGTCGGTATACGGGCGAAAGTTTTACGTGACAACGACTTTGAGTGGTAAAATAATTTATGTCTGTCTCTCTCGCTCTTAGGCGGGCTAACCATGCCCGAGTGGAAGGGACGCGTGCCTCTCACTCGCTCTCATTGTGAGCGCATAACGTGAGCGGAGCGTAACGCAGTTTCTTGAAGTGTCACCCGGCAAACCAATTTATAAGACGTTGTCACGTCAAAATTAATACTATTTCGTGAAAATATGATGATTACAGATAATATAATTTCACGAGCTACCATTATCGATATACGGTCGAGAGCGCCTACACACATTATTTTGTAGAAATTTAGTTTTGAAGTACATGTAAGTAAGTACAGACGCCAGCACGTCAAGTTACCCCAATGTGTCAAATTTCTTTGATCGTTTTTCAACTTTATATCAAACAGAATAAGGTTAATATTCAATTGGGAAAATTTTACACATTAGGGTAACTTGATGTGCTGGCGTCTGTACATACCTACCTAACTAAAATGTTAAATCAAATTTGGTAAACGTTACATTTAAATATAAGCTGCCTACTGTTAGTATTCAAATGAACGTATACATACATTCCATTAGATTCAATTAATTTAGATTGATGATAGTAAATATAGTGATTTGTTAGGTGAATTAATTTTAATTTTTATGGTGTCTTCATGCCAAGTTGTTAACCCCCACCTCAAAGCCGCTTTCGGATGCCGACTGCGGTTAAGTCTTCAGTAGATCTGATTTTTAAGCATGGTGTAATATTCATTCTATAAGAATCTCTACTCATTAGTGTACCTATGTTCATTTTATGTCGTCTTTTTTAATAAAGTCGTAATAAAGATTTAGAGAATATTATTTCTTTAATTTTTATTGGACCGATTAATATAAATTATGAATGTATCTACAAATTATAACATAACATCACGCCACCCACATTTCGCCACTTTTGTTTAAGTCTCTTGTAATTGGGGCCAATGTTATGTATTATTATTTTTATTCCTTGTTATTTCTCGGAACCCTTGGGTTCCGGACCTTTGGAAGGCGTACGAGTAGCCGAAGCCAACTCGCAGAGGCCCTTTGTCGTTTTTAAAGAATTGAGGCACCAATTATTATTATTATTATTTTAGACAACAAATCAGTTAGTAGGTAACAATGTTACTGAGCCTACGTTAGTACTTAATAACTAAAAGAGATCTGGTGCGATCGGCTAACGTCCACACAAGCAGGTCAGTCCGGGCGGCTATCGAGTGCAGAATGATGTTCGGACTGGCACGCAGCCTGCTAGGTAACGAAGCAGATTCCTTGCGCCACACTGCGAAACTATCAAAACGTGCATCGGCAAACATCGACAACCCAATACAGAAGCGTGGCAGTCGTAACAAACCCTGAACGCATTATTATATTGAATACACAGAGCATTGCCAGCCCTTTGGGTATAACTGAACCACAGGGCCCCCGAGTACCTACTATTGCCATCATTCGGGCACTGATCCAGATTCCGGGTTGCTACTGAGAATTTCCAGATGGCAAAACTCAATAACACTGCCCGACCAGGGGATTAAACACGGAACCGCAAGCTCAGCAGTAGCAGTAGCGCTTGCGACAAACCAACAAGGCAGCCAAATTATTTGTTATCATTTTTAGATCATTTTATTAATTATCATTTCATCGGTTCATCAATGCACTTCACAAGGATATTGATTGGAAGCCGTCAACTAGATTAAATCAAGCATGGATCCACCGTTGTGGGCACTGTGGGCATGCCCACAACCCTAATTGTCGTAAAAACATTTGTCTTGGGTGGGAATCGAACCCTCAACCTCCGGCATAGCGGTCAGGGCCATTAACCAATAGACCAACAGGCCAGTCAAAGTAGTACTCTATGCATGGATGACATATATACCGAGGTACCAATCGAGTTAAATTATTACCTCCAAATTAAAATACTACTACCTAATCTAGGATTGTATTCTAATTAATGTAGCGTAATGTAATGAAAAGGAGTGCTAAATATTTCAAATCGAAATAAATCGCGTTTATTTCTGAATATTCTAAAGTACAGTGATGGTCCTCGAACCCTACGTAAATTTGCTCCATTTTACATGTTATAAAAGATTTGTAGATGCATTCATGTACTGAACCAATAAGTGCCTTAATCTTGTGGCGCTAAAACATTTCGCCTGCATGAATGCAAATAATTGGTGGTAGGCAACGACCATTGGTGGTGGTAGGGAATACTTAATCCAACTCGCTCTTGACAAACTTTTGAGCGGCCGTGGGCTGTGACCACGACCTTTTTTTAAGGCTCAGCAGCTCAGCAAAATAAACCGGCAACGACAAAGAAAATGAGTTAGCAAAGCGAGCTTGAAAATATTTAGCTTTTACACCTCAGATAGGTTTGGTGTACCTTTACACTTTATGGACTTGACCCTCTGGGCGATGGCCCTGGTATGGTGCGGTGCGATAATTACTGGCGGTGTCTTCATGGGAAATTCCCGTCCTTATGCCTGTATATTGGTAATAAATTATAATGAGGCATTCTACGCCTATAACGGTTTATATATTTTTGCCTATAATTCTTCGTTCGCGTGAAGTTTTGATATCGCATATCATCGCCTGCTTGTGCTATACCCTTTACCGAGTTGCTAAACTTGAATTGTGATAGCTCGGCTAATATGCATGGTAATTTGATTTCCATAAAAAAGGTTATAGTGAGTTAACCGGGACAGACATATGCTGACAAGGACTTTTTTAAGAACTTTTAAAGAGGAATAATTTCGTAATACTTCATTTTTGCGTAATTTAAATCAAACGACGCAGCGAACGCAACGGAAACTTTTTTCCCGCTTGCAACATTTCTTATTGTTGCTCCGCTCCTATTGGTCATAGCGTGATGTTATATTGCCTATAGTCTTCCTCGATAAATGGACTGCCCGATGCAAGAATATTTTTTCAATTCGAGCTGGTAGTTCCTGAGAATAGCGATTAAGGTTCCAAGGGTAAGGTTCTAAGGTTGACTGGTAGAAAATGCCTATGGCATTAAGTCCACCTTTGTACATTAGTGTGCTTGAAGTATTAAATAAATAAATAAATAGCGCGTACAACCAAACAAACAAACAAGCAAATTCTTCTGCTTTCTAATACTAAGTACCTCTAGAAGTACCTATAGATTATTATTTTATTATCTTCGTAGTATGTGATAGTCCATTGAATTGTATGGCAAGCGATATTGTATCTTTAGATAAAATATTATAGCATTTTAGCCGTGTGCAGCGCCCCTTAGTGAACTCCACTGCGGGTGACGTAATCTACGACAAACTTATTATTTTCGGTTGGTACAGTAATCGGGTCTAGGGATCGAACCGCAAAACTAAGTTTGTTTTTTATTGTGTATAAAAAGTACCCAGTGTGGTGCCAAAGTTTCATTGTAATCGAACCGGTAGTTTTTGCGTGTGCCTGAACAAACAGACAGACAGGCAGACAAACATTTTTTAATCACGTTTTTGGGTTCGGTGTCGGTCTAGTAAGACCCCCTGCCATTTTGTTTTTTTCCTTTCTGGCTTCGCACGGTTTGTGCATTTAGCCAATGTCAAGTAGTGAAGTTATAGAGACCAAGGTAGGTAACTGGAATTTATCAAAATTGTTTAATATTTAACCTCGTCCTGCCCATTGTGATTTTAAAATCACAAAACATACTTCACGGTTCCTGCCCAGCTAAAATATTGTAAAGTTCAAAATTCCGCCCACTGTCCTTCAAAAAGCACATATTCAAATTTCGCACCTAGCATTTATATTTTCTACTCAGCCGTCGTTTTTGAAGTTTCCTGTGATTGGTTAGGTTATAACCAATCAGTGAACCTTAAATCTATTCGGGTAATAGACAGCAGATTAACGTCGGAAGCCATTTTAGTGTTAAAAATGGAGTCACGTCGGAGAAGAGGTATGTTTAATCTTTTACTATCATTTAGATCGGTGGATTTTCTTAATTAAGAATAAACAAGATTAAAGTTAAATAATCAATACTTTGAATTTAGTAACTATTTTTGATTTTCGTTAATAATTGCATTTTTAGTAAACATAAATAATATTATGTGATCTAAAAATCACATTGGGCAGAACATTTTGGTAAATTGTGTTTTTTGTTTGCAGAATTGGACGCTTAATCCTTCGGCAATTTGTTAGAAGGTTCTGATACTGGGGACTTCAAACGAGTTAAACTTGTTACCAGTAGTTATTCTTTCAAAAATGAGCCGTCGTACTTCTGAGGCAAAACATATGCCTATATTGGAAGAGAAACAGTCCAAGTGCAGGTCCTGCCATTACAGCAAACCCCACTTCAAATGTGATTCATGTCGTATAAACTAGTGCTTAACTAAGCAAAGAAATTGCTTTGCTGATTTGCATGCCTAACTATTTTTTTGAAAGGATTTTATTTTTTAAAGTTTTTAAAAATTAAGAGAAGGTTTCGTTTTATATTCATTTTTTGTTTCAATTGCTTAATTATTTTTAAGTCCAAAGAATCTGTAATAAAAGTAGATATATTTTTTACTAAATACAGAGAAGAAAGTTCAAGACTGATTAACAATACATAATAAATAATATAAAAAGTAACTTTTGTTTTATTTACCCAATTGTACCCAGTGTCTTTTATGAAGGACAAATAAAGTACAGCTGATTTTGGTAATACTGCCCAATGTTCTGTAAAAAGAACAAAATGTATGATTTTAAAAATAGCGTGAATCGGTTCATTATGATCTATTTACTGCCATAAAAAAATATAAAAAATAAATATCTTATACATGACCTTTTTTTTTGTTCTACTTATTCTGGGCAGGAAGCACTTGTAAGATTTTGTACTTTGTAGAGAACAGTGGGCAGAATTACCAAACAGGTTCTAATTTGCTTGGGCAGGACGAGGTTAAAACGTAAAACAGAATTGTTGACGCAAGGACTAAGAAAGATATTTTTGGTATACCATAGACATTAATCGACATGACGGCTCTCGATTTATTGATTTTTGGTAGGTATGGCAACATTTTTACTTATGTCAAAAATTAGAGTTCAATTTGACACTTTGACAGGGGCTCCTACAGTTTTTCCCTAGTGCGACGTAAAATTTTGCAAAATGAATTTCTTGTTGAGAAGGGCTGCACTCCAGTTTCTGAAGAATAATGCGCGTTCTTCTAGCCACGCGGCTACCGCTGGAGGCCATGGAGGTGAGTCCCATTTTAGAAAACAAAAAATTATGTAATCAGATAACCTAAAGAGGAATCTTATCTACCTGCCCATTTACTTCACGTGAAATGCCCTATTTTAAACAACTACGCTTAACCCGCAGTAATAGGTACCATCTTTTGTTAAAAGTACATTGCCATTTTTGTGTATTTTTCCTGTTGTGCCTGTTCATTTTGAGTTTTGACAATAAATGTCGCCTTAGTGTTGATTTCCTGTTGTTACAAGAGTTACTATTTTAATAAACGTTCTGTTCAAACATACTGAAATAATTGATACTGGAATTTTAGTTTCGCCTTGTTACAGAGGCCTACTAGATTAATCATTAACACCTTTTGATTTACATCTAAAGCATGTATGTTGGATCCATTTTTATTTAAGTACTAAAATGTTGTTAAGCTACACACATCAGGAAAAAAGAAAGAATGGAACATCATAAATTCTTCTGCAATAGATGTAAAACATGTCCTTAGAGCTGGCAGAATAAACACAATATAATTATGGCAATGCTGATCATTTTTTCAAATAAAAAGCAATTCCTTTGTTCAAATGAAGAGTCAATCAACCACTTGGTAACATTTCGAAAAAAAATATAGGCTTATAGACCATATACATATAACTCCTAGTAAGGTTGTTATGTATTTGGCTTTATGAAGTTTTCCACAATCATAATTCTTGAGATAAGATTAGATTTAAACTCATTGATTAATGACATCTAACAGTCAATTTAATTAATTAAACTTTTAACCACCTGGTGCCCAACTTATAAATCGTCAATACATTTTTCATGTAGCCTGAATTAGCCTATTTTTGGAAAGAATGTAAAGTAGATCAAAAAAAAATAATTTGGATAAACATTTTTATCCGACTTACGCGGTTAAAGAGTTAATTAAACCCTGAGAGGACACTGGTGCCCGCACTGTCATTGTCACTCTACTGTGTCTCTAATTCACACGATGGAAAGGAAATACTGTATAATTCATATTGTTTTTGTTAATTTATTTTGTTTAGTTTTATTTGTACTGTTAACTATCAGTAAGATGCATTGGTTAACTATAAAATCAAACTTTTTCATGTTTATAGGTGGCCACAAGCTGTGGAAAAAGATGACTTTCATCGTAGCATTCCCCGCAATTGCTCTTGGCATGACCAATGCCTATCTGGCCCACCAGGAACATGCCCATGAGGCACAACCGGAATTCATTCCTTATGATTTCTTGCGCATTCGCTCCAAGGTAATATTTTTGAAGTGATAACTTCTTATGGGTGGGTAAAATATTATGTTACTTGTTACGGCACCAGATTGTCCGGCTTTCCTTTCTCTCACGCGGACAGCTGAGGAAGGCCGGTTCCTCCTCTCTGACTCTAACCCACTTAATAATTACCTGAAAAAAATGGTTTATTAATTATTCATAATCACTTCTGTCTGGTGTTGCAATGCTCACAGTTTTTTAAGCGTCGCTACACAAAAATCGAAGAAGTAAAGAGACACAATTATTGACCTATAGTGGTGGGCCAAAGTGGTATGCAAAGTTTTCTTTCAAAAGCTTTCTTTGCTAACCTAATTGTCAACTACTGGACAGCACTAACACACCAAAGTTTGGTCTCAGCGCTCTGTGAAATAGGCATAATTGAATTGAATCATAACATCACTTTGCCTAGCCTGTTGGTCTAGTGGTGGCCCTGACTGCAATGCTGGAGGTTGTGGGTTTGATTTCCACCCAAGACAAATGTGTGTGATGAGCACAATCCATTGTTCTGGGTGTAATTCATCTATAACATGTATTTATTTAGAATTTATTTATAAAGTGAGTTAAAGATAAAATACATTGAGTAATTTTTTTTTCTCTGCTTTCAGCGTTTCCCGTGGGGTGATGGCCAGAAGTCCCTCTTCCACAACCCCCATGTCAACGCTCTCCCCAGCGGCTATGAGCACTAATTTATCTTTCACCATTAAATGTTAGTGCAATCTTGCAAAACACGCTTAGATTACAAATTAAATTGTATTGTGATAAGAAACTGAAATAAATTGTTTGAAAATGTACTTTCTCTGTCTATAAATCAATACATGAACATCTCGCCTGTTAAAGCTGTCAATGCTTTTTTTTTATCCAGCATTTTATTTGCAAGGTAAGAATTACATAACTAAAATCTAAAATACAATAAAACTAATTAAAATAAATTAAATATGTACACTTAAACTACCTACAAATTAAATAGTAAAGAAAAAAAAATTACAAAAACCTTCTAAAAAAAAAAACAACTTCAATTCTTTTTAATAGTGCTTTGGCTTCTCTAGAACAAAAGAAGTAATTTTGTTTACATCTGTTTGTTTATAAATGACTGGCCTGTTGGTCTAGTTATCTAGTAGTTAGTGACCCTGACTGCTATACAGGAGGTTGTGGGTTCGATTTCCACCCAGGACAAACGTTTGTGTGATGAGCACGATCATTTGTTCTGTGTCTGGGTGTAATTTATCTATAATATGTATGTATTCAGAAATATATAAGTATGTTTATCAGCTGTTTAGTACCCAAAACACAAGCTCTCAAGCTTAACTTGGGACTAATTGGCGTTGTGTGAAAAGTTGTGGAATATTTATTATTAATTTGAAAATTGTGATTGAGCGTAGATTTCAGATACAATTATCTTTCTGGTTTTAATGTGAATCCGTCATCTGCAAGTATAGCGATCAAACTGATTGACTTATAAAATGGGATGTTATTTGGCTCATTTGACTTGTCTTCGTAAGTATTTATTTATGTTTTATTTTCAATTACGAAAATATTTTAAATATGGGAAAGAACTTTTTTTTATTGATTAACACATAAATAACGTTTTTGAACGACTTGACGTCTGTCAGTGTCATTGTCTTACACAAAACCATTGATATTTACGGCAAAAATATGGACTAGAAATACTTACAGAATGAAGTCGGATAAAAAGGGCGTAAAGTACCTTCGGCACATAAAATGGTTGCCATTGCTGGGGTTGTATCAACCAAGGAACATAGGTGTTTGTTAGAGATGTCACGTTTTTTTTTTCACGTCATAAATGAATACTTTTCAGTCCGTCGTAATCTCTGACCAACTTAAAAAGGAGTGGTAGAGTAAAAATAAAACAAGAATTATATTTTAACTTTGTTTATTGTTGTGCCAATGATTTTGCGTTTGATTACCTAGTAAAGTAAGATTTCTAAATGATTATATTAGACTACTTATATCCTCAAGTTAAATAAAAAATCCTGCTTTGTACCTAATATTTAACTACAATATCTAGGTATGCTAAGAACATTAATTACTTATTTATACGTAAATTACTTGCTGCACTTGCAGTCAACAGACCAAAGGGTCCAGCAAGCCAACGACATAACATTTAGCTAAAAAAACTTCATACAAACATCAAACCTAGATTCACCGCCATAGGTAGGTATGTAGGTACATAAATGTATCAAAATAGGACGCTAGAGCAATCAAGGCGTTGACCAGATTGATTGCCTTGGTTGTAGAAGCATATCGAGCAGTAAGGGTAGGCACTTGTATTCAAATTACATACACAGATTCTTTTAGGGTTTAGCACGAAGGCCAGGAAACGTGTTGAGAAATCACTAACACAATCATGTGAATTCTTCTTCTTCTTAGCGTGTCGATGGCAAACAAAGACACTAAATTATATGTTAAGCCCAGAATTACTCGATTACTCGAAGACAGTTGGACTGATTAGGAAAATTCTCATGCATTGTAGATGTCGAACAAGGAGTAAAAGACCCTACTTTAGTCAAGTGCTTTGATTTGATAGTACGAACTGGTTTAGCAGGTGGACTAGTTTTTCCCTGTTATTTTTACTTTCAATTATATACGCAGATCTTTATCAGCAGAATCAGAAAACTAATATAGTGTGAGTTTCGTTTTTCAAGAATTCAGTAAATGTAGAACTTGGGAAAATTTGCAATAGCAAGTTGGCAACACGAATTACACGAATGCCAAAATCAATGAATGAATCTGAATCAAAGAGATTTAACTTTGATCTGAATGATGTTTTTATTGAATAGCAATGGCAACGCACGCAGAATATTTAAATGTTATGCACTCTGCAGTGATGTGTAGGTAAATGAATTGTCAAATTCGTGTTTCATACCTGTTTAAATTGGCGATATCGAATTAAAAATGAGTTAATTGAATAAAATTACTAATTATTTACTACAATATGTCGAGTGCTTCGGTAAAAGAATTTGGTAAGGCCTGGTGGTCGGAGGTGTACAATAGAATAATCGGTGCTGTAGTGTTTATTGACGATGCCAGTGCGGAGTGCCTGCACTGGGACGGAGGTCTGGATAATCTGCTGTCCGGAGGAGCGGTAGCTGTAAAGAGCTTGTCGCCATTTGAGGTAAGCGTATATATATATATAGTGGGACACTACTAAAACTCAAGTGTGTCTGTTCACCGCCAAAAGGAGCCACTTCAATCTGGCTTCTACTTGCCGGGGTGCATCTGTACCAGTTACCGACGGCCTCGAGCGTCTTGGCACGAAGTTAAGTGCGAATCTGAACTTTGGTGCCTGCCTACTTTGAGTCGTAAGCTCAAATTGCGGCAAAAAAGCTGGGCATCCTAAATAAGGTTATACGCTTGTTCCATCGTCGGCCTCAGCTCTGATCTCAGGACAAGAAGAGGTCAAGAGTAGGCCCATTATGTATATAAAAAAGTAAGCATTATCTACTACTACAAAGCCAATATTCTACTTTCAAAGTGACTTAAAATATACATAATTAAAAATATTTCCTCTATTTATATATTTTGACTGGCATTTTAATGTTTGTGTGATGATCCCGATCATTTGTTCTGTGTCTGGGTGTAAGTTATCTATAACATGTATGTATTTATTTATTTTATTCTATTTTTTTACATTTGCATAAAACATTGTACTTATACAAGATGTTAAATGTAATTGTGAAACATACATTTTTTGTTTCGTACAAAAAAGCGTGCAAATTTACATGGAACAATACAACTACCTACAATAATCATTATCGGATGTTATGCTCAAAAAACTCCTTATTTTGAATTCATTGGGTGTCTTATTATATACCCGGACACACATAAACATACAGCTTTTATTACATTTTGCAAGCCTTGGCGACGGCTTCGAGAATTATATAAAAAATAAATAAGTATGTTAATCGGCTGTTTAGTACCCATAACACAAGTTCTGCTTTACTAGGGACTAGAAAGCGTATTGTGAAATATGTGCAATTTAATTTTTTAACATTTTTTGTATCGTTGGTTAAATACTTCATTGTTACATTACAGGCTTGCAAAAAAGACCAGAAAAAGGCAGTGTTCATTACTCAAACAACAGAAACGCAGCTACAAACTATATCTCAGATAATTCGCCACAGTGACTTAACGCACTGCATTCTGATATCATGTGTGAGCCTGGATGTGGTGTACTTAGAAATGAATGATGGTAGAGATGTCTGCGATGTCATTGCTTCAGGACGAGGACCCGTTGAGGCAACCAAGCGACTTGAGATGATGTTAATCGGATGGATCGGGAAAAAGGTAATTAATAGTTTTGTTAAAAATAATGATAACAAAGTAACACTTCTTGTGATAGCTAAAAAAGCATGTGGTACATGAACTTTGTCGAACCCGGAACCCTCGAGCTTCGTGAGGGCTCTCTTGATGCTTGCTCACGTTGCTAGTTAGTAGAAATCTGCTGTAACTAGGTCAGTGCGAACCCTCGGGCTTAGTGAGGGTCGCAAGGACGCTGTGGTTCCCTACGGCGCTAGGTATGTGTAAAAAGGAAACATAGGGTACCAATCACCACCAATGTTTATTCTACCATGTTAATACTACCTTAATAACAAAAAGCCCAGGGGTTCGCATTAACCTAGTTACAGCAGAATTCTACCAGCTCGCAACATGAGCGAGCATCAATTGAAACCCTCACGAAGCTTGAGGGTTCCGGGTTCAACAGACTCAATAGTTACAGAGTTTCAACGAACCCCTTGAGACTTTGACTAGGTAGCTAAGTCAAATGAGGACGCATTACGAGGAGATTCCTCGTTTTAGATGACCAGTTTTAGTTACTTGGATCTTTGTCAGAACGAGGAGCTCCTCAAGTTCCGAGTAGAGCTCACGATTTCTGACAAATGCTTGCACCAATTGATCTGGTCCCCTCATATATGTTTGGTTCTTTCTTCAAAAGATCATTTCAGACACTAATCTGCATGGTTATTACTCGATCTGACCAAGATAATCTCTGGACTTTTAAGGAGACTGTGACCTCTGAGTTTCTTTCTGTGTTTCTTCTCAGAGTAGTCAGATGACACTGATCTCACCTTCTAGTTAAAAAATTCATTCACTTTTGCTTACGTTTTATCATCTCTCAATCATCTTATTGTGCTTAGATTACTGATTATAAAACATTACACATATGTAAATGTAACTATTCTTTATTTCAGCAAAGTGCTGTAGAAGTGGTACATATACCTATCTTCACCATCGCCCTAACCAATGTAGTGTTTGTCACGCCTCCGTATCACAACATATACCCACTATTCCACAACAAGTTAATACCCGACACACCAGCCATAGACCTTCACACCATGTCCTGTGAGGAGAGGGGTCAAATAAGGAGACTGGCTAGCGGAATCAACAATATGTTGGATTCCATGAATTTGAAGGAAGATATCTTCTATATTGGAACATATGGGTCGCTGTTAGCTGGTGTTTTAGAGAATTCTCCTGTTTCTTTGGCGAGGCGTAGGGTGAGTAAGCTCTTGTGAAATACTTTAGAACTGTTAAACTATGAATATTTTATTACAAATAATGTTTGGTTTTATATTTTAATGCTATCTCAGTTATACCTGTATTTCTAAAAGTAGAATAAAAGACTAGTATTCCTCATCCCTATATCTGTAGGCTATACTAACTTTTCGCCAGTTATGATTTAGTAGTACAAGGGGGTGAGTTAATCGCCACCAGCTGGGTACAAATCCAGAAAATAGGCCACTCCTAAAAAAACTTCAATGAAACTCGAGTAACACCTTTCCCTAACTGGGAATTGTAGGCCGGCTTGTGACGGTATAGTCTATTAGTAGTTTTTTTTATTGCTTTTAAGAAGGACCACAGACTAAAGAAAGAAAGAAAGAAAATATATTTGTTTGGCACATGACATGCCACAAGTGCACAAAACAAAGTAAAAAAAAATTGGTTGCCTGTAAAGTCGGTATACGGGCGAAAGTTTTACGTGACAACGACTTTGAGTGGTAAAATAATTTATGTCTGTCTCTCTCGCTCTTAGGCGGGCTAACCATGCCCGAGTGGAAGGGACGCGTGCCTCTCACTCGCTCTCATTGTTTGCGCATAACGTGAGCGGAGCGTAACGCAGTTTCTTGAAGTGTCACCCGGCAAACCAATTTATAAGACGTTGTCACGTCAAAAAAAATAATATAAACTAAGAACTAAACACGAAAAAGAGTGTGTATCTCACGGCTGCGCCAAATAATTACAATTAGGTACACATTATTATCAACAATTTAACATTCAAATTGATAATAACAAGTCTCCACAGATATTTTGCAACATTGAACTGAACTAAAGCCGAAAAGTTGACATATGAGTGTGATTTGGCTAAAAGCTTTCTTGCTGCTCTCGTCTTAGTACAAAATAAGTCAATCGGTATCATGTTCTTGAGATATTTCATTAAAGCAACAAGCACTTCTGATAAGATAAGCATTGCGCCTATAATTCGTGGAAGCTGAACAGACACTCCACACTTAGACTTTTTTAATATATACAATTCATAGTTTAAACAGTATGAAGTCTAACCCATTCATAAATGTTTAATTTTTATGTTTTGACAAATGGCTGGATTTCAAGTTAACCTTAAACATTCCAGAACTGCCTGCACCCTGCATCGCTTATCATCGTGGATCGCACTCTGGACTTATGCGGCGTGACCAGCTACTCAACTGAGTCAGTTCTTGACAAGATCATGTCAGCACTGCCCAGGTTTCCGGGACATACCAATGAAGTAGCTGTTGATATGTCTCCGCTCTGCGAGGCAAATGTGTAAGTCATTTTTGAGACAGAGAACATAAACACCCACTTTTATTCACAAGAGTTGAAAGTTGATGCTTTTTTAACATATTATTTTAAACTGCTCAGTCATATCAACCCTACCTATCTAAACTTTTACTATATTATAAAGAGTAGAGATATGATTTTATGTCTGTTTGTTTGTAAAAAAATATCTCGCCATTAGAAAGCTATGAGTAGTATCACCGATTAACATAGGCTATGTTTTATTTTAAATAAAAAGTTTTTGTGTGTTTATGTACAGACGCCAGCACATCAAGTTACCCCAATGTGTCAAATTTTCCCAATTAAATATGAACCTTATTTTGTTCGTCATAAAGTTCAAAAACGATAAAAAAAAATTGACACATTGGGGTAACTTGACGTGCTGGCGTCTGTACCTGCGTTAGAAGTTCTTTCGCATAATAATCTGGTTATCTGAAAAACTTTCTGAAAATGTTATCTTTCGGGTTATCTTAAGTTTGTAACTTAACCAGGACATATCAGAAGAGAACTTAAATACTTTCAAAAACCATCTGAAATGCCTATCATTCTCACAGGTATACAACGCCAAAGATGCGAATGTATCGTTTGAAAGTTTTATGGATGACTTTACACTATTATACAAATTATGCTTTCCCACTAAAATTATGACTATGCATACTAATAAAAAAACTAAATGGATATCCCGTGGAATAAAAATCTGTAGTCAAAAGCAAAGACAGTTACTTTGGGCATATAGATTCAATCCCAATACGAAAAATAGAATTGCTTTTAAAAAATACTCCACTCTTTATAGAAAAATAATTAAGTTAACTCAAAAAGCCCAAAATAACCACTATATTAAAATCTCAAAAAATAAATCTAAAGCAGCTTGGCAAGTCATCAAAAAATCCAAATTCAATTTGCCACAAGAACCGATAATATCCATTAAAAAAGAAAATTCAATACTGACAAATCCTATGAACATCGCAAATGAATTTAATAACTATTTTATAGAAGCCATCGAAAATAATATTCAAACCAAAGGTACGTCAACTAATCACGTTGTTGAAAGTGTCCATTCCCAATCACTATTTATGCCACCCGTTTCAGATTCCGATATTATAAAAATAATTAGTAGCCTGAAGAATACGAATACTGTAGGGTATGATGGCATTTCAACAAAGGTATTAAAACATGTAAGGGAACTTATTGCGCCTCTACTATCACATATAATTAATATTTGCATTTCTGATGGTATATTCCCAGCACGCCTAAAAAAAGTCATCATTAAACCACTTTATAAGAAAAATGATAAGACGGATGTTCAAAATTATAGACCCATTGCAAAAATTTCAGTATTCTCTAAAATATTTGAAAAGGTCATTTATAATTCCATATACTCGTATTTTGAAAAATTCAAATTGTTTTGCAATGAACAAAAAGGGTTTAGGAAAAATACAAATATTAATATGGCTCTTTTCGATCTGCTATCCAGTATAATGGCATCTGTAGACAGAGGTAATCATGTGTGCGCTATACTGACAGATATGACAAAAGCATTTGATTTTGTGGATCATAAGATCCTACTAGAGAAATTGAATATGTACGGTATTAGAGGTAACATCCTAAAACTTCTGGAATCATATTTGAGTGATAGAACTCAATGTACAGAAATCACGAGAATTTGTCCAATTAGCAAAATGGAAACCAAATTTATCTCAGAACCAAGACACATTAAATATGGTGTACCTCAAGGTAGTGTACTGGGACCACTACTTTTCTTGATATATATAAATGATCTACCAAAATCCATACATCACAAAATGGTTCTGTTTGCTGATGACAGCACGGCTGTCGTGGAATGCAATAATCCTAATAATTACGAAATTGACATTAATAATACTCTCAGTGACATAATAGATTGGCTTGACAAAAATAATCTCGTTATTAATCTAAATAAAACAAAAGTGATCCATTTCTACCAGAGACGTAGGAATCCAACAGTTAACATAACCTATAATAACCGTAAAGTTGATGAAGTTACTAATGCTAAATTCTTAGGTATTAATATTGATGGAAAACTAACCTGGAAACCTCATTTAGAGGAAATTGGCAATCGTCTGAGCAGATCCGCATATTTACTTTTCCAGTTAGCAAAGAGAGTGAATACTGAGACACTTTTGACAGCCTATCATGGACTGGTCGCTTCAATTTTGAGATATGGTGTTGTTTTTTGGGGGCAGTCGACTAATAAGGAAATAATCTTCAGGATGCAGAAAAGATGTATAAGATCAATGTGTAGTCTAAGAAAAACGGATAGTTGCATACCTCATTTCAAAAATTTTAAAATATTAACCTTACCATCACTGTACATACTTGAAACTGCATTATTTGTAAAAGCAAATCAACATCTTTTTACAAAATATTCGTCAGTAAAAAAAACTCCAATTCGTGCTCAGTATGAGAATTTGTTCTGTCCGATTAAGTGCAAAACAGCACTTTTAGAGAAGAGCTTTTTTGGTGCAGCGCCAAAAATTTACAATAAAGTACCTGATCAAATTAAGTGTTTGCCTTTAAACATATTTAAAAAGTCTCTTCGGGACATACTACTGGACAAATGTTACTACAGTGTGGATGAATATTTAAATGATATTTCTTTTGTTTGAATTATTGTGATTTAAGTATATTATTCTATGATTTTTAGATTAATTGACATTCTATATTTGTTACATTTTAAATTTTACTTTTATTGACATTTTTATTTCCTATCTTTTATCTTAATTGACATTTTATAATTGTAATTTCAATTGACATTTTGCATTCGTAATTTTTATTTGCCCTTTTGTATTTGGAATTTTATTTGGCTTTTGAATTTTAATTTGTATGTCAGTAACGACAAAACATAGCAAGAACTTTTACTACTGTTAAGATCCATCATAATGATACCTATGTTTAACAAATAAATAAATGATTATGATTATGATTATGATTATGTAGAAAAAACGACACCAAAAATAGAAAAAAAAACTAAACCTAATTTCAGGGTGTCGGTTTTTCGTGACGGTGTCCGCGCGCATCGTAAGAATTTACTATCATCATTTTTCCCTAACGCGCCAAACGAAGTATGCCTTCTAAAACTCCCCAAACGTGCCTGCCACGAAGATGGGGGGATGTTAAAGTCCAAGGGGAAAATACGTAATTCACGCGGACGAAGTCGCAAGCGAAGCGTGTTTATTTACTAATTCTTACTCACTACCCCCCTTCAATTTTTAGTGTAAACCACCCTGAAGATGTGCAGCTCAGTCCAGGCTGCCTGTACCACGCGAACGACGACGCATGCGTGCAAACATACGAGTATATGATCAACAAGTCGCACAAGGAAGTCATGTTCGACTTATACAACAAGTTGTCTAAGATCGACGTACAGAAATCGCCCAGTCCAAAGACACTGTTGAAAGTCACGCCGCAAAGTGTTGAGAAGATTGTAACAGCTTCTAAAGGTATGTTGTCATCAAGTCGCACAAGGAAGTGATGTTTGACCTCTACAATTAGCCGCCTAAGATCCACGTAATAAGTCGCCTTATCCTAGGGCATTGTTGAACTACCTGTATGAAGACAGAAAAAATATAACATCAGGCCTGTTACGCTCCTTTCAAACGGCAGTCCAGTTTTTTGCAGGATCCTGTTTTCTGCAGGATCCCGTTTGATGGCGAATGTATTGCAGGATCCTTGTATGAACGCTAGCATATAAACACACAACAGAAAACGGGATCCTGCAAAAAACTGGACTGCCGTGTGAAAGGGGCGTTACCTGTAATTTATGTGTATCATAGTACATCCACATAGCATATTCAGACTCCGGTCTGCTGCTGAGAAATGCCAGATAGAAAAACTCAATAAAATTATTGATTCCCCAAAAAAATGTCTCCAACAAGACCAATAAAGACTATTATTTACTTGATTGCTAAAAAAATATAATCATGTATTGTCACCAAGTATTATTAGTCTAAGAGTATCTACATTTCTTGTTTCATTATGTATGAATGGCTGACACTGCTGACGAGTTTGTTTATATAAAAGGAAAAGTGTTTAGAACATGTAATTTAATATTGAGCTTGTTTACTGTAAATTTTCGTTTATAAAATTTGATGAACCATCATCAAATTTAGTGGCTGATATATAAAAAGAATTGTGTGGTTAGTAGTGGTGTCAGAGTTATTGTGCCGCCCATGGCCCTCATGACTTAGCTTCATGCCATTGAGAAATAACTTTTGGGCATTTCGTTATTGTTTCTTAAAAAAAAAACCGTTTTCCCACACTAGAAATTTCTTCTGTGTCGTGGGTGCATTTGCAAACACTTAAACTGACATTCACAAACAACCAGATCCGATACAACTATCTGTTCTGTATATAAATATTTGTTCCGCGCGGGAATTGAATCTAAAACACCCGGTGCAGCAGCCAAACGCTCAACCGTTGCGCCAACCGTGCCGCTAACTAATTTATAATGATGCCAAAATCAATAATGTCCCTTTCTAATTACTTATAGGCAACTACGATGTAATCAGCAAACATCTGGGCGTACTGCAGCAAGCGTTGGCAGTGGTACAAACGTTGAAGTCACCGAAGCGCGCGCAGCAGGAACTGCTCATGAGTTTGGAGAAGCAGGTGCTGCAGAACCTCGCTGCCAGTCGGGACTCCACCAGTGTACTGCATCAGGTAAGGTTTTTGTTTTACCATGAAGGTAGTTTATTTATCAGTTTTAGTGTGCAATTTGAATGGATATTTTTTTTAAAGTAATATTGTGCAGTCTTTCTAGATAGTCAGGTTTATTGAAGAATAAGACAAAAATTTAAAAGCCTATGTACTTAAATATAAACATCAAACAATCTCTTTGACAAATGATAATTTCGACCACTGTGAGAACTTGTTGAGTACAGGGTTATATGTATAACAAAAACCAACAACCGCGCAGGACTTGATAGCTAACATAATCAACAACTTTTGTTCTAGTTCTCATAGCGCAAGCTCTGCTTAGTTTGGGGATATTTTGTTTGTTTTTTTTTTCTTTTTATAAGTATAGGTTTTCACAAACACTTTTACACGTTATTTTTTAACTAGTAGATTTTTTTTAGCTAGATGGTGTTGTGTTAAAGTTGTGGAATATTTACCTATTTATTTATTTCCCTCCTACAGATCACTCACCTAATCAAAACGCGTAAAGACAAAAACCTACCATTAGAAAGTCTTCTAGCCCTGCTTGTCCACGTATACTCTTTGGTAGGCACCGAAGTGTCCTTCTCCAAACAACACGAGGACAGTCTCACAGAAACATTGAGTGTCGCCATATTCGAAGACCATAAGAGTCTTTACCACAAGAGTTTGGAGACTGGACTTCTGGTCACCCCGGAGTACTGTGATACTGCGTCTAAGAGGGTGATGAGAGAATTGAAGGATGTAGCACAAATGAGGAGGGTTTTGCACAAGTGAGTACTATTCTATTATGAGGAAAAACATGTTGATAAACCTGCTGGCAGGCCTAGCTTTAAAACAAATGCTATTTCTATTATCGTAATCGATAAGGCAACTACAAAAAGAAAATGGCGTATATGGAATCAGCTGTTTGTCAACTGTCAAGTGTAAAACTAACGAGTAGAATTTGTAATATGGCTGAAAATGAAATACACTTGACATATTACAGACAGCTGATTCCTTAAACGCCATTTTCTTTATTTAATAGAAATAGAATTTGTAATATGGCTAGGCCTGCTTGTAAAAAGTTATGAAAATCCAATCCAAATTCTATCAGTTATTTTGAGGAGTTACTCCCTAAAAGCACGTACAGACGCCTGCACATCAACATACCCCAATATGTCAAATTTCTTTGATAGGTTTATTACATTAAAAATAACCTTTTAAATTTATGTCCAATGCAATTAAATGGAGTATAGTAATAGAAAACTTCCTTTTGAAGTCTGTTAAAAGTGACTGAGATTTTTATTTTATTTTATTTATTCAGGGATAATAAACAGCTACAATATGTTTTAAATAGAGTAGGTACAGATAAAACAGAATAAAAACAATATTGCAGCCCACTACATTATCCGCACATTATTGACGAAAAATTGAAATAAAATTTAAACTGACGACACTTACTCGTAATGGACAAACGTAGTGATCAATGTTCATGTTGACTGGCCTGTTGGTTTAGTTAGTGGCCCTAACTGCTACACCGGAGGTCATGGGTTCGATTCCCACCCAGGACAAATGTTTGTGTGATGAGCACAATCATTTGTTCTGTGTCTGGGTGTCACTTATCTATGATGGTATGTATTTAGAAATACATAAGTATGTTTATCAGTTGTTTAGTACTATAACACAAGCTCTGCTTAGCTTGGGACTATATGGCGTTGCTTTGAAGTTCTGAAATTATTTTTTAGGTTCTTTATGAGTGATATCTGTGCCCTTCTGCGCGTATACCTACTCTATAATTTTAACGACATACTTTACGAGCTTTGTTCTATATTTAACCGTATTTAATACTTTGTACGCCACGCCGGTCACCGGTGAGCCGCGAACAACTGAATTTCTATTGTTATGTGTCTGATAGCCAATGTGTAAAAGTGATGAATTTTCAAAAATCCGTTTTAGTCTCACCTTCGTTTTAAAAGAACTTGTTTGAAGGTCAAATGATTTGAGCAGTGCATTGTCTAACAATGAACAATATTTTTTGTTGGTTTTCAATAAGACATGTCACAATCTTGTGACGTGGCAATCGTTACTGTATTTCAAATGGTAACCTCGCCTATATTTTCAATTATTCACAAAAAATCAGATAAGAACTTATTATTTCTACATTACATTAATTTTAATTGTTTATTGTTTCCGTAGATACAACTCCGTATTGAAGCCCTGCGAGACGGGAGTGGGTCATGAGTACCGCGGAGTTCTCCAGCAATTCGTGGATGACCTAGTCGACACGGAGCGCCCTGAAATGACCGACCTCAAACACAGGAACGATGGCATCAAGGATCTATTTAGAAGCGGACTCAAGTAAGAAAAACAAATATTTAAATATAAATCACAGAATAGCGCCATCTAGCGGCGAGTAGTATATTTATTTTAGAAAGGGCCATCTAGCGGCGAATAGACGCAACAACAAGAAAATGTCTTAATGTTTTCATTTTATCTTTTTCAGCATTTTAACAAGCAAGAAAACCCGTGCTTCGAAACATCCGTTGGACAACTCCACCATAATCATCTTTGTGGTAGGCGGCATCACGGCTGAGGAATGCAAACGCTTGCATCGGAGCGTCATCACCAGCGGTATCGACAACACTGTTCTAATTGGATCCACGAAGTTAGTCACACCTGTCGAAGCTATGCGAGATGTATTGCCATTATAGCGACGCGAAATAGTGGCCAGGCCCTATTTTCATATCGATTACTGGCTGCATTGCTCCCACATGCTGGAACGCCGGCGCCTAGCCCTACAGCTTGGTGAACCGTAAGGCTTCCAATTAAATACCTTGGCCAAAACATTGTTAATGAAATATGGATTCTACTTTTAAATAAATAAATTATAAATACAATATTTATTCAGTAACATTATATTCGGTAGTATAATATTCTTAAATTATTTTGGTACTTGAATTGATATTCCCTACAAAGCATTCCATGTTGTTGAATATCAGCTGTAATAATTGAGTGATAAGTATTTTGCGAACATCTCATACTTTATGATAATGTTAAAAACGTATATTTCAGATAACATGATCCAATTTGTTAGTTTTGATCAAAGAGTTTTAAAATACTAGAGTGCATGTATTTTAAAACTTCTCAAGGAAATGTCATAGAAAAACTTTGATCCCATGTCTCAGTAACGACATCTTGAATAATATATGAATATTTGAGCGGCAGTGGAACATACTAAAAAAAACTCAAAGCCTTGTGTCCATTAGGACACAATTTTAGGATGAAAATTTTGTTTGTGATGTCCGGTCTATAGGTATTGAATGTCTTTGGTTTTCATAAATAATAAATAAATAAATAAATAAATATTCCACAACTTTCTCACACAGCGCCATTTAGTCCCAGGCTAAGCTAAGAGCTTGTGTTATGGGTACTAAACAACTGATAAACATACTTATATATTTCTAAATACATACATATTATAGATAAATTACACCCAGACACAGAACAAATGATCGTGCTCATCACACAAACATTTGTCCTGGGTGGGAATCGAACCCACGACCTCCGGCATAGCAGTCAGGGTTACTAACCACTAGACCAACAGGCCAGTCAAAAAAAAAAATAAAAAATGTATAACTAGTGTTAGCTTATAACATAAGCAATCTGGTACCATATACTCGATAAGTTAACTATCTAAACTTATTATAATAAAAACAAAATATTTTGATTGTTTGTCGTAGAGATTAAACTCAAAAACTACTTAACCGTTTTAAAGAAAAATCTTTCATTTTTGGTAAGTGTTATATCGGTGGTAAGCTATGTTATCGAGCAACTAAAGCTATATATTATTATATTTACAAAACTACGAGGGGTTAAATGGAGGAAATGTGATAGTTCAATGGGACAAGACAAAATGTTAGTAAGTGTGTTTGTATTTGCATAAAATATTGATGTTCATACAGGTCTTATATTTAGTTATCAGTTGTTGTTATTTATTATTTTATTGTTTTGGGGTATAAAATAATTATGTACTTATGTTATCTCAAGTTGCATTTATATAAAATATTGACGTACAGAGACCAGCACGTCAAGTTACCCCAATATGTCGAATTTCATCGATAGTTTTTCAACTTTATTGCAAATAGAATAAGGTTCATATTCAATTGGGAAAATTTGACAGTTTGGTGTAGGTGGATGTGCTGGCGTCTGTACAAACATGTCTAAATGTATTCTAGAAGGTGTAAAGTTTCATAACTTGTATTTAGGTGCTAAGAGTTTTCCGTTGTCGTTATTATTATTCTTTTGTTTTTGTTTATAAATAAAAATCTTTTATTAGATTGTAAATAATATGTAAGTGTAAATGTAACGCAATGCAATTACAATGCAAAATAAATACATTTTTTTCTTTAATGGTTTTGTTTTTTTGTAAATAATTATCTTCCCATAATCTTAAAGCAAAAGCAGTAGAAACTTATTATTGTTTCTGACTGACACTGGCTTTCCACCATCAGGGATTTTGATTTCGATAACATACAAATTTTGTCCCTAATTTGATGAAGTTTTTCGCCAAATATCAGGATTTGTCTGTCACTGGTTCAAAAGATATAAGGGTTAATAGGTGGCCGATCGGGAGACTCCCCAGCTTCGGCATACAATATCTTAAAAACATTTCATATTCATTATTTATTTATTAGTATAATATGACGTCAAATAAAAGTGTTACAAAGGCTTATAGCAAGTACAGTTATGGACCCTGAGGCACATCAACATTATGTAACAAGCAAGATAACAATTGAATTCAAATTAAACATAAAATTACCTAAATAACAGGTTCAAACATTACAATCCTGCTTATATTAACCCCCCAATTACAACGTAATTAAGTATCGTAAAACGGCCAAATAAACAATAGAAATGCAATTATTAAATTCTCGGACGGGAAAAATCACAGTCACAAGTGTTGTGAAGAAATTTACGATCCCCCCGTTGTGCGTGGGGTTTGAACCCCGGGACCCCTATTGAAAGAGTAACAAACATTTATCCATACTCACAAACTTTCACGAGTATAATATTAGAAGAATTTCATGAAAAATTCTGCTAACTATCTGAAACATCCCTTAACAAGATAACCCTGGAAGCAGATTTTTTAGCGATGACAACATTACAGATCGCCAAAATATAGAGCCGACGAAAACTTAGAAGGATTTTTTTGTTGGTTTTAGAAATCCTGTTTTCAGTTCATATCTTTGAAACGGGACGTCCTAGGTAAAAAATAATGAAATTTTGGTATCCCCCTAGTGAACCACACCCCCCGGGTAGAAAGGTACTCTATTTAGTGGGTGGCCTTTGATTGGCCTTGGCCTAGATTTTGACTTTACGGTTACTTTACCATTACACGAGGCCGTGTTTCTTTTGAAGCCCAGACATTGTTTTGGTTGGGTCATGCTGATCGGTGACCGTGGCAGTCATAAGTATTTCATGAAAAAGTCGGCCAAGTGTCTGAAACATCCCTTAACAGGATACCCCTGGAAGCAGGTTTTTCAGCGATGACAACATTACAGATCGCCAAAACATGGAGCCGACGAAAACTTAGAAGGCATTTTTTGTTGGTTTTAGAAATCCTGTTTTCAGTTCATATCTCTGAAACGGGACGTCCTAGGTAAAAAATAATGAAATTTTGGTATCCCCCTAGTGAAACACACCCCCCGGGTAGACAGGTACTCTATTTTGTGGGTGGCCTTTGATTGGCCTTGGCCTTGATTTTGACTTTACGGTTACTTTTTACACTGCATGAGGCTATGTTTCTTTTGAAGCCCAGACATTGTCTTGGTTGGGTCATGCAGATCGGTGTCCGTGGCAGTCTTATAAGTATTTCATGAAAAAGTCGGCCAGGTGTCTGAAACATCCCTTAACAGGATACCCCTGGAAGCAGGTTTTTCAGCGATGACAAAATTACAGATCGCCAAAACATGGAGCCGACGAAAACTTAGATGAAAGTTTTTGTTGGTTTTAGAAATCCTGTTTTCAGTTCATATCTCTGAAACGGGACGTCCTAGGTAAAAAATAGTGAAATTTTGGTATCCCCCTATTGAAATACACCCCCCGGGTAGAAAGGTACTCTATTTAGTGGGTGGCCTTTGATTGGCCTTGGCCTTGATTTTGACTTTACGGTTACTTTTACACTGCATGAGGCTATGTTTCTTTTGAAGCCCAGACATTGTCTTGGTTGGGTCATGCAGATCGGTGTCCGTGGCAGTCTTATAAGTATTTCATGAAAAAGTCGGCCAAGTGTCTGAAACATCCCTTAACAGGATACCCCTGGAAGCAGGTTTTTCAGCGATGACAAAATTACAGATCGCCAAAACATGGAGCCGACGAAAACTTAGATGAAAGTTTTTGTTGGTTTTAGAAATCCTGTTTTCAGTTCATATCTCTGAAACGGGACGTCCTAGGTAAAAAGTAATGAAATTTTGGTATCCCCCTAGTAAAATACACCCCCCGGGTGGAAAGGTACTCTATTTTGTGGGTGGCCTTTGATTGGCCTTGGCCTTGATTTTGACTAAATGGTTACTTTTACACCACACGAACCCAAGTTTCTTTGGCAGTCTAGACGTTGTCTTGGTAGAGTCATGTGTGAACCATGCTGATCGGTGTTTAAGCTAGTCCTATACGTATTTCATGAAAAACTCGGCCAACTCTCTGAAACATCCCATTAACAACCTTGGAAGCAGGTTTTTCAGCAATCACAGATCACCAAATTATAAAGCCGACGAAAGCTGTGTCCAATTTGAAAAGAGATTCTCATTGGTTTCAGAAGTCCTGTTTTCAGTTCATATCTCTGAAACGGGACGTCCTAGGTAAAAAATAGTGAAATTTTGGTATCCCCCTATTGAAATACACCCCCCGGGTAGAAAGGTACTCTATTTAGTGGGTGGCCTTTGATTGGCCTTGGCCTTGATTTTGACTTTACGGTTACTTTTACACTGCATGAGGCCATGTTTCTTTTGAAGCCCAGACATTGTCTTGGTTGGGTCATGCAGATCGGTGTCCGTGGCAGTCTTATAAGTATTTCATGAAAAAGTCGGCCAAGTGTCTGAAACATCCCTTAACAGGATACCCCTGGAAGCAGGTTTTTCAGCGATGACAAAATTACAGATCGCCAAAACATGGAGCCGACGAAAACTTAGATGAAAGTTTTTGTTGGTTTTAGAAATCCTGTTTTCAGTTCATATCTCTGAAACGGGACGTCCTAGGTAAAAAGTAATGAAATTTTGGTATCCCCCTAGTAAAATACACCCCCCGGGTGGAAAGGTACTCTATTTTGTGGGTGGCCTTTGATTGGCCTTGGCCTTGATTTTGACTTTACGGTTACTTTTTACACTGCATGAGGCTATGTTTCTTTTGAAGCCCAGACATTGTCTTGGTTGGGTCATGCAGATCGGTGTCCGTGGCAGTCTTATAAGTATTTCATGAAAAAGTCGGCCAAGTGTCTGAAACATCCCTTAACAGGATACCCCTGGAAGCAGGTTTTTCAGCGATGACAAAATTACAGATCGCCAAAACATGGAGCCGACGAAAACTTAGATGAAAGTTTTTGTTGGTTTTAGAAATCCTGTTTTCAGTTCATATCTCTGAAACGGGACGTCCTAGGTAAAAAGTAATGAAATTTTGGTATCCCCCTAGTAAAATACACCCCCCGGGTGGAAAGGTACTCTATTTTGTGGGTGGCCTTTGATTGGCCTTGGCCTTGATTTTGACTAAATGGTTACTTTTACACCACACGAACCCAAGTTTCTTTGGCAGTCTAGACGTTGTCTTGGTAGAGTCATGTGTGAACCATGCTGATCGGTGTTTAAGCTAGTCCTATACGTATTTCATGAAAAACTCGGCCAACTCTCTGAAACATCCCATTAACAACCTTGGAAGCAGGTTTTTCAGCAATCACAGATCACCAAAATATAAAGCCGACGAAAGCTGTGTCCAATTTGAAAAGAGATTCTCATTGGTTTCAGAAGTCCGGTTTTCAGTTCATATCTCTGAAACGGGACGTCCTAGGTAAAAAATAATGAAATTTTGGTATCCCCCTAGTGAAACACACCCCCCGGGTAGAAAGGTACTCTATTTTGTGGGTGGCCTTTGATTGGCCTTGGCCTTGATTTTGACTTTACGGTTACTTTTTACACTGAGGCTATGTTTCTTTTGAAGCCCAGACATTGTTTTGGTTGGGTCATGCTGATCGGTGACCGTGGCAGTCATAAGTATTTCATGAAAAAGTCGGCCAAGTGTCTGAAACATCCCTTAACAAGATAACCCTGGAAGCAGGTTTTTCAGCGATGACAACATTACAGATCGCCAAAACATGGAGCCGACGAAAACTTAGAAGGCATTTTTTGTTGGTTTTAGAAATCCTGTTTTCAGTTCATATCTCTGAAACGGGACGTCCTAGGTAAAAAATAATGAAATTTTGGTATCCCCCTAGTGAAACACACCCCCCGGGTAGAAAGGTACTCTATTTTGTGGGTGGCCTTTGATTGGCCTTGGCCTTGATTTTGACTTTACGGTTACTTTTTACACTGCATGAGGCTATGTTTCTTTTGAAGCCCAGACATTGTCTTGGTTGGGTCATGCAGATCGGTGTCCGTGGCAGTCTTATAAGTATTTCATGAAAAAGTCGGCCGGGTGTCTGAAACATCCCTTAACAGGATACCCCTGGAAGCAGGTTTTTCAGCGATGACAAAATTACAGATCGCCAAAACATGGAGCCGACGAAAACTTAGATGAAAGTTTTTGTTGGTTTTAAAAATCCTGTTTTCAGTTCATATCTCTGAAACGGGACGTCCTAGGTAAAAAATAGTGAAATTTTGGTATCCCCCTATTGAAATACACCCCCCGGGTAGAAAGGTACTCTATTTAGTGGGTGGCCTTTGATTGGCCTTGGCCTTGATTTTGACTTTACGGTTACTTTTACACTGCATGAGGCTATGTTTCTTTTGAAGCCCAGACATTGTCTTGGTTGGGTCATGCAGATCGGTGTCCGTGGCAGTCTTATAAGTATTTCATGAAAAAGTCGGCCAAGTGTCTGAAACATCCCTTAACAGGATACCCCTGGAAGCAGGTTTTTCAGCGATGACAAAATTACAGATCGCCAAAACATGGAGCCGACGAAAACTTAGATGAAAGTTTTTGTTGGTTTTAGAAATCCTGTTTTCAGTTCATATCTCTGAAACGGGACGTCCTAGGTAAAAAGTAATGAAATTTTGGTATCCCCCTAGTAAAATACACCCCCCGGGTGGAAAGGTACTCTATTTTGTGGGTGGCCTTTGATTGGCCTTGGCCTTGATTTTGACTAAATGGTTACTTTTACACCACACGAACCCAAGTTTCTTTGGCAGTCTAGACGTTGTCTTGGTAGAGTCATGTGTGAACCATGCTGATCGGTGTTTAAGCTAGTCCTATACGTATTTCATGAAAAACTCGGCCAACTCTCTGAAACATCCCATTAACAACCTTGGAAGCAGGTTTTTCAGCAATCACAGATCACCAAATTATAAAGCCGACGAAAGCTGTGTCCAATTTGAAAAGAGATTCTCATTGGTTTCAGAAGTCCTGTTTTCAGTTCATATCTCTGAAACGGGACGTCCTAGGTAAAAAATAGTGAAATTTTGGTATCCCCCTATTGAAATACACCCCCCGGGTAGAAAGGTACTCTATTTAGTGGGTGGCCTTTGATTGGCCTTGGCCTTGATTTTGACTTTACGGTTACTTTTACACTGCATGAGGCCATGTTTCTTTTGAAGCCCAGACATTGTCTTGGTTGGGTCATGCAGATCGGTGTCCGTGGCAGTCTTATAAGTATTTCATGAAAAAGTCGGCCAAGTGTCTGAAACATCCCTTAACAGGATACCCCTGGAAGCAGGTTTTTCAGCGATGACAAAATTACAGATCGCCAAAACATGGAGCCGACGAAAACTTAGATGAAAGTTTTTGTTGGTTTTAAAAATCCTGTTTTCAGTTCATATCTCTGAAACGGGACGTCCTAGGTAAAAAATAGTGAAATTTTGGTATCCCCCTATTGAAACACACCCCCCGGGTAGAAAGGTACTCTATTTAGTGGGTGGCCTTTGATTGGCCTTGGCCTTGATTTTGACTTTACGGTTACTTTTACACTGCATGAGGCCATGTTTCTTTTGAAGCCCAGACATTGTCTTGGTTGGGTCATGCAGATCGGTGTCCGTGGCAGTCTTATAAGTATTTCATGAAAAAGTCGGCCAAGTGTCTGAAACATCCCTTAACAGGATACCCCTGGAAGCAGGTTTTTCAGCGATGACAAAATTACAGATCGCCAAAACATGGAGCCGACGAAAACTTAGATGAAAGTTTTTGTTGGTTTTAGAAATCCTGTTTTCAGTTCATATCTCTGAAACGGGACGTCCTAGGTAAAAAGTAATGAAATTTTGGTATCCCCCTAGTAAAATACACCCCCCGGGTGGAAAGGTACTCTATTTTGTGGGTGGCCTTTGATTGGCCTTGGCCTTGATTTTGACTAAATGGTTACTTTTACACCACACGAACCCAAGTTTCTTTGGCAGTCTAGACGTTGTCTTGGTCGAGTCATGTGTGAACCATGCTGATCGGTGTTTAAGCTAGTCCTATACGTATTTCATGAAAAACTCGGCCAACTCTCTGAAACATCCCATTAACAACCTTGGAAGCAGGTTTTTCAGCAATCACAGATCACCAAAATATAAAGCCGACGAAAGCTGTGTCCAATTTGAAAAGAGATTCTCATTGGTTTCAGAAGTCCGGTTTTCAGTTCATATCTCTGAAACGGGACGTCCTAGGTAAAAAATAATGAAATTTTGGTATCCCCCTAGTGAAACACACCCCCCGGGTAGAAAGGTACTCTATTTTGTGGGTGGCCTTTGATTGGCCTTGGCCTTGATTTTGACTTTACGGTTACTTTTTACACTGCATGAGGCTATGTTTCTTTTGAAGCCCAGACATTGTTTTGGTTGGGTCATGCTGATCGGTGACCGTGGCAGTCATAAGTATTTCATGAAAAAGTCGGCCAAGTGTCTGAAACATCCCTTAACAAGATAACCCTGGAAGCAGGTTTTTCAGCGATGACAACATTACAGATCGCCAAAACATGGAGCCGACGAAAACTTAGAAGGCATTTTTTGTTGGTTTTAGAAATCCTGTTTTCAGTTCATATCTCTGAAACGGGACGTCCTAGGTAAAAAATAATGAAATTTTGGTATCCCCCTAGTGAAACACACCCCCCGGGTAGAAAGGTACTCTATTTTGTGGGTGGCCTTTGATTGGCCTTGGCCTTGATTTTGACTTTACGGTTACTTTTTACACTGCATGAGGCTATGTTTCTTTTGAAGCCCAGACATTGTCTTGGTTGGGTCATGCAGATCGGTGTCCGTGGCAGTCTTATAAGTATTTCATGAAAAAGTCGGCCGGGTGTCTGAAACATCCCTTAACAGGATACCCCTGGAAGCAGGTTTTTCAGCGATGACAAAATTACAGATCGCCAAAACATGGAGCCGACGAAAACTTAGATGAAAGTTTTTGTTGGTTTTAGAAATCCTGTTTTCAGTTCATATCTCTGAAACGGGACGTCCTAGGTAAAAAATAGTGAAATTTTGGTATCCCCCTATTGAGGTACACCCCCCGGGTAGAAAGGTACTCTATTTAGTGGGTGGCCTTTGATTGGCCTTGGCCTTGATTTTGACTTTACGGTTACTTTTACACTGCATGAGGCTATGTTTCTTTTGAAGCCCAGACATTGTCTTGGTTGGGTCATGCAGATCGGTGTCCGTGGCAGTCTTATAAGTATTTCATGAAAAAGTCGGCCAAGTGTCTGAAACATCCCTTAACAGGATACCCCTGGAAGCAGGTTTTTCAGCGATGACAAAATTACAGATCGCCAAAACATGGAGCCGACGAAAACTTAGATGAAAGTTTTTGTTGGTTTTAGAAATCCTGTTTTCAGTTCATATCTCTGAAACGGGACGTCCTAGGTAAAAAGTAATGAAATTTTGGTATCCCCCTAGTAAAATACACCCCCCGGGTGGAAAGGTACTCTATTTTGTGGGTGGCCTTTGATTGGCCTTGGCCTTGATTTTGACTAAATGGTTACTTTTACACCACACGAACCCAAGTTTCTTTGGCAGTCTAGACGTTGTCTTGGTAGAGTCATGTGTGAACCATGCTGATCGGTGTTTAAGCTAGTCCTATACGTATTTCATGAAAAACTCGGCCAACTCTCTGAAACATCCCATTAACAACCTTGGAAGCAGGTTTTTCAGCAATCACAGATCACCAAAATATAAAGCCGACGAAAGCTGTGTCCAATTTGAAAAGAGATTCTCATTGGTTTCAGAAGTCCTGTTTTCAGTTCATATCTCTGAAACGGGACGTCCTAGGTAAAAAATAGTGAAATTTTGGTATCCCCCTATTGAAATACACCCCCCGGGTAGAAAGGTACTCTATTTAGTGGGTGGCCTTTGATTGGCCTTGGCCTTGATTTTGACTTTACGGTTACTTTTACACTGCATGAGGCCATGTTTCTTTTGAAGCCCAGACATTGTCGTGGTTGGGTCATGCAGATCGGTGTCCGTGGCAGTCTTATAAGTATTTCATGAAAAAGTCGGCCAAGTGTCTGAAACATCCCTTAACAGGATACCCCTGGAAGCAGGTTTTTCAGCGATGACAAAATTACAGATCGCCAAAACATGGAGCCGACGAAAACTTAGATGAAAGTTTTTGTTGGTTTTAGAAATCCTGTTTTCAGTTCATATCTCTGAAACGGGACGTCCTAGGTAAAAAGTAATGAAATTTTGGTATCCCCCTAGTAAAATACACCCCCCGGGTGGAAAGGTACTCTATTTTGTGGGTGGCCTTTGATTGGCCTTGGCCTTGATTTTGACTAAATGGTTACTTTTACACCACACGAACCCAAGTTTCTTTGGCAGTCTAGACGTTGTCTTGGTCGAGTCATGTGTGAACCATACTGATCGGTGTTTAAGCTAGTCCTATACGTATTTCATGAAAAACTCGGCCAACTCTCTGAAACATCCCATTAACAACCTTGGAAGCAGGTTTTTCAGCAATCACAGATCACCAAAATATAAAGCCGACGAAAGCTGTGTCCAATTTGAAAAGAGATTCTCATTGGTTTCAGAAGTCCTGTTTTCAGTTCATATCTCTGAAACGGGACGTCCTAGGTAAAAAATAGTGAAATTTTGGTATCCCCCTATTGAAATACACCCCCCGGGTAGAAAGGTACTCTATTTAGTGGGTGGCCTTTGATTGGCCTTGGCCTTGATTTTGACTTTACGGTTACTTTTACACTGCATGAGGCTATGTTTCTTTTGTAGTCCAGACATTGTCTTGGTTGGGTCATGCAGATCGGTGTCCGTGGCAGTCTTATAAGTATTTCATGAAAAAGTCGGCCAAGTGTCTGAAACATCCCTTAACAGGATACCCCTGGAAGCAGGTTTTTCAGCGATGACAAAATTACAGATCGCCAAAACATGGAGCCGACGAAAACTTAGATGAAAGTTTTTGTTGGTTTTAAAAATCCTGTTTTCAGTTCATATCTCTGAAACGGGACGTCCTAGGTAAAAAATAGTGAAATTTTGGTATCCCCCTATTGAAACACACCCCCCGGGTAGAAAGGTACTCTATTTAGTGGGTGGCCTTTGATTGGCCTTGGCCTTGATTTTGACTTTACGGTTACTTTTACACTGCATGAGGCCATGTTTCTTTTGAAGCCCAGACATTGTCTTGGTTGGGTCATGCAGATCGGTGTCCGTGGCAGTCTTATAAGTATTTCATGAAAAAGTCGGCCAAGTGTCTGAAACATCCCTTAACAAGATAACCCTGGAAGCAGGTTTTTCAGCGATGACAACATTACAGATCGCCAAAACATGGAGCCGACGAAAACTTAGAAGGCATTTTTTGTTGGTTTTAGAAATCCTGTTTTCAGTTCATATCTCTGAAACGGGACGTCCTAGGTAAAAAATAATGAAATTTTGGTATCCCCCTAGTGAAACACACCCCCGGGTAGAAAGGTACTCTATTTTGTGGGTGGCCTTTGATTGGCCTTGGCCTTGATTTTGACTTTACGGTTACTTTTTACACTGCATGAGGCTATGTTTCTTTTGAAGCCCAGACATTGTCTTGGTTGGGTCATGCAGATCGGTGTCCGTGGCAGTCTTATAAGTATTTCATGAAAAAGTCGGCCGGGTGTCTGAAACATCCCTTAACAGGATACCCCTGGAAGCAGGTTTTTCAGCGATGACAAAATTACAGATCGCCAAAACATGGAGCCGACGAAAACTTAGATGAAAGTTTTTGTTGGTTTTAGAAATCCTGTTTTCAGTTCATATCTCTGAAACGGGACGTCCTAGGTAAAAAATAGTGAAATTTTGGTATCCCCCTATTGAAATACACCCCCCGGGTAGAAAGGTACTCTATTTAGTGGGTGGCCTTTGATTGGCCTTGGCCTTGATTTTGACTTTACGGTTACTTTTACACTGCATGAGGCTATGTTTCTTTTGAAGCCCAGACATTGTCTTGGTTGGGTCATGCAGATCGGTGTCCGTGGCAGTCTTATAAGTATTTCATGAAAAAGTCGGCCGGGTGTCTGAAACATCCCTTAACAGGATACCCCTGGAAGCAGGTTTTTCAGCGATGACAAAATTACAGATCGCCAAAACATGGAGCCGACGAAAACTTAGATGAAAGTTTTTGTTGGTTTTAGAAATCCTGTTTTCAGTTCATATCTCTGAAACGGGACGTCCTAGGTAAAAAATAGTGAAATTTTGGTATCCCCCTATTGAAATACACCCCCCGGGTAGAAAGGTACTCTATTTAGTGGGTGGCCTTTGATTGGCCTTGGCCTTGATTTTGACTTTACGGTTACTTTTACACTGCATGAGGCTATGTTTCTTTTGAAGCCCAGACATTGTCTTGGTTGGGTCATGCAGATCGGTGTCCGTGGCAGTCTTATAAGTATTTCATGAAAAAGTCGGCCAAGTGTCTGAAACATCCCTTAACAGGATACCCCTGGAAGCAGGTTTTTCAGCGATGACAAAATTACAGATCGCCAAAACATGGAGCCGACGAAAACTTAGATGAAAGTTTTTGTTGGTTTTAGAAATCCTGTTTTCAGTTCATATCTCTGAAACGGGACGTCCTAGGTAAAAAGTAATGAAATTTTGGTATCCCCCTAGTAAAATACACCCCCCGGGTGGAAAGGTACTCTATTTTGTGGGTGGCCTTTGATTGGCCTTGGCCTTGATTTTGACTAAATGGTTACTTTTACACCACACGAACCCAAGTTTCTTTGGCAGTCTAGACGTTGTCTTGGTAGAGTCATGTGTGAACCATGCTGATCGGTGTTTAAGCTAGTCCTATACGTATTTCATGAAAAACTCGGCCAACTCTCTGAAACATCCCATTAACAACCTTGGAAGCAGGTTTTTCAGCAATCACAGATCACCAAAATATAAAGCCGACGAAAGCTGTGTCCAATTTGAAAAGAGATTCTCATTGGTTTCAGAAGTCCTGTTTTCAGTTCATATCTCTGAAACGGGACGTCCTAGGTAAAAAATAGTGAAATTTTGGTATCCCCCTATTGAAATACACCCCCCGGGTAGAAAGGTACTCTATTTAGTGGGTGGCCTTTGATTGGCCTTGGCCTTGATTTTGACTTTACGGTTACTTTTACACTGCATGAGGCCATGTTTCTTTTGAAGCCCAGACATTGTCTTGGTTGGGTCATGCAGATCGGTGTCCGTGGCAGTCTTATAAGTATTTCATGAAAAAGTCGGCCAAGTGTCTGAAACATCCCTTAACAGGATACCCCTGGAAGCAGGTTTTTCAGCGATGACAAAATTACAGATCGCCAAAACATGGAGCCGACGAAAACTTAGATGAAAGTTTTTGTTGGTTTTAAAAATCCTGTTTTCAGTTCATATCTCTGAAACGGGACGTCCTAGGTAAAAAATAGTGAAATTTTGGTATCCCCCTATTGAAACACACCCCCCGGGTAGAAAGGTACTCTATTTAGTGGGTGGCCTTTGATTGGCCTTGGCCTTGATTTTGACTTTACGGTTACTTTTACACTGCATGAGGCCATGTTTCTTTTGAAGCCCAGACATTGTCTTGGTTGGGTCATGCAGATCGGTGTCCGTGGCAGTCTTATAAGTATTTCATGAAAAAGTCGGCCAAGTGTCTGAAACATCCCTTAACAGGATACCCCTGGAAGCAGGTTTTTCAGCGATGACAAAATTACAGATCGCCAAAACATGGAGCCGACGAAAACTTAGATGAAAGTTTTTGTTGGTTTTAGAAATCCTGTTTTCAGTTCATATCTCTGAAACGGGACGTCCTAGGTAAAAAGTAATGAAATTTTGGTATCCCCCTAGTAAAATACACCCCCCGGGTGGAAAGGTACTCTATTTTGTGGGTGGCCTTTGATTGGCCTTGGCCTTGATTTTGACTAAATGGTTACTTTTACACCACACGAACCCAAGTTTCTTTGGCAGTCTAGACGTTGTCTTGGTCGAGTCATGTGTGAACCATGCTGATCGGTGTTTAAGCTAGTCCTATACGTATTTCATGAAAAACTCGGCCAACTCTCTGAAACATCCCATTAACAACCTTGGAAGCAGGTTTTTCAGCAATCACAGATCACCAAAATATAAAGCCGACGAAAGCTGTGTCCAATTTGAAAAGAGATTCTCATTGGTTTCAGAAGTCCGGTTTTCAGTTCATATCTCTGAAACGGGACGTCCTAGGTAAAAAATAATGAAATTTTGGTATCCCCCTAGTGAAACACACCCCCCGGGTAGAAAGGTACTCTATTTTGTGGGTGGCCTTTGATTGGCCTTGGCCTTGATTTTGACTTTACGGTTACTTTTTACACTGCATGAGGCTATGTTTCTTTTGAAGCCCAGACATTGTCTTGGTTGGGTCATGCAGATCGGTGTCCGTGGCAGTCTTATAAGTATTTCATGAAAAAGTCGGCCAGGTGTCTGAAACATCCCTTAACAGGATACCCCTGGAAGCAGGTTTTTCAGCGATGACAAAATTACAGATCGCCAAAACATGGAGCCGACGAAAACTTAGATGAAAGTTTTTGTTGGTTTTAGAAATCCTGTTTTCAGTTCATATCTCTGAAACGGGACGTCCTAGGTAAAAAATAGTGAAATTTTGGTATCCCCCTATTGAAATACACCCCCCGGGTAGAAAGGTACTCTATTTAGTGGGTGGCCTTTGATTGGCCTTGGCCTTGATTTTGACTTTACGGTTACTTTTACACTGCATGAGGCTATGTTTCTTTTGAAGCCCAGACATTGTCTTGGTTGGGTCATGCAGATCGGTGTCCGTGGCAGTCTTATAAGTATTTCATGAAAAAGTCGGCCAAGTGTCTGAAACATCCCTTAACAGGATACCCCTGGAAGCAGGTTTTTCAGCGATGACAAAATTACAGATCGCCAAAACATGGAGCCGACGAAAACTTAGATGAAAGTTTTTGTTGGTTTTAGAAATCCTGTTTTCAGTTCATATCTCTGAAACGGGACGTCCTAGGTAAAAAGTAATGAAATTTTGGTATCCCCCTAGTAAAATACACCCCCCGGGTGGAAAGGTACTCTATTTTGTGGGTGGCCTTTGATTGGCCTTGGCCTTGATTTTGACTAAATGGTTACTTTTACACCACACGAACCCAAGTTTCTTTGGCAGTCTAGACGTTGTCTTGGTAGAGTCATGTGTGAACCATGCTGATCGGTGTTTAAGCTAGTCCTATACGTATTTCATGAAAAACTCGGCCAACTCTCTGAAACATCCCATTAACAACCTTGGAAGCAGGTTTTTCAGCAATCACAGATCACCAAAATATAAAGCCGACGAAAGCTGTGTCCAATTTGAAAAGAGATTCTCATTGGTTTCAGAAGTCCGGTTTTCAGTTCATATCTCTGAAACGGGACGTCCTAGGTAAAAAATAATGAAATTTTGGTATCCCCCTAGTGAAACACACCCCCCGGGTAGAAAGGTACTCTATTTTGTGGGTGGCCTTTGATTGGCCTTGGCCTTGATTTTGACTTTACGGTTACTTTTTACACTGAGGCTATGTTTCTTTTGAAGCCCAGACATTGTTTTGGTTGGGTCATGCTGATCGGTGACCGTGGCAGTCATAAGTATTTCATGAAAAAGTCGGCCAAGTGTCTGAAACATCCCTTAACAAGATAACCCTGGAAGCAGGTTTTTCAGCGATGACAACATTACAGATCGCCAAAACATGGAGCCGACGAAAACTTAGAAGGCATTTTTTGTTGGTTTTAGAAATCCTGTTTTCAGTTCATATCTCTGAAACGGGACGTCCTAGGTAAAAAATAATGAAATTTTGGTATCCCCCTAGTGAAACACACCCCCCGGGTAGAAAGGTACTCTATTTTGTGGGTGGCCTTTGATTGGCCTTGGCCTTGATTTTGACTTTACGGTTACTTTTTACACTGCATGAGGCTATGTTTCTTTTGAAGCCCAGACATTGTCTTGGTTGGGTCATGCAGATCGGTGTCCGTGGCAGTCTTATAAGTATTTCATGAAAAAGTCGGCCGGGTGTCTGAAACATCCCTTAACAGGATACCCCTGGAAGCAGGTTTTTCAGCGATGACAAAATTACAGATCGCCAAAACATGGAGCCGACGAAAACTTAGATGAAAGTTTTTGTTGGTTTTAGAAATCCTGTTTTCAGTTCATATCTCTGAAACGGGACGTCCTAGGTAAAAAATAGTGAAATTTTGGTATCCCCCTATTGAAATACACCCCCCGGGTAGAAAGGTACTCTATTTAGTGGGTGGCCTTTGATTGGCCTTGGCCTTGATTTTGACTTTACGGTTACTTTTACACTGCATGAGGCTATGTTTCTTTTGAAGCCCAGACATTGTCTTGGTTGGGTCATGCAGATCGGTGTCCGTGGCAGTCTTATAAGTATTTCATGAAAAAGTCGGCCAAGTGTCTGAAACATCCCTTAACAGGATACCCCTGGAAGCAGGTTTTTCAGCGATGACAAAATTACAGATCGCCAAAACATGGAGCCGACGAAAACTTAGATGAAAGTTTTTGTTGGTTTTAGAAATCCTGTTTTCAGTTCATATCTCTGAAACGGGACGTCCTAGGTAAAAAGTAATGAAATTTTGGTATCCCCCTAGTAAAATACACCCCCCGGGTGGAAAGGTACTCTATTTTGTGGGTGGCCTTTGATTGGCCTTGGCCTTGATTTTGACTAAATGGTTACTTTTACACCACACGAACCCAAGTTTCTTTGGCAGTCTAGACGTTGTCTTGGTAGAGTCATGTGTGAACCATGCTGATCGGTGTTTAAGCTAGTCCTATACGTATTTCATGAAAAACTCGGCCAACTCTCTGAAACATCCCATTAACAACCTTGGAAGCAGGTTTTTCAGCAATCACAGATCACCAAAATATAAAGCCGACGAAAGCTGTGTCCAATTTGAAAAGAGATTCTCATTGGTTTCAGAAGTCCTGTTTTCAGTTCATATCTCTGAAACGGGACGTCCTAGGTAAAAAATAGTGAAATTTTGGTATCCCCCTATTGAAATACACCCCCCGGGTAGAAAGGTACTCTATTTAGTGGGTGGCCTTTGATTGGCCTTGGCCTTGATTTTGACTTTACGGTTACTTTTACACTGCATGAGGCCATGTTTCTTTTGAAGCCCAGACATTGTCGTGGTTGGGTCATGCAGATCGGTGTCCGTGGCAGTCTTATAAGTATTTCATGAAAAAGTCGGCCAAGTGTCTGAAACATCCCTTAACAGGATACCCCTGGAAGCAGGTTTTTCAGCGATGACAAAATTACAGATCGCCAAAACATGGAGCCGACGAAAACTTAGATGAAAGTTTTTGTTGGTTTTAGAAATCCTGTTTTCAGTTCATATCTCTGAAACGGGACGTCCTAGGTAAAAAGTAATGAAATTTTGGTATCCCCCTAGTAAAATACACCCCCCGGGTGGAAAGGTACTCTATTTTGTGGGTGGCCTTTGATTGGCCTTGGCCTTGATTTTGACTAAATGGTTACTTTTACACCACACGAACCCAAGTTTCTTTGGCAGTCTAGACGTTGTCTTGGTCGAGTCATGTGTGAACCATACTGATCGGTGTTTAAGCTAGTCCTATACGTATTTCATGAAAAACTCGGCCAACTCTCTGAAACATCCCATTAACAACCTTGGAAGCAGGTTTTTCAGCAATCACAGATCACCAAAATATAAAGCCGACGAAAGCTGTGTCCAATTTGAAAAGAGATTCTCATTGGTTTCAGAAGTCCTGTTTTCAGTTCATATCTCTGAAACGGGACGTCCTAGGTAAAAAATAGTGAAATTTTGGTATCCCCCTATTGAAATACACCCCCCGGGTAGAAAGGTACTCTATTTAGTGGGTGGCCTTTGATTGGCCTTGGCCTTGATTTTGACTTTACGGTTACTTTTACACTGCATGAGGCTATGTTTCTTTTGTAGCCCAGACATTGTCTTGGTTGGGTCATGCAGATCGGTGTCCGTGGCAGTCTTATAAGTATTTCATGAAAAAGTCGGCCAAGTGTCTGAAACATCCCTTAACAGGATACCCCTGGAAGCAGGTTTTTCAGCGATGACAAAATTACAGATCGCCAAAACATGGAGCCGACGAAAACTTAGATGAAAGTTTTTGTTGGTTTTAAAAATCCTGTTTTCAGTTCATATCTCTGAAACGGGACGTCCTAGGTAAAAAATAGTGAAATTTTGGTATCCCCCTATTGAAACACACCCCCCGGGTAGAAAGGTACTCTATTTAGTGGGTGGCCTTTGATTGGCCTTGGCCTTGATTTTGACTTTACGGTTACTTTTACACTGCATGAGGCCATGTTTCTTTTGAAGCCCAGACATTGTCTTGGTTGGGTCATGCAGATCGGTGTCCGTGGCAGTCTTATAAGTATTTCATGAAAAAGTCGGCCAAGTGTCTGAAACATCCCTTAACAAGATAACCCTGGAAGCAGGTTTTTCAGCGATGACAACATTACAGATCGCCAAAACATGGAGCCGACGAAAACTTAGAAGGCATTTTTTGTTGGTTTTAGAAATCCTGTTTTCAGTTCATATCTCTGAAACGGGACGTCCTAGGTAAAAAATAATGAAATTTTGGTATCCCCCTAGTGAAACACACCCCCGGGTAGAAAGGTACTCTATTTTGTGGGTGGCCTTTGATTGGCCTTGGCCTTGATTTTGACTTTACGGTTACTTTTTACACTGCATGAGGCTATGTTTCTTTTGAAGCCCAGACATTGTCTTGGTTGGGTCATGCAGATCGGTGTCCGTGGCAGTCTTATAAGTATTTCATGAAAAAGTCGGCCGGGTGTCTGAAACATCCCTTAACAGGATACCCCTGGAAGCAGGTTTTTCAGCGATGACAAAATTACAGATCGCCAAAACATGGAGCCGACGAAAACTTAGATGAAAGTTTTTGTTGGTTTTAAAAATCCTGTTTTCAGTTCATATCTCTGAAACGGGACGTCCTAGGTAAAAAATAGTGAAATTTTGGTATCCCCCTATTGAAATACACCCCCCGGGTAGAAAGGTACTCTATTTAGTGGGTGGCCTTTGATTGGCCTTGGCCTTGATTTTGACTTTACGGTTACTTTTACACTGCATGAGGCTATGTTTCTTTTGAAGCCCAGACATTGTCTTGGTTGGGTCATGCAGATCGGTGTCCGTGGCAGTCTTATAAGTATTTCATGAAAAAGTCGGCCAAGTGTCTGAAACATCCCTTAACAGGATACCCCTGGAAGCAGGTTTTTCAGCGATGACAAAATTACAGATCGCCAAAACATGGAGCCGACGAAAACTTAGATGAAAGTTTTTGTTGGTTTTAGAAATCCTGTTTTCAGTTCATATCTCTGAAACGGGACGTCCTAGGTAAAAAGTAATGAAATTTTGGTATCCTCCTAGTAAAATACACCCCCCGGGTGGAAAGGTACTCTATTTTGTGGGTGGCCTTTGATTGGCCTTGGCCTTGATTTTGACTAAATGGTTACTTTTACACCACACGAACCCAAGTTTCTTTGGCAGTCTAGACGTTGTCTTGGTAGAGTCATGTGTGAACCATGCTGATCGGTGTTTAAGCTAGTCCTATACGTATTTCATGAAAAACTCGGCCAACTCTCTGAAACATCCCATTAACAACCTTGGAAGCAGGTTTTTCAGCAATCACAGATCACCAAAATATAAAGCCGACGAAAGCTGTGTCCAATTTGAAAAGAGATTCTCATTGGTTTCAGAAGTCCTGTTTTCAGTTCATATCTCTGAAACGGGACGTCCTAGGTAAAAAATAGTGAAATTTTGGTATCCCCCTATTGAAATACACCCCCCGGGTAGAAAGGTACTCTATTTAGTGGGTGGCCTTTGATTGGCCTTGGCCTTGATTTTGACTTTACGGTTACTTTTACACTGCATGAGGCCATGTTTCTTTTGAAGCCCAGACATTGTCGTGGTTGGGTCATGCAGATCGGTGTCCGTGGCAGTCTTATAAGTATTTCATGAAAAAGTCGGCCAAGTGTCTGAAACATCCCTTAACAGGATACCCCTGGAAGCAGGTTTTTCAGCGATGACAAAATTACAGATCGCCAAAACATGGAGCCGACGAAAACTTAGATGAAAGTTTTTGTTGGTTTTAGAAATCCTGTTTTCAGTTCATATCTCTGAAACGGGACGTCCTAGGTAAAAAGTAATGAAATTTTGGTATCCCCCTAGTAAAATACACCCCCCGGGTGGAAAGGTACTCTATTTTGTGGGTGGCCTTTGATTGGCCTTGGCCTTGATTTTGACTAAATGGTTACTTTTACACCACACGAACCCAAGTTTCTTTGGCAGTCTAGACGTTGTCTTGGTCGAGTCATGTGTGAACCATACTGATCGGTGTTTAAGCTAGTCCTATACGTATTTCATGAAAAACTCGGCCAACTCTCTGAAACATCCCATTAACAACCTTGGAAGCAGGTTTTTCAGCAATCACAGATCACCAAAATATAAAGCCGACGAAAGCTGTGTCCAATTTGAAAAGAGATTCTCATTGGTTTCAGAAGTCCTGTTTTCAGTTCATATCTCTAAAACGGGACGTCCTAGGTAAAAAATAGTGAAATTTTGGTATCCCCCTATTGAAATACACCCCCCGGGTAGAAAGGTACTCTATTTAGTGGGTGGCCTTTGATTGGCCTTGGCCTTGATTTTGACTTTACGGTTACTTTTACACTGCATGAGGCCATGTTTCTTTTGAAGCCCAGACATTGTCTTGGTTGGGTCATGCAGATCGGTGTCCGTGGCAGTCTTATAAGTATTTCATGAAAAAGTCGGCCAAGTGTCTGAAACATCCCTTAACAGGATACCCCTGGAAGCAGGTTTTTCAGCGATGACAAAATTACAGATCGCCAAAACATGGAGCCGACGAAAACTTAGATGAAAGTTTTTGTTGGTTTTAAAAATCCTGTTTTCAGTTCATATCTCTGAAACGGGACGTCCTAGGTAAAAAATAGTGAAATTTTGGTATCCCCCTATTGAAACACACCCCCCGGGTAGAAAGGTACTCTATTTAGTGGGTGGCCTTTGATTGGCCTTGGCCTTGATTTTGACTTTACGGTTACTTTTACACTGCATGAGGCCATGTTTCTTTTGTAGCCCAGACATTGTCTTGGTTGGGTCATGCAGATCGGTGTCCGTGGCAGTCTTATAAGTATTTCATGAAAAAGTCGGCCAAGTGTCTGAAACATCCCTTAACAGGATACCCCTGGAAGCAGGTTTTTCAGCGATGACAAAATTACAGATCGCCAAAACATGGAGCCGACGAAAACTTAGATGAAAGTTTTTGTTGGTTTTAAAAATCCTGTTTTCAGTTCATATCTCTGAAACGGGACGTCCTAGGTAAAAAATAGTGAAATTTTGGTATCCCCCTATTGAAATACACCCCCCGGGTAGAAAGGTACTCTATTTAGTGGGTGGCCTTTGATTGGCCTTGGCCTTGATTTTGACTTTACGGTTACTTTTACACTGCATGAGGCTATGTTTCTTTTGAAGCCCAGACATTGTCTTGGTTGGGTCATGCAGATCGGTGTCCGTGGCAGTCTTATAAGTATTTCATGAAAAAGTCGGCCAAGTGTCTGAAACATCCCTTAACAGGATACCCCTGGAAGCAGATTTTTCAGCGATGACAAAATTACAGATCGCCAAAACATGGAGCCGACGAAAACTTAGATGAAAGTTTTTGTTGGTTTTAGAAATCCTGTTTTCAGTTCATATCTCTGAAACGGGACGTCCTAGGTAAAAAGTAATGAAATTTTGGTATCCCCCTAGTAAAATACACCCCCCGGGTGGAAAGGTACTCTATTTTGTGGGTGGCCTTTGATTGGCCTTGGCCTTGATTTTGACTAAATGGTTACTTTTACACCACACGAACCCAAGTTTCTTTGGCAGTCTAGACGTTGTCTTGGTAGAGTCATGTGTGAACCATGCTGATCGGTGTTTAAGCTAGTCCTATACGTATTTCATGAAAAACTCGGCCAACTCTCTGAAACATCCCATTAACAACCTTGGAAGCAGGTTTTTCAGCAATCACAGATCACCAAAATATAAAGCCGACGAAAGCTGTGTCCAATTTGAAAAGAGATTCTCATTGGTTTCAGAAGTCCTGTTTTCAGTTCATATCTCTGAAACGGGACGTCCTAGGTAAAAAATAGTGAAATTTTGGTATCCCCCTATTGAAATACACCCCCCGGGTAGAAAGGTACTCTATTTAGTGGGTGGCCTTTGATTGGCCTTGGCCTTGATTTTGACTTTACGGTTACTTTTACACTACATGAGGCTATGTTTCTTTGAAGCCCAGACGTTGTCTTGGTTGGGTCATGTATAAGTACCTATTTCATGAAAAAGTCGGCCAAGTGTCTGAAACATCCCTTAACAAGATAACCCTGGAAGCAGATTTTTTAGCGATGACAAGATTACAGTTCGCCAAAACATGGAGCCGACGAAAACCGAGAAGGAATTTTTGTTGGTTTTAGAAATCCTGTTTTTAGTTCATATCTCTGAAACGGGACGTCCTAGGTAAAAAATAGTGAAATTTTGGTATCCCCCTATTGAAACACACCCCCCGAGTAGAAAGGTACTCTATTTAGTGGGTGGCCTTTGATTGGCCTTGGCCTTGATTTTGACTTTACGGTTACTTTTACGCTACATGAGGCTATGTTTCTTTTGAAGCCCAGACATTGTCTTGGTTGGGTCATGCTGATCGGTGTCCGTGGCAGTCTTATAAGTACCTATTTCATGAAAAAGTCGGCCAAGTGTCTGAAACATCCCTTAACAAGATAACCCTGGAAGCAGGTTTTTCAGCGATGACAACATTTCAGATCGCCAAAACATGGAGCGACGAAAACTTAGAAGGAATTTTTTGTTGGTTTTAGATATCCTGTTTTCAGTTCATATCTCTGAAACGGGACGTCCTAGGTAAAAAATAATGAAAATTTGGTATCCCCCTAGTAAATCACACCCCCCGGGTGGAAAGATACTCTATTTTGCGGGTGGCCTTTGATTGGCCTTGGCCTTGATTTTGACTAAATGGTTAGTTTTACTCTACACGAGGCTATGTTTATTTTGAAGTCCAGACATTACTTAGTTGGGTCATGTGTGAACCATACTGATCGGTGTCTGAGGTACTCTTATGACGAAAGAACCACACAGAGCGTAGGTCCTGTTTTAGTTAGTATTTAATGTCTTTGTGCATTTCAATGCACACATTTATCAGTTTTCGTAAGCTCCTCACGCTAAGCATTAGCGTTAGCCCCACTGATATAGATACACCTAGATAACGTCCGCTAGGACACAAGTAGGAATCGGATGAAAATCTCGTCTATAAACTCTTATATCTTTTGAACCAGTCACCAACACATTCTGATATTCGGCGTTAAATTAGCGAAAAAAAATTTGTTGTCAAAATTCTATGATCTCTGATTGTGGGCAAGCCATTGTAAGTCGCACTTATTGTTCATGTATTCTTCAAGGAAAGGTAAATAATAAAACAACACTCTCTTAACATTTCAAAGTTTATTTAGCGAACACTAGTTTGTGACCATTGTGTAATAAATAAAAGTAGGTAATCAGTATTTCAGATTGAATTCCAAATATTTTCCAATATAGTTAACTAGAAACTGGAAGTTGTGAATGACTGTGATTCACATTTTCTGAAACTTGTCTAGTGTCTTTGACGGACAAAGAGATTTAAAATACAATAAGAGAGGAGATGCAGGGAAATGACAAAGAAAAACTTTGATCCCATGCCTCAGTAACGCCATCTAGAATAATATACCAATATTGGAGCGGTAGCGGATTGTACTAACTAAACTAAACAAAACTCATAGACTTGTGTCCATAGTGGATAGTATCGGATTAAAATTTTGTTCGTAATGTCTCCTGCCTATAGTGTATTAAATGTCTTTGTTGGCGGAGAAGATTTGTACATAGTTATTACGTAGCTATATAATCTCATGTTGTTTATCTCACAGGAATATCTAATATCTTTCAAACTTCAGGAACACTGTTGCAATTTCTTTACAAGATATTTTAATGGCAGTAATAAATGCAGTTGGACAAGTTATATACATAGCAAACAAAATAAATAATAAGAAAGAAAATCCTAAAGTTTGTGCTAAAGTCGTCCTAGAGTGAGGCAGATTTAAAAATATGGCTTAGAAGAAAGTAGTTACCTACCTACAGCATTGAAAAAAGAATTGAGAGTTAAAAGTATTAATGTATCAACTAAAATTAGATAAACAAGGTGTTTAACTAATTTTATTGAGTCATTCATCATAATCATCATTTTATTGATATTCCTCTATTTATTTTACTATTAAATAAAAATGCCATTCGGATAAATAATTTAAGTAAAATTAAATTAATTGTTTATTTGTAAATTATAATTATTTGTTTTTTCAACCTTGTTTATACACCAAAATCATAAATTTACAATATCATGGAACCAAATTAAGAAGGTGGTCTTGTGGATAGGCGTCTCAACCACTAAGTTTGTTATGATTTAATATCCGTTTAGTTTCATCCAGTCCAGTTAAGTATCAAGTCCATTATATTCCAAATGTATTGTTCAAGATAAGCCAATTAAAATAAATTTTGATTGTAGGTACGATTAATATAATAGAATTAGATAAATGCATTTATTCATTAATGTTGCCATCTGTAATGAGGTCATAAACAATAGTATACTTATGTAAGTTTGTTTCACTTAGGGAGACGGCCATATTTTATATCCTATCTATACCTACTATCGTTTATTTACTATCACATTTTTCTTGTAATAAGTTTCTTAAAGCCTACTTTTTATTGTTTCGCCGAAATTACGTCAATAATTCGAGACTAAGATATGGGTTCCTCATACGATATTAAAATCAAGCGTTAGAATGAGACTATGGACTGACATTGTCAGATTAAGGTCAGGTTTCAAGACTTATTCAATAAACCAATGATACTTTCTTCACACTTACAATGCAAAAGCTAATAAAAAAGGAGAATTTGTTTATTATTAGAATTCTAAATATCACATCCTGCAAAGTGTTGCTACCGAAAAGATTCTGTCCCCCATAAGACAGGCTGGTTTAACCAGAAAAAGCCCTCGAAACATGACTACATTTTTCACAAATTCATTTGTTGTGTAGGTCATTACATACATTCTACCAGATTCATAACAAAGTCTCATTCACGACATAATCATAGTAATACTTATTGTTTAGTTAGGCACAGAGATATCAGTCCATGCCAGCCACATCGCCGCCCTTTCTGAAGTCTGCATTGGCATAGATTGCGGTTTTATTTCTATACAGCGCGCAGATTATTGAGCCTCTGCTTCTGTACCGCACCATTCCGTGTCCTTTCGCTTGAAGACCTTTCACTATGTCCTGTAAAAATAGAAAAATTGAGTGAAAAAAATTACAGTTACTTAGGTATCTAATTAATCTAAGGAAGTACCAGAATCTACTGTTATGAAAATCGGTAGAGAAGCTTCAGAGAGCTGGACACAAATGCTACACCTTATGAATAGGTCTTATACTCATAAATCAGCACAAAACCTTAACGATGCCATAGGTTTCTGGCTTCTCAGGTTCCGTATCTTTATATACTTATATGTATTCTTTTGTAGACGAATATCTCTATTGATTATTTTGCTGGGCACTCAAATGTACCTATAACCTTACGTAACTACCAAACCTACTCCAAATTCGGACCACGCGGTCTATTCTGTAAAATTCTGAAAGTGACTCAGTGACTCAATCCCTAACATTACCTCATTAATATTATTATTATTAGTAATATGGGTTGACAGCTCGTTTCAGTTTTACATCACCTACATTTTCACTGGGTGATGCTGAATAAGCTTTGCAGATACGCACCTTCGAACACTTCAATTTAATTATTCTTGGGGGTTTAAATTATTGGTTTCAACTTTTTACAATAAGTTAATCACTATTCAAAGCATCATAGTCAATTTCGTTTGCAATTAATATTCTGATTCAGAAAGGATATAAATGGAAAATCGTGGGATGTTCTGGAAAACAAAGAATTCCTACTCCTAAACTTATTCCGTAAAGTAAATTATGTTTGTTTCTTACATCTGTCACACCAAATTCATATTCGACGTTCATCGGGGTGATCTGGTGATGAATCCGAGCTTCGTCCACGGCTTCCTTTATTGATTGATTAAACCACAGCTTGCGTATTGTCACCTGGAAACGAATGTTCAAATTTTTAATACGTATTTTAGGAGTATAATTGAAAGGTACAGAGACCAGCACATTCAGCTACTCCAGTGTGTAAAATTTGTTTGATAGTAGTCCAACTTTATTACAAACAGAATAAGGTTAATGTTCAATCGGACTAATTTGACAGTTTAGGGAGCTTGATGTGCTGACGTCTGTATTTAGGGCTTCAGTAAAGAGGGGTTATTAAGTTATACACAAAAACTTCTTAAAGATGAGGCTTAAACAGATCATTCCACAGTTTTCGCCTACGTTTCATGTTTTCTTGAATTATTATGAGGTACAGCTAGACCATCCGAAACTCTGACAACAACCAGTCTAACCAAGGGAAATCGTGTTAACCATATGGATAATACGATATCCGTTGGTACCCCTTGGTTCCTGGTGACTAGGAGGTCCAATAGGCAGTCGGTCGATGTAAAATGGTATTCAGACTCATCCAGTTAGACTGAAATCCAGACCCAACGTGGTTGGGAAAAGGCTTGGCTTGATCATACTTATATGATGCTGAAACTTATGAGTGTTACGCGAGAAAACTCTTCATAAACCTGTTTCAACTTTTGAACTTACCAAAGCCACGGAAGTAGTTATCTTCGTTCCTCCTGAAGCCCCAATCACGAGTTTAGCGTTGCCATTTCTATCCACAATGATGCTGGGACTCATAGAAGACATGGGACGCTTGTGTGGCGCGATGAAGTTCGCTGGAGACGGCTTCAGGCCGAAGAAGTTGGTAATGCCAGGAGAAGAGAAGTCATCCATCACGTTGTTCATTACGATGCCCGTTTTGAGGGTTGAAAAACCGGCGCCGAAGCTGTATGAAGACAGAAGGGTTTTAATCATAAACGAAGTTAAAATACAATTGAATGACTAGAGACCTGGTAGAGTGAGACTATTCGGTATTATAAATGATAAATATTTATTTCTGTCAATAGGTTCATACAAGCACTTTGACACGTCCTTTTACAGCTAGGTGAGGTAGGTGTTTCACTATCTAACGAATACTATCGAGAAGAAAACCTGAAGGAAACTTAGAGGTCACACTTTCAAAGTCCAGACATTGTCTTGGTCAGATTATGCAAGTAGGTATATTGTGCTTTTGTGTTTCTTCCAGTGTTCTTCGGCTAAAATCCATTTAATTTGCTCAACTGGGGATCGTCATTCATCTCAATTCCTGCAAAGTATGACAAGTGGACTTGGTTGATCGGGTTGATCAAGATTTAAGCAAAGTAGGCAAAGTAATTTTAAAGGAGCCTCCTTTTTTATCGATTTCTCGTCGGCGACTTCGCGTGACCAAAGGCTCTTTGGTCACGCGAAGTGTTGATCTGCCGGCTTCATATTTATTTGGCCAAAGATTTAACAGGATTTACGAGGAGGAATTTTTGGATGAGCGCGATGTGTGAAAAATACTTTGACTCCTAAGTTTTCTTGAGTTTTCTAACTACGTAAGTATTCCTCCCGTTTTTATTTTGAATTTGTGAATAAATGGGTTTTGACTTAATTTTAGTACCTGTTAAAAAATAATTATAGATTGTAAATTACGCCCCTTGTAAATAACCAACACGTTCTGAATAAAAGCAGTTTACTGTAGGCAGGTAATAATTGGATTTCTATCTAAACTTTTACTGCAACACTTACTAGAAATTGACGGAACTGGTAACCGAAACGGCGTCGCCATTGGCTGCGATGATGGATATGTGTGCTGTCCCAGCATCGGGCTGGTTGTAGGTCTCGGCCCCGTAGGTGGCGGTGTCATTGCTGGTGCTGGTATCATTAATGCGGAGTCGCACCTCCGTGCCGTACTCAGGAGTCGTCACGTTGCGGATAAGCTGGAGAAATCAGGGTCATCATATGAGAAGGTTTAACATTTATAACATTTTTTTTTATTTTTTAGTGTAAGTAGATCTTCCCAGATACTTTTACATGATAACTTTTTTAAACTTAATGGATATTTCCTAAATAACTGATCCCTGATGGAGAAATGCCGAAAGAAATTCAGGGAAAATGGAAAAAAAATGCGAACAAATCTTCATAGTTGGAATGAAATTGAACGCTATTAAAATTATGGTAGGTACTTATCTGTACTACTAATCTGTTTGTAACTTTACTCCGGATTTATTTATGACTTGATTGATGAAATAGATTGTTGTCATTGCTATACAGCAATGACAACAATCTTGGACGGCGCAAAAACTAAATTATAAGTAAGTTTTTAGATTCAGATTCAAGTTCTATAAACTAATCAGACAGATGTGTGGCGTCACTTCTTCCCAGTAGAACGCTAACAAATCGTTTAGCAGTCGCTTAATTTTAATAAATTACTTTTAATTATTATTGTACACAGTAAAAAAAAATAACCATGAACATTATTGGTAGTTTTCCTTTTTATTATTGAAATAAGTAAGTAATTTCGTTCTATTACTTAGCCACCTAAATTCGAGTCATTACTAGATTGTTACCGTCGTTACCGACATATGCAAAATTATCATGTATTTCTGCACCATTAGTGTCAAGCCTTTTTAATAAATGAACTCAATTAAATGCTTTTTCTTTCTTTCTTTCCTTAAACAACGGATAACTATTAGGTACTATAGAAGAACAAAGATGTGTGCATTGCATTCCAAGATAAAGCCGAGTCAAAAGGTCAAGTTATTTACGTACGCCAATATATATTAGTTATTATCATGCGACATTAAAATTATTCCACCTATTTCATAACCGTGCTGCGAATAACTTCCTCGTTTTGTATTATTACTTAATTAAATAATATTTTAAATAAATATTAGCTCGCCGATAAATATTTTGCGACGTAATTTATTTGACCAAATTTGAATTCCAATTCTAACTAGTTTTGATATGACCGGTCTGATCAATTTCAAAACCCACAGTGTCTAAAATGTCTTGTTTATCGTTTGCAAATAAACGTCTCATCTTACCTCTGTCAAATCTAAGAAATCTAGATCTCCCAGTTTTGTCCGAGTCGCGTACGCAAACTTGAAGGCTTCAATGATCCTGTGGTAAGTGAGGATCTTGTCTTCCGTGGTGTTGATACTGGAGGCGTTGAAGTTGTAGCCACTGAGGATGTTCAGAATGTTCACGAGGATGGCACCGCTGCTTGGAGGGGGCACGGAGTAGAACGTGTCACCGTCGCTCAAAGGGACAGCGATGGGGTCTGTAATTTTTGCCCTGAAAAGTGATAAGGTTAATATAAAAATAAAAACGAAGTAAAAATAATAAACATTCATCACAAAAACATTAAGAATTTCTTTAAAATATTAAAATAATTCCCTATTTTCTTTGGTCACGGCATCACGCGTTTTTTAAGGGTCCTGCCTGCCCCGCAGGAAGATTTTATACTTTTTTCAATGTAACTTAACTACGAAATCACATCACATTAGAGTTATTTATAAATTCATCAGTCATCTCTTTTCTAGCCTTATCATTTTACTCGAATGTACATACTTACCTAATATATGCTCGATATGTTTTTTTATTATAGGTACTGGGTTATTTGTAAAACACCAACAAGCTCGCGGGACTAGACAGCTAACATCATAAGCAACAACTTTTTTTTTTAACTTTTACGAGTTTTGACGTAACACAATACATGTAACTGAAATTAAATTTTATTTTTTTATTGTACTGTCGTGACATTTGTAAGCCTATGTAACTCATAAACGAAAGGACGATGAAGTTCCCAGTGCTTGCGACCTAAACTGCGATGCGCGTAGAGTTATAAACATTCAAGCGGGAAATTGAATTAATATTTATTTTTGCATGAAAATAAAATGAAAAAAATATTACTTAAAAGTCGCCTTCGAGGTTGTCGGTGTTACCCTGTATACGAAGACGTAATGCGATTTCACCCGCGTGGTTTCGTAGGATACAGGAGGTAGAAGACAAAGTAGCCTATGTTACTCAGGGAATGTAGCTTTCCAATAGTGAAAGAATTTTTGAAATCGGCACTGATTTATGAGTTTATTCATTACAAACAACCACACAACCAAAAACATTTTTTTTCCTCTTTATAAAATTAGTTTTGTAGTGTGTAACATTCTTATGTTTCCTGTCTCAGTTTCATCATGGAACAAATAATCGAATTGTCTTATTTAATATCACAATGTAGCATAGCAACACGTTGCATAACTAAATAAAGGAGTGTCATAATCTAAATTGCATTCCTACGCTTCAAGCCAGCACTGCAGCCAACAGATTATTTCCGGCGTGCATCTATTCTTGATCATATTTCGCTATGGGATGCGACAGCCGAAAACTAATAACCGTCCACCCACTACTGGTAGATAGACTACTTATTAGGTACAGCTAGGTATACCTTGTCAGCACAAAAACAGGCATTTATGTATAATACGTTTGCAATTGAGCTTCCAAAAGTTTAAACTTCATAAAAATAACTTCAACACCCTATTATAAAGTCTAAATTGCGCTACATCGTGCACTGCAGTTTTTTTAAGGTAAGTACCTATTTGTTTACCTATTTGGAAACTACATCTATAGGAGATGTAATTTATTAATAATGGCAATAACCTCCCCCTATTACATGGGACTTAACCTTTCAATCGTGTTAATTAGAGACACAGTAGAAAGACAATGACAGCGCGGACGCGGACGCTTGGGATTAATTGAATTAAACATAATTGGCGAAATGTGGGTGTACTACAGGTACCTCTGCCTAGCCCTTCGGGGATTACAGGCGTGATGTTTATCTTTATGAGATATCGATTTGAATGGGGAACATAGATAGATGTCGATAATATGTCTTATTGAACTTTGCATAGGTAATATTATGGTCGATAATTGGCTTTGCAAACAAGCCTGTCATGACTTAACTGGACGGCTTGTAAAACAATGTTGTGGATAGTAAGTTGTGGTGGACCTATAAAAGAAGATATAATATACTAAATGACGAATATTGAAACCAGTTTCTTTACATGGTTTGGTCACGTTGAGAGGATGCATGAAGGGCGACTAACAAAGGTAGAAAGATACCTTATTGGTGATGTTCAGAAAGGTAGGTTAGGTGCGTTTAAAACATGCCTGCTTGTATGACCAGTGTATGAGCGAAACGTAGCAAAAGCAGTATGTAAGGGTAGTAAGCATAGCAGGTGGCGTTCGGTACCTATAGTTGTTGCATGTGGAAAGGCTTAAGTTCATGTTGTACAGAAGCCAGCACATCAAGTTACCTCAAACTGTCAACTTTTCCCAACTGAACATGTTTTTAATCAAAGACATTCATAAATCTCTTCGTTTGTAAGTTAAAATTAAAACTATCAAAGAAATTTGCCACATTGGGGTAGCTTTTGTAGCTTGACGTGCTGACCTCTGTTCTATTTGTAACAATTGTAACAAATGATATCGTTAAATCTAGTAAACTAAGTAATGCAAAGACTGATTAAATTAGGAGTATGTTTTTACAAAGAAAACCAATCAAAACCATCGACGATTGCAGGTGGTGAAAGCCTGCTTGCTTGACATCATTAATTGTAGGTAGTTGACATTATATTTATGGAAAACAAAAGCTGACAAATGCTACGCCACGTCATTGTTACCCTGATTACAATATCCAAACAATAGACTAAGCGAGTTTTTAGATTTCACCTTAACAACTCATGAATATTTTTCCATGTAACTGTATGACTCACATTTGTATCATTTAATCAGGTGCAATACTTAATGTGCTTATTGTTTCAAATATGTAATGAATGACGATTATTGACGATACCTATATACAATACATTGTGTTGAAATATTTTTTTAGTAGGTAGGTATGCGTTGCGTTTATGCAGGAACGTCAGATACGGTATAAAAGAAGATGTAGTGACAAAAGATTAAAAGAGTATGCTTAAATGGTTTGGTCATGACTAGAACCTTCCTTGTTGTACACTATTTTCATTAATTGTTGAAAACAGCATGAAAACCAGTGCAGAACTTTTTGAGTTTATCGCGAACAGACAGACATACGTGGCGGAGGACTTTGTTTTACAATATAATGTTGGTGGTGGCCTGGTGATCGCAATCAGATACGGTATAAAAGAAGATGTAGTGACAAAAGATTAAAAGAGTATGCTTAAATGGTTTGGTCATGTGGAGAGGATTTACAAAGCAGACGTCAGTGGCAACACCGAGAGGGGACGCCTTAGAAGAACATAGGTACACTGACCTTAAGATAAAGATAAAAGATATTTATTTCCAGATAGATTGTACAGTTCCACTTAGGTACAGACTAATAATATAATCTATGGTGGTAGTGGCGTTGGTTGTGGTGGCGATGGTGGTGGTGGCGATGGTGGTGGTGGTGGTGGCGTTGGTGGTGTTGGTGGTGGTGGTGGTGTGGTTTCTGCCTACCCTACCCATGGGAAAAAGGCTTGAGTTTATGTATGTACGTAGGTAGGTATGTGACCGTTTAATTCATAAGTCATTCTTTGTTATTCTGTTTGTTATCGACTCAGGAATTCGTAACGAATTTCAGGCGTTAGTCACATTCACGGTGAGTTAGGTAAATTATTGTCAAATCAAGAATTTCAATGTTTTCAGTTACTGGAATTTACTTGAGAAACTTGTAGTTGATACTGGGTGAACTCGAAATTGTTTTGAAAGGAAGTAGTCTATGACAGATAACGCAGTTACCAACTTGATAATGTCGAAGCTCAGCATAGTGTAGAAGTGTAGATAGAACTAATATTAAAATGTTTAAATAAATGATGAGAAAGCAACCTGCTTACCTTGCGCTTTTTTAGTAAGTTTTCACTGTACTGTTTACGCCAACTCTAACATTGAACACTATTCATAAAAAATAGTCTTAATTCAATTTTTTTTGTGTAATTTACAGGTGTGATTTTTATTTAGTTCATTTTATGAAAAGTACATAAAATATGACTGCTGCAATTTGCTATGTCTTTACTTTAGACTTTGGCCGTAGGGAATACTCCTTCCCGTTTGAGCACCTATTTATTGAGCACCTATGCATTAACCTATGGGAAATGGGAATACCTTTGGTGCTAAATGCATAGGTGCTCAAAAAATAGGTGCTCAAACGGGAATACTCCGTAATGTCGACATTGGTTTTGGCTGCCATTAAAAAGAAAGAAAAGAATAGGTTAAATATTTTTAACTAGCACTACGCCCGGAACCTTTTCCGCGTGAATTTCGTTCTTTACTCTTAAAACTTATGCCATCACGGACTTTTTCTGTAGACTTTATATCGCTAAGATACACAATTCCACCATACACCACGTTTACGTTTTCGTTGAAAGGTCCCAAAAGACTTTTTTTATTCCGGCACCTGTAACTAATATTTTAACCATGGTTCGGATGAAAATTTTGTTTGTGATGCCCGTTCTATAGGTATGGAACGTCTTTGACTAGAACCTTCCTTGTTTTACACTATTTTCATTAATTGTTGAAAACAGCATGAAAACCAGTGCAGAACTTTTTGAGTTTATCGCGAACAGACAGACATACGTGGCGGAGGACTTTGTTTTATAATAATGTAGTGCTGGTGGCCTGGTGATCGCAATCAAAATACGATCGTTTTCTTAATCATCTTCACATACACTACAAATCCTACACTACTCAGAGTACACAATATTCTTCCATGTTCTAACCAAAAAAAGTATTAGTTTAAATTTTCGTTTTTGATTATTATGACTATGAGTCTTTGTAGGTACATAAACATAATGTAGTCAATACTTATTATATTGTCTGTTTTTTCGGGTGAATAACTTCCATGACATTACATAATACATTCAAGTGTTATTCCGAACTTCTAGAAGTTATATATGACTGAAGTGGGTATACATATAACAGCTGTTTAAATGTAAACAATGATGCAATAGGGGGATTGTTTAAAAACAAGCTAAGGTGAGTCAGTAACTCGAGCATGTGCCTGGAAAGGTACTAGCACTTGTATTCCATTTACAATAGAATTTATAGACAGAAGTTAAAAACGTTATTTATAACGCTACGATAGACGCCGAATTTATATTATAACCAATCTATGTTTGCTGCAGCTGGCACGCTTAGTTGTAATTATTTTAACAATTTATTTTAAGAAAAATAATGTGGATTGCTTCTAATTATATTATTTCATTTTAGTTTAAAATTGTGATGTCAATGATAAAAACCTCAAAGAAGCAGGGATGAACAATGAAGGACACGTTCTTCGTTTCACTTCTATATCGATTTCCTAGTACTTAAGGTTTCCTACAAATTGAAGAGTGTAATATGCCCTTCAGGAGGAATTCGCGTATTTTTATGAATGTCTCAGTCTCAATCTGTCAAAAAACGTCTAATTCCTTTACGGAGTTCAGTGTGCTATGTGTGATTCCAGTTATATTTTACTCAAAAAAGAACATCAGAAAAAGGCTTGGATTCCGAACACCGTAACACTTTCCGTTACTGTTTTAATTACTTATATCTTAGTATAAATGTGCTTTTTTATTTTCATGTTATTCTCACTTTCTTTTATAAATTGCACCTACCACTGCTTTTCTCTGCATCACCTAAAGGTTGACTGGTAGAAAATGCCTATGGTATTACCTAAGTCCGCCTCTGTACATAAGTGTGCTTGAAGTATTAAATAAATGAATAAATATTTATACTTAAGAATAAGCGTGGTACTAAGTTGTTTAACTGTGTGTATAGAAAATTTAAGAGTGTCTAGATCTTAAAAAAATAGTGGCTAGTTTGTGTGTGAGAGTGAGAATGTGATGTGAATGAGTTTTACAGTAAAGCGAGAGTGTGTGAGTATATGTATTCGGGAGGTGATTTTTACAAAAAAGACCGGCTATTTATATTTCGGACCAAATTATCATGTCAACACAACATAGTGTCAACAGCGTCAATTATCACTTCTTTTACGATTGTCTAAGTTCACCTCGGTCACCGAATGTTTTGTTTGAACTGGTGAAATCATCAGTATTTTTATATGTGCTTTTACACTTAAAACTACGTTTATAGTCTTGTTTGTTATTGAAAATCCGAAATTCGTAAAAAGTATGATAGACATTTTGCAGGATACCTATAGGGTGACTAGTAATTAAGTAGTGACCGTTACTTAAACACGTGACTGTAATCTTTTTAACACACAAATTGATGTTTTCCTCGATGTCAGTGGTATCCTAAACTGGCGTACGCAAGTTACTAGTGTCAGCCGGAAGGTTACTGGAACGCTGCGGGCTCTGTATCGGCTGACAAACATTTTACCATCGAAGACGAAAGCAATGCTTGTGCAGACCTTAATTTTCCCCATCATCGATTATGGTGATGTGTGCTACTATGACCTGAATGCAGATCTCAATTAACTTGACCGTCTTCTTAATAACTGCATTCGATTTGTTTTCAACATGCGTAAATATGATCATATCTCTGAACAGCGTTCGCTGCTAAAGTGGTTACCCATTCGCCTTCGTAGAGAACAAAGAGCACTAACCACTCTGTTTTCATTTCTTTACTGTCCTAATTCCCCTAGTTATCTATCTCCCCACTTTCAATACATCTGTGCCAACCACAATAAAAACCTTCGCTCATCGCATAACCGTCTTCTCCTATGTCCCACTCACCGTACTGACTTTGTTCATAGTTCTTTTTTTGTGCAGTCTGTTTCTCTGTGGAACGCTCTCCCCCAGGAAATCAGGATGGCAACCAACCGTTTATCTTTTAAGGTTAAGGTTCGCGAGCATATTCACATATTCATTTTTAATTGCACCTACCACTGTTTTTCTCTGCATCACCTAAAGGTTGACTGGTAGAAAATGCCTATGGCATTAAGTCCGCCTCTGTACATTAGTGTGCTTGAAGTATTAAATAATAAATAAATAACACAATACAAGGCACATAATTAATGAATAAAAATATCACATCCGCCACCCAGATGAACCTGCAACCTCATGCATGAGAGAGGCCTCTTAACCACTGGATCATCCCGATACAAAATATACTTAATTAATTTGAGTATGAAATGAGCCTATAGTATCCGAGTGAACTCCTTTCATTGTTGACAAAACAAAACACGATCAATTATTATTTGTGTTATCAGGAAACATGCACCTAATGCTAGAAATATTACATTAATGGATTGTATTGTATTGTGTTATGTCAATAAGTCTACATTTCTACAATTAATAAAATTTTATACTGCGTACTTACTTTGTGTTATTGATAAAACTGCTGTTTTCTGTGTTATATTTATAAATGAATCTCTTCATAAGTTTCTACAGCAGTAATAATTTTTTTCATAATGTTTGTTATACTTATTGGGTACTTATAGTAATTGTTTCCCTAACAAATGTCTGTTGTTGAATGGTAAAAGAACAAACAACCACTGACAATCTAGAATATTTCATTAGTTATAATAATTTGGATAATTACCCATGTAATGAGGCCAGCACATAAAGGTACCCCAAACTGTCAAATTTTCCCAATCGAACATGAACCTTATTCTGTTAGTCATAAAGTTGAAAAAATATCAAAAAATTTAACACACTGAGGTAGCTTGATGTGCTTAGATTTTTTACGATCGCTAACCCAAGTAAAACTTCTAGACATTTCTATACTTATCGTAATTATTAGAATATTTATTACGCGTATATCAGAGGCATATTACTAAGAATTTTGACATGTAAATTAGTCTGAATTAAATGTTTTTTTTTTTTTTTTTTTTATTATATTACTAAGAATTTTATTACCTATGTAACTAGGATTGACGCGTGCCACTCGGTTCTCGTTCAACGGTTCCCGTTCAAAATGAAAACTTCAAGATACTTAACCTGATGTCAAAGAGCTGTAAGAAAATGTTAAAGAAAAACTGTGATCCATGTCTCAACAACGCTATCTAGCATAATATAACAATGTTGGAAATAGATTTGTGTCCACTAAAACACAAACTACCTAAGTATCGGATGAAAATTTTGATCGTGATGGCATTTGGTTCAGGTAGACTTTACTTCCACCCATTCAATATTTTATTATAATCCATGTACAGACGCCAGCACATCAAGTTACCACAATGTGTCAAATTTACCCAATTGAATATGAACCTTATCTTGTTTGACATAAAGTTGAAAAACGATCAAAGAAATTTGACACATTGGGGTAACTTGACGTGCTGGCGTCTGTACAATAGAATTAGACAGAAGTTAAAAAAGTTTATTTTTAATGCACACTTTGTAACGAAAGTATGGACAGTAGGCATGTAACAATTACGATAAACGCAGAGTTTATTATAATCTTAGTCACTGCAGCTGTCACACTTAAAGCTGTAAACATTGCAAAAAAATATTTTGAGAAATGACGTGGATTTCATTTAAATTTAATATACCTACTTTCAATTTTTTTTTTTTATTTGAAGATTACTTACAGTGTCAATGATAAAAACTTAAAAGAAACAGGGATCAACAATACATGGACACGTTCTTCGTTTCACTTTTATTTTGATAAATTTAAAATAAGTTAATTGTAATCAATTTTTTTTAATTTATCTTTAAAATAAAATGTTTTACATTCCTGCTTCTACTAACCTCTTTTTCTTCTAATAAATGGAGTATAGGTACTTTCAAATTTTGAACTGGTGGTACAGACGCCAGCACACCAAGTTACCCCAATGTGTCAATTTTTCCCAATTGAATATGAACCTTATTTTGTTTGCCATAAAGTTGAAAAACAATCAAAGAAATATGACTCATTGGGGTAACTTGACGTGCTGGCGTCTGTACATAAATACATACGTAACTACTTTATAATTGCCCACGATTCCATGCACGTAAATAGCAGGCCATCAAAATAAACAAACCACAACAGATAAGTTAATCAATTCCGATTTCGTAATACTTTAGTTGTTCCCACATTTACTTCCATACATTTCGAACAAATGCATTGTTTTATTTGCGTGTGACGCTGTTACTCATAGTAAGACAATGTCACGAGTGTATTTTAATTACTGACGGCCCGGCTGTCAAAAAAAACAATGACAGCATCATAACGGTATGACGACTGGGGCCCAAACGGTTAATTCGCTAAATGTTTACAAGTTACCATATATTGTATAACACACTCAGGACATCCAAGATATGTTTCTAGAAGGCAAAAGTCTCAAAATATGTATTGTACTTTATTTAAAGTTGTTGGAAAAATGTGGTGAGCCGGGTACATTCTGCTGGTTTTTCGGGACTATTTGGCTATAATTATATTTGTGCCAGTTGTATGACCGGTGAACAACTTACTGCACGCGTAGCATGATCACCGAAGAAACGGTCTTTGTCGTGTCTTGGAAGAAAAGAAATTAAGTGTTCATGCTACGCACGCAGGTTTATTGAAAGAAATTTGACAGATTGAGGTTCCTGTCTATATAATCTGTCACTTTGCCGATTCGTCTGTAGACAAAGGCCGTTTCTTCGGTGTTCAATGTGTTCATGCTACGCATGCAGGTGTAATGGATAACAAACACCAAACATTAAGAATGTAATTGTATTATTATTGTAATTGTATGTTACAGTGATACCACAGTATAAATATTAATACAGTAGGACGACGCCTTTGATGTCTGGAAAAATGCCGACAACGTCTACACGCGTAAGGCCTGAATAATAACCTCCCGCACTACGAACGAACATCGTTTTGTTTGCAGTGCGGGAGCGGTTTTCCCGCGTCTCGCCCCTAACACCCCGCACGATTGCCCTGTCTAGACAGCTTCGACGGACGACTGTATATTTTTAGACTGTGGTGATACTGTAATTCAAATTGTGAGAACTGTCTTTTTGCCAGTGACCAACAATAAATTAATGAATATGATTACGGCATACCCTTGAACATTGCCTAGAATCATTCTTGAAATAAGTCGTGTCATCGTATGTGTATCTTTCCACCTTGTACCAAAAAACAATTATTCCTAAAAGTTTTACTTACTCATACTGCCTAAGATCGTCGGCCGTGATGATGCTACCGACTCTTTCCAGGTCATCCAGCAGGTCTGCAGCCAGGGTCCCGTTGTACAAGTCATCACCCCCGTTCTCAGCTATCCTCTGGAAGGTGTTGCACAAAGCCTCGCTAGGCTTGACGATGGTACCAGCCTTATGGAACTGGCCTTTAGCAGTGTTGTAGTACATTTCCCTGGGGATAAGGAAGTTATTTAGTTTCCGATTGTTGCTATTTAAATAGATAGAACACTATGGTGTGTGTTTATTAGTTAAGGTAATTGTGCTCACGTACAACTGTCCATGTTATAACAGCTTTTGAGTAAAAATAATCTTTTTTACAGTAAGTACAGACGCTGGTACAGACGCCAGCACATCAAGTTACCCCAATGTGTCAAATATCTTTGATCGTTTATCAACTTTATGTCAAACAGAATAAGGTTCATATTCAATTAGGAAAAATTGACACATTGGGGTAACTTGATGTGCTGGCGTCTGTATATTAAGACACCCCGAACTGTCCAATTTTCTCAACATGAACCTTATTCTGTTTAATTAAAGTTGATAAACCATTAACGGAATTTGACACACTGGAGTAGATTGATGTGCTGGCCGCTGTAAATATTTATTTCACATTCACATTGATTTTACTTTCTAAAGGGGTCCTAAATTATTGTGTCCACAAGCCATGAACATGGGTATGCATGGCTTTAGACAGCCCAGGTAACCGTTAATCATTCGTAGTACATTAATTTATCATATTTATTATTTAGCTTGTCCAGTAGAAATTTTAAGGACTTTGACACTAGCCAGTTCAAATAAATTTGTAATCTGATTAGGTAAGATCATTGCGATTTAGTAATAATTACCTGCTAAGTATACCTAATCTGTTTGTTTTGAAACAATTAGTTTATTTTGTTACTGTCAGCTATCATAATTAATTAGCTGTAGCAGACAGAACATTTTGTTTGTTTTTAAAATGATAGCGCTTACCTAGGCAAGTTTTTTTTAACAAAAACTGCTTGAAGTAATGTTATATGCTTACTACGAGTAAAATGAATGTTAATGCCATTTAAAGACTTGTGTCAATGAATTAATGAACTCGGATTCGAGGAAGTGATGTACCTACGTGTATTTATAACACAAGGAAGTAGGTGATCAAACACAAAGACAAAGTTTACTGGTATTTATGTCTTACTGTTAAATTAGGTAAATAAATGATCGAATCCTTGACCAGAACACACATACATATATCCGTAGAATAATGGGGAAACTTATTTAATGCTACGAAAAATGTTACGGGGAGGCTACATGCTACAGACATTAATACATAGAATAAATCCCATCCGACATTTTACTCGTGGCATTATGCATTAATCTGCTATAATGCCAAAATATAGTTTGAAGTAAGTCTAAGTAGTAAGTTATTATTTTAGTTAATAGGAGTTGTATAGGAATATCACCAGGTGATAAATGAAGTAAGTAAGCCTCGTGAAGTGAACTGTCAAGCATGTGTATATGAGGCGACAGCTCACTTCGCCTTCGCTTCACCTTATTTGTTACAGAAACCCTGCTGAAAACCGTGACTGTAAACATTTAACTAATTGCTTTAACTAGATGCCCAAGTATCCATAGTTTTATTAAGAGTGTATTTATTATTTTTCCTGTACTGAATATGTACCTACTATTTTGAAAAATATACACAAGCTCATAAGATTTTCTCTATTTTATTAATTTTTGCTGTAACCTGGTTCATGATTGTGCGTAGCTTTAAGCATTATTTTAAGATCTTGTGGTATGCGAAAATACATAATATGAATATGGATATGAAAATAAATAATAATACTTATACATAATTTTACCTGAGATGAGGATCATTCATGATGTAAGGAGCGCTTAGAAGTCCGTCGTGCATGACCTTGGACATGGGGAAGCCTTTTCTGCACAGATCCAAGCTCGGGGCTATGAGGCTGTCCCAGGGCAGCTTGCCCCATCGCCTGTGTGCTGTCCACATGCCTCTTAACTCGCCAGGTATCCCAATTGCTAGAGGACCTGGCGAAATTAATACAATGTTGGTTAAGCATTGAATAAGAACATTATTTCCCTTATCGGTATGCTCAATTAGATAGACCTATTCGCAGTGTGTACGAGCCCTGGCCCTGGGCGTCATACCGGTATAACGCTGCCATTTTTGTTTTCACAGTCGGGCCTCAAGTACCTAATTAACTGTTAGGAACTGTTAGGGAGCTGGAGGGTAAATAATAACAGCCTTACAGGGACTCGAGTCTGCTATTGCAATAGTGTCTCAATGACCGGTCAATGATCGATTTTTGACGTATAACGTCAAACTTATGACACATTTCCCATACAAAAACTGTCAAAGTCGTCAAATATTCGATCAATGAGTGGTCATTGAGACACAATTGCAATAGCAGACTCGAGCCCCTGGTTGATCGAAGGATAAGACGCTTGACGAGGTTAATCCGAAAATAGTCCAGATACGGAGTCGACCACCTCCTTGGTTGACCCGCGTGAGGCAAAAAACTTAACACACCTAAAGCCCGTAATACACTCGACTGTAGTAACTTTCACAAAAATATACAAGTCACTTGTGTCATTCACCAATGATGTTATTATGCAAGTTACTTGCATACTTTACTTTACGATACTTATAAAAAACTACCCGACAGCAAAGACATAGTTTCTTAAATCTCTTAAGCCGATGGAGAAAACCATTACCTTAATGCGATAAAGAAACTGCCCCCCTAGCCAAGTTACAAACGATTCGTATCTATTCTCTTTCTACAATCGAGAAAGCCTCAAATCCCTTTGTTTTGACCACGTGACTTAGCGAAAGGTGATAAGTCACGTGGTCAAAACAAAGGGATTTGAGGCGTTCTCAATTGTAGAAAGAGAATAGATACGAATCGTTTGTAACTTGGCTAGGGGGGCTGGTTTTTATTACTAAATTACTTCGTCATTTTACAAAGACAAAATGATCAGAATTTAAGATGTTCATCAAACAAAAGATCCGTCAGATAATGGCGCGAACGATTTTTGTTATTGGGTCTAATACTTCGCCATTTTATTCAAACGCGAAATGATCAGCGTGCAGCGTTTTATAAGTTGTTCAACAAACAAAAGAGCACCGGCAAATTATGGCGTGAACCACCTAGTTCCTAGATTATCTGTGTAGGAGGAAAACAGGCTACGTAACTGTGTTCCTAGGCAGGTAATGGATTATCAAGTCACCATTACTTGGGCAAACCGGTACCTACCAGTACTGATTCTTGCCATCATCGACCTAAATGTGGCAGACTTTGCGCTTTCCAAGCTCATAAAACTTATACTCCATTTATAATGTTGCAGTTGTTTTTGTATGTGATGGTGCTGTTTTATTAACCCTATGGTCTGAGAATAAACTTATTATTATTATTTTCATTAGCTTTTATTTCTCGGAACCCTTGGGTTCCGGACCTTTGGAAGGCGTACGAGGGGCCGAAGCCAACTCGCAGAGGCCTATTGTCGTCTTTAATGAAATGAGGCACCAACCGCAGATTTTCCCTGTATGCACTACACAAGTGCACCTAAGGAAAATCTACGACTGGTGTAAGACTATTGCAGACTATGAAAACAAAAGTACTGGACTATAGGTTAGGGTGTTATTATTATTATTATTACATTAGCATTAGAATAAAGAGGCTCATAGAAGCAGGAATGTAGAGCATTTTATTTCAAAGATAAAACAATTGATATACAATGATTTTATTATTAACGAAGAACGGGTTCATTATGTTTTTCATCCCTGCTTCTTTTAGGTTTTTATTATTGACACGGAAATTTTCAAATAAAATTAAATACCTAATAACTAAATCATATCCACATCATTTCTCAAAATTAATTGTTGCTATGGTTACAAAGAGCAGCTCTGAAAATAGATTACTTTTAAAAAATTCGGCTTCTATAACTAATTGTAACATGCTTATTGTAATTTCGGTACAAAGTGTGCCTTAAAACTAATATTTTTTAACTTCTAGTGCTATTGTAAATTGAGTACCTATAAATTTTATTTAAAACCTTATTTTACAATACTAAGTCATCTCATTAGTTGCATAAAAGCTTGATGAATTGGAAAGGCTGTAATGCCGCGAGGCTTATAATGCTTCGAGTGAAACTAAGTACGTCCGGCGGCGCCAGCGCAGGCTGCTAAGAGCAGTCTTGATTGGACCACATTCAAAGAGAAAGCCTTACTTAGAGAAATTCGCAATGACGTATAATATCACACGCGTTCGTTATCAAATTTATTTGGATTACAATCTCCGTACCGTTTTTGGTGCGATTAATTTATGCCAGGGGTTCCTAAACTTATTTAGTTCGCGGCCCATTTAGAAATTTTGTATTTTGGTTTCGGCGCCCTACCTAGAGTACCTAGTTAAAATAGAGTACATTGATACTTAGTAGATAGACCGTAAAAAAATAAAACATTGACAAAATGAAGCTGAGTCTTATAACCGCGAATGCCTAAGTTTAGTTTCCGGACAATATTTACAAATAAGAGCAAGTGACGGCGCCCCTCTGTGCTCTCTACGGCTCACCAGGGGGTCGAGTCTGCTATTGCAATCGTGTCTCAATTACCGGTCAATGATCGATTTTTGAAAATAACGTCAAACTTATGACACATTTCCCATACAAAAACTGTCAAAGTTGTCAAATATTCGATCATTGACGGGTCATTGAGACACGATTGCAATAGCAGACTCGAGCCCCACAGGGCTATTCATATCTCCGTTGCAAGTTTACGGTGACCACAGGGCAAAGTGTTCAACGACGTTTTTACTGTCAAACAGATAGTTGCGTAGATATTGGCTATCATTATTGTGTATCTAGGATGACGTCATGCTCATTTGCCAAAATGTGACGAAGCGCACCGTACCCCTTCCGATAGCCACTGTATTATGCGTTTCAAATAAGAATAGGAACGTCAATGACATCTATCTGTCAAATGTCGCTTAAAAAGTACGGCCTGAAACGAAACCTTAATCGCGTATCAATTAATTTCCTTTATTTTGTTTTACCGAGTCCAAGTTATTCAAAATGAAAAAATCGACTTATATTAAATAGTCTTGTGGAGTGCTTACGCTTTATTTATTAATTCTGTTTGTTGCACGGTTGTTTGTTGTTGTTGTTGATATTTGTTTTTATTTTCGTCTCCCCGACTGTTTGAAAATGTGTGAACGAGGCGCTGTTTTGCATGGGAGGGCTCCAGAGATTATCTCCAATGTAAACAAATACTTTAAGAGTACAATTTAGAAAATTATTCGTTCGTTATTCGTCAAAAAATTATATTAAGACAAAACCTTGTTTTGCTGATCTTACCCAAAGAGATTAAAAATACTAAAGAGCGGGCATGTCAAGGAAATGTCATAGAAAAACTTTGATCACATGTCTCAGTAACGCCATCTAGAATAATATATGAATATTGGAGCGGCAGCGGAGCGTACTACAAAAAACTCATAGACTTGTATCAAGCAGGACACACTTTTTCGGACGAAAATTTTGTTCGTGATGTTCGGTTTTTCTAATTGACAGCTACGACGTCACATCATGGCGCAAAGTCATTTGAAACGTATAGTAAACTTGAAGATCACTTCAAGTGCAATACGAATAGTTTGTAATATCTCAGAACTCATCAAATTTTGGTGTGCAACTGGTCGCCAGTTTACTGGCAATGAAAAGATAGCCCTGCAGAGCTCACACTTTGGGAGCCTCTTATTAAGCGATTTAATTCCACCAAGCCCTTTCCATCATAGGACCACCAGACGTACAGCACTGCGCCACCGGTACATGGTAGATATCCCAACCATACGTACTAAACGCTATGGAAACACATTCATTGTGCGAACAACCAAAGAGTGGAATTCCCTGCCGGTGTAGGTGTTTCCTGATAGCTACAACCTAGGGGTCTTCAAGTCAAGAGTGAACAGGTTGCTTCTAGGCAAGCGTGCTTCATCGTCGACCACATCATCGCTTACCATCAGGTGAGATAGTGGTCAAACGCGTGCCTATCAGTAATAAAAAAAAAAATGTGTACCTTTGTTCCATTAACGTAGGTACCTACTACAGTTCTCCATTCGACAACTGGTTTTGAATAAGTCGTTTGCATTATAGTGGGACGAGGAGTAGGAGGAAACAAGCCTAATCGGATTTCCAAAATTGCCTCAAGAATTACTCATGTTAATAAGTACTTTGTTTGTATTTGAAAGATCTGGCCTTTATGTCCTATCCAGTCACAGACTCTCAGCTAAACATTCTGGACTTGAGCTTACAAGAATATAATAAAATTTATTTTTCACTTCAGTAGATCAAAAATGTAGGTTTTGCTGCCTGAAATCAGTAACCAAAATGCGATTTTGCTCACTGAGTGAGAAAAAGTAACTTTTTAATTTTTTAATCAGAAAGCCGCGAATATGTATCATAATCAGCCTTGGAATCGAAACATTCACACTTTATCTATTTCCAGAAAATGGAAGAAAGACAACGACCAGCCCTTTCGAAATTCCGATTTTGAATTCGACCTCAAAGACAAACACGTTCGAAATTTCAAACTAACTAAAGAAATTTTGCAAAAAGATAATAATTGTGTCTTTTAATGTAATTTATTGAATTATTAACTTGTTGTTGCATTCAAACGAAAATAAGTAGGTATTTACTGCAAATAAAACTGATATTTAACCTGAAAATATTTATTTCTAGTTTCAAAAAGTGTTCTCGCTGCTGAAGTGAAAAGTAATGTGTGTTACACGGGAGCAAAGTTTTTCAACTTTTTGCATCCCGTGCCTTTGAATCCCTCGCCACACTCAGGATTAAACTTTAGAATGCCCTTAACAGGCACTTTTGAACGTTATACTTACAAATTAAATAAATTAAGAGAATGGTTCCAGTTGCAATATTTCTCTTCTATCATCAGTTTTCAGTTCATTTGTCCAGAAAAAAAACATCAGTGACTCTCTTTATTACACGCTACTTACTAATATGTAGGATGGATGGCATAAAAATTAATTATACGTCCATCAAACGCTACATAAAGATCATTAAAAATGTATAAGTTACGAAAGCGTGTTTGTATCAGTTAGGTAAATCGTACCTAAACCTCACGGTAAGAACGAAACAGGATGGAACTTAGCTCATCGTGATACGAGTATCACATATTATGATTTTGTTGTCCTGCCTGCGTAGCATGAACACCGAAGAAACGGTCTTTGTCGTGTCTCGGAAGAAAAGAAATTAAGTGTTCATGCTACGCAGGCAGGTGTATTGAAAGAAATTTGACAGATTGAGGTTCATGTCTATATAATCTGTCACTTTGCCGATTCGTCTGTAGACAAAGGCCGTTTCTTCGGTGTTCAATGTGTTCATGCTACGCAGGCTGGTAATACTTTCCCTAAGGATATTTTTAGACCTTCAAGAGGGCACCACTGGCAAAATCTGGTGCAAATTAATTTATGCAGCCGTGAGATACGCACTCTGTTTAGATCTTGGTTTTTTATTGTTATTTTTTTACTTTGTTTTGTGCACTTGTGCCAAATAAATAAGTTTTCTTTCTTTCTTTCTTTCTTTCAAATAGATACACGCCCGTTTCCCAACATGTTAGGGTCGACTTCCAGTTTAACCAGATGCCGTCAAATTCCAGTGTTTGGAACGGCTGTTTATCACAATCCATAACTCAATAACCAGATAAAACAATACCCCTTACTTTTACTGGTTGACAAACTTTTGAGGTTGGGCTGACTACTCGTAACGTCTATCAAAGACAGTCGAGACTAAAGGCTCAACGTACTTACTAAATGGGGTGAACATTTAGTCATCACTGACGAGCTTAGCAAGCGTACCTTAAGCGTCGATTAACCAAAGCCGCTACATATTACTTACTCGCAAGCCTTTCTATATATGGATACAAAGTTATACTAAAACCTTAATTTCGTGCTTCATAAAGCAGTAGGCTAGACATTGCGAATCGATATTCAGCTGCTTACCCGTCGACCTTTGCCAACAAACGGGGGGTGAATAAATAATAACGTTTCGGAGGGGAGGAGGGCAAAAATAATACTAGGAACATTTCAGACTAGCTAGCCTAAATGCCACGGTCGGAGAATGCTAACATTATGTCTACTCGACCCCTCGAAGATTTTATTATTTTACTCATTCAGTGCCTACTCGTACAGTCAAATCCGACGCCAAGCTATTTTTGGACAATTTCAAGTGGATATTAGGTTTTTTCAACTTACAAACAAAACTTTTGTCACATCTGTTTGACACTTTATTAGTACCAGTGATTGCTACTAAATGGTTTGTGGTAGTATCGTTGCGATAAATGCATAACAGCAAACGGCGAACGATTAGCAATCGGGTTTTAAATACCTAATACCGATAGATGCGCATTTTTTTCTAATTGCTATTTCATACGTAATAAGCCCGCCGGTCATTTTTCAACAACCACCGTGGACACGGAATTTGTCTACAGAAGTATCTACAAAGAGAAAAAATGTAAAAACATTTCTTTTGTTTTGAGCACGAGAATGTCAAAAATGAAGAGAAGAATTAATGTGTAGATTCTTCAGTAGATAATAGTCTGGAGATAATGAGAAAATAATACGTCTTTATTGTACAGCTACGTCATATAAACATACAAACGATAACTCAATGACATTCTAGAAGCAATTTGTGTCTATGTTTCAAATCCGATATCTTTCAATTGTTTGTCGTTTATTCAACTGTTTCATTGAAACAATGTGCTGATAATTGAATTGGCTACGTGGTGTTTTAAGTATAACGCAATATCTAGAACATTTTCAATACTGTCGATTAACCGATTATAACAGTGTTGATAGCCTCTTTTGTTTTGATAGTGTTGTTTGTGAAGGACATGTGGGTTTTTACTTTAGATTTTGATGACCTTTTCGAGCTAGTGTTACTTTAGCTGCTCGCCTGGATTCGCTTTTTCATTTATTTTGGTAAGGATTGGAAAGAAGCGTTTTCCTTAGGGAATCTATCTATTTGATACAAAGAGATTTAAAATACTATAGAGCGGGCATGTCAAGGAAATGTCATAGAAAAACTTTGATTCCATGTCTCAGTAACGCCATCTAGAATAATATATGAATATTGGAGCGGCAGCGGAGCGTACTACAAAAAACTCATAGACTTGTATCCAGCAGGACACACTTTTTCGGACGAAAATTTTGTTCGTGATGTCCGGTCTATAGGTATTGAATGTCTTTGATTTGATATATTCGTTAGATTACTAACAAATAGGTGATGGGTACCTAAGTCGTGTTAACAAAAAAATACGACGGTATCGTTGGTCGCTAATTCACGGTTAGGTAGGTACACTTTTACCTAGAAGTGACGTCATGCATGAGCCCAAACTTATGAACTTTAATGAGTTTAAAACTTGCACTACTTACCTACCTACTATTTTTTACGAACACGAGGTTTTGCATTCGATTACCTATCGTGTTGGGCAAAGTATTACTGGGTTTCTCGATTAGGAATGCTCAATCTTCAGCCTAGGCAGGGCCTGGATTTGATGGGAACAGGCTATCACGAAGTCTCCTGCAGTACCATAAACGAAAAAGAATTGAGTCTATTGATCAAACGAGGCTTGTTGTATTCACCACTTATAAACGTGCATACGGGGAAATGACATCATGTATGTTTATGAAAATATTATGTAGGTACTAAAAGCCAACAGTACTGTACCCTACATAAACCGCAATTTACGTTTCTGTCTAAACAAACTATTCAGCCATGCATGGTCGACCTCCAATCAGTTACACTTCCCGTTCATATTGCAAGAATTTTCTCGAACAGTAAAGTGTTAGGCCGCGGCACGCGAGTAGATATCAGACAGAGACTGAGTTTCACACTATGTACGGTCAGTGCTCTGCATTACCTGATCCATCTTATAAAAAAATATAAGGGGAAGATAGGCCAGGCAACACAGCTCACTGACTGTACTTACCTACTAGCTGATGCTCGCGACTTTGTCTGCGCAGAATTAGAACTCCCGAGTTTTTTCCTACTAACTTGACACTTATTGTTATATTTTGGACAATTCACACAATATCTTTATAAATTAAAGCCTATTGGATGTGTTATAAGCTTTATTATTGTAAAATCCATCAGTAGTTTTTGTGTGAGATAGTAACAAAAATCCATACTAACTTTTGCGTTTATAATATTAGTATAGATTAGACGGCACGGCCATGTGTGTAAGAATGATCGAGAGTGTCCACTATTGTCCATAGACATACTAACGTATGCGTTGCACGCACACAGTCGTAAGTACGTCGCGCGCCGCCATGTTTTTTAGTATTAGCACAGTCTAAATACTGTGGTATTAGTGTTGTCTCTGTTGGAGTATTTAGTTGGTCGTGGTCAAAGACATTCAATACCTATAGACCGGACATCACGAACAAAATTTTCGTCCGAAAAAGTGTCCTGCTGGATACAAGTATATATGAGTTTTTTGTAGTACGCTCCGCTGCCGCTCCATTATTCATATATTATTCAAGATGGCGTTACTGGGATATGGGATCAAAGTTTTTCTATGACATTTCCTTGACATGCCCGCTCTATAGTATTTTAAATCTCTTTGGTCGTGGTAATGTTAGTTCGATGAAGGTGTACCGTGTATTGAATTATGTCTTTATTTTCTTTATTTATTACAAACTTAATGCATAATACAAAAATAACTTGGGCTACAATGTTTTTCTAAGCATATGAATTAAGCTTCTGTAGTCGAACTAGGCGGGGCCTGTATTTCGACTATCAGTGCCCAACCCTGTCGTGTCTAGAATATAACTAGGTAGGTACTCCACTGCCGATGATGGGGTAACTCACTATGTACCCCAGTAAATACCTACTTGCAAGATAAAAAACTAAAAATGACAATTTTAAAAGTAGTTTATTGACTACGTGAAGCATCTTTCTTAATTCTTTACTTCCTTCTTTAACCCTATTAGTATAATTTTCAGTATCCGTGTTATTACCTAAAACATAAAATAACATCACGCCTGTTATCTCCATCAAGAGTTAGGCAGAGGTGTACCTGGTAGTACACCCACAAAACTGTTTCTAATAATCTTTTACTAATATGATACAGTTGATGCTTTTGTTGATATTTTTGTTTTGAACGCAGTAATATCTTAAAATCCCTGTCCCATTTGAAGAATTGTAATAGCATTTGATAGCCAAATTCTTAAAGGTTGGATATAATTATAATAATAATAATAATAATTTATTTAGGTCCTTTTACACATTATTACATTTGTAAACTTAAAATACATAGTCGAACCAAGTTTTTTTAAACAAAATAGCTTAAAAACTTATAATTGTAAAAAACGAGTTTAATTAACACATATCTCTAAATATCTAAACGAAGGTGCGGTGGAACTGACATTATCTTGTGGCGACCTACCTGAGCTAGGTTAATAAAAACCTGTGTTTCAGGCCATCCCCAGACTAAGCGAACAGCTGACTACAGTTAATACATTAAATTGAATTACATTTCCACTATGCTACTTATGCAAATACAATATAAACAAAAAATACCTTAATAATAATATCTACAGAGTTATTGAAGTACTACTAGAAGTTTTTCTGTATCAGCGTAATCAAGTTTACCCAGATATTCGCACAGCTTTAGACTACAATCTTTGTAGCTAGCACTATAAATATCAAGTATTCTATTTAGCTTATTATATAAAACGGGTCCTAAATAGATATAGAATCGGGTTACAAAAGCATGTCTAGTTTGAGACTTTATGCAGACCAAATCTTTCCTTCTCTTGTCAGAAGGTACTGGTATGTAAGTGATTTCAACGTGCTGATATAAAATTAGGTGCAGGATAAATAATTGGCGTACTGTTAGCACGTGACATGCAATGTATAGCTGGTGCGTAGGAAATCTGAAAGGCTTAAAAGTGGCTACCTTTAGGATAGCTCTTTGAGCGCGTTCTAGATGGATTAAAATTGATTTTGCAGCACCTCCCCATGAAGTTATGCAGTAGGTAAGAACAGATTGGCACAAAGCTAAATATACCTGTTTAATTAATGTGAAGTCAGCAATGTAACGTAAGTTTTTAAAGACATACATTAATTTACGAACTCGAGTACATAGTAACTCAATGTGTTTTCGGAAATTGAGGTTTGCGTCAATCGTAATACCTAAATATTTTATATAATCGGCTTTTGCTAGAGTAGGACACGGGCATGCAGTGTCAGCGTCTGTCTTGCAGTTATGAACATAAATGGTAAGGTTAGTAAGTGGTATGTTAGTGTTTCTCATACTAAATAAAATGTATTTAGTTTTATCTGCATTTAATGTTAGTAGATTCTCACGTAGCCAATTAGACACAATGTTAAAGTTACTCTGAGCATATTTATAGACCTCATCCCGTGATTTAGCCGAGAACAACAGGGCTGTGTCATCTGCATATGACATAACTATACCATTTGATAATTTTAGGTTGCACAGTTCATTTATGTAAATTAAAAACAACGTTGGTCCCAAAATACTTCCTTGGGGAATGCCGTAACAGCTATTTTTAATATCCGAACTTTTATACTGACCGAGTTTTACACACTGATAACGATTACTAAGATAATCAGAAAAAAGTAGGAGTTGTGTTCCTCTTATTCCAAGTGTTTCGAGCTTGTGCAATAGTTTAGAGCAGGAAATAGTATCGAAAGCCTTGGCAAGATCCAAGAAAATTCCCATACAATGTAAGCCATTATCCAGATTAGTCGTAATATAATTTGTCAATTTGTGTACTGCTTGGCAGGTTGATCTTTTAGGTCTGAAACCAAATTGACTATCTGAAAGTAAATTGTTGTCCTCAAGATATTTTATCAATCTATTATTTATAATTCTCTCCAAAATTTTCGAGAGGCCTGTCAAGACTGAAATGGGTCTGTAATTATTGACGCAGTTCTTGTCTCCAGATTTAAATACAGGGGTGACCACTGCTTTTTTAAGTAAGCTAGGAAAAACTCCATTAGACAGACATAACTGAAAGATATTATGAGTTAAGGGTTTTGCAATTAGGTATTTTAATTTCTTAAGAATCCTATTTGGTATGTCATCCCAGCCGACAGCACAGTCATCTTTTAACCCAGAAACTATGCTTAAAACTTCCTCGATGTCGGTATCTAATAAAACAAATGAACTAGCTGGATTTACCGTTACAGCAGTGTGGTTTTGGCAATTGGAAGTATTAACTCCAGGTGTTTTGTCAGCCAACATTTTACCAACGTTGGCAAAGAAATTATTGACGTTATCGGCTGCTTTAGAAGGGCTTATATCAGTTGATAGTAAATCAAGTTGTGGTTCGGAGTTTTTTGCACTAAATGTATTTGTTTTTATAAATTTCCAAACTAGTTTGCTATTTTTCCCGGCTGCTTGTAGCTCATATTTATCATACTGTATTTTTATTTTCTTCAGAAGGTTATTACAGAAGTTTCTGTACCTTTTGTACGTTATGCTAAGTACCTCGTTGTCAGGAGCGAGTTTCGATTTTAGGTGCAATTTGTCTCTATGCCTTATACAACGCACGAGACCAGGTGTAATCCAGGGTTTGACAGTACTATATTTTCTAGGCATTTTTGTTATGAACGTATTTTTAATTATTGCATGTTGCAGTGAACCTATAAAGTAGTTTAAGGAAGAATTTGCATCGCGTGAATTATAAACTGGGTCAAAGTTTATGCTGCGTATGTCAATTTCAAGTTTTGCCATATTGAGTTTAGTATAGCTGCGCATGCAGTTTTTTCTACGTAAAGATGTTTCCATTGTTAGTAAAATTGCATTGTGGTCAGTTAGCGATGAATTAATAATGAACGTTTTGGTTAGTTTATTTGTTTTCAAAATAATATGATCTAAGCATGACCCACTTTGATGCGTGGGGTAATGGTAGGCTGGCAATAAACCGTGATATGAGCAAATGTTTAGGTAATTATGAGCGTGATGATCGATTTTTTCGGAAACAATGTTAATACTGTATTATCATATTTATCATATCATTTCATTGAATTAAAAAGATTTTGCCGGATCCGGTCTCACTCCAATTTGAACTCACTTAAAGAATGTTTCGTATATAGACTTTTCGTAGACTATTTCACTACTTTCAAGCAAGTTTGTGCCAAACCGCCTTCTTGGGCACTCGACACCCATTAATTCCACTAGGATAGGCTAGCTAGACAGACACGGTCGTTGGTATATTTTACTAGACATACCATACCATTCAAGTTATGTAATAGATATGCCTCTTGAGTATCAAAGTAGCCTATCTGCCTAACGATAAATGTAATCTTTTTTCAGTAATCAGGTAAACAGTCTTCGATAATAGTATTATCTGTTCTGTTTACGGCATCTTTGTCACGTAGGTATATCCTTAAAAATATATAAAGCCCGGCCAAGTGCGAGTCGGACTCGCGCACGAAGAACAAAAAAAAAACAGAAACAAATAGAAACAGATAAAATTACGTTTGTTGTATGGGAGACTTGATTAGTTTTTTATTAACCGACTTCAAAATAACAAACCCTAAAAAAATATATACAACCGAATTGAGAACCTTCTCCTTTTTTTGAAGTCGGTTAAAAAGGAGGAGGTTCTCAATTCGGTTGTATATTTTTTTTTTTTTTTAGGGTTTGTTACCTCAGTACTCCGTCATTTATGGACCGATTTTCAAAATTCTTTTTTTGTTTGATAGGGTATACTAACAGATTGGTCCCATTTGTATCAAAACTCATATCTGATGAGGGATCCTCGAGGAATTGAGGGAACTCCTCAAAAAATATAGGTTCACTTGCACGGATTTTAACATTTTTAGTAACAAATCAAGCATTTTCATTTAGAAAGTATCATTTGGAGAAGAAAAACTGATGAAGAAGACAGGCAACGGAACTCTTCAACGCATACGCATATATGACAGCAAATTATTCTCGATTATTATAGTCAGATGTCTATGCTGACCTTTTGTATATCCATAACTTCAATGATTCTTTCGAGTTATGAAAGACTTTCTATACATTCAAAGAAACTAAAAATTACAAAATAAAAACTTTTTTCCAAAAAAAACAACCAACTTCTTAAAATAAACTAACAGGTGAAAAATAACTCCAGTTTCGGAAGTCTGTCTGGCTTTGGTGGTTTTGTTTTGTCCATTATTGGCCACCGACTTCCGAAACTGGAGTTATTTTTCACCTGTTAGTTTTTTTTAAAAAGTCGGATGTTTTTTTGTAAAAAAAAATATTGTTTTTCATCATCATCTGTGAACATTTCTACTAACTAGTCAAGCTATCACGATCTATTAGATACAATCTGATGACAGACAGATACATAAACGGTCAGTAGAGTCTTAGTAATAGGGACCCGTTTTTACCATTTGGGTACGGAACCTTAAAAAGTAGCTGTGGCTCGTAGTTTCGCTCGCGTCTTTTATTTGGGAACTTACTACAACCTAGCGAAAAATAAACTATTATTTTATCACAGTCTATCTGGTAGCTAAATGTCATTTAAAATTTTTCAGTCATTCTTTCAGGTATAAATGGAAAAGCCAATATTTAACCTACTTACTGAAGATATATAGATTTGTTATTATTTGCTTATATGAACAGTTAAATATATCAAGGTTTTTGATAAGATGGGTCAGTTTACCTAAACATATAAAACCTGTATTAAATGCACTGATTAAAACTTGACCTCAATTGAATATGTTATCTGTGGCGCTAAAGACATTAAGTAGGTACTTACTTACCATGTCGATTACTTTGTTTTGTTTATAAATTTTACTAAGATTATTATCTTTTGAAGTGTTTATTATTTTCAGAAAGTACAATGTATGTAATGTTGTTGTTCGCATTTGTTATCTGTGTATATATTCTCGAAAGTATATTATTTATAAGTCTTGTACAGACGCCAGCACATCAAGTTACCCCAATGTGTCAAGTTGTTCAGTAAACTTACCTTTAGCAGCCTTATCCCAGCTGCCATTAAACATATCCACGGTCGCTGCTCCAGGGGCCGTTTCTCTTGCGTTCACAGTATATGCCTTCTCCTCATCTTTCAGGTAGACCGTCATGAAGAATCCACCGCCCAGTCCCATGCTCTGCTGGTTGAGCAGCCCGTTGCAAAACATGGCTGCGACTGCGGCGTCCACTGCTGAGCCATTCTTCGTGAGGACCTCTCTGTAACAATTTTTTTTTTAAATGGACTATGTCTTTCATATGGGAGGTTGCTGCAAAATAATTACAGCCACGTGAGTCGTGGTTTGGATGGTGCAATGAAAGTTGAGCTAAACAAGGTCATTCTGTGGATTGGTGAGCATTCATTACATATCCTGGACCCCTTCTTAATCGGAAAGCACGTTACGGTGTTGGTCCCGGCTGTCATTTAAAGTGTACCTACTATTCTATTATATTCTGCGAATGTCTAAATTGAACTGAGAAACAAATGTGTTATATATGTCGGGGCCAGCGATGGCTGAGCGTTGAGCTGACACCGATGGGGGTTTCGTGGTACAGAGTTCATAACGTAGAATAGCAATCTTCATTGCAGTAATAACCTCACTTAACAATCTTAATCACAAAACAACTCAAATCTAGGTAACTGACAGTTTCGTGCTGGATGTGTGTCTTCGTCGGTGTCTCAAATCAAATTGAGCTCTGCCCAGTTCCCACGCACCAGCACGACTCTGTCCACGTGACATTACCGAAAACACATTCGCGCCATTTTCAAATGACAAGTAACGTCACGCTGGTCACCATAGACTCTGTACTAAGTGAATCAACTTCACAACTTATTATTCAAGAATATCGTTTTCCACGACACGGCCAGCATGACCATCACACGTCCTCGTGTCTACTTTCTTCAATATTTGTGAAAAATATATACACACACTCACACACACACACAGAACACACGTATACGCACGCACGCTCGTATTGGTCACATACTTCAAAAAAACACGCACGCACGCATTTTTCACATACTTAAAAACTCGGTCATTCTGACCACAACTAAGTTCAAGGGTGTATGTCAAACCTTGACACCTCTAATCGAAACAAATCCAGGCAGAATGAATCGTCACTAAGACCGATAACATTACTAGAACTTAAGGTGTACTAAGATAGTGCTATGCAAATGCACGACATAGTAGGTATTACATAGACTTTCACATACCACACAGGCTAAAGCTTACAGGTACCACACAGGCTCACGAGTGCCACACATAGGTACTCACAGGTGCCACGCAGGCTTACTGGTGCCACGGAGGCTCACGGGTGCTACACAGGCTCACGAGTGCCACACAGGCTCACCGGTGCCACACAGGCTAGTCATTGCCACACAGGCTAGTCATCGCCACACAGGCTAGTCAATGCCACACAGGCTAGTCATTGCCACATAGGCTAGTCATTGCCACTCAGGCTAGTCATTGCCACTCAGGCTAGTCATTGCCACTCAGGCTAGTCATTGCCACTCAGGCTAGTCATTGCCACTCAGGCTAGTCATTGCCACTCAGGCTAGTCATTGCCACTCAGGCTAGTCATTGCCACTCAGGCTAGTCATTGCCACTCAGGCTCGTCATTGCCACTCAGGCTAGTCATTGCCACTCAGGCTATCGGCTTGTGATCCAACCCCAGAAGCTAACCATCTCATCTGCGTAAGTGCTACCCCTCGGAAAGGATATCCTGCGCATAAAAAGCAGACCACGCGCACCTCTTACATGCTCCGGCGCAACTGGATCGGTCACCAAACACTCACAATTAATCCATAGAGTATACGTTAAGTAAGATGAAATGTATTCTAAAACTTTACAGATAATCATTAGTAATGACTACTCAGTACTCACAATAACTAAACGAACTTTAACTAAGCCATTTTAAGAACTTAAACACGGAAAGTTTTTTAAAGCCTCATAATTATCAAATTTCAAAAATAAACACACTACTCATGGCCCTGCCACAGCTATTGACAATTCGGTATTGCCACCCATATCGTTATCACCTCTCGTGATACGACCAACATTTTTCATCTAGAGTCCGCGACCCTCAAGTCATTACATGACCGTACAAAATAGTCTCTTTCAAGCCCCAGGTCCCCGCTAGACCACAAGCCGCTCATCACGCCCTGAACGACAACGTATGCAGTTGCGACTGCATCTTATGAATGCAGATTTACCGGATAGCCAACAAGCGTATCATAGGTCTGTTGAGGTTCTTTTGCCCTCAGAAACATTGTTTTCTTCTTCTAACTCGTTTGAACTTCACAGGTTGACATCTTACGACTTGACTTTACAACATACTGGTCGCCCGCAAGCGTTTAAAAGAACCTTTACTTCGGGTCAAGAGCTAGGCTTTTCATTTTTAATGTAAACCAAGTTACTAACACTTAAGTTTCATTTTAGTAGGTACTATCAAAACGGGACTTAGTGAAACGTTTTTCATTACCATTGTCCTAAGAAGTTTGATCTCTTTACACGGTAGTGGGAATTTACCCAAAGTACCTACTATCTAAATTTGACTGTCAATCATCTACTGACATACGCACGAAACCATCACGCTTTTCGAGAAGAAGAAACAGATTAGAAAAGCGGGAACTACTCTGTCGGATAGTCGTACGATACTATCTCTACTTCGCGAAGATCGAGTTGGCAAGGACAGCGATAAACAACACGAGTACGAGTTGGAACTTTCGAAACTTACCAGAGTGAATGGTAAACCACCCATTAGTCGCGATTGTAATTCAGTTAATAGACGCTCACGACTATCTTGGACAGTCGCCTAGTCGGTGAAACATTGGTTTAAGTTTATTCAAATGAATTTCTGTCATTAATTAACGAGATAATAACCTATTGGTACTTCACATGTCTAAGCACAGTATTGAACTCTGCTAATAACTACACTACTAATAACTGCACTGCGCACTACATTACCTAGTCATTAGAAAAGGTCCGACCAATAAGTTACAACACAGTAATTCTAACAGTTCTGTTACTCTTTATCATCATTTATAAACAATGCATACTCAACTCATTAAAATCTGTGCACCAACACAGACAGATATCGCACCAAAGATTCCTTATAGACCCATCGCCACATGTTAGTCATGAGGTGCGGTCCGAAGCTTCGAGTACGAGTATACAAGCTATTCTTAACCAGATGTGGTTTCACTACCACTGTCATCAACTATGTCATTCAATTCTCAAGGAACTTGGTGAACGGGGCATTCATACTTGAATCTAATTTAGTTTGACTTCTGTCCTCATTTTTAATTAAAACACAATCATTAAACTAATTTAAAAACCTGGTCCTAATATTGTGGTCAAACCGATTTTAATCTTTGCTCAATTTAAATTTAGGCTAACAACCAGCTTTCTGATACCGTGGTGATATCAACAAGGTTTCCATACGATTTACAAAATAAAGGGAATAGCGCCGCACTTGCATCAGTTTGAATTTCAATCTCATTTAAATTATCATAGTCATAGTCGGTAAAATTAAAATTATTTGTTATCTTATCTGTCAGTGTCCCAATTTCCAAATAAATGGACCAAATTGTTTACTAGTCATCAATAAAAACAGTGAGGGTGAATTAAAAAAAACGAAAACCTATACGAAAAACCTATGAACCGCCTAACATGGTGGATGTTTTCAAGAAGAGAAAGAATAGCTTTCTCAAAAAGTGACTGACACGAACGCATGCCGTAAGCATCGAATAGTTCCTGGACCTTTGACCTTTGACACTACTTATTGCCTTTTGTCTAGGCTGGGTTTGTAAGTTGGCCTATAGACGATAAGGTTTAAGTTTGAAGTCTAATTCTCAATTCACAAGAGGTACTCAACCCCTGCACAATAAACCATTCCCTAATTAAAATTATGGCAATATTCATAACGTAAAGTAATCATAGGATCTCTGTACATACCCGCAGTATCGACACTTTTAAAACAAAAAACTGATTGGGTTAACACCCATAATCCACCACACATTTTTGTTTCTAAATAACTAAAGACATTAAATCTCTTTGTAAATAACCAACAAACATTTTGTTGATTGCGATACCCTCCTTAAAACATTTCTCGAACGATCATTACCATCACACACCTATTTGAAATGATTAATTATCTTATTGTACGCGCTACCCGCATGTAAAATAAACTATTGCCACTATTTAAAACTTCGTAAATAATTCGTTCGGTACTAGGTCTATGTTTGTAGGTACTACTAGGTACTACCTAGGTATGCCCTTTACACAAACGTTCGCATTGACCTCTAAAATTGCAACTATAGTACAACTTAGCAAGACAACATCCGGTACCTACCGAAATCAAAACAAAAATTACACGACTCACCGGATTGTTGTTACTACCAGAAAATACCAGTTATTTCATGCACAACTGCACATCTGTAGTTGCGCCACGCTGCACCGCCGCGCTGCCGCCCGCGCGCCGCCGCGCTGTCAACCCGCGCTGCAGGAGCCTCGCATCTTGCACCTCGCATACTCTCTTGATGGAGCCCGATGTAGCAAGCAGACTTCGATCACTGCATCTTGTTCTTCTGGTGCATCACGACGAAGATCTCATCACATCTCGGTGAAGCTCGCCAGTAAAGTTGGAAGCAATAAGTTCTTTATTCCACTTCTGATGTCGGGGCCAGCGATGGCTGAGCGTTGAGCTGACACCGATGGGGGTTTCGTGGTACAGAGTTCATAACGTAGAATAGCAATCTTCATTGCAGTAATAACCTCACTTAACAATCTTAATCACAAAACAACTCAAATCTAGGTAACTGACAGTTTCGTGCTGGATGTGTGTCTTCGTCGGTGTCTCAAATCAAATTGAGCTCTGCCCAGTTCCCACGCACCAGCACGACTCTGTCCACGTGACATTACCGAAAACACATTCGCGCCATTTTCAAATGACAAGTAACGTCACGCTGGTCACCATAGACTCTGTACTAAGTGAATCAACTTCACAACTTATTATTCAAGAATATCGTTTTCCACGACATATATATAATAAAACTGTAGACAATAATATCTTCAATTGATACAGTTGAGCTGCTCAGGGTAGATCTTCATGGGTTAGTAAGTAATTTAAAGTAAAAGGATAGAATAGTTTTTGTCTTGAAATTAATTGTCAATTTAATTTCCTTTCAAAAAAATCAATAGTGCTAAATTAAAGCAGTGTCAATACATACTCTGAGCCACAATAGCGTGTGGTCGGGGTCTGGTAGTAGACTATAGGTAACAAACATTGTTGTATAATAAGGCTATCGCAAAGACAAATAGTTCATGTTTCCGTATTTAAAACGTTCGAAAACTTAAACTTAAACGACACCAACAAGAAACTTTATAGGTTAGTTTCAATTTAGAAGTAGCTTTTGACGTCGTATTTGGTCATTACTGTCGTCTGTCACCAGTAAAATCAACTCAAACGTCATGCACATGTAGTTGTTTATAGACAAGCATATCTAAATAAAATTATCTCGATTCGTTGGTCGTACCTACGAGTATAATAGCTACTTTGACATTACCAACACAGGCAAAGTTATTAAAGGTCAGGCTGGATCGATATTATGTGACTAGACTAGCAATATGCTGCCTTTCGCTCTCATCTCTGGGTAAATCTATACAATCTCATATACCTAGGTGTGTGAAAGGTAGGTTCAAGCCTACCATCTTGCTTACTTAGCATAATATATTATTTTGTTCGTAAAGGTGTATTGAATGTCGAAATAAAGTAGAGGTGAGACAATGACGTAGGTACCTATTATACATAAGAATAAAAAAATACCAGCCTGTTACTGTCCCACTGCGGGGCAAAGGCCTCTTCTCATACAGAGAAAGTGTGAGCATTAATCACCACGCTTGCTCAAGGCGGATTGGCGATTTCAGACTTATATTAACTATAAGTCTAGGATTCCTCAGGATGTATTCGTTTACCGATGTCTTTGTACTTTCTAAGAAGTTATATCTTGGGGTTTACCTACTGCTTGATTTGAATGGCATAAGGCCGGTGGCCGATTCCCCGAAGTCATCAGACCGAACGTCCGAATTGTCGAAATACCATAACACTATTTCGAATAGCTTAAGGCTTTTCGGTGAATGGTCTATGGTCTTTCGGTAGCAAGCAATAAACCCTAGTCTAAGATATGCTTAGACAGTATATAAATTGAGAAAGTCACAACCTACCTGGGGCTCGAGTCTGCTATTGCAATCGTATCTCAATGACCGGTCATTGATCGAATATTTGACAACTTTGACAGTTTTTGTATGGGAAATGTGTCATAAGTTTGACGTTATACGTCAAAAATCGATCATTGACCGGTCATCGAGACACGATTGCAATAGCAGAATCGACCCCTAGGTCGTAGGACGTAACTACATATTATGAAAATAATATTGTTATTCATTGGACAAAATCAATCGGTAATCGGTTACTCCTTGGGATATCTATACTAATATTATAAAGAGGTAAAATTTGTAAGTTTGTATGTTTGTAAGTTTGTATGTAGGGGGTAATCTTCGGAACTAACGATCCAATTTTAAAAATTATTGTACTGGTGGAAAGCTACACTATTCCCGGTGGACATAGGCTTTTTATTCCCGTATTCCCACAGGAACGGAAACTACGCGGGTGAAACTGCGTGACGTCTGCTAGTAATATATATTTTGTAACGGGTGAAAATTAAATGTAAGTAAGTAGTAGAATTTAATTCCCTACTCTTCGGAGAAAACCGGCGTGATATAATATAATGTAAATCGATTAGTTTATCAGTAACCAACTAATTAGGTGAATGAATGCAACCACGAAATCTATGTTAACTTTATATTAACATGCCTGTATGTACGTTGTTAGGCATATCCCTAAGGCTAGGCAGATGATGACTAAGTAACAAGGTGTCCAAACTGTTTATCTAAATTATTTAAAAGCATTACAGTCTTCGTATGTAACAAACAACTTTTAACTTACGTAAATATCATCCGCAAAGTTTTGTTTCTATTCACCCTTCAGTTTCTATCCACCCCGTTGTACCCGGTAGTGTAGAAATCTGTTCTTATTATAGCTTCATAGACATTAAACGTTTAAATATTAAGCACAAATAATACAGAACCATTTGAAAACAGGTAAAAACAATTAACATATAATGTAAGTAACTAATTAATGATAATTATGTATTTATAGCATGTACCTAAACATTTTCCTCAAGAGCAACAGTTTTGTTATTTATTAATTACCTATCGTTTGAATTTGTTTTAAAAAACTCAGCTTTTAAGTCCTAATGTACCTACTTACCTACTTCTTATTTGAAACGAAGTACACTTGTGGGACAAACCTTGAGGATGAAGAACAAAAAATAAACCAATTTTGATAATAAATAAAGAAAAAAAAAACGAAGCAGTTATCTTCTACCGAAAACTCATTTGTTCAATCTTCATGTAATACTAAAGACCGCTGCCAAAAACACTACATCACGTCCTATGATTTGAATGAGGAAGAGGAAACACCAATTACATATTCATGTCGAGGTATCACGTAAACACGTTTTCCCTATCAATCGATTTTTGTTATTTACTTATATAGCGATAAACGAATGACACACTTCAGTATTACTACTTTTTTATTCACGCGAAAAATAAAGGTTTTTACGATTTGTCAATGACTCATGCGAATTTCACGTTAAACAGATATTACCTAAATAAAACAAAATTCCATCATTGATTGCTTAATAATTGATATGGAAATTGGGATTCATCATTCATCATTCATGATTCATTATGCCACGCGCTTCCTTGCATATCGGCTGACATTTGTAGATCTTTGACAGTCGTCGTTACGGGTAGTCAGAAGCCCGGAAGTCTGACAACGAGTTCAACCAAGGGGTAGTGGTGTTCAAAGTTGCTATATGGCAATCACTTGCTTAATGCTTAATGCTATATATGTTAAGCAAGCTTTTTAATATGCTTTATTAAAGCATATTAAATTTAGCATAATAATTTTTTATACACGTAGGTACTTGACTTAAAGCAAGCGCGGTGACTGAAAGCATGCTTTAAAATAATATTACATCGCGTTTATGAATTACGATAAAACAGAACCGTTAAAAATACAATGAACTTTCCTTCATACTTGCCAGGCCTAGGACTGTCTATAATTGAATAAATATTATTAACTAATCGAATGTCTTAAGTTACACAGTTCGACATAAGAAAAAACGCTCCAAGTGTCTTAAGTCGGACAGTTACACTTAAGGGCTTGGTCAGGATCTTCCTTTTTCTGAAGGCCTACCTAAAGTTATTATCTTACTCGTAAAAGCGTCGACATAGTCGGCGTCGGCGTTACCTGCCGAGTGAAATGATGCGAACAATAGTTGTGCCAATCGCTAAAAACAGAACTGGTGACCTCGCCGACAGCTCTAACTATAGGCCCATTTCTCTGGCTACTGTTATCTCTAAAGTTTTCGACAGCATGCTTAATGCACAATTGACTAGAGGAACAACCGTGCATCACAACCAGTTCGGTTTTAGGGCTGGATTATCAACTGAGACTGCAGTTTTGTGTGTTAAGCATACTGTTACGTACTATGTAAAGCGTGAGACGCCTGTTTACGCTTGCTTCCTGGACCTTTCAAGGGCATTTGATCTGGTTTCCTATGATGTTTTATGGACCAAATTAGAGCGGTTGAATTTACCCACAGAGCTAGTGAACATTTTAAAGTTTTGGTATGGAAACCAGATCAACACTGTACGTTGGGCTGGGGCGTTATCTCGTCCATATGGGTTGGAGTGTGGGGTGAGGCAGGGTGGGTTGAGCTCACCAACCCTGTTCAACCTCTACGTGAACGACCTGATTGGCGAGCTCAGTAGTACCAGAGTTGGATGTTACATTGACGGTATCTGCGTCAATAATATCAGTTACGCGGACGACATGGTGCTACTGAGCGCGTCAATATGTGGTCTTAGAAAGCTTGTGGCTCGTTGTGAGGCATATGCAAGAATGCATGGCTTGGCATATAATTCCAAGAAGTCGGAGATCATGGTCTTTGAGGCTGGGGGTAAGAGTCCTGGTCAGGTACCACATGTATTTTTAAACGGTATGCCTTTGAGAAGGGTCTTGACCGTCAAATATCTTGGTCATATATTGACTCCTAGCCTTAAAGACGATGATGATATTGAACGGGAGCGGAGGGCGTTGTCGGTTCGAGCGAACATGCTGGTGCGCAGGTTTGCACGTTGCTCACTTCCAGTTAAAATCACGCTCTTTCGAGCCTACTGCACCTCTTTCTACACGTGCAGCCTGTGGGCAAGATATACGCAGAGATCGTACAACGCTCTCCGCGTTCAGTTTAATAATGCGTTTAGGATGCTGGTGGGGCTGCCTCGCTTCTGTAGCGCCTCAGGAATGTTCGCTGATGCGCGTGTTGAGTGTTTTTTCGCCACCATGCGTAAAAGATGTTCTTCCTTGGTGCGTAGGGTGTGGGGCAGCTCCAACAGTATCTTAAACATGATTTCAAGTCGCTTTGACTGTCTGTACGTGGGTCACTGTTGCGCAGTTTCACATGGGGTGCCGCGACGGTGATCTACTACTTATGTATTTGTGTGTTATGTTTTTGTTGTTTTATGTTTAGTGTCAGTGCCTACTAACATAGTTGTAAGTTTTACTAACCATTCATAAATTTGTGACATATGGGATTAATTTCTTGAATTAAATTATTATTATTATTATAGTTGTAATGTGCGTGTACGGAGGTCGACACCCGAAAGGTTAAGAAATAAAATCAGAAATTTTCGTCAAAAAATTACAAAACACCAAAATCACACAACAACAACACATTACCTCACTTAATCAATCGTCCTTACTTACACAATTATAGGTTTATAATTAATCAATATTGCGTGTCCTATCACTGAATTTATTTACACTAAAAAAGCACAAAACAAAATAGCATTTAAGCATCTAAGTATCGTATTTACGTGAGCCGCCCGAGATCGCAAATTCGCACGCGGTGCGTATCTAGCATGCGACAACTGTCCGCCCCGCCCGGTCCCCTGCTTATTCTGCTTATTGCGTTTCACGCGACGGACAGTGCGATGTAAAAGCATTAAGCAAATAGCAACTTGTGAAAGGCACGATAGCATTTGCTTTATGTTATGTGTATTAAGCACGGTGCTTTATTTTGCTTTATGCTATATTAACCACCACTACCAAGGGGTACCGTGTTACCCAGTGACTGGATTGTGGAGGTTGCATGTAAACTGGTATTCAGCAGAATCCGCTAAAACTAGAGCCTGACCCCACATGTCACCCACATGTCGCCAGTTATTTTTAAGTAGGTACCATGTAATTGGGAGCGAGTTTATTGCCATCAATCGGGCACAAATACCAACGTTTGTTTAAAACAAAAATGAGTAAATCGTTTCAATGAATTGGGTCAAGATCAACAGCTCAGCATTAGGTGAATTTATAGGTTTTGTCTAGTTGTTTATCTGAAACATTTGAAGCGTGCTATTTTCACAATTGAGAACGTTTCCTATACACGATCAGTGCCAAGGAAACTAACTAAATATCTTAAAACAGTTTAAAAACATAATGGCAATAATGTGCTCATTGAATTAATTTGATTTCAGGGTTCTTTACAGGGTAACTAAAATCATACTAATATTATAAACGGGACCTACGCGGGTGAAACCGCGGGACGTTTGCTAGTAATAATATAATAGACTAGCAGACGTCCCGCGTAGTTCTCATTCCCGTGCGAATACAGGGATAAAAAGTAGCCTATGTGTTAATCCAGGGTGTCAGCTAACTCCATACCAAATTTTATTAAAATCCATTCAGTAGTTATTACGTGAAAGAGTAACAAACATCCATCCATCCATCTATCCATACTCACAAACTTTCGCGTTTATGATATTAGTAGGAAGTTGGATAATAATAAACATCATTGATTTCGGTGAAGGAAACATAGTGAGGAAACAAGGACTTGTAGTTAATATAAGTTTGAAATCGGCAATCTTGAGCAAGCGTGGTGATCAATGCTCGTGCCTTCTCTGTATGAGAAGAGGCCTTTACCCTGCAGTGGGACAGTAACAGGCTGGTATTTAACTAAATTACTTTAATTGAGTATTCTAGTTGTAATGGGTGGGGTGTAGTGTTAATGAAAAATACCTCTTTACTTAGTCGGTAATGTTCTAGCAATTTTATTGTAGTTTTGAATATAATTTTAAGTCATGTTGCCGCAGTGGTTTAAGTCTCGCGTCTCATAACTCTAGACTATTAAAACTCAAATTAGTAGTTTTTAGTAAACGTTCTAAAGTTAATCTTAAAATCATTGACAGCCTTAAAGTGAAGCATCGTGAGACAACCAGGAGTTCTAACATACGTCTGAAATTATTGTCTACTAGTCTTGAGCAAGCGTGAGGCTTATCGTTAGAGCCTTCTCTGTTTGAGAAGAAGCCTTTATTCTGGAAAGGGTCAGTAACAGGCTACTAACTTCACAGGTTACTATTTATTATTATCGTTAAATGAAAACTATTGAGCATTATTATCACAAAATGTCTAATAAAAGAGTTACAAAGTTTATTCAGGTGAAATCGTTACGGACATGGAAAAGTTAAACAGCAGTTCTATCAATAACATAAAATAAGTACGCAGTAGAAAATTCCAATAAAAAGGACCAAACCATTTTACCTACATTGTTATAATATTTATCATAAAACACATTTCCTGGAAATACAATCATACTAAATTGATCGTGTTTTGTTTTTTCCAACAATCAGAAGGGCTTTGCTTTCCCCAAATAAATACCATATTGTATGTACGAGATTGTGGATTGAAATCCATGATCTAACCACTTACGTCACTCAGATGCCTAAGAATCCATTACCTACCCAGACAAGTGCGAATAGGACTCGCGACCTGTGGGTTCGGTCTAAATAGGTACCTGACTCCAGGCTGAGTGATTTCAAATTCTAGTTTAATATTGTCCCATATTTACACTGCAGGGACTCGAGTCTGCTATTGCAATCGTGTCTCAGTGATCAATCATCGATCGAATATTTGACAACTTTGACAGTTTTTGTATGGGAAATGTGTCATAAGTTTGACGTTATACGTCAAAAATCGATCATTGACCGGTCATTGAGACACTATTGCAAAAGCAGACTCGACCCCCTGTAAGGTTGTTATTAGTTACCCTCCAGCTCCCTAACAGTTCCTACGTAAGTATTTGCTTTTAATAAGGTACTTGAGGCCCAACTGTGAAAACAAAAATGGCAGCGGTATACCGGTATGACGCCCAGGGCCTGGGCTCGTACACACTGCGAACAGATGTATCTAATCGAGCATACCGATAAGGGAAATTGCAATAGCAGACTCGACCCCCACCCAGGTCAAATGCTTCTTCTTCTTACAGAGTAACCACAAGCATTGATCAGTGAATTAGTGATTTTAGACTCATAATATTTACCTTTATCCAAGATAGGTACGTTATTCATCATTATCTGCCTGGCCTTTTCCCAACTATGGGGTCGGCTTCAAGTTAAACTGGATGCAACTAAATACCAGTGTTTTACGTGGTGCGACTGCCTGTCTGCCCTCCACAACCCAGTAACTGGGTACCACGATACCCCTTAGCTAAACTGGTTTTCAGATTTTCGGGCTTCTGTCTATCTGTAACGACTGTCTTAGATCTACAAATGACAGCCGGGACCAACGGCCTTACGTGCTTTTTGAGGCACGGAGGGGTCTCAATATGTACCTAATGAGTGGTAACCCATCCTCGGATCAACCTCGTCAAGCGTAGCTTAACCTTCGATCGACCCGAAAGTTTGTTATCATTTAGCAGAAAAAGAAAAGAAAATCATCCCGGAAAAAGATTAATTAATGCTCAAACAATTACAGCTTAGAATATCATATTGGAATGGTGTTTTGCGTTTTGGCAGAAGCGGCGAGCATCGGATTGACGTAGTGGAGCCAGATGAAGCGTGTAAGCTCAAGACCGATCGCGATGGAAGACATCTGTGGACGCCCTCTGCCCCATCTAGGGGACATAAGACATTAAGTCAAGTAAGTCATATTGGAATGGTGTAGGGTTAGGTACCATATCTCAGGATTTTTGGACTGTTCCTGATCCGACCGGATTTAGCAAATCTCATGAAACCTTAGGATTTTGACGCCCTGCTTTGACGACAATATTACGACTTTTCTAAATTGTTAAGTACGTTTGAGAGAAAATTCTCAAACTGTAACATGTCTCAGGATTTCAATAGGCCTTTCCTCCGGACCTTTGATTTTATCATCTGGTAACCTTAGTCTCGTGAGACGCAGCACTTTGTTTTCAAACGATAACTTTAATGAACAATGCGTTAACATTCTTCAAGATTTCATCATTCAATAATAAGAGAAAAAAAAAACTAGTGTGACTCGTTCAACTGTTTTGAATTTAAATCACGTGCGCATACGCAGAACTTATGTTTCAAAGAAAATGAGATTTTTTTCTTATCATTATCATTAAGTTTTGCAATAATATTATTATATGTGTCATTCTTTGCCGGCCATTATTAATCAGTTTAAATATGGTGAAAGTAATTAAGAGTAGGTCACATATTTATCGTAAACATTTAAAAAAAATACGCACTCATCGTACTCTCTGAAAGACTGCAGATTATAGCTAAGTTCATACTGAACGGGGACGGCAGGTAGCGCATATTATGACGATAACAACTTTTACAAGTTTTTGAATCGGATATAGGTACCTCTGAAAAAAACTATAAATTATTTTTTTATAGATACTTATTTGATAGATACCTACTAACTTTCTTCTCATTAAGATTTGTGATCATAATTAGTATTGACGCTAAGATCGATTTTCTATAATTTTTTCATCTGGCAATAATGACAGTATCATCTGCCTAATAACCAATTACCTATTGTCTAATAAAAAGTAATGGTTCTTATTATCTATTAGAGGTTAGTGGCGTGAGACTGCAGCTCGCGAAGTAAACACAGATCTCTCTTAATTAAGCTTCAGTTAAATATCTTTCAAATAGTTTATGCCGGACAATACAAATTACTAGCAGTCGTCGCGCGGTTTCACCCGCGTAGTTCTCGTTCCCATGGGAATACGGGGATAAAAAGTAGCCTATATTACTCTGGGTGAATGTAGCTTTCCAATGATGAAAGAATTTTTAAAATAGGCAGAGTAGTTTTTGAGTTTATTCATTACTAACATACACACACGCACAATTTTTTCCTCTTCTTAAGATCAGTGTAGATTATTTTCAACAGGTAGGCTTGTATGGCTGTAAGTATCCTATTTTGAAAATTATTCTATTTTTTTCCTAGCCTCGGCTACAGCTTAATAAAACGCCTTGACTCTTGTGACGTTAGTCTTTAATCTTTAGTTAAATATTTTTGCGAAACGATAGCTGCTTCACAATAGTTTCATTACGTATCTAACACAGTACACGTTCAGTAGACGACATTTAGAATAATATGCCGTCTCTTTCAATTGTCTACATCCGATCTATTTACATCTCCCTCTTTGTTTATAGTCGGTTTCTCATCACTTGTAACATCGCTTGTTAACTTTTTAAAGTTAACAGCTATAAAGTCCTATATAACTTTATATTTTCTACTTTTTACAATCTCGTGGTATAAGGTAATAAAATAATAATACTTCAAACGTCTAAGGTACAGACGCCAGCACATCAAGTTACCCCAATGTGTCAAATTTTCCCAATTCAATAAGAACTTTATTCTGTTTGACATAAAGTTGAAAAACGATCAAAGAAATTAGACACATTGGGGTAACTTGACGTGCTGGCGTCTGTACTACAGTGTATGTAACATTTATCTCTCGTACACACGATCAATGACCTAACTGGTTGTAGCAGTTTTGAAGCAAAAAATGTTATGTAAGTAGCTATGATTTAGTTTATCCGTTATATCATCTAGTTGGCTAGATGGGCGTGTATTTCGAGTTGAGGAGACTTTATGCGTTGCCGAAAATACTGGTATTTTGCCAACTACTAAATATTATGAGACGTGTGTTGATTATCTTAAATTTATTCATTCACTGAGAGACAAAGAATAGCACTAACCTGTAGTTCTAGAAGCTTGAAATATTGCACAATGATGAAGGAACTAATTCAATTACTCTTGGAATGTCGAACAATATTTATAACTTCTATTTGTGTGTTTGCATGTGTAAATATTCAACACAATGTAAATTGTTTCATGAATAAATAAATTGAATCTCCCATTACCCCACGATTTTTATATTATTTTCCTTTAATCATTTCAATATATTCATTCCACCATTGTGAGAAAATTTGACATAACGCCAAGGGGCAGTTAAAACATGACTTTACTTCATTTACAGTATGTAAATAGGTACTGTAAATTACTCAAGTATTATGAGTAAATGAATTAAGTATTAATACGTAAATATCCCACAGAGTCTTACAGAGTATCCAGGCTCAAGTATTGGATTTAAATTTTAAAAATTCTTAATTTTTAAATTTCAAATTTCCATTTCGGCTCTTCATCATAATCATCATAATTAATATCTATATAATATATTTCATTATTTCTATACTGTAACTGGACGACCATTGTTTATGATGTATTTTATACAAATATTCAGACAAAACTAGCATTCTATTAGTTCCTAAAATGAGCGGCTGTAATGGAAAGTCAGACAAACGTACCTTCAGACGAAATCGCGCCGTTAGCATCATTTGTACCCGACTGCCAATAGGGGTTATGTTTTTTTTTACCATTTGGCATCGTAGTAAGAAACCCTAGTTACTAACACTATACTTTACCAAAACTTTCAATGCTATAAAATATAACGTGTTTTTAAAGAAACTTAAAAATAACTGGCTTTATAATATATTGGTGTGATGTAATGTTGTATCGAATTGCGCAGTCAAGAAAGAATTTAAATAAATATTGTAAACGTGTTCAAACAATAAACTAAAACTAGTTTTATTTGGCAGCAAAACAATAACATGATATTCAATGAATCACAACAGCAATATTGATCCAACTGGAAACTTTGCAGAAAATACTCCTCTACTAGAAATGTACACTTCGTAGAAATTAGTGATAAAACATTTACTGATAACACTGAATTACTCTATGGTTCCTACATTTAACTGATAACAAAGACCATTTAGTTGACTGCGTTCTTAGCGCGAATGCTTGACGTCCCTAATTGTAACGCAAAATTAAAAGTTTATTTTGAAGATTTTAACTATAACCTTACAAAAAAATAAATAAAAAAAAACATCTAGGGGCTTTATTAATTGTGTTTTTAGGACTAACATCAATTACAATAAGTTCATGTAAAACCTACTTCATAATATTTGTTTAGTCTATGCGTCAATGTCGATCAATAGGAATACTTACTTACTATTCACCTCACTCTTCTAAATATTTCCTTTGCCGTACATACGTACATTATGCGACTATTCACTGGCTGTATTGTCAGTAGAATCTAGAACATCCGACATGTTTTCGTCAGAACGGAGTCCAAAATAACTAAAGGCATGTCTATTTCGAAATGTTTATTTTCTGTCAAAGCCGGGAGACAGTTTGTCAATGTCTCTCTCACGATGCGTCGTGTTTTGTTTTTTCATTGCAATGCACTCTTTATTTAGATGAATATTTTGGTTGAACTAAACGATTATTTAATAAGACGCGTGGAAACGGATTTATTTGAACTGTCCAGTAATGCTATTCTGTTATAATCAACCCGTGAAATTTAAGGTGAAGTGAAGGCAAAATAAGCAAGTAGGCCTTCCATAGCTAGGCATTGACAGATGTTTACTGAATTGGCCAGCTGAATCGTACAGGAAGTAAAAAGATAGACACTAGAATCAGGCCTATATTCTTCGAAGGGTTAGGCAGCAGATACGAGTATGTACTTACTACATCCACATTTCACTAGTTAGGAATATAATATATGTATTTTAGTCCCATGGTAATTATTGACAGCGACTACGTACAAAGCTTGACTCCGGCTGCCACAGATGGAAAAGCAATTACAAGTTACAACCGATTTAGAATCACTTGATTGAATGAAACAGTGTAATGGTAAGATTTGCCTACGACACTGTATGAGGTGGGTACACTCAGTGTGGGACTGTGGGTATACAACAACTGTCTCTGAATAACGAGAAATCTCTAATTAGGTCTAGTGTGAACAGCCGGTCAATTTGCCAATTCACTTCTACAGCTCACTTCTCTCAAGTTTTCACAGGGACACGCTGTAAAAAAGAAGTGAACTGTTAATGTCTAGCAGTTGTATATGGAATGACAATTCCATGTTTCATATACTAATGATAGACGCAATTCGCTTTCAATTCACCTACTCTTGATTTTTACGAGGTGATTTTTAAAGATAAGATGCTCATAGCTGCAATAATACTGCTGCATAGGAACTAGTGTGTCGACATTAACGTCGCAATTTCTCTCGTAGTCTTAACTTCAGTCACCTGTCATCATCTGTATGATCTCCATTATATCAGATAATGAATAAATGATACAATTTGAAGTGGCTTTTTTTAAATAAGTAGGAGTCCATTTCCATAATAGAAGACAATTTTGACGACATAGAAATGGTCTTGAATTATATCAATTATTATGATCTTTATATTATTATAGCTTTTAATAATGAAATGAAGGCTGGTGACGCAACTGGAAAAATGGGAATAAAGCAGTATGTCGACAGCTGCTAAATATAGGTATCTCCTCACCCAACAGCCATCGGATCAATACAATGAATGAATGGAAGTAAAAGCTGTGATTTTAACAGAGGCACTAATATTATAAAGAGATATTTGTAAGTTATTAGTATGTAGGGAGTGATCTCTGGAAATAATGATACAATTCTATAAAAATTCACTCGTAGAAAGCTACATTAACCCTGAGTGCTTTAGGCTACGTTTTATCCGTGTATTCCCACGGGAACAGGAACTACGTAGGTAAAACCACGTCCGCTAGGTGTATATTAGTTACTGCTTGAGAAACAAAAAAAAAAAAAAATCAGACTGATCGGTTTTTCTCTTTTTCGGCTTCCATCAACCTAGCCTACCTAACCTTATATTCTCCTCTACTGCTGCTGATGCTGAAAACTGTAAAATATTCTAATCAAACAATCAATATATGACGTATGGATCAGTGGAAACTTAAGGTATGAAACCACCAACGGTGTGAATAAAATCCTATTATTTTTTATTGACAATCTTTACCTTGCCACATACCTACATAATAACAGCTGATTAATTTGAGAGTGCCTTTGCATCCGAAAATAGCTAACGATTTAGACCTCGGTACTCGTTGACAAAATTTAAAGTTCCATTGATAGTTTCAAAAAGGATTCTTTGACGATTCTTTTTCAAAATATATTACAGACTAGCTGCCCCGGCAAACTTTGTTCCGCCTTAGAATCAATTACCGTAAAACGGGGTGGATAGAAACTCAAGGGTGAATAGAAACAAAACTTTGAGGAGGATTTTTATGCTAGTTTAATTTTGTTTGATAATAAAAAGGTGTCGAAACTTTTTATCTCATTTATTTAAAATCATTACAGTCCTCGTATGGAACAAACAACTTTTAACTTTCGCGAATACCCTCCTCAAAGTTTTGTTTCTATTCACCCTTGAGTTTCTATCCACCCCGTTTTACCCGGTACTGACGCGTAAAAATGGACTGGAAAGACATTTGTCACCTGTCATGTCATCAAAGATGGCGCCGCATTTTAAAATATTTAACTGTCGTCAAGTTTTCTTAAATTTTCTAAGGCTCCGCTCAACTTTCTTATTTTTTCCTTTCATAAGATCCGTCTCTAACAAACACAACGAAACAAGAATTTGCGAAATTGGTCTAGCCGTTCGTTTGTGATGCAGTGACCAAGAAAAATAGGGTTTTATTTGTCTATATAACGATATATGTAGGATATGTACAGACGCCAGCACATCAAGTTACCCCAATGTGTCAAATTTCTTTGATCGTTTTTCAACTTTGTGGCAAACTGAATAAGGTTCATATTCATTTGGGAAAAATTGACACATTGGGGTAACTTGATGTGCTGGTGTCTGTACATATCTTCTGATATTCTAGCTCCAAATTGGAAAAATCGTTAAAAAAAAATGATTTCTAGGGTTTCGGTTAAGGGAAATCGATGGAGATAAATTTTACTCGTTTACAAAGAATTTCGAAACCTTACCTAGTGTATCTTCACATGAGTTTTGGCGGAAAAGTCTGGGTTCAAAATCGACTAAATGTTTAAATTGTTGTTGTTTGTGGTTTCCTAATGGCGTTTTATGTGGACCCGGCGCCGGCTGCTAAGAGTCTCTTGATTAATATTTATGTCCCATCTATTTCTTAAGCCATACCTATATAAAGTCACGTGCCCTAACATTAATTATTCACCGCTTAGTAAGCAGTCATATATGACGTGACCAAAATCTCAATTGACTGACGATGATCACTCAATACGTAGGTAAGTAGGTAGGAATGTAGGAAATGTTTTTTTTACAATATGTCGCTTTGTAGATTCTTCTGTAGATAACAATCTTTTTTACGGTCGTCATGCTAAGCGTACTGCAGCTGGTATGGCTATAAGACTAATAACAGTGATAACAAATGACACAAAAATTATAGTAGCTTTGAAAATAAAGTCCGTTATCAAAACTTTGTTTGACTTCTTTGACCGTTTACAAGTCATAGACAAAAGTAAACAAAATGACAGACTAAATAAATAATTCCATAAGAACGTTTATTATCTAATTACGGACATCTAATGTGGTATACCCACGTAAGTAGAAGCATGATGATAGAAGTAAGAATTTGTAATTCTAAACGGATTGTTAAGTGCACGAATATGCTTAATTTTTTAGGTTTCGTAAGCAAATTGTGGGTATGGAACTAACGAGTCTGTTTGTTAATTAGATAATCATGTTTGCAAGTAGCTAGCTGCTGGTTATGTAGGTATGTGTGTCTACGTGCTACTGTAGTCATTCGATCAATAATTTCTAAAGTGTTTTTACTGCCAAAGTAACGTTATGAAGTGTACAAAACAAACGTGACTAAATGTTCATTAGATTATGTAAGCGGTTCAGCCATTAGATTTGCTCGTTCGATTTTTCTACGTCGCAAAATGTACTGTGTTGTGTAGGTGTGTAGCTAGCAGATAATACTCGGGCAAGGCCAACCACCTCGCGGTCTGCCGGCGCGCTCAAGGTTGTTTTTGTGTATAAACACGAGTCAGGCGATCGATAAGTCTTAGTGTGGGCGATCAACCGCCGCGCAGCCAGCGGATGACCTCGCACAGAGACTTTCCGCCTCACGAACAAAACAAAAGATAATGAAACCACAAAAATAGTCTTAGAACTATAAGTTTTATTTGCCTTAAATTATTACAGTCCTTCAAGTACCTACCTTAGGAAAGATACAGAACATAATAATCTAACTAGGAATAATAACACAGCAGTTGTGAGCTTTACAACAAGCTCAAATAATAATAAGAGTTGAGATCAGTGGTGGAGCGGTGTTGGGTCGAGGCGGCGCGGCGCTCCGGTGCGCTGCGCCCTCGCGCGGCACCGCGCCCTGCTGGACTGGTGCGCCAGGTAGAAGCCCTGCGTTAGCAAGAACCGCCGCGGATGCTCCGTTGATCTCTGAGACGTGTGGCGGCCGGAGCTCTCCTCCGGGATCCGCCATAATGTCCTCCTTTCGCTCGGCATCTCGATTGTCCTTTTACAAGCCATAGTTTTCAAGTCCAATGATCCATTTAATGCTTATTGCTGTTGGTCTTCTTATTGTTCTCTGTGTTCATCAGTTTGGTGACGATCTTTCTGGAATGTCCGGACGGGTCGAAGTGGTTGGTGTGCTCGTTGACCTCCTTCTTGGTGCGCTGCTTGCCGCTGTGTCCAGAGAAGATGTGCTTGTCGTGGTCGAAGTTGTAGTAGTCGTACTCGTCAAAGAACGCTTCGGACATATTTACGTTTGAAGATTTGTAAATATTATTGAAATCACGGGGAATTGTGTCGCAGTAGCAACTGACAATGTTACTCAAGAATTTGTTTTCACTGAATGTTCGAAGTAATGGCTGCGCGGCGCTTATAAAGGCTGCCAGTAACACGTCACCAAGCGCATGCGCGTCGATAAAATTCTCGAATCGCGATTGGTTGAAGTTGAAACACCGACGACGACCTGGTTCTATAGGATGTTTTGTTTATTTATAGATTTTTGCATGTGTGGGTAAGCCGGCTCTCAGTGAGGGTGAAAATGTTCGCAATTTAATTTTCTACTAACACGTTGTATGTGGTAGACTTCTTAATTTTTTTTCGCAGAATATTTGTTACGATCTTGGGAGTGACCGTATTTCCTGGATATTTTAATACTTGTTTGAATGCATATTTAGGTCTACATACTTTTTCATTTACCGCGCTTTATGCAAACTTAATACTTACAATAGCGTCAATTGACAACTTTTCTAAGAGGCACAAAATAACTCTTAGCTTTAATAACACTCATGCTACATTTATTAGGTATGTTTGCTACTATTATCTATCTAATTTAATATCCACAACATTGAACAGAAATAAGTCATGTCCTAAAAAAGTAACATGAAAATAATATGGATTTGGTACACAAATTATTATTATTATTTATGTTAGGTATCGACTTCTCAAAGTAGTTTTTTACTTTTAATTTTTTTTTTTCATATACATATAAGCAAGTACTATCATGTATTACAAAAAAAGTACCATTTGGTAGTAAAATTATGACCTATGCAACACTGATTTGCCTCAATGTGACCGCGAATATTTATACCACCTAAATATTAACGCACACCTATAACAAAGGTGTGCGTTAAAACATAAAACTTATATGTAGTTACTTATTACTTAAAGTTATTATAGGCAGTCGGTTAATAAATTAATATACATTGTAATGCGGAGTGATAAGAACAAAAGTAGGTCTCGTGGTATGAATGAATTTATTTCGGACGTGCAACGCTATCTAGCGTCGAGTAGCGGCAGTTTAGCGGTTTTAGAAAACTTGAGTGGCAAGTTTTGGAGGTTTCTTTCCAGAATTTTTACAATGTTAAACCTAATCAGCAACAGCCTTAACAGAATGGAAACAATTTTTTTTATAACAAAGCTTAATAGGGTTTTTCCTTTGAATTCTCTTTTCATCGTAAGGGTCTAGTTAAGCAACAACCGAGCGGATCTGCAAGGCTGTGTTTACCACGGGCGGTCCTTGCATGGGTGACGGTTTTCTCCGTTAAGATTGGCCGATGCGACCGTGTGAATATGATTCGGTCAGGAGGATATCGACCAAAGAGATTTAAAATACCTACTATAGAGCGGGTATGTCAAGGAAATGTCATAGAAAAACTTTGATCCCATGTCTCAGTAACGCCATCTAGAATAATATATGAATATTGGAGCGGCAGCGGAGCGTACTACAAAAAACTCATAGACTTGTAACCAGCAGGACACACTTTTTCGGACGAAAATTTCGTTCGTGATGTCCGGTCTATAGGTATTGAATGTCTTTGATATCGACAAACATAGTGATTTTACTTAGCCTAGTACCTACGTAGAATTAAGTTTTTTTTCACCTGTAAAGGAAATATTTTGTACGCCTTGCGATACTCTTAATATTTAACACCATGTAATTATACATTATACCTATGTGTCACAAAAAATATAATTATTTGAATTTGAATTTGAATTTTACTTTGGAAATGCAAAGGAGAATAGTGAAAGATCTTAATAATAATTATACATATTATGATACCTACCCGGCTTACTGCGAACCTTTATTGGACACAAATAAATTTAAAATAGGTATTAAAGAGCGGCCATGCGAGGAAATGTCAAACAAACAAAGACATTCAATACGGAGTATTCCCGTTTGAGCACCTATGCATTTAGCACCAAAGGTATTCCCAATTCCCATAGGTTAATGCATAGGTGCTCAATAAAAAGTTAGGTACTTCATAAGCAATCATCATAAATTAAAATACCTATGTTTTAATGAGCAAACACTTTTTTTTTAATTTGACGTGTAGGTGCCTACCTACCTAGTAAAACCTGTGTAAATTCGATGTCCATGCAAAGATGAACAGTAATAATCTAATGTTAAAATGATTGAGGTAATATTATGATACTATACCTACCTACTTTATGATTTTAGATCAATTATCAATGATATTATAAGTAAAAAGGTGTAGATAGGTTTACCTAAACAACATTCGATATTCAAAAACGGCACATTAACGCACGCACGCGTCCGTTGACGGCGCGACGCGACACTCAGGTAAAGTGAGGCTAGTTAGCCACATTTTAACGTGTCGCTTGCTGAGCGCCGATAACCTATCTACACCTTTTTACTTAGGTACCTATAATATGTTGTTTTAGACCCCCACAATAAGAAAAAATCGTCTGAAATATCCCATTTTCCTTTATTATCGATTATTTTACATTTCATTGTTGTTGTTTTATGTTTTATAGCTATCATTATTTGATATGTTTTATTTTGTATTTTTAAACTTTGCCTAGACATTTAAGTACGTAGAATTAAGTTTTTTTCACCTGTAAAGGAAATATTTTGTACGCCTTGCAAGGCAGCGCATAGCGATACTCCTAGTATTTAACACCATGTAATTATACATTATACCTATGTGTCACAAATAAATATATTTGAATTTGAATTTGAATTTGATTAATTTCAAAATCTTATGTTTCATTCTGGTGTGTTTTTTAATTGTACCTAATGGGATTTCTGATGAAAAGTAAATAATTCCTTTCTCTGATTAAAAACCTCTTTGACTCTTTGGGTTGCTTAGAAATCATGATATTTTACATTTAGTCTAAAGAAAAACAAACGGAATAAAATATTACTTGCTGGTTCAAGAATTATATCCCATAAGAACGTCATAAGTTCTTATGGGATGTACATGTAGGTAGACAGTTAGGGTTGCCAGGTTGCCAAACCTAATAGCCGGACGGACCAGCCAGTTTGGCCGGACATTTGGTTAAAAAGGCCGGACACCTTACATTATTGAGGATATATTGGTATGTAAATTCAAGTTTTTTTCATTATTACCAAAAGCTTACGTTGTCATAAAAAGGCGGACACCGTTTAATTTGGCCGGACACGCAAGCAAAAAGCCTAGGCAACGCTATACACAGTAGGCTGAACCTTGACTTATATCTCTAGGCATCAGTTGGACGGGTAAGTAGGTTTTTCCATAAATATAGGTAGGTATATCTGTATCGTACTGCAAATAGGATAGATATTAAAATAAATACTTAAGCCTTTATTTCCCACCTTGGCCTAACGAACGACTAATTAACTTGCAAGTCCTTCCTAGAGTTATGAAACTTTAGCCTCCTGTCATCAAATCGAAGGGCATTGTATTATAATGAATCGCTAATAGATTTTGATTGCTGTATCTTCTATTCTCTATTGAAAGGTTAAACAGAAACGTTTAATAATTCCTAAAATGTACTCATACTTTTAGCTTTTTTTGATAATTAAACTAGGTACATACCTGCCAATTAGTGAACATTGAGGAGCATCCGTGCACACAGCAGCCTTTTGGAACACATGGAGACGGGATGCCGATGGTTTCAGCGGCTCAATAGGATCGGGAGGTTCCGCCGTCCTCCGTGAAGCATAGTCTGCACTCCCGATGAGGTACCCACTGAGGGCTGATATGAAGACCAGAACTGCTAGTGCTGTGATGACGATTTTGGTTTTGAGTTTGTACGGCCTGTAACAAAATCGTAAGGTTAATAACGCCATCTGTTGTCGAGTAGCAGTAACAGACTTACACGAGGAAAACTTCGTGAGGCAATTGTAAATATTTGCCAATAGATTTACAGTAACAATAATTGTCTGTGTTTATTTTGTTAGATTACGGGCTACAGATGTGTTTAGGCGTGACTTTCCACTCACTTCTCTGGATAATCGTCGTCATCATGGCTAAAAGTGCCTTGGAATATGGCAAACCTATTGATAGGGGACACCAAGCGTATTGTATCTATGGGGCTGTCATCCGCATGGTTGCTGATAAAGTTCCGCCTGTGCAGACCGGTTCGTAAGTGATTCTTCATGGTGTTTTAGATGTGACAGGTATCTTGTCTTCAGCGGCACATAACAACATAATCTAGACACTGTTCCGTGACGGTTTCACCATGACTGAAATGGCAGGATCTTTGCGATGAAAAGGACGAATCACGACAGTGTTTTATTTTGTTTTTTAACGCGTAACGCAGCTATTACTAAACCTTGTGACGTATACTCTGAAATGGCAGGTGGTTACGCAGTGAACTTGCTTGCGGGTGTCGTGAAAATCGATAACAAGAACAGCTGTTTTCAGCGCTTTCAGCAATAGTAAAACTTTTTCAGATTTAAGACAGATGGCGGTACTGACAATCAACTCGTTTTAATCACAGCTGATAGCTAGAGATTCAGTTTAGATTTGATTTGAAGAGCAACTAAACGCCTTAACTTATTATTTTTACTTTGTCAAGTATTGATTGTAAGACATTTTGCGCAGACTTTAAATTAAGGCGCCATTTTTTTTTCTAGAGCAGCAAAATATATTTTTACGTGTATTTAGTCGTAGGTTACCTAGGTTCTAACTTAACGTTTAGATTGGAAATGCAAAACCAACTATCCTTACTACTGTTTGGATACTAGGTTTGCCTTCCTTCTTGGCTTGACTTTGCAATTGCAAGGGTTTAATTTTGTAAATGGGGAGCTTGTGGCTAATTTATAACAGCCGCACTGGTCAATCCAAGGTTAAGCTAGACATGACAAGCTCGGTCATTTGTCATCGGACATTTGTAGATCTTTCGTTACTTGTAGATAGAAACCCGAAAGTCTGACAACCAGTTTAACCAAGGGGTATCGTGTCGTCGGTTGTGGAGTTGACAGGCAGTCGCTCCTTGAAAACACGGGTATTCCGCTGCTACTGCAGGTTAAATTGGAAGCCGACCCAAACATAGTTGGGAAAAGGCTAGGTGGATGATGATTTTTGGCCTTAACTTTAATGTTATTGGCACAGAGGAAAATTTTACCATTTTAGGCTTTTAAATAGTATAGGTACCTTAAATATTCTAGTTTATAACTAATATATAAACTTAGTTACTATAATCTAATGATTACCTGTCAGGATGCGAGTCTGGTAGCCTGATGAGAACATGATGTCTTTTCCTCCGCACATCCGCTTTTCCGGGTTTTTTCAAAGAACTTTGTCTTAATAACTGTTTGTCCGGCATTTTTTAAATTAATATTTACTTTTTAAACACTGTCATATTCAATTTAACTAAACACTATTTTGTTAAAGCTTGTTCATAGATTTCTTGTTATAAGTGAGGCAGTGGGATGTGTCATGTCACTATGTAATCAAGAGTAAATAATTGAGACCTTAGAATGGGTACAAACGAATAGACACCTAGTTTACTACGAGTGCAAAACGTAAGAGAACTAAAACTGAGCCAAAATTGGATTGTTTGCTCGGCGAGCCGTGTCAGTAGGTACTAAAAGTCACGTTCCGTCGAACACAGCTCGCGAGTAAACACAGTCGGCTCACGCACACAAAGATAATAAAGTAGACACACGATTTCGCCCGTGTTTTGTACTAAACGCGGCTTCTATGTGATATTATTCTAAGAATGAGAAATAAATAAACTGTAGTTTCTCTTAATTTTACTGTTAAGTGAAAATTAATGTACTAAATAACTGATTTTAATAAGGAGTAGGTACTAATTAAAAGAAGTGTCGAAATGCGATTTAATTTTGGTTGCAAACAAAGATACTTAGAAACCAAAGCACGTCGGAAACTACTGATTGTTGTTTGTTTTATGTTGTGATAGAAAACAGGGAAGTAATTGCCATTATCACCACGCTACTGATAAAGAAATGTAGGTACCTAACTCAAGATTCTGTCATCACTTTTCCTTGTTCAAGGTGAAGTGTTTTTCACCTATCATTTTTGCTTATCATTATGAGTCCGTAAATTGTTCAGCTGTTTGTTTTGTTGCGACATATTTGTAAACAAAAAATACTTGAAATGCCACATTTATTTACGCCAGTACTTACCTACATCAAAAGTTTTACCAATTGAACTCTATGTTTAATTGGGAAAACTTTTGTTTTATTTATTTATTTATTTCGGAGGATCTCCAACAAAGGTTACACAAATACAATTAAAATAGCATTACAAAGGATTCTCTTAAGTGTGCTCCTTCAAATACAGGAGACCACAGCATGCACATTAATTTATAACTAGGTAAATTAAAAAAGATTAAAATAAAATATTAACAGACAAAAAATAATGGACAAAATTAATGAACTATTGAAAATATGGAAATAAAGATAGAAAAAAATACAAAAATACAAAACAAATACATTTAAGATTCTGCGGTGGCTAAAATATTTTTGTATTTTGAAATGGGAAGGGTTATGTCCAGGTTACGAGCCTTTATTTTGTTTAAAAAAAATCACAACTATGCTATGACGCAACGCGATCTAGTCCCGAACTAAGCAGAGCTTGTGCTATGAGCCTACTAGACAACTGATAAACCTCAGACCAACAATAAACATACTTATTTATTTCTAAATAAGTATGTATAGTACTACGATTAGGGAATGCAATCTCGTACGAGATTTCCGCCTAGCGAGATCTCGCGAGACTCAAAACCCAGTCTCGCGAGATCTCGTAAATTACGGGATCTCGCGAGATCTCGTAAATTACGGGATCTCGCGAGATTGGAAGAATTGCAATTAAAACATATGCAAATGCTTAAGAACTAGTAATTGACATGATATGTAATTAAATAGAAACTGCGTTGCTTAGTTATAAAAATAATGTAAGTTTTATTTTAAAAATCAACAGAGTACTTATTATTTTGTCTCTAACTCTAATAACATTTGTTTATGTCTATAATTATTATACCTACTGTAGCTAATCAGTTCAAATTCTTACAATATTGGTAACAAAACAATAATTATCTATATTTAGGCAACGGCCAGGATTCAGTTCGCGCGCAGCCGCGCTATGAAATACACGTCGTCACGCTGCATTTGTCGATCTCGTTATCTCGCGAGATCTCGTAAGAAATTTGACGAGATACAATCTCGTAAAATATGGCCGGGATCTCGCGAGATCGGGATCTCGGCGAGACGAGATTGCATTCCCTAACTACGATCCTATACAGGACGTGCAGACAAACATTCATTTTTATAAAGGGTGACGAGTTTATCGCTACCATCGGCTTACGATTTTTGACGAATGAGTCAACAGCAACAAACAGATTTGTTTGCGTGGAAAAGTTGCTTTACCTGTCTCGTTTTTTTAGATTAGGTTTGATAACCGTTTTGTTAAAAACAGGAAGGAGTCTATTGTTTTGGTTGTTAATATTGTTATGATTAATATGATAAATAATTTATTTTGTGAGCAGACATGGTTTTATAACGCTTCGTTGACTGTGACGGGGTGTATAATGAACTTTATGAAAGGTTTATTAACAGTACCTAACTAAATACACAAAATCAAAGGGCTCTGAGTTCTATAGTTATCATTAACGTTATGATAAATAATTTTTATTGCTGCCATATACACTTTAGAACGTATTTTTTTAACCAGAACGTGAGATCGGTGTTTCATTATCTGACTACTCTGAGAAGAAACAACGAAAGAAAATCAGCCATTTTAACTTGGCTATTTTTAATAACTAACATTTTAACAGGTTTTTCTATCCAAAAATAACTGTAACTTTATTACTTTGGGTCCAATTCAGAATCACGATATGATTATCAGCTATTTTTAACCGACTTCACAAAAAAGGAGGAGGTTCTATGTTCGTGTGTATGTATTTTTTTTTTTATGTATGTTACCTAGCTGGTTTCTCCCCCATTATTTATTATTATTATTTGAAAGAGTATACTCCTGAGGTGGTCCCATTTTTATTTAGTGAAGATCTGGTGCTGATATTCGGAGATATAGAACGGAACTCTTCAAAAATAGACGGCAAATCTGTCGTGATTGCTGGAATCGCTTGGATGTTTATACAACATCATGACGTATCATCACGCCTGTATGCTCTGAGGGGTACGCAGATGTGTACAATATACGTTGTTTCGATAGTTAGGTATGTTAATTTTCATTTATTAGGGATAAGTGGATAACCCTATTATCATGACATAATTTGTTAACAATTAACAATATAAAAAAAAATATTAATTCATGGTAAATATTTGTACTTATGGGAACAACTAAAAATGGAAAAATAAAAAACTTTTTTGCAAAAAATAAAACCGACTTAAAAAAACACTTAACGGTGTAAAATAACTCTAAATTCGGAAGTCGGTGGCCCATCATGAATAAGACAAAACCACCAAAAGCCACAGACTTCCTAATTTACATTTTAATACATTTTGGTTGAATATTGAACAATTATTGTATAAAACAGCTGATTATTTTTCTGTGATTTCCGAGTTGCAAAATGTTCATATTCATGGGAAGATGTTACTGTGAACATTTTGTAAGTACGTAGGTACCTACTTAATTGATAAACAATGCCCTGTGGACATTTAAACAGTATTAACGCCGTCTTTTTTAATGTTCTGTGAATTAAAACGTAAACGACATTTCATATTTATTTCCGAAAATCAGTTTTTAAAAATGACTAAGTTAGTGTAGTTTTTAAACTAGTAACGTCAAACAAACCTTTTGGGGAACACGATTTAAATATTGCAATTAAGTTATGTTGCTTCAGTTCGTGAAAATTAAAACCCTTGTCTCAGTATTGTCTTGTCTGTCTTCATATTATGACCAATTTATATTTTAATTTAATACAATTTTTCTTTTCTCTGTAAATGATTTGTATGTCAATTGGCAAAACATAGCGCACTACCTAATTTTTAAGATCTTGTCTGTAATTATCACCTATGTTAACGAATAAATGATTCTGATTCTGAGTCTAACTATTTAATTTTCCAGCAATTTCCGAAATAATTAAAAGTTGTGATTAAACACGAGATCTAATAATCGTATTTGTCCGCACCTTTTCATTCTGAAAAGAAAACGAGCTTTCCGTCAAAAAAGCATGTTGCATTACGTGAAAACAAATGATTTAATGATTTCACACACCTAAGAAATTTTTGGAATTAAGAGCAATCAACCGTACTGTGTATTTAAAATTGCTCTTTTGAAATAAGCTGGTTACTAACGCTGCATATTAATAATCTATCTCGGTTGCTATCTTGATCCCGATCTTTGTTTGTAACCAATCAACGACCGAATTCGCCTATCCGAGTCTTAAAGATGTCCAATCAGAAGCAGCCGTCAAAAACAAAGGATCGGGATTTGGATTGAGATAGAATATTAATATCGGGCGTAAGGCGATAACAAATGATATCCCTGGGAATTTGTCATCTGTCAGAAGTCTGTCAGCGATAATCAGAGGTTCATTCATAACGTCAACGGCACGGACGCGTCGACGCACGGACGCGGACGCACGGCCGTACGAAGCAGGATGGCTTCCGGCTAATTATACTAGTGACATTCGAGTGTTATTTATTACATACGAATTGGTACATAGATAGGTAACTATCACACAGAGGGGATACTAAGAGAACTAAAGATTTGAGACTGTAGGTATACGTACTGTTGGGTAGCAATTGAGTTAGATACAGTTCGGACAATATTTGGTTTTGGCTTTCGCTCTTCACTGAGCATAATTCTGTGGCCCTAGTGAAAAGGGGTATAAGTCCAATTTTGTCGAAAATGAGTTAAGTGTACCAAAGTGATCAGAAAACCGACTTTTACAGTTTTTTTTGGTGTCAGTTGGACCCTTTTACACAAAGTAACTTTCTTATTTTTAGAGATAGCTTAGATCTGTCTTCACCAAATGATAGAGCATTTTTTTCTGATCACTTTGGTACACTTAACTCATTTTCGACAAAATTGGACTTATACCCCTTTTCACTAGGGCTACAGAATTTTAAAGTCATAAACAATAATTAACATGAATATTAAATGTTCATAGGTATGTTGTAAAGTTTCTGGGTTTGTGACGGTTCAATGGGTATTCTCTAAAACTACTAAACCAATATTGGAAATGGTTTTACCAATAGAACGCCACATTATTTTCAAAATTACAGGGGGTGGAAGGGATGTTAATGATTGAAATACACGCGGACTAAGTCGCAGGCAAAGTGTTAGTATAATACCGGTAGGTATATAGAAAATTAGCATTGTAGGATCTATCGTTTTGGTTCAGTCAAGGGTTGCAGAGGAATCGTCTAAACCCCAGCGCACGCGCAGCACGCGTTATCACGCGTAGAATGATCGCTGTAGAATCGGATTTTGTCTACAAAAGAATCGACATGGTGACAGATTGTAGAAACATTTAGATTCTACCGTTTATAGAAGAAATAATGCTCAAAATTGTAGACTATTGTCGACTGAACAATTGACACATTTCTTGTCTTCATTCTTGACTTCTTGACATTGTCGTGCTCAAAACAAAAAGTATAAATGTGTACCTACTAAGTAAGAGTCTTCCTCTCTGCTCCCGAGGACATCCATAAGGATTTACCACTGCGAGATCCAAAAACAGACAAGTCATTTAGATTAAGCTTAGGCAGTGGTGTAACTAGGTACTAGTATTAATTAGTACACCTACATTTCGTCCGTAATATTAAAATCCCATGAACGTAGAAGGCCTGCTTAATATTATTTTAATTTTGATCACAAATTAATTATTTCCATTGTATTTTTTTATGTACTAACTTAGTTTTAGTATTTTTGTTACTAACCTCTTCTATGGACCATTTCAGGTGTCTGAGAATAAATTTATAATTATATTTTTAATTTTTAACCACAAAACCAGACTGCTTTAGTGCTGTTTGAAAATCCCAGATGGAAAAACAACGTAAAGTTTGCCTGACCCGGGAAACGAGGCAATTAAATAAATAATACATAAACAAATCCATTAAAATGTTAAATTGAATTCTAATTACTCAACTTCTAGTTATTAGGTACTTCGCGGCCAAGATCGTTGTCTGCTGACCAATTTGATTAGATAATTCCTACTTCCGCATTTTATTCAAGTGTTTGTGGGTGTTATTTTATCATGTCCAAAAACTCCTTCCTATCTAGCATGATAATGGTTATTAATATTAACCACGGCTATAATGGCTGTACACTACTACGTTGTTAATTTCTTGTCTGTTTTTGACACTAAGATGTTTATGGTAGTATCAAAGTATTGAATGGAAAATATTGTATAGCAGTGGCAGTGTCCATATAACCCGATTCCCTTCGGCATCGCTTTTGAATTGAATAATAGCAGCTAGTATTATCAAATACTAGGAGACGTCCCGCGGTTTCACCCGCGTCGTAGGTCCCGTTCCCGTGGTAAAACAGGGATAAAAAGTCTATGTTGTTAATGGCCGAGTTTAAGGTTTTTTCGTTCTCGATGCATTTAACCCTTATTACTCTTTGCTTTTAGTAGAAAAATCAATCCTATGCCTATAAACATAAAATAGATTAATCAACCTGTCTAAAACTACATCACATGGCATGTTTCGATGCAAACTGATGGAGCCAGAGCGATCCAAAGTTTTTTCTTCGTTAGCTAGTTAGTTTTTAATTCGTTAGGGGGCCGACATTTAGCGTATGTACCCTAGGTAAGTATTTATTTGAAGAATGATCCTTTATTATCTAACCGACTTCGAAAAAGGAGATTATAATGTTCAACTGTATGTTGTTTTTGTGCTTATTTTATATAGGTACCGTCGTTCTTACAAATTTACCATCATATGGTTGGTTTTGGGTACTTCCAATCCTATCAGATGTCCACTTCGAATGGAGTACCCGATAAGTGATGACTCATTTGTTTTGATTTCAGGAAATCGCAATCAATTAGCGGCAAGGAAACAGTGATAAAAAACCGTATGTAATTTATCATTATATCAAACTCCAAGGAATGGTCAAGGTTAAACTGAAGTAACTACTCAACGTGAGTGTTGGTAGGTACCTACTTAGATAGGAATTTTACTGAGTGATCATAACGTCATCCAAGATACAAAAATGATAGCCATTACGAAACTAGCTGTTTGACAGTTAATCGTTGAACACTTTGCCCAGTGATGATCACTATGAACTAGGGAATGCAATCTCGAGCCGAGATTAGCAAATCGAGATCTCGCCTGTTGAACCTGGTGTCGAGATTGGCAGTTTCGAGATCTCGTGCAAAAAAAGTCGAGATCTGGCGAGATTTTGAGATTATTATTTGGTTTTTAAACTCAAAGACCCTTAAATCGATAAAAAACTCGAGGAATGCTATTAGATTAGAATACTACATTCATTAGAATACTCGTAATACTAGTTAGGATATCGCTGTAATATTTTATGAAGTTATGAATAATACAAAACAATGAAAATGAAATCTATTTATTTCAAAAAAGTCAACAAAATTATACTTGACAAACCAAAAAAAAACGGCATTATGGCGCGCATCTTTGAATTATTAAAAAAAAGTAATTATGTAGGTACACAGTACACAAACACACATTAATATTGTGATTTTGAAAATAGCTTCTTTCTTCTTATGATTCGCGCACTCTCGGTCACAAAATCTCGATCGATATTGTCGAGATCTAGAACGAGATTGAGAAAACGAGATTGCTTATTTTCCAGATTGAATATCGAAAAAATAGCCGAGATCTCGTGTTTTCGAGATCTCGCGAGATCGAGATTGCATTCCCTACTATGAACTGTCCTCGAAAATACGCAATAGCCATGCAGGTATGAAGACACAGTTGCGGAAAAGTCGTTCAAGGTTCTCGCAGCCCGCGGTGCACGGGTGATAAACAGTGGCGGGGGAGCGGTGGGGGTGGCGGGAGAGCGCGTGACGCTACTACTAGTAGTAGATTTTGCCCTCCCCGAGATCAGACTATCAGCTGATAGATCGTGCCGATTCGTGCCTACTGTGATCGATCAAAGGCGCGCGCCCGGGATTTTAAAACAGCGTTTTTGTTATTTTGTTGTGTATAAAAAAAAGTTTCTTTTGGAATGTTTATTGAATTCATGAATGCAATCACGTGTTTAAGTATCGGTCACTAATTACCAGTCACCCTATATAAATATCCATGAGGATTCTTGCAACAAATTACACCTTTTTAACGTCATATAACATAAGACAGTGAAATGAAATGAAATTGAAATGAAATTATTTTATAATGCAAGTAGGATATGGAAATCACTTTTACACGTTATTTTTTCCTTTAAAGGTAGTTGAAGTCGGCATTTCCTAACTGACTAGGTACCTCTGAGAAGAAACAAACAGTCCCCTAAAATGCCCCCCTTTACCATTTCCTAGTGTTTTTGCTATAGAGGCCAAGTCGATTTATGGTGTCACTATAGTCTACGTCACGCAGTAAGAAATTGCAAATCATTGCCATTACAAGTTTTGTTACAAGAGTACTTAGGTTGTTTTTATAAGGTGCGTTTTTTATTCACGCATTGGTCATACATGGACGAATGGCACATCAAGCTACCCAAAACTTTCCCAATTGAACATAAACCTTATTCAGTTCGGAATAAAGTTGAAAAGCTATCAAAGAAATTTAACACATTGGGGTAGCTTGATATGTTGACCTTTGTACCAGACTTTTCTGAAGTAATATCACCAATAAGGTCAACGTACGATCTTCTAGAGCGTCCTTTCCGAGCGATTCCACTTTCATACATCTGCCTTATGAACCCCTCGAATCGTTTAGTACTTAATTAATTAATAATTAACAGATTTGTGTTGCATTAAAAGTAGTTTAGTAACTAAGTAGGTCGACAAGTCGTTGTTTTCACCTATGTCGCAAGTATTTACCAACTACCTACTCCTTGCAAAGCATTTTTTCACATTAGATAAAGGTAAACAACTTTTTCTAGGCTTCAAAACTTGGTTTTTGAAAATGTTTTGAAATGTCTCTTGAATATTCCGTAGGTATATTACGATACTGTTGTGATGTACCTAACTGTGATTTCCAAAGCGGTGAAGGAAACACTAAACAGAAACCAGTATGCTCAAAAACCAAATATTCGAAGATATGTGATTATCTACCAGCCCACACTGAACCCGTGCGTAGATTACGGCCCGCTCCTTCTCACAGAGAAGAGGCCTGTAGCCGGCTGTGGGAACATTATAGGCTGATTATGATGATGAAATGTAATTTCTAAAGTAGCAGCCCAGAGTCTGGATTTTTGCACGATTGATGGCAATAGGCGAGCCCCCTTTTACCCATTGGGACTTAAACGTAACTGGTGAAAAGTGAGTGTACTGCCTGGTACACCTCTACCTAACCCTTCGGGGATTACAGGCGTGATGTTATGTTATATACGTATGTTATGGTGATGAAAATATTTCACAGCAACCTAATAGGCGCAACGTCACACGCGAAAATGCCCATTTCTGGCCATGTTCCTCTCATTTATGTAATAAATACTAAACATATACTAATTTATATACTATTGTTACGTAAAGTTTAAATTAAAATGAAATAAATATGTACACTTAAACTAACTACAAATAAAATAGTAATAAAAAACCCCAAGGAAAACAAAATCGGAACACTCAGGCGTCGAAGTAATCCTCGGAACCCCATCGTTGTCATCTGGAAACGTGCCCAGAAGACTGGCTAATTTAGTTAGGTACTTAAATATTGCTATTACCAATTTGTAATTAAATTAGTAATTTGTGATTTGTCTGGCAATTTGTTTGTGTATGTGGAGAAAAAATTGCAATGAGTACAAAGGTAAAAGCCGATTTTTTTGACACTCTATTCTATAATTTCCTTTCGGAGGTCATACTATCAAAGAAGAGATTTAAAAGTGCCACCAAGTTTTATGTGAAAAACAGCCATTGTTTCTGTATGTCAGATGTCAATCCTAACGCTTATTATTAGTGTCTTTCATATGCATCACTTGGCCAAAGTTTTCTTATCAAATGGGCATTGCCCTTTGACCCTCAGTTTGTGACGCTCAGGAATAAAGCTTTAGAAACTATATTTTTAGAACATTTAGGATCTTCTCTCCTAGTCTTATTGTTAAGAGTTCTACTTTTAAAATCGTCACACCTACAACGGTTACGTAATTACGTGATAGGTAATGAGTTTTGATTCGACTTGTCATACAAAAATGCGTCTAAGTATGTGTAAACACGCACGCTTACATTCGCTACGTGCATTTTATTGACTCGTAAACAAACATGAAACATTAAACGTGCATCAAGTTTGATGACTATAGCATACTTCTTTAGGTCTACAAACAACACCAGCACGTCAATGTTCATAATGAACATTGAAGTTGATAGGGCACAACCATTATCACCATATCACGCGATATCGCGCTATGTCCTGGGAACAATAGTACCCAAAAGACGCTTATCTACTACAGGAGAGGGTGATAAAATTTCCTATCAAAATCATCTCCTTTGCATTAGCCTAACTATGTAAGGGTCGGCGTCCAGTTTTACCGGATCAGCACCAATAATCCCCAAAGGTTTAGGCAGAGCTGTACCTGACCTGTACTACACCACTTTTGCCGTGTAATAGGGGGCGAGACTATTGCCATCAATCTGGCACGATTGCCAGTCTCCTGGCTGCTACTAACGCTTAATAACGCTGAAGTTTCTGCCTAACCCCATGGGAAAAAGGCGTGAGTTTATATATATATATATATATCTTCTTCTTATCGTGTGGTTAGTAACTAACCTGGTGTCAGAGTTTTAATGCCGCCCATGGGCCTCTGACTTGGCATCACATGCCCTTGAGAATAGTCTCTCAGGCATGCCGGTTTCCTCACGATGTTTTCCTTCACCGTTTTTAAAGCAAGTGATAATTTTAACAATACGCACATAAATCCGAAAAGTCAGAGGTGCGTGCCTTGGGTTCGAACACGAGACCTGTGATTTGGCAATCCGCCGCTCACACCACTAGGCTATATATATATGTATGTATGTAATAACGCTTTGTTCGACCCGGAGATTGAACCATTTCAGACACTAATCTGCATGGTTCTTACATGATTTGACAAAGATAATGTCTGGACTTTAAAATAGACTGTGACCTCTGAGTTTCTTTCGGTTTCTTTTCATAGTAGTCAGATAGTTAAACTCCGATCTCATCTACTAGTTGAAAAAATTACGTGTAAAAGTGTTTGTGAAAACCTATTTGCAGAAATACATACTCATTTCATCATTTAATTTCTCGCTCAGCAGTAGCGCTTGACTAAAGAGAAATATGACGAATTAATGACGATAAGTGTAATTGAGGTTAAGAGTGGCCTTCACTGACATCGAAATATAATTTAGCAGCAGAAACCTATAGATCACGAGACTAACCAATTTATAACTTGTTTGTCAATACTTGGCCCAAATAAGTAAGCGTTAATAAGATTCCTTAAAAGGAAAAAGACATTGATCATGCTATTGGCGTTCCACAGCGGGGCCATTTTGTTTTCCCAATTCTGTAAGCTGACATTATTTGTGACTTTTGGAGGACAATAAGTGAGTTCCCAGATACACTGTGATTATGATGTCGTTAAAGGAAGTTGGAATGGTTTTGTTCAGCTTGTTGAAGTTTATGACAACTAGGGGTAAAGAGCTGTGCTCAATATAAATTACTAGTAGACATAAAAGTCGGCCTGCCTCGTAAATAAAGTGGTTCTAAACGCTACCGCCGAGCTTGAGGTTCTGACTGATTTCCGATTGTCAGGTCAGTCAAACTTTTATTGGGTGAAATTTTTCAGTAGAACTTAGTCTGGAGTTTAAATTGGACTGTTTGATAGCAATAGGCTTTTTTAGTGGTTTAGGTACTTTATGAAGTATCTTTTGTTTCCGTGAACCCTGGTACTGGAGACGAAACACCGGGGTGGTTTCTAGTTAGTAGGTAAGAGTCTAACAGACAGACACATTCATGAGGATTTCCCACCCCAAACCAAAAAAAGTTAAAAAAAAAAGTTTCTTACAATGCGAGGTCAGCGTAAACTAGAAATGTATAGTTTGATATGTAGCCGCGTGTACCAGTTAGGGGTTGCGGAAAAATCCTATGTAAATGCTCCCCCGTCCCGTCCTCCGCCTGGGGTGATGGATTTTCCACCTCGAGTTAAAAAGTGGTTACCTGCCTAACATTTACACACACACACACACATAACGGTACTCTGCTTAACCCTTCAAGGAATACAGGCGTGATGTTATGTTATAAAAGTCAGTCAGTGTTGTGTCTTGTGTTATAAAGAGTATTCTATTCTAATCTATGCTATTCCATTCAAGTCGAAAAGGTTGTAGATATATACTATCCGTTCCTAATACTTGAAAACAGAAAACAGTATTTACTAGTTCTATTCGACTAAGTAAAGGTAGACACTAAAGATATTTTCGGCAGGTGTGAACACTGGAAGAGATACCTAGTAGGTAGGCTTAGCAAGAATTTATAGGGATAGGTACATGAACCCACACGTGGTGTTTGGAATGGTTTCTGAGGCAATACAAATGGTAGAAGCCTATAAAAGAATTATGGCGTTTCTTATGGGACTGTGAAGGTAATTTGTTTATATCATTTGTTCTTGGATAGGATACAACGTTCAGTAAGATTTCAACACGGGTCAAACAATTTTTACGCTCTTTTAACAAAACATCATACTTAGGTAAGTATGATGATAAAAGAAGGAAGGAAGATGGGTTGGCCAAAGATATACCGATTTTAGCCAGTTAAATTTAAGTCCCATGTAATAGGGAATATTAATTACAATTAAATAAATGATTAATTTAAATGAAAACCTGACTAAATAACCGAATTTCTGTTCCGAGAGTAAATAAATTACTGTCAGTTTGATCGAATCATAATTCACGTGGTTATTTATTTTAATTTTGGTAGGGAGTTCAGAACGTACAAAACGTTCAGTTACATAAGACTCATAATTTGTTATCGCAGGTAGGTACCTTTACATTGAATTATATTCGCTCACGGTATATTTATTTAATGATTGCCCTTCACTAGATTAAAAAACCTTGAGAAAATTACAAATGATATTTAAGAAACAAAAACTAAATTCACTTACAAATTACTCTGAGAATCAACACATTTTGAACATCGTAAATACATTAAACAGTCCGTAGTATGAATTGACTGTTTAATTCGCCTTTTCACGGGTTCGATCCCCGGGTCGAGCAAAGTGTTATTGAGTTTTTCCATCTGGAATTTCTCAGTAGCAGCCCGGAGTCTGGATTAGTGCCCGATTGATGGCAATAGGCTCGCCCTCTACTACATGGGACTTAAACATAACTGACGAAATGTGGGTGTACTACCAGGTACACCTCTGCCTAGCCCTTTGCGGATTTCAGGCGTGATGTTATGTTAATACAGACTAACACTGCTGTACTTTACTGTAATGTATTACCACAGTCTAAAAACATACAGTCGTCCGACGAAGCCGTCTAGACAGAGCAATCGTGCGGGGTGTGAGGGGCGAGACCCGGGAAAGCCGCTCCCGCACTGCGAACAAAACGATGTTCGTAGTGCGGGAGGTATTAGGTATTCAAGTCTAACGCGTGTAGAAGTTGTCGGCATTTTTCCAGAGATCAAAGGCGTCGTCCTACTGTATTAATATTTATACTGTGGTATTACTTTCAACAAATATAAATTATAATAGTTATCAGCAAACCATTTGATATAAAGTAGTCTTGGCTAGACTATTTTTATATGACTTATTCAAAGAAACATAGAAGATAAGTGTTACAATATAATTTCGAAGGGGGTCTGATACAAGGCTACCGGGTTTTAGCAAAACCAAATATGTGTTGTACATAATATGTAAATAGTTAATGAATTAAACAAACATTGTCAAAGAAATCTTGTTCTAAAGTGACAAACACATCTATGTACAGACGCCAGCACATCAAGTTACCCCAATGTGTCAAATTTTTCCAATTGAATATGAACCTTATCCTGTTAGACGTAAAGTTGAAAAACGATCAAAGAAATTTGACACATTGGGGTAACTTGATGTGCTGGCGTCTGTACAAAGTGTGGTTACTAGCTTGTTTGTTATCAGTTAATATATTACTTATAAAGAAAACGGTTGCCCTGCAGTGGAAACTTTACAGGCTGATTTTAAGGTCTGAACGAACCATTTTTTTTTTGTTTCAGCCGAGACCGATAACAAAATGAATTCTTGGCCGAACGTCAAGCCGTTTCGGAAAAATTACCTAACACTGTGACACAAAAATTATATAATAGATATACCAATTAGATATTTAAAATTCAAGTCAACTAGCCTCGTGATTTTCGAAGAAATGCACTGGTTTTGGCCCTTACTAGATTGTTTACTTTTGCAAACTTTCTGGGCACGTCTTGTCGTTTTAATGATAAGATCCTTTATAAGGCGTTTGGTATTGTGACGAGCAAATCCCATAATTTCGGGTGGAATTTTGGACCTGGCTTCTCACAATAATATCAAACAAATGCACTGAAGTTATTAAGCAAAGATGTGTAGTCTAATAAGAGTAAATAAAAAAATGTCGTCAGGTAAGGCCAGACACAAAATAAGACTCCCCATTGCATCCTGTCATAAAGAATGGTGGAGTTGATTAGAAAACGACCGTCCAGTGCTTTACCAAAGTGAACCATTACTGGTAAAAATAGAGTATATCAAGTGTCTCTCTCTCCTAACATTGTCGCTAGACTATAATATGTGGGAGACTTAGCTTTAGAGTAGTAGTAGAAAATTATGGTATTCATATAATATCGACATTGGCAAAACAAGGTAAAATTTCTCACGAATACGAACTTACAAAAAAAAACAGTGGGCACCAAAAACCATTTTGAATAACAACCATTTTTAAAAGACTTCAAAAAAAGGAGGAGGTTCTCAATTCGATTACTCCGCCATTTAGGGACCGATTTTCAAAATTATTTTTTTATTTGATAGGGTATACTAACAGATTGGTCCCATTTATATCAAAACTCATATCTGATGAGGGATCTTCGAGGAATTGAGGGAACTCCTCAAAAAATATAGGCACAAACGCACCGATTTCAACATTTTTAGTAGCAAATCAAGCATTTTCATTTAGAAAGTTTGATTTGGTGATGAAAAACTGATGAAGAAGACAGGCAACGGAACTCTTCATCTTCTTCACGCATAACAGCAAATTATTCGCGATTGCTATAGTCAGATGTCTATGCTGAGCTTTTGTATTTCCACAACATAACATTACGCCATTTTATTTTAAAAGGGGCCGGCAGAGATGTATAGATTAATGTTTAGGTAGAACTTCATTAGCAATTGTTATCCAATTTCAATGATTCTTTCAAGTTTTGAAAGACTTTCTTTACATACAAAGAAACTAAAAATTGCAAAATAAAAACTTTTGTACAAAAAAAAAACAACCGACTTCTTAAAAAAACACTAACAAGTGAAAAATAATTCCAGTTTTGGGAGTCGGTGGCCAATAATGAACGAAATAAAACCACAAAAGCCACAGACTTCCGAAACTAGAATTATTTTTCATCTGTTAGTGTTTTTTTAAGAAGTCGGTTGTTTTGTTTTTGTAAAAAAGTTTTTATTACAATATCATCACATGCTTATAATAGTATTAATACAGTACCTACATTGGCAAAACAAGGTAAGATTTCTCTCGAACAAAAAAAAATCAGTGGGCCCCAAAAACCATTTTGAATAACAACCATTTTTTACGTTAAGGAATCATCTTTTTTTTTAAAAATAAAACTGCATTCACTAATTTCTCTAGACCGGGAATTGCATCAGCTACCTTTATTGAAGTCCAAATATAAACACTCACTATTTTATTATTTTAATATAATTAAAATATATTGTTCATAATTTATTGTTCAGAATAAAACCTCTCTCGTAATCATTTGGTATTAAAATTAAAAAAGGTCAGGAAATGTAACATTAATTTTATTTTCTAATCAAAAACAAAATCTGTTTTGTGTTTACACTTTTTATCGGAACACGAGGCGTTCCGATAAAAAGTGTGAAATCTAAGAAAGAAATGTGCAGAGCATTAACTTCTATTGCCTACCAATTAAATGATTTTCATAACTAATAGCTGTTTATCAAAATAATAAATAGTAACGTTTTGCCGCAGGTTAGGTTCGCTCAGGTTTTTTCGGGGCATTCAGGGAATAAATTGAATCATTAACTTAATTTATTTATCTCATAAGTTTGAAGTTCAAAAAAATGTTGCGCCGACCCCAAATAAAATGGGACAAGGGCAGGAGAATTATGATGACTTGTATAGTTCCTACCTACCTATATAATTTTTATAACTAGCTCGTTTCCACTCCGTTCAACTACTATTCATTGTCAATACAAAATTACCTTAACATAACGACATAATGATTATGGTGTCTGCCTGAGTATGACTCTAAATACAATGGGAATAGGCCTTCGTCACATATTCTGAAATCATGGGTTCACCATGCGATAGTGTAAACCAATGTGCAACATTTTCGTCGGATTTCCTGCATTTCTGAGTTGTGCAAGCATGTTTGTTTTAATTTAATCTGTATTAAGTCGTGATTACAATGAGATTTTTAATAATTTTTAAAAGTGAATGTTTTTTAAATCTTTATTTATTTAGAAGCTTTTACCTTACAAAGGTACCCACGTCAGCCTCATCGTACCCTAATCTAGCTGAATTTTAATGTTATTAATAAAACATTATTATTGCGTAAGCGAGGGTGATAGTGATGCAGCAACCATTTCATAGCTAACTTCGGTTCTCCAGAATTAGGTGTAGATAATATTCTAATGAACGACCCAACATCATACAGATTAACTTTTAAGTCCCGCATCACTATCTCTCTCTCTCTCCTGTTCTTTTCACATTCCACCAGCAAATGTTGGACATTTTACTTTTTAAAGGTTAACTCTAAACTATTGTATTAGACAATAATGATAATTTCATGGTTTCTTATAACTTACAGTAAAAATAACCAACAGAACAAAAAGTTATTTATGAAAAACACGTCAATTTTTTTTTATTAAAGCTGGGAGTCCACAATTATGTACAGACGCCAGCACATCAAGTTACCCCAATGTGTCAAATTTCTTTGATCGTTTTTCAACTGTATGTTAAACAGAATAAGGTTCATTTTAAGGTTATTTTAGGTTTATTTTAAGGTTTATTGTCACCAAGTCATATACTTTTTACCTATGTTACACAAATAAATTACTTTGACTTTGACTTTGACTTATTCAATTGGGAAAATTTGACATATTGGGGTAACTTGACGTGCTGGCGTCTGTACCTACAGCCGTGCTATTCTAAAAGATCTACCCGTGGAAATATAGGAGACGACGAATAGGCTAGTTAACTAAACTTTAGTTTTTAGTCCCTCATCTAGATTTCAAAAAAAAATACAGACAGAATATTTTTTCTTTTTTCACGTAATCAAAAAATAACGGCGATACATCGAGTCAAAATGTCGCATGACGTCACTACCCTATACTTACAGTTTATACTGAATAATGACGTTACAAGCCCCCCCCTCTCATGAACTTTATTGCGCTTAATCTAAGTACCTAGGTAGTTTTCTTTTATTTAATTTTTTATAATGTAACTGATGGATTAATCAGTAAACATGCCTATTGCAGCTGTTTGTTTCGTACCAAAGAGATTTAAAATACTATAGAGCGGGCATGTCAAGGAAATGTCATAGAAAAACTTTGATCCCATGTCTCAACATGGGATCAAAGTTTTTCTATGATATTTCCTTGACATGCCCGCAGAATAATATATGAATATTGGAGCGGCAGCGGAGCGTACTACAAAAAACTCATAGACTTGTATCCAGCAGGACACACTTTTTCGGACGAAAATTTTGTTCGTGATGTCCGGTCTATAGGTATTGAATGTCTTTGTTTCGTACCAACCCTGTACATTATGTTAAACAAGATACGCGCGAAAAACATTAACCCTTCTTGGCAGTCGGGTAAAAAAGGGTTTGTTACTATAATCTAATGAGTGAGACTAATAAGTTGACGTGCCGACACCAAATGAATTGGAATAAGGGCAGGAGAATAGTGGTACGAGGACTGTGTTTCTGTCTGTGACAAATGTGACAATACAATGATATTCAGTAGGTAGGTACCTACCTAGAACGCCTTTAATATTATATTTTGCCTTTTAGCGTCTGTGGGGTGTTTTTAGTTCGGTTGAAAAACGTGGTGATACTAGCAATACGTTATTAAAGAACTATAATTATGCGTTTCTGAACGCTCGGCACCAGTCGGCGTCAACGGGGTGATAAATACTTACAAGTTACAAGTACCTACAACATGATCGATGCGTACCTACTTAGTTTGCTTACAAAAAAAGAGAATAGTTCCTAATCTTATCCCTCATAAATCGAAATGGAAATAATGAATTAGATATAGATTATAATTATCAATGCATCACTATGCGACTGCAACACAGATTGCAATTTTTATAAGCCTTAAAATACCTATAAGTACTATATTTCAAACCAAAGAGCAATCAACCCAAAATACACATCACTAAGAATTTTATATTCCGAAAAATGAACACTTCAATTTTCACAAACTGTTATTTAGCACTCAAAAAAGTTTAAAAGTTTGTTCTGTCACTGTCAAACTTATTCACAGTAAGTTGCCGCTGTACACAATCTATTAGATACGACTTATCGTACCTGAGCCCTGTCCACTACTGCCAGTGGTATTGTAACGTTACACATTTTGAATTCACCACCTGCGAAGGATGGTTGACACAGTACAGGTGAATGACAGAAGTCCAAAAGGCGAAGCTGACGATGACGTGGACGTGTGAGACACCGGATAAATATGAATGAGGACAGTGACTGGACGTGACTGTGCACTTATTGTGCAAAGCAAATTGTTTGGTTAATCACCTACCTATATAAAAAATATTAAACCTAAAAATATTACTTAAATATTTTTTAAGAATGTTTATTACTTATTTAAAACCCAATTTTTTTTATGAAATTGTTAGTCGACAGTAACGTTCGCATATAAAGTAAAACCTTAATTTTTGCCGATATTGAACTTGATTTGAGATATAGTTTAAACCTTAGTGGTTTTTGGTTGCTATTTAACTAAGTTACTGTGTTGTTTTGTAAAATGATAAATAAATTTAAAAAAAAACCTGATTAGCTGCGCGGTACCTATATTTCATTCACACGCATTAGACAGAACTTTTGAACATTAAAATAACTCTAAATTCGGAAGTCGGTGGCCCATCATAAATAAAACTAAACCACCAAAACCACATACTTCCTAATTTAGAGTTATTTTACACCGTTTAGTGTTTTTTTAAGTCGGTTTTATTTTTTGCAAAAAAGTTTTTAATTGTAACGAAATACATTACTTAATCATGTTAAAATTACTAAAGAAGCCGAATTTATTATAATCTATTTTCACTGCAGCTGTCACACTTAGTTGTAATTGTAACTATTTCAACAATTTATTTTAAGAAATGATGTAGATTTAATTTAGTAATAAGCAATATTATTACATTTTAGTTGACAGTTACAATGTCAATAATAAAAACCTATAAGAAGCAGGGATGAACAATACATGGAACGTTCTTAGTTATACTTTTATTCTTCTAAATTTTAAATGAAACATTTTGAAGTAAAATTGTTTTTACTTATCTTTAAATATTTTTTTTTGTATTCCTGCTTCTACGCCTCTTTTTTAAGAGTATGGTATAGCTTATTGATACTGTAATTATTATTTTCTAAACGTATATGTTACTGAACTAAATTAAAATTATTTAAATATTGTACACAAAAAGTAACTACAAATAAAATAATATTAAAAAAAGATAAAAAATGATAACTATGTCATCAAGAAGTTCACCCGGGAAAATGTGCCCAGAAGACTGACGGCATTGTCATGTTGAATTGCAATGCTGATTCTCTGGAAGGACAGCCGTTTTGGTCACGGGAAAAGTTGATATGATACCTATTTTACAAAAATAACTATATTGATCCACCTTGATTTAAATGAGCCAAAATTTAGGATATGAGTAAAATTGATTTTTATTCGGGTATCCCCAAATTTTATTCCTTTTTACGACTAAGTGGTTCATAAATTCTATTTTGAAAGAAAGTTTAACAGTGGCAGTTTCTATATATCCCCATTATTTATATCATAAGTAATAGGGCATTTATTTATTTTAACGAGCTCTTAAAATAATGAAGTATTGAAATTAAGTTCTTTACTTATTTTATTTTTTTCAAAAGGTTTTATTGAACGCGTAAAAGTATTTATTAGCGTCGCCCGTGAAAAGCATGGAAATTATTTATAAATACTCGTTTCATTCACTCGGAAACAGATGTTGAATTGACTTCAATGACTCGATTGGAATGTGTCTCGTATCTTAGATTGTTATTGATGTTATCTCGTGTACAAGCCACAAGCACATAGGTAGGAAGCAATTACTCGTAATTCTTTAATTGCATCATTTAAGTAGGTCATTTGTAACGCCACCAATCGATTTAAACTAGTGTTGTGCATGCAAAAGTAAGTCTAAGATGATGTAAGTAATGAGGACATTTTCGTAATCGAAATATTGACTTAGTTAGACATTGGGAACAACTATCGGAACTGAGTATTTCTGCAAATGCAAAAAATTAAATATCATTGATGAAATGATGACATCCATGACACATTAATTTGTAGATTGTGGTGTTAGTAAACCTATGTCGATCTATCCTTGTCGTCGGGCTACTATTAAACATAGTGTAAGTGACTGCCGCGTTAGTCTAGTGGTCGCAAGGGCTTCTGCTGAGCACGAGGTCCCGCCCGGGTTCAGTCTCCGAGTCGGGTAAATTGTAAACTGGCTAAATGTGGGAGCACTTACTACGCACTGAAGTGTAAGTCTTCCTAATCCATTTGGGGAATTCAGGCGTGATGCTAAGTAAATTATATACATATACAGGGTTATTTGTAAAACTAACAACCTCGCAGGAGTAGATTTCTAACATCATAAACAAAAAAATCAACTCTCCATACAAAACTTGTTCAACAGTTCGGATATAAGTAAATGTATGGAGAGTAGATTTTTTTGTCTGTTTTCGAAAAAGTCGTAGAACAAATGTTGTTGTTTATGATGTTAGTAATCTACTCCTGCGAGGTTGTTGGTGTTTTACAAATTACCCTGTATATATACCTAGGTATTTATCGACTGGAGGAAAAAAAGGAATTAATTTTGTTTTTTGTCAAAGTCGGGAATAGTTTTCAATCACTACAGAGACTACTGTCTTTTAGCTGCGTAGTAATAACAGTCAGGTCACGGGTCTAAGCAAAAAAATCTCATAAAATCACGTGAAACTTGTAGTAAACTACGGAAATTGTTGAATTATGCATTTCACATCTCAAGGACATTAAAGTACCGGTAAACAAATAGTCTCACATTCTTCTAAAAGTAACTTATACTTAGGTAGGTACGTAGACGTCATAAATGAAAATAAACTCAATTAAAACCCGGTCAAAGGCGTGTCGAACCACGCTTAGCGGGTTCCGTAGTTGAAATGAATATTCACACGTAGGTTCACAATATTAATTTTATCGACAATCAAATCAAAGTTATTTTTGCGATTGTAACCGAGTCCTGGGATATTGGAAACCATATTTCAATAACTGGTGACGTCAATAAACAATCAATAATCAACAAATCGTCAATAATTAACAAATTAAACACATTATAATCTTTTTAAATCGAAATTTATGAAGAAAAAGGAAGCAGAAAAGGATCAAATTATTCAAATGATTGAGGAGAAAAAACATGGATATGATATTTGAATTTCCAGAAAAAGCTAGCTGATTACGTAATATTGTAGTGTGCAGCTCGCCTATATAACCTTAAAACATTTAAATTGTGACTGCACACACTAATTATTTATTGGCATTATTACACGAATCGTTGAATTGAACAGTTTATTGCTTCATGAATTTCTTTTCAAATTACTGACATATGTCAAGGTATACTGTCTTCTATAGTCCGCAAGTAAAATAACTGTAACATTCGGATGTACAGACCTGTATAGAACAAAAGAAGAGGGGTCAAGGTTCGGTTTCTGCCATTTCGTTATGGAACCCTAAAACTTTGTTTTTTACGATCAATGTTTTTTTGTATCAGTAGGTATTTACCTAATTGTGAAACTAAAAAGATCAGGAAAAGATTGAATTTATAGATCCCGTGACAAGCAGATTATTATGGTCGTTGTTACTTCCAGTGTTTATATAGACTTCCTACCTTCCTACATACTTAGTAGTTAAGTTTACATAGGTACGAATTTGCTCTGTAGTTTTTAAAATTTTATTTTCGGTAACCAATTACACAGTTTAAGGACTATCTACCGATGTTACTTTACTACAAGCTTACAGTTTTAGGCGGAACTTCGACCTTAAACACAAACACCGCAATGATATACAGAAAAATGTGTGTGTGGATTAGTGTACCTACACACGTAAGAAGTGAAACTTCTTAATGACATCATTTTTCGAAAAATGATCTACTATTTACAACTTTACAGAAAATTGGTTAAATAAAGTTAAATTAGTTAGATAAAGTATAAGCAACCGACTTTTTTCAAATAAATATGGCGCAGAACGGAAAAATGTGACAAGATGGCACGTAACAGAAAAACTTTACATTGCTATATAAATTTTCCCATATGTCGATAAAAAAGTTTCACCTAAAAAAAAGCGAGTGTGCTTTAGACTTCACGTCTGAAGTATAACTTCTTTGAAGAAAATGTGCGCGCGCACTGCTATCTCTTGCTCCTGTAGATTTTGCCCTTCCCGAGGTCAGACTTTCAGCTGATAGATCGTGCCGATTCGTGCCTACTATGATCGATCAGAGGCGCGCGCGTGGGAATTTTAAACAGCGTTTTTATAAGTAAATGTGTATAAAAAAAAAGTTTATTTGAGAAAGTTTATTGAAATAATGAATACAATCACGTGTTTAAGTATCGGTCACTAATTACCAGTCACCCTATATACAAAACGTAACCTCTCTCTCTTTCTATCTTCACTAACTTATCCCTCTCAACTTCCGTTCGTCTTGCCCGATCACACTTTTCGAAACTCTCTCGTTACGCATTCACCAGCTTTCGCCCCAAAATCAAGCGTGAGTAATAAAGAAGTTTTACTTCAAGGCTAGTTGACTACAAGAAAATATTTGACACATATTTTTTCTTTTTTCCACCCTAATCCAAAAATAACGGCAAGAAATGTCGCATGACAACACTATCCCATACAGTTTATACTGAATAATTCAAAATAATAACGTTACGAGCCTCTTCTCCTCAACTTAAATGCGCTTTATCTAAGTAGTTTTACATACTTACATTTGAAAAAGAAAAAAAATGCTTGTCTATTATTTTTATAATCTAATTGATGGACTTATTACATTTTAATATTAATTTTCAACATGCCTATTTTAATAATTCAGTACAATTTAGAATTCATAGGCCGCATATGGAAGCCATACTTAGGTACTAACTTATTTTATATATATAAAATAAGTAAGTGTATAAAATAAGGGGTAAAAATTAACTATATATATATATAGTTCATTTTTACCCCCAGTCGATGACAACTAATCTAGACCGGTTTCCTATTGATAGTCTCAACTCAAGGACCCAAGTTTTTCCTCGTGTTTCCTTCGAGGTTTTTACTCTTCTTAGTATAGGCATCGTCTACCTATGTAATTATGTTGCATTTATAAAAGATTTATGTGCAATGTTTTCCTTGTAAATATGTACATTGGCCAGCACATCGAGCTACCCCAATGTGTCAAATTTCGTTGATTGTGTTTCAACTTTATTTCAAACAGAATAAGGTTCTTGTTCAATTAGGAAAATTTGACAGTTTGGGGTAACTTGCAATGGTGTGCTGGCGTCTGAACATACTTTCTAAGACTAGCCGTCTTTAAGATTCTTATTGATGTCATGAGCCATGTTGGTTGGTAAATTTAATTTATGATGCCACCGGAAGACGTAAATTGCATACCCTTAAATTGATTTTTGTTGATGTAACATTAGACTTAGGTATACGAACTCCGGTAACATAATCGTAACATACACGTCTTTTTTGGGTCCTAAATTTCAAGTAAATTTGTATCCTTTCACAGATACAAGCACTGATTATATTAATTTAATATTCGGTACTGATATTTTCAAAGTACCTACACCCTAGTAAAAAGTTCTAACCTTTAGTACCTAAACCGTGTTGGTTGAGTTGATTATGTTAAGAGAGAATCAACTCTCAACATAATCAATTTAACCAACAGTGTTATCGGATGCAGTTTTACACTAATACTATTTTATAGATGCTTTCGAAGACACGAAGGAGTTCTAGATGGTGACGTAAAGTAATGGCTGGTAACCCAACCGCGGATCGATTACGGCCAGTGTAGCTTACACCCTCGCTTAGTTTTTTTTTTTATCTTTATTTATTTCCAGGGTTTTTTCTAAACAGAATATGTCACCCCGATGATTGGATAAAATTAATTATAACTAAGTACTAATCTACCCGCAACCTTAAACCCATAACAATAACATGATAAAGTGTTCTAGCCTCATCTGACAGCGGTGAGGCAAGAATGCTATTGTAAAAACCTACATTATGATTATTTACAAAAGCTTGACGCCTTTGGACTTCGACACGAACACACTCCGACAGAATATGATGAACGTCTTCTACTACTCCACAAACAACGCAATTGGGAGAATCAACTTTGCGCATCATGAATCCGAAACTATTGAGCGGTATGTGCCCAGATCGGAGTCTCAAAGCCGTCACCACTTCCTGTCTAGTCAACCCTCGCTTAGTTAAAAATATTAGCTGCAAATAGCGTGAATTATCAAACATCCTAGCTCTACAGATAGGTACTTTTTTTAAGCATAATATATCTTGTTATAAAAGCTGTTTCACTTTGATTCACAAAAAACAAGGACGAATTCAGCCACTTACAAGGCACATATTCATGATACTCATTGTTGGTGAGCGTGTGGACTGTATAACTGACGATAGGTATTAAACGAAGACGATGGCGATTATTAAGTAGCTTTAATAATTTAAGTAAAACTATGTAAACCAAATCTACTACGTTGACAGACACCAAGATAAAGTAAGTCACATTTTAAATTTATATAAGAACAAACCATAGAAAAACAAATAATTAAAAAAATTAAATTAAAAATTTAAAAAACCCCCACCGCAAATATAAGTAAAACATTTAAAAAATTAAAAATAACTCTTTAGCCATGAAATTTTACTTCACGTCGGGGTACCGCTTAAGTAAGGAAAGTTCCTAGTACTTGTAGTTATGTAGGTACTTATTTTAACGGTACCCCGACGTTACGTAAAATTTCATGGCTAAAGAGTTATTTTTAATTTTTTAAATGTTTTACTTATATTTGCGGTGGGGGTTTTTTAAATTTTTAATTTAATTTTTATTTTAAAATTTTTAAACGTATTAATTTTGTTTTATAGAATGTACAGTTATGAGATTTTTTCAGTGCACTGTATGTAGAGTCAAATGCTGGTTAAAACGAATCCAAACACGATATATCTGCTATTATTTTGTCAAGAGTCTACCTACTGGTGTGCTGGATAGCCTGGCTGCAGCATCAGCTCATCCAGTTGCCATCAGTGCATTGTGTTTAGAATCAAATGCTGGTTGAAATGAATCCAAACACGACATATCTGCTATTATTTTGTGAAGAGTCTACCTACTGGTGTGCTGGATAGCCTGGCTGCAGCATCAGCTCATCCTGTTGCCATCAGTGCATTGTGTTTAGAATCAAATGCCGGTTGAAATGAATCCAAACACGACATATCTGCTATTATTTTGTGAAGAGTCTAACTACTGGTGTGCTGGATAGCCTGGCTGCAGCATCAGCTCATCTTGTTGCCATCAAGGCATTGTGTGCAGAATCAAATGCTGGTTGAAATGAATCCAAACACGAATTATCTGCTATTATTTTGTCAAGAGTCTACCTACTGGTGTGCTGGATAGCCTGGCTGCAGCATGAGCTCATCCAGTTGCCATCAGTGCATTGTGTGCAGAATCAAATGCAGGTTAAAATGAATCCAAACACGACATATCTGCTGTTATTTTCCCAAGAGTGTATTAGTCTGCTAGATATCCTGGCTGCATCAGACCAAATACACCATAATGTTGCTTATTAATATTACACACATGGGTGTTTGAAATTTTAAGCCACACATATGTTTGTATGTAAAGTTAATACCCATAGACGTCTAAAATAGCAACGGTAGCTAACACAAAAGAGCTGATAACCTTGAAACGGCTGAACCGATTTTGATGAATTATGTCTAAGAACCATCGCAAGAAACCCTGCTTTCAAATAAAAAAAACCGCATCTAAATCGGTTCACCCGTTTGGGCGCTACGGTGCCACAGACAGACAGACAGACAGACAGACAGACAGACAGACAGACAGACAGACACACACACATAGCGGTGAAACTTATAACACCCCTCTTTTTGCGTCGGGGGTTAAAAAAGGTTTAAAACAAAGCTCCAGCCAGTCGCCAACACTCATCATTATCGCAAATTGCTTATTCATCTATACTTATAATAAATCTGTAGAGAAGTCAATTCTGTACATTGAAAATATATTCAAAATTAATATTGGAGGATGATTGGTGATCGATACTGATGCCAAAAATGCAATCAGTAAATTTTTTGTCTGTCTGTCTGTCTGTCTGTCTGTATGTGCACGCATGGATAAAAAACTACTGAAGGGATTTTAACCAAACTTGGTACGATTGTAATCCATACTCCTGGGCAGGTTATAGGCTATATAACATAACACTAAGACACATAGGAGCCGAGCAGTGACGATAAATTCGAAGCAAGTCGGATAAAAATATGCGCTTTCGAGCTCCAATCCTCGCATACGTTGATCATACACAAAAAGTATGTATTACAAAGATGTTGACCTTCAAAATATCAACAAAAAAGTTCTCAGTAACATATATCTATATCTTATAAATTATCTACAATAACACGTTTACCTAATCGTTAGGCATTTCTTCAAAGTATATTAAATAATAACGTACACTATTATACTATTTAATAAAATAAAAAATATAGACATCGGTTTATAAACACACAAGATGAAGATATAGATAAACTTAAACCTTAAACTTCCAAATCTCGCCGCGCCAGTATGGTAGCCTACGTCTGCTATACGGTTGATATTTGTTTACGCGCGATGCGGCTCACCGCGGCACCTGGCGGGCGTTCACGCGCCAAAACGTCACTTATTTGACTGTGGATGCGAAGGGACATGCCAAGCATTGTTCGTTCTTATTGAATAAGCAAGACTTTTATTAATTTATTCACCCTTTTCATTAGATTAGATTTAAATTATAGTAGTTTTTAGATATTATTTTGAAGTAGTTTTTTTTTAGTACCTAGATATAATTATTATTTTTATTTGTTTAACTCTTTTTATTCTCTAAGTAGGTACTTAATTACGATTATTATTCCTTATTTGTTTTTTTAGATTTTAAATACAATAGTAGGTACGTAGTTTTGAGATATTCGTTATAAATAGGTAGGTATAGCTACCTAATATAATTAGTTTGTTTTTTTTTTATTCCATAGGTAATTCATACTTTCTTTTTTTTATATTTAAAATAAAAGTACCTATGTGGTAATTTATTTTTATATATTTAAAAGTTAAGTTAGTTAAGATATTAGTTGATTTAAGTTATTCGACGATTAGCGTCTTTTTGACTTAGGAAATAAACTGTTGCTTCTGTTTTTTTTTATTTGAATTCAAGTAGATACGATGCCACCTAGGTAACGGTCTTCTTTATTTCGAAATTCGATAAAGCCAAAAGAATGAGAGATGCGCGTTCCCAGGATACGTCAAAAAAAAGAGCACATAGTTTAAACTCTATGAGAGTGAATAATGCAACTGCACGAGCACATGAAAGCACTTCTGAAGTTCTGAGAGAGAGATGCGATTAATTTCTGATAGGGAAAGAAACCTTTTCTCAACAAGAGCTGCGTCTTACAGTTGACCGTAAAATGCATGTTTTATCCCGACTTCCCGAGAGTCGGAAACGTTCACCGAGCGACATTTAAGGCTTACAGCTGATCGCGAACGGCATATATTATATCTCGAGAATCTGAAAGATCTAGGTACTTACGAGAATTACGACTTACATGTGACCGCGAAAGGCATGTGTTATCTCGAGAGTCCGAAACGTACTCAGAGCGTGAGTTAAGACTTACAGCTGACCGCGAAAGGCACGATTTGTCTCGAGAGTCCGAAACATATACTGATGAGTTAAGACTTACAGCTGACCGCGAAAGGCACGTTTTGTCTTGAGAGTCCGAAACATTATACTGAGCGTGAGTTAAGACTTACAGCTGACCGCAAAAGGCACGTTTTGTCTCGAGAGTCCGAAACATATTCTGAGCGTGAGTGAAGACTTACAGCTGACCGCGAAAGGCACGTTTTGTCTCGAGAGTACGAAACATATACTCAATATCACGACCGTCTGGCAGTTGAAAGGATACACCTAAGTATGTCAAATGAAAGACGACGAATTGATAATATTCGATCGCAGGAAACGGACGAGCAGCGTGAAGCCAGGCTTTCCGCGTATAGATTTAGACATATTTTTGATAACTTAGATGCACATGCAGAGGATTTAGATGAACCTACAAATTTACTACCGTGGGCCAACAAATATAAAAGTGGGTTCACTTATGCTGTCACTATTGATTACAGATCATATTCGAAAATCGGTGATATGAACGTAGTGTGTTCTTTTTGCAATGCCTCCGCTGGTCTTAGAGACATGTAACTGGAGCGGGTGTTCTTTGTGAAGAGTAAGTATCCACTAAGAAACGATTTTTGGAAATTCAACCCCAAAGAGAAAAAAATTGGAGACAGACGTTCGACATCCACGCAGGCGAAGCCGCGGGCATAAGCTAGTCTTAGATAAGATTGTTGCACAATGATAGCAATGATTTATTCCGGAATATTGAACTACACGTCATCTTTATATTAAGTATGTTGTATCTCCCAGCTTTACGATTATTAATTTGGATGATAGCATTTGGCCCATTTTTTCGTTTTTTTGTGTAGTTTGTGATTAACCTGGTTTCAACGTTTTTGTGCTGCCTATGGACTTGTGACTTGGGTTCAAACGCCGTCGAAAAATCTCTCTCAGGCATGCCAACACGCGTAGTATACTGGCCTGTTGGTCTAGTAGTTAGTGGCACTGACTGCTATGCCGGAGGTCGTGGGTTAGATTCCCACCCAGAACAAATGGTTGTGTGATGAGCACGATCATTTGTTCTGTGTCTGGGTGTAATTTATCTATAATATTTATATGTATTTAGAAATATTTTAGTTTGTTTTTCAGCTGTATAACACAAGATATGCTTAGCTTGGGACTGGATGGCGTTGTGTGAAAAGTTGTGGAATATTTATTATTTTATTTATTTAATTATGATTACCGTAGAATAGAAACGGCTATGTCGACGGCACAATCGACAAAGTGATAGATGGTAGAAATATTTCTGCCGATTATAGAAGAAATCACGCTCGAAATGGTAGACTATTGTCGACCGAAGAATATAAACATTTCTTTTCTTCATTCCTGACATTGTAGTGCTCAAAACAAGATCAATGTGTGTGTGCGTGCGTGTACATATTTATGTAGGTATTTATACTGAACATATATTAGTATTGCTTGCTTTATTTTCATTTTTTTTCATTTTGAATTGCACCTATCACTGCTTTTCTCTGCATCACCTGAAGGTTGACTGGTGGAAAATGCCTATGGCATTAAGTCCGCCTTTGTACATTAGTGTGCTTGATGTATTAAATTAATAAATAAATAAATGTTCCTACAATCTGTCACTCTGTCGTTTTTTCCATAGAAAATCTGTTTCTGTGGTGATCATGATACGCGTGCAGGTTTACACTATAAGCACATGATAGACAGTACTTAAGCATAAATTTATAACTGTTGTTTTAATAATCCATCCTTGTTTAAATCAATTATCATATAATAAGTAACTACACCACTTCATACAAGATGATAATAATGAATCAAATAGACGCTAAACATAAAAAATTGCCTAGTCATTGCGCGCGCGCAGGTCATGCTCGCCTCGTGTGACGAGCATTTATTAGAGTCAATGTATTAATTATTGGTCTAGGCACTGTTTATGGGTATTCTTTGATATTTTCCTTGTCTACGTGTTAATTTATATACTGAATGAAAAAATAAATTAAAAATTGTTTAATTCTCACCGTTTAAAATTACAATTTAGAAGGTACAATGAAAATAATTACAATATTTCTGGGGTAGTTCTGGGTCCACAGAGTTATTGACTGATCCTACCCCCTGATATTCGGGGTTTAATCATTTTTAAATAGAATCAAAGGTTTAATTATTTCAATATTATAAACTAGTGCTTGACTGCAATCCCACCTGATAGTAATTAAGCAGTGATGCAATCAATTGTCGAAAAGCAATGGTTTTATAGGAGCCTATTCACTCTAGCCTTGGAGACACCTAAATTATAATTGGACGGGAAGACCGCAGCAGGCAAGTCGTTCCAGTCCCTCGATATAAGGGTGTATTTCAAAATAATGATCATATTCGCACTTAATGAATCCTAATCCCTGTAGGTAACAGGAACCTTTTGTTTCAGAAAAGTGTAAAGAGGAAGGCAGTCTAGGAAATTGACACGGGTCTTTCCCTCGGGAAGAAGAATGAAATATTATTTCTGTTCAATTAGTCAGTCAGCTCTGTTTTTAATGGGAATTTAGATAACAAACAATTATTATGAGCGGTTGATTGTTAGGGTGAGGAAAACATATAGGTAGGAAAAAATTGCCGCATTCCCGTGACGAATCTCAATATTGCAATACTCCATTTATTTATTTGTAGATATTAGAAAAAAGAGCAGCTCATAGAAGCAGGTATGGAAAACATTTTATTTTAAACATAAGTGAAAACAATTTTTGTTCAAATTGTTTTATTTCAAATTATAGGTATTCTTTATTAAATTTTGGTCTAGGTACCTACGTACGTAGGTGGTTCCAGCAATTTACTTGCATCTGCGCTGTGGTGTAAAAGTGTTACATACGACGCCATTTATTTTAAAACTCATTAATTAATTGCGTTATTAATGTGGCCAAGCTGATGATTTTTTATACTTGAGGAGCAATGAATTAGGAATTATTTCGAAATCTTTTAGATTGTGATAATTATAAAGTTAGTTACACAATAGGGGTCCCCAGTTAGACGTGTGCCTTGTTTGTTTCTAACCATTTACTCAGGTTTAAGTAGTAAATAAGTACCAGTAGGGCATACAAATATAATATAATGCTCCGTGGCAATCGAACCAGCGACACTTAATGTAGGAGCCAATCGCTCAGACACTTGTTTATTGGTGCGGGGTGGAAAATTCTCTTGGATGACTCTCTTGAGAGGGCGGAGGGGTCTGTCAAACTCTTACTGACCAAAAAACCACCCCGTGTTCCGGCTCACACCTGCACAGGGGGTTATGGGAACAGAAGATACTTTCGCAACCCTTGAACCGCTCAGAAACTGCGCTAAAAGTGTCATTAAAAAAGCATTCATATTTTCTCACTAATATAAGGTACTTTCATGCAACCCACGTCGCCGTATTTGAAAAAAATAGGTACCAAAGATTGTTTGTCTGGTAAATTTTATAACTTCTGTGGCAGTGCCATCTGTGTGCATGCGACCGAACCATTGGTTCCGCTCACTGCTCTACCGATTCTTGCACATTTCGTTAGAGGTCGCTGTATCGCTGAGTTGACGATTATTATTGAAACGGTGAGGAGACTTTTACTGTATCAACTCGCTGAATTTTGAAGCGGGAGTGAAAAAAATTCAAAGGAGGGAAATATAGTATGGGTACCTACTATCGATATTTCTATACGTCGATATTTAGTCGGCAAGTCTACCATCCACTTTAAACCAATAAGAAGTTAGCGAGTTACACTACTGATTTAAGAGAACAGGCATTTTATTAAATGCAGAGCGACCAGTTTATCTTGATTTGCGAAAAAAACAGGAACTAACACGAAATTCAGTATCTAGTATTGACTTGGCCAGCAGCCCCGTTACGACGGATCAAGTTACACTGGGTATATTGTATGATCTTGAGTGGACAATAAATGTCTTGTGTTCAAGAACTTTGATCGTAACAAAAATATTAATAAATTTTAATGGATTTCGAGATTTGTATGATTCAATTGTTTAGTGTTCTACCGTAAATGAGTTATAAGTATACCTACGCTGACTTGCTAGTCTATGTTTTGGTTGGCTTCCAGGCTAAGCAGACAGTTAGCCTTGACAATCGGGGGCTCGTGACTACGTGCATACAACCACACAGGTTAAGGACTTTCAAGGACATACTTCGCTTACCGAGGTCCATGCGTGGATGGCAGACCATTATTTACATACTGACCAAACTCCCTAAGACTTGCCCGCGCTTGGGAAAGCACGGTAAGCTCTCATTGTTCAGACGTTTGGAAAGGGACGGAAATGTGTTACAGGAAACTAGGGAAGCGCATGCTATTTGATTTGACCAATGATCGCGTGCGGTGGCGGCGACATGGCTGTAGCTTATAAGAAAGACGATGATAATGAGTTTTTTGTTATCACCGGAGAAGCCTCGACGTAAAGGAAATGCCTATATTTGGATTTGCCTACGCCCATCTATTTCTTGTCATTTATAAGTATTATCATACACTTACAAACGAAGAGGGACTGTTTTTGTTCGTACGACGCGCGAAGACTTGAATAAGAATGATGTGATTATTCTAACTATATAAAATAATATTGATTCTAGAGCAGATAATAAAAAAAAAACATAGTTAAAATTAACAATTACATCTTTTTCCTCAATTTTAGACAATTATGTCTGTGGTCAGCCTTCAAGCATGTTTTTTTTTAAATACTACTAAGAGTATAGTTGTTTAATATGGTTTGTGATTACCCTGCCTGAGGCCCTGGCCGTCTCATGTAAGTACCTACATTGATAGTATGTACATGAGAGGTCATAATTATTATGACAGACGTACAAATCTTCAATTTTTTTTTTCTCCTACTGGCTTAGTGTCGCATAGAGAAAGTAGTACCTGCATACCGTATTTTTTTTAAAATTATAATTAAGTAAGTACCTACAGGATTTTTGATCTTGACAAACCTTATAAAGACCATCAATCTCATACAAAAAATCATACATACCCACTAAAACAGTGTTTCTTCGTGGTCTCCCGTGCATCGCTCACCGTCATGCTATGAATCGTCATGTTTCAGCCTGTAACAATAATATTGATAGATTATAATATAACATGTTTAGTTCAAGTCAACGACCGTGCGCGTGCGCTGTAATTTTTCGATGATAACTCATGGTAGAGGGTAGTACAGTCGGTGTATGGAGAAACCTATCCACACTAGAATTCTATTCCACAAAAAAGTAGGTATTCCTCAACTTTTCACACAACGCCATCTAGTCCCAAAATAATTACGTGACCCAGACACAGAACAAATGATCGTGCCCATCACACAAACATCAAACCTACGACCTCCGGCATAGCAGTCATAACCACTAGGCCAACAGGCCAGTCAAAACCCTACCTAACTAATTTCTTGGTTAGGTGGATACATAATAATTTGGTAAGTATAGCAACTGTACAGTGTACACTCATTCTATTGTGACGTCACGTCATCTCTCTTTTATTGAAAACGATTATGGAATTAGTAAGTGGCAGGGCAATATGGCAAACTTGATGGATGTTCATTTTAGCTTGTAGGTACACGGTTGTCAACGTGAATATAAAGTCTCTATGATTGGATTATAAAATATCTTGATGGCCCAAGTGTATCCAGCTGTTGCCAATAAATATATTTTTCGTACCACTTGCTCAAAAAAGTGACATTCTATGCTACAAAAAGCGAACATAACAATAGTCATTTTTAATCTGTTAAAAACAGGGAAAGAAAATTGTACTGGATTTCATTCATCCCCTAAGGAGAGAATGTGATTTAAATTTGGAATACTTACCGAAATTTATACTGAACTACATCTGTGTTTACACCATTAAGTTTGTATAAGCATTATACATCTTTTTGAAAAAGGAATACGAATTTGATATGCAGCTATGATTATTAATTAAATAAAATTATGAAAACCGACGAGGCCGTATGAGCTTGAAGCCTTTGCTTTTCCGACAAAAAAATATTAATCTAGGAATTTGCCGCGTTTTCGTTTACTTTAAATATATAAACGTTCTTAATTGTCATTATTTTTAAGAAATGCTTATCTCATATTATTATTGTGTTAATTTTTTCGCAAATGGTACGAAAAGTAGAGTATTTTCCTCGGTGATAAAGCTGTCTTAGTCTTGGGTGAACTTAAATCCCTCACTCAGGACTCGTCTTAAGACCCTCGCTTCGCTCGTGATTTAAGTTTTTAACACCCTCGCTACGCTCGGGAGTAAACTTCGAGTCCTTCGTTACGCTCGCGATTTAAATCGTCACCCGCGACATAAGACACTGCTTTATCCCCTTGGTTAATAATCTACTATTCTTTCTTTCTTTTTTCTTATTTTTTTTCTTTCTTTCTTTCTTCTTTCTTTCTTTCTTTCTTTCTTTCTTTCTTTCTCTCTTTCTTTTTTCTTTCTTTCTTTATTCCTTTCTTTCTTTCTTTCTTTCTTGCTTTCTTTCTTTCTTTCTTTATTTATTTTTTTCTCTCTTTCTTTCTTAAGGCGCCCACTTTTCAAACACGAGGTTATGCCTAGCCTTTTCCGAACTATGTTAGGGTCGGCTTCCAGTTTAACTGGACGCAGCTAAATACAAGCGCATTAAAGTTGAGGAGAGGGTGCTTGTAACGTCATTATCTAGTATAAACTGTACTGGCTAGGGATGTCATGCGACATTTTGGCTCGATGTATCGCCGTTATTCTTAGATTACGTGAAAAAAGAAAAAATATGTGACAAATATTTTCTTCTAATCTAGATGAGGGACTAAAAACTAAACATTATCAAATAGCCCACTGTGAAATAAGTAAAAATCGACGAGCAATTTAAACGCCACGTCCAGAACTATATTAAGGTAGAATAGAATCTTCATTACCTACACAAGAAAATGGTAACAAGATTGTGTGAAATCCCTGACTCCTGCGCTAGGTGTTAAACCTGTGTTACGGGAGCCAGTGCTGTCTCCCAGGAGATATTAAATAATCGTATGCAATAAGAACATCAATTTATAACTATGGTAACAATAATAGACAGAAAATATACATATAGAGAACTCAAACACGGTGCCCGGATATGCGATTAGTTCCTTTCCTCCAGCCGGTATACTTATATCTAAAGGCATTAATTTTGTATCGCCAGTGTTGGTGAAAACAGCTACTAATAATGTTAACCCTCTTTAAGTACATTCATTATCTAAGGGCTGATTTTAAATATTCAATTAATCAGATAACTTTTATGTGTAGAATAAATAAGGCGGATTGATATAATATAATTACCCTGCAGGCCTAGCCATATTATTACAAATTCTATTTCCATTATCGTAATCGACAAGGCGACAATAGAAAGAAAATGGCGTATATGGAATCAGCTGTTTGTCAACTGTCAAGTGTTAACGAGTAGAATTTGTAATATGGCTGAAAATGAAATACACTTGACAGTTGACAAACAGCTGATTCCATATACGCCATTTTCTTTCTATAATAGAAATAGCTTAAAAATAGAAATTGTAATAGGTATGGCCAGACGGATAGAACCTTGTCCTAAGTTGTCATTGAAAAGTCGGTCCTAAATTCTGCTATAAATTTGAGCCCCATATTTCGAATTGCCGGCACGTCTTTTGAGCTAAGTTTTAATTAAACAAGTGGGACTAACGAATCATCTTAAATAAATTACAGGAAGAATCCAATTCATACACGGCCGTATTTTACGAAATTTGACCTCATAAATGCGATGATAATGATTGCAAGTACAGAATTAGTATTAGTATGATTAGTAAGTACCCAGTAACTGGGTTGTGGAGGTCAGGCAGGCAGCCCCTCCATGTAAAACACATGTGAAACTGGAAGCCGACCCCAACTTAGTTGGGGACAAGGCTAGGCAGATGACAAGAAGTATCTATAGATAGTGCAGACACCAGCACGTAAAGCTACCCCAATGTGTCAGATTTATTTGAAAGTTTCTCAACTTTATTTCAAACAAATTAAGGTTCGTGTTTAATTGGGGAAATTTGGCAGTTCGCGGGAGCTTGATGTGCTGTCGTCTATACCTATAGATAAATAACAACTGAATGATGTATATTTAAAATACATTTATATAACTAAAGTACTTTGACGCCTGAGTGTTCCGATTTTTACTATTTTATTTGTAGTTAGTTTAAGTGTACATATTTAATATATTTAAATTAGTTTTATTGTGTTTTCTGTATTTTACATTACTAATCAATAAAAGACGTAAGTTTTTTATAACTTGGGAGTTAGTTCAAATAAGTAGGTTTACCCGCAGCCAGCATTCAAAGCAGATAAATGCACGTCACAGCACAATTAGATTATCCAGTTGCTTTTAACATTTCATTCCGTGTTCAAAGGCTCGAGTCGTAGCAAATTAAAGGGAGCTTCGTTCTAATTACTCCGAGCAGTAGTAGGAACGGCTTGTAATGAGTCAAACGCTAGTTAGGATTTATCAGGAACTCTTGGTTTACTGCTTTGTCTGTTAAGATATCGGATTTCCTCCACACATACCTTATTTAAGTAGATGTATGTCTGGGGTATTCATTGGACTCGAAGCATGTCCGCAAACGGATTTTTTATTAGGAAGATTCGACAAAAAGTGACGTATTGTAGAAAAAAATCTTATGTTTTGAGCACGACAATATCAAGAAGATTCTTCAGTCGACAATGGTCTACAATATCGAGTTCATTATTAATTCTTCTATACCTAATCGGCAGAAATTTTTCTACCATCTGGTACCTACCTACTTATTATCGTTTCTAAGGTGATCATACTAAGCGTGGGTGTTGTAATGGGGTGCTGAAGTTTTTAACACCTCAATGTAACACTTTAAGCTTTAAGATGTTGAAAAAATATATGCCTGTGTTGTTTTTTAAGGTTTAAATAAAGAGGATAAAAGAACATCGTCGCCCAGTTTTTACTTATCTTGGATTTTGGTCCCTAATTAATTGATACAGGTTCCACCCTGTATCAATTAAATAAGGACCACATACCTATAAGTGATAGAGATAAAGATACCGGGCTGGTATCCGCAACTCCACGTCAAAGCGCGTATTTTGCGTCATGGGCCTTAATTTACCACGCAGGCCCAGTGCGAATTGGTAGATGTCACGTGTCTTCGATTTTTTTGGTTCTAGGACATGCCGGTTTCCTCACGATGTTTTCCTTCACCGTTTTTGAGAGCAGTGGCGATGAAATAAATTACACAAAGTAATGCGCCTGTTCGAACCCACGACTTACTTATGGGTAATTTTTACCTGCACCTCTATTTAGAAACTTAAGCAAACAAAATTTCTCCACTAATAACCTAATATATCAAATAAATGTCTGTATATAGGTTCTACAAATGAACTAAAAATGTTTAAAATTCATCGAAATCTGATGGCTTTTTTATCTAATTTACATCAAAAATCTAGATGAAACCACAGATAAACGCATTTTGAAACAATATTACTCACCCAAAAGTACTGATATGCACACAAATTATTCAATATTACAACAGGTATTACACATCTTGGCAGGTAGTGTAGTTTGAGTGTAGTTTGGGGTTAAAAGTGTCTTGGTGTTTTTTGTCTCTGACTAGCCGTTTGTCGTAAAAACGATGTGGAAGGGATACATAGGTTAGGTTAGGTTAGAACTGTGACCTACTACGCGCGAGCCGAGCGAGCGATGCGAGCGGTGCCGCGGCAGCGCTCGGCGAGCTACCTCGAAATTGGTCGCGAAATTTTTACTACTACAGATTTATTACATACAAGTAAGTATAGATATTAATATACAATGTTTAAATATTTTGTTGCACTCGAAGAATTATTAGATTGATTAGTTAACAGATAGTCATTCAGTAAAAGATCTAACTGTATAGTATAATATCATTGGGTGAAAGTATAATTTTATTTAGGAAAGTATAAACCTAGACGCATCTATTAGATATACATTAGTTTCTACCAATTTATGAAGACCTTGGCCTTTGTGCATAGACTATATAGAATTACAAATGCCGTTTAGATACTTGTCTTGTCTTCACGTGTCGTTTAGCAATGATGACATTCCTGCGTGCATAAAAATATCTTCGTAGGTGTACCTTTCTATACAACTTAATAAAACTAAAGTGTCTGTTTGTAATGTCAAAGAAACAGTCTTATTATGCATTATCAAACAATACTTACTTATTTAAAAAAAAAATGTCTGTCTGTTTGTTCGTTCGTTTGAGTTTGAGGTACCTAATCTCCGAAATGGCGAGACTGTTCCTGATGGGACACTGGCAGAAAACTGCTGTCATATGGGACTAACTTAGGCTTTTATAAGAGGAAAATATTTAGGATTACACGCATTATAATAAATTATTGCAGGCAAAGTACCTACTTAGAAACATATTTAAGTAAATGAAAACTTTTGCGATGGGTTTTCTAAGAACGTGACGTGACCGAGTCGACTATTTGAGCTTATGTCATTTGTACATTTTGTGGGTACTTACTCATCACATATTGTTTTATTGCTTCCTGGTAAAAAAACATTTATGACTATATTATGTTTTCCCTATACCTACGTATTTGAAGTTATAATTATGATGGAAACGACGAGGTGAAGCGATGGTTTGATGTAGGTATTTTTGTTTAGTTACGAACCTAAGTAGGTACCTATATGACAAAAAAAAAACGTTGTGGTTTAGAAGAATTTATTTAAAAGAAAAAAAGGACTGGTCAACTAAGCGCACATTACCTTTTAATTTTAACAGTCATGTTAATTGGATGAATTAAAGGTGACTAATAAATATAAGTATAATACTGACCTGACCCTGACTGGCCTGTTGGTCTAATGGTTAGTGGCCTTGACTGCTATGCCGGAGGTTGTGGGTTCGGTACTCACCTAAGACAAATGTTTGCGTGATAAACCCGATCATTTGTCCTATGTCTCGATGTAATTTATCTAAGTATAATATGTATGTATTTAGAAATATATGTATGTTTATCAGTTGTCTAGTAGGTAATCGACATAGTACAAGGTCTGCTTAGTTCGGGACTAGATGGCGTTGTGTGAAAGAAAAGTCTAGGACGCCCTAGACATTCTGACTGACTGACCTTATTGGCGATATTCTTCAAAAAGGTCAGATTCGTAGTAGGTACCTATTTGTAGCCGTGCGTGCGTTAGATTTTGTTAAAGAAGCTACAATCTTAACTATCGTTTCATTCTGCCTGCCCCCTTGGCAAAAAGGCGTGAGTTTGTGTATCTATGTACCTACCTACAGACTCCAGCACATCAAGATACCCCAAGTTTACAAAATTTCCCAATTCAACATCAACTTATTCGGTTTGTTATCAAGTTGAAAAACTATCAAAAAAATTTGATTCATTGGGGTAGCTGGCCTCTGTACGAAATTATTTACTTAATTGATTATGCATAAAACCTACTTACAATTTGAAAAAAAATAACTATGCGCAGTTACTTGTAGGTACATACCTACCTACTTAAATATAAATATAAAAGGAGTAGAATCAATTTGTGCAACGAATACCTACCTATTGTACAGACGCCAGCTCATCAACCTACCCCAATGTGTCAAATTTCTTTGATAGGTTTTCAACTTTATTCCAAAAATAATAAGGTTCATGTTCAATTGGAAAAAAATTACAGTTTGGGTAGCTTTATGTGCTGGCGTCTGTATCAGTGTACCTATAATATTGATGATTTCAATCAGAGAAATTGTGACAGAGCGTACGTACCTAAATAAAATTTCGATTTATTGATTGAATGAATCGATTCAAATAGGCAATACCTATATCGATTTATTGATTCGATAAATCGATTGAACGTGTACATTTTGTTTCTAAAGCAGTTAACTGAAGCGTAACTTAGTTGTGGGAGTTAAATTGAGTAACATAGGTACCTACAACAATTCACAATTTCTTTGTGGTTAAAGAATAGAAATAAAACTTCTATAAGAGTTGGTAGCTTCTATTTTATGAGTACCTAAGTAGGTATCTACATAAATTCCAGTTCCTTAATGTGGTTTCATCATCTCATCTTAACATAGTAATTACTAAATGAATATGTAAATAATGATAAAACATTCCTAGACCTTTAAACTGCACGTAAAAAAATCAATAAATCCAATCATACACACCTGTGCGAACAAATCCGATAGCTCGTATTTTTTGATAGCACTACTACGTCACAATCAAGTTGGAAACTAAACAATTATTTTATAACCATGAAGGCCAAACAAGAATTATCAAATCCAATAAAATTTCACTCAAATCAGAACTGTTCAAAACTGTACACGGCACTGCACACAACGAAAGGTAACGTTTTACTTATCAGGAAACACGGAATGTAATAAAAAATAATAGTCTATAATAAGCGTGCTATTTTATTTGTTTATTAATTTCGCAAAGAAATTGTTAGATTTATACGTGAGAAGCGCCCGCGCAGCGCAGGCGGCGCGTGCGATCAGTCGGAACGGCTCGGGAACACGTCACTATAAAGCCGTAGTTTAAACCTTTTTTGTACGTAGGTACTCATCCTTTTTAGGGTTCAACGGGATGCGAGAACCGGATTCAAGTAACAAGTTTATGAGACGTGCCGGAGATGTAGATCGATGTCTATAATAGCGCTTGTGTAGGTAGAATTTTATATAAAAACTTTGGGTTTGAGGTCAGAAAAACATTTTGTTTGAAAAGTCTGGAAGGTTTTACCTGGGGTACCTACTAAAGGTGGGTAATTTCCGATAAACTTGAACCAGCACAGAATTTATTAGATTATTGTTATTCGAAGTTTTTTTTAATAATATACAATTATTAAAAAAAACTTCGAATAACAATAATATATAGTATAGTAATATAGTATGACATACGATACGACTTATGGCTTTTGGTATTTTCTGTTCAATCATTTCACGTTCCAATAAAAAATAGTCAAACTAAATAATATAGTTAGACTAAGTAGCTTAATTTACCTACTTCTCCAGAAACTGTTAAAATCAATTATGATCTAGTACCTCGAATCTCTGTTGATAAACACAAAACCGCAAAATTAAATGTTATGTTTTTTTTTTATATTACTTATTTGAGAATAGGAATAAATATTGACTCTAAACCATGTTATTGTTGAGCCATTTAATTTGTCGCTGCTCACTATTTACAAGAAAACGAAGTGGGATTTTCTAAGCATCAATAATAATGTAAACTGAGTTAAAGTTCAAGGTGATAAGTATTTTAAACAACCGATTTTAATAAAAGAGGTATTTAGAACTATGTGCGAACCCTTTTATTAATGATGGGAAATCATCAAATTACTCCTCCCGCTCTGGGTGAAGCTGAAGGGAGGGTCAGTCTTCTACTGACTAAAACCCATTCGTGTTCCTCCTAATAATGCTTTTTACGTTCCAGAGCCGTTCTTTTGAACAAAATCTGCACGGAGTGGGCACCCAGAGGTGGTCGACCGCGTAAGCTTTAAGTACCTACTTTTTTGTATTTTTTCGTTTTGTTCTTGTTCACTTTTTCTCCATATAGGTACTTTAACTATACCACACTGTTTTGTGCGCCAAAGATTATTAAATTAAGAAGTATTTGAGAATTAAAAGATGGTTGAATACAATATAAAAGAAAGATTTGTTTTGGAAATATCTATGAAATAAATGCAGATAAGTAAAATTAATATTTAGGGCCTAAATATTAATTTTAGTTATCTGCATTTAAGCCTAAATTTTAGGCTATACTCTTACGTACTAGAAGTACCTACCTATTGCAACCAATTATGCAGTTGCAGCAGAAAGGAATCTAATTACTAAAGAAATATTCAATTCGATCTACAGAACCCGCTTTGAATAAATAATAGGTTTATGCAAACAGGATAAGTAACAGAAGTTCCACGTTTTTGTCGCAGATAACCTTGTTTTTATTTTGATTTTAGGAGCACAACAATAACGTTATGATGTATAATACATTTAAATGTTATTTAGGAATTTAAAATAATAAATGACTGAATAAGTTCTTTAAGTTAATGGCGGTTTTTTTGTAACAGTTACTCTAAACAACATAACATTATTTCCAGGAAGGCTAGGCAGAGATGTGCCAGGAGTAGGTACAATAGTACTCCCATACTTTGCTACCAAGTTAAAGGCAATAGGGTCGTGCCCTATTACATGGGAATGTAAAAAGGGCGAGCCTATTGCCAATAACCAGCATCCACTATTACCTACTCCGAATAATCTTTTTTTTTTTTTTTTTTTTTTAATCTCTTTTATTTAAGGGATTTCTGTACACAAATGTGACGATGTCAATCCCATCGTACTTTTACAGTTAAGCTTACTTCCTAACTAGCTTAGCTTATTAAAATGACTTAATCTACTTACTTATCTAATAAAAAAGTATATAATTGTTTTGCAGCTTCAGATGTAGGCTTAGCCAACACACTGTGGAATGCTCCAACATCCACTATCGACAATTCCATCGTTTTAAGGATACTATTTCTCTTATTAATATGTCGGACACATTCCACCAACACATGCTGTGCATCTTCTTTCTTGCCACACGCCTCACAGTTTGGAGAGTCAGATTTCTTCATGAGGTAAGCAAAATTGTTTAGTGGAATATGTTCTGACCGCAAACGATGCGCAGCAACAATTTGACGTCGATTCAGTTTCGACCCGGTAAACCAAGGTATATGAGGAGGCTCACATTGTATACATTTATACCAGATTCCTTTCGATTTTGACCTTTCATTAAAATGTTCTTTCCAGGATAGATTAATTGTTTTCCTAAATTTACATAACATTTCCGAATAACTTGGTAGCATATCCCGTGTTCGCGTACCTAATTGAATGGCACATTTAGCTAATCTGTCAGCCTCCTCATTACCTGGAAGTCCAACATGGGACGGCACCCACTGTATAACTACGTTTTTACCCGTCTGGTTAAAAAACTGAATTTGTTCCAAAATTCGGTATGCTATAGCTAAACCTTTTGACCCATTATGAACACATTTAGAAATATGCTGTAAAGCGCTCTTACTGTCAGTGCATATCACTGCTTTTATCACATTTAGTTCTACCACATATTTCAAGGCCTCAGAAATAGCAAATAATTCAGCAGTCATGATGGAAATATGGTTGTTCATACTAAAGGTTTTACTATATTTATTTGCTATATCGCAAAAAGCTGCTCCCACTCCGTCTGATGTTTTGGAGCCATCTGTGTAAATGACATGCCAGCCAGTGTATCTTTCTCGTAATTCATTAAGGGCATTGTACTTTAATGAGTTATTATCATAATGTGATTTTGGAGCAGTCACACTAAGTAAATTACATTTAATAGCATCCTTAATATCTATGTATGACACCCATGTCTCCATAGTAAACATTAAACCTGGATAGGAAGACGAAATTTTCTCAACCCTTGTCATATCGTGAGAAGTAACTAGTAAAGGTTTCTTCTTCCTATTCCAGTACCTATCTCCAATCATATTCATAAGATCTGTTATCAAACCTGTAGAAATATCATTTGTTCTAGACTGTAGTTTTAAACAAAATTTTAAAGACAGGAATTGTCTTCTTATTTGTAAAGGAGGTATACTCAACTCACTCTCCATTACGTGTATCGGAGTTGTCTTAATAAAGCCGCCGATTATTCTTAAAGCTAGATTTTGTATTTTTTCCAATTTTTTCCAATCTTTATAATAATCTATTCTTTCGTATCTTTTTGTAATATTATATGAGGTTAGTCAATGATATTATGAGTAAAAAGGTGTATAGGTTACCTAAACAGCATTCGATCTACAAAAACGGTACACTAACGCAAGCATGCGTCCGTTGACGGCGCGACGCGACACTGAGGTCGAGTGTGGCTAGTTAGCCACATTTTAACGTGTCGATTGCTGAGCGCTTATAACCTATCTAAGTATAACTTTTTATACAAAATATCATTGAGGTTAGTAGGTATAGTTTGCATATCTTAGGTTCATCGTTGACGTTTGTGTCTAGATGCATACGGAAGTCTGCAATTAATATGAATGACAATGATCAAAGTCGTATCGAAAAAAACTGGCTTTAAGTTATGCTAGTCACTTTTTATACTTATTATTTCTCGCTAAGAATACACAACTCAACACAAGGATTATTACAAGCTCTGTTAGATGTCTGACGTCAGCATCTTGTCAACTGAAATATGCATTTTTGATACATCAAATTGTTTTAAAAGTTTTAGAAGTGGTGGAGTCCAATCCTCGTGAAATTGAGCATAATAGCATAATATTACTATTAAAAATACAACTCAGGATCTATCTTTATAATTAACTGGTTACATACATACATACCTAAAAATAAACAAACAAAAGAACAGTAAACCAATTTTAAGGCATCAAAAAACTCATCCGCATCGCTATCAACGAGAAAAGTGCCCAGAAGACTGGCCGCATTGCCACGTTGTATGGATTGCCATACAACGTGCCATACAAGTGTTAACGAGTAGAATTTGTAATATGGCTGAAAATGAAATAAACTTGACAGTTGACAGTTGACAGACAGCTGATTCCATATACGCCATTTTCTTTCTTTATTAGAAATAGAATAGAAGTAGAATTTGTAATATGGCTAGGCTTGCTGGTTAGTCACTAAAAACACGATAAATTAGAGCCGTTTGGGGTAGAAACTCGTGGGGTCCGAGTGCTCGTAGCTTGTAAAAAGATCTTTCAAGACAATTATAATAATAATAAAAATAATAAAAATGTTTATTTTCTTCCACAAAAACACTTATAACTAAAACTTAAAAATGGAAAAACAGAAATAGTAAATATTACAATGTATTTGTGGGAGACTGGTGCCTAAACTAAGCCGCAACTTGTATTTCAGGACACCAGGGACTCCCCCCTACAGGCAACTTAAGTCATGATTTGAATTAAAATTGATAAAAATTAAAATTGATTTATAAATAAGAAAACAGTTCATTTAATATGTATGTAAAATTACAGTTTCAGTTACAAAAGCGGAAAATTACATTTTTATTAAATAAGTAAAATTATTGAAAGTTATAATCATAATTAATTAATTAAAATTCATGTAAAGTTACATTTTAATATTACAAAAATGAATTTACATTTTTTTTTTTTTTTTTATAGCAATTGAGGGCATGCTGTTTGTTGAAAACTAGGAAGAAACAATCATAATACTAACATCTTAAAGAGCATGTATAATGTGTGTGTGTGTGCGTGTGTGTGTGTGTATATGTGTGTGAGTGTGTGCATGTGCAATGTAGAAAGGGTGAGAGGGTATGTGAGTGGGTTCATAATTAACTAGATGAAAAAGTAAAAGAAATATGGCATAAGATATTAATATAATTGACACTTCGCGTGACCCAAGGTCTGGTTTTTACCCTGGTCAAAGGATAAGCATTGCCATACTGTAACGTGGCAATGCTGCCAGTCTTTTCTTCTTCTTCCTTCTTCCTTTCAGTGGACAGCGATGCGGATGAGTTTTTTGACGCCTTATTTTAGAGTTAGTTTTTAGATTTTATTTTAATTTCCAGAGTATAAAGTTAAGTATTTAATTAAAAAAACAAATAAAGTCCATTTGTTTAAAATTAAATTAAATTCATGTCTGATCACACGGTATTGATGGCTGTTCGCTCTTGACTCAGGAACTCGCTTGTTTGGTTTAACATCACCCATTGTGTGGTGGAACTGTGAGAACTTAACCGATTGTTATATATAGATTCTAGGATGTTACGGCCGCGAATAAACTGCTGATCAATAGGTAACCTTTGAATTCGTTTTGTGATTGGTAGGTAGCTGTTTCTCGTTTGTGATCATTCTTCTGGCACATTCAACTCGCAAAGTTGATCGGAGTTCAGCGATTACGATAATGTAGAAGAGCACTTCGGTTCATCCGTGCTACCACCAACTTCAACCATTTATTATTTTAAATACAGGATTCTCATGAAGTTCCTCAGCCCTGGGAAGGGATATGTCAGACTATTACTGATTTAAAACCTCCCCGGTGTTCCGTCTCATACTTTGTTGCCATGCAAGCTTATGGGAACTTAGTCTAGCATAAAGTTATCATCACTAAATAACATTTTACTATTATCTAGCCAGTAGGTAGTTGCGGAAGGTAAGGTGGTGGTGTACCGGTGGTACACCCAGATTTCGGAAGTTAAGTGTAACATGTTATAAGGGGCGAGACACATCCATACTTCGGTAGGTGTGCTGCTAAGAAGTACCAGATGGGAACACCTACTAACACTGCACTTCTCTCCAACGGAGCTCGAAGTTAACTTGCGCGCCGCAGCGCTGAACACTCCGGTGTAAATATCCCGCCTACACTACACCGCTAAGGCGGAGGGCATCGTGGAGTACGTGCGCCAGAAGATTGGATACATGCCGAGGGTGCAGTTGCTGGAGTCGCGCCGCAACGTCAACTTTAAATCATTAAATTTGTGGTACGCGTTTCGAATTGTTATCTGCCCGTCGTCATGGAGAAAACTTCTGGCCTAAGGACGTGATGTTCCGTCGCTTCCGCGGACAAGTTCCACAGAGCAGCGCTAGTGCGTGATAGTGAAGTGTTAGTTAAGAAATAATGTATTAATATATGTATTTTAGGTTAATAAAAGGTATTTATCTCTGGGCCTGCGTCGCCTGCAATAAAATTTATTACTATTATTATTATATTATTATTTTCTCCTACTGAATCTGTACTGAAAGCCTTGTGCACTGCAACAAAATGTTTGCATCCACACTGCATTTTCTGCCGACCCGATTGATTAATCTATAAATAGTTTCGCGTAGTGAGCTTGTGGATCTTGTGGCTAAACTAGAACAGCCGCATGGGTCGAACGAAGGTTAATCTACGCTTGACGAGGTCAATCCGTGGATGGGTGACTATTTACTACATACCAAGACTCCACCGTGCCACGGAAACCACGTTAAGCCGTTGCCCAGGATGTCATTTCTATGACAGTCGTTACTTGTAGTCAGAAGTCCGAAAGTCTGACAACCAGTTTAACCAAGGGCTATCATGTTACCCAGTTACTGGGTTGTGGAGGTCTGACAGGCAGTCGCTCCATTTAAAACACTGGTATTCCGCTGCTAACGGTTAAACTGGAGGCCGACCCCAACATAATATGTAGTTGGGAAAAGGCTAAGCAGATGTTGATGAGTTTCGCGTAGTGAGTTTGTTCGTAGTTGGTACAAGTCACTCATGGTCGTGGTCGTGATCTATTGAGGGCAAGCCCTATGTTCATCCTTCTTTCCGTTTTTTTCGTGATAAATAGAGCGTGTTACTTCTTTTGTCACTGAAGTGATTTATGGTTCATCCGTTAGTCTCACTATTTGCATGGGAAGCTTACCATCTGATACAAGAACGAGCGTGAATGTTTCTTTGGCTTCAGGCATTATAATACGTTGTTTTTATTGTATTTTATTGTGTATAGCAAGCTTAAAATACGTTGCATTTAGCTGTTGCAATGCTCTGCTACTAAAGTACGATCGTAATTTGAAATAAGAAACTACTTAAATACTAACGTCATATCATTTAGGTTATCGTTATCGGCTCAGCCTTTTCCCAGTTATGCAGTTGAGGTCGATTGTCTACCCAGATGCAGCCAAATACTGACTGCCTATTTATCATCCAAGACCCAGCGAATTAGTTACACGATATAATTAAGAACGAGCTTTTTTCGCATTTAAGTTATTAACATAATAAATAATATATAATGATAATTCAATGTTAATAGTGTAATAGGGCCTATTACCATTTGATTTCTCAATTTTAGGACCTATACTATACATTATTTTTACAAATGACTTACTTAACTTCATGAACAAAACTCAGCCGAACGAGAAACTTGTTGTCTTTGCAGATGACACAAACATAGTAATTGGGGCAAAAGATTTAGAAAAATTGACATTAAATACAAAAATAGTAACAGAAATACTTTGCGAATGGTTTACTGCCAATAATTTATTGCTAAATACGGGTAAAACTAACCTAATATTATTTAAGACTACGACTCGTCATAATGACAACTTAGATATTCAAATAAATGGAGACAGTATCGAATTAGTAGACAAGGTTAAGTTCTTAGGGGTAAATGTAGATTCGCTCTTAAGTTGGAAACCGGAACTTGCTGTTGTTGAATCAACCATATCGTCAGCATGCTACGCACTCAGGAGTCTAAGGGACGAACTTAACATTGAACAGCTAAAGGCTGTATATTATGCGCTGGTTGAGTCTAGGATACGATATAGCATCGTGCTCTGGGGAAACAGTTACAGCTATAACTGGCAGAGAGCGTTCATCTTACAAAAACGAGCCATAAGGACAATGGTTAGAATTGCACAACGTGTCTCATGCCGAGATTACTTTAAAAAAATGGGGATATTAACGGTACCTAGCCTATATATAATGGTCCTTTTAAGTCACTTCGCTAAGTATATACATACGCTCGAATCACAGGAAGAACGAGATATACGAGAGAGCACACGGAGAAAAGTTTTTAAGCAACTGATAGCTCCAAAATTAAATATTGTAGAACATTGCTCAAATTATCAAGCTGTAGAGATATTTAATAAGTTGCCTTCTGAGCTAAAGGTTCTAATTTATAACACCCACTCGTTTAAAACAAAATTAAAAGCCTTTTTACTCGAAAAATGTCTGTACAATATATCGGATTTAATGTCACACAATAATGAATGATTTAAATAATTATATATATTTTTGCTGTTTTGACATTATAATTTTGAATTTGTTGACTTTTTAACCAGTTTCTGACATTTCTATTTAAACGTGTTTGACATTAAATATCCATAACGATTTGACATTATATTTGTGAAGTTTTAGCACCTTATTTTAATTGCTCTAGAATGTCGAATAATATTATAATATAATTAGTACTTATTTTTGTATGTTGCATGTATAAATATTCAACACAATGTTAATTGTTTCATGAATAAATTGAAATTGAAATTGAAATTGATTGTCACATTTACAACTAAAGCTCAGGATTAAAAATACAAATTAAAACATTTATTGCCCCCGCAGACCACAGATTTTTCGATCGGGCGATAGTTTAGTCGGGTTTGCCAGCTAGTACGCACAGAGACCCAACTAAACAGGGGCTCGAGTCTGCTATTGCAATCGTGTCTCAATGACCGGTCAATGATCGATTTTTGACGTATAACGTCAAACTTATGACACATTTCCCATACAAAAACTGTCAAAGTTGTCAAATATTCGATCAATGACCGGTCATTGAGACACGATTGCAATAGCAGACTCGAGCCCCAGTTCAGTCGGTGATGAGTGTGCAAACTAGCCAACAGTCTGCCGACTATTCTCTGACTATTTGCTAGTTTCTAATCAACTGTTGAAAAGAGTGACCGCACAACATAATAAAACATTGCACAGAAATGTTATTATTGCTCTCATAAAACGCTTAAACATTTTCTATCTCACCGGCTTAATTGAATATCTTCAACCTCCGTGTCGAGTTTTTATTGAACTGACAGCACCAAACAAACAGTCAAGGATGATTCATTGTATAAATATAATTTGTTCACACAAAAAAAGACCTATAATTATATTAAAATGTGATTGGATAAAAAACAATCTATTGTTTTTGTTATATTCATTTGGACGACGACGGAAATCTTGGTTTTGAAGTCACAACACGTATAATAACATAAAAAAGGACTAGTTTTATATTAAAAGTTGATCATTTATTTATTTATTGTTAATTGAAACGGTAGCACCAATTACATTAATTAACATAGGGATTCATAATAATAGGGGATCATAGTATACAGTTTTATATATAGTAGATCATCACGCTTGTATTTTCCGAATGGTAAGACAGAGGTGTACTCGTACACACAGGACGGGTCATTTGTGGGTGAAACAAAACAGGGTGATGAATTGGGGTTATTTGCAGCAAAAAAATATGTCTGTGGCAAAGCACTCACTCTATCTCCTTAGTATAGGTACCTACGTTCCTCAGATCACCATTTTTGTCCAAAAAAAGGAAAAGATTTGAAAAGTATGTAACCCCCCTTCCACAAGGGTCAGGTACATACAATACTGTGAAGATGATTGTCCTAGAATAACTACAAAGAAGTAGCCTATACGTTGCACCAACAAGGTATTAAACTAAAATGCAAAAAATGAGTTGTTACATCACATTGGTTTATTGAGTGATTGTGATAGTGATTGAGTGATGATCATTTATACCTATCCAATTGTTTTTATTTTTTTAACCGACTTCAGGAGGAGGTTCTCAATTCGATCGGTATTTTTTGTTTTTTAGCTACATCTTTCAACTGAGATAACTTTTATTTTGAGATCTAAGCGAAATCTAAGCTGTCAAATCATTTTTATTTCTCAGTTATCTGTTATTTGATGATTAAAAAATTGGCCATTAATCGTTTAACTAACCAGCATTTAGCAATAGGTACAATCATAAAAAAAATACCGATCGAATTGAGAAGTCGGTTAAATACTCGATGGGATTTAATCATAGACCATGATTGTCAAATGACGGGTTATCTGAGTATCCTAAATTCTTCCGCATAACTGAATCAATATTAATTGGAACGTCTGACGGGCTCCTTTTAATCAATTGGTCCACAAATTACAGAATGGTTGCTACTAAGTCACGTTTATTTAGGTTGGTAGGTAACCTGTAGCATGCGGTTGCGTAACCAATTAAGAATTGAATTAACGTATGTTACGTGAATGCTGTGATTCTTGAGGGTTTGTAACGGTATGGCGTTTAACATAACATCAACACGCTTGCATTCCCTGAGGGTCAAGCAGAGATGTACACCCACATTTGTGGCTAAGTTTTGACCCAAAGTGATCAAATAATGTGTGAGTCTCACTAATAGACAGCACACGCATAATTCACTTTGAAAGAAAGAAAGTTAAAGCACTTATTTGGCCCAAAAGGCACACGATAAGATATAACAACAGTAGCAAAAAAATCAATGAAAAGAAATTAAAAAATTTAAATAATATGACAAAAAAAAAATTGTGTGTCTTGCGGCTGCGCCAAAAGGGTCCAGTTCAGCAAAAATGCCAGACAACTAGTGCCTGACGCTAGTTTTCAACTGGACCTGAGATTGAGAGGTGTCACGTCGAGCTCCCTGAAATAGGTTTGAGCTACACGATGTCTGAAGCATGCATGCCGTCTGTCGGGACAGGTCGGCTCAAAGCTGAATTGATTCTTTCTTCAATTGGCTATTTCAGACTTTGCCCTGCATCGTCAGACTCGCATAGTAAATGAATATAATCTTATGTCTGGACTTTAAAAGACACCATGACCCCTGAGTTTCTTTCGGCATTTCTTCTCAGGGATCAGTCACTTTGGAAATGCCATTTAGTTTAGTTTAAAAAAAAAGACATGTATATCATTTCATTTCATTTCATTTCACGGACTTAAAACAGATTGGAAAGTATGCATGTGGTGTGTGTGTGAGTGTATGTGCGTGTGAGTCTATGTGCGTGTGCGTGTTTTATTAAAACTTATACAAAAAATTCACAGGATGAAAAACGACACAAATAATTAAAAAAACTAAAATAAACAGGCACATCAGATGATAGATAAATTAGCTGTGACTAAGTCCAATTTCCGTTGGGTATCAATAAGATACTGCCGTAAGCGTCTTCTACATGTCTCTTTTGTATTGATTGCCCTTATCGGAGGTGGCAGATTATTACAAACTTTAGAGGCCGCATAACGAATGGTGCCTCTAAAAGTTAACTTTCGTTAGGACATTTTCTTTTTAGTTTTCCCTATCATCCTTTGCCAAGACTTTCCCGAACGATATTGTTCGCTCACACTACTACGAGCGCTCAATTTTCTTAAAAATGGATCTTTCGCTTAGATTATACAGGGTGTTAGTGTAGACACCATTATAACTGAAACCATAGATAGTTGACTTAATTATAACAATGTTTATCTAAATTTAAAAATAAATAAACGTGATTTTCATTCAAAAATGTAAGAAAGTTTCTGTCCGACACCGTCCATAAATTCATGGATACTACGCGTAAAGGGCGCTGACCTGCTGCACTGGCCGTCCGTTTTAACTACCTACACAATATTCCAATAAAAACACAATACACATAACCTGTGATGTAACTTTCCTTCATACTTTTCCTGGCTTAGGACAGGCAAAAATACCTACTGTTGCGTGACGGGTCCAAATGTAAGTTAGATTTAACAACAACGAAAATGAAAGAAAGGCAACAACTGGGTAGGGTTTTTATCTACAGTTTCATTAAAAAATACTGGTTAAATTTACACTGATTGAATATCTACACTGATTGAATTAAGTAAGTACTTACATTAGTCTTAAAAGATGTTCAAAATGTGTGTGCGGGCGCGGGCGCACAACTTACGGTGTCTGATCAAGCGCAGTTACCATTGGCGCCGCTCTGTCTACTATGTACTTGCGTGTATAGGGTGAAACAATTTAAAGGAAAAATTGAGACTAATGAAAAAAAAAAACATTGAATTTACGTTCTATAAGTGAAACCAAACCACCGGTTTCAAGGATAACGGTGTTCACACTAACACCCTGTATATACAGCATAGAAAGTATCGTCGCATAATTTAATTTAAATACTGATTCCATGAGTTCGTTAGTAAATAAGTCACTTCAATCTTGTTAGTTTGTACAGAAGCACAAATTTATACATTACCTTTTAACCGCTTGATTTTATATGAATTTCCGTGCCCCCAGCGTAAAAAATAATCGTCAATATGCTTAAGATTATCCATTTTTCCATATCACAAGCCGTATCGACGTGTGTGCGTCGTTCACTCGTCGATTCCACTTAGCTGCAAGTCGGTCAGCCTTTCACAAGGAGATTTTAACGAATATCCACACTCAATTACACACAAAGGATCAGGGATAGGGGGGACATTGGGGACACTTCGATTATTTTGCCGTTTTGACAGCAACATGGGTTTGTCGTGATTTTCGATTTCTGATGGATTAACTATGAATGTACCTTCTCAGGCGTTGTATTATGACTTAATCAATACTAATACATAATTATTATTAAAAGGTAAACTTTGTGAGTTTCCGACGTTGAGTGAGAAGTGCGGGGTAGGTGAACGGGATGTTATAGTAAGAAATGCGCGTTGACAAAGTCGCGAGAAAACTTCTAGTTGTACCTACTTAAAACTTTCAAGACCATGCTTGCCATAGTGTATTATAATTACCAAAGTATAACTGGGACCCGTGATACACTTTGGCAAGACTATTTGCCAGTCTTTAAGGTTAAAGCTGAAAGCGAATTAGTTTACAGAAAATTAAGCCACAATATATCTCCAACAGTACTACCAGCAGAATACCAGTACGGCTTCGCCGTTTTGCTACCGTCGTGGAGGTGATGCGAATATTTAGTTCCTGAAGTACGTAACGAAACAGCCAAGCTATACATTTCTACAGAAGCTTAACTCTACATGAGATCTGATATCTTTTTCACAGGGCAAACCTTATGTAGTCGTCTTGGCAACATTTTACATGAAATGTTTTTGGTGGGATTTCAGTTCTTTTTGTTAGTATCTGATATTTCGCTCTTATGCGATTATATTATCTCACACAAACTTCCACCCCCCCCCCCCCCCCATTTGAGGGGATGGGGGCAAAAGTTATAAGTTTATGATTTTTTTTGTTGGTTGGTTACTTACTAAACTTAGATTACATACCAAATTTCAGCTTTCTAGCACTTCAGAAAGTAGCCAAACATTTTGATGATCATCAATGTGTCAGTGTATCAGTGTATCAGTGACGAAATCGGTGTATTTTAGATATCAATAAAATCTAAAGTATTAAAGCTATTCAATTGAGACTTTGTATGTTTAATAAGTCTATTAATGACATCATATCCTGAGAATATGAACTATCAGGTACATCGGAGTATTCCCGTCTGAGCACCTATTTATTGAGCACCTATGCATTAACCTATGGGAAATGGGAATACCTTTGGTGCTAAATGCATAGGTGCTCAAAAAATAGGTGCTCAAACGGGAATACTCCGGAAACCAACTCTATGAGGGTTAAAAAAAACGACGAAACACTTCGAGAAAAGGTAGGTAGTGCCCTTGCGCTTCGCTTGGCTCGTCTTGGCGGGGGCACTAACGTGCCCCCAGATGAAACACGAATTTTGTAGTCTTACTATAGATTCAGGACTATGAACAAGACAGACTTTAAAGCAATGTGTAATGTATGTCATTGCTCTCGCGACTTACGTGAATTAAAGTGATGTCATCCGATTTATTGCACATCCTGAGATGCGCGTGCGACGTCCTGTGATCTAGTTTTATCACATGCTAGCTCATATCATGCTTGGTAAGCTATACTAAGACATCTGTATTATACAAGATTAAAGAGTCTGTTTGTAAAGTCGATGATAATACGGTAGTTATACCAAAAATTATACCTTAATAACGACCTACTAAAATAGAAATTAATCAGAGTTATTTCTGTGCTATTTTTTTAGTCTTTTAACTTATTTTTTTTTAATTGCTATCTGTGTTTGCCGCCTTATATTGGACACTTAGCCGAAATCTAGGTGACTGTATTGTTTTTATGTTTTAGTGTAACAATTGTATGTAAACCAATAAATAAATAAATAAAATCCAGTTTACATTTTTTATGACTGCCTGTTTTTTTTGGCTAATCTCCAAAACGACTGGGCTGATTCTAACGCGACTTTCACTGATAGGTTATTGATGTTATAATAAAAAGTAAGTTACGCTACTTTTATTTTAAAACTAGCACCTCGTTCGCGACTTTGTCCGCATTTCGTTTTTATACATCCCGTCCGCCAGTTTTGAAAAATTGACACTCACAAACAATGTACCTAGCTTCTTATTCGTAAAAGAATCAGCTTTGAAGATCCAGAGATAACCCCTTACATCGTCATAAACTTTTCATATTTTTAGTATTATAAGTATATTAGTACCTAAGTATCGGACATCTATGGTAAGTGGTAAGTATAAACAAGATTTTGAGATCGAGCAAAAATAAAACCATATAATTCCATGCGGGTGAAGTTGCGAGCAAAATATTTCCTAAATAACGCTCACATTGGATATTTATTGAACCGTTACATAAACCGCCACAAGGAAAATTACAAAATTTATGTTTAAGTGAAAAGGAAGGGTCATTTCATGAGAATTTTAATGAACAATAAGTATAACTTACCAGGAATATCGAAACGAAGCTTAGGTACACACGTCTACACATCAAGCTATGAATATCCAGTATAAGCTGATCTCGCATTATATAGGATTTCCATATAATGCCAGGTCAGTGTGAACTGGAAATGTATAGCTTTGTGTAGCAAGCAGTGTTTTCCTACTCAATTGATATCGTTGTCTTTGATGGTAGGAAGTACGCACGGGAAAAATTGAATCACAATACGGTAAATGCGATGAATTGGTCATTGTATTTACCGTATTGTGATTCCATTAGGGACCCATGGTAAATCCAATTGGTAACGTTGTATTCAACAGTACAAATCGGGCTAAGATATTTTTATTGACACGTGTTTCGGATATCTTCACTATCACTATGTACATATTACAAATCTAAGTCCTTCGCCGCGTTTGTCTGTCTGTTCGCGATAAACTCAAAAATCGCAGCAGCGATTCTCATGCTGTTTTCACCAATACATAGAGTGCTTCTCGAGCAAGGTTTTTAAAGTTTATTGTTTGTCAAAATTTCGTATACTTTGGCTTAATTAAGTTAATATTTGTTAGAGGTGTCGTAAAAAAAATAAAACGTCTGGGAGCTGAGCCCGATAACCAACAGCCACGCGAGCGAAGTCGCGGGAAATTGCAAGTAATAGTATAAAGAGGAAATGTTAATTAAAATCAAATTTTGATTTTAGTTTGTCTGTTTGAAGAAGTTTAACTCAAAGACTACTCAAAGGATTTAAAACAATATTTTTACAGTTAGAAAGCTAGGTATAGGTATTGTCACTTAGTAACAAAGGTTATACGAGTAAATTATTTTCGAAACTACACGAGAAAATGGATACCTACTATGAGGGGATGTTACATTTAGAAGGAAATTCAAATTGTTCCGGATCAGGCTGTTTGTGTATGTGTGTATTAATATTAGTCAACGCTCCTACACGTTTAAAAAAAAAAGGATAGGTATTCTTAGCTCTTGCCCCAAAGCTAGCAAGTGACCTTAACGATACTACGATCCTTAATAAATTAGTTTTACCATCTTAGCAAGACTTGTTTGCAGATTTTCTGCTTATCATGTGATTCATGAAAATCAAATAGTACATTTAGTATAGTCAATAAAAGTAATACTTAGCACAATAAAAAAAACTTTCGTTACTTCGTTTCCACATACGTTTTAGAAATTGACATTGTGAACAAATGTGTTGTGTGTAATGTAGGCAAAACTTTAGGATCACTAAAGACACAGTATAAATATTAATACAGTAGGACGACGCCTTTGATCTCTGGAAAAATGCCGACAACTTCTACACGCGTTAAACTTGAATAACACCTCCCGCACTACGAACATTGTTTTGACACAGTGCGGGAGCGGCTTTCCCGCGTCTCGCCCCTCACACCCCGCACGATTGTCCTGTCTAGACGGCTTCGTCGGAAGACTGTATGTTTTTAGACCGTGCTATAGACTATTTATTGCTTCCATCGACAGTGCTTATATATAGATATAACTAATTAGGACTTAGATTGTTTTTTATAATTAGGACAAAAATTACTTAGAACAAAAGATAAATACTTCAAAATTTTACTAGTTCAAATCTATATAGCCGTTGTCTCTATTAGAACCAGTAGTTAGCAATCCTACAATGGAAAAAAAAATATGTCAAGAATTTTATTGAATTCGTATTAACTTCGACAAAATACCTCACATGACATTTTGTCATATGATCAGAGCATGACATGTAACATTTCGGCTGGAGTGTCGTTAGAACAAGGCGGGATGGCCCCATCATCAGTGATAAGTTCTTGTCCCAGGTTCAAGAGCCTGGTTACAATAACGCTAGATAGAGCACCATTAATCGTCCTGTTCTTATTTTGCTTCATAGACTCCACGCTGTCAATCAGCGGTGGTAGCTGCATTATTTGGAAGTGCATCAAGTGTGTCATGTTACCTGTAAAAAGGAATTGAATGCTTCTCTTTATAAATTCAAAAGTAAAGACATTACAAAAGTAGTTTAGCACGCAATGAGGTGGTTAGACCTCGGAGCCTATAACAGTGAGGAAACTCCTTGGATGAGTTTGTGGCTAAATAATAACATCCACACTGGTCGAAGGTTAAGCTACGCTTGACAAGGTAGGTCCGTGGATAGGTTCATAACATATCAAGACTCCTCCGTGCCTCGGAAAGCACGAAGGGCTCGTACACAAAACTGCGATGCGATGCGATGCGAATTCGCAACGCAGAAAAGTACCTACGTTAAAAAGTCATAGTCATAGTCATAGTATTTTATTGATAAGGGATTCTTACAAGTCATAACAGATTAAACAGTTGTTATAAAATACATTACATAAATAATTTAACAAATATCAAATGCAATATGTCAAACCAGATAAAGGAAACAAATAAATAGCAGTCAAATAAAAAAGTTAAAAATAAAATAATAAATAAAAACAAAAAAAACAACAAAATACATTACATCATTCTCCAACTTATGTCAAAAAGTAAAAATGTCAAACAAATAAAAGAAACAATACACTTATGTACGAGTCACAGACAAAACACACAATAAATATTACAATTCAAATTAATATGCTATATATTATATTATTCAGTTCTTGCGATGCGTAGAGGGAGCTGCACATTTTTGCGATGCGATCATGCGACGTCGCATCGCAGTTTTGTGTACGAGCCCTTAAAGCCGTTGGTCTCGGCTGTCATTTGTAGATCTATGACAGTCGTTACAGATAGTCAGAAGCCCGAAAATTTGACAACCAGTTTAACCATCAACGGGTATCCAACATAGTTGGGAAAAGCCTAGGCATATGATGATAGCCACTAATTTTAAAGTCGCAAATTGCGTGGTAGCGATTTTAGTAAGAAATATGGAATTGGGTAAGTTGTATTCTAGAAGAAGTAGATCTTGTAGACATTTTATATCACTATACATGAAAGGAACCTAAAGTTCAAAATTGTTACTCAAAGAATATTTTATCAACGAACAGCTCGTTCGCCTGACAGATATACCAAAGCAATGAATTGGCGGAGAGAGGATTGCTGTTTCTTCGATCATTTATGATTGGTAATGGCAACAGGTCATACTATGAGTTTGTAACTAGCTTAAAGAAATCTTATTTACACTTCGGATTATAACTCTTGTAGCAAGAAAATATGTAAGAAAAGTAAAGTAAATAAATTTAGTATAATAGTTAACACAATTATCTACACAATCATGTCAAAGAAAAATCAAATCAATTACCTACTCCAATTAGACCGTTTAGAGGCACTTTTGAACGTCATCCGTCGTAGTAAAAAAAAGAAAATGTTTCTAGTTGCCCTTTCCAAAAGGCAGTTTTGTATGGAGAAGAATGGGCAAAAAACTGCATACCTACTTACTTACTCTTTTAAAATATGTTTACAATACTTTGTATAGTTGTTTACCTATATAAATCAGATGTGAGGACGATGCACCTAAAATAATTGGAACCATACTGAGATAGGTTTATAAAATACTAGCAGACGTCACGCGGGTTTACCTGCGTAGTTCCCGTTCCCGTGGGAGTTCAGGGATCAAAAGTAGCCTATGTCACCCGGGGATAGTGTGGCTTCCCAACGGTGAAAGAATTTTTCAAATCGGTCCAGTAGGTTCAGAGCCTATTCAATGCAAACAAACAAACAATCAAACTTTTCCTCTTTATAATATTAGTAGATAAGCAATGGAGTTGATAATTAAATTGTTATATTGATAGATACATGTATATTGAAACTATAACGCTTCACGAGGTCGAGGTAATTTCAATAGTTACACCCCTCCTACCGTGTAATGTTTCATACAATTCATCTATTTATTACTAACTCCACTATCGAACTCGGAATTGTAATGGCTGTATTGATGTAACAAATGATAGTTAAGAAAAAACGCTACGTTTAAAAAACAGGGTTGTTTTTGGAGAGATTTTGTCGCCTCAGTTGGTGCAGTTACTGTGCGATTGACTGCTACGCTGAGTGTAGCGGTTTCGCTTCCCGTACGCAACATTTGTATGCCTATAGGTAGTTGTAACGGGTCTGGCTGTTTGTGTAGGTATGTGAGTTTAAATATTTGTAAACACATCCATGATTAAAACAAAAATTCCTAGTGTTGGACAACGTTTGTTTAATAAAAAAGGATATTCTGTCAACGCAAAAGGTCTAATGTAAGTAGTAATCTCAGATCAATCAAGCGACAATAAGGCTAAGTATAAAACTGCGCTGAGAGAAAAAGCGTCGAATGGAAATCAGTTCCTTAAGTGTGTAATATCCCTTTTACTCGGATTTTTCCGCTCCATTTGCAGTTCACTCTGTCTTCAGGGGTGTTACTATTTTATTGAAAAGTAGTTATTTATCCAATAATTTGCGGGAAACATAGGAACTAGGTAGAAATAACAATAATTATCTTCAGCATGTGCAACTGCATACATTGAAGATATTTTGTGTTTTGTTAAAATTTAAGATTGTACCTATATACGACACTGATTAAACAAATTTTCACAAACCTTTGCCTCCAAGAAACAAAGAAGTTTGTTTCTTCCTTTTAGGCCTTTTGTATTTGCCCATTCTTTTCCATACGAAACTACCTTTAGGAAGGGGTTAATAGACATACATACATACATACATAAACTCACGCCTTTTTCCCATGGGGGTAGGCAGAAATTACAGAGCGCCATATGCTACGATTCTTACATACTTCTTTTGCTTCGTTTACATTCATACATGTTGTCATACACACACGCCGGTTGCGTGTACTACGCACCTGACCTTTCTGAAGAACCTCACCAATAAGGTCTATGTATGTCCTTCTAGGGCGTCCCCTCCAGGCGTTCCCACTTACATCTGCCTTGTAAATACCTTTCGTTAGTCGCCTTTCATCCATCCTTTCAACGTGACCAAACCATCTAAGCATACTCTTTTCAATTTTTGTTACTACATCTTCAAGAAGAAATAGAATCATAAAAAATCAAAAAGAAGAAGAAGAAGTAAATAGAATCATTTCATATTTAATTTAACTTGTCTTACCTGCTATAGTTGATCGGTGTTCGATGTAGCAGTATGTGTAGCCGACGAAGGCACCCACTGCCACCGCTGATGCAGTAATGGCTATAACGGCCACTGCCACCGCTGCGCATGTCACCCAGCGAGGCTTGCTGGGCAAATTTATTACTTTTTTAATGAAATTCTCACGCACAACATTACTAACAAACCATTTTTTTTTTTTTTTTTTGAGGGGTGGAAAATCCACATGGATGTCCCCCGCCCGGGGAGGCGGTGGGGTCTGTCAGACTCTTACTGACTAAAAACCACCCCTGGTGCCGGCCCCGCCGCGGGCCTCGCCAAGTCAGCGAGGGGAGTGAGTTGTTAGACTCCCCTCGCGACGTGTAACACGACGCGCCGCCACCTCGGGTCCATGTACGTGGGGGCGGCGGACATCCCCGCGTCCGTCGCCCTGGACCCATTTAAGGGGGCTGGAAGAGGGCGTTGTCCGCCCTCCGCCTGCGCCCGGTGCGTCTGCTGCGGGCCGGGTGAGTGGAAGTAATCTCCCTCTCCCTTTCCGCCGCATTACTGACAAACCATAAACTAACCTTTATTGCAATAATTATAAACTAAACTATAACTAAAAACATGTATCAGAATTATATTAGCCAAAGACATTCAATACCTATAGACCGGACATCACGAACAAAATTTTGTCTGAAAATGTGTGTCCTTCCGGACACAAGACATTTCTATGAAATTTCCTCGCATGTCCGCTCTATAGTCTTTTAAATCTCTTTGATAGCAAATATATTCAAATTCATAACAATAATATTAATGATGATGATTTTGGAAGTGTTTAAAAATATAGAACTTTATAAAATGTACAGTATTGTATATATTTCTATGATTGTACTCAATATTCAAGAAGCTCTGATTGTTATAGGTATAGCGACATCTATCTCGCCACAAATAAACTAAAATGGGTATCCTACACCAAGATGTTAAAGTGTTCGCGAACAAATGAATAAAAACTTGACTACAACCATTGAGCTGTAGCCACCAGGCTCAACAACCCTCTGGTCGGAGGAATCTCACTTGTCAAGGAATTTAAGTCCCTACTCCTTATACACATACTTAAATAGATTATTCGAAATCAGTAATCGTAAATATTCGAATGTTACCGAGATTTTTAGTCCTGGGTAAATATGCGAACCTTTCAAACGCCGTCATTACCTTCTTCAAATGGTAATGAAAGAGAGATATATTTAATGCAATATTTCAGCAATTGTCAGAATCTGCTAAAGTACCAGAATCTGGAAATGTCTGAAATATTCCTTATATACGTTATCTTCTCTTAACATTTAGGGGAAGGTAATGACGGCGCGGCGGTTGAAACTCTCGAATATTTACCCTCCTACCCCACATTGTTTTGGTATTTTTTTTTGCCTATAAGTGGACGTATTAACTGGTGAAGGTCGTGAAGGCTGGTAATACTCCTATTACCAGCCTTCACGACCACCACCAGTTAGCAGTTAGCAATGTAAAAAAGCAAATTTTGATGGTACAATTTATTTATCTGACGATTCTTTTTTCACTATCACTCACTGAAATTATATTACTTACTTTTTGAGTACTTCTGGCATATTGTCCATCTCCAATATTGTGTAGCCCATCATAGTGTACAGTGGTTTAAAAGATACTATAAAAATGTAATAAAAATACAAATAATGTGACGCAGAACTAGGTATGACGTACAGAATTCGTTGACGTGTGAAGATATTTCTTTCAAGTTAGCAAAGCTTAAGGCAGCCAGTATTTTTTTGGGCATAACTAATTAGAGGTTCAACCGGGAACAATGAATTGATAAAGTCGAATTCGAATTTGAAGCATATTATATGTCCACTATTGTACAGTTTTTTTTAACTTGTGCATAACGTTTTATTTAATAAATGAATAAATTGTTAAGAATAACACAACTATTCTTTCTTATTTTAGTATGTAACAGAAACTAGTTTGATATTAAGGTTAGTTACGGTGGTGAATCAAATTTTAATTAACGTTCAACCTAACACTGTGCAGTTCAGTGTTAGGTTGAACGTTAGTTAAAATTTGTTAGTTAAATTGCAAAAACAGAAGAAAATTTGTACTTCGCGGGTTACCCAGGCGCTTCCACCTTAAAAGTTTAGTAGATATTATGTAGACAAAAGAAACTTTTTTGTCCTAAAAGTCTATAACTACTCTATTATTTGTTTAGTATACTCTGTCTATATTGCCTTTTCAAACTTAATGAACTTTAACCATTTTCTTGTATTTTATGTTAGGCAGTTTATATTTTTTTATTGAATATTAATATGTGTTTCGGATGTGGAAGCATTGCAAACTGTACGGGCAGCATAGCCTATGTTTTAGAAAAGTAAGTTTGTTGTCTAAATATTTTAAACATTGGTATTCTCTTTGCTCTCTGTATACATTCTTTTTTTACCTGAATGTCCCAAAAGTAGGGTGATATTTGTACCTATGTAGGTATGTCTTATTTCTTTGCAAACCCTGAAGTCTAAATGGCTGGACGGATAACAACGAATACTGCGTGATTGTGTCAACCAGAGTATCAAAGACTGTGTGAATTTAGAAAGAAATCTAAGGCGAGTGTCAAGTATCTCTTCTTCAACTAACTTCCACTTATCTAATGGCTTCCTTAATATACTAATTTGCAACTGGTTTAATTCATTAAACCCCAAGAGGACACCAATGTTCGCGCTGTCATTGTCTTTCAACAGTAACTTCAACTCTTCTCTATGGCGTTTAAGGAAGAGAGTCACCACAATTTTGCCAATAACACGTAGGTACTATGATAGACCGTCAAACGCTGGAGATTGAAGAATAATGTTTTGAAGGTCTAAATGCAGCGTTCATCACCACTTCATCCATATTACCAAAAGCAATAATACCTGTAGTAAATTTTTTCTTTGTCTGACTTGAAATTGGCTTCATGACGAAGAAGGAAGTAGTCGCATTGTTCAAAAGATATTACGCTTAGAATAAAAAAGAGCAATGAGGAATGATGGAGGAACGAGGAATAAAATGAGGAATGATGATATAAAGCAACGTTGTGGTTTAAAAGAAGATGTAGTAACACAAATTGAAAAGAGTATGCTTAGATGGTTTGGTCACGTTGAAAGGATGGATGAAAGGCGACTAACGAAAGGTATTTACAAGGCAGATGTAAGTGGGAACGCCGGGAGGGGACGCCCTAGAAGGACATACATAGACCTTATTGGTGAGGTTCTTCAGAAAGGTCAGGTGCGTAGTACTCGCAACCGGCGTGTGTGTATGACAACATGTATGAATGTAAACGAAACAAAAGAAGTATGTAAGAATCGTAGCATATGGCGCTCTGTAGTTTCTGCCTACCCCGATGGGAAAAAGGCGTGAGTTTATGTATGTGTGTATGTAAAAAAGAACTATATTGTCCTATATTAGACTTTTTATTTCAGATTGGCATCATTTGCCGCCATCACAGCGGTTATTACATGCATCGTTGTCACACTGACCATCTCACTAGGCGTTGGGGTCGGTCTAGGCTACAACTACTGTTTCGTTGACCTAAAAATCATCAAAGGTATAGCTAATATTGAATTTTTTAAATTATGATGCCAAACAGGTTCTCAACCCTCACTATGTTGTCACACTTTTGGCCTTGAAGTAATTTAATTCAAATATTTACAAAATTCTACGCAATATAAAAAAAAGTTGAATATTTTAGTACTATGGTAGTGGTTTATCAGGCAGAAGGCTTTTACGTATTCTAATATCTACTATAAAACTAAGATCTAACAGAGAAAAGAGAAAACTAAGAGGCGCCTCGAAGTCAACCCAATGTTAAGACCTATTAATATACCCTTTACCATGACCAACGTTAATTAATTCTACATTTCAATGGTTAACTATCAGTTTTCTCAATACTAAATATCTTTCAAAAGCATCTATCTTTCTAAACAGTGAAGGAAAACATCGTGAGGAAACCGGCATGCCTGAGAGATATTTCTCGAGGGTATGTGATGCCAAGTCAGAGGCTCATGGGCGGCATAATGGCCTGAAACTGCGTTAAGTGGGCGACCGCAACGAGCAACCGTTGCAAGACTACGCGCGTGGACACGCGGGTGGGCTCCGTGGGAACGCGACGGTGCCCTGTCGCGGAGACCTGATTGTATAATTACCGCTGGCGGGCATCACCCGTGCCCCCGCGATGGGTTCCATTGTAAGGCGTGCCCCATTGCGTGGGTGCGCGACGCGCCTCCCAGTGACGGACGCCCGCGCAGGTCCCCGCGACCTTTGTAACAAACCGCGGGGGGCGCTTAACGCAGTCTCGGGCCTCAAATTCACCAGCAGTGCGATTCTGGTCAAACCACAGCGTGAAAATGTGGGCGTAGTGAGGGCGAATTGAGCTGTCATTCCATACTAATGCAAAGCATTGACACTTTGACAGTTCACTTCACTCAAGTTTCCAAGGCGTGACTTTTACTGAATCGACCGGCTGATTGTTTTAATACCGCTGGCGGGCACCACCCGTGCCCCTACGACGGGTTTCATCGCACGGAGGCGCGCCCCGCAACCATGCAACGGGGCCCGCCTCCCCGTGACGGACGCCCGCGCTGGTCTCCGCGACGTAGCACTTTTGTGTCAAACCGCGCGGGTGCCCGATTAATGTAGTTTCCGGCCTAAAACTCTGACACCAGGTAAGAAGAAGCCACTAACCACACGATAAGAAGAAGAATATCTTTCTTTTCAGAGACTCCTGATTCAATATCTGGCGAAACGATGCCTGATGCAATGACTAGTGCAGTGGAAACGACGCAGCCTGATGCAACACCTGATGATAAAACTGATGGTGATACGGACAACATGATGTTGAGACGACGTATGTTCTCGCCTACAGAGTCATGGAGGACGAATTCTCTGCCCGCAATAAAACATACGATAGCTATCCCCTTAAACGGAGATTTTGATTTCCCATCACTAATCTCTAAACTGAGAGGTCGCAACAGAAATGTCACGTTAGAATTGATCACGTGATTTTTTGATCATGTAATATTAACGGTGATATTAATTTCATAGATTTTCTCTTTGTTGCACATAATACTTAATGTTAACTTTTATAAAAGAATATACGTTATACATTATTTTCTAAAGTGTTTAAGTTTAATTAGAGCAGCTTCATTGCGAATTATTTTTAATTTAAACTCTATCTTTTATTGTGAATAGAATAGCCCATTTATGAAGTATTGTACCAGAAAGTGATCTTTCTGGTCCAATACTTTACGAGATGAACACTCACTCACACATCGTCACACTCACACACTTCTGCAACATTATGTGTAGGTATATATTATTATATTTTTTTTTTCTTTTACAGTGTTATCACTTCTATAAATTGTTATTAGGCTATTTTTAACTCCTATTTACTCTCATTTTTGTATGCAGACTGTTTAACTACGTCTCCGGCACTATCCTTGTAAAAGCTAATTCTAGCCATCGAAGGGGCCTGGTGACCTGTAACACAGGTTTATACCAAACCTATATCAGGCACCAGTCTCTCACAAAGGTGGAATTCAGCTTAGACTTTTTTTGTTCACACTAATGTTTGAAGCCAGCTTTGTGAAGAGAGAATAAACGATAAATTATTATTATTATTATTATTTATAGTAAAATGAAAATTTACCGATTATTTGCGGCATTACGACAAAAGCAGAACGTCCTTTTTTTTGCTTACTTGTTTTATTAAAAAAACCTTTGCTTACAATAATGAGTTTCCAAAAATTTTAGTTGATTTCACGTGTAGACACCACGCACTAGCCGAACCAACAATATCTCGTCAAATAGGTAGGTACTATATCTTTTTGAGTCACTTTTTATTATATTTCAAACAGTGATCAATAATTGAAAATCAATTAACGGGACAGAATCTTCAGTAGAAACTACTGTAGATGTTAATAAATAATTAACACAACAAATGATAATAATTCATGTAATACTGTTTTAATTTTAGTTTTGTTCAGAACTCCTATCCTTAACACCAATAAATAATATAGAAGAATTTGATCTCCCAGATGAATGAATACTTAACTGTAATTTATAAAAGTCGTTAGTATTTTAATCTACTTTGAAGTTAATACACAGTGTATTGAAATCAAAACAGAATGCTGTGGACTTAATTTTTATTGACATTTGACAGAGCCATGATAGAGTAATAAATAAATCATAGACGACAACGAAGATAGTGTCAAAATTTCCTTGATAATAATTATATTTTATTATTTTTTCGTGTTTCTTTCTCAGTTTTACATGTTTATAATGGTTTTGAATCAGGCAATAATTAGCGCTTCGTTTATTTGCTTCAGATAGTATGGGATTGTTACCTTGTTTAATATTATATTTGCTTAGAAGAAGCTGTAGAAGAAGACTATGTGGTTTGTATATTTATTTCATCTAGTCTTAGCCTTGGAGTAGATTACGGAATCTCGACACACGAAATGTCGATGAACGCTAACACGATGCTACAAAACCGCGATGCGCGTAACCGCGAAAGACCGTGAGTGCCATAATAGGGAAAGTCGATGCACGTTACCGCGATAGATCTTCACAGTTATACTACGGGCTCTCGATGCACGTTAGCGTTCATCGACATTTCGTGCGTCGAGATTCCGTAATCTACCTACTCGACGCCTTATGGCCGTAGTTCGTCCGTTTTGGATTTCTCTAGTCTTTCTCATTCACTACTCTAAATTGTATTAGTATAGGGCTACGATTACCAGGTGCCCATAAGTTGGCTTTTTTTCGACAGAGTGATCATATTATTTTGTGATCGGTGATGGTTTAGTGGTTGAAATGTGACTGTTTTAGCTCTGCGAACTTCTTGTTCATACAAACTTCACACACCTTCATGTGCGAAATGTTCATAAACAGGTATCCAAAGTTTTTGCTCAACGAAAATGTATTGTGTCCGTGCCTCGGCGAGCTCGTGAATCCGTGTCCTAAAATTAGTTTTGTATGGAGAATTGAGCAAGGAAGTGCATGATTTTTCTTTAGTCATTTGGAGTATTTGGCATGCAATCAGATATACATCATTGTTGTAGTTGTAGTCTAAGTACTTAGTAATTTTTCTGTCAACACGGACGTTCTACTTTTTCGCCTAGCATTACCTTCCATAGGTGTAATCGTTTTACGAGGAATCTCTGATGATAACAATAACACTTAGCTGGTGAAGGCTTTCAGAAAGGCTGTTAAGCTTAGTGGCGCATCGTGGAGCGAGAGATAAAATAACAATTTTTTTACCCAGCTTTTATTAACGATTTAGCCGGTGACGTTAAAGATAATCTTGGAATATTGCTAGATCACTGAAGAGCGTATTCAAAAGGTTGTTCTATTTAAACATCAGCTTGTTTTATTAAATTGTATTTTGAATCAATTTCCATACACCTTTAAAAATAAATATCTTTATTTTTTTTACGGTCGATTATACACGCCATATTCGGCTCGAACGACTAAATTGTCTAACCAACTTTCGATCTTCAGCAAGTCAACCTAACCTCTACAGCACAGAAATTGTTTATTTTACTTTAAAAGAGTAAGAGAACATCAACCAAGCTGTTGATGTTGTAGATGTTCTATGCATCATAATAAAAACACGGTTACATTTAACCACAAAAATGCTCATTGAAAGCCGACAAAATGCACCCATAACAAAAGAAAATACAGAGCAAAACATACTGGATATAGTTTGGGGTGTTAAGTGTACCTATAAAGGGATTCTTATTTCCTTTGTCGTGACTTCCGTAGGATATATATATATGTGAATCTATAGAATTTTATGTGTCATTTAGCAAGGTTTTAAGATACCCGCGCGGGAGTAGCGCTTTAGTTTTTATGAATAAAGTTGCTCAACAACCGTTCAGCCGAACGTTGAAACTTCGTCGCGCACACACAATGTAGGCCGCTGCATTATTGTCTAATAAATTTTCTTTTCTTACTACTTTTGTTACTAAACCTTTTGATTTTGCTTATGCAACGTTCAAATTATTGCATCATTATATTTCTAGCACAGTTACTAGGTAACGCAATACGCTTCAGTAAAACATTTTTTTTTGTTTTTTACATATTGGGTCTACTCCTGACCTCATTCTTGTTCTGCGGTCAGAGATGAGGTCGACGATGGAACGAGCTTACCCAATAGAAGCCTATTAACTCTCGACTTAAACAGATTGGGGTCATATGAACTCGGGAACACTGATGCAGGCACGGAATTCCACTTCTTGGCTGTGCGCATAATCATGGAACAGGCGAAGCGCTTCGTGTGTGTGTGGAACATCTCCTAGGAATGGGTGTTAACCTAAAGAACGCCTGGATTCCCGATAGAAAAAGAAGATGGTGGAATGAGCTCGTGGAGCTCTAGGGCACACTTACCGAAATACAGTCCGTAAAACTCCGACATACATCTGTCAGTAATCTTGTTTCCATCATTATTTTATTGTCAAAACCACCACTGAACGTGGCCATTACAATTTTCAAAATCGAGTGTTATTTCTCATATAATATGGATAAGATAAAGAAAAATATATATAGGTGACAGGTGGTGAAGAGCAGAAACTGCTAAGCTGGAATAATAATGGAAATCCCATGTATAGCGGGGCAGTGTAACACCCTGCACTGTAGAATTTTGCATACAAAAACCGCAGGGTATAAATTATACTCACTATTATACAACTAATCTCTGTGCGGGGTGCGGCGTATGCGACGGTTCCGATGTATCACGGGATTATACATATATACAGTGGGACCCGGCGGCAACTGCCTTTGTTTTGGAATAAGACCATTAAAGGTACATTGGCTCAGTTAGATTCCTCAATTTTCATGTGTTTTTCCTCAGTTTCCGCAACATAATAATCGGCGGTGGTGGCAGCGGCGATACTTGCTGCATCCCCATCCCGAACCCTTGTGCTTGCTGCAGCCGCTGTTGTGCGAATATGCTCTGCAAGTGTCTTTGCTACATAATCATGCTTGGAGCCATCGGTTTTGGAATATTTCTACTTTTTGATGCTATACTCTGTTAGTACAGTAGTGTTTTTTATTAGTCTATCATAGGCACTGAATAGAGAAAAGGTCCACTTTTTAAAGTCTATGGATAGATTTAGTTTTGTATCATGAACATTGAGAAAAGGGCTGACTTACTAAAAAAAATTATAAGTGTACATGTGGATGGGTGGAGAGGGAGAGGGAAGCCAAACAAAAGATGGATGGATTCTGTGAAGAGTGATATGAAAGAAAAGGAAGTAAGTGACAGCATGACGAGTGACAGGATAGAATGCAAAGACATTCAATACTTACTAAAAGACGGGACATCACTAACAATATTTTCATCAAAAACTTGTGTCCCAGTGGCCACAAGTCTATGAGTTTTTTTTTAGTACGCTCCGGTGCCGCTCCAATATTCATATATAATTCTAGATGGCGTTACTGAGACATGGGATCAAAGTTTTTCTATGACATTTCCTTGACATGCCCGCTCTATAGTATTTTAAATCTCTTTGAAAGAATAGAAGAACGTGTTGCGCCGACCCCAAATAACACGGGACAAGAGCAGGAAGATGATGATCAAAAAATCACCACTCTGTAGAAAGCAAGGAACTTATAGAATAGAACTAAGTTCCTTGGTAGAAAGATACAACGTCGACGTGCGGTCAAAACCACTCTCTTTGATTTGTTAGATAACTACTGACAGCACATTCGCTATTTTCAATACCTCATACTTTCATCCGATTGTTTTACAACGGTGCCGCGGTGCAAGAATCGGTCAGTCCATGTCTATGGTGGTATGGTCTATTCTTTTTACGCTTTTCATAAAAAGAGGCTTTCATTTAAATTCGGTAGATCCGTGTTATTTTCCTAATATCGTGAATTATGTTTAGGGCTTGCAATATCCGTTCGTTTTTACTATCCGGATAATAAGGATTTAAAAACATTGCTATCCGGATTATCCGGATAATACGGATATTTTTTGGTTTTTATTATAAATTAAATTAATAAGCTTTTGTAACACGTTCTAATTAGTCTTTCAGGCAAAATGACAAGAAATATTAAATTTTACCAATATTTCAAGTAACAATTACAAAATTGTTAACTTTCGCACGATAATCAATAAATTTCGCAGATATCGCACTATACAATCGAATGTACGTTTCTCATACTAACAATTCTAATGAAACATGAGATCTTACATTTATTACAAATCATAACCTCGCAATCCAATCGACCTGTATAAAACATTATAATGTGAGTGCTTTTTGTATTTTGTTCTATTTTTTTTTTTTTGTTATTTATCGTGCTTGTTAGTAATCCTAAGATTTCTGTAACATACTTTGTTTCTACACGTGAGAACGTGTAATTGGCTATGCGTTGCATATTTATTTGTTAACCATCTATAACAGCTGTTGCGTACACTTGGATTGTGGAATGAGCTCCCTGCCGAGGTTTTCTCAGAGGGCTACAGTATGGGGTTCTTCAAAAAGGGAGTAGATAGGTTTTTAAAGGGTCGGCAACGCGCGTGTGGCGCCCCTGGTGTTGCAAGTGTCCATAAGCTACGATAACCGCTTACCATCAGGCAGGCCGCAAGCTTGTTTGCCACCGTCGTGGTATAAAAAAAAACTATTTACATAAATATACCATAAATGACAATGTCGTTAAATGTATAAAATAAGATTATAAAGAAAAATTTCAATACACAAATACTAATTATTTGCAAAGTAACGAACTGTTATAATCAAGACGTGTTAGGTGAGAGGTAATCATTTTAAAGTATAATAATAATTATATTTTTAAATGATGCTAATGTTTGAGCTTGTCTTCCTCACACAGGCAAAGCATTCCATAACCGTATAGCTTCCACTGAGAACGATTTTCCGTAGAAATTAGTGGTATGCATGGGCCTAAAGACTCAAGTTTTCTGATGACCTCAGATATATCATGTGTGTCATGAAGAAACTTGAAACGTTAATTAAAATAAGTGGGAGTTTTGGAATTAAAAAGAACATGCACATGTTTTGATTGATACGCTTTCAGTTGAAGAAGAGCAACCTTCTTTATATCGTGTATTGTCCGTTGAAGTTATGACTGTTTGATTTGGTTGTTGTGTGTTAAACGTGGATATAATTTTAAAAATCGCTAGTCTCACAGATTCGTTGGAAGTTTTTTTGTTCTTAAAAAAAAATGTGAGAGAGTTTTGTAAATGCCACTGTAGCGATTGATTTTGAAACTCTGGTCCAGTCTTCTTTTACGTGAGAAGCGACTGTGCGTGCCATAAAATACAACACCATCTTGAAAATGCGTGCAGTAAGGATGTGTGTCATTTGTCCGATTTAATAAATGAATTGATTGATTGATAAAGTTGGCCAGTGGTCAATAATTTAAATAATAATGTTTGTTAAAAGAAAACTCAGGCATAATATTTGTACAAGCTAAGTTAGGTCGGTCTAATTGGTGTGGTGTGTCCATCTATAGCCAAGCAGAGCTAAGCAAAGCCTGTATCTTGGATATGTATATAGAATGTTGGAATGAATTATAATCTCTGCCACTAAATTGACTCAATATTATGATGTGTATGACAGCATGAATGAATGTAAACGAAGTAAACGAATTATGTCAGAATCGTAGCGTATGGCACTCTGTACTTTCTCATTTCAACCTACCCTCATGAAAAAAGGCGTGTGTTTATGTATTTATGTATGATTTGGGATGTAAATAAACAATTGTGAGAGTGATTAACTACATTGAAATAATAAATAACGTACGAACAGTTATGCACATTACAGATGACAGCTTTTTATTTAATATTTCAAAGTGAAATAGCGTAATATCCGAAAAAATCGGATTGTGATGCAAGTAAAATCCGGATTTGAAAATCGGCGGATATCCGGATAATGCGGATATCCGGATATCCGGATTGCAAGCCCTAATTATGTTGTTCTATAATGCGGATGAATTTTTTTGTATCCTGTAATTTAATTTTTTTTTTGTTTTACAGGTCCATCGGATGATGATAAGAATAATGCCACGAACACAACAACGACACAAAAGACGTTGAGGTTTGACGATTATGATACAGCAGATTTACAGGTGAGCCAACGTTACCCAGAGAAGTAACAAAACTTCAGAAAAATATAAAAGAAAACGACACTGTCAAAAATGACAAAGCAATTTGACAACAAAAAATGACCTGTTGCAAAATTTTCGAAAATGTTAATGGTTTCAGTATTTGGTGATGTGGTACGTGGAAAGTTGTTGTTTTTAGTTTGTAGTTTATATAGTTTTAAAGTTTTACGTCGACGTTTGTTTCCATAACATTTGTTTGACAATGGTACATGTAATAATCTCATTTCTGTGTGAATGGTAGTGCTGAATGGAGGCAATAATGGAGGTAAAAGCATTCACATGCGTTGAGAGTCTCAATAGTCTATAGGTGAGGAGCAAAGAGGTTTAAGTTAGAGAGGACACGCGAAGAAAGGTCGTAGAAAAACTGTGATCCCAGTGTCAGTACCGCCATCTAGCATATTATAGCAATATTGGAGCGGCAACGAAAGACTTGGACACAAGTATCGGATACAAATTTTGTTCGTGATGTTAATATAGTTAAGTGTTGAATGTTTTTGGTGAGGAGACTATAACCCAATATGTTGTCTGCAGTTACTGACAACGCACCTTTGCGTGTGTAGACATAATTATTATCATGTAGACAGCCTCCAGTTTCTTTGATTGTTGTAATATGAATTAATTAGATGTTGTTTTCTTCAGCTGGGGTAATATTTACGTGAGTTCAGACGCGTTAAACATCGCATATCAAGTTATACTCTGCATGGTCCTCTTGGTCATCGGCATCGTTGCTATATTATTCTTTTTTACCTACAGCATGCTACGTAAGTATTTATAAAACATTGTTAAGTATTACATACTCCTGCTTTTTTCTTAACTACAAAATGCCGCCTGCCATCTTACATGCTTCTTTTAATTTGCGTGCGTTCCTATATATTGCAGTGCTATTCGCCTTGAAAATGTGAAAGAGCCTACTAGAGATTGACTTACTTCACTCTTATTTTCTTCTCTCTATTTTATTAATATTACTTACACTCGAATTTGCAATGCCCGGAAAATGCCGCTAAGTTGTAAGTTCCTACAGTACAAAATAACACCAAAATGTTCACTTTTCTGCAAACAAATATTTGACTTAGACTCATTTAACCTAACTTTTTGCTGGTTAATTTTTCCAGAGTAGACTGGCTGGTCATTCAGGTCCACCAGCTGCGAGTACTTACTTGACAATTAGTTGGGGGGACGTCCTATGCCTATTTTATTTTGGTATTAATTTACAATACCCATAGAAATCCTGTCAGAACATTATATGTAGGTACCCTAATAACTTCTATCTAACATGGTTTAGATCGATCGATCAAATATAGTAAAGTTCTTGTCAATATTTCAAGAATCTACAAGGTACAAAAGAAAACACTGAATATTATATAAAGTGTAAAAGCTTCACCTTCATTAGACAGAACAAATGATCTAAGTAAAGTTAATTAGGAAGAAGTTTCATAAGTAGAACACAAATGTTGGGAGCACGTAAGTGTTTTTGTAATTGAAAAAGATAATTAGCTGGGTGTACTTATTGGTTACGCAATGCGGCAGGTGTACACTTTGTTACCTACATTACCACATGACATTTGTGCTTACAGTAAATTGTGCTTAACCGTAGGTACGCGCATTTGGTGAGGTATACCAAATGTATTCTAAAATATAATACAGTCGGCCGATTCAGGAGCAGTAACCCTACGTAATCTTGAGTGAAGTGAACTGTCAATGCCTAGCATTAGGATGGAATAACAGCTCAATTCACCTTCACTTCACCTACATTTTCACGGGGCACTACGAGTGCAGGAATGTTCGAAAATTTGAGGAGCTTGTGGCTGAATCAGTGGAGGTCAGTCGCCGAACCCAACTCGCCTGGGCAGCGTTCGGAAATTTGCGTAATGTCTTCTCGTCCGACATACCTCAGTGTCTCAAGTCGAAGGTTTTCGACCAGTGTGTGTTGCCAGTGATGACTTATGGCACTGAAACGTGGTCCCTCACGGTGGGCTTTATGAGTAAGCTCAATTAAAGTAGCCCAACGAGCTATGGAGAGGGCTATGCTCGGCATCTCTCTGCGAGGTCGAATCAGAAATGAGGAGATCGGTAGAAGAACCTAGGTTACCGACATAGCCCAGCGGATAAGCAGGTTGAAGTGGCAATGGGCAGGGCACATAGCACGGAGGGTGATGACCGATGGGGTTGAAAGGTTCTCGAGTGGAGGCCACGTATCGACAAGCGCAGCGTAGGACGGGACGTCCACCCACAAGGTGGACAGACGATCTCATTAAGGCCGGGGGAACGCGCTGGATGCGAGTCGCTTCCAACCGGTCTTAATGGAGATCTATAGGGGAGGCCTATGTCCAGCAGTGGACTTCATATGGCTGAAGTGATGTGATGATGTGAGGCTAAATAAGAACAGCCCCATTAGTCGAAAGGTTAAGCTATGCTTGACGGGGTTGGTCCGTGGAAGAGTGATTTAAGACTCCGTGCCTCAGAAAGCAGACGTTTGACAGACCTTACGGCAGTCACAACGTCAACGTCTGTCAAAAATCTACACTGGTTCTGTCAGAGGCGTGAAAGTCTGACAACCAGTTTCAGAACATATATCTTGATACCCAGAAACTGGGCTATAGAAGTCAGACAGGCAGTTCCGCCATGTAAAATACTGGTATGCAACTGCATCCGTTTGAACTGGAAGCCACCTCCAACAAAGTTTGGAAAAGGCTATAGACAGATGATACACGACAATTTTTGAAGACCAAGGTTAACTTCTTTGAACTGACTGATTAAGTGTAGTCTTGGGTCAATAGCCAATATCATAGTCTGTCTGTATTGATATAATTTACATACTTAACTAATTAATTAACTCACCACTGAACTTGATGGCTGTTATTAAATATGCGACTATGTTATTGTTATTGGGATCAAGAGTAAACCGAGAATTCTATATCCGGTCTACATCTGGTGTCTGTCATTAACTATAAGGGTGGGCAGCGCGGCTGCAGCGCTATCGTCGCGCTGCTTTGTTAATCCATATAAATAAAAAAACGCGCGACTGCAGCGCTGCAGCCGCGCTTCCGCCGCGCATCGGTCCATCAATCGACTAGTGATGATGCGTACGTGTTTTTATTCAGACATGAATGAAAATCAGCTTGAATAATTTTATCGATGAGGTTGAAACTAAATGTACAACACTATGATGCTGCCTAGCGGTTGCAGCGCAGCACCTGGCGGCAAATTTGAAGGCGCCCTAATACTAACAAGGTCTTGCTCTTCGAGCTCATATTATTATGAGTCAAGTGGCTCTGTTAATGACTATGTATTAAAATTATGTTTTCATCTTCTACAGAATGAATAAGATCAGCAGAGAACAGAAGAATATATCTTTTAATAAACATAATCGAAATATGGAAAAATTGAAAGATGATGAAATGAAGAATTCGTTTTGTGAATTGTGTAATAGTCTAAACAAAATGGCGACATGTGTAGTATACAGTTTTAGTAATGTGACGTATCATAATTCACTTGGTGTTAGCAGTATTTTTACAATATTAAATCAATTTTTGCAACAGAGTTCTCAAAGTGTTATTCATTTGGAATAGGCTGTTACTAAATTTTAGATTTTAGTTCCTTTATCTAGATTACTAGGTATAAAATATTAGATACGTACATATTTCTACTTTTTTCACGCAGTCAAAAAAATTAACGGCGAAACATTCAGTCAAAATGTCGCGTGACGTAATGATTTCTTACAGTTTATACTGAATAATGACGTCACAAACTTCCTCAACTTTAATGCGCGTAATCTAAGTAGCTTTCCATCAATTTGAAAAATAAAAGAATACTTGTGTATTATTTTTATAATGTAACGGATGGACTAATGATATTTTGATATTCATATTCTGTCAATCACTATTGTCGATAACTTGCTTAAGGCAAGTTAGGTTGACGGGAGAAAAAGATGATGGCGGGGCAAGAGTACTGACTCTTGCCCCGCCATCATCTTTTTCTCCCGTGAGCGAAGCGAGCGAACAGAGCCCTATGACTATAGTCTTCTTGGGTTTATTTAAGCTCTCCACTTATGCAGACATATAGGATTTGGCTATTTGAATGCTCTATTTTCAGATTCCACAATATTCTACAACTTTTTTCACACAACGCCATCTAGTCCCAAGCTAAGAGCATGAGTTATGGGTACTAAACAGCTGATAAACATACTTAGGTATATTATAGATTATAAACATATTTTTCATAATATTATGGTACAAGTAGCGTGGTCAAATGAATTAAACTATTTTGCTGTTAAATCACTACTATTTACTTGCAAAAGTTAAATTGATAAGTACAGACGTCAATTTACCCCAATGTGTCAAATTTCTTTGATCGTTTTTCAACTTTATGTTAAACTGAATAAGGTTCATATTCAAGTGGGAAAATTTGACACATTGGGGTAACTTGATGTGCTGGCGTCTGTACAAATGAAGCTCTTTCAAATGATATAAAACACTGTGTAATTATCTTAGCAGAGCGGACATGCGACGTTATGTCATAGAAAAACTTTGATCCCATGTCTCAGTAACGCCATCTAGAATAATATATGAATATTGGAGCGGCAGCGGAGCGTACTAAAACAAAACCTCATAGACTTGTGTCCAGTAGGATACAAGTTTCGGATGAAAATTTTGTTCGTGATGTCCGGTCTATAGGTATTGAATGTCTTTGATCTTAGCCATTTTTTTTTACTTTAAATACTTAAAATCTTTTTTAAATTTGCAATATTTTGGAAATTTACTAGTAAAGCCCTTTCAAATGATACCAAACAAGGCATTTTATCTTGATTTTCTTTTTTGAACACACTACTTTTTGTCCACTAGATGGCGCCATATCAAGTTTTGTGACCCTTCACGTAGCCTATGTGCAGCGGAGAATAAAGACGGTTGTAACTATTATTTGTCTTTTCCGATAAGCGGTTAAGGAGCTATGAGGGAACATATGAACATACACACCATTCATAGCGTGTTAAATTCATAATCCTTTGGCTTTGCCATAGTCGGTAAAAATTAAAATGACTATATTCAAATCTATAACCTAACCTAACTCATAATACCTATCCTATAGCGAACCTAAGTACCTAACCTAACTACCTTAATGAAATGGATTGATTTTGAAAGATACTTTTTACATCATTTTAACGTGAATTACTGTGTTGCGTATTTCTTTGGTGCTTACAATTCTAAACGAGGTAGTAGTATTTGAAAATTTTGAAATAGTAGTAGTGGGAGGTAATAGTTAAACCTGATTATGTAATCATCCATACTTATAGAGTAGTGCTTATAAATAGATTATCATAATTTTGGTATGAGTGTATAGACTGAAATCTGAATGTTGGAATGCAATAGTGTTTAAATTTTTAACTACAGGTTGAAATATGGATTGATAACGTATAGTAAATATTAAACGCTGATTTTTACAGAGATACCGTAAAACGGGGTGGATAGAAACTCGAGGGTGAATAGAAACAATACTTTGAGGTGGATTTTTACGCAAGTTTAATATTGTTTGATAATAACAAGGTGTCAAAACTATTTATCTCAATTATTGAAAAGCATTACAGCCCTCGTATGTAACAAACTACTTTTAACTTACGTGAATATCCTCCTCAAAGTTTTGTTTCTATTCACCCATCCGGTACCTTTTATTCTAAGAAAAATTAGAGGAAAACTTACCATATCGCAATTTGGGTTACGTTCGGAACGTACATTAGATCAAGTTAGGAAGAGAACAATATTATAATAATATATTTTTATATCGGGGTCTGAATATTCAGGTTCGGAATAATCCAAAAATCAGGGTTAATCACCCACATCAATCAGTATGAATGAGATTGTCTATGTGCGTCCATAGTTCCATTGTGGATAGTTAGTCTGTGGCTGCCAAATTAAAAAAAATAGCTGCTGGAACGTCATCAATGAATCTTCGTGGTTCTTCGTAATAATGTGGTAAAAATGTACAACCTACAATGTTAAGCATGCCGATACTGGAACCAATCTTGTGTGTTCTTACTTATCAGTAGTTTTACTAAGAGGCAGTGAGGCTGTCTCTAAAGCGGGACGTTAGTTCAAGCAAAGAGAGGCCGATGTCCAGCTGTGAAGTCGGGCTGAAGATGATGATGATGAAAGTTTGCCTCTGCCAAGGCCACACCATAATCCTCGATTCTAAACCAGCGCCAGACGTCAGCACCCATCTCCTAAGCTGTCCAAATAACTGCCTTTATTCTGCTAGCAACCAAGAAGTGTCTTTAACCAGTTTGAGTATCTACTTTTACGTGGCCTACGCAAATGACCAGCAGATAGCGTCGTGTGGTGGGTCGTCGAGCTCCCTGAAATAGGTTTGAGCTAAACGATGATTGAAGCATGCATGCCGTCTGTCGGTACAGGTCAACTCAAAACTGAATTGATTCTTTCTTCAAAATGCTTTTCCAGACTTTGCCTTGCATCGTTGGACTCGCATAATAAATTAATACAATCTTACGTCTGGATTTTATAAGAGACCATGACGCCTTAGTTTCTTTCGGCATTTCTTCTCGGGAATAAGTCACTTTGGATATGTCATTTAGTTCACTTACTTACAGAAGTAAATATCATTTCATTTCAATGGTTTTATAAAAGAAGATAAGTCATTATCATGAATTTGTGCTAAAAGTGGTAAAAGTCTCCATCTATTCCTAGTATTATTGATTGCAGTGTCTAGTAATTTATCTTTCTCCTTCTTTCAGCATATGCCTCAACTTCATTAAATGCTTGTGCTTGTTTGTACCTGTCGCTATTGCCGTTGTGATTGGCTTGTTCATTTACAATGCAATTAAGGCAGATGCGTCCTTACCGTAATAACAAAAACACAGTAAGTAACAAAGTGATACGTTGTCTGTTTATTGATTAAATGTTTGTTGCTTTCCTTTTTAACTCGACTACGGCGTAACTAATAAGCTTACAGTACATATGTATTATAAGATTCACCACTACACTACTGTCCGTCTATGATAAAAAAGGGGTGTTCAAATGACAGGCTTTTTACTGTTTCACTAGCGTACATTGGCCACCCCTAAGTTCTTCCACACTTTTACCACGGAGTTTGGAACCATCCTTTTGTAAATTTTACTAGTTTATACATACACTAGCGGACGACACGCAGTTTCACCCGCGGAGTTTCCGTTCCCGTGGGAATACGGGGATAAAAAGTAGCCTATGTCCACCGGGAATAGTGTAGCTTTCCACCAGTACAATAATTTTTAAAATTGGATCATTAGTTCCGAAGATTACCCCCTACATGCAAACTTACAAACATACAAACTTACAAATTTTACCTCTTTATAATATTAGTATAGAAGTATAGATTAGGAGGTATTCCTCGAAGCGCTACTATTTTGAGGCGCTCCTAACGAGGCGCTCCTATTTTATTCCTCGGAGCGCTCCTTTTAGGAGCGCTTCCGATAGCAATTAAAAATTTAAATATTTTTTTCCTCGAAGCGCTCCTATGATTAACTTTCGAATAGAGATAGGATACTAACTGAAACTATCGATAATAAGTAAAACACGTTATTTTATACAATTTGCAAAAACTCTATACTCCTTGACTATAGATTGGTTTTTAAAAGATAATGTGCGTGTATTCAAAGAGGATGTTATGAATAAATAAAACGCACAGATGTAATATAAATGATATGCGTATAATAATCACATTGCAGCTGGAACTACATAATAATTACAATATTACTTTGTGTGGTGTTATCGTAAATACAGTTTTAAAAAATATAAATGAATTTGACGTTATGAATATGTAATATGACATAGCAAAAACACCCGTCAACATGACGGCTTACATTATAGCAATCCAATCCAAAAACAAGTGAGTAAGCGAGAAGGCACATTTCATAATGTAAAGCGACATCTAGTCAATTAATCTATATAAGACTTTGTTGCTGATTTTTAATTTTGTATTTTTACTACTCTTAACACTGATAACTATTATAAATTAAATCACGATTCTCACACAAAAAAAATATTGTTAAAAATACTAATTTAGTTTCTTTTTGTTTTGCTGTTTGGTATTGTTTAATTACATACATAAGAACTGATTCATAATAATTAAAACGGGTAAAAATCACATTAAGTATTAGTGGGGAGAAACAGTTGAAAAGTTATTATTATCTAAGAATTAAATATCCATAAAAATCACAGATTGTTTCGTTTTCTTAAAAGTCATTGCTTAATATATACATACAGGTAAGGTATTAAAAACCGTCTGGTTTGTAATCACAATGAAAAATCTTACAACTAATAGTGTTATGTAAATATTGAAGAACCTCACTTAACTAAATATAAATTTGTTGTTTGGTTTTGTTTAATTATATTAATAATAACAGATTCATGATAATTAAAATGGGTAATAATCATTTAAAATATTTAAAAAGTTATTATTATCTAAATATTAAATTTACAAAAAAATCACAGATTGTTTCGTTAACTTAAATAATAAAAAAGCTATTAAATCCTTCTGATTTGCAATCATAGTGACAAACCTTAAAACTTATAGTGTAAAGTAAATATTAAAAAACCAAACATAACTAAATATAATAAAAAAACACAGAATGGGTCATTTTCATATGCAATGTTTAACAATTACAAATAGGATATATAAAATCATATTCCCAGTTATAATCACATTAAGAACAATATTAACACTAAGAGTAAGTATATAAAAAAAGAAACAAGCTTTAATATTAAAAATCACAGATCGTTTTACTATCTCAATTAGTACTGACTAATTTAATCATTACTTACAAGGTACAAAAATATTAAAATCTTAACATCTCCAGACAATGTCCTACAGAGATAGAGCCAGTCGCGAATTGATATAATATATTTTTAATTATACTGTTTCTTTCTTGGGCGTGTCTTTGATTTTCGGAAATGTTCATTTAAATCTTATTTCAGCAAAATTATTACAGTAGTTTTGCAAGTATCTTAACAGTTTGGCTAAATTTACACCGCCCTTTTGGTTGTTTTTTTTATTAATTTCTGAATAATGTGATTCCACAAAATTATTGGTTTTATTCTTTTCACCGTAACATGTAAATTTGGTTTTCCAAAATCGGTGTTCTAACCATTGAGAAACCATATAATCATTAAATTTTGTGATTGTTTTGTCCTGTGGAGACTGACTCATTATATAAAGCCATGCCTCATCTAAATCTGTGACAGGTAAATGAGGCAATAAAGTGCATAAAGCAACATGTTTCCTAAAAATTCTGTTTTTGGAAAGATCTAATTCCCGAGATTTTCCTTGAAGCGCTTGTTTATAATGAAAAAAACACCCACTTGCAACTGCATTTGGAAACACTGCTAGAAAACCGCTGATTGCGGCATCCTCGAAGTCGCTTTTAAAAAAATCCACTTGCATATTGGGTACAGTTGTTTTCAACAATTCAAATAATAATTTGTACGTTGATTTCTTTTTATCACACAATAAAGCATACGCTAATGGTTTCACAACGCCATCAATGTCTCCATGGATGCTGTAGAGTTGTTTGAATGGTTTTGGCACACTTTTAAAAGTCCCGTCGCAATATAAATGACGACACCTTCCTAGTTCCTCTCTACTCTTCTGGGTAGCAAACAAAATGATCCTCATTTTACCGTCATTATAATCCGCAAGGATGAAGTTGTCAAATGATTTTGGCACCTAAAACAAGCAAATGCTTTTTATTTATGGTCAATGACAGTGATCGGTTATTTACAAAAACGAAAATAACGATGTTAACAAGACGGGTCTAAGCGCCTGTAAGGTTTATGGCACATATAACTAATGAGTGTTTGTGATAGACTTGCTAGGTCTAAAGCTCACAGAGCCACTTAGTTTTTTAAATTATTATTTGTCTAGTTTTTTATCTAATGACAGGACACTTCAATGATCATTTCTTTTTGTCTTTCATAGGCACGTTTTATTCAAGAATTTAAAAATATGCAAATGAAGTAACTAAAAAACTAGCTATTCGTCCCGGCTTCGCCCGTGGTACATACATAGCCTATAGCGCTCAAGGATAACTAATCTTTTCAACGGTGAAAGATTTTTTTAAATCAGTCCAGTTGTTCCCTAGATTAGCACGTTCAAACAAACAAACAGACTTTTCAGCTTTATAATATTTATAAAAATAGTATAGAGCATAGATTAATGTGACTCTAAACGGCAAGGCATCAAATAAATATATTTTTATATTAATTACTTACTTGCACATCTGTTGGAGATTTCCCAAACAAACGCTTAACTCCAAGACTTTTATTTCTTTTATTGTAGTGTCCAGTTTTAATATTTCCAAATTTTGGTATTTCTCGTGTCAAATCAATTCCCTGGTCTAGTAAATCATTAAGTTTTCGTTTATAAACCTCAGGAAGAGGGTCCAAGGTGGCCATGGATTCTTGATGAATATCATCCACTACTTCCCGTACAAATTGCGATGATTCATTACGCCGACAAGAATGCTCGTTCTTCTTTAAAATGTTGTCGTATCTGTTAAGAGTAAGGAAGGCTCCACACGTTTTTATAGTACACCGCCACAAAGTGTTCCCATTTTTATTCACTTTTATCGGTCTGTACGTGTTATTATCACATAATAAAACTTTCATGCCGTTTCTGCTTTGTACATAGTTAATTAGCGCGTTTCTATTACTAGGTCCAGCAATTGATTCCATTCTCACAAAACTGCCCTATTGCACAAACTTTCTTAAATAAACAAACTTTTTTTAGTTCATAGCTTCACTTGAGCCTACGTGACACATTCGCGCAACTTGTGAGTCAAAACACAACAAAACAAAACTCTATGCAATTTTAAGTAAACAAGTTCCGGAAATGTTCGGCTGGATTCGCGTGAACTCGGTGAATACGACCTGTGACGCGAGTATCTAGGATACAATGGGGAGGCGGGGCTACGGCTTATGTTTGCAGTGCTCCCGCGCCGCGCGTGCCGCATCGCCAGAGATTAAAGTACCTACGTACTGACTGATACAGTTGTCTTAAGTCCACTTTAGACATACGGGATCAACATACCTATATATTTTTTAAAACTAATCTATGGTCAAGGAGTACAGAGCTTTTGCAAATTGTATAAAATAACGTGTTTTAATTATTATCGATAGTTTCAGTTAGTATCCTATCTCTATTCGAAAGTTAATCATAGGAGCGCTTCGAGGAAAAAAATATTTATATTTTTAATTGCTATCGGAAGCGCTCCTAAAAGGAGCGCTCCGAGGAATAAAATAGGAGCGCCTCGTTAGGAGCGCCTCAAAATAGTAGCGCTTCGAGGAATACCTCTAGATTAGTATAGAAGTATAGATAAATACATACATAAACTCGCGCCTTTTTCCCATGGGGGAACTACAGAACGCCAATCGCTACGATTCTTAAATACTTATTTTGCTTCATAATAGCTTATATTAACATATTTACATTTTTTTTTGCATTATTTAGGGTGTTACGTATAACTTCTCTGCCCAATCCTTTGGGGTAATAAAGGCATGATGTGGTGTTAATATTTTTACTTGGTATCCTTTCTTTTTACTTTCTTTCTGTTTACTACTATATTTTTTTTTAAAGTTCCCCCTGGTTGTGTTCACAAACATTTCAAATCACACAGTAAACACCGTGGTTATCGAAGTTCTTATCTCTTCTGAAAAAAGAGGCCTTTGCCCTGCACTGGAACAAGTAATAGTCTCGTTTTTGATTTTACACAAATAACCAGACACAGAATTAGCCCGACCTGCAGGTACATACCATTAGGGCGTTATACCTATTTTGTTCCATGATTCCCTTTGTCTAGGCTAAGCTAATCCGTTGTTGTGGCTTCCACGCTTTTCGTGCACGATTTTCATGGAATAATGAGGAAGAGGGCGACTTCAATAACGGGTAAGTTGTGCGGAGGCTCCAACAGAATCCTATATACACCTATTTATATATATATATATATATATATATAAGACGCTCACCCCCTATTACATGGGACTTAAACATAATGGCGAAATGTGGGTGTACTACCAGGTACACCTCTGCCTAGCCCTTCGGGGATTACAGGTGTGACGATATGTATGTATGTATGTATAATTGTATATATAAGAATGTTATGTTGGTTTGTGTACGCTTCAAAAACCCAAAAAGTTCTGCACAGATCGAGCTGAAATTTTAACATGATATAAATCCGCATCAAGGATGGTTTTTATCTATTTTTTTTTAACCATTCAATCACAATGTGCCACAGCGAAGCGTGGCAGGGTTGTTTTATAAGATAGGCAGCCTCTTTATTGCGCACTGAGGCACGTGCCAATATGTGTTGTGCCTCGTAAGTAGTTATTGATTGTAATAATTGTTAGCTTCGATCATTAATAGCACTAGATGTCGGGTCGGCGTCAAAAATCCGTCTCGGTAAATATAAGCTCAATAGAAACCGGGGTTGGTATTTTGTTTTGTTTGCTTGAAACACGGCCAATGTAAACACGTCCCACAATGCCGCAGTGTGTATTAACAGTTGCAAAAATAATCCCCGAAAACATAATTATTCGGCCGGAGTATTTTACTTTCAGTAAGGACATGAAGAATAAGTTATATTTTAAGCTATAATTTAACAAACAATATCAATTTTTTAACAAAATTACCGATTTTAAACCACCGCTACAAATGTTTGACCAATGCTCGCCAACATTTGCACAAACTTTTGTTTAACTGAACAGCAGATGCATGGAGTAGATTTGTATTGTAATCATTTTAATAATTTGTTACTAATACTTAAAAATTTGTTGGTTAAATTCGGTTAATGCTACTTTAGGTTTGTTTCGTTCATTATTGGCCACCGACTTTCGAAACTGGAGTCATTTTTCACCTGGCGATGTTTTTTTAAGAAGGTTTATTGTTTTGTAAAAAAGTTTTTGTTTCGCCATTTTTAGTTTCTTCGTGTGTCAAGAAAGTCTTTCAAAACTTCAAAGAATCATTGAAATCGCTTAACAATATTGCTAAAAAAGTTCTATCTAAACATTAATCTGTACATCTCTGCCGGGCCCCTTTTAAAATAGACAGGCGTAATGTTATGTTATGCAAATATGAGAACTCTGCATAGACATCTCACTGTAGCAATCGCGAACAATTTGCTGTTATGTCTTGAAGAGTTCCGTCGCCTGTTTTTTTCATCAGTTTTTTTTCACAAAATGTTACTTTCTAAATGAAAAGGCTTGATTTGTTACTAAAAATGTAAAAATCGGTACGTGTGTACCTATATTTTTTGAAGAGTTCCCTCAATTCCTCAAGGGCCCCTCATTAGATATGAGTTTTTATACAAATGGGACCAATCTGTTTATATACCCTATCAAATAAAAAAAGAATTTTGAAAATCGTCTTTAAATGACGGAGTACTGAGGTCACAAAACCTAAAAAAAAATACAACCGAATTGATAACCTCCTCCTTTTTTAGAAGTCGGTTAAAATAATTGGATGGTTTAACCCGTGGTTTAACCCGCGTAAACCAGGAGTAGTTAAAAGTAGCCTTAGCCTATGTGTTAATCCAGGATATAAGCTACTTACATACTAAATTTCATCCAAATCTGTTCAGCCGTTTGAGCGTGAAGAAGTAACAAACATACAAACACACACTCACACTCAGAAACTTTTGCCTTTATAAAATTAATGTGAAAACTTCTAAATCGCATGCAAAAGTAGACGCATTAATTTTTTTTGTGGGTTGATTTGGTTATAATGAGCCAACCCGCAGACAATTAATAGCAATGTCTTAATAAAATAACTATTGTACTAATTTAGGCCTACTACTTTTTTAAAATGGGTCAAATGTAATTATTTGCTACCATTATAAAACAAACCTTCGCTCGCATAAGAAATTTAAATGATTATTCTGCAACTCTACGTCTCAATTCTTACTGTGTTCTGAGCATTGAAATGTCATACCAAGAACTACGTCTAGTTCCAAAATAGAGTAAAGACGAAATTTTGAACAAAACGTTTTTAACCTTATTTTCTAAGCCTTAAGTTTCATTTTAGAAAAAATATTTTTGTACATAATATAAAAATGGCTTTTATTTTTAAGTCACATTTCAAATTTATTCCTTTTACTTTTCTCCGACGACAGAAGGACTTAGGCATAAATATTTTGTAATTGTAATTAAACTTTATGCTTGAGTGTCAAGGTTTATAATGAACTGAACTTGATAATATTATAAAACATTTTTCTATACTCGTAGTAAGAAATGCAATTGTTTATGCGTGTCTAAACGTGGACACTTTTGCGAGGTATTTTTGTTCCTGATCTTGTATCTAGTGCAATTATTGATCGAAGATTGTTAAGTTAATTTGTAAGTTTTACTAACATAGTTTAATAAGTTTTTGTAACCAATAGGGGAGGTCAGCTCAAAGCGGCCACCTTAACTTTAAATTAAGAAAAAACCTATAAAACGATACATTTTTTAAAATAATTTTATACTAATAGGTAGAGAATTTATTTAATTTTTGTAATTTGCAATTAAATTTCGTGCAAATTTAAATATAAGCCTTAGATTTGTAGATTACAAAAACATGTCAAAAAACCGCTTTGCCCGAGGGGTCGCCCAAAGCGGCCATAGTGGTAAGGGCATAGAGGCCACCCCAAAAATTCTTCAGAAATGTTTATTTTTTGTTGAAATATATCGTGCTAGACAAAATAAAAATCCAAAAAATCATAAAGTAATTTGACTTAAATTTAATGTTATAATTAGGAATTTAGTTTGCAAACTTCTGAACTAATAGGAACTTTGAATCAGATTTAGTTTTGATAATATTTATTTTTATTAATCAACAGTCAGTAATCTTACTTTAAGCCTTCTAACGGTCTTAAAATATTGAAATATTTATTCCTCTAAAACTTAAAAATCTTTCTTAAAAAACCATTAAAATAAAATAAAACTTTTTGTATAAAACATCAATATTTTCTGCTTTATCCTAATTAATAATCACAATCGGTCTTAAAAGTAATTTAATTATGCTCGGGCCATCGTAACTTCATTCCAAGACGCCTGGGTAGTTTTACGTTTGTAATTGTTGACCATCTAAACAAAATAACTGAGCATTATCAATTGAATCATAATATTTTGATAAGGGCAAAGCGGTCACCTGGCCACTTTGCCCGAGCCGCTTTGCCTTTATCGCCCATTTTGTTATAAAAATTAACTACTCTCACATTATTTATCAAATTTTGGAGCTAATACTAAAGAAACAAAGCCAAATAGACAAGAAACAATACACGTGTAATGCAAGCATTTAAACTTAAACAGGTTTGACCAAAACAGGTCAAACTTACCTTGCATTATTTTAACAAATGACTCGAAAACGTATTTTTCGTCACGAAGCGCCACCCGCTCGATCCCACCGCTACCGAATGACTGATCGGCACGGGGCGGGAGGTATACTACGCGTGCAGAATGGAAACGTCGCGGTTTCTCTTTAAATATCCGAAAAATGAATCATGGCCGCTTTGCCTTCTATGGCCGCTTTGAGCTGACTTCCCCTACTATGGATTGTGCGTATTTTATGTGTGGTCGGCAACAAATGATTATTAATCCTATTATGGTACATAACTTCTTCGTGGCCGTACCTTTGCCAGAAAAGAAAATAGGTAGGTATATCAGGAACTGAGTTTATGGAACTTAATTCTGTCAACATGGCAGATGATGTTGACAAAATTAAACTTTAAAAATTTATGAAAATGCACCGCGGCATTGTTTATATGGACGATGAAAATGTAAAAAAACTAATTCAAGGCTACAATGTGGTAAATCTTCTATTTAATTATTTTAGACTCGAGCAAGAGAAACAAGCTGTGCTGTGTAAAAACATTATAGTTCTGAATTGTGACATCAAAAAAAAACTGCATGCAACTTGTTTCCATGGTTTAAAAATAATATGACTTCAAGCCTGTAACCCCTGAAGGGTTAGGCACGGTTTAAGTCCCTTCTATGAAGGGGCGACCCTATTGCCATCAATCGTGCACAAATCCTGGACCCTGAGTTGTTATCGTACTGAGGATAGAATAGAATAGGCATAATAACTTTAAAGGCTACATAGGGTGATACAATGGGCGGCCTTCTCGCTAAAATTGATCTCTTACTGACAACCTTGGGATGGACTTGATAGTGGAGGAGAAAAGATGAGCAGACAGTTTGTGATATACCTACTATTAACATAAAAATACCATACATGATTAAAGAAAGAAATAAATAACAAGAGAAATTGCAGGAGGAAAATACGTGGCCTCTACTTCCACTACAACAGCGAGGTGTAAAAACATACAACGTAAACTAGATACGTTTACGTTACGAGCGATATTGATATCGATATTTTAGGAAAACCTACTTTAAGTATATTACATAAGATACTTTCCAGAGTACCTGAATTTTCTGAGGATACGGGAGTAACCACAGCCTACGGTATTAAAAATAATACTTTAATCTGTGTTCGTTGTTTCAGTTGTGCAGTAGCACAAGCCTGCTGCCTTTGCATTACGCTAATGATACCTGTCATATAAGGTGCGATGGCGGGCGTATACATATACAATTCGTTTTTTACAGAAGAATAATCAATAATTGCATTTTTAAGAAGTGAGTTTATTTTGTTTTCTTGTTTTTATTTATTGGTTCTGTCGGTTTAAAAGAACTTTCAAATACTGAGATGGGCATGAATACGTGTAAATAATCCTTGATGGACATCCATGAAAAAGTGGTTCCTGGGCCGAGGACTCCGCTCTGCCCTCTGCAAGTGGAGTAGTCTGTCAGACTCTTACTGACTAAAAACCATCCCGGTTTTCCGTTTCAAACATGGGTTGCGGGAACATACGATTCTTTTGCAACAAATCACCTGACCTTATTTCACTTCTTCTTTGCAGCAGTTCTGAAGATACTCTATTAAGCATAAGATGGCCGAAATTCAAATCACATTCCCAGTCCTCTGCAAGGATATACTTAGTAAAATAAAATGTATACCTTTCTTACTCAGGCCTACCGTGACGCCTGTCCAAAATACTCAGGAATGTAACAACCGAGTTACCAATACATGTACAGACGCCAGCACAACAACCTGTCAAACTATGTGTCAAATTTCTTTGATAGGTTTTCAACTTTATTCTCAACACAATAAGGTTCATGTTCAATTTTGAAAATTTGACAGTCGTAGGTACAATAATTTTGTTCTTGTGAGTTTCGTGTTAGTTTTATCATTTGATTATCGTTAAGTTGAATTTTATCTTAATTAAATAAATTATTATTTTAGCTGTGATGTTGTTATCTTTATTAAGTACCTACTAAGTTATGTGAGTTCGTCTGCGCTCTATTATATATCTTTAAATATAAGCTATGAAACTGTAAAGTTTCATTAATATCTGTTTAGTTGTTATTGCGTGAAATAGTTACAATAATCTATTTAATTTTCAAATATAAAGCAGCCCATTGTAACCACCTAATCATATAACTCTTCAAGTTAAAGATAAAGATAAAGATACCGGGCTGGTATCCGCAACTCCACGTAAAAGCGCGTATTTTCCGTATGGGCCAATATCTGCCACGCGGGTCCAGTGCGAATTGGTAGATGTCACATGTCTTCGAATTTTTGGTTCTAGGACATGCCGGTTTTCTCTCGATGTTTTCCTTCACCATTTTGAAAGCAGTGGTGATGAAATAAATTACACAAAGTAATGCGCCTGCCGAGTAACTCTTCAAGTTATTATTAGTAAGTTTTTATGGTATAAATTTATGCGTTTTCTATTCTATTATGCCTGGGTTAAGTTGAGCAAATGGACTGGTGTTTCTCGCGCAACCGTATAAGATCAGTTGGGTACCGCGATATGGTCACATACCGGGTCACAAACGGGGTGGATAGAAACTCAAGGGTGAATAGAAACAAAACTTTGAGGAGGATAGTCACGTAAGTGGAAAGTTGTTTGTTACATGCGAGGACTGTAATGCTTTTAAATAATTGAGATAAGTAAATAGTTTCCAAACCTTGTTAGTATTAAACATTATTAAACTAGCGTAAAAATCCTCCTCAAAGATTTGTTTCTATTCACCCTTGAGTTTCTATCCACCCCGTATTACGGTACACAAATCCGCCAAACCTGGAATAACAACTACCATACATATAAACTCGTTTGTCCAGAACACCTAATCTTATTGCTCCGAACTCTTATTGACTACTAGCAGACGTCACGCAGTTTCACCCGCGTAGTTTCCGTTCCCGTAGGAATACGGGGATAAAAAGTAGCCTATGTCCACTGGGAATAGTGTAGCTTTCCACCAGTACAATAATTTTTAAAATTGGATCATTAGTTCCGAAGATTACCCCCTACATACAAACTTACAAACATACAAACTTACAAATTTTACCTCTTTATAATATTAGTATAGATGACAAGAAAAACACATTTGATCTGTCATATTGACAGAATAAAACATCAACAATCTTAATAACTTTTACATGGAAATGCACTGTGGCATCGCATAAATGGACGATAAAAATCTCATGAAGATGTGATAATATTAAACTTACAATGTGGTAATACTTCTTCTTCTTATTTTACTAGATAGAGAGAAACACGCCATGTCGGAAGTTTTAAGTATGAATGTGAAGAGTAGAAGATGACATAGGAAACGATAGATGGATTGCCTAGAGATGAATGGAGTAAGGAAATATGCTGCGCGAATTGAGGTAAGAGGGAGAATGTTGATTAGTGATAAAACAAGAGAAACACGGTAATGTGGTGAAAATATAATTTATCGGATGGTGAAAGTAGAACCCAATTCTGAGCTCAAAACAAAGTTCGTAGGAGTCTGGTGGTCTGGTGGTCTGGTCTGGTGTGTGGTCTAAATGTTGACATAAGTTATCCGTTCTCAAGCATAGATTGCCATGGAAAGGAACAGGCAATCAACTCTCCATTCGCAAGTTGTTACAAACATATCTAAGCCTTTCTGGTAAACACACGCAATCTCCTTACCTACATCGTGTTAATTTCATTTTAGAAATAAGTATGGGAAAATTATTATCGCATCATGTTTGTGGTGTAAGGTTTCAAAAGTAATTTATTTAGATTCCTTCTTACATTTATCATAACTGGTAAATCTAATGTCGCACCCCCAGTGCGACAAAGGCGTAAGAAGAAAATGCTAACTTTACAGTAGAGCAAAAAAACTGTTTGGTCTGGTATATATGTATTTAGTATTTGATCTTATGATCTTTTGTTATATACCATTAAATAGTAAAAAAATCCAGCTTTTTTCAACGATATTTCAGATACATGAAATTGTCGTGTATTAAAGATAATTAATATTTTAAGTTTTACACACGTTTTCCTTATTTAATTAAGACAAATTCTCAAATACTGTAATACTGTTTAGTCTAATCATCGTTTTATAAATTTATTTGGACACTGTAACTGATCGTGGTTATGTCGTTTAGTCCATCATAAAATGCAAAGGGTAAACACTACTTACGCCTTTTTTGCTTTATTTGGTTTTATAATATATATGTCATTAAAACCAAGTCATATTAGAAAGTACGCTTACTAATTTCAGCTTGTTATAGGGAAACAAATACGTAAGTTAGATTAAATATATTTTTTGTTAAATTGTATGTAGTTAAGTAGGATTGTGGACTTTTTTGCCTGAAAAAATGTAAAACTTATGTGACGCGACTAATGTTTTTTTTCGTATAATGGCTTAATTTTTCATCAGATCTTAACGGAAAAATTTAAGAATGGTGTATCTTTATCTGCGCTATACGAAACTGCAATAAAAAAAAGTGACGTATTCTTACTTACGCCTTTGTCGCACTGGGGGTGCGATGTGATAGCTACTTTTACATTTAAAACCTACAGTTACATTAGTATTCTATTATTACTAGCTAGTGCCCGCGACTTCATCTGCGCAGGATCAGCTCGCCAGAATAGCTCGCAGATAGCAGTTTTTTTCCAACTTACTTTACCCTTATTTTTATAGGTATTCTGGCCAATGTGTTATTTTGATGTATAAAGCTATATTTTTGTAAAGTTTCATTGCAATTCATTTAGTAGTTTTTGCGTGAAAGAGTAACACAAATCCATACAAACTTTTGCATTCATAATATTAGTTGGATAAGTAGGAAGTAGGATTAGTAGGAAGAATGATTAGTAGGAAGTATGATTAGTATGAAGTAGGATTGGTAGCAAGTAGGATTAGTAGGAAGTATGATTAGTAGGAAGTAGGATTGGTAGGAAGTAGGATTAGTAGGAAGTATGATTAGTAGGAAGTAGGATTGGTAGGATGTTGTGATTAATTGTGATACTGTGATATGTGTATGTTATACGATATATACTTTCTGTGTCAGTTTTCACCTGCAACGGTATTAAATAATATCACTTTTATTGGTTGTTTCAGTTGTGGACAATTGGCCGCTTGCATTTGCATTTCGTTGTTGATACCTGTCGCAGGTGTGATGTTGGGCATATACATATACAAATTGCTAATTGAGGAAGCATAATTAACAATTTTACTGATTATAAGAAGTAAGATTTTTTTGTTTTCTTGTTGTTGGCACTGTCGCCTAAGCTTCTCAAGCTTCGATTAGATTAATATTAACCTAACTTCTTTATGTAGTTCTTTAGGGTGAAGTCGTGATGGCCCAGAGTTTAAGGCGCCTACCTCTCATGCACGAGATTGTGGTTCAAATCCGGGCAAGTACCAATGTGGCTTTACAAATCATATGTACTTTCTAAGATTATCTTAGACATCGTTGACATCGGTGAAGGAAAACATCGTGAGGAAACTTGGACTTATGATTAATATAAGTTTGAAATCGCCAATCCGCCTTGAGCAAGCGTGGTGATCAATGCTCGAGTCTTCTCTGTATGAGAAGAGGCCTTTGCCCTGCAGTGGGACAGTGACAGGCTGGTAGTATTATTATTCTTTAGGTACTAACTTATCTTCTGTATTGCAGTAGTTTCGGAGATACTCAAGATGCATAAGATGGCCATGTGTGATATAAAGATATAGTTTACTAGAATACGGCCGCCTGTCGGAAATACTCAAGAAAATTAAACAAAGTTAACAAAAAGTGTTCTTTTGAGTTTTGTGCTAATTTTGTTTAAATAATGTTAAGTTGAACTTAGTTATTAAATCTATACATATAATAAAATTGAGAATAAATAATATAAACGGTGATGTTGTAATGTTTTATTCGGGAGTTGCCCGTGGTCCAACTGGTTTACGCTATTAAAAGAACATAGGTCACTTACTAGAGGTACTAAAACATAATTCATGTGCATATAGCTACGAATACAGATGGGAATATTCAGGTCTATGTCACAGACTATTATCGGACTAATATCGGGGTCAGGGTGAAGCCGATACTGTCGGTGTCGTTTCCGATAGGTACCCGCCGACGTGGCGGTCACAATGATATTAATTAAACTCTGTTATTTTAAGGCTCACGCATACAAGTGCGACGTGATAGCGCGACTCATTGTGTAAAAAAAACACGAAAAATATTTGGGACACAGGTGGGAAATATGTATAAGGCTCCTAGGACGCCCACAGAAGCTTTTCGTAGCGATGCCAACGCATGTATCGATGCAAACGCACGCACGACCATGACGAACAATATCGGGGAGAGAAGGAGGTGGCGTGTGAGTAAAGAACCGAGCATTACTGTATCGTGTTTGCATCGCGAAGAAGCGTGAAATATCGCGTTTGCATCGTGACTGAGATTCGTATTTTGGGCGAGGGCAAAAAGCTAGCGACCGCCTCGCGACTGTATCGCGCAGCTTCGCTACAAAAAGGCCTAAGAAACAAGACAATTTTGTCATATGAAATTGTTATTATTATTACTAGCCTTTTTCTACTTCTCTCTGTCGGACTAATATACGATTTCGCCAAACAGGCCGCGCCGCCGGGACGCGCCTGAGCGCATTTCACACTGTGTTAACTGGCCATCCATAAAAACCCCACACGTTAAGAAGCATTGGGGGTGTTGCATAAAATGTGACATTGCATACCTACATTTTTGCGAAACAAAGCGATTTATTTAATCAATACAGCTACCAAAAGAATTCTAATCTAAAATAGTAGCTAGTACTTTATGTATATGGATAATTACCAATTGGGTTAAGTTACTACCTTATCAATACTACTATTTCAGACACTATTGCTTTCTCTAGTATTGTTAGCAACATAGAGAAAATACACGCAGCACAGTGGGTCACTTTTTATTTACTTTATAAGTCAATGTATTTTAGTAAGGTTGTTAGGTTAGGCAGTTAGGTTCGCTATAGGATAGGTATGATGAGTTAGGTTAGGTTATATATGTACATTAAATCGTCATTCTAATTATATCTATCTATATAAATAAAAAGAAAAGTCCTGGCGGACAGACTTATCAACGCCCAGCCCTAAGTCTTACAAACCCCAAAGTCTTAGAAAGCTTAAATTTTGCACAGAAGTGTCCTTAATGTAGACCCATTATATATGGTGACTGGTAATTAGTGACCGATACTTAAACACGTGATTGTATTCATGATTTCAATACACTTTCCCAAAGAAACTTTTTTTATATACACAATAGCTTGTAACACAATAAAATATCATTAAGTGACGATGTTTGAAATTCCCGCGCGCGGGCCTGTTATCGATCAAAGTAGGCACGAATCGGCACGATCTATCAGCTGATAGTCTGACCTCGGGAAGGGCAAAATCTACTAGTAGTAGTAGCAATCACATGCTCCCCCGCTCCCTTTGTGCAGCACTGACGTAATTAAATTAATTGAAAGTTAATGAGAATAAAAAAAGTTTCTTTAGGAAAGTTATTCGTATTTATGAGTACAATCACGTGTATTAGTATCGGTCACTAATTACTAGTCACCCTATAAATAAAAAATAAATAAAACATAAAATAAAACAATCGCAACATCACGTCGAATAATCGCGACATGCCTGTCTGTAAGAGTCTTTAGAAAACGACCCGCCACTGTCACCGTCATCAGATTACTGACCGATAAATTAAATATGTTTGAGTTTACAATATTATTAAGTACCATTTAAGTTAAAGTTGCATTTAAACAGTGTTGCCAATTTAATGCTGGGTTTCCAGATTTAGTCTTTCATGGCATTGTGAAGCAACAATAATACTTAGGCTAGTTGACTAAATTCCACTTCCTCATCTAGATTACAAGAAAATATCCGACACATATTTTTTTTCTTTTCACGTAATCATAAAAAAAACGGCGATGCATCGTGTCAAAATGTCGCATGACTTCACTATCGCATACAGATTTGGTGTTTTACACTGGATATTAATAATCTATCTCGGTTGCTATCTTGATCCCGATCTTTGTCTGTAACCAATCAACGACCGAATTCGCCTATCCGAGTCTTAAAGATGTCCAATCAGAAGCAGCCCTCCAAAACATAGGATCGGGATTTGGATTGAGATAGAATATTAATATCGGGCGTTAGTCACCGGCTTCAGAAGCTATTTATTTTTCACTTTTTTGTGTTAGTTTTTTTGTTTGTTTTTTTTTGTAAAAAAGTTTTATATAGATATTTTTTCCAATATTTAGGGGCTTTTCAAGTTATTACCACAACTTATTAGGACGATTAGGTACAATTATTGAATAAAACACCTAATCGGTCTTGCCGTTACATTTACTGGCCATAACATTTACATACACGGTTACATTTTGTTTTGACTGGCCTATTACATGACTGTAATTTCTTTTAAAATGTTAGTCAACTTGATTTTGATATGTTCTTTTTTTGCGAAATAATGATAGCTGTAAACCGAAATCAATGAACATTCAAATATCCTACGTTTGAATATGCTCACTTATCTATTTTCCATTTCAAAACACATTGCTCAGCGCTCATTATAAAACGAACAATGCAAATTCTATTTCCCAGCCATTAATACTCTAACACTTTGTTGTGTTTGCCCATTTGCCGTGTTTATGTTTGCCACACACAGTTCCCATTCGTAGGCTTTTTAGGTCACTGTCGAGCGACACGGCCGAATATTGTTCCTATTTCGGCGAATTGACATTTTTCACCTGGATAAGCTACGTGGAACGAATTTAGCTCGCGTGAATGTGACACAGTAAATATCTGTTCTATCCAATCGTAGATTTTGGGAACAACAATAACTTAACTGCCTCCTGCAAACATACAAACATAAGAGTAGACAAAACAAGCTGGATGTATAGAGGGTAATTTATAAATTACTATAAACCTTTCATGGGAGAAAGTACTCTTGATTACAAAGTCATAATTATAAAAAAAATATTTTTATTGCATTTTCAAGGGTAGGTATTCCTCGAAGCGCCACCATCGAAGCGTAACTAAACTATTCCTCGAAGTGCAACCATTGCCCTGAGGGGCAATTACAAAAAAAAACAAGTTCCCAAAGAAAGCAAAACAAAGAGCTCGAATAGACGATTCCAAAAATGTATCTCCGTATTAAAAAGAAAAAAAATAATCCAAAAAAGTGTTTGTTTTTGGAAAAAAGATTTTCAATCTGGAATTTCTCCGTTGCAGCCCTAAGTCACAAAATATTCTGTTACACTGTGTTTTAAACCTTGGTCATTCAAGAAAGATATGTTAATTATTGAGAAATCATAAAACAATGACAGTTTCAGAAATAATAATATACTTAACGCAGTAGGTAAGCTTTTTTAAATGTTTTTTTTTATACTATTCTTCTAAAGCTACGGCAAGAATACATAATGTATTAGTAGTTTGTAAAAGACTCTGTTAAGTCGGTTTTAATTTTTGTAAAAAAGTTTTTTATTTTTCCATTTTTAGTTGTTTCCATACAAACATGAATTCATTTTATATTGTTAATTGTTAACAATACATGTCATTATAATAGGGTTATCCACCTAACCCTAATAAATGGAACTTAACATACCTAACTGTCGAAATCTAGGTATATTGAACACATCTGCCTACCCCTCTGAGCATACAGGCTTGATGATACGTCATGATGTTGTATAAACAATAAACATCCAAGCGATTCCAGCTATCACGATATATTTGCCGTCTATTTTTGAAGAGTTCCGTTGTATATCTCCGAAGATCAGCACCAGATCTTCACCAAATTTAAATGGGACCACCTCAGGAGTCTACTCTTTCAAACAAAAAAAGAATTTCGAGAGTCGGTCTACAAATGGCGGAGAAATCAGGTAACATACATAAAAAAAAAAAAAAAAATACATACACACGAACATAGAACCTCCTCCTTTTTTTGAAGTCGGTTAAAAAACTTACAAATTATAACTTTAAGGGCTACATAGGGTGATAAAATGGGCGGCCTTATCGCTAAAAGCGATCTCTTACAACCTTTGGATGGACTTAGTGGAGGAGAAAAGTCTAGTAGGCAGTTTGTGGTGTACTATTTACATACATGATTATTTGAATAGACATATTATATAATAAGTATAAATAAGAAGAAAAAAACACATAAACCCGTACCCGTTTACATAGATACTAATCATTTACAGAGTAACGAACTGTTATATTATTAAGACGTGTTAGGAGAGAGGTAATAATTTTTATACATATTTTGAATGATATTAGATCTTTTTTGAATTTTGATTTTTCGATTATTTTTGAATTTTTGATCTTTTCGAGTCCGATAAACAAAAAGAGTCATACAGGCGAGGTTGTACAGTTTACCTTAAACATGTTTTAATCGTTTTAACATAACATAACACATAAGATAACGTCACGCCTGTAATCCCCGAAGGGCTAGGCAGAGGTGTACTCCTGGAGTACAACCCATATTTCGCCAGTTATGTTTTGCCATCAATCGGGCACAAATCCAGACTCCAGGCTACTACTGAGAAATCCCAGATGGAAAAACTCAATAACACTTTGCCCGACCCGGGTATCGAATCCGGGACCTCATGCTCAAAAAGGCAGTCAAAAAGTCATTAATCTTTTTATCTCTATTAATCGCTAGCAGATCCAGTAGATAATAATAAAACATATTCACTGCGGGTTGTCATGTATCATGACATTACATATAAAATAACGTAATGGCCGCTTCGACATTCGCTATAAAATGCCGAAGGGCGCGCAGCTCTAAACTGCCTAATAAAATAGGCTGAGTGTATCATTTTTGGATGATCGATACTCGATGCACGAAGGTTATGTTACGTGTCCTCACTCTATGGTATGGTATTCCCAGATTTATACGTAGAATACGAGGTTTTACGACCGTTAGAAGTTTAGTTTTTCATATTCTGAGCAATTTTTTTGTGGTTATTTTAATATTGATGTTTTTATTTTAATGTGGATTAGCATCTATGTTGTATATGTATAGTTTAATAAAACACAATCTGATCGTTTCTTGATTATTAGTTTAGACATGCCACTATCCCTGCGTGCATTACTGCGATAGCACTCATAGAACAGCCGATCGAAGTCGCCCGCAAAACGTCATTGCACCGTCGTTAACTTATGAAAACGTGCAAGTCATAGGCGTGTTCAATTATAAATGCCATGTAACAATTGTGTTCGCGGTGACAGCTAGCTTTGCACCTCGCGGCCAGCGTGCGGGCTGCGAGCTTGCTCCCCGCAGGCGGCGAGCTTGCAATTCGCGGGCGGAGTGCGGACTGCAAGCTGGCACCTTACCGACGATGCTTAGTTAGCGCACTGGCAGTTAGCCGCACAGCAGCCGTGCGGCTGCTGTGCAGTTGCGGTGCCGTTATAATGTGCCATGACCTTAAGGCGGAACGCAGTTTGCTCGGCAGCTAATTCAAATTAAACTAAATAAACAAATCAGTAAACAAGTTGTATTTATGTATAATAATTACCTTATTTAAATTATAACCAGATTAACCGTTTTAAACACTTGTCTAAAGTAATTACAGGAACCTAAATTAAAGGAGAGTTACGAAACGGTAAAGTTTCTGAAAATGCTTCTTCGAAGCATGAACTTGGCATTTTCGACAGTTCTTGGAAACTTTTGAGAATAATGTAATGAATATTAAATTGTTAAATGTCATAATTTTCATACTAACGTTTCCTGTTTCATACGCAATTGATTTAACTTTAGTTAAAACTTAACAGAGTCTTTTACAAACTACTAATACATTATGTATTCTTGCCGTAGCTTTAGAAGAATAGTATAAAAAAAAACATTTAAAAAAGCTTACCTACTGCGTTAAGTATATTATTATTTCTGAAACTGTCATTGTTTTATGATTTCTCAATAATTAACATATCTTTCTTGAATGACCAAGGTTTAAAACACAGTGTAACAGAATATTTTGTGACTTAGGGCTGCAACGGAGAAATTCCAGATTGAAAATCTTTTTTCCAAAAACAAACACTTTTTTGGATTATTTTTTTTCTTTTTAATACGGAGATACATTTTTGGAATCGTCTATTCGAGCTCTTTGTTTTGCTTTCTTTGGGAACTTGTTTTTTTTTGTAATTGCCCCTCAGGGCAATGGTTGCACTTCGAGGAATAGTTTAGTTACGCTTCGATGGTGGCGCTTCGAGGAATACCTACCCTTGAAAATGCAATAAAAATATTTTTTTTATAATTATGACTTTGTAATCAAGAGTACTTTCTCCCATGAAAGGTTTATAGTAATTTATAAATTACCCTCTATACATCCAGCTTGTTTTGTCTACTCTTATGTTTGTATGTTTGCAGGAGGCAGTTAAGTTATTGTTGTTCCCAAAATCTACGATTGGATAGAACAGATATTTACTGTGTCACATTCACGCGAGCTAAATTCGTTCCACGTAGCTTATCCAGGTGAAAAATGTCAATTCGCCGAAATAGGAACAATATTCGGCCGTGTCGCTCGACAGTGACCTAAAAAGCCTACGAATGGGAACTGTGTGTGGCAAACATAAACACGGCAAATGGGCAAACACAACAAAGTGTTAGAGTATTAATGGCTGGGAAATAGAATTTGCATTGTTCGTTTTATAATGAGCGCTGAGCAATGTGTTTTGAAATGGAAAATAGATAAGTGAGCATATTCAAACGTAGGATATTTGAATGTTCATTGATTTCGGTTTACAGCTATCATTATTTCGCAAAAAAAGAACATATCAAAATCAAGTTGACTAACATTTTAAAAGAAATTACAGTCATGTAATAGGCCAGTCAAAACAAAATGTAACCGTGTATGTAAATGTTATGGCCAGTAAATGTAACGGCAAGACCGATTAGGTGTTTTATTCAATAATTGTACCTAATCGTCCTAATAAGTTGTGGTAATAACTTGAAAAGCCCCTAAATATTGGAAAAAATATCTATATAAAACTTTTTTACAAAAAAAAACAAACAAAAAAACTAACACAAAAAAGTGAAAAATAAATAGCTTCTGAAGCCGGTGACTAACGCCCGATATTAATATTCTATCTCAATCCAAATCCCGATCCTATGTTTTGGAGGGCTGCTTCTGATTGGACATCTTTAAGACTCGGATAGGCGAATTCGGTCGTTGATTGGTTACAGACAAAGATCGGGATCAAGATAGCAACCGAGATAGATTATTAATATCCAGTGTAAAACACCAAATCTGTATGCGATAGTGAAGTCATGCGACATTTTGACACGATGCATCGCCGTTTTTTTTATGATTACGTGAAAAGAAAAAAAATATGTGTCGGATATTTTCTTGTAATCTAGATGAGGAAGTGGAATTTAGTCAACTAGCCTAAGTATTATTGTTGCTTCACAATGCCATGAAAGACTAAATCTGGAAACCCAGCATTAAATTGGCAACACTGTTTAAATGCAACTTTAACTTAAATGGTACTTAATAATATTGTAAACTCAAACATATTTAATTTATCGGTCAGTAATCTGATGACGGTGACAGTGGCGGGTCGTTTTCTAAAGACTCTTACAGACAGGCATGTCGCGATTATTCGACGTGATGTTGCGATTGTTTTATTTTATGTTTTATTTATTTTTTATTTATAGGGTGACTAGTAATTAGTGACCGATACTAATACACGTGATTGTACTCATAAATACGAATAACTTTCCTAAAGAAACTTTTTTTATTCTCATTAACTTTCAATTAATTTAATTACGTCAGTGCTGCACAAAGGGAGCGGGGGAGCATGTGATTGCTACTACTACTAGTAGATTTTGCCCTTCCCGAGGTCAGACTATCAGCTGATAGATCGTGCCGATTCGTGCCTACTTTGATCGATAACAGGCCCGCGCGCGGGAATTTCAAACATCGTCACTTAATGATATTTTATTGTGTTACAAGCTATTGTGTATATAAAAAAAGTTTCTTTGGGAAAGTGTATTGAAATCATGAATACAATCACGTGTTTAAGTATCGGTCACTAATTACCAGTCACCATATATAATGGGTCTACATTAAGGACACTTCTGTGCAAAATTTAAGCTTTCTAAGACTTTGGGGTTTGTAAGACTTAGGGCTGGGCGTTGATAAGTCTGTCCGCCAGGACTTTTCTTTTTATTTATATAGATAGATATAATTAGAATGACGATTTAATGTACATATATAACCTAACCTAACTCATCATACCTATCCTATAGCGAACCTAACTGCCTAACCTAACAACCTTACTAAAATACATTGACTTATAAAGTAAATAAAAAGTGACCCACTGTGCTGCGTGTATTTTCTCTATGTTGCTAACAATACTAGAGAAAGCAATAGTGTCTGAAATAGTAGTATTGATAAGGTAGTAACTTAACCCAATTGGTAATTATCCATATACATAAAGTACTAGCTACTATTTTAGATTAGAATTCTTTTGGTAGCTGTATTGATTAAATAAATCGCTTTGTTTCGCAAAAATGTAGGTATGCAATGTCACATTTTATGCAACACCCCCAATGCTTCTTAACGTGTGGGGTTTTTATGGATGGCCAGTTAACACAGTGTGAAATGCGCTCAGGCGCGTCCCGGCGGCGCGGCCTGTTTGGCGAAATCGTATATTAGTCCGACAGAGAGAAGTAGAAAAAGGCTAGTAATAATAATAACAATTTCATATGACAAAATTGTCTTGTTTCTTAGGCCTTTTTGTAGCGAAGCTGCGCGATACAGTCGCGAGGCGGTCGCTAGCTTTTTGCCCTCGCCCAAAATACGAATCTCAGTCACGATGCAAACGCGATATTTCACGCTTCTTCGCGATGCAAACACGATACAGTAATGCTCGGTTCTTTACTCACACGCCACCTCCTTCTCTCCCCGATATTGTTCGTCATGGTCGTGCGTGCGTTTGCATCGATACATGCGTTGGCATCGCTACGAAAAGCTTCTGTGGGCGTCCTAGGAGCCTTATACATATTTCCCACCTGTGTCCCAAATATTTTTCGTGTTTTTTTTACACAATGAGTCGCGCTATCACGTCGCACTTGTATGCGTGAGCCTTAAAATAACAGAGTTTAATTAATATCATTGTGACCGCCACGTCGGCGGGTACCTATCGGAAACGACACCGACAGTATCGGCTTCACCCTGACCCCGATATTAGTCCGATAATAGTCTGTGACATAGACCTGAATATTCCCATCTGTATTCGTAGCTATATGCACATGAATTATGTTTTAGTACCTCTAGTAAGTGACCTATGTTCTTTTAATAGCGTAAACCAGTGCTTGACTGCGATCCCACCTGATGATAAGCAGTGATGCAATCAATGATGGTGAAGCGCACTAGTTTATTAAGAGCCTACTAGCTGTTTTCATTGGTATAAAGTTTCTCTAAACTTAATGTATGGACATGTATAATGTATAACATACAATTACTACCTATCTATACCCGTTTATACGACGTTTGACTTTTAGTTAAATTTTTCTGCTGACGCGCGAAAACACAGCTGTCTAAAGCTGTATACGCACTATGCGGATACCCGCATGCGGGCATAGCCCGTGCCTGTGATATAGCAACGTATAGCAACCGTCCGGGTGGCCGGAGCGGTCTGCGGGTAGCCGCATCGCAGTGCGCATAGAAATTAATATTACGCACATAATTATTATTGTGCTTGCGGCCAGCCGTCCGGCTGCCCGCATGCGGGTAGCCGCATAGTGCGTATGAGCTCTTAAGTGGAGCAAGGTGAAAATTAATAAACTTGTTGTTTTAGTTTTTAATATACATAGTTTTTAAGTTATGAATAATCTCATCTTAATTGTTATTATCTATTATTTTAAATGCTGTTAATAATTATTTGAACTACAATAAAATTGCCAACCTTAATGAGCTCCTGTCGCTTGTGATACAGGTTTATCTAACCTAGTACAGGCATCTAAGATTTAAATCCCTTTGTTACCTAGTTGTTTTTAAGATTTTTGTATTTTATTTTACCTATTTTACTTATTTTACTTTTGAATAAATATTATGATTGTTATTCCATTTATTATTTTAGCATACTTACATGTAAATTACATTTTTAAATACTTATATAAAAACATTTAAAATTATAAAAAATAGTGAACCACCGATGGCGGGAGCAGGGTCCAAGCTACCTGTGGTTAGGGCTCCAGAGACAGGAACCTCCTCACGATGAGTGCCGTGTCAAGAAGTACTGCCTTCTGGATCAGGTTCTTGACCCAACCGAGCAACGAAAGCCTCGACAGATGCTCATCGAGGCTTTTAGCTATAAGGCCATTGGCTGTTACGACTATCGGCACAATGACAGCCGAGTCCACATCCCACATGTCGACAACCTCGCGTGCTAAGTCGAGAAATTTGTTTTTTTTCTCTTTCTATTATTATTATTATTTATTATGTAATACGAAGAAATTTAATGAAGGTCGTGTTCTGGGTTTATAAACAACTTTAACTATGGGAAATGTGACTCCAACCGAGAATGATCAAAAACAACTGAGTCGTACACAGTATATTTTGCCAGAATTTTACTCATCTACTAATACGGATTCTCCATAATCCCATCAACCAAAGTATTATCTGGAGGATTAACGGAATAGGATTTAATTAAAGAGGATTTATTTTAAAGCCTTCCTACCTAAATCGTTTGTCTAAAGTTAATCTTGATGGTTAAGTGTAACGGTTGGCTGTGCTTCTGGAAATATTGTAGATAACGTTACAGAGGCGAGCCGAGGTTTCGCTACTCGATGACACTTGATTAAGGAATGATTCGGAGTACTAGTACTTATTCGTATCTTTATTTTTTGCTGGGGAGTTTGTTCCGCCACTTCTTCTTCCCAGCAAAAACACTAGGAAGTGGCGAAGGATGGGCTTTTTGGGGGACTGTCTTATGTAATTTCGACGTTCAAAAAGTGCTGATCCTCAGCCTAATTTGAATAAATGACTTTTGATTTTGATTTTGATTGATTTACCCGTGTAGTTCCCGTTCCCGTGGGAATACAGGAATAAAAAGTAGCCTATGTCGTCCGGGAATTGTGTAGCTTCCCAACGGTGAAAGAATTTTTTAAATCGGTTCGGTAGGCTCGGACCCTATTTAATGCAAACAAACAAACCTTTCCTCTTTAGAATATTAGTATAGATATAGTATAGAGAATGGACTAAATGTGTCGAACAGAGTGATAATTAAACATTATAATTCTACTTAAAACTAGATTATTTTAAATTGTAGGTAGGTACCTACACAATACATATATAGACCGTGAAATATTAATAGTGGTTTTACCGCGGTAGCACGGAAGTACTGATCATTATAAACAACTTTTACTATGAGACTGATCCTGAAATATCCAAAAAAAAATCGTGTCTCCTGATAGATACAATTTAGGGGTCTTTAAGTCAAGAGTGCGTAGGTTACTTCTCAGCAAGCATGCTTTATCGTCGACCACATTGCTTTCCATCAGATGAGAAGGAGTCAAACGCGAGCCTACCAATAATAACAATAAAACAATGGTAGGTAGGTACTCCGGGAGTGCTAACAGAAGTCAAAACTTATCGTCAAGAAATAAAAAAAATGAGTTTACTTATTAAATGTATACAGAGGTGTCGGTGACGGTAACGGTAACAAGGTCGCGAGTTTAAATGATTTTTCCCCATATCAAAACTGCCTTAACACGCCTAAAGAAGTATGATCCACTTAAAAAAACATGAACATTTCAAAACGTCGCTTTAAATTCAGGTGTTTTTTTCTCCTTCGAAGCAGTCCATTGCCCATCAAAAAGAAATAGCATAAACGCTTAATTTCTCCGCTTTTGTGTTCCTTTTAAACAATAAAAGGGCAAGAAACGTTAAATAAGTACCTATTACTTTATTCTCGCTCTGACTTTAAATTACATTGTCTTGTATGGATTCTTGTAACCTTTTGGAAGTCCATTCAACCTTCTGAATAGACTTGTCGATTTTTGGCATAAAATAGACCTCTTCTCTGCGTGAAATAGTAAGAAAGATCCATACATTCTCGTTAATTTCCCATTTATCAAATAGCATTTATCGTAGTAGGATATTGTTAGTGAAAATAAAAGTATTTTTATTTTAAACTTTGTTCCCTCACTGGAAATTTCTTTTGTATTACGGGTGCATTAACAAACATTTAAACTCACTTACACACAACAGTTATACTCGAAACAAGTATCGTAAACAAGTACCCGTAAACAAGTACCCGCCATAAACCGCACAAATGTCTTTTTTTTTTTGTTTTGATGGTCAAGATCTAAGTATTAAAAAAATATATTAATATTATTAAATCAACCACTTCATCAATGTAAAATCATAAATTACTTACTTGATAAAATCTAGTCTAAACACCAAAACTTTCTTAAAAAATAAAATCAAAAGCGTAAAAGATGCATAAATATTAGCCAATTCCCAGTTGAATTTTCAGTGTCGAATGGTAGACGTAGTGGCGCGACGGATGCCGACTCGGGTGTCATGATCACATGGGACTAATTCCTTGGCCGTTGACATACAACTCCGTTTCAATTTACGTCTTTCTCAGTTATATATTTTCAGTTTTTTCAGTTTAGATGTTGAGCTTCGCGGTGGTACAAAATTTTGTGCAACGCAATGTAGCTGGTAAGTAATCGATATAACAAGTAGACTGTTGGGCTAGATGCAATGCAATGTTACTAGGGGACAGTGGTGCTACGCGGTGTAATGATTAAATAGTGCTATGCGATGCAATAATTACATAATAGTGCTACGCGGTGTAATCTTTAAATGATAGTGCTACGCGGTGTAATAACTATATAATAGTGCTACGGAGTGTAATCATTAAATGACAGTGCTACGCGGTGCAATCATTAAATGATAGTGCTACGCGGTATTAGAGTTTATTTTAGAGAAACACCGACCTCAACTTCTAGTTAAAAAAAATACATGTAAAAGTGTTTGTATGAACCTATTTACAGAAAAGAAATATAATGGTGCTACGCGGTTTACCTAACAAATAATACTTAATTAGTGTTACTACGCGGTGTAGCACTGCGCATTGTGCATATCCAAATGTAGTGATTGCTAAATGCACGGTATAACCAAGTATATTCTAACCCAACGAGATAACCTGAGTTATAAATATTTGTTGCTACGACGTGAGGTAATGTTGTTATAACAAAACAAACGGACAATACCTACATTAAATTATTCTGGGCATACCTTTTCTTGGCGAAATTTATTCATGAAATTCAAGAAAGAAGGACTCTCAAGCCTTAATAATGCAGGTGTGTTGTGTTGAGAGCCCAACCGTAAAAATCGGACAAGTATGAGTCGGACTCAGACACGATTGGTTCCGTACAAAAGTTGCGAGCTGATAGCGTGTATGTAGGTATACAACGTTGAGGCTACTTTTTTATGAAGATGATTTTTATTATTTAGCGGCAGTCGAAATACATATTCTATGACGACCAACCCTAAAAATAATGTTTCTTGTTTTTTGTGTTTTTTTTTCATGTGATGTTTTTTTTAGCACCCCGATAGTGTTTAATTCGTTAAGCCCCGGAAGGACACCGGTGTCCGCCTGTCATTGTCCTTATACCGTGTCTCTAATTTACATAATTGAAATGTAGTTGGTCCGGCTGTCATTTGCAGATCTTTGACAGTCGTTTACTTGTAGTCAGAAGCCCGAAAGTCTAACAACCAGTTTAAGCAAGGGGTATCATGTTACCCAGTTACTGGGTTTTGGAGGTCTGACAGGCAGCAACTCCTTGTGCAATGCAATTATTATAATTAAGACATATTTTAGGTATCAATGTATAAGAATTTTATTTATTTTTTCGAATTTTGATGTAATCTGGTACCCCCACAACCCATGGGTAGACCCTTGGTTAAACTGACTTTCAGGTACTTGTAACGACTGTCAAAGATCTACAAATGACAGCCGAGACCAATTACTTTACGTGCTTTCCATGGCACGAGGACCGACCTCGTTAAGCATACCTTAACCTTGAATCGACCCGTGAGAATGTTATTACTTAGCCAAAATTATGCATTATCACAAGATTTAACTTATAATCTAAATTAAAAAAAGAAGTTTCTACTAACAAAAGTCGTCTTATTCAGGACAGATTGTATCACGACGGATTTCTCCACTCGACATTCCTAAGCTGTCCACTCCAGTTAAGAGCATCACTCCACTCCAGAACTGTATACACTCCACTTGAGTGAGATTCCACTTCTTAACCGCTATATAAAGAGGATTTAGAATTTGAGCTGGTAGATATAATTTACGTCTGGTTTAGCTACCTATCTAATTTCTTTTTTTTTTGTTATTATTGTTAGGCACGCGTTTGACCACTATCTCACCTGATGGTAAGCGATGATGTGGTCGACGATGAAGTACGCTTGCCTAGAAGCAACCTGTTCACTCTTGACTTGAACTCGGCGTCGATGCTCAAGCCTTTGAAGTTTTGACTCAACGAGTGCATCATTGCCGATGATCTTCATGGCTCGTTTCTCAATAGACTGGCCTGTTGGTCTAGTAGTTAGTGACCCTGACTGCTATGCCGGAGGTCGTGGGTTCGATTCCCACCCAGGACAAATGTTTGTGTGATGAGCATGATCATTTGTCCTGTGTCTGGGTGTAATTTATCTATAATATGCATGTATTTAGAAATATATAAGTATGTTTATCAGCTGTTTAGTACCCATAACACAAGCTCTCAACCTTAAATTGGGACTAAATGGCGTTGTGTGAAAAGTTGTGATAAGTCTTTATTAAGATAAGTCTTTATTAAGTCTTTATTTGCCTTAAACATGGTATAAAGTTGTTACAGTCAGATATTAATCTAAAGTCCACATGTTTAGCTATACAGGATATGTATCAATTGCATGCAAAATAATAATTATTAGTCAATTTTAAAGTTCAATGTCACAGATGCAAAGTCAATACAATAATAACAATACAATAACAGTATTATAGTAGTAGTAGTTGTAGTTGTAGTAGTTTTCTCTCAGCATTATCCGCAATAACAAAAGTCCAGAAATTCATAGTTTATTGTTGAGAAAATCTTTAATGTCATAGAACATGTGTTCTTTCAACCAATTCTGTAATCTGTTTTTAAATGAGTTTATATTAAATAACAATTTTATTTCTTTGGGAATTTTGTTATAAATGCGTACACACATGACTAGGAAACTTTTCGCATACTTGGCTGATTTAGGAGTATCCTGAAATGCAAGTCTGCATGGATCTCTGTTTCGAGAGTTCAATTGATAGGCTTTTTTGAACAATCCCTTATTATTATAAACATAACTACAAATTTCCAAAATGTAAAGTGACGGAAGTGGTAATATACCTAGCTTTTTAAAGAACGGCTTACATGACTCATCAGGACGGATACCACAAATGGCTCTGATGCATTTCTTTTGCGCAATAAATGCTCTGTGTCTATCTGTGCTGTTTCCCCAAAGGATAAGCCCGTATCTTAAGACGGATTCTACATAGGCGTGATATGCTGTAATTGCTGTTTTTTTGTTGGTTATGTTCTTTATTTGTCTGAGAGCATAAACAAACTTATTAATCCTACTGCACAAACTATCCAGATGTACTTTCCAGTTCAGATCTTGATCTATGAGTACTCCTAAGAATTTAGTTTGTGGAACTTCTTTTAACCTGTCAATATGAAGTTTGAAATTGTAATTAGTATGTTTTGATTTATTAAACTGTATATAATTAGATTTATCTAAATTAATTTTCAATTTATTTGCCTGTAACCATTTTATAATGTCGTCAATAGTATTATTAATGTCCATCTCATGATCAGATTTCGTTTTACACTTTTTGTCAGAAGTCACAATAATAGAAATGTCATCTGCAAATAATACACATTTATGATTAGTCACTAGCGGTAAGTCGTTTATGTATATTAGAAACAATAAGGGTCCTAATACACTCCCTTGGGGGACGCCGCAATTATTAACCCTACAGTCAGATGAATACGAGGTTAATAAATTGTCATTATCTTTATCAATAACAACGTATTGCTTTCGGTTGCTTAAGTAAGACGCGATCCACTGCAGTGCTAAACCTCTTATTCCATTTTTTTCTAATTTTTTCAACAAGATGTCATGTGCCACAAAGTCGAAGGCTTGTGACAGGTCGAAGAATAGTCCTGTCGTTAAATAATTTTTATTTAGGAAATTATGAATATGCCCCAAAAGATTAGCAATTGCAAGTGTTGTTGACTTGTGTTTCTGAAATCCGTACTGTTCTTTTGTTATTATATTGTATTTGCTACAGTAGTCGGAGAGTCTCTTTTTCATACATTTTTCAAATAATTTAGATACTATGGGTATAAGGGTTATCGGACGATAGTTTCTAACATCATTTTTATCGTTTTTTTTGTGCAGAGGTTTAACGACTGATAATTTTAGCGCATCAGGAAAAGTACCAGATGAAAATGAAAGATTAATTAGATACGTCAAAATAGGAATTAATTCTGTACTACAAGTTTTAATTACTTTTGTACTAATTCCATCGTAACCTTCTGAGTTAGTGTTATTTAAAGCTATTATTTCTTTCTTAATCTCGTCTTCAGTCATAGGGCTAAGAAACATGGAATTAGGTATTGTCATGGTTTTGTTAGACTCGTCATTATCATGAAAATTATTAAATGTCACATTGCTAGTCGAATCAATAAAATAATCATTAAAAGCATTTGCTATGTCAGTGGGATTAGTCAGTATTCTCCTATCTACTTCTATTTGAGAAATATTATTGTCACACTTTGTATTTCCAATTTCACGGTTAATGACTGACCACGTAGCTCTGCATTTGTTTTGACTGTTATTTATGTATTTGATGTTTGAATTTATTTTGGATTTAAAGATACATTTTTCCAGTATTGATGAATATTTTTTATATCTAAGTTTGTACGTTAGTGTTTTATTTTTATAATAGAGATACCGTAAACGTCGTTTAGTTTTGCAACTATTTCTGAGACCCTTGCTTATCCATTTTTGTTTATATGCATTAGAATTGTTTATTTTAATCTTAATCGTTGGGAAGCATAAATTATACAATAAACATAAAAGCTCGTGAAATTTATTGAATGCATGATTTATATCAGTTTCGAGGTGTACCTCTGACCATGTTAAACTTGCAAGGCATTTTTTGAATCTACTTATATTTTCAGTACAATAGTCTTTTTTATACATAAAATATGATTTGGACTTTAAACTTTGCTCTTTTACTGGGAAATCTAAGAGTTGCGCAGTGTCGTGGTCTGATAAGTATAGGGATAAAACCTCAGTAGAAGATTTTTTTATGTTACTTAGTATGTGGTCTATGCACGAGTCTTTACGTGTGGCCACTTTAACGTGAATCTGCAAGTTATAGTTGTTGCATAGATCCGTTAAGTAGTTGGTGACTTTCCCTTGTATAAATGTATTTATATTGAAATCACCGGCAATAACTATTTTTGTACTTGATCCATATTTTTTTACCGTTTCGCACATAAGTTGATCAAGTTTATCTAAAAATATGTTAGGATCAGACTTAGGCGTTCTATAAAGACACACGATTAGTAATTTGTGCAATGGAATTTCCACGCCACAGGCTTCAAATGATTTTTGGGTTGAGTACTTTTTAATGTGGGAAAGCTCGTTATAAACAACACCCTGTTTAGCGAGTATACAGGTCCCCCCTCTCTGTGTGTCTCTACTAACGCAGCTGCAACGGTGTAGTTATTTAATTTTAAATATTTCTCGTTACCGGCACGCATGAAGGTTTCAGACAAACATAATATGTCAGGTTCTTTATTTATGTCTCGTAACTCCAGCAATGTTAGTTCTAAAATTTCCTTTTTTGAGAGAATACTAGCAATATTTTGGTGCAATATTTTAAAAGTTTTAGGTTCATTTGTTACTATGTTGTCATTCACGAAAAAGCTGTTTGTGATCTATAACTTTAACTGTGGAATATTTATTTATTTATTATTATTTATTTAATTTGTATTATAGACTCAAGTGCATCAAACTGGTATTTGGCGGATCCGTCCCAAAGATGAGTCCATACTTTACACGATTTGTTCCTAATTAGGAAATCGGAAGATGTAATCGCAGTTAGGACAGATTGAATCCGATTTATAGTACTGACCGCTAGGTTGCTTCCTAACGGGGATCCCAGTTAGGATGCTACAAATCAGATAGTGTAATAAGCCCTTTACTCTCGCTATAATCGCTTGTTATTAGCAATTTGATTATTTCATTTGTTAACGACTGGCAACTTGAAATAGGCATCCGCCAGACATGACGTGTCCAGGGTAAATAGGGTTTAGCGCGCACGCAACAGATTGTGGGATTTTATTTTAATTTTATTAATAGAAAGAAATGCACTGTATTCAATATAATTTTCTTCGGCTAATCTCCTGCCTCGTTGTTACCTAATAATATGTACCTAATTAGTTAGTAAGCCTTCTTAAAACTAATAAAATAAAATAAATATACCTATGTATACTTAATCTAAGAAGTACGTTTTGTCGTTTCTTTCTTTTTGTGCTGCGTTGATTTTGTGCGAATGAAAAAATTGCAAAAATTGAAAAAACAAATTCGTACTCCCAATTAATTACTAAGGTAGGTACCTATACATACTTTATAACAGCGAGTATCTATCATTGGTAAAAGTTAAGATTAACTTTTTGTTTAAAAATGCAATAAAAAAAACACGAAGTCATCGTTGATTAATATTCCAACAGCTAAGTATTTTGTTTTTCTTATTGGCAAGCAAGCCTATATCGACTAAAAACAGCAGCCGATTGATTTAGTAGAAGACACCCCGTGAAACATGTGTAAAAATTAAAAAAAAAAACATTTAGGTACAGATGCTAGCACATCAAGTTACCCCAAACTGTCAAACTTTCCCAATTGAACATGTACCTTATTCTGTTCTCAGTAAAGTTGAAAACATATTAAAGAAATTTGACACATTGAGTTACCTTGATGTGCTGGCCTCTATACTATCAAAAGTCTTTATTCAGAGTAGGCTGAGCACTTTTTAAATGTCTAAGAAGTATGTACGACTTGTGTCCCTTCGGACACAATTATCCCATGAGAATTTTGTTCGTAATGTCCCGTTTATTAAGTATTAAATGTCTTTGCTGTGAAATAACATAACAGTGTCTTGCGTTTAACAATGCCAACAGTAAATTATTATTTTATTTATGAAAACCTCCCTTACTGATATCAAAACAGGTATGTACCTAATGCGATAGTGCGGCCTTAAAATTAACTTACCTATGTACAAAAGAGAAGACAGTTCTTTACAGATATACACAACACTTAAAATATAAAAACCAAAAAAAAACAACAACAATCTTATCATCTACATACAACATACATACATAAACTCACGCCTTTTTCCCATGGGGTAGGCAGAAACTAGAGAGCGCCATATGAGCGCCTAAAAATTATGTAGGTTGAGCTTCCAATCGTACTAACAATTTAGTCGCTTGAACGAAAGCCACAAGAACATTAAGAAGTATTTACAAAGACATTTCTTAATAATATCGATGTTTGAACCTTTAACGTTCATATCTTTTTTTTATATACCTATGTATAATGGGTCTACTCTTGACCTCAATCTTGTCCTGCGGTCAGAGATGTTGTCGACGATGGAACGATCTTACCCAAAAGAAGCCTATTAACTCGCGACTTAAACAGATTGGGGTCATATGAACTCGGGAACCTGTGTGCATAATGAAGGAACAGGCAAAGCGCTTCGTGCGAATGTGTGGAACATTAAAAGAAATGGGTGATAACCTGCAGTACGTCTGGATTCCCGATGGAAGAAAGGAGATGGATATCTTATAAAATTTAACTGACAAAATTTTATTTGCTTCAGAAGAAAGTAATTTTCTCGAGAGCAACAAACGAAACGCGAGATCAGAATATTTCGTTATTAATTTCGTAAGTAAAACTTTGCCAAATAAAATATTTACAAAGAGAATATTTCTTTTAGCACAATAGAACAATGTTTTGATTGTAAGTAGGTGAATTTGGGTGGTCGTTTCACTCAATTGAGTGAAACAATACAATATGTTGATAATAACATTGAATTGGAAAATAGCCAAACAAATGAGTGCTTTACAAAAAAAACAATTCCAGCTCCTCATTGGTCAGCCAGTGATAAACGGCGGTGGCGGCGGTGTTTCTCTGGTTGTACAAAATGGAACAATCTTGCTTCAGGAAGCCCCTGGTTTCCCGTGTGAAGTGGACGTAGCAGAAGAATCTAGCCGTTTTCCATTTTTTTTTTTTTTTTTTTTTTTTTTTTCCCTTGTTGTAGAGTACATCTAAAAGATAGACCCTAATTTTTATTACAATCTAGCCTTGTATATAGACTAATAAGTAATTTAATTATAACTTAAACTAATAAATTGTCTTTACTAAGAATGTGTCCAATAGCACTTTTCTTATTGTCTCTATTAAGGCGAATACACTTCGTTCTTGTGTTGATTTTATAGCACTAGTTATCACTACATTACACTATTCACTATCACTAAACACTAGCTCGAACGGTTTAGTTCTTTTTAGTCTTCTCACTTTATTTGTGAGATCGAGAAGCTGGATTGCCTCGATGTTCACATGCTGATGAAGTCGCTTTTCATGAGCTTCTGCAGATTTTTTTATTACGTTGTCGATGAACTCAACTTTTAGGTCCCGATGGAGGTCATCATTTCGTATGTACCAGGGAGCATTTACAATTTCCCTTAATACCTTGTTCTGAAATCGTTGTATTATATTTGTATTGGTCTGTTTGGTGCAACCCCACAGCTGAACACCATAAGTCCAAATTGGCATCAGGACTTGTTTGTATAGTAATAATTTATTCTGTATTGACAACGTGGAGTTTCTTCCCAGCAACCAATACATTCTTTTGAATCGTAAGTCGAGTTCATCTTTTTTCTTCTTGACATGGGCTTTCCAGCGTAGCTTAGCGTCAAGTGTCATACCCAGATACTTCGCTGTATTCTCGTAAGGGACTTGTTTATTATTTATATAAACTGGAAAATATTGTTGTTTCTTGTTACTAAAGTCTACGTGTACAGATTTGGATTCATTAAGTTTAATCCTCCATTTTTGAGTCCAGTCATAGACTTGATTGACAGCCATTTGGACCTTTTCAACTGCATCTTCGTGGCTGTTTCCTATGGCCATTATAGCTGTGTCGTCAGCAAAGGTTCCAATGGTATTGTGCTCTGGTTCTGGAATATCGCAGGTGTATATAAGATACAGGACCGGACCTAATACACTTCCTTGCGGCACGCCGGCATTAATTTCTTTTAATTCTGAGTAGGCATCATCTTGTCTTATTCTAAAGACTCTGTTTAGAATATAGGATTCCAGGATATCTGCAAATTGCTTCGGTAACAGGCTCTTCAGTTTAAACACTAGGCCTTCATGCCATACTTTGTCGAATGCTTGCGCCACGTCTAGGAACACAGTTGAACAAACCTTCTTTTCTTCAAGAGCATCTTCTATTACGTTTGTGATCCTATGCACTTGATCAATAGTTGAATGCTTTTCTCGAAAACCAAACTGGTGCTCTGGTATTATGTTTTTGTTATGTATTATTGGTTTGAGCCGTTTAAGTAACAGTTTTTCGAATAGTTTTGACATTATAGGTAACAAGGAGATAGGTCTGTATGATTTAGTTTCATGTGCAGGTTTTCCAGGCTTTGCTATCATGATCACTTCAGCAACTTTCCATAAGTCTGGTACATACTTAAGCCTTAGTGCAGCGTTCATAAGGGTTGTCAACTTAACCAGGCCCTTTCTTGGTAGGTTATAAAGTATTTCTCCTGTTATTAAATCATAACCAGGAGACTTTCGAGAGCTTATATTTTGTTTTATTTCACGTGCAATTTCTCTTGGGGTTGTTAGTTTAATACTTTCATGTTCTGGTGTCATGTTAACCAAAGTGCGATCTTCAATTGTTTCTCCCTCGTTTGGTTGAAATATGTTTCCTAAGTGCTCTGCAAACCTCTTTGCTTTTTGACTATTAGTGACTGCCCATTGTCCGTTTTCACACTTAATGGGAGGAATTTGTGTGATCGGCCTTTTGAGATGCTTGGTAGCTTTCCAAAGTGAGTAGTCTGTCTTTTGGTCGTTACTTAGTTCCTGAAGATAGGTTTTTGTTGAGTCATCTTTGAAGTCCTTAATTAGTCTGCTTACTTTTTTTGTCAGCTTGTTGAGTTTACGTTTGTCGTCAGGGCACCTAGATTGATGCCACCTTTTTCTCTGTCTTCTTTTTTCCATTATGAGCTGCTTGATTCTGTGCGGATAAATATTTCCTTTCGTTCTCTTGTTGATATCTGGTGTATTTTCCCACGCCGCTTGCTGGATATGCTTTATGAAGTTTTCGACTTCTGTATTTAAATGTTCGGGTGTTTTCAACGGAACTTTAAGGTTTATTTGATCATCCAATCTGGTCTTAAAACTCTCCCAATCTGTGCACTTATTCACAAGAGTGAGCCTGTTTTGTTTGCACAAGATGTTTTCACTAATTTCTAAATAGATTGCTGAGTGATCTGAGTTCAAATCACAACTTGGCTCAGCTTTTATGTAACTAGTAGATAGATTCTTGGTTATGAAAAAATCTATTAAATCTGGAATTTTATTTGGATCTGTTGGCCAATAGGTGGGCATTGCAGTTGATATAACTTCACATTGCATCTCTTTTATGGCACTCAGTAGTTCTTTGCCTTTAGTAGTTGTTAGCCTGGAACCCCAATACGTATTTTTAGCATTAAAGTCACCACCTAAGATAAATCTACTGCCAAGGCTGGTTAGGAAACAGATATAGTGATCTCTTTTTATCAAATACCGAGGTGGACAATAAATAGCAGACACTGTGAGTGGATATTTTTTGGTTTGGAGACATATCGCGACGGCTTGTATATCCTTCTCCTCGTGTTTGAGTTTTTCATAGTGCTGTAGATTTTCTTTTACAATAACGGCGCTACCGCCTCTTGCAGAATTGTCTGGGTGAAGAGCATGGTATACTTTGTACCCTTTAAATTTAATGTGAGATTGCTTTGTGAAGTGTGTTTCTGATATTAGACACACATCAATTTTCTCTAAGTCTAATATTACTTGTAACTCATTCTGGTGTTTTAATAACCCATTTGAGTTCCAAGTCATAAGTTTTAATATGGCATTCATTTTTTATGCTTATGAGTAGCAGCTCTGTTGCTATTTTCAATTATTTTTAGTCTCTCATCGAATGATAACATTAACTTTATTATTTCATCCAACTTTTTGTCACTGTTCATATCAACCAAAGGGGCCTTTGCTATGCCTTTAGCAGCTGCTTGGGCGTATGAGGTGGCTTTAATAATGTTTTTTGTCATTTGATTTGGTTTGTTTTGGTAAGGGCCTTCAACTCTTACAGTAGGTACATTTTGTTGTGGGGTGGTATTATGGCTTTTCAATTTATTTTGCCGTATCTGTTGGATTTCTTTAGCTACGACACATCCTCTGTAGTTTGCTGGATGTGGAGCTCCACAGTGGACGCATTTTGGCTTCTCTTCTTTAGGTTTTCTGCAATCCTTAGTGAGATGTTTACCTGTGCATTTTACGCACCTCGGTTCTTTGGAGCAGTACTTTTGCGTATGGCCGTACGCCTGGCATCTTTTGCACTGGGGTACCAGTTTTGTAGATTTTAGGGGCTGAATTTCAACACTACATCCCAATATAAATTTTATGTTGTAAATTTTGCTGGTTTCCTCATCGTTTGAGAATGTTAACATGAACATATTGAGTGGTTCTTTTGTTTTCCAGCTCAATTTGTTGACTGCTTCTAAAATCTTGTAGCCTTTGCTACGCAAGTCTTCAACTACTCTTTCTGGGATACACGTAAAATGCAATTTTTTTGCCATAACTCTTATTGGCCTTTCTTGCTTATTTTCATAAGAGTGCCAAAGGCAATCATTGTTTGAGAGAGCTTTAGTAATTGCTCTGTACGATTCTTCGTTTTTAGCATTAACTTTGACGGTATCCCCGTTCATCATTTTGATGCTGAATACATCGGCTGATTGGCTCTCACATAGGAAATCAAAGAATTTCTGGTAGTCCTGTATACCATCTACAATGATAGGTGGTGGCATAGGAGTTTTGATGTGTTTTTCTTTATCTTTGGTCTCTTTACCGTGTTCATGCTGGGTGGGTTGGGCGGGAGAGGTGTTCAATTTTCTTTTCTTCCTGCTTTTTTGCCGTATCCAACCTGTTTCTCGGGCGAGCTCTTCCTCATCTGTCGTGTATTCAACAGGCGGGGGAGAAATTTCGTTGGCAGATGATGCTGACTTCGGAGGGTTTTCCGCTTGTAGTTTCAGCTGTTGCTGAAGGATTTCTATTTGACTTTTCAAGTCATTTAGGTTTTGTTCCAGCTTTTTACGCTGATTCTGTTCGTCACAATAATATTTATATAGCAGACGTTCAGTCTCTGTTGTCAAGTTAACTGTGGTATTGCACAGTGTTTCCTTACTCGAACTCATTGTAAAATATGTATATGCGAGTATTAACTTCGCCTTAACAATAACATTCGCCGTCAGTCGTCAGCATTACGCAGTAACTAGGTCATTGCGGTGCATCGGACTCGACGGCGTTATTTTGATAAGTAAGCACTTTACACTGAGGTACGCGCGCGACACAACTGTTCTCAGCGAAAATCGAACTACATGTGTTTTCCAATTAAAACCATTTCATTCGGCGACTGTTTCGCAGCTAGCACTCAAGAGTTAGGCCTCATGCCCATGAGACGGTTTTAACACGGCCCGGTTTTTTTGCCGGTGCCGGGTAGAAACCGTCCGACCGTGCACACTAGACGGTTTGTACACGACCCGGTTTCAAGAGGGTGTCGCCTTTATTCTCATTGCGTTGGTAGCTCTGTGGACGAGCCGCTCGTTATAGGTCCGGTCTCGTGTGCATGCGCTCACACACTGCCATAATCCACTGCGCGCCGCGCCGGCCGTATACGCGGCGAGCACCGTGCCCGGTTGCACGGCGAGCCGGCTCTAGCGCCGGCGTCGTGTGGTTAGCTTCATAGAGTTTCATGATACACGACCCGGTTTGACGCCGGGCTTAGCTCCGGCGCAAAACCGTTTCGTGGGCATGAGCGCTTAGGATGTATCTACCGATATTTTAAAACTCCTTATCAAGCTCACAACTGATTAGCCCGTGTTTCGTCGCCCATTTAGACTTTCTTACACGAAACAAGAAACTGTCAAAACTAAAATTTCTGATTTACTTAGCGCCGGTAATATTAAAGAATATCAGCCTAGTTACGCGTCTCCAGTAATGTTAGTTAAAAAGAAAAACGTAGATAGCAGATTGTGTTGGCTATCGTGCGCTCAATGCCATCACGGTTCTTGATAGATATCCGCTGGCCGCTGCCTAATATTGACGACCAGATGAAAAATTATAGCCGGGATGAATTACATCAATTATTGATTTTACCAGAAGATACTATAAGACTGCCTTCGTAATACCACAAGGTCATTATGAATACAATCGGGTACCGTTTGGCCTCGCAAATGCACCACCTGTATGCGCTTGATACATAAAATAATAAACTCGATTATATAATAACCCCAGTGAAATTCATCGTCATCAGACCAACAAAATCCGGAAATACTAGCTTTTTTAGATGATTTAATGTTGCCGTCTATCGATATACCTACCAACGGTTATTGAATTATTAAAAAAGGTGCTCCGTGAATTACTATCCGAAAACTTTAAAATTAAATATTAAAAAATGATCGTTTTTTAAAAATACTATAACTTACCTCGGTCACGAAATATTCCCGGGTTGCATTCAACTGGGTGAATTGCAGTTATTGGCAGTTTCACGATTTCCAACACAACGTACCTAATGTTCACGAGATTAGACAGTTCATTGGTTTAAGCAGTTATTTTCGTAAATTTATAGCTAAATTTGCACTGATAGCACGTCCACTCACGGAATTGACGAAGAAGAATGCTATTTAGACTTGGGGCGAACCCCAGTCCAGGAGTTTTAACGAATTAAAGCAAAAACTTTGTAGCAAACCGTTATTAGCCATCTATGATCCAAAACTAACTACCGATATTCACAGATGCTTACAAATTAGGAATTGCGGGTACCTGTTACTACAAAAACAAAACGATGACAGCTTGCGCCCAGTTATGTATTTTAGCCGCGTTACGGTTCGGGAAGAATGCGTGTATTTTTTTTATTTTTATTTTGTTATTATGTATATTTTTTTAAATCATTAATTTTGCATTATATTAATAATTAATTATTGACTCTACTGAACTTGACTCTTTGACTTGATTTGATTGACTCTGAACAAAATTAAAAACAATAACTGATGATATACACACGTATAATATATGTATAGTTAAGAGTACTGAAAAATAGTACTCACTTCGGAGCGCTGTGAAACCTTAGCTATTGTCTTATTGAAAAAATGTTGCGTACAAAAGTTGTTCCTCAAAAAACGATCTACAAAAATGGTCTGAAATCATTTTTTTGCAAAATGATAAAAATAAGTTATATCGAAAAAAAATTTTTTTTCTATAGCTTTTATATAACTTTTTTATTTATAGTTGTACGACAAAAGTTACTGGACCAAAGTTGTAGAGAATTTAATTTGCAACAAAAATAGTTTACAATTTTTTTTTATCAAATAAATAGTTTAAGAGCTACATCATAAAAATCATTTCAACCCCTATTTTCAAGATTGCGGCTGTGGGACAAGGGTGGCGACCCCTTAAACTTGGTTTTAGCTTTAAACTGACGCCCCCTACACACCAAAAAAATAAAATTGCTTCCTCTAAAAAACGCACGGCCTAAAATGTAACATTTCAATGGACGAGAGTGTAGTAACTATCAGAGATGAACATTATGATAGTCTTTCTCTTCTCTTATGAGTTGCTTATTTATTTCTTTAATAAATCTTTAGGCACAAGCAAAAAAAAAACATTTTCTACCAACCTACCTTACCAGCTTATCAGTGGTTGCCCCATTTATTCATCAAACAGTAAACTATAAATAGATTAATTTAATAAATCTCAGCAACACAAATCTTAATTAATCAAGGAAACATAGTCGTAAATAGTGAAATAAAATTGTCATCAAATTGCAGCCAATCACGCAATAGAGACGTTTTATATATCAAGCTTTATTGTTCGACAAAGTATACTTAAAGGTAATATAAGAGGAAAAACCTTTTAACTATAGGAAAAAGGGATTGAGAAACGAAAGAAATCATAAAAATGATTTAGAAACTACTTACAAACCCTTCTTAACTTGTAATAAAATGGTAGGTTAAGCAATGTATCTTTGAATATAGAAAAAATGGGTCACATATTGGTTTCATGTAGGTATGTTAGACAACAAAGACTAAGTGCGTAGGCTTAAAAAGAAAAAAACCTAAACCTTTTGAATTAGTGTAGTGTACAAAGTATGTTAATAATAGTACCTAACAATGTTGTGCTAAACATATAGGTATATAATATTATCAGATGTCAGCGGTTTCTGTTCCTGTGGGATTACATGGATAAAAAGTAGCCTATGTCATCCGGAAATAGTGTAGCTTTCCACCAGTGCAATAATTTTTAAAATTGGATCATTAGTTCCGAAGATTACCCCCCACATACAAACTTACAAACAAATTTTACCTCTTTATAATATTAGTATAGATAATAATAATAATAAAGATACCAATAAATATTAAATTATGTCTGTTTGTTCTGTAACATAGCGCCTTAACCTCTCTGCCTCTCATGCACGAGGTTGTGGTTCCAATCCGGGTAAGTACGAATGTGACTTTTTCCAATCATATGTAGGTACTTTCTAAGTTTATCTTAGACGTCATTGACATCGGTGAAGGAAAACATCGTGAGGGAACTTGGGCTTGTTGTTAATATAAGTTTGAAATCGCCGAGGGTTCGATTCCAACCCAGGACACATGTTTGTGCGATGAGCACGATCATTTGTTCTGCGTCTGCAGGGTGTCATTTATCTTTAATATGTATATATTTAGAAATATATGAGTAAGTTTATCAGTCGTTTAGTACCCATAACACAAGCTCTGCTTAGCTTGGGACTGGATGGCGTTGTGTGAATAGTCGTGGAATATTATTTAGGCTACAAAATAGTCCTTATTACCACAAGTAGTACTAGAACTGAGCAATTTTATAAATGTAATAGCGCGTCAATCGAAGTGGAAACCATCCCCAAGGAAACACTGGTTTGTTCTCATGAGAAATCATAAGTTCAAGAGTATTTCGCTCTCTGAGTCGTGATACACATTAATGTTTTTATTTAGTGTGTTTCTCAGAAGCAAACGTATTATTACGACCTTCAGTAAGCATGCTACAAAATGTTATTGGAAGGTGGTGTATTTTTTATTGGTTTTGTTTTTGAGGCATATTCTCCGATGAAGGAATCGTTGAGATTGAGAGGGCAAACCTTTTATACCTGGGGGTCGAGTCTGCTATTGCAATCGTGTCTCAATGACTGGTCAATGATCGATTTTTGACGTATAACGTCAAACTTATGACACATTTCCCATACAAAAACTGTCAAAGTTGTCAAATATTCGATCAATGACCGGTCATTGAGACACGATTGCAATAGCAGACTTGAGCCCCTGGAAGCTTCTTTTAAGGCAGTTTAGTGGCTGAGTTTAGTGGTATACTTTTGAGTTTAGTTGTCAATGTCGGTATTAATATATTACTAGTATTATGTATGTTGGAGTGTGCTTAGTAACATACAGCAAAGAATGTATAATAAACTAATTATACTGTGTTCTGACTTATCAGACAGACGTGTTGCTGGGGAGCTTGTTCCGCGACGTCTTCCCAGCAATAAAAATTAGAAAGTACCGAAAGGGTGGGCTTTTTGAAGGACAGTCTTATACGTTATTTTGATGTTCAAAAAGTGCTGATCTTCAGCTCAATTTGAATATAATGACTTTTAATTTTGATTGATTTTCGATTTTGTATGGAATATACTTTTGTTTTTAAGGAAGGTTCATATCTGACGGAACATGCGCCGAGCGTTTGCGACAATGTACGCTCGACGCACTAACGTATCATCGGTTGAGTGTGAACCGTCAAGTGTTTTTATATACATTTGTCTGTTCTGGCGTTACGCGACCGATAATACGCGACTCATGTTCCGTCAGATATGAACCTTCCCTTAAGGTCGTGTACATGTCTACATTTGATTGAAAACTAACTGTTTTTGCCACAGAAAGGCAACTAGGCGGTCAGGCTGGTCATCTTTGTAACTAACTTACTACTTTCCCAGTGCCCCAGACACTCAGAATTTCATAAGAATCGATCGAGCCATTTCGGAGGAGTATAGTAACAAACACTGTGATACGACAATTTTATATATTACATACTAGCAGACGTCACACGGTTTTACCCGCGTAGTTCCCGTTCCCTGAGAACGGAAACGAAACGGGCAGGGGATAAAAATATGTATAGTGTAGCTTCCTAATGATGAAATAATTTTTCAAATATATCCTCTATATAATGTTTGTTTAGATAATGATACCAATACAAACCCTTACCGGTGCAAATAAAAATAAAGAACTTAAATAAAAAAATATTTTAGGTACTTTACCTTACATCGTTGGCACTCCCACGATTCGGAATTTCGGACAAAGCGTTTCGCTTCGTCGTTTATACCGCGTACATCGAAGGACAGGAACAACTTGCCTGCTGCGGTCTTCCCGTCCGATTATAATTTAGGTGTCTTCAAGGCTGGAGTGAATAGGCTCTTAATAAACTAGTGCGCTTCACCATCACTGATTGCAACTCTGCTTACCATCAGGTTGGATTGCAGTCAAGCACTGGTTTATATTATTAAAAAAAAAAAGTACCCACACATATTCTAAACACAAAAACAGCACAATCAATCTCCAAACAAAACTATACTTTCACTCCAAACCAGAGTTCAGCACAGCGCAAAACCCTCAATAATAAATAGTGGAACTGACGTAACGTACCAATCGATTCCGTCACCGGACAGAGTTCATCCGGGCCGGTTCGTCACTGTATCGTCGTAATCCCGGCGCACAATCGGCGACTGCAGCTACAAAATCCAATTTTCAGGTCTCATACGACGAGCGTGGTTTGAGATTTAAGGATGTAACGAAATTATACGTTTCGGAAATGTGGAACAGTTTTGAGCTTAGAATTCTGGAGAATGCGGCTTTATTTAAATAACACTCATCACAGTTACACTGCACACTGGATGAGACTAAGAGATGTGATTTTGTTGAAATGGAATTTAATTTGACCTACTTGTCTCGTTATGGTTCGATTGGTGGAGTATTACCGTTTGAGCACCTTTTTTTTGAGCACCTATGCATTTAGCACCAAAGGTATTCCCAATTCCCATAGGTTAATGCATAGGTGCTCAATAAATAGGTGCTCAAACGGGAATACTCCCGATTGGTTGTCAGTGTTTCGGGATTTTGACTCCTCTTGAGTGTCAAGTACCTACAAAATGAATGGTCCAACATTAAATGATTTAAAATGTATATAATTTAAGAGTTAAGGCCGATAATACTGCTTCACTTATTTACCATTGATCACACCTCTGTAACAATTCCTACACACTTCCTTTGCTTCGTTTACTTTCATACATGTTGTCATACACACACGCTGGTTGCGAGTACGCACTTGACCTCTATGAAGAACCTCACCAATAAAACTGGCATTCTGTTATGATTTGTCAATAATTAACAAGTATCCTTAGAAATCAGCTGATCAAGTATTTTTCTTTGATTTACATTCCTCATTTAAGTAAAATAAGTGAATTATTTTCTTTTTCATTAAAAGTTTCATTGGGTTAGGATTAGGAATGATAACGATGATTTTATACAGTTTAAATTAAAAAAAAACCTAAAAATTATGAAAAAGCCGATGAAAAATTTAAACGTGTGGGGTCCAGAATCATGTCTAGAACCCATGATATTTGGATGTGTGACGATATTCCTTCCAGCCTGTATAACAGAGCGTTCACGACCTTGCCGCTGTGAGCACAGCGGCGAGCGGTAAGACTCAAACGTATGAAAATGTACGAAACATGCCACGAGTCGGTCAAGCGGCAACTAGTGGCGTTTTTATACTTTGAATCTTACTGCTCGCCGCCCTGTGCTTAGCTGCCACTCACAGTGGCAAGGTCGTGAAAGAGCCGTAACGACCAGGCTTCAGCTTACAAAATATCAGTCATTTTGAAAATCTTTTTTATTTAAAACATTGTGTAAAAAATATAGTCTTTGAAAAAACGTTCATAAAGTTTTTACCATAGCCATGAATGTTTCATGGACAAACCTTTATTTGAGTACAAGCTGAAAGCTTTCGTTTTTATCAAACGAAAGTTTATTTCTGTGATGTAATTTGTATGTGGCGAGTTTTATACGTTTTTATTTTTCAATTCACACGGTTTTATATTTTTTTAGATATCTACATACATACATACATAAACTCACGCCTTTTTCCCATGAGGGTAGGCAGAAACTACAGAGCGCCATATGCTACGATTCTAACATACTTCTTTTGCTTCGTTTACATTCATACATGTTGTCATACACACACGCCGGTTGCGAGTACTACGCACCTGACCTTTCTGAAGAACCTCACCAATAAGGTCTATGTATGTCCTTCTAGGGCGTCCCCTCCCGGCGTTTCCACTTACATCTGCCTTGTAAATACCTTTCGTTAGTCGCCTTTCATCCATTCTTTCAACGGCAACGTGACCAAACCATCTAAGCATACTCTTTTCAATTTTTTCAAACCTAAACGTTGCTTTATTACATCATTCCTCAATCTGTCATTCATTTAGATATCTATGATAACCAAATCTCTTCTTTGTAATATTGATAAATGAAAATAATTTTACTTACCTATTCAGTTAATAAACATTCACAAACTACTTATTAAAAACCAGTAATAAACAGGGACTTTGTTCGCAGTACCTAGTTAGTAATCAAGATTGTGTACCGGATAAAACGGGGTGGATAGAAACTCAAGGGTGATTAGAAACGAAACTTTGAGGAGGATTTTTACCCTTGAATTTCTATCCACCTCGTTTTACGGTAATGTTTTGTTGTTTTATTAACCTAAAAATAGTGTCTTACCTACTTTAAAAAAATAAATTATTATCGATTATGACAGATATGAATAGATGTGTCAATTGAGTTTGACAGCGCGCCGTAACTTTACGCGGTAATAGTCATAGATGGTTTAACGGCATCTACCGCCATTTAAGACGACGATGGACGTCGAGATGTAGGCTGTAATAAAAACAAAATTTTACGATGCTATAGTAGGGAACCAGCCAACTAGGCTACAATTGAGAATACATACAGGCAAGACCGTTAGAATTATTATTAGCGTATTTATTCGATGAACAATCAACGAGATTCAGTTTATAGTTCGGGCTAATTGTTGATTGAAGTTATTCTGCAGCAGTTAGTTTGTGTTGTAATACAGATTTATTATTGTCAGTTGGCTAGATTTATCTTAATGATTGTTTGATGCTGTTTTATATCCTTCCTTCCTTATTGATGGAGTCGATGAAAATACCGTATCTATTACGTAGGTAATATTGTTATGGGTTGTAATGGTCGGAACATGCGGATCTGTTTGACGAGGCAAGAGTAGCTTGTTCATTTGTTTTCTTTAACGGCTGTTGTTGGGGTTGCCTAGATACTGTAGTGCTTCGGGCATGTTCTCTGTGGCACGGGTGGATGATTTCCACGCTATCATGAGGAAGAAGGCTGCCTCGTTGCTAAGCAGATCTAGGTCCAGCTCTAACAGCATCCTACAAGCCATGGCTGACAAGCTTGATGCGCCGGTGCTTAGGCGTTGCTTGTGCGGCAAACCTGATTATTTTTCAGTTTTACTAACCCTTCGTTGTTAAGTTATAGTTGATAAGTTACTAACCATTGCACCGATGTAGTCTTTCAATAAAATTATATTATTACTGTTATTATTATTTAACCAAGTACATTCAATACTTACTAAAACGGGACATCACGAACAAAGTTTTCATCCGATATAACTTGTGTCCTGATGGACACAAGTCTATGCGTTTAACTTAGTACGCTTCGCTGCCGCTCTAATATTGGTATATAGGGTGACTGGTTATTAACAACCGATACTTAAACACGTGATTGTATTCATGATTTCAGTAAACTGTCCCAAAGAAACTTTTTTTTATACACAAAAACAATAAAATAACAAAAACGCTGTTTGAAATTCCCGCGTGCGCGCCTGTGATTGATCACAGTAGGCACGAATCAGCACGATCTATCAGCTGATAGTTACTTCGGGAAGGGCAAAATGTACTAGTAGTAGCAGCGTCACACGCTCCCCCGCCACCCCCACCGCTCCCATTGTGCAGTACTGTCGTAATTGAATTAATTGTATAAAAAAAGTTAATGAGGATTAAAAAAAAATTTCTTTCGGAAAGTTATTTGTATTCATGAGTACAATCACGTGTTTAAGTATCGGTCACTAATTATTACCAGTCACCCTATATTATTCTAGACGGCGTTACTGAGACATGGAATCACAGAGACATGGAATCACAGTTTTTCTTTGACATTTTTTTGCATGACCTTTGACCAAAGAGATTTAAAATACTATAGAGCGGGCATGTCAAGGAAATGTCATAGAAAAACTTTGATCAGCAGCGGCAGCGGAGCGTACTACAAAAACTCATAGACTTGTATCCAGCAGGACACACTTTTTCGGACGAAAATTTTGTTCGTGATGTCCGGTCTATAGGTATTGTATGTGCCTTTGACATAGTATCGTAGAACTCTTAGACTTTAAAAAACGTTTTATAGAGATCCTGGGACCTGAGACTTTGATATGTTAAGCTACAAGGTAAAAAAAAAACACACAAAATGTCTTACATGTGTTATTTAATTAATCACTAAAATTTAAATTAACACAGACATAAAACAACAGCTCATTGACTAGAATAACAATTCGTATTTAATTTATTTTAAACATTTATCATCGAACAACGACATTTAAATCTTTTTTTTTATTTATAAATAATCTTTACACTCTATTTATCTACATGATCACGTCTCTAAGAAAAACTTCGCGCAAAACAATATGCTGCCTGTCACCATCTCTAATTAAAAAGTCTCAACACAAAAATGGAGAATTGTAAAAACAATATTTTATGTTTCTGTTAAAACAAAAGAAAGTTGGATCTGTATAACAACAAATAATAAAGAGCTTCTGAAAGTAGAACAGTTTTATAATACAGAAAAGGGTAGAAAATACAGAGTGAATAATTATAAGTAGGTACTTATCATAAATTCACGAACAAGATAATTATGCTGTACCAAAAATGTTTGGTTTATTTTCCGATTGCACTTTAAAAAATACTTTGGTGGATGTGCCCGGATAACGGAAATTTCATGAAAAAGTCATTTAATGGTAGTACTTAAATTAACAATTTCATAAATTACTTTTTCATTAAATAATTAATCATTCAAAGGGATCATATTATTATAATTATGAACATTCTATAATGAAGTCTAAAGCTGGGCATTGATGGTCAGTTTTTGCGTCAGTTGAACTGACGTCTATCTAAAATTTAATTCTGAGTGTCGAAACATCACTCCAGAGTTTTAACTGACGACGCGATCGGAAATTTTTCGTGGCTACCATATTTTACGTGTCGCCAAACTGCCGTGAGTGTATGATCGTCATTCTCATGGCGTCAGTTCGCGCTCTATCTATGGTTCACTTAACAGCACGGCTGATCAAAAACTGAAAGGTCGGAGTGACGCCACCAGTGAGTGTGGACTTGCTGTTGGCCTAAAACCATTTGGAGTGACGCCACAGTTTTACGTTTAGACTGACGCGAAAAACTGGCCGTCAATGTCCAGCTTTAGTGCGTCCACAAGGCCAATTACGCTGTCACAATACTTTCTGTAACAAATCTTTTCGTAAATCTATTAAGATACATAGTAATATTGTTATTTACGGCCGACATTTTTGACTTATTGGGACCAATTTTGTTTACCGATTGCTTATTTCCTCATATCATTATTTTGAGAGTCTTTAAGTAAATACATAAAATAAATATTTGTTTAGTTCTTTGAGAACTCAATTTACAAGATAAATCATTTTACTAAATTCTTACAAGTAGGTTCAACAGTGGATTCTCATATTATATCATTTCAAAAATACATAATATACAATTTCTTAGCTCAATAATAACAATTTATTTATTGGCCTCAACTTTCAATAAGCGTAGTACATAATTACAAGGACTAATATCTATTATGTAAGTAGATATTATATTATTACCGACAAAAAATTGTAACAGAAAAGGGTCGAATTTCGACGAAAGTGAAAGTTTCCCTGGCAGCTGCAGTACTCAAAGTTTTTCAAAAGTTATTTTTTATTCCCTAAACACAAAATTAAAATAGCGCAAAATTTTATTTCTAGGCCATTTATTACTTTTAAAATTAAAGGGTGGGGTGTACAGTGTTTTGCAAACTGATGAGGTGCAGTCTGTACTTATATAGCTATTGTATATATATATATATACTGTATGTATACCTTGTTTAGAAATATATTTTAAAGTTAATTCTGCCCCGTCTACGATACAGTATAAATATTATTGCCGTTGTGACTTGCGACGGGATTTGTGACGAGCAATACTCGAACGCGTTTTTACGCCACGCGTCATCGGGCGGCTGTACTCGTAAACTTTGCCGCGCCGCACGCGTTCTGAGCCGTGGCCTTCAGTACAAAACACCCCATAAAAATGTACGGTAAGTTGCCCTCACGATATTACTGTCCCGTTGTGACTTGCGACAGGATTTGTGACGAGTGAAACTCGAAAGCGATTTTACGCTACGCGTCATCGGGCGGCTATAGGTAGGTATAGGTACTCTTAGGACTTTGCCGCCCCAATCGCTCGGGGTCGTGAGGCATTCAGTACAAATCTCCCCATGAAAATGAAGGGGAAGTGAAGGCCAAGCGAACTGTCAACCAATATCTACTAATACTAAGTATTATGCAATAATCAAAGTTTATTTGTAACCATTTAAATTTTTGTGCTGGTATTCCAATGAACTTGAATACGAATATTATAGTGAAAACAGCTAAAGTATGATCTGTAAAGCTGCTACCAACGCCCATTTACAGAAATTTAAATGGCCGTAGCATCGTACAACTAAAAGAATACAATAAAAAAAAACTTTCTTTATTTGTAAACTTGTTTGTCTTTTTTTGTTAACTTAACAACCTAACACAATTCTTGTTCAGAATACCTTTCCCTTAAACAATGTAATTTAACCTAAGTCTAATTCAATGCGCTTCTAGACAAAATAACATTGGTTGTTAGTTTATACGTATCTGATTCTCTCTGCCCCCCGTACTAGTTTAAACTGTATTACGGTGGAACAGTTTTCCTCGGTCGCGTATGGATTACAACATTAGTCTTGTGGCTAAGCTTGTGGCATTTAGATTTTTTTTTTTTTTTTTTTTAATATTACAAACTAGTGCTTGACTGCAATCCCACCTGATGGTAAGCAGTGATGCAATCAGAGATGGTGAAGCGCACTAGTTTGTTATAACAATATATGGCAATCATCATCTGTCTAGCCTTTTCTCAACTATGTTGGGCTCGGCTTCCAGTTTAACCGGACGCTTGTGAACACCATAAGTGTTTTACATGGAGCAATAGCCTGACTGACCTCCACAACCCAGTAAGTGGGTAACATCATCTGGGTAAAGTACAATCTTCACTATCTAATAATAATTATATTGACAGTTCACTGAGTTCACTTAAGTTATCGTGGGGAGAATTTTACTGAATCGAACGCCTGTTAATTGGTACATGTGACTGGTCAAATCACTCGTCACCTAATTCTGTGGCTTCGCAAGTTAGGCAACGTGCTATTGAAACAATTATTGTTTTTCCTGCAATGGCTGTCGCAGATAGCACCGACCTTCAGTGCCTATGCGGTAGGTACCTATCCACAGGCCCAACACAGGCCCATCTTTTATCTCGCGCCGCGTGCCCTGTCACCTGCACACGTGAGGACCTAATGACTGCGTCAGTGTTAGTGTTGCTGTAACTGAATTCTGAGCTAAACACACAATTTAGTGTAGTGTCTATGTTTGCCATCGACACACTAAGGAGATTATCACACTGCCCCGCATCACGCTGCATGTTGCGTGTCTCTGAACTGAATTGAACGCTCGTGGATGCATTTTCTGTGTGTTGGACTGTGCGTGTTTTCCATACAAACGGAGATACTTACAAGCAACGGAAGAACACGCATCCACGCGCTACGCTGCATCATGCGGGGCAGTGTGTTAATCGCCTAAGAAGTAGAATGGCTGCCGCAAGACGCGTTGTATCACTTGAGGCCCAAAGACAATATTGGCTTAAATAATAATTGAATATCATCATACATTGTAATAAACCAAGTCGACGAAAGTATTGTATTTGTGTAAAGATTTCACCAAACTAAAGCGAAATGATTAGGTACCTATGGTTATAAAGTTTGTATTAGACTGTGTATTGTGAGGTCTGTATTTACAAAGAACAGAGGCCACTTCAATCTACCCCAATGTGTCAAGTTTCTTTGATAGGTTTTCAACTTTATTGCAAACAGTATAAGGTTCATGTTCAATTGATAAAAAAATTGACACGGGTAGCTTGATGTGCTAGCGTATGACTGGCGCCAGCACATCAAGTTACCCCAATGTGTCAAATTTTCCAAATTGAATATGAACCTTATTCTGTTTGCCATAAAGTTGAAAAACGATAAAAGAAATTTGACACATTGGGGTAACTTGATGTGCTGGCGTCTGTACCACGGAGTATCAGTAGAATGCGGGGTCAGTTGAAACTGATTTAATTATCTGTGACATATAATATGAAATCTTTAAGTGAATCCATGCAGTTAATTTAAGTTGGTCGAAATCTTTGAAAGCGTGTTGCGCTACTAAAGTCACAGGAGATTCCAATTTGGACGGCTGCGATGCGTAAAAGCGTTGCAATGGTTAACTAATACTTAACAAACCTATGTGCACTCAACTCGACTGATCTAGGCCTAGGGTGCAGAAGCCAGGTCAAATGATACAAGAGAATATACAGGGTGAAAAGTTGCATCGTGGCACATACTAATACCGTGAGTTCAGTACAGACGCCAGCACATCAAGTTACCCCAATGTGTCAAATATCCCCAATTGAATATGAACGTTATTCTGTTTGACATAAAGTTGAAAAACGATCAAAGAAATTTGACACATTGGGGTAACTTGATGAGCTGGCGTCTGTACATGATTTAGCACAGCCATTGCACTGGGCAAAGTGTTCAACGATTAACTGTCAAACAGCTAGTTTCGTATTGGTTATCATCAGTGTGTATTTAGGATGACGTCATGCGCATTCGCTTAAATGTGACGAAGCGCAGCGTGCCCCGTCTGATAGTCACCGTAACGTGAAGTCCACTTAAAGTGCAATTCCATTATTTTGTACAGACGCCAGCACATCAAGTTACCTCAATGTGTCAAATTTTCCCAATTGAATATGAACCTTATTCTGTTTGATATAGAGTTGAAAAAAGATCAAAGAAATTTGACACATTGGGGTAACTTGACGTGCTGGCGTCTGTACAATCTCTTTTGTTACCAAAGTTTGTTGTGCAACTGGACGCCAGTTACTAGCAATAAAAACATAGTCAATAGCCATGCTGCCCCCCAAATATTGAAATTTATCGTCAGTTATTTCCTATTTTTTATGTTTCATTCTGATGTTACTTTTGCTTATCACAGTAAAGAAGTAGGAAAAAACCCATCATTTGTATGTAATTCTATGAGATTGTTGTTCAAAATCAAGTCTAATCCCTACTTAATCTGTTTAAGTCGCGAGTTAATAGACTTCTTTTGGGAAAGCTCGTTCCATCGTTGACCTCATTTCTGTCTTCAGGACAAGATGGAAGTCAAGGGTAGACCCAATATACAAATACAGGGTGTAAAAAGACCCTCACGTAAACGAAAGCTAAATTATTCTACCCATCACTGGGATAGTTTTTTTCTTCTAGAACATACCTACCATATTCTCTGGTTTTGGAGATATTGAAGGTCAAAGTGCATTTTTTAAGAAGAAGTATCATTAGTAAACTTTCTTCTTAACAAACATAATCAAAATTTCTGTTATTCAAAACAAATTACACATTTGAAGTGACAAAAATGCAATGGATACTAAACAAGCGGGCCGGTCGGGTCAACAACCAAGCCCGAGTAGTCATACGCTCAGCTGATCGAAAGTTGCGTTGCGTTGTCGCGCTATGCAATGCGCGCAATAAAAAGCATCTCTTTTAAAGATAAAAAAAAGTATTTTCCCAGCATTATTTTTTGGTCAAAGTTACTTAATTATATGTACAGAACGTGTGGTTATCGGCTATGTGATCGGTCTTTTTACACCCTATATACGAAATAAGTCATTTCTTTAATTAAAATCTCATTATTTTGGATAGCAATGACGATTTAATACAGTTTAAAGCAAAAAGAATATCAGGTTAGGTAAACTTGGAAATTAAAGGGAAAGCCTTCGAAAAATTTCAACGCTGGGAGGTACAGAATGATGCAGAAAACTCAAGGATAGATGTTAGTTGATGTTACATCCACCCTGTTTTTATCCAAATGTCATTTGACAAACAACTGCACATCTATACACCTATCTATAAGCTTCCGACCTTGGTCTTTACTTACCGAATCTGAAACTAAACTATAATATTATCTTTAAATATAATTCCAATAATTTCTACTCATCTTGTTCTACATCATATAATATTGACAGAAACGCAACAATGAACCTGGTTCATCGATGAAACAAATAAATGCTGCCGAAGTTACATTTATGAATAATATAACATGTGGCTCATTCAACTGCAATCAATCATGGGAGGTAAGCAGACTATCAAAATATATTTTTGGCTTCGTTTGTACGTTATGTAACGAAAATGTTTTAACAGTTAATAGTTATTACTTAAAAACTTTACAAATAAATTAACTTTAAAGTAAACAGTTCATAAAAAAATAAGACAACAAAATCTCATATCTCACTAAACCTATGGAATATTTCGGAAATTATCTTTACGATACACTAAAGTAATACTTCAGTAGGTAAAGCTAACGATATGGAGGAACCCTGTAGGAGAAATCGTACGCCTACGATACAGTTGTAAATAGTAATAGGAAACTTCATAATATTTGGTCACCGTCCGGGGAGGTCGAGAGACGGGTGGACGAAGCGATTAAAAAATAACATCTCAAAACACCGAAGCAACTCGACTTCGAACCGCACACACAGTTATTGTCTTTATACGCACAAACGCACATGTATACATACATCAGCGACTACTCTAAGCTAATACCCGTTTTATAAAGCGTCGTGTTTCTCGTGGGTGCCGTTCTGTGGCCACGTGAGCAGCAGCTGCTCGTCAGCGTGGCTGTCCAGGTGCACGTGCTCGGAGATGGCGGGCGAGTACGGCACGCCACCCAGCAGCGCGCCGGATGAACGTGACTGCTGGCGGCACAGCGGCCGCCGCGTCGGTGATTCGCTTTCATCCGACATGGCGCGCGTCACCGTGATCCGCGGTGATTGGCGCCGGCGGCGGTCGCGCGCTCCGCCCATCTCTTCCAGTCCCAGCGCGCGACCTAGCACCACGTGCGGTGGTGCGCGAATGATGGGGATGGCAGACGTTCTCATCGGTCGCGGCACGTCCTCCTCCTGTGAATCCTGCAGCATGTTGCAAGACGCCGCCCGCTGCGCTGGTCGCTCCGACCCCCGCGACCCCATCGCCGCCGCATCAGATAACCTCCTAGTAGTCGGCGGACGTATGCAGCCTGAACCCGCAGATAACGAAGGTCTTCGCGATCCACACGCGCTAGGCGTTCTTGCTTGTATCTCCTGCGTCACTTCGCTTTTAGTCATTCGTTTCCTTCTGTAATTACGAAGCGAGTCACGTAGCGCTCGACTCCTTATACCGTACAAAATACCATTCACTGGCGGTGCAGCCGCGAGCAGAGCCGCAGATAAAGCGGCTATCGGCTGCGGCGGCACCGCAACAGCAGGCCATATCAATACGCAGTAATACGGGAAATACAGAATGGCAAGTGAACCAAGAGGCTGGAGTACTGCCGATAACGCTCGCCGTCGCGGTGGTGGTGGAGGAGAGAAAGGATTTCTTTGATGTGTGACAGTCACCTGTGCTGACAGGGTTACTTCGTATATGGCGGCCGCGATCCTGTGTCGATGGTAGCGAGCAATGCGGAGGATCTTGAGGCTGCAGAGGAGGACAAGTGCGGCTGGCAGCAGCAGCGTGAGTCCGGCGTACACGAGGCAAAAAGCCAGCGCGGCTGGACCGGCGCCGCAATCGGGCGCGCAGTTGCCGAGCCCGGCGCTGTACGCCAGTGGTGGCTGCGCGGCAGCTAGCGGGGCTAGCAGAGCCGCCGTCGCCACCCAGCCACTCGCCACACAAATCATTACCTGTAAATAAAGAAGTTTGTTGTAGGATTGGAAATATCAACAAGCTGGTAAGATTATCCCTGTTTGGTAGATTTATTTCATGGAAAAATAATCTCGCTTCTCTGATTCCAGATACTTAATATTAAAAAAACATTTTATGCTATCTGATTGACCTACTTTTTTGGCGGAAACAATAGCAGCATAATGCAGTGGTGCAGCGATGGCGGCTGCGCGGTCAGCATGCAGGCCACATACGGTCCACAGCTGCAGCGGGTGCAGCGCATGCAGTAAAGCGCTGCAGGCACACGCGCCGCCGCCTCCGCACAGGGCTGCCCCACTAGCTAGCGCTCCCACCGCACCCAAATGCACCAGTAAGACTGATGACGCTGATGCAGGCTGTGAAAGAAACTCAGCTTAAACTTATGGAAGAGAAGATGAAGACACGTTCAATCATTATCATCATTATTATGGCGAGCTTTAAAATACAGTCATCCCTTCAAACTGAATTATTAATTTCTTGCACGCGGCATTACTAGAAATGGCGTTGGCATTAAATTGGATCACGCCAGGGTTGAGTTACGTGAATTTGGTTAGTGTCTTGTGAATTTTGGTAAATAAATCGAGCTAAGTAGCCATAGAACGGTACCAATACAGTGCAAAGTTTTATTTAATTTAAACCCTCGAACATAACGTTTGCCTTCTGAACTTGTAAAGTTAAGTAAAAGATAAAATATGCAAAATAAACACTACTAGTATAGGTCTCCCCAAGGACTGCACGAAAGCTGTCAGTCACATCCTCGTATGACACCTAGTTAGATAGGCGAGAGACATGATATTATGTTACTACTCGGTTTTGACTGAACGCTAATTGTTGGACTTCCATCTGCCTTGTTATTGCTTGCAAATAGGGACGTCAGATTGGACTCGCTCATCATTTGAAAGATGTGCGAGTCTAATCTGACGTTGACGTTTATTGAACTTATGTAGACTGCAGTGCTCTATTGAAAAAAAAATACAATCCAATTGGTTTTTTTTTAATAACTCAGTGTTCATTTATCATTCCTAATATTGTCCTTCTTATTCTGTCTACTTGCAGGGGAAATTAAACACGTTAATACTCTAGTAATAGGTTTCTTTATTTTTTATTAAAAGCTGTTTCTTGGAACTTGGAAGCATACTGAAAATGTTATTGAACATTCGGTTTTTTCCCGTTGTTTCACTTCGTTACAAAGCTGATCTGCGTTCGAGTTCATAGAAGTCTGTGTTTTATATTTATTTTGTGAACCTGTCATAGCTTGATGCGTTTGTGTTCAGTGAAAAAGTAAGTAAGTATGTGCAGATAACTTCCCGGAATAGGTACGGTGTGGATCGACACGAAATTTTAAAAGAGGTTTTACTTTAATTGAATGACAAGGCTCAATTAGGTACATACAAACATATTTATTCATTTATTTAATACTATAAGTACAAAAAAAATATGTACTGAGGTGGACTTAATGCCATAGGCATTTTCATTCTCAACTAGTCAAACTTTAGGTGATTCAGAAACAAACAGCGGTACTTAGGTGCAATATTAACTTTATGTTACTAACATTTAAGTCACAAGTAACAAACATCATAGAAATTGTTTGTTACATACAAGCAACTTCTAACTTACGTGAAAATCCTCCTCAATGTATTATTAAAAAGACCCCTATCTCTGCATGAAGCTGTAATCTACCTTGCTCATTTCAAACATGTGGGCCAGCTTGCTGTGAGATGCAGCCGATAACTAATCAATTCCATTAAGGGAAGTGATTTACTGGTAGACTAAGCTTGTGTGTGTTTGTAGTTGATTGGCTTATGTCATCAGAATAACGTGTTGGTAGATCTGCATAGGGCATGGCGTCCATTATCATATTGCATACAGTGCCGGCTTAGCCAAGTACAACTTACTTGCATAGAGTTTACTTGAATTGATGGAAAATACAGTCATGCATTGAGGTATTAAGTATTGAATATGGTACTTGACAGAATATGAACATCAAAATATAATTAGTCTATCAATTAGATTATAAAAAATAACATCAAATAATACACAAGTATTTATTCTTTTTCAAAATGATGGAAAACTTCTTATAAAGAGGTAAAATTTGTTTGTTTGTTTGTAAGTTTGTATGTGGGGAGTGAGAGTGTTGTATCCAATTTTAAAAAATATTGCACTGGTTTAAAGCTACACTATTCCCGGATGACATATGTTACTTTTTAACCGACTTCAAAAAAAGGAGGAGGTTCTCAATTCGACGGTATGTTTTTTTTTTGTGTGTTTGTTACGCGATTACTCCGCCAAGTACCTATTTTCTTGTAATCTAGATTTAAAAAATTAGGTTTAAAAAAATATATTTTTTGTGAAATAGCCCATTGATTTTTTAACCATTTTATTTTATATTTAGGAACCCATACCTTTCGAAAGAATTTAATCTTCTTAATTCGACACTGATTACTTCGTAATTCTTTATCGAACATTATCTATCGATAACAAAGTTTGTGAGTTAGTGAGGTTCTAAATGCTAATGACTGGATCTACTAAACTGATTTTCAAAACTGTTTTACCAAAAGAAAGCCTCATTATTTATAAGTGTCATTGACTATATTTTATTTTCAAAACTAAAGTTGTGGAGATGCTATGCTGTCTGCAGTCGATCCGCGGATGGGCTACCATATATAGGGTGACTGGTAATTAGTGACCGATACTTAAACACGTGATTGTATTCATGATTTCAATAAACTTTCCCAAAGAAACTTTTTTAGTGGACACAAAAACTTAATTTGAAAGTCCCGCGCGCGCACTTGTGATCGATCACAGTAGGCACGAACCGGCACGATGTATCAGTTGATAGTAAATCCACAAATAATCGTCTCCTACGATGTCCTTCTCACCGTTCTGGTTTCATTCAGTCTTTTTTCTTCGTCCAGGCGGTTTTTCTTTGGAATGAGCTACCTCTGAAAATCAGGATGGCAACCAGTTTGTTCACATTTAAAGTGATGGCTCGTGAGCACATTCACAAGGAGTTGGCAAACTCATCTTGAAGTTAAGTTAGCAGATTAGTATTTCTCCAGTAATATATCTTTTTTTTTCTTGACATCGCTTGTATTTATTTTAAATTATTATTGATTTCACTTTTTTAGTTTTTGTTATCTTCTTGCGCCTACCATGTTCTGTCTCTGCATCAATTTAAGCTAGACTGGTAGAAAATGCCTAAGACATTAAATCCGCCTTTGTACAGTGACTTTTACTAGTGCATAAAGTTTTAATATATAAATAAGTAAATAGTCTGACCTCAGGAGGGGCAAAATCTACTAGTAGCTTACCGAGACCTCCGCCTCTCCGTATCTACGCCTCTGCCTACCTACGCCTACCTAGGGTGGCGTTAGTGTTCTATAGTGGAGGTACAGAGACCAGCAAATCAAGCCTCAAACTTTTAAATTTCTTTGATAGTTTTCAACTTTGTGTCAAGAGCATAAGGTTCATGTTCAATTGGGAACCAGTTTGGGATAACTTCATGTGCCAACTTCTCTACTAATAAAGTTTTACTACTTCTCACAGCGAACACAGTTACATAAACAGCTATTAATTTATTAATCATAAATAGAGCGGGATTCATAAATGGAATGATGCCCCCGTCGGATATGACGTGGGAAGGTTCCGGTAGCGCCCTCTAGTGGCGCTTCCGGACGTGGCAACAAGTGGTACGTAAGTAATGGGAGAAACCGTTTCCTTGAGTCGCTTCGCCGAGAGGATTATTGAACCTACAGGAAGCTACAGGCAATGCAGAGTAAGGCCTATTGTCCACACACGTTTTTTGTCGTCAAAATCTACGGTACGGTAACTGCGCTACAAATGACAGCCAGGACCAACGGCTTAACGTGCTTTCCAAGGCACGGAAGAGTTGCACTTAATAACGCTTTGTCCGAACCCGGATCCTCATGCTTAGTTAGCGCTTGCGACCACTAGGTCAAACAGGCAAAGAGATAATTGATTGTTAATTAAGATCACGTAGCCGATAATTACACATTCAGTAGATGCATATAGTTAAGTAACTTTAACCAAAAAATATTGCTGGGAAAATACTTTTTTTTACCATCTTTAAAAAAGAGATGCTTTTTATTGCGCGCAATGAAAGACGCGATAACGCAACGCAACTTTCGATCCAGTTGAGCGTACGGCCTGGCGCGGCCACAAGCGCTTGGTCGTTGATTCGACAGCCCACTTGTGTTTAGTATCTATTGCATATTGTAACTTCAAATGCGTAATTTGTTTTGATATATCGATAATTTCGATAATGTTTGTTCGGAAGAAAGTTCACCAATGATACTTGGATAAGATTTTGAAAAAAAATCCTAGGTATGTTCTAGAAGAAAAAAACTATCCCAGTGATATGTAGTTTTTAACCCCCGCCGCAAAAAGAGGGGTGTTATAAGTTTTCGTTTACGTTATGGGTCTTTTTACACCCTGTATGTTGTAAGGTTGAATTTATTTAGTTTTCTTTTAAGTGTCAAACTTTGATTGTTTAATAATAATAATAATAATAAATAATAAATATTCCACAACTTTTTCACACAACACCATTTAGTCCTAATTTAAGCTTGAGAGCTTAATAAACGCAATGTTTCGAATCAAGTATGTTGTCGTTTTAAAAACCTATTTTCCTTCCCAAATGATTAGAAATATAACAGTATAAATCCTACACAACCGACATAGAGTAGGAATAAATTAGTCTTCTTGTTATGATGCAGTAGATATGTACAGTTGTATGAATGTATGTACATAAAAAGTACCACTACTACATTTAATTTGAAGCGAGTAAATAAGATAACAATAATTGACTGACCTGTTGGTCTAGTAGTTAGTGACCCTGACTGCTATGCCGTAGGTCGTGGGTTCGATTCCCACCCAAGACAATTAATGTTTGTGTGATGAGCACGATCATTTGTTCTGTGTCTGGGTGTTATTTATCTATAAATATATAATATGTATGTAATTAGAAATATATAAGTATGTTTATCAGCTGTTTAGTACCCATAACACAAGCTCTCAAGCTTAAATTGGGACTAAATGGTGTTGTGTGAAAAAGTTGTGGAATATTTATTATTTATCATTATTTGTTATCATTATTATTAAGATACATTTCTAATGTCTTCATTTGTAAAAATGCTGGAGCAAAACTGTTTTAAAGATTGCGGCTAGCAACCCAAGTAATTCAAATACAAGGAAAACTTCATGAAAACTTATATAAACTATGCTTTAGAAACAACTACAAAAAATATAACATTTCATAAAAAAGGTTGTAAACCAGGCAGAACGGTATAACCTCTGTCCACTTGAATTTGAATATTGAAACGTCATTGGAGACGTTACGGGACTAAGGGATAACACTTTGGCGGGAAAGTGTCCATACTTAATTTGATAATTTTCATGCTATGAATAAATAAATTTGTAAAATTGACTAGAAGTTGGAATTAGTGTTTTTCTAATAATTTTCTGATGTTTGTTAGTTTGTGAGGATGTAAGGGAAAAACTCTGGATTTACTAAACCGATTTCGAAAATTATTTTACCAATATTTGTGAGTGTCAAAAGCAAGAGAGAAGTGTGTGTGTATTTTATTATCAAAACTAAGAAGGGTTAAAGGGGATGCTAAAATATGTATGTATATGCAATAAATAAGTTTATAAAGAAGTTTAAATATGTTTATACACTTTTAATAATACAGATATTTTTTTTTTGTAAAAAGTAATATTTCCGCCACCATTTTGTTTATGGCGCCCACTGCCACCAAGATATAGTCTAAGCACCAAGGCTTTTGAGATGACGATGAAGTTTCAAAGATTTGACATTCATGAACGACAAATAATTTGAAATCAGTCTGTCATTAATTGTTTTTTAGTTTAGATGAAACTGTCATGCATGTCACATTGATGTAATGGCAATACGAATCCCGTTGTGCAAGATACTGATCAGTATCTATAATAATATGTCCAACAAGAACAAAATCAATGGTATGAGGAGGGAGTCGACATAATTTGAATCGGCCCTTTCCTATGTATCTATTCCAAATTGTGAGTACCTACGTACAGTGATCACATCCAATTATATTATATGTAAGAAGGTGTAGATAGGTTATAAGCGCTCAGCAAGCGACACGTTAAATGTGGCTAACTAGCCACACTTTAGCTCAGTGTAGCGTCGCGCCGTCAACGGACGCGTGCGTGCGTTAGTGCGCCGTTTTTGAAGATCGAATGTTGTTTAGGTAACCTACCAACACATTTTTACTTATAATATCATTAAACACATCAATCGAAACAGAAAAACGTGCATAGTTGCACAACGAGATGGTACTGTAGCGACATCTATCTCGCCACATACGAACTAATGACCGATATCCTACATCGCGGTATTAGAGTTATCCGCGCACTTCGAACTTATACAAGTTCCCGGCAACAACCGTCGGGAACTTGTATAACCCACCAGACACAACACCCGTCTGGTTGGAGGATCCTCCCTTTTCAATGGTGGATGAGGAACTTTAGACCCTGTGTCTCATACCTTCAAAGTACAGCGCAGTGTGGGATTTTCTTCTTCTTATCATGTGGGTAGTAACTAACCTGGTGCATGGCAGAGTTTTAATGCCACTCATGATGGGCCTCTGACTTGGCATCACATGCCGTCGATAAATATCACTCAGGTTTCCTCACGATGAGTTCCTTCACCGTTTTTGAAGCAAGTGATAGTTTTACAATACGCACATACGTCACAGGTGCATGACTTGGGTTTGAACTCGGGATCTATGACTTGGCAAGCGGTCTCACCACTTTTTATCACTGCTAGCTCGATTTTTAATCTGGAACGTGATGTTCAGCCCACGCAATCAGAATCTAGGAGCAACTCCAGCTCCCACTGATGCAACATCTTTTATAGAACACGTTCTTGGGCCATTTAGTGAACCTATCTTTTTTTGTATGAAAAAAAAAAAGATTAATTTATAAATATTTTACAGGTTTTGTGTTTGTTTGACTGGGATGTGAAGTAAACTATCACAATGTGTTGCATCTTTACATGCTGCGGTTGGATTGTAGATCTTATCCAGAGGTAACAAACCACATTCTTGTCCATGCAAAGGTTGTCTGTAAGAAATCGCTTTTAGCGAAAAGGCCGCCCATTGTATCAGCCCTAAAAGTTATAATTTGTAAGTTTTTATGGTGTACAATAAAGAATATTCTATTCTATTATATTCTTGTAAATTAATCACGGAGAGTTTTTTTGTTGTTTTTCTCAGAGTAGTCATATCTGACTACTCTGAGAAAAACAACAAAAAAACTCAAAGATCTCTTCTAAAGTCCAGATATTGTCTTGTTCAGATCATCTGATTTTAATTGCCCCTTTCAATAGGAAGTTTCGTATGGTGAAAAATGGGAAAGAAACTCTCTGCGTACTCTTTCAAATAGATGGCAATATTCTCCGTGATTAATTTACAAGAATATAATAGAATAGAATATTCTTTGAATATTCTTTGACTTATTTTTAAACCAGTGAAGTGGGAGTTTTACTATCGTAAAACCCCCACTTCACTGGTTTAAATATAAGTGGTAGGTACTCCGGGAGTGCTGATAGAAATGAAAACTTATCGTCAGAAAATAGAGAATGCAATCTATTGCCCAAGATGTAAATTGACATATACAGAGCTTGGAGGGTTGTGGGTGTACTACAGGTACACCTCTGCCTTACCCTTCGTTGATTACGGGCGTGATGTTGTGTTATGATATTATACATATATATGTTATGCAACGGTAACGGTGTCGTGAATTCAATGGTTTTTTCCCTTCTCAAGAATGCTCAACGTGCTAAGGTTTCCCTTCAAAAATTATCCTGCTAATTTGACATGCACCTAAAAGCGCAAATATTTGTAGAAAGTCTCGGGTGTTCCTTTTTGCAATGGTATTTTCAATAAAACTGTTTCTTGAATATATATTTTTGCACAGAGTATGGACGTTTTCAATGTCGTGCATCATCATATCGGCCGTGGGAGGTGTGATGATGACCTCCTCCATGTCTGGCATCGCGCTGGGATACAACTACTCACTGGCTGAGTACATCGACTTGAAAGGTTACTCCATTTTTTTACCTGACTACTACTAAGGAAGGGTTAAACATAACTCTTTCGTAATAGTCAGGTTCAAAAATGAAAGAAAACATTCTTCGACGCCATAAACAGTACATACCCTAATTTACAATTTTATTACTCAGAATGTGTCAAGGTAAACAACACAAAGAATGGTAGATCAAGCTAAACAAAATAAACATTTAAATGTTGTTGTTGGATGTGCGATTGCTGAAGGAAATGATCGTAAAGAAACCTGGACTTAAATCCTACTAATTCTACTAATATTATAAACGCGAAAGTTTGTGAGGATGTTTGTTACTCTTTCACGTAAAAACTACCGAATGGATTTTAATAAAATTTGGTATGGAGATAGCCGAGACCCTAAATTAACTCATAGACTACTTCATATCCCTGTATTCCCACGAGAACGAGACCTGCGCGGGTGAAACCACCGGACGTCTGCTAGTTTAATATAATTTGAAATCGCTAGTCCTCCTTGAGCAAGAGTGGTGATCAATGCTCGTGAATTCTCTGTATGGGAACAACCTTATGCCCTACAGTGGGACAATAAAAGACAGGTAGATGAAGATCTACGATATAGAAGAAATTCCTAGTAGGACGCATTAAAAATAGCCCATGGTCCACACTAGTCATGGGCTGAAACAGCTATCACGAAGAAAGACCTGGCCTATAAGCCTTTGGACAACTATTCTATTTCATTTATTTATTCTAACAATTAATTATGTTATTATTCATTAATCTTCACTTTTTGTTATTATTGTGTCATTCAAACGCCTAAAAGCAGATACCTAGATATCGTATCTTTTGAAGAAAACAGGTCTACTTTTGTCTATTCTCTAACCATAGCCAATTTATCTACTTCCAGAGACAAACGTGTCGGTGTACTTGAAGCGTGGTGTGTTCGACGATGAGATCGCCGACGACATGGACTGGAGACGAGCTGGACATCTACCGGTTGCCGGACACATCAACGAAGATAACCGTATGATATCAAACGTGTTTTAATTATTAGCATAACCGTCATGAATTTACTTTATCTTGATCGAGATTCTGTGCTAGATGAGAGGAATTTAGCTTTTGGTATGATGGAACAAAAAATTTGGTTTTAAAGTACAAATCCGTACTTTAATAATAATTTATTTAGGTACATATAGGTTTTCTAGTATTAAGGCCAGCATATCAAGCTACCTCAACGTGCAAATTTATTTGATAGTTTTTAAACTTTATTGCAAATTGAATAAAGTTCATGTTCAATTGGGAAAATTGGACAGTTTTAGGGTAGATTAATGTGCTGGTGTATGAACATGAGGGTACAGGTATTATTAGTAGATCATGGTGTATACACTAAATGTATTGGGCGGAGCTCTTCTAGGTAGATCACGAAGTAAACTAGAAGAGATTATCCCTACTTACGTTCTACTTTAATAAAGCAGTCGAATAGAGAACCTCCTCCTTTTTTTGTTAGTCCGTTAAAAAACAAAAACGAAACCTTAAAGTTAAATACTACAAGTAAGTTCACATTCAAACTCATTTCATGTTCTTTAACGTAAAAGAAATTTGGTTGGTGTTCCATTGATTAAAAACAATTTAGGACGCCTTGATCTAGTTTATTGAAGTATTCTAAAATATTGTAGTAAGAACTGGAGCACCAGCGGATGATGAGTCCACGACGCAACGCTCTGGTCGCAGACTGGAAGATTCCGTGGTCGAAGCTGAAGACCAGAACAAATACGAAGGGTTCCTGATGAAGCTGACTGCGAAACCAGTCTATCAGGATACCCCCAAGCCCAAAGTCACCGATGATTTGGAGATGTCTGACGTGAGAAGTATCTTATACTTATTTATATTGGGTCAGTGCAGTGGGAACTGCCGTGGCTTACCCAGTCTCAGAACAACATATTGGGACGCTTATGTTTTTAGAAAGATTAGATACAGGCGTGCTGTTATAAAATCACTTATCGCAAGTAACGTTTAAGTTTCCAGTAATAGAGGCCTTTTGGCTTCAACCGGGCTCAAAACAGTTTTCGGGACGACGTGATATATGAATAACCTAATATTGCAGTAATTCTTGCAACCATTAGACCAAGAAGGATGTCTTGCAATAAATAAAAAAGTATAATCCTTTGACCACCACAGTCATGTATTGCTGTTCAACCACAATGTGCTCAGCACGCTACGCGTCATGACTACATGACGAATTTAAAGGATTAATCCGTAGTTTAGCACCGAGGGCGCATGTTTATGCTATTTTGACGACGCAGTCAGAACGGTTAAAAGTGAATGTCATTTCAGGCTATAACGAAACATCCTTCGGGCTCCTTGGATCAGTTGAAGGCGATTCAAAGTCTAATTGATTCGAGACGAGCGATGGCCACCGGTGGAACAACGGCCTCGCCATTGGTGAGTCTTGACCTGTTTCGACAATGAACTCAGGCTTTATAGACTTAGCATCGCTCAAAATCCATCTTCTTTAATAACAGATTTTTGTGATAAAATTTATAATTTACATTATTTACTTACAGGCAATCTACCAATCAGGAGGCCCTATCTTACCATATCTTCCGTCTATTAATAATCCTAACCTACCAATGAACTTGGAGTTCCAATCCAGGCGTATGATGGCACCCGATTCCATCATGCAAACTATGCCGCCACTCAACCCCGCAAGACTAGCAGTACCTGATCCAGCCTCCTTAGAGTCCAAAATAAACTGGCTCGCTCCTAAAAGACCTGCTATTTTCGTTCAAAGTACCCTGCTTGAGTTTTTGATTACGTCACCAACATACCCAACTGCAGTCACTATGCGTCCCGCTATCGTCAGACCAACGGAACTACCACCATCAGAATTGGACGGTCATCGCCGTCTAATGCCGGGCGCCATTCGCTTTCCTTATCCTTTTAGTCCAAAAGAACCGACTCCTACGCAGCCGCCTACTCTGATGCCAGCTGGTCAGGAACAGATGGACAAACAACCAGATTTTTACAATGAAAAGTTTTTAGCAGAAGGCAACGAAATGAGGTAAACATTTTGTCTATTTAACTATATTTTAAAGGTAAGTTAAGGGCGTGACAGACTCCTGCATTGAGAGTTCCAACTTGACCAAAAATAAATTTTTCACATTATGTTTTCTTCCTTTGGGAACGTAATTGTATCGGTATCATAACATAAATTTGAAACTACGCGGCAAAAATGAATATATTCATCGTAGTGGGCAAATATTTTTTTTTATATGATACCGCACTTAACATACCGCATTTGATCCTTTTAGTATTAGGTTTCATTTTCAATTCCAAACTAAATGTTTTTAAACTTATTTCACTAATAATAATAATAATAATTTATTTATTTGCCAGAAACACTGTACAAGGTTGTAAAATTAAGTTTAAAACAGTTCTTCATGTCTCGCTGACACAGCAGCATGCAAAATAAGATTGAAATCAATTGAAATGTGAAAAAGAAAAGTTGAAAAGAAAGAGATTATAGATTCATCCTATCACCAGAAATTTAGCAATAACTAAAATAATCATTTATTCCTGTATTTTGATGCCAGTCCAATCGAAAAGAATTTACAGGGACATTTTACAAAAAATTCGTTAATTGAATCAAAAACATTCCCGCAACAACCATTTCCGTAGTTCCGAACAAAATTTATTGAAGGGTAGCTGGGTAATCGATTTTGGTAAACCGTTGTAAATTAGGGGAGTCATGTAGATACAGCTCTTTCGAAAGTGTTCCAGTTTAGGGACAGGTATCTCATAATCTAAATGTGCAGCTTTTAGCACTAGCAACATACTTAAGCAATTTTCATTTATATCTTTAACAAATTTCAAGTCGATAACATTGAACTTTATGTGGACCTTTATCCTTCTTTTACTAATAAGAGAGTTACGATCTAACGAATTACTTGATTTATTACTTAAACAATGTTTAGCGTTATTGTTACAATAATAAAATAATATTTCCTTTGAAATTTATCCATTTACAGCAAAAACGAGAACATGAAGATGCGGTTGAAGTCGCCCGAAGAGGAATACGAAGACGAAATAAAAGGTCTCCCGGTTCGTAAACGTAGGAGTATCATAACAAGTATACTAGTTGGAGAGGAAAGAAATCCTTCCGAAAATAAAAAAGTTCATACAGTTGGCGATAAAAGTACAAGAGAAAATGGTTTTATGAGTTCAGTCAAAAATATTTTCACAACTACCAATCCTACAAAAAATAATAAAGTTCATACAGTTGGCGATAAAAGTACAAGAGAAAATGGTTTCATAAGTTCAGTCAACAATATTTTTACGACTACCATTCAAACAAATATTAAAGAAGTTGTTGGCAATTACGAGAATAACTTTACAATAGACAAAAATAAAAGTGTGATTGAAGAAATTGCTGATTCACATATGGGCATTCAAATATTTGACATAGACAATACCAAACTACAACGCAAGGGTTTGAATAAAAAACGCAAAGTTAATCTGGGAAATAAAGTTGATATTATTCGCAAGCCAGACCTGAGTGAAAACAAAAAAGGAAAATCATTGCTTGACCAAATAATTACGTTAATAGGTATTAAAAAAACCAGTCTAGCGGAAGAAACTACGTCAAAAGCCGAACTTGTTACAAGTACTGCTAAAAAGATCAGTGTTAAGACGAAAAGAAGATCGTTCGAAAGTAAAATAGTTTCTAGCAAATATGTACCAAGTAATATAGCCACAAGGTTGGAAAAGAAACAGCCATTTAGCAATCAAGAAATATTAGATAGTATCAGTGTAGGCTTAAATGAAGCAGGATTATTGACAAACCCAGCGTCTTCAACATTTGTGAAACTTTTGCAGTCTACCCTCACTGCTTAAATGTCTGAATTGTGAATTATGTGAATGTTTTTTTACTGTGGCTGTTTTTGTACAGTGTCAACATTGTGACGTCGCGTCTTGTGATAGTTAGTAAAATATGTATTAGCTCCAAGAGGCCTTATTTTATTTACGAATCAATGAACGTTTATTTGATTTCTACTCAGGTACTTTCTTAACCAACTCGACTTTGTAGTTTCTTCTTCATAAGACCATCCCTCAAACACAGTGGTCTCACATGATCTGAGCAAGATAATGCCTGGACTTTAAAAAAGAAAGACGGTCACCTCTGAATTTCCTTTGGTGGTTCTTCTCGGAGTACTCAGAAAAGAGACCGACTGACGTTACTCACTAGATTTAAGAAACGTTTGTAAAAAACAATTATCTGAAAATTACGTCATTTATCATAGATCACACAACGAACTGAGAAAGAATCATACAACAATTTTAAATAAACGTAGATACTATACGTAAAATTAATAAAGAAATAATCTTGGACCAAGTGCAACACACCATATTAAAGTTATTACGTCGATCATAAAGTGCGGAAACCACATGGTATTTAACAATATTCTCAGACCACTTAACTCTAAAACGGACAGTCTATCATGAAAAGCTTCATATAATGATGACTATAACATAAACTAGACAAGCTCTAACATAAACACCAGATGCGCAGCTCCATCACGAACATGCTACCATCAAATTCAATTACACAGGCTAAATTGGCAAAAAGGAACTATCTAACGGTTAATAGCATCAATGCCATATACTTTCACATTCGCGTCTGTTTTGCAGTGGCTATTAAACGCAGTGTATTGTCCCTCCAACAACGGGTATGCGAGAATTACCTAATGCATTTCTGTTGCCACGATGCTACGTGTTACTGTCGGCTTGTGAGCAACATGGATAAATAAACACAGCTCAGCATTTCAGCTCTGCAGTGTTCTATTGCAAAGTACTGGTATTGTTGGTGATGAAACACAAACGTTCATGTTTGTAATCGTTCAACTGTTTAAATTAATACAAATGTTTTTATTACATAGCAGTTTTGTGTGCAATCATTTTGTAGTACGAAATTGTTTTTCGTTAATAACCTCGTGTCATAAAGATCAAATGCTACTGTTTCTGTTAAATGTCAAAATATAGTATACACAGAGAAAGGGACATCATCGCATATCCGTACAACATAATAAGTTCTGTACGTAATTCTGGACCGTTTAGCGTAGAAATTGATCGTTGGTTTTGTCCGAACTCTTAACTGTGTTGCAGTTAAGAATGAAAACACATCATTTTTATTCAACTCAATAAGATTTTTCCTTAAAAAGTCATTATGCCATATCATAGAATTTATGATTTTTATAGAGTTTAAAGCAAAAAGAACAACAGGAGAAACTAGAAAAAAAATGTGTGTGTGTATTAGTGTAGGTACCTACACACGTACGAAGTGAAACTTCTTTATGACATAATTTTTCGAAAAATGATCTACTATTTACAGAATTTGTTTAAATAAAGCTAAATTAGATATTGTTTAAGCAAAAGGCTTTTATTATCATAGACATGGATACAAATAAATATGACGCGTAATGGAAAAAGATGACAAGATGGCCCGTAACAGAAAAACGTTACAATGCTATGAAACTTCTCCCATACGTCGATAAAGAAGATTCACTTCAATTATGCTAATCGACGAAAAAATTCAACGCAGTATATTATGATCATGGATTGAACTCATGGTGCAAGGATGTGCGGCTACATATTCGCACATCCTTGCACCATGAGTTATATCCATGATATACCTTATGAACACACACACACAGAGAACACGGAGACACACACACACACATGGAGGATGGAAGGGAGCATTCCCTTCCATCCTCCATGTTTCATAAGGTATATTTTCACCATTTTCACAAACTCATAAAACCGTTTTATGTTATTAACATGTGTAGATTTTGCCTAAAATTTATTAGCGCAAACGCATGTAAGAGAAGTTCAGACGATCCCGCAGCGCAGTTTAGAAGGACGGTAAATTATGACTCATAAACCTTTATCCAACAGAATCTTATTTCGCGATGAAACTCCTGAGATCCAAGATACTATATCTTGGATCTTATAGAGATACGACGACACGGGAATATCTTTACGTCTCAAAGTTAGTGAGCGCCCAACCGAAAAACTTTCTCGCTCTAAAATTTGTAAATTCCAGAAGCAACCAAAAGGGAATGTTATTATTATCTCCACCGGAGTAAGTATAATGATGGCATTACGTTTTATTCCTCTGAATTCAACCGCTGAACCGCTTTTCAATATTAAAACAATTGATAAAATTATTAACGCCTTGGATGAGAGATCTTTTTCAGTTGCTCACAGTCGTGGGGTTGAAAAGTTAATTGATATTTTCTTGCCTTTATTCATTGGTTACAAAACATTTTTATTTATTCTCTATTTTCATTCGATCAGAACGATCAGTCAAACCTATTGGGTATAAGAACTATTTATGTATTCTAATTTATTGCATACATTTGCGTAGGCTTAAGATTAAGACTTTAATATAGTTTAATTGTTTTCTATTTTATGTTAATGTTAAGACTTAAGTTGATTTTTTAATTTAAGTAATTAGGATTGTTGTGAGAAGAGGCGGTGCAGAATCGCGACATATTGAAGGAATTGAGGGAGGCGTTTGCCGAGCAGAGGGACAATTCAGGCTAAGTGATAACAATAATCCACATACATCCATTATAGACCTAAACCTAGACCTTATAGTGTGTATAAACTGTAACGTATATTTATAAATAAATAAGTAGTAGGTAATTTACACAAATAGCCGAAAAAGTAACCATTACATTATACAGCCAATTGTCTCAATTAAGCTGAAACTGAATAAACAACCTTAGCAAAACGTGATATTTGCGTGGAAGTGCAAACGACGGTAATTACCGGTTCATGGCGGCTTATCTACCGACAGCGATGAGACACGCTTCTTATCAACGTCGCGCCAAACGGCGAAGAAAGGTGAGCTCCTTGTCAAAACAACCAGTTCGGGAAAACTCAGCAAAATCTACCAAATATCACAGAACTAAATCTGCTGACACAATAGGTACATTGTTGCGTCAGTTATAGATTTTGGTTTTGAAGGAAAACCGGAGTAGGGAAGTTTTGTAGATGTACTCGTAACTTGTTTGTTTCTTATTCGAAATTTTGTTATGGCAAGTCACCACCTTTGCTAGCAGTTTAAAAAATATCTAGTCCCAAACTAAGCAGAGCTTTTGCAAACGAGCACTAATAGACAACTGTTAATCATCATCTGCCTAGAATCCGAACTATATTTTAGTGAGCGTTTAGAATGTAGCGACTGAACCTAAAAAAAACAGACCAACAACCACTGGGTTGTATCAGTTACTGAATTGGGTATCACGACACCCCTAAGTCCTGGTTGTCAGACTTCATGCAGGGTCACGACTACTCGAACGTAACGACTGTCTAATAATCTACAATTCCAGACTATACCAACGGTTAGGCCGAGACTCCACCAAAGCGGAGACGAGAGGAGATGTCTTGTAATTAACCAATAGGATATTTTTGAGGTATTCCTCGAAGCGCTACAATTTTGAGGCGCACCTAATAAAATAAATAAAAAATAAAAATACCTTTAAGCAGCGCTCCCGATAGCAATTAAAAATATTTGTTTTTTGTTCCTCGAAAAAATAATATATTTTTTTAATTGCTATCGGGAGCGCTCCTAAAAGGTGCGCTCCGAGGAATAAAATAGGAGCGCCTCATTAGGTTCGCCTCAAAATAGTAGCGCTTCGAGGAATACCTCAAAAATATCCTATTGGTTAATTACAAGACATCTCCTCTCGTCTCCGCTTTGGTGGAGTCTCGCCCTTAATCATGGTTTATACGGCACGAAACGGGCTTTATGTGTAATGAAAGGCCATCACCCATCCACAGATCGACCTCGAAAAGCGTAGTCTAACCATGTGGCTGTTATTATTTAGCCACAAGACACGCCTCTCTGTGACTAGTACATAACTTTACCCTCTATAAAATGGCTCTAAAACAGTTGCTTAGGAAAACCTTTCGTCACTTGTACTGCCTATAATAAAACGCCTGCCTTTCTGCCAGCCTCCATTCTATTCAAGCTGAGCACTCACGAGTGTTTAAATAAAGGATCCACCGTAGTGAAGCATTTAAAACTTTTACAAGTTTCAAAACGTGTGTCAAGTGTTGACTATGTACACATAACATATGTATAGAATTGAGGGCAGAAGATACCGAGATTGGAGATCCCTGTAAACGTACCAAGTAAGCAGTAAAACGTTTTGAAATTAGAATTTACTAGCAACCTCCTGCGGTATTGTGTGCTTATAGTATCTTTGTAAATTACTGTCTATGTGTCGTTCTAATGTATAAGCTATACACCACAATTTTTTAAATAGTACAAAAAAAATGGGCTGTATCCGTACCTGTTACTGATCATATTTGCGTAATCAAAAGTAAAAAAAACGAAATTCAATTTTTAAATATGCCACTATTTAGTTAAACTTAAATAACGAAAACAACTGTTGGTGGCGGGGCATGTTTGAGCGAGATCACGCGAACGTGAGCGAGAGATGATGATTAATGAATACTACTATGTCATGAATAGCCTATACAATATTTCCACAAAATGGGTGACTTTTTGGGATATAAACAAACGCTAATAACTTTGCTGTTTATGAATATTATTTATTGTTACTTTACAAATACAATGAGAAGAACGTTTAAGTATTTGTACTAATTAAAAATTAGTGGTGTATACTCGTACATCGCAGTCGCACCGCGCGCCTTGCGCGTGTTTTGCTGATAAGTCTCATCAAAATCCGTTCAGTAGTTTTTGCGTAAAAGAATACCGAACATCCTTACATGGTCGTAAAATTTTACATTTATTGGAATTATTAAAACGGCTTATTATTCATCTATACCAATAATATAAGTGAAAATTAGATTTTTTGTCTGTAGGTACAAGGATTTAACTCAAAAAATTCTCAACCGATTTGAAAAAATCTTTCACCATTAGAAAACTATATTATCACCGAGTAACATATGCAATATTTTGTTTACAAAATTACCTCGAATGTTAAATTACGGAAAAAAAAGAACGGAATTCGATTATTATTATGTATAAATCCGTTACAAGTACATTACAAACATATAGCGCCTATTGAATTATAGGTACTCGTACTGTCGCTCTCGTAACGGTTTTATTATCTAACCTTATTTGGACTAGCTTTCAATTATAAACGTCCGCTTGCTAACTTCAGTATCCCTTTAGCATAAAGTTATAACTAAATGTAAACTTCTGTGTGTTCATAGCTTAAAGTGTAGTTAGAGCAAACACAATGGCTTTTAGTATTTAACTCTTGTTTATACTGCCTTTATAACGACGTTTCGAGGTGCTTTTTCACTATATAATACAAGGGCTGTTTTTAACCGACTTCAAAAAAAGGAGGAGGTTCTCAATTCGGTTGCATGTTTTTTTTTGTTAGGGTTTGTTAGCTCAGTACTCCGTCATTTATGGACCGATTTTCAAAATTATTTTTGTAGTTGATATGGTAAACTAACAGATTGGTCCCATTTGTATCAAAACTCATATCTGATGAGGGATCTTTGAGGAATTGAGGAAACTCCTCAAAAAATATAGGTACACACGCAACGATTTTAACATTTTTTGTAACATATCAGGCATTTTCATTAAGAAAGTATCATTTGGTGAAGAAAAACTGATGAAGAAGACAGGCAACGGAACTCTCCAACGCATAACAGCAAATTATTCGCGATTGCTATAGTCAGATGTCTATGCTAAGCTTTTGTATTTCCATAACATAACATTACGTCCTTCTATTTTAAAAGGGCCTGGCAGAGATATATAGATTAATGTTTAGATTTGTTAAGCTTTAGCAATTGTTAACCAATTTTAATGATTCTTTCAAGTTTTGAAAGACTTCCTTTTTATTATTATTATTATTTAGCCTGAATTGTCCCTCTGCTAGGCAAAGGCTCCCTCCCTTTCATCTGTCGCGATTCTGTGTCACCTTTCTCCAATTCTCAAGGAAGACATCCAGGTCGTCCCACCATCTCCTTCGTGGTCTGTCGCAGCCCCGTGTCTATGTAGGGCACCAATTCTGGGTGTTACGAGCCCATAGCCCGTACAGCGTGCGGCAGACATGTCCAGCCCAGTCCCATATTACTTGAGTAGTCTTTCATGCACATTCGACTATTTGTGTTTTGGAGCTCAGTGTGGCGTTCACGATCTGCGAGTTTGACACCCAGAATACTATACTGCGCTCCATAGCAAGTTAGCAAACCTATTATTACGGATCTCCAAAAAAAAACTTTTTTGCAAAAAATAAAACCGACTTCAAAAAAAACACTAAACGGTGTAAAATAACTCTAAATTCGGAAGTCTGTGGCTTTGGTGGGTTTGTCTTACTCATGATGGGCCACCGACTTCCGAATTTAGAGTTATTTTACACCGTTTAGTGTTTTTTTTGAAGTCGGTTTTATTTTTTGCAAAAAAGTTTTTTTTTTTTCCATTTTTAGTTGTTACCATAAAAATATTTGCCATGAATTTATTTTATATTGTTAATTGTTAACAATACATGTCATCATAATAGGGTTTTCCACTAATCCCTAACAAATTAAAATTAACATACCCAACTGACGAAATCTAGGTATATTGTACCCACCTGCGTACCCCTCAGAGCATACAGGCGTGATGATACGTCATTATGTTGTATAAACAATAAACATCCAAGCGATTCCAGCAATCACGACAGATTTGCCGTTTATTTTTGAAGAGTTCCGTTGTATATCTCCGAAGATCAGCACCAGATCTTCACCAAATTAAAATGGGACCACCTCAGGAGTATACTCTTTCAAATAAAAAAAGAATTTTGAGAATCGGTCCACAAATGGGGGAGAAATCAGGTAACATACATAAAAAAAAAAAAAAAAAAAAAAAAAAAAAAAATACATACACACGAACATAGAACCTCCTCCTTTTTTGAAAGTCGGTTAAAAAGAAAATACACCGGCACTGATGTCCGTCCCATGCTAATAAGTTTCGGTAATTACAAAAAAAAAACTTGTAAACAAACAAAGAAATTAATTAACTAACAAAACAACGGAAGCTTTGAGTCTTCCTACTCATTCGGCATACTCATTTTTTTCCCAAGATTACCATATTTTTTTATTATTTGACTGACATCTTAAGGCCAAACGCAAGTCCCTATGAATGTCTCTATGGTTTTCCTATACAAAATTTTATTAAAAGGTATCGCTAGGTTTGTCACAACTTTTAGGAAGCAGTTGTATTTTGCTAGGCAAAGACAGTACTATATAGACACACCACACAGATAACTCATTTTTTTGCTCATTACAATTCTGGCGAGCAATCGCGTCAAACGAGTAAATACACGTGATATGTATGATTTACGGGATAGTCACTTACGATGAGAAAACGAAGTCATTGATGTAGTTTTTGCAAGAGCATCAACTGTTCCTGGCGTGGATTCTTCAGTCAAGCAAAGCGATTATCATTTTTAGAAGAATATCAAAGCTATAGTCAATTAGCTTGCCCCCACTTCCAAAAGAAGAACTAACTATAACTCTTCTAGTGACAAGTCTTTAATAGGAAAGAGACAAGTAAAAACTATCATACAGAACCCGTACCACTTTCACAGTTATCCCGCCAGTATGAGGCCAGGACAAGTGGCACCTGAGGGGCTAGATCCGCCAGGTAAGAACCCGAGATGTCGTAGATACGGCACGAGCACGTCTTATCCCTCCATGCCTCGTTCAATATCTGGCTAACTATCTAGCGGACATCAGTGTGACTTACGTCAAAGGTAGGTCTTATGATTCAGACTCTTAATTATGCTGCCTTCGCACTTATACGTGTCAAGGCTTTGGCCTATATTGCAGATCAATAGGCTAGAACCCTAAATTTTAGTTCCTCATCAGATTACAAAAATATATTCGACACAATTTCTTTTTTACGCTGTCGAAAAATAACGGCGATACATCGAGTCAAAATGTCGCATATATGACGTCACTATCCTATATCATTTACACTGAACTAGCAGACGACCCGTGGTTTCACCCGCGTAGGTCCCGTCCCCGTGGGAATATAAGGATAAAAAGTAGTCTATGTGTTAATCCAGGGTGTCAGCTAACTGCATGCCAAATTTTATTAAAATCCATTCAGTAGTTATTACGTAAAAGAGTAACAAACATCCATCCATCTATCCATACTCACAAACTTTCGCGTTTATAATATTATAATAAGATAATGACGCTACAAACCCCCTCTCTTCAACTTGAATGCGCTGAATCTAAGCAGTTTTCCAACAATTAGAAAAAGAAAAATACTTAATACTTGTGTTCATTTTTTTATAATGTAGCTGATGGACTAATTATACTTTGATATTCATATTCTGTCATCATGTCCATTGGGATAGCTAATAAAAATGCGATTAATTTAGTAAGAAACGATTTTCAATGTAACTGCATTGTCTAAGAAAAAAACACAATAAACTATGTGACTTTCGTAATCTCTTCGTCATTTAATTTTTATATATACCTATTTAATTATATGTATAGTGTACATATTTATGTATTGATACTCATAATATGTATTAGTATTCTTTGATTCCTTTTATTTTTTCATTTTTAATTGCACCTACCACTGTTTTTCTCTGCATCACCTAAAGGTTGATAGAAAAGAAAGATTGGTAGAAAATGCCTATGGCGTTAAGTCCGCCTCTGTACATTAGTGTGCTTGAAGTATTATATAAATAAATAATAAATAACTGCGTGACTTTGATGAGTTAAGATTTTGTAGATCATTAGAGTTATGATTTTTAAATGTATTGGACGTACTGACCGAGAAAGCATTGGCTTAGAAAAAAACTATTGACTTGATCTACTATTACGTGTGAAACTTCCAATTGTCATTTACGCGACCATTCAAATGCACGCTAATAAAGTACGTATCAATCTTCACAACCATTTAGATGCGAATCCTGTAATATACACATACATAATCTGTATGAAATATTTTATATATAACAGTTATGAGCCATGATGTTTTAAATCTGGGATAAACTTCGCCTACTTGTCTAATTTCTATAAAATGTGGCGCAATTTAGTCAACCTTATAACTAGATAATTTTTATTTAGATTATTGACCGCAACACTATTTTGTTGCAAAATCATTGTTTGCCTTTATTCATTTCCTTAACTTTCTAACAGATGGTAGAACATATAAAAAATAATGTGCTTCTTCATTTTACAGTGAAAGTTTTGACAAATAGTTAAAAATTTAGAAATAAAATACTTGAAAAAAAAAAACACGTTTTAAACCGGAAAATCAAGACATTCTCGCGCGGACGCAGCCGTAGGCACAACGAAAGTAATGACAAAACGGAATCCAAGGATTTTCACAAACCGCTGACGCTGATTAGACTTTCACGAAATTACATGTCAAGGCTGGGAAAAAATAAAACGTTGTTCTTCGGAACGAAAAAAAAAAGATATCTACTTGAGTTTTTATAAACTACATTTGGACTGCTTCTCTTAGAAATTAATAATTTTAATATTTTAGTCAGCCAACGTTTACAATATAGCTTTCTGTCTTGAAAGCTCTTTTCAGACTATTGTGATATATCGTATAGCTAATATGGACCACTCGGTCTATATTAGCTATGTGAATGTGTTAGTTTTATGTGAACGCCATGCTATATAGTATGCTTAGCGAGTCGTACTGATAGGACTGTAATTATAGGATTAAGCTGGTCGGGGAAGATGGGTCAATAAAACGATATATTAATAATTATTACTGTTTACTAACCATTAATACACACATTTTAAAACTTACTAAAATAACACGTCTGCTCTTTATCACAACGCTGCCACAACATCTCGCTAAGCATACTATATAGCATGGCGTTCACATTACGCGATATATTCGCAACTATTTAGTACAAGGCAAGTTCATATTACTGCGATCTTTGAAGAGTGTGCAGACAATCGGCACAAGGGATTTAGTACCGTATAGTCTTGAAAGCTCACCGAGCAATGATGACAACGCGGAATTTGACAATATCTTGTCATTAAAGCTACGAAGGAAGAAAAATGCCGGAGGTGAGGGAGGAGGAAGAGGGCGGCGTACGATATAGTACAGCATGAACTTAGCACACGCTCAATTTTATAGCGTATATAGTCAGCCAATTATATATCTTGCAGACAAGTGTAAATGTGTAAAAATGTATGGTGTGCGATATTGTTGTGAACTATGAACTATATGCTATTATATTATAGCGTAGTCTAAAAAAAGCTTTAGGCAAAGATAAAATCGTCTATTATAAATTTTCTTTTTTGTGTTTTCTTACATGGTTGAACTACACATAAGTAGGAACTTTTTCATCCTAGGTAGGCGTATGCATTCTATAAAATATTCTAGATACCCGTAGTAAATCGTAAAAGAAATAGTAGATTTCCTCTTGAAGAAGTAGGTATTCTATGTTCAAATTCTTATTTTCGTTTGGTGTTATTTTTACGAAACAAATCTGAAGTTTATTGTCAGTGTAAATTAAGTCGATTTTACGATAACATTGAATTCCTATTATTGTAGTCTGATCTTTACGTTAAAGGGTTAAAGCAATATTTCCTTAAACAAACACAACGTTTGTATTTTTGGAAGCAAAATTACAAAACAGAAACTTATATGTAATTAAGTAAATGGATACTTGGCCTTTATATCGATACGTTGGTTGCTCGCATTCTAATGAACTGTTCATAATTAAACTTTTAGGGCTGACTTACAAAGGTTTTTAACGAAGGTAAATAATGTACCTATATGTTTACGTCATAAGGATTGTAGGTAAATGATAAATGATACTTATTTTATCTTATTACTGTTTGTTCGGAAAACTTACAGCTAGGTACAAAAATAAGATAGAGTGAATACATAATGTAAGGCCGATTAAAAGTTTTCACAGATAGAAAATAAATATTAATAATAAGTTCAAGAGTGTAAAAGACAGCTAGTAAACAGCACAAATGTGATGATAAAAAGAATAAATTATAATAAATAATTACAAATTAAACTATGTTCACGAAAAAGTTACAGAGGAATTTATTTAATTGAGTTCAAACACGTATTTTTAGCTAGAAGGTGAGGTCGGTGTCTCACTCTTGGTCTGACTACTCTGACAAAAAACACCGAAAGAAACTCAGAGGTCACAGTCTCTTTTAAAGTCCAGACAAATTATCTTGGTCAGATTATTTAATTGATAATAATAATTTAATAATTTATTTTTTTCTCCTCACAATGTTTTGTTTATAGCTAAAACGGTACAATTACTCAGTCTAGTATGTGTTACATATGTGAGGAGCTGGTGTCTGTGAAAGGCGTGAGATGCCTGTGTTACGGATCACCAGTGCCCCACCCATCGGATATGTAGATTCAATTTTGACTGGGTGCATTTTTCTACAGCGTGAAGGTATTATAGTGTAAGTGGGTTGTTATTTACTTACTTACTTCGGAAACATGCTGGTCCTGCTCCATAGGACAACTTAATGTCTGGACAGGAATGTTTGCTTTTTCTCTACATCATACATTGTAATTTGATTTTTATTTTGTTTTTATTTTTATTTTAAGTATTAACTTCATGATTATTACTTTTTTTTTAATAATCAACTTTGGATTAAATATTGTGTAAATATGTGAGCACCATGTATCTTTCAATACGCTCATACAATTACCAGGCGCGTTGCTTATTTTATATCACCTATCTCAGGATAGCTGTTTTTTTTTCTCATGGTACATTGCCCTCACATACCTATAATCTGATTGTGTATACAAATATTGTAAAATCTATTTTAAAAGAGTAAGTATGGAGTTTCTTGCACATTCTTCTCCATACAAAACTACCTTTTGGAATGTGCAACTACAATCATATTAATTTAATTTATTTGTAAGTATAACGTTCAAAAGTGCCTGTTTTCAGGCCTAATTGAAATAAATGATTTGACTTTGACTTTTGACTTTGACTTTGACTTAGAGGAAAGATTTGACTTCAACCTAAATACGTAGTAGTACTAAGTGATGGTAAGTAAAATAGTAAAAAAAGGTTGAACTTAAAACTAAGTATGTATACACAAAGTACATTGTACTTTGTATATACCTACTTAATGTTTATTGGTGAGATTTTATCCTGTACAACGTAATAATAAACTGGTACCACTTAGTACTACTACGTATTTAGGTTGAAGTCAAATCTTTCCTCTAAGTAAGTAAGTAACAACCCACTTACACTATAATTATATCAGATACCTAATGTATATTAGTACAGGATAGAATCTCACCAATAAACATTAAGTATAAATTAAATACTTAGTTTTAGGTTCAACCTTTTTTTACTATTTTGTAAAAAAGTACATTGTGCTTTGTATCTAACTATCAAAGTAAAGTTATAGTTACACAAAGTACAATGTTTTTTTTTTCGTTTTACCCGTGAAATTAACGTAGCTGATTATTTATTCCCCTACTAGGAATTCTAGTCGTTAGACTATGTTTCGCCAATAAAACATTGGCGAAACATAGTCTAACGACTAGAATTCCTAGCTGCTAGCTTTAACAGCTAGCACTGAGTGAACCAAAAGTCATGACAATGTTAGCCCTGAATTTCCGTCTAAAATGAATTTTAGATAGGGGAGACTTTAGAGAGAAATGTTTAGTTGGGAGTTATCAAAGTAGTCCCATTTTCATTAGCCATTTATGTAACGACATTACCTTTTCTTTCCCGGAACTTGTAATACATTTTTATTAAAGGATCGTGACTTAGTTATCATATAGTGTGTCGTCGCTATGTTATCTTTTTCCATTTTTTACTTTACAATTGTAATAAATAAGTACATGAGTTTTAAATTAAATATTTATCAATATAACCTCGTTTTACGGTATTGAATGACTTTTTCTAAGACCAATGCGCGGTTTAATGAGAATTCGGCTTAAAGTGAATTCGGACTCGAAGGGGTCTTGAAAATATCTTTCAGACAATATTTGAATCAAATGTTTAAATGGATCACTTCATTATGTGATAACAAGGTGGCCTGAGTTTTGAGTTTCTTTCGGTGTTAACAGAGTAGTCAGATAGTGTAACATCGACTCCACCTCACTATTTTGAAAAGACGTGTAAAAGTGTTGGTAAAAACCAATATACGGAAATAAAATAATATCATTTTAATCACATGTGACGTCATAATATAAGCCAATAGACATCCACTGCTGAATTTAGGCCTGCCCCAAAGATTTCCACAACGGTCGGTCCGACGCTGCCCCGTAATGTATTTATAAGGTAAGTACTTCTTTCTTCATAATTAATTCAAGGAACAGTGAATGAAACCTTTCAAAGTGGGAACATGAAAATAAATTAAAATCCCGGATGGGCCCGGCTTCCTAGAGTACATATTTTTGGCCAAGTAATTGAACTTTAGAGCGGTATTCTTTTAATTAAAAGACTTATAAGGAGAATTTTAGGAACTATAAATACATTTTAAAAACTGTCAAAAATGTATGCAACATATTGAGCGCCTGATTCCTCGAAGGATAAAACAGAGCATATTTCGCCAGTTATGTTTATGTTCTATGTAATAAGAGGCGATCCAATAAAATTGACATCAACCGGGGAGGAGGAATTCCCTGCTATACCTTTGGAGTTTAAGGTACATTTATTTAGTAAAAAGTATGGCCTTTCATAAAACAGAAGAATTTTTCTTCAAATTCTTCTTTTGTAGAAAAAAAATCTTATAATTCTTCTTTTTCGTTGGGGCAATTAGTAAACTCATTTAAAAAAAAACATAGTTACAATCGACCATATTATAACTTCCTCCTTTTCAGAAGGCGGTTAAAATATACTAAAAAAATACATGTCTAACAAGCATATTTTTTATAAATTAAAATTTTAACAGTTTTAAGCTAAAACCCGATTTAGTTTAAAATTGAGTTCGTTGTGGCTGGCGGGGCTAGTCCCGTAAATTACTTTTTCTTTATGAAAAACAAGCACTGGGCCAGCTCTGACATGTTTCATACTATTTTTCGCGAATGTATTTTCGGACTAATAGTTGTAGTAGCTGTAGCGAATATTATAATTCATGCTGTCTCCGCAGTGTCAGACTCGTTTTTTCTCACCCCTTAATAAGCTTATTGACTTAATTTTAGTTTTTAGTCCTTCATCTAGATTACAAGAAAATAATCGACATATTTTTTTCACATAATCATAAAATAACGGCTACATCGAGTCAAAATGTCGCTATAAAGTTTATACTGAATAATGGCGTTACAAGCCCCCTCTCCTCAACTTTAATGCGCTTAATCTAAGTATTTTTCCATCAATTTTGACAAAGAAAAAAATGCTTGTGTATATTTTTTTTAAATCTAACTTTTGATGTTTATATTCTGTCAACATGCCAGCTTGTGTCTGGGTGTAATTTATCTTTTTTTTTTTTTTTTTTTTTTTTTATTACTGATAGGCACGCGTTTGACCACTATCTCACCTGATGGTAAGCGATGATGTGGTCGACGATGAAGCACGCTTGCCTAGAAGCAACCTGTTCACTCTTGACTTGAAGACCCCTAGGTTGTAGCTATCAGGAAACACCGACACCGGCAGGGAATTCCACTCTTTGGCTGTTCGCACAATGAATGTGTTTCCATAACGTTTAGTACGTATGGTTGGGATATCTACCATGTACCGGTGGCGCAGTGCTGAACGCCTGGTGGTCCGATGATGGAAAGGGCTTGGTGGAATTAAATCGTGCAATTCCGATGCACACTCTCCGAAATATAACCGATAGAAAACCGACAGGCTAGCAACTCGGCGTCGATGCTCAAGACTTTGAAGTTTTGACACAACGAGTGCATCATTGCCGATGATCTTCTTGGCTCGTTTCTCAATAGACTCAAGCGCATCAAGCTGGTATTTGGCGGATCCGTCCCAAAGATGAGAGCAGTACTCCATACACGACCGAACTTGCGCTTGATAGAGGTTGAGCAGCTGTTCCGGCGTGAAGTAACGTCTCACCTTTGCTAAGATACCTAACTTTTTTGCAGCTATTTGAGCCTTTGCCTCGATGTAAGAGCTAAAATTGAGAGTGGATGACAACGTTACACCAAGAAGATCAAGATGGTCGGTTATCGGCACGGTTACACCTCGGAAAGATGGAGCCGGGTGGAATAGGCTCCGCTTGGCGGAAAACAGACACGCCTGGGTTTTCGCAGCATTGAACTTGACCAAGTTGGCATCACCCCACTCGGCGATTGCCTTCAAGGACAAGTTCAAGCGCTCGACCATAGCTTCTCGGAGAGACTGGATCTGTGACCCACTAGCCCGTGCGTCAGACATGTAGCTCTCGACAACAGTGCTGTCGTCTGCATACCCAAAGGTACCGGGCTTAAGCAGTTCATTAATATGCAGCAAGAATAATGTTGCCGAGAGTACCGACCCCTGAGGGACCCCGGCATTGATGTCTAACTGACCGGATGAGCAGCCATCAATTACAACTCGGATGGACCGACCACTCAGGAAGTCAGCAATCCAGTCACATAGACCAGTGGGCAGACCGAAAGAAGGAAGCTTACCAATGAGACTTTTGTGCCAGACCCTGTCAAAAGCCTTCGAGATATCGAGGGAGACGGCAAGCGCTTCCCCATGCTTCTCGATGGCCTTACTCCAGATGTGAATGGCATACGCTAGAAGATCCCCTGTAGACCGATTTCGACGAAAGCCGTATTGCCGATCACTGAGGATGTCATTAGCTTCTAGGTATGCCAGGAGCTTAGTGTTAAGCACCCGTTCCATACTCTTACAGAGGATGGACGTTACAGAGATGGGTCTGTAGTTAGCCGGGTCAGCTCGACTGCCCTTCTTGGGCACGGGCTGCACGTTAGCTTGCTTCCAATCAATCGGCACTTTTCCAGTCTCATACGAGAGACGAAATAGGCGTGTCAAGATCGTATCTATAATAGGCATGTATATATACAGTTGAAAAACGATCAAAGAAATTTGACACATTGGGGTAACTTGACGTGCTGGCGTCTGTACACCCCACTCATAATTTTTTTTGGAAACATGCTTTTTACATTCAGCTAAGGAGTGGAATTCAATTCCGGAGTCGGTGTTTCCTGATAGCTACAGCCTAGGGGTCTTTAACGCAAGAGTGAACTGCTGGTTGCTTCTAGGTAGGCGTGCTTCACCGTCGACCACATCATCGCTTCATCGCTGGTATTCAGCTGCAGTGGGTTAGATACCAAGAGAACCTTAACATAGTTGAGAAAAGGCTAGGCATCTATACTCCATCCGATTAGGTAGTTAACAAAAGGTAAACAATTTTGACATGTACTCATTTTTAGGTAATAACACAGTTTAAAAAACTTTTTACAAAAAATACAACCGACTTCAAAAAACACTAACTGGTATAAAATAACTCTAAATTAGGAAGTCTGTGGCTTTGGTGGTTTTGTCTCATTCATGATTGGCCACCGACTTCCGAATTTAGAGTTATTTTATACCGGTTAGTGTTTTTTGGAGTCGGTTGTATTTTTTGTAAAAAAGTTTTTATTTAACAATTTTTAGTTTTTATTTTTATGTACCTAGCTAGATGATAAATTATTATCCATTTCTACAACACATTTTTACATATTACAATCAAACAAATAAACAGCAACTGTTCGCGATGAATCAAAAAGTAAAATTCATAAACAAAAGTTTTCATAAAATGAAAACTACCAGACCAAACTATGTATTTTTTTTATGAGACCATAAAGGAACTAGTCCGCATCAAGCTAAAAAAGAATCACGTAAATCGGTACATAAATCTCAGCGTAATCGGTGAACATACATACAAAAATAAATTAAATTTTCATAAAATTGTTCATAAAATGAAAACTACCGGGTCAAACTATGTTATATTTTGATGGGACTAAATGGCAGCTATTCCGCATCGTACTCAAAAAGAATCACGTAAATCGGATCATTAATCTCGGAGTAATCGGTGTACATACATAAGAAAAAAAAAATACCGATCGAATTGAGAACCTCCTCCTGAAGTCGGTTAAAAATAAAATGCAGCTGAAAACAAATTTAGATATAACAAAAACGATTACAATATGATCAATCAAACAATTTGTTTAAACAGTAGTTGTATTTAATTAATAAGCGTTTCTGTAAAAAGACTTGTCAAGATTGTTTACCTTTAGTTAACTACCTACTCGGATGGAGTATAGATGATGATGATTCTCAATTTAAAAATAAATAAATATTCCACAACTTTTTCACACAACGCCATTTAGTCCCAAGTTAAGCTTGAGAGCTTGTGTTATGGGTACTAAACAGCTGATAAACATAAGACCTAATAAATTTCTAAATCATACATATTATAGACAAATTACACCAGCAAAATCACTCAAATGAACATAATATTTTCGCCAAACATTCGGAGTAGCATTCGAAAAATCATATTATAGCGTAACGTTAAAAACCACGCAAAAAAGAGAGTGCTTGAAGTGATGCAACATTTTTAATATTCGTCTCTGCAGCACGTCGCGTCGCCGCCGTCTGGGAAAATGTTTTTAATCGTTTTGTACCACTCCCTGTGAAAGAGCAAATGATAAATTATTTTCTCGGGACCTCACGTAGTAACGACACACTGTATTATACCGAAAGTATCCCTGGAAATATGTAAATGTGATGTAGGTGTGCAGACATTTACATACTTCATCATCAGTCGTGATGGACCAGAAGTTAAAGCACGAGGTTGTGGTTCAAATCCGGGCAAGCACCAATGTGACTTTTTCAATTCACATGCACTTTCTAAGTTTATCTTAGACATCATTGACATCGGTGAAGGAAAACATCGTGAGGAAACCTGGACTTATAGCTAAAATAAGTTTTAAATCGCCAATCCGCCTTAAGCAGGCGTGGTGATCCATGCTCGTGCCTTCTCTGTATGAGAAGAGGCCTTTGCCCTGTAACTGTTGGGACTGTAACAGGCCGGTGTTATTTTTTTATTATTTTCTGTAGCCAGTGTGCAACCGGTGGACTGCCAAGTACAGACGCCAGCACATCAACCTACCCCAATGTGTCATATTTCTTTGACAGGTTTTTAACTTTCTTCTTAACACAATAAGGTTCATGTTCAATTGGGAAAATTTGACAGTTTGGTGTAGGTTGAAGTGCTGGCGTCTGTACTTGGCGAATGGTCCCTACATCTACAGATCAGTGTAGACTAACCTTCGAACGACCCTTATTCATGTATTTAAGTTCTCAAGAGGTTTTAAAACAATTGAAAAATCCTAGAAAAACTGTTTTACCTATGTATGACTTAGTAAAGTCGACGTTCCTTATTTCAGATCGCAAGAAAATTTATCCACCATTTACCTAAAAGTACTATTTGTGTATTTTTTTCTAAAAATAGTCAAACTAATTACCTTAAACCAACTCATTATGAATTATTTTGTACAGCGTAATTCGGTAAAGGTCAGCTAGAGATCTTGGATAGCATTCATTAACTAATATTTAACCTACGACCATTTCAAAGTACTTTCCCCAGGCTATTTGACTTCATTGAGAGTTTAACTTTATAACGCCCTTAAAAAATAAAAAAAAATATTCCACAACTTTTCACACAACACCATTTAGTTCCAATTTAAGCTTGAGAGCCTGTTATGGGTACTAAACAGCTGATAAACATACTTATATATATCTAAACTAGCGACCCGCCCCGGCTTCGCACGGGTGCAATGCTGATACTAAATTAAATACACTACAGAAAAACTATGAACGTTGTATCCGACTGGTACCGCCCGCCGCAAACGCAAATTTTAAATTTGTAATATCTCCGAAAATATTTGTTTAATTTACATGTTGTAAGGAGCCATATTGATCTATTTTAATTGCACACTGTATTTAAGGTACTTAATTCGATAAGGATTAATGCCGTATTGCTTAAAATAGCTTCGTAAATAAGCTATTTTTTCACGTAAAAAGTAAACAATAAAAATGGTTAATGTGGGTTATCCCTAAAATATAAACATATACCGTCGCGGACTTTTTTGTAGACCTTTTTATGGTGTACAATACTGTAGTACATTAATTTGATCTAACTCGTAGGGTTTAGGCAGCGTTTTTGCTAAATTGCTAAATAAGCCCAAAAAAATAGGTTAATTTACGACATCACGTTAGAAACCTCTAAAATTAGCAATGTTGCCTTAGTATATGATGCATGTATTATACATATAAACCTTCCTCTTGAATCACTCTATCTATTGGAAAAAACCGCATCAAAATCCGTTGCGTAGTTTATAAGATTTAAGCGCACATAGGGATATAGGGACAGAAAAGGCGACTTTGTTTTATACTATGTAGTGATACATACATATTATAGATAAATTACACCCAGACACAGAACAAATGATCGTGCTCATCACACAAACATTTGTCCTGGGTGGGAATCGAACCCACGACCTCCGGCATAGCAGTCAGGGTCACTAACTACTAGACCAACAGGCCAGTCAAAGTCAAGCCCTTAGTCAGCCACAAGTCTTTTTTTAAAATCTCTTATTTCCATAACATTCGCTGTCAAAAATGATTACAGGTATTGTAAGTCCGGTCAAGCACCAAACTATATATATGGACTCTATTTGTATTATCTTGCGATTTAATGATGGTTGAGAGCTTAAACCCTTACATCCATTTGAATAAACGTTAAGTTATCAATAAAAGTATATTATTATAGGTATTATACGTTTTTTTAAGGATTAGGTTTGAAATAAGTTTTTTCTAAGTTTATATTTAAGGGGGTAAGATACAACCACCATCACTGAGCTACTGGGCGTAGAGAAAATTACGCTTCCCTTATTATGCGAACGACGTACATCCTCGATCCGGCGCGACCCTCGACCCTCACAGGCTCGTACTGTATGTTATGCCAAGGCTAGTTAAATATAATAAAAGCTGTTTGTACGTATGTGTAATTTTTTTAACAGGATACCAAGTTACCTAAAAATTCTTAGTACCTACTAGATTATTTTAAAGTTAATTGTATGATTGGCTGTCCACTAGTTTTATCAGTGTTTAAGAGTTCTTTAACAACAAACATTAAGTAATAAAATAAATAAATATTCAACAACTTTTTAAACTACGCCATTTAGTCCCAAGTTAAGCAGAGCTTGTGTTATGGGTACTAAACAACTGATAAACATGCTTATAAATTTCTAAATTACATATTATAGATAAATTACTCTCAGACACAGAAAAAATGATCGTACTCATCCTACAAACTATTGTCCTGGGTGGGAATCGAACCCACAACCGGCATAGCAGTCAAGGCCACTAACTACTAGACTAACAGGTCAGTCGAAATGTCAAAATTAATGACCTAACTGTAAGCACAAAAACTGCACGCTTATAATAACAAGCGTGCAAGTTTTTGCACGCCTAAACAAAAACATGTATGTTCTGTATTCAATCTGTGTAGGTACCATCTTTTATACCGTGTATTTTGCAAATAAATGTTATTCTATTATATTCTATGGCTATGATAAAAAACTTCCTAAAAACCTATAAAAGAAAAAAACAGTTACAAAAAGTAGGAACCAAGAGCCTAATCTCGAGGCAATAAAACTTGAAACAAGGTAAAACCGAATCCGCTCCGAATTTATTTGCTCTAGACACTTCAGATTTATCTTACATCGACGATAGAAAGGCACTTCTGTAGAAACTACAGTGTAGGTACTAAACCAAGGTTCAGAATTGCACACAACAACAGAATATAAAGGAATAAGAATAATATTTATTTGCTCTAAACATGGTAGGTATAAAAGTTAGTAAAAATAAATAATAATCATTATTTATTTCAGTAAATAATTAATCCCATATGATAACATGACACAGTAAATGGTTAGTAAAACCGCAGTTTAAAAATATTATTACAGTAGGACGACGCCTTTGATCTCTGGAAAAATGCCGACAACGTCTACATGCGCTAGACCTGAAAAATACCCGCCAAACTACGATCATCGTTTTGTTCGCAGTGCGGGAGCGGCTTTTCCGCGTCTCGCCCCTCACACCTTGCACGATTGCCCTGTCTAGACGGCTTCGTCGGACGACGATAGGTTTTTAGACTGTGGTAAAACTTACAACTCTTCTATGTTACCACTAAAATAAGACAACAAAAACATAATATACAGAACAACGTATTAGCTCACCGTCGCGGCACCCGGAGCCACAGTGACCCACGCTAAAACAGTCAAAGCGACTAGAAATCATGTTTAAGATACTGTTGGAGCTGCCCCACATCCTACGCACCAAGGAAGAGCATCTTTTACGCATTATGGCGATGCGTATCTGCGAACATTCCTGAGGCACTACAGAAGCGAAGATAATAAGTAATCATACATATTATGCTATTAGTCATAGCATGCAAATATTTATTACATTGCAAAATGTCTCACGTCCAAAAAATCTTTTACATTGTAATTTGTGTAGTTTAGTTTACCGTCCAAAATCTAAAACCTCAAAATCACTTGGAATGTTATTAAATATTCGAACACACATGGCTAAACAGCTTTTCTTGGAACGAAGTTCCTTATCGCACGTTGCGAAAGGGGGCTAGACGGAAAAAGTTAAGACCAAAAGTTGTAACGACACTTTGCTACAGTTGTAAGCCGTGCGGCGTGAGCGTGTTCTCTGTCTGTCTCTCCCATAGAAAGTAAGCCAGTTATTTTCATTTCGTCTTTCTATTTCGCATTGAATTAATTATTTAATTCAATGAAAAGGAACTTCGTTCCATCCAGGTCCCTTGACACCTGTCAAGTTTTTAAATTTTGTCAGTCCTGCAAACTCATTTAACACAAGCCTATGAAGATCTCGCCGGTAAACAAAGCTGTGATTCTATTACCAGTGAGACAGTTGAGACGCCCCAAATTAGTGCAGTCTGTGTCTGCAGTTCGAATCGATACTAAATACGAAGCTCTTTGAGTAGATCTAACTGAATAATACATGAAGTGTTAGCCAACCCTTCGTATTGTTGGACCTAATAAGACGGTTTCACTTAAATATTTCAGTCTGTGCCAATTTTGTGGGAAATAACAGACAGTCCGTGCCGTTTTGTTGCAAATTATAGGCCGTTGGTTGTGAATAAACAAGTGACATCGTTGTGAACGAAAACGGTACAGTAAATTGAAATTACGAAGAAGGACGATTAGGTTCCAACATTTTACAGTTAACTAATCATAAATGTGCATTACCTACTTATTTGTATGCAACGGCATATGTTTGTTGCGATGTTTACCTCCAAATATCTGGATTTTTATTGCCGGTCGATTCAGTAAAAGTCACAATGTGAATATTTGAGTCAAGTGAACTGTCAATGACTAGCATTATTTATTTATTTATTTAATACTTAAAACACACTAATGTACCGAGGCGGACTTAATGTTAGCATTAGTATGGAATGACAGCTCAATTTGCGTTCACTTCACTTTTATTTCACAGGACATTTTTTACAGAATATCATTGCTTATAATTTTTTGTTTGTATATGAAACGTTTAAAAAAATACCTTTGTAAACAAAACATTACATGGGAAAACTAAAAACTTTGCGCTGAAATGGCGGCGTGTTGGTCAGATATACCTTAACTGTTTGAAACCCTTTAAAAAGAGAGTTACCAACGTTATTTCAAGCTCCAGGCCGACATTTAAAATTTACACTACACATACACGAAGCCGAGTAATTTTAATTACATTACGTAACAGAGATTCTGAAATAATATTACTACTGACCCATTAAACTGCGCACAAGTTAGAAACTAAGTAATGAATAGAACTATCCTTTGTGGTGTATGAATCACCAATTTGTAGTACAGAACTAACAAACAGGCCCGGCGCCCTCAGGCGGCATTCTTATAATTCAGTAGATTTTGAATCCCATTCAACACTGTTAAGAGTCATATTTCATTGATACGTTACAGCCTGCTATCTTTCGTCATGGTATGGCATGCTGTGGCATTCCGAAATGTAGACACTTAGCATGTTAAAATAGGATCTCAAATCCTTTGAGCTGGCTATCATCCCCTTCCGTGCCGCCAATGTGCGCCTTAGGACTTAGGACAACCTGTAAAAAATTGTTCCATGATTTAAATAACACACTGTATAGTATAGTATAATGTAGAGTTGACGGCAAGATGTTTTACTACTAGACTTATAGTTTATAAATAGCCAAATTAAAGTCAACACCGTGAAAGTTGGCGACTTTGACGAACTAAGCTCATTCTCTTGTATTACCACATTCATCAAACTGGGCTCAAGATGTTCGCTTAAGCACAAGCTTTAATTAATTCCGAGAAATTAATTAAAAGTTACGGAGATTGGCTCGGTGGATCGTGTGGGGGATAATTCGAATAAAATTAGCTGTAGATATGGCTTTCCTTGCGTCCAGGGAGACTTCACTGTAGCATGTGTTTGTAGCTTCCTCAGGGATTTTGCTTGCGAAATAACCTGTTCAAGACATGGAAATGCAATTACGAAATGTTATTTCTAAAATGACACACGTGCACACCGCTCTGGGATTGCTGGTGTGCTGATTAGAAATACCTGATTGCTATTTCTAACCATAAAGGAGTTTGTAGATACCTAAGAGATTAAAGAAATTAGATAAGTAGAGGACACGCGAAGAAATGTCTTAGAAAAACCTGTGATCGCATGTCTTAGTAACGCCATTTGGCACAATATACCTAGCATTATAGGAGCGGTAGCGGAGCGTACTAAATAAGATTCATCGACTTGGGTCCACTAAACAAGTATCGGATGAAAATTTGTTCGTGATGTCTTGTCTTTAGTAAATATTGAATGTCGCTGGTAGATACATTCTGAGTGAAAGGAAGATTGTCGCACCCAATGATATTATAAGTTAAAAGGTGTAGAAAGGTTACCTAAACAACATTCGATCTTCAAAAACGGCACACTAACACACGCACGCGTCCGTTGACGGCGCGAAGCGACACTGAGCCAAATGTGGCTGGTTAGCTACATTTTAACGTGTCGCTTTCTGAGCGCTTATAACCTATCTACTTACACCTTTTTACGTATAATATAATTGGTCGCACCTCTGTATACTGTGGAGTTACATCTTTCTAGGGGGCTTATGTTGAAAACTCTCGTCGCTTTTACATAATATCCTAACTTTTTTTTTAATTTTAACTGTTTTTAACCGACTTCAAAAAAAGGAGGAGGTTCTCAATTCGACGGTATGTTTTTTTTTTTTTTTTTTTGTGTGTTTGTTACGCGATTTGTGGACCGATTCTCAAAATTCTTTTTTTATTTGAAAGAGTGTACTCCCGAGGTGGTCCCATTTTAATTTGGTGAAGATCTGGTGCTGATCTTCGGAGATATACAATGGAACTCTTCAAAAATAGACTGCAAATCTGTCGTGATTGCTGGAATCGCTTGGATATTTATTGTTTATACAACATCATGACGTATCATCACGCCTGTATGCTCTGAGGGGTACGCAGATGTGTACGACATACCTAGATTTCGACAGTTAGGTATGTTAAGTTTCATTTATTAGGGATAAGTGGACAACCCTATTACTATAACATATGGATTGTTAACAAATAACAATATAAAAATAAATTCATGGCAAATATTTGTATAGGAACAACTAAAAATGGAAAAATAAAAATCTTTTTTGCAAAAAATAAAACCGACTTAAAAAAAACACTAACCAGTGTAAAATAACTCTAAATTCGGAAGTCGGTGGCCCATCATGAATAAGACAAAACCACCAAAGCCACAGACTTTCTAATTTAGAGTTATTTTACACTGGTTAGTGTTTTTTTTAAGTCGGTTTTATTTTTTGTATTGTAATTTCTGTCCTAACTAAAGAGATTTTAAAGAAGTGACTTATTTTATTAAATATCGTGGCGGACTAAAAAGTAATTACGCCACAAATAGTCAGTCGTCTGCGTTGTACTTAATAAAACCGAATAGGTACGTTTAAAAGAAGCACTTGTCATGATTATGTAATATTCAGTTGCCGTGAAAAAGCTTATTGATACATGATATACACCACTATTTTTTAATTAGAACAAAAAAAAATTGGGCTGTATCCGTACTTGTTACTGATCATATTAATTTGCGTAATTAAAAGTAAACAAGTCAAAATTCAATTTTTAAATATGTTATTTAGTTAAACTTAAATAACGAAAAAAACTTTTTTGCAAAAAATAAAACCGACTTAAAAAAAAACACTAAACGGTGTAAAATAACTCTAAATTCGGAATTCTGTGGCTTTGATGGGTTATTCTTACTCATGATGGGCCACCGACTTCCGAATTTAGAGTTATTTTACACCGTTTAGTGTTTTTTTTGAAGTCGGTTTTATTTTTTGCAAAAAAGTTTTTTATTTTTCCATTTTTAGTTGTTGCCATAAAAATATTTGCCATGAATTTATTTTATATTCTCAATTGTTAACAATACATGTCATGATAATAGGGTTTTCCACTAATCCCTAATAAATTAAAATTAACATACCTAACTGACGAAATCTAGGTATATTTTACCCACCTGCGTACCCCTCAGAGCATACAGGCGTGATGATACGTCATGATGTTGTATAAACAATAAACATCCAAGCGATTCCAGCAATCACGACAGATTTGCCGTCTATTTTTGAAGAGTTCCGTTGTATATCTCCGAAGATCAGCACCAGATCTTCACCAAATTAAAATGGGACCACCTCAGGAGTATACTCTTTCAAACAAAAAAAGAATTTTGAGAATCGGTCCACAAATGGGGGAGAAATCAGGTAACATACATAAAAAAAAAAAAAAAAATACATACACACGAACATAGAACCTCCTCCTTTTTTGAAAGTCGGTTAAAAACAGCTGTTGGTGGCGGGCATGCTTGAGCGAGATCACGTGAACGTGAGCGAGAGATGACGATTAATGAATACTACTATGTCATGAATAGCCTGTACAATATTTCCATAAATTGGGTGACTTTTTGGGATATAAACAAACGCTAATAACTTTGCTGTTTGTGAATATTATTTATGGATACTTTACAAATATAATGAGAAGACCGTCTTGAACAAGCCCTTTAAGTATTTGTACTAATCAAAAATGATTGGTGTATTGTATATGTATCAATTGCTAGTTACAGAATAGGGTAGTTGACACTTGTGTATTATTTTTTTAAATCTAGCTGATGCAGTAAGAATTATATTTTCAGATTCATATTCTGTCAACTTGCCTATTCTGGTATTGCCGTAAAACAGACACCAATTAAGAATAATAATGCAACTTAAATAAAAAATAATCTCTTTATACTTTTTCATCTTTCAAGAGAGTTCGCCATTTCTACGAATTCTTACTTGCTTCAAAGGAACTGGAAGCCTGCTTATTGAGAAAACTTCTCTATTATTTTATTATCTTTTCTCAAATACGAGAAACACCGTTGCTTTGTTTCAGAAAAATAAACATCTAATACCTATATTATTATAAGGTTAGCAACTAGAGGAAGATTTAAAATCAATTATTTCTTTTCTTTTTTAAAGGATTACTATGTCAAATCAATTTACATAAATAACCTAGAAAATAGTTTTGATAAAAACTTAATGGGACTGACTATATTAATTATAATAATAATAATAATAGCCTTTATTTCAGACAGTATTTCATTTACAATATGTGTTTTTTTTTTTTTTTTTTACTTATGCATCGATAACCCTATCTGTATGCCACCTATTGGCAAAGGCCTCCTCCAACTTTTTCCATTCCTCTCTATCCTTAGCGATTCTCGTCCATGTGCCTCCTGCTACAGCTTTAATATCGTCTACCCATCTTCTATGTGGTCTACCTTTTTTCCTTTTCTTATAGGTTGTGAACCAGTTCATTATCAGTTTGGACCATTTCTCCTTTCCTCTCATCGTGTGGCCTGCCCATTTCCATTTTAGCTTTTTTATTGTTGTTGTGACATCTTTTGTTTTCGTATACTTTTTTATGGTTTCAGTCCTTATTCTATCGGCTAGTCTTTTCCCCATCATACTCCTTTCCATTGAGTTTTGGCAAGTTTCTAACTTTTTAATGTGTGCTTTAGTGAGTGCCCAGGATTGGCATCCATATGTGAGTGTAGGTAGTATCCTGGTATCGAAGAGTTTTCGTTTGATATTTATCTTGGTATCTTTGTTTTTCATTATTTCTTTCAGGCTCCAGAATTGTTTCCAGGCATTTCCAATGCGTCTGTCAATTTCTTTTGAGGTTAGATCTACAGGAGAGATTATCTGGCCTAAATAGATGTACTCATTGACATATTCGATTGGGTTGTTGTTGATCAGAATAGGTTCTTCCTTGCCATTGGTCATAACCTTGGTCTTTAATGTGTTCATGGCCAATCCCACTTCATTACTTTCTCTATCCAGGTCACACAGCATCGCCTGCAGTCCGTTACTCGATGACGAGAGGATTATCAAATCATCCGCAAATCTCAAATGTGATAGTTTCTCACCGTTGATAGACAGTCCACATTCCTCCCAGTCTAATTTACGGAAGACTCCTTCCAAAACAGCTGTGAATAGTTTTGGGGATAGTGGATCACCCTGACGTACACCTCTCCCTATTATTATATCTTTACCTTCCTTTTCTAGTTTTATATTAGCCTTGCTGTTATCGTAGATATTTTTAAGTATTCGGATGTATTTAGTTTCCACGCCTTGGTTTTTGAGTGCCTGCCAGATTTTTTCATGTTCTATGGTATCGAACGCTTTACTGTAATCCACAAAGCAGCAGTAAAAGGTAATGTTGTATTCGAATAGTTGTTTGATGACATGGATGTGGTCTAAAGTTGAGTATCCGCTCCTGAAACCCGCCTGCTCTCTCGGTTGATTTTCATCCAAAGTATTAGTTATTCTGCAGAGTATTATTTTTGCGAAGATTTTATAGATATTTGAAAGTAGACTTATGGGCCTATAATTATTTATGTCATTTTTGTCGCCTTTCTTGTGGAGAAGCACACTATTGATGATTCACATAAAACACCAGATTTGTATGAGAGTTCGTTTAGCTGATCGGATGCGTACCCATGTATCGAATACAAAACTACCACCACTACCACTTGGTGATCGACATCGACATCGTCAAACAATCAACTATTTAGAACAAATACTATGTAATTTCACGCCTGTAATCCCCGAAGGGTAAGGCAGAGGTTTATCAGGAGTACACTCACATTTTGCCAGTGATGTTTAAGTCTCACGTAATAGGGGTGAGCTTATTGCCATCAAGCAGGCACAAATCCAGACTCTGAGAAATTCGAGATGAAAAAACTCAATAACGCTTTACTCGACTCGGGGATCGAACCTGGGGCCTCTTGCTCAGCAGTAGCGCTTGCGACCACTAAACCGACGAGGCAATCCAAAAAACAATCAACTACTAGAAAGGCTTTGGTCATGAAACAGAATTGACTGAATCGCTATTAAAAAAAAGTGTAAATAAATGATAAATACATACATAAACTCACGCCTTTTTCCCATGGTGGGGGCAGAGACGGGGCAGAGACTACAGAGCGCCATATGCTACGATTCTTACATAAGTACTTCTTTTGCTTCGTTTACAATCATACATGTTGTCATGCACACACGCCGATTGCGAGTACTACTCCTGACCTTTCTGAAGAACCTCACCAATAAGGTCTAAGTATTTCCTTCTAGGGCGTCCCCTCCCGGCGTTCCCACTTACAACTGCCTTGTAAATACCTGTCGTTAGTCGCCTTTCATTCATCCTTTCAACGTGACCAAACCATGTAAGCATACCCTTTTCGATTTTTGTATCTTAATAAAAAAAAGAAAAAATCTTATTCCTTTTCAGTTGTTATTCTGTCAAATCTTAAATCGGAGGCGAGTCAAGTGGCGTTAAGTGTTCTTAAAGTACTTGACAATGATTGCTTGGAATATAAATGTAAACCGCCGCAAATCGTCTTCAATGGCTCAAAATTGAGCGCCTGTTTACGCCCCTCTGTACAAAGTTACTAATGAGTTGTGGTTTAATTTTCTGTGTGAATTACTTTTGCTCAACAAGCTCTCTTGAGACACCCAGAATGGAAGGAAATTGTATTGTGATGGACACAATTTTATGTCAACATTTGTTAATTTTATGACTCACCTTAATTCCTATACTCCATTTAAAATAGTATCAGAAATTTAATTCCAATGTGTTTTATTTTAAATTTAGAAAAATAAAAGCTATTGTCCATTCTTCCTTCTTTTAGGTTTTTATCATTGGCACTGTGATTTTCAACTAAAATGAATAATAACATAGGTAACTAAATGAAGCACATCATTTCTTAAAATAAATTGTTGAAATGGTTAGGGTTATAACAAAGTGTGAAAGCAGCAGTGAAAATATATCATAAAAAATTTGGAATCAATCGTAATGCTTACTGTAGTTTTTTAACTTTTGCCTAATAGTAAATGGAGTAAAGTGTATCGTGGGTGCGATTACACATATTACTTTCATACAAAATCAAATAGATTCGAAACAACTCCTTGTAACAGTCACAATTCAATTTAATACACCTGTATATCTCTTTAACATAATTGACCAAAAGTTGCTTAACGTCTTAGTTCCAGTCAATTTATGTTAGCCTGGTAAAAGCTATGACAGTAGATATAAAACTGTCTATTGATTTATTTGATTAATCTATCATACCCCTCGCTCTATGGTTTTAATCATGGTTGCGCTTCGTAATTTGATTTTGTGAGCGCAACTAACGGTTGTGCTTTGCGGAATAAGATAGTTGCGCTTCGATAGTAGCGTTTAGAAAACGTTGCGCTTCGAGGAAAACCCCCCTCAAATGCCTATGAAGTGTGATAGGCAATGTCTTATTTGGTTTTTAAATACTAAATCGATTTCTAAATATAACATACCTACCTATTTTCCTTGCCAACATAGCACTATGTATTCCGCTTTCATATGCTAATAAAACATGAACGGAATGTTTAATCGAACACCAAGGCGACATTCTTGAATTCTTTTCGAAACATGTTTTGAGTTTGAAAGAGGTGTTTTAATATTAATGTTCTTTACGTTGTTTTAAAAATATCGTGATGGTCCCGAGGCTAATGGCTATGAGCAGGGCAAGCACAGGGTCACCTAAAACTCCTTAAAAATTATCCCAAAAAGTCTAAACTGCCTCTTTAATTTTTAAAGGATCTACCTATTAATCCAAGTTCAAGCGTTTATAAATAAATCAACAAAATAAAAAAACCTTATTTTTGTTGCTTCACAATAAAATGATAATTAAAAAAACTGTTAGCATGCAAAATTAGTCGATCCAATGTTTTATAAATCTTAGTACTTACCTAATCTTAATAAATCTATTCTAAAACTAGTTAGTGGGTATTACTTTCTATAGTTAGGTGTGCGTTTTGCGCAAGATAACAAATTAAACAAATCAAGCACATATATCAAATTAATAATAACAACTAATTGAAAACTAAGAAACGTTATTGGTATGCTAGTCATGCGACCGCAAAGACTAAACTAACTTCTACAACTAACTTCATCTAAGGGAAACTGTAGTATAACATAAACTGTTACCTACTTCCTACTATAATAATAAAAGTGAAACTTTGTGAGGTCGCATGGATGTTTGTTATTTGTTCAAGCTAAAGTATTGAACGGATTTTGATGAAACTTTTGAGGTCAACTATTATAACACCCTATTTAGCTCTTAGTATGAAAAATACGACCTGCTATCGCCCATTTTTCCTCTAGATGGCGAAGTCAGTCTGTGTCAAAAAGATTTAAAATACTATAGAGCGGGCATGTCAAGAAAATGTCATAGAAAAACTCTGATCCCATGTCTCAGTATCGCCATCTAGGATAATATATGAATATTGGAGCGGCAGCGGAGCGTACTAAAAAAACTCATAGACTTTTGCTCACTAGGACAAGGTCGGACAAGTCTAGGGTATTGAATGTCTTTGGTGATACATGACTTTTAGTAGTTACTCGAACGATTCATTGACGGTTCTCTTGCATAACCACCTATTGAAGTAACGGCCGACCCTAACGATTACGGGCATCCACCCATATATGTAATCAAATTGGCAAAAGAACGAACACATACTGCAATATTCCCTTACCTTCCACTCGATAGATGGCGTGAAACTATGTAGATTCGTTGCATATTGGTCGTCAGGCCCTTGGGTATGCAAATTATTGCAAATTCCGATGTCTGCACCAGATTGAGCCTGCATGCGATGGCTTACTTACTACCAGCAATCGTCAGTTTAGGTCCAACTTTGATTAGCAATCAAGATAGTCTATACGTTTAAGATCTTGCTTTAAGTTCTTAATGTAAATGTTTTTTTGTATGTAAGTAGGCAGGTTTTTAGATAGCAGGTGTTACTGATTTTTCTGATATACTTAATTGTTATGATGCTTCTCGATTACCAAATACTTTAAATGATAGAATATTTGCTTATGATAGTTTTCTTGTTTTTTTGCGGTTACTAAGGTAAAAAAGAAACATTGTGTACTTACGAATACAGAAATAAATTATAGCCATACAGTTAATAATTAATAAGTAGTGTTATTAGTGTTAAGTTACTATGGAATGTAAATGCTGATTCTTTTGACAAAAAAGGGAGCTTTCAGACGAGAGAAGTCGACCAACAGCTTGACGTTGTCCCGAAAAACTCGATGAACTCTTAAACCCCATGGCTATAGGGTTTAACCTCGAACAATGATATTAATAGTAAGTTAATGATCGATATTCGGGTTTGACTCATACTTACGTACCTACATCCTTGATATTCTATTCACAAAACGGAGTTACTATTCTCGATTTGTAATGGGCTTGTAATTAGACCGACACGTTCCCTTGTACTTATATCACGTCCTTCGCTGACGATGGTCATGTAAAATTCATACAAGCTACAATAACTTGTTTGTATCGATCATTAGACACCCTGTATACAGTATTATGGAACAATCTCACTGTGTTAAGGGTCGTTTGAAGTACCAAGGTACGGGAAACGACTGGCTTGTACAGTCGCCAGCACATCAAGTTACCCCAATGTGTCAAATTTTCCCAATTGAATATGAACCTTATTCTGTTTGACACAAAGTAGAAAAACGATCAAAGAAATATGACACATTGGGGTAACTTGACGTGCTGGCGTCTGTACGTGCTCGTGAAATGTTGTGTCGTAGGTCTATGTTTTTAGCAAATGAAAATAATACAACACAAATACACAATATTACTAAAATTACAATAAAAACACGAGGAAGTGGTGAAGGACGAGCGATTTGGAGGTCATTTTTGACCATCAACAGTGCTGATTCTCAGCATCTTGATGAACGGGTTAAATTGTCATTATGGTTTAGATTTTGACACACTATGATTACGAGTATACCCAACGCAAAACATTTATTTTGCCAAAATCTAAACCAGAAAAATGAACCTTATTTTATATTGACTTTTACTAGGTTTCAAAATGGCATCTCCAATAAGTGTAACATTATAAGTAACCGAGTTTTAAGTAGCGGTTCGAGCGACTTTACTTTTCGTAAATCATGATTTCTGACTTCATGAAATCCTTGGGGCGCTATATTTTGTCTTGATTACATACTTTTGACAAATAGTTCAGACATTAAAAAAATATAAAAAAATATGCAGAGTGATTTTTAAATCGTCTGACAAATTTTCACAGGATGTTCTACTCATGAATATGAACAATTTTTATTTGATTATTTCCGTCCCATGGTAAAAGTTGTTCATATTCATGGGTAGAACACCCTGTGAAAATTTGTCAGACGAATAAAAAATCACCGTGTATAACCTCGCCTTAAGGTTTCTATATTATTTTTATTAACCTTGAGACTCACATAATAGGACGAGGGCCTTGCATTGAGTGGTTTACAATAGCAATTGTATCTGATGTTTCTATGCTTTTATCATGACGATACTTGTGTTTTATGTTTTTTTATATTTTATCATCGACCTGAAAAAATACACACACATCCATAGTATGTCCTCGAAAATTTTGTTAGTCATGAACCCGTTAAATGTATTTACCACTTAGAAGAAATGAAAAACTATCCTGTAGCTTTATTTTAATTTATCTATGAATTGCACAAACATGTCATAGATAAATTTAAATCTGACAGCCAGTCTAATCGCGGTTTTCCTCAAAGCGCAACTATTTCTAAACGTTACCATTAAAGCGCAACTAAGTTATTCCTCGAAGCGCAACCATTAGTCGCATTCACAAAATCAAAATAAAAATATTATGTTTTTATTTCTTGAAGCGTAACCATGATTATATTAGAGAGCGACAAGTATGATGATGGAATAATCAAAGCATCAATTATTGACTGAAACTAAGTGTTAAGCAACTTTTGGCCAATAATGTTAAATAGACATAGAGGTTCATTTAATTGAATTATGACTGTTGTTTTGAAAATGCCAGGGTATCAGAAATGAACAGAAAGTAGACGCGACTGTATTTATATTTACGAAATTGCACGAAACACTGTTTGACTCTGCGTCATCCAAAGGTTGACTGATAGAAAATGCCAATCGCATTAATTCCGCCTCTATACATATGCGCTTAAAGTATTGCCTAAATAAATAAATATAACACAGAAAATAAGTAGGTAGCTATATAGATTATTACCTGTTTAGTTATAACTATGATGAACAGTATGTAAGCGTTGAGCAGCAGTCCGATAGCGGAGATGACGGTGACGGCAACGCTAAGCGCGAGCGCCACTGCCGCCTCCTCGGCCCGCGCTTCCGTCCCGTTCACCTCCATGGGGCTAGGCTATGTCTGTCCTTATCTCGCTTCACCCTAGCCGTTCCATGCTGGTCCGTCGAACGTGCGCTGCTCCATTCTGTTTGGTGACGTCACCTCACTGCAGCCGCCGCGCTCCATAGCATCTCACTTGGGATGATCTGGGGAGAAAAACGGGTCGTTAATTACAAGTTCATCGGTTTTTAAGCTTAAAATCTTTTGGCGTGTTTTGTGTGCCTGCGGAAGTTTGGGACTTGTATAGTTCCAGGCTTACAGAATTAGGAATATTTCTTTTAATTTAATGGTGTACCATACAGACTATTCTATTCTATTCTATTATATAAATGCTAAAACCAAATCATAGGTCTCGAGTTCAAATCAAAGGCACAAAACTTTGACTATACGGAATCATAAATGCGTATTCCTAATTACCACTTGCTTCAAAAACGGTGAAGGAAAACATCGTGAGGAAACCGGCATGCCTGGGAGATATTTTTTTAGGGCATGTGATGCTAAGTAAGAAGCCCTTGAGCGGCATTAAAAGACACTAAGTTATAAGTTATTACATGATAAGAAGAATGCTAAGACGAAAATTCACCGTGTTCACCGACAAAAACACCCCGTGCTGAAATGCAGGTGTAGTGATGGTGAATGGAGCTGTCATTCCATACTAATGCTGGGCATTCCACCACCACCTTTTTTTACACAACGCCATTTAAGCTATTTAAGCTTGGTACTAAATAGCTGATAAACATACTTATATATTTCTAAATAAATACATATTATAGATAAATTACACCCAGACACAGAACAAATGATCGTGCTCATCACATAAACATTTGTCTTGGGTGGGAATCGAACCCACGTCCTCCACATAGCAGTCCCATAGCAGTTAGGGTCACTAACTACTAGACCAACGGGTCAGTTCCGGAAGTTCACTTCACTCACGTTTTCATGGGGTGACGTCATTGTTAATTATAATGGGTGACGTTTACTGAATTAGCCGGCCGGCATCGGTAGTACATTTTATGAATGAAATCACTAATTACTATTAGTGATGCTATTGTAGTGATAGCCCAGAGGTTACGGCGCCTACCTCTAATGTACGTGGTTGTGGATCAAATCCGGGCACGAACCAATGTGACTTTTTCAATTCATATGTACTTTTCTAAGTTTATTTTGGTCATCATTGACAACGGTGAAGGAAAAACAACGGGAGGTAACCTGGACTTGTAGTTAATATAAGTCTGAAATCGCCAATCCGCCTTGAGCTAGCATGGTGATCAATGCCTTCTGTGAATGAGAAGAGGCCTTTGCCCTGCAGTGGGACAGTAACAAGCTGGTGTTATTATTATTTTTAAAAGCGACGTTAGACCTAATCTCTGTGTGTAGCCTATGCTACAGACAGATCTCCATTTAAAACCCATTAAACTGATTTGTAGGATTAATATTAGAAGCTATGAGAATATCCCAAAATGTTTCGAGACTAAGATAATGTAACCTGAGGCTGAGTTTAATTTAAATGCCATCCATGTTTCTCCAAATAACTACATCGTATTTGTATTCTAGTAGCGTTCGTAGATTTGAAATAATATAGACGTAGATTAACTAATTCTAGACTAGTAATGAAACAAATATATACACAATTAATTAAATTGTTGTAGACGCGTTGATGATTAAACAGTGTCAACAGTACGTGGTTTCAATAGTCTGAAAATAATTTAATCATTTGTCTATTTCATTATTTCAATTTGAGTGACAAATATTACAGATCAATAAATTATATCGTTACGGTATTCATTTGCCACTGAAATTGTACACTGTATTCCCTCCCTAAAGAGTTAGGCATAACTTTTATAGTACACCTACATTTTGCCAGTTTTAGGTTTAAAGGGATGAGCTTTTTCACTTTTGCGTGACTTGGCACAAATAAAATTACGGGCTACTTGTTTTTTCACATGAAAAAAAACTTTCTTGACCCAGGAACAAAACAGACTAAGAAATTGAAATTAAGGTGATTGATATGTAGCCAATTACAAATCTTTACATGATATAAATAATAAAATATTCTTACACCAGACAAATCGTGGGGACTAACTATGGTAACTAACCTTGCGCTACCACTATTACCTGCAAGCTTGGCCAATTGTAACAGTAATCAATATATTGTATTGATTATTGTTGCAATTGTTAATCCAATAACATTAAATATTTACAAAAACGTGTAGAAATTACGTCCTGGATTTAATTGTATGTAATCTCTGATACACCTTTGAAAACACCCACACAAACGGACGGCCGTATGTCCAACACCACAGGGGAAATACCTTAAATAGAACTACCTTCCCGCAGAATCCTGTGAAGATCACAAATGCCAACCCTACATTCTCTTTCATGACGTTGAGTAACACATAGCAATTGTAAACGTTACTGTCTAAGCGGCATTCCTGATGTAGAATCGTGATGTACAAAGAATATTTCAGAAGAGCAAGGGTTTCTGAGTTTACGTTGGTCGATTTTAACTGTAAGTAGGACCTAAAAAATCCTTAAGGTACAGACGCCAGCACATCAAGTTACCCCAATGTTGAATATGAACCTTATAATGTTCGTCATAAAGTTGAAAAACGATCAAAGAAATTTGACACATTGGGGTAACTTGATGTGCTGGTGACTGTACCTACGGCAAATGTATTGTCGGTGCGTTCACTTGAACTTGAACTGCTTGCCTGCTTAGTCTTTTCTCAACTTTGTTGGGGTCGGATTCCAGTTTGACCGGATGCCGCTAAAACCAGTGGAGTGGAGCAACTACCTGTCTGACGTCCACAACCCAGTAACTGGGTAACTGATACCCGTGACGTGTCAAAGATCTACAACGGCCGGGGCTCAAACGGTGTCAGTTTACGTTAAACATTCATGAACACATGAACAGTGATTGGACTGTGTCACTACGAATAATAGTATACATATATTCAAGGTGTTTTTTTTTATATCCCATAACTCTAGGGTTATATTCTGTAGGTAAAAATAATACTAAAACTCCTAAAATAGATGGTCCAAAAATGCATAGTTTCGGAGATATCATCAATCATAATTAAATTATCAGTTGTTTAGCACCCGTAACACAAGCTCTGCTTAGCTTGGGACTAGATGGCGTTGTGTGAATAGTCGTGGAATATTATTAATTATTTTTATTGCCTAATTAGTTCAAAAATTGTCACCAGTACGACGAATCTTCTTTATAACGTCACTTTTCTTTCACGTAAAGGTGTTTTACATTAATCATCGTGACTTTGTAGAATTATTTTGTATGATAAAAAAAAGAGGATGATTGAAACATAATTCATATGCCAGTTGATTCTTTGATATGGTCTCAATCATACCTTAGAGTTATGGGATATAAAAAAAAACACGTTGTATACATTAAACTAGCGACACAAAATTCACAAGGTCATTCTATGCGACTTGAACGTCTGAACTCAACCGTGTAAAGCCCATATAACATTTTCCAATATTGCATGTCAGAGAAAACGCGAAACACCCCTAAATGCAATGTCATTGACAAATGACTATCCAAAATACGATCGAGAGACACGACAATAGGAGAATGCTCTGTCTTCATGTATTTTACGAAGGTTTGAAACCTGTTTTACATTTAAATCAAAAGTTAAATGAAGTATTGTTTACTGAAAAGTTATTTTAAACTTGTGTAAATAGGAGATGGCGCCTTGTCAAGGATCTGCCATCACTAAATGCAAATACCCTTTAATATATTATCTAGCATTTGTATTTTTCTTTTCTCTGATGGTTTAACACAACTTTGAGAATTTGTATACTGTAGGTACATTTATAAAAACAATGATTTGTCAAAAAGTGCTGAAACGCTAAGCAATCAAGGCCTAAACGGATGGCTACTTGGCCTGTTTGTCTAATTGTTAGTGGACCTGACTGCTATGCCGGAGGTCTTGGGTTTGATTCCCACCCAGGACAAATGCTTGTGTGATGAGCACGATCATTATTTTGTTCTGTGTCTGTGTGTAATTTATCTATAATATGAACAGTATTTAGAAATATAAAAGTATGTTTATCAATGTATTTAGTACCCTTATCACAAGCTCTGCTAAACTTAAGTCTTGATGGCCTCGTGTGAAAGTTGTGGAATATTTATTTATTCGATATTTAGTTATAAACGTCCTGATTTTATTAAACGCGGAATAAAGTTATACGAAACTTAAACCTCGAAAAACCTGTTTTGTTACTCTTATGGTAGTCTGACCTTAAGGATAACCATACAGTTTAGATTTTTGATTCTTTTTGGGCTCTTCTTCTTCACTATCAAGCCCATCCAAAGGTTGGTGAGACTGTTCGGTTTCTGACTGTCATTGTTTCTACAAAATTTAGACAAGAAGGTGGGATCTGGGGTCGATTCGAATGTAGGAAAGTGGTAGCTTAGCCATCGACTGACTTGTGAGGCTATAACCAATTACAAAGCCCGTAAACTAAACTTAAATGAATCCAACATAGGTACCTCTGAACGTTACAGAAATCCAATTTCGACAGCCCTGTTACCAGAGCGCTTACAAAAACTAATTACGATAAATTATTCAGCCGCACACATCAGTCCCATGGCGTGCCGTTAATACTGATACACCTATTTTTAGATCCATTACTGTTATAGTAGCCATAGAAAAATAAATCAACGTCCTTCGATCGGTTTCCCATAACAAACGGCATTGTAATGTCGGGTATTTACGATCCGTCGATACTTGGCAAGGTCAAGGAACGAGCTGAATCAATTATCATAAAAGTAGAAGTCGATGTAACGTTGGAAGCTTTCTTTTAGATCTCTTTAAAGACTCCCTGTTATTTTCTTATTGCTTTCTCGTTTTGCTTTTGAAGTAGTTTTTATTTTTACTTTAACTATTGGGAAATGTTAAAAGCGCGCGTAGCATGTTATCGTAGAAACAGCATTGTGATTCTGGTCAAATCACCGCGTGACAATAAAGGCATAGTGAGGGCAAATTTTGCTGTCATTTCATACTAATGATAGGGCTCTCACACATAAACACGATATGACATCGCGTCGTACAACGATGCGGCGTCGTTTCAAGATACGACGTCGTAAGGTGTCGATGTACGATACGACGTCGTAAGGTGTCGATGTACGATACGACGTCGTAACGTGTCGATTCACGATGCGACGTCGCGTCGTGGGAATCTACGACGAGCATCGTAAAAAACTACGTCACGACATCGTAACGTGCCACGATACACGGCACGAAGCAGTCGATACAATGCAGGGTGAATTGTTGCAGTTAATTTCGAGAATTGGACCGCACTGGATTCCCACGACGCGACGTCGCATCGTGAAACGACGCCGTATCGTGGTACGACACGACGTCGAAACGTGTTTATGTGTCCCGGCCCTTAGGCATTGACAGTTCATAGCGTGACTTTTACTGATTAGACTGGCAGGTATGTCTACTATCTGTCACTTTGTTGTAAGAATCGACTTACATCATAGGTATTTTTTACATTATTTTCCTAAATGTGTTTTGGTGTCGACTTCGTCTTTAGCCTAGTAATTTAGGAGCTCCTGGGTCTGGGTTTTAGAGTTTTTCAAACGCAAGTTTAATTTTGGATTTGTGCTCGGTTGATTGCAATGGGGTCGCTTCTTATTACGTGGCGCTTAAAAATAAATATCGCAATGTGCGTGTACAATAGATAACTACACCTGTTTTCTCTTTCCTCTATCAGTTTTGTTAGACTCTTACTGACTAAACCACCCCGGTATTCCGTCTCACAGTCACATGCACTGAGAAGTCGCGGGAACAAGCAATTATTCCACAACCCACGACTGGCAGCACCTTCACCTCTGCCAACTTTATAAAAATTCAGCCATCTTACTAAAAGTATCATGCTACTTCATTTGAAAAATAAATAATACAGCTAATAAATAACATTCCTAGGGTCATAACATTTTAAAGAACGGGCAATGCCTTCTTTGTGGTAATAAAAACATGCTGCGGTCCCCAATCTGTTTGCCAACCGACCTCTCACGACCTTTCTTGAAAAAAGTCTTTGTTTGCAACGGACATTTAGGCAATAAAGTACGACGTCATGTCAACAATTAAAAAAAAAAGAAAGTGTTCAACGTAGAAAGAATATTGATGAACGACTAAGCTGTTACCGTCTAGCCGGTCGATTCTGTTAAATTCACCTCGTGAAAACTTGAGTCAAAGCCAAAGTCAAATCATTTATTTCAATTAGACCTGATAACAGGCACTTTTGAAAGTTATACTTAGAAATTAAATAAATTAATTGATTCTAGTTGCACATTCCAAAAGGTAGTTTCGTATGGAGAAGATATGCAAGAAACACCATACTTACTCTTTTAAATAATAGTTTTTACAATATTTTGTACACAATAAAAAATATTGTAAACACTATTTTAAAAGAGAGTGAAGTGAACTGTCAATGCCTAGCAATAGTATAAGATGACAGCTCAATTCGCCTACTAACACTTCACCTATATTTTCAAGGGGTGATTATTACAGAATAGCACTGCTGCTGGTAGATTCAGCCTAAGTCACCCCCTGAAAACTTGAGTGAAGCGAACTGTCAATGCCTAGGCATTAACATTTCAGTTTTGTTAGTATAAAATGTCAGCTCAACTCGCCTTCAATGCACCTACCATTTTGACGGAGTGATTTTTACAAAATACCACTGTGTTATTTGGTTCTAATCCTGATCTTAATATAATAAATTTTCTCCGGCTTTTCCCAAATAAAAATTACGTTACATTCAGAAATTTAGTAAAAAAAATATGATTTTTGCATACCAACATATTATGCATAGGTATCTCGGCTCAACATTAATGCAGGTTTTCATGTGGGTTCTAGTTTGACCGAGTCAAATTTCTAACTGACCGTTGATTTTTTATGTTTATTTATTTGTGTTACTAACACTTGAATATAAGCTGTGTGTATAACTAACAAGTATGGATCACTGTTGTCCGAATTAAACAAATATTATTATTATAAACCAATGAGATATTTAATTAAAGAAGTTAATTATTGAGTTTTAATTAAAAATCTAAATGACGGTTGAGTTTCAGAAAAAAAAATGACTATGAATTTACCCTTTATGATGTAAACGCACCCGATAGCAAACCTTCACACTTACGAGGCCTTTTCAAAAAACGCAACTAAAACAGAATTCACACAGCCCACTCTTTGAAATAGTAAAATGTCGAGTTCCAAATGTTCCAAAATTAATTCACCCACTTACCTAACGTTTTTGAATTATTTAAGTGAACAAACACGAGCCAAATAAGGTTGAAACTCGATAGGAATATATAAAAGTGTTCTATTGGGTTCCCGAATGTGGAATGAAAAGTATTCAGTGTCTTTCATCCGCAATACAATCAAGTAGCCTGTCAAGGGAATATGTTTTTGTAATCGAACAGAATGCATTTACGGAAAAAACTTATGCTTGTACTAACTCAGACAATACATCAATCGATCAACAATCTAGGTTCAAAACTAACTGTCGGTTTTATTTGTGTCCTGCACCTTTACCCGGACCTAAGCGTGATGTTTGATAGCCTAGAACTTTCTTCAAAAATTAGGCTTTAGACACAAATTTCAAAACAAAAAAATAAATCTACAAAAAATGCTACTACTACTAGTTACCAGTAGTTACTAGATACTAGCACAGTATAAAACCCTACAGTAGTTCGACGAAGCCGTCTAGACAAGGCAATCGTGCGGGGTGTGAGGGGTGAGACGCGGGAAAGCCGCTCCCGGACTGCAAAGAAAACGGTGTTCGTAGTTCGGGAAGTATTATTCAGGGCTAACGCATGTAGACATTGTTAGCATTTTTCCAGAGATCAAAGGCGTCGTCCTACTGTATTAATATTTATACTGTGGTAAGTACTAGTCTGGAAATATTTTAAACTTGAAAATTAGAATATTAGAATCCAAACATCAAACAAACAGAAAACCAAAAATAGTTCCGTTTTATTATATTCGTAGGTACCTATACATTTAAATGAACTCTGACGTAACACGGACTTTCTTTGTTTATCAGCCATCTTCAACAGTAGATGTACCTATATACTTTCAAATCATTTTTCGTAAACAATGAAGGTTCAATACAATACTGTATTGTGCTGTATTCTTCCAATCGAACAATCTATACATCCAGTCAGTTCCAGCCAATCGGGGTTCACGGCTGGTCAAAGGCCTTTCTTGATTTGCGGTAGACGTTTTGGAATTATACAGCTTATATTCTGTTAAAAATTAAGGAATCAGGGAATTCTATTTGCTTGCGTTGTGAATTATATCGGCAACCTAAAAGCCTTCATGTCTGCAGATTTGGATGCGGATTTATTTATTGATTTAAAGCGTAAGGGATTGGGTGGCTAGTGGCAAAATAACTACAGCAGGACGGGTCGATCTAAAGTTAAGCTACTTATGTTTGTCCAGGTGGGTCAAACGTAGCTTAGATGGAAAGAAAGAAAATATATTTTGATGGGTGATCTGCATTCACTATAAATCTATTATAATAGAGAATATTTTTATTTTTAAATAGAATATTTATTTTCTTTTATATGTTTATGTTTAGAAATATATAATTATGTTTATCAGTCTGTTGTTAAATACCCATAACTCAAGCTCTGCTTAGCTAGGGACTAGATGGCGTTGTGTGAAAGTTGTAGAATATTTATTTGTTATTTATTTATTAAGCAGTAACTGGATTGTTTCACTTTACTTCAAACACTGTTATTCAGTTGCATTGGGTTAGGCTTAAAGCCTAACCCAATGCTAGTTGAGAAAAGGCTAAGCATCTGAAGATTTATTTTGGCTTATAGGTAGCACTAGTAGTTTTATGCTAAGTGTAATGACCCCGGATTATAAACTGTGACTCCTAAACTTGTCTACCTTACTCCCTAACTCCCTAATCATATTAGTAAAGTCAAAAAACGTCTGTCATGACTGTGTACTGTTTTACCGTCATTTACTCTTGGGATCACCTTCGATGTCTATAAATGGTTCCAATCTGAGTTTATCAGAAATCTATATTATAACGTTAAATCAAAGATTTATAAACGATAGAAAAAAAAAATAGACTGGCTATTCTCATATTTTTCGGAAAGTTCGCATTCATATTTCAGACTAAATTAGGTCAAAGATAGGTCTATTTCCTTGAATTTTTGACATTGATTGTCACTAAGATGAGATTACGAGAATTGGCTTTCAATAGTGTATTGAAATGAAATGATATTTTTTTCTGTAAGTAGATCTTTTCAGACACTTTACAAGACATTTTTTTTTTAATTAGAAGAAATCCTAAATGAAATCCCTGACTTTCATTTAGGATTTCAGTCCAGACACAAGGTTGTATTTATACAGGGTTATTTTTCAATGACCGGCCAAATTTTCACTGGGTGTCCTATCCATGAACAACTTTCACTATGGGACCGATTCTGAAAACACGAAAAAAAATCAGCTGTTTCATAAATTTTAGTCGAGTAGGTATTGAACTTTTGTATGAAACAGCTGTTTCTTTTTCGTGATTTCGGAGTTGGTCCCATAGGGAAAGTTGCTCATATTCATGTGTAGAACAGCCTGTGAAAATTTGGCCGGTCATTGAAAAATAACCCTGTATATTATGCGAGTCTATCGATACAGCGCAATTTAAACAAACAACTTTTGCTTGTCAAAGATTGAGCTTTAAAATAGACGATGTTAATGAGTTTACAATGCATTAAATTGTGACACCACATTGTCTTTTTGCGATAAACGCTCAGCTTAATCAAATTCAAACACACCCCCCCGGTACGTATGTAAATCAAACTAAGTTCGTAACATTTTTAAGGATCGGACTAGTAACTTTGTTTGAGCTTATTTACAAACAAATTAAGCAAACTGACTTGTATGTACTTATTCCAATGAGATTTTTAACTAATCAGTAAATAATGAACTTATTTCTTTTCATAAAGAAGATTATAAAAACCTGGGTTCTTTAATTAAAATCAGTTATTTAATAAAAGTTATTTTTTCATGCTGTAGTACCAGCGGCAAGGGATCTTTGGCTACAACCCAGGGATCCGACGACATAAAGGGCCCCACAATATCGTAAAATGAAATACAGGTAGGCCCCCAAGTAGGTACCTAGTATTACGACAGGGCCCCACAAACTCACCGTTCAACATTTGGTTGGTAAATAAGGTAGAGCGCAACTGACCTAACTATTAGGCCAAAGCTCCAAAAATTTACCAACCGCCCATGCCCCTTACGCCCTCTTAAAACATGTCAAACTATCATAACAAATATCGGTCGTACCAAGACAAAGTGTCCCAGGATTAATGACCAAAACTTTAAATTAAAACTGAAACGGTTAGCTAAACTCAAACGGCTTTTCAAACAAAAGTCATAAGATCCATTTACAAATGGCGTCACTGAGTCAAAAGAAAATCGTCGCCGACGACGGCCATGTTGTGATTTAATTACTACAAAATTGTTTTATAATTCTGTTATGTCTGTTCTCACTTGCCAGTGTCTTTGCAGAACCTTTTGTTTCAGTCGCGTAATTTATTGCGAAAATGAGTTTATAAATGAAATAGTCTTTGTTTGCTCGTATCTCTTCAAGTTTGTTAGGTAAGCAAGCCATGTTTTAATTACTTTAATTTTATTATAGTTGCATAATATTGTTCTTGTAATTTGACACTAGGATTCATAAGTAGATCTCTGCAGCGTCTCCGCCATAGGTCACCTTTGTATGTGAATTGTTTTTTTCCATTCAAGGTGTGTAAATGAGATCATTTCAAAGAATCAACTTTCATATGAATTAGTTTTTAATCATCATTGTTTATACATTCATTTATAAATTTTTAATACCTGCTAATATTCTCTACCTCTCTATTATGTCCATTTTAAAGTTACCTGTAAGAGACCGTTTTAGCACAGTCTAAAATCCTACAGTCGTCGGATGTGAGGGGCGAGACACGGGAAAGCCGCTCCCAAACTGCGAACAAAACGATGTTTGTAGTTCGTGAGGTTATTATTCAGGGCTAACGCGTGTAGACGTAGAGATCAAAGGCGTCGTCCTACTGTATTAATATTTGTACTATGGTTTTAGCGATCAGGCCGTCCTTTGTAATGCCATTATGTAATGTAGTTCTCAAGTTATTTTTTGTAAGGTGTTTGTTATTTGTTCTTGTATGATTCTTCGGAACTAATTTAGAGCATAATTTTGAAAACTCTCTTGTGAGTAACCCACTAACTTAATTTAAAGTAATACCATAAAATAACTTAACCATGCCGTAAGCATTATGAGCAAGTAAGGTTCACCAATTCGCTCGTTAATAAATCCCAGTCGGTTATCAATATTTATCAGTGATTGAATTTTCATAATCCTCAAAGCAAAAGTACAGGATTACGTAATAAAGGTATGTATGTAGACATATTTGACGTACTTGAATATAAACCGATCGTTTCAAAGCGGATATTGAATGGTAATCCAATGAGATTAAAGGCCGGATTAAAAAACCATATTTAGGGCTGAATTTTATATCGAGGTAAAGTTACTGTTCAGATGAATATTGGATGTTAAATGAGGACTTAACTCAAAAACTCCGCAAACGAGTTTAAAATAGGCTAGGGGACTAAATTTTAGTTTTAAGTCCCTCATCTAGATTACAAGAAATCTTTCGACATGTTTTTTTCTTTTTTCACGTAATCAAAAAATAAGGGCGATTTAACGAGTCAAAAAATCTTTTTTGCAAAAAATAAAACCGACTTAAAAAACACTAACCAGTTTAAAATAACTCTAAATTAGGAAGTCTGTGGCTTTGGTGGTTTTGCCATATTCATGATGGGCCACAGGGCCACCGACTTCCGAATTTAGAGTTATTTTAAACTGGTTAGTGTTTTTTAAGTCGGTTTTATTTTTTGCAAAAAAGATTTTTATTTTTCCATTTTTATTTGTTCCCATACAAACATTTGCCATGGATTTATTTTTATATTTTTATTTGTTAACAATACATGTCATGGTAATAGGGTTATCCACTTATCCCTAATAAATGAAACTTAACATACCTAACTGTCGAAATCTAGGTAAGTATATTGTACACATCTGCGTACCCCTCAAAGCATACTGGCGTGATGATACGTCGTGATGTTGTATAAACAATAAATATCCAAGCAATTCCAGCAATCGCGACAGATTTGCCGTCTATTTTTGAAGAGTTCCATTGTATATCTCCGAAGATCAGCACCAGATCTTCACCAAATTAAAATGGGACCACCTCGGGAGTATACTCTTTCAAATAAAAAAAGAATTTTGAAAATCGGTCCACAAATGGGGAAGAAATCGCGTAACAAACACACAAAAAAAAAAAAAAAAAACGTACCGTCGAATTGAGAACCTCCTCCTTTTTTTGAAGTCGGTTAAAAATGTCGTATGACGTCACTACCCTATAGGTACAGTTTAGTTCTGAATAACGACGTCAAAAGCCCACTCTTCTCACCTGTAGTTTAGTAGTTTTCCATTAATTTGAAAAAGCAAAAAAATACTGGTGTTTTTTTTACAATCGAACTGAAGGACTTATTATACAGGGTGTATTAAAAAACCCTTAACGTAAACGAAAATATATAAACTACATAGTGTACCAATCACTGCGATAGTTTTTTTCTAGAACATACCTGGGAATTCACTGGTTCTGACGATATGGAAGGTCAAAGTAAAATATTTTTATTCGTCTTTCTTTAAAAATCGTATTCTAAATATCATTAGTTAACTTTCTTAAACCTTAACAGTTATGTAACTTATAAATTACAATAACAAATAAGATACAATTAAAAAGCTATTTTAATTGGCTAATTTAAAGTAAAATGAAACATGTCAAATAAGTCGGATGAAATTATGCCATTTCCTAGATTTGGCTTGTGATAATTATAAAGAAAACCCTAACAATCACAATTATTATGCAAAATTGGTGACGTATTTTATTGTTAATTGTTGAAACAGTAAGTAAACACTGTTTAACTTAATAATTAAGTATTAACTATCTAATGAATACATAAAAAAAAACAAAAGAACAGTAAAAGTGCATAGATTTAATGTAATATAGTGATAGGGGGCATCAAAAGTTTATCCGCATCGCCGTCAACGGAAAAGTGCCCAAAAGACTGGCAGCATTGCCACATTGTATGGCAATGCCGATTCTCTGACATAAATAGCCCAGCCTTTCTGGTATTTAAAATTTGATTAATATCATGTTCAATTATGTAGATAATTACATAAATTAAATCATGAAATTTGAACATAGGTTTACTGCATTCTCCTCTAACAAAATTATCTAAATATCATATTTCAACCTTCTATGTTCGCGTCCATTTGCCACCGTCCATTTTAATGAGAGAGTGTCCGCATAAATTACATTTTGGACATCGCTCGAGTTCTCACTAATTCAATGTTTAAAATTCGCGAATATTTCCTGTCGGATATTTCAGCTTTATGAAGGCTTATATTGAGTCGAATATATTATTCGTTCTGAGAGCTTTTCATTAAATATTACTTTTATTGATAGTGGCAGATTTTTTTACAAACTTCGCAGTAGCTTATTTAATTATTATAAGTAATAGAAGGACATACATAGACCTTATTGGTGAGGTTCTTCAGAAAGGTCAGGTGCGTAGTACTCGCAACCGGCGTGTGTTTAAGACAATGTATGAATGTAAACGAAGCAAAAGAAGTAAGTAAGAATCGTAGCATATGGCGCTCTCTAGTTTCTGCCTACCCCCATGGAAAAAAGGCGTGAGTTTATGTATGTATGTATGAATGTAATAGATTTGTACAGGGTTTGGGTTACAAAGATAAAGAAGTTGTGGGTATTGATTTTTTTTTATAATAATTATATTTTCAGTATATGAAGATAATATATGAAGTGATCAATTCTATGGCTTTGCATCATCATTATCAATGTGCAGTGTGTGCATGTTTTTACCTGTTGCCAATAAATATTATTTGTTTGTTTCTTTATATTTGCGAATGTCAGGACTATGTGGGGTTTTTTTTTGGTTCTATTTAAAAATTTGTCTGGCAGTTTGGGTACATTATGAGGTAGGAAGAGAATATTATTCTGTAAAATTGTTGCTCATAATTATTGAGTAATGCGTAGAAAGACTGGACCGGTCCGTTTATGTCTGTGTGGTTCTTTCCTTGAAAAATCATCTCAGGCACAAGTCGGCATGGTCCTAACATGATATGACCAAGATAATGAGTGGACTTCAAAAGAGACTATGCTGACAGCTTTAATATTAATGTTTACTTCTGTCATCTTTATTTGAAAAAAAGAGTATTTTCTCCGCTGTAGGATACAAGCAAGGTTTTACCATTAGGTACGTAACATTACGCTTGTATTCCCTAAAAGATAGGCATAGGTGTACCTGCAGTACACCCACATTTTTTTTTCTATTTTTTTTTATACCACGACGGTGGCAAACAAGCTTACGGCCCGCCTGATGGTAAGCGGTTACCGTAGCCTATGGACACTTGCAACACCAGAGGCGCCACACGCGCGTTGCCGACCCTTTAAAAACCTATTTACTCCCCTTTTGAAGAACTCCATACTGTAGCCCTCTGAGAAAACCTCGGCAGGGAGCTCATTCCACAATCCAAGTGTACGCGGGAGGAAATTCCTCTGAAACCGCACTGTACGGGACCATTTCGGCTCCAGTGTGTGAGCATGAACTCCGTCGACGGCGAGCGGTGCGATGATAGAAAGTGGCCGTGGGCATCATATCAAACAATTCCTCGGAGCACAACCCATTATACAACCGGTAGAACACACATTTCGCCAGTTATATTCAAGTCCCATGTAACAAAGGCCGACCCTATTGCCATCAGGGCAAAATCAAAGCTCCGCAGCTCTGGTCCAGCTACTGAGAAATTCTAGAAGGCAAAACCCAATAACAATTTGCCCGACGTGGGAATCGGACCCAAAGCCTCATGCTCCGCGTTATAGCCCACAAAACCAACAAGGCAGTCCGGCTCATTCGTGTTTCTATTTAAGATACTACATGACAACCACACACAGCACATAATGTGTACTACCTACTTTTGTATATAAAATAATATTAAAACAAATAATAATATTTTCTTTCTTTCTTTTTGACATACATTACAAACCTTTCACAAGCCTAATCAAATAAATTTTCTGCTACTGGAACTCAATGCGGAAGTTATTTAATTTGTACCCAATATTTTCATCACTTTCACACCGTAAGCTACTCCAAAAAACCGTTCTGAAAGTCGTAAAAAATTCCAAATAATTTGGTTCCTCATTTAGATTGAATGAATACGTGACTTTCAGAGGTTTCCGAACGACCGCGTCACGTATTCTATAAAATAAGGAAATATTCGCAAACGAGCGCTTACGCAAGTCATTTTTGACAACCAATTAAACGCGTATAATCAATGTTGGCAATTTTTCCTGCTATTGGTACTGGTAAGTAATTTTTTTAGGGTTCAAGACATAAATAAAAATTAAAAGAAACCTTTATGATGCGACTTCCTCTCTCTCTGTCTATTTGACAGCTTGTCACAGCTGCTTATTTCAGAAGCTTCTAGCGCTATTGATTTAAAATAGTTACAAATAATGCTTGGCATTTTCATATGCAACAGGAATCGAAAAGAATAGTTACCTTACACACGAGGGAATGGACTTTAATAAAATAGTGTGTTATTTATCGTGTGAATTTAGGTACATTGTTTTTGTACTGTACTTTTTCATTTATTTCGATTTCTACCCCTTCTTTTATTTCCGAAGTCTACAGAGTGAAATAATAGGTACATCCAAAACTAAACTTTGTATTATCCACAAAAAATATACTTTTGAAAACGGAATTATATTTTTTGTACTTATTCAAATACATAGACCTTATTGGTGAGGTTCTTCAGAAAGGTCAGGTGCGTAGTACTCGCAACCGGCGTGTGTGTATGACAACATGTATGAATGTAAACGAAGCAAAAGAAGTATGTAAGAATCGTAGCATATGGCGCTCTGTAGTTTCTGCCTACCCCCATGGGAAAAAGGCGTGAGTTTATGTATGTATGTATGTATGTACTTATTCAATCGACGGAACGGTCGTCTGGTGACTGTGGCTCGTTCTTTAGCGGTATTTTTAATGTAACAGGAAATTATTCAAACATCACATCAAATCAATAATCTTCCGATATAAATAGCATGGTGTTGCTTTTCACTAAAAACACTCCATATACTTAATTGTTGGAGACGTACCGTAAAAAAAAAATATGTAAAATTATGTGAAAGATGATTAGCCAAAAAGGAAGTGACATAAGTGATTGTCGCGATGGCGGCAAATAGAGATTTTAAATTTGGAAAGAAGAAGAACCGTTTGAATAAGAACTTTTACACACCAACGGCAGAGACTATTGCTGTCGCCGTCAACTGACTCCTATTCTGAAGGAGCTGACGAAGGCAGCCGCAGATTTTTGAGGCGGTTCATTCCGTCTACGGCCGCCTCCAACGCGTTGACAGCTGCCTCCGAAGTGTGTCGTCAGCTGCAGTTACCTCTGCAATAGCCCGCTCGTACGTAAGAGATCTTAGGCCACATTACACGTCAAAGACGGGCAATTATCTTGCCTGTCTTGGTCTGGTAGTTAGTGACCCTGACTGCTATGCCGGAGGTCGTGGGTTCGATTCCCACACAAGACAAATGTTTGTGTGATGAGTACGATCATTTGTTCTGTGTCTGGGTGTAATTTATCTATAATATGTATGTATTTAGAAATATATATGTTTATCAACTGTTTAGTACCCATAACACAAGCTCTCAAGCTTAACTTGGGACTAAATGGCGTTGTGTGGAAAGTTGTGGAATATTTATGATTGATTTATTTATGATTGGTTACAATAAATCACAACAAAAGAAGCAAATGTAGGTAATCTCTGCCTTTCCCCTTTAGGTTGCCTTCCAGTCTAACTGTATCTACAGTTAAATACCAGTGTTTTACATGGAGCGACAGCCTATTTGACTTCCATAACCCAGACACTGGGTAACACGATTCCCCTTGGTTAAACTGATTGCCAGACTTTCAGGGTTTTGACTACTCGTAACAAATGTCAAAGTTCTACCAACAAATGACAGCCGGGAACAACAAACGAAGATTTTGGTAAGTGATAAATGGTCACCCATTCACGAACGAACATTGGCAAGCGTAGCTTAACCTTTGATCGTCTCGTGCGGCTGTTATTATAAATAAATAAATAAATAAATATTTCACAACTTTTTCACACAACGCTCTCTAGACCCAAGCTAAGCTAAGAGCTTGTGTTATGGGTACTAAACAGCTGATAAACATACTTATATATTTCTAAATACATACATATTATATATAAATTACACCCAGACACAGAACAAATGAACGTGCTCATCACACAAACATTTGTCCTGGGTTGGAATCGAACCCACGACCTCCGGCGTAGCAGTCAGGGTCACTAACTACTAGACCAACAGGCCAGCCACAATTCTTTCCCAGGAAATTGCAATATCCAAAACCATATTAATTCATCAAACCCTAAGAGGACACCGGTTTCCGCGCTGTCATTGTCTTTCTGTTGGGTTTTTAATTAACACGATTGAAAGGTCCTAAGAGATTGATTGATTCCACGAACCACAATACTGTCCATACAATATTATCGGTATGTTTGCAGTCACTGCGACTGAGCGTAAATCAACCAACGATAATTTACTGCGTCATGAAGCCAAGATCAAAGCTGTAGCTACTGGAAATATACTGAGTACCTGGAATATCTGAAAGGTTAGAACGAGGAACAGAATCGCAAATAACTGTAGAAAAGTAGAACAAGAGAAAAACAATTATATGTTCTGAGCTTATTTCAGTGTTTCTTCTCAGAGTAGTAAGATAGTGAAACACTGATCTCACGTCATACTACTTAAAAGAACCATCGCAAAAACCCAAATTTTTTAATAAAGATAAAAACTGTATACATGCTTAGGTCATATACAGATTGTAAAAAGACCGATCACATAGCCGTTAACCACACATTCTGTACATATAATTAAGTAACTTTAACTAATAATAATAATGCTTTTTATTGCGCGCATTGCATAGCGCGACAACGCAACTCAACTTTCGATCAGCTGAGCGTATGGCCACTCGCGCTTGGTCGTTGACCTGAGCGGCCCGCTTGTTTAGTGATCCATTGCATTTTTGTAACTTCAAATGCGTAATTTGTTTTGAAAAATCTATAATTTTGATATCTAATGTTTGTTCGGAAGGAAGTTTACTAATGATACTTGAAATCATCATCTGCCTAGCCTTTTCCCAACTATGTTGGGGTCGGCTTCCAGTTTAACCGGATGCAGCTGAATACCAGTGTTTTACATGGAGCGACTGCCTGTCTGACCTCCACAACCCAGTAACTGGGTAACATGATACCCCTTGGTTAAACTGGTTGTCAGACTTTCGGGCTTCTGACTACAAGTAACGACTGTCAAAGATCTACAAATGACAGCCGGGACCAACGGCTTAACGTGCTTTCCGAGGCACGGAGGAGTCTTGGTATGTAATAAATGATATGTAATAATGATATGTAATAATGTAATGATATGTAATAATGATACTTGAAATGCAATTTGAAAAAAAAAAACGAAAAAAATATTGCACTTTGACCTTCAATATCTCCAAAGCCAGTGAATTCCTAGATATGTTCTAGAAGATAAAACTATCCAGTGATGGGTAGAATTATGTAGTTTTTGTTTACGTTAAGGGTCTTTTTAAACCCTGTATAAAGAAAGAATAGAAAGGAAAAAAATGAAAATTTGTAGGTCTATTAAGAATGAAAAGCAGCGGTTATTCTAAAAATTACCTCAAACTTTGACTAACAGATCATATTACTCGTGGAGTGCAGGCAGCAATTAGCAACAGCAGTTTGTAGAACAAGTAAAAGTGAACTTGTTTTGTATCCTTCTTCTACGAATGAACAGATATTTTGAATGATTCAATTCAAAAATGGGTGTTTGAAATTTTAAGACACACATATTATGTTTGTAAGTAAAGTTAATACACATAGACGTCTAAAATAGCAACGGTAGCTAACACAAAAGAGCTGATAACCTTGAAACGGCTGAACAGATTTTGATAAATTATGTCTAAGAACCATCGCAAGAAACCCAGCTTTTAATTAAAAAAACCGCATCTAAATCGGTTTACCCGTTTGGGCGCTACGGTGCTACAGACAGACAGACAGACAGACACACACACATAGCGGTCAAACTTATAACACCCCTCTTTTTGCGTCGGGGTTATTAAAAAGAATAACATTAATTAGAATACGGTACTTGACAGAATACGAACAGGCGCAACCGTGAGGCACACAGCACAAATTGTGTACTACTATTGTATATTTTGTATGTTTCATAAATTATTGTGTGTAAGTATTGTGTATTTTAATGACTGATGTCAAATAAATATTTTTCTTTCTTTCTAACATCAAAATATAATTAGTCCATCATTTAGATTATAAAAAATAATACACAAGTATTTTTTTTTCTTTTTCAAATTGATGGAAAACTGCTTAGATTAAGCGCATTCAAGTTGAGGAGAGGGTGCTTGTAACGTCATTATCTAGTATAAACTGTACTGACTAGTGACGTCATGCGACATTTTGACTCGATGTATCGCCGTTATTTTTTGATTACGTGAAAAAAGAAATGGTAATGTGTCGAATATTATAACTTGTAATCTAGATGAGGGACTAAAAACTCAAATTTTGTCAAATAGCCCATTTCGATGTAGTAGCGAAATAATTCATAGGATCCAAAGATATTTAAAATACTATAGAGCGGGCATGTCAAGGACATGTCATAGAAAAACTTTGATGCCATGTCTCAGTAACGCAATCTAGAATAATATATGAATATTGGAGCGGCAGCGGAGCGTACTACAAAAAACTCATAGACTTGTATCCAGCAGGACACACTATTTCGGACGAAAATTTTGTTCGTGATGTCCGGTCTATAGGTATTGAATGTCTTTAATAGGATCTCAAAGTGACAGTTTATGTTTTACAAGCTAAAGTCACAACACTAGGAAATTCAATTTGAAAATAAATCTATGATGAAACCTGTAAAAAGATTAGCCAATTCTTAAACAGGTACATAAAATTCACTCACCAAACGCTTTCAGACGTAAGAAATAATTTCCTTAAATCTTTTCTTGGGTAAAACTCATTTAGATATTCAAATACGGTACAGACACCTCTTGGTTGCCAGTTACCTCTGTATAATCCGACCATATTGCCATGTTAAAAATACACCGAAAAATGTGGAGATGACCGACAAATAGTTTGCGCAGGGCAACCCCTCTACAGTGTGTTCATAAAATTTTATAACCTACCCTGTTGTGCTAGGGATGTCGAAGCCAAGTGTCCAGACATTCACAAGATTCGCGAGATTACGAAGTGGCTTGTTCAGACAGTTGTTACGTCAAGTACAGACGGACATATTGTGGTTTTTAAAATTAAAATACAGTGTTATAATACTGTAAAGTGAAGTTTGTATGAATATATCTAAATCTCTAACATATAAAAGTCTCTGGTTACAGTGTTTGTTACGAAAATCCTCCGAAACGGCTAGACCCATTCTTATGAAACATTGTGTGTATACAAAGAGATTTAAAATACTATAGAGCGGGCATGTCAAGGAAATGTCATAGAAAAACTTTGATCCCATGTCTCAGTAACGCCATCTAGAATAATATGTGAATATTGGAGCGGCAGCGGAGCGTACTACAAAAAACTCATAGACTTGTATCCAGCAGGACACACTTTTTCGGACGAAAATTTTGTTCGTGATGTCCGGTCTATAGGTATTGAATGTCTTTGTGTGTATAATTATTATGTATTTAATAGGTACGAGTATAAAAATGATAAATTGAGTCTAAGCTGGAAATAAGGTCACAGGGTTAGCTAGTAATTTATGGTATTAAATGCAAATAGGGATATCAATATTACTGGATCCACTGTAAAACACTGATATTCAGTTGCATCTGGTATCACAAGAAGCTGACCCTTACATAGTTTGGAAACTACTGGGCTAGATGATGATGATGATGATAAAGCAAAGAGGGATTCCTAGTGTCATGCTAATAGATTGTATGTAAGATTGAAACTTGCGCACGCACAATTTCATACAATTTTTTTCATGCGCGAACGGCTCCACTACGAAAATCTTTGCTAACTTATGTGCCGGTAACTGTTTAAAATATTAGACTAACAAATCTCAAAGGAGTGTTGGAATGAAAGGCCCCACGCGACATCGTAATAAAATTGATTCCATTATTTATTGTTCAGTAGAACTTCGTAATCCATAATTGCCGTCTGCTCCATAAAAGAAATCCGAGACAATACGATACATTCATAGTCACATATCGCCACGTATATCTTGTTACGAATAAAAGATAAGATCCCCGGCGTTTTCCTTTTAATATTATAGCAGAAAGAATGTTTTCAATCTTCAACAGTACCGTACAGTCACGGGCATAAATACTTTACACTTACGCAAGATCCAAAATCAATTTTTGTCATGATGTTTTTATTGATACTGCGACAATGACGTTTCTCATCCTAGCTAGCCTAGCCTTTTCCCAACTATTTTGGGGTTCGCTTTAAGTCTTAGCGAATGCTGCGGAAAAGCATTGTTTTATATTTAGCGACTTATGTTAAACCCAGTGAGGCAGTGACAGACTAAAACGAGACCCTTGGTTGGACTGTGTAAGGGTCGCGAACGAAGTGGAGTGAGTGATGAATGAAAAGTGAAAGTGAAAAAAGTGACTTGCTAAGTTGCTGAATTAAACACTTTAATAACTTTAAAGGTTTATTGATAGAACGGTATATTATGCTAAGTTATTCTAAACGATAAGGAGTAAAAGTAAAAGTTAAAGTAAAAATTGTTTATTGAAACAGATTAATTTACAATTGAACAAAGAAAACGATAGCTACAAAAGTATAATACTGCGGCGCAGCCATCAACGCCGATCTTCACATAAACAAAACGGAATATTATTTCGTTCCAAACTATTTAGTAAAATGACATTAACTTAAAATTAGAAAATAAAATAATTACAGAATTTTCCATTATGTGTGTAGAGGAATGTATTGTGTGTCAGTGTGGATGCGTGCAGAGTGTGAGTGTACCTATATGTTTTTTGTTATGTTACTACAAGTTGTTCAGTTGTATCATAAGACATTTGCCAATGAGTACGAAAACACCCGGTTTGCTGTCCGAATATGTACTGATGACGCGCTGCACTTAGCGCGGCGTTGTTGGGTTGCTAGATCACCAAAACTTGTTCGATCGTAATGGTTGTCAGAGTTTCGGGATCCTGGCTGCTGTCAAAGATCCACAAATGATAGCCAGGCTTAACTTGCAATCCAGGGCACTGAGGGAACCTCTATTACTCTGGTACTTCTCAAAACAACGATCATAATTCAATTTTTGACTGGCCTATTGGTCTAGTAGTTAGTGACCCTGCCTGCTATGCCGGAGGTCGTGGGTTCGATTCCCACCCAGCACAAATGTTTATGTGATGAGCATGATCAGTTGTTCTGTGTCTGGGTGTAATTTATCTATAATATGTATGTAGTTAGAAATATATAAGTATGTTTATTAGCTGTTTAGTACCCATAACACAAGCTCTCAAGCTTAACTTGGGACTAAATGGCGTTGTGTGAAAAGTTGTGAAATATTTATATTTATTTATTATTTATTTATCGCAGATCACTATGTTATGAATTGTCTACGTCTCTCTAATCCTCTACGAACTGACATCAGTAAAGTAATGTTTTACCTACAATCAAAAATGTTGTTATATTTTAAATTATACAACAACGAATTACATATTTCGAATTTCACAAATGAATTTTGGGTTGCGTTAGTGTTTTCGCTCGTGATTGTACACAACTGAAATCGCATTAAATTAGAGGTTGTGTTCCAATCAGATATGAGACAGCCCTACCGATGTAGCTTTTAATACTTGACGCTGAACATCTCGCAATACTTTTTATTGCCTTTTGATTTACTCCTACTGCCTTTTATGTTTGGTGAAGCTGATATTAAAATAATATTCTACGCGATAAGGTTATGAAAAAGTGATATTTTTGATTTTGCCTCTTGTGATCTTATTAGGTTTCATTTGTATGAATCGTTTATTACATAATTATTTTGTGTATTGATAGGCTAAGCCGTGGCTCAAAAGGAATCCGCCTGAATGCTACGACAGATAAGCTACGCCTTGTGTAACTTTCGTAGAACGCGGCGTAGCGGCGTAGGCAAATTGTGCTACGAAGATTACGCCAAGACGCGTAGCTTATGGGTTTAGTTAGAAAAATAAGATGATTTCTTTGCATGTTACTTCTTTAGGATTTAGGTTTACTGCTTTACATTACTTGTTATTGTTACTGCCTATATAATGCACAATTTGACCAAATCTTTTCCATCAAATGGCTATTTGCTGAGGAATCTGGAAGCAAGAAATGATAGGCCATTAGGATTGACATCACGGATAAAGAAACTTGGAGATATTTTTTAGTAAATTTTATTTAATATTTGATTTCTTATTTAATTGCAATCCTAATTTTGATAGTCCTGATTCTGATCCTGATTGACCTTCAAAGTTCGACTGACCTGTTGGTCTAGTAGCTAGTGGCTGCTTTGCCGGAGGTCGTGGGTTTATTCCCACCCAGGACAAATGTTTGTGTGATGAGCTCGATCATTTGTTCTGTGTCAGGGTGTGATTTATCTATAATATTTATTTTATATGTATTTAGAATAATCAGCTGTTTAGTACCCATAACACAATCTCTGCTTAGCTTGGGACAAGACGGCGTTGTGTAAAAGTTGTGGAATATTTATATTTATTTATAGTAGGTACTAATCACCGATCGGGAATATTATAATTCAATAATAATATAGTAAATACTACATAAATGGGAAAACATATCCAGGAACGGGCAAATTCCTTTATGTATCCAATAGTATGCATGTGTAATTTAGCAAAGTGTGGTGCGTGCAAAGGGTTTTGAATTTTACGTCAGAATGGTCACCCATCCGTGGACTAACCTTGGCAACTAGCGTAACCCAACCTCCGATCGGCCTTTGTGACAGTTAATATTTACTGACATGTACTAAGTAAACAAATATCTTTTGTCTTTTTTGATACAAAAAGAAAAAGTAGTTTAAACGTAGCACTAAATTACTTTTAGCAAATAGTCTCAAGAATTTTTATACAGCTTTGATGAATGATCGGTATGAATATATTTTTTTGAAGATTAATCACCAAGCTTTAGTCTGTTTTTTCTTAAATTAAGTAACACAAATGAGCCCCGAACGAAAATTATTCATTGTCATCTTCCTGAGCGAGCCCAAATTAATCAATTTTTCCTTCATTCTTTTCTCTTATTGAATACCAACGCGGTGTTAACGGTCTTAATTAATTTCTTGGAGCACATAATGCATTATTTGTGACTTAGTTCAATAAATTTCTATGCGGAGTAGTGCTAACAATTATTAACCGACTTACAAAAAATGGAGAAAGCATGACTTCGTAATTTATGAACCGAGTGGGTAAATTCTTTATTGTTTGAGAGAGGCTGTAGTTCCTTTGTGAACGCACTTGAATTTCATTGACATGACGAAAAATCTGAAAATCCTTCACAGAAACAAAAACTAAAAAAAAAACTTATTACAAAAATGTACAAATGGGCAGTAGGCTGGCTAGTTTGTGGTTTTGTTTAATTAATTATTGGCTACCGACTTCTAAACCTTGAGTTATTTCACATCTTTTAGTGTTTTTTTATGAAGTCTGTTGTATATTTTGCAAAAACCATTCTTATTATATGTCAGATTTATTTATTTATTAATTAAAACTTTATGCACAAGTAAAAAAATTGTACAAAGGCGGACTTAATGCCGATTATGCTATTTGGCGGGCTTGATGCGGATTTATGTTCTTTGTCGATTGAAAGAAAATTCGACCCTTAGTCTTGAACAAGTTACTTAGAGATTAAATACCAAGCATGTACTAATGATACTGTTTTTGGATGTTAGAGTTACTTATAAGAAAAATTTAACGTACCTTTTACTTGTTGAAAGAACAGCTATGCTAGATGCATAAGTAATTGATGGATATCTTGTACGATAGACGCAAGAGTGTAGGTTTCTTGGAGAAATCTAAATTATAATTAGGAGTCCACCGATTATTCAACAATTTATCCAACTAATCTTTGAGTTTAAAGCTGGATGTGTAAATAAACTTCTCGAGAAATCTGTTAATGCAGCTTAGTTTATTTTTTAAAATAAAGCAATGTTCCCTTTAATTAAAATAAATAAATAATCTATCTTAAGGATTTACAGCGGTTTCTTTTCAGTGATTATTTCATTATTTATTCCACCACGTACAACGATTCGTACCATATAGATAGAGTAACTGAATAAAGTACCCGTATAGTTCTTACCAAAAGACAGACATCTACTATCGAAGCTTTAGCATAAGACGGCTAAAAAGATTATAATCTAAGAATGATAGATTTGGACGTTATCCTTTACTTTGTATCGTCGTCTATTGTTTTGCTAAATAAATAACAGTCTAACATTGTACTCGTACTATTAAAATGTTTACGAGTGTATCCCTTTGACCATTCTTTGTAGCGGTCATTGATCCCTTGTCTGACGTAAGCTTTGGCAGTAGTCGTTGCAGATTTTAAGTTGGGAAATGAGGAGAGGCGGGGATGAAAGTCGGCGGGAAAAATAGCACAGTTGAAGATGTAAATTTCTTTTCTCTGAGGTTGTAAATTCTGGTTCTGGTTCTGGTTGGGGGAGCTTGTGGCTAAAAATAATAGTCTCACGGATCGATCAAAGGTTAAGCTATGCTTGACGAGGTTGGTTGGTGGATGGGAGACCATTCATGGGCATCCTAAATAAGGTTAAGCGGTACTTCAAAGCTGACCAGCTTTTAGTTCTTTATAAAGCTCAAGTCCGGTCCAGCATGGAGTATTGCTGTCACCTTTGGGATGGCTCAGCCAAATACCAACTAGCCACACTTGACTCAGTAGAGCGCAGAGCCAAGAGGCTCATTGGTGACGAAAAGCTGGTGGGTACCAAGCTTTATACCCTGGCTCACCGCCGCAAAGTTGCATGTCTGTCGGTCTTTTACAGACTGTATTTCGGTGAGTGTGCTCTTGAGCTCCACGAGCTCATTCCACCATCTCCTTTCTTCCATCGGGAATCCAGACGTACTGCAGGTTATCACCCATTCCTTGTAGATGTTCCACACATTCGCACGAAGCGCTTTGCCTGGTCCTTCATTATGCGCACAGCCAAGGAGTGGAATTCCCTGCCTGCATCAGTGTTCCCGAGTTCATATGACCCCAATCTGTTTAAGTCGCGAGTTAATAGGCTTCTTACGGGTAAGCTCGTTCCATCGTCGACCTCATCTTTGACCGCAGGACGAGATTGAGGTCAAGAGTAGACCCATTATATATATATATATAAAAAAAAAACAGTACATATCAAGAATCCTGCGTGCCTCGGAAAACACGTAAAGCCGTTGGCCCGGGCTGTCGTTTGTAAACCTATGACAGTCGTTACAGATAGTCAGAAGCCCGAAAATCTCACAAACAGTTTAAACAAGGTGTATCGTGTTACCCAGTAACTGGGTTGTGGAGGTCGCTCCATGTAAAACACTGGTATTCAGCTGCATCCGCTTAAACAGGAAGCTGACCCAAACATATTTGGTAAAGGCTAGGGAGGCGACGGCACGGGGGTGCCTTCGCCCGCATTGCACCCGTCACCACCTTTGTCGGTCCCCTAGGGGAAGCCATGCGGGGCAATCGTCGGCGGAGTACTGGACGTAAAGGCTGTGCCGGTTTCCCAGTCCCCTGCCACTTAGACGAAGCGGGAATAAAGCTGGGTTGTTTTAGTGGGTATACCGGGTCTGACCGGGGAGTCCCACATAGCCTCCCATCCCCCGATGGGCGGGTATGCGTAATTGTCATTTTTTCCCAGCGCAAACAAAAAAAAAAGGCAGATGATGGAGTTGTAGAATTTATTCTATTTTGCTCATAGATAAAAGAGTAAGGCTTTATCATATGTCTGTAAGAACTTCGAATGTCTGACCACAAATCGAAACTAGGGGTAACGAGTTGCCCGGTCACTGGGCTATGCATGTCAGATAGGCATCATTCAGCTGAATCCCATTAGACTGGAAGTCGATCCCAACAGAGTTAGGAAAAGTAATGAAAAACGTAGGTATATTTAAATTACTGGCTCACAATCAATGGCTGGCAATTACGTATTATTGACCCATGGCATTAAAACTTTGACACCAGGTAACGAACCACACGATAATAAGGGGTATTACTCGAAGCGCAACCATTTCTAAGCGCAACTAAATTATTTCGCGAAAAATCAATATCTTATATTTTTATTCCTTTAAGCGAAATCATGATTAAAATGAGAGAGCGAGGGTTATGATGGATTAATCAAAGATATCGATAGACCGTTTTTAAATATCGACAAACATAAATTGTTTGGAATTAAGTGTTAAGCAAGTTTTGGTCGGTAATGTTCAATATACAAACTGGTTATTTCAATTAAAAATAAAATAAATAAATAAATATTCCACAACTTTCACACAACGCCTTCTAGTCCCAAGCTAAGCAGAGCTTGTGTTATGGGTACTAAACAGCTAGTAAACATACTTATATATTTTTAAATACATACATATTATAGATAATTTCCACCCAGACACAGAACAAATGATCGTGCTCATCACACAAACATTTGTCCTGGGTGGGAATCGAACCCACGACCTCCGGCAAAGCAGTCAGAGTCACTAACTACCAGACTAACAGGCCCTTCAAAAATTGAAAAATGACTGTTGTTTTGAGAAGTATCAGGATAATAGAAATGAACAGAAAATCGACGCCTGTAACCAACCTGCAGGCCTAGCCATATTACAAATTCTATTTCTATTCTATTTCTATTATAGAAAGAAAATGGCGTATATGGAATCAGCTGTTTGTCAACTGTCAAGTGTATTTAATTTTCAGCCATATTACAAATTCTACTCGTTAACACTTGACAGTTGATAAACAGCTGATTCCATATACGCCATTTTATTTCTATTGTGATAATAGAAATAGCATTTGTAATATGGCTAGGCCTGCTGGTTACTTACAATGTTATCAATCAGCAAAAAGACACTACGGGGCGTGAATAGAAAAAGAGTGTAATAAATTTTGAATTTAACAACTGTTAAATTTTCAAAATTGAACATGAACCTTATTCTGTTGGTTATAAAGTTGTAAAATTATTAAAGACATATTTTGACACATTGGGGTAACTTTGTACTAAACAGTTTTAGAATTTCACTGGCACTCCGGACACCGCCCGCCGCTCTTTCTAACACCAAATATTATTTTAAAATCTATTCCTACTTGTAAAGGAATTGAAATAATGTTTGCTCAATCCTTTTCTATTTTCGTTTTATTTCCATCCACAGGTGTTGATCGTCCAATCTAAGCTGGATTCTGTTTGTTTTAAGTGTCGTCTCGGCAACCTGAGATTCTCTTGAGGTTTAAAAATGTCTCGTGCAAAATTGAACTTACTTTTTGCACCTGGCAATGATATTGATAGATTTTATCGGTTCACGTAATTGTGGGTGACGTGTGAAATAAAATTATGTTTGTTGATTTATTTTTTATTTTATTGTTGGATTTTTTATATCTTACTATAGTTGTATGTTTGAGGTGTTACAACGGGAACTATCCGAATACCAGTGCAGCGGTATTTTTTCTTTAAATCGAAACGTCATTTTGAGATAGGAGCCTTTTTGGCCACATTAAGACCTTTTTTATGACGATAATTTACACTTGTTAGCCTAACTTTAATTGTTTTTTTCCTGCACGTGTCTCGTATAACTGTTTTTATTTCTTTTTTAGTAAGTTAGAAAAGTCAGTCCCCTTGATTTTCTTGTCAGGCTTACCTGACAAGAACATCAAGGGGACTGACTTTTTTTAATACTTATTTTAATTACATTGTACAGTTTACTGTACAATGTAATCCATATGAATAGTTGAGTAATGCCCTTAGAAAAGTTTTTGCAGCAAGTAATTTAGTAGAACTTGAGATATTGTCTACATATATTTTTCTAATGCTTAAATGGTATTGATTTTTACGGTACAATGTTCAAGTGTAATTCATTAATACTTTACCTATCTACATGATTGCTTCTGAAACTTATTTACAATAAATAAAATTCAAGTCTAAACTCGAAAACAACAACTTAGCGTATTTTTTAAATTTACAGAAAAAACGTTGTGTTATATTAAAAAAAACATCGAGTTTGACTTCAATATGTAAAAAACTTTTACACTTAGACCATTCGTGTCTTTAGACCAACGGCTTTTTGAGCATCAAAATGTTCTGTTTTTTATTGAAATTCTTTACATTAACTTTTTCTGAAGTAAACAATGTAACAATTTTTCATTTGATTGCCCTTACTCACTACCCGTTGCCTCAGTATCAAATGGTATACAAAATGCCTCTTTATGTACATATCTATACTAATATTAAATTATTAAGAAAAATATTTGTTTTTTTGTTTGTTTGTTGAGATTAACTCAAAAAGCCCTCAACCCATTTAAGAAACTCTGTCACAATTAGAAAACCCTATTATCACCGAGTAATACAAGTATATTTCATATTTAAAACTATGAGGGGTTGTTAGGAAAATTAAAGTTGTAAAAGAAAAGTCCAGGAAATGCCCGTGGTCCACCTACGCGAGTTCACCTTGGTGTCCACAATCTATACGATATCTATAAAAACGAACCAAGATGACCATAAATGTTAGGCGATTTTTCTTTCTGAAAAATAACACAACAAACAAATGAATGCCGGAAAACACCCAGGTGTACTCGCGTAGTAGACATCTAGTAACTCCCTGAAAAGTCCTACAAAATTCACGCGGACAAAGTATAAATTATAACAACGACATGTTTAATTCCCGTACATTCCCCGAGGTACCCCTTTGTGGATCGCAAAGTAAATATCTTCTGGTGTTTCCCAAATGTTTCACACAAGTTAAATAGTGTCGTCGGTTTTGTACAACTTTTTGACGAGTCATGCGTGTGATGTGCGACTCGCTGCGACGAGTCTAAACCGTGTGTGGCGACCTTTAGACCGGACTTCAAAAGAACTGGGATTCTAGTTTTCATTTTAAAACGTGAAAGCTCTTTAAAGTGGGCATATCTGCTATGTGTGGCGATTTTTAACCCCCGACGCAAAAAGAGGGGTGTTATAAGTTTCACCGCTATGTGTGTGTGTCTGTCTGTCTGTCTGTCTGTCTGTCTGTCTGTGGCATCGTAGCGCCCAAACGGGTGAACCGATTTAGATGCGGTTTTTTTTATTTGAAAGCAAAGTTTCTTGCGATGGTTCTTAGACATATTTCATCAAAATTTGTTCAGCCGTTTCAAAGTTATCAGCTCTTTTGTGTTAGCTACCGTTGCTATTTTAGACGTCTATGGGTATTAACTTTACTTTCAAACATATGTGTGTCTTAAAATTTCAAACACCCATGTGTGTAATATTAATAAGCAACATTGTGGTGTATTTGGTCTGATGCAGCCAGGATATCTAGCAGACTAATACACTCTTGGAAAAATAACAGCAGATATGTCGTGTTTGGATTCATTTTAACCTGTATTTGATTCTGCACACAATGCACTAAAGGCAATTGGAAGAGCTGATGCTGCAGCCAGGCTATCCAGCACACCAGTAGGTAGACCCTTGACAAAATAATAGCAGATATGTCGTGTTTTGATTCGTTTTAACCAGCATTTGACTCTACATAAAATACACTGAAAAATTCTCATAACTGTAAACTCTATAAAACAAAATTAATGCGTTTAAAAAATATAAAATAAAAATTAAATTGAAAATTTAAAAAACCCCCATCGCAAAAAATTAAAACATTTAAAAAAGGTAAAAATAACACTTTAGCCATGAAATTTTACGTAACGTCGGGGTACCGTTAAAATAAGTAGGTACCTACATACCTACAAGTACTAGGAACATTTCTTACTTAAGCGGTACCCCGACGTGAAGTAAAATTTCATGGCTAAAGTGTTATTTTTACCTTTTTTAAATGTTTAAATTTTTTGCGATGGGGGTTTTTTAAATTTTCAATTTTTCTCTCGGAATGTATTGAACGTTTTAAGCGGTTGGGCCTCAGCCGACACACCCCGGTGAGTCGCGGCCATTGTTTTTTTAATAGCCGGGCCTTGAGTCTTTAACTGTTTCTTTAGTTTAGTATCGAATTCTCGATATTTTAAATGGTAACTGCAATAGAGTTCCCCTGGGCTTCGGAAAGCACATTAAACTGTAGTCAAAACCCCAAAACTCTGGCAATCAGTTTAATTAAGGAATATCGTGTTACCCGTGTTGTGCAGGCCGCTCCTCGTAATACATTAGTATTCAGCTTCATACCGTTAGATTAAAGCCATGACATAATTGGGAAAAGATTAAGCAGATGATGTTAATGAACTACAACAGAGATTATTATTACCTACTCATATTCTTGTAATCATCCTACTAATATTATAAATGCGAAAGTTTGTGGTGATGTTTGTTACTCTTTCTCGTAAAAACTACTTAATGGATTTTAATAAAATTTTGTATGGAATTAGCTGACATCTTGGATTAACACATAGGGTACTTTTTATCCCTGTACTCCCACGGGAACGGGAACTACGCGGGTGACACCGCAGGGCGTCTGCTAGTATTATTTTAAAGGGCAATGATATTATAAGTAAAAAGGTGTAGATAGGTTACCTAAACAACACTCGATCTTCAAAAAAATCTTTTTTGCAAAAAATAAAACCGACTTAAAAAAAACCACTAACCGATGTAAAATAACTCTAAATTAGGAAGTCTGTGGCTTTGGTGGTTTTGTCTTATTCATGATGGGCCACCGACTTCCGAATTTAGAGTTATTTTACATCGGTTAGTGGTTTATTTTAAGTCGGTTTTATTTTTTGCAAAAAAGATTTTTATTTTTCCATTTTTAGTTGTTTCCATACAAATATTTGCCATGAATTTATTTTTATATTGTTATTTGTTAACAATACATAATGGTAATAGGGTTATCCACTTATCCCTAATAAATGAAACTTAACATACCTAACTGTCGAAATATAGGTATATTGTACACATCTGCGTACCCCTCAGAGCGTACAGGCGTGATGATACATCATGATGTTGTATAAACAATAAATATCCAAGCGATTGCAGCAATCACGACAGATTTGCCGTCCATTTTTGAAGAGTTTCATTGTATATCTCCGAAGATCAGCACCAGATCTTCACCAAATTAAAATGGGACCACCTCGGAAGTATACTCTTTCAAATAAAAAAAGAATTTTGAGAATCGGTCTACAAATGGGGGAGAAATCGCGTAACAAACACACAAAAAAAAAAAAAAAAACAAAAAAAACATACCATCGAATTGAGAACCTCCTCCTTTTTTTGAAGTCGGTTAAAAACGGCACAATAACGCACGCACGGATCCGTTGATGGCGCGACGCGACACTAACTTCAAGTGTGGCTTGTTAACCACATTTTAACGTGTCGCTTGCTGAGCGCTTATAACCTATCTACTTACACCATTTTACTTATAATATCATTGATAAAAGGTGTGTATATAGACATAAAAAAAAAACACAGTGTGCTACCCAAGATAATGAACTACTTTCACGTTGGGACCAACACAGAAATCACGAAAAAAAATGACCTGTTGCCTACATTTTGATCTAGTACCTAGGTATCAAACTTGTATTTATTTACATCTGGAATTTTCTCAGTAACACCCCGGAGTTTGAATTCGTGCCCTATTGATGGCATTAGGCTCGCCCCTTATTACATGGGGATTTAACATAACTGGCCAAATGTAGGTGTACTACCAGGTACACCTCTGCTAAACCCTTCGGGGATTACAGGCGTGATGTAAGGTTATCATAATAAATCAGTTAAATAAACGTACAGAAAAAAATACAGGCGATATCAAACACATTATGAGTTCAATCTTCGTGCTTACGTCAACGACAGAGCAATGCTTCAAGAATAGAACCAAGTTAACATTGTAGAAAGGGCAATAACTCCTTCTCGCTTGTTTTCAGTACATTTTCAATTTCCACCGACCGTTGTACACTAGGCGACATGTAGGTTTGTACGACGTGAACAAAGCTAAGGTCCTTTCCACGTTAAAAATCTGCCAATAACAGCGGACCATTTCTCTTTTCTCCCATTTTTTGTAGGGGGAAAAGGCTTCTTCACAAGCAGCTATTGGACATTGGTATTATGCTAATTGATCATCATCCTCGAGCTCTTATCTCAAAAAGGTTCAGCGCAGCATGTTTCTACTTTAGATAAATATCAAAAGTGCAAATCGGCAGTAGAATTATCCATAAAGGTTTCTTATATCAGTATGACAACTACTTAGTAGGTAATGTATATCCCACATTGCTAGTAAGATTTTAAAAAAGAAATACGTCAGAAAATGTTAAAGGAATCTCTTACCGTCTTCTCTTCATCGTGACATGGTTTCTTCATACACATTCGTAAACCCACCCCATGAGGGTAAGCAGAAACTACAGACCGCTATCTGCTCTGCCTCAACCTTCTTCGTCTGTTCTTGTAGTAATAAACTAACTTTGTGTTAAGAGTTTTCATGCCTCCTCTGGTTTTACATGCCGTCAAGAAATATCTTGGACAGGCCGGTTTCCTCACGATATTTTCTTTCACCGTTTATGAAGCAAATGATGACTATACAAAACGCACATGAATCCAAAAAGTCAGAGGTAAGTGCCTTGCGTTAATAATAACTCAACACAACACTAGGCTTTCACTCCTTACCCTTTGAATTGGGATTTATATTTCACTTCAGTAGCTCAAACATGTAGGTTTTGCTGCTTGAAATCAGGGAGCAAAATGCAATTTTGCTCACTAAGTGAGACAAAGTAACTTTTTAATTTTTGTTTTTAGAAAACCGCGAATATGTATCTTATTCTGCCTTGGGTTAATCATATCTACAATTCGAATCATTCACACCCTAGCTCTTTTCCGCCAATAAAAAGATAGAGAGACAAAGACCAACCCTTTCGAAGTTCCGATTTTGAATTCGACCTCAACGACAAACACGTTCGGAATTTCGTACTCTATAATTTTGCAAAAAGATAATTATGTCTTTTAATGTAATTTATTGAATTAATAACTTATTGTTGTATTTAAACGAAAATAAGTATTTACTGCAAATAAGACTGATATTTAACCAGTAAATATGATATGTGTTACACGCATGTTACACGAAAGCAAAGTTTTTTGCATCTCGTGCCTTTGAATCCCTCGCCACACTAAGGATTCAAAATCAGCACTCGCAGCAAAAAACGACTTTGCACAAATAACTATTATTGCATTATAATTGTATGATGTAAAGTAGTTGAAGTAATGTATAAAATAGTGGCTTAAAACATTGTTTGCGGCGGGACAATGATCTTTAAGATACAGGGACTCCTAGTTTAGATCAGGGTTTCAATTAGTGGTGCCCTAGTCAAAACTTCTTGTCTATGTACAATTACTTTTATAAATCCTGGTTTATAAAGGCTTTAGTTCTTTTTTTTATTGCCTCATAGTATAAAGGCACTGACAGACCGCACAAACCATCATCAAAAAATTGCGTTTCAATTCATCCGTAGCTACAAGTATTTAAGTAAATTTTCCGGCACTCACCTGAACTCTTGTGTATACAACCTTACAGTGACGCTAGTACCTACCACGTTCGCCAATGTTTACTTATGAAATTGAATCTGGCCCGTGGCCCGTAGGAAAGTGAGTGTTGGCTCTTTTCAACAGTACCTATGTACTTACACTCCATCAAAATAAAATGAGAGAACTGTGCGAACAATACAAATAAAGTTTTGTACAGATTGATTCAACTGCGAACATGATTCGGTTTTATTTCAGTAATCAGAGTGCCTAGTGCGAGTTTGTTTTACGTTAAAGCGATCGACACGTTTATGACGTTCGGCGCTCCGATTGGCTCACTACAAACTTTTAACCAATCAGAGAGCCAAACGCGGTGAACGTTCCGATCGCGTTAGCGTAAAAACAACTCGCACTTAGCGCACACTTTAGAAGCTACCCTTGACGGAGACCATTCTTACATATGAAGACTCGCATCATCAGAAAAGCACGTAGCCATTGGCCCCGGCTGTCATTTGTAGACCTATGACAGTCATTACAGATAGTCAGAAGCCCGAAAATGTGACAACCAGTAAACTGGTAACACGATAACCTTGGTTAAAACCAAGGTTATCGTGTTACCCAGTAACTGGGCTGTGAAGATCCTATAGGCAGTTCCTCCTTGTAAAACACTGTCAATAACAACAGCTGTCAACTATAGATTCTAATTCTATAGGTATTTCTTTTTATTCATTATCCTCTGCTAGGCAAATGTATACTAGCTCTTCTATAATTTAAAATAAAAAATACAACAGGTTGCAGGTAGATGTCAGTATATTTTAATGATTACTTTACAGATTGTATTAAACGTATTAAAACCTAACGAAATTGGACCCCAATACAAATTTAATTAACGTTGCTAAATCCGTGTTCGAACAACACAATAACCGAGTAATAAAAACTGGCAGTCGTCGATTCGAATTCCTTTTTTAAATAAAATGGAAACTTCTCTTTTGAATTTGTTATTTTCATTTCATATTCGCAGTACGAAAGGTATTATGAAATAATAACACGGAGTTAGCACAATGGCTTTTGGAGTATTATTATACACGGTCAGTACAATGGATTTTGGCTTTCCTACCTGAGTAAAGGTCAAGTAACCACAGATGAAAAACACGCACGAGTTAATATAGCTGACTGCCCACATATATGTCTGAGTTACAGGTTACAATAATTTTGTTTGTTAACAGCAACATAAATGGTAAACCCATAAGTGTCCGTAATAACAAAAGTAACAAAATAAAGAAATATGTGCATGCAAAAAAAATCACGAACTTTTACATTTTATGTTAAATATTAGGCAGTAAGATGCTGTAAAGGGTATGTCTGTCACAAAATTTAAAAAACAAGAGCGAGCTTTAATGAGCGACATTAAATTGCATATTTAACGTAAACCTACTTTCTCCTTAAATATGCCTTAGTACTGGTCAAAATGGTTGAAAAAAGACACTAACGCCATATAAAAATTAGAAGAAAATATATTTTTTATTTTTTTATTTTAAATGGCATCTTTACTTTTTTACATTTTGTAGCCAGTTATGTGTTATTCAAATGATTAAATACTTATTAGTTTGTAACCACAAGTTCACCATTGTTTATGAAAACATATTTATCCTTTAAAGAAACCCAAGAAATAAAAGAAGGAGGTTGATTCTTTTTTATTATTTATCGTATACTTCAAACAACATTCCACATAACCTACCCATTTGAATTTAAAAATCAAATCAATTCCTAAGTTTATACAATAATAATAAGTTTATTAAATAACAACTAACTGATTTTTCCCTTACAAAATTTACGCTTGTGAGCCGACCTTACAGAAACTTGTAATACATAATTATAACGTAGCTTTGAAGACGCTAACGGTATTATTTCTTTTGTAAAAAGTTTTTTTCATCCATTCTTGTCATGATTTTCTTTTTATAAGGTAGGTACTAGCCCGCGTCATCTCATTGCCGGGCCAAGGGTGCTTCTACACGGTGCAAGTAGCTTGCGCATATTGAGGCACTTGCGCAGGTTGTATGCATCGTAAACTTTACCGTTTAAAAACATGTGCGGGTCTAGCTACTCGTGCATGTACCTAAGCGAGCCACCCGCGCAACTATTGCGCGTACTCTGTGACGCGCGCTAGCTGGTTAAATTAACTTTCTTGCGCATGTAGCTCTAGACCACGAGCAAATGCTTGCTTGCGCCAGTAGCCCAGGTCTTTACTTGCTCCAGTTATTTGTATTATGTACGAGTACAAGCGAGTAACTTGAACAAGTTGCTTGCGTATATTACTCACTCGTGTAACCCGCCCGTTACTTGTTCCAGATACATGCACCGTGTAGTCAGCACCCTCAGGGCTCCCCATGACTTCCAGTTCTTTCGAACCAGGGTTAAAGTAGGCCACTGGTCGTTTACCTTGTCCAGGTCGTCCCTTCATCGTCCTCGATATAATAATATGAGATGTGTCAGGGCTCCAAGTGGTGGTTACTTTGGCCTACGTAACAGCTCATTGGGCATACAGCAGACGTAGCTAGCCCAGTCCCATTTAAGCTTGGTGACTTTTCGAGCCACGTTAGTGAACTAGGTATGTTCTAGAGTGCAGTGTGTTATTGCGAATGTGGTCTGTTTTAAGTATGTGATGCGGCATTGAAGGCATAGGCATTTCCTAGTTTAGCCCAAAATACCAATATTTTTTGTATATTCAATTCAATTAAAATGCATCCATAAATTTGTGAAATTCTGCTTGATTTAATGTAAAAATATTATGTTACTGTGATTATTATAATGTTAACGTTGGTAAACCCTTTTTTACTCTTTAATAAACCTATTCGTGTAACGTCTATCCTGTTACTAAAAGTGGAATTATATATTGTATTATAATAAATATTATATTAGCGTAGCCATAGTTGTCCATCCATAAGACTAACTGCCAGTTTCTTTTGCTTGATTTGATTAACAATTTATCTGGACCAATCTTTTCTACTTTCAAACCAATCTATACATTATTAGTACATACATTATAGCTAACGATATACTTTGTTTTTGCTTGATTGCGCTATTCTCTGGAACTACCAGACACATTGGAGTAAATATTTTCCTATTTAATGACCTCTTGAGGAAGGTTATATTTATACAGGTTATTTTATACCATTTTTAGGGGCGGTGAAACGGTGAGCTCAGCTAGTCTATAAACAGGAAAAAGTATAAAGCTCCGTTTTACGAAGGTTTAAAACTCCACATTTAATCAAAGAGATGGGCCCCATACGAGTGATGTACAGGGTTACGTACAAAGTGCTTGTAAATAACTCATAACGCCGACCTTTGCCTCACTCCGGACAAATCTAAATTTCCACTCGCTAGTCACCACAAAAGGTAGGTGGCGAAAAAGTAGGCTTAAAATATTGCACCAAAATGTTCTTGTTTTAGGGTTCCGTAGTATCGGAGATTGCGGAAGAATCGTGGTACCCTCGGCGCAGGTGTGAGGCGAAACGCCGCGCCAGGGTGGTTTTAAGTAAGGAAGAGCCTGACTGACCCCTTCGTCTCGTGGCAGAGGATATCTAAAAGAACTTTCCATCTTGGGACCGTCTTTTTTATATTGGACTTATCTATATCTATACTAATATTATAAAGAGGTAAAATTTGTTTGTTTGTATGTTTGTAAGTTTGTATGTAGGGGGTAATCTTCGGAACTAATGATCCAATTTTGAAAAAAAATTGCACCGGTGGAAAGCTACACTATTCCCGGATGACATAGGCTACTTTTTATCCCTGTAATCCCATGGGAACAGGAACTACGCGGGTGGAACCGCGTGACGACTGCTAGTGCATTTATAAATATGAAACTTATTCTATGCATTTATGAATATTTCTTTCACATAAGTACAGTAACGAACAAACCCATAACAACTAACGGTAGACCGTAACGATTGTTTTTTTTGTTTCTTTTTTATTGTAGTTTTATGCAAAAATCCCCTGACATGTAACAGCGAATCGCCTAAAAGCTACCTGGCTTTTGCAATTTAGTGTACCTACATAAACGCAAACAAGCGAGTTCTTTAACACCCACACATAAAATTCAGATTACGCTGCAACTTTCACCATTTATAACCTAAATTAAGATAATGTCAATTAGAAATATGAATAAAGAATAGGTACACAAACTTGGCTTCAAACATGATGGCGTAGACTGAGTTAGCCTGCATTTTTTTTGTGTCAAGCTAATACTGATCTGTCAAAAAAACGTACCAACTGTCATTTTTATTTCGTGGGATTCATTGTAGATAACTCGCAACAGAACCCTAAAAGGAAAAAGTATAAATGAATGAGTTCTGTCGTCAGTCCGCACCCTAGACTTGCTAATGAACTGGCGGGTGATAAATCATCGCATTGTATCGTTGTGTTGTTTCATAGTAAGACAAACTTTCCGGTCACGTCTCCCTTGGGTATAACAACGCGCTTTGACTGGTCTCGGTCATTTTGGACCCGATATTGTCGTTTTAATGAAATTCTAACTGCCCAAGGGTTTATTTATATGCTACATTAAGATTTGTTAATTAAGCAATTGGGAAATGAATTTTTGAAGTAATTATTTGGGCTCCCATTACATTTAAACTCGTGTCAACTTTCTGGTCAATCACAACTTAAGGCTTTAGTTTTAACGGATATACTGGATCAACAGATAAAACCTTATAATTACGCATGTGATTCCCGAAGGGCTAGACACATTTGGCTGGTTATATATTATTTAAACCCTATGTAGATAATAGGGGCCACTCTATTGAAATAAAACGAGTACGAATCTGGAATCGGGGCTGCTACTGAAAAAAAAGCCGAAAAGTAAAAACCCGACCCGAAAATTGAACCCAAGACCTTGTAATGGCGTTGGAGCTTAAGAATGTTAAACTGGGTGACGAAAATTCTAGGTTTAAGAGCACAAATAAACCTAGGTCATATGTCAAGACAACTTTGTCATACTGATCCTTGTAACTCCTTCAAGGTTACATTTCACTTTTAACAGTTTTCATATAAACGAAAATACACATTATTAGCACACAAAAACATCGGGTTACTAAAATAGCTGTGGATAATTTGCTCGTTAATCAGTATTAATATCGCTACAGGCATTTTTATATCACATCCGTTGACATTAACATTTTCTTGGGACAGTGTCACACTCGTGGCGTACTTCCTTTACTTTATTTTTGGAAAAACATTTTGTTGTTAGGCCAGTGTATCAGCATTTCCATCATATTTTATTTATTTATTTTCTTTATTATCGGAAGACAGACTAATAACACAACATAATAACAAAAATATAACCAAAATGCTAATTACAAGCCAAGTCTTTCTTTCTTTCAAGAGGTTATTGAATAACCTGGGGGTCGAGTCTGCTATTGCAATCGTGTCTCAAAGACCGGTCAATGATCGATTCTTGACGTATAACGTCAAACTTATGACACATTTCCCATACAAAAACTGTCAAAGTTGTCAAATTTTCGATTAATGACCGGTCATTGAGACACGATTGCAATAGCAGACTCGAGCCCCTGGTGTCGAGTCTTTATGCCGCCCATGGGTCTTTCCCCAATTTCTTAGTAAGTAGACCGGGGTATAATGGGTGACTGGTAATTAGTGACCGATACACGTGATTGTACTCAGGGATACGAATAACTTTCCCAAAGAAACTTTTTTATACTCATTAACTTTCAATTAATTCACCTACGACAGTACTGCACAACGGGAGCGGTGGAGGTGGCGGGGGAGCGTGTGACGCTACTACTAGTAAATTTTTCCCTTCCCGAGGTCTGACTATCAGCTGATAGATCGTGCCTATTCGTGCCTAATGTAATCGATCACAGGCGCGCGCGCGGGAATATTAAACAGCGCTTTTGTTATTTTATTGTGTTATAACTTATAAGTTATTGTGTATAAAAAAGAAGTTTCGTTGGAAAAGTTTATTGAAATCATGAATACAATCACGTGTTTAAGTATCGGTCACTAATTACCAGTCACCCTATATATTTAATACAGTCCCATGAGTTATGTCCCTGTCCCTGTGTTGTCAATAATAAAAAACTTATGTAACGAAATGTGGATTTAATGTAGATACACTTCTAAATACGTGCGAGGTATGCTGTAGTGTTTTAGAATGGGACGCCAGTATTATATAGTGGTTATAAAATAAAATGAGTTAGGTAGGTACCTTTAAATGATAACTATTCTTTCTATTTGGTTTAAAAAAATCTTTTACTCGCAATACAAGCGAATTATTATACGAAACTTTAACACTGTCGTTGAATCTTCAAAAATATATCTGTTGGTCCTTAGTTACAAAACATTGGTATACATAAGTTATTATTTTTGTCCATGTTTTATCTAACAAACACTTATTTGTTCATTAATTTATTTTTGTATAAGAGGAAAACTTACAGCTAGGTACAAAAATCAGATTGAATGAATAAATAATGTTAAGGCCACTTAAAAGTTTTCACAGATAATAAATACATACAAATATGTTCAAGAGGCTAAAAGAGAAATCAGCTAGTAAACAGCACATTCATACAAAAAAATACAAGTAATAGATAGTTACAAATTATACTGTGTTTACGAAAAAGGAGGCTCATAGAAATTTCTATTATAATCGTAATAATTCTCCGAAAACATTCTAAACCAAGTCGAAAAATAAACGGTTTCTGAATTCGTTCAAGTTGAATATCGAAACAGCAAAAGCTACTTATGTATTCTAACATCATTTCTATTCGAGAGAAACTGTCACCCGTTCCATGCAATATGAATTGGACATAGGTACAGACGCCAGCACATCAAGTTACCCCAATGTGTCAAATTTTCCCAATTGAATATGAACCTTATTTTGTTTGCCATAAAGTTGAAAAACGATCAAAGAAATTTGACACATTGGGGTAACTTGACGTGCTGGCGTCTGTACATTCAGACTACGAATATTCGAGTTACCTTGGAGAATGTATTTCTAAGATGCTCAACCGTACCTATATGGTAAAATATCCGAATGGTATCCATCCCATTGCAAGGCAAAGGCCTCTTCTCATACAGAAAAGGCACGAGTATTGTATTATCACGCTTGCTCAAGGCGGTTTGGCGATTTCAAACTTTAACTATAATAAGTCCAGGTTTCCTCACGATATTTTCCTTCACAGAAGTTCATTAAAATTAAATATTAACCTAGAAAGTGCATGTGAATTGAAAAAGTCACATTGGTGCCTAAGTACTACATTTTCTTATAATCTCTTGGGTTTATTGAACTATTATTCAACATCTTTTTTGCAATTCGAAGGGATCAATTTCTACAGAATAAACAGACGTAAATCCAATGAAATCTGTCGCACATTTTCAAAATAGCGAATCGTTCCAACTTTCCTATTCGAATCTCCGTCTAATTCTCATTTGCTATTCCCGCTCCATTTACGGCGACAATTTCCTCGGACGCCGCCCAATAAAGTGCAGTTTAGTTTAATTCAGTTATGTTTAGTGGGCGTAACACGAACGCACGGAGTAAACGTCACGTAACCGATTTTAAAATTGGAAATTTATACCATTTTCAAAAGTTTTTTATTTTAAAAATCTAGCTGTAGGCACCCTGCGTGCGTTGCTACGCCACCAACTAAAAAAAAATGAGAATTGGTCGTACCAACTCAGAAACATTCTTTGGCTCATGCACAAAAACTTTGCTAAAGACATCACATGATCAAATGCATAGTTTACGATTCTAAAAAGGACATACAGACAAACATTCATTTTTATATATATAAGAAAGAAGATAGTATTTAGACTTATTACGCTTTCTTTGTTTTGCTAAATGTTAAACAAATGAAACTTCGTTAAAAAACACGCAGCTCTCATGTCGTCATGCAAGTTTATGCTAGGACCTCTGTTAGCATTCAATTCTATAACTTTATCGTGCGGTTTGCAGTTCGGTAAACATAATACTCAGCTGGACGTAGTTTGTGTGCATTTTGTATCAACTAACGCTACATTTCATCGTATTATTCTACAAATGGCTGCTGTTGAATCTGGCTAGAATTATACAGAGTGCAATTGTGGCAATTTGTTGGGTGTTGTGCCAGTCGCACGGACTTCCACGGGTATTTAAAATAAAGTATTTAAAATTTTGTGTGTGTGTATTGTGTAGTGCGTTCTTTATGACATCATTTTTTTAAAAGATAATCTAATATTTAACACTTTACAGAATTTGGTTAAATAAAGCTAAATTAGATAAAGTTCAAAAGCAAAAGGCTTTTATTATCATAGACATGGATACAAATAAATATGGCACGTAACGGAAAAATGTGACAAGATGGCCCGCGTAACAGAAAAACGTTACATTGCTATTAACATTTCTCCCATACGTCGATAAAAAAGATTCACTTCAAAAAGATGCTTATTTAAATTTAGAACGAAAAGAAATAAATCAATATAGTCGTTGAATGACAGGAGATTTGCTAGTAGATTTATGTAGATAGGGAATCTTAGGTATAAGGTAATAAACCTTTCAGTAATAAGATAACTTTTATCTGAAGAATAAATATAGCAGTTTGACATACCTAATTAGTCATATAGCTGTCAAACCGTCATTTTATTCCTTAGGTACTACCTAATAGTTATTGAAAAATTGGCCCTTAGAAAGGTAAATATCTATAAACTTACGCCTTTTAATAATAATCTGGGACTACAGAAAGATTATGTTACAGATAAGTATGATATGAGTAACCTCTTAATTTTGTATGCAATCAAATTTTGAAAAAGTCGTTGTGAAAGCTGAGCCATTTGGTAAAGAAAGAGGATTAATTAGTCTAGTGCACATCGCAAAGACGCGGCCTTCTTGCATCTAAAGTTCAAGTTTGTAATGTTTGTTTTTTATGCACTTAAGTAGTCTTTAAAGACACGAAAAGAGTGTTGATAAAAACTTTTGTGAAACCGCAAACTTTATAGAATCTGGACATTAATATTTCTATGTTTTAGTGCTTTTTAGTAACCAAACTTAGATTGCCAACCATAAAATTAAAACTTTTGCATTCTTCCACGCTGAAGTCAACGTGTATTAACTGACATTAATAATCCCCATCTTGTTTTATACATAGATAAAAATATAGAAGGTACGAACACACACGTACTCATTTATTCACTGTAGTATAAAATTCTGGTGGATTAAAGATTTATTTTTCATTCTACTCTCTGTGGCTTAAAAGTAACATGATAAAATATTGCAGCCGATGTGCGATTGTTTGTATAGGAAGGCTATTCCTGTAGTGTTAACAGCAAAGTATATTATTTTTGTAATTATTTAGAGACTATTGATCAGCATCTGGCCTACTTATATTACGCAACATTTTGATGAATGCGGAAATTCTAGGTTTTTTAAATCATTTTGCACGAAACTTTTATTAAAACAAACGCAAAGCGTTTGGCGTTGAAAGTGTCAGTAAGTAGTATTAAAAATTATCTTTCTACTACCTTCTTCGCTGAGGGCGAATCGATTTTATTTTAGTAGATAGGTATTAATATCAGTTTATTACTGTCCCTATTAGTTGTAGTTTTGATCACCACGCTTGCTCAATGTGGATTGACGATTTTATTCTTCGTATATTATTTTAAATTTAGTTTACTTGGGATGTTTTTCTTCATCGATGTCAACAAGTGAGAAAGAAAGAAAAAAAGAAAGAAAAGAAAGAAATACCATTTATTTGACACGACACAGGCACACGTTAATAATAAAAATAGGTACCTACCTACAAAAAAAGAATTAAACTAAAAAAACAACAATAAAATGAAACAAAATAAAGAATTAGAATGTGTGTCATGTTTAGCTAAACTTACAAATAGCAGGAAGAAGTCTTTTATGGGACAGGAAAATCTATGGTACGCAGTGCCAAATATAACGAAACTGTTGGACAATGGTGCTGCAATAAGACATTTTAAGATGTAATTTAATATTAAAATAGTTTGTTTTTTTTGTAGTCGTGTTGGCCAGTGCTACTGCTAACCGTGAGGTCTAAGCTTTGATACCCGGATCGGGTTTAGTGTTATTGGGTTTTGTGGTCTGAAGTAGGTCAGGTTCGTGCCTGATTAGCAGCAATTGTCTCGCCCTTATTATCCACATTAAACTTAAACATAGCCGAAATATAGATGTATTATTGGTACACTTCTGCCTAATTGTACAAGGAATACAAGCGTGATGTTAGCTACGAAACAAATTTAACACAAGTTATTGTTACTTGAAGTACAACCATCCTTCTTATTCTCATACTTTTGATGCGACAACATTTTTGTACGAATACACCAAAAGGTGATCAGTATTCATCGTATGTTAAACGAACGCGCACCAATATCTCGGGGTTGGTATTCATACTTGCGTGATGAATATGTGGATCTATATTCGTTGGAAAGGGCTATGACACTGTTCATAAACCATGATCTGAGTTTCTTTCGGTATTTCACCTCCGGGACTAAACTAAACTAATGCCAGTGGCATTAGTTCAGTCATAGTCATAGCAGTTTATTGATAAGGGATTCTTACAAGTCATTTATAAATATTAATAAACCTACATTATTAAACAAATGTCAAATAGTACAGACGCCAGCACATCAAGTTACCCCAATGTGTCAATTTTTTCCAATTGTATTTCTCTTTGACTTTAAGTTGAAAAACGATCAAAGAAATTTGACACATTGGGGTAACTTGACGTGCTGGCGTCTGTACAAGTTGTCACACCTGTAAAACAAACAAATAAATAGCAGTCAAATCACGTACTAGGTACAGTGATAAAAAAACAAAACATTACAAAATACCTTACATTATTATACAAAATGTCAATTAGTAAATAAATGTCAAACCATTAAAAGAAACCATTAAATAGCAGTTAAATCACACAATTGCAATTCAAATTAATATGTCATAGTTTAAATAATCTAAATTCGTCATAGTTTACTACGTCTAGTAAACTATTGACATGTTACGACTAGCAAACTATTGACATGTTACGACTAGTAAACTATTGACATGTTATATGTGTCCATTTAAAATAAGAAAATAAATTTTACAGTCTCTTCAACCGATTGTGAGTTCTATTACATTGGTAGCATGACAAATGGCAACTGCAGGAAACAATTGGTATTGTATCCGCGTTGTGGCTCACAATGCCATCCTTATAATTACGAAATAGAAGTTAAAATCGGTTGATCGGACTGTAAAACGGTTTGTTTAAATTTCTTTTCTTAATTCAAATTGACTATGGAAGGTCTACGCACAGAAACACATATAATTTCATAAATGCATTTATACAGTTTACCGTGACAATGTAATTTTCACAGTGGATGTTACTGGAATTTTAATTTTAACTTAGAAACCGTTAGTAGTAACTGTTCAGTTTGCCTAAATAAAATAGATTAAAAACTTTTTGCGTGATAGAGTAACAAACATCCACAATCACATACATTCATCCTTACAAACTATCACAATTAGCAGGGTGGTAAAAATGTCTCAAAGTTTTGATAATACCAGCCTGTTACTGTCCCACTGCAGGGCAAAGGCCTCTTCTCATACAGAGAAGGCTTGAGCATTGATCACCACGCTTGCTCAAGGCGGATTGGCGATTTCAAACTTATACTACTATAAGTCCAGGTTTCCTCACGATGTTTTCCTTCATCGATGTCAAAGATGTCTAAGATTAACTTAGAAAGTACATGATATGAATTGAAAAAGTCACATTGGTACTTGCCCGAATTTGAACCACAACCTCGTGCATGAGAGGTAGGCGCCTTAACCTCTGGGCCATCACGACATCAAAGTTTTGATGTAACATAGAAAATTTTAAAAGCATTGCAGTTGTAATAAATGACTTTTGGTTGTGTTGTGACTCAAGAGATTTATTGATGGTTCCCCTACATTACAACCTATTGAAGAAACGGCTGATCCTGATGCTTACGGGCATCTGCCCAAAATATATAAAAAAATGTACTAAGCAATGTTCAACTCTAGAATTTATATTTTTATGAAACAGAATATCAAGGACCAGACGATATTAAACACTAACGCTACAACTCCACCAGAAGGGTATTATTCAGTCACTTGTTGAATAAACAACACGGGCTTATAATTGTCGTCTCACATGAATTATTCTGTAGTCATGTACCTACAGAAAGTTATAGTTTTCTGTAGTACCTACTCCAGTCCGTTGCACTGAGATAACTGAGTGCATCAACCTGACACAATGCAACCGCAGCGGGAACGCAGCGAAACACAGCAGTTCGCAGCGACCCGTGACTGTTTTGTGCTCTGAAACCTGATGCCCGCGGCTACAAAGACCCGTGTCCGCCTCTGCGTCGCATTGTCTTTGCAAACAACGTACCTATTGTGATATTGGTTAGATAGATTTGTAGAGAAGAAATTGGGACGCACGTTCAAGACATTAATAGGACAAGCTGAGTTGCTGATGTACAGTACAGATTGACCTACAGTAGTTTCCGATCGTAATTACTACACATCGAATTTAAGTAAAGGTGACATCTGTGTTACTGCATATTTGACAGACTCATTCTACAGCTTTTGTGACTGAAGCTCTGTAAGCAGCAGGCATAGCCATATTACAAATTCTATTTCTATTATCGTAATCGATAAGGCGACAATAGAAAGAAAATGGCGTATATGGAAACAGCTGTTTGTCAACTGTCAAGTGTTAACGAGTAGAATTTGTAATATGGCTGAAAATTAAATACACTTGACAGTTGACAAACAGCTCATTCCATATACACTATTTTTTTTCTATAATAGAAATAGAATAGGAATAGAATTTGTGATATGTCTAGGCCTGCAGATTACTGTTTCTATTGTTATCGATCTTTAGGGTATTTAACGTCTTGGGTAGAAGTTTCTTAATTCCAAACATAAATCGGTGTATCCGGTGGCAATAAAACAAATATCAAACAACAATCAAAGCCAGAGACTTTCGAATCTATATTTTTTGTGGCGTAGCAGCGTAGCGCTTGTATTTTTTTGTAAAAAGTTTTATGTGACTTATTTTCGAAAAAAAATCGTACAAGTAATAAACTTCAGACGATAAGAAAGTATATTTATGTCACAATCAAAATCTACCAGCATGTCAGAAGAACCAAGGTTACCGACATAGCCCAGCGGATTAGCAGGTTGAAGTGGCAGTGGGCAGGGCACATAGCACGGAGGACTGATGACCAATGGGGTCGAAAGGTTCTCGAGTGGAGGCCACGTGCAGGCGCAAGCGCAGCGTAGAACGTCCACCCACAAGGTGGACAGACGACCTCATGAAGGCCGCGGGAACGCGCTGGATGCGAGCCGCTTCCAACCGGTCAACCATTGGAGATCTATAGGGGAGGCCTTTGTCCAGCAGTGGACTTCCTATGGCTGCAATGATGATGTTGATGCTAGATGACGTTACTGAGACATGGGATCACAGTTTTTCTATTACATGTCTTCGCAAGTCCTCTCTAAAGTATCTTAAATCTCATTGAACTGCAATCACCAGCAGGGGTTTAAATTATGACATAAATTGTAGGTTCTATTCAACTTTACTCGGCTTACAAAGTTTAACCGTCAAAAGCTGGCACAATAGGTTTTCCAGCGACTTTGTGTAGCAACCAAACAGCAAAAGCAGAGTTCCGTAAAACAAGTTCCTAGTTTCGCGAATTCTTGTTCTGGAATTTGGAAGTTGAAAATTTAAACTATGAACAATCTAGATTTCAACATTAAACCCAATAATGTTTTTCTCTTGATGGTTTATTTATTTATTAAAACACGTAAAAACTGCTATCATCATTACAGAGACCCAGTGCAATACTGTCACTATTTTCCTTGGTCAGCATCACGCACGAACCGCTGGACCAATTTCGCTGATTCTTTTTTTGTAGTGTTTCTTATTGTCAGGAGAAGGATCTTATAAAAGAAAAAAATAAGAAAGTTGAGCGGAAACTTAGAAAATTTAAGAAAACTTAACGACAATTTAAACAATTTAAAATGCAGCGCCATCTTCAATGACATGACAGGTGATGAATGTCTTCCCAGTTCATTTTACACGACATAAATTAATCCTAACGTGGAAAAGTATTCCAGGAGCTAGGTTTTAATAATTACTGAAAGTACCACTCTAAATCCTACCATTTAGCTGACTGTTTCCGAATTTTCCGCGCACTTTTTTTTCCGTTACCATTTTTTCTTCAAAACCAGAGACAAAACAAACTTTCTCCATACCGTACTCGTTGGTAACACTCAAGTTGCTTATTCTCCTAAAATAATGACTACGTACCATAACTTTTCGGATGGCAGCTGTCACATTGCTGAGAAAACTTTAGCAATGTGAGTTTCCAACAGACAAACTTGAAATAAGTTAGAGAGGTCTTTCTAAAAGCGTAATGCACGCACTGGTGACATTTTCTCTTGAACACAATATTATAAGCTAGTTGACCAAATTTAAGTTTTTAGTCCGTCATCTAGATTACAAGAAAATATCGACACATATCCATTTTTCACGCAATCAAAAAAAAAACGGCGATAGGTACATCGAGTCAAAATGTCGCATGACCGCAAAGACATTCAATTCCTAAAGACCGGACATCACGATCAAAATTTTCGTCCGAAACTGGTGTCCTGCTTGGACTATGAGTTTTTTTAGTACGCTCCGCTGCCGCTCCAATATTCATATATTATTCTAGATGGCGTTACTGAGACATGGGATCAAAGTTTTTCTATGACATTTCCTTGACATGCCCGCTCTATAGTATTTTAAATCTCTTCGCATGACCGTCACTATCCCTTACAGTTTATACCGAATTATGACGTCAAAAGCCTCCTTATTTTTTAACCCCCGACGCAAAAAGAGGGGTGTTATAAGTTTTAATGCGCTTATTCTATGTAGATTTCCATTAATTAGAAAAAGTTGAAAAATACTTTTTTATTATTTGTTTTATTTTGCTTGTGTATTTTACTTGTAGTTATAATTATTTAGATATTCTTATTTTAGAACATGCCTATTGTGGCTAAATAAACAGCCCTACGGGCCGATCAAAAGTTTAGCCACGTTTTTATTTGTATTTGTATTTATTTGGATCTCCAACAAAGATTACTGTACCTTACACGCTGAGATTGGTACGTAAATGGGTAACCATACTTTTTTCGAGAGAAAATTCTTTATTGCTTACCATAAAAACCATAAAATACATAAAATTAAATTCAATTAGCATTTAAAACACTTTACATAAAATATGCTACCCATACTTTTACTCACAACTCCTAACTCAAACTCTAAATTGCATTTATTTGTTACACTTAGTTATTACATTTATGGTTAGTTTCAACATGAAACCCTGTAAGGCACGGCAGCATAATAACACTAAGTGTTGGTGAGCGTGTGGACTGTATGACTATAATATAATAATATAATAATAATAAATCTTTATTCACATAAAAAGAGTTACAAAGCGCTTCAAAGTCTCTGATTCCTGAGCTAGGTTCAATGACCTGTATTACAGAAATCAGTGGCCTTTCTCGTATTTTGGTGACAAAGAATTATGTAAATAAATGCAGTACATACAGTTTCATATTAATCTAATTTTAATTAAGGAGAATGGGAGGTTGGAGTAGTGTGTGGATGACGGTGTGTGTGTGTGTGTGTGTCTGTGTGTGTGTGCGTGTGTGTGTGTGCAAATGGGAGCATGAATGAAAGTGTGAGTAAATGGGTGTTTCACTAAATGTTATTGCAATATAAGTTCCGTTTGCTCATAATCTTGTTTCAGTAGCCAATTTTTAATGGTGATTTTAACTTCTCGAATAGATAAAGGGTGTATATTTTTTATTTTATTAATTTTATTATACAGGTAAACTGTTCTGTAGCTATGTTGTCGTCTAGCTAAGGCTGTTCGACATACAACAGACGGGCATACATTTTTTATGACACGCTGCTTATTGTATTCTTCTGCATTGTAGGGGGTGATTTTATGCTGTTTGATAACTAACTGATAGATATAGAGCTGTCTAACTGTAAGGACCTGACATTTTTCATACAACTCGGCTGTGGGAAATCTATACGGGCTAAAAGTCATAACTTTCAAAATAGATCTCTGTGCTCGTTCCAAATCTATTACAAATGTTTTGCAAGTGCCACCCCAAGCCTTAATACAATACCCAAGTACAGATCGACCTAGTGCGTAATAAATTTTCCGCAGAAGATCCAAATCAGCGACATGTCTCAGCTTCTTAAAGACCCAAATTAGTTTCCTAGTGCGCGATGTTGTAGTTTTAATATGAGGGCGCCAATTTAGCCTGTCATCTAAAGTAACCCCAAGGTATTTGACAGTATCAGATTTGGCTATCTCAAGACAAGAACAGTTAGGAGAAGGGCCATTTGGGTAATTGCATGAGTGAACCTTCACATTGATGTTATCTGGTTTAGTATTGCCCGCGTAAAATTGTATATATGAGGTTTTAGCTAGGTTTAAAGTCAAGAGATTTGCCCCAAGCCATCTGCTGGCTTGATGAAGCCCCATCTGAGCATTATGCCGCACCGCGGACCAAGTCTCTCCATGAAATATAAGCGCAGTGTCATCGGCGTACGTAAAAATTTTTCCTTGTATCACTGGTAGTTTGCAAAGGTCGTTTATATAAATCAAGAAGAGACTTGGACCGAGAATACTGCCCTGGGGCACGCCACAGATGACCGATGCATCTGAACTGACGCTGTCACCAATTCGGACTCGATGACTGACGGTATTAAAGGAAAATGATGGTGATTATTATGTAGCTTTATTATTTTAGTAAGTGAAACTATGTAAACCAATACTAGTACGTTGACAGACACTAAGACAAAGTAAAAGTCACAGTTTTAAAATTATAAAAGAACAAACCATAAAAAAACAAATAATTAATAAAGGTTTATAACAAAGCTCCAGCCAGTCGCCAACACTAAGTAAGGAAGGTTAAATGTTTTACCATCTATTTCATTTTCTATTTTTTTTACATATCTACTTATGTACCTATTCGTAAAATAGTAATTAGTATTAGTAGTTGTAAATTGTTGTTATGTGTAGGGTGTGTCTGTCTGTGTATACACCGCTAATTTTTAATTAGTACAAATACTTAAAGGGCTTATTCTAGACGGTTTTCTCATTATCTTAGTAAAGTATCCATAAATGATATTCATAAACAGCAAAGTTATTAGCGTTTGTTTACATCCCAAAAAGTCACCCTTTTAATGGAAATATTGTACAGGCTATGACATACCTAGTAGTAATTCATTAATCGTCATCTCTCGTTTACGTTCATGTGATCTGGCTCAAGCATGCCCCGCCTCCAACAGCTGTTTTCGTTATTTAAGTTTAACTAAATAGTGGCAGATTTAAATATTGAATTTCGATTTTTTTACTTTTGATTGCGCAAATATGATCAGTAACAGGGACGGATACAGCCAAATTTTTTTTGTACTTATTATAAAAAAGTGGTGTATATACACTACATAATAACCGTGACCGTGCCTCGAATAGCACGGTGTGATTTCAAGATATATGACAGTCGTGATGTATGAACCAGCCTAACCAAAGAGTAAACTCCTGTACCCCAATAGTAAATGAGTGGTAGACAAACGAAAAACAGTTATTTCATGTAAAATACTGGTATTCAGCGACATCCCACTAGGTAACAAAGTTCATAGTTTAGTAAAGGCTTGACGAGCAGAATATAATGGTAATTGCCACTTGCGACGTTTTATTAAATTAGGAAGCGAATCGTAAGCGACTGTGGCAGTCGCTGGTAAGAAAACCACATAAGTAAATTGAAGTTTATAGTGGACTTTGTATAAAATTATCCACAAGTAAAATATATAAAAAAACAATGTGGCGAATGGCGACTGAGCTAGTTTCGTTCACCTGAACGGAACGAGTAAATGATTCTTGTTTGCTTCCTACAGTGACATTTAACAATACATAGAAATAGTACCTACACATTTTCAGTCATTTTACTAAAAAGCACTGTTGTAAAATTTTGAGTCTAAATTGCTCCATGATTATAACAGATCTGAGACGTGATCACTATGATCTACTTATAACATAGACTACGAGTCCTGTATTTTTTTAATATTTAGAGCAGTATAAATAAAATAAGACTCAGGACAGCAAAGCATCATCATCAACAGTGTCCATATAGACTGCGCCAAATCACTTTCCATCAAGTAGGTACCTTAGTTCTCAAGTTTCAAATCCACCACTACAATTTAGTTCACTGCCATCAAGAAAGTGTATTGTTCTAACAAGATTAGAGGTGCGCCGCCGCGACCGCTTCTAATTCATTTACTTGCCAGTTAAATATAGTGCATGTACAATATACCACATTAATATATGTGGAGCAATTTTGAGTGCCTCTCTATTAAGAGAGGTGCCTGTGTGTACAACAACAGAATAATAACGTTAGCGGCGCGAGAGACGTATAATAATTGCTTGTGGAGAAGTGGGTACAGAGGAAATAATTTGTGTGGATAGTAAATAAATTCCAACTTTAGGCTAGCATTTATTAAGTTCATTTTAGAATTACAAGTCAACTAGTCATTCCAGAATTATCCACGTGTTAATTAAAATATTTTCCGAAAGACTCATATTGTAATGTTTGTTCACACGTTTGAAAGCTAAATTACCTGTGTCCTTATCTTCGTAAAGTGGGTAGTATGTTATTAAAAGCAACAGTAAGTTCTGATGTTAAGGCATTATACCTTGCGTGGTCTCATTGGCGGGGCTCTGAGCAGTCCGTCCCGAGGTCGCGGCTGGGTGGCCGCCCTCGCGGATGGCGTCGGCACTGTTGGGGCGTACTTCTCGCCCAACAAGAGCCTCGCCGACTTCGAGAGCTTCCTTGTCGAGTTGGGTGCCGTCGTGGACCGACTCCACCCTCGCCCTGTGCTGTTGCTGGGTGATCTAAACGCCAAGTCTGTGGCGTGGGGATCCCCAGTGACCGATGCTAGAGGTGAGGCGCTGGAGGAGTGGTTGATCACGACCGGCCTGACCGTCCTTAATCGGGGTTCGGTACACACGTGCGTGCGGCAGCGGGGAGGGTCTATAGTGGACGTGTCGTTCGCTAGCCCTGCTGTCGCCGCCCGTGTGCGTGACTGGCGTGTCGCCGTGGAGGTGGAGACGTTGTCGGATCACCGTTACATCCGTTTCGACGTCTCCGCCCAGACCACTGGCGGCCGCGGTTCACCGGCCCCACCTGCGGACGGTCCGCGCTGGGCACTTAAGCGCATCGACAGGGAGCTGCTCGAGGAGGCCGCCATTGTCCAGGCCTGGTTCAGAAAGTCGGCGACGAACGGACCCGTCGACGTCGAACTGGAGGCGCAGTGGTTCCGCGGGGCGATGACGCAAATTTGCAACGCGTCCATGCCCCGGGTCCACACACAGTCGGGAAGGCGCCAGGAGTACTGGTGGTACGCCGCGATTGCGCAGTTGCGCGTCGCGTGCGTGGAGCAGAGACGCCAGTACACCCGATACCGGAGGAGACGTCGTCGCGTCCCTGACGGGGAGGCCGCGCTGTATGAGGTGTACCGCGCGGCGAAGGAGGCTCTGCGGCTGGCCATCGGCGAGGCGAAGGCGCGAAGCCGGGAGGAGATGTTGGAGACTCTGGACGGAGATCCGTGGGGGCGTCCGTATCGTGCGGTTCGAGGGAAACTTCGAGCCGCGGCGCCCCCACTCGCGAGGAGTCTCCAACCCGAGCTGCTGACGGAGGTCGTCGCAGCCCTCTTCCCGGCTAGAGCGGAGCACGTTCCGCCGCCGATGGCTTTGCCCACAGCCGCGGAGCCTACGGAAGAGATCGCCATCAGCGTCCCAGAGGTGACACAGGCAGAGATGAGGGTGGCCGTGATGCGGCTCCGGGCCAAGAACGTGGCCCCGGGGCCCGACGGAATTCACGGCCGAGTGCTCGCCCTCGCTCTGAAGGAGCTGGAGCCCCAGCTGAGAGGACTGTACACGGCGTGTCTTGAGCGGGGCCAGTTTCCCACTTTGTGGAAGACTGGTCGTCTGGTCCTGCTCAAGAAGGCGGGGCGCCCTGCGGACTCACCATCCGCGTTTCGGCCCATAGTGCTGCTAGACGAGGTGGGTAAGCTGTTCGAGCGAATCATAGCTGCCCGCCTCGTCGGCCACTTGTGCGGAGACGGGCCGGATCTAGCCGAGAGCCAGTTTGGCTTTCGGCATGGGCGCTCCACCATTCACGCCGTGTCGCGTGTCAGAGTCCTGGCGGAGGAAGCGGTGTCCCGGGGCGGGGTGATGTTGGCGGTGTCCTTGGACATTTCCAACGCCTTCAACACCCTGCCCTGGAGTTGTATAAGGGAGGCACTGCGCTACCATGGGGTGCCTCCCTACCTCCGCCTACTCGTTGGGGCTTACCTGACGGAGAGGTGTGTCACCTACGTGGGACGTGATGGCGGTCACCAGCGCCCCATGTCGTGCGGTGTTCCACAGGGCTCGGTCCTCGGGCCACTCCTGTGGAACATCGGGTACGACTGGGTGCTGAGGGGCGAACTCCAGCCGGGCGTCGACTTGACGTGTTACGCGGATGACACGCTGGTCACGGCCCAGGGGAGCTCGCACAGGGAAGCGGCGTTGTTTTCGACGGCTGCGGTCTCACAGGTGGTGGGCCGCATACGGCGCCTCGGCCTGGAGGTGGCCCTCAGCAAGACGGAGGCTATGGTTTTCCACGGCCACCGTCGGGCGCCACCCGCCGGATCACACCTAGTGGTCGGTGGGGTTCGAATCGCTGTCGAGTCCACCATGAAGTACCTGGGATTGGTGCTCGACAGCCGTTGGGATTTCGGACCTCACTTCCGGCGGCTGGCGCCCAAGCTGTTGGGCGCGGCCGGGGCGCTATCAACGCTGCTTCCCAATTTGGGGGGCCCGAGCGCCGCCTGTAGGCGGCTCTACGTGGGGATCGTGCGATCGATGGCCCTTTACGGGGCCCTGATCTGGGCGGCTGACCTGACGGCCGGCAGCATCGCTGTCCTGCGCAGACCGCAGCGAGCGATGGCCGTCAGAGTCATCAGGGGCTATCGCACGATCTCCTACGAGGCGGTCGGAGTACTGGCCGGATCTCCGCCCTGGGACCTGGAGGCGAAAGTACTCGCGTCACTGTACTGGTGGCGCGAGGAAATGCAGGCCCGCGGCGAGCGACCGATGCAGCGACACATGGAGTTGCGTCGGTCGCAGCTGCGCGAGGTCCTGGTGGCGGAATGGCGGGATAGGCTTTCGCGCCCTACCGCCGGCCTCGTCACCATCGAGGCGGTCCGGCCGGTGCTCGAGCGCTGGCTCGGGAGGAGGCACGGCTCCCTGTCGTTTCGGGTGACGCAGATACTTTCCGGGCACGGTTGCTTCGGAAAGTACCTGTGTCGCATAAACAGGGAGCCGGACTACCGGTGTCACCACTGCGTCGACTGTCGGGAGGACACGGCGCAGCATACGCTGGCAGAGTGTGCCGCTTGGGAGGAGCCGCGCCGTGCCCTCGTCTCTGGAGTAGGCAGTGACTTGTCGCTGCCGGCCGTGGTCGAGAGGATGGTCGGCAGCGTCGGGTCCTGGGACGCGGTGGTGTCCTTCTGCGAAACAGTCATTTCGCAGAAGGAGGCTGCGGAAAGGGAGAGGGAGATTACTTCCACTCACCCTGTCCGCAGCAGACGCACCGGGCGCAGGCGGAGGGCGGACCACGCCCTCTTCCAGCCCCCCTAATTGGGTCCAGGGGCGACGGACGCGGGGATGTCCGCCGCCCCCCACGTGCATGGACCCGAGGTGGTGGCGCGTCGTGTTCACGCGCGCCCCTCTTAGATGTCGCGAGGGGAGTCTAACACCTCACTCCCCTCGCTGACCTGACGAGGCCCGCGGGGCCGGCACCAGTCGGGAGTCGCGGAAGTATCTTCCGTTCCCGTGACCCCCGGCGCAGGTGTGAGAAGGAACATGGGGTGGTTTTTAGTCAGTAAGAGTCTGACAGACCCCTCCGCCTCCCCGGGCGGGGGACATCCATGAGAATTTTCCACCCCTAAAAAAAAAAAAAATTATACCTTGCGTGGTAAAAATTAAGAGCTCTATGGTTGATAAAATGCTGTTAATTTTCAGTACGGACGTAATCGTTAACTTATTACCTCATAAAATAAATTTAAAGACACGCATTAAATATTCAAATAAGAATACTAATTCTTGATAAGGCGCAATGAAATGCGGAGATATTTTTCACGTTTTAAAAGCGAGGGCGGCCATTACCGGCGATTTTCGCGCGGCACAAACGGCAATGGCACTCATTTCGAACCCCGCCCCTTTGAATTTCGAACCAAAAATAATTTGCATTGTTACTTGACAATGTTTTTTTTCTTTTTTCTGCATTCTTTGACCAACATTCAACTCGGTTGTGGACAAACTTTTGAAATAAGCATTCAATAATAGTCTGTAAGCGATTCGAAGTTATTCAAATAATCCGTTTGCTTTTCATTCGAATTGTTATAAAGTTAATTATGCAAATATACGGGTGGAGTATGAAGGAAAATGCATTATGATGTTAAGAAAATGTGGAGAAGAATTCCAATAAAGTTGCGCGATCGGCAAGACACAAAGTAAACAAAGAAGAATTAAACAGAAAGAAAACAAAACACTCATTTAATTTTGTTTTGAGTATAAAGCAGCCTAAAAAGTTTTTGCATAATATTTAATTAGGTATATTTAGAAACAGTAAATGTTCTAAACGGTAAGTTATGAAAAAGTAAACCTTACCATTGTTTTTTTAACAAGCATAAACACGTAGGTTCTCTAGTCGGATTCAGAGAATACTTTTGTGCCACAACCAATGATGTAATAAGTAAAAAGGTGTAAGTAGATAGGTTACCTAAACAACATTCGATTTTCAAAAACGGCACACTAACGCACGCACGCGTCCGTGATGGCGCGACGCGACACTGAGGTCAAATGTGGCTAGTTAGCCACATTTTAACGTGTCGCTTGCCTTGCTGAGCGCTAACCTATCTACACCTTTTTACTTATAATATCATTGGCCACAACAGAGGCCTGTTAGTATTCAGGACTAATATCTGTAAAAAAATAATTTTTATGTCATATTTTTTTTTATCAGTAGGATCTTTATTTGTATTATATCATTACGGTAATTTTCACAGGTTATGCCAGCCACACAAATTCAGTAGTACGAGTATATAAGGTGATTGCCCAAAATGTTGTTGTTAACTAAAATGTACAAGACTTATTACGTGTAGATGTTCAAATCAGAACATAATGATCACATCAAATTTGAGTTATTTACTCGTAAATTAAAATACAAGCTTATATGTGAAACTGTTTAATTCATTTCACTTATAACCATACTCAATATGCTCATAGCGTGACAGCTATGACGAGAGCTTCTGTTGTAATATTGAAGGGATGATTTTAATAGAACATGTTTGATATACATAATGCAAAAGTGTACTAAATTAGCATTTTTTTATTACACACCACACACTCCCTTGAACACACCACATACTCCCTTGAACACAACACACACTCCCTTGAACACACCACACACTCCCTTGTTTTTACTTCAGTATCCATATCTCTTTAAGGATTAATAGTAAGTAAAGTCCTTATGTAGTTATTTATTAGTACCTAGTCCTAGGTAAGTAGGTAATTATATAGTCATCTAATTTATAAAATTCTCGTGTCACAGGGTTTGTTACAATCTCCTCCGAAACGGCTTAACCGATTCTTATGAAACATTGTGTGTATATTCAGTCATTATAAAATTGTTAATATTACAAAAACCAAGAAGGTCATTTTATTATCTTAATTGTTGGACCGACTAAAGCTCGCTCTAGAGCACAGTACTTAAATGATTTTGACAGCATGATTTTGCGCTTAACGCAATGGCTGATCAATTGGCTGCTGCACTGTCTGTCTATGGTTAGGTATATTTCCATACGAAACAAGCATTTGTATGGCCTATAAATAGTTGTCCTGGCAAATGTTTGTTAACACACCCACGACAGAGGAAAAATCCCATTGTGGGGGTTATATGCTTTTGAAAAAGACAGAAAAGTACCTATTGTCAAATTGCTCTTCCTTAAGCAACTTGTCGCCATTCGGTATTGCCTGCATTTAGAGTGTTCCTTATCTAGCTGTGAAGTAAATACCGGTAAAAAAGTGTGAGAGAGATACTTAAAGCGAGCGTGCAGCCAATAGCCAATGCTCTTTCTTTCTTTAGCCACATACCTACAGAAAAGTGACAGGTATTGGCTGAATGGCCGCACAGTCCCTCTGCCTTTTTCTGTTTTGGGCGAGTATTGTTCAGTCCATTCTCTATGTCTTTTCTCTATTGCCACATACAATCATTCATAATAATCGAAAAAAACTGCAGCTTAGTCGATTTTCAAATACAAAAGTAATAAACCTAATAGAATGTCACTGGCACATCATAAAATAACAAGGTCTATTTATCTATGTGACAGTTAGATAATTTCAACCATAGTGAATTGGAAAACCATAGAGCACTTAAAAGGTCAGCTATACGTTAGTTAAAATTGAATTAAAAGCCACATTTTATTTAAATAAAGCATCTTATTAAATTTTCCAAAAGATTATTTTATATAGCTCTGAGTTAGATTCTAATCAGTATTTTTCCCAGAGTAGTCAGATAGTGAAACACCTGTTAGTGTTAATAAAAATACAATTTGCTTGTTTGACGTGGAAGAGCGTTGGGCAAATTAACAATTTGTAGAAACAAATATAATTTATTTTAAATAACTTTTCATAGATAGTTTTTGAAGCAAGTTATGGCTGTACGAAACAATGAGATTTCGATGGTGTTAGATATTTCTTATATTAGGTGAATATGATACACAATAGCTGAATATTTCATTCTATTCACAAAAACACCTACTATCCTTTCTTCGCATACAATATCGTGAATCTGACAGCATCAATATGAGCTGAAAAGAAAAATAACATCCAATTATATTGTATAATAGACAAGCCACTGTGGTTTCAATGCGAGTAGAAAAATTCAAATTAATTCGTTTGTATTTTATATCTTTCTTTGTTAGGTCTTTAATTTGTTTTTTTTTTCTTGTGTTTCGTAATTATCACGTCGGGTTCACCAGTTTGGAGGCATGAGGAACAGAGTGTAAAGTTCCTCATTAACCATTGAAAAGGGAGGAACTTCCGACCAGACGGGTGTTGTGTCTTGTAGGCTAACTACTGCCCTACGGTTGCAGTCGGGAACTTGTATACGTTCATATTGCGCGGATAACTCTAATACCGCGATGTAGAATATCGGCCATTAGTTCGTATGTGGCAAGATAGATGTCGCTACAGGTATTTTATTTTTATTTAAGTTTGAACACGATAAGTAGGTAATAACTTACGTTAAAACATAATTTAGAGCTAATCTACCTTTAAGTCAAAGACACTTAATACTTACTATGGACGGGACATGACGAACGAAATTTGTTGACATCTTTGAGTCTTTGAGTTTAGTTTGTTTGTTTTTATATTTTTTGGTTTATTGCTATGTTATTCTAGATGGCGTTACTGAGACATGGGATCACAGTTTTACCACAGTCTAAAAACCTACAGTCGTCCGACGAAGCTGTCTAGACAGGGCAATCGTGCGGGGTGTGAGGGGCGAGACGCGGGAAAGCCGCTCCCGCACTGCGAACAAAACGATGTTCGTAGTGAGGAAGGTATTCAGAGCTAACGCGCGCGTGTAGACGTTGCTGGCATTTTTCCAGAGATGAAAATCGTCGTCCTACTGTATTATTATTAAATTTATACTGTGGTTTTAATATGACATTTCTTCGCGTGTCCTCTCTATAGATCTTTAATCTCTTTCAATTAAGTACTTAAACCTTTCTGAAAAAAGTATGACACACTCAATGCTAGACAGATGGTATAAGGTTTTCTCATTTCACATAAAACTATGTGCCTACCAAATGAATAAACATCTTTTTTTAGATGTTTATAACAAGAAAAGCCAATCTTAATAAACTTTAATTTACCGAAAAGCCGCCATTTTGTTCAGCGTGGCGACAAATAGCCAACTAAAGTCATTTCACTTGGACTAACTTTCCACTATCTCATAAAATAGCAAGAACAGGGCCGGATTTAGACAGCTTCTACTTTCTATGATAAAAGCTGAATACTTTGTACTCTACTATATATTTTTATTTTGATTTTCTGAGCGCATCTAACGGTTGCGCTTTGCGGAATAAGATAGTTGCGCTTCGAGGAATACCCCTACTATGACGTAGGTTAAAATATAATAGTGGACTATACACATAAGGTAACATGTAGGTATATTAATTTAAGGGTCCAGATAGACGACGCGAAAATTAAGGAGCGACCGCCGCTCGGTGGCCGCGTATTTTTCGCGTATTTCTTTCTTTTTATAGCACTTTAAAGTTTATTGAACAGTCTACAACGTTCTTACGTGTAAATTTCAAGAAAGATCGAAAGCACCTGACCAGCTGCTCGCCTGCGTGGTACTTCATCAGGACTCCTCCTGGTATCTATTTCCATGTGATATAAACGCGCCCGAACTGTAAACATGAGGTTTGTTCCTAAGACCTAATAAACACAGTTAGGGCGCGTTTTAAAGTTTAAATTGCAATAAAAAGAAATAACCCCTTATGTAGAGATATGAGGGCCCTTATGTATGTATATTTTCACACTAAAATAATTGAATAGATCTCAGGAAATAACGACCACACTTAAAACACATTCAAAAGTTCCATTTACAAACTTACCAGTTTAGTTAAAGGTAGTCCGGCCCTGTACGCAGCTGGTGAACGGAGATCAAAGTTAAAATTACACTAAATAGTTTAATAGATATCAACTGACGTACTTCTCTCGAGAGTTTTCGCCGAAATTCAGGAGCTGGTATAACTAAGGTAGTTATAGTGTAATTGAACATGAAGTTTTCTTACTAAGCTTGAGAATAGATTTGATTTTGTACTGCAACGTAAACAAAGGGAAAACGATTGATCTTGTTACAACATAGCATAACAACATAACATAACATCACGCTTGTAATCCCCGAAGGGCTAAGCAGAAGTGTATCTGGTGGTAGGTTCCCATGTAATAGGGGGCGAGCCTATTGCTATTGGGCACAAATCCAGACTCCATGCCGCTACTGAGTAATTCCAGATGGAAAAACACAATAACATGTTTTACACTTTGACATTGAATGTTAAATGACATGTAATTTTACTTTATGAGTTTAATATTATTTTTTAGTATTGTGAATTTAAGACCTATGTAGATCTTTATTTTTTGTATCTCGTTTCTAAAGTAAGTTCTTTTCTATCTTTTTGTCTGACAGTTTGAGTTCTTTATGGGACCAACCCAAATGTTCTTTCTTTGGTATTGTTCGTCAGCACGAGGAGCTCCTCAAGTTCCGAGTTGAGCTCACGATTACTGACAAATGCTTGCACTGACTGATCCCCTCATATCTGTGTGGTTCTGTCCTCAAAAGACCATCTCAGACACTAATCTGCATGGATCTTACATGATTTGACATTTTTTCAGCGAATTTAAATAAAATTTTAAAAATAAACGGCAAGAAACCGGGCCTTACTCATGTGTCATATTTAAGCCCGGATATAAAACAATTTCGCATCAAAAGCGTTATCGGTAAAAAACAATGCCTCCATTTTGCTTTTAACATTATTCAGAGTTGCAAAGTTCAGTGAGGCGCGAAATTACTTATATACCTACTTAGTAGTCTTTCAGCGATTGACGTAACATCGATGATAAGACTTTACTTATGTTACTTCTTTCATGGATTGTATTATGAACTGTACCTATGGTGCTTTAATAGGAGCCAAATTGTATCACTTTTACTTTTATATTTAGGTATTCTTGACTAAATAAATTTTATAATTTAATATTAATTATTGGCATGCCCATGTGACGGTAGAAAAAATAATAATGATAATATACAAGGTGTTTTTTTTTGACATCCCATAACTCTAGGGTTATATTCTGTAGGTAAAAATAATACTAAAACTCTTAGAATAGGTGGTCCAAAATTGCATAGTTTCGGAGATATCATCAATCATAATTTAAATTATCAGTTGTTTAGTACCCGTAACACAAGCTCTGCTTAGCTTGGGACTAAATGGCGTTGTGTGAATAGTCGTGGCATATTATTATTAAGTATTATTAATATTATTTTTATTACCTAATTAGTTCAAAAATTGTCACCAGTACGACGAATCTTCTTTCTAACGTCACTTTTGTTTCACGTAAGGGTGTTTTACATTAATCATCGTGACTTTGTCGAATTATTTTTTATAGTAGTAAAAAAAAAGGATGATTGAAACAAAATTCATATGCCAGTTGATTCTTTGATATGGTCTCAATCATACCCTAGAGTTATGGGATATAAAAAAAAACACGTTGTATAACAACTTTTACAGAACGCCATCTAGTCCCAAGCTAAGCAGAGCTTACTAAACAGCTGATAAACATACTTATAAGCATAAATATTTCTAAATATGATTATATCCATATCTTCATCTACACTTGTACACTTCCTACTAATATTATAAATGCGAAAGTTTGTGGGTATGGATGGATGGATGTTTGTTACTCTTTCACGTAAAAACTACTGAACGGATTTTAATAAAATTTGGTATGGAGTTACCTGACAGGGTGTCAGGTAACTCCATACCAAATTGGATTAACACAAGGCTTACTTTTCATTCCTGTATTCCCACGGGAACGAGGCCTACGCGGGTGAAACCGCGGGACGTCTGCTAGTATATTATAAAGAGGAAAAAATTGTGTGTGTATATTTGTAATGATTAAACGACTGTGCCGATTTCAAAAAATCTTTCACCCTAAGTAACATAGGCTACTTTTATCTCTGAATTCCCACGGGAACGGGAACTAAGCGGGCGAAACCACGTGACGTCCGCTAGTTATAGATAAATTACATCCAAACACAGCACAGATGATACTGCTCATCACACAAACATTTGTCTTGGGTGGGAATCGAACCCACGACCTCCGGCACAGCAATCAGGGCCACTAACTACTAGACCAACAGGCCCACGTGACGATAGAATATGGAGGACAATATTTTGTAAGAAAAAGAACATTTATATGTAAGTACACCAAGTTTGTAAAGAAATGCATGATTTTATTCGATCTCAATCTACAACCCAGATCTTAGATTTGATTCATAAAGTGCACATTTCGCAATAATCTAAAATGCGAATGTCGAATTCCGGTTTCCACAAAAATATTATTCACACGTAAATATGATTCTAGCTGGTACTTGCTCAGCTGCCAAATTTAATCCTGGCACAGACAAGATAGAGAATAAAATATATTTGACTTCAAATAAGAAATAATCTTGACGGTCACGATTTCCCGAACCATGAAATTGTTTCCAGTTTTCCTCCTAAATCTGCTTTACGCAAATAATAGTGCTATTTCATTCAAATATCACTCGTTAGTCACTTGGGTTGTGTCCAAATACCTATTAGCAATGTACGTAACGTTATAATTTGTTTTGTTCACCTATGTTATTTGTTACAATTAACATTGTGTCTATATCTAATCGCCACCTGTCGCGAATTCAGTTTATGTACGGACATCAACACTGATGTTATTAGATTAGTCTGTCTAAAAGCGTATGATGTATCTAATTGGTGAACATTTACTCGTACCTACTTAGTTGACGTCAAACTAAAAACAATTTACAACACAAACCAGGTTAATTTAATCATTATTTCTAAATATATCTTTGCTAATAGAAGGGGAACGATTTGATTTATAATGTCTGTTTGTAAGGGTGTAACTCAAAAACTACTCAACCGATTTTACAAATTCTTCTACCATTAAAAAGTTTAATTATCACCAAGTTATAAAAAAATAGTGTACTATTTCATTTGCACCAATATTTTTTAAAAATTATCAATAATATTTTTTTGGATAACTACTAGGGGGTGGAAAGTTGGATAGGATGTTAAAGTTCCAAGGGAAAAGTACGATATTCACGCAGACAAAGTCGCGAGCGAAATGCTAGTGACTTATAATTTGAATGAAGTAATAGATAGTTAAGGAAGGTAGGTAGTGAAGTGTGGGCGTCAAGCGGCGAGATGGGCGGACGACATTGTCGCCTTTGCTGGAGTAACGTGGAAGAGATTGAGACTGGCGGTGGAGATTGGTACTTACCAGAAAAGAGAGGCATATAATACCTAGCAGTGGGTGAAGTCGGGTTGTGGATGATGATAACGATGACGATACATGTAATTAATTAATGAATTTATAATGTTATGTATAGGTATGTGTTGAGAATTGAGTATGTAAAATGACAATTGTTTATTATTATTGACATCCCATTTTCTCGTGTTTTGTTCTAAATTTTTTTTTTTTTTTTATGTATGACCCGATTTGCACACGGATATGGTTTAAAGGACTATTATTAATTATATTTCATCCATTTGTGTAGCCATATTTCATGCAATAAATGATTTGATTTGGTTTGATGAGTAGGGTAGTTTGAAAAAGCTAGTTGTGTACTGAGATTTTTTAATGTTTCACTTTTGATGTTACACATCTTGGCAATATTAAACACTAGCAGACGTCCCGCGGTTTCACCTGCGTTGTTCCCGTTCCTGTGGGAATACAGGGATGAAAAGTAGCCTATGTCACCCGGGGATAGTGTAGCTTCCCAACAGTGAAAGAATTTTCCAAATCGGTCCAGTAGTTTCGGAGCCTATTCAATGCAAACAAACAATCAAACATTTCCTCTTTATATGTTAGTATAGACAAGACAAGCCATTCAAATATGACAAAAAAATATCATATGGGTTGTTATGCTGGTTCCACATTTTGTTTAAGTAGCTAAAGAACTGTAACAAGCCATATTTTTTTATGAATGAGCCGTCGATTTGGCCACTCAAATCGATACTGATTGCACCCTAGACGATTTCAGCAACATTAATCATACCACGCAATGTAGTCATACCTACAAAGAATGTTACTAAGCATATCATATCTACTACTTCAGTATATTGCTATGAGTCGCCGCTATGATGACGGTATTCGCATATTTTGCTAATCGCCATAACTATGTCATGTCTGGCCCACTCAGTTGGTCTATATTCAGTATTATTAGTAGGATAGGTATTAGGTAGTCTAATCTAGCCCAGTTTTATTAAAAACTAGCAGACGTCCCGGGGTTAATTAAACCCGCGTAGGTCGCGTTCCCGTGGGAATACGGGGATAAAAAGTAGCCTATGTGTTAATTCAGGGTGTCAGTTAATTCCGTACCAAATTTTATTTAAATCCATTTAGTAGTTTTTACGTGAAAGAGTAACAAACATCCATCCATTCTTCTATCTATCCATACTCACAAACTTTCGCGTTTATAATGTTAGTAGGATGTCACCTATTGTTTTCTGATTATTGGCGGCCAAAGACATTCAATACCTATAGACCGGACATCACAAACAAAATTTTCGTCCGAAAAAGTGTGTCCTGCTGGATACAAGTCTATGTGTTTTTTGTAGTACGCTCCGCTGCCGCTCCAATATTCATGTATTATTCTAGATGGCGTTACTGAGACATGGGATCAAAGTTTTTCTATGACATTTCCTTGACATGCCCGCTCTATAGTCTATTAAATCTCTTTGTTGGCGGCCTATAGAGTCGGCGGTATAAATATTTTTCTTTCTTTCTTTCTTTCTTTCTTAAGTGAAATAGATACGGTTATGAAGATGGATCACTGGAACAATTTTGATTGGTCACGCAGTTTGTTTTTAGAAAAACGTGACCCACTTTTATTAAACTTCTGTAATTATAGGCATGTGGATGGTACCTATATGAGCACAGTCTAAAAACCTACAGTCGTCCGACGAAGCCGCCGAGTGAGGGGCAAGTCGCGGGAAAGCCGCTCCCGAACTGCAAACAAAACGATGTTCGTAGTTCGGGAGGTATTATTCAGAGCTAACGCGTGTAGACGTTGTCGGCATTTTTCCAGAGATCAAAGGCGTCGACTTACTGTATTAATATTTTTACTGTGATACGAGTATCAAAATGTAATTAGTCCAGTTACTTATAAAACAAAATACACAAATATTTTTTTGCGTTTTCAAATTGATGGAAAACTACTTAGATTAAGTGCATTAAAGTTGAGAAAAGGGGGCTTGTGACGTCATTATTCTGTACAGGATAGTGACGACATAAGACATTTTGACTCTGTTATTTTTTGATTACTTACGTGAAGAAAGAAAAAATGGTGTCGAATATTTTCTAGTACCTAAGTATTGTAGATGACGGGCTAAATACTCAAATTTAGTCCACTACCCTATTTCTAGAACTAGTACTATACAGTTAAGATGACATGCCATGGATGATATTAGAGCCAGACTGCTTGGCTCTACGCATATCGATTACGCAGACGCTACATAGCCTGTTAGCTGGCGGTTTTCCACAAACTGCGTATAAACTCCTCAACCAGCGCATCTTTTTGCTTAGCTGTTTTTTGATGCTGCTAATTCTTGATGGTGGGGTTGCCCTCATGCTGGTGTAAAAATATTAATGCACGTACAGGCACCAGCACATCTAGCTACCCCAAACTGATTATGAACCTTTTTCCGTTTGGAATAAAGTTGAAATAATAAAAATAAAAATAAAATGAAATGAAATTTATTGTGTCAAATAATTGGTTTACAATTGTTGTGCTCGGAATCTTCCTTTAGACAAATAATGTCTGTAGTAGAAGACTTCGCCCCTTCCTATTTCGTATAGCGTGATAATTAACACAATATCTTTAAAATTTAAAAGTTTAGTTTAGAATACTTAACAAAAATAATAAATTTAAAAACTTAAAAAGAGAGTATACTTAAAGATAGTGAGTGTGCGTGTGTGTGTTTGTCTGTGTGTGCGTGAGTGTTTGTGTTTGTGTGTCTGTGTGTGTGTGTATGAGCGTGTCTGCCAGTATAAGTGGGTGTGTGTGTCTCTGTGTATGTGAATAATTCCGTGTTATAACAATGCTTCTGTATACTCATACGTAAATGGTTTTATCCACTTAACTAATGTTTCTTTACAATCATAGTTATTTATAGAGTGTATGAAATACTATAAAATAAATAAGGGTAGTAGAAATTGATGTGCTGGCCTCTGTGCTTATCTTTTAACATAATATACTGTACAGTCATTGACTAAGATTGACATGTCGTACATAATTTGCATTCTCGCAGAAAGTTCCAATTGTATGTGTAACATATTTGATTATCTATATCTATATCTATATCTATACTTATAATAAATCTGTAGAAGTAAAATTTCTGTACATTGAAAATATCAAAAAAATAAATAGCAGTGGGTGTTACTAGACCGACACCGAACCCAAAAATATGATTAAAAAAATTTTTGTCTGTCTGTCTGTCTGTCTGTCTGTCTGTCTGTCTGTCTGTCTGTCTATATGTTCAGGTATCACGCAAAAACTACCGGTTCGATTACGATGAAACTTGGTATACTTATTCTTTGATATCCTGGGCACCACACTGGGTACTTTTTATCCCGGAAAAGTATATACAATAAAAAACAAACTTAATTTTGCGGTGTGATCCCTAGACCCGACTACTGTACCAACCGCAAATAATAAGTTTGTCGTAGGTTACGTCACCCGCAGTGGAGTTCACCAAAGGGCGCTGCACACGGCTAAGATATTATAATATTTATTCTTAAGATACAATATCGCTCGCCATACAATTCAATGGACTATCACGCACTACGAAGATAATTATGCACATTGAATATCTATTCAAAATTCATATTGGAGGATTGGTGATCGATACTGATGCCAAAAATGCAATTAGTGACTGTTTTGTCTTTCTGTCTGTATGTGCACGCATAGTTCAAAAACTATTATAGGGATTTTAACCAAACTTGGTACGATTGTTGGTAATCAATACGCCTGGGCAGGTTGATCTTAGTATCAGTTGTTTTACACATGGTCAGTTGTACGGCGCTCTTTTCCGGGACAGTAGTTCCAGAAATCTTTATGCATACATATCGGAAGGATCAACTTTGAAAGTAGTCTATCTGGAAGTATTATGCTAAAATTATTACGTTTATATATCAACGCACAGCCCCAACCGCTAGAGACGCCGTATTAGAGACATGAAACTTGAAGGGGTGTTCTTAGTGAAGAGTACCTAAGTCTTCCATAAAAAACGATTTTTGAAAATTCAACCCTTAAAGGGAAAACATAGGGGACGGAAGTTCGACATCCACGCGGGCGAAGCCGCGGGCAAAAGCTAGTACTGAAATATGAATGTCATCCTGTATGCTTCATTTTGTAATCAGTATAAAATATAGATTTCAGGTGAAAATAATACCTAATGTGCACATGTATTAAATAAGCTGGGAGGAATCACAGCCTCATAGGGCATCTAATGGTTCATCCGCGTCATTGTTGACGGTAAAAAATCTTAAAAGGTTGGCAGTGTTGCAATGTTGAATGACAAAGCTGATTCGTTGCCCTAAAAAAGGCCCAGAGCTGTGGTCACGGAATGAGTCGAGCATTTGTTTGATAATGTCCTAAAAACTAGATGGGCATTCGGAACCCATGGGCCTTGTGTGCCAACCCCAAACTACTCAAATATACAGGGTTATTTGTGAAACACCAACAACCTCGCAGGAGTAGATTACTAATATCATAAACAACAACATTTGTTTTACGACTTTTTCGGAAACAGACAAGAAAAAAATTAACTCTCCATACATATATCCGAACAGTTGATCGAGTTTTGTATGGAGAGTTGGTGTTTCACAAATCACCCTGTATATCTCCTAATAAGTTAGTTCTACTCGTATTTGCGTAGTTCAAGGAGCTTGTGACTAAATAATAATGGCCTCACGGGTCGATCGAAGGTTAAGCTAAGCTTGACGAGGTAAAAAAAAAAAAGTTGCTTATTCTTAAATAAGTAATTCTAGTTACAATTGGGAGAATCCTTTTAAGCAAATAGTATGCTTGTATTAGGACGCTCCGCCCTTCCCCAGGTTATTTCATTTTCAATAGGTTAGAACTTATATAAATAAAAAAATAAATAATAATAAAGGATGAATGAATGGATTTACAGTTTTTAAAAGCAAATACGCGCTGGGATGAGTGTTATGTGTGTGGATGAGTGTGTATGTGAGTAGTGGGTGAGAGTTATTGTGGTGGTGAGGGATAAATATCAACTGATATTTGAGGTAATCTACAGTTTATACAAGCTAACCACGAACAACAAACAAGTCTTAACAAGTCAACAAGTCAAGTCAAGTTTTAACAAGTCTTGGGATCAGAATTAATGTAGGGCATTATCTCTCTTATTATTAGGGAGGTTGGTCCGTGGATGGGTAACCATTCATAAATATCAACACTCCTCCGTGCCTCGGAAATCACGTAAAGCCGTTGGCCCCGGCTACCTTTTGTAGACCTATGACCATGGGGTATCGTGTTACCCAGTAACTAAGTTGTGGAGGTCCGACAGGCAGTAGCTCCACGTGAAACACTGGTATTCGGTCTTTTACAGACTGTATTTCGATGAGTGTGCTCTAGAACTCCACGAGCTCATTCCACCATCTCCTTTCTTCCATCGGGAATCCAGACGTACTGCAGGTTATCACCCTTTCCTTGTAGATGTTCCACACATTCGCACGAAGCGCTTTGCCTGTTCCTTTATTATGCGCACAGCCAAGGAGTGGAATTCCCTGCCTGCATCAGTGTTCCCGAGTTCATATGACCCCAATCTGTTTAAGTCGCGAGTTAATAGGCTTTTTTTGGGTAAGCTCGTTCCATCGTCGACCTCATCTCTGACCGCAGGACAAGATTGAGGTCAAGAGTAGACCCATTATATATAAAAAAAATGGCTTTATCCTGTTAAACTGGAAGCTGACTCCAATATAGTTGGGAAAAGGCTAAGCAGATGATGAGGATTTGCGTAGTTTGAGGGTTTCTGCGGTAGCCGTACCAGCACTGCAAAAGGCGCAAGAGCCTACACTAAAGCCTACCCAACATCCAAAGCATTATGATCATCGTATATTAAAATAACGCTTTACTAATAAAGTTCTACTTATAAATTGCCAATGTATTAGTTTCCGTTGTTACCAACTCCATGCATGAGCACAGTTCCCAGCTTTGAGGCTTTAATTAAAAGCTTACAAACTAGAATGCATACAGGTACTAATAAAGTTGCATTATAACAAACTCGTAGATATACAAAGAACAAACATAATGGTAGTTTATTATTTTGCTACCACCGCGGACTGTTCTCTCTGTTGCCTCGTTAGTCAGCTTTATTTACTGTTAACTGTGAAATAAGTGAGACATTTATTAGGACACCTAATTTATAATATCGTATGGTTTATGTAAGGGTCAGAAGCCCAGCTTTTAGTCCCTCAGAACGACATCATTAGTTACTGTTAGCCGTTGCCGCAAACTTTTACTGATGACTATTAAGCTTAAAGCCCCCAAGTATGTCGGTAGGGGTTGAGTCTGCGGTCGCGGAATTTGTTCGAAAGAGTCACCGCGGCCCTGGAACGCAAAAGGCATTAAGAGGAGCACGGATGGGTTTTAGTCAGTAAGAGTCTGTCACTCCCTTCCGCTTCACCCAGAGCGGGGGGAGTCGTTTGATGATTTCCCATCCTTAAAAAAAAAATCGTGGAAGTGCCAACGATGTAAGGGTGGACACTCGCCGTCCGATGGTAGAAAGGTGAAAGGCGAAATCAAGTCATGTAATTCCCGTGCACACTCTCCAAAATGTATCCTATAGAATACCGAAAGGCTAGCTACAATACGCCTGTGCTCAAGGCCAAATCTGGGTCACCAATAACGCACGCCTCTCCACTGAGCCCAAAGCTGCCGTCTACAGTCCACATATCCGTTTTTACGGTATTCATGCTACGCCTGCTGACGTAATAAACACACTCCGTTGCACTATGCTTGCTAGACACAAGGACTCCATGCAACTACTCCCTAGTATCACAATTAAGCTCTAATAAGACGTCATAGGGTTTAATATTCAAGAGCAAGTGAAAAAAAAATTGAATTCTAATATCATGACGTTCATAACGACCGATATATTTGCATTGCAGATTCCATCTCAGATATAGGTAACAGCTGCGAACATTTTCGTCCATCCGTCTATTTTCCCGTCATTCATTCGAGTATCTGAAAAAACTCAAACGATTAATTCGACGAAATCGATTCAGGAATCTGTTAAGTAATCGAGTATTGTTTACTGACAACTTATTGTAACAGGTGCACCTCTAGTGAGACAGCCATGTTTTATTATCATTAGTTTGTTTCGAAGATTCTTGTCTGATGTATTATTTTTAGACAAGAGTGTTTGAATGTTTGAAATTGGCTTAATTGTTCAAATTTATTTTTGATGTGGAATCTCATCACCATTATCCAGCAGTTACTCCAATTTATTTAAGATTAGTGAACACTAACACGTATTCTTCTTCCAAATATTTAATTTTTCGCCATTTCAGTGTTCACCTTATTCCTGGTCATATTATGTTTTGTTTGCACAATCTGTTTTTTTTATGTGTAGTAGGTACTGAAGGTTTGCAACTTAACTCCAAAGAATTAGGTTCATGTTCAATTGGAAAATAGGAAAAAAAAAATGACAGCGATGGGGAGGAGTACTTTGACGCCTAAGTGTTCCGATTTTTTTACTATTTTATTTGTAGTTAGTTTAAGTGTACATATTTAAATTAGTTTTATTGTGTTTTCTGTATTTTTAATTACTATTATATCCTCTATTCTATACTTATAATAAAATTGGAAAATATTGACAGATTGATGTGCTGGTGTCTGTCTGTACGTACTTTTATCTCTCTTGACTATGTATTTATCTTGTTTAAGTATGTATGTATCTGTGTAGGTATTTATTTCGTTTAAGGCAGTATGTATCTGTGTATTTATTTTGTTTCAGTATGTATGTATCTGTGTATTCTTTTTGTGTCACTTATTTGTCCTTAACGTTTACCCAGATACCTACCTTGTTCCATCTCTGCGCCACCTTAAGGTAGACTGGTAGAAAATGCCTAAGGCATTAAGTCCGCCTTTGTACAGTTTTTTTTACTTGTGCATAAAGTTTTAATAAATAAATAAATTTCACTATTGTACGATATTGTACGGAATTGATTACGATAAAGTATGGAAACTTGTCGTCTCGGAAAGTACAGAAATCATTGAGCATGAATGATATAAGTAATTAAGTTAAAACGGGCCAAAATATAAAAGAACTAGCAGACGTCCCGTGGTTTCACCCGCGCAGGTCCCGTTCCCGTAGGAATTCAGGGATAAAAAGTAGCCTATGTGTTAATCCAGGGTGTCATCTAACTCCATACCAAATTTTATTAAAATCCATACAGTAGTTTTTACGTGAAAGAGTAACAAACATCCATCCATCTAACCATATAAACTTTTGCGTTTATAATATTAGTTGGATATTAAAAATAAAATTCGAACGACAATAACAACATGGGTACCTACTACATTTTATCTGATTTGGAAGTAAACAGAACAAGGGCCCGAGGAAAATGGACTAATAGTATAATCTATCAAATAATAAGGTCATGTCAAAATCTCTGAAACCGACTCGTATTGCTTACGCTTAGATACAATACAATAGATTACTGCGACTTTGGAAGACGTAACACGATTTACGTTCTTATTCACTAGACATATTGGGGATGGCAGATACATTGACATAATTATGTATAAGGATAGAGGACGCTTTGACATGTCTTTCAATCTTTGCAGCGAAAATTGTCTATTTACAACACGATAATGTAAATAAAATAAATAAATAAATAAATAAAATATTCCACAACTTTTTCACACAACGCCATTTAGTCCCAAGTTAAGCTTGAGAGCTTGTGTTATGGGTACTAAATAGCTGATAAACATACTTATATATTTCTAAATACATACATATTATAGATAAATTACACCCAGACACAGAACAAATGATCGTGCTCATCACACAAACATTTGTCCTGGGTGGGAATCGAACCCACGACCTCCGGCATAGCAGTCAGGGTCGCTAACTACTAGACCAACAGGCCAGTCAAAAATAATGATGGTTTTAACTTCAGATTCCGATTCAGATTCAAATTCAGATTCAGATTCCGATTCAGATTCAGATTCTTTATTTGTTAACATAGGTAGTTACAGACAGGTGTTACATTTTCATAATTATGCGCTCTATGTTTTGCCATTTGGCGTACAAATATGATTATCAATTTTGACAATTTTACATTTAATTATTAATTGTCTACGTGCAACAAATACTATTATCAATTTATCTTATAAAAAACAAGAATGCTAAAGTGTAAGCGATGCATATTTTCAAATCAATAAAATTTAAGAAATACCAAAAAAATAAAAATGTCTAAAAAACAACTCAACTCTTTTTTATTATAATCCAGATTACTTTCGCTTACTGTTAGTAGTGTCAATTGTGAAAAATAATTATAATATCTAAGTAATAAAAGTCGCACCAGTCAATCGAAGGGTAGGTAAGCTACGCCCACCGAAGTTGATCCGTGAATGGGTACCATTAATTACATAACAATGAAAACAAACAAGACACGGAGGGGTCTTGGTATGGACCGAATTCGGTAAGCGTAATTTAGTCACGTTGCTCCCTACACTGACAACAAGTGGAAGAAGACCGTGACTGTTTGGAGTGGACCTCATGGGCACAGAGGCAAGGGTCGACCAAAAGCAAGGTGGAAGGACGAATTAGAGCCTATCGGAACTTGCAATTGGCCCAACCTGGCATTAAATCGCGACGAGTGGCTCTGGAGGAGGCCTTCACCCGATCAGGGGTCCATACGGCATGCATATAGGACTTTAATTTTTATTTCATACACTCATACCATTACATACTTGTGTTACATCCTGATGGAATAATAAAAGCTTTTTTATTTATTTATTATAATTTAGCATAAAAAGTGTAAGCGTATCCTTGGACCAACCTATGCGGATATTTAGCCATACCTCTTATTTTAAGGTAACAACAGACCATTAAGTAGGTAGATGATGGGGGCCATTTCAACCATTTTCAGTCCCAGCCGGCCATAAAAAGTTTTGGTAAGTCGACTTTTGTAACTTTTTCCCTTGTTACCACATACACACAATGTATATAGTTAATAAGCTTGCAGAACTTCGGATACAATGTAGCATTTTTTTATGTATTCATAGAGTCCCTTTTCCTTTCAGACGTCTTTGAAATACCTGAAATCCATACTAATATTATAAATCCATACTAATGAGAAAGTAGTTCTATTTATCTGTTTTTGTTTGTTTCTCAGCCTTCACGACTAAACGGCTGAACGGTTCGTAATGTTGCCACGGAGATAGATCATATACTGTAGACGGACATAGACTACATTTTATGGATAAAATTCGTTTTCTTAAACATTTTTCAAATGCAGCGCCATCTTTGGTGATTCAACTATGTGCATTGATTCTAAGGCGAAACGAAGTTTACCAGGGCTAGTGTTTTTATTTATTTTATTTTATTATAACAGAAAAACAAACAGTGTTAACTACTAAACAATACAACAATTTATGCAACTAATAACCAATTACATATTTACGCATATTATTAAATGTGTAATTTTCCGCGGGATTACAGGGATAAAAAGTGGCCTATGTGTTAATCCAGTGTGTCAGCTAACTCCATACCAAATTTTATTAGAATCCATTCAGTAGTTTTTACGTGAAAGAGTAACAAACATCCTCACAAACTTTCGCGTAGGTATATAATATTAGTAGGATTTTAAATCTGCAAAGGCTTGCATCCAACTCCAACGCCCGCTTTCATATTGTAATAGAAAATTTGCATAATTTTCGCCTTCAAGATTTTGGAAACTCGTGTACGTATTTGGATACAAATTACAGCTGCTTCAGTCAAATATTAAACCTTTTAAAAGTTTAGCTTTTAATTCAGCAGTCAGAAATACTTATGCCACGCATGCTTGCCCTCTGAATAATTTGGTGAAGGGCTTTTAACCTACCAACCCAACCGAAAATCTTCCTCGTTCAAGGTAAGTAATATTTGGTTTAGAGAAAATAAGAAAATAATATAGAATTTTTTGTTGATTTATGTTGTAACCGTTATTTTATTTTATTTCATTTATTTCTCTTAAAAGACTTCGGTAGGTGCAGTTTAAACAAAATACTAGTGGATATTATACACCACTCATTTTTAATAAGTAAAAATACTTAAAGGGCTTATTCTAGACGGTCTTCTCATTATATTTCTAAAGTATCAATTAATAATATTCATAAACAGCAAAGTTATTAGCGTTTGTTTATATCCCAAAAAGTCACCCAATTTATGGAAATATTGTACAGGCTATTCATGACATAGTAGTATTCATTAATTGTCATCTCTCGCTCACGTTCAAGTGATATCACTCAAGAATGCTCCGCCACCAACAGCTGTTTTCGTTATTTAAGTTTAACTAAATAGTGGCATATTTAAAAATTGAACTTCGTTTTTTTTACTTTTGATTACGCAAATATGATCAGTAACAGATACGGATACTACCTATTTTTTTTTTTTTAATAATTAAAAAATAGTGGTGTATAGGCTTGGAAAATAACAAATTGACAGACAATTAATAGCCTTCACGTATATAAAATCAGAATATATGTGAAAGAAATCTGCGGAGCTTGTGGCTAAATAGTAACAGCCACACTGTTCGATCTAAGGTTAAGTTACCCTTGACGAGGCCGATCCGTAGATGGGTGACTCCTTCATGCCTCGGAAAACACGTTAAGCCGTTGGTCACAGTTGTCATTTGTAGATAATCATTACGGGTAATTCTAACAACCAGTTTTATTAACTATGGGGTATCGTGGTACCCCAAAGGTAACCGGATTGTGGAAATCAGACAGGCAGTTGCTCCATGTTACACTGCCTCTGGTTATTTTTTGTTTCTGTTGATAATATTCCCTGGAGGTTATCTATACTAATATTATAAAGTGGAAAATTGACTGGCCTGTTGGTCTAGTAGTTAGTGACCCTGACTGCTATGCCGGAGGTCGTGGGTTCGATTCCCACCCAGGAGAAATGTTTGTGCGATGCGCACGATCGTTTGTTCTGTGTCTGGGTGTAATTTATCAATATAGGTATAAGTATGTTTATCAGCTGTTTAGTACCCATAACACAAGCTCTCAAGCTTAACTTGGGACTAAATGGCGTTGTGTGAAAAGTTGTGGAATATTTAAAAAAAAGTTTAATTGTTTTTTTGTTTTCATTAATAAGCTCCGAACCTACTTGACCGATTTAAAAAATTCTTTCACCGTTGGAAAGCTAAATTCACCCTGAGTAACATAGGCTACTTTTTATTCTCGTATTCCCACAGGAACGGGAACTCTGCGGGTGAAACCGCGTGACGTCTGCCAGTTAACTATAATTATATAGACTCGTTACACGTATTTTTTAAAAACAGTACAGCACTTTATTGACGTAGTAACAAAATAAACACTTATGTACAGACGCCAGCACATCAAGTTACCCCAATGTGTCAAATTTCTTTTTTCAACACAATAAGGTTCATATTGAATTGGGAAAATTTGACACATTGGGGTAACTTGATGTGCTGGCGTCTGTACATACATTCCAGCTCTATTATATTAGAATAGACTTTGCAAACTAAATTTAACTTAGTCTAGGTAAGAGTAAAATTTAGGCTATTTCTCGCCCCATCTTGGAGCAAAGACGCAACGAATGCTCAAGGCTATTTGCTTGGGGAACCCCATTAAGTGTAAACTGATTTAATTACAGAAATGCAGATACCGCTTCCATTTCTCTAATTTTTGGCACCAAGACCAAACCTCTCTTGGCTGGTTGCCGTACACCATGTTCAAAAACAAGACAAAAGCAAATAAAAAACAAAAAAAAAATGGAGTAGAAAGATATACTGAAAAGATAAAGATAGATACAAATACTTTTTCAATAGAGACAGCCACGATTACTTATGTCAGGCCAAAATTTTTCTGGTATAATTTCAGCAAGCTTGTTTATGAAAATTATACTTTAGGGAAAAGCTGTGAAAATTTTATTTTGTGCCAAGAACGACAAGGCAAATAATGAAATTCCAAATGGACGAACCCTATTTCTCATTTTCATCATGAACCCACAGTAGTCCACTGCTGGACGTCAACCCACAGTAGTCCACTGCTGGACATAAAACTTCTCTAATGAACACCAAAAAAAAAGAAAAAAAAAACAATTATTTGCAAAAACATGACATGAGTCATAGTATGATGCTTTTAATTATAGGTGTTACAGTATATTCTTTGGCACAACATGTTTGACCATGGCTGGTGTACAAATTATGTAAGAAGACCATCAGATTGCAAAAACAAAATAAAATAAGATACAAAGTAATATTGACAAAAAAATAGTAATATAACAATTCACATTAATATTAAATATCAAAAAATAAAACAAGGAATATTCATGCGATTTGAAATGAAAAATATAATAGATTAAGTTATCTTAGACATCATTGACATCGGTAAAGGAAAACATCGTGAGGAAACCTGGACTAATAGTTAATTATATAAGTTTGAAATCACCAATCCGCCAAGCGTGGTGATCAACGCTCGAGCCTTCTCTGTATAAGAAGAGGATTTTGCCCTGTAGTGGGACAGTAACAGGCTGGTATTAATATTTATAGATTAAGTCAGAGTATCAGAGTGATTTGTCATTTAAAAATTCATTGTTATTATAAAGCTCTCTGTCTTGAGCTTGCCGCATCTAGCATCTGCCAGCACCCTTTCCCAGGTCGTCATTCCACCTAGCCAGAGGGCGCCTTGCACTACGTTTGCGAGGTCTCCACTCAAAAACACTTTTACCCCAATGGTAGTCGGTTCATTCTTAAATATGACTGGCCCACTGCCACTTTAGTTTGTTAATCCTTTGGGCTATGTCGATGTCACAATGGTTCTCTATCATATAAATTCATTTCGAATTCTATCCTTCAGTTCCTCACTACAAAGAATGCAAATAAGAGCGATAATACTCTTACTTAACATTGAAATCCCGTCGCACGTCCTAAGACCCTGAATAATACAGTAGAAAGTGCCGTTAGTAAAATAGGGCCAATATTCCTTATTGAATCTCGGTAACTGCCCAATAAACGTTCCACTTGTCCCTTTTTTACAGGGTGGATGTGACATCGTCGCATATACAGACACCATGAGTTTTCTACATCATTTTAACAGCGCTAAAATTATCGTAAATTTTTCCTTTATTTCCAAGTTTTATCAAAAGTTCTCTTAACTTTAAACTGCATAAAATCGTGATTTCTGTTTAAATTATGGAGATTTTGATGTAAGAAGTGACTTATTTACTTAATAAGAAAACATCTCATAGGCTTTGTAATAATAAACCATTAATTTCGGATAAGAAAGGCCCATAACTTAACCTAGAAATACATACTAATGACATTTTTAAAGACACAACATTCAAGGTAACAAAGACCCATACCTTAACCTAGAAATACAAACTACTTAATGACATTTTTACTGACACAACAACATTAAAATTAATAAACATGTTGCACTACATTTACACTATACACACACTCACACACACACACGTCTTACACTACATTTTACGTTATTTAACTTTATTTTTAGCTTAGAAAGAATTTTTTTACATGGTACTTGGTGACCACTTCTCTGTCCCACACACGAGTCACATCTGATTGGTTGATGTTTGTTTTTGTCACACTCATATTAATTGTTTAAGTATTGTGTCTACCTTGTGGACAGTGAAAGTGTAATGGTGCAATTTCATTGGTCGTTAACCCGTTCGGTATACAGCATACGGGCTGATACGGGGAGTCCCCGCAGGCGAGATAACAACCAATGAAAGTTAAAAGTCGATACGTGTTCATTATACCGCCTGCAGGGATTCCCCGCATGCTTTATACCGACCGCGATATCGACCAATGAATTTAATCGGTCGATATACAGCTTGCGGGTCAAATACTTTTTCATTTTTCAATTTAATTCGCGAGTGCTTGTTGGATTAGAAAGACGCTGCGCAAAATGGCTGATCGCTTTACGGATTCGCAAATGTTAAAACTTGTGGAAATCTATCGAGTACGTTATATAGAAACTAAGTTCCCCGAATGCGGGCCCTATGGCACGCATTCCAGAAATCTCTCGCACCCCGCATGCGGGCCCTATCGACTAATAATAATAATAATAATAATAATAAACCATTTATTTCAGGTAACAAAGACCCATAGATAAATACCTTAACCTAAAAATACAAACTAATAACACTTTTGTTAGTAAAATCTTACATAACTATGTTAGTATCACTTCACTAGCACGATATTACGTGCGTTCTTGTGGAATTTGTCCGCGGAAGCGACGGAACACCACATCCTGTGGCCAAAAACTTTCATCCAGCACCAAATGGAGCATACACGTTGGGATGCGCACCACAAACGCCTTGAAATTGACGTTGCGGCGCGACTCTAGTAGCTGTGCTCTTGGCGTGTACTTTAATCTCTGGCGCACGTACTCCTCGATGTCATTAGCCTCAGTGGTGTAATGCAGGCGAGAGATGTACACCGGGGTGTTCGGCTTCGCGGCACGCAGCTTAGCGTTGGGCTCAACAGGAGCCTTGCCGGAGCGGTTCTTACAGCTTCGCTGACGGCGTTTCCTCCTTTGCACCGTCACAAAACCGTCATCATCAGCTCGGTCCGTTGCTTTTGTAGGCACGGGCTTTGCGGGGAGAGTTTCTGGGTCGCTCGAAATGACCACCGGCCCAGATGGTCGCGTCATCGGTCGAGCAGCGCTGCGGGGAGGAGCTGCGGGGACGGGAGCGGGGCTGCGAGGTGCTAATGAAAAGGGTTTCCCGGGCCCTGTGGCACTCGTTCCAGAAATCTCTCGCACCCCGCATGCGGGCCCTATCGTCTAACGAAATTGTGCCTTAAAGCAAAAATAACCTAAAACATTGATAACTATTGATAAAAAAACCCGGCCAAGTACGAACCGGACTCGCACCCAAGGGTTCCGTACCATTGACAAAAATTCGTTTGCTGCCCTTAAATATGTGTTGTTATAGCGGCAACAGAAATTTACAATTTGTGTAATTGAAATTTCAACTGTCAAGCTAACGCGGTTCTTGAGATACAGCCTGGTGACAGACAGACGGACAGAAAGCGAAGTCTTAGGTATTACTAAGACTTTGCTTTCTGTCCGTCTGTCTTTACCCTTTGGGTGCGGAATCCTAAAATAAAAAAAAACGATGAAAAGTTTAAATACCTACTAATAATTCCAGACTCAAATACATAACTAATAGCATCAAAAAATGTTCGAAGATCTCCTTTTCACCCTATATACAGCAAACTAATAAAAAGTAGGTACAGCAGACACTCCAATGTAAATTCCTTAGCTTTATGTGAATATGTCACTGGATTATTCGTAATTTCATGTTCGTAGAATGGAGATAAAAGTTCCTTTATTATTGTACCGACATTGTTGTGTGAAATTTGGGGCTGAGGAATGGTTATTAGGATAGGAACGGCCATTTAAGAGACGGTAGACAGTTAAATTGTAGTTTTGTAAGGCTATTTTCATAATAAACGCTCGCAAACTTGTTATCAGTGTTGCCAGCTCAGTGGATTCTCCACCAGCACGCGTAGCGTGGCCACAGTAAAAACCGATCTTGTCTACAGAAGAATCGACAAGGTGAAGAAACATTTCTTTTTTTGAGCACGACTATGTCAAGAATGAAGAGAAGAAATGTGTACCTTCTTCAGTCGACAATAGTCAACAATATGTTGAACAATGTTGTTGTGTACAATGTTTGTGTGATGAGCACGATCATTCGTTCTGTGTCTGGGTGTAATTTATCTATAACTAGCTGCCCCGGCAAACTTCGTTGTGCCCTAGAGTCAATTTATTGCTCGTATCATTTTTTTTTATTTATTAGATATAACATACATACATACATATCGTCACGCCTGTAATCCCCGAAGGGCTAGGCAGAGGTGTACCTGGTAGTACACCCACATTTCGCCATTATGTTTAAGTCCGATGTAATAAGGGGCGAGCCTATTGCCATCCATCGGGCACAAATCCAGACTCCGGGCTGTTACTGAGAAATCCCAGATTGAAAAACTCAATGACACTTTGCCCGACCCGGGGATCGAACCCGGGACCTCATGATCAGCAGTAGTGCTTGCGACCACTATACCAACGAGGCAGTCAGATATTAGATATACATACATATATTAGATATACATACGTTTAATAAAATGACAACTAATTAAGATTTTGATCTATTAGTTGTCCAATAATAACTACCACTACTTTTTATGTAGCGAGTCTCTACTGTGATCTTAGTGAAACATTTTTGTGTTCGATAGAATTAAAATTACAACATGTATATATAACCTAACCTAACTTACCATACCTATCCTATAGCTAACCTAACTACCTAACCTAACTACCTTACTGAAATGCATTGATTTAAAAAATACTAAATTCATAGTTTTATACTAAACTGTTGCGCTACGTGCCTCTATGTTTCATACAATTTATTAAGTTTTCCCGGTCTACTTTAATAAAAGACCAAACAGTAAAAAAAGTTCTTTTTGCAAAGAATTATTGAAGTACGTCTCGGTCGTCATTATTAATTCCGTAAATTGATTCCTGAAATATAAGACTTTTTTATGCTACATAAAACCTTTCTAAGTTTAGTAACAAAATAAATTTCAGAGCGTAGGTACGTATACATTGACAACCTTACCTTCTTAGTTTTAGCTTAAGACTTGTCAAATGTCAAATTGTCACTTGCTAATGAACTGGGATGTTTAACTCCTGTCATGCGTTATCCAAGATGGCGCTGCGTTTGAAAAATGATTGTTTTTTATTTTTTCGAGGACTTTTCATGTTTTTTATTAATTATTATCCTATTTTGGACAAAGACAAATTCAATAATACCAAAATCATTCAAATTGGTTCAGCCGTTCTTGAGTTATAAATGGTGTAACTAATTACACCATTTATAACTAAACGGCAACGTATGAACGGCGGTCGTGTTTCTTTTATATTTATTGATGTATGTATTTTGAAATATATAAGTATGTTTATCATCTGCTTAGTACCCATACCACAAGCTCTCAAGCTTAACTTGGGACTAAATGGCGTTGTTTGAAAGTAGTGGTTTTTTTTATTATCGAGGATTACTTCTTCTACATTTGGCAGACATGTTTCTTCCTACAGAACTGTAACTTTTTCGATTATTTCGTCGACGTACCCGTGTCTATGGTGATCATGCTACATGCAGATCTAGTGGTTTCGACGTCCTCTAGCGACTTAATTTTAGTAGACTAAATCTAGAAAAAATATCTGCTGTTTCAGTAGGTATCAAAGTTTTGTGTGTAGCAGTTGTTTTTTTTGCGATTACCGAGTAGGGGAGAGCGGGGCTAGAAGTTACCGGGGTAAGTTGTTCCGATTGAAACCACTCCGCGAGGAGTAGAGATAGGAATGTTGAATAAACACGTCAAGAAATGCAATGCCACAGCGCACTGACGGCGGCCATCTTAGACAGGCCAGTGGAGCTGGGAATATTGGATCCGCAGGACGTGCGTCGCTGATTCACGTAAGTAAATATTTTCGTAATTAACATTTTTGGTCTGTTTCATGAATTTTAACGATTTGCGTTTAGTGTTTTATTGTTTCGATTTGAGGATTTATCTATTGTTGTGATACACTATGCGTAAATGACGTATGTTAAGTCACCTAATCTATATTTTGTTTGTTTTGTCAACTCGTATGATTGGGGCAAGATGTTCCTTTTTTCTGGGGCATGTTGTGACCTCGGAACAACTTGCCCCAACTAATTTTGTTCCAGTAATGAATCGTCATCATCAACCTACTGATGGATATAGGGCTCTATCAATCAGCGCCATAATGAAGTATATATATTGTTATTTTCTTTTACAGTATGCGGACTTACAAAAGAAAAACTACCGAGGATTAATATCCAAGGAATTGCTGCAAACAGCCGCAAATGATGGCGAAAAAATAAAAACAACAGATTTGTAAAAAAAAGTAACAAATCGTGAAGAAAATAATCACAACTGGCTACAAAAAAAAAGAGTTGTATTTACGGCAGAACAGGAAGTTATGTTGGCAGACTATAATATTAAAGTTTAGCTCAATTTTCTTCGACCTTCTAACAGAAGAACTAAAAAAAATGGTTTACAAATGTGCAGTAAAATTCAGTGCTTACAGTATTTCACCATCTTGGCATAAGAATAGAAAACCTGGTCTTGATTGGCTAACAGGTGAAATCTTTATCCATTTTAATGCTTCCTAATGAAACTTCAGAAGATATATCATAATCACAGTTATTTGTTTTTTGCCTATGATGGCATTTTTTTCATTATTATTATTTTATTGATATATTCAGCCTAAGACAAAGCAATATAGTTAATTACTGAAATAATGATCAAGGTTGATTAGCTGCAAGTTATTTGATAAGGTCCTAATGACTAAATGTTGAATAATTGATTAAGTACAAATTAAAGTTACTTGTTAAAACATACAAATGTTTACCAATAATACGTTGGATATTGTTGATTATTTACTGCTGATTTATTCAGACTTGATTTCGTCGTTTATTGTTGTTTATTTCACAAATAAAACCTTTAACAGATATGGTAACAACTTACCCCGGCTTGTTAACAACTTGCCCCGAATCGGGGTAAATTGTTACTTTCCGACTTTGGTCATAAAAAAATTTATAACAAATAAATCACGCAATAAATGGCCCAGATAACTATCTTAATAGCAAAGTTAAATATGTAGGTTAATATTAATCACAAAAAATGAATTTTAAAATCAAGTATTCTTAACAAATTTTGAGGTTAACTGAAAATCGGAACTTCTAGCCCCGCTCTCCCCTACCCCGACGTGACATAAAATTACATGGCTCAGATAGATAGGAAAATGTTATTATCTACTTTTTAAACGTGAGCTTTAGTTTTTGGCGTTGGGGGATATTTTAATTTTTTTTTAATTTAATTTTCATTTCAAGATTTTCAAACTTGCTTTTTTAAATTTTAATTTACACACATATTATGTTTGTAAGTAAATTTAATACCCATAGAGGACTAAAATCGCCACGACAGCTAAAACAAAGTAACATTGAAACGGCTGAACCGATTTTGATGAATCATGTCTTAGAACCATTGTAAGAAAATTTGCTTTCAAATAAAAAACATCGCATCTAAATCGGTTTACCCCGTTTAAGCGCTACGGTGCCACAGACAGACACACAGACACACACACATATGATAGCGGTAAACACCCCCGGTGGGGGGGGTGACACCCCTCTTTTTGCGTCGGGGGTTAAAAAGAAAGGAGATGTAGTACAAAGTAAGTAAAAAAATCTGTTTGTGAACCCGGTAGTGATATTACAAAATGCTTGGCGCTTGGCATCTGTCCAAATAAACATTACATAATTCTTAATGTAATTTCGCTCTATTCATATGTACGTGGTGTTGGCATATTATGAACTAAAAATATTTTATAGGCCTATTTTTCAGCGCCTCTATGTAAACTTTAGAGATTAATTTCCAACATTTTTATTTTCTAAAAGCACGTAATTCATTTGTATTATTTTGAATGTTGGCTTGCAGTTTTAGAAGAAAAGTCTTTGTATTTGGAATGATAGTCCGCCATTTCAAAATCTAATAAATTCTTTAGCTATAGTTTCATATTCTCTAGGCATCATTTTAATATTAGTAGCTTCTCAGCATACCTATTGACAATCTCCGATGGTGTAAATTTACACGAGTGAAAGATATTTGAAAAGGATGAATAGGTACCTAGATTACACACAAACTTAATGTCAAATTTACCTCGCTCTAATTATTATAAGTACATATAGATTAACCAATTTCATAATGCGAACAACATTAAAAATAATATTGTCAAGTTCCAGTACATGGTCTTAAAAACTCAGAAATATTTCAAACAACTACGCATCGTATATGCTATGCATCGCTATAAATGTCAACGGAGCGGTTCAGCTATAAATAACGCCATGTACACTACTGAACTATTAATAAACACAACAATACAATACAATTACATAGAATTTTAATTTCAATCTATATTCTACTTATATCCAGATTCCAGCAGACCTAGCCATATTACAAATTCTATTTCTATTCTATTGCGACAATAGAAAGAAAATGGCGTATATGGAATCAGCTGTTTGTCAACTGTCAAGTGTTAACCAGTAGAATTTGTAATGTGGGAGAAAATTAAATACACTTGACAGTTGACAAACAGCTGATTCCGTATACGCCATTTTCTTTCTATTGTCGCCTTATCTATAACGATAATAGAAATAGAATTTGTAATATGGCTAATATTGGCTAGGCCTGCAGATTACATAACTTTGTATTGTTTTCTTCTACTACAGCCTCATCGGTCTACTGGTCGCAAGTTCTACTTACTTCATCCCCTAGTCAGGCAAAGAGTTTTTCCATCTGGAATATCTCAGTAGCGTCCCGCGGCGTAATCTGGATTTGTGCCCGATTAATGATAATAGGATCGCACCTCTACTCCACCTTACATCCACCTCTGATTATCCCTTTGGGGATTCCAGGCGTGATTTGAAGTACAATACATCTTGTTGATGTGAAGCTGAAGAACTCCTACTTTTTCTTTCAGAAAAAAACTTTTTTGCAAAAAATAAAACCGACTTAAAAAAACACTAACCGGTGTAAAATAACTCTAAATTAGGAAGTCTGTGGCTTTGGTGGTTTTGTCTTATTCATGATGGGCTACCGACTTCCGAATTTAGAGTTATTTTACACCGGTTAGTGTTTTTTTAAGTCGGTTTTATTATTGCAAAAAGTTTTTATTTTTCCATTTTTAGTTGTTCCCATACAAGTATTTGCCATGAATTTATTTTATATTGTTAATTGTTAACAATACATGCCATGGTAATAGGGTTATCTACTTATCCCTAACAAATGAAACTTAACATACCTAACGGTCGAAATTTAGGTACATTGTACACATCTGTTTACCCCTCAGAGAATACAGGCGTGATGATACGTCCTGATGTTGCATAAACAATAAACATCCAATCGATTCCAGCAATCACGACAGATTTGCCGTCTATTTTTGAAGAGTTCCATTGTATATCTCCGAAGATCAGCACCAGATCTTCACCAAATTTAAATGGGACCACCTCAGGAGTATAGTATTTCAAATAAAAAAAGAATTTTGAGAATCGGTCCTCAAATGGCGGAGAAATCAGGTAACATACATAAAAAAAAAATAATAATAATACATACACACGAACATAGAACCTCCTCCTTTTTTGAAGTCTGTTAAAAACCCGCGATCATAGTTGAATATATACATAATATATTTTATATTCCACAACTTTTTCACACAACGTCATTTAGTCCCAAGCTAAGCTTGATGCATAAAACTCAGACAAATATTACTCGCTTTGTTTACGCATATGCTTGTTATTGTCCTAAAACTCTGCCGAAAATAGAGTGATCCAATAGAATTATAATTTAACTTACTTATATAAATGAAATTGGATCGAAAAAATCAATTGTCACCTCCATAATATCGTCACACAATTCGATCAGACAACTCGAGTGACGTCACTTTTCTTGGAATATTTTTTTCAGTATTGTATGTAGAACGAAATATTTATTTATTTATTTATTTATTAAAACTTTATGCACAAGTAAAAAAAACTGTACAAAGGCGGACTTAATGCCTTAGGCATTTTCTACCAGTCTACCTTAAGGTGGTGCAGAGACAGAACATGGTAGGTGCAACAGGGTAAAGAATTAAGGACAAAAAGAATAAAAAGTTACACATAAAAATAAATACACAGATACATACATACTTATAACAAAATAATAGGTAGTCAAGAGAGATAAAAATACGTTGATAGAGAAAAACTAGTCTGAGAATCAATCAACTCTGTGATGAACCTGCCAACATCTTATGAAGATGTTCACGAACTTTTAATTTGAATGTGAACCGGCTGGTTGCCATCCTGATGTTCAGAGGGAGCGCATTCCAAAGGAAAACCGCCTGGACAAAGAAGGAAAATTGAACAAAACCAGAGCGGTGAGAAGGACATCGTAGAAGACGATTGTTAGTGGACCGAAGATTCAAAGTGTGCGCAGAGCATAAATATTGAAAGTGACAAGTCAGATAAGAAGGAGAAGTGGGTTTGTCAAGTAACGAGAATAGGGTTGTCAATGCCCTCAAGGCTCTGCGCTGACGGATAGGCAGCCATTTTAAAAGTGACCGATGCTCGGAAACATGGTCATACTTGCGTAAGTTGAAAACGAATCGAATGCAGTTATTCAGAAGCCGGTCGAGTTTATTGAGAAGATCTGCATTCAGGTCATAGTAGCACACATCACCGTAGTCAATTATGGGAAAGATAAGGGCTTGTACAAGCAGTGCCTTAATGTGCGGCGGGAGAAGATTTTTTAACCGGTACAGTGACCGCAACGTTCCGGTGACCTTTTGACTAACAGTCGCCACCTGCTTATGCCAGTCAAGGCAATTGTCAATACGTAAACCAAGATCCTTGACGTCGTCTTGAAATATTCTATTTATATAATCGTTTATTTACTAGGTTATCTCACTTTTATTGTCTGACGTTTAGTGGCACTTCTTGAAAGTAATAAAGAAGCCGCACATTCAATCTTAGATACGATTGTTTACGTAGTAAGGAGTATTAAAATGTGTTGTTATTTTTTTACTGACCTGTGTCAGTAAAAACACATAATGTCAGTTAGAAAGTTAAAGGACTATTTAACACATTCACACACACATGCATGCACACATTTATATTATACATCATACCTACATTTATTTAGAATTTTTAATGCAATTTACTCGTCCCATCTAACGTAAGTGGCGAAATGATACTTTACTATATAAAGGTCGGTACAGAGCCCTGCAAAATTACATGGACAGTTCAGAAATAAAATCTGGCTGGAGATTTTTCATGCTTAGGGAGTATACAGGATGTAAAAAGACCCTTAACGTAAACGAAAACTACATATTCTACCCATCACTGGGATAGTGTTTTTCTTCTAGAACATTTCGGGAATTCACTGGTTTTGGAGATATTGAAGGTCAAATTGCAATGTTTTTTTTTTTTCAAAATTGCATTCCTAGTATCATAACTAAACTTCCTTCCCAACAAACATTATCAAAATTATCGATTTCTCAAAACAAATTACGCATTTGAATGTACAAAAATGCAATGGATACTAAACAAGCGTGCCGGTCGGGTCAACGACCAAGCGCGAGTGGCCATACGCTCAGCTGATCGAAAGTTGCGTTGCGTTGTCGCGCTATGCAATGCGCGCAATAAAGGAAATTTCTTTTTTAAAGATAGAAAAAAAAAGTATTTTCCCAGCATTATTTTTTGGTTAAAGTTACTTAATTACATGTACAGAATGTGTGGTTATCGGCTATGTGATCGGTCTTTTTCCACCCTGTATATTGATCTCGTCAATCTTTAAATAATGAAACTTAGAAAATAAATCAAATTAAATAAATTAAATTAAATTAAATAGATTAAATTACTTAAATTACTCGTAGATAAATGTTATTATTCTGTCCAGGATTTCCTAGATGATATATTCTAATAACCTACTACTAATTTTGTATAATAATTTATTGTATTTGCATGCCGACAAGGCAGAATGTACACGGATCTTATTATGTTATTGACCATCTTATTTTGTATGTCTATAATACTCCTTACTACGTAAACAATCGTATCTAAGATTGAATGTGCGGCTTCTTTATTACTTTCAAGAAGTGCCACTAAACGTCAGACAATAAAAGTGAGATAACCTAGTAAATAAACGATTATATAAATAGAATATTTCAAGACGACGTCAAGGATCTTGGTTTACGTATTGACAATTGCCTTGACTGGCATAAGCAGGTGGCGACTGTTAGTCAAAAGGTCACCGGAACGTTGCGGTCACTGTACCGGTTAAAAAATCTTCTCCCGCCGCACATTAAGGCACTGCTTGTACAAGCCCTTATCTTTCCCATAATTGACTACGGTGATGTGTGCTACTATGACCTGAATGCAGATCTTCTCAATAAACTCGACCGGCTTCTGAATAACTGCATTCGATTCGTTTTCAACCTACGCAAGTATGACCATGTTTCCGAGCATCGGTCACTTTTAAAATGGCTGCCTATCCGTCAGCGCAGAGCCTTGAGGGCATTGACAACCCTATTCTCGTTACTTGACAAACCCACTTCTCCTTCTTATCTGACTTGTCACTTTCAATATTTATGCTCTGCGCACACTTTGAATCTTCGGTCCACTAACAATCGTCTTCTACGATGTCCTTCTCACCGCTCTGGTTTTGTTCAATTTTCCTTCTTTGTCCAGGCGGTTTTCCTTTGGAATGCGCTCCCTCTGAACATCAGGATGGCAACCAGCCGGTTCACATTCAAATTAAAAGTTCGTGAACATCTTCATAAGATGTTGGCAGGTTCATCACAGAGTTGATTGATTCTCAGACTAGTTTTTCTCTATCAACGTATTTTTATCTCTCTTGACTACCTATTATTTTGTTATAAGTATGTATGTATCTGTGTATTTATTTTTATGTGTAACTTTTTATTCTTTTTGTCCTTAATTCTTTACCCTGTTGCACCTACCATGTTCTGTCTCTGCACCACCTTAAGGTAGACTGGTAGAAAATGCCTAAGGCATTAAGTCCGCCTTTGTACAGTTTTTTTTACTTGTGCATAAAGTTTTAATAAATAAATAAATAAATAAATATTTCGTTCTACATACAATACTGAAAAAAATATTCCAAGAAAAGTGACGTCACTCGAGTTGTCTGATCGAATTGTGTGACGATATTATGGAGGTGACAATTGATTTTTTCGATCCAATTTCATTTATATAAGTAAGTTAAATTATAATTCTATTGGATCACTCTATTTTCGGCAGAGTTTTAGGACAATAACAAGCATATGCGTAAACAAAGCGAGTAATATTTGTCTGAGTTTTATGCATCAAGCTTAGCTTGGGACTAAATGACGTTGTGTGAAAAAGTTGTGGAATATAAAATATATTATGTATATATTCAACTATGATCGCGGGTTTTTAACAGACTTCAAAAAAGGAGGAGGTTCTATGTTCGTGTGTATGTATTATTATTATTTTTTTTTTATGTATGTTACCTGATTTCTCCGCCATTTGAGGACCGATTCTCAAAATTCTTTTTTTATTTGAAATACTATACTCCTGAGGTGGTCCCATTTAAATTTGGTGAAGATCTGGTGCTGATCTTCGGAGATATACAATGGAACTCTTCAAAAATAGACGGCAAATCTGTCGTGATTGCTGGAATCGATTGGATGTTTATTGTTTATGCAACATCAGGACGTATCATCACGCCTGTATTCTCTGAGGGGTAAACAGATGTGTACAATGTACCTAAATTTCGACCGTTAGGTATGTTAAGTTTCATTTGTTAGGGATAAGTAGATAACCCTATTACCATGGCATGTATTGTTAACAATTAACAATATAAAATAAATTCATGGCAAATACTTGTATGGGAACAACTAAAAATGGAAAAATAAAAACTTTTTGCAATCCACTCATGGTCATGTGTAATACCTTTTCAGAATCCCTATTAAATGCGCCAAAACTTGTAATACAGGGTCACTTTTCGGTAGAGTATTTTTTTTTCACAGTGGGGTCCGAAGTAAATAAAAAGTTATGATTTGAGAAAAACAAATTTCGTAAAACTTAATATTATCGTCAACACACCCAATAAACAACCATAAACAGCATGTCTAACGCAAGGACTCATCAGTACCAATCTAGTGAAAATGATAAAAAGATACAGGATGTAGATTTTTTCGAATTTTGATAAGAATTAGTAAAAAAAAGACAATTTTCTCATAAAAACACAAGATAAATTATAAATCTGCAGGGGTTGATCTTAAGGACCTACCGTAGATCAATTTTTTGCAGCTGACGACCCCATCTAACCCCTAGTTGCGTTTGATCCACGACTTTTTGGCCACCCTGTATATTATATTTCTAACGGTTTAAAACACCAACATTACAAAAAAAATGTCTTTATTTTGAATTTTAAAGAAACTATGAGGGGCACCCTCTCTAAATCTCCATCTCAATCTCTTTACAAAGTATGTAATAAAAAGAAACTTTATCAGATTGCTATTAAAATTAAAACAACAACATGCAGTAGCCTATTCAAATCGTGAACTTTACAGTTTACTCTGACATGGCTTGTGTTATTATATAAGTGATCACTCATATTTTATTACTGAGTGATAGTGCGTCATAAATCATAGGGACTATTTAACAACCAATTTGTCAAATAATAATATTACAGGCGTCGTGTTCGTCTGCCAAAATAAAACATTCGTGTAAGTGTAAGAAATATACTTATAAAAGTAATATTTTGGTGGAACCATCAATCACACACAATTATGTTTAATATGATATTATACAAAATGTATAATATCATTGGTACCGATTTGATAACTTTTTTATATTGCAATACTACAAAATAAAATAAGGTTGACAAAGTGGTGTTGAACATTGCATACAAATACCTGCTGTAACCTAAAATAGATGACAGGAGTTGGGTGCATTGCAAAACTTAGGTACATATACTTATTTAATCATTAGGGCAGCTTGATGTGCTGGCCCCTATACATAGGTACCATACAGAGACCAGCCTCAATGAGTCAAATTTATTTGATAGTTTTTCAACTTTATCCCACCAAAACATTTCATGTAAAATGTTGCCAAGACGACCACATAAGGTTTGCCCTGTGAAAAAGATATCAGATCACGTGTACATGAGTAGAGAGCCAAGCTTCTGAATTTACACGGCCTAACCTACCGACCCTTACTTCACAAATTCTACATATTACAAATTCTGCAGTTTGATTCTGGTCAAATCACCGCGTGAAAATGTAGGCGTAGTGAGAGCGAATTGAGCTGTCATTCCATACTAATGCAAGGCATTGAATTGACAGTTCACTTCACTCAAGTTTTCACAGCGTGACTTTTATTGAATCGACCGGCTAATCCAGTAATACCAGCGTGATGTTGTGTTATTTCTAGGGACTGCGACACACGACACACTATACGCACCTATTGTGCGTAAAAAAAGCACTATTAAATATCTAATTATAACGGGATCGCTGGCAGCTGCGCGTCGATACAATTTTCTATTTCCACACTACGAATATGAAGCTCGTTTAACTATCATTACAATAACACAACTTCGTACTTTGTTCCTGTTAATTACGTCACTTGTGTAAAGTTTGTTAAATAAGGTGACGAAGCAACTTTGTTTGAAAAACTTTTTAATTTTCATGGAACAAAAAAGGTTATCTGTAAAGTCGGTTTACGGACAATAATTTAACGTAACAATGTCATGAAATCGTACCTCTCTATCGCTTGTCGGAACAAGCTCTCGCTTGCACGTTCGGCTCGGATGGAACGTGACAATGAGTCATTGTTTTTCGTGCGTACAGCCGGCGGCGTTCGTGGATTTATAATACGTTATAAAAAGAAACTGTTTTCTTTTTCATAAAGTTTTACAAAAAAAAAAATACAATCCATTCATGATTAAATTATTAACCGACAACTAGAAAAAATCAAAAAAAAGTTAAAGAATAGTAGGCCATAAAAAAATAGTCTGTTAATGTTTAAATAAGTTAGTAGTTGTTAATCTTAATTATTATTATTGTCTGTAGGTACTTATTTCCTATTAAACTTCGACAAAATAATTCACTTTCCTAAAGTAGCGTGTAAAACAGTGTTTGTGAATAAATGTGGGGTCACGTTACTTCACAAGGTATATCATAAACAAGCTGTCAAACACACTTAATCGTTGTTTGTTTACTCCCGTGTGACGTCATTGAAGATTCAAAAGACGCGCTCTATTATTTGTTCATACATTTGAGCTTCGAACAATACCTACAGATCATGATTGAATTCGGAAGCATGATTCGATTGATCCGAAAAATGCTTTTAAATCGAATTTTAATCGTAAATCAAATTCATTTTTGATTTAAATCATTTCAGTTTTATTTCGTGTATATTACCTACTAGTTTAATTTGTTACACCGTTGGCCAAAATATCGAGCAAAAATGGCAGAACTTTATCAGATTATTTTGTTTGTTTTATTTTTATTTTTTTCCAATTACATAACATAATACCTATCTACTCAGAAAATGCTTTCATTAGGCAACGTTGTTGTCACCTTAAGTTCAGCACATGATTAAAAACTTTTACATTCCTTACTGTTATTTTTGGTTTTGTTTTGGTTTTGGTTAAAACAGTAAAGTACCTACTATGGTATACAGAGGCCAGCACATCAAGTTACCTCATTGTGTCAAATTTCTTTGAGAGTTTTTCAACTTTATTGCAAACAGAATAAGGTTCATGTTCAACTAAGATAATTTGGCCGTTGGGGGTACCTTGACGTGCCGGTGTCTGTACTTTACAGTTTTAAACAAAAAAAAATGATGTGATTGTGGGTATGCCACAATAGATGTTTCCACAAAAGTATAATATTTACTGTCTTTTGTTTAAAATACTGCTTTAATTTATTTTAAATCTTCTGGGATTGTTTGGACAGAAATCACGACTTCTTGCAGTTTAATGAAAGCCGACGAAAATCTTCAACCGGCTTATGAAACTTTAACTTTTTGATATTTTTTTTTGTTTTTCTTGCACGTCACCTACAGTCGTCAGCTGTCAATGTAATGTGTGGTTATTGTTTTGTGTTGTAGGTACCTATTGTAATGTATTCAGAATGTGTTTTATGTAATGTGTGCTATTATTTTTCTATAATTCTGTGTTTTAATGAGTCCTTGTCCCTCGATAAATAAATTATTTATTATTATTATTTTATTTAACTCATGGCTATCGAATGTCCTTACCACCTTATATAATGGATGATCCATATACTGACCTCGGCAAGCGAACCTTCGATCGATCTGTGCTTCAGTTATTATTTAAACAAGCACCTTATTTTCACAGTAATATCAGAGTGGACTAGACACCTAAGATATACTGGGGGACACGTGCACGCCATACGTTATGTCCGCATTAAAAATGACTCTCTGAGCTAAGGGTACATTTTGTTCTTGTATCTTATTGCATGTAGGTAATAAATTTCAACTTTTATCATCATGTCAGTGAATATTTATTTATTACTTTAGGCATGTATAGACAAGGTAATGCTTTAAACGTATCTACCTACACCAGTCAACATTTAGTAAGTAAAGTAAGAATCCCATATCAATAAAATACTATGACTTTGACAATGACTAATGGTTGGCGCAGTTTTCGAATAAAAAATAAGAAAGAAAGAAAATAAAGAAAAATGTGTTTTTTGGCATTACAAACAAGATACACCTTAAAACTATAAAATACAGAGATTATAATGCCAGAAGGGCCTCAGCTCAGCATAATGCCAGATGAGAACACAGGATCTATCAGGAATTTCTCAGTATGAGCCCGCAGTCTAGATTTGTGCCCGATTGATGGCAATAAGCTTAGGCTCGCCCCCTATTACATGGGACTTAAACATAACTGGCGAAGTTTTGGTGTACTGCCAGGTACCTATACCTCTGCCTAGCCTTTCGGGGATTCCCGGTGTTTTGTTGTTGTTATGTGTTATGTAATTTTAATATAATATAGTAAGTATGTACTTAAAATAAAGATTGACTGGTCTGTTCGTCTAGTAGTTAGTGACCCTGACTGCTATGCCGGAGGTCGTGGGTTCGATTCCCATCCAGGACAAATGTTTGTGTGATGAGCATGATCATTTGTTCTGTGTCTGGGTGTAATTTATCGATAATATGTATGTACTTAGAAATATATAAGTATATTTATCAGCTGTTTAGTACCCATAACACAAGCTCTGAAGCTTAACTTGGGACTAAATGGCGTTGTGTGAAAAGTTGTGGAATATTCATTTATTTATTTAAAGATTAGAATTTTCTTACAATATTTTTTGAATTACTGGAATAAGGGTCGTCTGTTCCGTGTTCGTAAATAACACAGTCAGAGAATTTGGGCAAAGACACATTAATGAGTTTGCGTTTTAATACGCACACATAATTCATCTCTGTGTCTCAAGATATCCTTAGATTTGTCATGAGACCCAGAATGCTAGTAGTACTAGCTTTAATTGGATTTCAAAATAAAAACAACATGGCGTCCGTCGGCGCCGTTGCAAACGTATTTTTTGTGACATGGTTATGTTGTGTGGTATCGAAATAAAGCTCTCAAAGAGACAATTTTGAAAACATAACACAAAAATTTGGCTGTTATTTTAGTTCAAACGACTGGTTTTTTCAGTTGGGTTTTTTGATAGACACGTTCAAATGATAACGTGAAACTAAATTGGTTTTTAGAAATACTTTTACTCGTAAAATAAATAACATTGTGTTGTTCTACTGAGCTCAGTGTTTGCTTATATGAGTACTCTGAGAAGGAACACACAGTCACAGTCTTTCTTAACGTCCAGACATTATCATGGTCAGATCTTGTGAAAATAATGCAGCAGATAAATTACAAAGCAATATTACAAATTCTATTTCTATTCTATTTATATTTTAGAAAAAAAAATGGCGTACATGGAATCAGCTGTTTGTCAACTGTCAAGTGTATTTCATTTTCAGCCATATTAGAAATTCTACTCGTTAGCACTTGACAGTTGACAAACAGCTGATTCCATATAGGCCACTTTCTTTCAAAACATAAAATTTTAAAAGAGGAACAGTTCGGTTTTAGGAAAAATAAATCGACAACTCATGCATGTTTTGCTCTTATGAAAATGATTACTTCTAGTCTTAATGAGAAAAGGCCAATATCATCTATATTTCTCGATATGTCTAAAGCCTTTGATTTTGTGGATCACAAACCGCTTCTTTTCAAATTGAATCGTTATGGTATTAGGGGAAACGCGTTAAACTGGTTGGAAACTTATTTAAATAACCGCCAACAATGCACAGAGATATCTAGACATACATTATCAGAAAAGAAAATATATCGATCCGCATATCGTCAAAACTCCTGTGGTGTTCCCCAAGGCAGTATATTAGGTCCCTTTTTGTTTTTACTGTACATCAATGATTTACCAAACATAACCCCATATTCTTGCATTCTGTACGCCGACGATACAACCCTTAGTGTTGAACTCACCAATCAAAATATCACTAAATACGAAAAAGAGATAAATGACACGTTGAACAAAATAATGGATTGGCTAAGAGACAATAATTTACATGTCAATATTAGTAAAACCAAGCTCATCCAATTCCAAGCTTATAATAGCAAACGTCACCGATTAGAAATAAGATATGCAAATGACGCCGTAGAAGAGGTTGATAGTGCTACTTTTTTGGGAATAAGTCTGGATAAATATTGCAACTGGAAAGTACACATTGAGAAATTATGCACTAAACTGCAAAGATTTGTATTTGTCTTAAACAGACTAACTCGCGTAGCTGGTACCAATGCAGCACTTTACGCTTATCATTACGTAGCATCAGTTCTCCGCTACGGTATTATAATATGGGGCAATTCTGTTGACATTATTAAAGTATTCCGAGCCCAAAAAAAATGTATTCGATCAATAGCTAAAGCCCAACCACTAGAAAGCTGTGTCCCACTCTTTAAAAAATTAAAAATATTACCACTCCCATCTTTATCAGCGACACCGCTTCAGTAATTAGGAAAAAAAAGCAGCACCTTTTTTTAGGTTACTTAAACGCCACAAAAATGCTCTGATTGCAATGGTTTCTAGGCAGATCGACGCAGAAAAAATCGCTGATTCCGAATATGTATATAACTCAATTATGCCCACTTTGTATGACAGAAGTAATTTTGCCTTTCCAGTGACGATATATATTTGAACTTTGTATCTTTGCACATAAAAACAAAGCACTATTTCTAGGACCCAATGATGTTAATGTAAGAAAATCCCGAAATACACACAAGCTATGTGTCCCTCAACAAAGAATTTCACTATTTTCTAATAATTCTTACTGTTTGACAATTCGCATTTATAATAAGTTGCCTAACATTTTTAAAACCCTTAACATCATGACATTTAAAAAGAAATTATTTAACTTTCTCTTGCATAAGTGTTACTACACAACAAATGAGTTTTTAAATGAAAAGTTTGATTATAAATTTAAGTTTGATGACGATTTGTCTCTAAATCCCTAATTATTGAATAGCATTTACCTATTATAATTTATCTGTGAGTTGCTGTTGACATTCCATTATTTACATTGTATATTAAGTTAACTTTTTTCCTACCCTTGTTTAGTTTGTACAATTTTATTTCTTAGAAATTTAATATTTGTACGCTGGAAACAGCAGAATATTATGGACGTCATATTATGTTAACACCTTTGTAACAACAATATTCTGACAAATAAATTTTATTATTATTATTATTATTATTTCCATTGTCACCTTATCGATTACGATAATAGAAAATAGAATTTGTAATATGGCTAGGCCTGCAGATTAGTAAATCAATTTCTATTTAAGTTTGTGCGCACAAATACGCTACTTGGGTAGATTGCTAGATCTAAGTCAAAGTCAAAGTCAAAGATAAAGTATTAATTAGTGTGGGTACTCTATGCAAAGTAAATACTGCATTTAGTGAAACTGGAAACCGACCCCACTATTATATAGTTGGGACTTTTTAGTTTACTACATATTTACCTACTTTGAACAATTTAATTCTCTTACTACACCCATGGTGTGGTGTGACTGGCGGGTTGTGAACTCATAGGTCTCGAGTTCGAACCCAAGGCGCGCACCTCTAACTTTTCAGATTCAATGTGCGCATTGTATAATAATCACTGGCTTCAAAGACGGTGAAGGAAAAACATCGTGAGGAAACCGGCATGCCTGAGAGATATTTCTCGAGGGCATATGATGCGAAGTCAGAGGCCTATAGGTGGCATTAAAACTGTGACACCTATATCCTTATATAGGTGTCACAGTTTGACTGGTAATTAGTGACCGATACTTAAACACGTGATTGTATTACTGATTTCAATAAACTTTCGCAAATAAACTTTTTTTATACACAATCATTTATAACACAGTAAAATAACAAAAACGCTGTTTGAAATTCCCGCGCGCGCGGTTGTTATCGATTACAGTAGGCACGAATCGGCACGATCTATCAGCTGATAGTCTGACCTCGAGAAGAGCAAAATCTACTACTAGTAGTAGCGTCACACGCTCCCCCGCCACCCCCACCGTTCCCGTTCTACTGACGTAATTGAATTAATTGAAAGTTAATGAGTATAAAAAAAGTTTATTTGGGAAAGTTCTTCGTATTCCTGAGTGCAATCACGTGTTTAAGTATCGGTCACTAATTACCACCCTATACATATATCCGTGGTGACACCAGATAAGTTAATAACACCACACACCAAGAAAAATACTAGATACACCATTATGAAACTTTCATATATAATGCGATAAAGTTATCACGTGGTTTTATTTATATTATTATGGCACAATAAAACCATATTTAAAATGGATGTAGGTTTACAGTTAATAAAAGATAGCTTTCAACTATTTAATGTAGCTTGACTATAAATTGTAAAAGTCTTCAGTTCTTAGTTTCAGACAAATAACGTAATAAAACTCAATACCAAGTCTGTACAGTCGTCAACAAAAGTTTCAAAACAGCAAAAAGTACAGCGCACCAAACAAATTTTCTATAAGTATATTATTATACTTAGAGAAACATTTTACGGGTAAGTCTCAAATTAGGATTTATATTCTTTTTAACCGACTTCAAAAAAGGAGGAGGTTCTCAATTCGACTGTGTTTTTTTTGTTTGATTGGTACTTCATTCCTCCGTCATTTATTTTATGGACTGATTTTCAAAATTCGCTTTTTATTTTACTACCTGGTTTGTCCCATTTGTATCAAACCTCAAATCTGATGATGGGATCCTCGAGAAATTGAGGGAACTCCTTCAATAATATAGGTACGCAAGTAACGATTTTTACATTTTTGTATTTTTATAGCAAGTATCATTTGGTGAAGAAAAACTAATGAAGAAGACAGGCGAAAGAACTCTTCAGCGCATAACAGCATATTACTCGCGATTGCTACAGTCACATGTCTGTCTGTGCATAGTTTATGTATTTCCGTAACATAACATTACGCCTGTCTATTTTAAAAGGGGCCCGGCAGAGATGTACAGATTAACGTTTAGTAAGAACTTCTTTAGCAATTATTGTTAACCGATTTCAATCATTCTTTCAAGTTTTGAAAGACTTTCTTTACATACGAAAAAACTAAAAATTTCAAAATAAAATCTTTTTACAATAAAAACAACTGATTTTTTTTTTGGAAATTCTAAGTTTTCGCGGTGCAACTGGTCGCCAGTTGGTCACTGACAATGAAAAAATAGCGGGAACTGCTGGTGAGGCTGTTTAAGAACCTGGTGGAACCTGACAGACGTGTAGTTCAATAAACTCATAACAGTTGTCAAAAAAACTCATCACGTTTTGCCGATGTTTTGATTCTCTATACACCAATTGCTAGATAGTGAGTTTTCGACTGTGCATCTATAGGAACTACATACATATAATTTGTTACGTACACTACCACAATAGATCCGAACAAACAGACCACAGCACGATCTACAACGGTCTGGCAACAATTTAGAGTCGGTCTCTTTTCTAATTTACTATCGAATTTCGGCTACCTTTAAACCGAGCATTGGCTTACCACAGATGATAGTAGAGAAAACTGACCTGTAAATAAAGAAAAAGCACGAGTTAATATTGGTTGGAAAAGTGAACAACACACACAAAAAGGCAAGGCCTGTAGCTTTAAGTCTTTGACAATTTATTTTACGTAAAAGAAATCAAATACAACTAACTGCATTCTCAGATTTCTCGACATGCAACCGAAAACCGGAAATCAACTAAAATTAAGAAAATTAACACTTACTATTATAATTAACTAATTGATAGGTTTGTTTTTTAGGATAAAAACCCTCTGATAAACATTATTGGTCTTAGCAATAAAAGAGATTATGAGATCGAATTTTAATTTTATTTTAACATTGCATTCCCCAACTAAGTAAACTAAATAAAACGTTTAAGAATGGAATTTGTTATCAATAGCTATTTTCTTAATAATCAGATAACTTTAGTTTATATAAAAAATAATATCATTGCTATACGCACATGAATCCGAAAATACTGAGGTGCCTGCCTTGGGTTCGAACTCGAGACCTATGATTTGACAATCTGCCGGTCACACCACTAGGTCTTCACTGCTAAGCGAGAAGCTGGTAATATAATAATAGACATGGCAAACTTATCAACCCTCGAGACCCGACAAGACCCGAGGTAACCCGAACACTCATCACCATTAGGTACATGGGGTCATTTATGCCGATTCCAATTACTTGAACCTTCCACAGATTGAATTATGAGTTACGACACAAGTTACAGCACCCGAGACCTCGTGAGAGGAATCTGACCCATGTTTGTGCGAGTTCCATATGGATATTATCCTTTAGCTCCCTTTGTGAGTTCGTTGACTGAGGTGTGTGTTGAATAGGACCCGCTATTTTATTAGTTTTGCCTTTGTTGTCTAATTGAGTAAAGTGCACGTCTTTGAAGAATGGAAAAAACCAAATACTAGACTTATTATGATGTACCTACTAGGTGGTGCTCGCAACTTCGTCTGCTCAAGATTAGTACTTCGAGTAGTTTATTTTCGTGCGTAAAATATAAATGAATAAAAAACAAATACTTAAACAAATACATTTATAATCTATGTGCTATTATTCTGATGCAGAGCCTCATTATTGTAAAGTTTCATTAAAATCCATTCAGTAGTTTTTGCGTTAAAGAGTACCACGTCAATACAAATATTCGCGTTTATACTATTAGCACTAGTAAGGATCTAAGGTTGACCAACTCCATATAAAAAATAGCTGCCCATTTGCTTTTTTCCAAAAAAGAAATAGTTAACATAAAGGACATTTACTATTATTTTATTCGCACACCTATTAAATATACACACGGTCAAGCTGTTTCGGAGTAGTTTTGTAATAATACTGTGACACGAGAATTTACATAATAATGCGAAAAAATTCTGCGTACCCCAATGGGAAACCAAGCTTAGTTTTACGTTGGTAGTATGTATTAGTATGTTGAGTTTTATAGTGTACAACCAATTTAATCCATTTCAAAATACAAAAAAAATCCTTAAATAAAACACTATGTTAAATTTTCAACAGTCTTTTGTCAGTCCATGCGTTCTGTCATTTCTGAGTGTCATCCAAATAAACCACTTCACTGGGAAGGTCGCCCAAAAAAATACTTTTACCAAACAATTCTAATTTAAAATCATGAAACAGCCATAAAGTTTGAGCGGAATTTGAGAACGCATCAGCGCTTGTGGCATTACCTACATTAAATAAATGAGTTACGCACGGAAGCGTGAACCTGACATGTTGATTCAAATGTTATCCCTTGTGCATTATATTTGTGTTTCCTTTTTATTTTATATGAAAAATAAACGTCCGAGCTTTGATGCTGAAGAAATAAAAAACAAACATCTCATTTGGGTTGAAATAAAACTCTTGGCTAATTTTGACGTTATGTAGAAAGCTCGGCAAAATTTGCCTTTTCCCCACAATGTTGAGGTCTGATTCAGCTTAGACTGTCCTTATTTCTTGACAATTGTAATAATAAAAAAATACTGCTGACCGCCATTTTGAAATGTCTTAAAATGAAATGTAAATAGATTTAAAAATAGCAGTCAACGAAGTCAAAGAAAATTAACTTTATGTAGAAATCTAATCTTAGCCAATTTATGCATTTAATACTCCTAATGGTGGCAATACAAGTGCATGGGTCCTCAACACGCGAAGGAACAAAGTGAACGTCTTTATCGCTATGTTCGACATACATTGCTCATTAATAAAGGGGGTGCAATGTTTGCTCGGTAAGTGGACGGCTAATGGGTACTACGTGTGGAACAAATAAAGGCTTCTAACGTCGTCATATAGTTTATATTGCAGTAACCTGCAACTCGCCCCTTACTAGCTATGCCTCGCAGTTTCACCGGCTTCTAAGGGTCTTAAGGTGGTGTTAAATTCCTTCTTCATCCTCAAAAATTACGCTCTCAAACACCGAAAGATTCTTTCAAATCGTATAAGTGGTTCCAGAGATAAACTTTTTAATAATATCACAGCATCACGCCTGTAATGCCCGAACGGTTAAGCAGAAGCGAAGTGTGTGTGTGTATCCTATGTAGATAATATTTATTTATTTAACTAGCTTTTGCCCGCGGCTTCGCCCGAGTGGATGTCGAACTTCCGTCCCTTATGTTTTCCCATTAAGGGTTGAATTTTCAAAAATCGCTTTTTAGTGGATACTTACATCACTAAGAACACCCCTTTAAGTTACATGTCTCTAATACCAGCGGTTTGGGCTGAGCGTTGAAACGTAATAATTTTAGCTTAATACTTCCGGATAGACTACTTTCAAAGTTGATCCTGCTGGTATGTAGGCATAAAGATTTCTGGAACTTCTGACCCGGGAAAGAGCGCCGTACAACTGATCATGTGAAAACAACTGAGACTAAGATCAACCTGCCCAGGCGTATTGATTACAACAGTACCAAGTTTGGTTAAAATCCCTATAATAGTTTTTGAATTATGCGTGCACATACAGACAGACAGACAGACAGACAAAACATTTAGTGATTGCATTTTTGGCATCAGTATCGATCACCAATCATCCTCCAATATTAATTTTGAATATATATTCAATGTACACAATTATCTAATTAGTGTGTGATAGTCCATTGAATTGTATGGCGAGCGATATTGTATCTTAAGATAAAATATTATACTATCTTAGCCGTGTGCAGCGCCCCTTGGTGAACCCCACTGCGGGTGACGTAACCTACGACAAACTTTTTATTTGCGGTTGTTACAGTAGTCAGGTCTAGACATTGAACCGCAAAATTAAGTTTGTTTTTTATTGTAGGTATATACTTTTCCGGGATAAAAAGTACCCAGTGTGGTGCCCAGGATATTAAAGAATAAGTATACCAAGTGTCATCGTAATCGAACCGGTAGTTTTTGTGTGATACCTGAACATACAGACAGACAGACAGACAGACAGACAGACAGACAGACAGACAGACAGACAAAATTTTTTTTAATCACATTTTTGGGTTCGGTGTCGGTCTAGTAACACCCCCTGCTATTAATTTTTTTGATATTTTCAATGTACAGAAATTTTACTTCTACAGATTTATTATAAGTATATAGAAGAAGATTATTTATTACTTCAAGCACACTAATTTACAGAGGCGGACTTAATGCCATAGGCATTTTCTACCAGTCAACCTTTAGGTGATGCAGAGAAAAACAGTGGTAGGTGCAGTTAAAAAGGAAAATAAAAGGAATCAAAGAATACTAATACATATTATGAGTATATATACATAAACATGTACACTATAAATATAATATAATAATTATTTTTTTTATATATTCTATAATAAATTAATTTACGAAGAGATAGAAAGAAGAGAAAACATTAGCGCTGTGAAGATACTACTGCCAACTTCTTACGAATATGCTCGCGAACCTTAACCTTAATAAAAGAGAAACGGTTGGTTGCCGTCCTGATTTCCTGGGGGAGAGCGTTCCACAGAGAAACAGACTGCACAAAAAAAGAACTATGAACAAAGTCAGTACCTACGGTGAGTGGGACATAGGAGAAGACGGTTATGCGATGAGCGAAGGTTTTTATTGTGGTTGGCACAGATGTATTGAAAGTGAGGAGATAGATAACTAGAAATGAAAACAGAGACGACTAATAACGACTAATAGGCGACTTCCTTATAGAATCTATCAGGCACGAATTCAGACTTCGGGCGAAATGGAAAAACTGAATACCTCCCACTTTGCCCAACCCGGGACCTCTTGATCGGCATTAGTGCATGCGAGCGAGCACTAGACCAATGAGGCAGCGGTTTGAGTCGCCTGACGCGTGTTCGCGTTTTGTGAGGACTAAATAGTGCTCATAATATGAGAAGATGTAAGGAACAAAAGAAAAGCGACAAATATTCCAACGTGCGTGTATGTCAATGAATAGGCGAATGCCTGCGCGCAGAAAGCGGACCGTTCTTCTTAAGACGAATAACGATAAGGCATCTCTTATATTACAGAGACGATTAATAAGACAGGTATTAGAGAACTTAATAGTACGGTTCACGAATACAATAACCCTTTCAGAACAAATAATTGACGATCTTCGGCAAAAGGAATTTGATAAGCACAAACTTGTGATCTAATTTAATAGACTTAACTTAGAACAAAACTCAGATCCATTAATATTCTCTACAGACATACATACATACGTAACCTCACGCCTTATTCCCATGGGGATAGGCAGCAACTACAGAGCGCCTTATGTTACTATTCTCACATAATTATTTTGCTTTGTTTACATTCATACATGTTGTCCACACACGCTGGTTGATTCTTAACTTACTTATAAATGAGATATTCTAACTTGTACATGAGACTCCTTTATTTACATAGATATTTACAACTGTTTTAAAACATTAGCTATAAACATTTATATCAATCAAACTAAAAAAAACTTTGTTATTAAATCTCTTTTTTGTATTACGTTAGAAATAGTAGTATTATATACACACATCAAAAGTGTCTAGGGATCAAGCATTTTTATGCGGATTTCTTGAGATTGAGATGTGGCTTTGTAATAAATTTATGATTTTATAAATTTATATGGATCCTTTTTGGTGCATTTCATAATTTGAATCAGGAACTGTGAATCAAATTCGAGTAAAAGATGAAAATCAGCTGTCAATATTTTCCCTATAAAAACATACAACGCATTGAAGACATTATTAGTGCTACTGTTTCCCTACTATTGATTAAAACCAACGTTATTATGGAGCGGCGACGTCATTTAAGCAGGGAAGAAATGCTCAGAGCCGTGGGAATGATAGAAGCTGGTTCCCGGCAACGTACTGAGGCTTTAGCTCTGAATACAAGTCAGAGTGTTATCAGTCGACTTTGGACACGTTACCGAAGCACTGGTACCGTGGCTGAGCGCCATGGAGGACGGTATCGCTGCACCACACGGAGACAAGACCGATACATTCAAATCTTAACTTAAAGAGCTCCAACAATAACCGCCATGATGTTAGCCGTGAGGCTTCATCACTCTTCAGGGAACTTAATTAGCGACCAAACAGTCAGAAACCGCTTGCATGAAGTAAACCTTCATTCCCGAAGACCGCTACGGATACCACCTATAGCAATGCACAATCGTAGGATTCGATATCAATGGGCTCTTGAACACAGAAATTGGGCAGAAGAACAATGGCGTTTCGTGTGCTTTTCTGATGAGTCTCGTTTTGGTATGAGACCGGATACAACACTGGAGAACCCCTGGACGCCAACAGCGATTAAAATCCTGCCAGGAAGTCCATCCTTATAGTGGTGGAACCATCATGGTATGGGCGGGTATTTGGATCGGCGGAAGAACTGAGTTGATTTGGATCAGAGGCAACCTCAACGCTCAAATTTATGCTGAGACGATTGTATCAGACGTCATCGTTCCTCTACAAGTGCAAATCGGTCCCTTATTTCAGTAAATGCATGATAATGCACGACCGCACACCGCAAAAGTTGTAAGACAGACTCTCGCCGCAGCTAACATCAATGTCCTGCCCTGGCCTGCTCAGTCGCCAGACTTGAACCCGATTGAGCATGCATGGGATATGCTACAGAGAAGAGCTCTGCCGAATATGGAGGGTATCCAGTCGCAAGAAGACCTTTTTTTGTTGTTGCAACGAACATGGGCGGCCATTCCACAGCGTGATTTGGATGAACTCATTTTGAGTATGCCAAACCGATGTTCTTGTGTTGTTAGTGTTCGCGGTAGAAACACGGATTATTAATTGTTTAAGTTACCCAATAAAATTTTAAAGAAAACTGTTATTTCAGTCTTTTTTTCGAACTTTAATGTTAGTGGTCCAAATGTCAAAAATCCCTTTATTAGGAAAATGGCAAATTTCTTTATTAATGCAAAGGTGACTTGGTAAATCGTTACTGTGACAAACGAAAACACTTTATTTGATGAATCCTTAAAGAAAATTTTAATTAATATCAATCAGGAGAAAAGTTATTGCAAAAATATATGTTGATCCCTAGACACTTTAGATGTGTGTAGTTGTCGCATTAGGGTGGAGCCTGTCAAGATGACTGGCCTATTGGTCTAGTAGTTAGTAACCCTGACTGCTATGCCGGAGGTCGTGGGTTCGATTCCTACCCAGGACAAATGTTTGTGTGATGAGCACGATCATTTGTTCTGTGTCTGGGTGTAATTTATCTATAATATGTTTGTATTTAGAAATTTTATTAGTATGTTTATCAGCTGTTTAGTACCCATTTGGAACTACATGGCGTTGTGTGAAAAGTTGTGGAATATTAAAAAAAAAAGAAGTTTAGGAATGTAAAGATTGGCAAACATAAGAAAAACAAAAACAGTTTTTATTTTTTGAATTTGTAGAAGCCAATAGCTAGCAACAAAATAGATTTCATTACTAAAGTAGAATAGATTACCAGGTAGAGATTTATTTAACATAACAAAATTGTACTTAGAATCTAAATATTGTGAATATATACCTACTGACCTATAGACTAGAGAAAATAAAGGTACCTACCTATACTCCATCCGATTAGTTAGTAAACAAAAGGTTAACAATTTTGACCTGTATTTTTAATTAATAGCACAGTATAAAAATAAAATGCAGCTGAAAACAAATTTAGATACAACCAAAACGATTACATGATCAATTAAACAATTTGTTTAAACAGAAGTTGCATTTAATTAATAAGCGTATATGTAAAAAGTCTTGTCAAGGTTGTTTACCTTTAGTTAACTACCTACCCGTATGGAGTATAAGTGCCTTATCATCTGCCTAGCCTTTTCTCAACCGTGTCTGGGTCAGCTCCCAGTCTAAACGTATGCAGCTGAATACCAGTTTTATATGAAGCGACTGACTTGAATGTTTATTGAATGTTTAAACTGCTTATCAGGCCTTTACAACTGTTGAGAACAGGATCAATTTTAGAGTAAAAAACCACAAGTACCTACAGCTTTTTGGTTTATTATAGCAGCACATATTTTTGCAGACTGATTCTTTCATAAAAAACAAAACAACAAGAAAAGAAAAAGAAAAGTTTATTAAAGAGTTTGGTAGCTGGTCGCCAACAACAACCCAGTGACTAAACTTGGTACACGATACCTCTTTGTTGCCTGTCATGGTAAAATATGGCTAAACCGCCTTTTGAGAAAGGAGGAGGATTGATTTGGTGACTATGGGACCATTCGGGAAGTATACCCTTTCCAACAAAAAAAGCATTTTTTCAACTCGGATGGCAAGCGACGAAGAAAGGCGGGAACAAACATAAAAATAAAAATACAAACATCCGAATTGAGAACCTCCTGTTTTTTAGAAGTCGGTTTAAAAAAAATATTTTTGTTTTTAACATTGGTTTTAAGACTAACAGATCTACATTGTCAGGACCAACGGCTTAACTGTGCTTTCTGAGACACGGAGGAATCTTATTAAGTTGTCATGAATGATCACCCATCTACGAGCTGACCTCAGCAAGCGTAACGTAACTTCGATCGACCCGCACAGCTGCTATTATTTTATTTATCCACAGCCCCATTAAAGGGTAATTGTTCACCATATTTATTTTTCGTGTTTGAATGTAATTGGATGTCGCATCTTGTTATGCTGAAAGGCAATTTTAAATCCCTAGAGGAAAATTCGAGACCTACGTTTTTATGTCCAATACCTTCATTGGTCGATAGGAGAAACGTGGTTTCAAAATTTCCGAGAAGTCCTCTAACGTCTCGCGGTTTCACCCGCGTAGGTCCCGTTCCCGTGGGAATTCAGGGATAAAAAAGAAACCTATGTGTAAATCCAGGGTCTCGGCTAACTCCATACCAAATTTTATTAAAATCCATTCGGTAGTTTTTACGTGCAAGAGCAACAAACATCCTCACAAACTTTCGCGTTTATAATATTAGTAGGAATTAAGTAGGATAGGATTGTGGTAATTCAAGCCATTATGAAATGTATTTGATAAAGTTGTGCCTGCTGACCGATATAAAATGGGCACCTAACCTTTCTGAAGATCTTTACTATCAAAGGGGAATGCCCAAAGTTGAACCTTTCGCCAATTCATGCACATGGAAGGAACAAGTGAAAGGCATTTGGATTGACTTCACAGATAAAGAAACAAAAGTTAGTCTCTAAGTGGTTTGTTGTAATAGCTCACGTTAACTGATAAATGCTTGCACTGACTAATCTGGTCCACTCCTATCTGTGTGGTTCTTTCCTCAAAAGACCATTATCAGACACAAATCTGCATGGTTCTTACATAATCTGACCAAGATAATGTCTGGACTATAAAAGAGACTGTGACCTCTGAGTTTCTTTCGGTGTTTCTTCTCAGAGTAGACGGACAGTGATGTATAACCTCATCTTCTTATTAAAAAATATCATGAAAAAGTGTTAGTATGAACCCATTTACAGAAATAAATATAATTTAATTGGGCGCTCTATAGTTTCAACCTGCCCCTTATGGGAAAAAGGCGTGAATTAATCTATGTATGTTTGCATATCTCCTACATTCCATACTCTATTAACTAAGCTAAATAGTTTGCCAGTATGTTAATTTGTGAGCCCTTTCGAGGGTTCGAGTTCAAGGCTAGTCTTTCAACCGCTATACTTTAGCAGACAGTAAGTCCCCACCAACTGGATTATACGAACAGTTTAAATTTTTTTGTGATTAGAATATTTAAGTAGTAAGTAGGTACAATACAGGTCTACGATTCGAAATAGAACCACAACCAAGGTCGTGCGATCATTAAAATTTCGGCCATCGATCGATCAGCCATCTTTACGGCACGGTGTTACGGTATATTACATACGCGGCATATTTTATTACTTTCCTGTGACCATGATTACCTCGTATTAAACACCCACTCATGTCCTTTATTGTGTGCGGAAAACTGACTGGCATAAACTTCATAAACTGCTCCTAAAATTACCTTCTATTTGAAACTTTGTTGGCAAACAGAAATAGCGACACGTCGACGAAGCGCGGAAGTTCTTCTACCTACTGTTTACTTCTTTTTAGGGTTTCGTAGACAATTGGAAAATACGGAACCCTTTGGGCCCATCCATCCGTATGTGATTCAATCATTATAACTGGAAAATATTAGTATAATATCGATGCTTGGAGAAGTGAAATTGATGTGAGATTTACGTTACTTATGTAACAAAATGTAAGCCTATTATAACATACTCGTACTTCGTATTTCATAGTTCTTTGTGTAGTAAAATCAATACGTCTGGTATTGATTTTACTTCTCAAAGAACTTAATATAAATATGCAGTATTTTGACTATCGTCGATATTGATCTTAATTTTTGTTTCCATAATGAATGTAACTGTATTAAACGGTTACTCATACCAATTATAATCTAGACCTCTAAGCTAACAAGTAATTTACTTAAATCTAACTTAATTTGCTAAAAACTTACAAAGTTAAGAATCTGACCACTTTTCTTGTTGTCTCTATTTTATAATAAAACGACACTTTGATCTTGTGTTCATTAAGTTTAGTACTCACTGCACTACGTAACACTATCTCCACTAAACTAACTCGAATGACTTAGTTCTTTTTAGTTTTCTAACAAAGTCTGTGGTGGCAAGGAGCTTGGTAGCATCGACGTTCACATGAATTCAATAAGAGAGTATATTTCAACACATACAAATTTATACTTATACTATAAAGAGGAAAGGTTTTTATTTTTTTTATGTTACGAATAAACTTCAAAACTACTGGACGGATTTGATTTGCGCTTGAGTGTATTGAGAAACGGGCCAAGAAGATCATCGGCAAGGATGCACTCGTTGAGCCAAAACTTCAAAGTCTTGAGCATCGACGCCGAGTTGCTAGCCTGTCGGTTTTCTATCGGTTATATTTCGGAGAAAGTGCATCGGAATTGCACGGTTTTGAATTGATCCACCAAGCCCTTTTCATCATCGGATCACCAGACGTACGGCACTGCGCCACCGGTACATGGTAGATATCCCAACCATACGTACTAAACACTATGGAAACACATTCATTGTGCGAACAGCGAAAGAGTGGAATTCCCTGCCCGAGTCGGTGTTTCCTGATAGCTACAATCTAGGGGTCTTCAAGTCAAACGTGTACGGGTTGCTTCTAGGCAAGCGTGCTTCATCGTCGACCACATCGGCGCTTACCATCAGGTGAGGTAGTAGTCAAACGCGTGCCTATCAATAATAATAAAAAAATTTAAAATTATTTCACCGTTGGAAAACTCTATCCCCGGGTGACATAGGCTACTTTTTATCCCTGTATTCTAACGGGAACGGGAATTACGCAAGTGAAACCGCATGACATCCGCTAGTTCCTTATAAAAAAAACAAAAAAAAATTAAATGAATGAAATTTATTTCAACCACAACCCACGTGACGTATGCGTGACTCATCATGAATGAGCCTAAGGCACTATCTGACCCTAAGAGTAAAAAAACCTTTTTTTTTTAAACACACCCACATCATAATCACTGAGGTCCCACCCACACGTAACCATTATCCTACAATACTGTTAGTGTCTTATGTACAAAACCGAATTACAACTTACAAAACAAAATCCGGCTATTTGTCAATTGTGGGCGACAGAAAATGAACAGTGGGCTGCCAGAACAGACGGAAGTTATGTGAAGAATTTCGCCCACTGTGCGTATTCCCACAACACACGTTTCAACAGCTAATGAAAACGCCTCTGGGATAGCCCCTGGGTTAATTTATAATAAATGTGGCCGGTTTTCTTTTGAGAATTTACTCTTTGGTGCAAGATTAAAAGGATTCTCTTTCATGCTGCCAATTTCATACTTGCTTGGAGTTTGTTTTTGAATATTTGCGGAATGTGGAGGCTGGAATTGGAAACGAGTACAGAGCGCCGAAACAATTTAAGACGAGGATTTTTTGTGCACAATGCCGTGAATCTTTACATCTTAACTACTGCATGAAACGACCTTCACAAGAGGTCATCTGTCAAGCCTTTGCTTAAATAAGTTGGCGTTGGCATCCAGTATTACACTCAAAGTCAAACTCAAATCATTTATTTCAATGAGACCGTTAAAAGCCACTTCTGAACATTATACTTAAAACAAAATAAGAAAATAAGTCTAGTTGCCCTTTTCAAACGGTAGTTTTGAATTGAATTTATAACATACTCGTAGATCGACTGCCTACGTAGAGCACACAACAAAGTAACTTAGTAATAGGTACGACCTTTTGGTCAGACTCGTTATAACGCTTGCGGACATTTAACTACCCGTACGTTGTTAGTTACAAAGACATAGGAAAGACAGCCGTGACCAATATTGTAACGTGTTCCGAGGGGTAAAGAGCAGATTTGAAACGTATTCATAATCGTATTCAATCAATATAATTTATTTCGTAATGGATTTATTATTATAAATACAAACGGACAAATAGGTGCAATAAATATGTACATAAACATTTAATTCAATTAAAGGGCATCAAAAAACTCATCCGCATCGCTATCAATGGGAAAAGTGCCCAGAATACTGGCCGCATTGCCACGTTGTATGGCAATGCTGATTCTCTGACCGAAATAAAGGCCAGCCCTCTGGTCACGTGAAGAGTCGACCTAACGCTTGGCGAAGTCCCGGAAAACTATGATGGATGATTTAAAACATACCAAAACTCCCCTGGTTTTCTTTCGGCATTCTCAATCACGACCACCTAGATAATTCATAATATTTGTTGACCTAGGCATGATCTTTTTGAAATCGTTGGTTAGTCCTACGATCCCACCTGATGGTAAGCAGTGATGCAATCAACGATGGTGAAGCGCACGGGTTTGTTAAGAGCCTATTTCACTCTAGCTTTGAATCTGATCAAAGGAGAAGAAAACCTTAGTAGTTAGTAACCTAGGTATTTGTTACATGACATACGCCCCTTTTCCCCACTGGGCTTGACTTGCAGTGTAACTGGATGTAGCTGAACACCCGTATTTGTCATAGAGGGAATACCTACCTGACCTTCACCACAAAGTAACCCGTAACACGATTTTCACTCTTTGGTAAGGCGTTTTGCCAGACCTGTTACTGTACCACAGCTGAGCAAAGGCCTCTTCTCTTACAGATAAGGATCACGAGCATTGATCACCACGCTTGCTCTAGATGGATTGGCGATTTCAAACTTAAGTCCAGGTTTCTTCACGATGTTTTTCTCAAACGACGTCAAAATAAACTTAAAAAAGTACATGACATGCCAGGATTTGAACTACGACCTCGTGCATATAGAGAAGTACCTAGGTGTCTGAAACTGGACCATCATGCCATCCTCCTACAGTATGCTGTTGTGGAATACTCTTCCTTTGCCAAAGACACCGGGGTTAAGCCTAAACTAATTTCTTACCCATCAGTGAGCACACAAAAGCCACTGTTTCCATTTACGAGGAGTCCTCGTCCCAATTCGGTCAAAGCGACGGGCGAGTGTTAGCCCGGAGCAATCACCAAAGTACTCGCTAACTTCGTTGTGCTATTCTAGACGTGCCGAAATGAAGTCGGTGAATCAAATCAAATCATTAGGGCTCCTTATTACCGCAAACTTTCTGACAATCAGTGGAAACCTCTCAAGTGTAAAGGGCCAAGTTTTATTTAAAAGTTTGTTGGGAAATCGTCCCCAAAATTTTACGTAACTGGGAAGCGTTTATAAAAACACGCCTTTATGTAAAATAAACGTGAAATGTAACAAAACAAAACATCATGCCTGCATTTCCCGAGGGTTTAGACAGGGGCATCTTTAGTAAACCCATATTTCGCCAGATTTGTTTAAATCAATGATCATCAAACAGACATTAAGCCAGACTTCGGGCTGCTACTAAGAAATTCCAGAAGAAGTTTACAAAACGTGGCAAAAATGTAAATGCTCACATAAATGTAAATACAGATATTTACATACCTACGGCGTTTTTCGTTTTCACAAGACAACATGTGGAAAAAGGCTATAATAGGCAAGTTTACGTAATTTTAGTTTTAAGTCCGTCATCTACATTGATAAAACATAATTATTAAAAACATATTTTATCTTTTTTCACGCACCTACCTACCTTATCAAAAAATAACGGCGATACATCGAGTCAGAATGTCGCATGACGTCAATATCCCTTTCAGTTTATACCGAATTATGACGTCAAAAGCCCCCTCTCCTTAATTTTAATATACCTATCTACTTTTAAATGCACTTAATCTTAGTAGCTTTCCGTCAATTTGAAAAAGTAAAATAATACTTGTCTATTATTTTTAACTATGTAGGTATCTAAAATATAATTTTGATATTCACACACCGTCAACATGCTTGTTTATAAATCATTCGTTTTCTTTAGACAAAATGTGTTTCTGCGGTGATCAAGCTGAGCACGATGATGCGAGTTTGTATGCCGCCCAATGTCATCGGGAAATATCTCCCAGGCAAGCTCGTTAGGGTGAAGCCTTAAAGTACCGTAAAATGACAGCACTAATGACAAATCCTAGCAATGAAATTGGATAATGTTCACGTATTTTTTTTATCAAGGTAAGAATAAGCCACAACCTTGGGCGTAATAGAAAACGATTACGGAATTAAAGTAGGTAGATCAGCCAATCAAATTCAGTAATGATTTCCCTAAGGCTTCCTGAACAAAAGTTGAGCTCCACAAAGAATTAGGAAAACACACAGTAAAATATACACATTTTACTACATTATCAAACTACCTGTTATAGGGACTTAAACCTACCTAGTGATAAATGCGTAATAAAATAAAATTACATCAACAAAATTTAAAAATTCAAAACCTCCTCCAAACACACATCATAAAAAATATTAATTCGCAATATTCTAATCGAAAGATCATCATCATCAGGGTGTAAAAAGACCGACCACATAGACGTTAGCTACACATTCTTTACATATAAATAAGTAACTTTAACCAAAAAATAATGCTGGGAAAATACATTTTTTTTCATCTTTAAAAAAGATATGCTTTTTATTGCGCCCATTGCATAGTGCGACAACGCAACGCAACTTTCGATCAACTGAGCGTATGGCCACTCGCGCTTGGTTGTTGACGCGATCGGTCCGCTTGTTTAGTATCCACTGCATTTTTGGAACTTCAAATGCGTAATTTGTTTTGAAAAATCGATAATTTTGATAATGTTTGTTCGGAAGAAAGTTTATTAATAATACTTGGAATACAATTTTCAAAAAAAAGAACGAAAAATAATATTGCACTTTGACCTTCAATATCTCCAAAACCAGTGAATTCCCAGGTATGTTCTAGAAGAAGAAAACTATCCCAGTGATGAGTAGAATAATTATGTAGTTTTCAAGCCCTTAAATTTATATTAATCAAAATCGGTTCATCCGTTCGAGAGCTACGATGCCACAGACAGACACATAACACACAGACACGTCAAACTTATAACACCTCGTGAATTTTGCGTCGGGCATACCAAGACCTTTATACCAAATACGAGAAACATCTGTTACGTAATAATAAGCATCGCTGTGCATTGGAGATCCCGGTCAGTTCGTTGGCAACACGCCACGTGGACTCGACCTCCTAACTTTAAAGTTACCACCAGTTTTTGCCAAAATTATATTCGGAACGGAAAAAGAAGGCTGGGATTCCTTTTTTAAAAGCGGAAAGCTTTAAAAATGGAATCCAGCCTTCTTTTTCCAGCGTTTTTTTTTTAAATAACTGTAAAATATTTTGAAAAAGGAACAAACTAGATAAAAACCGTTTGAAAAGATTTGTCGCCAGTAAGTAAGCGTATTTGTCAATGCGAAACGTGTTTTAATTTCGCATTTTTCACAAGATGTGGTCTATTATTATGCCTGTGTCTTGTGAAGGAGACTCGCGTACTATGCAAAATAACGATAACGCATTTTTGCATGCTCTAATTGGTGCAAGTGCCTACCATCAGACCATCCAAAATTTCGGCTCAAGCTTAGGCTTGAGGTCTTAAAATCGGGAAAATAAACACAGAACCCATTAAATTTTTCCATATGGTTTTCTTTAATAGCATCCATCCTTAAGTCTGTATTTGTTCCCGGTTCATAGCTAGGGTTTACTATTGGAACAGATCTGCCTTATCATCATCTGCCTAGCCTTTTCCCAACTATGTTGGGGTCGGCTTCCAGTTTAACCGGATGCAGCTGAATACCAGTGTTTTACATGGAGCGACTGCCTGTCTGACCTCCACAACCCAGTAACTGGGTAACATGATACCCCTTGGTTAAACTGGTTGTCAGACTTTCGGGCTACTGACTACAAGTAACGACTGTCAAAGATCTACAAATGACAGCCGGGACCAACGGCTTAACGTGCTTTCCGAGGCACGGAGGAGTCTTGGTATGTAATAAATGGTCACCCATCCACGGACCGACCTCGTCAAGCGTAGCTTAACCTTCGATCGACCCATGCGGCTGTTATAATTTAGCCACAAGCTCCTCAGAACAGCAGAGCAACAGATCTGCCTTACTTAACCAAAAATAAAGGCGTAAATCGTAATGTTGTGTTATAACCGTAATACTAAATAAGGAAATTTTAAACCACGATCATGACCCTAATAACCGCTCAATTAATGTTCCTCATAAAGTCATGAATACATCACTACATATTATAAAAAAACTTTTTTTGCAAAAAATAAAACCGACTTCAAAAAAAACACTAAACGGTGTAAAATAACTCTAAATTCGGCAGTCTGTGGCTTTGGTGGGTTTGTCTTACTCATGATGGGCCACCGACTTCCGAATTTAGAGTTATTTTACACCGTTTAGTGTTTTTTTTGAAGTCGGTTTTATTTTTTGCAAAAAAAGTTTTTTATTTTTCCATTTTTAGTTGTTGCCATAAAAATATTTGCCATGAATTTATTTTATATTGTTAATTGTTAACAATACATGTCATGATAATAGGGTTTTCCACTAATCCCTAATAAATTAAAATTAACATACCTAACTGACGAAATCTAGGTATATTGTACCCACCTGCGTACCCCTCAGAGCATACAGGCGTGATGATACGCCATGATGTTGTATAAACAATACACATCTAAGCGATTCCAGCAATCACGACAGATTTGCCGTCTATTTTTGAAGAGTTCCGTTGTATATCTCCGAAGATCAGCACCAGATCTTCACCAAATTAAAATGGGACCACCTCAGGAGTATACTCTTTCAAACAAAAAAAGAATTTTGAGAATCGGTTCACAAATGGGGGAGAAATCAGGTAACATACATAAAAAAAAAAAAAAAAAAAAAAAATACATACACACGAACATAGAACCTCCTCCTTTTTTGAAAGTCGGTTAAAAACAAAGTCCTCCGCTGCATGTATCAGTCTGTCTGTTCGCGATAAACTCGAAAACGTCTGCAACGATTTTTAACAACCGATCGAGTGGTCCTCGAGGAAGCTTTTAGTCGGATATCTATGCTTTTAGTATATAATTTTTCAAGTTTTTGTATCCATTGGCTAGAATATAATACTAATATTTTGAGCAGGCCGGACGTGACAACCGACATCCACGCAGACAAAGCCGCAGGCATCAGCTAGAAGTAGATAAAAGTAGCTTGATCAGTAAACTCATTAGTACTAAAGGAAATAGACTTTGTTCCTCGAAGGAAAAGTTCTACTGTTTAATCAGTTCTCTTAATGAAGAATTGCGACCTTTAGAGTTGAAAGGAGTTGATTTCAAAATTATATGTTTTGTGATCGACTTATTTTAACTCTAAAGGTATAGTGCATACATTTTAAGATTCATCTTCAATATCATCATTTCAGCTGAAAACATCCACTGCTGGACATAGGCCTCCCCCAAATGTCGCTACAACGATCGGTCGTAGTGGCGACAATCGTGTGCCTTGTGCGCCTCTCATCCATTAGATTCCCGCGACTCTTACCAAGTCGTCGGTTCACCTTATGAGATGCCTTCCAACCAAATTTCAGGATTAATTTCATAAACAACAATGATACCACCCCCACATTGTCCCACTGCAGAACAAAGGCCTCTTTTTAACTGACTTCAGGAGGAGCCAAACAGAGAAGTCATAAGCATTGATCACCACGCTTGCTTAGGGCTGATTGGCGATATTTTCAGACTTATTTACCAGGTTTCCTCACGATGATTTACGCTTTGACGTTTACTTTTCATTTTTTTTTTTTATTAATTGTACTCTGGAACTGGGCTGGGCACATCTGCCGCATGTCAGACGATCAGTGGGCCAAACGCACGACCCAATGGGTTCCTGTTCATGGCAAACGACATCGCGGTAAGCCCAGGCGAAGATGGCGAGACGAGCTGGACTCAGTCGATAAGGACTGGTCCAGCTGTGGTCCCAAAAAGCCCTTGACAGAGAGAGGTGGAAGGAAAGTAGGGAGGTCTTTGCCCTGCAGTAGGAAAACACAGGCTAGTAATAATATATTTTACTCCAGTAGTTAAGATCTTGCCTCCCTAAAATGAGTTGGTATTTATGTCCAATTCATACACAACTTCTTAATTTACTTAGCAGCACTGAGATAGGTGAAAAAAGAAAAACATCATGAGTAGGTCTGGACTACAAATTAATTTATGCCAAAAACAATAACCGGTCTTAAAAAAATGTGGTGTTATAGATGTAGATGCCTTCTCTGTATGAGAAGAGGCCTTTGCCCTGCAATAGGACAGCAGCAGGCTGGTATTATTAAACAAAGAAAGACAATCTTCTTCTTAAGTGGTAGTTAGAAAACAAATGAATTTTCCATAAAGCAACAGTCTGCGGGTTGCTTGAGGAGGCTCTGGGTGATGACCAGGTATGCGCGTCTGCTGCATGCTGGTGGTCAGGATACCCGTTGAAGCCGTGGATGCTGGCTGGCCGGGTGACTCGCTGCTCGAAAGCTTGAGGAAGTGATGATGACGTCACGCTGATGTAGCTCTGCACGAAGGCTGCGCTGACGTTCATGTTCGGGGTCACCAGTTTGGAGGCATGAAGAACAGGGTGTAAAGTTCCTCATCCGCCATTGAAAAGGGAGGATCCTCTAACCAGACTCCAGGGTGTTGTGTCTGGAGGGCTAACTACTGCCCGACGCTTGTAGTCGGGAACTTGTATACGTTCAAACTGGGCGGATAACTTTAATAGCGCGATGTAGGATAGTTCGTATGTGGCGAGATAGATGTCGCTACACCCCGAATTCAGAAGAGTACACTCATATCTGACCAGTCTCTCTCCGTAAAGAAAGCGAATTTCTAAATAACTATTATCGACACGCGTCATAACAAATTAGTACTTACCAATATAATCTAATGGCTATTCAACATAGCTAGCAACTTGATAGCTCTCAGCATGAATAAAATCTTGCCTCCATAAGTAAAGTGCGTGAGACGCATAATTTTCTCCTTCAATTGAATATAATGAAAAGAAAAATTCATAGAAACGTACCAATTGAAATGTGAAACCTGCTATTTTCCAATTGCATAAAGAATAATATGAATCATCCAATTTGCACCCTTATTTTATAAAAATATAAGATATGTCTTTATAGTTTTATTTATTCAAGTATTTTGAGTATTATTATGAGCACCTGATACTCGTATAGATCTACGACTTTTTTTGCAGAAATCTTTTCCACCAAATCTCTAAGGTATTTTGTATCTTATCTATCATCACCATTCGATATATGTACAGACGCCAGCACATCATGTTACCCCAATGTGTCAAATTTCTTTGATCGTTTTTCAACTTTATGTTAGACAGAATAAGGTTCATATTCAATTGGGAAAATTTGACACATTGGGGTAACTTGATGTGCATCGTCTGTGCATTCACGAACAATAACATAGAAATGCCCTTAAAATTCTAATACATATAGCAACATTAAATCGCAAAAATAAGTAAGTATGCTAACTGTGTCCAAAAATTATGGTTAAATTGTGTCAAAATTAGCTACACATTTTCAACAAATTTTCGTTTACATTACTGTGAAACCAACGTATACCCACATTTGACACAGTTTGATGGTTAGATAATTTAGAAGAAAATAGGATCGTAGGTACACAATTTTTTTGAATGGTAGAAGTGAAGATATTTTAGAAAATGTGACAATGTATATATTACTGCTCGTGACTGTACATATGTCAAGATTTCGATGAGTAAATACGAAATACAAACAGATATATTATGTAATGTCTATTTACACAAAAGCATGAAATAGTTACGATTGTCCTTTGTAGTATCGACAAATGGTTATCAATAATAGAGCTGTCTTTCACACGAATTCAATTCAATTTGTCAGCGCTTCACTAGAATTATCTAGTAAGTATAAATATAATAGCAGTAAAGTACCTTAATCTGTCGTAGGATAATTGGTAAAACAGATTTTCGTTGTAAGACAGGTTAATATAAAGATTTTTGTGATAAATCTAGTCTGTTTAGTATATTGGATGATGTAATAGTTTAATCTGGTTAGTCAAAATATGGCCCAAATGTAGCCGTTGACTATCTAGAATAGAATAGAGTAGAATAAAATAGAATACTCTTTATTGAGAGTTACTCTTTTTTCTCTTTTTTGTTTACTCTTCTTTTTTCTTTTTTTCTCTTTTTTTTTACTCTTGATTATCTCTTTTTTTTCTCTTTTTTCTCTTTCTTTTTTCTTTTTTTTTCTCTTTTTTTTTAACTCTTTATCTAGTGTACCTATACGTCAGTGCTCAACGCATAGTTATAGACGCCTATTACATTTTCCCAATTGTACATGAACCACTATTCTTTTGTATTAGTGTTGAAAAACTATCAAACAAATTTGACTGATTGGTGTGTAGCTTGATGCGCTGAAATCGGTAGTTCAGTGTGTTATCTAACATGAGCTGCCTTTTTGCAAGAATTCTGTTATGAGGTTGTATGATTACTTACAAAAAGCTTTCTTAGTTTCTAATAGTCCGGTAATTCAAAACAATCTTAGGTTTTTTAAATTTTCTAAAATATACGACTTTTTGCTAATTTTTATATGCATGTTAGTAAGCTTTAGTCTTAACATTTTGTTGTTTATTGTAATCTGGTCTGTTATGTTGTTCTATTTTTTATGAAATAAAAGCAGAGTAGTTTTCAAATTATTTTTGATTGCTTTCACGTTTGTTGACTTTAATTCATGATTTCAAGAACAACTTTTGCTATATAACCAACCCTGAAATCGTGTTCGATTCTGTATAAATCGTTTCTTGAAATGAATCGCATGTGGTCCCAACGTTTTACTGTAAAATTTCTACAGTAAAATGGCATGTGAACGTAGACTTATAATAAAACCGCCATCGAGACTAACCTAATATCGTCAGCTAAATTTAGATCCTTTAAAAAGGTCTACCGTCTTCGGAATATTGGTCTTGTCATACTGATTTGTGATCGAAGCTTTTTTGTACATTAATATACCTATAACATTAAAATACTTAAACAAGAAGTGACAGGTTTCTTGTGCTCATCCAGTGGTTGATTGGAGTTAAGACATTTAGCTAAAGAATGAATACGCCTTCAACTGGTGCTAAAACAATACAAATTAGATCAGTCTAAATCCTAACGTAGGTATATATGTATTACAGATACAACATGTAAAGGGTCTCGTTAAGCTAGTGGTTACAAGCGTTTCTGTTGACCATGATAATATGCTGGGTTTGATTTCCGAGTCAGACAATGTGTTTATGACCTGTAGTCTGGATCTGTGCCAAGTTGGTGGCAATAGACTTGCTTACCTCTAATTACATGGGTCTTGGCTTAGGAAATGTCGGTATACTACTACCTGTAGGTATGTAAGCCTCTCTCTAATCCTTTGAGAGGTACGGACGTGAATGTTATGAACATACAAAAACATAATTTATTCCCAAAAGAGCCAAAACAGCCGGCGACTGACCCAAAGTTGTTATGCGCGAAAAATAAAGCGATTTTTACGCGTAAAATTCTTCGCGGCGATTTGGGTACGGTAAATAGGCCCTAAATATTCAAACAAGTGAATACGAAGACTGTGTTTATGGCAAGGGTCTCCTCAAGGGAGCCGTTGGCAATATTGCATTACTCATTTTAATACATATTCAATGTTGTAAACAGGTAAACTCTCTCCCGAGATATTTGTGTATTGTGTAAAGAATACGTTGATAATTCAATTGCAAATAAATCAGTTTCATGTATTTTTTTGGTTTTGTTTTACTGAAACTTTAGGAGCAACTTCCTTCGATATGATACCTATATTTCATCATTATATACCAATTAATCATAATTAAGTAGGTTATCAGCTCAATTTTCATAATTATTGATTTTGTAGGCTAGGAACTATTTTTTTTTCTACTATTTTTAAGTATAATATCTTAACATTGCTTATGTAGGAGTTTGTGGCTAAATTTATTAACAGCGGCACGGTTCCATCGAAGGTTAAGCTACGTTTGCCGTGGTCGGTCTGCGCATGGGTGGTGGTAATGAATGAACCCCTCCGTGCCTCGGGAAACCTAAAATAGGTACCTACCTTCTGTGTCTGGGTGTAATTTATCTATAATATGTATGTATTTAGAAATATATAAGTATGTTTATCAGCTGTTTAGTACCCATAACACAAGCTCTCAAGCTTAACTTGGGACTAAATGGCGTTGTGTGAAAAGTTGTGGAATATTTATATTTATTTATTTATTTACTAACCAAAATAAACTTTGAAAATATTTGTCTGGACAACGGGATCTTCACTGTGTCCGACACGCACGTCGACAGTTTTTTTTATAGTATTTAATTGAAAAATAAAATGTATTTACAAATAAACCCACTAGATATGAATCGGTGTTGTATGAAGAAAGCTTCATCAAGCCCGTAGGTGAACTTCCCTTATAAGTTTATCCGCACAACATTATAGTTAGCATAATACCTACTCTGGCCAATTGCGTAAACATTTTTAACCTAACCATCTCAGTCTAGTGCCACATTCTAAATTAAGTTCTACCTCGTTAAGTGGTATCGACGATTCGGCGCAACCTTGACCAATATTGCAAAAGCATGTAGTTAGCTATATACTACCATCTGAATATTTTTGCGTAATCGTCTTTTATATAATTCCTAATATAAATAAAATTTTGCTTTCAAGCAAAGAGATTTAAAATAGTTTGTCTTTGCTTTCGAGGTTGTTAAAAGCATCGTGTCCATAAATTAAAGTCGTGCAATACTGTGGAACCGTTAGACGATTTAAAGCTAATTTTACCGTTTTATACAGTAGAAAAAAGAAACAATTATTGAAGGATAAAGAGATATCTGCATCGTTAGTCTATGCCGGGTTCGAACCCCGGGTCGGGCAAAGCGTTTTTCTATCTGGAATTTCTCAGTGTCAGCCCGAAGTTTGGATTTGTGCCTTATGGATGGCTCGCCTCCAAAAACATTCAATACCTATAGACCGGACATAACGATCAAAATTTTCGTCCGAAACTTGTGTCCTGCTTGGACACAAGTCTATGAGTTTTTTTTAGTACGCTCCGCTGCCGCTCCAATATTCATATATTATTCTAGATGGCGTTACTGAGACATGGGATCACAGTTGTTCTATGACATTTCCTTGACATGCCCGCTCTATAGTATTTTGAATCTCTTCGCTCGCCCCCTATTACATGGGACTTTAACATAACTGACGAAATGTGGGTGTATCTACTACTACTGGTAACCCTTCGGGCATAAAGGGCATGGTGTTTGAGTAAATATATAGTTAAAGTTTATTAAGAAAAATAAAACATAAAAAAACACTTCTTTGAGACACGCAAAGGTAATACAACGACTAAAACTATAAAACTAATACGTCACCTACAAGTTGTAGCTAGGTAACGAATTAGTTTCATAGTTTGTATCTGCATCACGCAAAAGTTGAGTGGTACAAAATACCCATAGCATTAACTCTTACCTCTTATTTAATACAAATAAATAAACTTTCATTTCGTCATTTCAATCCTTCATAATAATTTATTAAAAATATATATTGAGAATGAACAGCATACATTTAAAAAATGAACCTCAAAGTGCACGGATTAATATTTAATTACTTATTATAAAATTTAATAACAAACTGTATCGACGATACAATTTAAATTTTCTGACGTTCGATTGCAGCAACGTTCGCGGTCGCGCTCAAACCACAAAACATATTTTTGAAAATGTAATACTTATTTAAAAAAAAATCTGCTCATTGTTTTACGAGCGGTGTCCGTCCACAACGACACGTCCTATTGCATTAATAATATATGTCGGGGCCAGCGATGGCTGAGCGATGAGCTGACACCGATGGGGGATTCGTGGTACAGAGTTCATAACATAGAATAGCAATCTTCATTGCAGTAATAACCTCACTTAACAATCTTAATCACAAAACAACTCAAATCTAGGTAACTGACAGTTTCGTGCTGGATGTGTGTCTTCGTCGGTGTCTCAAATCAAACTGAGGTCTGCCCAGCTCCCACGCACCAGCACGACTCTGTCCACGTGACATTACCGAAAACACATTCGCGCCATTTTCAAATGACAAGTAACGTCACGCTGGTCACCATAGACTCTGTACTAAGTTAATCAACTTCACAACTTATTATTCAAGAATATCGTTTTCCACGACATATACAATGTACGTGTATATTTAATAAGCTTATTTCCGTTGACAAATAGGGTGTTTGACAGAATATGAACAATGAACATCAAAGATAATTAATTAGTCCGTAAGTCAGATTATAAAAAAAAATACCCAAGTATTGTTTTTCTATTTCAAATAGTTCGAAAACTACTTGGACTAAGCGCATTCAAGTTGAGGAGAGGGGGTTTGTAACGTCATTATCTAGTATACACTGTTTCGGCTAGTGACGTCATGCGCATTTTGACTCGATCTTTCATCGTTATATTTTGATTACGTGAAAAGAAAGAATATTTGTTTGTATTTTCTTGTAATCTAGATGAGGTACTAAAAACTAACTACTACCTTATTGGACCAGTGGTCGAAATAATAATGAAGTCCATGAACTTTTTCCAGGTAGACTTTTATAATAAGCTAACCTTTATTATAATGTTATAATACATAGGGTGACTGGTAATTAGTGACCGATACTTAAACACGTGATCGTACTCATGAATACCAAGAACTTTCCCAAAGAAACTTTTTTATACTCATTAACTTTCAATTAATTCAATTACGTCAGTACTGCACAACGGGAGCGGTGGGGGTGGCGGGGGAGCGTGTGACGACTAGTAGTAGATTTTGCTTTTCCCGAGGTCAGACTATCAGATGATAGATCGTGCCGATTCGCGCCTTCTGTGATAGATCATAGGCGCGCGCGGGAATTTGAAACAGCGTTTTTGTTATTTTATTGTGTTATAAGTTATTATGTACTTATAAAGAAAAAGTTTCTTTGGGAAAGTTTATTAGCATCATGAATGCAATCACGTGTTTAAGTATCGGTCACTAATTACCAGTCAGTATATAGGGACGAGGCTATTGCCACTCGGACACGTATCTACCCAGGCTGCTCATGAGAAAGTTTAATTGGAACTTTCTTCCATAATAATAATAATACCAGCCAGTTACTGTCCCACTGCAGGGCAAAGGCCTCTTCTTATAGAGAGAAGGCACGAGCATTAATCACCACGCTTGCTCAACGCGGATTGGCGACTTCAAACTTATATTAACTGTAGGTCCAGGTTTCCTCACGATGTTTTCCTTCAGCGACGTCAATGATGTCCAAGATAAACTTAGAAAGTAGGTACTCTCTAATCAATTGAAAAAGTCACATTGGTACTAACCAGATTCAGATCCGGGTTAGTACCAATGTGACTTTTTCAATTTATTAGTTGATTGAGGCGCCTACCTTTCATGCAAGAGGTTGTGGTTCAGACCACAACCTCTTGCATGAAAGGTAGGCGCCTTAACCTCTGGGCAATCATGACATTTATTATTCTATATGACTGCTGAAATGTGGCGAACGAGTATGTCTGCCTAAGCCTTGAGACAATACTTACAAATGTAATGTCGTGATGCTATAAAATTAGTTATTGATTTTATTACGAAATGGTAACATTTTTGTTTCTATTTTAGAACCACTTTACCTAACAAGCCAATATATTAGTTATTAGGTATACATACAGCCACGACTGAGGAAAACCTCTAATGCTCCCGTCATTAATAAAAACGTGGCGAACAAGATTTATTACGTCACGTAGAAGTTAATTAAAATCTCTGAGCTTTGCCATTACGGACCCACTTCTTAAGCTACAGGTTTCACGTTCAGAAGCATTCAGTGTCAATTCTTTTAAGTTAATTTAGAGACCTGTAACTAACGGTGCAGGTAAATAACGTAAACTGTCAAATTAATGGGTTAAATTGAGAGTTACTGAGTTAAGCCAGAACAAGGAGACAGACATGACTTGATTTCAAAATAGTTTTTGTAAAGTTCTAAAAAATTTTGTTCGTATATTGTAATTAAGATTCTTTTACAGTAGTATTAAGTATCCTTCAGAGAGATTTATTTATTTATTTCTTACACACATATACAGCTATCATTCAGAATTGAATCCAATGCGATATATGTAGACAAACATAATATAAATCTACAATAACATTAAATTTAATTGCTATAAAATTCAATTCAATTACAATAAATAACATTAAATTAAAAAAATATAATACAATTCAAATTAATACACGATTTTAAAAACAACACAAAATACAATCAATACAATACAAGAATTAATAAATAGGTTAAAAAATTAAAAATCCAAGTTAGTTAATCAAATTAAGATGAAAAAGAAGAAGACCCAGAACAAGATGGCCGGACGAACTGGACAAATTAAACTAACAGTGGCCCATTTTAGCCCTGGATCGGAAAAAACTAGAAGTCATGGGAAGAGGCCTTTGCCCAGTAGTAGGAAGAAGCAGGCTAACAGTATCAGTATCAGTTAATCAAATTTAGGCAAAGGAAAAACAAATCGAAAAACACGCGACATCGGATCAAATACTGCTGCCATTTGTTCAGTCGAAACAAACGCTTTAGTCGCACAATATCTTATAAAGCAATCCAACTCGTTGTTTATTCAAAGCTCAAAAGCTTGGCACATGGGATATAGTGAATTTCTTTCAATGCTAGTAATTCATGCACCTTATTTTATCCAAGAAGTACATTTTGAGAACATTTATTTACAGTCAAATGAAATACTTGCGTTTTAAAGATATAAATACGAAATATTAACTATATTTTATGAAAAAAAAAACAAATTGTTCATTTTGCAGCTTAAATATTAACGAACGTGTAAATATTGGAATATACCAAAGAAATTTAAAATACTATAGAGCGCGGGACGATTCTGACATAGTCCTTTTGGAGGTAAACGACATAACTTAATCGTTTAACGTGGTATTTCTTAATGACGTAGTTAAAGCACAGTTTAGTTCAAACATTAAATGAATATTAGCGCAGGTGTAACAAGAGCATAAGAAGGACCAGTACTTGTGATGCTTAAAGTTGTTTGATGGTTTAGGTACTTCGCTCTTTATAGTCGGTTAACTGTTCATCGACCAACCAGTGAGTAAAATAAAACCACTAACTGTATACCTTACTGTTTTATGTAACTTAGACAGACACATCATAGATTCTATAATGTAAATGGAAAAGACAAACAGATTTAAGATATATAGAGGAAATGCGAAGAAATGTCATAGAAAAACTGCTGTGATCCCGTGTCTCAGTAACGCCATCTAGAATAATATATGAATATTGAAGCGGCAGTGGAGCGTACTAAAGAAAACTCATAGACTTATGTCCAACCAGCAGAACACAAGTTTCGGATGAAAATTTTGTTCGCGATGTTCGGTAAATAGGTATTGAATGTCTTTGGGATATACCTACTAACCAGTTCTCAGTAGGTACTAGTTATCCATGCACCATTTTCTACCTGATGAAAAACACACATCTAAGACAATTTATTTCAAATCAAATGAAAAGAAATTTGCCATGTCACAGCTTATAATTTGACTTTCCAATTACTTAAACACAAAACAAATAATTAATATCGCTGCTAAAATATTAATGACCGAGAACACCAGGATTTTCGGTAGTAAAGCGAATAGTTTTATCAACAAAAAGACCCTGAAGACCCAAGAATATTAAATAACAGCTGTTCCGTCATATTTCTGGCTAAAAATAGACAAGCTTCATAAATAACGCACCCAAAAGTTTACCGAACATAAATCTGACAGTATTATTTAGTGGCCCTTTGAGGATACGAAGGATTCGGAGTCTGGTTTAATTTTTAATTGGTTACCTCTGAAAGGTGGTGTTTGTCCCGTCTTTGGTTTCAGACTTCAAGAGTTGCGGATAGAATCACGAACGTAGGTCAATTTTAGTAGACAGACATCTCAGCGTTTACCTGTGTCAAAGACCGTATTTGATAAATAAAAAGCTGTACAATTTATTTATTAAGGTTTTCTCTGCCACTATCCTTACAGACATAACCTAATGCTACTCGTATAGTGCGGTTAATTTACAAATCTATCCTTACTAACTAACCGACTAATATATTTAATTATAATAGTCAGTTAGTTACTAATTGTATTTAAACATATATATACATGTTTATTTATTTTATTTTATTTAAACTTTAATGTTTTAGATAGAAAAAACTCAAATATTTAAAAAGAAAACAAAAACTAAACAGCAAAATAACTTAAAATTAAAATTAAATTTAAAAAATAAATAAATAATATTACTATTATTTGCTTCTCTGTAAAGCTTTTATCATCATTTATCATTGGGATTAGAAACATATTTCTACATTTGTTTGTCCAAGTTATGAGGAAGATTTTACATCACGCTATGTATCTTAAGAGTGGGTGAAACCACGGGGCACTAGTGTCTGAATAAGGACAAATACAACCAATTATAATTGCAACTAGCATTCAAATATAGACAGACTGGGTTCTCTTCCTCTGACTTTAACAACTCTCCGAGCTAGCATCAGTTCTGCACTAAACTAACCAAGTTTCGTAACTTTGCATTGATTTGTAATAAAAACCTTTACCTCACAACTTATCAGCAACATAAGTAGTTTGTACTAAGAGAAGCCAGAATATCAATAAAAGAGTTTATGACAATTCTATTTTTGTTCCACAAATACGTAAGAGTTTCAACTCCCAAGTTAGGTACCGTAAAACATTGTGGATAGAAACTCAAGGGTGAATAGAAACAAAACTTTAAGGAGATTTTTTACGCTAGTTTAACATTGTTTGATACTAACAAGGTTTGGAAACTAGTTATCTTACTTATTTAAAAGCATTACAGTCCTCGTATGTTACAAACAACTTTTCACTTACGTGAATATCCTCCTCAAAGTTTTGTTTCTTTTCACCCTTGAGTTTCTATTCACCCCGTTTTACCCGGTATTATTTTTTTCATAACACAATAACATAACGTCACGCCTGTAATCTCCTGTAAATGTAAGGGCTAGGCAGAGGTGTACCTGGTAGTACACCCACATTTCGCTAGTTATGTTTGAGTCCCATGTAATAGGGGGCGGGCCTATTGCCATCAATCGGGCACAAATCCAGACTCCGGGCTGCTACTGAGAAATTCCAGATAGAAAAACTCAATAACACTTTGCCCGACCTGGGAATCGAACCCGGAACTCATGCACAGCAGTAGCGCTTGCGACCACTAGACCAACGAGGCAGTATTATTTCTTTCGTTTGCATAATACGAGTATTAGTGTCGAATGTAACTGAATATTTGGAATAAGATTTTTTGCATAATTGATTTCTAGCATAGTGGTTAGTTAGCATATTGTTTTCATCAGCACAATCGTATTTTTTTTTCCTTAGTCGTCAGTGGGTTAAAAAGGAATCTGTTAGAAACATATTCCCGAATACGAAACTTTTAGCACGTGTCGTTTTCCTTAATCATGGCACCTATGTTTTACAGGTGGGGTTTAAAGAGGAAGGTAAGACCTTCTGTAAGAATATAATATAATATAAGACTCTTTATTGGAACACTATTAACACTTTCAATTAATAAAAACTAAGAGAGTTGCAATTGGCGGTCTTAATGCTAAAAGAGATCTCTTACAGACAAGACAACATTTGGTTGGACTTGATAGAGAAAAACAAAAGATATGTAGTTTGTTGTCTACTATTTACATACATCCATACATAACTACAAACGAGACTTTCATCACCCCTTCCTTCAAACATGGAAGGAATTAACAGCAATCAGATCTATCAGCAAAGTAATAATCAAAGGAATTAAATCTAAAAATCTAATATTAAACTAATAATCTATCTAATCTATTATTAAATCTAGTACTGATTACTTTTTGTATAGGTACTTAGGATAGCTACGTTAAGTCAATGTTAAATAGACTAGATGAAAGGTAGAAAGAAGCGATGTTGAATAAATATGTAAAGTTATGGTAATAACAATTGATGAATGATGACAGTAATGTTTTCATTATCGGATGGAACGAGCACTTTGCTTAATTTTATCGGGCAATCACCAAGAGATGAGCTTCAGAAATATTTTTAAATTTAATAATTCTTTACTGTTCATTAAAATTAAAGTATAAAACAATATCTTGTCTACCGGTAAAGAGGAGATAAGTCAAGTACTTACATTTGTTTGAAATAATTCAGTGACACTGAACTTTTAGGTAGGTTCTAAATTCTCATTCAATCATTTAATAAAATACTATAATCAATTTGTTGTGGGTACAAAATTTACACCAACTCCATGTAATATTTATATTAACGCTAAATGCATAATATGTATTTAGCGTTAAATACTTACTAAACGCTAACTTTTTAATTAATTAAAACACACTTCAAAACTTGTTGTTTTCGGCCTTAACTTGAACTTGAACTTCCCTCTAAAATTACTGTGAAGGGTCACTTCAATCAATAAGTAAGTCCGCTCTTGATAAACCTGGTATAACCACCTATACTGTGCGAATTGTTTGGACTTGGTATTAATCAATTAACTCCTACTAACCCGAAAAATATAGAACCTAACATGCTACCTTGCAAAACAGCAAAATAAAATACATGTTAATTAAATTTACTTTTACTACCTACATAAAACATTTTTATTCCATACATAAAATAAATAAATAAAAGAATATAATATATTCTAGATATATATGAAAAATCCTCGACCAATAATAAAGAAAATGAACTGCATGGGTGTGTCAAATGCCGTGTCCAGTTCAAACCATAACATTCTTAGTAAATCTCGGACTTATAGTGTTCGCGTGCTAAGGGGACTTGAATTTTGCATGGGTGACTATTGAAGCAGTCACGCGTGACCAAAGGTCGCGTATGTTGTGTTTTCCACTTTTACTTAGACTTAGGTCGTACATAAAAACATACATTTTACTTGAAGCTAATGAATTAACTTATACCTTGTGTACCATGTCCATGTTAAATGGACGCACATCGCCTATCTTGTAACATTTGCAGCGACACAAGAGCTTATAAATATTTTATTCGATGTAGTAAATATGAACGGAATTCAACAAGACGCCTCAAGATGAGCTGAGACATTTAGATGGGTTGAAGTTGAAGTAGGCCTTAGGGACTAACGTAGTCGACTCTGTGATAAAGTTACAATAAATATACACGCACCGTCGCCAACAAATATTTATAGTTACACAAAACTTTTGAACCATTCACACAATAAATAGTACCTACTTGTTTCAAAATACGTAACAGTTAAAATAATACTGTTGCAGCTATTCACTAGTATAACTTTTCGTAGAAAAAGAAATTTTAATAGGTATAAGTCTATTTTTACAAAGTCGTAAATCAAGCTTCTAAAAGAATTTTCATGTGGTTGTCAATTAATTTGGAAGAGTTGGGACACTTTGTGAATATAAAATTGTTCTTAGCTGTAGCCGAGGCTTTTGCGGGACTTAAATAATGTAACCGGCATTTTCAACTCTAATCAAAAGTCTTTCTAAGCCAAAGTAATATGAGACTTAATGAAGCTATTTCATAAAGCTAGATTATAAATTCTCCGTGCTCTGGTCAAAATGAACGTGACTGTTATATAATACGCTAGCAATGGCTTTATTATGAATTCTAGCGTTAACGGTAATCTAATCAATCTGTCAATTAGCTTCATTATTTTGAACACTATTGAGGCTTTGGTTTTAGTAAATCAGTTTTGTATTTTGTTCTCAATGTCAATTACATAAACGGTTTCATTAGTTTCAGGCGTGGTTGTCTAGGATGAGTACTGGGTCTGACTACTGTTGCCAAACTTCTTTCGCTTTACTGTTCAATCAAATATTCTATTTGTTAACATCATCTTTGAATAATTAATTTTATTATTTTTTTAACAACAGTAGTTTTTATCACTATACTTTTATAGAAAAAAATGCTAGAGTCAGTTTGTCAAACCATTACGATATGTGTATTCAGGTTCTAATTTAAATATGCAATATAAAATATTTCGTATCCTTATCAAAATAATACGAGTATCGAGAACGAATTTGTTTATACCTTGTCTAAGAAGAACTCCCTAGATCAAAAGTGTGGGGTTAGGTGCGTAAAAAATAGAGCACTTCCTAGGCATATCCATAAAATATCAATGTACACACGCCAGCACATCAAGTTACCCCAATGTGTCAAAATTCTTTGATCGTTTTTCAACTTTATGTTAAACAGAATAAGGTTCATACTTATTTAATTGGGAAAATTTGACACATTGGGGTAACTTGATGGGCTGGCGTCTGTACCTAAACATAGATCATATTATTAAAAGAACTTATTAAAAGCGATTTCGATACTTAAAAAAAATCTTTTAATTTAGCTACACTTCACATTTCCCATTCCAAAAAACGCCATTTTTTGGACATCAGGGTCTAAAATTGACTTCAATCGCTCTCTCTTCAGGAAAGTTAGGCGCCGCCGTGGTACTCGATCATACAAAACAATAGCCTCCCGTAGATTCTGAACTGTTAGTAGATAGTACTGAGTCAACAATTGTGACCCCACACTGTTGTCCTTGGTCGAGGTCAATCGAACTAAATTTTTAATGAAACTGTAAGTGGCCTTGTCACTTTGTGGATATACACACAGTACAAATAGGGTTGGTGTAAAGAATATTGTGATAGTGGAGTATTACTAGGTAACTAATGGTTCATTATTTCCGTCTTCATTATTCAGTATAAGGAGGAGCTTGTGGCTAAATTATAACAGCCGCATGGGTCGATCGAAGGTTAAGTTACGCTTGACGAGGTCCTTCTGTGGATGGGTGACTCCTTCATGCCTCGGAAAGCACGTTAAGCCTTTGGTCACAGTTGTCATTTGTAGATAGTCGTTAGGGGTAGTCAGAAGTCCGAAATTCTGACAACCAGTTTAATTAACTAACGGGTACTTACCGTGTTACTCCGAAGGTCCGAGGCACGGAGGAGACTCCAAGACTCCTCCGTGCCTCGGAAACCACGTTAAGCCGTTGGTCCCGGCTGTCATTTGTAGATCTTTGACAACCAACCCCAACATGGTTGGGAAAAGGCTAGGCTGATGAGATTAGGGGATGACTTTTACGCAATAATAAGAAAAAGGACCGCATCCATGGCCGACCGGCTGCGTACCACCACTAACAGTATTTTGAGCGTGTTTCGAGAGAGGTGGGACTCCCCTCTGCTGCGCCACTGGATAAGGATCCACACCAGTTAAATTTCTTTTTGTATTACTAACACTAGTCTTTAAGTAATTTTGTTTTACTAACCCTATGGACGTTTGTCTGAATTAAATAAATTGAAATTGAAATTGAAATTATCCTAGGACTGGTCGTAAAGGCTGTGCCGGTTTCCCAGTCCCCTGACCTGACACTTATACAAAACGGGAATAACGCTGGGTTGTTTTAGTGGGTATACCGGGTCTGACCGGGGAGTCCCACATAGCCTCCCATCCCACGATGGGCGGGTATGCGTAATTGTCATTTTTTCCCAGCGTCAACAAAAAAAAAGGGGATGATTATCCTACTAATATTATAAACGCGAAAGTTTGTGAGTATGGATAGATGGATGGATGGATGGATGTTTGTTACTCTTTCACGTAAAAACTACTGAATGGATTTTAATTAAATTTGGTAGTTAGCTGACACCCTAGATTAACACATAGGCTATGTATAGTATAGTATGAATGAATGGTGGATGGATGGATGGATGAAATTGAAATGTACTTATGGGAATTACTGTACCTCGTCATGTGTATACCCTTCTCAATATTACAGCTTATTTTATCTAAAGTAAATATTTTCACTTTTTTAATTTTCTTTTCGATTTGTGCAAAGACTCTGTCTGGAGGCAGAAAAGAATGGCCTACGATAGGGAAAACAATCTCGATCATTTTAATCCTATCCGGAGCATGATCCATAAGGTACTTAGAGGCCATACCAAGTACAGAAGAATTTTTATTCTGGCCACTGCAGCCATCTGCGACTAAGCGTATCGAAGTCACTTTTTCATGTTTCTCGACAACCGTACACAGGCAGTGAAACACCGCACTGGCAATTTCGTTTGATGCTTTTGGCAATAAGTCCTCGGTCCAAGTGTATGCAAATACATTCTCGCTATTTAGTTGGGACTTTGAGTGACCAACAACGATAGTGAAGTTATAAATGTAGAGTTGACGCGAGTAATAAGTAATTTGATCTGGCACTTTCGGCATAGGTTGATTTTTTTGGCAGTCGAAACTAAGAATCAGCAAACTTTCATCATTTTCTTTTAATAAGTTGTAAAATGCTTTGGCTCTTAAACTGTGTACTCTTTTTTTAATCATAAAATCCTTCTTTTTATTACTGTCTTTCTCATATTTGATCTGTTCTTGTAATTGCAGGCATGTAGAACAAACGTCAGTCCGTGGGCTTCCGAAACCAATATTAAATGTAGTATTAAAAATTCTTCGAAAGTAAGATGCTTTAACAGTCTGAAATTGTGCCTCTGCTTGCTCTTTATACATTTTGTATAGTTTATTAATGTTCAAATCAGATGAAAGATACTGTCTGCATTTGATACTTCCTCGACAGTAGTGGATCTCGAGTGGTTTAAAACGCTTAATGAATTTTTGTATGGACTTTTTCTGACCGGCATATTTATGTTCTTTGTGATTGCCTCCCCGAGACTCACTAGCTGAAGCTCCACCACTTTTAAAATTACGAGCAATCACACCATTCACTCGTCCTTTTTTAATTCCTAAAATTTCAAGAAATGTTTTTCTGCACACGGGAATCAAGTTATTTCTTCTTCGACAATAATATACTATTTGCATTCCTTTCATTTTTCTTGTGCCTGTCTTAGGCCGATGGCGACTCACAGCAGACGCCTTAGAATGTTGCAAAATAAAGTTGTCTTGGTCAATTTTAGATGGTGATTTGTAAAATGCTGCATGAAATTTTACAATGTCGACTTTTCTTAGCGATGTGCATCTATATGATTTTGAGTAATGTTTACATGGGACTTTAATCTTTGGAGGAGCTTTTGGTGAATATCTAAAACAAAAATGATAAATGAAGCAAGCAAAGCATTTAACATTAGTAAAATACACTACATTTTACACACCTATCGTATAAAAAGTATACACACACGCATGCAAAGGCACACACACCTCAGACTGTGCCTCAGACTTATACATACATAGGTGCACAACTCACTTTCATGTTACACTTTATGAATCAAATTTAAAAAAAAGTGGTTGTCTGTGAAGTCGGTTTACAGACGATAATTTTACGTGATAACGTCCACTGTCACTGTCCCACTGTCCACTGGCCCACTGTCCCACTGTCAAAAACACCATCACACTCATAGCCTAATAACACTAGGGAAATTATGTATCGTGTCGTGTGCCATGGACAAACACAAACACGACCACAAAGACAACCAGACTCGATAATTTAAATACATTTTTAAAATTGTTCAGTAGTAAGTAGCTTAGGTTGTTAGTAATTTTATTTTAATACGTAGGTGCAATTTAGCCATCCATGATAATAATAACAAAAAATTAGACTTGATCAAATGCGAACTTAATGCAAAATGGTTTAGCACCCCTGCCTGTCAAATGTTCGTCAGTAGGACTCGAGTTGATGCAACAAACTTTACTTACCTAGAAACTTTTTGTTCATTACGCTTCCACTTAGTTTTTTGTGTCAGCCGTTTCCTAGACATCTCTGGAGCAGTTTCTTTTATTCCTTCAGTTGATTCATCCATTTTTTCTATTTATTTTTATGTAAAAACGCTAGGAATTCGATCACGACGCAAATCAAGCACTTCGACGTAAAAACAAAATGGCTGACACGCCGTACTAAATCCTTGAATCTGATTGGCTGTTATGGATTTGGCTCATTTTGTTTTGAAGTAGTACTCGATTTGTCTACTTTTGATCCCAGAGTCACTATTTGCAATGAAATTTCATATAACAAACATGGATTTGGCCAATTTTGAATGACACAGAACTACAAAATGGAACGTTCTTAATTTAGCTGCATATTCAGTTTAAAAAGTAAGTTTTTTGGATTTGGCCGATTTTGATACCAAACCTCTCATTTGTTGAGCAACAAAGTTGAATCAACGTGTTGCGTAAACACCGCAACATATCGAGCGAGAGCTGTTATCAACTCTGCAACACACAGTGTTGCCAGCAACATGAAGACAGCAACTCCGCAACACGTTGATTCAACTTTGTTGCTAAACAAATGTTTACCATAAATACGGGGCTTTATAATATAGATCAACAGAGTAGTCAACATGTGTGGCAAGTAAAAGTCTTTATCATGTTTAAAGGGAACGCGTCAGAGTAGCCCGTGAAATTAAAAAATTCTCATGTTTTATGCAATGTGCAGCTTTCTACTTAACTTTTTTTTTTTGGGCACCAGAGTCATTTATACTTGTATTAATTAACCAAAGAGTCAAATTAATAATAAATAAAGTGTCAGTTATTTATATTTTATTACGTATGTTTTAATTTTATTTCTCTTTTTTCATATAACAAAGTATATGAAACAAAGAGGCAGCTTACATCCATCAAACACTGTATGATTATGAAATTTAAAAAATAAAACTTTGTTGACACTAAACTTCATACCATCCCGAGAGTCGAAGGACACGACTTCGCTATAATGGCTCAAGTCGTAACCACCGACCTTGATTGTTGCACTCATACATAAAAAAGATAAATGTGAAGAAGAGCCACTTCTGACACTCCCATGCAATACTTTTAGAACTTTTAACAGGCAGTAAATAACATTGCGTTGTGAAACTTTTGTTGTTTTTATTTTCGTATACTTTGACAAACTCAACAAGTTTGTGGGTTATTTTCTTTTATAAATAGGAAGTTGTTTCCTTTCTAACACATAACACAGAGGGGTAGTACACTCACATTTTGCCAGTTATTTTTTTAAGTCCCATGTAATAGAGGCGACCCTAATGCCCTCAATCGGGCACAAATTCAGACTTCGGGCTGCTACTGACAAATTCCAGATGGAAAAACTCAATAACACTTTGCCGGAACTCGGGATCGAACCCGGGACCTCAAGCTCAGCAGTAGCTCTTTATTTTTTTATTTTCATTGTGTACCAGAAAATGTATTATTAAAGAGCGGTCTTATCACATTTTGCGCATCTTTTCTGCAACTCGAAATGGACAGTCATACAGAGGGTTGAAAAAAAGTAATCCCTGTAAGTAAACTACTATGAATTCTTAAGATAGCGCCGAAACTGGCGCAAATCCACTGCTGGAGCTGTCTCGTAATTAACCAATAGGATATTGTATTCCGCTGAAGCTAAGCACTGAGCGGTCGAAATGCCGCCAGCTGATTGGTTGTAAGATAGATAGATAGATAAAACATTTATTCAGTACCTACAAACAAAAAACATAGACCAACACACAATTTCACACACAATTTTTAGTTGTCTTCAGGTTTAATCGATTCTTATTTTTTTATCTATATTGTTGGTTCTTTTGTTTTATATTCCGTGCGTCCAAATAAAGGATTTTCTTTCTTTCTTTCTTTTTGTTGTTTTGTTTGCAAAAAGGTCTTTAATTGCAATATTGACGGAACAAGCCGTTACCGGTAGTGGGCACCGCGCACGCGCTTCGGAGCACTTTTGTATGGAACCTCACGCGGCGGGCACTCGCTAAGGGCGAGACTCCACCAAAGTGAAGACGAGAAGGATGATGTGTCTACATGTCCTCACATGCTGAGCTGGTCTCCCATTTGGTGCAGCCTTAAGACGCACACCGCACTCTGTGTATTCATTAATAATGTTGTTTTTGCTTTTATCTCTTTTGTATTTGTTCTCAATTTGATTGGTTTATTTTTTTTTTTACATATGTACCTACACCAATTACGCTAAGATTTAGGATCCGATGAACGTGATTCTTTTTAGTTTGATGCGGAATAGTTTTTTTATCCTTTTGGGAGCGGTACCCTAAAAATACTTAAATTCTCTGTCATTGTTTTTGATTACCCGAGCGAAGCTGGGGTGGGGCGCTAGTTATTGATGAAAGCTTTATGGCAATGGCATATCAATTTCAGTAATAAAATTACATTTCAGTTACCATCTTTATTTTGTACTAAATTGTTGGTCCTATTCACTTCTGCTGAGCATGAGGAATTATATTATTAGAATATTGAAAATTTTCTATCTAGAATTTCTTTGAAGTAGCCCGAAATCTAGATTATTGCCCTGTCAATAGGCTCATTCCCACATGGGACTTAAACATAACTGGCGTTGTGTGAGAATGCCACAGGCATACCTAACTCTGTATATCTCTTCGTGGATTACAGGCGTAATGTAATATCTTTGGTAATCAGGCGTGAAGTGGTGGTAACGTATGTTTTTAAAGCTTTAAGAGGTAAACGAAACACAGGTATACTAGCAGAAATAGGGTTTAATCTACCGGATGGTAGTGGATGCTGGTGGTGTCGTGTGCGCGTGCCAATCTGCTGGGGCGCGCACGACTGACTCGCTCGCCAGGCTTTTTTAACACGGTGGCGATGCCATCGACCTATTCACCCTGTACACTGGGTGAGTTCACAAGAGCCACGTTATATGTAGCATGAACCTATAGTTGAATAAGTATATTTTAAGTAACTTTGTCGCATTAGATTTATTCTGTAATGGCAAAGAAAACATGTTATGTGAATAAATAAATGATTTTTTTTCTGCTTACGTACGATTCCCCTTTTCTAAAGCACTCATATTTCCCAGATGTAGTGCAACAAATCTTTGCTAAGACAGATATAAAGTTCCGAGCACCAGTAGAGAATTCTTAATAAGGTAGCGAAGACAACATACATCACCACTGTTTGGGGGCTTCGAAATACGAGACTTTCATGACTGAGCAAAATAGTAATGAAACTAACATTTTGGTTCGTTTCTGTGCACAATGACGAAATGCATTAATGAATCATGATTTTTATTTTGTTTCACATTTTTGTCGACAAAAATAACAAATGAATGATTAGATTTTATTGCATTTGTTATTTTAAGTGCAAATCTAAAATTAAAAATAACAGCAAAAACAGACGTATATTTTTATTTTCAATACGGGCAACTTCGTTATAATCAAAAACATGGCAACCCTGCGTATGTGACATATTTGTTTATCGATATTCCACATCGGTTGAGTGGATAACTCGATTTCATGCGATACTGATGAGTTGGCTTGTTAATTAAATGTTTTTCACTGGTTTGTTTACTTTACCAGTCGTAGAATACAAAGTGACGAGTCTCTTTGCCCTAATAACATAGATACTTGTAATAGGGACGGCCTTAAAGGTAAATCGACGAACACTATAAGTTTAAGTACTCCATTCACAATAGCATTAGCCAGAAGTTAAAATAAAAGGTTATTTTTATGCACACTCTGTAAAGAAAGTACAATAAACATGTTACAATTACGATAAACGCCGAATTTATTATAATCTATTTTCACTGAAGCTATCACAATAATTGTTTCATTTCATGAAAATATTTTAAGCAATAATGTGGATTTAATTTAGTTATATTATTTCATTTTAGTTAAAAAGTACCTACATTGTCAATGATAAAAACCTAAAAGAAGCAGGGATGAAAAATTCATTTAACATATTTCGTTTCACTTTTATTTTCCTAATTTAAAATGAAATAATTTTAAATAAAATTGTTTTAACTTTTCTATAAAATATATTTTTTTACATTCCTGCTTCTACAAGACTCGTATTCTCAGGTGGTAACTTTATAATTGAGACCGTTATGGGCCCTGTAAGGCCAGCTAAAAGGATAAGATTAGGATTTCAGGCTCCTGTTTGTGAAAAATACAATATTATTTTTTATAAATATCAGTTTCGTCTGCTATTAACAATAAAACAAGCAATAGCACGCTGTACCACAGTGCGCTTTGAAAGACTATTTATTAAAAATATTATAAGTTCACGAGGTTGATCGATCCAGGTCCAAGTAGGTACTATTTTTTAAGATCTAGAACGCCACTACCATTATTGTGAGCTATTGCTAAATTATCAACCTTTTTTTAAGCACTTTTTTAGATAACTGCGAGGTTGCAAAATTCAGCAGTTTACCTAGATTTTGTTTTTATAATTATTATTCTAATAATTATTAAAAATACTACTATAATTTAAAACAGAAAGAAAATTAAAATAATTACATTAGTATTTTTAATAATTATTAGAATAATAATTGTTTCCACTTATCTTTAAAATAAAATTTGCATTATATTAATAAAAAAAAAACTTTTATAAAGCAAAACTCGAGCTCGAAGCTACGACTAATAAGAATATTAAGCAACGCTTCGCGAGGACGTCCATAGTTGGGGACTATTGGTGATAATCTATAACGTGACATCATGAATCCGTCCGAGTTTTATTTATATTTCTCGGGATTAAAAGCAATGTTAAGACTCTAGTCTTAAAAGTGATAAGTCCATGAGACATAAAACTTTTAAGATTCGTTTCTAGATTCATAAAATATTTCCACTAACTTGAGACAAGCACTAAACTTGTAATTGAACGAACTTAATTTCCATTTTAGCAATACAAACGTTCATGTTCGTGCCTTGGGCCTCGACCCTTTTTCAGTAGATAACCTAATTGGGGTGAAACAACGTAGTCATAGTTCTGTAAAAGAATGTTTCCGATTCGTGACTTTGGGAAACATGGGAAAATATTCGTTTCGTCATAACCTCAAGTAGTAGGAAATTCTGTAGGCTTTATAATGCAATGTGGCTTGAGGTGAGACAAGTTTCAATTACAAATTAATGGGTGTAATATAAATTATCCCTTTCGTCAACAATATAAGATGTGTTGATGAAAGATTAGAGGAACTATAACACCTCTCTTTTTGCGTTGGGGGTTCAAATTCAACGTCAAAGTCATTCATTCATTTCAATTAGGCCATTTAAAAGGCACTTTTGAACGTTAAACTTAAAAGTTAAATAAAATATAATGATTCTAGTTGTCCCCTCCAATAGGTAGTTTCGTATGGAGAAGAATGGGCAAGAAACTCCAGACTCACTCTTTTAAAATAGTTTTTACAATATTTTGAATACAAAAGGTTCGGTTAAAAAGGAAGAATAGGTATGTGTGTTACAAGAAGAGTGGCCTACTATCGATGCCCACAAATAAATTACAATAAATGAAAATAGTAAGAAGATTACAATGTGAACATTGCAATCAATAGTAGCAATATTTGTGAAAAAATGAGCGAGGAATCAAGGACTTCATGGCTATTCATCTTTGTTCTTTATGTGTGGTTAGAGACTGATCTTGTATCAGAGATTTTATGTTGCCCAAGGGCGTCTTACATGGCTTGACATGTTGTCAAGAAATATCTCTCAGGCATGCCAGTTCCCTCACGATATTTTCCGTTACCGTTTTTAAAGCAAGTGATAATGATACAATACACACACGAATTCAAAAAGTCAAAAAGTCAGAAGTTAGACCGGTGCGTGTCTTGGGTTCGCACTCGAGAGCTATGACTTCGAAGTCGCTATTAGAAGAGGAAAGAAACAAAATACATTTATTAGCAACAGCTGGATAGAAGCACAGCAAAAACACAATAACACAAAAAAAAGAGACATCAAAATGGCATGTCTCACGGCTGCGCCAAAAGGTACTACTGGTACTGGCACTAGGTGTAACAAAGTCAAAGTCAAATCGTTTATTTCAGTTAGACCCTTAACAGGCACTTTTGAACGTTAAGTTACAAATAGAGCTAGAGCGAATAGGCTCTTAATAAACTAGTGCGCTTCACCATCACTGATTGCATCACTGCTTACCATCAGGTGCTCTGGTTTAAGATATATAAAAAAAAAAATATGAGAATGATTCTAGTTGCATATTCCAAATGGTAGTTTCGTATGGAAAAGAATGTGCAAGAAACTCCATACTTACTCTTTTAAAATAGGTTTACAATGCTTCGTATGTACCTACAACAATCAGATAATATGTGAGGACGATGCGCCTAGAGTAATAGGAACTATACTGAGATAGGTTTATAAAAAATAAGCAATGGACTCAATAAAAAAATGTTATGTTTGTAGATAACATTGTAATATTAACAAAAATACACAATAAACTGTAGAATGTTATTAAAGGAAATATACTTATTAAATAAATAAATGACTAGGATTAAAAACAAACAGCAGATCAGTGTGTGAGTTTAGACTAACTGCTTTATAAATACTTACCTATAAAAAACTGTAACCAGTAGGAATTGTTAAACTTAAACAAAAGAAGACGGTTGCTGTGGTAGCTACCCACTGAGCGTATAATTTTACATCTCAGTAATATTATAAATAACCAATAACAGCCAAACTCCTTGTAAAGTAGATATTCAAAAGACAAGAGATTCGTAACATTTCAGTTTCATTCAAGTGCGTACAATAAAGTTTGTTATAAATAAAGATGAGACCGAAAATAACCACTTCAAAGGAAATTTCGGCAACTGTTATGAGAAGTAAAATGTCTATGATTTAGAAGTTTCTCAAGTCAATGAAGGAACTTAAATAAACTACTTGCTCGGTAGGAATCGTTAAAAACATAAGGCCGTGGATATAAACTAGTTCATTAACAACAAACAATGTCTTGGAAATGTGCACATTGTCAGAAAATCAAGAACTATTTTAGTTGTAGGACACACCAGCCGTGTGGAAATCTGCTTACGATCTATAATGCAAATAAAAAGTTAAACAAACATGCCCGTTCTCAACAGCACTAGATGTCACCAATAAGTAATGCCGAAATATTATAGATTCCTTGATAATTCTAATGGATTACGTAACGTATAGATAATGACAGAAAAGTAGTTTAAATAGTATTCGAATCACGCCATGCTTTTTACTAGAGTAGATATTGAATAACTATTATGACTGATTTACGACTGCTTTTACTAGCACTATCATGCGTCACCCAACTAGACTCACTCGCATTTCGCCGATTAAAAAGGGCACTTTTACACGTTATGCCCATCCCCGCTAAAGGAGGTCGTCGACGACCGATCGCGATTTGTGTCAGTTCGCCGTCGGAGCGAATTCACCGCGTCGCCGCGTCGCGTCGATGCGAAAGAATTCGTACGTCGTTCCATTCTTTGCTCTCTTCCTTCAAGGAGAAACCGTCGAACGCTGTCGATCTATGTGACCTGCACGCGTAGTGTGACGGAAGAGTCGAAAAAGTGACAGACAATGATTATTATAAGTAAAAAGATGTAGATAGGTTACCTAAACAACATTCGATCTTCAAAAACGGCACACTGCGCACGCACGCGTCCGTGGACGGCGCGACGCGACACTGAGCTACGCGTGTCTTTTGCTGAGCGCTTATAACCCATCTACACCTGTTTACTTATAATATCATTGGTGACAAATGGTAAAAGCATTTCTGCCAATAAAAGAAAAAATGTTCCTCAATATTTTAGAAAATTATCGACTGGTGATTCTACACATATCTTCTCCTCATGTCGTGCTCAAAACAAAAGAAATGTTTTAACAATCTGTCGATTCTTCTGTAGACAAACTCCGTTTCTTCTCTAAAACTACTTTTAAGAAGGAGCCACTCTAAGTACAGTTACCCCAATGTGTCAAATTTTCCCAATTGAATATGAACCTTATTCTGTTTAACATAAAGTTCAAAGGACAGATTGGGGTAACTTGGTGTGCTGGTGTCTGTACCTTAATGTGGCCCCTTCTTGCATGTAGTTTACAGAGGCAAGCACATCAAGCCACTTTAATGTGTCAAATTTCTTTGATAGTTTTTCAAACTTATAACAAATGTTATAACGTTCATTTTCAATTGGAAAAAATTGACAGATTAAGGAAGTACATGTACGACTAATTCTTTCTTCTTATGAAGTGCCTTTTAATTGTTTTATTTTAATAAATGACTTGACTTCGACTTCAATGCTAAAAATACATAAATTTCAAATCTGTCACGCAGTGCGAAATCAATGTGCTTTTATTGAGGTATTACATTTTGTTGTTATCTAATGTAAGTGGAATCGGACCTAAGTGATTTTAATCCACTCAATGTGATCAATATTCCGAAATCATAGTGTTTGGGGCAAGGATACAAAAAGGCACTTAAGCGTGTCCACGTAAATCAAACAACTTTTCAACTGACTTATAAAGAAGGAAAAGGCTGTGTTTTGTAAAATTTCAACATAAAACTTTCAATTTTTCAGTATTGGCCACCGACTTCCGATACGAGAGCTATTTTACACCTGTTAGTTTTTTTTATATAAAGACCTATGTATACGACTGTAAAAAAGTTTTTATACACCATAACATCATACCTGTGCCCGAATGGTCAGGCAAAGCTGTACCTATAGCGCATTCAGACTTTACGATTTTAGCTAGGGTATTCCTCAAAGCGCAACTGTTTCTAATCGCAACCATCTAAGCGCAACTAACTTATTCCTCAAAGCGTAACCATTAGTTCAAACTGCCTTTTGATACAATTAATGAATCTATCATCCCACGTCTTCCTTATTTTTCGCCATGGTTGCGCTTTGAGGACTAAACATTCAATATTTTTTATTTGAATTTGGTGGCGCTTTGAGGACTTATTTAGTTCAAATTCAAATTCTTTATTGCGAACTAAGTGTACAGAAAAATAGAATTTCTAGATGATAACAATTTAGGTAGGTCTTATAACTTAGTTGCCTGTTAAGGCATTGCAATTTAAATAGCTTAGAAAAATAAAATAAAATTAAACATGCAATGTCACTTGTCACTGTCTTGTCTTGTGGTTGTTGCGCTTAAAAAGAGTTGCGCTTTAAGGATTGCCCTTTAAACTTACATACTAATTTGTAACATTACAGAATACTCGCTTGGTGATCTAAAGTCACACGTCTGCCTAACTGTACCTATACTTAGATAGCTCAGTCACATTTTGAGAGTGTCCCATGTAACAGAGGGTGAGTCTATTGCTAAGCGGAAACTAATGCAGACTCCGGGCGGAAATTACGGATGCAATCTCAATGATACTGCCCGACCCGACTAACCTAAACCAATTTATTTATTTTGATAATTAAGATATTAACCGACACACAGTTTAACCAAGAGGCGATCCCTCTTGTGTTTTACTCTGTCACTGGATTGTGGAGGTCAGCAGTGCGATTCTGGTCAAATCACCGCGTGAAGATGTAGGCGTTGTGAGGGAAAAAATTAGCACTTTTTGAATGTCAACATTATAAAAACAAAAAATAGCCCACTTTTCGCCATTTCTAGCACTTTGACAATGAAGAAGAAGTAAATCAGCAAAATAGCAAGGAACACGAACATCTGTGTGACTCGTTAAAAGGAAACCAAAACAAAAAATTCTACTGATGTCTATACAATACAATCTCAGATAGACTTCAATATTATAAGCATAGCTATAAAAGTATGTAGGTATTTATAACCTTGAAACAACATTTTGTACCCACAGAGATTTCTTCATATTTTGGAGCATAATATTCCATATTTTACACGCCTTTTCATATCAAGGTTAGTTCCCCACATATTGTAGGTCCTTTCATAAGTTTTGGCAGACAGACAATACGCTTTGTAATTGTAAAGAGCTATGTTTATTGTCTAAATACTGCCAACTTTGTAGGATGAATTATTTTAATTTTACCTTACTTATGTTAAGTACTAGGAAGAGGTAAAAGACGAGCGCTTTTCTGACGTAATTATTGACGTTCAAAAAGTTCTAAATTCTTAAACTTTCGCAGTTAAAAACTTCCACAACAATGACCTTTTCTATATTCACTTTTATTATTGTTGATTTCACACAGGGGACCGGTCATTAATCGAATATTTGACAACTTTGACAGTTTTTGTATGGGAAATGTGTCATAAGTTTCACGTCAAAAATTGATCATTGACCGGTCATTGAGACACGATTGCAATAGCAGACTCGACCCCCAGGTTCCTTGATCGAACAAAAAGATGCATAGCGTTAGTTTTTTTTAATTTATTACATTATCGCTGGGCTATGCACGGAGTTACCTTGCGCGACCGAATCAGAAATGACGATATTCGCAAGAGAACCAAGGTCACCGACATGGGTGTGTAATGTTTGGCATAATAACAAATGCTCTAATTTCACTTGAACTAACGTTCACATGACATAATTTTCATATGACATAATATCAAATGACATAAATTCATATGACCTAATGTTTCACATCATATAATATTCATTTAACATAATAACATTTAGTATAATTTTCAATATGTTTAATATTCTTCAGTTGACCTAATTTTCATATTTACTCATTTTCTGCCCAAACTATGAAGTGAATAAGTAAATATCAGAAAACATCATACTGTAATAACCTCACCTAACCTAAATGATTCACCAACAATAGAAGAGATCTGGCGCTTGGCGGCCGCTGCCGCGGCACGCTCGCTTCGCTCGCTCGCCTTCGCGCGCTCGCCTTCGCGCGCTAATGGTCATGGTTCTAACCTAACCTAACCAACATGATTCACCAACAATAGAAGTCATCTGGTGCTTGGCTGCCGCTGCCGCGGCACGCTCGCTTCGCTCGCTCGCCTTCGCGCGCTAATGGTAATGGTTCTAACCTAGCCTAACCAACATGATTCACCAACAATAGAAGCCATCTGGCGCTTGGCGGCCGCTGCCGCGGCACGCTCGCTTCGCTCGCTCGCCTTCGCGCGCTATTGGTCATGGTTCTAACCTAACCTAACCAACATGATTCACCAACAATAGAAGCCATCTGGCGCTTGGCTGCCGCTGCCGCGGCACACTCGCTTCGCTCGCTCGCCTTCGCGCGTTAAAGTTACTTAGAGATTATGAATATTATAGTAAATTAATAATATGCTAAATTAATATTATGTGAAATGTGCATTATAGGAAATGTTCATTATGTCATATGAAATTAGGTAAAATGAAATTATATCAACAATTCATTATGTCAACTGATCGTTATGTTAAACAAAATTATGTTAACTGAAATTATGTCAAATGAACGTTAGATATTTTGTTATTATGACAATCGTTACACACCCCACCGACATAGCCCGGAGTATTGCTAAACTTATGTGGCAGTGGGCAGGACACATCGCTGGCAGAACAGGTGGTCGTTGGGGGCGAAAAGTTCTGTAGTGGCGACCACGTACCGGTAGACGCAGCGTTGGCAGGCTTTCCACGAGGTGGGCCGACGACTTGGTGAGAATCGCGGGAATCCAATGGATTTGAGACGCACAGGACCGGTCGTTGTGGCGACATTTGGGGGAGGCCTATGTCTAGCAGTGGACATCTTTCGGCTAAAATGATGATGATGATGACATTTATAGCTACTAAGGTCACATTATTAATAATCACCGATAAATGTGATCAATTTCTTACTTTTACTTCGACTTTCAGTAATTATTAAAAATTATAGATAATTTATTTTATTATAATCAGCCGTCGGTCCTGGCTGTCATTTATAGATCTTTGACAGTCGTTACAGGTAGTCAGAAGGTTAAACGTCTGACAACCAGTTTAAAGAAGGGGTATTGTGTTACCCAGTTACTGGGTTATCGAGGTCAGACAGGCAGCCGCTCTATGTAAAACACTGGTATTGAGTCGCTTCCGGTTAAACTGGAAGCTGACCCCAACAAAGTTGGAAAAAGGCTAGGCAGATACAGATAATTTTTACTGGCCTGTTGGTCTAGTAGTTAGTGACCCTGACTGCTGTGCCGGAGATCGTGTGTTCGATTGACACCCAGGACAAATGTTTGTGTGATGAGCACGATCATTTGTTCTGTGTCTGGGTCTAATTTATCTTTAGCTAGCTGCCCCGGCAAACTTCGTTGTGCCTTAAAGTCAATTTATTGCTCTTATATTTTTTTTTGTATTAGATATACATACGTTTAATAAGACGACAACAAATAGATCCAACCCAATAAAATCTACTACTACTTTTTAAGTAGCAAGTCTCTACTGTGATCCCTTTTCAACATTTTGTGTTCGATAGAATTAAAATTACAACATGTATATATAACCTAACCTAACTGACCATACCTATCCTATAGCTAACCTAACTACCTAACCTAACTACCTTACTAAAATGCATTGATTTAAAAAATACTAAATTCATCATTTTAATCTGAACTATTGCCTCTATGTTACATACAATTTATACCTATAGTTTTCCCGGTCTACTTTAATTAAAGTCCTAACAGTAAAATAAGTTCTATTTGCAAAGAATTATTAAAGTTCGTCTCTGTCATCATTGTTAATTACGTAAATTGATTTTTGAAATACTTATAAGACTTTTTTATGCTACATAAAACCTCTTAGTTTAGTAACAAAATAAATTTCAGAACGTAGGTGCGTATTATAAATTGACAACCTTACCTTCTTGGGTTTAGCTTAAGACTTGTCAATTTCAAATTGTCACCTGATAATGAACTGGGAAGTTTGACTCCTGTTATGTCATCCAAGATGGCGCTGCGTTTGAAAAGTGTTTGAGACAACCGATATTCTTGATATTTATTTTTTTGAGGACTTTTCATGTTTTTTATTAATTAATATGCTATATGCTATTCCGGACAAAGACAAATCCAAAAAGACCAAAATCATTCACATTGATCCTGCCGTTCTTGAGTTATAAATGGTGTAACTAACACGACTTTCTTTTATATATATAGATATGTATGTATTTAGAAATATATAAACATGTTTTCATCCCACCATCTCGGAAAGAGTATTTTTAATCTTCAATATCTGATTGGAAAAGCCGTTTTTATTCTCTAGAGGATAAAGTAAATTGAATTTAGAACATCGTGTGCACTAAGTTTGTGAATTAAAAAAACATTAAACCTATTCACTGCCACCTCTATGGTGCCGAATATATCATACAACTTTTTTTTAATTTGTTAAAAATTCACCTTCTTGGTGTTCTTTTTTCAATTTGCTTTGTACGCGGTTCTTTACGCGGCATTTTTTCACGTCATTGTTAAACCTTATATAAAACAAGAATCTTGAAAACAAGTGAAAAAACTAAAATGACTGATTCTAGCGACGAGGAAGTTTGTTTGACGCCAACAGAATTGACTGAAACTGTTAATAATGCGCAAATGAGCTTTCTCCCTCAACAATCACGCGAGAAGTATTTAAAACAGTACGATATGTTCAACACGTGGCGACTAGCAAAAGGAGCCAAAACTTTCTCAGAAAACGGTTTTTTTTTTTGCATTTAGTCATTTCCTCGCTGAGGTGGAATAAAAAGTTACGTGTTGCACTCGAGTGCAAAGATTTTTCACCTCGTGCTCTTTTGATTCCCTCGCTAACGCTCAGGATTCTAATTCTAATTAAATTTTAGAATCCTTCGCTTGCTCGGTCATCAAAATTGAACACGCGGTTAAAAAGCAACTTTGCACTCTTGTATAACAAATAACTATTATCAGCTGTTTAGTACCCATAACACAAGCTCTCGAGCTTAACTTGGGACTAAATGGCGTTGTGTGAAAAGTTGTGGAATATTTATTTATTTAAACTTATTTAAAGATAATATTGAGATAGTTTATTGTGATAAATACCTACATACATATCTTGTCTTAAGATGTAGGTAGGCCTATGAGTATACGTGATTATTGACGAGAACGATTTTCTTTTGGTTAATAATTTCCTATTTCCCGATTCTCATAGTCAGCAACTTTCAAAACGATATAATTATCTTCTTTTATTGTGCCTATCGGGAGCGTCACGTTCAATATTGACTGTAAGAGATAGTTTACTCACACAAATTTTATGAAGAACTGACTTTCCTAATAGTGTTTTATGAAAATCTTTAAGCGTATATTTCCAAGTGCAAATGTTCCACGAGACAATATTTCTGCTAAGTAACCACAGAAATATTGCAGCTGGAACACATTGCTGTGCTCCGATTTAAAGGTTAAAGATACCAGCAAGCATTCTTAAATGGTGGTGTGTTTGTGGTCCATCATAATTCTTGTGTCTGTTGATCGGACACCAATTTTATTTTTCTCCGGCTAAACGCGTAAAATTATCATCGACTACTAAACAGTTCCAAAGACGAATGTCAAATTCAAGCTTTTAAAGCACCAAGCACCTTATTGTAACTTTTAGATTTCATAATACATATTTAAATTCTGTTGTCTCTGAACAAAGATTTTTCAGAGAGAAAGGAAGAAAGCAATATATATTTATATTTCACTACAATAAATAAAGGTTTTGAATGTATCGGTAAGTCTGTCCTTCAATATGGAATTGGAAGTTCGGACGGTCGGAGACGGCACGAAGACTGTGCCTTGGAAAGTCTCCCAAGGGGGCACGTCTTTGCACTCAGAATACGTTAGTTTTTTCTTTTTATTTAGAGTGCAATGTCCAAAGACATTCAATATTTACTAACAATAGACAGAATACAATCTGTCCCAATACTTGTGGTACTGCTCCACGAATAAAAATTGCTTTTTTGGTGAAACCCTGATGATATTCGTAAAATACATGGACCTGCATCTGTGCTTCATTGAGAACTTATAGTTCAGTGTTGATTTTTGGAGTTCTAACGATTCCGCCGGTGAATTTAAGAGGATTTAGCTTGCCGGCCGGCAGCCCAGAACGACCACGCGCTCACGATGAAGAATCCACGCGAGCTTCTATCGCCCTGGGTCTGAAAAGAGTCTCAAGATATTATCAACCGTGCTACTCTAGGTCGCTTAGGTCTTTTTAAGCGTCTTATTATTACTACAAAATACCGCTCACTTCACATAATATGACACGATTACGCCCGTGAATTCTCATGCCATGGAAACTAAAATAAGTACTTTGTCTCTATTAATGAATGGGAACAGTGCATATTTGACAGATCACTCTGGCGTGATGCCAAAGTGGCAGTTTGGACGTTTTAACTCAGAGATAGTGAACATTTTGCATAGGTGTACCGTCATCAAAGACATTCAATACCTATAGACCGGACATCACGATCAAAATTTTTGTCCAAAACTAGTGTCCTGCTTGGACACAAGTCTATGAGTTTTTTTTAGTACGCTTTGCTGCCGCTCCAATATTCATATATCATTCTAGATGGCGTTACTGAGACATGGGATCAAAGTTTTTCTATGACATTTCCTTTGACATGCCCGCTCTATAGTATTTTAAATCTCTTCGACCGTCATCAATAAAAAAAGATGTCTTGCTTTTAAGATACCTTTTAAGATACAAGTGAACCCTAGTTTAAGAGGTAGAATAATCATTATTGTACAGATTGCAATAAGATAATATAATCATTATTGTACAGATTGAAATAAAAAAGATTAAGATACCTTTTAAGATACAGGTGAACCCTAGTTTAAGAGGTAGAATAATCATTATTGTACAGATTGCAATACAAACTCTTTTACTGTAAAAGATAATATATGTACCGATCTGTATTTCTTTGGCTCAATAGACATTTATTATTATTTATTATTAATATTATTGCCAGTGTAAAAACTGATCACTCATTGTAGCTCTTAAAGTAAAAAAAAATAGTTAAGTTTTAATTGTCTTCAATTATTATTAACAGTGTTATCTATATTCTATTATATTCTAAATACCTATTCTAATGGCCAAATTGTCTTTTTATATCCATTACTGAATGGTACTACTCTAAAACAGTAAAAATTCTTTATTTAGATTAAGTCAGAAATTACTCATATTGCAGGGAACAATTCCAACCCTTTAATACAAATTGAAATAATATTATCTCTAAAAGTAGACCGACATTTACCCGAATATGAAAAAGGAATGAATTGCATGTATTTTTGTATATTTTAAAGGCGAAAATTATTTTGTGCTATTATATATTTTTTTTTAATTTAAAAATAAACTTCAGTGTCATACTTTCCGTGGTATACAGCATTAGGTTTGGCACCCCTGTCCTCGTTCTATCCTGAGATATTCCGCAGCACTTACTATAGGTTCAATCTTGGGATCTCCCGCGGCGATCGTCCAAGTAGGTCAACCGACGTATTAGGAAAAAGGATATGAACTTTGATTGCTCTTATTGACTGGGGGATGTTGACCGTAAACCGCATGTGGCCAGTCCGTAATGACTTATTTAGGTAACTCTTATGATCATTCTATTTACAATAGGCTCTTGATATCTCAGAAGTCGTTTTTGTAATAATTGTGTGTTTGTGCTGTGAATTGACTTACTGATACTACTGATACGCACGACGCTTACGGCAGTATCTCATTGATACCCAACGGAAATTGGACTTAGTCACAGCTAATTCATCTATTATTTGATGTGCCTGCCTACCTTTTGATTTTAGTATTTTTTTAATTATTTTATTTTAATTATTTGTGTCGTTTTTCATCCTGTGTTTTTTTTGTAAAGTTTTGATAAAACACTCACACACCCACAACACACGCACATACACTCACACACACACACTTCAGCTGCATGCTTACCAATCTGTTTTACGTCCGTGACACCTCACTATCTCAGGTCCAGTTGAAAACCAGCGTCAGGCACTAGTTGCCTAGCATTTTTGCTGAACTGGACCCTTTTGGCGCAGCCGCAAGGCACACAATTTTTTTTGTCCTATTATTTCACTTGACTGTTTTTTTTACTATTGTTGCTTTATTTTATCGTGTGCCTTTTGGGCCAAATAAATGCTTTTTCTTTCTTTCTTTCTTTCTTTCTGATAATTGGCGAAGTGTCCATACGATCTTTTCCCTTTGGAGGGTCGGAAGAACAACTCCACCGCTATTGAATAATAGCAGCCAGACTCTAGTATTGCCAAATATGCTATACTTAGGTATTTAAAGCAAAGGTATACAGGATGGTAGGTAGACCGATAATTTGTAGACATATCAATTAGTGATATGAATAGAATATTAAGTTTTTTTTTTATCGGCGTCCCTCTTAAGAAAATTGTCCTCTGGCCACTGATCCTGATACTGTTACCCTACATAATTCCACTGCTAGACAAAGGCCTCTCCATATGACTTCCAGGGTTTCCGATCCAGGGCTAAGGTGGGCCACTGGTCGTTTAATCTGTCCAGGTCATCCCGCCATCTTCCTCATTTTGCCGCGACGCCTTCTAGCTGTGTCAGGGCTCCACGTGGTGGTTATGTCGGCCCACAGCTCATTGGGCATAAAACAGACGTGGCCAGCCCAGTACCATTTGATGACGTCACGTCTTAATTGAAGAAGGTTAATATACGCTTGTCCATGCATAACATACCGAGACTCCTCCGAGCCTCGGAAAGCACGTTAAGCCGTTGGTCCCGGCATCTGACACTTTGTCGATTCTTATGTAGACAAAATCCGTTTCTACTATGGTCATGCTACGCGTTATTATCACGACATCATGAAGAAACCTGGACTGATGGTTGATCTATGTTTAAAATCGCCAATCCGCCTCGAGCAAGCGTGGTGATCAATGCTCGTGCCTTCTCTGTATGAGAAGAGGCCTTTGCCCTGCAATGGGTCAGTAAAATGATTAAAGATACCGGGCTGGTATCCTCAACTTCACAAGGGAGGCGTATTCAATAATATGTTATGAGAATGTTAGTTAGGTTTAAGTTATGCAATTTATATAATAATTTTTAATAATGAATAATAATAATTACATTTAATAATGAATAACAATAATAATATTACTTTATATAATGATATCTGATATGTAAAATAGCTTCTCTATCGCATTAGGTTAGCCTGTTAAGATAGATGTAAGTAAGGTTCCAAATAAATAAATAAAATAAATAAAATAACTCCACGTTAAAGCGCGTATTTTGCGTATGGGCTAGGCTACCACGCGGGCCCAGTGCGAATTGGTAGATGTCACATGTCTTCGAATTTTTGGTTCTAGGACATGCCGGTTTCCTTACGATGTTTTCCTTCACCGTTTTTGAGAACAGTGGTGATGAAATAAATTACACCAAGTAATGCGCCTGCCTAGGTTTGATGCCTTACTGTTCGTAAGAAGGAGCCGCCACCACTGGGACACCGCTTCTCTCAAATGTGACAGTAACAAGCTGTTATTATAATGACCTAATGACATATTAACAGAAAAGCTACTAAATAGTAATTCAATAGATTTCTATATTCCCAAGAGTACTTTTTAAAATGACGTCATCCGTATTTAACGCGGTCTGCTTGTTCATTATTTATTTTATTAATGTAAAATTAATGGAAACTCAATTTTCGTTCTTGATTAAACGATTCAGTTTACTATGTATTCGTGTATTAATATTGAAACACTGATTTAAGTGTAACATCATAATTAACGGAGTGTTTTCCAATATTATTAAACATTAATTTGGTGATTAAATGTTAATTCGATGTTGGAGTGGTGATATAAATCCAGCCTCAATTAATCCATTCCATCATTATTTTTCCTTGTTTGATGGTTGATTTTGTGACTACAAAATGTCAATTGCACGGGTCAATCGGAAGTTGCACAGAGTACATTATACTATAGGGTATAGAGTCATCAGCTGAGCCTTCCTTGCCACGCCGTCTGGTGACTAACGACAAAGTTACATTCACAAGTACTTACATACTTTGTAATGGTTACATATCTGTTCTATGTGTGTGTGTATCTGTGTTGTCTATGTAGTAGTAGTAGTGCTAGCATTCTGTATATAATATGATAACATATTTAAGGTTTTCTTAAATAAAACACAAATTTACACACCTTACTATTTTATTTAGGTAGTACCGACAGAATAAAACACGGTCACGAAAGTCCATAATACAAAGCCAGGTCGTAAAGTAGAAAATCCGAAACGCAAATCACTTCAACTTCAACTCTTCTCTAAGGCATTTGTGGAAGAGAGACACCACAATTTTGCCAATAAAACGTAGGTACTATGATAGACCATCACTTAACAAAGGTTGGAAAAACACAAAGACATTCAATACCTAGTATTTTAAATCTCTCTGTAAAAACCTGGAAAAACACTTCAAAACAATAATATTGACAAATTGCCAATGACGGTAAAAAAACCAACATGGCCGAATTTGTAGCTAATGATGTTCCATTACATATCTAGTTTCATGGTTTAGTTCTTTATTATTTATGTTTAAACTTACAAAGTTATGAAGTGGAAATAATGATATTAGCTTAATTTTAATTGATGTAAAAAAAATCAAACAGAAAAAATGCAAATAAACCAAGAAGGAAAATGATTGGAAATGTTTTGAAAATGCATGTAAAGAAACGGATGTGCCACTAATTTCTTACAGTGTTGCTATAAAGTGTAATTTGATACTATTATTCTTTATTTTATTTTATTTTCTTGTTTATATAATTTATGAGTTAAGCTTTGATGCTCACACTTAATCAATAAAAAACATTTTTATGGGTTTTTATAAAATACAATGCGAATGAGATAGTTACACATGCGCCATCTGTTGAGGAAAGACGAAAGCATTGCCCGAGTCTTTCTACCCATACAAGTTACAAATGTACTAAGTGAAAAGACCCTGGGAAGTTGCCTACCAAGGTTGATGGAGTCTTATCTATTGCATACCAAAATCTCTCCGTGCCACGCAAAAGACGTTCTGCTGTTGATCCCATGTTGTCAGTCACTGACACTGTTAGCCGACATCGTCCTTGTTACTGATCGTAGCTATTGGAACTAAAACGCGCTGGTTTAGGTAACCACAGTTTATTTTACAAACATTCACAATATCGTGCAAAACAAAAGTGTCACAAGTCTAGCTACTGTCAGTCATATTAGAATTTAGAATACAAATTAAATGTTCCAAAAAGGTGATGCCAATAAGTTCGGTTCGTAACAGTCCTACTGCCGGGCGAAGGCCTCTCTCTGTGACTTCCAGTTCTTTCCATCCAGGGCTAAAGTTATTCACTGGGCGTTGGCTTTGTACAGGTCATCATGCCATCTTCTTGATATCGTTACCGGTTTTCTGAGTCCGACAACCATAGAGTGGACAGTTACTGTGTCATACCCATGTAAGGACTGTATAATGGTTACAGAACTGCACAGAAGCAGATGTGGAGGTCTGATATGCGGTTGCTCTATGCAAAATACTGGTATACAGCTGCATTAGGTTAGACTGGATGCCGACCCCAAAAAAGAAAGGTAAAGCTTTTCGCCAAAAGCTATGATCCTATGCTATGCTAAGCTATAGCTATGCTATGATGTGATATATGACCTTTGGATGGACTTGATAGAGCATTTCGGAGTCTGCATTCGTAGCCAATTGAGGACTATGACTATAAGACTATCTTGGTCTTATTGTGTGGTTATTGACTAATGTGGTGTCAGAACTAATTTAAGCAAAAATTGAAAAGCGTATGCTTAGATGGTTTGGTCACGTTGAAAGGATGGATGAAAGGCGACTAACGAAAGGTATTTACAAGGCAGATGTAAGTGGGAACGCCGGGAGGGGACGCCCTAGAAGGACATACATAGACCTTATTGGTGAGGTTCTTTAGAAACGTCAGGTGCGTAGTACTCGCGACCGGCATGTGTGTATGACGGGTGCCCTCTATCTGGCAGAAACTTGTTGCTCCGAAACCTATTTGGCATAACTCACTTGGCATAAACTTTTTTAAACGAACATTGTTAAGGTATAAAAAATATTTAATATAATTGTTTTTTGGCCTAATGTTTTTACGTCCGAATTTAAAATGGGATACTTTTAGGTGGCAGAATTGTATTGGGCATAATTACCTTTGTCAGAGTTACAATTTTGCATAATTTCGTTTAGCATAACGTTTATTTACAGCGCCGATTATTTGGCATAATTTGACTTAGCATACTACGAAGATCACAGAATTTCAATAGAAATAATTTTAGGCATGCTTGCTGTATGCTTGCATGCTGCATGCTTGCTGCATGCCTACTGCATGTTGCCTGCTTGCATGCGGCATGCTTGCTGCATGCCTGCTGCATGTTGCTTGCTGCATGTTTGCAGCGGCCGCTGAGCGCCAAATTCCCTCTTTTGCAAAGCAAGCATGCATGGTAGATTAGGTTTCCTTGTGAATAAAAAAAATATATATCGTATAATCATAATATTAATCATTATAATTCAAGTAAAACAGTTACTCAAAATGGAAACGGCTAGGTTAGGTTAGGTTAGAACTGTGACCACGCCAGATGCCCCTCTTTTGCAAAGCACGCATGCATGGTAGATTAGAACTTAAAGATATTTTAAATGGCTGTGAATTTTCTGCGATATGATGGTTATAATTATTGATTATTATGGATATGAAATTTATGCCTAAAGATGATTCTGACTTACAAAATTATGGGTTTCGGTGTATGGTAAATGAGTGTATGCCAAACGATTTTCTGCGAAAAGAGGTTTATGCTATCCGTTGCTATGCAAAATAAAATTATGACGTAAAAAGTTCTGCTATAAAGGGTGGACCCGTGTATGACAACATGTATGAATGTAAACGAAGCAAAAGAAGTATGTAAGAATCGTAGCATATGGCGCTCTGTAGTTTCTGTCTACCTCCATGCGAAAAAGGCGTGAGTTTATGTATGTATATATGTATGTGGTATCAGAATTTAATGCCACCCATGGGCCTGTGACTTGGCAAATATATCGGAGAAGTATAAACGGTCGAATTTCGAGCATTGGGCGATCATTAGTATAAATAAATACGGAGTAAAGTTACTACCAGTGTAATCTTTTGATTTACCATAAATTTTTTGAGGATTAAGTTTGGTGTTACTTTACTTCACATTTATTACTTAACCCTTTATTAATCAGGATTACAAGACTGAAGTTAAAATCTTTTAGATTGCGAGCCCGCCATTGCCAGTAAGTAAAACAATTTTTCCATATACAAAAATAAAAGAATGGTAAAAAGGGAAAACTTTATTCGTAAACGCTTTATCGGTCTTAAGTTAAACCTTTTTAATTTCACTAGACTGACATTATCGAATCGGCGACGACGGTTTATCTACCCTCGATTACTCTGATTTCCCATGAGCAATGAACGCAACTTGCCCTTACGTTATAGAAACCACATCGAAAAAAACAATCATATAGAAGAATACCCGATGTTTCTTCATAACATAACATCACGCTCGTATTCCCCAAAGGGTTTGGCAGAAGTTTACCCCATAGTTCGTCCAAGTTTCACCAGTTACTATTAGTCTAGTAGACTTTTTTTATTTTATTTAAATAACCGTGCCTCACCCTACAAACTCTCCTGGGTAGGAATCGAAACCGCGACCTCCGATATAGCAGGCAGGGCCACTAACACCAACAGGCCAAAGTATAAGTTTTATGAGAAAGAAGAAGAGAAAAAATACAAATAACATAACGTCACGTGTGTATTCCCAGAAGGGTCAGGCAGAGGAAGTAACATATAGTACCTAAGAAAACAAGAATATATCTATAATAAACGTAGCATATTAATACACGTGCCGCGTAATAAACTGCTTTCCGGCGGAAGTTGGTATGAATGTTTCAATCTATAATATCGTTGTGTTGTTATTGCTTTTTCAGAAGTATGGAATATATATTACCTATGTAAGTATATCATTGTGGAATGGCTTGATTTTTGAAGTACTTATAAAATATCTTTTGCCAATAAAAACGTTGAGGAATTTCTTTGTGGATGCGTTTACAAACACTCAGACAGCCAGACCACTACCTGTAGACACGAAAACAAAATCCACGATACACGATACACGGTCTACCACTTTCTTTTTTTTTTGAGGGGTGGAAAATTCTCATGGATGTCCTCCGGGAGGGCGGAAGGGTTTGTCAGACTCTTACTACTAAACGCCACCCCGTGTTCCTTCTCACACCTGCGCCGGGTGTCACGGGAACAGAAGATACTTCCGCGACCCCCGACTGGTGCCGGGCCCCGAGGACTTCGCCAAGTCAGCGAGGAGAGTGAGGTGTTAGACTCCCCTCGCGACGACTAAGAGGCGCCACTCGCACTCCTCAGGTCCATGTACTTGGGGGGGGGGGACCTCCCCGAGTCTGTCGCCCCTGAACCTATTCAGGGGGGCTGGAAGAGGGCGTTGTCCGCCCTTCGCCTGCGCCCGGTGCGTCAGTGGGACAGGTGAGTGGAAGTAATCTCCCTCTCCCTTTCCGCAGCCTCCTTCTGCGAGACGACCGTTTTGCAGAAGGACACCACCGCGTCCTAGGACTCGACGCTGCCGACCATCCTCTCGACCACGGCCGGCAGCGACAAGTCACTGCCTACTCCAGAGACGAGGGCAAACGGTGTACCACTACGCCAACCTCTTATTTTCCAAGCCCTTTCCCATTATTTGGGGTCGGCTCTCCTCGTTCTACGGCGCCAGGCCAGTCTGTCCTGGGTTGTCGAAATATTTGTTTGGGTAAGCTTCCTTGGCCACAGTGGACCACCAGGTGGCTAGTGGGCGTCATCTTCCTCTCTTATTATTTGGCATTGTCAGGGCCTGTTTCACGACATGGTCTTCGGGGCGTCTCATGACATGACCGAACCATCGTAGGCGGCTTTCGGTAAGTTTTTCTGCTATAGACGCGACTGAGTCGCTGAGTCTGCTACTACGCCCACCGATTAAAATAAATAAATGAAATAAAATAAATAAGTTTCCACTACTTTGCACACATCGCCATTTAGTCCAAAAAAAGTATAATGTATGATTTACAATGTCGAATGTCGGCTAAATGAACTACCTAATATTTCTAACTGGGTGTGCCCGCGATTTTAAACACGTGTCCGTTGAAAATTTCTGGAGCCGAAGGTCTACAAATTTTATTAGAAATAGTTTAGAAGCAAAGCCCTAAATACATTTTAAACCGATTGAACACCAGTATCACAAAATTACAACAATTTAAATAATTGAAACGCTCAAACAAATATCTCACTTAAAGCCCCACGTTCCTAGAAATTAATTTATAGTGTCTCAAAATACTATGTATAATTTATTTAATCAACATTATAGTGCGCTATAAAACAATGAGGTGATCGTTCAATTCTGCGAAATAATTAGCCTAGAGAGGAAACTCTAAATCAATCAATCTGTTTACCTCATTAACGTGATGCGAAGGTTAAGGTTATTATTAAATCTGATTCATAACAGAAATCTGTCAGTAGTAGAAAACACTGCGAAAGTGCCAAACAATAAAAAAATTCAGCTGTTTCTTAGATGCATTTTCGTAAGTTAAATTATTACTGTACTTATTTTGAATGTACTATTAAGCAGTATTGTATTCTAATGGCATTTCAGGGTCTCTTAAATCTGTTCATAGTCATGACTACCAAATGTATTTTTCCGAAATGCGTAGGTTGTAAAAGGCTAACAGCATTAACTTGAAAGAGCGCGTATCTTATTACTCTACAAGTTTAACATAATGTTGAAATGTTTCCTCTTCAAAAACTCGCTTCACAAGTTGCATGTAAAGTAAACCAACCAAAGTAGAAGAAACTTTGAACTTCGCTGAACTACACAATCTCGCATCTTGTTTGGAAATGAAAGATACACAGATGTATCTGAGTAAGCCACTCGCTACACTTAAAAGCCATGTTCAAGGAAATAGTGTTTGCACTGGTACTTATAGGCAGGTACTTATAGGGATGCAACTTTTATACTCAATACTTTGTCGCTAAGACACTCCTTCCAACTTCACTGTGCTTGCTAAAGTGAACTCTACACTTCAGCAAATAACGCTCAAAATCAACTTTTTCCTGTATTTTTCCTTACAGTATGTTCTGAAAGGGTCGTTGCTAATAAACCTTCACCGCTGCCATATTATATTAGCTTGGCATTGATACCGAGTGAGAATTGCAAATCGATATCGCTCTGCAATCACAAGCATCAAAAAGTACAAGCAAAACAAACAAACATCAAAATTGAACTAAATGAACTTCTTCATATTATTTACACTTGTGGAATTATTATGGTACTCACGTTGAGATCAGAATTACTGTAGTGTTGCGTACAACATTTCGTACAAAAGATAAGTTCAATCATCAAAGTCGGCTGAAATGAAATGATGAAATGATATTTATTTCTGTAAGTAGATCTTCCCTGATACTTTGACATGTCATTTTTTTTTAAACTATATGGCATTTCTAAAGTGACTGATCTCTGAGAAGAAATGCTGAAAGAAACTCAGGGGTCATGGTCTCTTTTAAAGTCCAGACTTATGAAAAATCTTATGTCTGGACTTTAAAAGAGACCATGACCCCTGAGTTTCTTTCGGCATTTCTTCTTCTATTTATTAATTTATTATGTGAGTCTCACGATGCAGGGAAAAGTCTGGAAAGCCTTTTGAAGAAAGAATCAATTCAGCCACAGGCGACTGTTAAATCTGACACTGTTAAAACTATGCGTGGTCAATCATATCAAAATATAAAAGTATCGAATTGGGGACCTCCATCTTGTTTGTAGACTCCTATGTAATAAAGTATGCGGGAATTTAGAATATTTCATTTTGTACTGTACACAAAATTTGAGGTATGTTTAATGGGTCTGGTCAGCGGAAAAGCGGCAATGGAGGGAATTCACCTACCTGCTTACCAGTTAAAGTCCGCGAGGGGGTCGTAGGGGTCCCATAAATTAGTCCATATACACATAGTTTTGTTAATTCTATTTATAATCCCGCTAATGTTATATGTGTGAAAGTTTATGAAGATGTTTAGATGTTTGGGTGTTTAATACTTAATCAGGCATGAACCGGTGAACAGATTGGAATGAAAATACGCACACGATACTTTTAACATGGTAATGTGTTCCTTAGGAATAAATTTGGGAAAGTTACTTTTTACGCGGGTGTAGCCACGGGCAGAAGCTGGTGTTTTATTTTGTTTATCATTATGTTTTGAACAATACAATTTAACTTAAGCTTTTTTATTATTGATAGGCTTGCTTTTGACCACTATCTCATCTAATGGTAAGGGATGACGTGGTCGAGGATGAAGCACGCTTGCCTAGTAGTAACCTATTCACTCTTGACTTAAAGACCCCTAGGTTGTAGCTATCAGGAAACCCTGACTCCGGCAGGGACTACCACTCCTCAGCTGGACGCACAATAAATGTGTTCCCAAAACGTTTAGTAATGTAGGTACTCAAATATGACATAATAAAGAGTTGGCTGGCAACTGAAGTGGAACTGTGCAGGACATGTCTGCCGCACGACGGCAAACTGTGGGCTCAAGTAGCACAGGCTGATGCCCTGAGACAGGAAGACGGGGTCGCGGTAGACCACGAAGAAGATGGCGGGACGAACTAGGCAAGTTTCTACAAAACTGAAAAGCCAAGGCGCAAAATCGCGAAAAGTGGAAGGAGTGAAGGGAGGCCTTTGCCCAGGAGTGGGACAGAACAGGCTAACAAAAAAAAAGAGTTCTAGTGGTTCTGCCTCGTTGATCTAGTGGTGTCAAGCGCTACTGCTGATCATCAGGTCGTAGGTTTGATCCCCGGGTCGGGAAAAGTATCATTGAGTTTTTCCATCTGGAATTTCTCAATAAAGCCCGGAGTCTGGAATAGGTCCGCCCCCTATTACATGGGATTTTAACATTACTGGCGAAATGTGGGTGTTCTACAGCTACACCTCTGCCTAATCCTTCGGGGGTTACAGGCGTGATGTTATGTTAAAGAGTTTGGCTACATTTGCGCGTGCTGTCTACTTACGCTATGAACGATAGCGTGGTCGGAGGTACAGTTCCCATGTTTACTTAGGACTGGGATTATAACTTGATTAATAATGTTTCCGCTACAACCAACTACTTTTAGTAAAATCATATTGTTGGTTAACAAATGTCCGACACATAATTTTACTAAATTATATGACATGTATATTTTTTTTACTTTAATTTATATAGGTACATACTACCTTTTACAAACTGCTTGCTCACGTAATGTTAACATGTTTGCGGTTCTGCGAGATAGTGGAATGGCAGGATTAACTTAATTTAGTTTTAATAGCTATTCGCTGTGCTTAAAATATAACTATGAGTGGGACAGTATCAGGCTTGTATTATTCATTATTATTTCTTACGGGGATTGAACCCGCGGCACACAGGCTTAGCCAGGGGGCTCTTTGTAATATGTATTAAAAAGAGCTTTCACGACACGGCTTGATGTGCTGGCGTCTGTACCTACACTCAATACGACAGGTACACCTATGCCAAACCTTTTAGGAATTAAAGGCGTGATGTTATGTAACATAATAATATCAATGTATTTGTTTAACCAACTGCTGCGTCACCCTGTACAGAATTAAACCCGTAATCCATGCAACGCTATCGTTAATCATACACGCTACAGAAAATGCACGCCATACAATGTCACGTTTAACATGCAGATATCATTATTTACGCGATTAATAATAGCTATTATATATGGTAACATAGTCATTTGACCGGTCTACAACAATGATAGAACTTCAAAAAGTGATCTACGTGAACAATTTAATAAATAGGTAAGTAATACCTATCATTCATTACTAAGAAGCGGAACCCGCTTGCAGCAAAAATAAGTGAACAGCCGGTCGATTCAGTAAAAGTCACTCCGTGAATACTTGAGTGAAGTGAACTGCCAATGCTTAACTTTAGTATGGAATGACAGCTCAATTCACCCCCACTACGCCTACATTTCACGCTGTGATTTGACCAGAATTACACTGCTGGATGAGGAAGGCTTTACTTTGGCCGAGAAAAAGAAGCGTCGATCGCGACCCAACCGCAAAAAAAAAAACAAGAGTCATTTATTCAAATTAGGCTGAGGATCAGCACGTTTTGAACGTCAAAAATTACATAAGACAGTCCCCCAAAACGGCCGCCCTTCGCCACTTACTAGTGTGTTTGCTGGGAAGAAGAAGTGGCGGAACAAACTTCCCAGCAACACGTCTGTCTGATATGTTAGAAGAACAGTTTAAACAGCATTGGTAATTAATAAACTTAATCATTTCAATTTAATAATTTGCTACATGCTAGCTAGCACACACCAATATACAAGACAGTAGTAATAAGAATAGTAAGTACCAAAAGAATAGTAAGCAACAATCGTGGTACCGCTCCTGCAAGCGTAGCATGATCACCGTAAACATGGGTTTTAGTGACCCTGACTGCTATGCCAGAGGTCGTGGGTTCGATTCCCACCCAGGACAAATGTTTGTGTGATGAGCACAATCATTTGTTCTGGTCTGGCTCTTTAGGTAGACCGGTACTTTGCTTGCTATGGGTTTTTTTTATAACCTGAATCAAAGATTTTAGAAGACCTACTGCCTATACAGCCATATTATCTTGCAAAGTATCCATATACTTACCTTTTCTTTGGTTTTCTCCTACCCTATCATATTCTAATAACAAATATAAATTCTTGACATTACTTGATACAGTTAATAAAATGGCTGGTAGCCCGAGGCCATTTCATAATACAAAAATAATTTGAGGAGTCAATATGTTAGATAACATCTTTGTTCGTTCTGGTTATATTTGTTCTGAATGGAGTCTGAGCATATTTACTTTCTTAATAATAAACTATATTAATAAAATACAGAACAATCAATATACTGAGACTGCCGTATGTCGTAATCTTGCCTAGGCAAAAGTTTACTTTAAACAACGACCTCACCTCACTAGTTTAAAAAAAAACTGTAAAATGGATGTCAAAACCAATTTATAGCATTAACTTGATATTTACAACACTGTTTGAAATACTTCACTATATGCAATACAAATCAAAATAAATACTTAAACCAAAATATGGCGTCAAAAAACTAATCCGCATCACTGTCCAATGGAAGTGTACCCAAAAGACTGGCGGCATTGTCATTAAATATCTTTTATCAATACTTATATTATTCTTCTATTCTTTATTTAATGCGTATTTCCCATTTAAAAACAATCCACAGTGTATAGTGTATATTTGCTAGTATGTGAGCGCTATGTAACTATAACTCCATTGCTTATTTTTATAAACCTATCTCAGTATAATTAGTTCCTAATTTCCTATTATTCTAGGTGTATCGTCCTCACATTTAATCTGATTTAAATGTATACAAAGTATTGTAAATCTATTTTAAAATTGTAAGTAAGTATGGAGTTTCTTGCCCATTCTTCTCTATACAAAACTACCTTTAGGAAGGGGCAACTAGAATCATTTTCTTATTTTTTTTTACTTTTAAGTAGGTATGACGTTCAAAAGTGCCTTTACCGGTCTAATTATTATAAAGATGTCAAGTTTGTGAGACAACACAGTGTAGGTACTTATTACAGGAATACCTTTATCTAACCCTTTCTAAAACAGGCGTAATTTTACGATAGTACGTTATTAATATTGCCAAAGAAAATCAACCCAACAAAAGCTAAAGAGACTATCCCACCCGCGCCCGAAACTTATAACTACCCACATTTGTAGCCAATAAATCCGTAACGTGGTAGCTCGGTAGCTCACTAATTAATTAGATGACGTGATTAATACCAGCGGGCAGGACGTACGTTTGACTTTATTGCCAGTATAACTGCGCTGGAGTAGTTTGCAGTAGCTTGTGTCAATAACTCGCTATTGTAAGCAATTATGAAATAGTCAAGATATTTTATTGCGAATACGTGAATTTATTAGTACGGAACTTGACTAGTAACGTTAATTTAGTTTTATAAACTAAGAAATTATATTCTAATATTAAGTTATGATTAAATACGTAACATTTAAGTTGAATTTATGTACAAAGCGGTAGTGATTAATATTACAAATAGTTACTATTATAATAAATAAAAACGTCCATCTATTGACTTCAACGTTCGCGCGCTTTGCCTCGCTTTGTAACAAAAACACGAAGCTTATAAATAAGTCTGAATACTATTTTTCTGGCATTACTTCTTGAGCGATCAAGCAATATAGACTAAGCGATTATTGTGATTAAGTGAGACTATATTTGTGTATCTGAGTATATGTGTTTTAGAGGTTATAGATTAAAAGTATTTACTGCAGTATAAGTGACTTTTCTTTCAGTTTCAGAAGTGGGATTATTCACGTAAGTGTATTTCTTTTATGTATTTTGATACCTACCTACGTTTCAAAAAAAAAAGTGAGATTTTTATCTGTTTATCGTGCATATCTGAGAACTAGGTTACCCTTTGCTAATCTAAGGCATTCAATTTATCAAAACAATCGTGATCACCAATAAAAACCTCTTGCCAACCTGAAAGTTGGAATTATGACGTGGTGATTGCCCAAACTTTTTTGCTAACTGTCTTTAGGCTTTAAAATAAAAATCATTACGAAGTTTGGTACATTAAATACGTCATTACACTTTTTCACGTCACCTTTAGATTATTCTTTTGCCGTAGGTAACCCTTACCATTTAGGTGGTTTAAGAGGATACCTGTATCCATATATTGTATTTATTGTTCTGACCTACAAATGGACGATGATCTTGATGGAAGCCCAAGCCGCACGCGGGACAGGAACCAGGGCCACGCCCAGTACAACAGGCAGAGCCGCAGTCACAGCCGCAGGCAGAGCTGCAGGCATAGCCGCAAACGCAGCCATGTATGGAGCCCTGGCCACCGAATTCGACGGCTGGAAACACCGCCACCGGATAGGATGGCAACCCATCGGAGTCGCAGCCCAACCAGGGCGATCCCTGGCTCACAGTCGAGGCACAGCAGGAGCATTACACAGCGAAGCGGGGATCCACGTTATCGACGAGACACCCGTTCGCCGAGTATAAGAACCAGTGCACGTGAGTGTCCTACAACCAATATGTTTTCTAAATTCGCTGATTTTCTAGACAAAATCTCTAGTAGGGGTAGTGAGAGAATAAGCAATTTCAATGTTGTTCCTGAGTTCGACCCTTCTTCAAAAAATCAAAACATAAATAACTGGATACACAAGGTCAATGAAATAGCAAGCATATATCATTGGACTGACAGACAGATCATACATAATACCATACCTAAACTTACTGGTAACGCAAAGCGGTGGTACGAGGGTCTTGTAACCGTCAATTACAGCTGGGTCGAGTGGCAAGAAAAGCTCAAAGCAGCTTTTCCATCCGATGAAAATTATGGCCAAATGCTTTCAGATATGTTAGACAAAAGAGCGAAGTTTGGGGAGTCCTTAGAGGATTATTTTTATGATAAAATGGCATTACTTAATAGGTGCGAAATTAAAGGCAAAAGAGCGGTAGAGTGTGTAATCTTTGGCATAGACGATAGGGCCATTAGAATAGGAGCAGAAGCAGCTCAATTTGATAACCCTGATAAACTTTTGGCATACTTACGCAATGCAAAAAGTATAACCAAAAGAAATGATAATACTACGAGAACTTTTAATAAAAAAAATCCGACTAAAGACAAAACACCAACTAGTAATAAATCAAATCCAATCAGGTGCTTTAATTGCAAGGAAGAAGGCCATATTATGAGTAAATGTACAAAACCATTAAAAAAATGTACAAATTGTTCTTTAGTTGGTCACAACTCTAACGAATGTTATCGTAAGAAGGACGAGCCTAAATCAGTCTTAGAAATTTCAATGACCAAACCTAAAACTAATGATAAATATGTACAAACTGTTTTCATTAATGGTTTCGAAAAAGTAGGTTATTTTGATACAGGTAGTGAATGTACACTCATTAGAAACATCGATGCTATAGAAGTGCTAGGCGAATGGGATAAAACTTATTCGGTATCAATGACGGGTTTTGGTGGAGCGATAGTTCACGCTTTGGGTCAGTCTCCAGTAGCTTTGAAAATTCAAGGAGTCGTTGTCGACTTAGATATAATTGTCGTACCTGATAATTTTTTGAAATACCCATTGCTGATCGGTCAGTCGTTTACCGAAGCTTTAGGGGTTAAAATCTTAAAAACTGATAGCGAGTTAATAATCTCCCGTGAGTTTCCAGAGACGGTTGGCGTGGTTAAACTATTCGCAAAAGAGTCTTGTTCAATTTTACCCGGATGCTCCTATGTAGAGGTCGACTCGTCTCCTAACGTAACAGGCTCCATAATAGTATACGGTAGTTACAGGTCCATTCCTAAGTTGGAACACAATATAGAAGAAGGTGTTTACTCAATTGTAAATGGCAAGGGTGTACTTTTAGTCGATAATATTTCCTCAAATGTTATAACTTTTAATAAAGACCAGCTAATAGCTAGAGGGCAATTTTTGAAAATTAAAATCATTAATAGTCCGACTATAAATAAGATTGATATCGCAAAAACCTTAGAGCCATTTAATTTGAGAGACTTGTCTCTGGACAATAGTTTAAACCAGGATCAGAAATCACAACTTTTAGATGTTGTAAATCGTTATCGAACTTGTTTTGCTACTAAATTGACCGAGTTAGGCTGTACTAATGTAGAGACCATGAACATTGATCTAATAGACCCCCAACCTGTAGTCTACAGGCCCTATAGGTTGTCTCACAGGGAAAAACAAGAGGTCAGGGGTATGACCGATGAATTACTTCAATGTGGTATCATAAGAGAATCTTGTTCGCCGTTTGCAAGTCCAATCATTTTAGTGAAAAAAAAGAACGGTGAAAAGCGTCTGTGTATAGACTACAGGGCGTTAAATCGAAAAACCATAAAACAACACTACCCTTTGCCTAGGATAGAGGATCAGATGGATAGGTTAGCGGGGTATAGTCTATATACAACTTTAGATCTAGCATCAGGGTACTACCAAATAGAGTTATCTGAAAGTGACAAACAAAAAACTGCTTTTGTCACCCCTGAAGGACAGTTTGAATTTAATAGGATGCCGTTTGGTCTGACAAATGCACCAGCGGTGTTTCAAAGAACTATTAATAAAATTCTTGATAATTTAAGATTTGACTCGGTTGTCGTTTATATGGATGACGTGCTTGTGCCTTCGGTTTCGTTCGAGGATGGTCTTAAAAAACTAGAATCAGTATTTAAAAAAATTAGAAATGCAGGCCTTACATTAAAGCTCTCGAAGTGCAATTTCTTCCATTCACAAATAGATTTCCTTGGTTTTGAAGTCTCTGGGAATGGTATAAAACCGGGAAAGTGTAAAATAGACGCGGTTGGTAAATTTCCTACACCTAAAGATGTTCACAATGTTAGGCAGTTCCTAGGATTAGCTAGTTTCTTTAGGCGCTTTATTAAAAATTTTGCGATAATAGCCCGACCCTTGACTCAGTTACTAAGAAAGAATGTTTCTTGGACTTGGGGCAAAGAAGAAGAGACCGCGTTTACTCAGTTAAAAGCAAAGTTAGTATCCCGACCGATACTGACTTTGTACAATCCTAGTGCTTCTACCGAGTTGCATACGGATGCCAGCAAACATGGTGTAGGCGGTATGCTTTTACAGAAACAAGAAGATCACGCTTTGAAACCCGTCGCTTATTTTAGTAGGCGTACTTCACCAGAAGAGCAACACTTTTCATCATACGAATTGGAAACCTTGGCGGTCGTAAATAGTTTAACTAAATTCCGATGTTATTTAATAGGTTTAAAATTCACAATCGTTACTGATTGTAACTCTTTACGAGCCACTTTTACTAAAAGGGATATGATTCCGCGTGTTGCTCGCTGGTGGAGTATGATCCAGGAATTTGATTTTAATATAATTTATAAACCAGGTAGTTCTATGACGCACGTAGATGCATTAAGTAGGAACCCTTTACAAGAAAATACTTCGAGCACAGACCCTGTTGACTTACAAGTTTTTCATATTACTGTGGATTGGTTAGCCACGGTCCAAATGAATGATGACGAGACACAAAGGATTAAACGGGTTTTAGATGATAAAGAGTCAAACAAAATAAATTATATAAAACAAAATTTTATTTTAAAACGTGGAGTAGTTTACAAAATAACTGACGATGGACTTAAATGGTATGTGCCAAAAGGTGTCAGATGGCAGGTGTTACGAGCTTGCCATGATGATATAGGTCATTTTTCATATGAAAAGACGCTAGATAAAATTAAAACCACTTACTGGTTCCCAAAAATAAATAAAATTGTTAAGAAGTACTGTCAAGCATGTATCCAATGCGCTCATGGAAAGGTACCGGCTGGAAAGAGGTCCGGGTTTTTACATCCAATACCCAAGGTATCTGAACCTTTCCACACCATACATGCAGACCACCTAGGTCCTTTCAATGAGAGCAAAAGAAAAAATAAATACATATTAGCCATTATCGACGGATTCACAAAATTTATTATCCTTAAGCCTGTTAAGAATACGAAAACTCACACGACTATTTCAGTTTTTAAAGAATATTTTAGCTTGTTTGGTGTACCATCGCGAATAGTGACGGACAGAGGCACTTCATTCACGAGCTCTAAGTTTAGACAGTTTTTATCCAACAAAAGTGTGAAACATATCTTAAATGCGGTCGCCACTCCTCGCGCAAACGGTCAGGTAGAGCGGTATAATAGGACGGTATTAGACTCATTAACAGCTATGACGTTCGGAAAAGACGAAAGACTATGGGATGAGTATTTACTACAAGTACAATGGGGATTAAATAATACCACCAATAAAGCAGTTGGTAAAACCCCAGCTCAGTTGTTATTTGGGTTACGGCTAAAAGGGTTGACTGAGAGTGAACTGGCTTTATCGGTTCAAGAAAATGATACCAATATGAGTAACTTACAAGATATTAGAAAAGAAGCTCTGGACAAAATAGTACATAGTCAGGAAAAACAAAAACAAATTTTTGATAAGACTAGAATTCCCCCGCGCCAGTTTGAGGTAGGACAGCTGGTTAGGGTACAAAGAGAAGTTGCTCAGAAAGGAAAGAGTAAAAAATTAGTTCCAAAATGTCTAGGCCCTTACCGCATTACCAAAGTACTACAGAATGACAGATATGAAGTAGAGGACACGCCTGTCACAAAGAGAAAGGGTAAACAAAAATATGTAGGAGTTTTTCCGGTAGATAAAATTTACCCTTGGCTTGTGTATCAGTCGGTTGACGAGAGTAATGGAGACGATGACAGTAATCATTCGGATATGGATACAGACCACTAAATTGTGGGAGTATTTTAATGAGTTATTTGTGTTTTACACTCTGAGTTGGAGTGAAACTTATATGAGTCAGTTTCGTTGTTACTTTTTCGAATAGTGTAGCGTAGTTAATCAGATAGTAGGTTAGCAGAGGTAAACGCCCTTAAGAGGCTAGAATAAGATTTTATGGCTAGTATGGTAGTATGGTAGTATGGTAGTATGGTAGTATGGTAGTATGGTAGTATGGTAGTATGGTAGTATGGCAGTGTGGTAGTGTGGCGAAACACTACTTGTTGGCAAGATCTATTATGGTGATTTAGTTCCAGCAGTGAAATGGGACAAGTTAAATAATGAGACTGTTTAGACTTAATGTACTTAATTGATTGAAATTATTAGTAGATTTGTTATAAATTGATTTCTGATGATCATATTTGCTACTAATAAATTGTTGAAATTTAACAATAATGTATAACTTTATTCACATGTAGTAAACCGAAGATCATTGTGAAACGTATAATTATTTTTATTTCTTTCTTTGTTTAGTATTCATTTAGTACTGATATAAATTTAAATAATAGTTTGTCAATTGGTTGTATTTTTTTTTTGTATACTTATTTTGATTTTCTAAACTGTAAATTTGCACGTGTATACATCGCGAGGACGCGACTCATAGGTCAGGATGGACGAATGTAAGCAATTATGAAATAGTCAAGATATTTTATTGCGAATACGTGAATTTATTAGTACGGAACTTGACTAGTAACGTTAATTTAGTTTTATAAACTAAGAAATTATATTCTAATATTAAGTTATGATTAAATACGTAACATTTAAGTTGAATTTATGTACAAAGCGGTAGTGATTAATATTACAAATAGTTACTATTATAATAAATAAAAACGTCCATCTATTGACTTCAACGTTCGCGCGCTTTGCCTCGCTTTGTAACAAAAACACGAAGCTTATAAATAAGTCTGAATACTATTTTTCTGGCATTACTTCTTGAGCGATCAAGCAATATAGACTAAGCGATTATTGTGATTAAGTGAGACTATATTTGTGTATCTGAGTATATGTGTTTTAGAGGTTATAGATTAAAAGTATTTACTGCAGTATAAGTGACTTTTCTTTCACTATGTTGTTGTGAAACATATTTGTTTTGGATAAATAAATATTCCACAACTTTCACACAACGCCATCTAGTCCCAAGCTAAGCAGAGCTTATGGTTTGGGTACTAAACAGCTGATAAAACATACTTAGAGATATTTCGAAGTACATACATATTATAGATAAATTACACCCAGATACACAACAAAACAACAACAACAATACACAAACATTTGTCCTGGGTGGGAATTTAACCCACAATGTCCGGCATAGCAGTCAGAGCAACTAACTACTAAACCAACAGGCCAGATTTATACTGTATGACTTTTTTTAACATCTGGAAAAGCAGGTAAACGTAGTAGAACTAGTAGAAGGCTATGGCATGGTTTTTGTATTTTTTTCATCACATACAAATAAATTAATCTATCTATTAAGAAATAGTACCTATACGTTTAAAGTTTCAAAAATTTATTTCCAAATAAAATCCCAAATTTTAGCTTTCTATTCTATTCTATTTTTTGTATAGCAAACAAAGCCGATGTATTTAGCTTTCTGTACATAGTAGTTTTAGACGTATCTACGTCAGGACAAATGATGTTTTAACATATATGTATTAAAAGTCACCTTGCCTTATCTATCTTTATTTATTTATAACACCGTTTTGTCTCGATGTTTTTCTTCACCGATGATAGTAATGTCTAAATTAAACTTATTATGATATAAAAAGAGAAAGAAAATTTCAACAATCTATCAAAATCTAAAGTTAAGGTTCAAAACTTGATTATAACAATTAAAAAAAGAAGCTTCAAAGCTCATTAGCTAAGAAATGTCAACATTGGAACCACGATTGGAAATTAAAACTTACGGATATAAGAAAATTAAAATTCATTTGTCCTCCACAAAGTTAATGAAGAGCTTTTGTACCTTGTTTGTAGACTTTTTCTCTTAAAAAAATCACTCTTAAAAAAGAAGGAAGGGTCTAGTGGTCGCAAGTGCTACTGCTAAGCATTAATTACCGGGTTTGATACCCCATTCGAGCAAAACTGTATTGAGCTTATCAGGATCTGAATTTGTGTCCGATTGATGGCAATTAGCTCGCCCTTTCCTCACTAATTCACACAACGCCATTTAGTCCCAAACTAAGCAGAGCTTGTGCTATGAGTACTAGACAGCTGATAAACAAACTTACATATTTCTAAATAGATACATTATAGATAAACTCCACCCAGACATCGAACAAATGACTGTGCTCATCACACAAACATTTGTCATTTGGAATCGAAACCATGACCTCCGGCATTGCCACTAACTACCAGACTATAATAGTCAAAAGTCTATTAGATGGAACTGAAATATAACTGACAAAATATGGGTTTTACAGATAGGTACGCTTCTGCCTAACTTACTGGGGTGATGTTGCGTTAAAGATATTCTACAGTCGAAAGGTGTATTGCGTGTTTTTACAATAAATCTGTATAATGTACACAGGATATTTCACTTCTGTTAAATTGGCCAATTAAATGTAGTTTCCGAGAAACTCGGAGAATAACCATTTGTCTTAGAACCCGAGAAAAAATAATGAGGGACAGGAAGGAACGGTGGCAACAACAACAAGAAACATCTAGTTTCAGGTAAAGTTATTTTTGAATAAAAAATAAAGGTATTAGCGACTTGCCCCGCCTTCACATTGCGTTGGTGCTAACATTAATATCGAGATTTTCATTCACAGTTCCAAAATAAAACCCATTTTTCAAAGAATCCTTTCATGATGCTGACCTGATAATTACTATACAAACCTAGATTTCAATTTTCTGCTTTAACTTAGTATTTTAGGCTGTGTATTGATAGACATTTTATAAGTAATAGACGAAGAGGTTTAATTTGTATGACATGTTAATGGGTATGCACACTTGCACACTCCGCATTTTAAGTTTAAGAAAAAAACTAAAAAAAATAGTTAATGCCTGCAAATGTTCATGTCTAGACATATATTAGTTAAGGAGTATTGATCTGTGCACTATATAGACACGTATTTGTCTTTTAAATCGCGATATATGGTTTGATAATAACACCGTACAAACACCGCAAGTTATTTTAAATACCTTACCTTTGACAAATTATTATTTGTACCCTACCTATGTTTGAAAACAATATAAGTCGTGAAAAGGAATAAAGTACCCACATGTCATCGTTTACTTATAAAATCTATCGAAATACTTAAAAATAGGTATCTAATGTAAAACTTTTTGTGATGTGAATCATATTACTACAGAGGTTACCTTCTGCCTAGCCTGCTGATCTCTAAGCGATAAGATATGTATACTCCACGTTAGCATAAAAAAAGTTGAAGAAAATAGTTGGTTTATTTAGAGTTGTCGGATGTTTTATTCATAGGCGTTTTCAGCAACACGCCATGAATCGGAGATTCAAAGAGTATTTGTATACGATCATTCCGTTTAGTCAACCAAAGAACGTGTATTTTTTATACATTGTATTATCCTTTGCTAAAAAAATATCCACAGAAACAAAGAAAAAAGCTTGTAGAACTTATTACTGAAAGTGCCCTGAAGAACGTTCAGTAACCATTTCTCCAATAATTTTTAATACCCATTACATCTAATTGATGAAGTAGCCTTCCATTTCAGCGGCCAATTTATAATTTATTGGTCCCCATTAAGACCATAACGCAGTGTCGACAGTTTGACGGCTAGAAAATGAAGGAGAGATCTAAACGAGCAAGGAAATTAAAATGACTTACCTTAAGAAGAACTGAGGAAATCCAGGAAACTCCACACTTTAGTTAAGAACACACAAAGTTACACTTCACACAGTTCAGTTCACGTTTAAGTGAGTAAAAACTTTTTTTTTAGTTTTTATTATTGTACCGTCACATTCGCGCGAAAGTGTAGCGCGGCGCTGGGCGGGCGGCACGTCCGCCCACTTTGGACTGCCGAGTGCGACTGGACTGAAACACTACTACAAGAATAAACTGTATCTACAAACTACAAATATCATCATTTAAAATTCATGCTTTTGTGTTCGGAGTATTGAAATTTCTAATTAGAAATAACTTGAATAAATCAAACCTCTAAGGCAATTTGTTTCTTTAATACTTTCTTTGCAGGTTGTATTTTGTATTAGCGAATTGTGTGGGTATTGTACATACAAAGACATTCAATAAATCTCTTTGTGTACATACTATTAGGCATTGGACTTTACGTTATGTTATTTCTTAATAGCTATTCTATAGAACATTTGCCTTAATATCAAAAGTTTAATGACGAATATTTAGAAAGGACAAAATCGAACGAAATTTTCTTGGAAAACCAATTTGTATCTTCTTTTTAGATTATCGTAAAATAATTAAGGTCTCGTTTTACAATAATATCGAATGGCCCTGTGTTCGCCCTGTAATTTCTTTCTCTTTTTCGTACACTACCGAATTGGGGTTTTTAACCTTCTTTCACAAGAAATAAATTTCCATTTCTTGAACGCATATTATTATCTTTCGTCTTGTACCTAAGCATGACATCCCACGACATTTTTGAAGTTATCTGAACGTCATTTCGTGTGATAGTGTGATACTGTTTTATTTGTAAATGAATATTATTTCCATGAGTTTGGTAAGTTTTATTTTTGTCACCATTAAAATTATAAATCATGAAGAAAACGAGGCGGACACGTCGTTCTGTGAAAATGTGTTAACGAGAAACAAAATTTACATTTTTTGCGGCAAATTTTATGGGAGAAGAAACTCCATGAATAACGTGACCTCGTGGTTAATTAGAGTTTAACAAGCGACTGTGATAAGCGTGAGATAACTCGGTGAAAAGTTGTTGCAACGTTCGAAATACTCTTAAGTAGGTATTTGAAACGTTGTTATTCAGGTAGGCGCGGTACACAAACAAATGTCACCGTTTAGTTCGCGACCTGCCGCAGGAGCATACGAAATGAGTTATTTTGACTCAGGCACACAACGGTCAGGGTCTTCATGCATGATTAATTTAAATTGTTGTCGCTTACAAAGCGGTGAGCCTCGAGGCACGTGCCTCAGTCCTGACACGTTGCTGATGTTTGGAACTTTGCATTCTTAGGGCTTTCACCTACTTGACAGTGTACGAAGTAAGTAAGTCGCCTTGGTAATTTCGTGAGCGACCAAGCGTCTCAGTCGATTTTACAACCGTATTTGTTTATTTTATGGGCCATTACGTATTATGGACTAGGTTTATTCGTTTTAAGATTCACTTAGAATAATTGCTGGATTTAAGGACACTATATTTGAGCGCTACTGTTGGACATGACATCCTAGATTATGTTTTTGAGTCGGGTAAAGTTTTTTGGTGTTTTGATAGTCATTAGGTCTAGATTTATGTCCGGTTGATGGCAATAAGACTCTTCTCTATTACATGGGACTTATTTATAAAAGACAAAATGCGGGTGTTATATTATACGTAACTTTTACCTTAACGTCACCGCTTTATTTGTGTTTATCAGTTGATACAACTTAGTAAGATACTAAGTACCTATGCAAATGTTAGAAATCAAAGTAAAGAGAAAGCAGAAATTCAAATGGATCATCGTATGTAAACATTGTAGAAGTAATTTATGATTGCTAAATTTGCATATCTTAGAACGCAAATTATTCCCTCACGACTTTGTACACACATACTACTAAGTATATATTTGGTAGGTAGGGTAGACTGGGGCTAGGGATTGTATACCAATACGAACTTTGTGATTTTAAAGCAACTATAAGTTCGTGCGCGTTAAGAATGCAGTAAAAATGCAGAGCAACTGCAAGATAAAGGTGTATTCCACAGTGGTGTTAAATTCAAACAAATTATATTTTGAAAGATCAAGTTTAATGAATTTATAAAAATGAATTTGAAAAGATTTGATTGGTTAGGGGCCGGGCTAGGCCGACGGATAATGATGAATTTACTGCATTCTTAACGCGAACGTACTAACCGCCGCTTTGCCTTCGTAAAAAGTAACTTTCCCAAGATTATCTTAAGAGAACACATTACCGGGATAAAAAGTATCTATAGAAATAGAAAATATATAAAGAAATAGACCTATAGAATCTGGATAGAAATTATCTTAGATCTATGTGCCAATTTTCATCCAAATTTGCTCAACGGTGCTCCTGGGTCTTCCGCGCTTCTGTAGCGGCTCGTCGCACATGTTCGCGGAAGTGCGTGTTGATGATTTTCATAGATTAATGAGGAAGAGGGCGGAGTCAATAATGGGTAGGTTGCGTGGAGGCTCCAAGAGCATTCTGAATATATTGTCTAACAAGATGGACAGCCCCTTAATTAGTCACTGGATGCTGAGGCATGTTCCAACATGGTTGTTTTGAGCCTCCCACTTATTAGTTATGATTAGTTGTGATTATGTTAATTTGTAAGTTTTACTAACGTAGTTTAATAAGTCTTTGTTATTAACACTATATGGATTGTGTTTCGCGTGATTGAGTAACAAAAATCAAAACATTTTTACAAACTTTTACCTACATTTATTTCTTGCTCTGTGAAGTAAATAATAATGACTACCTAATAAATTTCGAGATGTTAATTCATGTGTCGCAACTTCGCAAGTCTTATGTACGGAACAAATATTTGTAGGTATGACAGGTAACTACTTGTTCCAGGTTTTGGCTGTTTATGTATGTATATGAATTAACATGTTTGTAAACGCACCCACAATACAGGAGAAATTCCTAGTGTGGGGCAACGTTTAAAACAAAAACGTGTCACAAGAGCCACAATACTTAAAACGACGTACAGACGCCAGCACATGAATCTACCCCAAACTGTAAAATTTTCCCAACTGAACATGAACCTTATTGTGTTTAGAATAAAGTTGAAAACCTATCAAAGAAATTAGACACATTAGGTAGGTTGATAGCTACTAGCGCCTGTACTTAGCATCACGTCTGAAATCATCGACGTCGAAATCATCAAAGATTTTTTGAAGTTATAGGTACTTCTTTTAGCGCGTTAGGAAAAAAATGGTAAGAGTAAATTTTACGATGCGCGCGCACACCGTCACGAAAAACTTACACCCTGAAGTTAGCCATAGTCAACGTAATATTGATCAGGTCGATCAATATTATGTTGACTATGGCTAACTTCAGGGTGTTTCTAGATTCAAATAAAGAAAATGTGACAGAAAATTGTACCTCAGTTGACATTGACACTAAAATGCAAAGCAAAGTTGTAATTTATATAATATCTACATACAGAGGTTTAGTGAAAAGAGCTCTAATGCGAAAGATATATTTTTTTTAAAGATTTTTTATTTTTTATACTTATGTACTTATTATTTATTTTGTTTGTGTGGAAACCACTGTTGCATTGGGGACACCTGTAACGACTGTAGTTTTAAGTTGAATAATAAATACATACCTAGTAATAGAAATTATTTTTGTGTGCTTAATCTAAATATATATAACTCTAAGGTGACTGACTGACTAATATAGTTATCTATCAACGCACAGCCTAAACCACTGGACGGATCGGGCTGAAATTTGGCATGCAGGTAGATGTTCTGCCGTAGGCATCCGCTAAGAAAGGATTTTTTGATAAATTCCACCCCGAAGGGAATAAAATAGGAGATGGTTGAAAAAGGAGAATCTGACTGACTGACTGATATAACGCAGGGCCTAAACTGTAGGGATTAGAAACTTGAAATTTTGGACAGGGGTTCCTTTTATAACTTAGGAGATAAAAAAGGATTTTTGTAAATTCACCCCTAAGAGGGTATAACGGGGGTGTAAAGTAAGTATGAGACTTTGCCGTTTTTGAAGTTATTCGAATGAAATTCAGTTTGAAAGTTTTTCACTGAAAGTAACACGTACAATATTTTGTTCGAAAATCATCCCCTAAGGGGGTAAAACAGGGTCCATCAGTATGAAGGTTTTTCATTGAAAGTCATGAAACACGTAACAAATATATTTTCGTAAATCATTCCATATAAGGGTGGTAAATGGGGGGCGTGAAGTTAGTATGAAAGTTCTCTGATTTTCAAAGTTATTTTGGATAAAATTAAGTGTTAGGGTTTTTAAGTTTTGTGAATTCAATCCCTAAGGGGGTAAAAGTGAGGTATAAATTTAGTATATATACATATAACCTAACCTAACTTACCATACCTATCCTATAGCTAACCTAACTACCGAACCTAACTACCTTACTGCAATGCATTGATTTTGAAAGATACAAAATACATCATTTTAAACTGAACTACTGCGCTGCGTGTAGTATTTGAAGTAGTAGTAGTAGGAGGTAATAATAATTTAACTCGATTGGTTTAACATCTACACATAAAGTACTACTTTGACTGGTTGATCGAGTGGATCCGCACTTGCGTCGCGGTCGTCAGTCTGTCTGTCTGTTCGCAATAAACTCAAACATGACTACGCCGATGCTGTTTTCACCTGTAGATAGAGTTTTTCTTAAGGAAGTGTTACTATATATAATTTGTTAAGAATTTGTATACTTTGGCAAAAATATAATGGTATTTGTTGGAGGTGAAACATAAGCCTTCTGGGAACTGGGCACGATAACCGACATACATGCGGGCGAAGCCGCGGGGATCAGCTAGTGGCTTAATAAACTACGGAGACACATAGAAAACTGATGTCAAAAACAAAGCTTCACACTACACTTATGATGATAACCACTGATGGAAGTGATTTCTTTTTTTACTTATTGAGCCATTATGCAAACAATAATAATTAATATTCGCGGTTTAGTAAACTTCCAATATTTAAAACTCATTGCAAGCTAGCTGCCTGGATACTTACCTATCTGTTTTGCTGGCTAAACTAATAAGTGCCAAGAGAGTTAACGAGACCCAATAAGTGCCAAGTTAGTCAACTACCCCTAATAAGTGCCAAGTAAGTCAACTGGCCCCGGTCTCCCCTACTTTGAGGAGTGAAACGTTCGACAGAGAGGCGACACGGGGCTTATGTAATTACCATAATAACGTTAAAGAACGCCAGTATAGTAATTAAAGGTGTACAAATGTTTGCAGATACCGGGACCAGACGAGAGTACTTAAGTAACTCGAGTGATGGTGATGGTGACGTCATACCAACTGAGCTGATTGAAAAGGTGTTATGTGCTACATATGCAGTTGCTTCGCATGGATTCTAGACCTTATACAAAGGTAGGATAGCACAGACCATAGTACTGAGATTTAAAAAAAAATACCTTGTGTGCGTAGCAATGCTATTTTTTTTTTGTAAATTATTTCATGCAATCAGTCATGTAGACTATAAACAGATGGTTTATAGGGTGCTGCCGTTTAATTAGGGAAAAAACTTTTTGACAGATCGGTTTACACAAAAAACAGTAGGTACCTACTTAAGTACCTAAGTCATTTAGATTTATTTGCGGTATGCACCATAGGAACAAACAAATGTTATCAGGCAACAATTCTGTGTCTCATAACAGGATCATTTATCATTAATTTATTCATTTAGGTACGTAACAACCAGCACTTGCCTACGACCCTTTGCAGTTCTGAAAATAATATTTATAATAATTATGTTGCTCGATGAACTTAACTTTCTAAATGGTAAATGGCCTTTAAAATCGATTGATCGTTTTTAGATTTAAAATAATCTTTACAAACAATGAAGTCGGTTAAAAAATCGAATCCTTACTCTTAAGTAAGAACTTGAAAGGGCAAAAAGCTACCAAGTAAAGCAGCTACAATCACGAGAAGACAAATAAGCCCAAAGGTTCTCTTCAGGCAGTTGGCGGCCTTAATATTAGTATAATTACTGAGCCCTTGGAGGTCCCAGACCGGAATTCGGACGGACCTTAAAGGACCCTTTTCACGTATTTCAAGAGGTCGTTGTCTGGGTCCCACGGGGGAAGTTCGCGAAAGACTTTCGACACGTCCGCCACATAAGAAATTGACTTCGGAAAGAGTTTGCCAATTTTATTCATGTTTAGAGGCAAATGTTGTGAAGTTGGGGGATAACTGTTATTGTGTTTATTTTGGCGCCAGAATATTGGTTGATTACAATAGCACGCGCAGCATGACATGTAGAAACAGATTTGTCTACAGAAGAATCGACACAGACAGATTGTAGAAATATGTCTTATGTTTTTAGCACGACCATGTCAGGAATGGAGAGAAGAAATTTGGAGATTCTTCAGCCTACAATATAGAGAATTATTTCTTCTATTAAATGTACAATAATAATAATTATTATTACTTATTTCATTCATTATAAACCATACATTGTTACTAAGCATTGAAACTTATAAAACTTGTAAACATGTAAACACGACAACCCATTTAAAATTGGACAATCAAATTTGCCTGCAATGACATTCAGGAGACTGTTGGCGCTGCCCCGAACCCTCTGCAGCAACGAAGCGCGCGATTACGCCTGATCGCTGCGAAGCCATCAGCAAACAAGCCCGAAGCACTGCAGAAGCGTGGCAGCCCCAACAGCATCCTGAACGCATTATTATAGGTATTGGACCCGAAGAGCACTGATGGCTTTCTACGTGCTGCCTGTCCACTGCTGACTGCAGACTGCACGTGTAAAATGTTTGACAATAAGCTTTAACAAGGGTCAGTTTCACTTCACACGTGAAACGACCAAATCTACGGACAAGCAAATTGAATCGAGCCGCCAATGCACCTCGTTCCCTCTCAACGTCTAGGTCATCCCTACTATCAGCAGTCACTATATGACCTAGATATTTAAATTGATGAACACGATACCTATGTATATTATTTGAAGAAATGTTTCTACCATCTGTCACTTTTCTTTCTTCCTTCGACATACCCGTTTTCTACTGAGATCATTGATGATGCTTCGCGTGCTGGTCTTTCTGAATGTGTGCGTAACACTAGGACGGATTCACTACCTGCGATTTCTGCGCGCCTAGTACCTGTGAGCAACACTCCATGGAAGTTTGGTTATTTCGTCATCGTATTGTTGTATTTATTGTGGACATAACAAAATCTCCTCTTCGTTTCTGTATACCAGTCCAACTCGCAGGCGATGGCTTATGGTACATGATAACCCATCTACACTTATATGCTACTATAATATAAATAAAAAAAAAACAAATCAATTTATTGGTGAAACATAGGTATTAACATTTTAGATGGATCTTAAGAACTATAGAAAAAACATGCATGCTTTCGTGTAGTTATTATGAACTTTATATAATAATAAATTATTGACATATTGGAATAGACTTAAATAATTCGTTGACATTAACTTACAATACTTTATATCTTCTTTGGTATTAAATTATTATATTATCATTTAAAAAGTCTTCAATTTTATAGTAACATTTCTCAATTAGTAATAGTGTGACAGTTTTTTTTTTAATTTTACTATAGGCATATTTTTGATATTATCAGGTATTTTATTGTACAGACGCCAGCACATCAAGTTAGCCCAATGTGTCAATGTGTGTTAGATCTTTGATGCAATGCCAAAAAAACTCTTTTGCATTGAAGATGTCTTGCATTTTATATTACATAACTGTGACAAATATTGAGCACGTATTGGCATCATTTTTATGTCAGACTGTTATAAAGAGGACGTATTTGATTTTTTGTTTGTTTTAAGGATTTAGCTCCAAAACTAGATAAGTACATACCTACTTAATTGCCGTTCGAGTAATATCGGCGTGATGTTATGTTATTTTATCAAAACCGGCAGGTCCATCAGTGGTTACGTTATTATCATTCGGAATTTGTGAGAGCATTTTGAAAATTATATAAAGTTGCCATTAGAGGCAGAGGAAAAATATTTTCTAAAAATCAAGTAAGTATAAACGGAATGGAAAGATAAAGAAATAATCTTCTTGGCATTTTAAAAGGTAACGGAAAAATGGCAAATGAAAATAAGCCTTGACTTTCCGAGGCTTAACTGTACAGGAAAATAAAGTACTTTCTAAATAATATTACTCTTCTGACGAAAATGAAATTGGCACTGTACTGGTTGTGATGACCAAGTCTTTTGCTAACCCTTATTGGGGTATAGTGTTTTTACATTTCAAATGGACTCTAGGCAGAAAGTACGGAATACCAACTGCTACGATCCTTACCTACACATTTTACGCTTTAGGTTACGTTCAAACATAAGCGCCCCGGTTGCGTTTACTAAATACCCAAGGTTTTAAATATTGAATACTTTAAGCCAAAGACATTCAATACCTATAGACCGGACATCACGAACAAAATGTTCGTCCAAAAAAGTGTGTCCTGCTGGATACAAGTCTATGGGTTTTTTGTAGTACGCTCCGCTGCCGCTCCAATATTCATATATTATTCTAGATGGCGTTACTGAGACATGGGATCAAAGTTTTTCTATGACATTTCCTTGACATGCCCGCTCTATAGTATTTTAAATCTCTTTGCTTTAAGCAAACAAATGCACAGAAGCGGACTTAATGCCATACGTATTTTCTGCCAGTCAACCAACTTATGGGTGATGCAAAATAAAAATAATCCAAGAAAAAAAATGCACTTCTTGTTCTTATCGTGTGGTTAAAAATTTACCTGGTGTCAGTGTTTTATGCCTCCCATGGGCCTCTGGCTTGGCATAAAAAAATGAAATAACTGAAAAGTGGGTATAATTTATTTAAAATTCAAATGTTTATTGCTCAACCCAGTACATAGTCCTACATTTCCAGAGGTCAGTTGAATGTGTAGTCAACTGTGGTGCACCAAGTTAGGCACGCAAAAATTATACAATTAAATCATGTGAGATTAATACAATGTCACACATACATATATTCGCAATTGAATGAAATACACGAATATTCAAACCAATACCCAGTATATTTTAACCATTAGAATAGGCAATGGAAAAGCTTACAACTTTTTAAAGAAAATAAGGCGATACGGCGAACGTCATAGGCATGCCAGCTAGATTGAATAGCCAGAATAACAAGAAATGTTATGTACGTACGTAGTGCCATTAAATTGGCTTTCGGGAACCGGAGGAGAGGATTGCACAGTATCGACAAAGGCCACAGAAGCTATAGCCGAGGAGTTAACTAGCCTTACATCGTCAGTGGTGCATAAAACATATGACAAGAGACTGTAGCGACATCTATCTCGCCACATACGAACTAACGACTGACATCATACATCGTGGTATTAGAGTTATCCGCACAATTTGAACCTATACAAGTTTCCGACAACAACCGTGTAGTAGTAGCCAACCAGACACAACACCCGTCTGGTCGGAGGATCGTCCCTTTTCTGTGGGGGATGAGAAACTTTACCCTTGTTGCTCATACCTCTGAAAGACTTCGTTTGTGAATTTATTTCATAAGACGTTCATTCACAAAAGACCAGCTGTTTGACTCGACATCACACAAAGGTTAACTAGTAGAAAATACTTATGGCATTTAGTCCCCCTTTGTAGGTATGTACATCAGTGTGCTTGTAGTATTCATGGTCTATTGATAACCTACTAGTTATCATTACATTATGGAGATAATAATGTAATCTAATACAGGCTGTAAAAAAACCCTTAACGTAAACGAAAACTACATATTCTACCAATCACTGGGATAGTTTTCTTCTGGTACATACCTGGGAATTTACTGGTTTTGGAGATATTGAAAGTCAAAGTGCAATATTTATTCCAAGTATAATTAGTAATCTTTCTTCCGAACAAACATTATCAAAATTATTGATTTATCAAAACAAATTACTCATTTGAAGTTACAAAAATGCAATGGATACTAAACAAGCGGGCCGGTCGGGTCAACGACCAAGCGCCAGTGGCCATACGCTCAGCTGATCGAAAGTTGCGTTGCGTGGTCGCGCTATGCAATGCGCGCAATAAAAAGCATCTCTTTTTTAAAGATGAAAAAAAAGTATTTTCCCAGCATTGTTTTTTGGTTAAAGTTACTTAATTATTTGTACAGAATGTGTGGTTATCGGCTATGTGATCGGTCTTTTTACACCCTATATATTAGAAAATTCTAATTAATAAAGAATTAATGTAAATCTTAATCTTTACTTTACTTTACATTTGAATAGATTTTATTTTATTCTAAGGGCAGTATGTAACCCTACTTGATTGATGATTTCTTGATTTAAATGTCTTACATTTAAATCAAGAAATCATGGTAACTCTGTATATTGTGCGTATGAATCTAAACATTTTAGTCTTTTTTCCCACCTGTGATGTGAGGCGTCCGTATCGTCAATTGACCATGGAAAACTCAACCGGTCAATCATTTATATGACTCCACCCTCTGTTGTTCTACCGTCTAAACATAGCCATGGAAGGCAAACATAAAAAAGAACGTTCACGTAATCGTTGGGCAAACCTGACGTATAAAATTAATCAGTAAATTTAACCGCGCGAGCTAAGTCAAATTGCGTGCTACCAAGATCCGTTCAGCAGCTGTTAGCCGGTAAATTATTAACTTAATGGAATTGTGTGATACTCGTACCTACTGAGTATTTGAAATGAGAATTTATTGTCTGTGAATGTCGTAAAGGGCAGACAGAATGTGTGTCGCTGGTAGACGGTATAAGCTTATTGTTTTTCATTTGAGTGCGTTAATATTTTAAAGAAATGGTAATGACATATGCTGTGAAAAATACAAAATGAAGGATTTTTAATAAATTACTTTTGCTTTTTTACTTTATCTTTTTATTTCTCACAGCTTCAGGTACACGACACTAAGTACCTAAAGAGAAAAGAAAAAAGTAATTAAGTATGATAATGTCTGCCTCGCGGCTATCTAGGTACATGAACTCAGTTGAGTAAAAATGCGCATTACATTCATTGCAAAAGCCGTGATTTATTATGCCGTCTAATTATATTTTTTTAATTTATAGAGCTACTTTCTTTGTTGACTTCTTCGTCCAGGTCTCTGGGTGTTGGGTTCGATCGAATAAATTGTAATCGGGGTTTTATATCCTGGATTTTCTCAGTTCGTAGTCTGAATTTATTTATATGTAAATGTATATTTATATGTAAATATAAATACTCCACAACTTTAAATAACGCCATCTAGTCGAAAACCCCAATGTGTTATTTTTTTACAGTGTTTCAACTTTTTTGGTCTAGGTCTTTTTTGGTCTACATCATCATCATCATCATTTCAGCCATAGGAAGTCCACTGCTGCCTCCCCTATAGATCTCCAATAAGACCGGTTGGAAGCGGCTCGCATCCAGCGCGTTCCCGCGGCCTTATTGAGGTCGTCTCCACCTTGTGGGTGGACGTCCTACGCTGCGCTTGCCGATACGTGGCCTCCACTCGAGAACCTGCTAACAGGCGAGGCGAGGCGAGGGGCGAGGTTAACATGATCTTTGGTAAATAAGCAGTTTTTTCAGCTGTGGTAGATACAGATATACCACGGCTGAAGAACTGCTTATTTACCAAAGACATTCCTCAACCACACCATTCAGTTTAAAAAACCATCTGAATTCTAAAGGAACGAGTTTTCTAAAGAGTATTTTTCCTCTTAGCTAAAGATTCCTTAACGCTTTGCAAATAATGTTGTCTCCCAGCTCCCGACGCTCGCGCTGGTTGCAATTTAAGTTGTTCTAAATGAATGTAAAAGTTTCAGTTATTTGTGGAAAACCTCTCAGGAACTGTTAAGCTGAGAAACTTAATTGGTTTTCCTTATCAACGTTGATTGTTATAAATGTTTTAATGAAACAATTTTCTGTGAGGATGGCTCAAGAAAACATTTGGAATCTTTATCCAACTAACATTATAAACGCGAAAGTTTGTGAGTGGATAGATGAATGGATGGATGGATGGATGTTTGTTACTCTTTCACGTAAAAACTACGAAATGGATTTTAATAAAATTTGGTATTAAGTTAGCTGACACCCTTGATTAACACATAGGCTACTTTTTATCCCTATATTCCCACGGGAATGAGACCAACGCGGGTGAAACCGCGGGACGTCTGCTAGTCCATTATACATCTACTACTATTATGGATATATGTGAGTGTGGTTGTTTGTTACATTCAAGGAAAAACTACTAACTGGATTTTAATTTATCTTTTCAGTTATGCAGCTCGTTCACACGGCTACACATCAAGCTATACGTTTCTAGTATAAGCTGGTCTCGCATTGTATAGAATTCCCGTACAATGCGAGGTCAGCGTAGACTAGAAATGAATAGCTTGATTTGTAGCCGTGTGTGCATCGTATGTATTGTGTAAATCGGCCAAAAAAAGACAAATAGTCGAATAAAATTTTACCATATTTTTGTGATATTTTGACGTGCAATTTAAAAATTGTAAGAGTGACAAGAATATGCGCAGTGGCTGTGAGATTAACTGTTGCGCTGCGTATCGCGAGATTGATAAACGATTAATTATTTAATTATTAATTAATTTACTAACACAAATATGTTTATATAGCCTTCTACCACAGTCTAAAAACCTACAGTCGTCCGACGAAGCCGTCTAGACAGGGCAATCGTGCGGGGTGTGAGGGGTGAGACGCGGGAAAGCCGCTCCCGCACTGCGAACAAAACGATGTGCGTAGTTTGAGAGGTATTATTCAGGGCTAACGCGTGTAGACGTTGTCGGCATATTTCCAGAGATTAAAGGCGTCGTCCTACTGTTTTAATATACCGTACTACTACAGTAGTTGTTTCCGGTCTGGCTGTTAAGTGTGTGTGAGTTTAAGTGACTGTACCTACGATACAAGCAAAGTTCGTAGTAAGAAAATGTAATTGCGCGGACCAGCATACGTTGTTAGCTGCTTATTCACTTTAATAATGGCATTTTGTACCAAAACATTCCTCGAATTAACCTTTGAAAATGTTACCGTACCATGTTACACAATTCAGACTAGTCTGAGGATTACACCAAAGTGTCCGGTGCATTTTACTTCATCCACTCTACGTTGCGACGTTACCATCCGTTTCTTTGACCATGTCAGGTCCACCTCTCATCCTATCTTTGCCTAATTCCATCTGAGTAATTTTACGGTTTTCGGATGCATTAAAAGAGCTTTTACGTGGAGTGAATGGATAATCTTCTAACTGCGACTGAAACTATTCAAGGTATTTTCAGAACAAGTTAGTCTTTAGACAGAAACGTTAAGAAGGTAGGTATATGTAAGTTTTAGAAATATATACGAAGATGATATCACTTAACTGACTGTATACAAGAGTTTTATGACGTATGTTTGCTTGCATCTCGCAACAGTAGTACCTATATTTTGTCACAAATATAAGAAGTAATTTCACAGAAGTTAATAAGGTACATTCTTAGCTTTTAAGTAGGTGTTTTAACCGACTTCAAAAATGTTGAATCCAACACTGAAACAAACACTGTATCACATTGTATATCTACACTTTTTAAGTTTGAACGAACTTCCGAACCAGTGGATTTAAAAAAATCTTATATATATTAACCAAATCCGTAGTCCATTTAACATCACACACATCACATAACCGTCTCTTAGTAACGAGTAAAACCGCGGGTCACAACAAGTTCTGATTTGCAAATTCTATCACAATACGGGCCTTTTATTGTTATGCGTGTTTGCGCCCGTGTGCAGGCCAGACCCGCATGCGTGTCGCGTTTCACTGGCATTCCGCGTGCGTGTGGCGCGCATGATAATAAAAATATGTATGCATCATCCATTAGCTACAGGCAGCACGCGTGCGGGCGTGGCACGCACGCGGACGCAAACACGTATGACTATAAAAAGGCCTTAACCGCTTTTACGGACTACATTGGTACAAACCTGGACCGAGCTCAGCGAGACTTGAATACTAAAAAACCTATGAAAATATACCCAAGTACCCTCGGGATTTAAATGAATAGTCTTGTAGCACTTTGACGGATTGGGAACATAACTTTAGCTACCTCCTCCGTTCGTGGACCGAAACTCGTCGTGGGACGAATAATGATTCTTCAGACATTTACCAGAAAATATAATTGAAACCAGTCGCTTGTATTTCTTTATTATAATATTTTTACGCAAAGCATAGTTTGTTAAACAAAAAAATAAAAAACAAATTGAATCTGGAATATTTATTTGAAAAAAAAAAACATAAAATGTTGCATAATCTGCTCCCGCCATAACATGGCGCACAAATTGGATGAATGTCAGTGTCATGATAAGTTTTTGAAATACATGATATATCAAAAACGTACAGACGTCAGCACATCAAGTTACCCCAATGTGTAAAATTTATTTGATGGTTTTTCAACTTTATGTCAAACAGAATAAGGTTCATATTCAATTAGAAAAATTGACACATTGGGGTTAGGTACTTGATGTGCTGGCGTCTGTACATTACATCGATGCATACCAAAGAGTATTTTAATACTATAGAGAGAACATGTGAAGACATGTCATAGAAATGAAATGGGTTCAAAGTTTTTCTGTGACATTTTATTTATTACTAGTAGACGTCCCGCGGTTTCACCCACGTAGGTCCCGTTCCCGAGGGAATACAGGGATAAAAAGTAGCCTATGTGTTAATCCACGGTCTCGGCTAACTCCATACCAAATTTTATTAAAATCCATTCAGTAGTTTTTACGTGAAAGAGTAACAAACATCCTCACAAACTTACGCGTTTATAATATTAGGACTAGCTGCCCCGCAAACTACGTTCCGCCTAAAATCAATTTATTAGCCTTATTTAGTTTCTATTAGGTTACCCACTGAATATACACACAAAATTTCATAAGAATCGGCCTAGCCGTTTCGGAGGAGATTTGTTACAAACACTGTGAAACGACAATTGTATATATTAGATATAGGTACACACGTTTAATAAGATGACAATAAATTTTATAAGAATCGGTCAAACTGTTTCAGAGGAGTTTTGTTCTAAATACTGTGACACGAAAATTTTATACATTTATTACAAAATTAACGCAGGCTCTTCTCAGAAACCTGCTCTAGACATAACCCAAACTTTCTATTCATAACGGACAAAGAAAAAGCTTAAAAAAGGAGTATTCTAAAATCTTTTTTGCAAAAAATAAAACCGACTTAAAAAAAAACACTAACCAGTGTAAAATAACTCTAAATTAGGAAGTCTGTGGCTTTGGTGGTTTTGTCTTATTCAGGATGGGCCACTGACTTCCGAATTTAGAGTTATTTTACACCGGTTAGTGTTTTTTTTAAGTCCGTCTTATTTTTTGCAAAAAAGATTTTTATTTTTCCATTTTTAGTTGTTCCCATACAAATATTTGTCATGAATTTATTTTTATATTGTTATTTGTTAACAATACATGTCATGGTAATAGGTAATATCTCTTATCCCTAATAATTGAAACTTAACATACCTTACTGTCGAAATCTAGGTATATTGTACACATCTGCGTACCCCTCAGAGCATACAGGCGTGATGATACGTCATGATGTTGTATAAACAATAATCATCCAAGCGATTCCAGCAATCACGACAGATTTGCCGTCTATTTTTGAAAAGTTCCATTGTATATCTCCGAAGATCAGCACCAGATCTTCACCAAATTAAAATGGGACCACCTCAGGAGTATACTCTTGCGAATAAAAAAAAGAATTTTGAGAATCGGTTCAGAAATGGGCGAGAAATCAGGTAACATACATAAAAAAAAAAAAAAAATACATACACACGAACATAGAACCTCCTCCTTTTTTGAAGTCGGTTAAAAATCGCTTATAACAGTCTACACTGCAACAAGGAGGAGGTTTTCAATTCGGTTGTATTTTTTTTTATATTGTTTGTTACCTCAGTACCTACTCCGTCATTTATGGACTGATTTACAAAATCCTTTTTCTTATAGGGTATTTTAACAGATTGGTCCCATTTGTTTAAAAACTCATATCTGATGAGGGAGGGAACTCCTAAAAAAATATAGGTACACACGCACGGATTTTAAAATTTTTAGTAACAATTCAGGCATTTTCATTTAGAAAGTATCATTTGGTGAAGAAAAACTGATGAAGAAGACAGGCAACGGAACTCTTCAACGCATAACAGCAAATTATTCGCGATTGCTACAGTCAGATTTCTAGGCTAAGCTTTTGTATTTCCATAACATAACATTACGCCCTTCTATTTTAAAAGGGGCCCGGCAGAGGTGTACAGATTAATGTTTAGATAGAACTTCTTTAGCAATTGTTAACCAATTTCAATAATGCTTTCAAGTTTTGAAAGACTTTCTGACGTGTGGCACTGTAGTACCACAAGTGGATATTTTAATTTTCTCTCCAGGCTCATCACCTTCGGGTTAGCGTGCATCCTCTGCTTCGCTGTTTGCTTCGGCCTGCTCGTGGCCACCGTAGCTGGCATCGCCTACGGGTACAACTACTCCATGGCTGAGTTTATAACGTTCACACGTATGTTTCTCTACCATTTAAAAACTTAATAGGCTATTGGAATAAATCTTAGTTTTTAGTCCCTCATCTAGATTTCTAGAAAATATGCGACACATATTTTTTCTCTTTCACGCAATTAAAAAATAACGGCAATACATCGAGTTAAAATGTCGCATGACGCCACTGTCCTGTACAATTTATACCTACTGAATAATGACGTCACATGCTCCTCAATTTTAACCTTTAGTTTGCACACGCGAGACACAATTGCTTTTTAATTGTTTCTATAATTACGGCATACGAGTGGTTAATGCGCTTAATCTCATTTAATTTTGGACTAATTATATTCTGATATTCATAATACCGTCTACATGCATATTGTACCATTTATTTTTAGAATGTGAATAAAAGACTCGCTTTTATTCACATACCTTTTAACATGATGCAAATTGAACGTAAATAGAAGTAGATCTGCAATTCTGCACTCGATTGTCGCGACCACGTTTTCATTTTATAATTTTAGCCACCGCCATTGCCCGCCACTTTGTTTGCTTTAGGCACATTTGATTTCCAATCCACCAATTCCATTTGTACCTGAATAGATTTACATTTTTTTTAATTGCATTGTTTAACACTCTTTCCTCCCTTTAGGGTCTGATGTGACAGTATTTATGCGGCGTGGCCAGTTCCAAGATGACCCAGATGTCGGGTTCAGAAGAAGTGGCGACTCCGAGGATCGTAAGTCGTATAGTTTCTCTTCGTCAACTTCTTCCAGTGTGCTGAGGAATAATACCTTGAATGCCTGATGTTTGGTGCTACAGCACTCGAAAGTTACCTTCAGGAGTGTTAACCATCGACGACCGAACCACCGTGCTTCGTCAGGCGAAGTAGTAGTGAAACTTAGCAAATCAATTGAACACTAAAACTTGCAACGCAATTTAGAAACTGTGAAGCTATACAGAACAATATCCATTAACATTAATTTCCTTCTTGTCCGCACCTTTGCCAGTTACTGCATTTTACTATCCGTGTGTAGTGTTCTCTGGAAACTCAAGGACTGATTACGAAGATCTGAAGCCACCAGTGGAAAGCAAGCCTCTAGGAGACACCTGGTTAAAGACTCAGGACACGAGGAAGTATGCTGAGATGCTGACCAGGTACAATCCCAGCAAGGAGGTTCGGGAGTCTGACGTGGTAGAACCTAAAACTCTTCAGGAATCTCCAAGTCAGGTCTGAAAGCATTGGTTTATGTCTCATTATATCTTTTATTCGTTATTAAACAGAGGTCTGGGATCTTTCATTCAAGAAATAGTACGGGGTGGGTAGGTACTCGTACTACAGAGACTGTAAATTAACATATTTTTTTCCTAACGCTGTTGCCCTTAGCAAGATTTGCGATGACGTAGATGGATTTTATTATAGGAATCTAAATGCACGGAATATATGTGTCAATAAGTGCATAAAAAACAAGTTTACACTGTGCTTGTATTTTTTTTATATCAACCCTTTTTTGTACAGACGGAAGATTTTCAAATTTTAATGAAGCCTACACCAGTTCCTGATATCAAATCAGTCTCTAACGCTCTAATGCCCACTGTGTCCTGGCGAGGAACTTCTTCGAAAATCATGATGAGGAACTTTCAACCTTTGCAAGAGTATACGACCATGAACAAACACACAGGGAGGTCGGAAACTTTTTATCCCACTCGGACTACGGAAACACCGGGAACACAGAATATATCCATCCTCAAACCTAAGAAACACCTGAAGTCATATGGAGACGGAAAAATACATGATGATTACCATGAGAAGTGAGAATTTATAAATTTCAAAGTGTCTAAATTGTAGAAGGTACTCAGTGGTAAATCTCAACTAACGTCAGAATCAGGCCATAGACTACCTACTATGACATCTGTCAATGTTAAATAAGTAGTATAACATCATAATTACCTGTATTCCTTGGAATGTTGCAAAGATGCACTTATTATAAACCCACTTCACTAAGTTCAACTGGTTTGTAAAATCGAGATTTAAAACTGAATATCGCAGTGAGAACTAAAAGTCTGCCAGCGGTATTTTATGACAACCAACGAATAACCTCATTTGTGTTTTTAAAGACTAGCAGTCGTCACGCGGTTTCACCCGAGTAGTTCCCGCTCTTGTGGGATATGTCACCCGGAGATAGTGTAGCTTCCCCACGGTGAAAGAATTTTTCTAATCGGTCCAGTAGTTTATAAGTTTATTCTTCTATTATGTTAACATTAAAATATTGTATCTCCAGGTATGTGCCGATGCGTGTGTGGGGCACGACGACCCGCCGTGTCATCACAGACGAGCCAGAGGATGTAGACGATGATAACATAGTCTACAAGCCAGTATAGTCAGCCGCTACGATAGCTGAAGGTCCTAATCTTATACAGTGTAATAGTGCTTCAGACACTTCTTCTTGTGAAATGATGAAATTCAATAAAACTTTTATTACTAGCCCAATAGGCTTGTTAACTAAATTTTAGTTGTTAGTCCCTCTTCTAGAAAACTAGAAAATATTCGACACATATTTTTACTTTTTTCACGTAATCTAAAAATAACGGCGATACATCGAGTCAAAATTTTGCATGAAGTCACTATCCTATACAATTTATACTGAATAATGACGTACAAGCCCCCGCTTCTCAACTTTAATGCGCTTAATCTAAGTAGTTTTCCATTAATTTGAAAAAGAAAAAAAATACTTCTACTGATTCTTCATTAATTTGTTTTATTTAAACTTTAAGCACGAGTAAAACAACTGTACTAAGATGGACTTTTTACTTTAGGCATTTTATATCAGCCTTTTTAATGAATTATTTCCAATTCTAAAATAAACTTAAATAAAATTTAATTGTCGAAGTGCTTAGTATTGCTAATGTTTAAGCATTGTCCTGGAATGATTCTATCCTACACTTACAAATCCTGTTAATAAATATTTTAATTATTTGTGTATGAGGATCTCGTGGGGTCTTGTTGCTAAATACTATCAGCACAGCTAAGCTATGGTTAAGCTGTGTTTGGCGTGGTCGGTCCGTGGCTAAACGACCATTCTTTGCATGAATCTGTATTTCGGTGAGTGTGCTCTAGAGCTCCACGAGCTCATTCCACCATCTCCTTTCTTCCATCGGGAATCCAGACGTACTACAGGTTATCACCCATTCCTTGTAGATGTTCCACACATTCGCATGAAGCGCTTTGCCTGTTCCTTCATTATGCGCACAGCCAAGGAGTGGAGTTCCCTGCCTGCATCAGTGTTCCCGAGTTCATATGACCCCAATCTTTTTAAGTCGCGAGTTAATAGGCTTCTTTTGGGTAAGCTCGTTCTATCGTCGATTTCATCCCTGACCGCAGGACAAGATTGAGGTCAAGAGAAGACCCATTAATATTTAAAAAAAAAACCCGTGCCACGGTAAAACACGTTAAGCTATTAAAGGATTTAGAGGTCAAATTGGCAGTCGCTCCATGCACACAAGGTACTCCAGAAGCATCCAGCTAAACTCGAAGCCAACCTCAACAAACACAGTCTGAAAATGGTAAGATAGTTGATGATGTGCCAGTGTGTTTTACTTCCAGACTTCAACGCCAACTCTTTATCATTAAGAGCCCTACTACACTACACGTACTATACAATGCTTTAGTTTGCACAATGGTAAGTAAAAATGGCCCGTTAATAGCGGTATAGCTATTGCTGGTAATTGCATGAACGTGCGATGTAAGCGATCCTAAACACACAAGACAGCCTTTCCTGCAATATTATCAATATTTATGGTAGTTATGACGCTTCATCGAATTCGTTAAGGACGTATCTACGAAATGACTCGCTTCAATTCTAGGTATTGGGTCTTAGGCGCACAAAACACGTAAAGTATATATAATTTGGTATGTCAAATATTTTGTATTTGTATAGCGATCTTATTCAACAGGAGTTGCTGCTTGTAAGCGACACACGCCACGGTCGCCGAGTGCAAACTAATATTTTAGGTTTTAAACATTTGTGCAATAACTCACGACAGTGATCAGTAAAATAACCCTTAGCTTCAAGCTATTAAGGTTCACGCAATTTAGCAAAATTTGTTGAAAAATTAAAATCGTTTTGATTTTTTTTCTGGGATTAATTGGAATATTTTGTTAATTCTTTCTGCCACCTTTTTGAGTTGATCATGTCTCCTTATAATATATTTAAATAAACACATTACTGTTATTAAATAAAAGAAAAATGTTCCTAAACTCAAAACGAAATCGACAATTTTGTGTGAAGAGGTACCGGAAATGATTTTTTACAATATTATTTACCTAGACTTTACAATAAAAAAATGCGACCTTTTGAAGATGAAGGAGTAATCTGTCTGTGGTGATTATTATTTAGATTCAGTTTAGTTTAGTTCTGCCGCAAAATGTACCGAAAAACTGTTCATTTTGGTCAGATTTGTAAACGCGTCCTTAATTAATGTAGCCCAGGCCATTGATGGTTGGTTATTGTAGAATAGTTTTTTTTCTGCACTCTTATTATTAATCGTACTGCAGTTTTGAATTCCGAATAGGTATATATTTAGCAAAACATATAAAAATACAAACGTACACGGCTAAACATCGAGCTATACATTTCCAGTATTAAAAGCTGATCTCGCATTGTATAAGATTTCCGTACATTGCAAGGTTAATGTTCGTACATCCGGAAACCATGGGTTCTTTAATAATTTTGTACCTCCTTTTTTAAAGATTTAAGGATTTATTTAATTTTTTAAGGATTGTATCAGTATAATTCAGTAGCAATAAATCCATCAAGGGAATGACTCGTCTACTCATTTACAACATAACAAACCTTACAAATCTACATAACAAATTCACTGTTGGGAGTTACGCCCCAACAGATGGGAAATCATCAAATGGCTCCTCCCGCTCTGGGTGAAGCAGAAAGGAGTTTCAGAATCTTGCTGACTAAAACCCATCCGTGTTCTACCCTTAGCGTTCCAGGGCTGCGGTGACTCTACCGCGCAAATTCCGTTCATTCTGGATCCCTTGAGCTTGAACATTTATCATTTATAAATTTTTGCTTTCTTTTCTAACGTTTGTTTTTGCTTATCGCAAATCAATTGAGGCATGGCCAAAGAGATTTAAGATAACATGGGGAGGGCAAGCGAAGAAATTACATAGAACAACTGTGATCCCATGTCTCAGTAAGGCCATCTAGCATAATACAGCAATATTGGAGCGTACCTAACTAACTCATACACAGTGTCCACCAGGACATAAGTGAAATGAAAATTTCGAAATGAAAATAATGCGGATGAAAATTTTGCTTGTGTTGTCCCGTATATTTATTTGTTTTATTTGTTTTATTTATTTTTTTTTTTTTTTTTATTTTTTTTTTTTATTTTTTTTATTATAATTTATTTTTTTTATTTATTTATTACACACATACATGCTATCATTACAGAATTGAATCCGATGCGAATTCAAAATCCAATTCTTATATAGTAAGTATTGATATGTCAAGGCAATTTTGATGACACTGAAACAGTTTTCTTTAAATACTAGTCCAGTTTATTTATTTTCTTATATTTGATTCCCAGCCACACGCTCAGCACTCCTGTGACGATGCCGGCGGCGCAGCCGGTTTAGACCCCTGAACCGCTTCTTATTTTTCTTGAAAATATCTCTTTCTCGTTTACCTTCAAACTTCACTGAAAATAAATACTTCCTCTGTTAGGTTATGCATACATACATATATTCATAAACTCATGTCCTTTTCCCATGGGGGTAGGCAGAAACTACAGAGCGCCGTATGCTACGATTGTTACAAACTTCTTTTGCGTCGTTTACATTTATATCCTAAAGAAGCATGAATGATGAACATGTCAAATTGCTTTGATGGTTTTTCAACTCTATTACAAATGGAATAAGGTTCATGTTCAATTGGGAAAATTTGACACTTTGGGTTAGCTTGATGTGCTGGCATGATTCTAAACTCCGAGTAATGAAATTTTCTTCCGTTTTAACTTAGTCTTTAGATTCTTTTCTGATGCTATTTTTGCAATCATCATTCCTATTCAATCCCTGTGACAATCTGTGACAATTGTCCTTTTAAAGTGAATAAGCCACTTATTTACTTTAAAATCATAATAATTTAAGAGGAAAACACGATTTTATTCAGTTTAAAGTAAAAAGAATATGAGATAAAAAACGAAATTAGGGAAAGCCTACAAAAAATTTCAACGCATCCAGAATGATGTACAGACGCCAACACATCAAGCAACCGCAAACTGTCTAATTTTCCCAATCGTGACCTTAACCTTATTGTGTTTGAAATAAAGTTGAAAAATTATAACAGAAATTTGACACATTGGGGTAGCGTGGCCACTGTACTTATGAAGATGTCTTTTCCGCCCTGTATGTATATTAATAGTGTTTCGTTGTAGAACATTGTAGTTAACTAAGTCTTACCGTGGACTGGATCCGGAGCTTTAACAGGACGTCTTTCTGGATGCAATGCTTCAGGGAAAATGGCTGTCAAGTGAGCCTTTATCAGCTGCGGGACTACGTTCAGCAAATAACCACCTATCAGGCTCTCTGCCGATTCATGAACGAGTGTTGGCACGGTGAACACCATACGCCTGAGTTATTAAAATTACAAGTTAAGAGCGTGTTTTCTTAAAGTTGGCAACGTCGCAGTTAGTTGTCAATTATGTTGCTGTTTTGACTAACTTATCAATATTATTTCTACACTATCTGACATCATAAACGAAACATTGAGATTTATAATAATGATAATTACAATTCATTAGCAATAATTTAGTTGCCGACAAAGCAATATTTAATCATTTCATTTAGCAATATTGATACATTAGTCAAAGCGGCGAAATATTAATTTGACAGCTTATTGTGAAGTTGCCAACTTTCAGAATACACGTTCTTAATTCATAAACAAATTAATGCATCTATTTTTGTACAAAACTAAGTTCTAAGAGGGTAATCGAACCCCTAATAAGCAATGCGGCAGCCAGCCGCTCAGCCGCTACAATTTATCACAAAATGACCAGTTTTTTAGAAAGCTGTGAAACCTCCCATGTTTCTTTCAAGTATAGTGAACAATTTACAGTAACACAGTAAAAGCCAGTGACCGAACGTCTCAAAGATCTTCTAATACGGGGTACAAAGGTGATATGATATTACATGAAGTTACCTGAATCCCTTAACTTCGAGCCTCTGAAATCCTTGACTGTTCGTTGGTATATCTCTATCATCACTATTTTCTTTGTCTCTCTGTAATTGCCCCATTTGAAGGTCCACAACCAAATCACCTATTTCAGTCGAGAAAGGAAATGAGTCCGCCCATGATGATAGTATTTCTAAATTGCCGCGGACCTACAACATACATTTTTGTATACAAGTAAACATAACATAACGAACATAACTTAACGCCTGTAATCCCCAAAGAGCTAGGCAGAGGTGTACCTGGCAGTCTACCCACAATTCACCAGTTATGTCCCACGTAATTGGTATTGTAATTTATCTATAACTAGCTGTACCCTGCCACGCTTCGCTGTGGCACATTGTGATTAAATGGTTAAAAAAAAGAAAAAAAACAATCCTTGATGCGGATTATATATCATGCTAAAATTTCAGCTCGATCGGTGCAGAACTTTTTAAGTTTTTAAAGCGTACACAAACCAACATAACATTTTTACATATACATATAGATTATAGACGAAGAGATTTAAAATATTATAGAGCTGGCATGTCAAGGAAATGTCATAGAAAAACTTTGATCCTATGTCTCAATAACGCCATCTAGAATAATATATGAATATTGGAGCGGCAGCGGAGCGTACTAAAAAAAACTCATAGACTTGTGTCCAATCAGGACACAAGTTTTGGACGAAAATTTTGATCGTGATGTCCGGTCTATAGGTATTGAATGTCTTTGATTATAGATATGTATGTATTTAAAAATATATAAGTATATTTATCAGGTGTTTAGTACCCATAACACAAGCTCTTAAGCTTAGCTTGGGACTAAATGGCGTTGTGTAAAAAGTTGTGCAATATTAATTTTTATTTATTTATTGCACTTTAAGTACACTTCAAGTTACGGTGACTATCAGACGGAGTACGGTGCGCTTCGTCACATCTCTGCAAGTGCACATGACGTCATCCTAGATTGACACTGATGATAGCCAACACGAAACTAGCTGTTTGACAGGCCTGTTGGTCTAGTAGTTAGTGACCCTGACTGCTATGCCAGAGGTCGTGGGTTCGATTCCCACCCAGGACAAATGTTTGTGTGATGAGCACGATCATTTGTTCTGTGTCTGGGTGTTATTTATCTATAATATGTATGTATTTAGAAATATATAAGTATGTTTATCAGCTGTTTAGTACCCATAACACAAGCTCTCAAGCTTAACTTGGGACTAAATGGCGTTGTGTGAAAAATTTGTGGAATATTTATTATTTATTTATTTAATCGTTGAACACTTTGCTCAGTTATCATTACTGTGAACTGCCGACGGAGATACGCAAGAGCCCCGCAGGATTAGAAGATGGCTGACATCTATCTAACAGTTTGAAAATGTTTTTGAAGCCTCCACAAGGGCCACGGCATTTCTAGCTTCAGTGTCCATTCCGTGCCACTAGAACCCATACAGCAATCTTCTTCTTTTCTAAAGCGCTCTACACACCAAAGCCGCCGACCCGCCGACACAGCCCGCCGACACAACCCGGCGGCTTATGTTGAAAGAAGCATGTCGGCAACCTTCACGCGCGCGTGTTGCCCGCCGACACGTCGCCGGTGGCTTGCCGGCAGCTGCTAAATAAGTTTCTGATGTCGAGCCGCCGACATGCCGCCGGCAAAGTTTTACAACTTGCAATGACTGAAGCCGCTATCCTAGCCAGCCGGCAAAATGTTGCCAATATATGCCGCCGGCCTGGCTTTGGTGTGTAAAGCGCTTAAGGCTGACTTGGCTTCTCATGCCGTTGAAAAATATCTCTGAGGCATGTTTTTCTACACCGTTTTTTAAAGTAAGTGCCATTAATACAATATGCAAATGAATACGAAACGTCAAGAGGTACGTGTCTTGGGTGCAAATCGAGACCTGCACATTGACAGTGTACCTGTCACGCCTCTAGGCCATTTCGGCTTTTCTAAGAACATAGAGCAATTAACCAATAGCAAATGAACTGCTAGTAGTTGTCACCTGCAGAGAACTGAACCGTATTTCCTCAGCAATCATGACCGTGTCGATCAAGTAGGGGCCGCCGGAGTGCGCCGAGTACATCGTGTCCAGACCGGTCAGTACCATGTCCGTCATCTTCAGCGTCTCACCTCTCTTATTCTGGGTTCCGTTGCTAGGTTTTATCTAGAATTATAAAAAAAAACATTCAATCAAAGTATCCTTAATGGTAAGGGATAAATCGGCGGATTACTTCTCTTCGTAATGTTTTCGGGTAGGAAATGCTAGGAGATCAAATAGCATGGTTCTATGAGCTTGCAATCTACTAAAATCGGTCCAAAATTGTTTGGAATAGCAAGGTAAAAGAGGATTATATTTAGAAGTGTAGAACGTATGCTAATGACTATGATATTGAGAAAAGCCACGGATATCGAAAAGCTCTTTCAAAAAAACAGAAGGCAAATGCAGTATTGATAAGTTTACAATTACTTACAGCGTTTCTCAGGTGTTACTGAAACCCGCCATTCGCAAAAAAACCAACAATATTCTTAAACACACGTGACGACGCGTAGCAGTACCTACGGCGTAGCCGTGACTTCATCGATCGTGCCAGATATATTTGCTACGTCGTAGCAAAAGTGCAATTATTTAATAGGAGGTACAGTAGACCGCACCTTAGTGGGACCATAAAAAGTATAACTTTGCTTTTCATCAAATTGCCTTACTTCTACGCTAACTCAAGGTCAAAGTGAAACTGCAGGCGTGCAGGATTAAATGTATAGGTAGTACCTAACACTATCTTAGAGCAGCATGGTCAATATTATTAAACTACACGCATTTTGAACTCTAGCGTGTATTTCTTAAACATTATCACAGTTAAATTACTGAAGTAGACACATGTTTGTTTTGAAATCTGTGTTGCTTGCGGCAGGGCACATAATTGCGCACGGTCAGCAAGCACGCAGGTCGATGTGCCGTCATTGTATTGCCACAGTATAAATATTAAAACAGTAGGACGACGCCTTTGATCTCTGGAAAAATGCCTACAACGTCTACACGCGTTAGCCCTGAATAATACCTCCTGAACTACGAACATATCGTTTTGTCCGCAGTTCGGGAGCGGATTTTCCGCGTCTCGCCCCTCACACCCCGCACGATTGCCCTGTCTAGACGGCTTCGTCGGACACTCGGACGACTGTAGGCTTTTAGACTGTGGTATTGCATTATGCGTGTCAAATTCCAATTCTCCTATGATCGTCCTGGCTTGCAACGTTTGGTCGGTATCGGTAATCGTCTTATCAATTATAAACCCTGCCTTATAGTAGGTGTCTCGTCATTCTTACCCTTCCATCATCCCAGTTCACAGAGTAGTTTTCCATCTCAATAGTACCGTGGTTCTTTTCAACTGTAATCTTATTCAGGTTCCTGATCAATTCTGTTAAATATTGAGCGGTTGCCTGGAACACCACTTCCTGTTTTTTTCTGTAAATTAACAAAAAAATGATTGGAACCTTATCGTTAGTATGCGATAGGAGCCTACTTCACTTTCATTTTCACGGGGTGATTTATACAGAATAGCTCTACTGGTTCGTATCGTTTTAGGTAAAAAATAAGATGCAATGTATTATTTATCAAACTGATTAAACTCGTTGATGTCCGACTGCTAATAATATAATAAGTACCTAGTAGAAGTAGTTCCCTTTTTAAACATATTATATTTATTTTCAGACTTGTGCCCATATATGGTACTAAAAATACATAAGTAATAAAAAACTTTTTTGCCAAAAATTAAACCGACTTAAAAAAAAACACTAAACGGTGTAAAATAACTCTAAATTCGGAAGTCGGTGGCCCATCATGAATAAGACAAAACCACCAAAGCCACAGACTTCATAATTTAGAGTTATTTTACACCGTTTAGTGTTTTTTTTTAAGTCGGTTTAATTTTTTGTTCTTAAATCATGACCATCATAATCATACTCTCATAATCGATGGGGCACCATATCAATTGAGACAAATTTATTTTTGCCATAATCACCGTAACCACCGCTTTTCTACCCATACCATCGTTTACACAAGCTATTGGTTCTTTCTTTTTTATTGTTGTTTCTTTGGTCGACTCTGCCCACTTGTACTTAAAAATTTTCTCACAATAAATCAAAATGTAAATGACAAAAACGATCAACTTACTCACGTCAACAATAATAATACCAGCTCGTTACTGTTCCACTGTAGGGCTGAGCTTTTTACTCATAAAGAGAAGGTCCAAGCATTGAATTCAACACGCTTGCTCAAGAAGTATCGGCCATTCCAGGCTTGTACTACAGGTCTAGGTTTCCTCGTGATGTATTCCGTCAACGACCACACAAGAAGACCACACATCACCAAAAAATACGCAAATAAATACTTTGACTTTGACTCTGACTTTGACTTTTTAACGATATCAACGACGTTTATGATAAACTAAAAAAATCTTTTTTGCAAAAAATAAAACGGTGGCCCATCATGAATAAGACAAAACCACCAAAGCCACAGACTTCCGAATTTAGAGTTATTTTACACTGGTTAGTGTTTTTTTTAAGTCGGTTTTATTTTTTGCAAAAAAGATTTTTATTTTTCCATTTTTAGTTGTTCCCATACAAATATTTGCCATGAATTTATTTTTATATTGTTATTTGTTAACAATACATATGTCATACTAATAGGGATAACCACTTATCCCTAATAAATGAAACTTAACATACCTAACTGTCGAAATCTAGGTATATTGTACACATCTGCGTACCCCTCAGAGCATACAGACGTGATGATAAGTCATGATGTTGTATAAACAATAAAGCGATTCCAGCAATCACGACAGATTTGCCGTCTATTTTTGAAGAGTTCCGTTGTATATCTCCGAAGATCAGCACCAGATCTTCACCAAATTAAAATGGGACCACCTCGGGAGTACACTCTTTCAAATAAAAAAAGAATTTTGAGAATCGGTCCACAAATGAGGGAGAAATCGCGTAACAAACACACAAAAAAAAAAAAAAAACATACCGTCGAATTGAGAACCTCCTCCTTTTTTTGAAGTCGGTTAAAAAGAAACTTAGCTTAGTTCAAACTTATAAATGTAAGTACAAACTTACTCTAATACATGTTATAGACTATTATTTAAGATGAATTTGTGCCCCCTGTCTCCATATAGGACTATCCAATTTACACTTTTGCGGTACGAGCTCTTAAACAAAAACTTACCGATACTCCTGAAGATCTTCGCCGAAAAATGCCGAAGTGTTGACTAAACTAAACATGGAGGCTTGTAGCTTTGGCACCAGCTCTTCGGTTAGCAACGGTTTCATTAGCAAGTGGGTGAGGCTCAGACCTAGAAGATGTTCGAATGAAACGATCAATCAGACAATAAATAATTATAAATAAATGGTTTATTGATAAAAAATTACAGATGATGAGAAAAAAAAACTAAGATATGATAGGTTAAGTAATATACTGAAAGTAAATGCATGGTACATCAGTTCACAAAATACGTTTCCCTAACTCTTAAACTAGGGTATACAAGACTTGTATCTTAAGAGACAATGAACTGCTACAAGATTAGGTTTTATAGCGGAAGGGCTTTCAAGCTTCCTGTGTGATGTACATGTTTGAGCAGTCGTCAACAAGGATTCGTGATACAGCTTCTTACCGAACACTTAACCTTTTGTTAACTAGACTAAGGTCAACTTCTATCGTGCTTAGGTACAGCTATATACGATAACCAAAATTTTTTTTACGATCTTCTTAAGCATTTTCCAAATACGTATGGATCTGCTTCCTATTTTACAACTGAATACCAGAATTTTATTTGTTGCGGCAACCTATAACTTTTACACAATTCAGTTACTGGCTAACACAATACGCCTTGTTTGGTATGATTTTTTGTCAGACTTTCGGTCTAACATACCTTACGAGACACGAAGGTATCTTAATTTGTAATGAATCCACCCGTACTACTGTAATTATTTAGCAACGACGCCCTCTCTCAATCAGCATTCTATATGGAGCTATGGAACTGGTAAATGCAAGTATGTACACCGCTACGTACTTGCTTTTGAAGAAGAACAAGCATACATATTGTATACCGATACAACTTCATTCGGTAATCTAAATAAAGTAAAGGTAAGGTAAATCGGATGATAATAGTGATGACAATCTTCTTTCTCCTCTCACTTTCACTTCTTTTCTTTCTCGCTCATTCTCACTTTATGTGAGGCGGACTCTCCTTAGAAAGTGGCAGTTCTTCCTCTGATAAGAGCTCCGTCATGCTAGCCCATTACATGGCAGAAGGCTAACGTATTTTCATTGTTTTTTACTAATGATTTAATGATGTGGTACAGTAAAATAAACTTAGCCTTACCATCCTCTCTATTAAGATTGTATACCGTTATGACTGGCGGAGAATCTTCACCGGGCCTGAAAATCTAAAACCAAATAACAATGTCATTTATGCTTATAAAGTGGATACCTACTTACTGGATAGTGTCTTCAAGGCTAGCTAGAGTGAATAGGCTCTTAATAAACTAGTGCGCTTCACCATCACTGATTGCATCACTGCTTGCCATCAGGTGGGATTGCAGTCAGGCACTGGTTTATAATATTAAAAAAAATGTTACTTCATTACAGCTTTCCACTTATACCAGTCGAGTTACTGTTACTTACAGAGTAAATAAGAAACTGTTCAGTAAAACTAAGTTTTTTTCATGTTGAGCTGGCGAGTTTGATTGCAGCGCCACTTTTTCTTCTTAACAAAAACACTGGAAGTACTAAAAGGACTCGCCGTTTTAGGAGAGTGTGATTTTTTTAGGAAAAACGCGAAAAAAAACGGCGCGCTTCGATTCCCAAACTATTTGTCTTACGTACAGAACCCTCGATGGGCGAGTCTGAATCGCACTTATTTTCCCTTGTTAAGAACTTTAATACAATTAATCATAATTATTAACTAACTTCAGTACTGCTTATAACTGATCTAGGTATGTGTTTTATTGTATTTTTTTACTTTTTATTTTCTTGCTGTTTGAGTAGGTACTTTAAATGTGACCTAGGTCCAGTGTGAGGTTGTTTCTTAAAGTTTTTTTTTGAAGTTCTGACATTCTCTTGGCCAGCATGACATACATTACAGGTAACTTTCAGAGGCTGTTCTACCCATGAATATGAACAAATTTAATTATGGGACCAACTCGGAAATCAGGAAAATAAAATCAGCTGTTGCATACAACAGGGTAATACTTACGTGACCAAAATGTATGCAACAGCAGTTTTTTTTTGCGATTTCCGAAACTCGATGCAGATTAGTGTCTGAGACGAACTCAGTGCATATTAATCAGCAATCGTGTACCTCAACACGGAAATAATTAAAACAAAAGTCAAATACTTACCTCAATTGAAAAGACACAATTGAAAAAATCAAAGTGCTCGTAACCCAGATTAATAGAATCTCCAGTTAACATCGTCATTATAAAACCTGATATTGTGCAAGCGTCTATAGATATCCTGAAAAAAAAATTTGGTTGTCAAAGGGAACAAGACTTCGGATCAAAATAATAGTGGGCAGAGCTTTAGGTAATGAACATACATTTAAACAGTTTTTTTTAACTAAATGGCGCTGACATTTCCAAATTGACTGATCCCTAAAAAGAAATGGTGAAAGAATCTCGGGAGTCAAGGTCTCTTTAAAAGTCCATACATAAGATCATATTGATACATAATGCGAGTCTAACGATACAGGGCAGTCTGGAAAGGCTTTTTGCAGCGTTGAGTTTTCAACAAATATATTCCACAATATTCCACAACTGTCAATCAACGCCATCTAGTCCCAAGCTAAGCAGAGCGTGTGTTATGGGTACTAAACAACTGATAAACATACTTATATATTTCTAAATACATACCTATTATAGATAAATTACACCCAGACACAAAACAAATGGTACGTGCCTTTTTACAAACATTTGCCCTGGGTGGGAATCGAACCCACTGCCTCCGGCATAGCAGTCAGGGCCACTAACTACTAGACCGACAGGCCAGTCAAATTATTGAATATCAGTCATCGTGTAGCTCAAACCCATAGGCATAAAAGATATGAATGATCTCCTTTACTTACGCGACTTGCCCAACATTAAGGACTTTTTCAAACAGAAATGGTGATAACTTCATTGGGTCTTGGTAGTCAGGACTGTCAACGACATCAGTCACGTTCCTTATCAGCGCGTAGTCAGCTTCTATGATCATCTTACTGACACTAGTCTGTAGTTTCAGGACATTCGAGGCCAGCGATAACTGCACCTCAGGAAACCGACAGCGGGGCAATGCACGTAAAGATAGGTCACTTAATATTCTGGAAGATAAATGTGGTCAAATGATAAATAATGATGATAATAGTTATTTGTTTAACAAGAGTGCAAAGTTGCTTTTTAACCGCGTGTTCAATTTTGATGACCGAGCAAGCGAGGGAGGGAATCAAAAGAGCACGAGGTGAAAAATCTTTGCACTCGAGTGCAGCACGTAACTTTTCATTCCACCTCAGCGAGGAAATGACTAAATGCAAAAAAAAAAAACGTTTTCTGAGAAAGTTTTGGCTCCTTTTGCTAGTCGCCACGTGTTAAACATATCGTACTGTTTTAAATACTTCTCGCGTGATTGTTGAGGGAGAAAGCTCATTTGCGCATTATTACCAGTTTCAGTCAATTCTGTTGGCGTCAAACAAACTTCCTCGTCGCTAGAATCACTCATTTTAGTTTTTTCACTTGTTTTCAAGTTTCTTGTTTTTAATATAAGGTTTAACAATGACGTGAAAAAATGCCGCGTAAAGAACCGCGTACAAAGCAAATTGAAAAAAGAACATCAAGAAAGTTCCGATTCTGAGTTTTTAACAAATTAAAAAAAAGTTGTATGATTTATTCGGCACCATAGAGGTAGCAGTAAATAGGTTTAATGTTTTTTTTAATTCACAAACTTAGTGCACACGATGTTCTAAATTCAATTTACTTTATCCTCTATAGAATAAAAACGGCTTTTCCACTCAGATATTGAAGATTAAAAATACTCTTTCCGAGATGGTGGGATGAAAATGATATTTATTTCTGGAAATTGGTTCATAGACGTTGGGTTTTTTTTTACCTAGTAGATGAGGTCGGTGTTTCTCTATCTGACTACTCTGGTTATTGAGACATATATGGGTATATGTCTCAATAACCAGACGTGGTTTATGTATCATCATCTTGTTAGGCAGATGATGATACGCTACGCTAGCTGTAGCTGAATACCAGTGTTTAACAAGAAGCGAGTCCCTATCCGTCCTATACAATCCAATGATTGGGTAACGCGATAACCCTTAGTTTGACTGGATGTCCGTCCAACGACTGTTAAAGATGAATTCTTTGTGTATAGTTGCAAATAATCGTTTTAAACCAAAATCTGAAGATTGATAACTGTTTTAAATTTGTTTGAAACTACGGACACGTATTTGTATCGTGTGGTACTTTGATAACCGATAGGTAATGTACGAAAAAAATCAAAATCGTCCAGATTCAACTCATGTTAGTGCTTCGATGTCCATCGGGACATCATCACAGATAAATGACTTCTTCTTCATCTCTTCAGGAGACAATTGCGTTAGATAGAAATTATGTAGCTTTCATTTATTTTTCCAGTTTTTGGCAAAAAAAAAATAACTTTTTGCCTAAAACTGTAAAAACACATGAAAAACGTAGGTACAATTTAGGATAAAACCGACAAAACGTTTCTACGCTATGAGGTCTAGAATCATGTTGTACTATGGTGACCAGATGTCCTTTCGACCCTGTTAATAAGTAAATTGAAAATAAATTATGATCTACTAACAGTCGGACTTGATTATCATTGTGGAAGTATCCGGAAGCCAATGGTTCCTTGAATCTTTTAATATACACGTTCATTCCAGGTAAGCCAAAGGTATATTTCAAGGCCTGGAAATAAACTTAGAATGTAGGCACAGCACATGATATGTACCTACTATTGTATATTTTCTATTGTTTTATAAATTATTGTGTGTATGTGTGTTTTGATGATGACTGATGTCAAATAAATATTTTTCTTTCTTTCTTTTCTTTCTTTCTTTAGGCGGGTAGAATTAAAAATAAGAGGCTAAATTCGCAAAGCGTGATGTAGTTCTGCATTTTTGGTAGGTTGTATGGATCTGTTAGGGTATAATAGTGCGAATTCAAATTTAAACTTCGAAAAACTTGTGGAAATTGAGAAAATCGAAAAAAACTTCGTAATTTTGGGATTTTTTCATTATTCGCTCCAACTATGCATTTTTGCGAGTGATGTTTTCTACACCTATAGACTGTGTACTGTGTTTTCTACCTATAATTTGAGCCTAATTGCAGCTTTGACCCCATAGGATATTGCCAGCACATTTGACAAATTTCTATGATAGATTTTTAACTTTATTGCTATCAGAATAAGGTTCATGTACAATTGGGAAAATTTGACAGTTTGGAGTAGCATAATGTGCTGATACTGAAATACTGAAATCAAAGATAATGCTATGTAGAGACATACTGTTACTATGGCATTTTGTATAGGTTTCCTGTTATTCTCCCATTCCCTCCTGAATCGTTTGACGGATTCTGTAACAAATTTTATGGATATAAATTTATAAAATATACCTGTCTCAATTTTTTATCATAAAGAAAGAAATCATGCCTAATGGTTTCCTTATCCAAAAAATAAGAATAAATTAATAATAAATCATTCTTTCTTACGACTATTAAAATAATCTTGAATTATCTTTTCAATCGGCTCAGTTTCAGCGCTAACTTTACATAAAAATAAGCTGGCAAATACAAAAATCAGAAAATGCATCGCCGACGTTAACTCGAAAGTAAATTTACTTGTATGTACCTATTTTACGAAACCTTACATAAAACTAATCTTTAAAAATAAATCAAAGAGTTATAAAATATTTTAATTAAAATGCCGTTTTATGACCAACAAAACGTCGTTGAAGATAAGAAAACGAAATGTTTTTTAACGAAGGGAAAAGTTAATCGACGTGGAAAAGATAATATGAAAGACGTTATTCTGATATTTATTTATGGCTGTCTGTACGGTGTAGTATTTACAACAACTGAATACGATGAAACTGTGGAAGAGTTTTCAGAAAACGGTAGGACGTTACATAACCTTAAACTTTATACTTCTTAATTTTCATCAAGCTATTTCACCCCTTTCTGGTCTAGCGGTTGCAAGCGCTACTACTGAGCATGAGGTCCCGGGCTCGATCCCCAGGTCGGGCAATTAAGTGTTATTGAGTTTTTCTATCTGGAATTTCTCAGTAGCAGCCCGGAGTCTGGATTTGTGCCCGATTGATAGCAATAGGCTCGCCCCCTTTTTTCATGGGACTTAAACATAACTGGCGAAATGTGGGTGTACTACCAGGTAATACACCTCTGCCTAGCCCATCGGGGATTACAGGCGTGACGTTATATTATGTTATGTTATATTTCACCCGATCGATTAAAATTTATAACCCTTCCTTTTGGCTTCACGGCTGTCGGGTATAGGCCTCGCGTCGTTCGTGCCAATTCCCAGAGTCTACTTACCCGTTTTTAGCCGACTGCGTGACACAAAGGATAATGGAATTATCATCATAATCTGCCTAGTCTTTTCCGAAACATGTTGGGGTCGGCTTCCAGTTTAACCGGATTTAGCTGAATACCAATGTTTTTCAATGAGTGACTTCCTGTCGGACCTCCACAACCGTTACCGGGTAACACGATACCCATTGGTTAAACTGTTTGTCAGATTTTCGGGCTTCTGACTATCTGTTACGACTAGATCTACAAAAACTACAGCCGATACCAAAGGCTTTATGTGCTTTCCGAGGCACGTTGGAGTCTTGATATGGATATTGGTCACCCATCCACGGATCAACCTCGTTAAGCGTAGCTTAACCTTCGATTGACCCGTGAGGCTGTTATTATATAGCCACAAGCAAATTATCAGTCTTGTACTGTAAAATTCGTGTGCGTGTCTCAAATAAATATATTTTCTTTCTTTGTTTCTTTGTATATCATTAGTTCAGTACATGATCCTGGAAAGTAGGCGAATTTCTACCACTAGGCGACTACTAATTTTCAATAGATATTAATATACATACTATGCGTGTTAAATGAGAATAGGATCGACTTTGCGCCATGTTTGCGTCATAGCTGTCAATTCGAATCAATTGGGTAAGATCAGCAAAACAAGGTATTTTCTATAAATATTATAGATATAATTTATTTACAAATCATGAACGAATAATTTTCTAAATTGTGCTGTTTTTCGCTCTCAAAGTATTTGTCTACATTGGAGTTAACCTCTCGAGCCCTCCCATGCAAAACAGCGCCTCGTTTACTCATTTTCGAGCAGTTAGCGAGACAAAAACAAAAACAAATTACAACAAACAACAGCGCAACAATCAGAATTATTTAATAAAACGTAAGCACTCCACAAGACTAATCAATTTAAGACGTTTTTTCATTTTGAATAACTGCGACTCGGTTAAACAAAATAAATTAATAATTGATACGCGGATAAGGTTTCGTTGCAGACTGTACTTTTCAAATGACATCTGAGAGATAGAGGTCATTGACGTTCCTATTCTTATTTGAAACGCATATTACACAGCTGTATCTTGATCACAGGTAATGCGATAGACAGCGATGACGGCCATGATAGAAATAACTTAAGTCCTCAAGTCCCAACATCCAACTGCTGGATGACTTTCAACGCATCAAAACACTTCCAGATTATGGATGAAATTGACGGTAATGTTCTATTCTATGTCTGTGTTTCCACAATACTCTACTCGTATTTGTCAGTTAAGAGGTGCAGCGCAGACGACAGACTATCCGTTACGCACATTTTATCCTGCAAAAAATAGAACCTATGCAATTATAAGCTGTAACACATACGAGGCGTGTCATATTTTATAACACATTTTCTCGTAAAGGGTCTCTTCGTTCACCAATTTCAATATCGTAATGTATCTCATTACGTATTTGTGCGTTATTGGAATGTAAAACGCACGGTTTATCTAGATGCTCCGTCTAAAACGAACGGTAATTTTTTAAACCTTAGCAAAAGAGTTTTTATGTCAGAAAAGTGGTCAGCATTATAAATAAAATTAACTTTGGGAGATAAAATAGAAAAAAATAAACGTTTAATTAATTTTGACACTAAATTACAACCATTTGTAACAAAAACAAAAAAAAATACGGCTTGACGCGACAATCAGGTCAAGTGTGGCTAGTTAGCCACATTTTAACGGCTTAGTAGGCGACTCGGACGCTGAGTCTCGTCCGATCCGGCCGAAAGAAGAATTTTATTATTATAAATATTTTTGAGTGGTGTTTCGGACGATACTTTTTTTTAAGCAAATTTTGTACAGTCAGAAAGAAAAACCTTAGGCAGAGTTTTATTATTTAAGTTAAAGTCAGGGAATTGTTAGAAAAAGATAAAGTTTAATATACAATTACAACAATCAACAGTAAACATGATAAATCACAATAATCAGTCTTATTATATATCAATTAAAAAGCGTACAATAATAATTATAAATGTTAACAACAATAATCAGTCTTTTAACGTCAATTGGAACGTGTACAACAAGAATATTAAATGTAAATTACTATAATCAGTCTTATTCAGGGTTACTGGTAATTAGACGTGAGAGGCTGATAAGGGGGCCACAAATTGAACCCCCCATATTTATGGCCGAAATTCAATAGTTTTCGAGATATTTGAATTTTAAGGGTTTATCGATATTTAACCAAAATTTTCCAAATAAAAAAAATATATATTTGAATGGGTACCATTAAGAATGATGTTGTAGCTGGCACTTTAATTAAGCTATGGACATATTTAAAACTACTTAATTAGAATAATCTCATATCGCTCATTATTTTAATTATTTTGTTTTGAGATATTATTATCTTACCAATATTTTCATTTTACGCTTCAAAAATGTTGCCTCGTCACAAAAATTTCTATGACATTAATCGTATAAATAAATAAAACAACTTGCCTATTCTGTAAGCTTTCCAAAAAGGTATAAAAGTTAATTTTAAAATACATGATCGTGGCATGGCATGTGTCTGAATCGGCGCGGGGAGATAAAGGGTCATTTGTGTACCTATGTCTACTAACTAGAAGTTTTTATGTCTCAATGTGCGTGCAAAATGCCAAAAGTCAAAAACTGACCGACTCGTGAGAGATCAGAATTTAGAATTAGAATTTATTTAATTATATTAAGAATGTAGTTTCACATAGTATGGTATTAATATTTTTTTAAGTTCTATAAACTCTACCATAACATATGGTGTACACATATTGAAATGTCATTCTTATATAGTTATGTACAATTAATTATATGATTTAATGATTGAGAATAAGTCCAATATGAATCATTATAATTAGGTAGTCGTTACTTTAAAATCAATGTCAAAATTAAGTACATGTCGTCTTGGATTTTAACAATATTCCACCATTACCACCATTTATTTATTTTCACTTAAGTAACTAAGTCATAAAACAATTATTCAATAACCAACTTGTCCGCAGGAATGCATCCTATACCGATACCGATGCCGATATATCGGCAATACTCGAAGCTTGCTGATATATCGGCATCGGCGATATTTTTATGGTCGAATTAACGAAAATAAACGCGCGTGTTGTCTCGTCTACTTTGTTTTTGATACAAAAATCTCATCAATGTTAATTTTAATTACTAAAACTATTTACTAATCTCAACCTGTCAATAGTTTCAAATGATTTTATTTAGTTTGTCCTTTTATTATTATTTTTATATTATTAAAAAAATAACCTGACTTGTTACGGTATCAGTATCGCCGATATTTTTTTATAAGAGCCCAGGCTCTTATATAAAAATACGATACGATACTGATACCGATGTATCGGTATCGTATCAAAGCAAGAGTGAGCTGACAAGTAGGGATACTTGTCATCTCATCACTCATTAATAAAAAATAAAAAAAAATCTTTATTTTCAGGCGTCGACGGCCCATAGCGTAGTATTCAGTACAAAAATAACTTAAAAACTATGTTAGTAGTAACATCTAGACACACACAAGAACAAAAATTATACACAGCAAAATAAACAGCTTCTAACTCGAGAAGGATTCATCAAGACCCATGTCTGACATGCAGCTTGATAAACCTATCCATCGTAAACCCTTCCAATCTTTCAGAAAATGCCTTCAGAACGCTATTGCTGCTTCCCCTCACTCTGCGTATCACTGATGCCACTTTTTTGCGCAAAATGTGCAATGTGTTTTAATGTTTATTTTATTTGTAACTAGCTGCCCCGGCAAACTTCGTTGTGCCTTAGAGTCAATTCATTGCTCTTATTTTTTTTTATATTAGATATACATACGTTGAATAAGACGACAACAAATAAATCCAAACCAATAATAACTACTACTACTTTTAAATTACAACATGTATATATACCCTAACCTAACTGACCATACCTATCCTATAGCTAACCCAACTATCTAACCTAACTACCTTACTAAAAAATACTAAATTCATAATTTTAATCTGAACTATTGCCTCTATGTTACATACAATAATTTATGCCTATAGTTTTCCCGGTCTACTTTAATTAAAGTCCTAACAGTAAAATAAGTTCTATTTGCAAAGAATTATTAAAGTTCGTCTCTGTCATCATTGCTAGTTACGTAAATTGATTTCTGAAATATAAGACTTTTTTATGCTACATAAAACCTCTAAGTTTAGTAACAAAATAAATTTCAGAACGTAGGTGCGTATTATAAATTGACAACCTTACCTTCTTGGGTTTAGCTTAAGACTTGTCAATTTCAAATTGTCACCTGATAATGAACTGGGAAGTTTGACTCCTGTCATGTCATCCAAGATGGCGCTGCGTTTGAAAAATGTTTGAGACAACCGATATTCTTGATATTTATTTTTATGATGTCGAACGGGATAAAAAGTATCCTATGTCCTTCTCCTGGCTCTAAACTACCTCCCTGCCAATTTTCAGCTAAATCGGTTCAGCCGTTCTTGAGTTATAAGCGAAGTAACTAACACGACTTTCTTTTATATATATAGATTAATAATTTATCCATAGCGACAAAGTAAAATAAGTATGTATTATTTAATGATGTGTCTGACGGTACTTTGCCTCTCAAAAAGGTTTCGTCCGAAACACCACTCAAAAATATTAATAATAATGAAATTCCTGTCTCGACCGGATCGGACGAGACTCAGCGGCCGAGTCGCCTACTAAGCCATTTTAACGTGTCGCTTGCTGAGCGCTTATTACCTATCTACACATTGGTTGTATTAATTTATCTTCTACCCTGGACTGTTCATCTAATTGACAGCACGCTACTCCAAGGTTCGGGACGACATCCAGGAGTCAGCCAAGGAACACGATTTTGATGCGTTAATGATTGAGGTATGTCTACCTTATCATACACGCTAGTGTATGAAAGACTACGTGGAACTACGTGGGTGAAACTGCATGACGTCTGCTAAGACATCACGCAGTTTCACCCACGTAGTTCCCGTTCCCGTGGGAATACAGGGATAAAAAGTAGCCTATGTCACCCGGGGATAGTGTAGCTTCCCAACGGAAAAAAGTTTTTTTTAAATAGGTGTAGTAGTTTCGGAACCTATTTAATGCCAACAAACAAACAATCAAATCTTTTATCTTTATAATATTAGTATAGAAGTACAGACTCCGGCGAAACAAAAGGGAGGATTTTGATTTTGACCGCGATTGTATGTTTGTATGTATTCCATCCTAACTTAGAAACTGCTTACCACAATTTCGTTGTATACGTCTTGCTTTACCGCTGGTTATAGCCTATGTGACATGACATTAAATGTAATGTGCGCCCTTCTAGAAGACATAAAGTAATTTCGTTTTTGATTTTGCACAGACCGTGCAGTCCTTTTGGTGTGTTGCACGCAAACTTCTTCTGCTCAAATAGATTTTATTGTGTTCTTTGGGGTATTGCTTAAATTCAAGCGATTGCCACATATATTATTCTACTATTCCTGTTGTTTTACCAATTTATAGGTTACGGGCGTGTGATGTGGATTATATAACCTATTTTATATGTAAAAGTACGGGCGCAGTGTGGACACGTTAAAATGCCATTGTGGTAAATATACTGAATCCTGAAGGGTGGTTTGTTCTTGAGGTGATCTCGGCGGTGTCAAGATCTCTTCTCCGCCGGTCTTCAAAGTTATAAATATTCTCTCTTACCAAACGCCTCCAAACAGGTCTATCTACCGCTACGTCTTCCCACGGAGAGGGATGTATGTATATTGCACCTTCAGCAAGCATTCAAGCGATTGTCATAACGAGTGTTTAACGATATTTTTAAAGGGATTATTTTGTGTTACGAAAATTTCATGTTCCATTTTCCATTTATTAGTTATTGAAACAAACACGTGGAGTGGCGATCAGGGAAATGTACGCAAATCGATACCAGGTGTGGATGATTCCCTCTGGAATGAATCTTGGCGGCCAATGTATGCTGAGGATGCCCGACTCAGTCTTGTAAGTATCAGACTATCAGGACTTATGAACGTTTTCACATTTTGATGGCTAAATATGGACGCTGTTGAATTTGGAACAAGGTATAGACGAACTTTTTAAGGTGAGTTACTCATTCTGAATTGCCCCAACCGTGAGCACAATATTCACTTCTTTTACAAAGAAAACATGACCAATATCATGTCTATAAAGTTAAACATATCTGATGTTTAACTGCAGTAGCAATTATTATACACGACATAATAATATGTATTATATCCTACATAGATGACCATTGACCAGTGCTGTATAGTTTTCTAGCATTGCAACACTTAAAAAAAAAAAAGCTTACTAGCAATGTGGGTTGCACATTTGGTAACTCCTTCAACTAAGCTAAATGTGCTTGTGCCCGAAGTGGGTTTACGGCGATTGTGGAGTAATAGTTGGGGATCGAACTCGCGACCTCTCGAACGCCTTAATCTACCGCCTGGCACATTTATACATATTTTTGAGGCAACACCCGGATTACTCGCGAACAGCACTCTTTATTAGAGTCTATAAAAACCGTTTGTACCTACATTTAGTGAGCAACCGCCATGGTAGTAGGTGTTGCTTACCCTTGCGACAGACTTAAATGGTCCGCCTGCATTGTATCATATTTAAAAGGGGGCATTCTATTAAATATGACAAAATAAAACGAGTGTGACGTTTATTTCCTTACTCGGTAAATATACCTACTATTTACCTTGGAATCATTTACATAAGATTACCCTAGCTACATAGGTACTAAGTTAACGACCTGCACGACCGCGACCCAGTATTTTTATTACACAAAACGTCATATCGGTAGAATTTATACGATGCTAGGAATACTTGATCTCTTCGGTCGGATGACGTCGGACCTATTTAAGGGTGCGTTTAAAGACAGTAAATAATCTCACCCACAAACTTGTCTTGCGTGAGCTTTTGACTGGCCGGTTGGTCTAGAAGTTAGTGCCCCTGACTGCTATGCCGGAGGTCGTGGGTTCGTTCCCCACGCAGGACAAATAAGCGCTCAGCAAGCGACATGTTTAAATGTGGCTAACTAGCCACACTTGTCCACAATGTCGCTTCGCGCCTTCAACGGACGCGTGCGTGCGGTAGTGTGCCGTTTTTGAAGATCGAATGTTGTTTAGGTAATCTATCTACACCTTTTTGCTTATAAAATCTTTGACTACCTACATCATTTTTTTATTTGTATGAACGTAATGAACTGCTTTTCAGGTTCTTCCACCGCATGAAGCTTCGCAACAACACATATTTTCGTGTGAACTGGTTGAACAACGACTTCAAAAACATGTTGATCAGGATAAACTTGTCACTGAACGACTTGCACCTAAAGGGAGCTTATGAACGGTCCCTCACTGATCATATTCCCTCCGTGCTCATCTACGCTCCCACTATGGGTCAAGTTGAGTAAGTAAGAAGAGTCACTGAGGTTGAAAAAAGACTAATAAGTAGTTTGATTTCCCTCAGAAAGTAAATTTTGTATAGCGGGCCTTGCACTTATTTCAATAACTTTACAGTTGTTTTTCGAGTGCCTTAATAATAAAATGCTCTCCGCTGCGCTCCTCTCTGTTTGCGCTGACCTTATAAGTATTACATACAATAGCTATAAGTGTTATTTTTTACACTTCTGCTTCGAATCCAACAAAATATTGCTCGATCATTTATTTGCTAAGAAATACTTTACGAGGTAATCGACTTTGTTGATATTTGTGAACATGAACAGTCAACAAAAGTGATAGGTTACCAGAGTCGTCAGTTGAACCCACTAACCCATGAGTCTTTGGTTGTAATCTGAAAACACTTATTATTTCGAAGAAAACTTTATCTAGGTTTATCTGACGGTCCTGGTAACCTACCTCTTTTGTTCATTATACATAGACGGTAAGACGGTTAGGTAGTTACTATTATATTAAATAATATATTTAATAAGTGTAATTTTTAAGTGTTTGTATAAAATAATTGTACTTACCTATATTTGCACGCAATGGCAGACACGTTGTGCATCGTGCATCCACTCTTATTTAAGATCTTGTATGCATGTTTTTCTAAGCCTGTATGTATATACCTACACCTGTCAGAGCAAATAATTTTTCTTATTCTTATTCATGTTCTTATTCCTATTATGTGTTTTAGATTTCTGTTGAAGGACGTTAAATACAAGATGGAAGGTCGGTACAGGGTAATCAAAAATCGACTTCTGATTGAACTAATCAGCTCTGAAATTAACACCGACCAAATCTTAATGACGGTATTTTCTGACTTTTTTTTAAATAAATGTGACTCGTTTTTTAATTAATTACAATATCTTTAATAACAAAAAAATATGATCATGCCTATAAAGTTAAGCTTGTAGTGGCAATTCCGGTGTATGGGCTGCCAACCAAAAAATTAAACATGGACAATCTTTTTCACAATAAAATACATTCTTTAAAATAAACACTAAAAGGTGTATAATAACTCCAGATCCGATAGTCTGTGGCTTTGGTTGTTTTATTTTTTACCACCGACTTTGATATAAAACCGTTTAGATTATAATATCTACTAAATCTAAAAATAATTTAATTTTCTGAAAAAGTAAGTTCCACAACCGCATTGGGACTTCCTTGTTGTACAATAGCAAGTTAGCAGGAAATTACCAGGGCCTAATTATGGTGTATACTGATGCCCTGGTAATTTCCTGACGCTCAGTGTTTTGGCGTACTAGTAAACTAACTACTTACTCATCAAATTAAAACTTCTATTCAATAAAAAAAAACTTTTGATTGTAAGTAATAATAACAGGCAATTTAATTCAACCTTAAATATGTACAAGTTTTCATATTATTGCCTGGTTTTAAAAAGTTTGCAGCACTTAATCAACAGTCTCTTATATTTCAGTACATAAACCAAGCAATTGAAAGTTCAGCAATAAAAGTGAATAAAGCAAACTTAGGTAACTATAGAATATGAATTTCACACTAATATTATAAAGGCGAAAGTTTATGAGAGTGTATGTCGTGTTACTTCTTCACGCCTAAACGACTCGAGCGATTTTAATAAAATTTGATATGGAGTTAGCTGACACCTTGGATTAACACATAGGCTACTTTTTATCCCTGTATTCCCACAGGAACGGGACCTACGCGGGTAAAACCGCGTGACGTCTGCTAGTACCAATATATTATAAAGAGGAAATATTAGATTTTTGTCAGTTTGTTTGTACAGATTTAATTCGATTACTGCTTAACTGATTTTAAAAAATCTTTCACCATTACAGAGCTACTTATATGAAATAGGCTATATTTTATTTTCAAAATTCTTAGGGGATGGAGGGGATGCTAAAGTTAGAAGGCAAAAGTCCAAAATTTACGCGGACGAAATTGCGAGCGAAGTGTTTGTAATATAATTATATTTTTTAAATTGCAACGGAGTTTAAGGTTTGGCCCTGTTTTAATTGCTGGGGGAGCACTCGTCTAAATTAACCACCATTATAAGTATTTATTGGCATTATCTGCATAGACGGATAACAATTAAATAAAATCAAGATAAGAAATAAAGTCGCGATACATTAAGCTAAATATGTAACCCAATTCTTAGCTAGTATTATGTTCACAGGTAGCTTCTTGAGTAGACTGAAAACAGACCTGGACAAATGGCTTAAGGATTACTTCAATGACGTAATGATGTACACTGAAATGGATGAAATAACGCATATGGATAAGCTAGCGTAAGTTTTTCTCTCAATCCTGTTATAAAATAAAAAAAATAAATGCGATTCGCTTATAAGTATTTCACGTAATCATTAATAATCGTTAATTTTCTTGACTTTGTATAAGTACAGGTTGTAAAAAAACATAGCTGATACATTCTGCACATATAATTAAGCAAATTTGACCAAAAAATATTGCTGGGATTCTTTTTTCCATCTTTGAAAAAGAGATATTTTTTACTTTCGATCAGCTGAGCGTAGGTACGGCTGCTCTCGCTTGATCGTTGAACTCACCACACGCTTGTGTATTCATATATATATTATGTTGTATTCATTGTAGGTATTTTTGTAAAGTAACTTCAAATGCGTAATTTGTTTTAAAAAACGATCATTTTGATAATGTTTGTTCGAAAGAAAGTTTACTAAGTAGGTAATACTTAGAATACGATTTTGAAAACCACGAAAAACACTAATTTACTTTGGCCTTCAATATCTCCAGAACAAGTGAATTCCCAGGTATTTTCTAGACAAAAAAACTACCCCAGTGATGGGCAGAATATACATCACGATTTTTTAAGTAGCACAAAAAAATAGGCTGTATCCGTACCTGTTACTGATCATATTTGCGTTTTCAAAAGTAAAAAAAACGACCACTATAATACTTAGTTAAACTTAAATAACGAAAACAGCTGTTGGAGGCGGGGCATGCTTGAGCAAGATCACGCGAACGTGAGCGAGAGCGTGAGTTTAAAAAACACAATGCGTTTATTTCAGAAAGTACGATAAAGAAAAAGGGTCAGCTCTAGAGGAGTTTACAGATAATTCTATCCACGCAATAGGAAAGAGAATACGACTGTTGAACGCCGAAAATCTTCGACTGCCCGCGTTTACCTTCAAGACCTTCCATGGCCTGGTATGATCACGAATCTGACGAAATATTTTTACCTATGTATTCCCCACCTATTTCCCTAATAACGTGAACCCACTCCAGACAAGCATATTAGCTTAGTTGGAGAGGTGCGTGGGATCAGGTCCTGGAGCTTTTGCATAGTTAAACAGGGTTATGTATTATAAAAGGAAATAATAACATGTAGGCCCCAGTAAGAATATGTCTTGTATGGATTAATAATGTTGAACCTGTGGCGTCTGGAAATCGGCTGTCATGGTACGTGTTGTGACAAAGTTTTGAATTTGAGGTTACAAGATTAGAGAAAGACGAAAGAAGCGATACACAATACGTGTAAAAATTATAAGTAGGTATAGCTGTAAATATTACCTACCATGCAGGCAGTTATACTGAAAAAATATACATGCTCCGGTGACCCTTAATAATTTGGGATAGCGGCGGGAGGATAATGAATAGGAATACATTGAATAAATCGGTTAAATATTACCGAAATAGATCCCATAGATTGTTTGCTGTGCCTTACAGGCGCACCGTCGCCCGTGCCCAGTCCATTCCGCGTGTACTATCCGCGCTTAAAAACGCTCCGCTTAATTTCCGTTGCCTTTTCTAAACATATTTTAGACATTTACTAAGATAGTGCATCGTGCGGAAGCATAGACATATTATTAGTCTGAAATTAACCCATCTTGAGCGAACTTTGGCACTAAAACGCTTAATAACCTAATTTTTAAATTGTCAGCAAGTTAAACTCCATGAAGGTGTCCTTAGCGGTCTGGACAGCATGTACCGAAGATCAGTAGCCACCGGATACAAACAGAATAAGATACGCAAGGTCGACTCCCTCGTCGGATTCAGTAACTTAAAGGTAAGAACTACATGCCGTTTTATATATTGACAGGTAGGGTGCGACACAAAGATTGATCGAAGACCTAAAAATTATAGGCAGCGAAGAATAAACCCGAAGGCTCCGATCAATAATAGCACAGTGCTATTATTGATCGAAACCCGTAGGCAAAGAGTGTATTTTGAATGTCAACAAATTAAAAAGAACTAGTAAGCTAATAGCCATGATGTGATTAAAACAATGTTTTCGATTTTCCCAAATATAAAATGTAGACTTTTTCTATAGCCAAAAATAAAGCATTTTTTTTTCAGGTGGTTTACAAATATGAAGCAATAATACCATCAGGGGTTCCACCCTTGGATGGCGTGTTGACATTGTCGGCTAACGAGCTCACAGCACACCTGGCTCTGGCGATGGTCTCCGAACCTGAAACTGTCGACTTGGACATTGAATTCCTGGGCCAAATGAAGTAAATTGCCTTTAACAATAAACATAGGCCCGCAGTAGAAAAACGGCAAGTCCTACCACTGCCACGTTAAATAAAAACGGCAAGCAAATGCTCGTTGGGGGTCGCCAAGTGGTCAAAAGTCAAACGTTTTAGCTTTTAACCTTTACTCATCCATATTCTTAAAAAAATATCAGATTTTTTTGCTTCAGGGATACTCGTAGGTATACATAGATATCACGATATTAGATTGTTTGAAGGCAATAATATCCGTAAGAACCTCCAGACAAAAGACATCCAGACATTGACCTGATTGGTGATGTTCTTCAGAAAGTTTGGCTCCTCATCTCAGTTCAGTTCTTTTGTCAATAAATAAATAAATATTGCACAACTTTTTCACACAACGCCATCTAGTCCCAAGCTAAGCTAAGAGCTTGTGTTATGGGTACTAAACAGCTGATAAACATACTTAGGTATATATTTCTAAATACATACATATTATAGATAAATTACACCCAGACACAGAACAAATGATCGTGCTCATCACACAATTATTTGTCCTGGGTGGGAATCGAACCCACGACCTCCGGCATAGCAGTCAGGGTCACTAACTACTAGACCAACAGGCCAGTCAAAAATATGTTGGGACCTACCTAATTGCGGGTGCAACTTTGTCATCAGTCAATGAAACTCTCGATCAAGGAACTGCATTCATGTCGTAAGACTACTTGAAAAGGAAAGCTACAACTTTGTTAAAACTTTCGTAATTTTTTTCTAGGCCAGAATCTCTGACAATAGAAGGTGCAGCTAATTTAATGATAGCTAACTTCAAACACCTGCTGGAACATCAGATCTTGGCTATCATGTCCAATACTCTGATCCACGGGGTACTTATGCTAAAATCTTTACCGCGTTGTGGTAAGCAACTTTTACATTTTCATTTCTACTTATTTAACTGTTCTTCTTTATGATGAAATTTTAAGTGGGTACCTATACTTACATTATTGTTTTTCCAAAGTTACTCATTCGTTTACCTATGGGTTTTCAAACAGTAGAATCTAAGATGAAAGAGTGAGCGAAGCAAGCTCGGGAATTTACGCACCGACCTTTGCGTGTGACGCACCCGACTTAAGTTTGATGTTCGTAGAGGGAGATAAAGAGCTAACAAAATGATCATCTTGTTAGCTCTGTATCGGCCTAAAAAAGTTTTTTGGGTCGAATATAAGTTTTTTTGGCAACCAGTGCTGGCCTAGGCACTTCCTTAATTTTTAAATATTATTTGTTTAGAACCTTTCGAACCAGGTCAGATTGTAAATAAGAAAGCACCGAAACAAAATGAATTAATAACAGACAAATTATCTGATTGGCATGCGAGTTTGGAAAGCGAAGAAATGTTAAGAGAAGTCACTGAGCCACAGCGGCCTTCCACTATATACCCAAAAGCACTGATAAAACTATCCAGACAAAGTAATCATATAAAGAAAAATGAGACGAAACTTAAGAAGTATAAACGATTAAGCAAGAAAAGTCACAAAAGAAAGCCGGAATGAATATGAGCGTTTCATAATTTATTAATTAAAGGTCAATCTACAGATTATCTATATCTATTGTTTTACTTATCGAAACCGTTATCTGTAAAAAATTATCAAACAAGCTTACGACCCGCCTGATGGTGAGCAGCTACCGTAGCCAATGGGCGTTTGCAACACCAGAGAACTCGCGCGGTGCTGACCCTATAAAATATACCCTTTCTTTCACTCCTTTTTTTGAAGAGCCCAATGCTGTCTTTTGAAAATAACTCGAAAGGAAGCTCATTCCACAGCCTAATGTACATACGTGAGATGTAGTTCCTCTCTCTATCTAATAGGCAGAGGTGTTTTTATTAAGAACACCCACATTGCGCCAGTTATGTTAAGTCTCATAATTATAACAGCGGAAAAGCCTATTGCCATCAATCGGGCACAAGTCCAGACTCATGGCTGATACTGAAATAATCTGGGTTGAAAAACTAACGCTTAAACCGACTCATCGACTCATGCTCAGCAGCAGCTTGCCTGCATGTATTCGACTGTAGGTAACACGAACCAAAGTGGCTTTAGTTTTCTAAATAATCCTTAATCTCTTAAATATCCCAAATCCCATCTTCGCAGTCCATGTAGTACCAAGTACCATGACTATCGGTTCCGAAGTCTTATATTTCATTCACGAGTAAAATGGATCCAACATGCTTGCAACACAGGTCATACTTGTCGTATATTTCAAATTAACTTATCAGAAATCCTGATGTGTATACTATGTGTTGGTTATTTGAGTAGAACTAAACCCTACAGGGTATCAGGCAATAATGTTCAGTCAGATTTTGTTGGATTAGTCGAGTCGAGTCCACAAAATAGTTGACTATTTGTATCAAGCACTAACCATTTTGACATTTAACAACACAACAATTTCCTGTCAGCTGTCACTTGCACGTCAGCTGCAATATGTTTCGTTTTCGGTGATAGTGTTATTTAAAGTTACAAAATTCGGGCGTTTTAAGTAGAAGGTAATGTATTTAGCAAAATGACTGAAGAAGAAACTGTGGATATAGAAAAGGATCTAAACGATCTCTTGACGAAAGTCCAGCCCAACTTGCAAGATGTTATTAAAAGGGTAAATAAACACTCATTGAATAATTTTCCTGTAGTCTTTTTCTATTTTTTTTTAATTGTATGATGAAACTCTCATATTTTTATAGAGTTTTACGAATGTGGCGCTGCAGCAGACCAAGAATGGGGAACAAATCAAACCTGACTCCCTCGGTGATACTTCATACTTCGCTAAAAACACACAAGTGTAAATATATAGTTTTTCTTGAATTAAACTGTTTTAAGAAAAGAATCATTATTTGAAACTAATAATAAACTGTATTGCAACAAGTATATTCTAGAGTTAACTTTGTTCCTACCAAGAATTCATAGAAATTTAAAAAATGTATGTTTATTTCAGGAACCTCTCTCGCTTAGAACTGGTCAAGCCGCCAACATTCCACATGCAAGCACTGGCGTTAGATTTAAAGACCATGAGCCTCACGCTACGGTGTTCACTAGGGGAAGTCAACATCAAGGGACTGTACAGTGCATTTAATGAAAACCTTTATAATCTCATACCTGTGTTAGCCGAGGGACACGTTTTGTAAGTAACCTTGTAATATTTTCGATTACTATTTCTTCATTAAGTCAAATGCTGTTAAGATAAAGTTTATAGCTCTAACAATTAAAATTCAACTCCAATCGAGGTTACTCACTAACCACATGTTAAGAAGACAATCAAAATATACTCTCTTTTAGTTATTGTATAATCTAAAAATATTTTAGTTATAAATATAATTTATTAAAATCTTGTTAGACTTAGTTTTAGTTATATTTATTGTCCCTTAGCTTACAACACCGCTTAACTACTTGTATGCCGTAATTATAGAAACAAATAAAAGGCGGTTGTGTCTTGCGTAGATCTAAGTTCTGGCACATGACAGATTAAGTCATTATTACCAAATTTACAGGAGACATAATAAACTGTCTGATTGGCTAAAATCTAATCTATATAGTGTGACCAATAGATAGACAATCTCCATCTGAAAGCATTAAAATGTGAAAACTGCCAACTTTCGATTTAAGTGGTGTTCTAAGCTAAGGGATGTGCTATTCTACAAAAAAATATTCTAAATATTACACTAAATCATCGTTTGTGCTACAGGTCTGTGCATAGTGGTCATTAAGGTAGGTACCTAAATGGCTTTATGGCATTAAATTTGACTTAAAATCAAGATAATCACCAAAGATATTATTAATTGTTATTTTTTTTCTAGAATATCATTATCAAACATGAGTGCAGACGTGAGAGTGGGCCTGATGCTGGAAGACGATGCATTCTCATTCATCAACCCTGGGATAGAGTTCACACATGATGAAGTATTAGTTAAGGTAACTAATTTCATTTCATCTTTAATGTTCTTATGTTTAAGAAATAAATTCTTGTTGTTAATAACCTGAATTTTTCCACTGCAGGGCAAAGGCCTCCCTGCTTTCTTTTCACTTCGCTTCATATAGAGTTTTTTGGGACCAGTCCTTATTGAAGGAGTCTATCCCGTCCTTTTATCTTTGCCTACTGCAATATTATTTTCCAAGTACCTAAGCCCAATTATTGGATGAACAAATGATTCAATTATTTTCTAATAAAGTTAACTGCACATGGTAAACAATGCAATACTGTTGTGGAACAAAAGTGCTGTTTAAAGTTAACTTAAACCATGAATAAATGTACATTTATCTGTAGCTAACTTGATGACACAAAAAATTAGAACTTTATAAAGCAGTTGCAAACACTAGGCTAGGTTCGATTCGTGGGTTGGGTAATGTTGTTGGAATTGCTTAGTTCTAGCCTGGAATATAATGTATGCCTGGTTCATGGCAATTAGCCTAAGCCCTTTAACATGGAAGTTAAGCATGGTAAAATACCATGGCTTGTTACCTATAATAAATTGTAAGGTTACTTTTATTCAAAGTGTTAAAAAAGCTGTTATATTGTAATGAAGTCGTTCTTATCCCTAACTAATACTGAATACTGCAAGTATTTCCTTCCTATACCTAATAAAAAATATTAAACAATTATTTTTTAGTTATCCTGGCCGTCGCCGCAAAAGAATGGTGGCTATGAATTCGCAACAACAGAGCAGTTGGCTAAACATATAGGTGAGAATAATTAGAAGATAGAACCGCAAAAGAAAGTCGTAACAAATTATAATTAAAACCAAAATACAGACGAACTAGTTTCACATAGCGGTAGCATACACAATTACACATCACACACACACACACACACACACACACACACACACATTACACACCCACAAATCACACACACATCACGCACACAACACACACACACACACAACACACACACACACACCACACACACACACACCACACCCACACTTCACATCTTGCCAGCGTTAGAACCGATTGACGAAGTCTAAAATTCAACTTTCTGAAACGAAGTTATCGACACATCATTTTCATTCTAGAAGCTACTTATGTGTTAAACAAGTAGGCATTTAGGTTTCGGGCGAAAGTACGAGTCAATGGCGCATGTTTTTTCAATAAGAAACATGTCGTGAAAACATGTTTGAGTATTAATGTTGAGGGTCATAAAAGTGAACTGCTTCGTTGGTGTAGTGGTCGCCAGTGCTATTCTTAGCATGTGGCAAAGTATTAATGAGTTTTTCCATTAAGAGTTTCTCAGAAGCAGCCCGGAATCTGGATTTGTGCCCGATTGCTGGCAATAGACCCCTACGTCTCTCAGAAGACAAAGTAGTAGTCTGCAGTAGTTTATTCTTGGTCTTCAAAACGCCTCTAATGTCAGGTAAAAAAAGTTAACATTTCTGTTTTAGCCTAACACCGATAATTGTATGTAAATTGATAATTATCGCATTACACGCTCGATAACTGTGTGCAACATGAGAAGTTAATAGTTCTTCGCGTAGATAAGGAACGAGTTGTGTAAAACACGTTTAAGTTTTTTAATAAAATTAATCTTTATAAAGTAACGCACCTGTATCAAGTTATTTAATCAAATCATTAATTATTTAAAAGATATAGGTCGCTATGTTACGCTATAAGGCTTTAAATATACATGGCAGTTATATTATATAAGTCCAACTTTATGTGAAATAACGAGTAACACTGTGTGAGTGTGTATTATATCTACCTAAAAAAAATAAAGAGGTTCAATTCTACTGCTTTTTATTGTGTAGGTATGTTACGTGATATGAAAAACTTTTTTACAAAAAAAACAACCGACTTCTTAAAAAAACACTAACAGGTGAAAAATAACTCCAGTTTCGGAAGTCTGTGGCTTTGGTGGTTTTGTTTCGTTCATTATTGGCCACCGACTTCCGAAACTGGAGTTATTTTTCACCTGATAGTGTTTTTTTAAGAAGTCGGTTGTTTTTTTTGTAAAAAAGTTTTTATTTTGCAGTTTTTAGTTTCTTCGTATGGAAAGAAGGTCTTATAAAACTTAAAAGAATCATTGAAATTGGTTAACAATTGCTAAAGAAGTTCTTTCTAAACATTAATCTGTACATCTCTGCCGGGCCCCTTTTAAAATAGAAGGGCGTAATGTTATGTTATGGAAATACAAGAACTCTGCATAGACATCTGACTATAGCAATCGCGAATAATTTGCTGTTATGCGTTGAAGAGTTCCGTCGCAAGTCTTCTTCATCAGGTCTTCTTCACAAAATGATACTTTCTGAATGAAAATGCTTGATTTGTTACTAAAAATGTAAAAATCAGTACGTGTGTACCTATATTTTTTGAGGAGTGCCCTCAATTTCTCAAGGATCCCTCATCAGATATGAGTTTTGATACAAATGGGACCAATCTGCTAGCATACCCTATCAAATAAAAAAATAATTTTGAAAATCGGTCCATAAATGGTGGAGTAATCGCGTAACAAACACACAAAAAAAAAAAAAACATACCGTCGAATTGAGAACCTCCTCCTTTTTTTGAAGGCGGTTAAAAAAGGATGCCTGTAAGAGGTCACTTTTAGCGATAACGCTGCCCACTGTATCACCCTATGTAGCCCTTATGTTATAATTTGTAAGTTTTTATGGTTTACAATAAAGATTATTCTATTCTATGAACTGAAATGCGAAGTGAGCTGTCATTCAATACTAATGTTAGGGATTGACAGTTCTTTCCACGCTTACTTAACCTTTTTTTTTTTTTTTAGGGGTGGAAAATCCTCATGGATGTCCCCCGCCCGGGGAGGCGGAGGGGTCTGTCAGACTCTTACTGACTAAAAACCACCCCGTGTTCCTTCTCACACCTGCGCCGGGGGTCACGGGAACGGAAGATACTTCCGCGACCCCCGACTGGTAGAGCCCCGCGGGCCTCGTCAGGTCAGCGAGGGGAGTGAGGTGTTAGACTCCCCTCGCGACGTCTAAGAGGGGCGCGCGTGAACACGACGCGCCACCACCTCGGGTCCATGCACGTGGGGGGCGGCGGACATCCCCGCGTCCGTCGCCCCTGGACCCAATTAGGGAGGCTGGAAGAGGGCGTTGTCCGCCCTTCGCCTGCGCCCGGTGCGTCTGCTGCGGACAGGGTGAGTGGAAGTAATCTCCCTCTCCCTTTCCGCAGCCTCCTTCTGCGAAATGACTGTTTCGCAGAAGGACACCACCGCGTCCCAGGACCCGACGCTGCCGACCATCCTCTCGACCACGGCCGGCAGCGACAAGTCACTGCCTACTCCAGAAACGAGGGCACGGCGCGGCTCCTCCCAAGCGGCAAACTCTGCCAGCGTATGCTGCGCCGTGTCCTCCCGACAGTCGACGCAGTGGTGACACCGGGCGTCCGGCTCCCTGTTTATGCGACACAGGTACTTTCCGAAGCAACCGTGCCCGGAAAGTATCTGCGTCACCCGAAACGACAGGGAGCCGTGCCTCCTCCCGAGCCAGCGCTCGAGCACCGGCCGGACCGCCTCGATGGTGACGAGGCCGGCGGTAGGGCGCGAAAGCCTGTCCCGCCATTCCGCCACCAGGACCTCGCGTAGCTGCGACCGACGCAACTCCATGTGTCGCTGCATCGGTCGCTCGCCGCGGGCCTGCATTTCCTCGCGCCACCGGTACAGTGACGCGAGTACTTTCGCCTCCAGGTCCCAGGGCGGAGATCCGGCCAGTACTCCGGCCGCCTCGTAGGAGATCGTGCGATAGCCCCTGATGACTCTGACGGCCATCGCTCGCTGCGGTCTGCGCAGGACAGCGATGCTGCCGGCCGTCAGGTCAGCCGCCCAGATCGGGGCCCCGTAAAGGGCCATCGATCGCACGATCCCCACGTAGAGCCGCCTACAGGCGGCGCTCGGGCCCCCCAAATTGGGAAGCAGCGTTGATAGCGCCCCGGCCGCGCCCAACAGCTTGGGCGCCAGCCGCCGGAAGTGAGGTCCGAAATCCCAACGGCTGTCGAGCACCAATCCCAGGTACTTCATGGTGGACTCGACAGCGATTCGAACCCCACCGACCACTAGGTGTGATCCGGCGGGTGGCGCCCGACGGGGGCCGTGGAAAACCATAGCCTCCGTCTTGCTGAGGGCCACCTCCAGGCCGAGGCGCCGTATGCGGCCCACCACCTGTGAGACCGCAGCCGTCGCCAACAACGCCGCTTCCCTGTGCGAGCTCCTGGGCCGTGACCAGCGTGTCATCCGCGTAACACGTCAGGTCGACGCCCGGCTGGAGTTCGCCCCTCAGCACCCAGTCGTACCCGATGTTCCACAGGAGTGGCCCGAGGACCGAGCCCTGTGGAACACCGCACGACATGGGGCGCTGGTGACCGCCATCACGTCCCACGTAGGTGACACACCTCTCCGTCAGGTAAGCCCCAACGAGTAGGCGTAGGTAGGGAGGCACCCCATGGTAGCGCAGTGCCTCCCTTATACAACTCCAGGGCAGGGTGTTGAAGGCGTTGGAAATGTCCAAGGACACCGCCAACATCACCCCGCCCCGGGACACCGCTTCCTCCGCCAGGACTCTGACACGCGACACAGCGTGAATGGTGGAGCGCCCATGCCGAAAGCCAAACTGGCTCTCGGCTAGATCCGGCCCGTCTCCGCACAAGTGGCCGACGAGGCGGGCAGCTATGATTCGCTCGAACAGCTTACCCACCTCGTCTAGCAGCACTATGGGCCGAAACGCGGACGGTGAGTCCGTTTTTTTTTTTTTTTTTTTTTTTTTTTTTTTTTTTTTTTTTTTTTTTTTTTTTTTTTTTTTTTTGACGCTGGGGAAAATGCATTACGCATACCCGCCCATTGGGGGATGGGAGGCTATGTGGGACTCCCCGGTCTGACCCGGTATACCCACTAAAAACCCCAGCGTTGTTCCCGCTTCGTCGGAATGGCGGGGACTGGGAATCCGGCGGAGCCATTTCGTCCAGTCCCCGGCGACGAGAGTCCGGCGGAGGTGGTGACGGGTGCAATGCGGGCGTAGGCGCCCCCACGCCTATCACCCGCCCGTCGCCACCATGAGGATGGTCCTCAGGATCCGCAGGCGGCGCGGCGGCCACGTATCCCGGTCCCCTCTCTGGAGCGAGAGGGGAGGGGAGTCCGCGGAAGACCGCGACGCCAGTGCGATGCGATGTCCGACCTAAATCAGTCGGACATCGCACCCTCCTCCGCAACTGCCGCAGGAACGACTGCGCCAGCGGCAGCAGTAGCAGGCCCAGTCGGTACCTGCGCTTTGCCCCGCTACGCTTACTTAACCTAGCTTTACCTAGCTAACCTAGCCTAGCTGGGTGATTTTTACGGAAATAAAATCCTCCTGTTTGAAGATGATAAGTAATAATCTTTAATTCAGATTATAAAAACCCATAGAAAGGAACACAGTAGGTAATATAAAAAAAAACACCGATCGAATTGAGAACTTCCTCCTGAAGTCGGTTATATCTTATATTCAAACGACACTCGGTTTATGTCGTGCTTCATTAAAGCGTCTGAAAACTATTCCAGCCGGACGAAAGTCAGTACTGAGGTAGACTGCTTTATGCGTAATGTTATTATATTGTCAGTACAGATTTTTTATTGGCCTGTTGGTTTAGTAGTTAGTGACCCTCACTGCTATGACGGAGGTCGTGGGTTCGATTCCCACCCAGGAAAAATGTTTGTGTGATGAGCACGATCATTTGTTCTGTGTCTGGGTGTAATTTATCTATAATAAGTATGTATTTAGAAATATATAAGTATGTTTATCAGCTGTTTAGTACCCATAACACAAGCTCTTAGCTTAGCTTGGGACTAGATGGCGTTGTGTGAAAAGTTTTGGGATATTTATTTATTTATTAAACTCTAATCCTCCTCTTTCAGACGACCTTCCACTAACTGCGGCAGTATCATTACCTCTATATGCTCTCCTCCGAGAGAAGCTTCAGCGGCATCTAGCGCTGGTGCTGCGTCAAGCGACCAGCGTGTCCGAGGTTATGTGCTGCAACCCTTCGCTAATGGAAGCCTACAGGTAGGTAATCATTAGCTCCAAATACCTTAACGACCGAAGAACTCCGCACAAAGACATTAAATAGGTACTTACTAAGGACGAGACAACACGATCAAAATGTTCATCCGATACTTATGTCCTAATTAGTGGTGTTCAAAGTTGCTATATGGCAATCACTTGCTTAATGCTTAATGCTTTATATTTTAAGATTTTTAAATTGCTTTATTAAAGCATGCTTTTGTATACGCGAAAAGAAGAATAATATGGTTTGTTCTAAATTTGTAACACTCGTTTTAAAAGATAACTCTCGACGACAGTAATTACATGTAGCAGTTTTGCTGCCATCAAATAGGCTTTTTGAAAAAATTCCATATTGGCAAATCACCGTTCCTTCTAGACATTTTTGTCAAAAAATCACAAAACAAAATCACACAACAACAACACAATATCTCACTCAATCAATCGTCCTTACTTACACAATTTATAGGTTTATAATTAATCAATATTGCGTGTCCTATCACTGAATTTATTATCACTAAAAAAGCATGAAGCAAAATAGCATTTATGCATCTAAGTATCGTATTTACGTGAGATGCCCGAGATCGAAAATTCGCACGCGGTGATTAATACCTACGATTACGCAATCGCTTATTCTGCTTATTGCGTTTCGCGCGACGGACAGTGCGATGTAAAAGCATTAAGCAAATAGCAACTTGTGAAAGCCACGATAGCATTTGCTTTATGTTATCTGTATTAAGCACGGTGCTTTATTTTGCTTTAAGCTATATTAACCACCACTAGTCCTAATGGACACAAGTCGATTAGTCTAGTTTAGTACGCTCTACTGCCTCTCCAATATTGCTATAATATGCTAGATGGCGCTAGTGAGACATGGCACAGTTTTCTATGACATTTCTTCGCATGTCCACATAGTATTATATCTTTGGACAGGATCAAAATCTGCATTAGGTATTTACTGAAAAAAAAACACCAAATACTTCCCGCGCATTTTTTTGCGATGACTTGTCTATTACACGATTGCACGTCTTTGATAGAGCGTGCTGTCTATGTTACGTTAATTTAAAGTCAAAGTCAAATCATTTATTTTCAATTAGACCCACAACAGGCACTTTTGAACTTTATACCTACTTACAAATTAAATAAATTAAGAGAAAGATTCTAGTTGCACATTCCAAAAGGAAGTTTCGTGTGGAGAAGAATGTGCAAGAAAGTCCATTTATCGCTACGATGCAAATAGTGTTCAAAAATAACCCCCGATTTGGATTCTAGAAACAGCAGACATTAAATTCTTTTAATTACCTATTCTTACATTGCTATTAGAAACAAAGGAAAATCGTGCTGTGGGAAAAATAAATAAACGCCTGATTAAAAAAAAAGAAATTGTTGCTCGTATTCTGTACTTTAAATTGGAACGATTATTGGATCTAACAGGATAATTGAATTTCGATTTTTTTAACTTATTCAAAAGTTGACGTTTCGCTTATGTCAAACATTCGTGCTAGGGGCTACAGATAATTAAAATAATATAATAGATTTTGAAATAAAACTCCTTTCTAGCGGTATGATCGACTCACTGTCGCAGAACGGCAACAAAGTAGTGGATATGATGCTTATCAACGTGCGACGAACGCTACTACAGAGCCGTAGAGAGGTACTGCAGCTGCCGCCGCTGCACGCCACCTTTATGCACAAGGTACGGTATTAACGTTAGCACCCAACATGCCTATACTATTCTACGAGAGGTTGGGCGAATGTACAGACGCCAGCACATCAAGTTATGACGCCCCAATGTGTCAAATTTCCTTTGATCGTTTTTCAACTTAATGTCAAACAGAATAAGGTTCATATTTTATTGGGAAAATTTGACACATTGAGGTAACTTGATGTGCTGCCATCTGTACACCTTACATTTCGTCAGTTATGTTTTTCAAATCCAGATTGAGAAATCCCGACCGAGGTATTAAAATCAAGACCTTATCTACTCAACAGTAAAGTTTACGACCGTTACACCAATACGTCTAGCTTTATCGCATTCACATTCCATACGCATCGCTTGTTCTATCATTTAGTACATACATACATACATACATTCATACATAAACTTACGGGTAGGCAGAAACTACAGAGGGCCATATGCGACTATATTCTTACATACTTCTTTTGCTTCATTTACATTCATACATGTTGCTATAAACACACCCCGGTTGCGAGTACTACGCACCTGATCTTTCTGAAGAACCTCACCAATAAGGTCTTCAAGTCTTCTTCCAAGAAGGTACGACCGCCCATTGTAACACCCTATGTAGCCCTTAAAGTTATAATTTGTAAGTTTTTATGGTGTACAATAAAGAGTATTCTATTGTTCTATTCTAAGGTCTATGAATGTCCTTCAAGGGCGTCCCCTCCCGGCGTTCCCACTTACATCTGCCTTGTAAATTGATACCTTTCATTAGTCGCCTTTCATTCATCCTTTTAACGTGACCATACCCTTCAGTAATCTTAAAATAATAACTAAAGTTTAAACCTTGTCACGTTCCAGGTAGGATCATTATCGTTTATCGGCAAGTTCGAGACGGAGACGGGGTGGTTGAAGAACCTAGCCACGATTAACAGGATAAGTGACGTCAGCGTGACCCATCCATCCCCTCTGAAGACCACATTCTACGTCACTTTGAGGATAAAAGATTTGCAAGTGAGTGGCAATTATTGGTGGTAATTATTTCCGTTTTTTTTTGTGATTATTATTTTTTGAAACACATCAAACCTACAAATTATGTATTAAACCTAGTTTGATGTTTCCTATCTGACTACACGGAAAAAATACACTAAAACAAACTTAGAGATCACAATTTGTTTTAAAGTTAAGTTGACCTTGATGCCAATTTCGACTGGCCTGTTGGTCTAGTAGTTAGTGACCCTGACTGCTATGCCGGAGGTTGTGGGTTCGATTCCCACCCAGGACAAATGTTTGTGTGATGAGCACGATCATTTGTTCTGTGTCTGGGTGTAATTTATCTATAATATGTATGTATTTAGAAATATATAAGTATGTTTATCAGCTGTTTGGTACCCATAACACAAGCTCTCAAGCTTAACTTGGGACTAAATGGCGTTGTGTGAAAAAGTTGTGGAATATTTGTGGACTATTTATTTAATTATTTTTTCTCAAACTAAACAAATTTAGGCTATTATCATCTTTTTCTCTCATATAAAATAAGAAAAGGACGGGCGTTTACAAGCTGTCATCTATGTTAAGTCAAACGTCAACGTTTTCATACTGACAGTTGACATTTCAAATGTATTCGACCAAAAACATAGCAAAACTTCAATGAAAACTTATTTGACATCTCTGATTTTTTTTTTAAACTTTATTGACATTTATTTATTTCTGTAAAACCTTAACTATATTATACAAACACTAAAAAAAACAATAACTAAACCAATTTATATAATTTAGTTCTTAAGTGTCACTGTCAGACTTTGCCTCTTTCTAAAACTGTGAGTCAGTAGGAGATTCTCTTTCTCTTAATATAGTTAAGCTTTTGAACAAGGTATTGATGCCATTATGTTGTTCAATTCATGTGAGGACCATAAAGATAATAAATGTTTGTATTTATGTTTGACAACAGATAGGCTACGACGACTACCGCATCCGAGCTATGGGTGTGTCGTGCGGGGGCCGTGCTACCGCCGCGTTACAGCGACATTCGCTTCACCTCGCGTTCACTGTAGGGATCTGTCACTGGGAGCCTTACACGCATCTAGATCATCTGCGAGTGCAGAACTTGGAGTAAGTACAGATTTAATTATCCAAAATCGAATCGGAAACCAAGGTGGCACAGTGTTCTTGACTTTTTCCGTCTGAAATTACTTTGTAGCAGCCAGATGCTTGAATTTGTGCCCGATCGATGGTAATAGCACAGTATAAATACTAATACAGTAGGACAGAGGGTAGACGCCTTTGATCTCTGGAAAAATGCCGACAACTTCTACACGCGTTAGACTTGAATAATACCTCCCGCACTACGAACATCGTTTTGTTCGCAGTGCGGGAGCGGCTTTCCCGCGTCTCACCCCTCATACCCCGCACGATTGCCCTGTCTAGACGGCTTCGTCGGACGACTGTATGTTTTTAGACTGTGCCTTTACTAACTATATGTCCAAGTTCCCTCACTATGTTTTCGACTGTATATTTTTAGACTGTGGTAATAGCCTCGCCCTCCCTCGCCTCGAAGTATGTTTAAGTTCCTTGTGATAGGCATGGAACTTAAACATACTTACTTCTCGAAAAATGGGTGACAACATACTCGGCCTAACCCTTTAGTGATTAAATGTTCATTCACCCTACTAACAACCCTACCCACCCACGCCCCTATCCCCTCCGTACCCCCAACCCCTTCCCTGCCCTACTAAACATAGATAATTTTGCCTGTGCTTGTGCGATATGGCTGTTCGTGGATTCGAATTTAAATTTTTGTAATCGCACCCACGAGGCCACGATACAGGAGAAATTCCTAGTTCCTAGTGCAACGCAATTTTAACTGGTGCCCTTTCCCCCAGTTGCGCAGACTTACACGTCACCGGTTTAGGTCCGTTAAACGGTGCTTCGAACCTGGTGTGCGCGTGGCTGCGCGGGGCCGCCACTGCGCTGGCCGCGCCCGCCGTGGCCGCGCAGCTGCAGCAAGAGTTGCAGACTGCTTTACAGGAGCTACCGCTGTGGGAAGTTGTATACCCCCAATACGTAACGTAGCACGTTGCAACTACTGTTACAGCTACGGGGTACGTAGTATGTTACAGGTACTGTTACAGTAACTAGAGCAAGTATCGTGTTACAGCTATGTATTACAGGTATTGTTAAAGTGAAAAATATACCGTGCCAAATGGTTGTTATATCGTCAGTTTTAGGTAAAATATAATGCTGCAAGCATATTTTTTTAATGTCTTTGTAATTGATCGGTCTTGTTGAACGAGGATCATTTGTAATCTGAATGGAGTAGTAAATCAATGGGGTTATTTTTTCTTCTTTTGTTTAAATCTCGAACTTCATCTATTTACGTCTTTTCTGACACATGGTTTTAATATTCCTGATTTCTTAAGTAAAAGATTTCGTACCTCTTCAAATAGTCGAAAGGCACAAATCAAAATAGGATGCTATTGATTCGCCAGACTTGGATCCGTGACCGTTGATGCGTACTTCAATCCCACACGCTGCCCACACCTTAGCACTTCATTTATTTACTACTCTGTGACGCCTGGATGGAGAGATGGAGATTCATTCACTTTGCTTTCTGCGCTTTTAAATTTACGAACATGTGCTATGTTCGTAAATTTAAACAAGAAGTAAATAACGGGGATCGGTCAATAAAACCTGCGATTCTCAAAATTTCTTACATTTCTTTACAAATTAATCTAAAATAAATAAAAAATCTTTGTCGAAAACGAATTGTGATAAAATTATTACTAAAATATTGTCATTTAAAACATTAAATTAGCTCTCAAAATCATTTGTGCGTCGTTTTTTCATGACGACTTATTTAAAAAAAAAAACACTCCGAGAGCTATATATGTTTTCAATAATAATGTAGTAGTTGTGTTCACATTATTGTATGTAAGCCATAAAATCGAATGGGTTGTATTGTTTTTATCCATGTACAGGCGCCAGCACGTCAAGTTATCGATCAAAGAAATTTGACACATTGGAGTAACTTGATGTGCTGGCGTCTGTACATTACTTTACTAGGAATTTCTTCCTAACTATTGTATTTTGCCCCTTATTTTGAAGTCATGTTCAGGTTATATTTAGTTCACGCTTCGAACTGTATTTTAGTGTAAGTATAGGATTTTGTTTAGAAATGTCTATTTATTAAAAAAAAATACGTTATTGAAAATCACTGAACACTAGGGCAACTTTTAGTTCACTGGCAATTTTTCAGGGGGTGAAAGCACGCATAAATAAACACAATTTTTTCTATATATTTTCTATAGATGTAGGTAACTCTGAAATAAAAAAAAAACCTATGCATTTATAAGACCTAAAAATCATAAACAGTTAAAATTTTCTTCTACCTCTGTGAAATATAATTATTTTAATTCCGCTACTTTATTAATTAATCGATTTGTTCTGAAATCCGTCCTTTATTTCATAAAAAAACAAAACATGTACCTACTAGCTACTACTAGTACTACTAGTACTAGCAGGTGGCGTTGTATATTCTACCTACACCCAAGGCAGAAAGGCGTGAGTTTATGTATGAATACATCACTATGTAAATTATCCTATCGTACATATTCTTTAATATCACCTTAGGTTTAACATTAATTTATCAAATGCTTTTATTTATAAATCCAAAGGGTTCACGCAAACTGCAACATTTTACGAATTATATTTTTTTGTATTTAATATTATTATTTAGAACAGATATCAAACTACCCCAAACTGTCAAATTTTTCGAATTGAACATGAACCTTATTACGTTTAGAATAAAGTTGGAAACCTATCAAAGAAATTTGACACATTGGGGTAGGTTGATGCGCTGGCGTCTGTACATAAACGTACAACTTTGCTACGTTGTATTTACTTCAAGTTCGTTGTTTTGTGAAATGATATTTGAAAGAAACATGATATTGTATTTTATATTTTGATTTGATACGTATTCCTATAGGACATATCTACATTATTATTTTTCAAAAGTACGTGTTTGTTTGTAGGAATATCCATTCATTATTATACAATTTTGTATTTAAACTTTTTTGACCAGAATTTAATTATATTTTTTAGCTAATTCGACTGTTGTGGAAAAGCAATAATAATAAATTATCTTATTATATTGCGCAATATTTAATTGAACTCTGGAAACTTATTGATTTTCTAGAGACGGTTGTCCTTTTTGGTCCTCTAAATATTTTTTATGATGACTCCCTGCCTACTAGACGTTGTATAATATATTATTGTCGTGCGTATTCGTATTTTATACGGATAAAATATTAATTCCGCCGTTGTACTCAAAGTTTTCGCTTGTATGTACATAAAGTTTATTAACTAAATAAATATGTTTAAGTTTTTTGGAGTTCGATTAAATAAATGCTAATGATGTAATCATTAGAACTAAAATTGTAACTCAAATTAGGTAAATCAATTACTAGAAAAGAGGTAGGAACACATATTATTTTGTCTTTAATACTGCATGAATTTATTAAAGTATACAATGTGATTACACGAAAAGCAATAATTTATTAGATTTTGTATGTTTTGTTTAGTTGTGTTGTGACTTTGTGAGTGCCTTTCTACTGAGACTGTTGTAATTTGTATTTTTAATATACAAGTTGTTATTAAAAAATTACAATATTTCAATACGTTTTTTTTCAAAACTTAAGCTTTTTATGAAGAAGCTAACCTCTAGTAGCGATCTGGAGCTCTGAGATTGTTTGTTGTTCTCTGGCTCAACTTGGCGAATCAGTGAAGTACAGTAAAAGGAAACAGCTAAATACTTCTTGCCAGAGATAAGCAAAACGCTAAGAAACCACGCGCCAGCGGACATAGATAGCACATACACATATATATTCAACTTCCTGGAAATCCAGAAACAGTCTAAAAGTAATATCTATTTAATGAACGCTAAAGAGTAAGCTTAGGCGATTGACACACTGCCACGCACCACGCAGCGTAGCGCGCGAATGTATGTTTTAACGTTGCTTGTAAGTATCTCCGTTTGTATGGAAAACACGCACAGTCCAACACACAGAAAATGCATCCACGCGCGTTCAATTCAGTTCAGAGACACGCAACAAGCAGCGTGATGCGGGGCAGTGTGATAATCGCCTTAGTGGAAGGTCTACTCCATGTGGGTCAAACCTGGGGTTGCAATACTATGTTACAATATACTGTTTTACAAATGATAGGACACCAGGGGCTCGAGTCTGCTATTGCAATCGTGTCTCAATCTCAATGACCGGTCATTCAATGTCCCTGCAGCATGCTTTGGTTCTAGGTCTTCTCTATTTAGATTGCCATTGCTGAGAAGAGCTCTGCTCCTTACCGTGGCCATCTTGGACTCGGGGACATTGCATTTTTTTGAACCTGCATAAAGCAGTCTTCTATTGTCTAGCCAAAACTTAGTTTATGGGCCAAATGGAATACTAAAAAGTTTACGCTATCTTTTTTTCTTGACACTGACGTTTTATGAATGCTCTTAGCAGTTTTGTATGTAAGATTTTGGCTCGGTTTTGGAGTGCTATTATTTTATATTGCTTTAGGAAATAAATAACAAATGATGTTTTCGAATAAAGTTTCTAGTTCGTATACTTTTTAGACGTTTTAAGTGGTAGGTATTCATCTTGAACGAAGAATAAACAAATTTTTAGTTTAAAAAAATACCCTTTTGAGAAGAACTTTCAATGGTGAAGATGTAAAGTACTTACCTATGGGAGGACTCGTACTGACAAATTTATCCGACATATCCAGATCTAACTACTTTTAACAGATATCAACTAAACAAGAAAGATGGGGTTAATACAGTCCGTGTTCTGTTCTATGACATTTTGTGTGGAAAGGTAAATACTGCATGTATTATTTATGCTGCAATCTGAGCCTTACTTACAACTTAGCTCAGAGATTCCCAAACTTTTTTAGTTCGTGGCGCACTTTAGTACCTATTTCGTCTCGGCGGCGCCCTATTAGTAGAAATAGGCAATAATGATACTACTAGATATACACAGAATTTAGACATCTACAACATGAAACTGAGTTTTTATAACCACGAATGTCTAAGTTTAGTTTGAATGGTAGGTAATCAGGAGCGCCCCACGGCGCGGCGGCGCCAAAATATACGTAGGTACTCTCTGCGGCGCGCCAAGGCCCCGCGGCGCATTAGGGCCCCGCGGCGCACCAGGGCCCCGTGGCGCACCAGGGCCCCCCGGCGCATTAGGGCCCCGCGGCGCACCAGGGCCCCGCGGCGCACAATTTAAGACCTCTTGGCTTAGGTGGCAAACAAAGCTTGTCAACTGGATGTTGTAATGCATTGAGCCACAGCAAGATCATCGCCTGCATGCGTTTGAATGAAATTTAGATAGTTCTTATTGGTTCCCTTAGTCATCAACTCGCCTGTGCTTGGTTCTTTACTGCTTACGACGCATATTTCAGCGTAGGTTCTTCTAAAATGTACCATAATGTTATTTTTATTTCGCTAGTTCTAGGCATATTTTTTCCCCTTCTAATTTTTTGTGGCCACTACCAGAGTTCTTACTTGGACCTGCTGCGCATTCTTACTGATGCTCCTGATGTTTTCCATCGTCATGCTGATGGTGTACGGTATCTCAGTGGGATACCATTACGCACAGAAAGAACTCGCTTCCTTTGCTAGTAAGTACCTTGTTACGTATTAAATTAAATTGCTTTAAAAGGACTTATCGACACAGTTCTATATCAAGGCGTTACGTCTTAGTCGGTGGCGGATCCATGTTGGTCGTTTGGGAGGGGTTTGACACCGCTGAGGGTTTGCAGCAAAGTAAACACTGCGACACAACATTTATTTTGTTTTAACCATAACAAGCTTTCTCTATAACATGCAAAAAAAATTCAGTTAGAATAATATCAAATTCACTTTACGATTTTCTCGGAAGAACTCAGAAGGCGTTCACGATTTGATGAAGCGAAAATTAGTAACGGTGGGAGGGCCTTGGGGTTTAATGTTCAAGCTCCTTAGTCTTCGCGTAGGTATATGGGTGCTTATATCAGCGTAAACTAAACCGGTGGCAATTCCCTCTTGTAGCAGTAGTTCGGTTGTTGGTCCAGCTGACCGAACTAACTCTTAAAAAATGCAATTTTTCAGTAGCGATAGTTCGGTTCCAACAACGCACCGAACAATAAATATGTAGGTACCCCTTAGTTTAGTAAATAAATTAGGCATATAATGTAAACAAACTGTATTAAACATTGCCTAGTTTATTTGTCTAAATAAAGGGGAGCTTTGTTGAAACTGAACTATTCAATATAAGGATCTGTTTCACGGGTCTCTTGCAGTTTAATCAAGTTTCCATCTTGTTTCCGCACAGTGTCGTCCAGATCGACGACGGAGCCGACGCTAATGCGTGCCGGCCCAGAGAACAGGCCGGTGGTGCGTCTACTAGCAGTCAACAGGTCGGAAGTCGAACACGCACCGCACCCGTTACTTGGTAAGTACTAATTTACCATACGTACTTTTTTTAAGCTTACTAGCACCATAGTCTAAAAACCTTCAGTCGTCCGACGAAGCCGTCTAGACAGGGCAATTGTGCGGGGTGTGAGGGGCGAGACGCGAGAAAGCCGCTCTCGAATTGCGAACGAAACGATGTTCGTAGTTCGGGAGGTATTATTCGTGTAGGTAGACGTTGTCGGCATTTTTCCAGAGATCAAAGGCGTCGTCCTACTGTATTCATATGTATACTGTGCTAGCACTGTGGGTTGCACATTACTATTAATCTTGGCAACCCCTCCAAGTAAGCTAAATATGCTTGTATCTGGAGTGGGTTCACGTCAACAGTGCAATGGGCGGGGATCGAACTCACGACCTCTCGATCGCCAGGCCGACGCCTTAACCATTGAGCTATTGCCGTTTGTCAATGAATCATGCTAATTCCGTGTGCATATAGGTACAACTTTTACGAGAATGTTTTATAAAGTTATGCTTTAATTTTCTAATTGCCTCGGTGTTCTAGTGGTCGCAACCGCTACTGCTGAGCGTGAGGTCCCGGGTTCGATCCCCGGGTCGGAAAAAAGTGTTATTTAGTTTTTCCATCTGGAATTTCTTAGTGACAGCCCGGAGTCTGGATTTGTGCCCGATTGATGGCAATGGGCTCGCCCCCTATTACATGGGACTTAAACATAACTGGCGAAATGAGGGTGTACTACCAGGTACACCTCTGCCTGGGCGTGCCCCACCCTTCCAAAAATGCAGGCGTGATTTTATGTTTATGTGTTTGTCTTTATTTATAAAATACAAGTATTATTTCATTGCAGAGGTGTACCAAACCAGAAAGCCAGGAGAGGAGATCTTTATTGAACAATCGGAAACACCAATAGTTTTACTAGAAACTGAAAGGTAATTAGATAGACGATACCACACCCCACAATCGTCTCACACTATGAGAATGAGATCCTTGACACTAACTGTTCTACTTAGTTTTTTAAAAAGCATAGAAATACAAATCACAGCTCTTATTACATGAGTCATATATCACTCATCATATTAGCCGAGCCCTTCTCCAACTATACGTTGGAATCGGCTCCTAGTCTAAATGGAAGCAGCTGAATACCAGAGTGCTTTTTTACATGGAGACCCTGGCTATCAGAGTGCCAAGTGCGAGTTTGTTTTACGTTAACGCGATCGACACGTTCATGACGTTCGGCGCTCCGATTGGCCCGCTCCAAGCTTTTAACCAATCAGAGAGCCAAACGCGGTAAACGTTTCGATCGCGTTAGCGTAAAATCAACTCGCACTTAGGGCACAGAACTCCGCAAACCAGTGCCTTGGTAACATGATACTCGTTGGCTAAACTGGTTGCCGACTTTCGGGGCCTTGACTACCCTAGAACTGTAGAACTGTTAAAGATCATAAAAATAACAACCGGGACCTACGACTTTTCGAGGTACGGAGGGAGGGCGGGGATGAAAAAAAAAATTTAAAAGTTTATTTTTGTTTTTATAACTGTTACAATTAAAAAAATACCTGTGCCAAACTGTAAAGCAGTTTGTTGGCAGGTGCAGCTCCCGTATTACATTTATACGTACCTACCTATAACATTAGTGTGGGTACTTTTCCATCAAAAACATAAAAAAAATAAAAAGTTACCAATTTAGACACAGGAATTGTATGCATTAAAGTTTTACAATAGCACTATCTTATGTGATCTATAATATACTTATTCATTATCACTTAAGAGGTTTTGACAAAAAGATTTAAAGAAAAACTTCTCCATTTTATTTTTGAAAGATACTTTAGTGGTACAACTACTTAGCAAATCTAAAGGTACGTCATTATAAATGCACACAAACACATACACGCCCACCCACACACGCACTTCCCACGCACACACACGCATTTTCCCACCCACACGCACACAACCACTCACACATACACACACACACAACTGAGCAACTATCTTAAGAGCACTCATTTACTTTAAATATATTGTAGTTTTAATTTGCATTTGTTTCCTTTTGTAATTTAACTTAAGTTTATTTGTTTCAATTATATAAATGTAAAATAGGGAAAGTAGTCGGCCCCAACACAAGTATTGTTAATTACTGAATGGGGTTGCTTCAAAATACACTTATGTACTGATTTTGAAACAATAAACAATTTTATTATTTATTATTTTTATTATAAATGGATGGCAACCCATCCACGGACCAACCTCGATTTTTAACGCGTACGGCTGTTTGTATAATGTATTTAATTTACCAGGCCACCCAAGGAACCCGAGCTATCGCCGCACGAGCGTGAGTTGGCGCGCAGACTCATCGGCCGTTTCCGTCGCTCGCGCAACAACACCTCAACAGCCGAGCCCTTCCTGAGACCCTTGAGGTCGCTGAACGGCACACAGGCCAAAGTAATGCCAGTGATATGAATAACATTCTTCGTGCGACGCAAATAAATTTGCCAAGTACTCGTTTCATGGGGACATTTGGGTAACTTGTTAAAGATCATTGTACTTGTGTACCTAATCAAGATACGGTAGATAATATTGGAAGGAATGTAAGAATCATTGAAGCATAATCTCATGCCATGACTTCAGTATACATGATTCTGATCCCCCTTACGTTGAAATTTTTCGTTGACTTCTTTTTAATTTTTACGTTTTTGTGTACCTACTTGTATTTTTTTTTACTTTTATAGATAAAAAATACGGGAGTGATGTGAACAAACCTTTAATAAAAATCATGAGAAAATTATCATGTCTAACTTAATGAGATCTCTAATTGAAAACGAAATAATTCTCTTCTTTACTTATGAATATCAAGGTTGTGCGGTGATGTCCTGTATAGATGTATTTATCCCTTCATTTTATATAGTATTTCTCAGGGACTTTGCTGTGTATAAATCAATAAAGTACTTATTTCATATTAGAACGAATTTTATTGATAAATAATTACACTTCCAGGACCATATTCTCAACACAACATTCAGAAGAAAGTGTGATTCGTAATATTAAAAGTTCCTAAGTTCAGAGGAAATAGAACGTTAAACACTGTGTGGTTGTTGGTTGTTGTGGAGTTCTTGACGCTGGTCGTGTCTGTGAAGCTGTTGATGAGTGTGCGGTTATTGCTCGCTTGAGGCGTGTCTGCATCGCGTCGCGCCAAGCGGTGTGCAAAGCCACGCTGCACCGCTTTGTCCACAGACCGCATTACATGACCCTCGCGTCTTGCATTTTCCCCTGAACGCAATGCTCCCGCCGCTTTCGCAGCCTTTGCTGTTAAACAATAAAAGTGGGGTAAAAAGAGAACAGGTTCTTATAAAATAACTGAAAAATACATCCATGAGGGTGCGGCTTTCTCACGTTTTATCGTAGGTTACTAAAACACATTAACGCTGAACACGACGTAATTAATATTGTAGCTTAAGTTGAGAATGACACTCCTCAATGCATAGGAGTAAGGGCCGGTAGGTCCCAATTGTTCTATGGAACATGACGTAATAGAACAAATTGAGAAAATATTGTCCCTATTTGTACTATAGAACTACATACTAGCTTTTGCTCCTGTTTGTATTTGTCTGTAAATGCACAGAACTAAATGGGAACCACTTTGCCCAAATTTATCCATGATGAGAAATTCTTTCACGACTGCAGCTCTCTCAAAATCCGTTAAAGTTTCTGTCAGTGAGTAACCATCTAATCATCAATGTCCCTGACAAGTGGTATCAAATCATTCTCGAGCGCCCAGTTTACATATCAAATTCAAGAAGTTTATACATATACTTAGTTTGTTCTATGGAACAATTTGAGACAAAAAGTACAAACTGTTCTATAGTACAAATGGGGACAATATTTTCTCAATTTGTTCTATTACGTCATGTTCCCTAGAACAAATGGGACCTACCGGTAAGGGCGAGACTCCATCAAATCGGAGACGAGAAAAGATGTGTCGTACAACCAATCAGCTAGGGTGTCATTTTGTCAGCTCGGTGCTTAGCTTCAGAAAAATACAATCCTCTCGTCTCCGCTTTGGTGGAGTCTCACCCTAAACCCGCCTTATACCACTCAGTGGATGACGGTTACGTTTAAAATGACGTGGAACAATTATTTTACGTACCCATAGCGTCGACGGAGTTTTGTACAAAACAATAATGGTAGCCGATTCCCACTCCCATAACCATTACAGATACTATGGTGAACAATACGCAACATGTCAACATTGCACATACTGTGCACAGTGATATTCTGCAAAATTTAAAGGATTTTTAGCAAACAATTTAATACACTATTGGTTCAAGTTTATACTGCTAATATCTTGGAGACTATCGAGCCATCCAGTACTACCTACGGCTACAGGTATTACAATCGTTATCCAAGTTTTAAAATTCTTTTATCTAAGCTAGCTAAAGTTATTATAAAAATTAGAGTGGAGCAGTAGTACCTTTCAGCAGCATCTAAAGCTATTGAGACGAATGAACTTACAGAGCTACACACTCCCCCCATTTTATACAGACAAATAGGTTCACAAAGAATTTGTAGGCTTAATTATATTGATTTTATTGAAAACACACGTCAACTACGTCATTACACAATTACAATTTATCCGTATATCAAAACACCCATTTGTTAGAATCGCGTTACTGTAGCCTTCTCCAACTTCTTTACGATACAGGCTTGACATGACTAATAAACTAAATATTTTTGACATGTTTATTTTCATCAATAACGACATAGAATATGTTCATTAATAGTTCGTAATGCTGCTTCAGCTGCTGGCCTACCCTCTTTGGACGCGTGTTAGGCCGAGACCCAGTGGGCGTACCATGAACTCTTATTGTAGGTCAATAATACTTACACGAAAAAAAACCTGCCATTTTATTTTGTACCATGAGTGAGTAAAGTAGCAGGAGATCAGGGTAGCCAGCGATCAGGAAGAGAACCGTTTCAATGAAGTCGCATTCATGGTAGCGAAGAACCTAATCCAGAGTGGCTGCTCATGATGGTATGGAATTCCAAACTATCATAATTTCACAAAGAGTCTTCTTGGCCCTTCTCAAGCTTGACATAAAATCATTTACTAGTTACTTCAGCCCCTTCAGCCCTTTTTTTAAGTTTTATGGGGTGCTTGAAACAGATCACACTGCCGCGTCCAACTCTGAGAAAGTATACCGAGTTACCAGTAACAACTAATAAGTAATAACATAACATCACGCCTGTGATCCCCGAAGGATTAGGCAGAGGTGTAGGTACTTACTGTAATACACCCTCATTTTGCCAGTTATGTTTGTCCCATGTAAAAGGGGGCGAGCCTATTGCCATCAATCGGGCACATCTCAAGACTCCGGGCTGCTACTGAGAAATTCTTTAAGGAAAAACCTTAAAACGATTTGCCCCACCCAGGGATCAAACCCGAGACCTCGTGCTCAGTTGTATTGACCACTAGACCGACGAGGCAGTATTATTTACTTAGTGAGTTTTTAACTACCTACTTATATGAAGTGCCATCACTATGCGAAATGATTCGAAAAATCTTTTTTTGTCTATTGGTGATTGTTCTGTCAAAATTAATAAGACATATAAACGTCAACTTCATTTTCTGACACTTTGTTATTCCACTTCTTGTGAAATATGGCAGATGAAAACACTCAACAGAAGAAAGAGGATTCAAAGAAAAGACCGAAACGACATCCAAACAAGAATTATGCTTTAAAAAAGCGTCTACCACTAAAGCCAGTCGATGGTGATAATGTAATATTCATCACAAAGAAGACTAATTTCAAAGTAATATGCGCTGAAAAGGTTTTTAGTGAACAAGTGGAAATGGTTAACTATTAAGTGTTTTCTAATGGCAAGTATTTATTTTATAGGCACAACTAGACAAGTGCTGCGATCTTTTGACCAGAGGTGAAAAGGAAATCATTCTACATGGTTTAGGATCTGCAATACAGAGGTGCTGCAACCTAGCACTCCAACTAGAAATATTGTTTTCTGGCACATGTCAGATTGAAGTAAACACTGGAACCGTAGACTGTATTGGTGAGTTTTCATATTTAATAAGTCCTTCAGTCGAGATAAAATTGAAAGTGGTGGCCGGCTGCTGTCGTGCGTGCGCCTGCTGTGGGTGACATGGTATCGCCAATCTCACTGAGAAATATATTTTTAAGCCTACAAAATATTGTGCAATGCCTGTTTACTTTTCACATGTTAGCTTGAGATATTAATCAGAACTATGTATTGCATACTATTATGAATCAACATAATTCCACAGATGACCTGGAACCACTGACAGAAGAGCTGGAATTTGATTCACAAGTAAGGTGTTCATCTTCAATCCACATAAGGATATTCAGAAACGCAATGCTTGGGGCCAACCAATAAACATGTTTTTTACGTTGAATGAAATTGTGCAGTGGATTGGACTTACAGTGTTTGAAATATGGATCAATCTAATAACTATAACAATATTCTCAGTGTTATTAGCTTTGAAAATAGACGGTGTAGTGTACAGCGCTTGGTGGACAGTATTTGCACCATTATTTGTAAGTGATGCAATGAATGCATATTTTTGCTGTATAGTTTGTATAAGAATGAATTTAGAAAGTTCATACAAAGCCTCCTTATATAGAGCGTCTTGGAGTGCTATATTTCTAGGTCTGACATTTGTATTTAAATTCTTACTGTGTAGAAAACTACAAGGAGACTCCGCAATAGAATACAGTGAGGTATTTGCTCCTCTATTTATACTTTTGCAATTAATAGCTGTAAGAGCTTGTCAGTTACATCAATGAAGCTGTACATTTTTATGGTAAAAAATAAAAATAAGATTCAATAACGCAAAGTGTTTATTAGAAATTAAATAGCAAAATTAATTAATTGAACAAACTAAACAAACCACCCCTATTTTTCTTCTCTCCACCAAAATTAAAACTAAAACTATTTCCATCTGTTGGAGCACTAGAATCTGGTTTGGGCTCTGATGGTACTGCACTTCCTCCTCCAAAAAACGATAAGCCTGTCTTTCTAAATCCTATAAAAACATAAAAATTAAATAAGTAACTCTATCTTCTTAAAAATATTGTATATTTTTACAATTATTGCAATATGTTGTACAGTACAGTATCACAGTAAACAGAAGGAACAATAAATACCTGAAAGAAAATTAGGAACTTCTTGGGATTGCACATCAAGGTTATCACCTGTCATAGGTATGTCAGCTTTAGGTGAAAGAAGAAGGCTTGAATCTGGAAACAAATTTATTTTGAGAAACACCATTATGATAATCCACCGACCCACACCTAGCTTTTCACAGGTGCAATTTATTTTCTATGGAGATTTTCATACAAATTACCATTTTCCCCCTTGTTGGAATTTCCATAAATCTTTTCTTAGTGGATTTAAAATTAATAAATTTAATTAATTATTAATTTTAATTTTACTTTTTTCCATTTATTTAACATTTTTAAATAAGCCATATTCTAAAATTTACTTTCTAGACTTAGATTTAGTTTTGGTAATTATTATATAACCAACCCACCAATGCAATGTGGGAAGTCTGAATCTTCATATCCAGTTGTGCTCATTGATGCATTCAATGAATCTGGAATTGCTTGTGTTCCATGAGTAAATAGTAATCCAGACACTGGTTTCTCAGACCTTAGCTCTTCATGTTTCTGAAAATAACCATATCATTTTGTTAACATGCCCTGCCTGTGGGACACAATATAGGATATCAAAAAATCTTGTAGGTAGTAAAAATCTATTGGCACCTATTTTAAAATGCATAGTTATAATTTTCGATACTTGCCTTGTTTTCTTTGGGACTGGAAACTATCATTTCGTCAACATCCATTGGTATAGTATCTTTAAGACCTAACTCTTCTAAATTCTCATGTTCTTTTAGTTTTACTTCAGGTTCTAGAACCCTAGGTTCTTCATCCATCTCCATTGTGATATCAGGAACTTTATCTTTTTGCTCATCCGGAATTTCACGCGTGAAAAATTTTGACGTTACTACTTTATCATCATCCCTCTAGAAAACATTATTATTTTATGTCATATCATTAATGAACTATATTATGGTGTATACGTTTCTATTCGTTTTCTTATTCTTACAATACTTAACCTTTTGCAATACAGGGTTTTTGGCATACACAAATTGGGGCGAAAGATCCAAATTATGCTTTTTGAGTATCATATCTTGTATCTTCGCGTAACTGTCCTCGCTAGCTACACTCGCGTCTAGCTGACTGCTTGCAGTTTGATTAGCTGCTTCATTTTCTTCAATATCCTCATGTTTTTGCACATTCTCTATTATTTCGTTTATTTGTATTGATGGAGGTATATCAAACGATACTCTTTTCTTATGTAAGCTATCTTGAGAACTCTGAACAGCGTTAATAAATTTGTCAGTCAGTATTCAAAAAACTTGTCTTGAATGTTTAAATATGTTAAAAGGAGAGGCAGAGTTAAGTAGGTACGCAAGACACATCAAACCATATTATGTACATTATCAGTAGGTACAAAGCTGACCTATACGGAAAACTATTAATCAATACAAGCTCGAGCTTGATGTGTCGAGTGCAGTTTGTATATCGGAGTATAGTTTTAAATCTTAGGATAGGTATTAATAAATATACAAATTACATTACCGGCAATGTTATATCCAGAAATTGAGTCGGGGGTATTATAATATCTGCATTAGAGCATGTCATATCCACCTCCTCAATGATATCACTCTCGATTGGCGTATCCTACATAATCATATTAGGACATTTTAGCTAAAATTGATACATCTAAGCAAACAAACCTCAACCAAAGAGTTACAAACGTGATTAACAAATTCACGATTGAAACATACATAACATCCTTAAGTACCTTTTGAAGAATTGGTTTCTCTCCACTGTTTTCAATGGAAATCTCTTTAATTGCACGAAGGTTTTCTGGATTTATCTTCTTCACAATGCTGTATACTTCTTCATTATTAATGTGAACATCTTCTAATATATTAATCAATTTCCTTTTAGAGAAGTTGTGGGATTCCTTCACTTTATAAGAATTATAATATGGGGAATTTACATATTCATAAGCTTTTTCGTTTTCTTGGTATTGTTCAATTTTATTAGTCACTAAATTTTCTCCGGGATCTGTCGTTAATAAAATAGAACTGGGTATCTCATCGTTCTTCATTTTTGCCTAGGTTTTAAAATACGTGTTTAATATAAGTTTATACGCTGAGTTTATATTAATAAAACAAAATGGGTCATATTATTGCTACCTTACCCTTTCTAAATTGACGTCTATTATATCGAGATCAAAACTAGTGAGCTCTAGCTTTGGTATCTGAAAAAAATAAAAAACCATTTAATAGGAACAAATACGAAGATAAACCCATTTAAAAAATTACACTATTGGAACAAAAATGCGAAATACCAATGAATCTTCATCACTTTTATTAAGATCATCTTTATCATCATTGGCTGTGTCCTTATTCTTATTTTCGAAGTTCTGTGTATCTTCTACTGTTATAACTGCAGCATCATTCACGGTATTTTGCTCTTCAATCATTTCTCTAATTTGTCTAGTCAAATCATTAATATTATCGTATTTCTCTCTTATAATCTTCATAGCGTTTGGCATTTCATTAACCATGAAATTAGCAAGTTCTATGCAGCGTTTTCTATCTATATCGACACAGGCTTGTCGTTGCGTTTTCATTAACTCGTAAAGCGATAATATTTGTTTATCAAGAGCTTCTATGTCGTTATTTTGTGCCTGTAATTTTTCTTTGGCACAAAGTAACTTTTGTACGAAAGGTATACTTTCATATCTAGCTTTACACCCTAGCCACAAGTTTTCGTATTTCTTCGTGCCCACCTCGACGCGGTCTGCAATGTCTGCCTTCCGTACTTTTGCAACTAGATATTCTTTTCTCATTTCGATACTGGCTAATTTGATAGTCTCTTGAGCTATTATCATACTAAAATAAACCGAGGTTAAAGATATTTGAATAGATCAGGCCTTAAATCTTTAAAGACCAATGGTCAATTGATTCCCAACAATGCGGATGGCCCTATTCCTTCAAGTAAGATTAATTATGTTAGTGGCAATATTCTCAAAACATAGTCCTACCTAAACCTAAGACCTCTCGTCTTAGGTATAGGTAACAAAAGTCAAACTGTAGATACTACAGGTACGGAGGTACCTCCACTAATATGGTAGACTACAGCTATTATTTATATTATGTTTTATCGTTTATCAACCTACGTCATGGTTAGGTACCTATCTTCGCACATTGAATCTAAAGCAAACTAATTATGATTTTTTATGGATACTGGGATTTAAAGACATAAAAACGCAGTCATTTACTTATTTCCAAACTTGTTAAATCCTTCTATATACCTACAGTGTATAGAAGGATATAACGAGTCTGTTTGTTTATTAAAAGGCGATACTAACTAATCCCAGCCATAATTGCAACGTCTTTACCAGCGTCGTCTTTACCCTAGGTTCAGTACCTATTTAAAAGATACTTATTTATGGTTTAAGGGCTCATGTAGACGAGGGACAAGCCGAGCCAACTCATCAAACTGTGTCTATGGTGTAGAATGAGGCGACCGCAACTTTTTCTCTTTATTTTGTTATAACACTACCTACGGTATTCGTAAAACATTGCTATTCTTGTATTTGTAGGCGGCCGACAATGACCGCGTAGCGACGCGCCAGTGTTGCGACAATGATATTGTTGCTCTGAGCCCTAAGATTTCTATCAAATATCAAGAGAAGTCGCTGATAGTCAACTAATATTCTTAAGAGCGTCTGTCTGTTGAACTAATAGGCATGAAGGGATTTCGCTCGTCAATAAGTTTTGAGAGCCACAGGCCAATTATAGGTTGAGCTACGCTTCCTGAGGTCGGACCGAAAATGGGACTTTTCATGTCACTTGTAGCTTGATACCTAGGTACTTTAGTAAAAATAATCGTATCCTCCAACAAATATTCTACCTAATAATTCTTCTATCATACTAACCTGTTGATCTCTTGCTCAGCCTGTTTGATATCGGCCTCGAGTTTCAGATTCGCACTGCTAATGAATCCACAAGTTTCTTTGTGACGTTCGGCTTGCTTCTTCAGCTTGTCAAGCAAAAAAGCTTGAGCTGCAACCAGCGGAGGAACGTAATAGTGTTCAATTTTGCAGTGAAATGCAAAAAAAAAACACTAGGTAGTTAATTTTTGCAGTGTTAAAAGAAGCGACACCGAAAAAGACGATAAAGGATTACCTACGGTAAATCTGTCTAACCGATCCATCAGCCAGGAATTTACCTACTTATTTACATTTACTTTGTAACAGTTACAGCTCGTTTCGGGAAGGGCAATCTACCTATGTAATGTATCCTTATTGAATTCGACTGATCTGATTACGCAGTTGATATCTAATACAGTCAATTATTCATAGAAATTGGCATGCGTTAGCAAACTTTCGTGTTAATTTTCTTTGGAACAACAACTTCACCTAATTTAGTACCTACATATTTTGTCGCTGAGGCTGTGTTTTGGAAACTTGGGGGACTACACTTAGCATCAAGTTTCTTTTTCCTACTGGATTTTTCAAACCTAATGAAATTGGTACCGGTATAAAATAAATTTGTCTTACCTTTGATGCATTGGCTCGAAAGAATAACCTTTATTTGAGACTCATCAACTTCGCTAGAAATTCTCTCCAAAGTTTGTACATCGTTTACTTCCTCCATAATTAAATAATAATTGAAGACACAGATTGTGTGAAAAACTGGAAACTTTGCCAAACTTTCTTTTGTAGGCGTGTCACGTTACACGGGCAAAATGGCGGGAATTTCTTTTTTTTCTTTTTTAAAACAATTATTATTATTCTAAAGCGCATTGCACCATTTTATACAGCCTCGACTGTCATTTAGAAAAAAATGTTTTGTTTATTATCTAACTATTTCTAAATTAATTTATTAAATTAATTATTACCGCATTATTATTTTAATTACCGTTAGATAAAGTTAATAAAAATAATAAACTAAACTTTGAAGGGGATTTTCACGATGGTTCAATTTTTTTTCTTGTGGCGAAATTATTCATTTAAATTAATTAAGAACATTTAAGACTTCTTGCACTACTCTTTCAACTAACACAAAAATCTCTTAAGTTTTGTTTCTATCCACCCTTGCGTCCGTATGATTTATTTGCACTTGACAAACATGAATAAAAAAATAAAAAATAATCACTATGCTAAGTCACTATGATGTTTTGTCGTAGACAACGGCAAGCAAACATTTTTAGAAGAAATAACTCAATACTTCACTGAAAGTAAGTGCTTCCAAAAGAGTATAATAATGATATGGGAGGTGCTCCGTACTTCCAACTAAGTAAGTGGTAATGTTTTTTTAACCGACTTCAAAAACAGGAGGAGGTTCTCAATTCGACGGTGTTTTTTTTTTTTGTGTGTTTGTTACGCGATTACTCCGCCATTTATGGACCGATTTTCAAAATTCTTTTTTTATTTGATAGGGTATGCTAGCAGATTGGTCCCATTTGTATCAAAACTCATATCTGATGAGGGATCCTTGAGGAATTGAGGGAACTCCTCAAAAAATATAGGTACACACGTACTGATTTTTTACATTTTTAGTAACAAATCAAGCATTTTTATTCAGAAAATATCATTTTGTGAAGAAGACCTGATGAAGAAGACTTGCGACGGAACTCTTCAACGCATAACAGCAAATTATTCGCGATTACTATAGTCAAATGTCTATGCAGAGTTCTTGTATTTCCATAACATAACATTACGCCCTTCTATTTTAAAAGGGGCCCGGCAGAGATGTACAGATTAATGTTTAGAAAGAACTTCTTTAGCAATTGTTAACCAATTTCAATGATTCTTTTAAGTTGTAAAAGACCTTCTTTCCTTACGAAGAAACTAAAAATTGCAAAATAAAAACTTTTTACAAAAAAAAACAACCGACTTCTTAAAAAAACACTAACAGGTGAAAAATAACTCCAGTTTCGGAAGTCGGTGGCCAATAATGAACGAAACAAAACCACCAAAGCCACAGACTTCCGAAACTGGAGTTATTTTTCACCTGTTAGTGTTTTTTTAACTTTTTTTAAGAAGTCGGTTGTTTTTTTTTGTAAAAAAGTTTTTTTTGATTTGAAGCCGCAAAAGACTATTGCCGGGGGTTGTTTAAAGATTTGTTATAGATGTAATCAATTTGAATAATGTAGCGTCTATTACGAGGAAGAAGAGATGGGGGTTAGATCTTAAGAACTTTGCATTTTCTAAGAAGGTATTTTATACCTGTTTCTTCCAGTCGACCTTTGTGTGTTGCAGTCAAACAATGACTCGCAGCAAATACAGGGGTGATAATAAGTACAGTCGCCGTCAGATATATTGTAGCAGACAAGGTGACCAAATACTTCTGAACAATTTAAAATGTCTGTTATGTTCCATATATTTTTGGTAGTTTGTAAAATATAAATTATTTTTAAATTGTTCGGATATTGGTCACCTTGTCTGCTACAATATATCTGACGGCGACTGTACATGTATGTTGGATTTAACATTTCAAATAAAACAAACAAATAATACCTAAAATTTATTTAACAAAATAGTGTCATACAGTTATTTAAAATAACAGACGTAAATGATAATTTGCAATACAACCTAGCATCCTAATTAAACCAGGTACTTTTCAAAAATTTATCCCACTAATACAAAAAATAATAAAATTAAAAGGACAAACAATGACGAATGCAGCACGAAGGAATGTTGGCTAACGCTGGTGTGGCTAGTGCACACACGCATCGCCCGTGCGCGATACTAGCCGATTACACTGACCCACTTTGAATACTCATCGCAACATTACACATGGAAACTAATTTCTAGATTCATTTACAACCTCCGGCTTCGTAGTTACGAACTGGCACCCTATTACACATTTCCTCATGCAGAACACATCCACAAACGTCGCCTCGTATACCTTCACCGATCGATATGGTCGTGCTTTACTAACTCTGGCAGCTACTTTATAATACTGTTAGGCTAAATATCATTGCTTTTGTCCGAAGATGTGCGCCACATGTACGCAACATGTGCAAGGACACGTTCAGATGTATCAGACATTTTAACTAAGTACATCTAGAATATAAAACACAAGTCACACATCCAATTAACTTTCAATGATTTAAATAACTCATCGCAAACTTTGAATCGACACTAACGGACTATTTAAAAGTCTAAACACCAATTTTACTGAATTTATATTTTTACTACGGAATCCAATCTCTGGTCTAGGTAAAGTATTGTTATATTACTTTGGGCTTCATTGACTGGGCTGAATAGTCTGAACCTGTACCTGAACCAGCACGGAAACATTACATTTAAACATCAAATCTAATGTGAGCTTCAAATGGAAAATACAAAGTACACAGTGCAGATAGACACGCACTTTCATGTTAGATTACTGTTACAACATGGAACACGCTCATCAGCAGTGGCAGGGAATGTCTAACGTCAATTTGAAGGTAATCACATTGATTAAGCACTTATACAGAATTCATCAATAAGCTTGGAGAACAACTCGAAGCACGTCAATCTGGAATAACTTAACAGTAATAAAATAAATGTTTTAAGAATACCTACTGGGTCCCACATCAAATTATAATAGTTTAAACATTAAATAAACATAGTTTGTACCGCCAACATTCACTAAGTGCGATATCACTATGCAATTACATAAAAAGAAATCGTTACTTAAATTCGCGCTTTGGCAACCACGAAACGTACAAATGGAAAATACCCTGCGTACCTTTGTCCTTTTTATGTAAATACACAGCGACCTGTTAGTAATTTGTCTACTTTTAAAGTTACATCAGTCGAACGGTAAATTTTTGAGGAAAATAGTTTTTACATTCAAATATAATATACATTTCAACAACATCGAAACTCACCATCGGCGAACTAAAACTTCCGAAAGATTTCCACTGCGGAGCGCGCGCGAGGGCGCGGCCCCGACGTCACAGCGTCCGACGCGATCACAGCTCTCTCAGAATTTCGTCCGAAAGGAGGTTATTTTTAACGTTTTTTCTAGACAAAGGCCCCGCGGCCGACCGGCGCCTCATTAACTGTAGGGCTGCGGCGGCAGGATCTCCGTCAGCAGGCGCTTCAGGCTGTCCACGCCCGTCAGGAAGCCGCAGTCGGGTCCGTGGTGCGGCGTGTTGGTGGCCAGCGGAGACTCCGCGTCCGCGCCCGCGAACGCCGTGTGCGCGAAGTCGATCATGCGGATGTCCACGCGCTCGGCCGGCCGCGCCTCGCGAGGCGCCCACGTGCGCGCGCGCTTGCCTCGCGCCTCGGCCGCGTCCGCCTCGTGCGAAGCGTCGCCGCGCCACGACTCGCTACTGGTGGACGAGTAGGCCATCCAGCTGTCGGCCGAGTCGGGGCTGGGCGGCAGGCGGCGCGGCGAGTGGCCGGCCAGCTCGCCGTCCTCGTAGCCGCCCATGGTCTCCTCGCAGTGCGGCCGGAAGGGCTCGCGCCCGCCCGACGTGGAGATCTCGTCGTGCAGCGTGGACATGTCGAAGTGGCCGGGCGACGGCGGCAGCTCGGCCGAGCTGCTGGACGCGTCGGCGTCGTACTCGCTGGTCACGCCGCTCGCCTCCGAGCTCAGCTCGGTGGTCACGTCACCTTCGTACACGATCAGTAGCGAGCTGCAAGTAAATCAAAAGTTAGTTTTGAGAGTTAGGATCAAACCTATCTAACAAGAATGATCAGCATTACGTGTATCAGCACTGACCAGGAGTAGAACCTGTAGCTGGTCTGCTTGGCGATGGCCCGGCGCAGCGCGTCCAGGTCGCGCAGCACCTGGCGCACGACGCGCGCGCGCAGGCCGGGCCCGGCCGCGAAGAAGTCCCGCAGCGCCTCGCGCAGGCCGCCCTCGGACAGTGCGCGGCCCCAGTACTTGTCGCGCCGCACGCATGCGCCCGTCTCTGGGACGTACACCTGGACATACACACATCCGAATAAGTACGCGAACGCTTTTAAGTATGTATCCACGGTATAAAAAGACCGGCCAAGAGGTTGTTTTGTTTTATTTTTTTCAATTATTATGCAACATAAAGTGCGTAGATTTCAGCATTGTGATAGGTCTTTAAACACTCGTTGGAATAAATGAATGAAATGAGCGTCAGCCGACAGATGGTTTTGGCTCCTCCCAGCTGACGGTGATGATAATGATGATGGTGGTGATGATGATGATGATGATGATGATGATGATGATGATGATGGTGGTGGTGGTGGTGGTGATGATGATGATGATGGTGATGGTGATGATGATGATGATGGTGCCTCGGGCCGGCATCGCACCTGCATGCCGCACAGGCGCACGCCGAGCGTGGCGGAGGTGGAGGCGGCGCACTTGGCGATCTGCTTGCTGCGCTTCTCGGCCGACGCGTCGTCGCCGTGCTGCCGCGTGCCCATCTTCAGGTCCAGCACGCACGGCCGCCGGTACGAAGATGTTATGTTCTCCATCATCAGGAAATCTGCATCATTAATAGCTGTCGGTTAGTATATTAGATAATTCACGTTTAGAACTACAAAGACTTATTGGTTTGATGGGATATTATAGTGAAACTTACACTGCTTATTTGAATTGTCCATGTGCGCAATGCTTTTAATCACCTCGCTTGCATTGCCATTTCGATGAACTTTGAATCTGTAATTAGAAAGGTGAAGATGTTATATTCCGTCACGGGGAGCACGCGCTACGATTGACATAAATTACAGGAGCTAATGAAACACAGACTTATTGTAATCTGTTATATTGTTACATTTCAATCAAATTATAGATATCATTACCACGACTCCACGACGCAAGTCATCAGAGGCTCGCAGAGTGAATGGGTCGTGCATCGCTCACGCGTTAGTGGGATAGTCATGTAAGTATGCGATCGAATGAATTAATGGCGACGTCGGCTGCGGGCCGGCGTACGTCAAAGCTTCTGAAATATGATAAAGGACACATGACAAGTGTCGAGGTTGTCGGTCGGCCGCGTGTTGCGCGGATACGCACTTGAACACGTCGTCGCGCTTGCGCTTGCCGCCCAGCGACGCCTTGCGCCCGTTCTCGTCGCGGAAACATGGAGAGTACCGCTTGTCCAATTTGGGCCCTCCAGAGTTAGATGCCTGCATCACGCCTGAAACAAACAGCCTCGCCATCAATACTAGTGTCCGCTAGCACACACGCACACACCACAACTATATAAACATTGATCTGAACAATCGTTATTATTGCTTCCAATGAAACATTGAAAACCAAGAGTCGTTAACTAAAAATCAAAAAGATCATACTATTATCTGCTATAATAGTAAATGGATGAAGTTTGTGCAACGATAGAAGATTTGAAAACTCAGAACATGCCCAGTCGGGTTCCGACCCGGAACTGGCCAGCGTGACGCTGGTTGGTCGGTGGGACATTGAATGAGTTACTTTATCCACTATCTATGTTCGTAAAATCAATATTAACTTACTATAAGTGCACGTTGGCAGCGTTATTTGATGAGAAAGTGATATTAAAGTTACTTTGTTTTTAAACAGGGTTTGTATATCTTTTGTATCGTGTCTCGTGTAACGTGTAACTGAATAGGTAAACGTGTATGTGATGAAACAATTTCAATTGTTGTAAGTGGACAATGCATGTAGGTGTGTATGCGTGTATGTAAGTACGATGTGGGTGTAGTTTTTAAGTAAAGGTTTACAAACCCAAAATGTAAAATTACCGCTAGGGCGCTATTAGGGGCGGTTGTGTGGTGCGCCGCCGGCGTCGCTCCGCCCGCCGCAGCGCCGCAGCCCTTGCGACAACAAGGAAACTAATATTGTGTTCCTGACCCCAGGCCCGCTCCCGCTCCCGCTCCCACTCGCACCCAAACCCGCCGCCGCGCGCCCTACTGCCGCGCAACGCCATCGATCTCGTGCTACAGCGGCCCTAACCTAATGGCGTCCGCTTGCATACGTTGAACTTTTACTTGTTGTTACCAGGTATTCTCCTGTCTACTAGTGCAACAAACAAATACAACACCAAACCAAACAGAGCATTTCATTGCACGAAATGTGAATAATGCTCAATATTCCATATTACGTACACTAAGGTCAATAATCAAGGTTGACAACAAGTTTCACTATTCAGCAAAGTAAAATAAAACAAACCAAATACACGAAATATTATTACAGTTTACACACTATATCTTCACATTTAACTACAAGGGTATTTTGTACGTAATTTTTTGATTAAAAAGCAATTACAGTAACATAAGTAAAAGTTCAAATTTGTTGGATGCACAATGTGAGCAATGTGTTTTAAACGAGCCTCACGTTCCTTAGTAAAGTTTCAACAATGTTTATGAAAATATACCTAGGCTATGACACAATGATATTGCCAAATCGTGCACCGACGCGGTATAATTTATAAGACGTTAAGTTAGGTTGACAGCTGTGTTGTTATTATTAAATTAAACTTGAGGCCTGGTGCTGACTGGCCTAGATCAAACAATAGTTACTTTTTTGAATAAAAGTACACTTTCCTAACTACTAGCACAGTATCCACAGTATCATAAAAAATAAGCACAAGTTTTAAAGAAGTAGGTATACACAGTAAATTATTATTAGGAAACGGTCACAAATCACTTTATTGTTTACAAGTAATAGTATTAAAGTAATACTTACCTAATAACCTGCTTCCCTGCTTTATAGTTTGCATAAGTATAGTTATAATAGAGCACATTATCAATTAAATTAATTAATTATCAATAATAGCTTACAAAGGTTAAGATACTGTGGATATTCAATTTGTATAATATTGCGGTCGGCGGGTTTGCATTATTCGACAAACATGCTTCTCTCTCATACACATAACTCACTTTGAAAATGATGGTTACGATCATCAAGCAATAAGGAAAGTCAATATCTGTTGTCTAGTTAACTCATATTTCACAGCTTTATGAATCGAATTACGATTACATTAGATAATGTTAAGTACCGAATGACGTAAGAGATAAAAAAATATATATTATATTTTACGATCTAAAACAACGACACATACGTATTGTAATTTGTTCAGTTTCGAAACTATCTTTATAACCACCACTAATTTGATACCACCCATGTTTCGTAAACACGATAGTCACAAGGCTGGAAACAGATAACAGATAAATTTAATCATTTTATTAAATCAATAATATCGATAACTTCCTTGGTGCTTTAAATGCAAACACATTAAACAACACAATTTGATATGTAAACAACAAAAACGGATAATATCATTATAAATAAAGAAAATAATGTAAGATGCAATGAATGAACATGATGCATTCAGCGAATCGTAAAAGCGTACTGGGCGGCCATATTGAATCGTGTTTTAGGCGACAAAGGAGTTTGATGCTCACCTTTGTATCTGGGTACGAAGTTCTGGATGTCTTCAGGAATGTTCTGGTAGAAATGCAACTCGCGAATATTGAGCGGCTTGATGACTGTACTGTCGTTTAGCACCAACAGTCTGGTGTGCCCCCCTACCTGCGCACGAACAATTACAATTACTTAGTGAATACTGCATAGAGTTCTACTGCACGCACATAGCGTTTACCATACATGGCAACGTTCAGTTTTTACTGATCTAATAAAATCGGTACACAATTCAAGACCAATCTTTATTCATTGTCATGACCAAGGCATACCTACGTGTTTTTTTTTTAATGTACCTGAGTACTTATAAATAACAAAATAATACCATCCTTACAAAGTATTTAACTGTTTCATTTACATTACCGATACGCGCTCAGTCACCTAAACATTGACAAGCTTGTAGGTACCTACATTGTGTGAGTCATTTGATCGATGTTTTCACATACATGTCACCGTCACAGAGTTGAATGTGTTATTATCTGATAAAGATTCAATTTGGGTATTGTTTTTGTGTCATAAAAAAAAATTTCACAAATTCGCAGTTCGGCGTATAAAAACTTAGGTGCAAAAACGGCATCGCGTTGTTCACACGTAGCTAGTAATACAGTTGAGCACACGCGAAACATGTTGCAGTCTGTATAGTATGCATTCGATCGAATTACTTGCGAGTGAGAAATAGTGTAAAAAGTAAGGCGGGTGATGCCATTGACCCGCCGGGGCTCACACAGCACCTGGGCGCGGCGCGACGACCCACCCGCCCGGGCCGCCCCGTCGCGGCCCGAGCCGTAACATACTACCAATACAATTTGTGTGCATTTACGTGATACCTGTCTAGACGATTATAAGCAGACCACAGATATATTAGCGGTCATCAGGTCGTTGCATCATGCTTATAGGTACCTACTCTGATTTGCATAAGCAACAAAGTAAAAAAAAGCAAATACTGCTTAAGGCGTCGCAGGTTTAGAACGCAAATACACTGCAAGTGGTAACCGTGAAACTTGTAGACCTACCATTCCAAATACCTACATGCATCTTTATTCACAACTAATATAAGCAGACCATAAATTCAAAGACAATGGTAGAGCGAATGCTCAGCAGGCAGCCTGTCGCCATAGACACGTGAGTAATGAATACTCCTTGCTAATACCGTTCCGCCACGTTCCGGACAGTGCACACTGCACTTCACACTACACTATAACTACTGTACACTAATAATTATGATATATCACCTTATTACTTCTAACAACGATAGCAACGTCGTGAAGTTATCTAGTCGAGACATAATTCTTAGAAAAAACAATCGCCTTTCAAAGCTCTATTGCCGTTATCGTTAAAGCATTTGTGTAAGATACCTTTTTGGGGATTATGAACCCGAGCCTGAATGATCAATAAATTATTATTTGGGTAACTATAGTACAACAGATATTCCTAAAGCTAAGGTACCCTTTAAAATGTGTAAGAAACTCTGTTTAATTTATTATATTGCTGATAATAGTCTCCTTCAGATATCTCGATACGCATACAATTACTTACTTGAAAGCGCTAAAGCTTCTATTTATAGGTTTAAGGCTAAATATTATAACCGCACTTGAACTGTGCTTGTGAGAAGTTAAATATAACTGAACATAAACGTGGTTCAGACTTAGCCCAAGTAAAACAAAGATTGAGTCAATATTGAATTATTTAGATAATACTGTTTAGTGAATATTTAAGATGTGTGGTCTTGTATTTTTCTAGCTTTATTGTTACAAATCAGATTATCTTACATGTTGCATAAACTAATAGAGATCCTCGAAATAACTAATGGCTCTTTAAAAAAAAAATTGCTACTATGCGAAAAATTGTTTAGTCGCTTTTAGTTGTATAATCTTAGAGCACCATCCATGATATCGTAAACCGTTGAAGATTTCACAGTAATATCATTATTAGTATCTTCAAAGATTATCGAAGTTCCTGTGATGCTCCTGACTAGTATTACCTAGCCATGGTTCTTCGGCTCACCTCTAATCTTGATAGATAAGAGGTGTACCACGAACTTTCTAAGTCTGACTGATGGATTATTGCTTTGACTGGAGTCAATTTTGTAATAGATTTGATGCTGTATCAAACTAATACATAATATTCAATTAGTTAATGCTAAAATGCAGAGAAGTTAAACGGCAAAGAAAAGAATATTCAACATTCTGGTCACATCAGGTCAGTGGTCAGCATCCCATTTTGCGTGCTACGAAAGTGCTACGCAGCTACGACGCGACGTAGCCTTTCAGACCTTTTTCTGTTGTGTTGAAAGTGTTGATTTCTTATAATATATTATTTGTTATCTTAATCCGGATTTCCGCAGACAAATATATTCCTTAACAACTTCCTGTTTTAAAGCCTTGTGGGCTTGCTTTGCTGTTTGTGAATTTGGACCACGTGTGTCTCAGCTTTTTCTACTTTTCGTGTGGGTTAGTGTCTAACCTGGGGCTCGAGTCTGCTATTGCAATCGTGTCTCAATGACCGGTCATTGATCGAAAACTTTGACAGTTTTTTATGGGAAATGTGTCATAAGTTTGACGTTATACGTCAAAACTCGATCATTGACCGGTCATTGAGACACGATTACACTAGCAGACTCGACCCCCTGGTGTCATAGTTTTAATACCGCCCATAAGCCTCCGACTTGGCATCACATGCCCTTAAGAACTATCTCTCATGCATGCCGGTTTCTTCACGATGTTTTCCTTCACCGCTTTTGAAGCACGTGATAATTACACAATACGTCGCAGCTGAAAGGGTGTCTATAATATAAGATGTGTACCTGATTGTGTAGAGGCAGCACGTCCACCTCATGGCCCTCGTCGGGCGAGAGCGGCGTGTGTACTACAGTGACCGGTGCCGGCTGGGCGCGCTTGCGGTCCGCGCCGCGCCGCTCCGGCTCCCCCATGCCCCAGCCGAGAGAGTACACCATTACTTCGGCCGAGCCACCGCCGCCGCTGTCCACCTGAACAAGAAACACTGCTTTGAATAAGAAGCACTTGCTAATTAGCTGAAAGAGCGAAATGCAAAGAGAGGAAAAAGCCGCTAGCTTCTACATCAGCTAATGGAATATTAGGCCGACCATGACGAGAATAAAGTGAGATTTAATGCGAGGCTGATGTAGATACTAAAGGTAGATTTCAAAATCGACTTTTTTCTTTTAAGGCTGAGTGACTAACTAATAGAATCAAAGCGAGAAATACACCTACATATGTATATGTGGCTGAATAAGTAAGTAAATATTTGATATATTCTAGACTTAACTGCGGTAAAACATAACTAAAACTCACTTAACATGGATAAGTGTGTCCAAACATTGATGTGGGGAATTCCTTTCTCAACGGAAAACCCTGACCACAAACCACAGAAAAAAGTAACTAAATTGCATAAGATAAACATAATTAATCTAAACCTACGTAAAAGTCAGTTTTAAGCTAAATTAAATATATAATTGCTATCAGATAAACATAGTTTTCTTTAGCTCACCCTCCTCGTTTAAATCACAGATTAGATTATAAATTAAATTATGTCATTTAAGTGTCGAAATGCCACCACTCAATGTTTTCTACGCCAATATCGTGGCATATTACAAATGTGGGGAAATACCGAACAAAAGCGTTGCTCTGAACCATTACTGCCTTATAAATATTGCGACACTTTTATATAACTGTGCATTTAAAATGAACATGTTTCCTTTTATAGGCAAGAAACGTAGTCATAGAAATATGTTCTATTTCGATCAAACCAACTTATGAATGTAAATAATGCAATAATTTCCTAATTAATTACATAACATGAAACACATGCATTTATATTAAGCAAAACTTGCGACACGTTGTGCATGTAAGCTACCGAGCTACGTCCAGTCCAATCTAGAACAGACTTATAAAAGCTAATTCATCCAATATCATAATCTAATTAGTTATTAAATACTAGTAGGTATCTATTCCTACTGTGTATCACAACAATTTAAATTTTTATTTATAGTAAGTACACCAAACAATGCTTTTATATTTATCAGTTTTTATTTTAATTTTGATTGGTACCTAATTAGAAGATAAGAGAACCTACTTTAAAATATTATCATTTTAAGATAATCTTCAATATGTTCATATAACTAAATTCACATGCAGAGTCCGTGACCACTGCAAGCATCTTAATTTAACTGACCTCAATATTGGTAGCCACGAAACCCTCACCGATCGCGATGCTCCGCTCATTTAGCGCTAACTTTGAGCAAGAGAGCGGTGAATACAATTTTAAAATCAATAAGACCTGGCAATTATTTATAAATTCAAGTGATTGATGAGCGACAGTTCATGTAGAATTTAAAACGATTGTTTCATTAATTGACAGTGAGACAAAGGAACAAGAAGCTTGTTGTAGCAGCATACCAGATGCAAGTGACCACGACTAGTTTACAATCAGTAAATGTCAGATTGATGTAAATGCAAATGCAGACGAGGGACCTTCAAATGCTATTTAAGCAACGACGACTATACTTGCTACTTTTAATCGTGTTCAATAACTTGATAGTTCAAAGCATAGTAGGTAATGGTTAGTAATAGAGTGTAGTAAAATAGTTTAAATAAAAGGAAATTAAAAATTCTATTGGAATATTGCACATAATAATTTTGGAAATATTTTAACCTTAAGAAACGATAAAATAAAGCTTAAAATAAAGTCCAAGTAGCAACTAAACTAGTCGGCAACCGCCCGGGCAGCTCGACGCTTATTATCTTTTATTTTATCCCCTCACTCGTGGCTGGCACGTTTTGTATTTAAAGGGCACGACAAAGCAATCCAGAGATTAATACAATGTGCACATAGGCGCTTGACCTCCAGATGCCTCAGTTATAAAAGCGTTTGTTACGTCTGCTGCCTCTTAAATTTTGTTCAACAAAAATACCAGCTTCATAACATCTGCTCTTGAGCACGCGTGTTCTTTCTGGTTATGTTCAATGTAAACATTGACGTGTTTACCATATTCTTTGTTTATTTTATCGTTGAGTGATTATTGTGACGCACGGGTAGCGTGACTTCTTTCGATACTCGATGTCACGTCGTTGAGATTGCGTAGCGCGACCGAAGCTCGCCTGCGCAGCCGCCCGCGGCGTCACCAAATTAGAAGCGAAACCGCGGCGCATCTGTTTTCGGGTATATTTGTATGACGCGCAAGCCCCGCCTCTCATTATAGTCCCAGGTTCGTCGACGAACCACCTACCACTACGACGACAACACGTCACATGTCCGGGAAATACTGAAATAGAGTACCCAAAAGATACACGTCATAAAATCATATGGTTGCAAACAACAGCTAGTTTGCCAGAACTCTGAACCAAAATAATCTAACATGGAGTCTTTTCTTACGTAATAATAGGTGGCTGTAGCTCTGCCGTTTAAAAATAGGTACTTATTTAAGATTGCGACTTGAATTATTTGCCCACGCCTACTATTATCGACAAGACCTTCAAACTCTTGATAAGAGAAGTATTGTATGCGTATGTACTGTATCGGATCCTTTTGCGTGTCAAACGCTAAGCATGTTCGAAGCTCGCTAGAATTTTAAATGTGACGAAAAGCGAATGTTTGTATACGCAAGACAATAAGGTCATGTATGCTGAGAACCGGGTGAGACCGGTTTTAAGGAGACGAGAAGTCGTTGTTTCGACATACACAGTTAAATTTACACGAGATGACCGCAGACACCCGGAGCAGCAGTTATTGTAACTATTACGGGTTATTACGTAACGCTAATGGGAATAGAACGTTATGCGCAAGCGTTTGATGCCCGACCGATCCAATCAATCACACGGCCTATTAAATCACAGACAGGACAAAACTTCTGCTGGTTCATGAAAAAACAGTGACAATGCTGCGATGAAAAATGTAATCTCTCTTACCAAAGAACTTTAATTAAGGAACAAGGAAGTACTCAACAGCGAATTCACAAAGTTTTTCAGGCGCCTAAGGTTCTCAAGGTTGATACTCACAATTATAATTCATTAATTAAATCTATTGTAGCATAAAACGAAGTAATATCTATGTTTTAATACCTAATATACTACAAACAATATTTAAATTCATCACGATAAACAAGTTTTATTTTCTTATTGTATGACAAGAAAACATCAAACAGGTTTACAAAATATTTTTCCAATATGAAGATGGTGTCGAACGATTCAGTCATCATCGATAACAGCAGCTCTTCAAGGTTACAAGTATTGTTAAATTCGTCTTTTGTTTATCAAAATTTTAAGTATTTTGGGGACTTACACAAGAATGTGATACAACGACCGTGGCGTGAATAAACGCTGCAAGAATTCAAGAATTCTGGGCATCCAACCGAATATTTCTGTATACATCATTTATGTCTCTTTGCGGGTTGACAACATTATTTCCAGAGACCCCAATTTATTTGTATAATTCAACAGAAAATTCCTATAACTAACGTCCATTGTAGCAACTTAGTTTTTTTTGAGGAAATTGAATGTACAAAAGTAGGTACCTATAACGCACATGCAACCCAACCCAAATATTCTTTTTTTGGTATTGTTCGTCAGCACGTGTAGTTCCTTAAGTACCGAGTTGAGCTCAGGATTACTGACAAATGCTTGCACTGACTGATCTGGTCCCCTCATATCTGTGTGGCTCTTTCCTCAAAAGACCATTTCAGACACTAATCTGCATGGTTTTACATGATTTGACCAAGATAAGGTCTACTTTAAAAGAGACTGTGACCTCTGAGTTTCTTTCGGTGTTTCTTCTCAGAGTAGTAAGATAGTGTAACACCGATATGATCTACTAGTTAAAAAATAGACGTGTTTACGTGTAAACGTGTATGTGAAAACCTATTTGCAGAAATAAATATCATTTTTTATCATGCTTTTTGCAGTAATGACAGCAAGGAACCGGGATAACCTAGAAAGTGAGAGGCCGCCATGTACTTGCACTGACAAATTTAGGTCACTAGGTTGCGCCAGTATGCGGCTACACATAGTGTTTTCAATTCTTGATATAAGCTAAAGCAATTTCATACCTTCAAAACAATGTCCAAAATTATTTCTGCACTGAAAAATTTGAACAAAGTGTTATGTTATGACAACAGATTATTTATAAAATCGCTGCAAAACAAGTTAACGTTGAAAGAAAAGACATTGAACTACATAATTTGCTAGAAATTCAATCTAAAAAACCCATGTTCACACATTTCAATTAATCACGAGATAATGGAATGCGACAAAGTGCTGCACCACAACATTGCCAACAGTCATTCTAGATTGTTATGTACCTGTTGCTATCCAACGCCAATGATCATCAATAAAGCGAACATTACTCACAACATGGTGGTATATATGAAGGTGAAGAAATTATTCATGTGAAGGAAGACACACGACGGCTCAGATTCCCAGTATCCCAGTACACGTTTATCAATGTGACCGATATTTATATCCGTTGGATGGTATTAATAGCATTACCGGAATAAAGTATTATTGATTCTGTCAGAACGAGCAGCCTTAAGTTCTACTCCCACAGACAGTCCAAATTTAGCCTCATTTGTTTTCTGCATATCGCATTTTTTTAAGGGATCTGCCACTTGGATAAAATATGTTTATATGTATTTTGCGATAGTTAAGACTAGTCTGCATAAAATAGAGAGACTGTAAACATTGTTTTTCTTTCAGCACATCGTTCACAAACTAGTCTAAAATATCTACGGTATAGTAAACAAGACAGATCTTGCTTCTACTTATTTCTATTGTGAAATAGCTTTTTCTTCAAGAATAGAGCTGTAAAACGACGATAAAGAAGGCTCGTCCATCATCGTCATACTTGGCTAGGATTGGGACGATGTCGGTTTGAATGAAAACACGCCAATCGAGCCAAACAACTGACTCATCATTTTCATTCACTGAAATTTGTTTTTAATTTGTCGCAATAGTAAGTAGTGAGAAGCTACTAGCCTCCTGATGAATGAAATCCATGTGAACTGGGGACCTGACCTCGGCACATATCGATAATTTTCGCTCAGTTATATATACGCAATAAATTAGCGCATTATTTGAAAAGTGCGAAATAAATAGACGCTTCACTCTTTATGTTACAAACAAAAAACTATTTGACGTGTGCGCCTACGCGAGTACAAGTGTATCATGTGCCTTGAGCTTGACCTGACTACAGCGACAAAAAACTGTATGTACCACTAACAAACAGACTATTACATAATCATCTGCAGCTATATATTTGTAATACTTGATCTTAATCGATACAGATGAATGGTTTAACACTCCCACACGCAATTAACTGTCACAATTAGTAATAAGTGGATGTAGAGCTGATTGTTCGTAAATTAGTGGTCATAAATGGTTCAGTGCGATTACATCTAGTCGTCACGTGGGCCACCACGCGCCTGGTGCAGTAGTGTGGCACGCCAACTGCACCCAGCGTGCCAGCTTTAATTACTTCAACGATATACTTCTACACCGTGATTGATGAATGCTCATTCTAAGATAGTAGTATCTCCCACATAACAACGCGATGCGTGAAAGCGGTTCGAGTTGATAAAGTTTGTTATTCTAAACATGACACAGTTTCCGAGTGTTTATAAACTTAATGATCAAATTGCACTTGGGATATGCAATAAAAATTATCATACTAAGTGCAGGCAGGAAACGATAATGCAACAGCCAGTGTCAATGCAGTAGACTTGGTTACGAAATAGAAACGGAACAAAGCAGCAGGCTCTGTTGTTTCGATGGAAAATTCCACAGAGCTTTCTAGAGCCCCTCGGAGCACGCAGCCTTACGACACACGACGGAGCCGAGTGCTGCGCCGGCGCTGGTTGAGCTCGCCTCGACACTTTCACTGTATGCGATCAATGCAAACCTAGCATTACAAGACCTTACTTTCGAAGTGACTTGCTCTATCAAAAAGTATACAATTAGGAAAGGAACTTTGGTACAGATAAAAGGATTTAATAAAAACCATAGACAAGCGACAACAGGCAGGGCACGTCTTTCACACAATCGACCTGATACTATTCGATACAATGACAAACTGAGGAAATTTAAATATTCGTGCAGTTCGCAACTCGTTCTACAAGTTTGACTGGTTTATTTCTAACTGACAAATTAACCTTGTACGAAAATTCAATGACAGTTAATGAAAAAACGTGACTAACGAGTCTTCAACGTTAATGTAAGAGCAGTCGCACACATTCTCATCTGACATGTAGGTATATTAAGAAGCGTATGTGTATATAAATAAACAGTAAGCTAATTGAACGAATTGTAATATAATAATGGTTTGTAACTAAAAGTCCCCATAACCCTGAAACTTTACTAAAAGTTTTAAGAAGCTATAAAAACTTAAAAAACAGAAAACCATAACAATGGTTAATAATAAACGTAGGTAATATTTAACATATACAATGACAGGTCACACTGAGATGAGCAAACATTTTTTACGTAAACGTCGGTCTTGTGCAACCTTTATGGCTATTATGGCTTAGATAATTTATAATGTTGATTACATTCTCAAACATGTGATTTTCTGTTTCTTTTAAACAGAATTCTGGCTCATTACCAGAGTTCATGGTCACATATTTACGAAAAAAGGTGACCTTTTAAAATAATAGACTTGCAAGATATTTTTCTCGACGGCGGCATGTGAATCCGCCGCATACACACTCGAACACCAGGTAAGTCACTGAATACACGAAAGACGAGAGAAGACTTGCAAAATAATTGTTATGCATCTACGAAAAATGCTAAGACATTATTTAAAATGACATGGATAAACAATGCAATTGCCCAGGTACTGCTTCAACCTACAAGGGTCATAAATAGGGCTAGTTGAAACAAAGCAAACAATACTGACCAAATAAGTCACGATGCTGGTAGTAATTACAAAGGGACAACTTCAGATTACAAGAGGCAGAAGCAGGGCAAGTCAAAACCTAACGGATTAGGGAGTTGCAAAATGTGCTGATGCAGCTACGGCAATTGACGAGACCACTTCAAACCTCATTGGCAGTGAGGTTTAGTCACAAGTTTATACAGAAGACGATGAGTGTGTGTGTAGTCTGTGTAAAGTCCTAATATGTGGCAAAACTGCTAATTTGAGGGCTACTTTAAATTAGGTACGGGGGCAGGAATGAAGCTAGTCGAAACTTGAGCTTGAACACATGGTTCTGATATTATTTGATTCACCTACTGCTGATTCAGCACTACTTCAAACCACATAGAATCTAATGGAAAATGAACTATGCCATAGTGTAATTACTGCCGATGCCAGAACACTATTGCAAATTAAACAAAGCAAAATAATGCACTAATTAAATGCCAGGGACTCTCGTCAACTCCTCGCCTAGTGGATGCTAATCCAAAAACAATACCCAAACAAGTATTGTATGTCATCAATAATATAGTAAGTTTAACATTGTTTTCTTATTTTGCCAGAACGAGTCCACCAATCCACCAATTCTTTCAGATGATTGGTTTTTAAATTGCTCTACACGACACAATACATTTCATTACTTGGCCTGTTTTTCGAGATATAAAGCAGGTTTGTTTAATCAAATAATACGTATTATTTTAAAAATTCTATATTTGTATTTGATAAGAAACTACTTATGTGAAAATTCTTAAATAACATGTTTGTCAGAACATGTTATTCTAATACGAACAAAAATAGCAAATATTTGCTGCTCTAAAGTAGAATAAATACATTATTAGTTTGATTTTACATGTAAGTAGTAATTTACATGGCAACCAAACAAAATAGTGTATAACAGAACGGAAACATCTAAATCATGTGCAGATTTAGATCAATACACACATCCGGTTCCTATCTTGTTGCGAAGCTAGCGTCTGTACCCATATATTTTTCGATTTTATTTCTCTATTGCTGCTTCTGTGACATTGTTTATTTAATTTTATTTTATTTTGTTTCATCAATTTTCTTCCCTAATATGTTTTAAATTTAATTCTAATTCTGATTATTTGACGTTAGTTTAGTTATTAATTTCATTATGCATGCTGTGGTCTCCTGTAAATAAAGGAGTACACCTACCTACATAATACTTTTGTCGCCAATTTTTTGATGATTTTTTGAGATCCTAAATAAATAATAATAAAATATACTCCAAATCAAACGTTCATTGATTTCTGCAGAACACATTATGAGCATAACACTTACTTCCTTAAATTTTAGTTCGACAACGATCGAAAACGTATTACCGTGAGTAGTGTTAGTTATCGCCCGTATGTACAATAATCGTATTGAAATTTTAAAGTCAAATTTTAACCATGAAACAAATTGATTCGTTTACTAGCACACCGTCACCATTCGAGATAAGTGGCGCTCTAGAGCGTGTAGTGGGACAGTGACGTTGAACGTGGTGGTGGCGCGACGCGGTGCGCTGTCGTCACGCAATACCACGGTGCATCCACTCGCTCTTGTGCTTGTACAACCAATAAAACAACTCATGATTCGACCAGCGATCCCTCACAGACTTAATCAAAAGTGCTGGAGTACAGAGTATCTCTACATTTATGTCTAAACCAGTTTCAATTCTTATTATGTATTCAGCATACATTTAATTGTAAATCAGGCGAGTCGAACAACAACACGAAAAAGAAAGTCTAAAAACAATCGAAAAATTAAATGACAGGTTTGTCGCGTATATGTGGTTATTAACTCACTTGACTATAAACTTCCTTGAGCCCGCTCGTGATGAAATCCCAATTTGGAACACGTTCACGATGAAACTGTCCGACTCTATCACAAGCACAACCACTACAACTGACACAGAATATTACTCAACACACAGGAACCGAACTAGGTAGAGAGCCAAGCGCCGTAACACAGTTTAGAATCGATTCTCTACTCTATCTTGTTCACCAAAGAATACATGAGCAATTTAAAACAGGTTTCCTTTGTTGAAGCGTAGACTTGCACAAAAAAAATTAACGCAAAAATAAAAGTAACGCTGCGAAGCGCCAACACTTGTTTCTCTTGGCGTTGCGCACTAGTGACTGAGAGACGATAGCGGGCGAAGCGCGAACCACGAATCAATGTTGCGCAGCAGGCCGCTGTGTGCCGTATCTGTAAACAGAGCTCGCACACATCGACGCGAGGGATACCCGACCTAGCCGGAACAGCAGGGGACGGCATTGTCTCACCACGGGAGCGCGTCTGGAGGTACCTGTTCGACCACTACCGGGCCGTGTAAACGAACCCCATTTGACCCCTGTAACATTACAATACACTGATTAGAACGGAAAAGCTACTGTTTGTTCCGGAGGCGACCGAAGTAACGCAATAACGCATCCAGTAAGGGACTGCAGTCACATAGGTGTTTATTATTCGCCTAACAATGCATTATGATCTACAATGAGCTATTGTTTTATGTAGGTACTCATTTTAAATAGATAAATCATACTAACTTATTTTCCCGTGCGATAGGTCCTTCTTATAAAATAAGCAAGAATAAAAATCAACTGGAAGGCAGAAATTTAAACTAGTAAATTATTACAAACATCCGAGAGCTAACGCAATCCAGATTATATGGGAATGAACCCGTGAGAACTAAGCAAAGCAGCGTGCGAGTTTAAATTGCTCACAAACCATAAAAAGACTTCCTAGAAAATAAAGCCATCGTATATCAGCTTTATGCAGACGCACCATGTCGGTTATCTGTTCATACAACTAGTTACAGTTACAATATAACACAAACGTAACAATACATCAAGTTCATGATATATTTCCATGAAAAAATAAAGCCATCGTATATCAGCTTTATGCAGACGCACCATGTCGGTTATCTGTTCATACAACTAGTTACAGTTACAATATAACACAAACGTAACAATACATCAAGTTCATGATATATTTCCATGAAAAAATAAAGCCATCGTATATCAGCTTTATGCAGACGCACCATGTCGGTTATCTGTTCATACAACTAGTTACAGTTACAATATAACACAAACGTAACAATACATCAAGTTCATGATATATTTCCATGAAAAAAAAACAGACAAAAGTTTTACTTTCAGATCTATCATAATGCGGTTAAAACTCGATAAATTTATAAGAACGTGTTTAATAAAAAAAATGGGTAGTAAATATTCCTAAGGCAGCTAATCCCATTTTTATAAACATTATAAGCTACACAGACCTAAAAGTATTTAAGCATTTAGCTGTCGTGTATGTTAGTAAAAACGTGCACAATTCGCAGAATATTATTAGAGTAAATGATGATACAAAACCTGCTATTGAGCACCCACATGAAACTGCCAAAATTTGCAAGAGTTTACATTTTGGCGCCGGTTACTGACGCAATAAACCAATAATAACCCCGGCATGGAGGATAGCATGTGTAAAAGCGCAGTAAAGTAAAAATAACAGCGTTAAATTTTTGCGTAAATTAGTGACCAGGACAAAAGAGCCGTTTGATTAATTATTTATCAAACCAGTATTCAATATATTTTACACCTAGTACTGTGTCTATCTCTGGTTTAGATCCCGGTACATTCATGCCATTTAAATACCAGATGTTTGAACTAAACGCAACTACGCATTAGAACTCGCATACGCATCGGGTCCAGAACTACTTTTAACAAGATATTTTTATCCCCTCACAAACGCAAACTAACAAGAAGCTTTCATTCGCAAAGTCTTTCATTAACGAATATATGAAAAATCAATCGTGCCCCGGCGAAGGAATTGAAGATTAATTCTTTGGTCAGTATTCATTCAGAGCAACAACCGGACATTGACGTGGTCTTTTAACTCAATCAGCTCAAAGGCAAGTCTAAGGACCGCAAAGTGTAGCTATCAGCCAATGAAAGAACTTGGAACAAAACAAACATAATTATAGTCTCTTTCAATTGTGGTGACGGTGACAATAACATTTAAAATGGACGATTTACTAAGTTCATGACGTAATTTAAATCAATCCCAATTGAACAAAACATATGTGGTGTATAAGAATAAATTAAGCGATAAACGTTTGATTTTTAACAAATCAAATAGCTAATCTATGAAATCTGTTTGCAAATACTCCGGCTGGATGGAATAATTCACACTGTTTTTTCTGCACATGATTTGTGCATATTTTCTGTTCGTTGTAAGATTGAAATTGAAGAAAATTTAGATAACTCTGTCGCCTCAATCAACTTTCCTGTCAAAGGTTAGAAAGCAATCAAATCCATTCGTGTTCCAATGCATAATATCCAACATACAGGCGTATAAAGCTGCTCTTAGGACGACAAAATACTTGACTTTATGCCTGTACACAATGGACCATTGAATAGACAGTTTTAATGATAAAACGCTTTCTCTAAGAATAAAGGTCAAGTCACAATAATTAGCCGGGCGTTATCTGTCACCGCGCCAACCCCTGGCTTGCCTTGCCTTTGTGTAAGTTCTAAAATGTCACTCCACCCAGCTTTGAAACAAATAGGGATCATAAATCCTGAAGTGCGCTTAACAAATAAAGCCAGATGTGGATACGACATCAACATTTTCTACGCAAAATTTTACTTTAGATAATCCACTATACATATGTGCACTAATTAATTTGAAACTTAATACTATATCAAACAATCAACTACAAAGCATTTTTTATATAAATAAAAATAAACAACGTTACTCTCTATATTTTTCACTTTAGCATAACTCAACTACAAAATTTCACAACTTTTATTGCATCAGTTGAAATATTTCAATCACCGAAAGAGGATTAAAATCCAACAGTTATTTATTCTCCACTTCTTTATGAATGTTACTAAAAATCCGCACCGAAGGTTTGAAGTGTTGGTCTTACCTCGTCAAACCGTGTAGAGTTTGTAGTCGTAAAGCTTAGGTCGGAGCTATGAGCTCCCGCGCCCGGGTACGACGTCCGTCGCGCACCTGACACCAACATCGTATGGTTCACAAGTGCTTCACAGTACCTCTCTAGAGCACAGATTACCGTGGGCACATTACTTAACAGATAAGATAACAACTGTGTGTACTTTTGTGACATATTGCAAATGTAACTTGCGAAACTTCGTGTGAACGTCTTATTGTATCCATTGATTGATCATCCTAACATAACTTTGTGATATATTATTATCTTGTAATTTGTTAATTTCAGACTAAATCCTATAATCCTAAGCATGCGAGGACCGATACATATTACTGTTTTGGGCAACCAGTTTAGATTCTGGTCAACGTTTTAGGTATGTCAATAGCATGTACAACTTTATTTTGTTTTTGAAACTTAGTTCCAGAACAACAAAGAAACAGTATGCGAGTCGGGTTTATACTGGTTTTCAGCTGTTTAGTACCCATAACACAAGCTCTCAAGCTTAACTTGGGACGAAATGGCGTTGTGTGAAAAGTTGTGGAACATTTATTTATTTTATTTATTTACTGGTTTCGTTAAGACTGACGTGCGACCATTTGTACCAACACGATACGTGTTTAACATTTCATGTGCAGCTAAGCCAATATTGGAGAAACAGTAAATCCTTCACCTGGTATTATCACACAGGTACTATAGAAGCTTATATTTCACAATACAACCTATTAGCTTAGCTAAGATTATAAGCATTATCTTTACCATAATAACAATGATAACGGCCGGTTCAACTTGGATTAAGTGGTTAAAATTTCCACTACAAATCATGGGCTAAGATAACAAAACCAATAATATTGTTTTGTACTGAGGTTGAGTCAGTGATTGCAAAACTAGCATCTTAGAAATCTAAAAAAATTAAATTGAACTTATCAAATGTACCAAATGCCTCTTTAACCTTCACCTTATCGGCGAAACACCAAATATAGATCGCGTGCAAACTATACGAAGCGGCACCCTTATCAACGTGACATCATTAATGACCGACCAGCGAATTACTAAATTGTACCTAAATCCTAACAAACAACTAAACATAATAAACATTGTTGTTTGTCGACTACTTTCGCGACACACTGAGTTATATCAAATATTAAAAGAAGGTACGCTAATTCATGGCCAAATCGGACAGAGACGTAATCCAGATTGCAAATTTATCATTGCGTTTCGTTAATCGAAATAATCGTCCAATAACTTTAGATAAACGAAAAATTTCAATGGCAACCTCCACATTTCGACTCAAACTTGGATTATTTTGATATCGTTACATATAGCGTGCTGCAGCTGGCAAACAAAGCTGGATCCAGAGGCCGCTTGCAGTTTGTTTGTAGCAAGACTGCTGACAAAAACCTATGCGCAGGTGAATTCCCTCAAACATTTTGGCAATTTTCCAAGACACACCACGCAGTGCTAATTAAAGTATGTCCACACGCTACAAACGATTCATTCTTAGCTCAAACAGTGGTTAGACGAAATTAAAGTTTCCCAGAAATGTACGCTTACATTCGCGTTAGAATGACAAAAGGGGTGTCTGCAGCTACAAGAAATTAGTTATTATTATCGTTTTAGCAGATCTTCATTGTTGCGATTTTATTGTAATTGTTGCAAATATTTCTGATTCATTGTCGCCATCAGTTTCCAAGAAAAGTATGCGTCATTATCCTCCTCAAACATATTTTCTAAATAATGGTCCCTTACGTAAAATTATAATTCTGACCAGTGGTATACCTCTAAAATCTCTATAAGTATATGATAATAATAATTATAATGTGCTTATGCCATCTGCCGTAAAGAAACCACTCTACATACATTTTTCTTGGCTTATTAAACGATATACAATACGAATACGAATTGAATTGAATTGATAGATAAAACTAAGAACACACAAAAAAAAATCACATATACTGGTTCACATTTCATTATTTTCGATAACATCGTCTGGATGCAAAACACAAACCGAATGTCATACATACATACTTTGATCTCGCTTGCATAGCAACACGGTTTTAAACGACAATTTACAAACACATACTCACAGTTCATCAGAAATCCTATTTTCACTCTCCTGTTTATTACTAATGTTTGTCCTACGGTTTCTACTCTTATAATAGAACTGGTGAAATTGATCAAAGCCGTGATTTAGTTAAAATACATGAAGGTCTCGTTGATTCAGCGCGGAACTAAATAAATTGATAAAAGTTTGAAATATTAATTGTTGTCTCAAACTAACCAGACTAATCAGGAAGCATCGAAAATTGCGTTGAAGGTTTACGAAAATAATGTGTCTATCAGTTTCAATTAGTGTTGGGAATTTATCCGGATAAATACTCAAAGTGGATAAATACTCATAAATATCCGTTTTTACTCGAGTATTTATCCAAAACGGCGGATAAATATTATACACGATTTTAGTAAGGGAAATTTTATATTTCTACGAAGAAAAGGATGAAATTAAGTAAAATTCTAAAACTTATCAAGAACTTTTAAAAAAACAAGCCTGTCTAACCTATGATTACACAAAATAATAAAAAAATAGGGTAATACTTTCCTTTATGGGTCATTGATTTATGGATCGGAGAGGGGCTGGGGAGAGGGAGGGGGAGATGAGCTACCCCTCTGTCGGATTTCCACACCGCGGAGCCCCATGGTTATGGAGAAATTCATTGTTAAAGTTTGAGGTTTGGTTAAAACACTAATTTCCATTATTTTCACTCTAATTTCCATATATTTATGGGCCGGGGAGCGCGAGGGTGGCAAGGGCCTAAATCCTGTACCATTTCCAACCCGCGGAACCCCAAGGTTACGGAGATATACGTATTTTAAAATTTAAAAGTTAACATTTTGAAATTAGTTTCGGGTATTTTTCGGATAAGTTGAATAAAGCACAAGGAATATTATTATTCTTATACCCTTACCTGCCAAGATGTCGCCGGAACCGCTTGGCGGGGCTCCTACTTCTGGGTGGTTTAAAAAAATAACCACGAAGGAGGTGGAGAGGGGTCTGTGTTTGCTCACTCACTACGACCCCGCTACTTTTATTTTTTTTTAGTGGTGGAAAATCCTCATGGATGGCCCCCGCCCCGGGGAGGGTGGAGGGGTCTGTCAGACTTACTGACTAAAAACCACCCCGTGTTCCTTCTCACACCTGCGCCGGGGGTCACGGGAACAGAAGATACTTCCGCGACTCCCGACTGACTGCGACCCGAGGGCCTCGCCAAGTCAGCGAGGGGAGTGAGGTGTTAGAAAACCCTCAAAACGTCTAAGAGGGGCGCGCGTAAACACCACGCGCCGCCACCTCGGATCCATGTACATGGGGGCGGCGGACGTCCCGTGTCCGTCGCCCCTGAACCCATTCAGGGGGGCTGGAAGAGGGCGTTGTCCGCCATCTGCCTGCGCCCGGTACGTCTGCTGCGGGCCGGGTGAGTGGAGTTGCTCTCCCTCTCACTTTCCGTAGCCTCCATCTGCGAGACGACCGTTCCGCAGAAGGACACCACCGTGTCCCAGGACTCGACGCTGCCGGCCATCCTCTCGACCACGGCCGGCAGCGACAAGTCACTGCCTACTCCAGAGACGAGGGCACGGCACGGCTCCTCTCAAGTGGCACACTTTGCCAGCGTATGCCACGCCGTGTCCTCCCGACATTCGACAAAATGGTGATACCGGGCGTGTTATTTTCAATTTATATGGAAACTTTAAAAAAATGTGTTTCTCTTTATTATTTTATTATAACTGGGAGTCTCCGCAAATTAAAAAAATTGTAAAAAACCTTCTGTTTATGAGTACTATCTACAAAAAAAAATGGACTTCCAACTATATGGCCCATAAATTATAAAGTATAGCCCAAGCACGTGTAATTTTGCACAGATTTTATTACGTCTATGCAGAGGAGTCGTTGGAGGAACTTGTGGTTAAATTATAACATCCGCATGGGTTGATCGAAGGTTAAACTACGCTTGACGTGGTCGGTCCGTGGATGGATGACCATTTATTATATACCAAGACTCATCCGTGCCTTGGAAAGCACGTTAAGCCGTTGGTCCCAGCTGTCATTTGTAGATCTTTGACAGCCGTTAATTGTGGTCAGAAGTCCAAAGTCTGACAACCAGTTTAACCAAGGGGTATCATGTTACCCAGTTCACTGCCTTGCCTTGCCACTGGGTTGTTTAGGTCTGACAGACAGCTCCATGTAAAACACTGGTATTCAGCTGCATCCGGTGAAACTGGAAGCCGACCCCAACATAGTTGGGAAAAGGCTAGGCAGATGATGACGTCTATGCAGAGTTTAATAAAATTGGTGAAAACTTCACATTTCAGTGCGTAATGAGCTAGCAAGAGTGTGCTGTGCAGTTTAGAGGCACAACTGTTGGCAAAAATGTTGTTAAACTTTTTTTACTAAGTTAGTTTAGTACTGCGCACAACACTATTAATTTGCTGGTTCATGACGCACTGAGATTTCAAAACACTCAAAACAAGGGACTCTTCAGTCTTTTGAAGGTTTCTAGCGTTATCAACAATAATAAAACTACACTTTTCTATTTATTTTTAGTAGTTCACTTATCCGCCGATTTTATTAAGTGTTTAAACCTTTAACAAAGAAAGGTTCAGCTTTTAAAACATACCTTGAAACGCTATAATCCAACGCCAAAATCACTTAAATGTCTCATAAAACTAGAACACTTTCACCTCATAATAATTATTTTGTTGTTAGAAACGCACACGCGCGTGCGCTCTCTAAGACACATACCTGGGCACAGCGCAGGCGCGGTGGTGTGAGGGAAAAGGTAATAAAACAAAAGGAATGGGACAAAAGGAGGCCGGGATATAGTGCGGTGCGGTTAGAAACACGTTGCTTCGTCTTTACAATCAGAACTTGAAAAAGTAATAATGTACTAAGTATTTTCGAAAGCCTTAATAGTAAAACTAGCCTATCAATATAAAAAAATCATGCAAAATAATAAATATCCATCATTTTGGGTAAATATCGGATAAAAATGAGTAAAAACGAGTATTTATCCACTTTGGATAAATACTCGAGTATTTATCCTTCGAGTATTTATCCTTTGCCCATCACTAGTTTCAATTGAAAACAAACAGCTGAATATAAAAATAAATCTGGAATTCCCGGTCATACGATGAGATATTTAATCTCATGTCAGATTTATAGATGACCGATTGATTTTTGTTAGTTATTAGTCTATGCCTTTTATATCAATTCAATTCTCAATTCTTCATTGCGTACCATAATGTGTTAATAGTTTGTAGAAAAAATAATATTAGATACAATTATGGACCCTGTCGGGCACAGCATAGATCAAGTAGGAGAGAGGAGGAAGAGCACCACACACGACCACACACACACCACAACACACACACACACACACACCACAACACACACACACCACAACACACACACACCACAACACACACACACCACAACACACACACTCCACACACTCCCATCCCTTTATTTCCCTACTCTCGAACAATAGAAAATATAAGTAATTGAATCGCAGACAAGTCCTATTCCTATTTCTTGTGGTCTTGTTGCTATGAAGTGTTAACTTTATGATGGGATGTATATTGGTAGAGACGGTACCGGGCACCTCACCACACACACCTACCTATATTGCTAAAGATTGAAACCAGGAATAGCAATAGCATTTGACTTTAAAATAGCATGGAAATAGCGTATTATTAAAGCATGGCGTTGAAGACTATAGCAACCAAGATCCTTATTTGGTCCTTCGGTACACAACACAATCGAATAAATAGCTTTCACTTATTCTTTCATGTTCGATTCTAATAACAAAATGTACTTTACATAATTTCAATGTCATTGTGTCTTTCATGTCCATTTATAAGTACTATAAAACTACGTTGTCTAACGTTATCGAAGGTAAATAAATAATATTTTGTTTCTTCAAACTGAATTTGGCAAGTCATAGACAACAAAGTCAATGTTGTCTTATCAAATATATATAATCCGTTTTCACTTTGGATTCCGTTGAAAATTTGTTTTTAATTCCAAGTTTTCAAACATAGAAAACGAATTCGTTGCGTTCGGGTACAATTAAATATTTAAAGTAAGTATACGATCGTCGCACGTGTTGATCCGAAGGTCAAATAACTAAGGTCAAGTGTTAAGTATTGTACATGGTCACTTGAAATGTGATAGTATCCGTAGGGCGATTCTTCCTTAATCCCAATTAAAGGTAGATACTATTTATAGTTTGTTATTGTCAACATGGTTTCCTTTATCAATTTTTTTATTAAGTATTAGTTTCTGAAGATTACTTAAAAACTTAAAAATGTTGACAAACCCCATTGTAGCACATTAAATGAACAAAAAGGCTGCCCAGAAAAGTCTCTACACAAATAAACCTCCAGTTTAAATTGCTTTGTATTTCTTCAAGTCACACGGCCATATGAGGTCACAAACTAAGGTTAAGGTTAAGTCAACGATCATTTATCCTCAAGTCTACCGACTTCCGCAACAATGAGAAATTTCGGGTTAATGCAATATAGGTTAGGCATGCGCACATTCGAACATCTCGACCATCGACCACTTTACCTGGGGTCGAGTCTGCTATTGCAATCGTGTCTCAATGACCGGTCAATGATCGATTTTTGACGTACTCGTATAACGTCAAACTTATGACACATTTCCCATACAAAAACTGTCAAAGTTGTCAAATATTCGATCAATGACCGGTCATTGAGACACGATTGCAATAGCAGACTCGAGCCCCAGGAACTCAAAAATATTGACGGACCTGAAACTAGCGGCATGATGATGAAGTGAATATGTTTAATATGTAAATGGTCGAGTCCCGCTATTACAGGCTAACTTTAGACGAGCATCGCGTGTAGAAGGCAAGGTAGGCGAGCCGTCGAATAAAGTCTGAATATTTTATAAGAGACAATGACGCAGGTGCATGTGGAAGTGGACTAGCCTTCGGGTAGAGACACTGTACAGCCGGTCGATTCAGTAAAAGTCACCCAGTGAAAACTTGAGTGAAGTGAACTGTCAATGCCTAGCATTAGGATGGAATGACAGCTCAATTCACCCTCACCACGCCTACATTTTCAGGCGGTTATTAAAAAAATTAAAGGACTATTAATATTCTTTTGAAGCCTTATTTCTTTTAATTAAAGAAGTTTGTTTTTCTAAGAGCCATTGTGACATCGAGCCACAAAAACCAGCAAAAACACGATTATGTAACAGAGGTACAAAAGACAATTTATAAAGGATTTAAAGCGAAGCAGGCAACGCCCACCGAACGCCTACGCCTCAACCGTGATACCCACGCAATATTCACCCCTCAGTCTACCTCCCACGCTCTGCGTTCTATTCAATATAAAAGGGCAGCGAATAAATGCATCAGTTTATTTTAGTTCCCCGTTAGTGAAGATTCTTAGCAATATTTAAGTAAGGCTTAAGGAAGATCCACAAAAGCTTCACACCGTCTCAAGGTAGGTTCGGGATTGCCGCAGTGCGATTCCCGTCTCCCGATAAATCAACTTCAAGGTCAGACTGTCGAGTCGAGACATCCCGAGGACGCCTTACTACGAGAAGCAAGGAATTTCGGGAATAAGGTTACTACATACATTATGTGAGAGACTTCTCCAAAATTTTGCGGTTCATACGACGACACCGCTGTATGTTATCGAATTTTCAGCGGAATGAAGTTACGTGTATGAGTAATGTATTCAAGTCTGTTGTTTTAGGAAACTTTTATGTCTGACTGGTTCTTTATAAAAACTGGTCTCATACCATCACCCAATTCGGGTGCAAGCATATTATTTCGCTGATACACGTGGACTTAACAATTGCCAATAAAATATTTGGAAAAATAACAGCAAATTCAGATAATGCATGTTACGCGTTTTGTAGAATTGTAAGTAAGACATGCCACGCTTATCAGTTGCGTATAATTTACCAACTCATAAATACTCACCACTTTAAATTATCTGTACCGGTCGGTACTTATCAAAGCTTTTCTTGTGAATATCGCGGTGATTCATAGACGAAATTAATTATAGACTTGTAAGTACCTAAGTATTATGAAATGAGTCATTGTCCAACCGGAACTACTGTACGATTCCTAGAAGTATTTCAATGCAAATTCAATGCTTTCATGAGGGAGTTTTAAACTTTACGCACAAGAATCACACATCGCTATTAGTCACACAGTTTATTTGTTTTAGACCACGGTTTCTTACACGTGCCAATAAACTATTCGGAAAGTCACGTTTTCGTACGAAGTAAAAAAAACTTTAGGAATTTATATGGACAAAGTCACAAATGGCAAAAGGCTGAACACCTGGCCTGGCACATGCTGAGCTGGACTCCTATTTGGTGCAGCCTTGAGACGCACACCGCACACTGTATCATTCATCGTTCATTGTTTTAAATCACTTTTGATTTTGTATTGTGTGTTTGTCTGTGTCTTTTGTGTGTACTAAATAAATGTTTTATCTATCTATCTAACACATTACACAAATTTGTAAACATACTCAAAAACAAAGTTTTTTTCAACAAATGAGGGCAATCAATCAGTTTTTGTAAGATAAGTGCCAACATTTCAATTAACATCGATTGACAAAATTATTTGAAACGGTAAGTTTTCACAACAATGGTTGTTACTTATATTTTTAGACGTTAGATAATCTTTAGTTAAAGATTAGATTGCAGTAGGATTAAGCTTTATCTTTGGTATACCTTTTATAAATATGTTACGTGTGCATTATGCATTACAATATACGTAGCAGTAGGAAATTGTCTGAGCCAAACAAAACAATGCTGTTTATTTTTACGCACAACACTCTGTTACGGGACTATATTGTCATCGGCTGACTCCTGAAATTTTTATATCAACGCTAGTTGAGTTGAAAAATCCCAGATTCTTAGCTCACCCAAGATAAATTCTACCTAACGTATTTTCGTTCAAATTGATAGATATTACGTCGAGACTCCCTAACAAACATCTAAACATTTACATTAATTAGTGTGAGAGCCCGTATATTTGTACAGGGGAGAATACGCAGAATACATTTTAGCCATAATTAAGCTGCTAGCAAAGGTTGTAAAATTGATGTTATCGTTAACATTACCGAGAAAAATGTTTAGAATTACGGCAAGGCACGAGTTTTTTATACACGTTCTGAGGTTCACAGAAGCAATTCAACTAATTGGTATTGAATTTCGCTTTCGTATGTACATAAATAAAATACTTAGGTAAGGTTATTTTCCAATCTACCTTAACCTTAGATGTGATTGGAATGGCTTGTCCACCCAATGTCAAGTGTATTGGAGGTTCGAAGTACTGCCAGGCCTTGGCCTCGAGGTGCGTGGAGGGTAGGCGTCACGCAGCCGATGACGTCACTACACCACTCCGAGCTCCCTCGTACCTAACAAAGCGCCCTCACCCCACAGACGATGCGTCGCCCGATAAACACAAAGCCACCCTTACCTACCGTTCATTCTCTGACCGATTCACATAATACGCCCGCTAACATAACAGAAATACGCAATCAGTAATACAGCTCCATAAAATTACCGAAGGATTAAAGACTACATTATTCATAGAAGCTCGTAATATTGGCGCTTTCTAGAAGGTGCGATCATACACGTAAAGATAAGAAGAGCTCTTTTGTTAACATTACAATTCATTTGATAAAAATATTATTGACTTAATAAAACTTCAGCGTATTGACGATATAATAGGAGCCTGCAATCACGGAAAACTTTTTGTTTTAATCAGAGAAATTGCTAGTTATCAAGCTCGTGAATTAGTACGGCGCATATGAAAATATTTCGATATTATTTTCAGAAAGTTTGAAGAGAGGCACATTGCGAAAATTTGCGTATCTTCATTTACACCGCGCCCGCCGCTACGAATTTGAACGTAAATATTTGGTTTGTATCTCAACCGTATTTTGCACGCTCCTATTTCCGTAATAACAATAAATCGTTCGTGTTTGCCAGGATAAATTCGTAAAAGTGCCTCTAAATAGACCTCCCACATTTTTTCTCACATAATGGCCCAGTGGAAAAATTTACCTGAGAACTTTACCAACGCCTACTTATTATGTTTATAACATCTAACATGCTATCGTTATTTATCGTAATTATATTATAAATCAGATCCTCTTGGTATTTTTGTACCTAATGTGACATCTTCAACTCGATGCTCTTAAATAACATTGCATTTCATTAATCACCGCTCATATTTTTCGTAATTAGGCGTGGACCTGAAATATGCATCCTTGAATAAACATTCTCATTTTCTCTTTCGTTTCTGTCACTTCATTCGACACTAAAACATTTTTGATTCCCATGTTCATGTTCATTAAATATTTTTGAAACATTAATTCTTTGTTGCTCTTGTGAATTCTTGCTAAGCAATGAAAAACCATAACAATATCAGATTACATATATCATACCGAATTATCATTGTGATACTTATGCACTAATGAAATAATATTATGAGATTTAAATTATATAATGATTAAAGAAACCGTGCGACATGCGACAGTCGTATGGTAGATGGCGGACTGTTTGATGGCGAGAAGGTGCCAGAAATGTTATTGTGTAGTTGGTGTACCTACGTGTCATGATTTAGGAGTGTTTGGGTGTGTCGATCAGTCTTATATGATTGAAGTGCTTGTACTATATTCTGCACGCATGCCGTCGAACTTTGACTTTCTTCTGGCATGTGTCGATACTTTGCTGATGTCGACCGACACTTGGCTTTATTCCAAAGAAAAGTAATAAATAGCGATCGTTGGCCGGCGCCAGGTCGCTATTATATAGTAATGTATCGAGATGAAAATAATGCAGAATAACGTAAATTTATAAGCCTGTCATCGTAAACGAAAATATTGGAGATTATAATTTGATGACCGGAATTCCTAAGATATGACGCACCGAATGGCAGACGACAAAATAGTTGACCTTGAACGCTTCCCGTCAATAGACATAGTCGAGGGTGTATCCTAGCCTTAGTTGAACGAAAATAGTTTGTACAAGTCGTAGTTTTGCTGGTGTTAATGAATGCACGTGGTGTGCGATGAGCAGTAGACACATGGAATACAGCCAGGCAAGTGGCTAACGAGGACGGTGACAATATTAAATGTGGTTATTACCAACACGGTCGGGCTGCATGAACGTCGAGATGCCAACACTTTAATGGTATCGGTGCCACGGTGAATACTTAGGAGAGCAGAACTCCGAGAAATCCTTCCCTAGGACGTATTAGTAATAAATATAGCTACATACAATAAATACCAATAATAATAGGTAATATAATTTTCCACACAACGCCATCTAGTCCCAAACTAAGCAGAACTTGTGCTAGGAGTACTAGACCACTGATAACTTCCTTATATATTTCTAAATACATACATCTAAACACAATATGCATCACACAAGCATTGACTGCAGACTGCTACAACTGCTATTTACGTCAACAAAAAAAACAAGTAGTTCTTCTCATTCAGAGAAGGCATCAGCATTATTCACCAAGCTATCTTTAGAAGGGTTAGCGATCCTTTCAATCGTGTCAATTAGAGGCACAATAGAAAGACAATGACAGTGCGGACACCGGTGTCCTCTGAATAAAGACATAATTATGTTATGTACATAGGTACATAACAAAACGGAAAAAGCGAATCTGGACTAATAAATGAATATAGATTCATTTATAAGTCCAGCCCTCCTAGCCAAGTTACAAACGATTCGTATCTATTCTCTTTCTACAATCGAGAACGCCTCAAATCCCTTTGTTTTGACCACGTGACTTAGCGAAAGGTGATAAAGAAAAAGAATAGATAAGAAAGGATAGAAAGAGAATAGATACGAATCGTTTGTAACTTGGCTAGGGGGGCAGGTTCGCTTTTTCCGTTTAACACAGAAAGTGCAATGAATTAAAGAACGTGTTATTGGTACCTACTTGTATCAAAAGCGAGGTCCTAACCAAAGGCCCGTCACGACAAATAAAAAAGGATCGTGAGAATTATAAAAAAACATGCCCCAATATACTAATGCTAAAGACACGTTTTTCAGATTAGAGTTGTTAACTTGACCACAAAATATTCAATAGCGGAAAAATGAGTGTAATTTAATTTAATTTAATTATGATAGTGGTAAGTAAATAAATAATTCGCAATGCTGTCAAATCAGGATGATATGTCAAAAATTGTACTAATTTTAAGTCCATCAACAATTATTATTAAATGTAGGCTAAGGAAATTAGAACCAATTTAGATTGCTGCCCTGACGTCAGGTTTTAGTGTTAAATCAGGACAATCACAAGCACAATTTCAACAGTAATAAAAGTAGAAAGTTATAGAAAAGCTCATGCATAAAATTAGGTATGTTGGTAGGTACTTATCGTACTGAATAATAAATGAAAGTTGAGATAAAAAAATATCCACGAAAGTACTTTTTTAAAATATTATTAACTAGTGCTTGACTGTAATCCCACCATGGTAAGAAATAGTGATGCAATCAATGTTGGTGAAGCGCACAAGTTTATTAAGAGCCACTCTAGCATTGAAGACACCAAAATTATAATCAGACGGGAAAACTGCAGCAGACAAGTTGTAAAATATTGCCACACAGGCTTACAATACATTGATATCTTAATAAAGTTGCAGAAAAAAAAATAAACAAATCCTTGTCCTAATCTTAGCGACACGAGTCAACAGTAAGTAGCAATAATTAATGCAGGCACCATACTTGTCACAATGAGACTTGTCATCGTTATAACAATAGGTACAAGCCAAGCACATGTAACATTAATCAAGCAATCATTAAATACTTAATACATTGCACAGTTGCATTTCGTATCAGCAATGTAAGTACAGCCGCTGCTCTGTTATTAATTGGAATGATATCTTATGTTTAGTACTTAATGTTCCTAGAATATTATACAGAGTGGTTGGTGGGTAAGTTCTTCGAAAGTGGTTATGCTAAAGCTTACAAGCATTGCATTCGACAGATTAATTCGTGGAATCTAGGTTCCAAAGTGGGTTATTTTGGACTTAGTTTCGCGTTTCGTTTAAATTAACCATCGGTAAAGGTTCCTGAAATTGCTATACCTAATTACTCAAGTAATATAACAAGTAAACTATTAATTGCACGTTTATAATTAATTTACTAATAAAATCTGAAAGCCTATTCCCATAATTTAAAACGTTCAAAACCTTTTCGCAATCTCATCTTAACGACAATCAATGTCGAAAACTTGTCAAAAATGTAGGGAAAATTAGACGTATTGCTTGACAGTCAACTATTTTAAAAATACGCGAATTGCAACAACAGTCAATTCGTCAACCTAGATTATATGTATATTTTTACTTACCAGATTTACCTTTATCTGCACACGACACACATAATTAAGTACTCAAAAGACGTAATTTTTTATTGTGATTTCATACCTGTAATACGTAAACGATGATATCAGTCAAGTATTAGCTGTTGTATGGCTCAGATATCTTCAGTAATAAGCGTATTATCGTAAAGAGACAATTTAAACATATGTCAGGTGTAATTTGTAAATACTAGCAAGTTTGATACTTGGCATTTTTTTAAAATCTATATTACAACTATTAGCGTTGGAGTATTGAACGAGTTTGTGATAAGAATAACATGACTGTAAAAATAATTCAATTTAAATGTGTTCACGGATTATGCGAAAATTTAATTAGTCTTAACTTTATAATAAGAAAAAAATACGTATAATTATAACCCTACATGGTCTTGCTTGATCAAGGTAAAATTATGTTCAAGTAATTGAGCGTTTTAAAGGGTTTACAGTCCTCATTGTTAGAGTTATGTTATGAAATGAAAATAATGTGTTTAAAAGTTCCAAGTACCGAATTCAATTCAACTAAAAATATGTTTTATGTGAATATAAAGTTCGTTTTTGCAGAAATCTCACCAACTGTCAAGGATTGAAAAGTTACTGATTAAAAGCAAGTATAGGTAATCAGAAAATCTTACTAAAGACTTCAGCTCATTATTATCACATAAACTTAAAAGGAAAAATCTTAAAAACTGTCTACTCATATTTTCTCCTCCACTATCAAGTCCATCCAGAGGTTGTCTGTAAGAAATCGCTTTTAGCGATAAGGCCGCTCATTATATATAATTCTATACCGCCCTTAAAGTTATAATTTGGAAGTTTTTATGGTGTCAAATAAAGAGTATTCTATTTTATCTCTCGACCGCATTATAAGCGGAATGTTTCAAGTCATTATTAACAAATACAATTTTAAATAACGAATAAAAACTCATTTTTATCTGCACTAAAGCATATTCTTAGATGCTACAATCGATAAGGCTAATTAAGACGGTCGCGTCTCCAGGAGATTATTATTAACGGTATAACAGAAGATGGAGTCTAGCCAACTGGGGCGACTCTCACAGGCAGCACTGTCTCACAACTAACTATCGATACTATCTACAAAAAGCCAGACAGATACGAAGCTCGCGATCGATGTTACACGATAACTTTGTAGAGAAGCTGTCGCGTAGACAGACTTTTAATGTCATGATTTTAAAATAGGTAATATCATGTTGTCAAGCATAGTTCCACATGCGATTGTGCAATTAGAAACATATTATATTATGTTTTGCTTACATAATGCGTTACGCAAAGAGTAGACTAAAAAAAAGTTGTCAAGATCTGCAGCATCGGCGATTGGTGTGCGCTTAGCAACAGCAGTCGCAAGGGAGCGAATAACGGATAGTAATGTGATTCGCCTTCGCATACTACCAGTAAATCGCATGAGCACTACGTAACGAATAAATTACATAGACAGTATGCGTGTAATTATGGAAAATTACATAGAGACGTGGTGCAAACAACCGGCTAAGAATAAAACACGTGTCTTGTATCGTATGGGTAATCGAATAGCAGATTACTAACGATATCAAGCACTTCAAATAACCACCTATTTACGTTGCAGTGAAGAGCATTATAATTCCATAGGTATTTAATCCTAGAGAAAACGGTAACAGAGAAGCATGTTTTCATAACAGAACCATTATAAAATGCGTAGGGTCTTTCTTTTCTAATCATAGTTTTATGATCAGTAAAGAATATTCTTTTATTACTCTGCTGTATCGTATTACAACCATAGTTCAAGTTGCTGCCACAGGTAAATGCTATTCTCACTTTATGGAGTCACTCAGTCAGGCATTCAAATCTAGTCATCATGTCACATGAGGTGATGAGGCACAGTCATATGTCGAAATTAGGGAGCCGTCCAATGTGACCGACGAGTGATTTAGTGGTACGATAATGGCCTGTGAAGAAGACAAAACGACAACCAAATTAGGTAAAGATGTAGGTACAAAATTCGAATTCAACAACACATCCCTGGTTACCGGTGAGGGAAGAGTGAATAGTTCTGGCAGTTACGTAATACTAACCCGAAACACCTGACCGTTTCTAGTTTGAACGACGAATTCAATCAACGCACAGTTCTCTGTGTTCAACGGTTGGATAGTTCCGACAAGATTCAAACAATGGAACAGCCCGTCACGGCATTGACCACAGCGAAGTACTCGCGCCAGTCAGTCTAGTGACAACGTGAATAATAAACTATGAAGGGGGAAAATGTTATTTACTCCAGTATCTGAGACTCGGAACAGCTGTTACTGCATTATGCTTAAATAGTAACGGCAGCCCGTGGGAAATGGAGCAGAACTTCGATGCTCTAGACACGTTTTAAACCAATGATTTTATAAGTACTTAATAAAAACTTTTTTACAAAAAATACAACCGACTTAAAAAAAAACAAAAGTCTGTGGCTTTGGTGGTTTTGTCTCATTCATGATTGGCCACTTACTTTCGAATTTAGAGTTATTTTACACCGGTCAGCGTTTTTTTGAAGTCGGTTTTATTTTTTGTAAAAAAGTTTTTATTTTTCAATTTTTAGTTTTATTATTTTTATGTAGATGATTCATTATTTTCCATTTCTTTTAATATTACAAATAAACAGTTTTCGATGAAATATAAAAGAAAACTTCATGAACAAAAATGTTCATGATAAAATTAAAACTACCAGGACAAACTATGTTAAATTTTTATGGGACCAAATGTCAACTATTCCGCATTGAACTAAAAATCCTCCTGAACCTCCTGAAGTCGGTTAAAAAGGTGTAGATAGGTAATCTCAACATTTGATCTTCAAAAACGGCACACTAACGCACGCACGGGTCCGTTGACGGCGCGACGCGACACTGAGGTCAAGTGTGGCTAGCCACATTTTCACGTGTCACTTGCTGAGCGCTTAATTATAACCTATCTACACCCTTTTACTTATAAAATCATTGTTTTAAGGCTCTGTGTTCCCGGTTTTGCCTGTTTTAGAATTCACTTTTGGTAGGCAGATTATAACATTTTGAATCTGAAATAAATATATATTTAGGATACATTCTTTCTCTTTACCATATACCCGTTCAAAACACGATGCAATACAATTTTCTCAATAGAAAAAAATACTGAAGTAACTTCGATTTGCAGTTTTTTACAAGTAAATTACATTTTAAACGAGTACTATAAACCACCATATTTTATAAATAATATCAATTTATAGGTAATTCATTTTAGAATCGATTCTACCCGATCGTTTTTTCATTGAATTTATATTTTTTTTTAACGATTATTTCAAGTAAATTTCGATCCACGCGTCGCTTCTGTGTCCAGCGGGACGTTACCGCTTGGTCTACCCGCCCTTAAACTGAGTGTTTTATATCCGATCGCTAAAACGATTTGGATGTCGAATCATTCATCTAAGATGAAATGAAATGTAGTGTAGTGTCAGTGTTACGTTCAACAATGTTACAAAACATTAGGCACATAAACGAAGTGCTTCCCCTTAACAGACTCTAAGATTACGCCAGTGGACAATTTCTTAGTTATAATTTTGTAATAATTTAGGTTAAAGTAAAATTACTTATTAGTCTACAGACTAATAAGTAATTTTACTTTAACCTAAATTACATAAGTAATTTTACTATAACCTAGTCTACAGACTAGATCGTAATTTCAGTAAAGTATTTAGATTTTTCTAATACAGTGCCTGCACGCAGATTATGAAATGTGCCGTGTCCGTACGTCATAGTTAACCTATAGTGGATGATTAAATGCAGCTAGATCATACCACTCTTGCGCGTTGGCCGTGAATAAGTGATGATGACTTTATTAATAGTAATGAAAACAACAAACAATCATAAAAGTTGCTAATTCTAAACCGCGAACAAGTACCTATTAGAAGAATACCGTGATAAAAAAGTATCTATAAGTGCCACTATTATTATCACAAGGGCGACCGATCCGATGGCTCAAAAAGTTCAACACTAAAAAGTTCAAGTTCAAATTGACCTTGACGAATCTGAGTGACAGATACAGGAAATTGTGTGATTTATTTATCGTATAATTTATTACCTAACGAACTTCGATGGATCAAAGAACAACAACGCATTTAATTAACACTTTCCATTAGTAAAATTCTTCCACTATAATATTACATTGAATGAACATACCTACTATTGAATAGCGGTTTCGTATGACAAGACCCTTTCAAATTCAGAACCTTGGGACAGCTTGCCACGTAATGCGACGGCAGTTTGACAGGGGCCTTGAAGCGAAACCTCATTAACTTAAACACTCCCATGTAACGGACATAACCGATTTGGTGCAAAATATTTCATAATCATGACTCATACTACGCCACTACGGTGTTGAGTTCACGCTACTACGCCGCGTTTGAACTATGCGACTTGGGCCTAGAGGCCACGCGGCTACGCCGTAGGTTCTACGCGACTACGCCGTAGGTTCTACGCGCCTACGACGTAGGTTCTACGCGACTACGACGTAGGTACTACGCGACTACGACGTAGAGACCCCGCCACTACGACGTAGACTCCGCGACTACGCATGGATGCTCCCCGCCGAAGCCGTAGTTAAAAAATACGGTTAGTATATTTTAATTTATTTTCATGTTTTGCCTAAGGTTAGTTTGCGTTGAGCATTTTATTCGGGAGTGACTCTTGATTATTGAAGCCAAAAAGAACAAATGTACTAAATGCCTAATTGTAACATAAGTACGCCGAAGAACGCAGAAACAATAAGTGCGCAGTGTTTGTTTACATAGGAACACAATCGTGATAAATAATGAATCATTACCCACTGGGCAATATTACCACACAATACTACTACACAGTGGCACGAGCATTATAATGCGCAGACCAGGTGAAAACATGCGTAACAAACCATTTGTGTACATGGCCTGCTTTTAAAGGTAAAACTTGAATATATTTGTTCATTCTTTACCATAATCGTAATGTATCTGATGAAGCTAATAAATATTTAACTACCTACATAAATGATCTGTTAGATTCTATAATAAATGTGTAATAGGTCTTAATCGTATTCTAACATGAGCATTTGAGTTGTATATAATTTACAATTCTTTGTGAAATAAACGCCTTTTGTAGATTAATGACTCTTTGTTTGGAACATGTAAGACATTATTTTGTAGTAAGAAAATGCGTCATCTAATAAATAAAATACGTACATATGTTTTTTGTTTTATTAAATTTACGTTTTCACTAAATTAGCTATCTTTTCGTTGTTATCATTAAGGTTTAATCCATTTAGTTTGGAATCAGGTAAAGGGTAATTTTGACAAGACGTGACGAGAGGATTCCTGTATTTTTAAGAACGATCAAATCCTACGATATGTTTTTGACAAGTTTTCAAATCAAATCTTTATTGCATTACATAAACGAGATTGCGACTAGATTTGAACATTTTTAATTACAGGAATTGGATTTCTGGATTACCCTAATTAGCAGGTACTTTGAAGTTAGCATTTCGCTGCAATATGTGAAAATAGACATTTCTCTATTCGTTTGTGAGATCGGCAATGATCAAACCCTTGTTTAATTAAGGCGTACGCCATGTCATCGATATTATAATCGATTCCTCGTTGCAATCAAGCTTCTATTTAATTAATCAACAATGAACACTTGTTACTTCTGGCCTAGGTATCTGATAATGCAACTGAAACGTGCACTACACCACTAATTAGCTATGTACCTACATGACATTGATTAATAAATGAATATAATCAGAGGTACATGTTCTAATTAAAAACGTACAGTTTTACTAAGAACAAAAAGTATAAGGTTATACTAATAACGTCGATAAAAGATATCGCTGGTATTTCCCGGTGATTAGTATATTACGTCATGTCTTTATTTTCACACAAGCAGACGATTCGCGGTTTTAACCGCGTAGTTCCAGTTCCCGTGGGAATAAAAAGTAGCCTATGTTACTCGGGGTGAATGTAGCTTTCCAATGGTGAAAGAATTTTTGAAATCAGCTCAGTCGTTTTTTATTTATTCATTACAAACATACACACACACACAATTTTTTCCTCTTTGTATTGTATTTGTCTAGCTGTAGATAATAGCCACAAAGGCAAGGACACATCCTGTATTCATATAAAGTCAAGAGGACGTACGTGTATAGTCTACACAATAGAAAAAATAAACAAACTATTAAAAATAGAAGTAAAGAACAATTCTCTCGTTTATTCATGTTTCTTGTATCTAATATAAGAAACATGAATAGCCCCACGGAAACTACAAACGTTGAAAGCCTTAAAAGTACCTATAACACAGCTTTTACATTTCTGTTGAAATTGATTTTACGCAACGCAATTTGTTCAAGTTTAACTGCATAAAATTTCGCTATGAATACGAAGCTCTACAAATTCTAAAAACTTCTACCTATTAATTAGCAAGCCAACGTAACCCACGTTGGGTAACTTTGTAAAACTACATGTTTCATTAAAATTGAGAGTATTTCCACAAATGAGAAATCTTTTAAATAAAGTGTGTTAACACATTTTATCACACACTACAGCTTATAGCAAGAATCAACACTATTATTTTAATGAATGTGACAGTGAAATGCATGTATTTTACTGTTTTGGCCCGATAACACATTGAAATAGAGTAAATTTAGTCACTCAGGCCGTCACAAGAACTTTTGTAACTCGGTCAAGAATGTTTCAAGAATGAAAACAACGAATCGTTTCGAAAATAACTTAAAACCAATAATAGCAGAGTCATTGACCGAATCACCTAAACATCTCTAAATAGTGTAGCCGTAGCTGTTATCTTGAATCAACATATTCGATAAGTTTCGCTAACAATCATTAAAGTGGAACAAAACAATAATACGACAGACTTGTTTGATGTGTTCAGGGTGACGTCTTATTGATTTCAATTAAACTTGTTCTTTATTTTGTAGATATTCAAGGAAAAACACAAACTGGATCTAACAATGAAGTCATCGTGGACAATTTTGGTTGAAACCTGAAAATAACTGCAAGGATTACGTGATCAATTGGTTATCTGCCACATACTCGTACATTACATATTACATACAGCTATAGCTGCAATAGTTTTCTAGAAAATACACTTTGAATTAGTAATGGCATGGGGCGCTCGACGCGGCGCAACACCGATCGCGCGCGCGTACGTCCTAGGTCTTTATAGGTATTAAATTTGGACGGTCTAGTGGTTAATTAATCCTTATTTATTTTTTAATTAAACCATTTAATTATTGCGATACACGAGCTGAACCATGTCTTCATGGTTGACTAGGTGTCACTATTTTCCGTGTAGCAAGGTACATAAATCGGGCAGGTCTGCATAACAAATGCGTTAAATTTTCATTTTGTCATACAAGAGAATTGAATTACAGAGCGCATGACCACCACTGCGCCATTAAGGCGGACGGCTCGAACACAGGGTTAATAACCTTCAAACTAATTGTAAACACCTAATTTCAACTCATGTAAGATGCTTGTTTCTTGCTATTGTCGAGCTACAATTAAAGAGTAAATTACATGGTTAATTCCAAGAAAAACATCGGTAGGTAGCATGCTATTGTCAGTTAAGACAACACCCAATGAAGATAAACGACAGTTGGTATCAGATGATGCAACAGTCATTTGTGCAAATACATTATTCTTCTTGGTTTAGTGTAGTAGTTATTGTATGTCAGATAGGTATAACAACATATAAAGTGGTATGGCCGTATGGGTCTTTGTACCTATATTGTGAGCTGGGTATGAAGGTATAACGCTCTCTTTAAGTGCCTCAGCCTCCACTCTCCATGTCATTGTTCGAGCCGAGCTATAAGTATGGCTCAGTGAAGCCTTGAGGGCGCATTTTGTTGGCCTTTGTTCGTTATCTATGGGCAAACGAATATTATAGCGTTAAAGGGCAAACCGGAGCCTAAATGAAGTCGATGAAAAAAAAAACAAAAACACCGACTTCCGAAACTAGAGTTATTTCTCACCTTGTAGTGTTTTCACTGGAGAGGGTTGTGTTGTTGTTTCTGATATCTTTAAAATCTGCTTCTCGGATTATCAGTTTGGCAGATTACGATATCTTTTGGGACATCGTTGTTGATTGCGGTCAACAAAACGATCAAAGACTTCTGACTGACTAGACTATGACATTGGTTAGCCGTCACAACAAAACCATGATCTTGATGGCCTTTCCAGACTTTACACACATATCTGAGCATCTTCATAAACTAACCAACCAACGATGCTTAAACTAACTATAATTACGTTTACCGTAGGTAGGTGAACCAACGCAGTATAATAATATAGCTCAATGCTTGATCTGAGGAAAATGCTCTAAAAAGTACGACAGGTTAAATCAGATATATCGGAGGTTGACAAAAGCGATAAACTCCCAGTAAATGAATCATCATAATTATTTGAACAGGCCATAAAGGAGAAACTGTCCCAGGAATGCAGCTGCTTTGGCTGCGAGCCACGAGTGTGGGGACCGCGGGAAATTTTATTCTGCTTGCACATTGTCTTTCAATAAGGACTGGGCGGCATGATTAGTTGTTTACTTGTCAACTGGCCATTATAAACACATTCCGATCAAATTAAAACATAACAGTTCCACGTGACAATATTTATAAATTAGAACACATAGCTATAGAATCTATTTCCGTATAGCTTTTTCAATTTCAGATGCCCAAATTGCAAGGAATTAAAAAGTATTGACCTTTAAATTGGCAATGACCGTGTTGTGCACTTTAACCCATGTAAAAAATGCTGTCCTGACCCAAATATATTGCTTGTATGACCTCTCCAACAAACTGAAGTCACTCAACTTCACCCAATCATCCACTTTAACTTTACTGAACAATGGATAGTTAAGAAACTACTATAAACCAGATACATGACTGATATAAGCCAGACAGCACTGGGATGACCCATCGACCGTCATGCGACTGAGAAGTTAGCAATACAAAATATGTTACATGAACCTTTGACTCTATTACAACGAGAGAAAGTTCCATCATGGGATAACATGATGATACAATTACAAAATTCTTAATAGTAGATACTTGTCTCATGCGTTATTACATCACAATTTATCAAGACGCAATATTGACCATAACTGAACAAAATGATACATTATTAATGCTTAGTTAATTAGTAACTGAGCTTTACTCACATGTGTCGCGCCCATCACAGATAAAAGATAATTGTTTCCCACGCGTAACGTTTGACAACTCTAATTAGGTATGTATACGTAATTTGTTCGCTCAATTTCATTCGAATTCGAAGAAATACATAATCACCATTAGGGCTCTGTAAGTCGTTGAAATTTATGCCCAGGGTTACCTACAATTTACTTAATAACTAACCCATAGCCGCTTATTAATGTCCGGCTAAAACTAAGGCCATTTGAAAGAGTGATAACTTCCTAGGGATAATGGGCTCTAATCACCATGCCATGCACGAAGAACAGTGACCGTACAACTGCAGAGGCACAATTAAAAGGTCTGAGCACGTAGTTCACGACTCGAAACATCATGTCTATTTTGACTTGTACATTTTTGAGGTTGAATAGCAATCGTGTACAAAAGTAAACAAAAGCTATTTGCGTGCTAAATAAGGAAGTGTTGCACTAATCATATCAGACATAAATACATGGGAAGCCATACGAGTGCAGTTACACCAGTGCCATGCATGGCGTACCTGACGACACAACTTGTGACGTAAGCGTTTGCACTTGAATGAAACGTATTGACAGATGGGAGGCTTGTTTATAAAGAACTTGTTTGTTATCGCTTGATGAAACAAAATTAACATATTGAGTAATGGTTCAAAGTGTTAAGGAATCAAAATAGATTGAAGACGTTAATGAATGACCAAAATAGCCAGTCAAAACAACTGTCTATTTATCACTTGATGAATCACATCAAGCCACAAGTGACTGCCTCGTTGGTCTAGTGGTCGCAAGCGCTACTGCTGAGCATGAGGTTCCGGGTTCGATCCCCGGGTCGGGCAAAGTGTTATTGAGTTTTTCCATCTGGGATTTCTCAGTAGCAGCCCGGAGTCTGGATTTGTGCCCGATTGATGGTAATAGGCTCGCCCCCTATTACATGGGACTTAAACTTAACTGGCGAAATGTGGGTGTACTACCAGGTATAATTTATATTGGAATCTCTAGTATAGTGAGTAAAAAATTAGAAAATAGATAAATAATAAAAATAAAAAATAAAAAATACCAGCCTGGTACTGTCCCACTGCAGGGCAAAGGCCTCTTCTCATACAGAGAAGGCTCGAGCAATACTATACATTATTATTATTAAAAAGGTAAATTTTGTTAAAGAATATCTTGGAATTATTGTTATAATAATATCGTAATTGGCACCAGTGCCAAAACATTATATAAAAGTCAAGCTTATGAGCTGGAAAATCCAGAGACAAAGTGAAATGAAGTACATAAAATAAAAGCATATGTATTGCAAGTGGAGATTAGAGATAGAAGTAACAAATAGAAGTTATTTTTTCGGTCTATTTGTTATATGTATTAGTATAATGTCTCCTTGGCAAGAGGACAAACACATTTTTTTAAAGAAAATAAATTAAACCTCATAATTTCCGTCTGTCCGTTGGCATATTATAATTAAATCTCCACCGTGACAGCTCAGTTAGTAATTTTAGATACAGGTTTTATTTTTGATGGCACAGAACATGTTTTTCACAAAGGTTTCAGAGATTCACTGAACATGCCACATGTCATATCTCAGACTGGCAGTGAGTGACATGTTGAAAATGAAATTTAAAACCGTAATTCCTGAGAACTTGAAAGGGCAGCGGTAACCTGTTGCATTACAAATATTTGCATTATATTGAGAAATTTCTTTATCAATTTCAAATACATTTATAAACATTTAGGTACCTACTCTTCTTTAGAATAAAAACTAGATCCATGACATTCACTATTATTACTATTTGATTATGAGTAATTCTAATTTTAAATTTTAATAAATTGGTTAGCTGTACATTAAAACCGAATCAAACGAATAATACACATAGAAACAGCTGTACTGGAAATCTACAAGTCAATAACATTCCCTAACTATGAGAATACACATAACAACACTTGTCTTATAAAATTGGCATGAGTTTCAGATGAATTAACAGGAAGCATAATATATTTGAGCAATGTGTTCTTTATCTAGAGGAAATGGAATGTTGCTCATGCTCTCTTGAACAGTCTAGACACAGGCATAAAGGCATTGAATTTCTTCTGTATTTTTTTTTTAAGCACACAAAAGTACAGAGCTTCCTCTGTCCTTTTTGCCATAGACTAGACATGTTTTACCATTCAACCTTTGGATGATGGAGGACCAAACAGAGGTAGGTGTAAGAAAAATAAAAATAATATAAAATATATATGTTATACTTTTATTTTATCCTGACTGGCCTGTTGGTCTAGTAGTTAGTGACCCTGACTGTTATGCCGGAGTTTGTGGATTTCGATTCCCACCCAGGACAAATGTTTGTGTGATGAGCACGATCATTTGTTCTGTGTCTGGGTGTAATTTATCTATAATATGTATGTATTTAGAAATAGTATGTTTATCAGCTGTTTAGGAAGTACCCTTAACACAAGCTTAACTTGGGACTAAATGGAGTTGTGTGAAAAGTTGTGGAATATTTATTTAATCTAATCAAACATCACAATAATTACAAATTGTTATCAACCTTTTTTTGCTTTTCATTAATTAACAGCTCTTTCATAAAATAGTAGTATTTTGGACCTAATTAAGCTGGTAACACAATTATTATTAAGGAAAAATATTTGCCATTCAATGTGGCAATGTGGACAGTCTTTTGGGCATTTTTTCCGTTATAGCAATGCAGATGATTTTTTTTATGCTTTTTAATTATTTTACTTTTCTTTTTGTTTTTAATATAATAGTATGTAATAGAATAGTAAGTAGTCAAATAAATGTTCGTTCTTTCAGTTTGAATAAAACTCATTTAAAAGGTAAAACATGATGTTTACAGTACTTATACATTTTTATCTTTTACTAGCATATCCTGCTAGCCTACAGCTCGCCGTTGTGGAAATCTATTATTATTGTATGGGAATATCCTATGTCCTAACCCAAGCTAACGACTATCTGTGTGCCAAGTGTTATCCAAATCCATTCTGTTACAACTGTTACAAAACATAAACACATACCAACTAACTCACATTCTCATTTATGATATTACTTTATGATTAGATAGAAATGTTTTGGATTTTAATTCCTTAAACCCCCGAAGGACACCGTGGTCCGCCTGTCATTGTCATTCTATTGTGTCTCTAATTACTTAAATTGAAAGGTTAATTAGTACTCAATAGTCTTTGAGTAGTAAACTGTTCATGTTTCAGCTAAGTTTAGTAATGATATCACAATATAGTTGGTTTCTAATACAACTCACAAAAGCTCTAACTATAAAGATGTCTTAACTAACATATCCATATGTCATGCTTCGAGTGAGAGAGTCCTGCTTTTGAGTTACAATAAAATATTTCAGTTGAAAAGTACTCAACTACTTAAGTATCTCACTAAATCTTTTGACAGGCAGGAGTAATGTAACCTCCCATTTTTAAATAAAAAATTGACATAATGATATAGGATCTTTGAAAGATCATAATAATTTGCTTATCCCTTGACCCGTTGTCAATGGCTGACACAACAGAAAGACAATTGACAAAAAGCAGATGGGAGGTTATATGAAAAATAATATTAAAAATATTTTTGTCGGACTGTGACATAATAAGTGTTTTTTTTTTGTATTTACACAGTTCATCATAAAACACTTCATAACTTGTGTTTTATTACTAAAAAGTAATATGCAAAGTGTCCCGCTATGAGAAAAGATATGGTCATGTTAGTCATAACTGGCACTTAAAACAGTTACAGATGTTGCTATCAATCATAGAGATTTAGCTCATCTAAATCTGTACAATGAAATCATAAAATATCAAGTTTGCATAGTATATCATTATCTTCATGCATTATCAGACTTTGTCTTATGAAGCAGTCAAAGTAACTTAGTGCAGATAGGGTAAATACAGCTACTCAATCATTGCAATCTGCAACCTATCCATTTTATTGTAATCCTAAAATGTCATAAGTATTTATAAGCAAGTAATCATTACTCACAGCCAAAAGCTGAAGACAGTCTCCAGTGAGTACATTTTGTGGGTAATTTTACCCTGTAGAACATCATTACTTTGAATACTTTTTCAATGCATTCATGTTGAGAATTATGCATGATATCACCCCTCTTTTGACAGTATCACTCTTTATAAATTACCTACCTATTTCATAAGTATGATCTGTCTTTAATTAATGAACAGCAACCAGTTACATTGTAAATAAATTGGTAATACAATTAATGGTCGCTGGTTTTAAGTATAATGAACAACAAGAATTAACAGGTTGCTTGTACTCATGATAAGCGATGATGTGCTGCTCGACCACATCATCGCTTATCATCTGGTGAGTACGCAAAATAAGCGCTTGGTCGTGGAGTTGCGGACACCTGCCCGTTAAACCTAACCATCATCTGGTGACATAAAGGTCGAACCGGTGCCAATCAATAATAAAAAAAACAATATACACTAATTAAATGTTTAAACAACCACATATTTGTGATGCTATCAGTTTTATATGTTAACCTAGAGACACATGAAACTTTCAGGAGACACTTGGTAACCGGTAATAATAGGTGGCGACATTTAGATGCCATCGCTAACACACATCAGTGTTCAAATACTGAGACAACGAATCATTGAATTAAAAAGCATGCATTTCATACTATGACCTCTAACAACAGAGTTCCATACCAAATTTCCAGTTATTATTGATCCAATAGAATAAAATATCAGATTAAGCTTAAACATACCTTTGAAGCACTCTTTGAAGGAAACTCAACAGTGCAAATGCAGACTTCTCCAATTTTGGCAGCACACTCACTGATTAACATAAATTATGAATTCTGCATGTAAAATGCCAAGTAACCTAATAAGGAACAGCTCAAAGTTATTGTACCGATTGGTCTTTCAAATATGAAAAAAACGCAACTGAAGCATACCAAGAACCTAAAATCATAAATATGGACAAAGAAATACTATTAAAAATAAGTTTTAGTTTATTTTCACGAAATTTATCAGATTCAGAGATTCCAGAAAAAAAGACTGCTGTCAACTGTCTGTCATTATTGGATCGCACAGATAAAAAGAAACTAGTCACACCTTATTTTTTTAGTCGATTATATCATTGGACTTGAACAAATCATTGGCGGCTAACGTTAATTGTTATGCAGTAAAAATTATTCCACACAGCGCTAATCTATTAACTTTTGTTTTTACAGTATTTATTATACTGTAAAAACAAAAGCCAGCTTTGAAATTACGAGGCCTATTATATTGATTATAGGTATTTATCTTTTGTGTCAGTGTGAACAGAAAAGTAATGTTTGAATTCAAATGTTTACTGATAAAAATCACACCGATCGCCAAGAGTAATATTAATCATCCAATGTTAACTTCAATCATGCATGCCAGCATGTTGAGAACTAATTTAGAAAAACTATTCTTATTCACAAATACTCATCCATTGTCAATTTTATTACCTACCGTCTAGTTAATATGATCGTCTATCGGTTTCACAGCTTATATCACATTGCAATGTCGATAGATATCGGCTCCTGTGCTCATTAAATGGCTTATTACACTATCGGATTTGTAGGAAACCTAACTAGGAAATCGGAAAGTGTAATCGCAGTTAGGACAGATTGAATCCGATTTATAGTACCCACCGCTTTGTTGCTTCCAAACTAGGATCCTAGTAAGGATGCTACAAATCAGATAGTGTAATAAGCCCTTAACGGCTGTGTATTTATCCCTACCCTTTTCATCTCGAGGTCAATGATCCCAGAATCCCAGGTAAATCCATAGGCAGCTGACTGGAATACCTCCCATTGCCAGTGCTAATTAATTGAAAATGACAACTTAATTCGCAAGTTTTCTCTCACATGTTCCCTGTCCCCAATCTCATCTTCAGACTATATATATACGGTAACGCAACGCGCATTGCCGTGTTGACGATTTCTTCAAAATGAGTGGGCTTCATAGACTCTAAATAATCATTGAATAACTGTGACGCAATTTTTTTCACTTGCAGTCTTGCAGTCGTTTAGAGATTTAACGCACAAACAGATTAATAAAATAAAAAGAGGGGAGGGGAACGGGGTGTTGGGATTGTTATTAATTTCTAGATTCAAACCCAACCCACAACCTCATACTCTAAGAACTGTATTTTTCAACCACGGGTCACATCGCGTGCATAAGATTTTATTGGTGTTTGCGAGATCTTTTTGTACTTTACTTTTATTTTTTTAACCACATTATCAAAGACATTCAATAATCTCTTTGCCACATACCTACAGTCCTACACACGTTGTGCTACGACTTCGTTAAGAGAAAATTGTAATCAAAATTAGTTAAAAACAAAAGGTAGGTAATTTTTTTAATTATAATTGAAAGGAGAGATTACGGCCGCGGTCAATAATAACAAAGAGTCAATCTTCCTATCTTGTGGTTAGTGACTAACCTGATGTCAGAGTTTTAATGCCCCATGCCTCGGACTTGGCATCACGTGCCCTCAAGAAATAACTCTGAGGTATGCCGGTTTCCTCAAGATTGTTTCCGGTCACCGATTGAATGAAGTGATAACTATAGGTACAATACGCGCGCACATGAATCCGAAAAGTCAGAGTTGCGTGCCGTGGGTTCGATCGAACTCGAGACTTTTAATATGGCATTTGGCAATCCGCCGGTGACACCACTAGGGCTATCACTGCATTTTAGTGTTAGTCAAATAGTGAAAAACATTCAGAAAAATACTTTCACTATGACAGATTCTGTTATTTTTAAATTTCGAATCCTTTTCTAAGTGTCACGAGTGGTCAAACGGAATTTGTCAAAGCAAAATACTGACAGTATTCATATCTTGAAAATATTCATATCTTTAAATATCTTTTGTGTTACAATTTCAACTGCAGATTTCAAGAATGCCTAACACAGAACATCCTTGTACATGCAGTAATCCAGTTGACTGTCAAGTAAATATTTACATCAGTGTTATGTTAGCATAAATCAAAACATAATATCTTACGTAGAATGCAGCTGTAATATTTAGGTGATAAAAACAGAAGAAGAAAGCTTAGGCAGCTGCGGGCGGTAGCCCAGTAGGCAGTACTGTAACTACGTAATTTAGACTTCGTGATTGATTCGACGCGAAACTTAAAAACTAATTTCTTTAAGAGCAGAGACTTTCTAAAACGTACAAAAAAACGTAGGTACGGTGTTATCAAGAGTACGGTCAAACTCGTTAGCTAGTGCCAGTGACCAAACGCTTCATTCTTTTTATGCACCGGCCTAGGCATAAATCTTCTGAACTTTTGAAGTCCGTGATTTAAAATGAATTTTCAAAGTAGGTTCTGGATTATCGAATAGGAATAAAATAAAAATCTAGTGATAAGAACATAATTTAATTGCTGGCAACACTGAGCCCGTCTTTTGTGCAAGGCTAGTGCATGTTACGGAGTTTTGGGGCTATCAAACCAAATTGGGACGAGAAATAATAAATTCCAGTAGGAATTACATAGGAAGTGTAATTTAATTCGTAACAATTTTTCGAATCATAACATGCTTATGGAATTGACCGATGAACAAGAACTAAGTGATAGCGGAATGGAGTCTTTGAGTGCTAGCAAAGATGATACCCCGGAACGGAGACCCGAAGATTATTTCATAACCCCTTCAGTATGTACGGATAGCAGATAATGAAAATTTAAACAAATGTGACGTTATAATAATAATAATTTGTTTAAACAGCTTGGATCTTCGCCCAGCGCGGGTACACCTATTGCAGCTGGACCACTGAAAGAATATGATGATGTGAGTTTTACTAGGGTGTAATAGTCTTCTTGGGATACTTGTGTCAATTTATGTGTTTAAGACAGGTGTGATAATTGCATTTCTTTTAGGAACCCGATGAAACCTTATCAGAGAGGTTATGGGGGCTGACTGAGATGTTTCCAGAGATTGTTCGAACATGCACTTACACCGTTACAACCAACACAGTGTGAGTTATTATAACATCATTAATTTCTATGATTTTGTTTATTCACAAAAGCTCTAGTGCTGCAATGTGGTAATCAAATGAAACCTCAACGGGTGAGCTAAACTTAAGAATCCAATCTGAGCTTTGTTACTCACCATCAGCTCTATAATCAAACCAGCTTGATGGACCCATAATATTATGTTATTGGTATCTGTGTACTTATGCAAAAGTTTAATATAACAAAAATACAAAATTGATATTCTTAGATTTCTAAACAAACAAAACCACACACATTCAGGTGAATTCAAGTGTGTTAAAAATAGCAAAAAACAAACTAGTTACTCGTTTTATTTCGTTCCAGTTTGAAATTACTGATAATGTATTGTCTATGTTACTAAGTACATAACAGTATGTATTAGTTAACAAGTATTAGAGCAAGTGGACTGTGGGCAAACAGTCTTTGAGTGATTTACCATAATTAATCATATTAATAAATGATTGTGTTGATTTGTTCAGGTCCGGAGCTAAATCACTGTATGGACTATCTCGCTCAGTGATGTGGGTGGTGGCCAGTTCGTCTGTCATCCTGTTTGCTCCAGTCATATTCGAAGTGGAGAGAGCTCAAATGGCTGAAATGGAAAAGTCACAACAGAAACAGGTTAATATTGTTTACCTAATCCCTAATTTGCCAAATTACAATGAATTGGAATCCAAGAGACGTAGAGGATGATAACCAATGCACTGGGAATGAAACTTACTGCGGGACCAAATAGAGAGGAGAGATTCTCAAGACAGGAAGCAATGGAAACTACTTGAGGAGTTCTTTGCCAAAAGGCACACTGAGTTAAGAGACAATCTATAGCCAAGTGAACCATACAATACAGCCATAAAGATAAAATTTCTCACCCATTTTAATGGGCCAAATAAATAAATAATCCCTAATAAAAGCTGGTTGTTGTGTTGCCAATTTTTTAATGATTTTGATTTGTTACAGGTCTTGTTAGGGACCAACACAGCTCTGGCGGGCCCCATGCCGCCAAACATGCCACCCATGCCCCGATAAACTGGTGATCAGACGTAAACAGCTCATTCATTGTAACCTGTTTGACATCTTCTTCATTATATAAAGGAAATATCACCCTGAATGCTTTAATGTTAGTTTTTTAGTTAAAATAAATAGGTACCCACTTTAAACATGATTTGACATATTTTGTATTGGGATTTGATACATTAGAATACCCAAATGCATTTAATCAAAATAATCCTAATAAATGTTTACAAAATAATCAAATTACTGTTTAAATAAACTATTATAATTGTATTAACAATATGCATTTTCTCTAACTGTTTATTATGTTTCTCTGTTCCTGAAGGTTGCAGACATATTAGTCAATGGGTCTAATTTTGTAATTATTGATTGGTTAGTGTGATAGCCATCTGATTTGTGAAAAACATTTTATAGGTGATGCTTTGTTATTAGAATAAATGTACTGTTGAAAATGCATTTTTTAATCATCTGAATGTAATAAACAAGAATGTGGCAAAAAGTAATACAGTGGTAAAATAATCCAAAAGCTGTTATCATTTTACTGAAGTAAGTATGTAACAGTATATCTTTAAACCATATCTTTTTGTACCGTACCTAATTCTTAAAAAAATATTTCCTTGGGCAACATGCTGGAAAAAATTGTAATGTACCTATGTGGAAAAAGTTCTATAACTTTAAAAAGTAAGAAGAAACCAATTATTCTCACTCTCTGAGGTAGGCACAAAGTACTACTTTGAGCCAACCTCAGAGAGTGAGAATAATTGGTAATAAGAGACTAACTATAGCTACATCATTCTGATAATACCAAGAAGCTTAATGCTTATTACATGCCATCACATAAGGCTCATCTGTGTAAATGGACATTATTGTGGGCCGATAGTTTTCAATATCCGTACTTAGATCTATTTTAGGTACGTCGTGCATTGCTTGCAAGTGATAACAGGGTCGTCTGTATGCGCTCGAAAATCAATAACTCGAACACGTGACCAATAGCATGCTGGATATGGACCCGCAGACCCACTAAACTTCAAATCTTAAAAATGTGCCAGGATCCTGAAAGTGTAGATCAAGCCTGCCTGGCATAATGTTGCGATCATAGATCTAAGAATGGATTTTATTTAGCTGAAACTTAAACTTAGTGTATTTTCATTGAAATTGCAAATTATATAAGTTAAAGGACCTCTTTTAAACTTAAGAGTTGATATGGGGACTCGCACACACTCATACCGTGCTATTGGGGACTTAGTTTGTTCCGACAGACCGACATTTCTTCCTTACAAAAACACGTGGAAGGGCGGGTATTTTGTGGGAGTGTCATATGTAATTTTGAAGTTCAAAAAGTGCTGATCGTTAGCATTATTTGAATAAATGAATGTTTATATTATTTTGTGTGGTACTTTCTGGCCGCGCCACAGTCGTACTTTGAATCGGGGTTAATTAGAATAAATGTACACAATATGTTCATTATTGTACTAAATAAAATAAAAAAAGTACTTGAAAGATTCCCGAGATATTTAACGAAATCGGTGGCGCGGCCAGAAAGCATGCTTCCTAGCCGCGCCACCGCGTACACTGTAATAAATAGGTTTTTTATATACGAACTCAATGGTAAACAATTGTACGACTATTGTTCATTCTATTGGTTAGAGGAAAAACTGCAAAAAGTCATTAAAAATCGGTTATCCAATGCTCATAACTGTAGGTTTTTGTAAAAAAGAAATTATAAGGCTTTCGTAAGTACTTTAATATCAAATACCTACTGAGTATTTTTACAACTACCTACATAAACATAAATTACTGCATAAGCGGATGCGTGCTATCAGTATTTAACCGATTTCAAAAAAAGGAGGAGGTTCTCAATTCGGTTGTTTTTTTAGGGTTTGTTACCTCAGTCATTTATGGACCGATTTTCAAAATTCTTTTTTTCATTAGATAGGGTATACTAGCACATTGATCCCATTTGTATCAAAACTCATATTTGATGAGGGATCCTCGAGGAATTGAGGGAACTCTTCAAAAAATATAAGTACACACGTACCGATTTTTACATTTTTAGTAACAAATCAAGCATTTTTATTTAGAAAGTATCATTTTCAGCGCTGCGGCATTTATTGCTTTTCTTTAAATATCGTGGCATCGTGCTGAGATAGGGGCCTTTTTGGCCTCGCACAGGTCTTTTGTTTTATTTTTATTTAATATGTTAGTTTTAGTTTTGTACTGTTAAATTCCTGTGCGTGTCCCAAATAAATATATTTTCTTTCTTTATTTTGTGAAGAAAAACTGTTGAAGAAGACATGCGACGGAACTCTTTAACGCATAACAGCAAATTATTCGCGATTGCTATAGTCAGATATCTATGCAGAGTTCTTGTATCTCCATAACATAACATTACGCCCTTCTATTTTAAAAGGGGCCCGGGTGTACAGATTAATGTTTAGAAAGAACTTCTTTAGCAATTGTTGACCAATTTCAATGATTCTTTGAAGTTATAAAAAACCTCTTTTACATACGAAGAAACTAAAATTGCAAAATAAAGACTTTTTTACAAAAAAAAACCAACTTCTTAAAAAAAGTTTTTAAATACAGTGTGTTAGTTTTACAACTAATCTTCATATAAATTCTGTAGAATGAAGCGTGGAAAACGGCTATCTGTGAGTCTAGAAGAACAGAAATCTGCTTTTTAAGAATTTGAGAAACAATTTTTCAGCATCAACACATTACCAACTAGCGAAAGTACTTAATGTAGTTATACAAAGATGTGAGCAGAAAGCTTTCTTCACGTATGTCGGCAAAAGCATTATATCTGTCGGCAAAACGAAATTTTCTACAATTATTTGGCAAAAAGATCTCGAAGTGTAGTAAAAATCCGGATTTATCAGACAAAACTAGCTGCAGTAGGTACTGATGATGATTTATCTAACAGTTTTAGTGCAAGGGCAATATAAAACTACGATATTAAACTGTCAGAGAAGGAAAAAGATAAGTTTATGTATTATTTTAAACGTTAAACGTTAAAACTCTAAAATAATCCATACACTTATCTTTTTCCATGTCTGACAGTTCTGCCATAGTCGAAGTAGGTAGTATTGTAGTTTCGATTTTTGTATTAAATTTGTCATGTAAATAATGACTTTTTGCAGTATTTCCCATAAACAATAGAATGAACAATAGTCGTACAATTGTTAACCATTGAGTTCGTATATAAATAACCTATTTATTACAGTGTACGCGGTGGCGCGGCTAGGAAGCATGCTTTCTGGCCGCGCCACCGATTTCGTTAAATATCTCGGGAATCTTTCAAGTACTTTTTTTATTTTATTTAGTACAATAATGAACATATTGTGTACATTTATTCTAATTAACCCCGATTCAAAATACGACTGTGGCGCGGCCAGAAAGTACCACACATTATTTTCGATTTTTGCTTGAGTGAAGTTGAGTGTAAGTTTTTCATCGAAACAGGCCCTTAAGATTCTCATATATAATCTATGGCCTGACATTCGTCATACTCTAAAAATACATTATCTGTGCAAAATAGTTTAACTCAAATGTCATTTCAGCTGACAACTTTTCTACTGAAAACCAATGTATTTTCATAAATAAATCGTTGTAAACATGGCAAATACAGGTTTATTGCCTTTTGTTCGCGGTGTAGACTTTACTTGTAACGATTTCAGCGTAAGTGTTGTGTGAATTTATCGATACGTCGCCCTATCTATTACGGATGATATCATATCCTTAACCTTTTCTTTCCTATTTGGGTCTTGATATTTTTCTTACTCGTAGGATGACAAATTCCCTGATGCTATTCGGTACATGACTGGTCTTCAATGGCTCCGGCTCGACAAAACTAATCTGACTGATATTCCCGAGGAATTAGGCAAGTTGCTGAAATTGGTAAGTAGACCTTTTCCCAGCATAACTTTTTTAATCTTAAGCGAAGCGAAGCGCTTATCCTGCGAAATTAATTTACTTTATTATCAAACCAAGTTTCTTTCTAAAAACAATAATCTTTCTAATATTATTCTTAAAGTTACCTATTACAATAAGTTGGCTTATCCCTGTATTGTTGGAATTTAGTTATAAAATCATCATTTTAAATGTACAATATTAGTAACAATCATATGTACTAAATAAAAATTAAACACTAAATCACACTGCAACACATAAAGCAAGCTAGAAAAATAAGTTAACCAATTAAAATCACAGGAGAACCTATCATTGAAGAAGAATGGTCTAGAAAAGTTGTTTGGTGAGTTGACGGAGTTGAAATGTTTGCGGTCACTAAATGTCAGGCACAACAAAGTGAAGAGCTCTGGGATCCCGGCTGAGCTCTTCAGGCTAGAAGAACTGACTACCCTGGACCTGTCACATAACCGACTGAAAGAAGTTCCTGAAGGACTGGAGAAAGCCAAATCCTTGCTAGTCTTAAATCTCAGTCATAATAAGTAAGTTTTTTTTTATGTCTATTTTCTTGCAATCTGTGATTATGTATTAGGACATTCAGCAATCTGTACGGTGTAATATATGCTTAGTGTGCATCCTATGACACATCCCAGTAAGTATTTATATGCTGAAATAATGACTTTAGCCGAAATGAAAAAAAAACTCTACCAAAAAGTCTTTTCGCAAAGAATTTGCAAATTTGGCAAAGGAAAGACTTAAATATACATGCTTCTGCATCCATATAGTTAATTAAATACAATACCAATGAAGTGATAAAGAATTTGTGTCAAATAAGCCTGTTTTTTATGTTAATTTCATTAATATAACGACAACGGTACATTTAAACTGTTATTTCAGAATTGAGAGCATCCCACCAACATTGTTTGTGCAACTGACAGATCTATTGTTTCTGGATTTGTCTCACAATCTATTGGAGACTTTGCCCCCTCAGACGAGGAGGCTGGCGAACCTGCAGACCCTTATTCTTAACGATAATCCTCTTGGAGTTTTTCAATTGAGGTGAGATAATTTATTACTAGCCTAGATTTTACCACTGCAGGGCAAATGCCTCCCTATTTGCTTTCCCCTGCCTCTATCTAGGGCTTTTAGGGGCCAGTCTCTATTAAAGGACTTTTAATTATGCATCAAATTTTTGATAAAACAGTTCAACAATGATAAAAATGAATGTAAACAAAAATAGAAAGTGTTAGACCAAAAATGCATAAGCCTTCACTTAACTTTGGATAATTTACTTAGTTTTTTGATCTCTTCATCTTCTCTTCTGGTTTTATCAAACCATATGCTTTTATTACATACTAGCAGATGTCACGTGGTTTCACTCGCGTAGTTCCCGTTCCTGTAGGAATAGGGAGTTAAAAAGGAGGAGCCTATGTTACTCAGGGTGAATGTAGCTTTCCAATGGTGAAAGAATTTTTGAAATCGGTACAGTTGTTTTTGAATTTATTAATTTCAAACATATTCAAACTCAAAATCAAATTTATATATTGTTTGGCGCAGGTGAAAAATATCAGTTCTTATGATTATTACATAGACACGCTGTTACATACCATTAATTCATTAAACCCCGAGAGGACACCGGTGTCTGCGCTGTCATTGCCTTTCTATTGTGTCTCTAATTGACACAATTGAATGGTTAAGGTGTACTATATTTTTACAGTATATGTTTGTGAGTTAAGGTCCATCATTCAATACATTAATTTAAGTTCCATACACATAGTTAGATATATCAGGTAATAAATAATAACATTGATACACACACAAAAATACAAAATTTTTCCTCTTATTAATATTAGTGTAGATGGTATATGGTTTGTTATAGTTCTCAACTGAGATATTTTTCAAAATGGTTGTTGTAATTTGAAATTCCAGAGATGTCAAATAAATTCCTTCATTTTCAGGCAACTACCCTCCCTTCAGAGTTTGGAAGTGCTTCACATGCGTAACACGCAGAGGACCCTGGCTAATCTGCCCGCATCTTTGGACACCCTGTCAAACTTGTCTGATGTAGACTTGTCTAAGAATGCCCTGACAAAAGTACCTGACGCACTGTATTCACTGCTCAGCCTGAAGAGGCTTAATCTTAGTGATAATGAAATCACTGAGGTGTCTTCAGGTAAAATACTTTGTTTATAATGTATTTAAATGTTCAGAACACTATTAATTTAAACACAAACTTAACTTTACGAGGAATTTAAAAACTAAAGAGAAGGTTTTTGCCAGAATCTATAAATTATGCTGCTAACCTGTTTTAGGAATTCAGATTGAATTTCCAGAATTCTTTCTTATCTAATATTGATAAACAAGTAGTTGAGCTTCTTTTGTGTGCACAATCTAAAATATGTAATATAGTTGTTTGTTTGTAATAGTCTTTATGATAAGAATCTCATATAAGCTACTCATAAATTTATTCTCTTAAAATATGAATGGGATGCGAAACCTCAGCTTGTGAATACAAAAGTACTTAATGTTTAAAAAAATCTCTTTATGCATAAAGATTGATCAGTATAGAATTTCCATTGATATACATAATTTCTGAGGCGGAGATTGAAATCAATGCACATATATAGTCATAATGGTTTCACTTGTGCGTTTGCATGTCCATTAGCAATTACTAGCAAGTCATGCTTTCTATTTTACTATGAGTTTAATGGCTCAATTACACATGAGAATTAAATGTGCAGCTATATTAAAATATTAGTTAATTGTCTTTTACCCAATAGGCTAGTTTCTAAATTTGAGTTTTTAGTCCCTCATCTAGATTACAAGAAAATATTCGACAGTCGACACATATTTTTTTCTTTTTTATACGTAATCAAAAAATAACGGCGTAAGTATACAGTTTATACTAAAGACTAATGTTACAAGCCAGAGGGCTTGTAACATTACTACTCACACCGTTATCCAAAGTTGAGGAGAGAGCTCCTCAACTTTGGATAACGGTGTGAGTTTCACATTTATATAATATCTTTGTTTATGTCATTTGCGCAGATATAATGTGTTACTGTTTGTTTGTCCCAAATAAATAAACTTTAATGCGCTTAATCTAAGTAGTTTTCCATCAATTTGAAAAAGAAGAAAATACTTGTGTATTCTTTTTTAAATGTAACTGATGGACTAATTATATTTTGATATTCATATTCTGTCAATATGCCAATCTATAAAGTCTGTGACGAAATAAAAATGTAGTAGTGTAATAAATTGAATGAAACCGCAAAATTAAATTATGTTCTTTTTTTGTTATTGAGGCATTGGATTATTGACCTCAATTAGGGTTGTGGACGGTGGATCCGCGTTTATGCAGAACAACCAAAAATTTTATAAAAATAGGCTCTTCCTCTCTCCTTCTCATCTTAATTTTGCTGTGCCTGACAGGGTCCATAATTGTTACTCGAAACTGTTCAACCTTCTACCAGGGGTCGAGTCTGCTATTGCAATCGTGTCTCAATGACCGGTCAATGATCGATTTTTGACGTATAACGTCAAACTTATGGCACATTTCCCATACAAAAACTGTCAAAGTTGTCAAATATTCGATCAATGACCGGTCATTGAGACACGATTGCAATAGCAGACTCGAGCCCCTGTATGTTCATTATGGATTGCAATAAATACTTGAAACATTTTCTCATTAGGTAAGGCAAAAAGTCCCAGTTTTTCTTCCAAGGAAAAGCCTTGACCAAAAAACAAACAGGTTTACAAAAAACCAGTCCTTGTACCTAGAAGTTTAAAAAACTCTATATAAAAGCACCTAGAAAATAATGAAACACGTGTTCAGACACTTGATACGGTGTAAATGTGACCATTGATGTTCCGGTCGTGACCACGGCCGCCCATCCGTGACCTAGGACGACCTTACTGTACACGTAAATGATACTAAAGTCAACTAGTGACCTGCAACGCGCTTGTGTCTGGCAGTGATGTCCAGGACTTGTCAAGGCACAGAGTTTTTTGGAAAGAATTCGTTAGACGCAATAATAAAAGTGTGAGAATTGAAGCAAATGGTGTTCTGTATTTTCTGTCTACCCCCATGGGAAAAAGGCGTGAGCTTGTGTATGTTTGTGTGTTTCTTGTTCTACAAAGAAAGAAAAGAAAGAAAGTAAAACATTTATTTGGCACACGCAGGACGAAAGTCCTGCGTGTGCCAAATAAATGTTTTTATTGCTTTTGAAGTGTATAGAGCAAAATGGCGAAATGAAACGGTGGTTTGAACGTTATCCTTGTATAATTAATTTCTCAACACTTCTGAGTCGCTTAAGGCTACAATTAAGTTAAGACGACAGCGGGGAAATTACTGGACACAGACAAAAAGCTAAGGAGACGATATCGAGTCAACTAGCAGAACTTAGGTCTACGAGCAAGTCTAGATTTGGTTGTAAGTTCAAGCGTGTACTGTTCGGGAGGTCAAAACGAGTACTGATCTACATGACGATGCTTTATCGCTATTAGGCAAGTCATATGCTCCGATGAAAGCCGAGCTTTGCCGAACGCGCCCGAAGTTGCGTTCGGAAAGGCAGCGACCAGAACATTACAATTTTAAGCCTATATTTTGTATAGTGTAAATAATTATGCGTATTGTTAAATTTGTAAATAAATATTATGTGTGATGTAAATATAGCAACTAAATAAATATGTAAATATACTTCTAATAAAATATGTTAGTTTTCACCCACAGACAATGATCGTGTTTTGTGTTTGAAGTTTTTTGGTCTTTGGTTTGACGTTTGTTCAAATTTGACAGTTCGGTGTAACGGGACAATAAGGAAAAGTTTTGTATTGTGGAGTGTTTACAATTATAAAAAGTTTAAATTAATATTACGAATTCATACGAATTCCGGTGTAGCTGTGACCGCTACACTACTCCCCCCCTGAGACCGTGGCTACTTAGCTACGGGTGATAGTAGTCCGGGAAGCGAACGGTGCGGCCGGAGCGTGTTTTCTTCTCGACGGTGGGCTGCGGTGGCGTTGGTGCTGTGTTTGCGACCGTTGGTGCGCTGGTTACACCGGAGGGACTGTAGTCTGCGTTATTGAGGTAAGCGGGTTTCAACCGATCTATGGTTACTGTGGTTTCCTTTCCGTTTACCTCAATACGGTACGTTTTGTCGCCTCTTTGCAGGACTCTGTAGGGGCCGGTGTACGGCGGGTCTAGCGGTCGGCGAACGGCGTCATGTCGCAAGAATACATGAGACGAAGTTGACAAGCTGTCGGGCACGTAGAACGGCTTGTTGCCGTGTCGACTCGCCGGTTCTGGAGACAGCTTCGCCATGTGATGCCGGAGTCTTGACGCGAAGTCGGTGTAGTCGACTGTGCTGGTGAGTGTGGGGGCGATGAACTCGCCTGGGAGTCTTAGGGGCTCGCCGTAAACGAGCTCTGCCGCTGATGCTTTGACGTCTTCCTTCCAGGCGCTGCGGATGCCGAGCAGCACCAGGGGTAGTGCTTCGGTCCAGTTGGTGTCTGTGTGGCAGCGGATGGCTGCCTTCAGCTGGCGGTGTAGGCGTTCCACCATGCCATTACAGGCTGGGTGGTATGCTGTGGTTGGGCGGTGCTGGCTACCGAGGGTCTCCGTGATGGTGTGGAACAGCTTGCTCTCAAACTGCCTGCCCCTGTCGGTAGTGATGCGCTGGGGGCAGCCAAAGCGGGACACCCAGCCGGTGATGAAAGTGCGGGCGCATGTCTCCGCTGTGATGTCCGCGATGGGGTACGCCTCAGGCCAGCGGGTGAAGCGGTCGACCACAGTTAGTATGTACCTGTAATTTGATGACACGGTCAGTGGCCCTACTATGTCCATGTGGACATGGGAGAAGCGTTGGGAAGGGACAGGGAAAGCGGAGGTGGGACTGGTTGTGTGCCGCGAGATTTTGTTCTTCTGGCACTCTACGCACTCTCTGGTCCAGGCCCTGCAGTCCTTCTTTAGGCCAGGCCAAACGAAACGCTCAGAAATCAGTTTGACTGTGGCCTGTCTGCCGGGATGGCTCAGCTGGTGTAGTTTTTGGAACACCTGCCTCCTGAAGGGTTCTGTAACATAAGGGCGGGTGTTACCAGTGGAGACATCACAATATAGTTCAGTGCCTGAGTCCGTGAAATGCACTTTACACAGCTTGAGTGACGTGCTGTTGTTATTTAAGAGCCCCTGCAGCTCGTGGTCTGTTTCTTGGGACTGTGCAAGAGCTGTGTAATTACACGCCGGTACTGCCACCGACTCCACACGCGACAGCGCGTCTGCCACAATGTTGTCCCTGCCTGCGACAAACCTGATATCCGTGGTGAATTGAGCAATGTAGTCCAGGTACCGGTATTGCCTCGGTGAACAGTTGTCACGGTTGTGTGCGTACACATATGACAGGGGTTTGTGATCCGTGTAAATGGTGAAGTGCCTACCTTCAACCATGTGGCGGAAGTATCTGACTGCGTCGTAGATGGCTAAGAGCTCCCTGTCATAAGGGCTATACTTTTTCTGTGAAGCTGACAGTCGCCTAGAGAAAAATGCTAGTGGGTTCCATGTGACACCTGCCTTCTGCTGTAATACTGCACCCATAGAAGTGTCTGAAGCGTCTGTAAATATCGCGAGTTCGGCGTTGGGCTCTGGGTGAGCAAGCAGAGCTGCCCTAGATAAGCCACTTTTACAAGCGTTAAAAGCGTCTAGCATTTCTTGCGATAGATTAATTGTTTGTGTTCTCTTTGTTTTAGGTCCTGCCAGAACTACGTTGAGTGGCGCTTGTAAGCGAGCGGCATCTGGGACAAAGCGGCGGTAAAAATTGAACATACCCAGGAAGCGACGCATCTCCTTGACAGTCTTGGGAGCTGGGAAGTCCTGGATTGCCTGCACCTTCTCCTGCAGCGGGCGAACACCTTCTTCGGATACTTCGTGTCCTAGGAAAGTTATGGTGGTACGGCCAAACTCACACTTTGCCGAGTTAATAATAATTCCATACTGGGATAACCGCTTCAGAAGCTGATGCAGGTGCTCGGTGTGCTGGGCTGCTGTCTCTGAGAACAAGAGAATATCGTCTAAATAACAGTAGCAGAACGGCAGCCCGCGCAGCACCTCGTCCATGAACCGTTGGAACGTTTGAGCGGCATTCCTGAGGCCAAAGGTCATGAATGGAAATTCGTACAGTCCGAAAGGTGTTGTGATCGCTGTCTTGTGAACGTCGGCTGGCTGGACTGGTATCTGATTGTATGCTTTAATGAGATCGATTTTGCTATATATTCGGCTGCCAGCCAGCTGATGTGAGAAGTCCTGTATATGCGGGATGGGGTATCTGTCCGGAACAGTACGGGCATTGAGTGCCCTGTAGTCACCGCATGGCCGCCAGCTGTTGTCCTTCTTAGGAGCGAGGTGAAGTGGGGACGACCACGGACTCTCTGACGGCCGTGCTGTGCCGTTAGCCAGCATAGCCTCGAACTCCCTCTGTGCTGCCTTCAGTTTGTCTGGTGCCAGACGGCGAGGTCGTCCAGTGATAGGCGGACCTGGTGTAGTGCGGATGTGATGTTCGGTACCGTGACTGACCTGTTTCTGTGTTCCAGCAGGCCGCGTGACTTCCGGGTACTGGCGAAGTATCTCGTGGTACTCCGTGTTGCCTCCTACGGACTTCACTGAGGCGATCATTGCTGCTGATTCGGCCGCTGGCGACGCCGGCGAAGACAGTTGGGTCAGCCCATCGATTAGCCGGTGACTTTTGAGGTCTACCAAGATGTTATAATGCGCCAAGAAGTCGGCGCCTATGATTGCCTTGGTGACGTCTGCAACCACGAACTTCCACGTGTACACGCGGCGAAGCCCTAAATTCAAGTGGAGCTCCACCCAACCGTACGTGTCGATGGCAGTTCCGTTTGCCGCGTATAACTGGTACGCCGTCCTGCTGCGCTGCTGTCGTAGGGCTGCACGTGGGTATACGCACAGATCGGACCCTGTGTCTACTAAAAACGTGGTTTTAGAGTCCCGATCTGTTACGAATAGGCGGCGTGGTTTGTGAGGGCAGCCATTTGCCGCTATTTCCGGCTGCCGACGGCGTTTCCCGCGTACGTACATGGCGACCTGCACCGCGTGGCCCTGTCACCGAAACTGTTGTGGTACCAGCAGTGAGCGTCGTTCCACGCGCTGCTGGAGCGCGAGCGACTGCGGCGTCGGCTTGGGGTCGGTTCTCTGTCACCACGCCGGTACCTATCTGTGGAGCGCGATCGATGGTGTACCTGACCTTGCTTTTGTAGAGCCGCCACCTGTAGACATAACTCCGCCATGCACTGTTTCAGCTCCGCGATGTCACTGCTGGTGCTCGTGCTCGCCACGGCGGGAGGTGTCGTGAGCGCTGGCCGCGTTGGCGCGATCTCGTGCACGCGGTCGGCCAAATCTGCGACAGACTGAAGCGGAAGGTTAGGCTGGGAAGCTATTACCGTCTGTATGTTCGTCGGCAACCTGCTCGCCCACAACGTGGCTAGGAATGTGTCTGGAACATGTGGTCCGGCCAAAGTCTGCAGGTGCCGCAAGAACTGTGATGGCTTCCGGTCGCCGAGCTCCTCTTGAGTGAGGATTTGCTGAACCCTTTTTTCACGCGAGTCGGATAGTCGACGTATGAGCTCAGCCTTCAGCTTGGCGTACTTGTCCTGTGCTGGTGGGTTCTCTATTATGTCCCGAGCTTCTACCATGTAGCGATGGTCTAGCTGACCCACGACCGTGTAGAATTTTGTGGTGTCGGCGGTAATGCCGGCTATTGTAAACTGACCTTCTACTTGTGCAAACCAAAGTGTCGGCTCCTCAGGCCAGAATGGCGGCAACTTCACGCTGACTCTGCACACGTCCTGCTTGACCATTGCTGCGTCCGCCTGCGCTCCCTGCTCTGCTCCGGTAGGCATCTTTGCTCCGATGAAAGCCGAGCTTTGCCGAACGCGCCCGAAGTTGCGTTCGGAAAGGCAGCGACCAGAACATTACAATTTTAAGCCTATATTTTGTATAGTGTAAATAATTATGCGTATTGTTAAATTTGTAAATAAATATTATGTGTGATGTAAATATAGCAACTAAATAAATATGTAAATATACTTCTAATAAAATATGTTAGTTTTCACCCACAGACAATGATCGTGTTTTGTGTTTGAAGTTTTTTGGTCTTTGGTTTGACGTTTGTTCAAATTTGACAGTTCGGTGTAACGGGACAATAAGGAAAAGTTTTGTATTGTGGAGTGTTTACAATTATAAAAAGTTTAAATTAATATTACGAATTCATACGAATTCCGGTGTAGCTGTGACCGCTACACTTTTATTGCTGAATAGCAATAAAAGCAAGTAAACAAAAAAAAAACAATAAACCTGTGTGAGGTCAATAAAAAGTCTAAGTTTGTTAAAGAAAGTTCCTTACTTTCTTATCGTGTAATTTCTTACTATTTGTACCCAAAATATGTATATTTTGTAGATAAAAACCGTCATAAATCAATTCCTCTATTTTTACTGCCAGCGCGACTTAGGTACTTACTAGATGAACTTAATATTGCAGCTATGGACAACTGGCAAAAACTCGAAAGCTTGAACTTATCCCGAAACAACCTGACTGTGTTACCGGCGTCTATGTGCAAGCTTCAGAACCTAAGAAGACTTCATGTGGATGACAATAAGCTGGACTTCGAGGGCATTCCTTCGGGCATCGGGAAATTGGGAGGCCTGGAAGTTTTCTCAGCTGCTAACAATGTCCTGGAGATGATTCCTGAAGGACTTTGCAGGTAAGCACAGTTGACGCAGTTTTCGTTGTACACCTTAAGACGTTCGAGGAACAGGGTGTAAAGTTACCCATCCCCCATAGAAAGGGGAGGATCCTTCAACTAGACGGGTGTTGTGACTGGTGGGCTTGTACTGCCCGTCGGTCGGGAACTTGTATTGGTTCAAAGAGTATAGTGTATTTATTAATTAACTAGCTTCAACTCTCGGCTTCATTCGCGTCAAGGAATCCTGACATTATCCTGTGACACCCGACTATAGTATCGCTTTTTATCTATGAAAAAATATTGGAATCGGGTGAGCAGTTCCATGACATGACTGACATGCCATACAAACTTTTTTTTTTACTTCTTTGTGATAATTTGTATAGATAATTATTTATTTCCCGAACTCACAAATAACACCTCTGTCGTTGCAATCTAACTTAGAGTCGGAGACCGCTCGAGGATGTATACATATAGCAACGACATAAAGTCAAAGTCAAAGTCAAATCATTTATTTCGATTAGGCCATATAAAGGCACTTTTGAACGTTAAACTTACAAGTTAAATAAAATATAATGATTCTAGTTGCCCCTTCCAAAAGGTAGTTTCGAATGGAGAAGAATGGGCAAGAAACTTCATACTTACTCTTTTAAAATAGGTTTTACAATATTTGTATACAATAAAAAATACATTATATATGTGAATACGATGTACCTAGAATAAACAAAGTAAAATAAAAAATTAAATAAAAAATAACATACTATGCTAAGACAGATTCAGCATTTTAGTACATAATTATGTGGATAGATACATGGTACTCTCACATTTACAAAAATCACGGATTATTTTAACAAATCAAGAAAATATTAAATAAGTAAATAATATAATAAAAATATAAAAAAATATACTATAATAATATAAAGTTAATTAATGTTTGAAAATTCGACAGTCCGACGCTTCAACTTGAGAACCCTCCTACTTTTTATTCGTCGGTTAAAAAATTAAAACACTTTCACGCAAATCAATCATGACATCAAATAATACTCTGATAAATTTTAAAGAATGTTTCAATGACAAAATTTAGGTCAACTTCAACAATCATTTGGGGCATATCCAAAATAAAGGGGTCAAGAACCATGCCTCATTATTCACTGTCTTTCACCACATTTGTTTGGTCATTGAATAATGGCCGACTTTGAAAAATAACCAGACATTTATGTGTTTACAAAATGTTAACATGAATGTTCAGATCAGTGATAATGTTAAAAAATATATAAGCATCCGCTTCACATAAATCATTAGGTTAGTGTGCCAAATGACACAGTTACTCCAATGAATGTCCTTTCAAGGGCTGATTACGTACTTCATCATCCGTCTGGCATTTTTTTTCTGTTAGGTAGGTACATAATAATATATTATTTTGTTAACTTTATTTATGTTTATGTTAGAACTACCGAATTAAACAAAACGTCCGTAAGCTAAGGAAAATAAAGAGGCTTTATTATTATTATTTTTTATTTGCTTTTAGCTCTCGGAACCCTTGGGTTCCGTTTAATTACCTACGTGTAAAAAGAAAAAATATGTGTCGAATACTTTCTTGTAATCTAGATGAGGGACTAAAAACATTTTGTCAAATAGCCCATTGTTATATTGTTATGGTTAAGAATTGAAATGGCGATGTTGTCTTCGTAAGCCCAAGAATGGGATCTTGGGTTCCATTCCTGGGTCAGATAGTGGCAATGGGTGTTCCATCTAAAATTCGCCATTAGTCTGGATTTCACTGGCTATGCCACCCAACTCAAAAAAAACAAATCAACTGTTTCATATATTTTGGTCGAGTAGGTATCAAACTTTTGCATGCAACAGCTGATTATTCAGGTCTTGGAAAATTTGTCAGGACAAAAAATACAAACCTTGTATACAGTGTTATTTGTAAAACACCAACGATCTCGCAGGAATAGATTACTAACATCATAAATAACAACATTTGTTCTACGACTTTTTCGAAAACAGACAAAAAAAAAACAACTCTCCATACATATATCCGAACAGTTGATCGTATGGAGAGTTGATTTTTTATTGTCTGTTTTGTGTACTTTCACACTGCAAATTATTGTGTCTCCGACAAAGTTTGTTCGTCTATCATTACATGCTAAGTTATGCTACACAAATAATGTTAACAGATGATCTATTAACATGGAAACACACATTAATTCTTCAACAGCCGTGTTTGAATCATAAATCTACTTGTTACACACGCATCGTTTCTTATAAATGTAAGATTATTAATTTAGATATTTCGTTGGCTCAATAGCTGTCACGCTATATAAAAATAATTAAGATGTTTTTCTGTCTTGAATAATTTATTGCACGACTTTATGTGACGTGTGGAAAACATGTCTTGTGATTCATAGAATGAAATAAAGAATTTCTGACATCAAAAATAGCAAAGAAAAAAATAATTTATTTACTATTCCAACGGGTTACGAAATATTTTTGTATGCTATTTTTATGTTTCTTATTATATTTATTTGCTCGATGTCATAGCCCTGTTGCTTTCGTGATCGCAAGCGCGACTTTCCGATCTGAGTCCTGAGTTCTATTGCCAAGTCGTGCAGAAATTTATAAAACAACTTGAAATTTGGGAATTCGTAGTGTGCCATACATTTGTGTATTGTTTGTGTCTGTTCTGGGACTGATTTCAAAGTCATACATTAAGAGAATGATTCTAGTTGCACATTCCAAAAGGTAGCCTTATATGGAGAAGAATGGGCCAGAAACCCCATACTTTCTCTTTTAAAATCTCTTCCAACGAGAGTTGTTGCGTCGTCTCTTAAGACTATGAGAGTAACGGAACGTATTATAGTGCACAAGTATGTGCGCAAGCGCAGGTGTCCTTCATGATTGTTCCTAAATACTTAGCTAGTTAATCTTTGTTCACATTGGCTGCTGTGATCAACATTCGGTCGTATAAGATATTAGTTTTGTTATAAAATATTTGCTATGTTAATTATTATGATATAAGAAGAAGCGCGGAATCGCGAAAAGATGGAAGGAGGGGAGGGAGACCTTTGCTCAGGAGAGGATCAGAACAGGGTTTCGTTTATCATTGACTCGCGTTTGACCACTATCTCACCTGATGGTAAGCGCCGATGTGGTCGACGATGAAGCACGCTTGTCCAGAAGTAACCTATTCACTCCCGACTTAAAGACCCCTAGGCTGTCACTATCAGAAGACACCGACTCACCGACTAAAGAAAAAAAAGCTTATACTGTATATATTATAAAACACTACCAGACGACCCGCGGATTCACCCGCGTAGGTTCCGTTCCCGTGGGAATACAGAGATAATAAGTAGCCTATGTGTTAATCCAGGGTGTCAGCTAACTCCATACCAAATTTTATTAAAATCCATTAAGTAGTTTTTACGTGAAAGAGTAACAAACATCCTCACAAACTTTCGCGTTTATAATATTAGTAAGATGATAAACTACCAGATGAGGTAAATTACTTTAAATCCCAACCTTCACTTGGTATTTTCCTAACTTCCTCAGGCACTGCTAGTCTCACGAATATGTGACTTAATTTATTCTTGTACACAGATGTGGATCCCTCAAGAAGTTAAACCTTAGCTGTAACAAGCTGATTACGTTGCCCGATGCTATTCACCTGCTGAGTGACCTGGAAAGTCTGCAACTACACGGGAACCCCGACCTGGTGATGCCGCCGAAGCCAGTGGAACGAGCCAGGGGCGCTGGTCTGCAGTATTATAACATTGACTTCTCGCTGCAAGCTCAACTGCAATTGGCCGGCGCTGCGACCAATGAGCCTACTACACCTAGCAGTAAGTACTGAATCACAAGCTGCGTAAAAAGTTAACATGAAAGGTTTGAAAATTTGCAGGATAATAAGTAGCCTGTTTTGCTTACGTGAAAAAAGAAAAAATATGTGTCGAATATTTTCTTGTAATCTAGATGACGGACTAAAAACTAAAATTTAATCAACTAGCCTATTACCACAGTATAAATATTAATACAGTAGGACGACGCCTTTGATCTCTGGAAAAATGCCGACAACTTCTACACGCGTTAGACTTGAATAATACCTCCCGCACTACGAACATCGGTTTGTTCGCAGTGCGGGAGCGGCTTTCCCGCGTGTCGCCCTTCACACCCCGCACGATTGCCCTGTCTAGACAGCTTCGTCGGACGACTGTATGTTTTTAGACTGTGCTATTACTATGATTGCTGAGCACTTCTAAAATGCAACTTCATGTCATCATCGTTTTGCCGTTTGACACTTAACTTGTTTTGTTACTTAACTTGAATATAATACACAATATTCTTACAGGTGTAAAATCGGACCCAATCGCGCGTAAGATGCGCTTGCGTCGCGGACGCGCCGAGCCGGAACAGCGCGACTCTGCGGTCATCCTGCGCGGGATGCAAGAGGTAGTCAACACACAACACAACGACCAGAAGCTCGAGCAGAGGAACTCGGAGCTCAAGTTAGTATAGTATTGATGTAATATTTAGAAAGAAAGAATCATTATTGGCAACAGGTAAACATACACACACTGTAAAACATGAAATATGGTATACAGGGTGTCTCATTCAAATCGGTCAGTATGGGAAAGTCTGAAACTATAAGACATACGAAGATCTGTTCTAAGGAACCATGTCATCGATTTTAATAACAAGATAAACTGCATTCATGCATTTTAAAAAACATCTGTACTCCGTTCGGGAATCGAACCCGGTTATTTTGAAAAAAAAAACGGCTCCTCCGTGCCTCGGAAAGCACTTTAACACTAGAAAGACGGGAGCAGTCATTTGACTGCAATTTGAATTTAAATGTTGAATAACTCGAAAACTATTTGAACTATTGTGCTGATACTTTGTGACTTTTATTTATTTTACTAGTTAAATGCAACTATGTATGAAAATAAATCACAACTGTTTTGTTTATTCTATAAAATCTTGATCTACCGACAAAGACGGCGGCAGTCATTTGACGGCTAAACACCGATAAGTGTTTTTAAGTGTAATTTGAGAGGGTAGAATATAAATATTTTACACTTATTCAATGTTTACAGTTTGCTAATCAAATGAGTCAGTTTATTTACGACTGCCTATGAATTTTGTCGAAATTATTGTAAGTGATTCCTGAAAAATGTCTCGTAGTCTTCAAAATGAAGAAATACTATCTTTGTTGCAATATATTCGTGAAGATGGGTCGGTTTGTGACTCTGAAAGTTTAGAACGTGATAGCGACGATGATTAGCTGATACCACTAGTCAGTTCAAGTTCCTCTACGGAAGAAAGTGACCTGGAAGACCAGATACCTCTAGCAAATTTACGAAAGGTTGACAGGTTGAGTTCTCGCGGCTGTGATCGTAGCCGTGGTCGTCGTGGTCGAGGCAGAGGAAGGAGTCATAGCTCGAAAGATTCTGAGCTTCAAGTTCTTATCACTTCTATCGACGGTACCTCGTGGATACTTCAAATAGAAGCTACAAAGTAGTCTCCGATTGTGACTTATTACAGCGCTAGCAAATGCGGCGTGGATGTGGCTGACCAGATGGTAAAAAAAATATATAGTGTAAAAGCAGCATCTCGGAAGTGGCCAGTACAGATTTTTTTTAATATTTTGGACCTAGCAGGGATACATTCTTTCATTATGTATAAGAAAATGTCAGGTACCAACATAAAACGAAGGAATTTTATACTAAGTTTAACAAGCGAACCTAGCGGCAAGGTAGAAATCGAAGCTAGCCTCTCAGAAGCTGAACCCTTGCCTGAAGAGTTGACACCTTCTACTCCTCAATCTCCTGCTCAAAATCCGGAAAATAGAAACAGGCGAGAATGCCTATATACAGAAGTGTAAAAAAAACTAATAAAGTATGCGACACTTTCAAAAAGCCACTTTGCGGCTTTCCTAATGTAAACAAAACGTTAAAATATAAAAATTGTGTGTAAATTAAATAATTAATCATATACTAGATCATGCTTTAATACTATAGTAGCCATTTTAGCACCTAACTATAAAAAAAAATATTTAATAAACAGGAGGAGTCATTTGACCGCTCGCCGTCTTTGTAGGTAGTTGATTTTTTCCGTCTTTCTAGTGTTAAGCCGTTGGTCCCGGCTGTCATTTGTAGAATTTTGACAGTCGTTACTTGTAGTCAGAAGCCCCGAAAGTCTGACAACCAGAGTGTTACCCAGTAACTGGGTTGTGGAGGTCTGACCGGCAGTCGCTTCATGTAAAACACTGGTATTCAGCTGCATCCAGTTAAACTGGAAGCCGACCCCAACATTGTTGGGAAAAGGCTAAGCACTGACGTTACTAACGTAGATTGTTAGTGTATTGTTACTAAAGGTCATGGCATATTATACCGGCACCGCTCCAAACCAACAATTGACTTGTCATTCAATTTAGAGCCTTAAATCGTGGGTAGTATAATATATTTCACAATGTCAAAGTGAAAAAGCCAACGTCGAGCAGTTAGCGCGCTTGCCACTACCAAACAACTCGACTCGCAGCCCGCGTGCTGATAGCGAGCGGACCATGTGCTTACAGCGCGGCGACCGCACGCTTACAGCACGCCGACTCCGAGTCGCCAGCAAAACGTCATTGCTCCGTCGTAAACCGAGACATTATGAAAACGTGCAAGTCATAGGCGTGTTCAATTATAAATGCCACCTCGCGGGTGGCGTGCGGACTGCAAGCTGGCACCTTACCGACGATGCGTAGTTAGCGCACTGGCAGCTAGCCGTAGCCTAAATTCGAGACGACGCCGTGCGGCTGCTGTGCAGTTGCGGTGCCGTTATAATGTGCCATGACCTTTACACTGTGAGTCCTGTTGCCTGTTTAAAATAAATAATAATTATTATTATAATAATAAATCATGTTTTTCGTAGGCCGAAGCGCTGGGACGAGAGTCTAGAGAAGCCTCCACTAGACTATTCGGAGTTCTTCGACGAGGACACGGGGCAGACGCCTGGCCTTACTGTGTGGGAGATCGAGAACTTCATACCCGCGCCCGTTGACGAGGTACGATAGACTAGCTGAAATCCAAATCAAATCAAATCACACCATAATATTTTATTTGCATAAAATATCATATCATATATTTAGTGTGATCATACAGTCTAGCATTCTTGTTGTTAAAATATGTACCACCTATATTAGTCCAGTATGTTCTACCCTGATAGGTGTACAAATGAGTAATGTTCACCATGGTTGATTTTAAGAGTTGCAAGAGTAATTCTAGTCAAATATTTGTTATCTAAGTCAATAAAATAACAGAATTAAAACTGCTAAAATTTAAGCAAAAATCATGGCAAAAATTAAAATGTTAAAGCAAATAAAGAGAAGGCACTCTCTTGAAATTCAATTCATTCAATTCTTCTTGAAATTCAATTACTTTTTCTTTTTGTTATATACGTATATAATATAAATACCTAAATCCTGTTTGCTCCTTATTGTTATTGCTTATTGTTTGGCCACGTTGCTTGCGATTATTTTATTTACAAACAAATCATGTTTTTTTTATATTTAGAAAAACAGAGCGTTAACGATTAGAATTTTATCTTAAATCTTCTTTAAAATTTTGGTGGCTGTACCATATGCCATACAAGCCAGTAATTTATTTTTATCTTCCATTATAATTTGTAAGCTAAGAAAAGTATTCATAAAATAGTTCTAATAAAACAATATCTATAATTTACGTAAGTGCGTTTATATAGAGATCATTTGACTGGTATATTATGTCCATGCTTTGTGACATAGGTGGCACACGGCAAGTTTTTCGAGGGTGATTGCTACATAGTGTTGAAGACGGCCATCGAAGAACAAGGCCAGTTGTCCTGGGATATTCACTTCTGGATCGGGTCGAAGGCGACTGTAAGTAGAAACAATAATTACGATATGATAGTTTATAATAGTATTTTTTTTATTTTTCTTGTTGGCTATTCTTTTGAAGAAGGATCAGCAGAATGCGTTTTTTGTTAAGTGTTACAAACTACATACGTGTATATTCATGCATAGGTGACTTAGGACATATTTTTAGCTGTCAGCAAACATACTCCAACCAAACCAACATACCTAATTTGATGAGATTATATTGTTCCCAATTTTGTACGGTTTTCAAACAGCGTTAACGAGGGCAACTAAAGTTTGTTGCGTTTTTGGCAATACAAATCAAATACAATGATTATTTATTTTAGGACAAAATAACATGAAAGTCCTAAACATACCTGAGCTCAGTATAATGTGAGGTGATTTATAAAAGCGACTCTATAGTGTCAAAACATGTACCTACAAATTTTCACACTATAGAATAGCCGCCACAGTTTTGACACTATTGAATGGCTTTCGCCAAAAAGATCCCTACCTCAGCACGATTCTACAATATTTAAAGCTGAACAATAAATACCACCGTTTAGGATGGTGGTAATCTCTTCAATTAATTATAAAATTTTGAGGGTCGATTTTTCAATAGTCAATTAACTGCTTAATCTGAAGAATCAAAATGGCGGTTTGACAGATTTTCAAGTTTGAAAGAGGAAAATGTCAAAAAATAATAATTTGTCTATTAAAAAATTAACCTCAATGTTCCGCGCCTCTCACACCCCCGCTATCTTCTGCGGTGCAACTAGAAGTTCGTGCGTAAACACCCGCTATACTGGACATGTCGGTACCATATGATAGTCACCACAACCCTGTGCACTTGTGCAGCTGGACAAGGCGGCGTGCGCGGCCATGCACGCGGTGAACCTGCGCAACCTGCTGGGCGCGCGGCGCACGGCACGGCACGAGCAGGCGGACGAGACGCCCGACTTCCTGGCGCTGTTCCCGCTGCCGCTCGTCTACATCCAGGGCAGTCACACGCCTTCCGGGTTCTTCACCGTCGATGACCCGGTACGTAAATACATTCATACCAGTGGCGAGGGGAAATAAACTTAGAATTCGTATCACTATTACTTTTACCTAAAGTTGTGGCAATCTCAGAAGTACATTTTGATAATTAGAAAAAAAAAATCGATTTCCGAAAAATCGATCGGGGAAGAAAATCGATTGCAATAAAATCCGATTCTTGAGACATATCGATTTAAAATAATCAAAAGATCGTAATCGATTATTGTATTGGGATTGTTTAAAACTGATTTTTGAAAAAAATGTGCTTCTCGGAACTTTTTTTTTTTTTTTTTTTTTTTTTTTTTTTTTTTTTTTTTTTTTTTTTTTTTTAATATTACAAACTAGTGCTTGACTGAAGACAAACAGTCTGGCGCCGTAACGCGTTACGTAACGAAGCGAAGTTATCACTTTAAAATAGCACAGTTGATGATTCGGAGCGTGGCAATACCACGGCCGCAGGCTGCGAGCTGCGGCTGCAGGTCTCAATTTCATAGAGTTGCAGCCGTGCAGTTTGCGGTCTGAGGCCCATCTCGGACTTGAGAGAATGTCTTTTTATTTTGTGCAAAGAATAGCTCATAAGTTGTTGAATATCATGAGCGACAAAATTGGATTAACACACTCAAAATTCGAAGTATTATGTTTTGTTTAGCGACTTATTGGAAATACTTATTGGACTAACAGGAATTATTGGAAAAGCGGTGTTTAGCGATTTTTATAAATCTCTGACGTCGAGGTTATTTTGCTCTGTAGCCGTGACAGTTACTTATGTAAAATTTTAGTGTTCAGGTGTTTTGTAAATTTGAATGTGTGCATGGAATTTTGTTGCTGACAACATAAGGATGTTGAATGGTTTCCCTTCATTGCCCATTGACTTTTTCCACCGTGTGATGTTCGCGATGTGTTGTAGCACTATGTGACCCGCCTGTACCGCGTGCACGGCGCCGGGAACAGCATCCACCTGGAGCCCGTCGCGGTGCAAGCGGAGTCGCTCGACCCGCGCTACGTGTTCGTGCTAGATACTGGCCTGATCATCTTTTTGTGGTAAGTTCAAATTTACATTAAACACAAATAAAGAAATAAATATTCCACGTACTTCACACAACACCATTTAGTCCCAAACTAAGCATAACTTGTCCTATAGGTACTAAAAAAATAGAACCCACGACCTCCGGCATAGCAGCCAAGGCTACTAACCACCAACAAACCAGTTAAATATACGAAAAAAAAAACGAGCCAGTATGACAGTTTTCTTAACCAAACATGTTTTATTCAAATTAAACTGAGAATTGGTCGTTTTCACCCTTGTTATATCAGAATATGAGCCACCTCAGCATTATACAGGGTGTTTTTGAAATCGTGGGCAACATTTTTTCTGGCTGTTCGTTCTACCCATAGAAATCTAAATAATAGGAGAAGTGGCATGGGGGCGTGTCGGTGTCTCCGCGACATGCTCAAAATAATCACGTCGCGATGGCCGTCTGCGCGAACTTGTGTGCTTTCGACCGCGATTGTGACATTTTATAGCAATGCCGTGTTGTTCAGTGTTTTTTTGTAAAATCCGAAGCACAAATCAAAACTATGTAAATCACGGAATTACTTATCACATGTAAGTACACGTATTTTACTATATTTGTCTATCTAATCATGCAAAACAACAAAACGTAATATATTTCTTGCTTTTACTATGTTATTTTTGTTTTCAAAAATCACAGCGACTGTACTATTGTTGCAATAAATACATTGCTCCGTAACCACTACCTAAGTTTGTCGCTAAGTGGCTGGACGAGCAATGTAAAAATCACACAACGATACTTCATTGAGCGGATGCATCGCGTGGTACGGCCGCTGCTTCATGCGACGAAGTGATAGCGACCGTTGTTTTTGTGTGCGTAAGTTGTATGGTGCATGGTAAATACACGCTGTGTTTGACATCATAAGGTTTATAATTGATTGTGTAGTACGTTCTGTTTTAAGAAATGCGGGTGTGTGCGCGACTGCGTATCTATTGCTTTTACTGAACTGCATGTGTAGTAGTTGCCGTGTGGTAGGGGCAAAGTGGAGACACATGGTTCCGATACATTTTCGTCTAACGGGCATATCTCCTTCTTTATTATATCTATGGTTCTACCCATGAATATGAACAACTTTCGCTATGGGACCAACTCGGATATCGCGAAAAAAAAATCAGCTCTTGCATATATTTTAGTCGTCTAGGTATTAAGTTGTGGTATGCAACAGCTGATTTTTCATGGGTAAAACAGCCTGTGAAAATGTTGCCCACGATTACAAAAACATCCCATATATTGCAGGTACCGATACGCCCGACTAACTCTAAAACTATTCCTTATTTATAGGTACGGCAAAAAAGCCAAGAACACCCTAAAATCCAAAGCCCGTCTATTCGCGGAGAAGATAAACAAAGAAGAGCGTAAGAACAAGGCTGAGTTGATAGCTGAGCCGCCCGGGAAGGAACCGAACAGCTTCTGGGAAACCCTTGGCTATCAGGGAGATATGCCTTACGTGCCGCAAGTATGTGAAATATTTTTACAAAAAGTGTTGCCCCGACAGATATAGTTAGACCTAAACCATTAACAATAGCATTAAAAGAAGAGGTTCGTAAAAGCAGGAATGCAAAACATTTTATTTTAAAGATAAGTGAAAACTGTTTTTATTCAAATTGTTTTATTTCAAATTTAGAAGAAAAAAAAGTGAAACGAAGAACGTGTCCATTTATTGTTCCTCCCTGCTTCTTTGAGATTTTTATAATTGACACTACAATTTTCAACTAAAATGAAATAATAGAACTAAATGAAATCCACATCATTTCTTAAAATACATTGTTGAAATAGTTACAAGAAAGTGACCAAACATCTGCAGTAAAAATAGATTATAATAATTTCAGCGTCTACCGTAATTGTAACATGTACTTTTGATATAAAGTGTCCATTAAAAATAACCTTTTTTAACTTCTGCCTAATGCTTTTGTAATTGGAGTAAAGATAACGCAGGTGTTGTATCTGCATAATCGTCTCCTACCACTTAAGATCACTGGCTCGACAATGCACGCGTACACAGTACACTACGTTCACACTCGCCCGGGGCTCTGGTGACTCTCTCGTAGGCACTTGTACATGAGCACACGAGACAGTGTATGTATCGTGTTATTCCACATTCACTACAGCAAGTATCACGATCTGTATGAAAACCAAGCGTGTCATGTTTTTAACCCCCGACGCAAAAAGAGGGGTGTTATAAGTCTCACCGCTATGTGTGTGTATCTGTCTGTCTGTCTGTCTGTCTGTTTGTGGCACCCTCGCGCCCAAACGGGTGATCCGATTTAGATGCAGTTTTTTTTATTTGAAAGCAGGGTTTCTTGCAATGGTTCTTAGACATAATTCAAAATCGGTTCAGCCGTTTCAAGGTTATCAGCTCTTTTGTGTTAGCTACCGTTGCTATTTTAGACGTCTATGGATATAAACATATGTGTGTCTTAAAATTTCAAACACCCATGTGTGTAATATTAATAAGCAACATTATGGTGTATTTGGTCTGATGCAGCCAGGATATCTAGCAGACTAATACACTCTTGGGAAAATAACAGCAGATATGTCGTGTTTGGATTCATTTTAACCAGCATTTGATTCTAAACACAATGCACTGATGGCAACAGGATGAGCTGATGCTGTAGCCAGGCCATCCAGCACATCAGTAGGTAGACTCTTGACGCAATAATAGCAGATATGTCGTGTTTGGTTTCTTTTTAACCAGCTTTTTGACTCTACATACAATGCACTAAAAAAATCCCATAACTGTAAACTCTATAAAACAAAGTTAATGCGTTTAAAAATATTAAAATAAAAAACCATTAAAAATTTGAAAAACCCCCACCGCAAAAAAGTAAAACATTATTTGCGGTGGGGGTTTTTTAAATTTAATTTTTATATTATAACGTAATGTATTTCCCCAGGAGCACGTGGCGCCGCAGTTCTCGTGGGCGGGCGCGCGCCTGTACCGCGTGGAGCTGGGCATGGGCTACCTGGAGCTGCCGCAGCCCGAGCCCGCGCCGCTGGCCCGCGCCGCGCTGGCCACGCGCAACGTGTACATACTGGACGCGCACGTCGACGTCTTCGTGTGGTCAGTATACAACATACAACATACAACATACAACACGCCGGAAATGTACACTTTATAGCTATCAACCATAGCGGTTGATAGCTATAAAGTGTAAAAAACACTAACAGGTGAAAAATAACTCCAGTTTTGGAAGTCTGTAGCTTAGGTGATTTTCGTTCATTATTGGCCACCGACTTCTTGGACTTGGAGTCATTTTTCACCTGGTAGTGTTTTTTCAAAAAGTCTGGTTATTTTTTTGGGAAAAAAAAAATATTTTGCAATTTTCAGTTTCTTCGTAAAGAAAGTCTTTCAGAATACAACCGAATTGAGAACCTCCTCCTTGTTTTGAAGTCGGTTAAAAATTGTGTTCACAATTGGGTTAGGTCACAGCTCATTAGAGCCACCCACTCCGCACCGCCTCGCCTCCTGCGACTAGTATTCTTAATATGGACTTGTATAGGTTTGCATTCACTACATCAACTCCGTAGCGTGACCGTATCGCCTCGCTCGGTCGCCCTCCACGCGTTGACGGCGAGTGGACCAATCGGTGACAACTCGCAACTCGCATGCTTGCCTTGCTTTGACTGCGCATTGCCAACGCACATTGAATGGTTGACCGCGCGATGTTTTTTGTTGACTAGCAGACGTCCCGCGGTTTCACCCTCGTAGGTCCCGTTCCCGTGGGAATACAGAATTTCACGTGAAAGAGTAACAAACATCCATCCATCCTCACAAACATTCGAGTTTATAATATTAGTAGGATATGAATCAGGTTAGGTGCGTAGTACTCGCAACCGACGTGTGTGTATGACAACATATATGAATGTAAACGAAGCAAAAGAAGTATGTAAGAATCGTAGCACATGGCACTCTGTAGTTTCTGCCTACCCCCATGGGAAAAAGGCGTGAGTTTATGTATGTATGTATGTAGGATATGAATGTATTTAGAAATATACACAAACAATACAATACTAATTCAATACAATATTCTCACAAATAAATCTATTATTATTATTTTTTACACATAAGTATGTTAATAAGTTGTTTAGTACCCTTAACATAAGCGCTTAGCTTGGGACTAGATGGCGTTGTCTGAATAGTCGTGGAATATTATTTATATGTTTTGTCTCCTTTATACTTAAATAAACGATATTATATTAGTATTATTATTATTTATGAGTGAACTCATCATTCAGTAATGACTATTGTTCCATTAGGTTTGGTAAGAAGTCGTCTCGTCTAGTCCGCGCTGCCGCAGTGAAGTTAGCACAAGAACTGTTCAACATGGTGGCCAGGCCTCCACACGCTCTAGTCACCCGACTACAGGAGGGGACCGAGACACAGGTAATTTAATTAAATGAAACACATTAGAGTGAAGAAGATAAATTGTACGAAAACTGCTGAATTGCAGAATGTGCGGTTGCACCGCACATTCTGCAATTTAGCAGTTTTCGCCATACATTCATTTCAACTCATAATAAGTTCAGTTCGCGTTGGGCTATCAAGACAACCACGCGTTCTCGTCACAGCCAACAAGGGCCGCCTCACTCACTTTGTTTTCACACAATCAGTTCATTAGCTTAACTTTGGGACTAAATGGCGTTGTGTGAAAAAGTTGCGGAATATTTATTTATTTATAATTTATTAAGCTCATTTTACTTTAAGTACATTTGGGACAATACAGTAGTGTTCTCGTACTTATTTTCTTTTATTTCAATCATACCTCATCTAAAAGTAAGGTATGGTCTAGCAAGAGACCGTACATCTTTTTTGGTCCTTCGAGCCGGATCATGGTGATTATTCAATACTATCTGCCCCGCCAAACTTCATTCCGCCGTAGAATCAATTTATTAGTTTTATATGGTTGCTATTAGTTTACGTCCTGTTCTCGACCTACTGAAAATACAGAAAAACTCAGTCGCTTTACCCGACCCGGACAATACTCGCACGAAAACATTCAAGAGTTCATGTCACATACCTTTACAAGTAGTCCAACATATTATTTACTCAATTCCTCGTGGATCCCATCATCAGATCGGGATTTGATAATGGGATGACAAATGGGACCAAGCTGGTAGTAAACCCTATCAAATAAAAAAAGAATTTAGAAAATCCATCCATAATTGGCGGAGTAATCGTGTAACAAACACACAAAAAAAAACATACAGTTGAATTGAGAACCTCCTCCTTTTTTGAAGCCGGTTAATAATGTGTAACCATGATTCCATCACTAGGTATTCAAGACATACTTCCTGGGCTGGGAAGAAGTTATAGCGGTAGACTTCACGCGCACAGCCGAGTCTGTGGCGAGAACTGGCGCAGATCTAGCCAGCTGGGCCAAACAACAGGAGACCAAGTATGTATCTTGTAATATGGAATTATAATTTCGACTGGCCTGTTGTTCTTGTAGTTAGCCCTGACTGCTATACCGTACTGGGCTGGTTCGATTCCTACGCAAGATAAATGTTTGTGTGATGAACACGATCATTTGTTCTGTGTCTGGGTGTTAATATAGGGTGACTGGTAATTAGTGACTGATACTTAAACATGGGATTGTACTCATGAATACGAATAACTTTCCCAAATAAACTTTTTTTTTATACTCATTAACTTTCAATTAATTCAATTACGACAGTACTGCACAACAGGAGCGGTGTGGGTGGCGGGGGAGCGTGTGACGCTACTACTACTAGAAGATTTTGCCCTTCCCGAGGTCAGACTATTAGATCGTGCTGATTCGTGCCTACTGTGATCGATCACAAGTGCGCGCGCGGGAATTTCAAACAGCGTTTTTGTTATTTTATTGTTAAAAAAGTTTCTTTGGGAAAGTTTATTGAAATCATGAATACAATCACGTGTTTAAGTATCGGTCACTAATTACCAGTCACCCTATATGCAAGTATGTTTATCAGTCGTTTAGTACCTATAACTAGGACTAGATGGCGTTGTGAAAGTTGTGGAATATTGTAATTAACCTATTCAATGCGCTCGCACAATTAATTTTTTTACTCATATGCGAATAAAATCGTTCGGCGTAGATGATAATTTGGCCAAATTCTATTTTAAATTAATATACTTTTTAAATGTGCATTAATATTATACATAAAACCGTATATGCAGCAGGCAAATGACATATCAAGAACTATTTTCTTAATTTAAAATGAGCAATAGAATTCACTACTGTCATGAAAGAAAACTTTACGTTGTGAAGAAACTTATAACTGCATTTTAACCCTCCAGGGCAGACCTCTCAGCGTTGTTCACGCCGCGGCAGCCAGCAATGGGGGCTATCGAAGCCAAGACACTGTCAGACGAGTGGAACGAAGACCTGGAGGCCATGGAAGCCTTCGTGCTGGAAGGCAGACACTTCGTGCGCCTGCCTGACAACGAGCTGGGCGTGTTCCACAGCTGCGACTGTTATGTGTTCCTGTGCCGATATGTGGTGCCGGCTCCGGTAAGAACTTAACAAAAAACGAGCCTGACTGAAGCTGCATGATTATTTTTAATAACATAATAGTAGATAACTAAATTGCCAATAACAAGCTTCCACATAGTAGGTAGCTATAATAATTTAGGGTTGCGTGTTACCAGTAAGAAGGCGAATAATGATCTGTGTTTTATTATCAGGAAGCGCTGCTTATATACATTTTTAGTCGGTAAAAATCAACAGTACAATAGGGTACATTTAAAAACTTATAACGAGCGCGATGGCGCTGCCGGGCAGTCAGCATTCCTTTCGCCTTGGCCGCTACCGCGCGCCCGCGCATACTAAACTATAGTATGCACGGGCGCGCGGCCGTCCGTATGCGCTCCTCTTCCACGTTAGGTATACGTAAGTATGAGCTGCTACAATAACAAAAACAAAAAAAAAACCAATTTGGTCCTACAATAGGTACCGGGTAAAATGGGGTGGATAGAAACAACATTTTCAGGAAGTTATTCACGTAAGTTAAAAGTTGTTTGTTATAAACGAGGACTGTAATGCTTTTAAATAATTGAGATAAATAGTTTCGACACTTTGATAACATCAAACAATATTAAACTAGCGTGAAAATCCTCCTCAAAGTTTTGTTTCTATTCACCCTTAAGTTTCTTTTCACCCCGTTTTACGGTAATAACTTTAACAAAAAATCATAGTAAAAGTTTTAAGTGCAAATACGTGCTGGTTGTTCTTGAGAGGAACTTGTGGCTAAATTATAAGAGCCGCATAGGTCGATCGATTACTAAGCTACGCTTGACGAGGTCGGTCCTAGGATGGGTGACCATTTATAACATACCAAGACTCCTCCGTGCCCCGGAAAACACGTTTAGCCGTTGGTCCCAACTGTCAATTGTAGATATTTGTCAGTTGTTGTGTGTGTAACCAGTTTAAAAAATGTTACCCAGTTACTGGGTTGTGGAGGTCTGACAGGCAGTCGCTCCATGTAAAACACTGGTATTCAATTTTTTTTTTTTATACCACTAACGTGGCAAACAAGCTTACGGCCCGCCTGATGGTAATCGGTTACCATAGCCTATGGACACTTGCAACACCAGGGGCGCCACACGCGCGTTGCCGACCCTTTAAATACCTATTTACTCCCCTTTTGAAGAACCCCATACTGTAGCCCTCTGAGAATACCTCGGCAGGGAGCTCATCAACTGCATCCGGTAACTGGAAGGTGACCACAACATAGTTAGGAAAAGGCTAGGGAGATGATGACAGTGAATGTAATAAGTACTAATATTAGCCTTTGGCTTGAAATAAAGTAAAATTATTATTATTATAAAAAGACCAAGATATTTAATAACCACTCAAAAATACACTTATTAATTAATCTTCCAAGCCGGGCCCCGATGACGAAACCGACGCGACCACAAACCTATGCGAGCCCGAGGACCCCGACTCGGAGGCCGCCAGCTGGGTGGTGTACTTCTGGCAAGGCCGGCGCGCGCCCAACATGGGCTGGCTGACGTTCACGTTCGGGCTGGAGCGCAAGTTCAAGCAGCTGTGCAAGAGGCTGGACGTGGTGCGCACGCACCAGCAGCAGGAGAGCCTCAAGTTCATGGCGCACTTCCAGAGGAGGTTCATCATCAGAGACGGCAAGAGGGTTCAGAAGCCGGTCAGTTGGTTTTATACATAACTTCATACTCGTTTTCTTCAAAGGTTTTAGGTACGAGTTCGAAATGGCTAGTTAGATTTTAATAATAATAATAATAATACCAGCCTGTTACTGTCCCACTGCAGGGCAAAGGCCTCTTCTCATACAGAGAATGCTCGAGCATTGATCACCACGCTTGCTCAAGGCGGATTGGCGATTCCAAACTTATATTAACTATAAATCCAGGTTCCCTCACGATGTTTCCATCACCGATGTCAATGATGTCTGAGATAAACTTAGAAAGTACATATGAATTGAAAAAGTCACATTGGTACTTGGCCAGATTTGAACCACAACCTCGTGCATAAGAGGTAGGCGTCTTAACGTCTGGGCCATCACGACACCAAATCAGATTTTGCTAAATATTAATTTCATAAAGATTCACTAGACACCCGTGGTGGTTCTGCAGTTTGTCGCTGGCAACCTATTTCGAATTTGTACCTTTAGACAGAGATGTACCTATAGTTCACCCACATTTTGCTAGTTATTTTTAAGCCTCTTGTAAAGAGACGAGCTTATTGTCATCAATCGAGCACGAATTCTGGACTTCGAACTGCTACAAAAAATATCAGATGTAAACACTCAATATCAACCAACTCGGGGATCGAACCCGGGAACTATTAGCTTATTTTTAGATAACTAAGGAGTTTGGTACAAAAGATTATAATCTTTGCGAAATGGTAACTGGCAGAGGCCAGCCAACATTTAGCAAATTCTTAAAGAAAAGAATTATTTCTCTAACTTATTTCTTTGATGAATTTAAACATATTACTCTAATATGATTAAATTAATTAAAGAAATAAGTTTTTTACATAGACTTTCTGTCTGTATCAAAAGATAAGTTTACCTTTGTTTGTGTCTCAGGAGAGCGAGCGGCCGCCAGCGCCAGCGCCAGCCCCAGTGGAGCTGTTCGAGCTCCGCAGTAACGGCTCCGCGCTGTGCACACGACTAGTGCAAGTGAAGGTGGACGCCGCGCAGCTTAACAGTGCCTTCTGGTAAGTGCACAGTAACTTGACATAACTTTAACATTTGCTGAAAGTACAGACGCCAGCACATCAAGTTACCCCAATGTGTCACATTTTCCCAATTAAATATGAACCTTATTCTGTTTGTCATAAATTTGAAAAACGATCAAAGAAATTCGACACATTGGGGTAACTTGACGTGCTGCCGTCTGTACAGTACGAAACATGCTTCAATACAAGTTACAACTAATGATAAAATAAGTGTGTGGTCATATTTTTTCGTATTAAAGGGTATAGTGCCTAGGGTGACCAACCGGTCGATTCAGTAAGTCACCCTGCAAAACCGAGACAGAAGTAAATAGTATGAAATTACAGCTCAGTTCACCTTCACTTGACCTACATTTTCACAGGGTGATTTTTAGAGATTAGTACTGCAAGTCTTAAAAGATATTTTTTCCTGGAAGTCTGACACACTGGTTTGTAAAAGAAACAAATAAAGAGACTTACTAACTCTTCATTATTCGTGACCGCATGAGTCACTGACGCGCTTTCATCGGCATCTTTTAGCGGGACGGGGTCGACCAAAAGCTTAACAACATTCAGATAAACAACACATATAGGATGACTGGTAATTAGTGACCGATACTTAAACACGTGATTGTATTCATGATTTCAATAAACTTTCTCAAATAAACTTTGTTTTATACACAATAACTTACAACACAATAAAATAACAAAAATGCTGTTTGAAATTCCAGCGCGCGCGCATGTGATCGATCACAGTAGGCACGAATCGGCACGATCTATCAGCTGATAGTCAGACCTCGAGAAGGGTAAAATCTACTAGTAGTAGCGTCATACGCTCCCCCGCCACCCCCACCGCTCCCGTTGTGCAGTACTGACGTAATTGAAAGCTAATGAGTATAAAAAAAGTTTCTTTGGCAAAGTTATTCGTATTCATGAGTACAATCACGTGTTTAAGTATCGGTCACTAATTACCAGTCACCCTATATATATGTATAAAAAAGCAGTCACCCTATATATGTATATCAAATATTATTTTCGTTAACATGGTTACGGGTATCTCAAGCTCCTCGATTGTTACAGCTACATCCTGAACGTGCCTCTTGAAGGAGCTAACGACAAGCAATCAGCGATAGTGTACGCGTGGATCGGGAACAAGAGCGATGCAGACTCCGCGAGACTCATTGAGCAAATCGCAGAAGAAAAGTTCAACAGCCCCTGGGTTAGCCTCCAGGTAAACAAAACGGGGAGATATCTTCGTAGGATCTTCAATGTTCTTCTTGCTACCCTAACTTGGAATTAATTCTTAAATTCACCGCAACATGATAAAAATGATAAAATTTTATTTATTTCTGTAAATAGGTTTTTACAAACACTTTCACACGTAATTTTTTACTTTTTTTACTCTGTGATGAAACACCGAATGAAACTGAGAGGTCACACTCTCTTTTAAAGTCCAGACATTATCTTGGTCAAATCATGTTAGAACCATGCAGATAAGTGTCTGAAATGGTCATGATAAGCTACAGTTAGGGGCACGGATCTTGAGCGCTGACATTGAGCTGCGCAATTATCAATTATAGTGGTAAATGTATATGCACGAACTTACCCCCACCACTTACGTCCAGCGCTCAAGATCCGTGCCTCCAACTATATGTATAGAGTTTTTTATCTCAGGAAAGCCTGTTGGTCTATGTTGTGTGTGTCTGGTTACAAACATAATATTGACGTGCGTCTTGTCAAGCGCATAGTCAATACTAAGCGCTTCTGAGCTAACGCACGGCACACACATCCAAGGGTATAAAACGTACTGTATGATCTGCCCCAGTCATTGTGATTATTATGTAGAAGACAACCAATACACGATCTACCACTATGCCAAAATGCTATAATGTTTGGATGATATTTATTAAGTGGGTAGCCCCTACTAGGTGGACTGATAATCTGGTGAAGATTGCGTGAAGCCGATACATGAGGGCAGCGTAAGACTGAACGTTGTAGAAATCTTCGGTAGAGACTATGTCTAGTAGCTAGTATCTAATAATATCAAGGTCCCTTATTATTTAGTGGGTTTCACATAACCTACCAGGTTTAGGGTTTTTAAAGAAAGACAGAAAATACTTTATTTGGACACACAGAACATAAAACAAAACAACCAACAATATGGATAAAAAGAAAACAAGAAACAATTAAAAGTAAAGACAAGAATGAAAAGACCTGTGCAAAACCAAAAAGGCCCTTATCTCAGCATCCGTTCTTGCTCCTTTAGCACCAGACACAATCTAGAGTATGACCTTCTTATTACTCCATTAGCTCTTTTGATGTCAGCTACACATGCTAGTCCATCCTTTCCAGGTGAAATACTCAGGAATCGTCCAAGACGCCATTTCAAGGGTGGCAAATTGTCTTATTTGATGAGCACTAAGGTATTGGGTGCTACTGTGTCTGAGACGAGTACAGGAAGCTTTTATTACAATAAAACTAAAAACAATTTAACATGTCATGTCCATTGAACAACAGGTCCTAACTGAAGGCAGTGAGCCCGACAACTTCTTCTGGGTGGGTATCGGCGGCCGCAAGCCTTACGACACGGATGCAGACTATCTGAACTACACGAGGCTGTTCCGCTGTTCAAATGAGAAGGGATACTTCACTGTCTCCGAGAAATGCACAGATTTCTGTCAGGTATGTTAGAGCAGAAAAGTTTACCTAACCTAAAGTGATGGATATAAATGTTCTGGATGAAGTGTTAGAGTATGGATCAACTATGTGATTGTAACTTTACCTGCTTATCTTGAAATATCTGCATGTTATAATGTATTACTTTTTCGTGTATAGGATGATCTCGCAGATGACGACATCATGATCTTAGATAATGGCGACCAAGTGTTCCTATGGCTCGGTGCCAAGTGCTCCGAAGTGGAGATAAAACTGGCTTATAAGTCTGCACAGGTAACTAAATACTATAATTCTTAGGATTAATTCGACTAAACTTTATACCTCAAATAATTCTTGCAAAGTTCTTGTAATAAATGTCATATCAGGTCAGAGTCACCTGAGTGCTTGCTTTCAAATCTAAGATTAAACTACTTTTCTAACACAAATACTATGTTCTGTTTGATAATATTGTTATAACTAATTCAATCTCTTATTTACCATTACCAAGGTATACATCCAACACATGAAGTCAATGCAGCCCGACAAGCCACGCAAACTCTTCCTGACCCTGAAGAACAAGGAGTCGCGACGGTTCACCAAGTGCTTCCATGGCTGGGGTGAGCACAAGAGGCCCCCAGAATAAATGCTCCATAGATCAGCATTTGCCAACAACAAGTAACCATTAGATACCCCTAGTTTTCTATGTGTGATTTTTAGTAAATAAGTGAAACTGAGGCACACTCTTTTATACGAAAAGACAAGAGATACGTTCCTTAGAACTGCCATTGGTCCTGCATATATTTTGGTTATGATTATAATGTCATGTAACATCGAAACAGTATTGAATAGTTTGTAAGTCTGTATAATGGTATTGTTGACACTACTGAAGCTATTTTGATGAAGTTTTACACATTTTACAGACATTTTGGCACATTAAATACTTGCACCTGGTTACTGAAATGATATTAAGAATATGTCGCACATTTAATGCAAGTCAAGTGCATGGCTGTTTATTCATGCAACTAATCACAGCAGTTAAAAATGGGTGCTATTCAATTTGTCTTATAATTATTGTTTCAGAAAACAGGTGCTAGTACTATTTGTCTTGGTTAATAATTAACAAATATGTAATGCGCTTCCAGATTAATACATAATTATGTAGTAGAGTACAATTTTAATACAAATTCTACCACTGCTCAAAACTAGTCACTGTTTTTCGGTCTGTTTTTTACTGCATCATTTTTTCAGTAGCTTTTAATGTTTGTCTCTCTTCCCAAGTATTTCCTAACTTATGTCTCTCTCTTCTTTAGTAATGTTGCAGTGATAGAATATGTTGCGGTTTTATCAAAAATGAAAGACTGAATCATGCCATTATCTCATTTATTTGAACTTTCATCTATAAAATACTAAGCACAAGTGTGATGAGGTTACACAATGATGACATTTGTTGGAGTAACTTTTGACTAGATTAGCAGACATTGCCTTGTGTATTTACTCCTTTGACAAATGAAACATGCATTTTATTCACAATGCATTTATTATGACATGATTTATTTTGATGTAGATTCGATTGATTTAGCTGTAAATAGTATGCTGTTTTATAACTTAGAATCATATGACATTAAACTGTATTTATGTAAATCATGTAAATAAGAGATTTTTATTTAATATAATAAAATCCATAAATTAAAATGCAAATTCCCAAGTATTGTGAACTATTGTGTAATATTATGATGTTGAGCACAAAATTTTAATGTTTTTGTAACAATCCTTATAATAAAATTATCATAACAATGAATGTGAGTCTTACTTTATTATAATATTAAACCCGCATGAAGTACTCTATCTGAAACACAAACATAAAATCACATTTGTAAAATCATAACAGAAAAGATTTTAAAAATCAGGTTAGGACTTTTGTCCGTTAGATAATAGGTTAGGTTATAAGTTATTAGAGGTAAGTATGTCACTACACTATTGCAAAGAGGTCACCATAATAATAGTAGTATGTTTTTTTTTTAATAAATAAAATTAATAATCCAAAGTAGAGGCTGCATAGTGGTTGAGATCAGACCATTTTAGCTATCTGCACTGCTCCATATAAACTTGTTCTTCAATCTGTTCCTTCTATTAGATATTACTATCGCAATATTATTTTCCAAAGCTTTAATTTCACATGTTATGAAGATAGGGGTATGATAGAATAGGGTATAACAGTATTCAAAGGAAGGGTAATTACAAAAGTGTTAGCCAAGATGGTCTGGTTAGTTTTTAAATAAACTAAACCTAATAGCAATGTAATATAGAAGAGTATTTCCGCTTGTTCAAAGAGGAAAAGGGTGTACCTGAAATGCCGATTTAGTCATCATCGTCATCGTCATCCGAAGGAACAAACAATTCATTCTCTTCCAGAAAATTGGCTATGTTTTTACTGATAGCTGCTCCTATGAGCAGGCCTGGCACAACGGCCATTACTATACCCAGAAGACCACCCGGACTCTTCTCTGGCTCAGGGAGTATGGCACCACTCGGAGTAGTCGTAGCAGTCCTTCTTTGTATAGCGTTTTCATGTCTCGTAAGGTTTTTAGATTGCGCCATCAATCGGGTAAGCCGAAAAATAGCCATTTTGTTCACAAATAAATGCGTTGAGTATATTTTTTACTCAATTATTTTTAGCCAGCTACGATATCCTTCGATTTTCTACTCTATGACATATTGACGTGACACTGACAGACAGTCTGAATTTGAGTGACAGAAGCCCTTTATTTTATTGACAACACAATGTTGTCACTCGCTCTTTTCATAGACGGTTTGCATCAACAAGGGAAGCGGTCAGCAGGGGAAAGAAGAACCGTCTCATTTGAGGGAAAAGCAAGGCACTTGCGCAAGATAATAAAAGTGCCAAGTTGGCTAAGCTTTATAATGGCGCTAGTGCAGACAAAGAAAGGGTATTCTATTATATCACTAGTGGTCGCCCAGTGTGCACTTATTCTTCAGACTTTATCTGTGCTAAACACACAATTCCGTGCGTGGAATATTCAAAATAATATTTAAGACATTAGACAAGTAAGGAAAACCTCTAAAGCATGTAAGTTTATAAGATTCGGAGTTTCCTCCCTCAGTATCAAATAAAATTCAAGTTTGTTAAATAAACTCAACTGCTGCGGCTGCAGCAGAAGCTGAAGTTTCTACATATCAAGAAAATCAAGTAAATCTTTCAAGAAAAAGCCCTCCGGGAAAACCCGGCTTTTAAAAAATTTAAAAATCCAAACAAATAAGACAAATCCTATTTGTTTGGCTTTTTAAATTTAAATCGAACGCGTCCAAAATTTATGATTATTATATGTTTTGCTGATGGGCAAATAATTAAATATTGATTTAGTCTGCATTTTGTAAGGCTTTAATGTAATTAAAAAAAATAATAACATTATCTAAGAAACTCAGTAAAAACAACAAAATACAAAAACTGCAAATATTATTTTCATTTATATAATATTGCTAATGTTTAAATTATAGTCTAGCAACACATCTCACTGTAAAAATGTCAACTTGATCTGAAACGAAATGAACGAAAATGTTAGCATAATTTATTTATATTATACGACAACTGTTTTTCCTTGGAAAAAATGAATGTGACGTTAATCAGTTTAGAAGCTTTAATCTGTAAGTATTAATGTTTAGTTTCTCCTGTGTTTTATAAAGAGTTAACTACCTAATGAGAATGTATTTGTTATTCGTTTGCTTAGTAAAAGCTACACATGAATCTCTGCCATGTCCGGATGCTGCGGCGTTGGAGGCGTTTTGCGCGGTGATGCGGGACTCTGCGGAGGGCCCGCAGTTGGCAGCGCAGGCCCTAGCAGCCCGCATACACACTCCGAATGCTCGCGAGGCTCTACTTGCTCTCTCAATGCTAGATCGTTGCATGCGACGTTGTGATGCCGGTTTCCACGCAGAAGTTGGCAAATTTCGCTTCCTTAACGAAATGATTAAATTAGTATCACCTAAGTATTTTGCTGATCGAACTGCACCAGAAGTGCGAACTAGGGTAAGAACACTTTCAATATTAAAACTTTGTTTACAAAAGTTTTTCGAAAATTAAAAGCCTGATCGAAAATGACTCTGAATGATGAGGTGTGAGTAGATAACTCTGATCACTACTGATCAGCATCAAGTTAAGAGCAAAACTATGTGTCTATGTATCAACATGCAAAATTCTAATTATAATCAGAAATATTGCACTCCAGTTTTAATGGCATAAGGAGTTTTTGTTTTGTTGATAGAAGGTATACCTATTTGTTGAAAATTGATCTTGTAAAAAAAACCATTTTATTCAAAATTAGGTAACACTTATGAACATAGGTACAGATGCCAGCACATCAAGTTACCCCAATGTGTCAAATTTTCCCAATTGAATATGAACCTTATTCTGTTTGTCATAAAGTTGAAAAACAATCAAAGAAATTTGACACATTGGGGAACTTGATGTGCTGGCGTCTGTACATGCCAAAAAAACATTATAAAAAAAAGAGCTTTTCAAAATGTATGTCACTGATACAAGAACTTCTTTCTTCATATCAACAACTCAAATGTAACATGTGCTTAAAAATTTACTACTGAATGAATGACTGAATTTAATTTGTATTTAGTTTTTTCTCAGAAAATATCCCCAATAGCAATTAATTTTTTTTTTATTAAATTCTACCTTAAATATCTTGTGAACAGTGGGCATTTTAAGTCAATACAAACCATTTTTATCCTCATTTATTTCCAATGATAAGGTAATTTTGATTAGTTTTCCTCTTGGACACTTAAAATGTGTGCTTTTATTCTAGGTGCTGCAACTGCTCCATGCTTGGTCAATTGAATACCCAAAGGAATCCAAATTTAAGGTAGCATATGACATGCTTAAAAATCAGGGTGTGGTGAAGGAGACTCCACCTCCCTTACCTCCTGAAGATGCCGTGCCTCCTCGGAACAGGTCCAAAAATGCCATATTTGAGGATGAGGAGAAATCGAAGCTGTTACAAAAGTTGCTTCAGAGCAAAAAGCCTGAAGATCTCCAACATGCAAACAGGCTTATCAAAACTATGGTCAGAGAAGTAAGTTTTCCTTGACAAGGCAAGTTTTTTTTTTACATATTTCCAGGATAAACCCACAACAACACACTTCATATTGTTATCGTTACTTAACATGTTGACTGCCAACTACCAGACACAATAGAAATTCAATTGTTCGCGGTCAACATGTGACCGAAGCGGCGTACAAAGACTTAATCTATATACTGAAGATTGTAAATGCTCCATAAATTGGTAACAGAATATGGGTATAACATAAGATATTAAATAATATCATTAATATGTAGGTTTATTAATGTTAGAACTGTTTCTGAACAGGAAATTGTTATAAGTATTTTATAAAACTGTTGACAGCTTAATATTATACAGTGTGTAATCAGCACGCGGATCCGAAAGCCATGTGTTAAAACATGATCCTAGATGGCTTTGAATTTTTCATTGGTTTTTTCTAATTTCCAAGTTTTTTCTGATATTATTTTTACTTAAAATGTATAAAATCATGATTTATATCTAGCCCAATGAGATTTGTAATGAAAGGAGTGACTAATTTACTCCATAAAGAAAATCTAGTCAATTTACATAATAATATAAATTTTAATCTACTCATGGCTTTTTACAGTTAAAGTCAAGATAACATATAAAGAAAAAAAACACATATCATAGTACATTTGTCCTCTAGTATTTCCCTGACTTAAGTATAGCTACTAATAATATTTTTTTCTACATTTCAGCAGTAAAGGTAGGCAAATTACGAAGCCCAGGCTTTGCATACATGCAAAAAATATTCTGCCATTCCCTATTGACTCATATGCCTTAATTGATCTAATTGTATCTACTCATCTCAATTAGACTTACCCCCTATTATATGGGACTTACACATAACTGGCGAAATGTGGGTATACTATAAGTAAACCTTCACTAATCTCTTTGGAATTCAGCCGTGATGTTGGTTTTATCCACAGACGCCAGAACATCAAGCTACCCCAATCTGTCCAAATCCTTTGATCTATTTTCAAACTTTATAACAAAACGTAAGGTTCAATTTAAATTGGGAAAATTTTTGGCAGTTTGGTATAGTTTGATGTGCTGGCGTCTGTACTCTTTAACCTTAAATTGGACGACATTGCAGGTCTGTGGTGTACGAACATTAACTACAGTTGTATGCAACGAAATTATATTCTACCTTAAACAATTCCGTAATTAACTACATTCACTCCCAGGAAGAGCGTCGAAACGAAGAAAGCAGTCGTCGCGCCCTAGAAGTGGGCAACGCGTTAGACAGCGCGGAGCTCCTTCGAGAACTGCTCGCCAACGCTGAAGACGCGTCTCCTGAGGAAGAACAGCTCATCCATGAGCTGCACGTGTCTTGTGGAGGCCTAAGGCAGGCGCTCCAGCGACTGGCCGCCATGGAGTCGCAGCCGGAGAGTCTCAGTGAGTGGATCGGTTTGTTACACCCAATCATTATCATTGTGATGTGTGTAGTGTTTGTTTGTTTGTCATTGCTTTCATTCAGCATTCTTAGTATTATTTTTTGATAGCCTAGTGGTTTGACCGGCGTATTGCCAAATCATAGGTCTCAGGTTCGAACCCAAGGCGCGCACCTCGCCTCTGATTTTTGGGATTATGTGCGTATTGTATAATAATTATCACTTGCTTCATAAACGGTGAAGGAAAACATCGTGAGTAAACCATCGGCATGCCTGAGGAGAGATATTTCTCGAAGGCATGTGACGCGAAGTCAGAGGCCGTCAATAAAACTATGTTACTAACCACACAACTAGAAGCTTTTGGTCCAAAACCCGGTCTTATGCATACTTTGTAAAAATGTACTTACTTTTAGTACCTATGTCCAATGAAATCTCAAAAGCCAAGCTAATAAGTCACTTAGCTTACTATAGAAATAGTGGTATTTTTTTTTAAATTTTGCATGGAAAGACTTACTAGTGATTAGTGAGAATCAGGGCACATCCAAGATATTGTCTGTATGTGTATGACTTCAATACTAAGTTGGATCCTAGGACTTCAGCTACGCACACATTTACGGGGCTCCATAAATCGTATAGTCCCCTACTATTACCTATATTACCTACGGCGTCACGATTTAGCTTTTTTGACGTGGTTGGTTTAAGTTATTCTTCCGTAGGTACACAAGATAAAACGTGAGCTTCAGGCACCAGCCAATCTATACATTATTATGTATAAATAAAAGTATAGTGTGTTGGTTTGTAAACTTTACCTAAGTCGGTACTTAATAGATCCATAAATTTAAAAGTATAAACGAAAGTTATACCAGAAAACAACGATATATTTTATTTGTGTCTCTATGTTTGTTTGTGCTCAAGAATAACGACAGTATATACATACTATATTTATTTCTGTAAATAACAATTCTCGAAAACAATAAAAATACGCTTCGCGTAGACGAAGTTGTGGGTTGAAGCCATAGATATAATAAAGAAGGAGATATGCCCGTTAGACGAAAATGTATCGGAACCATGTGTCTCCACTTTGCCCCTACCACACGGCAACTACTACACATGCAGTTCAGTAAAAGCAATAGATACGCAGTCGCTCACACACCCGCATTTCTTAAAACAGAACGTACTACACAATCAATTATAAACCTTATGCTGTCAAACACAGCGTGTATTTACCATGCACCATACAACTTACGCACACAAAAACAACGGTCGCTATCACTTCGTCGCATGAAGCAGCGGCCGTACTACGCAATGCATCCGCTCAATGAAGTATCGTTGTGTGATTTTTACATTGCTCGTCCAGCCACTTAGCGACAAACTTAGGTAGTGGTTACAGAGCAATGTATTTATTCCAACAATAGTACAGTCGCTGTGATATTTGAAAACAAAAATAACATAGTAAAAGCAAGAAATATATTACGTTTTGTTGTTTTGCATGATTAGATAGACAAATATAGTAAAATACGTGTACTTACATGTGATAAGTAATTCCGTGATTTATATAGTTTTGATTTGTGCTTCGGATTTTACAAAAAAACACTGAACAACACGGCATTGCTATAAAATGTCACAATCGCGGTCGAAAGCACACAAGTTCGCGCAGACGGCCATTTGCTTACGACGTGATCAATTTTGAGCATGTCGCGGAGACACCGACACGCCCCCATGCCACTTCTCCTATTATTTAGATTTCTATGGTTGAAGCTATAATAATAGTAGGTACACTTACCTACAATCATCTTCAATTAACGTATTGCATGGCGCTCTAGTTTCTGCCTACCCCCATGGGAAAAAGGCGTAACTTTATGTTTGTATGCGTATGTATCAGTTAATAGTTTCTTCCGCCAATTAATTAGGTACTATTACCCACCCAAGTATAAAATATAGGTACTAAACTAATCATACCTACAAATATCTTATATAGGGTGACTGGTAATTAGTGACCGATACTTAAACAAGAATACTCATAAGTAAGTACCTAAGTGTACCTACTCATGAATACGAATAAATTTCCCAAAGCAACTTTTTTTTATACCTATTAACTTTCAATTAATTCAATTACGTCAGTACTGCACAACGGGAGCGGCGGGGGTGGCGGGGGAGCGTATGACGCTACTACTAGTAGAGTTTACCCTTCCCGAGATCAGACTATCAGCTGATCGATCACAAGCGCGCGCGGGAATTTCAAACAGCGTTTTTGTTATTTTATTGTGTTATAAGTTATTTTGTATAAAATGAAAAGTTTCTTTGGGGAAAGTTTTAAAATCATGAATACAATCACGTGTCTAAGTATCGGTCACTAATTACCAGTCACCCTATAATATATCTATGAAACTAATCCAGATGAACACAGATAGAGCATGTCATTGTGTGTGGCGCTGATAAGCTTAACGCCTGAGTAGTCGCTGTTATCTCAAAGCTCTGTTGTATAAGGGATTATCTGTTCCTTGATACCGTGCTGAACACCAATTGCTTTGTACATGTACACTGTAGATATTTATAGACGAAATCTTATGATAAATGCAAACTTGGTTGTGTTGTGATTGCTGACTGTGTTTACGGATTAATTTTTAATCTCTTCTACTACACTTTTGTACCTACTGTTGGATACTATCATTATTATCTATAGTTGGTAAGTAAACAATGTTTCTTGGTGAAAAGTCATTTCATCGAAAACATATGGCAGTAATGTACTTACTTTCAACTGTTTGCGCCGGTCACTGAATTGAACAGAATTTTAATTGCGTATGACCTAAGCTCCCAGTTGGATAAACTGTTCTAATTACTCACCATCTGCCTAGCTATTGGGGCCGGCTTCCAGTTTTACCGGATGCAGCTGAATACCAGTGTTTTACATGGATCGAATGCTGTCTGACCTCCATGACCCAGTTACTGGGTAAAAAAAAGATTAAAGATACCGGGCTGGTATCCGCAACTCCACGTCTAAGCGCGTATTTTGCGTATGGACTATAATCTACCACGCGGGCCTAGTGCGAATTGGTAGATGTCACATGTCTTCGAACTTTTTGGTTCTAGGACATGCCGGTTTCCTCACGATGTTTTCCTTCACCGTTTTGGAGAGGAGTGGTGATTAAATAAATTACACAAAGTAATACTTATTATTATTATTAATGCGCCTGCCTGGGTTTGGAACCCACGACTTACTGTTCGTAAGTCGGGGCCGTCACCACTGGGCCACCGCTGCTCTCAGTTACTGGGTAACACGATACCCGTTGGTTGAACTGGTTGTCAGATTTTCGGGCTTCTGACTACTTAATCTTTCAACTGAGGTAATTAGAGACACAATAGAAAGACAATGACAGGCGGACACCGGTGTCCTCTACGGGTTTAATGAATTAATTGTGACGACTATCATAGATTACAAATGACAGCCGGGACCTACGGCCTTACGTGCTTTTCGAGGCACGGAGGAGTCTTGATATTTTTATTTATTTATTGACACACCAACGACTTATTCACTAACTCATTACATTAAATATAATCTATTTCAACAGCGTTGCGGTGAACTCGTCACTTATAGGTGTGCACAGCACTTGTATAATCAATAATAAAAATTAAAATGGAAATATAATTATGATAATAGCAAAATTAAAATTTATAAAGTATACATTGAATTTAAAAATGTCAAGTAGTTAAATTTAATTAAAATACAGTACAATTCAAAAATTTATAAAACATCGATTAAATTGGATTAGAAAAACAAATATAAATTAAAACTACAAAATAACAAGTAATTTAGAACATATTGCAGTAATTACAATTAAAATTGAAAGAATAAAACAGGTTAAAATTTGAGTCAAGAAATTAAATTAAATTAAATCGTACAATATAAAATGCATTAAATGGAGTCACACAAATACACAAATTAAACTTTTGTAAAAGTAAACAACAAACAAATCTATCAAGAACTGAGGACGTTTCGTCTGAATTCATTCAGACTGTTCGAAAATATGTCCAAGTTGTTAGTGCGCGTGCTCAGCTTATTGTAGCTAGACAAAAACCGGTATAAAGGAGCTGAACGACCAAGATTAGTTCTGTTTTTAGGCATTTGAAATGTTTCTGTTTTAAAATTGGATCTGAATGAGGTACGGCGGGGCACATTTAGACTGATCTCCGAAACCAACTCCGGTACATTCGCCAAATTGTGGAGGGTCTTATAAAGGAAAATTAGATCTGAGCAGCTTCTTCGTTGCTCCAAGGAGCTCATCCTGAAATGACAGAGCCTTTGAGGATAATCAGCTTCGCGATCACAAGTCTGTGATCTGTAGCGGAGGTACCTCGTAAACTTTTTTTGGGTACATTCTATTCTGTCGATGTGGACACGATACGCGGGATTCCATACAGGAGATGCATATTCCAGTATACTCCTCACCAGAGAGTTATAGAGAACCTTAAGAGTGCCACTTGACCGGAATTCCTTGCAAGTTCTTTTTACAAATCCCGACATTTTATTTGCTTTGGCGACAATAGTGTCAAAGTGATTTATGAAGGATAGTTGACTATCAAGTTGGACTCCCAAATCACGAATGGTATCGACTTTTTGAAGAGTTATGCCGTTTAAGTGATATGCTGAAGGCTGAATCAACTTTTTTCGAGTAAATGTTATATGATAACACTTTACGGCATTGAGAGTCATCTTGTTACTTTGACACCACTCGTGAATTGCGTCCAAGTCCTTCTGAAGCAAAGCAATGTCAGTACTCGATTCAATTTCCTTGTATAGTTTTAGATCATCCGCAAACATAGAGCATTTTGAGTTTTTAATGAAGTGTATGATGTCGTTCACAAATACAAGGAAAAGAATAGGACCAAGATGCGATCCTTGTGGCACCCCAGATGTTGAGTAATAAAGTGGCGACTGATAACCCTTTACAATAACTCTCTGTTGTCGTTCTGAAAGATATGAGTCAAACCAGCGTAGCAAATGACCATGCATACCATAGCTCTCAAGTTTTTGAAGTAGAAGCACATGATTTACTTTGTCAAACGCGCTACTGAAGTCAGTGTAAATTGAATCCACTTGCACACCGGAGTCTACGGATCTGCTGATATCATTAATGTACTGAACTAAGTTGGTGGTAGTGGATTTATTGTTACAGAAACCGTGCTGTTGCGTAGCCAATTGAGTTTTAATGAGCGAAGTTAATACAGGGCATACTAATGATTCGAACAGTTTCGAGAAAATTGAAAGAAGAGATATGGGCCGATAATTCTTAACATCATTAGGCTCCCCTTTTTTAAATATCGGAACTACGTGTGCAATTTTCCACTGCGTGGGAAACTTAGAAGACATAAGGGACCTATTAAAAATAAGTTTGAGCGGTAATGATAAATATTTGGCACATTGCCTTATGAAATGCGGCGGTATGCCGTCAGGCCCTGGACCTTTGCAGATATTTAGTTTTTTTAATTCTTTGAGTACGTCTCGCTCTGTGAAATAATGGCTTCCTAGCGCAAGCTGAGGGTACTCTTTTGACTGTGTTTGTACCGCGACTGTACTGGCTGGAGGTGCAAAGGTGGCAGAAAAGTGTGAAGCAAACAGTTTACTCACTTCTTCTCCAGAAGTTGCCACTTTCCCGTTCCAATACATCTCAGATGGAATGTCATTAGACTTGGCTTTTTTGGCCTTAACGAATGACCAAAATGCCTTCGGATTCAGTCTGATGTTATCTTCAGTGTTATTGACGTACGTGCTGTAGCAACTTTTGATCATATTTTTCGAACGTTCCTCCAATATACGGTATTCATATTTGTCTCTGGGATTTTTGTATTTTTTAAAACGAAGTCTTAATTTTTCCTTTTCGTTGAGGAGTCTGATCAAACATTTTGAAAACCATATAGGAAATTTGTTATTGCGTCTATTATGCCTAGGAACACATTCATCCACTATTTGATTCAATTGTGCGTAAAACGTGTCTACGATTAAGTCCACATCTGCCAGATCCGAAAACAAACGCGCCCAATCGATGCTCCTCAACCTCTCATTTACGAGTACAAAGTTGGCTTTCCAGAAGTTATATTTGAGAGAACTCTTGCTTTTTAATATTGTGGGTGAAATATTCTTAATGGTGATGTCAAGAGGAGGGTGATGAACATCGACCAGTGACATTGGATTTTTACATTCACTGACAGATCCACCGTGGAAGTTACATAAAATAAGGTCTAAGGTTCTGTTGTAACAGTTCTTAACAGTGTTGATTTGCTCAATGCTATTTGACGACATAAAATCAACCAGTGAGTAACCTAATCTGTTCGCAAAGTTCCTAGCAGTTGTACACGGTGAGCTGGAGAGAGTATTATCCGTGCTCCAGTCAATAAACCCGAGATTGAAGTCCCCAGCAATAATTACATCTCCTCCCGTTGATTCAATCACTGCATCCACGTTGTCCAGGATCGAGTTAAGAGGGCCATGTTGCACAGGTGGTGGCAAATAGGCCGCACAGATGTATAGGTCGCCCTTTCTGCTATGGGTTTTGAGCTTGACCCACAGATCCTCGGCATCTGATTCCCATTTTGTTACCCGTGATGAGTCTATCGCCCTAGAAACAGCGATTAGTACACCTCCGCCTTTTTTGCTGCCGAGAGATGTAGAAGCTCTGTCTCTACGATAAACGATGTATCGGGAGTCGAATAATTCGCCCTTATTCACGCTGTCATCAAGCCATGTCTCTGTTCCAATAATCACATCATAGTTATCAAGTTGTGCGGCTAGCCGGAGATTATGCAATTTAGTCTTAAGACCTCTGAAGTTCTGATAATAGATGGTGAATTCTTACAGCAAGATCACGGTTTTTGTGCGTCTTTGATTATCCCTTTACAGCAAAGAGACGGCCTCTAGGCTTTTTATTTGCTTAGCTTGTTGACCGTCCTCCTTCCTTACCAAGATTTTGCCATCTCGAACCCAAACATATTTGTATCCTTTTTCTTTCGCGACTTTCCTGGCAGCCGCATGAATTTTTTTATTTAGGGGTGACAGGTGCTCGGATACGAAGACAGGCTTAACTAAGTTGCCGTACCCAAGGTGTTGCGAGTTAAGTTTTTTGTCGGGGTGTGCTTTGTTATAGTTCATCACTGACGTTAGAATGGTATCCCTCAGCAGCATGCTACGCAACTTGACAACTACAGCTCTGGGGTTATTGCTTTCTGGGTCCAGTTTCCTTACCCGTACTACAGACAGGATGTCGTCTTCTTTGACGGAACAAGAGACTACATTTCCAATTTGCTGAACAGTCTTAACCAGATTTTCTGCTTTGCTTTCCGGTATGCCGTTGATTTCTAAATTCTGTTGACGTGCGTGCTGTTCAATCAAGTTTACCCTTGATGAGAGCTCAGAGACTGTGTGTCTGAGAGAATCGTTCTCCCTGTGAAGAATTTTATTGCCGTTCCTACAGGTCTCAAGTTCGGCTTTCATTCTATCAAACTCTTCACTCATAAAGTCGACTGACTGCTTAAGTTCTTGGAACAACGATTTGATATCACCCAGTTCATCAGTGAAACTTTTTTTGATGTTTGCTGATATTTCCAATGACAGGACACTTCGTATTTCTTGACGAATACAGTCGATCAGTTCACTTTTTGAGCATTGAAATTCTGGATCAGGTGAGCCATCAATGCGTGGACGTTTCTGTCTAACACATACATTTGATGGTTCAGGTGTACTTGCAGCAGGTATGTTAGGTTCAGAGGATGCCTGAGTTATGTTACTCCCATTGGATTCTTTAGGCGGAGTACGCGCTGGTCGTGGCATTTTATTTCAATTAAGTTGTGCATTTTTCTCAGTCACAAAGCAAGTTGGCTGGATCGGTTTCCCGGTATACAAACACACGGTTCAATTTGTGACAAAAAAAAATCGATTATTAGTTTAGTCGATTTTGGAATTTATGCCCTTCTCAAAAGCCCAGTGTCCAAAACTTAAAAAACACCGGTGCGTTTCCGAACGAGAATATGTGTCATGTCAGAAGTTGTATGACGTGTTTTGATTGGTGGATTAACTTGGATTAATATGTTATAAATGGTCACCCATCCCAAGACCAACCTCGTCAACAGTCGCTTAACCCTCGATCGACACGCGAGGCTGTTATTATCCACACTGTAATTTTATTTTTTCAAATTAGGTTGTAGATCAGCACTTTTATTACGTACTTAATAAAAACTAAAAGAAAATAAAATTATAAGGCATCCAAAAATTCATCCGCATCGCTCTCAACGGGAAACGTGCCCAAAAGACTGGCCGCATTGCCACGTTGAATGGCAATGCTGATTCTCTGACCTAAATATAGGCCAGCCTTCTGGTCACGCGAAGAGTCGATCAACCGCTTGGCGATGTCACGGAAAACTATATGGGCATTCGGACCCCACGGCCCGAGTGTTTCAACCCCAAACGGTTCAAATACATAACTTCCGATAAGGTTGTTATGTTTTCGCTGTTTGAGGTTTTCAGCACCTGCGGCAGCCGCAACAGCACAACCTGTCGTACTAGGAAGATGGGATGGCGCAAGGGTATCGACACATGTTGCATCTCACACCAAAGGCGTGATTTAAAAAAAAAAGTTATACCTGGTGTAAGATAATTAGTATATAGTTGTTACTTGTACTTACTCATCTAATTAATAATGTGCACAAGTAATCTGTGGAAACGTTGTTGATTGTACAGACGCCAGCACATCAAGTTACCCCAACGTGTCAAATTTCTTTGATCGTTTTTCAACTTTATGTCAAACAGAATAAGGTTCATATTTAATTGGGAAAATTTGACATATTGGAGTAACTTGATGTGCTGGCGTCTGTACATTTACACATAATGTTAATATTTCTTTGCTGTAAAACATACTGTACAATTGTTTGTTTTTCCCAAATAAAATAAAATAAAAAAAGGCCTACCCAACTTCCAAGGCATTTTGGTTACACCGTCTGGTCTCTTCCCATCGTCGCGTGCCAAGCCATTAGGTTCTAAAATAGCTGGCACCCCGGCACTTTTTGCACTTTTTGAACGTCAATATTACATAAGGCAGTCCCTCAAAAAGCTCGCCCTTCGCCACTTCCTAGTGTTTACAAATCCTACACCTAATGTTCCAACCAACCCAAACTGTTCTCATACAATACAATACATAATCTTAATATTTTTTTACACGTTATAGATGACATTCTACACGCCAGCGAGGTTTTAGACGAAGTTTTTGATAAATACGACGCATACTCTAAGTTTACAAAGGAGAAGAAGAAAAAAAGTAATACCAAAGGAACAAGCGTTGAACAAGGACAAGCATCAAATAGCGAAAGTTTACTGGACTTTGCGGGAAATGTCGGGAAAGGTGATACCGCGGGTAGAAGTGGCGCTGGTGGCAATACGGCTATCGACGAGCTTGGGGACATATTCTCATCTGGAAGCGAATCAATCGTGGAGCCATTGAAACCTGTCAATTTGATGCCTAGTGGTAAGATATTTTAGCATTTACTTGCATTATACACCACTATTTTTTAATTAGTACAAAAAAATGGGCTGTATCCGTACCGTTACTGATCATATTTTCGTAATCAAAAGTAAAAAATAACGAAATTTAATTTAGTTAAACTTAAATAACGAAAACAGCTGTTGGGCGGGGCATGCTTGAGCGAGATCACGCCAACGTGAGCGAGAGATGACGATGAATGAATACTACTATGTCATGAGTAGCCTGTACAATATTTCCATAAATTGGGTGACTTTTTGGGATATAAACAAACGCTAAAAACTTTGCTGTTTTTGAATAAAATTATTTATTGATACTTTACAAATATAATGAGAAGACCGTCTAGAATAGCCCTTTAAGTATTTGTACTAATTACAAATGAGTGGTGTATTTCGGCGTCATAACATAGCATAACATCACGCCTGTAATTCCCGAAGGGTCAGGCAGAGCTGTCCCTGTAGTACACCCACATTTCACCAGTTACGTTAAAGTCCCATGTAATAGGCGGTGAGCCTATTGCCAGCAACCGGGCACAAATCCAAACTCCGTGCTGCTACTGAGAAATATCAGATGGAAAAACTCAATAATACTTTGCATGACCCGGGGTTCGAACTCAGGACCTCATGCTCAGCATTAGCGCTTGCGACCACTAGACCAATGAGGCAGTGAAATTTCGGCGTCTGTCTATCTAGGGTGACTGGTTTGAATGAATTGGTGACCGATATTTGAACACGTGATTGTACTCATGAATACGAATAACTTTCCCAAAGATTTTTTTTTATATACTCATTATTTCTTTTATCACAATAACACAAAAGATGTTTGAAATTCGCGCGCGCGCGCTGTGATGAACAGCTGATAGTCTGACCTCGGTTAGGGCAAAGAAAGTTTATTTTCCTACCACAGTCAAGACGTGCAATTGCCGTTTTTTTCTGCTTTATAGGTACCATGCTTAGATCAATAATAGTACTAGATTCCCGATAAGCGCTTCAAAAACGGCCCGAAAAATAAGAGCACAAATACTGTTGTGCTCTTATTTCTAATTAGTATGGTCCAATCATAGCCAACGTTAAGACGTCAAAATGATGCAGTGCGCGTTCAAAAATTGTGTAAATAATCACCGTAACACCAAATTTTCGGAAGGAATATTTTTTTTTCGGTGAGTTTATATCAATATGAATTTATCATAAAATAAAAACTGAATTAAATAGTAAATAAAGTCTTTTAGCAAAAATATTATGATTGTTCGACCAATGTTTGCTACAACGCGCCAACTATTGTAACAAACATCGACTATTCTGGAAAAGGGAATGCATGGAGTAGTATTGTTATTTTATGTTTCTTTTTTTTAATGAAATTTTTGTTTGTAAATTTCCTAGCGACACATTTCGCTGTGCAGAATGGGTATCTATTGTCGCGAAAGAAAGAGGAGAAGAATTATACAAGCGGTCCCCCGACACAACGATGCTTGGATTAAAATATTACTTCCTTTATTAAACTTAAAGGGTCAATACATATTATTTTGTTACTTTTTACAGGATACTTTTGCGTGGGGGGATTGTTATTTTTTTGCTGTTTAATTTTTATTATCATTAAGTAACTATTAATATATCCGGAAATACTAACAAATGTCGATTGGTTAAAACATCAGTTCCAAAATTACAGGTACATTCATTAATGATTCACAATCGAAACGTTTTACAAAATGATACTTTCTAAATGAAAATGCTTGATTTGCTACTAAAAATGTAAAAATCGGTACGTGTTTACCTACATTTTTTGAAGAGTTCCTTCAATTTTTCAAGGTTCCCTCATGAAAATGACAGAGTACTGAGGTAACAAACACTAAAAAACAAACATAAAAAATCAATTAATTGGTCAAACAATCATTTTATATTTGCTAAAAGACTTTATTTACTATTTAAATCAGTTTTTATTTTATGATAAATACATATTGATATAAAAAAAATACGAACAAATTCAAAACTTTTTCCTCTTTATAATAATAATAATAATAATATCGTTTATTTATAATAAGAGACACAAATACAATAAAAATATCTTTAACAATTTGGATTAGAACACAGTTGCATATTTGCCTGAACTAGGTTGAACCTGTGTTTCAGGCTAGACAGTTCATAAATACTTTAATTAGAAATTATAAATAAATTAACAGTGAAACGTACCTAAAAAGATGTATGTAATTGATAACCTTCTCCTGTTTTTGAAGTCGGTTATTAATAATTTGATGTCACACAATGATTTTTCACCAGCTGCGCCCCGCGGTTTCTCTCGCGTAAACCAGGGGTAGTTAAAAGTAGCCTATGTGTTAATCCAGGATATAATAAGCTACCTACATACTAAATTTCATCCAAATCTGTTTCACCGTTTGAGCGTGAAGAAGTAACAAACATACAAACACACACACACACAAACTCAGAAACTTTTGCATTTATAATATTAGTGTGAAAACTTCTAAATCGCATACAAAAGTAGGCGCATTAATTTTTTTTGCGGGTTGATTATAATGAGCCAACCCGCAGACAATTAATAGCAATGTCCTAATAAAATAGCTATTGTACTAATTTAGCCCTACTACTTTTTTAAAATGGGTCAAATGTAATTATTTGATACCATATAAAACAAATCTTCGCTCGCATAAGAAATATAAATTATTATTCTGCAACTCTATCTTTCAATTCTTACTGTGTTCTGAGCATTGAATTGTCATACCAAGAACTACGTCTAGTTCCAAAATAGAGTAAAGACGAAATTGTGAACAAAACGTTTTTAACCTTATTTTCTAGGCCTTAAGTTTCATTTTAGAATAAATATTTTTGTACTTATTATAAAAATGGCTTTTATTTTTAAGTGACATTTTAAATTTATTCCTTTTACTTTTCTCCGATGACAGAAGGACTTAGGCATAAATATTTTGCAATTGTAATTAAACTTTATGCTTGAGTGTCAAGGTTTATAATAAACTGAACTTGATAATATTATAAAACTTTTTTCAATATTTCGTAGTAAGAAATGTAATTGTCTATGTGTGTATAAACGTGGACACTTTAGCGACGTATTTTTGTTCCTGATCCTGTATCTAGTGCTATTATTGATCGAAGGTACCATGTATTCCTTTTTTGTCTGCAATATGTGCGCTACGTGCGTATTAGCGATCAAGCTCTGAGTTCGCCCATCGCCGGGTACAAGCTATTATAGCCTTAAGGATGATTCACCAGAACTGAGGCTGGCTATACGTTGTTTTCTGTGACTAATAAGCATTTTTTTATTCCTTTTTTTCCATCAAAACAAGACAGATAAGGTTATTTTGTTTAATTCCGTATCTTTTTTTTGCAGAAGACGTGGATCTTTTAGGAGATAAACCACTGAAAGCGGAAGGTTGGAATGAGTTGGACTCGCTCGGCGAACAGCTCATCAAACAATCGCTCCCCGAACACATGAAACGGCTTGAAAGCTTCAATGGGTAAGACTTACATACACTTAGCTACTGACAAACAACGAATTGTATGTAAATACATATAAACAAGCAGGACAAGGGCCTCTTTTCTTTGCTCATACAGAATAGGCACGAGTATGAATAATAATATAATATAATATACACCAAGCTTGCTGAAAATGGGTTGACCAATATCAGTGATGTCAACTTAGACAGTAAAAATGTATTGCTAAAGTCAACTTTATACTTGCCTGTAATTGACGAGGTATAGTGGGTTAACCACTAGTTTTTTAATAATAATAATCATTTATTTTCAAGTAACAGGGACTCATAAACACATAGAAAATTATACATATAGCACACATTACACACTAAAACACACTGAATACATTATAATGGGTACAACACAAAACAATAACCACACAAAAGAATTTATTTCAACTGACAGCCGACGACTGTAGGTGACGTGCAAGTCACTGCAGCGTCTAATAAATGGACAGTCGAGCCTGTCGGCTATCATCAACAGAACGCTGTTGGAGCTGCCGCGAACTCTGCGTATTAGGGACGCGCTCCGCTTCCGCATCGTGGCATAGAAGCAGTCGACGCTAGCGATGGCGAACATGCCCGAGGCACTACAATGTCGCGGCAGCCCCATCAGCGCTCAATACTATGTATAATAAAATTAAGTAAGAGATTTTTTTGGTTTCAGTAAAACATCAAAGAAGATACCAATGAACGCGTTAGCCTCTCCCATACACGATCTTCCTCCATCGACCAACGGCGCCCTATTCGACCTAGATTTCTTTACCAAAAAGCCAGAAGAGCAAAGCAAGCCCACATCAGAGCCGCCAAAACTAGCGGACAGGCCTTCACCACCCGACGACCTCATCGTAGACATTACTGATGGGCCGAGCACTTCGAACGTAAACCTAAGTACTGCCACTGAATCTCCTATAGACAAAGTATTGGACATAAGTATGTCATTTGACGAAGCCAAATCTAAGAACACATCGCCAACGGAGAGTCTTGAATCTAATTGTATTGAAGAAAAAAAATTGAAGAATAAAAGTGAAGTGAAACCACTGACAGATATAGATGTGTCCCTTACTAACGTGACTCCGGGGAATGTGCCTCCGATGACGATATTTGAAGAAGAGAACGGCCTCACAGTAGTGTTACACTTTTGTAAAGACAAACCGAGGCCCGATGTGAATGTGATAGTAATATCAACCACAAACAAAAATAAGAAACCTATTCTAGATTTTAGGTTTCAAGGTGTCGTTCCTAAGGTATGTTGTGGTTTATTTTTTCATAACAAACTTTTCCATTCCAAAGACATTCAATACATTATATAGGGTGACTCATGAATACGAATAACTTTCCCGAAGAAACTTTTTTTAACTCACTAACTTCCAATTAATTACTCCATTCTGAAACCCATTTGGTCGTATGGTATCCAGCTATGGGGTGTGGCCAAGAGTGCAAAACAACATACTGAGGAATATTGTAAATGTCCCATGGTTTACGAGGAACGACGAGATACATGAGTACACGAACATTGCAACAGTGGCCTCAGAAATAGAGCGCTATAGAAAACAGCACGTTGAACGTCTTACCCGTCATACCAATCTACTTGCAGCCCGATTAATTGAAAATGCCAACATGGTTAAGAGGCTGAAGAGACGCCACGTGCTTTGAACAGACAGCGAGGCATTGGCCTGCTGCTCTCTAACAACCTTCTATCGCTCAACTCATCTGATTATAGTCTGGCGACTGATTGCAGATTAAAACAAAACAAAAAAAAAAAAAACTTCCAATTAATTCTATTACGTCAGTACTGCACAACGGGAGCGGCGGGGGTGGCGGGGGAGCGTGTGACGTAGCGTCACTCTACTACTGGTAGATTTTACCCTTCCCGAGGTCGGACTATCAGCTGATAGATCGTGCCGATTCGTGTCTACTGTGATCGATCACAGGCGCGCGCGCGGGAATTTCAAACAGCGTTGTTGTTATTTTATTGTGTATAAAAAAAAAGTTTCTTTGGGAAAGTTTATTGAAATCATGAATACAATCACGTGTTTGAGTATCGGTCACTAATTACCAGTCACCCTATATAGACGGGACCGTGTCCTAGTGTACACACGTCAGTTAAGTTTTTTTGTACGCTCCGCTCAACAATATTGCTACATTATTCTATATGGCGTTACTGAGACATGGGATCATAGTTTTTCTATGACATTCCTTCCCATGTCCTCACTAAGTGTCTAGTGTCTTAAATCTCTTTGTTCCATTCGAACACCAATCGTCTTTAATTGTCCAATTCTGCGTAACTACAAAATTGTCAAATACTGCGAATGTACCTCTTTGACTGGCCTGTTGGTCTAGTAGTTAGTGACCCTGACTGCTATGCCGGAGGTCGTGGGTTCGATTCCCACCCAGGACAAATGTTTTTGTGTGATGAGCACGATCATTTGTTCTGGGTCTGGGTGTAATTTATCTATAATATGTATGTATTTAGAAATATATAAGTATGTTTATCAGCTGTTTAGTACCCATAACACAAGCTCTCAAGCTTAACTTGGGACTAAATGGCGTTGTGTGAAAAGGTTGTGGAATATTTATTAATTTATTACCTTCGCTTAATCTATATGAGGGCCAAGAAACGTAAGTTTCTATAAAAATATTGGGCCAAATTGTTGTAATGAAAGATGTTTTAGTGTTTTCTATTGGATGATTTAAAAAATTGACATATTAGTTGATACCAATCACAATGTCACCTACAATCCCGAATAAATACATTTTGCTGCCATACCCTGTTGCGATAAAACTTCCAACTTATTGCTTGCACTAGAAGCGAAAGCCCATTGATTTACATGGCCAGACGGCGCCGGGTAGCAGCTAGTTGACTAAATTAAAATGATACATACGAAGTCAAGTTTGTTATTGACAGTCACAGTCAAATAATTGATTTAAAAAATGTATCCACAAATTAACGTCAACCGTTGTTTTTATAGCTTCATCCCTCACCCAACTAGAAATATTGAAATCGTTATTGTTATCTTTTTATTTTCAGTGTTGCAAAGTCCGTCTCCTAACGCCATCAGGCACGACCTTACCGCAATACAACCCGTTCCTACCGCCGCCCGCGATCACGCAGGTCATGCTGATCGGCCGGCCTGCGCCCGCGCCGCATGTCGACCTGCGCTTCGTCATCTCTTACACCTGTGAAGACGACACATGCTCCGAGATCGGTGATGTCAAAGAACTGCCACTAGACGATGTATAGTTTAGTACTCTATAATCAATTAAATTGTACCGGCGTAAATATGGCACATTAGTTTCAGAAAAAGTTCGCTATCGTAGAGTTTCGTCTCTCTTTGGTTTGTCTTTTTCTAAAGTTGAATGTGTATGTACAGACGCCAGCACATCAAGTTACCCCAATGTGTCAAATTTCCCCAATTTAATATAAACCTTATTCGGTTTGACATAAAGTTGAAAAACGATCAAAGAAACTTGACACATTGGGGTAACTTGACGTGCTGGCGTTTGTACGTTCGGATACTTTCTCTATTATTGATTGCTGAATGCTTACTCATTATTTACTGGATAAAATAGGGTGAATCGAATTATAATAAAGTAGAATTTTCACGTTAATTCAATATTACTTGTAACTATGAGGAAGGTTTCTCATCCACCATAGAAAAGGGTGGCTCTTCTATACTCAATTGCACGAATAACTATATTATTGATCTAGGATACGTCAGTTTTAGTAAATGAATGTACTAAATATCTTTAAAAAAAAGTGAGTTGCATCTAACAAAAAATATCAAACTTATGTGAAAATTGACTAAAATCCTGTTTCTATTCACCCCATTTTAGCCGTGTTATAAGCTTCCGTGACAGTAATAATACCTTCGATTCTCGAAGAGCATCAGTAAATACGAGCGAAAGAAAATACTTTATTCTAGGGACTGAGTGAGATATATAATATAATATTATTATTGTGTAATTGAATGTATAATTGTTTCTAGTCGAGATTTTATTACTGAATTTTAATTATCTAAAAAAAAGGCATTTATTGAACATTCCAATATTTACTTTTGTGACTGTATGTACTTATTAAGTCTCATGCAATTTTTTAAAGTTAGTTATGAGTATACAAAAAGGTGAAATCGTAAGAAATTTCGTAAACACAATGTTTACTTTGTAAAATGTGTAATTAGCACAGTATTATAATATTAGTATATTTATATAAATGAGCGGTTGGAGACGTACTTACTGTGTATTTTATGTGGCAATGATGTACAATTATTAGGATAATGTTTATGTTCAAGCACCCTCATATACCGTGCAGTATACCTGTGCAATGAATATCAATTATTTTTATTTTCAAACGAGTTACAGACTATTTACTAGCTATTTTAAGTCTAACGGCAACCATAAGGCTAGCAACAGACTTATAACACGCCATGCCACGCAACGCCATGTTGTTCTCATTGGTGACTTTAAGCACCGTTTTCAGATTTGACCAATAAAACCGCGTGGGATGGCGTCGAGTGTTACGCAAGGGCATGAAGCAAGTCACGGGTAAAATAACTGTAAATGGCCTGTATGAATAACATTTAATTACATTTCCGTTAGCTTAGTATTAGTAATAAGTAAACTAAGCTTCAAGGATGACTAATTATTTTTCGTGATCGGCACTAATATAGTATTTATTAAAAAAAACTGCATTTATTTACAAATAGTATTTTATTTTTTTAATATAAAATAACTAAATACAGTTAATAACAATTTATTTACACAGTAAATGCATTGAACACATACGAGGCATGGTCCAACAAGCGTGACTGTTATAAATGGTTTAATAATGCCAGTCAAATGTTAGAACTCATTCAAGTCTTGATGTGTATGGCAGATCTGTATAAAACACGATAACTACAAAACATTTAACCTTTTAAACACTCGCCTTACACACACAAAGTTTTTCTTATTCGTAGGAAACAGACCATGAGCTAATATTTACAAATATACAAAAACTTACTGTGACAAACGCTATTAGCTTAATAAGTTCATACAAAAGGAACGTAGAGTTGAGAGTCATCATCTTATTTATACTTATTCACTTTGGAAAATCTTTTAAATCGAACGCATTTTACCCCTTTTTAAGACGGGGAGACGGTTTAATTCGTACCATCTGTATTTTGCCCCCATAATGTGACAACCCCATAAAAAAGCGATAAACAAAAAGAAGAATGTACAATTTATTCTTAATATTACTTCTAAACTGCTTGATCCCTGAAGGCGAGTGCGGTGATAGCTTTCTGATGTCCACAATATTCTCTTTCTAGCGTGCCTTTCTCTACGGCCCAGAGACGCGCGTAACTGTCCGAAGACCCTTCAGAGCAAAAAAAAAATTTAAAACACTGCTTAAAAAACTTACTTTTTATGCAACAGATCCTTGATTTCATAGCTCCAGTTAAAAGTATATCTAAACGACGAATATAATGGACCCTTATATGCCACACATACACTAAGTTTTAGATGACAAAGAAATTCATCAATAATTTTGCCTCCAAGTTCTTGCATCCATATTGCACAATGCTAATGATTTATCATTACAATACATGCAGAACTTATGAGCATCAAACACAAGATTCAAAATAAATTAATACCTACCAGTAAAGAGGTATCGAGAGTCGATGCTAAAAGCCGCATCCCACACCCAGCGTTGCGTGTCATTGCGCAGCTCGCGTAGAAGAGACCAGTCGCTAGTGCGCCACACCTTCGCCGAACAATCACCAGATGTCGTCACCAACATGCTGGCGAATAACAATGATCTTATAATCCAACCAGACGGACCGACGCGAAGCGATGAGCAAAAGCAAACTGCTAAAACTTGATTTGAAATGTCCAGGGACAAATGTCCTGCTTTGTATGAGGATCTCTAAAAGACTTCTCGGAGTAACCTCGGATGACGAACTAAATGATAATTAGAAATGTTGTACAAAGCCGAAGATAGAGATTGCGCGAAAGACAATAAATTATTGTAAACGACAATAATGTAGTAGCATAGGCAAATAAAAGCAAGCTTTTCAATATACTTACGTGGAATCAAGGCTAAACTTGCACCTAAGCGCATACTTAGTATGTGCAACAATGTGTTTGAGTGGCACGGGATGCGGCGCGGCGCCACCTAACGACCACACGTAGCAATTGCCTTTGTTGTTCACTGCCGCCATCATCTTGCCTTCCGGATCTATTGCTATGTCTTGGATCGAGGCTTCAGCTTCTGGTATCTACATCAAATATTACAACTTTTAAAGCAGAACAACAGATAAGTGAGGTTGAAAGCATTTAATGGAAAATTCTTTCAGTGTAATTTAGCAGGTGCAGTTTTTACGTACACTGCCTTTTAGAACTACCTCATTGGTCTGGTGATCGCAAGCACTACTGCTGAGCGTTTGCATAACGCCTAAACATTACTGCCAAGATTAGTGACCCACACAATAAGAATAAGACTGCCGATATGTGAGTGTTGATGATTTTTGGATTATCATCACATACTTGAAAAACCAACACATTTCATAGAGAATTAAGGAATAATAATAAGTTTTTAAATGTTCAAATCATTCTTGCTAACCGAGTACATTTCGACCTTAATACTTGTACTTACCAACTGCTCATTCTGATCGGTTCGGAGATCCCACATATGTATTATGCCGCTTTGATCCCCAACCATTATCTGTGTCTGGTCAGGATGAAGCATCACCGCGTTTACGGGAGCCTGCACTTGGAATATCTTCGTGCAACGGAACTGCGGTGCAGCCCTGCACAACAGATTTCCATGTATTTTTTTAGTTTGCAATGGTGGCGGAATATTTGTTTTTTTATGACATAGGTTAGGACCTAATATGCTGCCTTGAGAGACCCCATAATAATATGTGGTACGCCTTACTATAATAAGAAAGGAACGTCGTCGAGCTATAACAGCCAACTATGGTTTTATTAGCATGTTTGTTTTAAAACAATTTAAAATGAAACATGGCATTGAACACAATTTGTCTCAAAACTATATTGGCATTGATTGTCAAAGGCTTTTGCAAAGATCTTTTACACAAATAGTTTGCAGATGTCGAAATGTACAGCAAAACAATGAAGTGATTAGTAAGTGGTACCTTTTTACCTTGGATCCCAAATCCTAGCTGTCCAGTCTTCGCCACCAGTGTACATCCACTGGTCATTTTTCTAAAAGAACATTAACTTTAATTATCATACATGTTGTTATACACACACGCCGGTGTGTGTATTTCTATTGATTGCTAAAGTGAAATCTAAAAAGGGGAGCCCCCATACAGATGCATGATTTTTGATCAATGTTAACAAGCCTTGTATCTCTAATTTTGTGCCATGGTAGAAATTCCTTTCTGTGCCAATCTGACTTACACTTGGGCAGTTTTTTATTTGTCACACAAATCAAACATAAACAAACATACAAAAGCTACGTATTTTTTTACTCACTTGAAATCCAACTCGGGAGACATTTTTAGTGATGCCCTCAAAGTTGACTACTGGGTCAGGGTTGGCACTAGCCAGGTCATACATGCGGATGTGTTGATACCCACATGCTGCCACCATCTGACCTGTTGGAGAAATCTCCAGCCCATTCACTTGCTGAAAAAAGGCAATTTGATTCAAGATTGAGGATTAGATAGCTGACTTATTTGGTGAAATATAACTGCTTAAATCTATGAAACATTGTTAAATTTACTGTCAGGATAGAAGGTAACACTTTGTGTGAAAGGCCAAAGTCCCTGTTTATAGGCTAAACATACTGCATCACAAAGACATCTAAAATCTCTTTGACTGCATCAACATGCTGGTGTTGAAAAAAAATGGTGTAGTTTTCAATCTTGTATTTTAAGATTACCTTATCACTGGCTTTCCAGCTCTTAGAAGCTCGAACAAGGGTGTAATTAAGTAAATTTAGAGTTTTCTTAGCTTGAAAATCTTACAGAATCAGGGTGTTGCATAGTTCGCAGACAGACACCGCTGTGTGCCTGCCACAGTTTAATTGTGTGGTCGTAGCCACCTGTAACCAGCGCCACCGCCGACCCGCCGCCGCCGCTGCCATCCCCCGACATTTCTGCACAAACCACACACCCATTATTAACAAACAAGACTAAAACACTGTCTTTACACCGATTAGATAAATGTATTAACCTCAAATACCTTTTCAGTGAATTGCCAATTCAGTTGGAATTTTCCTTATTTCGATGATAAATTTAGAATTTCTTGCTTCCAATATCAAAAATATTAATTCGTATCTACGCAAATTTTCCTGATAAACTGGTATTGTTGTTTATTTATTTCAAATCTAAATGCACGCTCAAGTACACAACATACTTTGACTTTGACAGCTGACTGAATTGACTTATTTGACTTAACTGACTTGAGTCCATAGACTTAATGGAATGGAATGCTGGAATAACCCACAACTCGAAAAAGCGCGGGAAACTTCTAACTTGGTGGACGCGTCCTTTTTGAACTTTTCGTTTTTAATTAATTTTTAACTGTAATATAGTATCAGTAGCCGTAGTTTTAGTGTCGTAGTTTCCTTATATTTTATTTATTTTGATTGTGTATATTCTTCAGTAGGGGTAAGTGTTTTTATATATATTATAGGTTTGTGACAATGAATGATCCGCCTGATCCGGGGGGCTTTGTCCCCCCGGTAGGCAGCTATGTTACCATATCGAATGAATCCGGCATGGATACTGATGGGTCTTCTACGACCAAAACTTTAAAAAGAAGTCGTGTGCATGTGTGCAAACACTGCAACAAACGTCGTCGTACCCGCAAGGGCCACGGTTCCGAATCTTCGGGTTGTGGTTGTATCGACTCGTCCATAAGCGCGGAACAATTAATTACACCCATCATTGCTAATTCGTCAATAAGCTCAGAACAAAGTTCACCCACCATTGCTAACATATTAGTTACTCCAGCTCCTTCAGTTCCCGCTCAAATTGGGCGAAAACTGTATGAGAAAACAGACATCGCGCCATTCGTAATCCACATTTCAAAAAATTCTATTTCTGAAAACGATGGAACCACAATGCATCCCATCACATTTGGGAAGTTTTTAAAAAATAATGCCTTCAAAAATATTGTAAATGGGAGTGTCAAGAAAATCGGCCGTAATAAAATAAGCATTTCTTTTTCTAATTTCCTGGACGCAAATTCTTTTATTAACAGTAGTAGTCTTGAGAAATTTAATTATAAAGCTTACATACCCACTTTTAATGTAACTAGAATGGGCTTAGTGCGTGGAGTTCCTGCAGAATGGTCTCCGGAGGAAATTATTGAGAATATTTCGGTACCAATTGGTTGCGGGCCTATTTTAAAGGTCAGGCGCCTTAATTTTAAAACTGTTGTGGATGGCAGTATCATATGGAAACCTTCCCAATCCATTGTGGTTACTTTCGATGGGCAGATTTTACCAAAAAGAATTTTTATGTGTTACAATGCATTACCTGTTGAGTTGTATATTTTCCCCACAGTACAGTGTTTTAACTGCTGCCGTTTTGGACACACAAGACTCCAATGTAGGTCGAAGCCTAAATGTTATAAATGTGGTCAAGGACACACTGGGGATAGCTGTGAAACTGATCCAGAAAATGCATCTTGCTGTCTTTGTTCTGGGTTCCACTATGCAACAAATAAGTCTTGCCCAGAATTTTCAAGGCAAAAATCAATTAAAACTTATATGGCGCAAAGTGCTGTATCATATGCTGAAGCAGCAAAAATCCATCCTCCAGTTTCAAGATCCTTTGCAGACACACTCTTATCTCCACCATCCAAAAACTTGCCTGATACTCCATCTATGTCTTTACCTAACACAATGTCAACAAGTTATAAAAAAACTGTCTTCTTAAAACCACGTTCCCCTCCCAAATCTGTACCAGGATATAATAAAGAAGCTCACAATGCTATTATTAAAGATTTTAACATTCCTCAACCATCAGATGGTTGTGCTTTTTCTAATAAACACAATATTGAAGATAAAGCTGTAAATTTTTCTATTAATGATTTTCTTTCTGCATTAAACAGTCTTCTCTCTCAGTTCAACATTTCACCGTCCAACGTTGCCCCTTCTTTTAATGTACCTCAATTCACTCATAATGGACCACACATCCAAAATAATCCAGTGGAACTGCCGCAGTCTAATAAACAAAAAGAGTGATATTATATATTTGTTAAATAAATTTGAACCTTTTGTCTTTGCTTTAGCAGAGACATGGCTCAAAGCTCATCATATTTTTAAAATCAATGGTTATTTAACCATTAGAGAGGATAGATCTGATGGGTATGGTGGAGTAGCTATACTTATCAAGAATTCTATCCCTTTTTCCAACATTACATTACCTCCTCATAGTGAGGAAATTTCAATTGTAGCTATAAAAGTGTATAATACTTGTCTTGTCTCTATATACATCCCTCACCCATCTTCTTCTGTACTTCAAGAGATGAATAATCTCCTTTCTTTTCTTCCAAAGCCATTCTTAATATTGGGGGACTTTAATTGCCATCACCAATCATGGGGTTGTTCAATTTCAAATTGTTATGGGGATGAATTACTTGATATAATAGATGTACATAACTTATGCATCTTGAATTCAGGAGCACCCACTCGACGTTCTGATCCTAACCAAAACCAAAGCGCAATTGACCTTTCTATCTGTTCTCCAAACCTTGCCTCTTCACTAACTTGGTACACTTTGTCCTCTACTTTTGGTAGTGACCATTTCCCAATAGTCATCTCTTATCCTCTTCGTAAACCAAATGCACCAATTAAGAGATCAAATCTAAAACATAAATTACCCCATAGTAATAGTAGTGACTGGGATAAATTTAAGGTCATTGTTGACAGAAAACTTTGTTCTTTGCCAGTTATTTCTGATGGTAATGAAAACAGTTGTGCTGAAGCCTTAGCACGCTTATTAATTGCAGCGGCGGATGAGGTTTTTCCTGTAAAAAAGAACAATATTAGTTCAATTCCGTCGCCTCCTTGGTGGGATTCAGAGTGCACAGAAATGATTAATAAGCGTAATGAGGCTGAATACAATTATAACGTTGGGATGTCAGATATTAACTTTGAAATTCTTACTAACATAATTTTAGAAACACGTAAACTATTTAAAAAGAAAAAATTTGAATCTTGGCGTAACTTTTGTTTATCTATTTCACCGAATACTCACCCTACGATTGTCTGGCGTTACATTCGTAGATTTAGATCCATCTATAACAACCATTCTCCTATCCCTGATTCGTTAGCCAGTGACTTTTTAGATAAATTAGCTCCTCCATGGGTTCCCGAGGCTAACCTACCTCTCATACCCAATACCCAAAATATTAGTTCGTCGCTAGATCGTCCATTCACTATCACTGAATTAAAGTGTGTTATAAATAAAACACGGGATTCAGCCCCAGGCATTGATGGCATACCGTATTCCTTCTTTGCTCATTTAAATGACGACGTTCTCAGTTACTATTTAGAGCTTATTAATTCTATTATGATTACTACAGGAAACGTTCCTGTTGAATGGAAACGTCAAATGGTGTTGCCATTCCTTAAACCTAATAAAACTCCTTCTGATGTTTCTTCATACCGTCCCATTGTTTTGTCTTCAATTCTGATAAAATTAGCGGAACACTTAATTAAAAATCGCCTAGAATGGTTTGTTGAAAGTAAGGTTCTCCTGGCAGAATCACAATATGGCTTTAGAAAAGGTAGAGGTACTAGTGACTGTTTAAGCATTTTTACATCGGACATCCGGATTTCATTTTCTAATAATCAATCCACGGTCGCGGTTTTCCTCGACATTAATTCAGCTTATGATAATGTTGTATTATCAGTTTTACAAAATAAATTAAAAGCCTTACAAGTTCCAATGAACTTGTTGAATTTCATCATCAATATCCTGTCTGAACGCTCTGTTAACATGATAATAGGTGATCATGAGGTATCGCATACAGTATGGAGAGGTCTCCCACAAGGTTCTGTGCTCAGCCCCCTTTTATACAATATTTACACTTTTGATTTAGATTCGTCCTTGCCTAATCATGTTAAAGTTCTTCAATATGCCGATGATTTATTATTATATTCTACAAGTCAGTATATCGAGCAAGCTAGCTGTTCTATTAATTCTGCTTTATCGGCTTTGGATTCATGGTTACATTTGAACGGTTTGGAGTTATCAACATCTAAAAGCGCAGCTGTTTTATTCACCCGAAAGAGAAACATTCCCGGAGTTAATCTTTACTATAAAGATACGCCTATTCCAGTTAAAGACAATTTCCGATATTTGGGTGTAATTTTAGACCCTAAATTAAACAGTGTTCCCCATTGCGATTTTATTGTTAATAAATGCGAAAATCATTTAAACATGCTTAGATGCTTGTCAGGTGTTTGGTGGGGTGCACATCCTTTTTCTTTGAAATTAATCTACAATGCTATAATCAGAAGCACGTTAGATTATGGGTTATTTATTCTTGAACCAGGTAGTATTATGGCTTTTAAAAAATTAGATCGCATTCAGTCTAAAGCATTACGAATTATTGCGGGTGCTATGAAGTCGAGCCCCATAAATGCCTTACAGGTAGAATGCGGGGAAGCTCCTTTATATCTTAGAAGACAATTCCTTGCTGATAATTATTTGTTCCGAATCATTCAGTTCTCAACTCATCCTCTCATACCTAAACTGGACACTTTAGTGTCGCTGATTGATTCTTCAGATTACTGGTCCCATAAACGTGCTCCTTGTTTGGTTATAAGCTATAAAAAATACCTTTCTCTATCTTCTCCAATTCACCGTTCCAACAAACTTCCCATATTTAGCAGTAGTTATGACAGTTTACATTTCAATCCCATCATAAAATTTCACTGTACTAACAAATCCGAACCCATTTGTCATTTAAGTTTCAACAATTTTCTGGCCGAACACTCGGAATATCACCACATTTTTACTGATGCTTCCAAGCGTTCTCCGACGGGTTGTGTCGGGATTGGCACGTACCACTCGCAATTCAACATCGTTCAGAAAATAAAACTTCCTCCGGAGACTTCCGTTTTTACAGGAGAATGTTTTGGCATTTTAAAAGCCATTGATTATAGTCGGGTTTTTAAGCTCAAGAAAGTTATCATCTTTTCAGATTGTCAAAGTGCTCTTCTAGCCATCAACAAATCCCCACTGTCACATAAATTCCTGTCTCCAATCATTTGTTTAATTAGAGAATTTGCGTACAGGACCTTATCTGAGGGCAATGTCTTGCAATTCGCGTGGGTTCCAGCCCATGCTGGAATCAAGGGCAATGAAGTGGCGAATTCTCTCGCTGGTGAAGCGGTGCAGTGTGGGGACATAGTTCCATACATCAATTTCAATTCAGATATTGTAAATTTAACTAAAACTTTTCTTTTGGACACCTGGAAGGTGGCCTGGGAAATCAGCAGCAGACAAAAGGGTCATTATTTTTCGTTGATCCACCCCGATGTTTCGGAAAAACCGTGGTTTGGCAGGGCTAAGTTTGGCAAGATGGAGACCTCAGTTCTCATTCGTATGAGAATCGGTCACGTCTGCTCTCCTGCTCATCTTGCTAAACTTAAAATTGTCAATGATCCCAGTTGTTCGTGTGGCACAGATGTGGGCGACTTGAATCACATCCTTTTCTCCTGTCCTCTATATGACCGTTCTTCCTTTCTTAGTGATCTATTGTCTCTTCGTATTCCTTTTCCTACTTCAGTTCTTTCTTTATTTTGTACAAATAGTTTACCTGTATATAAATGTATAGCTTCATTCATTACCATTAATAATATTAAATTGTAATTAAATTATTATTATTATTTATATTTTTTTCACCAATTTATTGTATGCATCTCATTATTCATTATTAATTCCTTTATTATTTCCTTTAATCCTACTGATCCTATATTCAAAATTCCGTTTTAATAAATAATTTTGATAAATTCCAGTTTCCCTACCTTTGTTTTATAACTTCTCTACTTGACATTGGCTAAATGCACAAACCGTGCGAAGCCAGAAAAAAAAAAAAAAAAAAAAAAAAAAAAAAAAAAAAAACCCACAACTCATTTTGGCACATAAAATGGCTGCCTTTGCTAAGGTTGCGTCAACCAAAAAACATAGGTGTAACTTAAGATTTGCTATAAATTAAGGCTTACAGAAGGAGTGATTGGAGGCTATTGGGGAAGAAAATATAAATCCCTGACATTAAACGGTACCCCTGCTGACTTCACTTTAAAGAAAGCCGTTTCAATAGAACACTGGAAATAAAGCGAATAAGATTACATAACTCTGTTCCCTTAGTATTTTCGGTAAGTATATATAAAATTATTAATATATAATAGCCTGGCCCTTTTGGTCTGAAATAAATAATTGGCATAACTTTAGAATGTTGTGGCAGGAGGGGGGCTTGGTAGTTGGAGGGGGAGAAGGGGTTGACCTCTCCCTCTGGCACCACTCCCATGGAAAGGTAACTCACCGTGTCTAAGATAAACAATCTTTTAATCTAACCTCATAACACTCCAAAATTGCTTAAAAGACGTAGTCGACGGAGCAACGCTGCGCGGGGCTTCGGGGTGGTTTAAAAAAAATAGGGGTGCCCACATGTCTTGAGCTCGCTTCGATCGCTCCTGTATCTTAAGTTGTCTTAATAACAGAAATAACTGCCTTTTGTACTCTTAAATGATCAGTGGGATTACACTGACTTTCTTCTAAACAGAATATCTAGGATGAAAAAAAAAACAAGTCATCAATTTAAGATCTGATCTATTTATTCAAATAAACGAATTATGACCGAAACTACGTGTTACATTCCGTTTTACTGATGTAGCATGATATTTTACACCACAGACAATGTATTATGACAACTTTGGTTGTCAATCACCCGTTTTAACGTTCCGTTTTCCCTTTTATCGGATTAAAGGTTAGAAAATTATTTTGTAAATTTCTCGAAAAATATGCATTACCTTGTACAAAAGTGGTACCGTTATAATTGGCAACCCAGGCCCTACAAGTTTTGCCACTTTTTAGTTCCCGAATCCTGCTACAGCTTTTCAAAAAAGAGTAGAAAATAATGGAGGCACCACTGTGCTGTTCGTATGACAACCCGTTGCAACCGAATAGCGTACCAACCTAATCTTGATACTTAGCTCGACATATATTTATTACCTAATAATCTATTTATGAATTATAATTTCAAAACAGTAAGTAATCAGTAGTTTAATTAACAGGGACGTGTTTTCGACACGCAACTAATTAAATTACTAACCTAGAAATAAATATTTGGATAAATACTCCTGTACACAATATATTAGTTTTGGTGTCGTTTTTCATTTGTTTGATGTTCTCTCTCATTTTTCCGAATAGCCCCACAGCCTGAAAACAAGAGATGTGCGATGGGAAACTCCATTCTAAGCGATTTTTTTTATTTCTGTGCAGAAAAACCAAATGACTTGATTTTTTTTTTCAGATAAAATAATTAAATCTATAACCTCTGTTACAACGAACTCAAAAGTATTTATTTATAATCAAAACTGATATCTTGTATACTCGTACCTATCTAGTATCGATACTCGTTAAAGTAAAACCCATGTTCCTTGGCTGACACAACCCTGGCCATCATAGCCATTTTATGTGCCAAAATGTAGGAATGCCCTTTTTTTTCTGTAGATGTTTCTAGACTATATTTTTATAATCTATGATCAATGCTCCTTATTATAATGGTAGGTACACACCAAAAATTTACTAAAAAACTTAAACCTTTGTTTACTAAAAAATATTCTATTTTAACTTAACAAAGTCGTACTGAAACGTAAAAAACACAAAAAAGTTTGAACAATTAGTGATTTTTAAAATTACGTTTTTAACTAAAAATCACCTTATACCGAAGAGATTTAAAATACTAGGTATTGAATGTCTTTGCCTAATACTAACAAGCTTTGTATCCGTGGCGTGGTATCGACTCATCGCCCATGTTGCCATCAATAAACTATGGTATGCATGATTATGATTGGCTCGCTCGCTAGGTTGTACCTACCTATGTAATACTTTATTACTTTTATTTTCGCATCAGTCTGTGTAATCACTATCAGCTAGGCAATTATTGATTAGTTATGTAGGTACCTACGGTACACCAACAGATTTTTTACGTAGGTTGGATCCTATTATGCAATCGTCTGCTTTTACTTGTATGTTTTTGTACGGCCCACAGAAGAGACAACTGAAATCCAGATCACATCGTTTTAGAGTACGCACCTATATACACATGAAATGGTCGCACGCGATAACGATGGAAACGCCTTTCACCTATTGATAAATGCCAACGTTAGGCGTTGTTTTGCAAACAAAACATTCACTTGCAATAAAATGTTTACTTAGAGGTCAGAACGCCTAACAATGCGTCACGTCAACGTGGCACATCCTAGGAGGTTCGTCCATACGTCTTTGCCACGAGGTGTCACGTGCGCGTTTTCTCGACTTTTCAGAAGGGCACTTTTTGACATTAGCGAACTTCAGAGCTCTAAGAAAGGTTGGGTTTAGGAGTAAAGAATCATAAGAAATAGGATAGTCACCTAGAAGAAGAAAATAATGAAAAGACAAATTGAAAAATAGAATATTTTATATGAAATTACTTTATTGAACATGTAAAATCCGTATTGACATGAGGAATGCTAATTCTCATTTACAAAATAACACAAATGTAAAATTTGAGAGACAAATCACATCGAAAACCTACCTATTAACTAACTAAAAATACAACATACACATCAATTTCCTAAGTGGGATCTTAGCTTAGAGTTTGGTACCATTTTCATCAGCATTGAAATTTACAATGAGAAGAGGTAGGTTTGATTAACAATAAGCCGCCACAAACGTTCATGAAATAGTCTCTAATTTTACATGTTGGTATAGTTTGACCAAAACTTCTATGTCCAAAATTAATGTTCAAAACTTATCACTACGCAGTAAATTAAAAATATGGTATATTCAAATCAAAGCACAGCTTCAACGTAAATATTTTATGTTATACAGCAAATCAGGTAATATTGCAGACATACTAGTTTTGATGAAACCAGTTGAGGTACACATCTTAAAGTGAGCATCCAGTAGTCACAGCGAACTTAACGAGGGAGGGCTAACTGTACAATTCCCCGGTGTATACATGCTAACACTTAAACATTATTTTTTTTGAGGCTTAGAAACCTAGACCCTAGCCAGCGGCAGAACTTTCCAAACTCTGCAATGCTCTTACATACATCTATCATTACTATTAATACTACAAAACATAAGTAGTAGATAAACAACACATTGAACATTATCAAATTTCATGTGTAGACCAAATTTATTGTTATTGTGAATTAGAAACATGAGCCAAAAATGAATAAATTCAACTCGGTAAAATATTAATAAAAAATTGTGAAATGTCATACAGACTTTGGAAAGTCAGTCCCATTTTACTTTGTAATAAATTAAGTCCAAGTAAATTATTCAATATGAACAGTAATGTTGTCGCATGTGTTGGGAGATCATTCGCTTTCCTCCTCCTCCTCCTCTCCATCCTCATCTTCTGACTCTTCCTTCTTTTTCTTGGATTTCTATAATACAATGGAAAAGTTAGTATTTGTCGAGAACAATGAAACGGCGTGTGTAGTATAATAACGAGGACGCGATACTTACAGCTGGTGCCGCTTTCTTGCCCTTCTTCCCTCGCTTCTGTGCCTTCTTGCCGCCGCCACCCTCTCCGCCGCCTCCGTTAGCGTTGTACGACTCCAGGTCTTTAGCATACTGCTCCTTGGCTTTGGCAGCCTTCTCTTCCCACTCCTGGACAGAAAAAAGGATTATATTAGCTTAAATACAGTGGAGAGAGACAGTGCGTTAGGATGACGAAATACTTTACGTACAGTCTTGTCCTTCATCGACTTCCATAGCTCGCCTCCCTTTTTAGCTATGTCAGTTACTTTCATGCCCGGATTCTCAGACTTGATTGATTCCCTAGCGCTGTTCAGCCACAGCATGTATGCTGACATGGGACGCTTAGGCTTGTCCGTCATTTTAACTTTTTTCCTGTAATCAAACAAAGAATATTATAGTAAATAATAGCGATAATGCATGGCAACAGGTAATGCGGGCCACGCTTTTAAGAATCTGACATGTAATAGCCCTCGCACTGCTTATAAGGCACAGTAGGGCGGCGTTTTGGCGGGAAACATGCTTACGCATCTTTCGGGTGAAAAACTGTATTTCTCGGTATTGATTATTCGAAGATCCAGCTTATTACGTTCAGAACCGGCGTTAAAATTCCTAATACAATGCAATTATGAACAAAAATGAGTTATCTCCCATAACGAGTTCACTGTCCTAGGCTTGGGTCGAAAGAGCCATTTTGTTTTCACGGATTGTGTTGAAAATACGCATTAACTAAAGATGACCTAATTACCAAATAATCCGATGACTATTCACCTATAACTTGTGGAAGAATTGTTCCTATCTCTCAATAGTCAAGATCCGAGAAATTAATTATTGAAATAAGGCGTCCTTTCCATACCCACGCGTACTAAGGAAAGTACTGAGAAGCCTATAGCCATGTTTGAATGCGAATTCCAACGTGGAATGAAATTTAATTTAATGAATCCGCCCGTAAGAAACACGATTACACATATTAAAACACTTTACTTTGATTGGAAAAATAATTGTACTCACCTGATGGCAAAAATTTTGAAATTATTTTTGAACTGGTGCACAACCAAACTATAGACGTAGAGAACCAGAAGAAAATGTATGGAGCTCGAAGCAAATGTTCCCAGAGCAAGCTAGCTTGGGGTCGACTCGCGTCGGTACAAAAGCGCCATCTATGTCGAACGTGATTGGCCAGTAGATACGGTTCTACCAACAGCACGGCGGTAACAATGCATCGTGTACTACGTATATCCGTGACGTATCGATTGCTTTGTTCATGTAAATTTAAACCTTATCGCTGAGACTTAAGCTTGCTTTTCTAATTAACCTATCGGTCTAGAACATTTGCTTCAGAAATTTATTTCGGCTTATTCCGATGAAATTACGCTTTAAAATGGGTAGATTTTTGCATTTTAAGATCAGATAACTTACATTATATATTTATCCCAACAACTTTACATATACTTACAAAAGAAGTATATCAAAAAATTACCCAGTCCACTCAACACAAGACTCTTAGAGAAATGAACTCGCGCCCTATTTTAAATGCCGCCAACGTTAATTTCGAAAACGTAAAAAGCGCGGTAAACGTTAGCGGGAAAGGGACGCCAATAAAACATAGCGCTTGAATGGCAGCACGTTTGTTTACGATTTGATATTTCGTGGGAACAGGAGAAATAGTTTTTATTTTCAAAGAAATAAGGGTGTGGTGTCCTTAGTTCTTATGGTCATACACCTAAAATACATTCTTGAACAAGATAATATTGTACCTACTTTGAATGTGGCATTGGGAGCTCAGACCAATTGGTCTGAGATTGGGAGATGATAAAATAAAATAGTAAGTAATGCAGTAACGCAGAATGCTGTCAGTCTTAAGATGTGACCGTGACTGAAAGTGTTTACTAATTGATCAAATAGGTAGATAGGTACCTAATTATTGAAATGGTCATAAGTACCTACGTACATAACAACCACATGTAGGTACCTAATTCAAACAAATGCAACCATTGGTCACTAGTTCTGTAGTTTACAACTCGCAAATGGGTAGGTAGGTTGTACAAAACATAAAATTTGTTTCTTTTCAAGCTCTTGATAACAGGTAGGAAGTAGGCATAGTAGGTACTATCTATTCTAACTCTTAACCTAGGTACACCTAAATAAATTAGGCTACCTGGGCTGCCGCACTAACAAAATACGGATACCTAGGTAAGTACATAGGTACTTAACTAAAAAGTACGATAAGTAGATAAGTAGGTACCTAGCTATCCTATCAAAATAAGGAATCAATAACTATACAGAGCTCATTACGAGAAATCCGAATCTATGAGTTACCTATTTACTTAGGTAGTTACCTACTCAATTTTCCAAAAATCCTTCCTTAGGTACCTACTTACCTACTTACTGCGTTTTTAATAAGTGAAGCAGTGGGCATAGGTACTTATACCTACATTAGGTAGGTACAGGACCTAATATAAAACAATCAAAAATACTTACCTACCCTATTTATTTGCCAGATTAGGGTAGGTACCCACCTACCTACATAGAAAAGGTTTTACAGTGGTTTTGTTTCGGCATATCCTGCCATAGCATGACGTGGAAATGATTTCGTAATTAGCGATGGCAATTACTTAAGCTTAAAAATGACTGACTCTATTTACCTATTTGTCTTCTAGATAGTCCTTAACCTTTCAATCGTGTCATTTAGAGACAGAATAGAAAGACAATGACAGCGCGGACACCGGTATCTACTCGGTTATAGTATCTTTCCTATATAAGTCACTAACTAGCTACATAAAACGAAAGATGAAGTGGATTTAGGGATTAGTCTCAGACCAATATTTATTGGTCTGAAGTCTGAGATTATCTTTTTGCAAAATTTCTTTAGTTACCTAGTGCGAAATTCCGAACGTGTTTGTCTTTGAGGTCGAATTCAAAATCGGAACTTCGAATGGGCTCTGGGCTAGTCTTTGTCTCTCCCTCTTTCTAATGGCGGGAACGTGTGAATGTTTCAAATTGTATGATTAACTTATGGCTGATTATGATACTCTTATTCGCGGCTTTCTGAAAATAAAAATTAAAAAGTTACCTACCTACTTTGTCCCACTCAGTGATTAAAATTGCTCACTGATTTCAGGCAGCAAAACCTACATGTTTGAGCTTCTGAAGTGAAAAATCTCCTTGTGGGTAACCCATGTAGAGTTTATACCATGTCAGGTCAGCAGTAGCTGCAACAGTTTTATAATGGCAGGGTAGGTCCTAAAGTCCTTAAGTACTATAGATCAGAACTCTTAGTGCACAACTAAATACTTGTCTGACTGGATCATAATAAGGTAGGTATGTCTTGGCAGGTCTCGTACTACCTAGCTATAAAACCATATATTATTATGTAAGTGGAAGGAAGGTCCACAAACACGTCATTACAATAATTTAAGCGGGTACCTGAATAATAAATGATGTCAATCAATGTTAATAAAAGTAAAACTTCTAACATCATTGCTGTCATATTATATTTTTTTAGGGATTACCTACCTACGTACCCTATTTAACTTTTTTCCTAGAATATTGTGGGTATTTAAAAGTCATTTATTAGCTGACTTGGTTTTTTGGCTAGCAAGCAAGGTTGAAGTTTCAAAAATTTTAATTGTCTACGGACTACGGTGCTATGTTGTGGCTCCAGGTAGGAGTGTACTCAATTACCTACTACCTGAGCATTACCTACTGCAAACTTATTTTGTGCCAGTATTAGAATTTTATTACTAGGTACCTAGGTAGTAGTGATAAGATAATAGAATTCGAACTGTATCAGTTCATTTCTGATCAAAACAAAATGGTCTAACAGGTAATAATGACCGAACAATAGACTTGTTGAATAGGCATGCGGTAGATGTCGCTGCTGTCGTCAGCCTTGCAAAGTCTCATCTCTGAAGTTCTAAACTTAGCAAGTTGTACGGTTGTCGCATTCTACATTTCTCATCGTGTTGGAGCTTTTAGAACTCGGGGCTATTGGTATACGAGAACAACCAAATGAGCCAGTCTTGTTGGTTATAAAAAGTAGCCTGCCATGCCGATACCACCATTGTACCTATCTACTTTAATAGCAGGATGGTTTCCAGAAATTGTGCATCAAATAGTTGGCGCTCACTAGTGGAGATGGAGACCAGGTAATTCTACATGTTAACCCAATTATGTATTTTGTGGTGTCTATTTTCTGAACAAAATAGACACTGGAGCGTCTGCATAGACTTGGAGGTCTATGCAGACGGTTGAGGTAAGTAAGTACAAATTTATGTTTTTATGGAAAGTTTAAAAGTAGTAATTCAGGTACCTACTGCGTTTAATAAACTTATAGAAGCGACAAGCGTAGTATCCTGGACAAGGGCGGCTAAAATTAGCTGACTCGCTACACTTATTCAGTCCAATTGGGCTTTTGTCTATAGAAAACACCGGTTTTCGGACGCGTACGCATCGTTTTGCATCCAAACTGGTGATTTTTCAGTGTCGGTCCCTGGCTCATCGTCAAGATAAGGGTCTGCTACTTCAAGAAGTGTAAGGGCAAGCTTATGTTTGAAGTTGATTGATATAATATATAAATACCTAGTGGTTTCTTTGCAGATGAGCTGCAACATACATTTAGACATTTATCCTAATTCACGTTTGCTAGTAAGTTATGCTCCAGTCAAGCAAAACCTATATCTGAACAGATCGAGCATTGGATGAAGATTAGGCAGGTACATTTGTACGGTGATCGAAATGATTTTATTTAACTAGGTGCTTTATATTTTTTTTAAATGCTGGAACTTCCAGCCTGGATGATTGGCCTTTGATGTTCGGTGATCACGACATTATACGAAGGAAATATGGATTTTGGCAAATCGAGACAATTATATTCTATCTATCGGATTTGGTTTCCGCACATTCCTGAATTGAACCATTGTGCGTGACCTCCCAAACTTCTCAGTCAGTGCATCCACAAGAGATTTAGATGATCTAAGGGTCCTCTTCCGTATCTCGGCGACGCCTGTGCATTCAAAGAACACGTGCGCCATACCTCCTCGTCCATGCATGCCTTTCATAGAGGACTGTCCTTTATATTTTACCCATGCAGTTTGACAATGTCTGTTTTAGAACCAGTATCCGGTGTTGGTCCCGGCGCAGGCTGACTCTGTCTAGTCAGTGAAGACGTTTGGTGAGTTTCCTGTCCAGGGTAGACCGTCCTTGGACTGTCTGCTACCCAGGAACGAGGACTATCATTTTTCTGCTTGTGTGTTGGTTAACTGTTGCAGCTATCCGTGTAACTGTGTTAAGGGGATGGGCACCACGGGTTCGGGACCGAAGTCGGCGTTGCCACATGCCCCTTGGGCAGTTTATCCGCTACATCATTTCCCAGTGATACACTGTGTCCCTTTATTCATCACAGTGTTACTGTGTTATGGTTGATTGTTGCGACAAGATCTAGTGCGTTGTGGCTTTCTAGTATTAATTCCGAGGTGATAGTATAGTTTTTCTGAAGGGGTTGGAGAACTGACGCACTGTCAGACAGTATTATTAGTTCTATATTGGAACTCGACAGAGTTATTATAGGTATTATATACACTTATCTCATAGAACTCTAGACATACTGACGTGTTCGTTTTAATTCTTCATTTCCCAACAGAAGTAGAGCGTTCAACTAAATTCAATCATAAAGTTCTAGAGAATAAAAAGTCAGTTCTTTAAAATTACAAGTTTCTTGCCAATAAAATACTCCTTTAAGGTCTCCCTAAAAAGGACGGAGTTTACATAGCCACCAGTTCACCACCTTGGGCTTGCCGGGTTGATTGACCTTAGAGTTGCCGCAGAGCCAGTCCCTGCGCACCGGGTGACGCTACTGCCGTCACCGACTCGCCTCTTGGCTAGTGTATTTGCTTAGCACTATTTACTTGCCTACTTAAAACGCCATGGGTTGATAGCTTAGCTTGTAGTTAGGTGTTTCAAAGTTTCAATACAGAGTCTACTTCTAGCCTTACCTAACGGAATTATAAAAAAAAGATTTGGTTCAAGTTTTCGGACATGAGATTTAGTAAAAGATTGTTTAAGTAAGTACCTACCTAGATTCTACATCGGTAAGCGCTAAGGTGTGTTACAAAAGTTTGTTATTAAAAATATCTAAATGATAAAACATCAGACTTAGCTCCTTTCGACACCATATTGAATCGGCTAAATATAAATGTGAGAGCGGAAATAAAGTGTGGCCTCTCTGTTACTCGCGGTTTAATATTCGATACGGATCAGGTTTTACTGGTTTTTGTGACGACACGCGACGCTTCCATGTTGTTTACGCGGTCTGCCGACTGCCATGCGCTGTCCATTATAATATCAATGCATTTTTTCCTTTAGCAAATACAAGTAGATGCTTAGTCGGTTTTGTTATAAATGTACCATTTAGATAGGGGTACGGGCTAATAAAAGTATTACGGTGCAACGAAGAATTCAATAGGTAACCAGCCCTATTATTAGTCATGCCATGAGAACATTTTTTAAGTCCTTCCTTACCACTTTATGTACACCGTTCTCACGTAGAGACAGACAATTCGACCGTTACAAGGTCCCCATTTTTTACTTTAGATCTTCATATAATTCTTTTTGTTCATACAATTGCGCCAGTATCATTAAGTACTTAGGTAGGTACCTACTAAATTGATAATACACAATGCTATCACAAAGACTTATCAGATTCGTAACAAACAAAAATATCGCAAGTTTTCGATTAATCTTTTGGCCGATTGTATTCCAAGCGTGGATTTTATACTAGATTTCAAAGATTGATCATCGTGAACATTACAAAATAGCGTTGATTTGAGAATACACAATGGTTGTCTGTCATGACCTCATTTTAGCTTATTGATTTTCGTTTTACTGTTAGATACAACCGGACAGCCGATGTTGAGCTGTCAACAAATCTATTACCTACTTGAAATAGTTACCAAGATCGATATTAATGTTCAAAATTTCAAAAACTTATATTTTATTGATTGTTTCATTAGAATAAAATTACATAGACGCAGTAATGCAAGAAGAATGCATTACTTATACGAGACGGCGACACGTGTTGATATATATTAAGTTATCATTCTGCTGACCTATTAAACGAGCGCCAACTAAAAGTATGGTTGACCTAAACGACTTGATAAGTTTCTTATTTCAACGTGATAAGCACTTTTGAATGTAGGCAATGCAATTCACTTAGGTTTTAATAAAATTCGACTAAATGCCTCATTACAATGAGACTGGAATTGTTGTGTAGGTATTATAAATTAGTATTAGCATTTTCCTTATTTGTTTTATAAAAATAGAACTGTATTTATGTAGCTAATTCAAATTAAATTAATTGAAAATATATTTACTTATTGGGTTGGTAATTCTTTAGAGTGCTTTTGATTGAAGTGCATTATTTAGGGAATTTTTAGTTTGCCGTACAGCCGCGTACCTACAGCTGTTTTTTTTTGGTGAAAATGTTGTTAACTAACACAGTTCTTTGTTTTTAAAGAATTTGTCCAACATACTTACTATTTATTACGATTTTTTCTACCCTAACCTATCGCAAAGCGCGCCTTTTCTGTTCCTGGGAACCACCCGTGTAACACAATAGCAATAAGTCCCTCATAAAAAAAAAGGGCGGCGACAAGCGAGACGGTTCTTCGTTTCGGCGCATACCCTATACTTCGGTAGCTCTGTACAGAAAGGCGCATTTTTGTTACTTTTTATATGGCGCGGCGTTTAGAGGAACAGTGATGTTAGCGATCAACCTTTCTTGTTAAAAGTAACGGTTGCATTTTTGTAGAGAATGTACGGATAATTTGGGTTTTGTTTTTATTGTATATTTTTCATGTTTATCATCGATTATGCGACTAACTTTCTGGCGTGGTAACAAAAAGGTTAGGCTTATATAAAATATTAGCTTATTAGTATCTTCGATCAAGAACAGCGACGGTTTGTTTTGTTATGTAGTGTACAAAAAAGAAGAGTCAATCTTCGTTTATCTTTAAAAATCAATGATCAATAAAAGAAACAAGAAATAAAAATATACTCTTATAATTAATTCAAATACACTAACATTACAACTAAACTGGGGCATGAAACGTTCACAAATTTAAATGTAATGCAAACTTTAAGACAATTACAACATTATTATTATTTACATTAACTATCCATCAAGGATAATTTATAACACATTGACATAATTATCGATAACACCAATATTGTGCATCACTTGTAGCTGAATGTTAAGATGACACAAAATCACCCCTTCTTTTAACAAACTTGTAAGTTGCGCAGACGCAGCTTAAAAATGACATATTCAGTACGTAACTACGACTTTTCTCATTTCATATGCGTTGGTTGGTCACGGTCTTCATTAAATTATAAAGCGAAATACATGCGTGGAACAAAAACTTCTTGCATCTCATTCGATGATTCAACACAAATAACTAAAAATAATTATGTGAAATCAGTTCTTGGGTAAACTTAGACCGAGATTGCGAAAGCCTATTCAGTGGAGTTTTCAAATATCATGTTCAAGGGCGTAATTCCCACCCTTGCGACTTAGCTAACTTTTATAATAATGGTTACATGTAGAGACGGAAGAAATCACAGGGCATTAAAAAAAAATGCCTGTAAAAGGCAGCATCGCCATGTTTAATGGTAATCAATGCTTACGATTAATTAATTGAGATATTCTCGATAAGTTACTCGTAGATATAATGTATACAAAAAAGATTTAAAGTGTTTAATATGAAGTGGAGTTTGGTTAGTTAGTTTAAGTTATTGATTCTGAACTAGCTTTTCAATACCAAACATCGCAAGGGTGAGAATTAAATCCCAGTTATTTGATTGGCCGTTGTTATTTTGGTCAAACAATCGCAACTTGCTGACATATAATGACATTTAACAACAGATTTACTGATTAAACACTAGGCTATCGGCAACTAGATTAAATACTAATTAAACAGAGGGTTTTTTTTGTGTAAGTACATTGTGATTTCAGTCACTTCCACTTCCGCTTTCGTCGCCTGAACCACCCGAAGACGCCTCGGCTTCTGATGACGAACTCTTTGGTTTGTCCTTCTTTACCTCCTTGGTCTAGAAAAAATATTGAATTTTATTTATTTATTTATATTTAGGCATGTTCATCATGAGTCCATCAGTTAGATAATAAAAAATAATACACAAAATTTTTTTTTTCTTTTTCAAATTGATGCACTATAGTTGAGGAGAGAGGGCTTGTTAACGTCTTCAATTCAGTATAAATTGTTTGGGAGAGTGACGTCTTGCGACAATCTGACTCGATGTATCCTCGTTATTTTTTGATTACCTACGTGAAAAAAGAAAAAATATATGTCGAATATTTTCTTGTAATCTAGATGAGGGACTAAAAACTAAAATATTGTCAACTAGTCTATTAATTAATTAAACCCCAAGAGGACACCGGAGTCTTCAAAATTCTTGACATTCTTGACATTGTCGTGTTTTGTTATTTTTTTTTTATACCACGACGGTGGCAAACAAGCTTACAGCCCGCCTGATGGTAAGCGGTTACCGTAGCCTATGGACACTTGCAACACCAGGGGCGCCACACGCGCGGCCGACCCTTTAAAAACCTATTTACTCCCCTTTTGAAGAGTGAGTGTTGAGTATTGTGTTCAAAACAAAAGAAATGTTTCTACAATCTGTCATTTTGTCGATTCTTCTCTAGATCCGTCTCTATGGTGGTCAAGCTACGCGAACTGGGTGCTATGGGTTTTATTTATCCCGAGTCCACGGGAAAAGCTAGTATAAAACAAAAAGAAAACGTATCACTAGAATGCTACAAAACCTCTCTCGAGAAATACACCGCTCCTATGGAAAAGGCCACGGGAAAAGCTAGTATAAAACAAAAAGAAAACGTATCACTAGAATGCTACAAAACTTATTATTTTACCAAGGCACAAAGACGCGGTTACGTCTGCGCCTGCGTTTGATAAAAATCTACACTTACTATTAGGATCACTTGCGCGTGACCACGGCAACACGTGTGTAGTGTAAATGAATAGTAATTAGAAGTTGTTTTAATTATTATACAACCTTTATAGCATCCATATTTTGGCCATTTTGATTTTACATTGACGTCGAATTAACTGCATGTGAGACGCGTTTAGCGCATTGTGCCAATGACCCATCAATGATTAAAGTAGCCAGTATTAAGCAATGGGATTTGCATTAGACTTTTATCTGGGTTTATGAGAATTACATCATCTTGTAGAGACCACGCAATACTAATATTAAATCCATCGGTTCTTACATCACAATCTATTTTAAAATCCAGAGATTTACAGCTCTTTTACCTTGTGGACGAATAAATTATTAAAGTATTGTTTATGGTTTTCTGTCACTGTCTGTTTTACTGTTCTATACTTTTTTTTCATATTTACAGAAACAAATCTTGAGCACAGTAAAAGTAGTTCAGTACTAGCACGAATTTTGTGTGGAATGTATTTAAATAGTAATCGGCCACAATTTGTACTAGGATTGTAACAGCGCCTCTACATTGCGTATGAGGAACTGATGAACTTAAAACTTTCCGTAAGAAATTCGAGCTAGGGAATACCCGGGTGAATATTCGAGCGTTTAACTGTCGTCATTACCTTCCCCTAAATGAGACATATTTAATGCAATATTTCAGCAATTCTCAGAATCTTCAAAAGTAACAGAATCTGGAAATGGCTGATATATTCCATTAAATACATTCGCTTCCCCTAATATTTACGGGAAGGTAATTAAGGCTTGAAATACTGGAAAATTCACCCACCGCTAGCCAACACTGTAAAGGCACGGTCACCTAAGCCTACGGTTTAAATTCGCTTTGCAAACAAATGAACCGCGTAGCTAACGCGACAAACCGCTCAGTACACATCCAAGCAAAATGTTAGTTTGTCAAACTCAAAACTTACTTCTTTAGTATCCTTTTTCTTCTTATCCTTCTCCTTATCGGAATCAGAAGAGCTATCATCATCTTCGATATACTCCTTGCTCGTAAACTTGCCCCCGGTGCCTGCGCCGGCGTTGCTGGCAGTTTTGGCCTTCTTGCTGGCAGGTGGCGCTTTCGTCTTCTTTTCTGCGGCCTTACGTTCCTTCTCGGCTTGTTTCTTCTTCTGTTTGAACTCGTCTTGTGCACCGCTGTCCTTGTACTTCTTCATGGCAATGTTGTATTCTTCTTTCGATTTGTTTGCTTTCTCTTCCCATTCCTGTGTAAAGAAAAATTAGGTTTACTTACTGCTTTTAGCTGAAAAAAATCAGTTGACAAGGGACTAAAAGTTGCGTCAATTACTGTCACTTTCATTGTTCAGTAGTATTTTTAGCTTAGCTTTTCAAAATGTGACATTTTGTTTTGTTTTGATGTTCCAAAGCAATGTGAAATGTGTTTTTTTTTTTTTTTTTTTATTTATAATCCGATTTTTTTTTAATTTTTACGTAACATACAGGTTTATCCTTGAGGTCCCTCCACAGCTCGCCTCCCTTCTTGGCGATTTCTGTAACCTTGATGCCAGGATTCTCTTCAATGATACTCTTGCGGTTCTCATTAAGCCACAACATGAAGGCAGTGGCCGGTCGCTTGGGAGCGTTCACATCCTTTTCACGTTTCTTGGACTTTTCCTTGCGCTTGCGAGGAGCTTCTGACTGTAATGTTAATGACAAAATATATGGTAATTTAGGTAGGTTCCATAGCTTGAGCTTGAGGTTGATTATGTTAGTATTTAAATTAACTTTCCATACTGTTTAAACGGTGAGACGTGTCTGTAGCACTCAGATGCGAGTGGTCAATTTTCTTAAGAGAGAAGACGACAAAAAAAAACTTAGTATTCGTAACACTGTTTGTTGTCTCTCTTGAAGTTATCAATCTACCTACCACCTGTATACCTTTGGTGTTTATACATATAGTATATTTGGCAGTGCTAGAGTTCGGCTATCATTATTCAATAGCTGTAGAGTTCCTCTTCCGAACCTCCAAAGGGAAGCCGATATGAATCGAGTTGTATGAGAAATTCGCCACTGGTAACATTGTGAACACTTGTATTTATACCATGTTTCTAGCAAATTAATATTCTATTCTAGTCCTTATGGCAAAAACAGAACTCTTAGTTCAGACTGTCCGCTTGTCACGGGGCCATTTAAGTCCATAATGAAGCTTCCATCTATCAAGGAGTTAGGAAGTTCTGTTGATAACATAGCAGTCACAACATAAATTTGCTGTTAAATTGACGATATAAACCAATGCTAATAGGTACTTACAATAGTGATAGCCTTCTTGGGTTTCTTCTCTTTCTTCTTCTCCTTCTTGCCGTCTTCATCCGACCCTGCCTCATCGTCGGAGCCCTCAGATGACGATGGGTTCGTGTCGTATCTAAATATATTTAATAAAGTGAGTATTGTGAGGAATGGATATGATTTTCCTACGTAGCTTTAATACGGACTAATAAAAAGTAAAGAAAATCATCCCAGATTGTGGGTTGTATTGTCGGCTGTTTATTTATTTGCTTTAATTAGAATTAGTTTACTCATATTTTTCTTCTTCTTGTGTTATTACTGACTAACCTCGTGTCAGACTGTGTATGCCACTCATGGGCCTCTCCCGTTAAGTCCCGGTCTTCGCTATGGTATGGTTAATTGTTAACGACGCCCGTGTTTCAAGTAATTTGTTACGGTGTACCCACTCACCAGATTTAATAAAACAACAAATGTATCTTATTATTTACCTAACTGCTGAACGTGGGCTCTGGACTATTTAAAAATATCATCTACAACTACTTATATGTTACTACTAAAACTTTGTTTCATGTGTTAGTGATTAGACTCTTTCGTAGACTTTAATCAATCAACATGAGTCTTAAGTATGGGACTCATGGGATAGGAAAGTGGGTACGACTAATAATAATAAACAGTACTAACTCCTCAGCGACGTCGCTCTCTTTCGCCTTGTCCGGGTTGAAGTCCTCGTCGGTACTCTCGTCGCTGTCCGAGTCTCCAGAGTCCCGTTCCTTCGCTTCGGCCTTCACTCGCTCCAGGTACGCGTCCGGTTCCTTCTCCGTGTCCGAGTCGCCGAAATCGTCATCGTACAAGGCCTTGTCCTGGAGAAAGTAAAGGTTAGTTTGTATTTTCTACCAAGAAGGATAATAGGTTATTTTTGTTTACCAATCTAATGCTGTTACATTCAAAGAGATTTAAGCCACTTAAAGAATAGTTATACGAAGAAATGTCATAGACAAACTCTGATCACATGTCTCAGTAACGCAATCTTGAATAATATATGAATATTGGAGCAGCAGCGGAGCATACTAAACTAGAATCATTATATTGTATTTAACTTGTAAGTTTAACGTTCAAAAGTGCCTTTTGAATGACCTTATTGAAATAAATGATTTGACTTTGACTTAGACTCATCGACTTGTGTCCATGGACACAAGAAAAGGATGAAAATTTTGTTTGTCTAAAATAAATATTGAATGTCTTTGAATACATTACTTTAATTACATTTTGATTATCAGGAAAAACATAGTTTCAGTCTCCAGCTTGAACACCGAGATTGGAAGGCAATGTGAAACACAAGCTAAAGGAAAAGCCATAAGATAAAGGTATCATCATCTTCTTTCAGTCGTAAGAAGTCTAACTATTATGCATAAACCTCCCTAAGTATCGCTACAGCCGCCAGAATAGTAGTTCTCGCATTCACTACTTTTTTTTAACTTTAAAATGTGTAAAACTTACATTCTTGCCAGTATTCTTGACGTGAAGTTTCTTGGAAGTGATGTAGTCAAACAGTTTGTCGTATTCACCCTTCTCAATACTGCTGAATGTGTGTACGCTGCCTTGCTTCAGCTCTATTTCGAAATCGAAGGACCTGAAGAGAAACATGGGTCATTAGAGTTCTTATTTAATTTTCATCTTCATACAACTTTAATTAGCATCTACAATTTTAAATACATCTGCATGCTTCGTCATTAAACGACGATTAATTTATGTTAAAACTTAAATCTCATTTAAATGAACTGGAAATGTTCTTATGAGAAATAAAGATTCTTTAACCTATAACATGAGAGACATGACATTTTATATAACAATAAACGCAGTATCAAAAGTCACAGTATACTTACTTGGTAGACGAGGCACCTCCTCTCGCGAAGTTGACAGAAGCAATCTCCTCGAAGCGAATGTGCACAGGCGGTTTGTGCACATATATGAAACCTTTTTCTAGAGGATATAGGTAACCAGCCGCTGCTTTATACGAACACGCGACTGCTGGCGTTTTGTGATGACTGTAAATATAGAGATATTTTATTTAGCTTTAATCTTATACTAGTTTTTGATAACATATGGCTTTGTTCAAAATCTATTTCTTCAAGTTAGGCTCAGGATCAGCACTTTTTGCACGTCAAAAATTATCTAAGACAACCCTCAAACTGCCCGCCCTTCCCTACTTCCTGGAGTTTTTGCTGGAAAGAAGAAGTGGGGGAACAAACTCCCCAGCAACAGATCTCTCAGATTAGTTGAAAGAACTTTATTCTATACAATATTATGATAAGTAAATATCATAATTATTAACTTTTAAATTAAATTATTGCCACATGTTAGCTAATACACCCCAATATAAATAGTAAATGCATTACCCTAAGAAGTCTCCAGGCCCGGTGACTCGTCTGTTGATGATGACCTTCATTATTTTGGCTAATACTTCATAAGTTGGGCCTGACAATTCCTTGTTTATCTTGCCTTCGTATTTCTCTTTTAATTCTTCCCTGTAACACAATACAAGTAAAATTATCAACCAATTATAAAACTAATTTAAAATATTTCTTATTTGTCTTTTAATTTAAATTTATTTTGAGTTTTCTTTAACTACTACATACTTGGTGAATGTGTTTTATTTTGGCTTTTTATTCCGAAATTTGATTTAATGAGCTATATTTTGGCCGCATACTGTGTCTGTATAGATGTACTTACTCAGTAAATGGTAACTCCAGACTAGTTTCCTCTTCAATACCAAACAGCAGTACCAAGTAATGGTACCTAGTCTGACCTTGCTTGATAGGTGGGTCGAGGGAAACCACAAAGAACATCTGCCTGGTGTCCTTATGAGGCAGCAGGAAGAGACGTAGGACTGTCGACATGGGGATCTTGTAATCGAAAGTTTTACCGTGGAGCTGGAAGAATGTCTGGAACACCTTGATGTCGTAGCGACCACTGTGGAACAAATAGATGCGTGTTCATGGTTTATTCAAAGTCAAATCATTTATGTCAATTAGGCCATCAGGGCACTTTTGAATGTCAAACTTAAAAGTTAAATAAAATATAATGATTCTAGTTGCCCCTTCCAAAAGGCAGTTTAGTAGGTAGTAGTCTGTATTTAAAGGATGGCAAAATCTGTGTTTAGACATTGTGCATAAATGCGCCGGGAGAAGTTACTGTTGAAGAAAGTATTGCAAACAATATTATGCAGACGTGTTTCGCCTGTTTAGGGTGCCTTCATATTCATAAAACTTCATGATCTTAACAGCTTTGTCCCCAACTTACTGAGACATCAATAAACTTATGGCCTGTTGTACATTCACGTTTTTTCGGCATTCAAATACGCGGTACGGTAACTTTGCCGCGCTGTATGCACCATTTGTGTCAAAGATTCTATAAAAATGATCCATAGAATTCAAGTGTCCACACCCACTCAACCAAGAAACCGTAGATTTTTATGGCGAAAACACGTGTCTGTAAAACACACCTTAAGCCTGTTATTACACACACATTATTTTCGCACGGTGCAGTTACCGTACCATGGATTTTGACGGCAAAGAATGTGTATGAACAACGCCTAGCACTGCTGCTTTTACCTTAAAATTCGTGGCTAAGAGGAAAAGTATACAAGCATACCGAGGTGTAAGGCACTGTAGCTCCCTAAAGATGGCGATGGCATCACCGGATACAGAGATGACGCTGGCTTTGTTCATGACTTGCTGGTGGAATGCCTCCACCGCGTCCATATCTCCTCCTACCTCACTGGTGGGGATGTGGAAGCGCATCTCCATTAGGGATACGGGTGTGTCGTCATTCTGTTGATTAAAAAGCATTTTGGAGATTTAGATAGAGTCTGCAGAGGAGTCCTGTGCTTTTACAATGACATGTAACTATTATAGTAAAGGAACAGAGGAAATGCCTGAGGTTGTGCCTTGTTGATGGCAATAGGCTCGCCTTCTATTACATGAGACTTAAATATTTTCTGGCGAAATGTAGGTGTACCTACTACTGGTATACCTCGGCCTAATCCTTCGAGGATAACAAGCCTGATGTTATGTTATGTTTTGTGTAATGGAACTTTTTTGTATGATATAATGGGCTATTTGACAAAATTTAAGTTGTTAGTCCCTCATCTTTTTTACGTAGGTAATGAAAAATAAGAGTGATACATCGAGTCAAAATGTCGCATGACGTCACTAGCCAGTACAGTTTATACTAGGTAATGACGTTACACACCCCCTCTCCTCAACTTTAATGAAAAATCTAAGCAGTTTTCCAACAATTTGAAAAATAAAAAAACATGTGTCGAATATTTTCTTGTAATCTAGATGAGGAACTAAAAACAAATCACTTGACGGCTTTGTAGCTGGCTAGCATTGATAAGTTAAGTTAGTTTTTTATGAGTAGAGAGTATTGCACAATATTATGAAAATACATTTCAGGTTAAGAGAGATTTAGAATATCAAAGTTGACTTGGTGTTGTAATTCTCCATACTCAATTCTTTACTGCATTCCACAATGTAGGGCTAAAGTGGGAAACATTTATCAAATGAAACAAAAATGAACCCTGTTGGGCTAAGTAGAAGAAAGATAATATGTGAAGAAGAGAATTTATCATTTATGTTTCTTTTAAATCTAACTTATTCTAAACTTATTTTTCCAAAATAATTTTACTAATTTCTCTGAACATTCTCATATAATTATGGTAACAGATTCTAACAGAATCCTTGGGCTCAGTTCCAGTCTTCATCAATCACAGCACATTTCCACAGACTTTTCCATTATTTATTTTGACATTAAAGTAACCTCCACCAATGCCTGTCTATCTTTGCTATCGACACACTAAGGGCACACCACGTTTTACTATTATGCTTACAATGCGTGTTTACTGCACTTTCTTAATACATATATAGCAGATAGTTCAAATGTACATATTATATTGTTTCAACAGAACAACCGGCTTGCATTTACTGAGCATACTGATTGCGTTCTACTCCATAAAAGAACCGTCAAAAGAACATTGTTTTCAAAGGCAATAAGACAATGTTAACATATCATTCATTAGTATGAACAGGGTATTAACTCTAAATTTAGGATTTTGTACTTAAAAATACAAACCTATTGAAAAAATGCTTCCTTTCTAAAGAATGATTGCATGATGACTTGACAACAAAGATAGCTAGAAGAAGTTAAAATGAATAGGTGAGGTAAATCAATCATTGTTTATAGAAATGGCAATTAATTATTGCACCTTGTTCATCTGTACCAATGATATTTACCTGATGAAATTCAAGAGTGACTTCATTCTTGCCAGTGTTGCATTGTGATACATAATGTAGAGGGATTTCAAATGCTGTGTTAGTCCCAACGTTAAAGCTCAGTACGGCTCCGTTGAACTTGGCTGTCCCCCAGTTCCACCCTTTTAGGGAGAGCTCCTTCTCTAACATGTCTTTGTGGTAGTTAGTCTTGAAGAACTTAGCCACCTTTTCTTGTTCCTGAAAACCATGGTTTAGAAAATATTTTAATATGTTGAATACACTGTGCAAAAAAATTGCCTGTAATAGGTATTGTTTGTGCTACTACTTTAAGTGGGTAATTGATTGTAGCCAAGAGAAATGTAAAATCAACAAAATACCACAAAATCTTTTGTTTTTCTTAGTCCATTAGTTAGACATTACACAATGGATTAACAGCTGTGCTTAGGGTCATTTAAACATAAATTTAACTACATAAGGGCTTTTTAAACTTACCCCATCCTTGAAGCCTCCATATCTGTGCAGCGTACCGTTCTTCAGAAACACTCTCAGACCCCACGATCCAATGAACTTTTGGAAGTTTACCAGTTCTATCTCATTCGCAGGAATCTGTTCCACCTTGCCAGTCTTGCTGTTTTTAAACACTATGTTCTGGTCCGTCATCTTTAATCTCCCAGGAACCTGGAATTTAAATAGTTACAATTGAATCTCAGTAACACTTCAAAGTTAAACAAAAACTACTACTGTTTGATAAAACGTACCATTGCGCCCTTGATCTCGGCTTGCACATCGTTGTATTCGAGAAACTCCATTTTCAAGTCTTGTGTAAATTACTGCAAATTGCTCAAAATGTGGCCAGTAGTATCCTCCACGCGCTAAAAGTTGTATGCTTTGGATAAAATCAGCGGCATGCATTAACATGAACGATCAACGAAACAACACAATTGACATTTGTGATGACAGACAAAATCAGGGTGACCAAGAACTACTGAATTATATTAATGTGTTGTATTCTTTTATTCACTTCACACTGTCTACTACTGGTACAACAGAATGCATGCATGCTAAACTCGCATATTGAATAAAATTATTTTGCGATCTTAACTATGAAAATCTCATTTGTAAGATCTTTGTAAAAGTGAAGCAACTGAACTTTGATTTCGCCCAAATAGCTCGCTAACTTGTATCTCTGTAGTGGACACAAGCTTGTACAAATTATTATTATACTCTTTGTTGTACAAGCTTGTAGAAATGAGCAACAGATTTCGCCATAATCCTATACGATGCGAGATCAGCTTATACTAGAAATGTATAGCTTAGCTTGATGTGAGCCGTGTGTACATACCTTCAGCTGAAAATGTATGTAGAGCACTTGAATGCAGCCGTACTCTTTTAAAGTCATTTTTGTGTTATTGCAGGTTTAAGGCTATTTGTAATTGCCTGTCTCTATAAACGCGTCTTTAAAGTCAACTTGACAGCTGAGTTTTCCTTTGAAATTTTGACACTTCAATTTTAATCATTCAATTTCATTCACTCATTTTTTGTGGTCAGACGGTGGGCGGTCGTGTTTTATGTTGATAATTTCAGAACTTATTTACGTTATTGTATTCGATAAATAACAGTTTTTTTTGTGCTGAATTCGGATTTGATTTACAAAATAATATTTAAATTGCGGTGGAACATTGTGTAAAAACTGTGACTGAAGGATTACCAGTCCGCCCTCATTTTTAAATTAAAATTGTGTCGTGTTTGGTCTAAGTACCAAAGCTAGGTATTTTTCGTCGGCGTGTATTGCATGTGTGTACTCTATGGCGTCATTATCCTTGCCGCGAGTCCTCCAGCTGAAGAAGAACAGTCTGGATGCTGAACGCGAGCATTTTGAGAAGTTTCAGGTATGGTTGTTGACCTTCTCAAACTTGCATTTTTGACCTTGCCTTAATTTGTGTCGCCTTTATTTTTTATCACCTTTGTGTGCAGAGTTTTGTTTTAAAATAGTCTCTAATATTTTTCTTTAAAATCAAATGGGGTACAATATAATCACAGTTGTGGCTATCCTATGAAAGTGTGAAGTTCCATAGGAAATTTCACTTCAATGGTTTATGTTCCATTGAAAGGTCTGTACTGGAAGGTCTTGCTCAAAGCAAGTCAATGAAGGTCTTCTTTAAAATAAAATACTTTAATTCATTATCCCTCTCGAATGTTGCGATTGCCATACCACTTTTTGAATGTTGCGCCCAAATTTATATAAAGTATATTAGTATTGTGCAACTGTAGACAGCTAACGCTACTTCTAAGAATATTGTTACAACCATTCGATGACAAATAAAAAGTCACAAATGGGCATTGGCAAAGATATTGCAGTAGCCCAAAAAAAAAGGGGGCCAAAAAATTGGAGGTGTAAATAGTATTGCTCTTGAAAGGGTCAAACCCCAAGAGGACACCGGTGTCTGCTCTGTCATTGTCTTTCTATTGTGTCTCTAATTGACACAATTGAAAGGTTAATGATAAATCACAGAAAATGGTAATAAAAGCTTTATGTTAATGTGATCAAGGTATGAGTGTGCAAGAGGAAATTCAATTTGACTGTTGATGCAGATAAGCTGGGGAACACAGTTTGAAAGAGGAACATCTGATTAGAAAAAGAAACATTTATGATTTGAAAAAAGAACATCTGAAATGAGAGAGAAAGAATCATTTATGGTTCCGTTTATAATTTTACAGAGGAATTTATAAATTACAGAATAGGTATTAGGAGAATATTATTTTGGCTGGTTTGTGCAACATGATGTCTAAGAAGGAATCTCCCACCAAGGTTATTGTTGATAGAGATATGGGTGCCTACTATGCTAATTCTAAATAAAATAGGATACAAATAATGTTGGGATGATGAAATTATTCAATATACAATCAGCAAAAAGATCATTAACATTAATGTAAGCACAGAAAGGTTCAAATGGAATTTAAAAAATATTTGATATTTTTTATGTTTTAATACCTATTACAATACTTATGTGTTGGAGTTCCCTACTTTTTCTTTATTAAACAATATTTTTTGTTAATCTGTTGTCAGAAAAATCCAGTTCTTCTCTACCTTCATTTCTAATACATGTCAATGGCTAAAACAATAATTAAGCAAACAAATAAAATATTTTTATTTTTTAGTTAACTGGCACACAAACTGGCAGAATGTGGCTATTTAAAATTGTGTTTGGATATTTAAATGTGGTGTTCCAATAAACTTAATTATTAAAAATCCAAGTGGTTGAACATTCCTTAGGACTTCTTAGCAAACTAGGTACCTTAAAAACAACTCTCAATTCAGGGACTGTGTCACTGTCCAATAACTTTTTTTAAAGCAACCACAGCCAGTTGCTTACAAAACTAGGTAGGTACCTGCTTATGTTTTTTGCCACTCAATCAAACATCAGTTTCATAAATTGAGATTATTTACCACACAGACTGCGGACATACCAATTTGGAGGGAAATTGTCAATTTCGTCACAGTTGCGGATACGCGCCGACACGCTTGCCTGTCGCAAACCATGTCGGTTACGTCATGTCCACCACCTGTGTTACATACAAACACTGACATAACTTAGCATACGAATAAAAACAGCTAACATTAACTAATCGATCCATCTATCTCTTTGTCTATGTCTCATTGTAGGTCATCATGTTAATTGCCGCTACCCTTTTATACATTAGAATATTGAACATTGCGCATCCTGTAAATCTTATCAAATGACACAAACATTTGATGCGTCGTTCGGGCGGGAGCCATGCTACCTACCAGATATCTAAGCTAGCTATTTTCTTGATCAGTCGCTGAGTTAACTGTACGGCGACCTCCAAATTCGGGATTGAAGGTACACGGATTCATTTTACAATAAAAAGTATCCTATCTTTGCCATTAAAGATTTAGCGTCAACTTAAAGTTTAGTTACTTTTAATCCTAATGAGGTTTGTTACGTCCTATTTTTTTCGGCGACCTATTTACTACCTAGTTTTAATATACCTAAATCATAGCCGAAAAATCCTCCTCATCCGCCCGTTGGCCGATCCGTCGGCTACTATTTTTCAGGGCGTACCCCATAATCGCTCACTTTGGGAAAAGCTGCTCTAGATACTCGTGGTAGCGTCGCGCAGCGTCACTACGGATTCCAACCTAAATAAAGCTGTTAGATTATAACCCACCCCATAATCGCTGATTTTGGGAAAAGCTACTCTAGATACTCTTGGTTGCGTCGCAGCGTCACTATGGGTTCCGTAAACAGCTAGTGGCTGTTAGAGTCATATCAAATTCATATAACCTATTCTACTGCTGGATATAGACTTCTCCTTAGTGCCACATGCCACAGCACCTGGTTCTCCACTTCTTTTACCCAGTCTGGCCATGCAACTGAGTATTTGAGGTGGTCGGTCTATCTAACTGGGGGCATCCCACGCTGCGCTAATTTTCAATCAAGTAGATAGATACTTAATGAACTTAAAATATATTGTAATCTGTTGCTGTTCTTAATAATAAAATTAATATCGTTAGATAATTATGGAATAACGTTGTTTGTTCATCAAGCATTTTTTGTCGGATTTTTGTGGCCCACACATTAGCACATTATGCCTCGTCATTTTGAACTGGTTTGTAAGAAGCATCGTAATATTTTTTCTACTGATAAGCGAATGCGTTATTAATTAATAATTATTCACAAATCACAACCGGCTTTAATGCTATCATCTACTCCTACATTGAAATGCTTGTATTTTTTATTAATCCTACCAAATAACGCTAACCTACGCTTCTAGAGAACTTATAGGAACAGTCTTATAATCGTCATTAATATTACTAGCCTTGATAAATGATAAATGATAAATGATAAATGATATTTATTTTGTAAATAGGTTTTTACAAACACTTTTACACGTCGCCTTTTTTAATAAATGGGATCGGTATTTCACTATTTGACTACTCTGAGAAGAAACACCGAAAGAAACTCAGAGGTCATAGTCTCTTTTAAAGTCCAGACATTATCTTGGTCAAATCATGTAAGATCCATGCAGATTAGTGTCTGAGATGGTCTTTTGAGGAAAGAACCACACAGAATGAGGGGACCAGATTGGTTGGTTTTACCTTGGTTTTACCACTGCAGGGCAAAGGACTTTCTACACAGTCTCTACTGTCATTGATCTTTCTTCTGTGTGGGACTGTATTTTGGGACTCGTTTCTATCAAAGAGTCCATCTTCATCTAATCATCAAACTAGTTAATCTTATGACACATGGCACATATGTCCAACTTAATTCCACTTTAGCATGCTAGCTTTTCAAATGATATCTGTTGTGATTAAACGGATATATTCCGGTTTAAGTTTGATGCAACCTTGAGCTTGCTAGACCATCTGTGAGGATGGGAAGTTTGCACTGGTACCTTCAACACAACAGCTTGCAATCTCGCGCAGACTGTTTTATTCAATAGCTTGCGATAAAGATAAGCTGGTGGTCGATAGTTCGCTGTTGCAGAGTTATTGTTATCAAACAGATAATGAACGTTGTGAGGACTCGCTTTCGATAAGTTATCAACTGCGATACTTTGTCCGCTGACAACACTCAATTTAGTTACAAATAGATTCACAGGATTATACTCGTGTCATCGGAAGTTTATATTTTGTGGAAATTATAGTGTTTTTCATCATTGTTTTACGTCTGCAGTTATTTTGGTAAGAGTTTTGCTTGCACTTGTATGTATCCAAGTTCTAATCCCGGCACAAATGTCGGGTGAACGAACTGCATTTTGGAGATAAATATAGTTCTTTGTTCGGGTCGCTGGCTCTGTTCAAGGAGAACAGAATATAGTTTTGTAATTAATATCTATACCGCAGTAGCAATAAGGCTACCGTTTCTCCAGTGAAAACTATATCAGCTCTTACTGGTTTACCACAAACTGGGCTTTCAAGGTGATGTTGCGTTCGTTGTTCTTAATCGTTTTAGCTGTAAACTCATAATCATAAAACTTACACGCAAGTTAGGAGAATAAATAAATAGGTGTCAAGGACTCGAGTATTTTTCAGTTATAGTAATAAATATTATTCCTTCAATTATTAATAATTGTCTTTAAACCCGGTTAATGGTTGTCATACAAACCCTGACACCTATTTACACCTTACTAAGTTCTTATTGTACGAAAGTAATTCGCTTCCATCGCATATCTCGAACTACATATGCATATTTTTGTCTCACAAATCTGGTGAGTGGACTCTATCTCTGGTGTCAATTCCCTCTTAAATACTGTCTTACTCTTGAGCTTCAATTTTATTACCATCATATCAGCTCCCCCGGCCTTCACACTGAAGGGTTCTTAATAATATAATAGTGGGCGAGGTATACAGTGTCAGCTATATTTATTGGTTGCCGGTTGTTCGAATTGTCAGTTGTCCAGTAAAACGATCATGATTACCCGCTTCCGTCTGTAGTATGTGCCTATGCTCCAGAATTTTATTCGTAAGTACTGCATCCTTTGCAATACTGTGTACAAATATCCGGACCTTGTAAATAGATTTTCAATGTAGGTACTAGTACATATTAATTTGGACTTCGTAGCCTTCGAATAACCTTCCAAACGCTACCCCTTTGGTCGTACCCACGGGTTATACCATAAAAGTGCTTCCTATTTCCACCATGAAATTCGTGGGAAGAAAAGAAAAAAAAAAGAAAAACCACGTAAAGGGCATAGAACAGAAATTCTTTACTTTAAAACTTTGAACAACAGTTCTCCTACATGCATAATAATTACAAGAAATAATCCATTTGAGCATGGGAACTGCGAGAACGATGTTTTTTTTTATAACCATTATAAGTACAGAGTTGTTGGTTATGTCTGCGTGTCGCACAATGTTCAAAGCGTGACGTAAATATAACACGTCGCAACCTTTTTGTTAAGATTGTAGAATCTTACGTGAGTCATCGTTATGTCTAGATCGTAGAATAACAAACGAAATGGGAGGAACTATTCTAAACAAAATCGCGTAGCAGGAACACCGAATAAATGGATTTTGTTTACATAATAATCAACAAAGTGACAGATAGAAGAAACATTTTGTTTTGTTTGAGCACCACAATGTCAACAATGAAAAGAAGAAATGTGTCGATTCAGTCAACAAGTCTATATCAAGGATTATTTCTTCCATAATCGGCGAGAATGTTTCCACCATCTGTCCCTTTGGTAGATTCTTCTGTCGACATACCCATTTATACGGCGATCATGCTACGCGTAAAGGATGTATATTTCTATACTATACAAGGTATATTTCTATATATAATATCCTCTAGGTAGCTATTTGTCAAGTGTCTGGGTTAATGACCATAAGATCTTATCATATTGAGTAAAGAATCTGAAATCTTTCTTGACATTTAGATAAAAGTAAAGTCATTTAGTAGATCGAGAGTCAAAGCAGGTAAAGTCAGAATAGAAGTCGTCAATTCGATATTATGATCAACACAACCATGTCCTTCATTGAAAAACTCAAGTAAAACAAGAAACACATCTGTTTCTGTGGGCGTTGAACAGTTATAGCTTATAGAGGTCAAGATTTGGATACGGTGAGGTCAGACATGCAGCTTGCCATAAATGAAACGTGAGCTATTGCACCCTGCTGCGATATCTTGAGCAAATGCCACGGACTTGTCGCAATCCAGGCCTTATTAGGAGCACTCAGAAATATTGGCATTTGTATCGAGAAAACGAACGCGAAGTGATTTAAACATTTCGGTGTATTTGTCTTTACTTTGTGTATAATTTGAAGTACTTCTTCCACATACGCATCCTGTAGTAGTTTTATCTAGATTATAATTACAGCCTATGGTTCGGATTCGTTTGGGCAAATTTCAAGTCGACCATAGTAAATTACTATAGTCCTTATAACCTTCTCTTTATTTTTTACCATTACAGCATTACAAGTAAGAACTTTTAAAAGGGACTAGGGTTAAGTTTAAACGATAAAAATACCAACATTTTACCTGTTTCTCTTTGCTGTTTTCCTTAAAACATTCGGAAAACTGACAAATTCTGTGAGCTGATTTCGTTATCTTTTACCGTTGCCCTTCCTTGAACTACATCACTAATCTAAATACAATTATCAGCGGTTTGTTTTGCTATGACTAAGTGGGCTAAGGAGTTTTCCAGTACCACCACGTTGTTGGTACCTACATGGTGTGAGTAAGCCTGTATGAATGTGCAGCGCTGGACCAATGTCGCGAGTCCAAACCGGTTTTGTATCGGAAGAAATATTACCACACTGACCTAGTGTTGCGAAGTTTGATATTTTGCAACCAGATGGATTGTTCTATAGTATTGTGAATGTGTGATGACTAATTTGTTGTGCATCAGCATTATTAATTAACTGACCAGCCAAAGATGAATGTACGAATGTTTTTGTCGACGTTAACTCTTTCCATAAATATCTTGTTTTGCAATTGAGTTAGAATATAAACAAATGCATTCATTTAATTTATACATTGTTACGTAAGTAGTTTTTCTGAAGGTCGGGGTCAAGTCTGTGAGTAAACTGTTCGGCGGAATTATGATTTTGATGCAAAGAAGTCCCTTTTTTGACTGCACTGAAAAGCGATACAAAGCCTTCAGATAAGACACTGTTTAGTTCAATCAATAATTAAATAACTTCGTATAGGGCCGTCAGTAAGTTGAAGAGCTAAATAAGTTGTTCTAACAGTTTCTATTCCACCACTAACACGTTCGCAGCTTTCTTCCAATACAGACATCGATGCATTTCCAGTATTGCACCTATCTACATTTAACCAGCTTTCTATAAAATTGTCTACTCTTTCCTGAGCTAGTTTATCATATATCTACTGCACTTTTATTTTATTGTTACAATGTTACGTGGAGCATAGTGTCTATTTAGATCATTATCTAGTAATGTTATAGAAACGTATAAAATGAGAATTTTAGACATTCGAGGGCATTTGAGCTTTGTTTTGTATTGTGTTTTTTTGTTTTATACGCTTAACAATACATGATTGTGTTGAATCACTATTTACATTAGATACAACGATAAATATCACTGCTTGCTTAAATTTTGACTTATAGAATAAAATTGTTGCAATTTTGTAACTGAAAATATTATTCAAGATTCCTTTGGCTTTGGAAGAAACTTTATTTAAATCATTAAATAAAATATATAAATTTTAATCATTTATAGAAGTAGAAACAATATATTCCCACGCTAATCAATTTCCTAATCTATATCCGTGTTTCCAATAGTTTCACTTCTTCAATTCCCATAAATCATTTAAAAGCAGGGTCCAATTAGCATAGTTCAATATTGGCACGGGCACTATATAAATGTTTGCTTTAAACTGGCACGCCAGATGGAAAGTGGATCGCTCCGTATTTCGTAGCTTCGTAGGTAGGTAGGTACTCAGGGGGCAATCACCGCAGCATCCTCTTCCGCCCAGCCTCTCTACACACGGTTGATATGATTACGATCCTCGTAAATACTGTTTATTAACTGCCTGATCAGTGGGATGCACTTTTGTGCCAACAAAGTCTGCTGATAATATGTAGTAGATAAGTAGAATATACATGGTTCAATATTGGTATATATTAAGTGTCAAAGGCTTTACTAAGGTCAGCCTCTAATCGTAGCCAAATACAGTTTACCGTTGTATTATTATATATCGCTGGTCACATATTTTTTTTACAAACCTCTTTCGTATTACTTGTTTGTTTCATAGAAGTATGTGCCTTTATCTTAGAGGAAATTGGTATCTTATCATTAATTCATCGGTTTGCCTTTAGTTTAAGTTATCCAACGTCACTAGGTTGGTCATTAGTTGACACATTCGCTGCGAGTTCTATTAGGTGGAACTGTGGGTCGCAATCAGACCTTTTCAAATTACTCTCCCTATATGTGGCATGGTAAATGTATGTATGATTCTACGTGTATAGGCATAACTAACGGTTTCCCACAGTTTTCGTTTATTGTTTTACTTCACTCAATACACAATTAATTCGATATACCTAAGTGCTACCGGCTGGGCAGTGTGTCTTTAGTTTTGGTGCTTGACAATATTGCAGGGGGTCGAGTCTGCTATTGCAATCGTGTCTCAACAACCGGTCAATGATCGATTTTTGACGTGTAACGTCAAACTTATGACACATTTCCCATACAAAAACTGTCAAAGTTGTCAAATATTCGATCAATGACCGGTCATTGAGACACGATTGCAATAGCAGACTCGAGCCCCAGGTATATTGGTGCTAAATTCTCAAAATTAAAGATTAATTTGTACGTAGTCATCATCTGCCTAGCCTTTCCCAACTATGTTGGGTTCGGCTTCACGTTTAACAGGATGCAGCTGAATACCAGTGCAGCAGTTACATGGAGCGACTGCCTGTCAGACCTCCACAACCCAGTTACTGGGTAAAACGATACCCCTTGGTTAAACTGGTTGTTAGACTTTCGGGCTTCTGACTATCTGTAACGACTGTCATAAATCTACAAATGACAGCCGGGACCAACGGCTTTACGGGCTTTCCGAGGCACGGAGGAGTTTTGATATGTAAAATTCAAATTCTTTATTGTGAACTAACGCTGGACATTAATAATCTATCTCGGTTGCTATCTTGATCCCGATCTTTGTCAACGTAACCAATCAACGACCGAATTCGCCTATCCGAGTCTTAAAGATGTCCAATCAGAAGCAGCCGTCAAAAACAAAGGATCGGGATTTGGATTGAGATAGAATATTAATATCGGGCGTAAGTGTACAGAAAAATATAATGGTAATGGTCACCCATTCGCGGATCTTTTATGTAGTTGTGTATACATATACCTTACTTAAATATCTGTTATCTGTCTTAGTCATTATTGCTTCGGCTTCCCTTTTACGCAAATTAACCTTCGCCTTTGCTGCTTTCTATTTTTCGCTTGTAATTAGTTTAAAGTGAATGAGAGTATGTTTGTCATTGAATGGTTATTATGTGCTTCTCGTGAGGACCGTTTTTATATTTATGTACTTGTCTCTAAGAGTCTTAACTAAGACGAAGACCAAAATTAAAAAAAGCTTGGTTAAGAAGAGTGTGATGATATATGTAGGTACCTGATACCACTTTAATTCAAGAATTTCGTAACCAATATTTCCCTAGTTTCTCTTAGACAGTTTATAATAGCAACGAAAGATCAGTTTTGAATAGAAACATCAATCCGTTTCGTCTGTCGATTCGCTACGCATTGCGTACGACTGTTATCGCTACGGCGAACGACTCCGGCGCATATTCGATGCTTTTCTCGCATCGGTAACGGATCAGTGATAGTTCGATGTAACTGGTTACGTGTTGTTAGTTGTAATAGTGTAGCTGTGACAATCGGGGCGTGACACTGATGTATGTGTGGCAGAGTCAGACCTGGAACTGATTGTTGCTTTCTTGTTGACTGACTATTATGTCCTGATGATTTCTTAACTTAACCTTAGGGTTACTACTGTTTCCCCAATACTTAATTCTTCTTCTGCCTTGCGAAAAGTGGTTCAATATTCTTTTTTGTGTTTTTAAATAGCGAGTGCTTCTTTTAATTTCAATTCAATTGATTTATGCAATCACTTTATTTATTTGAATGCATCCGGTACCAATTCTTGAAAATCCCCTTAATTTCTAAGATGCGTGTCTTTCTGACATTAAGGAAAATGTTGCGATGGCGAAGGCGGCAAAGAAGTGGGTTCATGAAACTTTATAAACGAACTTTCTCCTCGGGTTATCGATGAAAGTAAACTAATTTATAATTATTTGGTCGTATTCATTTATCGCACATCACGGAAACTGCGAAGTTACCGGTATATTTTAACGAACGTTCACCAGACTTGTTGTGGACTTGTGGATATAATACGTCCATATTAGCAGTCTGAAACAAGATTAGTAACCATTCGTCCGTAAGTAATTATTTTTCTAACACCACCGCGTCAACCGCGTAGATGTGCACTAATTGTATTTGTCATTGACTTTAATGAAATGTGTTAATTCATTATATTAGATTAGTCATACGTGTCATTAAGTCTCTTGCGTCTTTGGCCGTGTTCGTTTCAGTACCCCAGAATTAGTTTTTGCTTTGATTGATTGCATCGCTATTGAGTATTAGAATGAAGCTATCTTTCCTTAATTCTCTACACTGCCCGAGCTATAACTGCGTCCACATCCTTATCAAATCTCACAGTTGCATAGTTAACTACGTATTGTGTGTAACGATGGGAATTTTAATTCAGCTTTGCCGAGTATCTTTATGTTGTTCATACAATGGCTCGGTTGTGAAATCGTCACTATTGTGAATCTGAACGTACGATTGTCTTGGCGACTGTCTGCGTGGGTGTTACCGGGTTCCATATCATAGAGCTATGATGGCTGGCTTACGTGGGCTTGGTATTTATTAAGAGCTTTAACTACCACGAACTTATGAATGGCTGTATACAAAATTACCGGGATGGAGAGGTTTGGCTAGAAATTAAGTTTTTTAGCAGCTACGAAAAGCTCGGCATTAACGAAAATGGTTTCTGAAATGATTGTAACAGCTACACAATTCTTACATCTTATTTTATATCCGTGACTCAGCAGTAGGAGATTTAGGTATAGGTTGAAGTAAATATATTTCATTGAAAAGCCATTTTTTTTGCAGAAAATAAAACAGATGCACTTACACCGCATTCAATTTAGTCCGAAGAGGAAATTATGTTGGATTAACGATATTATTCATATAGTTTTGTGGTTACCTTGTTGAGGAACTAATATGTATGTATTGAAATCATTTACCGCAAACGATATCACGTATTACACAATTTCAGATGAAAATATTCGATTTTGGGCATATTTAGTGGATTGTGTAGCAAAATACTCAGTCCATTAACTAAAACCAAGTCTGTGTTTCTGGCGAACTGTTAGCACACTGATTCATCTTTAACAGCGTGGCCAGATAACACTCGCTGCTGTGTTTATATTTTATTTTTTATCTACGCAAATGGCGTTTACTATTCTACCTATACCATCCTTATAGTCGTACCCGTTAGATATTAGAAATCACAGACTTTTCGGCGTTCTTGAAATATTTATGTCTTTAGAAAAGCAATAGGTATATCCCCCTTGACAAAACAGATGGTGTTAATGTTCAAAACAGTAATTCGGGACACGACTGCATCCGTCAAACGGATCAGTGTGTTCGAACGGAGATTGTATCTCGTAAAGTGCAGTTTCCTGATTTAGATGCGCCAACCGCCAACGCACACCCGACGCACGTCCGCAGCGTGGGACACGCCGTGTTATTATTGTAACTGTTCATAATATTTTGTTTATGTGCGTATGTAATTCAACGGATTGGAGGAAAATTGTATGATTGGTTAAGAGTTTTAGAAGATCATTATTATTTAACTACACTGACAAGTGAACCCAAAAATACACCACTAAAGCAGGCAATAAAACGCATGTTTAAGTACCTATGCTTACTATTTATTGAATGATTTGTCGACTTTGGTAATTATGTTCAAACTAATGCATCTTCGATTGTTATTATTTTATACACATGGTAACGCTGACGATAAAGCAAGTGCGATGCGCAAAATTGAGTGTGTGACCAAAGAGATTTAAAATTATATAGAGCGGGCATGTCAAGGAAATGTCATAGAAAAACTTTCATCCCACGTCTCAGTAACGCCATCTAGAATAATATATGGATATTGGAGCGGCAGCCGAGTGTACTAAAAAAAAACTCATAGACTTGTGTCCACTTAGGTCACAAGTTTTGGACGAAAATTTTGTTCGTGATGTCCGGTCTACAGGTATTGAATGTCTTTGGGTGTGATACCACTAGTGTAGAAACTAAAATAATATATTTAAGACGCGATTATACATAAATCAAAATTACAAGGATAAAACCGGTGAGCAAATAAGTAAGTCCCAGTAATAAGAGTTAAGTAAAGTGCTTTGTTAGGTAAAGTAAATAGGTTAATAATTAGGGGGACAGATGAAACCGTTAAGGAGTGAATAAAGTTCGAACTGTCCCCCGATCTGTCCCCCTAAGGGAACAAAGCGGGTTGACAGATCGGAATAATCCATTATTAGCACCAGTACCCACTTCCTTGTTTCTACTTAATTTAATTACCATTTGGCCTTGACGCTTGGTCAGCAAACTTGTCTAGTTGGGGACTCGCAGCTGGCTAACATATCTGAAAAACTGGCCAAGTGTGTGAAGGTTGCACTATTTTGGTTTTGGTCGTTAGCAAAAGAAAGTACTTATTTATTTGATCGTAGGTAGGTATTTCTCGAACAAACTTTGAAAAGGAAGTTATTTCTGGAGTCGTTATCGAAAATATCCGATACTTCACTATTGACATAAATATGGTACGTCATCTATACTTATATTATAAAGAGGAATGATTATATTGTTTGTTTGTTTGCATTCAATAGGCTCCGAAAGTATTGGACCGATTTGAAAAATTCTTTCACCGTTGCGTTGGGAAGCTACACTATCCCCGGGCTACTTTTTATTCCTGTATTCCCGCGGCACGAGAACTACGCAGGTGAACCCGCGTGACGTTAATATAATATTTTCAAATACGGGATCCAACATTACCCATCTTTATATGCCCGGTTTTTTTTCTTTTCACTGATAACATGCTGCCTTATTTCATTGTCCAAATTTCATCAAAACAGGCTAAAGAGTGAGAGTGCTGTAAACATTAAAAACAATATATTCTTTTTACCCATCTGGCTAAATGTGGAACCTTGCGCAAACGATATCGTAAGACGAGGGCGACATAATCGTATTAATTAAATTACTTAGCCAAAGATTCGCGCTCACATAAAATTTACCAAAACATTCAGTTTTGTAACGTTATTTTATATATTTGTGGTCATAAACGCATATACATGAATGACCTAATTAGTAGTTTACATAATTCGGTCTAAACATTGTAGACACGCGATCTAGTTACTTTACATACTATATTTACGTTATGCAAGTAGGAATTTATGAGGTCATTTACTTGCCGTGTTTACTTCCATGAAAATGTAAATATTTACAATCATAATTTTCTTATTAATTAGAATTTTGTGCGTGTTAACGCATACTTTGACTTTTATAAAGTGCTTGCTTTCTATGTTAGAGTGAGAAATAAAAACATAATTTGCATTAGATTGTAGAAATCTAATGGAAATTATGTTTTTCCCCGACTGGTTCTCAAGTTTACACGTCGAGAATCCACGGAAAGATTAATATAGAACGAATCCTATTCATAATACTAACGCTTAAACTTTTTGCTTAACTATTTATGATGATCTATACATATAATAAAACAATAACGACAGAAAAACTGTACATTGAGAATTTTCAAGAAAAAATAAGTGGGTTTTGTTAGAAAAACGTAACTGGTGACAAAAAGTGACTTTTTAGAATTTTTGTCTGTTTGTCTGTTTGTCTGTTTGTCTGTTTGTCTGTATGTATGTCCGGGGTGAACTCAAAAAGTACTGCATGGATTTACTTCAAATTTTGCATGAATATTACTAAGAGGTCGGGTCAACACATAGGCTATATATTATCACGCTATCACCTACGGGGGAGGAGCAGTGAATCTTTATTCTTCTTACTCATTCTGTGGAAGCGTGCAATCAAAGGACGCATATTTAAATGTTGGTTTTGTGTAAGCTATGCTATTATCTAGCTTTACACTATAAAAACTTCGCCATTTAAGTAACTTTGGCAGAGAAACATAGTTTAATGAATGTTAGTAGTATAAAGACAATTTGGAATCAGCGCCATCTATGAGAATGTATAAAAATCAAATCAAGTAACACATGAACACTTTTTGAAAATTAATTTAAATTTTGATCGTGTTGGTGAAGTTAGTAGTTAGTTATTCTTTAAATTCATAGATGGCATTGTGCATTTTTTTCATCTACATATAATAAAACAGTAACGAAAGAAAAACTGTACATTGAGAATTTCCAAGAAAAAATAAGTGGGTTTTGTTAGAAAAACGTAACTGGTGACAAAAAGTGACTTTTTGGAATTTTTGTCTGTTTGTCTGTTTGCTATCACCTACGGGGGAGGAGCAGTGAATCTTTATTCTTCTAACTCATTCTGTGGAAGCGTGTAATCAAAGGACGCATATTTAAATGTTGGTTTTAAGTAAGCTATGCTATTATCTAGCTTTACACTATAAAAACTACGCCATTTAAGTAACTCTGGCAGAGAAACAAAGTTTAATGAATGTTAGTAGCATAAAGACAATTTGGAATCAGCGCCATCTATGAGAATGTATAAAAATCAAATCAAGTAACACAAACACTTTTTGAAAATTAATTTAAATTTTGATCGTGTTGATGAGGTTAGTAGGTTAGTTATTCTTAAAATTCATAGATAGCATTGTGCATTTTTTTCATAAAAGTTGTATCGTATAATTCGTTTTGACAAATTGAAGTTCCAACAAAACCCTCAAAATCTTGAGCAGAGTTCGGATCGTATCACATGGGATCGTATCAGTGTACGATTTTCAAAAGGAAGGCAGTTGAGGCCGTACACAGAACCCTGCAGGGCATCTGCAGGAACGAACATTTGATGGGTAGTGTCACAGTTCTGCTCAGTGGCGATTTCAGGCAAACGCTTACCGAGTTGACGCGGGGATCGAGGGCTGACGAGATGAATGCTTCGGTGAAACGATCTTCGTTGTGGTCACAAGTTCGTACGCTGCGCTTGACCATTAATATAAGAGCTCGGCTCGGCGGCATTGCACGCGCTCAAGAATTCTCCGATGTCCTTCTAAGTCTTGGCAAAGGCACTCTACCAGAAGAGAGAAGTGGACAGGCGGTGCTTTCAGAGTCTCTCGGTAGAGTGGTATCCAGCTTCGAAGAACTCATTCGCTGTGTGTACGTGGACATCAGTCGTATAACGCACCAGCAGAATTCGTGTGAGAGGGCCATTTTGGCGCCCAAAAATGATCATGCTGCAGCAATTAACGAATGCATTCTCTCGGACATTGAGGGGAATGAAGTGGTCTATACCTACGTCGATAAGCACTGTCGTCGAGCAAGATGACGCCGCACATTATCCCGTGGAATTTTTGAACTTCCTGTCAGCAAGTTGACTTCCAGCGCATACCATCAAGCTGAATGAAGGTCGGCGTCCCGATTATGCTTTTTAGGAACAAATCTCCTCCAAAGTTGTGTAACGGGTGGTGCCTTAAAGTCATCTCTCTCCACAGACACCATTGAGGTGGAAATTATTACGGGTTGTGGCGTCGGCAAGGCAGTAGGTATTTATACAACGCATTCCCCTTATACTTCATAGCTTCCCGATCCAGTTCGAGCGCGTACAGTTCCCCGTGAGTGTTTGCTTAGTGATGACAATCAATAAATCGCAGGAGCCGATACTCAGAGCAGCGGGTGTAGATTTCAGGACGAGTTGCTTCTCACACGGGCACCTGTACGTCGCTTGCTCCCGCGCCACCAGTCCTGACTATCTTTACATTTTCTCAATTCGACGGTGTTTTTTTATGTGTGTTTGTTACGCGATTACTCCGCCATTTATGGACCGATTTTCAAAAATCTTTTTTTTTATTTGATAGGGTATACTACCAGGTTGGTCCCATTAGTATTGAACCTCAGATCTGAAGAGGGATCTTCGAGGAATTGAGGGAACTCCTCAAATAATATAGGAAAACATGTACCAATTTTTACATTTTTTTTTTGGTGACAAATCAAGCATTTACATTTAGCAAGTATCATTTCGTGAAGAAAAACTGATGAAGAAGACAGGCGATGGAACTCTTCAACGCATAACAACAAATTACTCGCAATAGCTACAGTCACATGTCTGTGCATGGTTTATGTATTTCCCATAACATTACGCCTGTCTATTTTAAAAGGTTTAGAAAGAACTACTTTTGCAATTGTTAACCGATTTCAATGATTCTTTCAAGTTTTGAAAGACTTTCTTTACATACAAAGAAACTAAAAATTGCAAAATAAAAAAAAAATTACAAAAAAACTCTCTTCATGTAACTTATATTTTAATGCTATTTTAAAAGTTGTTAACTTATAATGCTATAGCGACACTGGAATCTTAGGTAGGTATATTTGGTGCTGTAGAACCTTCACGCAGACGACGTCGCGGGCAGCAGCTAGTAAACAATAAAAAAGTAACAATCATATTAATGATTTACATACCAGCACAAACCATCGCGGGTTTAACAGTGTATGTCAGAAATGTTCTGTGGTCAGAATCGACCACTCGGTGCCAAAAACATAATTATGTTTAGGCGAGTAGCAAATAATACATACATAGGTCAATTTTCAAGAAGACACTTAATCTATAAAGTATTTTCTCAGCACTCTTGAGCTGCTTCCATAGTATACCTCTAATAGTTTAGTTTTGTGATGCATGTATTAGCTATAATACTGGACTGATAGCGTTAAAATACTCCCTAAACGTTGTCTAGTAGTTCTCTCCAACTTGCAACAACGTTTAACTTAATCTGAGGAACGAAACAAGAGCTCTATCTCTTGGGCTAATTTTGTTACTGTTGATTAGAATGACCGAGATCTTCCTAATCCTATTTAATACCTTTATCTCGGTGGAATTTATTGAGCCCACTTACTAATTCAATTCGTTTTGACAGCCGACAGCGGTGGCGCCTAATCTCCCAAAACAGAATATGAAAGTGTGCCAACAGAAGCCTTACCTAGCTTATCACAATAAGTGACACCCACTTATTGATTTTTTCACCGCTATTTTGGTACAAATATTCTAACAGTATGTGTACTTAGTATCTACTTATTTCTATAAATTAACAATAAGCCCGTGACGTAAGTTATCTGTATCCTTGAGGAGTGACCGACCACTTGACTTAACGAAAATAGCTATTCCATTCGGAAGATGTTCTACAAAAAATACATTTTGTTTTAGCCTCAATGCTGAGAAATTCTCTCTTAAGCAGAAACTCCTGTCCACTGAAATCTAGATTACTTCTAGAAACCTTACGAGTTTTGAACTAGATTTCAACTTCTACATTCTCTGTTAATGACGTAGGACTAAGGGTTGAGTAATAAACGCCAAAGCAAATAGAAGAACCCAGCGCACTGCAAACCACTTCACAGAGCACCTGTTTTATCAGCCTGCCCTTTCTACCACCTGTCTACAACCAACCCGCGAGGAACACGCCACAGAATTGGTGTACCTACATAATATTTCGGCAAATAATTTAAGTTAGAAGCTGTCGCACCGGTTTCTTATATTCTCATTATGGCCTCGCAACGCACCAATTCTTATATATTTTTTGTTTGTTGCAGGTAAGGTGTTCCGATCCACTGGACTGGTGATTTTTTTATGCAACCTACTCTCAGTTCGCACCTGCATGACTGCTTGGTGCTAGAACGTCAGTTGCGACTTTTTCGTCAATAACTGCCATTTTGTAAATACTTTCGATCCAATTTCTTTATTCTTTGATGCCCAGACTTGTATTTAAAAAAGCATGTAGTATTTTCAAAGACATAACATCATAATTTTACTGACTTGTGCAGTTAAAAAAACGCATACACTTATCGATGATACAATGTAACTTGCAATCTGTAATTAGTTTAATTTCTTATAAATGAAAACCGTGACTTCGTATAATATCGCAAGGATAAGTGTACGCATTCTTTGCATGATTGAGAGAACGCAGCGTTTGTAAACACTGCCTAAGAGACAAGGCAAAAATGCTGCTAACAAACAAATTTTGGTTAGTTAACTTGTATACATACTGCTCCATCTGCAACTGCTACAACTGCTGCATTATACAGCACACACTGCAGTGTATCTGGCCTGTTATTTTTTAGCCTATATTGATAAGTTTGTCACCTTCACTAACAGTACTAATCGAGCGTGGCGCATCTTCATTTCAGCGCCACAGCTCGGCACTTTACTAATGCATGCAGTTGGTTCAGCCACCACCGACCACTAACCACACGCTATGGCCAACCCCAACGACAAGCGCTTCCATCATCTGGTGAGTGTACATTATTTTACATTATTTAAATTCATTCATTTTTTTTTTGCAATATGCGAAACATTTTATTGATGATTACCGTAACTCGGAAAATGGAAACGTTTTGAGAGTAATGATATTATCTGAAGGGACGGGGGTGCCTTAGGCCCTACCTCCCTTTCTCGAAGCGAATTCTTTTACCGTTCAAAAAGAATATGGTATCTCAGTCCCTTAGCTGCGCTCCAAGTTGTGTACCTATGTGTGTGGTACCTACAAACTATGAAAGCAAAGGTTGTTCATAAAAATATGCAAGCATTCATCAAATGTATGCCTTGCTATACCCAAATTCTTATTAAACGTTTTTGATATACACTAATTTACATTTCTCTTCACCATAAAATGCCTAAATTAAAACTAAGCTAACTCCTTAATTTCTTACCATTGACTCTTTAACAATTAATGAATTGGTTTGAAGGAATATTATGAAAGAAATTCCTACAGTACAATTATTTATGAATACTTCAAGTCTAACTAGGTACTTACTAACATTTTAGAGTTTAACACAAGGTACAGTCTCACGTTTCTGTATCGTTGCCACTTAACAATACACCCTGTTATCACGCATCATCGATTAATTCTATGATTGTTCCGTTTCGTTCCACAAAAACGGAACGTGCGATAAAAACTCACTTAATTCCTACACAAAGGGTTCCTAAGGGGAAGGTATTCTTAAAGTTCTTACATGAACGAGTGGCCGGGTCACGACTTGGTTTCCAAAACGACTAAAACATTGCTCTTATTTATACCACGGAGCAGTGGTAAATCTGAAACTATCTCCTCACTTCGTGCCTCTTTTGCAATGTGAATAAAACCTTATAGATAAGGTCTTTCCATATGGTATTTAAAGCTTTACCACAATTGCGGTAAATCTGCTTAAGATAGATCTTAAGCAGATTTACCGCAATTGTCTTATTGTGGTAAATCTGGATGAGGAAAGACCCGCAACAGTTAGTCAGTGTAATTCAAACAAATCCATTGACAATAATTATAACATAACAATCACATACCAGGAAAGGTTAAGCAAAGATGCACCTACATATAGTACGCCTACATCTCAATGGTTATGAAAAAAATTCTTGTAAAATAATAGGTTAGGCTATTGCCGCCTGCAACTGGACACAAGTCTTTACTTGGGACTGCTAGTGGGGAATTCCGTAAGGAAAGACCTATTCACTCCAACCGATCCGCGAATTGAACCCTTCACGTCATGCTCTACGTCGATGGAGACGGACACGTCGTCGCTTGACCCAACGATGTCGTAATCACTAACCATATTATTATAATAATCACTATAAAACTTAAAATCTATGAAAGAAAGTCGTAAGGTTGTCAAAGTATATCAGCGTCTTCGTGGAAAGTTCGACCAGATGACACAACGCAGTGTAACACTACATTCACACAGTCATCACTCTGCGTGCACTACTTTTATTTACTGTTATATATTCAAGATATTATGCATGCGAAAATGTCGCCACAAATAAATGTTTTATTATGATGACAATTATTAATAGTCATTTGTAGTGAACAAGAGGAAATAAAACAAAAGATACATACATTTACTTCAATAAAAAGATTGATACATTTACTTCAATATCGAATAAAAGTAGTACACGCCGAGTGATGACATTGGCGGGGTCGGGGTAGTGTTGCGTAGCGTAGTGTCATCCAAACTTCCGCGAAAACGCTGATACCCACTATATTTTCGTTTTAAAAGACATAATTGTGGAGGAGCTTGTGGCTAAATTATAACAGCCGCATGGGTCGATCGAAGGTTAAGCTACGCTTGACGAGGTCGGTCCGTGGATGGGTGACCATTTATTACATACCAAGACTCCTCCGTGCCTCGGAAAGCACGTTAAGCCGTTGGTCCCGGCTGTCATTTGTAGATCTTTGACAGTCGTTACTTGTAGTCAGAAGCCCGAAAGTCTGACAACCAGTTTAACCAAGGGGTATCATGTTACCCAGTTACTGGGTTGTGGAGGTCAGACAGGCAGTCGCTCCATGTAAAACACTGGTATTCAGCTGCATCCGGTTAAACTGGAAGCCGACCCCAACATAGTTGGGAAAAGGCTAGGCAGATGATGATATTCAAGATATTATGCATGCGAAAATGTCGCCACAAATAAATGTTTTATTATGATGACAATTATTAATAGTCATTTGTAGTGAACAAGAGGAAATAAAACAAAAGATACATACATTTACTTCAATAAAAAGATTGATACATTTACTTCAATATCGAATAAAAGTAGTACACGCCGAGTGATGACATTGGCGGGGTCGGGGTAGTGTTGCGTAGCGTAGTGTCATCCAAACTTCCGCGAAAACGCTGATACCCACTATATTTTCGTTTTAAAAGACATAATTGTAGAAGAAAACAGGACCTGCCAAAGTTCCTTATTCCTTTAAATGTTTTGCGATAATTCGTTAGCGATTTGCAAAATCATGGCATTGTGTGGACATAGGCTTCCTTACCTGTAACTAACATATACCTACGTGATGAGTGTTGGAACTATTTTATTTATTTATTTATTTTATTTTATTTATAAATAAAAAATAAATAAAAAGATAAAATTAATTATACTCTGGAATAACCAGGGTTTTTCAGTCTCTACAGATCTACGTTGGGAAATTCTTAAGTAATTCTAGGAAACGAACGACGTGTGATGAAGATGCGTAAGTTTTTGCAGTTCCAAAACGTAAATTGCATTTAATTGATTTGACAATTTCGAGTATCGACTGTATAATGTCATCTCTTTTGGATAACAGTAACAATAGCTAACTATAAACAAAGTAAATAGTAGGTGGTCACCCAACTGCAGGTTTAGATATAAAATATAATAATATATCGGAAGTCGTCATTCATGACGACTTATTAATGTGTCCCTATTCATATTTCTACAAAGAACACAGATAACAATGAATGCCTCATAGTTGTAACCAAGTTTTAATTCATCCAACACGTGTTGTGACACTTGTGATGATTTCATTTATTCATTATCATTATGAATGACTGGGACAGTATGTGTTACTTGTTGTTCATACATTATAATGTTTTTTTAATGGATGTAATTTGTGCGGTTTAAACTGTTCAGTATCTGGTAAGTTGGTGTATATTAATCCAGCGTTTGAATCCTTTGAACCGATTTTTCAATCAAGTCCAGCCATCTGGTCATCTATATGAATCAGCATTAGTTGATCAAAATTGAGCATGATCTGAGTGATTCGGAAGTTCGAAGCTAAATTCAAACAACTAAATGAGGGTAATTCTATAATCTAAATCTTTACCAAATTAAATTTTGTATGTCAGCGATGCATGGTTAAAAGCCTTTCTTATGTTTATCTGCAGACTGTCGTATTCTGATGCTTCCTTTGACTTTGTCAGTTCTCCGGTCAGTGTACCCTACGTCCAGATATGAGTTATCTATCATTTCACCAACAACTATTTATGTTTGGTAATTAAGATAGCAACTCGGTATCATTTTCGGAAGCTGCGTTTAGGTCAAGGTTAACTCTGATAAAGATATTGTTTATTTGGGTTCAGGAATATTTCTTTGAACGATCTTTTGCGATCTCACGAAACTCACTTCGTACTGAGTAAGAGTACTAAGGTCAGTCATTGATAATTATGTTCTTCAGGAGATCTGCAAAAGAGATTAATTTGTAAACACCTCACGTTTAAAAAATAACTTAATGTTCTCTGTAGACACTCGTGGCATTTTGTAATTTCCATTTCTGTTAGACTTATTTCCTCCTTCATACATCGTAGTTTTTTACGGTTGCCTCAACGTGTTTACTCTCTAAAAATATCGCGCATTGGACGTTAAGGCAACATGTGTTCAGTAGCACTTACACCACATTTCTTGTTTACTTGCAAACGGTAACGCTATCGAAGGAGGAGTGTTTGTTTGTTTTGTTTTTTATGTATAAATGTCAATAGTGTTTGGAAATGGTAACGATTATAGAATGTAACTTTGTGAACCAGATGTTGAGCGAGATTGTTTTTTTAAAACTGATGAACATCAGTCCTATCATAATTTAATGAGCAAAGGTAATTAATTGTAAACTGTTTTAAGCTGCTAAAGTTAAGACTGTACCAGTCTACCTAGATAGGTAAAAAAAAAAATGTTTATTGCGACAATTTAAATTTACACTTGAATTAGTAGAAGTGTCCTTCTAAGCAAGAAGATTGCTTGTGGTAAGACACTTCCCTTCCTTAGCAAAATCTAAGCTACAGTTATAATTTTATAAATTAATTATTAAAAATAATAAGAAAGAGAAACAAAATATAAATGGATAGAGATACCTAGGTATATAAATAGAAAGCGAAAAGTAAATCGTCGCAGGAATAAATTCACTATTTTAGATTATAAAATAATGTAGAAAGTAAAAGACACAACATTTCCATTTGGTGTGGAATTCGAAATATTACAGGCCTTTATAAATTCATAAATTGAGGTATTAAAATTGACATTCTTCGTCCTTGATGTACAGACGCCAGCACATCAAGTTACCCCAATGTGTCAAATTTCTTTGATCGTTTTTCAACTTTATGTTGAACAGAATAAGGTTCATGTTCAATTAGGAAAATTTGACACATTGGGGTAACTTGATGTGCTGGCGTCTGTACGAGTAAATCCTTTGAGAATATAAACATAAGCAACATGAGTCATTACTATGCAGAGTTGAACGCAAAGTCGCTATAAATAAGTACAAGGATATGTCATACACAACTACTTTATCCATATAGTTATAAGGAAATCAACGTTTACGTGTTTAACAGCAGTTCCGATCGGCTCATTTACCTACTACGTGTAACAAATAGTTACTAATACTAATAATATTAAATTGTTCACATGACGAAACCTTATCTAAATATATCGATTATTTGGTGATAAAAACGTTTTCCTAAATGATTCATATAAGATTAGAATGACAAAAAAGGTTGCTCGTCTCATTATGACTCAACTTTGTACACAGTTATGATTAATGTAATCTAACTAAATGATAATACCAGTCTGTGAAATTCTCATGTTGAAGGACGAATGAATCTTCTCATACAGAAAAGCTAATAATCACCCTAGTTCAAAGTTGGTTGTTATGCCTAATGTCTATAGATAAACTTAGAACGTACAAATGAGAACTAAAAGTCACTATGGTATTTTGCCAACCAAATCTAAACCCAAAACCACATGCACGAAAGGAGACCTTAACTAATGAGACATCACAATCGTAATAATACCTCTAACCAATTTTTTAAAGATATTTTTTTTAAACTCTTACTTAGTTCATACCAAGAACGTTTGCTTTAATAGCTTAGCTTTAGCTTCGCTAAATTTTAATTAGGCTTGCGCTAACTACTCAAACAATAGATATAATGATTGACTCTTTATTAAGCCAATACTAAAGAATAAAAACAAAAATTTTACTCATAGTTGTGCCTCCCATAACGAAGCTTTTCAATTAAAAACTTCCATTTAAATAACTTAGTTCATCAACTTAGTTTACAAATGAATTAATATCTGACTAAGAAATGTTATTGCCTTGGTCCTAGTAGATAGGCAACTAACTAAATAACTTTTCTTTCATAGTCTCCATTAGTAGGAACTCTAAAAAAACGTGTTGCGCCGACTCAAATAACACGGGACAAGGGCAGGAAAATGATGACGATGAGTAAGAACTTTAAACAATTTTCCAAGTTTGAGATTTTAATTATCAATTACTTCGTTCCAAAGATACTCAATAACTATAGACAAACAAAATCTTCATCCAATACTTGTGTCCTAGAGGACATAAGTCGATGAGTCTAGTTTAGTACGCTCTGCTACCGCTCCAATATTGCTATGTTATTCTAGATGGCGTTACTGAGCGATGGAATCACAGTTTTGATATGGCATTACCCTGTTGTTCCTTTTAGGGAAATATACTTTTACCTACTAGCATACCATTAATGAAATTATAATTAAAAGAAGCCAATCATTCGAGGGGTCAGAATCAAATCACGATTTTCGCTGCATACAGCATTGCAGAGGTAAGAAATCAGATAAACATTGCAAATATTAATAATTAAATATTTGTTTTAATTATTTTGATTGAACATTTTTTCAAATCAAATCAAATCAAATCAAATCATTTATTGCATAACACAGGTTCAGAGGATGTTACAGAATGTTCATAGAGTACACTGTATTATTACCATATGAGGTGTGCAAATATTATTAGGAACATTAGAAAAATTATTCATAAACAAACATAACATAATTATTTATCTTCAGATGTCAAATAAGACACAAAGTATACGATGTCAGTTTTTACACTTATTTAAACTGTAATTAGTAAAATCGAATTATTAATTATCAATGTCATGCAGAATAGTGATGTTAAAGTGAGCAAATTATTTATCATAACGAATTATTATACAAATATTTATTTATTTATTACTTATATTTGAAGTCGGGATGGAAAAGTCCTTCTCATTCAAAAAATCTGAAACATTGTAATATACTTTACTAATTAAAAACATTCTCAGTTTATTCTTAAAAAGTGATAAGGGCAGTTCCCTCCAACTTTTAGGCAGTTTATTAAATATGATAGGAGCCATACAGAAAACGCTTTTGCGCATGAGGGCTGTCCTTGCCGTATGAGAGCATATCCTGCTGTTGTCGCGCCTATTACGTGGGACTACTTCGTCTTTTTAATAAATTAATTGCTTTATTACGTACGTATACCGATTCTTAAACGTGGGTAGGAACAACAGGGATTTTGTTACATATTGTATAGTATAAATCTCTTTGCTTCTTTCGCTGTTTCCTCAATAATATTAGTTGGTAAAGGAATGATTTGCTAGTCTGGTAAGTCGATTGTTCGTTTTTTGGCTTGAAGTAATAGTCAGCGTAATTTTCCATGGTTTCTGTTCTCGAGTCAAAGGTTAGGTTAAGCTTAGACATTTCTAGAATGGCCTCTTGCAGTCTTGCACGTTTTAATTCTGTGTATTTTTCTTCTATATCTGTCGTTTTATTTTACAAGAGTGTTGCAATGTTGAAATACAGCATCAAGAATGGCGATGTAAATACAAATTGTTGCATTAAAACGAATAAAGACAGCGAAGTCATCTCATACGATTAATTTAACATTCAGACTCACATGTCAAATGAATCGAATTTGTTAAATTCAAAGTACAGACGCCAGCACATCAAGTTACCCCAATGTGTCAAATTTCTTTGATCGTTTTTTAACTTTATGTCAAACAAAATAAGGTTCATATTCAATTGGGAAAATTTGACACATTGAGGTAACTTGATGTGCTGGCGTCTGTACCTACTTAGGTGGTGATACGTTGGTGGCGTAACTTGATCTGCTGACTTCTTCCTGAAATAAAGCTTCTGTAGCCGAATTTGGCACTGCCCGTCCCCTCAATATTTATTGAATTTTAACATACGACTTATTCAGCTGATAATTTGCAAAAAAAATCGTAAGATTGCGGGTACCTATCTCCTAAATTACAATTAATACCAATGTCTATGTATTCATTAGCTTTTGTAGGAGTGTTTTGATTTTCCTAATATTCTCAGAAGTCAACCATACCACAGTGACCATACCCTAGAATAGTAGGTCCCTACGCGACATTAGCATTGCCGATGACGCAAACACCAATCGTCATTGCATACGTATTCGCTTGTTTGTGGCGAATGTTTTATGAATGCCATTTGTCATTACATTCCGTAAACTTCCAAGTTTAGAAGATAATTGTGTAGCCGTTAGCCCATTAGTACTTTTAATTTTGAGGGTGTGAGCCTGGAGATCCGTCACATTGTCTCGATCTAGTACAGGCTCCAGCTCTCACAAAGGATAAATTGTTACAATAACTACTGTTACTATTAACCTATGTACAGACGTCAGCACATCAATCTACCCCAAACTGTAAAATTTTCTCAATTGACTCGATTGGGAAAATTTGATAGTTTGGGTAGGTTTATGTGCTGGCGTCTGTACCTATACCTACCCTTTTTGAGAGAAACAAATAAAAAAAAGTTATTATTATAAAATTATTACAAGTTTATTTTCTGCTAAGTTCTAGCCGACTGAAAACTTTGGTTATTTCAACATTTATTTTTCTGTTTTATTCTATGCGTTTATTTTTTATTTAAACTCCTCTAAAACGGACTTTTGTTTGTATATTGGGTTAGAAATAAAAAAAGATTTAAGAAAGTACCATTGTTTAGGTAGTTACCTAATCTAAACTGAAGTGTTTAAAAAATCGAAAATCCGACAAAATTAGTCTAAGAAATAATACGCTCGAAAAACATTACCCTCCTTCAGGGGCACTCAGATAAAAAGGTCGATATGCCTCGTTTATTTAGGTTAACTCTAAACACGTAATAAAACCAGGCCGTTGGCCCTGTAGAACAATACAGTGCATTTCTCCATTTGCCTTTATTGCATTGCATGTTAGGAATTTTTATTGTTTACTGTATAACGTTTAACATTACGTACGACTTTAGAACAGTTTGACCCCCTTATGCATATCAACTGGAACTCTAATGAGTATTTTTCTAGACCGGAGAAAACTGAAAAAAAAAAAATTACTAACTGACTTTATTGTAACAGTTTGTTTTTTTTCCAGACCCTAGCTATCCAGAAAGCCATTAACGCCATCGAGACACCCGTCAAAGAGAAACATGTCCGCAGCACACTCATCGGCACCTTTAAAGAACAGAGCGCCATCACATACTGGGTATGTACTTTTAAAGCTTTCAACAAATATCTAACAAGATCGTAGATAATAAATTATCTGATGACGTGGATAGTGGAAAGAAAATATAGTTTTACTAAAGTTAGCGTAGGACCAAGTCACGCGCCTAGAGGTACTACTAAAGAGATTGCAGCCAACCAATGATACATATTGTTTGCATTACATGTTCCATCTGCTTAAGGTATTTGCTTGACTAATGACTATGACCCTACGATAATCAATACAAACCATCTTAGTTTAATCCTTCTTGACACTGGACAGTAACGTGTCAAACGCTACACTGATAGTCTTTCCTTTTATATTTCGTGTGTTTGAGCCGTGAATGTGAATGTTGTCGAAGCTCGACATGCATTCCCCAATAAATCACGACTAATGTGACAGTTCACTACTTGACATAATCTCATGGCATTAAGGGCTTCCTGACTGTTTGATCATCGTGCTCCTCTTTAGTAAAGCAAATTACACTCGCGTGATGTCTTGACCCGATGTTGCGTGTCGTATCCAGATGATTTTATTGAGTCAGCCAGGTGACAAACGTTTCTATTACATTGCATATTAATCTATTTTCACAATAGTGTTTGTAATATATTTTGTTTTTTTTTTCTGCTGACATTATTATCTTATCCTTTAGGATTCGCTTTTATTGCAGTTTTTGTAAAAATAGAATATTGACGTTCTTAATCTTTATTGCCTTTACTGCTTCATCCGCAAGGTTCTTTATTAGAAGTAAATTCACCGCTATAGTGTTTTGTCATAATGTTTCCGGATAGACTAAAGTAAAGATGCTTAGATGTTAAAGTAGGGACTGAGGGCTTACCCATCACCATGTGGGGAAAATAGTCGAGAAGAGAGGTAGAGTGAAAGTCTCCTAAATGGCTTTTATATCCTATTTCGTTAAAAACTTTATTCGCTGTTTTTTTTTTAATGTGGGTGTACTAATAGGTACGCCTCTGCCTAGCCCTTCGGGGATTACAGGCGTGACGTTATGTGTTTTCCTTTATACGCTAAATTTATTCTTAGAGTCCTACTTTTAAATTGTCTAGATGGTGGCCATACGTCTTCCAATACAAGAGAACCGCATTGTGGCCTGGAAGTTCTGCCACGTGACACACAAACTGCTGCGAGAGGGTCACCCCGCCTGTCTCGATGACTCGCAGCGGCACATTGGCATGATCGTGAACTTGGGCAAACTATGGGTGAGTATTAACGTGCGTCGTGACTCGTGATCTAGCTGTAATGTGTGATGCTTTTGGTTTGTGCTACCGTATGGTATGAAATTGCAACAGCTACAGACGTTTGTATGGACGTATACAAGTAAATAGGCAATAGGCAATAACTAAAAAGAAAACAGCAGTTCCTAAGCCAATGCGTCGCGGCCACATTCAAAAAATCACTGTCGTTGCATGGTTTGATCTTACATCATACTCCAAACAAAGGCGTTCCAGACTTATTTTCATGATTGATCCGACATACCTACACGAGTTTTTCTTATATTAAAATTTTTATCAACGTAATCAAAATAACTTTCGATGTTAACTAAAATCGACTGCGACACCTAATCACTTGTCCCAATAGCTTCTTGGAAACCTAAACTGACACTTTGAACTTTGTCAGTTGAGAAATATTTGGTAATCCAATCCATTGTTTTATTGTTTTCAACAAGCGTTCTTAGTAAATGCAAAGTGACCGTAATGTTTTATCCATTAATGCTAAAACGACGTCCGCAATATAAAAATAAAGGATGATATACAAAGAAACGAGTCCATACTTTGGATAGACTGCCTCAATATTCATAAAATTGCCATATCGCATTTTCGACTGCCTCGTTCGAGTGGTCGCAAGTGCTACTGCTAAGCATGAGCCTTTGGGTTCGATTCCTAGGTCGGGCAAAGTGTTATTGGGTTTTTCCATGTGAAATTTCTCAGTAACAGCCCGGAGTCTTAATTGCTCACCATACGGGAGGACCATAACTGGCGAAATGTGAGTATAATGGCCTCATACCTAGGGCCTCCGACCTTAAGGTCCAGTAGTGACGACATATTTGTTTAAATGATTAAGAGTCAAGATTTTGTTATTGTCTCTTTTGGCTGGGCATTGTCGTGAAAAATTTAAAATTAAAATTAAATCATATGCTAGGCGTTAGATGATAAAAAATATATAAAAGGTGCGTGGGTGGTGGTTGGTGGTGGGTTTAAGGTGTGTATTTTTGTGTTATTATTAAAAGTATATAAACACCACTATTTTTAAAATAGTACAAAAATTGGGCTGTATCCGTACCTGTTACTGAATAAAATAAAAACGAAATTCATTTTTTAAATATGTCACTATTTACGAAAACAGCTGTTGGAAGCGGGGCATGCTTGAGCGAGATCACGCGAACGTGAGTGAGAGATGATGATTAATGAATACTAGATACTATGTCATGAATAGCCTGTACAATATTTCCATAAATTGGGTGACTTTTTGGGGTATAAACAAACGCTAATAACTTTTATTGATACTTTACAAATATAATGAGAAGACCGTCTAGAATAAGCCCTATAAGTATTTGTACTAATTAAAAATTAGTGGTGTTTAATTCTTGTTTCAGTCACAGATTTTATTGTTACTTTCTACTGGGGCCTCACACGGCTTAAAACGGCCCTGCTTAGAACATAATACCGTCTTAAACAGACCTCTGTTTTAATTACAAACTATCTTTCTCAGGTACACTTACGCGAAGGCTACGGCAAGCTAGTCCACTTGTATTGCAACCTGTTAGTATGCAAACTCAAATTCCACGCGCGGAACCCTCGTTTCCCAGGCACTATGCAGCTCACAGCTCAGGAGTTGGACGCCATCGCTGAAAATGATGTTAATAATTAGTGAGTTATCAACTAAATCTTCTTCGGATGTAAGGACCAAGCATCATATTCGATTTTAGGTTTGACGTTTGGTCCTTTTACACAAATTGACCGTGAAATCCCGTCATTTATTATCTAGTTATCGCTATTTTTATATTTTCCATTAATTCACACGTTATTGCTTGTACCGACTGGGGATTGAGGTCAAAATCTTTTTTAGAATGCTCTCTTAGATAGATCAACCTTTTTTTTTTGAGGGGGAAAAATCCTCGTGGATGGCCCCCGCCCCGGGGAGGGCGGAGGAGTCTGTCAGACTCTTACTGACTAAAAAACACCTCTTGTTCCTTCTCACACCTGCGCCGGGGGTCACGGGAACAGAAGATACTTCCGCGACCCCCGACTGGTGGCGGGACTGTGGACCAAGTCAGCAAGAGGAGTGAGGTGTTAGACTCCCCTCGCGACGTCTAAGAGCGCGTGAACACGACGCGCCGCCTCCTCGGGTCCATGTACTTGGGGGGCGGCGGACGTCCCCGTGTCCGTCGCCCCTGGACCCATTCAGGGGGGCTGGAAGAGGGCGTTAACCGCCCTCCGCCTGCGCCCGGTGCGTCTGCTGCGGGCCGGGTGAGTGGAGGTAATCGCCCTCTCCCTTTCCGCAGCCTCAAGGAGCAGAAGGACACCACCGCGTCCCAGGACTCGACGGTGCCGCTGATGCTCTCGACCACGGCCGGCAGCGACAGGTCACTGCCTACTCCAGAGACGAGGGCACGGCGCGGCTCCTCCCAAAAGGCACACTCTGCCAGCGTGTGCCGCGCCGTGTCCTCCCGACAGTCGACCTCTTAGATCAACCTAGTCTGATCCTAAAGCGTAACTAACTACTAACTCAAACTTCTTTGGGAGTACCTAGAATTTTTTATATAATAGCGATTCAAGACGAAAGTATTTAATACATAACAGTTTTTTGTTACAGTTTCCAACTATGCGTGGAATTGTTCGACTATATGGATGAAATCCTCAACTTGCAAGCGGCAGGTTAGTATCCTATATTCTTATCTTTAATCATTAATTAGTTAAAAAAAAATTGGGCTGTATCTGTACCAGTACTGATCATATTAGCGTAATCAAAAGAAAAAAAAAAGAAATTCTATTTTTAAATATGCCACTATTTAGTTAAACTTAAATAACGAAAACAGCTGTTGGAGATTGGGCATGCTTGAGCGAGATCACAAACGTGAGCGAGAGATGACAATTAATGAATATTACTATGTCATGAATAGCCTGTACAATATTTTTCTAAAATGGGTGACTTTTTGGGATATAAACAAACGCTAATAACTTTGCTGTTTATGAATATTATTTATTTATACCTTACAAATAAAGACCGTCTAGAATAAGCCCTTTCAGTATTTGTACTAATTAAAAATTAGTGGTGTATATCCGAGCCGAACCTAATCTTTTTAACAGCATTTCTCAAGCCTTTTGCTGGTCTATCAATCTACTGTGCAGCATGAATGGAACTATTTGGCTTTCGCAGTTCAGTTTAAAAAACGTGTAAACAAGAGTGTTTTTATGAAAATACATAAAGTTCACCTAGTTTGCGTTTTATAAGACTTCTACGATGTCAATAAATTATCATAAAGAAAGACGAATTGAAACTTGGAATAAATGGCTTTTTTTCAATTGCAGTATTTGACAGCCTCGGCAATGCGCGCGCCAACTCCATGACAGCTAGCGGCCAGTGTCGCCTGGCCGCGCTCATCCCGTGCGCGCAGGACGCGTCGCAGATATACGACTGTAACGTGCGGCTCCTGTTCCGTCTGCACGCCTCGCTGCCTGCTGACACCCTGGCGGGACATCGCGAGAGGTAAGCGGACATAGCATATTCTTTTTTATATTATTGATATTTGTATTCCCAAAAGTCAGTCGGTGTTATCGGTTCATACGGTGTTTCCTGATAGCCTGTAGCTATCAGGAAACACCGTCTCCGGGAATTCCACATCGTAGACGCACAATGAATGAATTCCCAATACGTTTAGTATGTATGAGTGGGTTGTCCACCGTGTACCGGTGGCGTAGCGCCGTATGTATGTATGTGTGTCTATTGGTCCGATGATGGTGGCAGTTGGACATAGACTTCCCTCAATTGCTACCACATAGAACGCTCCTGTGCTTCTTGTATCCAGTTGGTTCTCCTTACAGAAAGCAAACTAATAGGACTGCGCCCTACGATACGCAGTCCTTCTTCAGAAACTCTTGTCCCCTAAGCATAACAAAAGTGTGTAAGAATCATAGGAAGCAATGTTCTGTGGTTTCTGCCTATCCCCTTGGTAAAAAGGATGAAGTTTAGTATAGGTATGTGTGTAGTTATAAATGTAAAGCAAATTGAGCCTATAAAGTTTCCACTGTGACACAGAGTTCCTTTTTGTCAAAAAAGTTAAAAGATCTTATACAGTCTTCTAAAAAGTCCTGGTTCAAGTTATTATACGCTAAGGAAGATGCGAAAATCCCGTACTAAACTGTATTGTTCATTACAGATTCCGGCAACAGTTCAGGAAGTTAAGCTCGTTCTACAAACACGCCAGCAGCTTACAGTATTACAGGAACCTCCTCACACTGCCAGTTCTTCCTTCAAACCCGCCAAACTTCCTACAACAGGTAAAAAGATAAGAAAGCAATGCATTTCTTTAATTTCTTTTTATTTTAGGTACAGACAGACTACGCAATATGCCAGCGTTTTTCTATAATATGTCAATTACCGAGCTTGGGCTTTACTCACGAATGTTTGAAAATGTCTTAAATCGATTTAATACTTTTTTTTTTCATTTCATTTCATTTATTTATTTGCCAACAATGTAGGTACAGGAATAAGATGGTACATAGTTGAGAATTTTCGCCACATTCTACCTTACGGAATGCAAATATATTCAAACTTAAATAACAATTATAATTAAGGTATAATTATAATTAGAAGAAAAATTATTATTAATTAGCAACCAAACATTTTAGATACTCACATACTGTCTTTCACTGTCCACAAAGTAAGACACAATAGTTAAACAATCAACATTATTCATACGTGACTCAGGGGACAGTGGTTAAGTGTCCTAAAAAGACCCGGTGTTGTAGATCATGATTATCTTGAAAACTGGTCCTTTGGTCCGCATACAGCCAAAGTTAAATCATCTCACGTTATTGCAAAACTAATGTATAATTTGTCCACAGTCCGACTTCGGCACTTATGTGACGCCAGTGGTGTCTATACCGGAACCTTCACCTGATGAGGTTGATTCTGTCGCCTCTCTTATCGACACTTCGGATACCATGAGCCAGGTGAGCTACATGATTTCTAGTATGGTATAGCGTAGAACACGAAAATAAACTAACTCTATAGGCACTTCATTATGGTTGAATTTTGTGTAACACAATCAAAAGACACTTGAAATCTAAAAACGCTGCGTACAACTATATCTGAAATTTGATAATTATGACTCTTCAAGCTTTAATGAAAATCTACTAACTTTGAATTCGTATCAATATTAATATCATTAAACGTTAAAAAATGATCAAGAACTTTGAAAGAACAGCAATGGGACTAAATTCTCTTTTGAAAATGTAGAAATCTCAGAATCAAAATCTGAACTTTATTTACTATGAATGAAGGTACAGGTATAAGATGTTGTAGGTACAGACGCCAGCACATCAAGTTACCCCAATGTGTCAAATTTCTTTGATCGTTGTTAAACTTTATGTCAAACAGAATAAGGTTCATATTCAATTGGGAAAATTTGACACATTGGGGTAACTTGATGTGCTGGCGTCTGTACATAAATTAATGAGGTCGCGTTCAGCCTACTAAAAAAATATTACTCATATTAATGCTAGCAATTGAAAGTTACTTTTAATGGGGATATTTTTACAATATCGACCGACTGATCTGATTAAGGTGACTTAATACTGATAGAAAATTTTACATGCTTATACAAATACTCTAAGAAATAAATGATTTGATTTAAAAATAAATACCATTCCTATTACCTACGTTACGGGAGCGTGCCCGGAAATAAATACCCATATCCAATATTATGTGTGTTCGTATAGATGTCAGTACAAGATAACCTAGACGACTTCGAGGCTCGACCCAGTCAGTCGCCGCAGCCCGACCCCGTCGTGGAGCGAGACCGACTCATCGACCATCTGCAGAACGAACTGCAGAGAATGAGGTATTCACAACGTAACATCGTGACATGTTTGCGAAGCGGTCATACTGACTGACTGTGATTTCACGAACGAGCAGGCATGAATAGCAAACAATAGTAGACAGTATTGCTAACAGGAGAAAATGTAACTTCGAATGATATTTAAATTGGAACTATTTAGCCCTTTAACATTTTTGTTTACGCGGCAAGCATAGTTAGATATCACCCATAGAAATTAATCTAGTCTTTACAAATTTAAAATGTAAAAAAAAATCGTTACATTTACCCCGCGCCTAAGTAATTTGATGACATGATTGAACCTTACTATTCCCTTTTTTTATAACAGGTTTGAAGTATCACAGCTGGTTCAGGAAAGAAACACGATGATTGGATCCATGAAAGAACATTGTACTCGTATTGAAACACAACTTCATAATGCTAAGGTAACAGAAAAGTGCCCAAATGGGGCATACGTACAACACACTATAAAAAAGAGACTGATTGATTTCACTGTGCGTTAAGTACGTGAAATAGAAAAAAGAAAGAAAGAAAGAAAGTAAGAAAGAAAGAAAGTAAGAAAGAAAGAAAATAAGAAAGAAAGAAAGAAAGAAAGAAAGAAAGAAAGTAAGAAAGAAAGAAAGTAAGAAAGAAAGAAATAAGATTTATTGGTAACAGGTAAAAACATGCACACACTGTTCAAATACGAAAATAACAAAACAAAATAGTAAAAAAAAAATGGCATGTCTCACGGCTGCGCCAAAAGGCTCATTTCAGCGGTAATGCCAGACAGACGCAGCTGTTTGACGCTGGTTTTCAGATAGAGACACAGGTATCGAGTGAAAGAGACGACGTATAACGTCGTCTCTTTCACGGAGCCGAAAGACTTACTGAGTGTCTTTACGGGCAGTATTTGTAAAGATTTTGACAATACGTTTCTGTTTACAGGTAGAATTAGAAGAAGAGAAGCATAAAGCTGATATACTAATGGTGCAAACACCAGAAATTCAACGTAAGTCGTTTTTTTTTGTTTCAACACTCATTTGATACAATAAGGAAGAAATAAAAGATGTTCCTCTCCTTTGGGTGTCGCATTATAGGTCCGTAAGTCAAGCGACTTGACGCTCGAAGGTGAAAATGATTATATGTTGCTGTTGCTTGTGTAAAGACATTAGGATGGCTATTGAGATGCTAGATGTGACTGACTCCAAATTAATTAGGATCAGGAATATGCTGGTCCACTTGTACTGATTTAGGGGTACCAAGATCAGGGTAAAGTTCCTCATCTACAATTGAAAAGGGAGGATCTGCTAAACATAGAAGAGTTATGTCTAGTGGGCTACTGCTCGGCGGCTGTTGTCCGGTTCATGTACAAATGTCGCTTTGATTTCACGATGTAGGATACGTTCACTTTACTTAGTATGAGGCGAGATAGATGTCAGTACACTGAAATTTATTATTATTTATCTATGTTTCTAATTATTTTATGACAGAAAAACTAAATGAAACCGAAGAGAAAGCCAAAGTGACAGATGAAAAATTCCAAAAGTTAAAAGGAGCGTACACGCAGCTAAGAGAAGAACACATCACGTTAATTAGACAGGTTAGTAACAGTAGTTATTGAAACATGGCCGGAGATAGGATCTCCATATTCTTAATTTGGATAGTCCAATATATTGGATGAGATAAATATTTACAACCCCAGTTCGACAACCATGCCAGAACTAACAAGTTTTATTGTTCTAAGACGGATGATAAAGAAAAGTCCTAGTCCTAGCTGAGGCCTTTGATACAGTGTCAGTTTTAATCTTGTTAGATAAACTAGAAAAACTGAAAGAAATACGTGGTAGTTAGTTGATACTCTTCAAAGATTACCTAACCTCAATTTGTTAAAATTCATAGCCCCTTTAGTGACTCTTTTCACGTTACTTTGGAGTTCCTCAGGGAAGCATCCTTAGGCCCATGTTATTCCTGGTGTATGTTAACGACTTTTGCTCTCTAGCTCCTTCTATGTGAACTGTACATTACTTGCATTACTTTTGGTAAAGCCTGTCTTGGCTATTTGGTAGTAACCAAATAGCCAGGACAGGCTTTACCAAAAGTAATTTCAGTCATAATCAGTATGATTATGACTGAAATTACATATTATTTTATTAATTAGGTTTGTTAATTTTGCTTCGCGTCCAAGTCAGCATAAAATATATACAATTGATTTCTATGTACGGATTTGCTTGTAAAATTATGCAGATGTATTAAATCTATTTGTTAACCGATATTTCTTATTATGTTTTAGAAAGCTGAAGTAGATAAATTGTCAGCCAACTTGAGAGCGGGTGCCGCCCAGCAAGAAAGTGCGAAGCTGGCGCTACAGCAACAACTTAATGATAGGATCAAGTATGTACCGCTTTGCTATGTAGCTGGCTTGTGTAGTAGGCTGTAGAGGATTTTATTTCTTGTCTAATTGATAATCTGCATCATTAGTAAATGGAAAATATTTTGTTAATATTGAAAAAAAGAGCTGAAGTTCAGTTCTGTTATCGGTCTTATTAAAGCAATTATTAATGCATTCGTTTAGCGTAATAGAATTTTAGATTTTGATACAAGAGGACGATGGTAAACGCAAAATATGTCGTACGACGTTTTTCAAAATACACTTGCGAGAAAAAAAATACCATATTTTGCATATTCGTATTCGTTAATTTGCATTCTTACCTCATGTGGTAAACACATGATGTTCACAAAACACTTCAAAGTAAGTTCGGTTGTAGACCCTTCCAAATCACAGTTAAAGTTTTCGTTACATACAAAAAACTTAGTAAGCTAAAGATTACATAAAAAAATACACGAAAATAAAACAAAAATAAACTAACATGGTTCTAGTAAATGTACTCTTTGCTGGGATAAAAAACACAACTCTGACGTAGTAGTGGATTAGTAAACTAGTTACCCGCACGAGTGCAGGTATGCAATGTAATGGGCACTTGTGTGATATGCACTGCACTGTAAACTTAAAAGCATTGGAATAAAAACCACTTTCGAGTAAATGTGTTAAAAAATAAAACGTATCCCGACATTGCACAACAATTTTTGGCTATCACTCTCATCATTTACTTTTATTTCATTCCTTATAGAGATGTCGAATTACTACAGCAAAGTGCTTCATCGAGCGAAGAGATAGAAGCTTACAAATCTGAGATATTGAGCCTCCGGTCAGACCTAGAACTATCTAGACAAAAAGAACTTGAGTTAGAAACTGTAAAAGCTTCTATGGAAGCTTTAGAAATAGAACACAAAACAGCAACAATGGAACAAGAAGAAAAACTAACAACTATAACCAACGAGTTGAAAGAAACTACAGAAAACTTAGAAAAGATTAAACAAGAGAAGGAGGAAAGGGAATTAGAGTTAAATAGAGTGAAAGAAGAGTTAGTAGGTCTACGGGAGAGCAGCGGAGATGAGTATAAAAAGGTAGTAGAAGAAAAAGAAGCTGCGCTCAAACAGGTAGAGGAGTTGCAACAACAACATTTACAGGAAAAAGAGGTCAGTATTATACATTTTGTAAATAGTCATTTATTTCTTATAGAGGTGTAGAACTGTAGATGCTTGCTAGTGAGGTTACTGCATGATGGAGTCATGATGAAGCATGTGACGTAAATCAGCTTACTAACAAAATTACCTTTATTAGTGCCAGACAGTGCTTTGTTGTATAAAAATCCAGTGTCTCAATAACAATAATTAATATTCGCATCTATTTGTTGGTCCCAATTTAATATGCGATATTATAACAACCAATTCATGTTAGCTTGATTTTATTAGGAAGTAACACAACTAAATAACAGCATTCATGAATTACGATCAGAGATAGATAGTTTACAACAGAAGCTTATTAATACCGAAACCGAGTATAACGCAGAATGCCAAACATTGAAGCAAGAGTTGACGACTAAAACTCAAGAGTACGATGAAAGCTTAAATGAAAAAGAATCAAAAATTAAAGAGGGCTTAGACAAACTTGAAGAGTTGCGAATTGAGTTAGAAAATACCAAAACTGACTACGAAGGTAAAGTCACTGAAAATGTCAATGAAATTTCTAAACTTCAAGAGAGAATCGACGAATTAGTTAAATACCAGATTACAGCGGAATCTTTAAAAACTGAATTAACAGAAGGTGGAAATGAATTGAATAAACAATTAAAGGAAGCGTTATTCGAAAAAGAACAGTTACAAAGTAATGTACAAGAAAAGTTGACGGAAATATCTGATCTGGAAATGAAGTTAAAAGACTTAGAGGATAGTAAGAATCAAGAAGTGATGAAATTAAAAGAGGAGATACAAAAGACGATTGATGAAAAGAATAACGAAATTGAAAACTTAAAATCTATGCTTGAAGAGAAATCCGAATTCGGCGAAAGGCAGCAATCTGAAACCGAACATTTGTCTAAAAATATTATTGTGCTTGAGACTACTATAAAAGATAAAAATATTCAATTACAGGAACAAAAAACATCGTATGAAGAACAGCTTAAAGAATTTAATGCTGAAATTACAACTCTAAAAGAACAACTGCAAAATATGACAGAAAGCAAGGACGAAATCATTGCTAATTTGGAAGGTATGGTGGCCGAAAAAGATGGGCAAGTTATCAGTTTAGATGTAGAAGTGACCCAACTGGCTGACGACAATGCTAGGCTTAAAGACGAGTTAAAAGAAACACAGGCAGAATTAGAAATAGGAAATAACGAACTATGTTCGCTGAAAGAAGAACATGAAAAAATCGTAGAAAGAAATGAAAGCAATTTAATTTTGAAAAATCAAGAACTAAGAGAACTACATGACAAGATTAATGAACTTACTGAACAGAAAACGGAATTAGAGCAAGAAAAAGAAAAAGTATCTAACGAATTGAACTCAGAAAAAGAGGTTTGTGTTACAAGTAATATATCTGTTGTTGTATGTGACGTCCTAATGATAACATTGTTGTATTAATTCATTGTGTATTTAAATAGGTATTAGAGAGTAGGATTTTGGAACTCACGGTTGCCTACGATAATTCGATAAAAGATTCTGAAGATATTAAATCTGAAAAAGAAACTTTGACAATAGAGCTAACTAATGAAATAAGCAAATTGAAAGAAGAGCTTGAACAGTTACAAGAAGGAAAAGAAACTGAGATTCAATCTTTAAGTGAAAAAATGCAAAATCAAGAAACTGCTTTCAATGAACAAATTGCTCTAAAGGACACAAATATCGCAGAAGCTGAAATAAATATACAAAAACTGAAAGATGACTTGGAAGAATTACAAAAAGAAAAACAGAAAGAGAAGGAAGAGATGGATAATGTATTATCTAAGAGCGAACAGGAGAGACAGGTCAGGAAATCAGTGTCGTTGAGTGAAATGTGTGTTACACCGCGCTGTTTTATGGACACCTTAGAATTTAAATGGTGAAGGATCACGAAATAGGATTGCGTTCATTTAAAGGTTTTGGGATCATCTTGTGGTTGCGGTCATTGTCTTTTTGTGTGTGTGACATAAAGAAAGAAAACAGTTTTACAACATTATATTTGAAGTAAAGTAATTTTATGGAATCACGTATAAAGCTCGTACACTGTTTTATTAGCTTTTTTTCTTGCCTGTACTGTTAGCATGTATCGATATCTAAACTGCATGTTTTATTTCTTTCCTCTACAACTTCGCAACCTGCCGCGCTGTGCATGGATTCTTTTGGACTGCGCTCTTGGACTTGCTTGGAACCTTCGGACTTGCGTACCTTCGTTTCTCCTATGGTGGTATAGTTACTGGAGGCTAGGCTAGGCCACACGGAGAGTAAGAGATTGAATGCGGAGTGTGAATTACAGGACTTGTTGCAACACAATACCGTGCTTGAAGCTGATTTAACGGCTGTGAAGAGACAGCTTGAAGAGGCGCAGAAGGCGTTGGAGTTGCGTTAGTATTACTTTTATTGTAATTTTGTAAATAGTATCATCCTTGACCGATTTAGTTATAAATATTGAGTCCAATCATGAATTCAAGTCCACTAAATGTACAGATTTTTAAATATTTACACATCTTGATATGATGCGAAAGTTTTTGTGTAAAATGTCTTCTTGACTTCCTTAAACTTCCGACTTACTTGTATTACTTTTTCTTATTTTTTTTTGTTAAATGTTACGTCCCAGACATAATAAAAAAACAGCAACAATGTATCGGCCACACAGAAACTTCGCGCCTGGTAACATGTGCTGGAGAGGCTGCTCTCGAAGTCGCCACTGGAGCCCTAACTTCATTCGAAAACGGTCAGGCTCGTGACACTGTGGGTGCGGCTGCCGAACTGGCTGCTAACGCGTTAGACGAACTGGCCAGACATACTGAAGTGTCCGGGAATGAGGAGGCGGTGGCGAAGTCGGCCATCGTTGCAGCGCACAACACTGCGCAGCTGTCTGCGTACGTCGCTGATGTGTCCAATGTGTCTACTGACTTGGCGTTGTCTGAAAGTGAGTATACTATAAAAAAGACTTTAGAAAGCTAGTGAAGTAAACTGTAAATTGTAATTAATGTACATACCGTGATCGATAATTTTTTTGTTTATTGTTTTAGAGTATAAAAAGTCTTCAAAAATTATAGTGTTCTCCAAAATAAGCTTCTTTTCCGCAAAATATTACCAACAATGTGGGTGAACCATACTCCTCCCTCGTGTTAAGTATACAAAGTGTTTTTTTGATATCCCATAATTTAGGGTATGATTGAGACCATATCAAAGAATCAACTGGCATATGAATTATGTTTCAATCATCCTTTTTTTTATTATTATCATACATAATAATTCGACCAAGTCACGATGATTAATGTAAAACACCCTTACGTGAAAGAAAAGTGACGTTAGAAAGAAGATTCGTCGTACTGGTGACAATTTTTGAACTAGATAGATAATAAAAATAATATTAATAATACTTAATAATAATATTCCACGACTATTCACACAACGCCATCTAGTCCCAAGCTAAGCAGAGCTTGTGTTACGGGTACTAAACAACTGATAATTTAATTATGATTGATGACATCTCCGAAACTATGCATTTTTGGACCATCTATTCTAGGAGTTTTAGTATTATTTTTACCTACAGAATATAACCGTTATGGGATATCAAAAAAATACCTTGTATATAAAAGCAACCGACGCGGTAATTTTGTTTTGCAAACTTGAAACCCTTTTTAACTTTGGTCAGAATGAAATTAACTCATATTCTAAGCTGACCGTATTTCTTAATTTTTAAAGCCTAGAGAAAACCATTATTTTAAGCATGACTTATTCAACTTATTTCTTACACAGAATTAAACACCGAATGTCGCTCTATGTTGACGGCGACTAAGGACTGTCTTGAGTCTATCAAGAGTGGATCAGTGTTGAGCTCGCATTGCTCCGATGCTAGGAGTCTAGTGCGGAGTTTGATGGCTGCTGCCGCGGCGGCTGATAGGCTGAATAGTGGGGCCAGGAGCGTGGATGACGAGCTCGCTGATATGGATCGGGCTATCGAAGAGGCAGCGTCACAGATCGAGGTCGGTACAAGTTTAAATAGTCGGATTTTTTAGGAGTTTGTAGATATTTTCTCACCAAATCTTTTGTGAATTATTTCGCCGCCGCCTTTTGAAGAAATTGTAGCAATATTTTCTGTCTAATCACAGCTTTACGGTGACTGATGCATGTCGTCTGTCGAGACAAGTCATCTCAAAGATGCAATTGAATGGCTCTTTCTTCAGCAAACCTTTCCAAACATTGCCCTGTATGCTTAGACTCGCATAAGATCTTATGATTGGACCTTTAAAGAGACCACAACCTCCAGTGTTTTTCGGAATTTCTCTCAGACAATCTAAAAATGTTTTAAAATTTTAACGTTTAAAAGGGCCCAGAAGTGATCACTTCCGTCTGATAGTGCCTATTCGTTAATATTTTGCTTGGTTGTGATCTCTTAAGGTCCAAACATAAGGTGTTATAAATATCATCACCTTTCTACTATCCGTCCAAATCCACAGAACATGTTAGCTGCGACCCGCGCTGGTGGTTCAGGGGTCAAACTCGAAGTGAACAGCAAGATTCTCGACGCTTGCACCACGCTTATGGGTGCCGTCAAGATACTGGTACAAGATGCTCGCAAGCTTCAGAACGAACTTGGCGACCCCAAGACTCGCCAAAAGATGTACCGGAAAAACCCACAGTGGTCCGAGGGACTTATTTCAGCGGCTAAAGCTGTTGTGTTTGCTGCTAAGTTGCTAGTGTATGTATTTTTTTTGTATTTAGCTTGTTTTCTTAGAGAGGTTGGTGATGGTACTGTTTTTTGCTGGGTTTGTTGCGTTACTTCTTCTTCCTAGCCAAAAACCAAAGGGAAGTTTTTTGGGAAGACTAACATGACTGACTGACTGACTGACATGGGTAATTTATGAAATTCAGAAAGTACTAATCGGCAGCCGTTTGTATGAATGAATTTTGATTGTGCACCTGAATGTCACCTTTTAAAATCAATGGCAAACTAGAGCTGCCCTAAAGAATATGATAAGTGCCAGACTATAGTTTTTTCTATTTTTTTTATGACGTGGCAATAGATGTGTTAATAGTTAAGTTTTTATCACTCTGCATTTGGTAATGGAAACCAGAATTATCGAGGATTTCAGGATCAGCGGTGGATGGAACCAATCGGACAGTGTGGCAGTTTTGGTGATGTATTTAATTGAATCCACTGTTTTCAATCCAAGCCTTTTCCTTATTTGGGTTCAGTCTAGACTGACAGGATGCAGCTGACTTAGTTTATCTGTTTGTCTGATGTCTACAACCTAGTATTGGGTATTGCCAGAAGTAATCTTACTTACGATAGACCTGTGTGGCTTCATACACGAGTTCGACAATACTTTATAATAAGGAATGAGTAAATATCTATGTAGTACTCGTAACTGGGAGATTAAGTAACCATTGGATTAATTTTCCAGTGTTTTTATGACAGCAACACTTGTACGGTAAGGAAAAAGTTGGAGTCACGTTAGTTTCCGGATTTAACGCATAAAAATTGGCTAATATTACACTAATTTGGAAGTCACGTTAGTTTTCTGGATTTCACGAATAAAAATTTGCTAATAATACACTAATTCACCAATGCACGATTTATGATGTATTTCGGTAATCAATGACTTGAAATGTATGCTCTACATACGTATGTGCAACGTGTGTTTAATAGACTATTGTTATCGACAAGCTCTTGCCTTAGTGATATCTCTATATACAAGTGGAAGGAATATCGGACATCATGAGTTCTCCACATCATTCTTAAATACTTTTTATGTGGTATACGCAAATGATCAGCAGATTGCGTCGTGTCACGGGTCGTTGAGCTCCCTAAAATAGGTTTGAGTTACACGATTAGTGAAACATTAATGCCGACTGTCGAGACAGGTCTACTCAAGCGGAATCGGTTCTTTCTTCAGAAGGATTTTCCCGTTCGATTCCCTCAACATATTATACAATCTTATGCCTGGACTTTTAAAGAGACCATGACTCCCGAGTTTATTTTGGCATTTCTTCTCAGGGATCAGTCATTTTGGAAATACAGGCGCCAATATTGAATTTAAAAAACAAATATATTGGCATGTAAAATGTACTTAAAGTGTTAAACGTTTTCATCGTCTTTCACTAATTTTCAAGTTTATTTTGCGGTCGTTTTTTGTTATTTGTTTTGTTTACCTGATGTTCTTCTACTAAAAAGATTAAAAATAAATGGAGTGACTTATGTATTAACTTTTTAAAAAATAATTTCATAGGTTAATTATTTGATGGTTCTTTTAATTTTTAATCGACTTCTAAAGGAGGAATTTAACAATTCGATTGTTGTTTTTTTTTTAGCAAAAATAACCTTAGAAAAAAAATACGTAAAAAGTCATTATGGTCCAAAATCATACATGTAACTTAAGGTATCAATCAGTATGTGCAATGATGTCCTTTTCACCCTGTATCTAATTCTCGTGCCAAGGTGTCGTGTGTTGGCGATAAACTGCGGAACAGCTGAATATTTTTTGTATGAAATTCGACTTACAGTTTGTAATTTAATAAAAACTAAATAAAAACTTAAAGGTTTGTCTTGAGAGGTAGGATAGTTTTATCTCGATAATGGACCTTAATATTTTTCATTGCAACAAAATGTTCACGAATTAGAAGTTTTATAACTTTCTAACTAATTCCGAAAGATATTACGTCACGACGACGTGCCTTGCAAGGTTGCGTCGTCGTAACGTGATTATTTACGTTGCACGACGTCACTTTCCTGCCGTGGCACGTTGCGTCGTCGTAACGTGTTTATGTGTTTGAGCCCTTAGTTCGTTTTTGAGCTGCATCGTTTGTATGTATGCCACAGCACATCGGCAGACGAGGCAGTGGGCGCGTCCGGGCAGGTGGAGGGCGTGTCGGCCGCGGCGCACGAGGTGGCGGGCAGCACGGCGCAGCTGGTGGCCGCGTCGCGTGCGCGCGCGCCGCCCGAGTCGCCGGCACTGGCGCGCCTCACGCAGGCCAGCCGCTCCGTCGCCGCGGCCACTGGCGCGCTAGTTGCTGCTGTTAAAGCAGGCTCCGCGCTGGTGCACGAGCAAGGTATGGCACAGCACACACAGCACATGGCACACGAGGCAGTGGCCGCGTCGCGTGCGCGCGCGCCGCCCGAGTCGCCGGCACTGGCGCGCCTCACGCAGGCCAGCCGCTCCGTCGCCGCGGCCACTGGCGCGCTAGTTGCTGCTGTTAAAGCAGGCTCCGCGCTGGTGCACGAGCAAGGTATGGCACAGCACACACAGCACATGGCACACGAGGCAGTGGCCGCGTCGCGTGCGCGCGCGCCGCCCGAGTCGCCGGCACTGGCGCGCCTCACGCAGGCCAGCCGCTCCGTCGCCGCGGCCACTGGCGCGCTAGTTGCTGCTGTTAAAGCAGGCTCCGCGCTGGTGCACGAGCAAGGTATGGCACAGCACACACAGCACATGGCACACGAGGCAGTGGCCGCGTCGCGTGCGCGCGCGCCGCCCGAGTCGCCGGCACTGGCGCGCCTCACGCAGGCCAGCCGCTCCGTCGCCGCGGCCACTGGCGCGCTAGTTGCTGCTGTTAAAGCAGGCTCCGCGCTGGTGCACGAGCAAGGTATGGCACAGCACACACAGCACATGGCACACGAGGCAGTGGCCGCGTCGCGTGCGCGCGCGCCGCCCGAGTCGCCGGCACTGGCGCGCCTCACGCAGGCCAGCCGCTCCGTCGCCGCGGCCACTGGCGCGCTAGTTGCTGCTGTTAAAGCAGGCTCCGCGCTGGTGCACGAGCAAGGTATGGCACAGCACACACAGCACATGGCACACGAGGCAGTGGCCGCGTCGCGTGCGCGCGCGCCGCCCGAGTCGCCGGCACTGGCGCGCCTCACGCAGGCCAGCCGCTCCGTCGCCGCGGCCACTGGCGCGCTAGTTGCTGCTGTTAAAGCAGGCTCCGCGCTGGTGCACGAGCAAGGTATGGCACAGCACACACAGCACATGGCACACGAGGCAGTGGCCGCGTCGCGTGCGCGCGCGCCGCCCGAGTCGCCGGCACTGGCGCGCCTCACGCAGGCCAGCCGCTCCGTCGCCGCGGCCACTGGCGCGCTAGTTGCTGCTGTTAAAGCAGGCTCCGCGCTGGTGCACGAGCAAGGTATGGCACAGCACACACAGCACATGGCACACGAGGCAGTGGCCGCGTCGCGTGCGCGCGCGCCGCCCGAGTCGCCGGCACTGGCGCGCCTCACGCAGGCCAGCCGCTCCGTCGCCGCGGCCACTGGCGCGCTAGTTGCTGCTGTTAAAGCAGGCTCCGCGCTGGTGCACGAGCAAGGTATGGCACAGCACACACAGCACATGGCACACGAGGCAGTGGCCGCGTCGCGTGCGCGCGCGCCGCCCGAGTCGCCGGCACTGGCGCGCCTCACGCAGGCCAGCCGCTCCGTCGCCGCGGCCACTGGCGCGCTAGTTGCTGCTGTTAAAGCAGGCTCCGCGCTGGTGCACGAGCAAGGTATGGCACAGCACACACAGCACATGGCACACGAGGCAGTGGCCGCGTCGCGTGCGCGCGCGCCGCCCGAGTCGCCGGCACTGGCGCGCCTCACGCAGGCCAGCCGCTCCGTCGCCGCGGCCACTGGCGCGCTAGTTGCTGCTGTTAAAGCAGGCTCCGCGCTGGTGCACGAGCAAGGTATGGCACAGCACACACAGCACATGGCACACGAGGCAGTGGCCGCGTCGCGTGCGCGCGCGCCGCCCGAGTCGCCGGCACTGGCGCGCCTCACGCAGGCCAGCCGCTCCGTCGCCGCGGCCACTGGCGCGCTAGTTGCTGCTGTTAAAGCAGGCTCCGCGCTGGTGCACGAGCAAGGTATGGCACAGCACACACAGCACATGGCACACGAGGCAGTGGCCGCGTCGCGTGCGCGCGCGCCGCCCGAGTCGCCGGCACTGGCGCGCCTCACGCAGGCCAGCCGCTCCGTCGCCGCGGCCACTGGCGCGCTAGTTGCTGCTGTTAAAGCAGGCTCCGCGCTGGTGCACGAGCAAGGTATGGCACAGCACACACAGCACATGGCACACGAGGCAGTGGCCGCGTCGCGTGCGCGCGCGCCGCCCGAGTCGCCGGCACTGGCGCGCCGCACGCAGGCCCGCCGCTCCGTCGCCGCGGCCACTGGCGCGCTAGTTGCTGCTGTTAAAGCAGGCTCCGCGCTGGTGCACGAGCAAGGTATGGCACAGCACACACAGCACATGGCACACGAGGCAGTGGCCGCGTCGCGTGCGCGCGCGCCGCCCGAGTCGCCGGCACTGGCGCGCCTCACGCAGGCCAGCCGCTCCGTCGCCGCGGTCACTGGCGCGCTAGTTGCTGCTGTTAAAACAGGCTCCGCGCTGGTGCACGAGCAAGGTATGGCACAGCACACACAGCACATGGCACACGAGGCGGTGGGCGCGTCCGGGCAGGTTGAGAGCAAACTGTTTCAAATGTCCTACACAACCTTGATATCGATCTCATGAGCTTTGTATCCCACAGAGGCGCTGGACACGTCATCATTATCGCTGACGGCCACTCGTCGTCTAGAGATGGAGAGTAAAGTTCGCTCGCTCAAGTTGGAGACAGCACTTGACGCAGAGCGCGCCCGACTCGCCGCGCTTCGCAAGAGACATTACCAGCTGGCACAGCTAGAAGAGGTCAGTGTTTTAACTAGTTCACTCACACTGTCAACGGCTCATAGTTCGGATATTTGACAGATGTCAGAAATGACAGGTGACAGACAATTTGCCAATGTCACCCGATTTCTATAAGGAACCGCACGCGTTGTCGGCCTGGATTGATAAAAAAGGACGAAAGTAAATATATTTTTAAGGGAATTTTCACGTAAATTAAATAAGATTAGTTAATAACAAGGTCTCAGTAAGGATAGTACTACGTTTTATAATTATTTAATATACAGTGCGGAAAATCAATGGGTCCCGAAAATAAATCACTTTTATTCGATAGTGTACTAAATATAACATTTCATGAATTTCTTGTACGACATAAGAGAGTGAGACCTATTAAGGTTTCTTGTATAAATTTTGTCTTTAACATTGACTGTACCTACAGACTAGTGAAATAAAATAGCTAGAGATTATTTATTTAAATATTCATCTAGTTTGATTCCTGGTTTATCTAAGCTTGTCGAGAAATCTGTGGATTTAGATTAGTTTTTAAATAAGCAATGTTTCCTTTACGTAAAAAACTATTTAAAAATTTAAAGGGTTTTCCTTCAGAGCCTATTGAGGTGTCGACACTATGCATTGACTGCAAGCACAGAGATTTAAAATACTATAGAGCGGGCATGTCAAGGAAATGTCATAGAAAACTTTGATCCCATGTCTCAGTAACGCCATCTAGAATAATATATGAATATTGGAGCGGCAGCGGAGCGTACTAGAAAAAACTCATAGACTTGTATCCAGCAGGACACTTTTTTTCGGACGAAAATTTTGTTCGTGATGTCCGGTCTATAGGTATTGAATGTCTTTGACTGCAAGTAAGTCTGACTACAAAAATTACCTTTCGGCGGGTAGTTCTGTAGATCTTGTTTTCAGTTGTGTATTGGTACAAATGTTAAAACTAAGGCTATGATGTTTGTTACAGAACGGAAACATGGAAAATGGTAAAGATTGAACTTCAAAGAAAATACAAAAGTGAAAATAACTATCGGCTGACAAGATTCTGACACGCTGCATATTTTTAGTAAGCTTTTGATTTCCCCGTACTTTTTTCTTGTTGAAGACATTTTGTACTTGCATTTTGATATTTTATTATTGTACCTACAACGAATTTTTTACTAATGCTTGCTGATTGCTCAGTATAACGACGGACGAGAGAACAATTTTTATAACATATAACAATCAATAACTTTACAGTTTACTGTATGACTATGTAGCATTGTAATTGTATTAGGCGCTTATTAGCCAATTTAAAAGTAAATGTTAGATGTGAAATCCATTTATAATATCACTGTCCACATAGAAATACCGATAGGGACTTATGAATAGGTACGTAGTAAATTCAATTAAGATAAATAGCCTGTTCATTCTAAGCAAAAAGTAGCAAAGTCACAATGTCGAATAACCTTGGATTGACTGCAACAAGTGTGACGAACTAAGATTGTATAGTTTACACATTGGACTGACTTAAGTCACCCACTCAGATAACGATCAATCATTATCGTCGATCTGTCTGGCCGATGTTCGTAGAAAATGAAAGTATTAGGTGAACATGTAAATCTTCTGCCCTTTCTTTAACACAGAGCGACGCTTAAATGAACAGCTAAATTCGATTTTCAACTCTAGGTGCTAATCCGAGGGTTGAAAATCCAACAGCGTGCTTTTATTTAAGTGTCGCTCAGACTTAGTGAAACGGGCACTAGTGTCTTTAGTAATGGACTAAGGCATGCGTTAGGCTCGACATGCCTCTAAACTGGTCCGATCCCCACGATGGAGTCCGCATGATCACGAGACTATAAGCTTTAAGCAAAGAGACTAAGGTAAGAATTTGTGAATTGTCTATGTACCTTTATGTATAGATATACTTATCTACTAATTATGTTAGTTTATACACAATGTGTTATGACATGCGCATTGTCTGTACGAATACCCGAGCGTGTCATGCACATTTCGATACAATTTTTGTGTAGTGTAGATACGTAAGCGTGTGATCACAATTATGAAACCCCTAGGATATCAACAACGTTAGCTTTTACTTATTAAGTGTCAGTATTTTTGATTTATATAAAATATACTATTGAATAGATTCGATTCGATAATCGCCTGCACGGCTGATTTGTATTATTTATTCCTTATGTTTTACATCTACTAATAAAATATATACATGTGAAACAACAAATTTAGTTTTATTTGAAACTAGTTTGAAGACTACTATACTCTATTTATAGCATTCTAAAAAAGAAGGCTCGAACGCAGAAATACAGACCATAATTTTGATTTCATTTGTATTTTCTAAGAATAAAAGTGAAACGAAGAACGTTCCATTTAGTGTTCATCCCGGCTTCTTTTAGGTTTCAAAAATCATTTATTAAAATAAATTATTTTTTAAATGGTTACAACTACCTAAGTGTAAAGAATATAGTGAAAATAGATTATAATCAATTCGGCGTGTATCGTAATATTCGTAATATTGTAACATGCTTATTGTACAGAGACGCCAGCACACCAACCTACCCCAAGCTGTCAAATGTTTCCAAATGAACATGAACCTTATTCTGTTTGCAATAAAGTTGAAAAACTATCTAAGTAATTTGACACTTTGGGGTAGTTTGAGGTGCTGGCCTTACTTTTGCTACAAAGTGTACCTAAAAAGAACCTTTTTTTTACTTCTGTCTGCTATAGTGAATAGTGTATAAGTATATTAGAATCTTAGGTTATGAGGTCGCCACACTCGCCACGCCTTGTTAGGCGAACGCAATGTAAGTGACCCCTGCTGAGTATAAATCAATCACCTGACGGAGCAACCAATAAGAGGAAGGTCAAATCAATTAAGATCTCGGCCCCATCCGATATCATTGATCCATTGCTCTGTTGGCAACTAACGAACGTGGTCACTAGCGCGATATAAAGTAGGTGTGGCGCTCTCTTGTGATCATAAATTATTACTTATTAGATTCTTATCGTAAGTATCTTACAGTGGTGATGCTACCGCTATATCTAAGATTATTTATTATATTTTATGATATTTTAATACTTACAGAGTTTCTCCTTAGTTCTAAATTCGCCAAACTTAAACGTTTCATGGCGAGAGACGCTCTTACGTAGAGATAGGTAATCACCCGGGTTAAAACCCAGTTTTGGGTTATAACCCAGTTATCACCCGTTTCATTCCACTCACTGGGTGGTTTGGCGGTCTGTTTAAAACTGGGTTAAAACCCAAATCACCCAGTTTTAACTCGAATGGGGGCGTTGGGTTTTAACCCACTACCCATCTCAACTTACACGTAAATGTATACCTACTACTGCCTACTTATTTTATTACTACTTATATATTAAACATTTATATTTTAAACTTATACAATGTGTGTGTCTTATCTTTGTTTTGCGGCTGCTTCTAGATACAGGGCTCCCAATCTACAGGGAAAGCACATATTGGTAAAATATTATCTATACCTCGAAAAATACCTCTGGGCTCGAAATTAATTAGGAATGACGACATATTTGAGAGGTTCCATTCCCCCCTTTGTTGCTCTTGTTACTACCAATATTACTACCAGTTGTAATACCGTTAATTCAGATTACTCTTCCTACTACTCCGGTACTGAGTTGTAAGAAGGGAAATAATTAATTGCCCGTGTTACTACTACCTATGTATTTTTAATCCCCGACGCAAAAAAAGGCGTGTTATAAGTTTGACCGCTGTGTGTGTGTGTGTGTGTGTCTGTGTGTGTGTGTGTGTGTGAGAGTGTGTGTGAGTGTGTGTGTGTTTGTGTGCGTGAGTGAGAGAGTGTGTGTGTGTGTGTCTGTCTGTCTGTGCCACCGTAACGGGTGAACCGAGTAAACGCGTTTTTTTTTATTTGAAAGCAAGCTTTCTTGCAATGGTTCTTAGACATGATTCATCAAAATCGGTTCAGCCGTTTCAAGGTTATCAGCTCTTTTGTGTTGTGACAGGTATGTCGTGTTTGGATTCGTTTTAACCAGCATGTATTCTTCATATATTGGATTGATATTAAAAATCAAGTTTAAAAATTTAAAAATAAAAATTTAAAGCTCACATTTATAAAGTTAAAAATAAAACTTTCCTATGTTAAGCCATGAAGTTTTCTGTTATGTCGGGATACCACTAATAAGTACCCCGACGCGACTTAACTTTATAAATGTGAGCTTTACTTTTTTTTATAAATAAACTAATTTCATTTCTAGGAAAATTTGTAATTTTTGTTTTAGGTAAAGTACCTAAACGTAAAACTTCTTTGACTAACCTTCTTTGGTTCTGAATAACGTTAGCGAGTATTATAATATAGAAATTAAATTCGGTATCAATTGCTACGCTCATTTTAAAAAATAAATGAAGAACAAATGAAGAAATGAAATAAGAGATGACAAATTTATTTTTTCCTCATGTTCATGTCATCGACGAAGAAGAATGTAACTATAAATACTCGCTAACGTAATTCAGAACCAAAGAAGGTTAGTCAAAGAAGTTTTACGTTTAGGTACTTTACCTAAAACAAAAATTACAAATTTTCCTAGAAATGAAATTAGTTTATTTATAAAAAAAAGTAAAGCTCACATTTATAAAGTTAAGTCGCGTCGGGGTACTTATTAGTGGTATCCCGACATAACAGAAAACTTCATGGCTTAACATAGGAAAGTTTTATTTTTAACTTTATAAATGTGAGCTTTAAATTTTTATTTTTAAATTTTTAAACTTGATTTTTAATATCAATCCAATATATGAAGAATACATGCTGGTTAAAACGAATCCAAACACGACATACCTGTCACAACACAAAAGAGCTGATAACCTTGAAACGGCTGAACCGATTTTGATGAATCATGTCTAAGAACCATTGCAAGAAAGCTTGCTTTCAAATAAAAAAAAACGCGTTTACTCGGTTCACCCGTTACGGTGGCACAGACAGACAGACACACACACACACACTCTCTCACTCACGCACACAAACACACACACACTCACACACACTCTCACACACACACACACACACAGACACACACACACACACACACAGCGGTCAAACTTATAACACGCCTTTTTTTGCGTCGGGGATTAAAAATACATAGGTAGTAGTAACACGGGCAATTAATTATTTCCCTTCTTACAACTCAGTACCGGAGTAGTAGGAAGGGTAATCTGAATTAACGGTATTACAACTGGTAGTAATATTGGTAGTAACAAGAGCAACAAAGGCATTCCCCACCTTAAACTTGTTGTTTTTGACTCGGGGTGGTGACTGGTGATTCCTATTAGTTTGGGGAGGGCGGAGGGATCTATCAAGACTTCAGGTCAAGATTTTTTTATTTATTTTTACAGGCCTCACTTCTAAGAAATTGAGGCCTACAGTCGCGAATCAACTTCATTCATTCAGATTCATAGAATCCCATGCAGTTTGCGGTCGGCGCCCCATCTCGGACTTGTACCTTCACTGAATAAAGACCACCGTGTTCCGTTTTATATCTGCGGCGGGGGTCACGGGACCGCATGATTCTTTCGAAACCCTCGGCTGACCTTACACTACTTACACCAGGCTGTTAGTCACTACAATTTTCTAGTTTGCTTCGCTCCCTCATTAAGACTAATGATCCGATAGCCTTAATAATAATTATTCGTCGGATACCTGTTTATTGGTTTAACAAAAAGGCTAGCTGCCCCGGCAAACTTCGTGCCGGCTTAGAATAAATTTACTAGTTTACGTCCTATTCTCAGACCTACTGAATATACACACCTAATTTCATAAGAACCGGTCAAGCCGTTCGAAGGGATTTTGTAACAAACACTGCCACGTGAGGATTTCATACGTTAGAAGATTACCCTCCTCTTTTTGATACAGGGCCTTGTCACGCAGTTTCACCCGCGTATTTCTCGATCCCGTGGGAATACGGGGATAAAAAATAACCTATGTCATCCGGGAATAGTGTTGCTTTCCACCAGTAAAATATTTTTTTAAATTGGATCATTAGTTCCGAAGATTACCCCCTACATACAAACTTACAAACAAATTTTACGTCTTTGTAATATTAGTATAGATTACAACTAAATTACGTCCAGACGACAGCACATCAAGTTACCCCAATGTGTCAAATTTCTTTGATCGTTTTTCAACTTTATGTCAAAGATAATAAGGTTCATATTCAATTGGGAAAATTTGGCACATAGGGGTAACTTGATGTGCTGGCGTCTGTACATTTACATTCGTTATCAGATTACATTGAACCAAACGGGTGGCGATAGCGCCTCCACCTGTCATGGATCACACAACCAGCTGAAATTGGAATTGGTAGTAGATGTAATAAAACAAACTGATAGCTTACACATATTCCATATATTCGCTGTATAATCTAGTACTGCTAGAAACCAAAAACAAAAAGCTTGGCTAACACATTGATTACATATTATTGTTAAACAAAATACTACCTGTGAATAGACTTTGGACAGTACAATAGGTATCAAAATATAATAATTATTCAATTATATCATAAAAACTTATAGTGTATAGAATTCAGCATAATTGCAGAGAATACTTGAGTTGTGGAATGCTATTTCATAATATTTGCGATTATGTACTTAATTAAAAAAAAATATTTAAAGAAAAAGAAATAATAAAGCTGAGATTACTATGCATTTGCCAAAAACATAATTAACATAACACTCCTTAATAAAAACAGATCGCACACATCACTAACCCGCGGCACTTCGTATTTGTGCAATATTACATGCTATCATTACTTATATAGTTGATACAATGTTGCTTAAGTACAGAAAGATACACAAGTTATTAAAATTAGGCCAACTATTTCGATGATGCAATCATTATCACTACCACCCAACTGTAAGCTTACAACTCTTGGTGCAAGAAGCCAGTTTCCATTCACTGTGTGAAATACGTTTGTTATCAAAATCTTAAGAAGATGGTAAAACCCTTCTAAAATTTAGCACCACAAGTTGGCTTCTCACTATATGTAAATACTGAATTTCTTTGCAATCAATATACAAACTCGAATGTTACAACCTTGGTCCTTGTAATGCTTTGATTTAAAAATAACTGAGCAGGAGAATTTATTTTTTCCATTGATTGAAATATAGACATGTACAATTGACAAAGTTGCATTCGATTCTGTTCTACAGTTACATAAAACGGCACAATACCTATAAATATGTATAATTAGTAATACAATTATTATAGAAAGTAAATACTAATGGCATAACACATTTGTATGGCGAAAGATGGGGTAAGATATGACACTAATGGGAGCAAGTAGACCTTGCAAATGATATTCAAGATTGAGAGGTGAAAGTGGCAAGAGGGATCAACACGCTGGAGGCTCGTCCCACTTGAGGTGCTTCTCAGGTGTCAGGTGAACAATGCGGACATGGACAGCTTGGGTCTTTTCAAACTTGGGAGGGATCGGACAGAGTCGGTATATTACTTCATCGCCTGGTAGTGGTACATACTCGCCTTCAATACTGCAAAAGAAATAATAATAAGATTGTGTGTACTGGTGTAATCCCTGAATTAATAATAATGGAATAATTTATCTTATTGCAAAAGTACTGATGTACACACGGCTACACATTAAGCTATACATTTTCAGTTTACACTGACCTTGAATTGTACGGAAATCCTATATCATGAAAGATTAGCATATACTGGAAATGCATAGCTTATACTGGAAATGCATGTGTAGCCGTGTGTACATTGTTATGTCAGTATCAAAGCTCAAATTCTCAACATAATTTACAATTCTATTGTTAATAGACAATGCATGGTACTATGGAATTTAGTAAACAACAAAGTCAATAAAATCTTTTGTGATTGAGTCATAACACATATGGACCTCATTATTATAAGTAGGTATGTGAATTAAAGACACTAAAACATATCTAAAATCTGCTGGAACAAGGCTTTTAAAATATATCCTAACAATACTATGTCATTTACTGTGTATTTTACTTTAAATATTCATCATCTTGAACCATAAACAAACGAAGAACACCCACATATGACCTCCAAAATGTGCTAATACAAACAGTCTAAACATACAAATATAACTGTTATCAGCTTCAAATTAGAACAATGCTTGTATAACATGTACATAATAAATGGATGACTTAATTTATTTATGTTCAAATGCTGCACGGAAGTTGTTTGTGTTTCCTGAGCCAATTTTTTTGTTGTACTACTTTTTTATGCTCTATGTTCATCATCTCTGTAAACAAAGACTCAAGAAAACTTATAATATTGTTTTAAATGTGGTGTCTGATGAAATATTAAAACTAATGATGTTTACTCCATGGCATCCTAAAATTTATAAGTACATGTGAACTTTTTTTAGGCAAGGACAATAGCTCCTCAAAATAATATGCTTACCATGTAATTTTCACTATGTCTATTCGATTATGTCATCTAAAGTATACTCACTCAGAGATGTGAACAAATATATCTTCGCCGCCTCTTTCTGGAGTAACAAACCCATGACCCTTCGCGCGGCAAAACGATTTAATTTTACCACTTTCTATCGGATTTCCTAGAGCCCTTTCTGACCTGAAATAAAACAGAATTCAATTAGGCTTGCACAGTACTGTTTAAAATCAACATTTTATGGTAAATTACCAAATTAATTAATAATAGCGACAGCAATATCTTACGTCGAAGCTGTTCGGTTCCGCCGCGTAATTATAGGGCTCGGTAGCTGTAGATGTGAATTTGTTTTGTTAGGGGAATCATCACTGTTGAATCCGTAGTCATTGGACATGATTAAAGTTCACAAATTGTTTTCACCGAAATAAATTATAAATAAGAAGAACTTCGCAAGAAAGAAGAACGACAAAATGTCAGGCAAGCAATCTCCGATTTAGACTTGTCAAGTTGTCACTGTCATGTCACTGGTTTTTTTTCTACTATTGTTACCTACGTTATCTGTGGACCTGTCTGACGTGCTTTTTTTGCTTTTTCTTCGACGCTTCTTGTGGTGAATCGTCAAATTCCGGTTTTTCGTTTAGAAACAGCGTTAACAAATACACATTATAAAAGCTGTTATCCTTGCATTATTTGAATTTGAACATTTTAAATTTAAGGTCAATAATGTTTTATTTAAATGAAATTTATATGATATTTATTTCTGTAAATTAAAACTAGATGACTCGTTTATTTTAAGTAGTACATGTAGGTAGGTAGTTGTTAAATCTATTTTATTACGTAAAGTGGTCCCTCTAATACCTATATTACGTATATTTACGAATATTTTACATATAGATAAGTGAGTAAGAGTTTCCTAGTTGCTCATGCTCGGGAATGCACAAGTGCTCGTCGACCCGCTAGTGTTTGACTGGTCTGTTGGTCTAGTAGTTAATGGCCCTGACTGCTATGACGATTCCCAATCAGGACAAATGTTTGTGTGATGAGCAGGATCATTTGTTCAGTGTCTGGGTGTAATTTATCTGTAGTACGTATGTTTTTAGAAGTATATAAGTACGTTTATCATTGTTTTGTACCCATCACACATCATGTGGGCTACAGTATTGTTCATATATGTTACGTGTATATCTTTTTTTTATACCATATGCTGTAGCTGTTTGTTGTTCCGCTTGAATAAATAAAAAAAAAAAAAAAAATCACACAAGCTCTGCTTAGCTTGAGACTAGAAAACGGTGCGGCGCGGGCGTGGGAAAATTGTGGAAGTTATTTTATTTGAAGCGCTTTTTACCCTTAGTGCGAACAAGCGACCCGGAACAAGCTCGAGCATTTCTTTCTTTCTTTTTTGGATCGGGGTAAGTAATAAAATACAGGTATAGTTATTAATATTTTAATCAAAGATCTACTTAACATTTACAATGATTGTTTATTATTGCGTAATGTCACTTGTTTAGTTCAATATACATTTCTTATCCATTAGTTGCTAGCAGACATTCATGGCCAACCTTGTGGTTGGCATACTAACTAGGTATATAATATTTTACATAAAGTTATTAAAAACTAAATTATACTTTTATCACAACAAGTGGGTAGGTACTTATTTAACTTAGATTTTATTAAAACATTTTAATCATGATAAATACCACGATAAATAGTAGTTTCTAGAACATTTATTTGATATCTGTAATAACACTGCCTGCATAAATGCTAACGTTTAGCTTTCTCGCATTTTGACTCAGGATAGTAATATAAGTTGCACCTATTTGTCTATAATCGTATCGGGGCAAACCCTTTTTTCGGCTGGCAAGGGTAACTTGATCTTCGGTATCGGAATTCCTTCCCAGTCTCCCTGAAAAACGAAATATATTTTAAATTAAATTTGTATGTTCTAAACATTCAACTAAACTTAAAAAGGTAGTGGTATGTTCGACGGAACGTGACTTTTACTTAGGTACTTTCGGATACGTCTCGCCGAGGAACGAATCCAATTTTGGCTGCGCTTTTTTTGCACTCGTACTAAGTTTCTAAGCGTTATTATTCTAAGCCAAACCCATTAGGTTATATAGATGATTGTCCTTTGAAAGTTTTCGCAACAGACGAAACCTATGTGAAGCCCAAAGAGATGTGCACTGAATAAGCGTATTTACTTCTAGTTAAGTAGATACCTAACACGAAGTAAATACGCTTATTTAGCGCAGTCAGGTGATACCTGGATGCAAAAATAGATATTTTTGCATCCAGGTATTACCTTGCAACACTTACAAGTCACGTGGATGGATTACAGAAAATAAGGCAGAGCATACAATTAAGAGATATCGTGAAAACCTGTTGGATACAAGCAGTGAAGTATGAAAGGAAGGCTAATTCTTGAATGCCTTTCGGCTGATATGATGACTGCTGTTGCTATTATACAGTTTCAATAACCCACCTGGAATCGACTGCCGTCGGACTTGTTGCACTGCATCGACATAGGGGACTCGGTGTAGAGAGCATGTAGCGAGTTAGCGCGTAAGTGTGTCCACGGCTTTATGGACAGGTAGTTCGCGCGAGGCGCCGCCTTGTATGAAATGGACATGTTATCCCAACTGCAATAGAAGTACAAATAATTAAACAACGAAAACCGCGTTGCATTTGTTCTACATAATTAAGGATGTGTCGGCGTCCGGTACCTATGAAAACTACGCGTGTGTAGATACAACGATTGAACATAGATAATATACAGCTTGGCAAAAAAGAGTGTGGAATAAATGAGGTCGCTAGTATCGCGCATGTGGCCACCCTGAATAGTACGACTTAACAGGTTTGACACTTGTAATTTTTCCCAAAGTTAAGTGGTTCTGTCTGTCGGATGCTATGCAAACACCATGGAAGGCTTCAATGTCCAGTATTAACACTATTAATAGTGGGCAAATGTACACATTTTTACATGTTGTTATACATAACAACATGTAAAAATGTATACGAAGCATAAGAACTATTTAAGAATGCATATGTATATGCTGCGATTCTTACATACTTCTTTTGCTTCGTATGCGATCTCTAGTTTCTGCCTACCAGCGTGGGAAAGAGCCGAGAGTTAATATACCTATGTATGTTATAGTGGGCACTGAAGCCTTGCAAGAAAGTGATGCATTAGGTATAAACAGACAGATAATAATCATGCCCTCGAGAGCAGTCTAACCGTAAGGTTGTTAGGAATTAACGACAATAGTTTGTTTACAGGGATAAGATAATGAAAGAACACGTTTTTTTTAGTTTTATTTTAATACCAAAAATTTAATCAGACGAATCGAACACAGTACCATCATTTGATGGTACTGTGATTCGGATCCCGGAAAAGCTCAAATGTTGGCTAGAGCTTCGTGCAACTTCTGAAACACTAATATTTTCTAATTCTGATAAATCACTGCTACTGTCATCTGTGAGATTTATTACTGTCATGATATTATTTTTCTATTTTCATTACAATATCCTTGCATGATTTTTTCCAATCTTAGTAATGTTTGCAAATCTTTGTTCAGCAGCCACCTTTAAAAACAAAAAATAATCATAAACAATGGTTATTTAACATAGCAAATTTAAATATGTATAAACTAGGCTACATACCTTTATATCAATGGATCCAACATTGATTGAAGCAATTTAATGTTTCGCAATGCCCCATATTAATTCAAGTAGATTCACGTCACAATGATAAGGTGGTAACTTTCTTCAAGCGACCTTTGAAGTTTTCCCGGTGTTTAAAAATATCTTATTTACCTTCCATAAACTTTTTTCTTACTGTGTTGACAGATTTACCTAAAACAAAAAGATACAGTACCTACTTTATTATTAATTCCCTATTCTTTATCTTCAAGTATCAAATATGGGTATACGAGGCTCTTTAAACTACAAAACATAACCTTAAATTCCAATTTCTGTAAACAAGACAAATAGCTACTTAAATCTGTATATCAACAAAACTACGCATTGAAAACATTTAGAAAAACTTATTTAATGTACAATGATTTAATTAGGGTAGATAAATACCTGTCCTAGCGGCAGTTCTTCGATAAACATTCCCGATATCAGAGAAAACTTGTTCTGCTTCAGATTTGGCCAAACACCACAAAAAGACGAGGTAAATCACTGCTCTAATAGAACTACGAATGGTTTTATTAACTTTTAATCGTTAATTTTGCAACGAAACTTAATAATTTTGTTAAATTTATGAAAAACGACGAGGATTTACGCACTTTTGACACATGATGTACTAGCACTAGACAAATAAATCAATGTTGCCACAATCATCCACTTTTAGTTTCAACTGTCACCGCGTCAGACTCTTTTTTGCCAAGCTGTACATTAGTTCTTTTAAAGAAATAAATAAAATAAAAATACTTTATTTCAGACCAAGATCCATATAATGTCCATGTAATGTGTATAATGTGTGATGTGTGTGTGTGTGTCTTTGCCGCCATTAGTTCTTTTTTTAATCTAAAAAAAAGTCAAGTTCCAGTTAATAACAAAAGAAAATAAAAATCACAAACAAGATGACTTTTTGAGCAGTGTGTGTTTAGTAGCAGAAAAATACGCACCCTGATCTTGATACTTTTACAACAAATGTGACCTCAGCAAGAAAGTGTCGTAGCATTAAGTTTTTTTTAAATAGCTCCAGTTAACCTATTTAAAAAAAAACTAAACACTTTAAAGTATCAAGATCATGGTGCCTACACATTGCATGAAAATTACAGCCGTATTGTGACTTTTGTTGTCCGTTATAGTAAATCTGTCTGTCTGCTATAGTTTTGTTGTCTGTATGTATAGTGTAATTTGGAATTATGTACAGATGCCAGCACGTCAAGCTACCCCATTGTGTCAAATTTCTTTGATCTTTTTTTCAACTTTATGGCAAACAGAATAAGGTTCATATTCAATTGGGAAAATTTGACACATTGGGGTAACTTGATGTGTTGGCGTCTGTACCTACCAGTGCACTCACTTTTGCAAATGCAAATTATAATGGCTAACAAACGACTTTTTTTTTGGATTCATTTGTTCTAGCTATGAAATCAAAATGAAAAGTTATTTATACAAATTTGGCTGAGGATCAGAACTAGTTGAATGTCATAATTATATAAGACAGTCCCCCAAAACGCCCGCCCTTCGCCACTTCCTAGTGTTTTTGCTGGGAAGAAGAAGTGACGGAACAAACTACCCAGCAACATGTTACAACATTGGTAATTTATAAAAATAATAATCATTTAAGTTTTAATGCTGAGATAGGGGCCTTTTTGGTGTCGCGAAGGTCTTTTTATTATTTTATTTTTTTATGTCTTTAGTTTTTTAATCTTTTCTTGTTTTTTTTTTATTATCTGTATTGTTGTTCTTTTGTTTTATGTTCTGTGCGTAGGTACAAATAAAGTATTTTCTTTGTTTTTATTTTTTTTCTAAATAAATTAATTTGCTACATCCTGGCTAGCCCATACCAATATTGTCTTCCCTTTTTGGCAGACGGAATAAAGTCTCTGTACGTCACAGCTTACCGTTTCTCAAACTTGAAGTAACTCTCAAGCGCATCATTGGACACCGCACTCTTGCACACCTCCAGTTGCGTGGCGGGGTAGTAGTGCATGTAGTTGACGCACATCTCGTCTGTGATTGCGTGTCCGCCAATAGTAGCGTTGTCTTTATCTTCTGTGTTGTAGATGCAGGTTGTTTCTAAGTAGTCGCCCTGTAGTGGAAAGGTGTTTGAAATAGACTATTCTTTATATTTTTGTCTTTTGTTTAAAACTATATAGCAGACGTCACGAGGATATCACCCACGTAGTTCCCGTTCCCGTGGGAATACAGGGATAAAAAGTAGCCTATGTCACCCGGGGATAGTGTAGCTTCCCAACCGTGAATCAATCTTTCAAATCGGTCCTAGTTTCAGAGCCTAGTCAGTGCAAACAAACGAACAAAATGTTCAAATATTTCCTCTTTAAAAAAAAAAAGATAAAGGTACCGGGCTGGTAACCGCAACTCTACGTCAAAGCGCGTATTTTGCGTATGGGCCATAATCTACCACGCGGGCCCAGTGCGAAGTGGTAGATGTCACATGTCTTCGAATTTTTAGGTTCTAGGACATACCGGTTTCCTCACGATGTTTTCCTTCACCGTTTTTGAGAGCAGTGGTGATGAAATAAACTACACAGAGTAACGCGCCTGCTTGTGTTCGAACCCTCGACTTACTGTTCGTAAGTCGTTTCCTCTTTAGTTTATATGTTTATATATAAGTAGGTATAGATAGCTGAGAATCAGCAGTTATTGAAAAGACAATCTCCTCAATACGGCCCCGCCCTTTATTACTACCTAGTATTTTTACTGGGGAAAAGAAGTGGCGCAATAATTTTTCGCAGCAACGCATCTGTCTGATTAGTTAAAAGGATTTGACTCAGACTCCTGTCTAAATACTATCTTATACAGATAATGACTTAACTTCTCACAACTATATGGAAATAAACTTTCTTTTAAACATTGCCGCACACCGACTGTGTCATGTGATATATCGTTTGCTTAGAAACATTTAAACTTACACATATATGCAGGCGGACGCGGAATAACTAAACAAAGGCCATTACATATATTATCTGTTCTATGCAGGAATCGAACCTGTGTCAACCGTACCGTTAAACTTTACTTCGACATCAGTAGTATGGCCCTCAAATAGAATAGAATAGAATAGAATACTCTTTATTTTACAACATAAAAACTTACAAATTATAACTTTAAGGGCTACATACGGCGATACAATGGGCGGCCTTATCGCTCAAAAAATAAATCTACCTCCCAATCTACTTACCGGTAAAACCCGCACAGGCCGATGCAATATCCTGATCTCCTGAAAATGCGTGGAGTAGTGCAAGTCTTTGTTAAGATATGGAAGCTCCACGCCTTGCCTTGAGTGCCTCGTCCAGACGGCCACGCCCGTCAAGTGCGTGTGGAGCTGACTGCCGAAGACTGTGATACCGTCTGATGGTAGACCCTAGAATTGAAAGGTTTGATTTCAAACATAAAACATTGTTAAGTGGTTGCAGTTGATTATAAACCTTAACGCTGAAGTTTAAAGTTGATTATCGTTTGCAATTTTCAAAGTATGAACAGTTTCTAATTTTCATAGGAAAATAAAACAACTTCTTAGCAAGAAGGTTGAAAAAAACTTTGGCTGAGTTGAAATAAAGTAGAAAATAAATTAACTCCAATAGAGCGCATCGTCAACGCGGCCAAATTTAGATTTTTTAACTTTATTTTATAGACACACGCGCGACGTTGATCCTTTTCTTTGACGGTAATACCGCGCCTTATAACGCTTTGCCACATCTGCGTCGACAGAAAAACAGTTCACTATTTATTACCCATTTACCCGACTTCGGCGAAGCAGAAAGGAGGGTTATGATACTCACAACTTCTAAACTACTTACATGTCATAATCTGACAAATGAGGTATCGTTAAATTGGAAGCGTCTTGTTCTTCCACTGATTGTATGTGACGTCACATTAAATTAAATATGGGCGCCATATTCAATTTATAAAAGACATAAGGAATATTTTCTTGGTTCAATTCACACTTTTAGAGCGTGATTTTTCAAAAGTTGGGTTTAATTTTTTTGTTTTGTGACGATTAATTTAAGCCCTAGACATATCAAATCTGGGGAAATCAGCTTTTCATTTTGATCAGGTCTTATAATCCATTTGAACAAAATATTTAACTTACCACGCCTGTACACTGCGGGATACAATACGCGGTGAGCGGGAAAGCTTTCTGCCTGCCAGGGATCGCCATTTTGTCCGTGTACTCCAAACCTAGTTCCATGATGGCCGCATCGAATTTACGTCTTTGTCCAGTTACATGGAGGATTATACCTGAGCTGTCTACCCAATCTGTAAACAATTTTAATAGGCATCATTTGAGCAAGAAAATTAAAAAAAAAAAAAAACAATTAAAAAAACATTGTCTGGCCTGTTAAGTCTGATAGCAGTCGACTATAACGCCCACTGGCGGCATGGCACGACAAGGGATGATGATTTAATTCAACTACGAAAATGTTTGTAGGTATAATACATACCTGTTTTCTTCTCCGGATTATTGTAGTGCACTTCAAGCATTATGTACTCGTTAGCGTTTGGTCCTCCTAGGGGTAACCCAGCTTCCTTTGGGTAAATGAATGGTGGAGCTCCCATTGCCCATGCCGCTTTTACCTAAAACAATATTTACAATAATAACCGGCACAGTGCGAGTCGGACTTGCGCATGTTGATTCGTACCATTAATTTTCTATACAATATTTTTATTTTAGTATTTGTTGTTATAGCGGCAACAGAAATAAATAATCTTGAAAATTTCAACTGTGTAGCTATAATAGGGTCCCGTTTTTCCCCTTTGTGTACGGGATACCCTTAAAAATAGTAAAAATATTTATGAGATAAGCCCAATCATGGCAACATACCTACCTCTTAAAATTTATCTTAGTTGTTTATTGCGAACGGTTTTTTTACATCAATTTTATTATTTTGTATTATTTAGTTATCTATTTTAAAAGGCATTTTTGGCAAGGATACTTGGTATAAAACTTTTTTCATATTCAAAACTTTATGTAGGTACAGAGGCCAGCACATCAAGTTACCCCAATTCAGCAAATTTCTTTGATAGTTTTTCAACTTTATAAAAAACTCAATAAGGTTCAGAATGTTAATTGGGATTTGACAGTGAGGTGTTTGACAGAATATGAACATCAAAATATAATTAGTCCGTCCAGTTTGATTATAAAAAATAATACTTACTCAAGTTTATTTTTCTTTTTCTAATTGATGGAAAACTGCTTAGATTAAGCGCATTAAAGTTGAGGAGAGAGGGGCTTGTAACGTCATTATCTAGTATAAACTGAACTGGCTAGTCATGACGGCATGCAACATTTTGACTCGATGTATCGCCGTTATTTTTTGATTACGTGAAAAAAGAAAAAATATGTGTCGAATATTTTCTTGTGATCTATAGATGAGGGACTCATAAGATCTCTATGGAGGGACTAAAAACTAAAATTTTGTACATACATATTTACATACAGTACCCAATATACAAATCAGTATAGAGACTTGTTTTCTACTAAAACTCTGTATTACGCCAGGCCAGTTTAAGGTCCAACTAAATATTAGCACTGAAACGCGGTCGATTGTACCTACAGACGCGCACATCAACCTACCCCAAACTGACAAAATTTCCCAATTGAACATGAACCTTATTGTGTTTGGAATAAAGTTGAAAACCTATCAAAGAAATTTGACACCTACTAATTGACAACATTTCAAAATTTTAACCTCCGTGTTTTATTATGTTATCTAAAAGTAAATCCAAAACTAGAGGACCCATATTTTTTGGTTTTTCGAAATTATGTACTTTTCATTCATAATTTTAACTTTGAAATTCGGTGCATTCTAAAAAGACGTAAGCGCCAAATGACGTCATTCATACGGTGGAATGGCGATAATTCCTTTGCTTTACTGTGATAAGTCAAAAAAAATCAGTTTCATAGATGTCACTGTCATTTAGCAGTTGTCAATGTCACACATTGACATTAGAAATGTCTTGTTTGACATGAGATATGTCATTTTTGACATTAGATATGTCTTTTTTGACATTAGATACGTAATTTTTGACAGAAATGTCTTGTTTGACATTACAGTTTTCATCTTAAAAATTAGCTTGCTTTGGCAAAGGTAAACACCTCATTCCACCGTATAAGTGACGTCATCGCATGGTTTTTGGTTTTTATTTTTTTTCTCAAAAATTAAGCTATAAAAAAAATTAAAAAATATATATTTGAACTCAGCATACAAAAATGAAGAAACGGTATTTTTGTTTTAGGGTCATGTCAATTTTGAAATGTTGTCAATTCCCAATGTTAAAACGAAACTCTTACCTTTGAACAAGTTTTAGTGATCTCAGGCCGGTCTGGAGCAAAACAGTTTCCTTCATAGAGAGGTATTTCTTTCTTAGGATCGGTATCGCAGTGAAACACTTCCATGTGATGGACCAAGCCTTCGTTGCCTTTCGAGATCGTGGATTCGAACTACAATAAATAGTTGGAAAAGTCATAATAACACTACTGTTATATAATATATTAGCACTGAAAATATGTAGGTATTTTACATTCTACAAATGAAAAGAATTGTATAGAATATAGTCTGTAGGACCAAACTTGAAAATAGTAAAGTCTGTATATAGGGTGTTACAATTGGCGGCCTTAGGTATCTCCAGCGATCTCTTACAGACAATCCCCCACATTTAAGGTCTACTTATAGCTTAAATGACGTTTCAATAAACTACTGTTACACGATTGCTCCACAAGATGTTAGTTCAATGAAATAGTACCTAATATTTGCGTTACAAAACGAGACAAATGTAAGTATGTGTTTTTCTGGTATAGATATTCAACATTTATTATCATTCCATCAACATTGATTCGTTTAATAAAGAGTCCATGATATGCAAAATTGTAGAAACCAGTCGAAAAAGGGACTGGTGCGGGTGCCTAGTTTAACTAGTATTTTAGAAGGAACAGAACGTTCTTACTTTAATGATGTGATGACCAGTCTTCGTGATAAAATCTGGGAGCTTGACCACTTGGCACCAGTAAGTAGTGTCGCCACCTGGCACCTTCAAGTCTTTATTAGTCACACGCAGTTGGTACGCGTTGGCATCTCTTTGGTGTTCCATAACAGGAGTGAAGAGACGCACTCTGATAAAACCATGGTCTTGAGATGGAGTGCAGGTCAAGCAGAGACCTTTAGACGAGAAGAGCTTGTCGTTGCCGTGAGCCCAAACTACGTGGACTGTGCCTTCCTGTAAAATAAATCATGTTTTATTTTCTGTTCGAAAAGAGTATGCTTAGATTGTTTGGTCACATTGAAAGGATGAATGATATGCAACTAAACAAAGGTATTTACAAGGCAGATGTAAGTGGGAACGCCGAGAGGGGACGCACTAGAAGGACATACCTACATAGACCTTATTGGTAAGGTTCTTCAGAAAGGTCAGGTGCGTAATACTCGGAACCGGCGTGTGTGTATGACGACCTGTTCAAATGTTAACGAAGCAAAAGAAGTGTGTTAGAATCGTAGCAAATAGCGCTCTGCCATGTAGTTTTCTGCCTATCCCCATGGGAGGCCCTACCCCCTGTTGGAGGTATAACGGCACGTCTATGAGTTGGGACCTTTTCCAGCCATATTTTCCCATCAATGTTATTATATTTTTTTTTTTACGTTCGGTTGGTGGTCTTTCTATCAAAGTATCTAGTGATTGAATATTTAATAAAAAAAAGTTCTACGAAGTTCTTTAATGTGAAAAACAGCTGTTGTTTCTTTATCTGTGATGTCAATCCTAATGTCTATGATTTAGTTTCTTTTGGTTATCGTGTGGTTAGTGACTAAGGTGTCGGAGTTCGTGAGCCTCTGACTTGGCTTCTCATGCCATCGAGAAATATATTATCTCACGATGTTTTTTTAATGAAACTGTAGATAAAAACCCTACCCTTTTGTTGTCTTTCTTTCATTTTCGTTGTTGTTAAATCTAACTTACATTTGGACCCGTCACGCAACAGAAGGTAGTAGGTATTTTTGCCTGTCCTAAGCCAGGAAAAGTATGAAGGAAAGTTAAATCACAGGTTATGTGTATTGTGTTTTTATTGGAATATTGTGTAGGTAGTTAAAACGGACGGTCAGTGCAGCAGGTCAGCGCCCTTTACGCGTAGTATCCATAAATTTATGAACGGTGTCGGACAGAAACTTTCTTATATTTTTGAATGAAAATAACGTTTATTTATTTTTAAATTCAGATAAACATTGTTATAATTAAGTCAACTACCTATGGTTTTAGTGATAACGGTGTCTACACTAACACCCTGTATAATACGCACATGAATTCATGAATCCGAAAGGCAGAGGTGCGTGCTTTAGGTTTCTAACTTATGACCATTGACTTCGCCAAAGACATTCAATACCTATAGACCGGACATCACGAACAAAATTTTCGTCCGAAAAAGTGTGTCCTGCTGGATACAAGTCTATGAGTTTTTTGTAGTACGCTCTGCTGCCGCTCCAATATTCTTATATTATTCTAGATGGCGTTACTGAGACATGGGATCAAAGTTTTTCAATGACATTTCCTTGACATGCCCGCTCTATAGTATTTTAAATCTCTGGACTTCGCAAACCGCTGGTCGCACCGTTACGCGTTAGTCTATCGCTGCTTTTTCATGAGAAGGAAAGTGAATCTATTGACTTTAATTAAGTACTAGCAGACGTCACGTGGTTTCACCCGCGTAGTTCCCGTTCCCGTGGGAAAACAGGGATAAAAAGTACCCTATGTCAACCGGGGATAGTGTAGCTTCACAACGGTGAAATAATTTTCAAATCGGTCCAGTAGTTTCGGAGCCTATTCAATGCAAACAAACAAACAATCAAACCTTTCCTCTTTACAATATTAGTATAGACAATTCGAAACTGAACTGCTGTTAGGTAGGTACTTACATGAGAACAGAAAACTCGAAAACTGACGGGCAAGTATGGTCAGACAACTTTCAAGTATTTTTTGACCCAAGAAAATAAATACGAAAACTTATTACTAGCACAGCGCCAGTGCTCATTGCTGGGCCAGCCCTTAAAGTTATAATTTGTATGTTTTTATGGTGTACAATAAAGAGTATCTATTACCACAGTATAAACATTTTTACAGTAGGACGACGCCTTTGATGTCTGAAAAAATGCCGACAACGTCTACACGCGTAAGGCCTGAATAATACCTCCCGCACTACGAACATCGTTTTGTTCGCACTGCGGGAGCGGCTTTCCCGCGTCTCGCCCCTCACACCCCGCACGATTGCCCTGTCTAGACGGCTTCGTCGGACAACTGTATGTTTTTAGACTGTGGTATTACGTTCTATTCTATTACTGAGCAGTATATTTACCTCAATAATGTAATCGTCACTATCGCAGGAGTCCAAGAACCTCTCAAACACCAAACTCTGAGCCTCAGCGTCTATATAGAACGAGTCGCAATCTTGCTTGGCATCCCGCAGCAATTTACTTTCGTCATCTGCGTACATGTCCTACAAACATTAAGATACATTATAATACGGACGTCAACCGGTTTCACCTGCATAGTTCCCGTTCCCGTGGGAATACTTACAGGGATAAAAATAAGCCTTAGATGTTACCCGAGGATAGTGTAACTTTCCAACGGTGAAACAATTTTTTTTAATCGTTTCAGTATTTTTTATTAAGTTTATTCGTTACATACAAAAATACTTATACTTACTAATTTCCCCTTTATAATAAGTATCAGGTATAGATATATTATACCTTTGTTCAAATATGACTTAAACTAGCATTAATACGAAATGTAATAGCATCCAGTTTCACCTATGGAATAATTTCTGGTAACTTTGGGCAGAGCGGATTTTTTTTTTTTTTTTAAGAGGAACAACAAACAGTTACATTATGAGAACTTATAACTAGTTTAACAATATTTTCATTTTGCTAATAATGCAACCCACAGCGCTGTTCACGGGTTATCATGATAGTTTAAGACAAAAAATAATATTTGTTGATCTGGTGGATAATATTATACAATAGGTAATTATGACCTGAGACTGTGTAAGGGGCCATAATTATAACAATGTAAATGAAAGTTTGACACAGATTTTAACGGAGAGCTAAAATAATAAACGTCCTAAATAAATAAATAAAAAATATTAGTACCTACATAAATTAGTCGTAAGTGGGTAATTTAATTCAATGGTATTTGAATAATGTATGTATACATAGGTAGGTACATAAATTGTCGTAAGTAGGCAATCCAATAGGATTTACAAAACCTTAACTTTACAGACAATACTTTGAAATAATATTAGTCAATGAAATATTATTTTATAACTAGCTTCTGCCCGCGACTTCGTACGCGGATCCTGTTGCTTATGCCAGCGACAACGGGGTCGTCAAAATCGAAGATCTGAAACATCTGATGTCGAATTCTATAAGCCCGGGGACGGGAAATCAATGGGATGCGCGAGACGATTCAAGATGTTCCAGATTTTTTATTTTTGTTGGTCAACAGGAAATGCCATCAGACTTAACAACTTTTGCTAAGACGCCATTTCTATTATGTATATGTTATATTGTCTCTGGGCTTTGGAGTTCCCCTACAGGTGCTCCAGATCTTCAAATTTAGTCTCACAGCAGAAAACACTCTTCACGTGGAATAGTTTTTGCAATGGCACCATTTTTATATCTCTTTTACTGTAGGTGTTCCATTTTCCAAAATAAATTATAGCCTATATGTTGCGTGACGTTCACGATCAGCGGTCAGTCGCGCATCTCCTTCCCCCACTTATCTCTAGAGTCGATGCGTATATACGCTGAAAACTCAAGCGTCATGCTTTTTCCGTGAACGTCTCCAACTCGCGAGACAGTGCATGATGTTCACGATCAGCGGTCAGTCGTGCACATATTCTTCACTGGTCTCTAGAGACCTGGATGTAGATGCGTAAATACGCTGAGAATGCAGGCGTGCTTCGCGATCCCAAGAAGTTTCCACGGAGCGAGTTGCAGCCTCATGTTCTCGAACAGCATCAAGTCTCTCCTAACGCTCTTCGGTAGATTGTTGGGATCTTATGGTCTTTAATCATTTAGCACCTTTGGAACATTGGGAAAAATTTGACCTCTTTCTAGGCATGGTTATAGTTTTATTGTGATGATACCTGATCAATTAAAATCTAAGTGGCTGCTCCCCTGCGTTACCGGGTAAGCTACCGTGTAACGAAGATAAATGAAAAAGGAAATTAAACACTCAAATAACATAAGCCCGAAGGCATACGATAAAAAAATGGGAGTTTTAGCCAGTAGAGTCTAATTTTCAACGATATACCATCGTCATCGAAAATCAGTCCTGAACTGTTCCCGCCTTCACCGCGTAGTACCTCCTACTTAAGTTATTTTATAATTATGCAATGAAATTAGTGATAGTTTTAATTTCTATATCAAATGTTTCTGATCTTCGATTTTTATAAGTCAACAGGAAATGCCTATCAGACCGAACAACTTTTGCTAAGACGTCATTCCTATTTGAGTTATGGTGTAGCTGGGCTCTTGGAGTTCCACAACAGGTGTTCCAGATCTTCGATTTTTATACGTCAACAGCGAGTGCTCATAAGGCTGAACAACTCTTGCTAAGACGTCATTCCAATATATGTTATAGTGTAGCTGGGCTCTTGAAGTTCCACATCAGGTGTTCCGGATCTTCAAATTTATTCTCTCAGCAGAAAATGCTCATAACGTGGAACAATTTTTGTTATGGTACCATTTTTGTATCTCCTATAGTTTAGATGGTCTGTTGCGGTTCTGCATCAGGTGTTCCGGATCTTCAAATTAATTCTCTCAGCAGAAAATGCTCATCACGTGGAACAATTTTTGCTATGGGGCCATTTTTGTATCGCCTACAGTTTAGCTGGTCTGTTGCGGTTCTGCATCAGGTGTTCCGGATCTTCAAATTTATTCTCTCAGCAGAAAATGCTCATCACGTGGAACAGTTTTTGCTATGGTACCATTTTTGTATCGCCTATAGTTTAGCTGGTCTGTTGCGGTTCTGCATCAGGTGTTCCAGTTTCCAAGATAAATTATTATAGCCTATGTGTTGACCAGACTTAATATCTATACAACAAAAAAAAAATCATTCAAATCCGTCCAGTAGTTCCGAAGATTAGCGTGTGCAAACAAACAGACAAACAGACAAACAGACAAACAGACAAACAGACAAACAGACAAACAGACAAACAGACAAACAGACAGGCTTTTTTTTTTGGATTCGTGCTCTATTACTGTTTCTAAACCCCCCTCAATTATTATTTTTTAAATATATTCAATGTACAGACACAGTTTTTTTACAGTCTTATTATATGTATAGATAAATTACGTGCGTTTGAATATTTAACAACTTAAATAAATACTTTTCGTACCACTTGCTCAAAAAAGTGACATTCTATGCCACAAAAAGCGAACATAACAATAGTCATTTGTATCTGTTAAAAACAGGGAAAGAAAGTTGTACTGGATTTCATTCATCCCCTAGGGAGAGAATGTGATTTAAATTTGGAATACCTAACTTACCGAAATTTATACTGAACTACATCTGTGTCACGTACACCATTGAGTTTGTATATAGAGCATTATACATCATTTTGAAAAAGGAATACGCGTTTATTATGCAGTTGATTATTAATTAAATAAAATTACGAAAACCGACGAGGCCGTATGAGCTTTGCTTTTGAGCCTTTGCTTTTCCGACAAAAAATATAAATCTAGGAATTTGCCGCGTTTTTGTTTTCTTCAAATCATGGAGCAAACAACCGGGTTGTTTGCTTTATGCTTCAAATATTTAAACGTTAAGTTTATTTTAATTTATTTTTATAAATAAGTTAATGTTCTAAGAAAACGTCTACTTTTAATTGTCATTATCTATATCTATATCTGCTATATCTTCTATATCTATACTTATAATAAATCTGTAGAAGTAAAATTTCTGTACATTGAAAATATCAAAAAAATAAAAAGCGGGGGGTGTTACTAGACCGACACCGAACCCAAAAATATGATTTAAAAAATTTTTGTCTGTCTGTCTGTCTGTCTGTCTGTCTGTATGTTCAGGTATCACGCAAAAACTACCGGTTCGATTACGCTGAAACTTGGTATACTTATTTTTTAATATCCTGGGCACAACACTGGGTACTTTTTATCCCGGAAAAGTATATACAATAAAAAACAAACTTAATTTTGCGGTTCGATCCCTAACCCCAACTACTGCACCAACCGCAAATAATAAGTTTGTTGTAGGTTACGTCACCCGCAGTGGAGTTCACCAAGGGGCGCTGCACACGGCTAATATACTATAATATTTTATCTTAAGATACAATATAGTTCGCCATAAAATTCAATGGACTATCACACACTACTAACATAATAAATAATACTTATAATAAAACTGTACAGAAGTCAATATTGTATATTCAAAATTAATATTGGAGGATGATTGGTGATCGAAACTGATGCCTTAATAAATCAATCAATCAAATAAATCAGTAAATGTTAACGATTTTTGGAAATTCAACCCTTAAAGGGAAAACATAGGGGACGGAAGTTCGAAATCCACGCGGGCGAAGCCGCGGGCAAAAGCTAGTTTTTAATAAATGCTTATCTCATATTATTATTGTGTTATTTAAAATAGTCAATATTATAAGTAGTCTTAGCTTTCGCATTAGGTTTCAAAACCTGTAATGATAGTTTAAGAGTTTTAAATAAATAATAATAAATAAATAAATATAAATATTTTTTTTTCGCAAATGGTACGAAAAGTAGAGTATTTTCCTCGGTGATAAAGCTGTCTTAGTCTTGGGTGAAATTAAATCCCTCGCTACACTCAGGACTCGTCTTAAATCCCTCGCTTCGCTCGTGATTTAAGTTTTTAACACCCTCGCTCCGCTCGGGAGTAAACCTCGAGTCCTTCGTTACGCTCGCGATTTAAATCGTCACCCGCGACAGAAGACACTGCTTTATCCCCTTGGTTAATAATCTACTATTAAAACATATCTTTTAAGATCTTACCTGTAAAGAAAATCTTTAATTTACACTTACTTTTTACGAGAAGGTTGAAATTGAGTAAATTTGAAAATTGATAATAAAAATATAGGTAGGTACAAACCTCAAAGTGATATTTTTTCTTATAATCAGTCCAAAAAAGGCAGATATCCGAATTATTTAAGCTGCCTCTATCAGAGAACCCAAGAGCGAACCAGTAGAATGTTGGAGCCTTTTCTGATATCACTATTTGAAACTGAATTTTCCGTAAAGAATAATCAATTCTCCATTTTAATAAAAATGCGCCGTTTGGGTCCAGCACTGATTCGGATTCAGCTATTTGATGATCTGTTGAGAAAAACAAAATGTAATCATGATTTTTAACTTCCTTGATGATTTTTTATAAATTCTATCTACACTGTATCTGCACTGGGTAAGTGGGAACCAATGAGGTTTGCAAACATTCATTATTTTGGTACATTTAATACCATTTACTGTATTAATAAAATAAGTGGGCGAAACGTAGGTATAGGTATACACACGGCCGCATATCAAACTATACATTTCCAGTTAAAGCTGATCCCGCATTTTAAAGGGTTCCCGTACAATGAGAGGTCAGTTTGTACTGAAAATGTATAGCTTAAAATGTAGCCGTCTCTACAAAGTATCCGGGCCATTTAGTCCGGATTTCACCATTTCCCTACATAAAACACAGTAAAAGCACTTGAACATGATTGAACCCAGGACATCATGCTTGGTAGCCGCACTGAACCCACGCAGTCAAATAGAAACACAAGTTACTTACCCCCATTCTTATTAATAGTATACGAAAAATGTGAACACACAAACAGCGACAATATCGTTACTACACACTTTAGAGCCATTTTGAAACACTGGTGCTTTTCTTAGTACAACTCGCACTGGACTGGTCTGCCTAGCTCCGCAGCCAGAGAGACAATGAGCGGATCCTTAGGGTTCCCAACTATGTCTGCGAGATAATATAGCTATGTAGACTTATTTGAGGGAACTGTTGGCATCTCGGTTGTGGTACAGTCGAGTAGGTAGTGCAAGCTAAAGACTTTGTACATTCGCATAGACAAGTGCTTTTATAATTTAAAAATATTTTTTTGCAAGTAGGATTCTTTGGTCGGTTAAGCGTTATCATCATTAAATTAATAATAATATCTTTATATTCATAGGTACGCTAAGCGAAAACTTTTGATCTCTTTTTTAAGAATATTGCGCGCACGGATTAGTGTGAGATTAGATAAAGTTAATGTTTAAATGGAAAAGTTAAACAATGCAAAATTAAAGCTAAAACGGACGCGTTTCAACCACTAGGCGATGCGAGACTGATGATATTGATGATATTCTTCACAGTACTTAGTCGAAAAAAAGCCGCCTAGACTGCAAAAAGCTAAAACGGTCTTATCATTAACGGTCTTGTCCCAACATGCAGATGAGTGAATCCAAGCTCAGAATAAGATAATATAAAGTACGTTCAAGTGAGCAATGAGCATTTGGCTGACTTATCGGATGTGGATAAGAAGTTTGAGAAAAACGCTTGCCATTTTGAAGTGAGCTACGATGGATTATTTTCTTTTTGTGCCGGTAATTACGTTTGTATACTTACAATTAATTGTTCTTTAATTTGTTAAAGAAATACAATGGAGTTCATTGAAAAAGATCTCTTCGCCTAAATGATCAATAGTTATGTTAATAAGCTGGAAGGGATTTTTCTTTTACATGAATATTTATTACACTTTACGTTGCTAGATTTGCATGGATAGAATGTCTTTATAAGTCAATGGTCTATATTGATGAGCTTCAAAAACAGATAAGTGAAACCAAAAAATTCAAGAACAAAAATTTTCATAAACTGAAAACTACTAGGCCAAACTATGTATTTTTTTTTATGAGACTAAAAAGGAACTAGTCCGCATCAAACTAAAAAAGAATCACGTAAATCGGTACATAAATCTCAGCGTAATCGGTGAACATAAATCTCAGCGTAATCGGTGAACATAAATACAAAAAAATGTTCAAAAATAAATTAAATTTTCATAAAATTGTTCCTAAAGTGAAAGCTACCGGGTCAAACTATGTTATATTTTTATGGGACCAAATGGCAGCTATCCCGCATCGGACAAGAATCACATAAATCGGACTTTATATCTCGGAGTAATCGGTGTATACCTACATAAGAAAAAAAAAAAAAATACTGATCGAATTGAGAACCTCCTCCTGAAGTCGGTTAAAAAGAGTGGTACCTACTCTCCGAGACATCGCCGGTAGCATTAAACCGCTTCTGGCCTTCCTCGAGTAATTAGGATGGATGGAACAGGGTTCATTCCCACCTGTACTTACGCAAAATACGCGCTTCGATGCGGAGTTGCGGACACCTGCCCGATAATCCTGTAGGTAATTAACCAATAAAGAGTTGAGGGGACAGGTCCCTAAAGCTTTTTTTTTTACAAAAAATCAAACAAATTCGGGCGTCCCAACTAGTGCCAGGCAACTCAAAACTTAGTACGTGACAATATGTACAGAGAACGCCATAATAATACGTATAAATACTTATTGAAATGTTCTCGTCGCTTCGACAGAGGAATGCACCGGGAGAGGTCGGCGTTATATTAAATTCCTGCTGAAATGGCGCCCTGTCGAGATGAGGTCGCGCAGATTAACATTTTATTTAATTATGGATAGCCAGGCTGTGGTGGAAACCGTTTAGAAATTATTTTGGTTGGTGTAGGTTCTGGTTGCTTTGAAGATTTCTATTATTTATTTGAAGAGTTCTATTTATTTGGAGGTAGTGGTTTGCTTGACGAGGCTTCGTTCTTTGGACTAGGAAGATAATAAAACTTTTATAATGTTTCAATCAGGAAGTCACCATTTCATTGATTTTGCTTTTTGGATGTTGTTACTTGTTAGGTAGGTAGGTACTAATCACAGTGGTCATGATCTGACAAGGCTAGGAATTTTAGTTCACAATGAGGAGGATTCGTTGTTAGACGCATTATCTATTATAAGGTATAGCTACCTAACGAATGAATGATTTATTAATTCTTCTGGAACGCTTTAGTTCATTTGTTAATTGATAAATGGTCAAATTAATTAATTTTAATTTTAAAAAAATACTATTTTGGTAAATGTTAGATAATTATCTAATAAAGATCGGTTTTGTATTAGGTAATAGCGGAAATTTATAACAATAATCAGGTACCTACTCTAGTGTCGATGTAATTATAAATTAGGTGCACTAAAATATTGTTTTCTGTGAATTGAATTTTATTATACTTGTTAACTTTTAACTTTGGCGCAAATACTGCAACCTCAATGGAAGTTACAGTTTTGAGCCGTTTGGGGTCGAAACGCTCGGGTCATGGGGTCCGAGTGCACTTTCAAGGAGATTTCTCGCCGACTGGTCGACACTTCGCGTGACCAGAGGGCTGGCTTATTCTTTGGCCAAAGAATTAGCATTGCCATCCAACGTGGCAATGCTGCCAGTCTTCTGGGCACGTTTCCTGATGACAGCAATGGGGAGGAGTACTTTGACGCCTGAGTGTTCCGATTTTGTTTTTTTTTCTTGAAGGGGGTTTTTGTAATTTTTTTTCTTTACTATTTACATATTTACTATGTACATATTTAATTTATTTTCATTAGTTTTATTGTATTTTAGACTTTTAAATAATTTAGGTACCTCTAACCACTTGATAACGTTTTCATTTTTTTGATTTAATCCGTTTTTTATGTAAGTAGATCATACCTATCAACGCAAACTGTACTTACCTGGCTTTACAAAATTTGCATGAAGATCTACCTACAGTAAATTGTATCTTAGCTAACTTTTAGTTTTGATTGTAGATTAGCATTTTAACGGCCTTTAGTTATTCAAGACTTTTCATTTTATTCTCAACATCGACTCTTTTATTGGAAAACAGATAACACAATGACAAGTTTTACGGAAATGATTGAAAGCATTGTCCAAATCAGAGTTCATAGTTTTACCGACTAGAGAATATGAATGCAATCGAGAATCTAAATTAGATATAGGTACATATGTTGTCTATGGAGTAGTTACGTTAATAAAACAACTGTGTTGCTTACCACCCGCTTTTGTTTCAGGCTAGGGGCCATCCGTAAATTAAGTGACACGTATAGGGCGAGAGGGGAGCCAACATAATGTGACAGTGTGACAAAGGACAGGCAGGACTAAAAGCTACTCAATCTCTATTTTTATGGCCTATTATTCTAGAAATAGTTTAGCCTACGAGTTTTATTTCTAAAATATAAAATTCAACCTGTGGGTCTCTCACACCAGGAGTAGGGGGAGGTCGGGGGAGGGTTAAAAACATAATTTTTGTGACGTAATTAATCAGGTTCTCCTCTTTACAATTTATATGACTCAGTCAGTCCTATCCCATAGATGAGAAAAATTGTTTTATGTGTCCCGGTAACCTCGGCATCAGGATTTAACGGGGCTGATGAAACTTCTAGGTACAGACGCCAGCACGTCAAGTTACCCCAATGTGTCAAATTTCTTTGATCGTTTATCAACTTTATGCTTAACAGAATAAGGTTCATATTCTAAGATTACTAACATCCTAAACAACAACATTTGTTCTTAGACTTTTTCGAAAACAGACAAAAAAAATCAACTCTCCATACATATATCCGAACAGTTGATCGCGTTTTGTATGGAGAGTTGATTTTTTTTGTCTGTTTTCGAAAAAGTCGTAGAATAAATGTTGTTGTTTATGATCTTAGTAATCTACTCCTGCGACGTTGTTGGTGTTTTACAAATAACCCTGTATAGAACGGGTCTTATCCAATGTAACCTCAATTTCTTTTTTTTAACTATGAGGCATCGACTTGGAATGCCTTAGTATGCAAAACAGAATTTATTTAGATTGTAGCAATACTTACTTTTTTTTCACATAATTCTATTCAGAAAAAGATGTACCTAGATAATATCTATTGTTCCGACTGAAGGACTTTGTTTTCTCACAATATTCGAAGGTAAGTTCGGACTATATAGCAAGTTAATTAGTCCTTACAAATTATACCGCCTTTGCTTGGCCAGTAGGTACAAAAGTTCCGATTTGTGAGTTATATTAAAGTAATAGGGTGAAGGACACAAAATGAGACACAAGAATAATGGTCATTAAACATTTAATAACAATAATCATACGCTATGCTACTATCATTATTCAATTCCATTTCAACTTCATTTACTACTTCACTGTTGTCGTCACTTTTCACAGCAGCATCATCAGTTTTGGCAGATTTCTTTTCTACTGACGGTTCCTGAAAAAACAGATTTTATTAATAATGACTACTTTTTATTTTATTAATAGTGCGGCTTCGCACGGGTGCAATTTATTTTTTATTGAAAATAAGTACCTACATTTTCGATATTATTAAAAGGATTTATTAGTACCAATATTTCATACAAACCTTGTCCTGACTGCTTACGTAAAGACATCAAAATAGTATTAGCAATAAGGTTGAAAAACTATCAAAGAAATTTGGGTAGCTTGTGCTCGCTCTGTACAACAACATGACAACAAAGCAGTGTAATCGGTCAAGTCGTTTGAAGTGATTATCGGCCTTACAGTTCTGCAGCAATTGATTATATAGACATATTTGCACACAAAATAAAACTGATTTACGTTCGTACGTTCTCGAATAATAAAACCAAGTTCTAGTTAATTTTGGGATAAAGTAATCTTACTAGTGTATTTATTTCCTAACGTATAAACACGAAAAGAATCGGATTCTACGGTACAGTACAGTATGAAATGGGTTTTTTGGTGCCATAAAGATGGTATTTCTTATTATGTAGTATACATGGTGTAAAAAGACCCTTAATGTAAACGGAAACTTCATATTATTTCTTCTAGAACATACCTGGGAATTCACTGGTTCTAGAGATATGGATGGAGGTCAAAGTGTTTTTTCTTTTCGTCCTATTTTCAGAATCGTATTCCAAGTATCATTAGTAAACTTTCCTCCGAACAAATGTTATCAAAATGATCGATTTTTCAAAACAAATCACGCATTTGAAGTAACAAAAATGCAATAAGTTCTAAATACAAGCGAGCGTTTGGTACAACGACCGGCCATACGCTCAGCTGATCGAAAGTTGCGCGCTTTTCATTACGCGCAATAAAAAGACATCTCTTAAAGTTTTTTCACAGCATTATTTTTTGGTTAAATTTACTTAATTATATGTACAGAATGTGTAGTTATCGGCTATGTGATCGGTCTTTTTACACCCTTTACTATATAATCTTATCTCACCTCTCTCTCAAACAATATAGCCAGCTCTATGTGCTTGGTCTGCGGAAACATATCCACGGGAACAGCTCTCACTGGCAAGAAAGGGGCTCCTCTTAAGGTCTTAGTAGAGGGACGGGTCAGGTCGAGGAAGTTCTTCGCGGCTGATGAAGGGCTGCATGAGATGTAGACCAGACGCTTAACCTTTTGAGTGTTACGGAGCTGAGTTACGGCGCGCATGTCTGTGAGGTCACAAAAAAAATGTTATAATGTAATTGTAGATATATATATATATGATCCCGACCGATTTCGGCCACAGCGACTTGGATCTGCCTATTAAGAGCATCGCTGGTGTGCCCTCTGGTGACTGACATAGCCAATTTTTGCCGTGAAAGTGCGATCACATTCACTGCAAGTCAGCACCCCTCCGACGTAATTGTATTGGATGGCCGCGGGTGGTCGGGCCTTAAGCTCGTCACGTTTAGCATTGTAGAGTTATGGTCGTGTTGAGATAGGGGCCTTTTTGACCTCGTACAGGTAGACCTGTTATTTAATATGTTAGACTCGGCAAACTTCGTTCCGCCTTAGAAACAAGTTATGTTGTTATCTTCTTATTTATATAATAATAAAATAATAATGTAACTGATAAAAATATGGAGCAAATTTCTGTTTTTTTTTTTAATTTTATATTATAGCCTAAGACTTGTCAAATTATCATCTAATAATGAACTGGGATGACAATTGCCACCTACCATGTTATCCAACATGGCGCTGTATTGAAAATTGTTTAAGTTAACGAATTTTTATTAAATACAGAGGCCAGCACTACAACCTACCCCAAACTGTAAAATTTCCCCAAATCAAAGACATTCATTCATTTTTTTAGGTACCTAGATATTAAATTGGTAATTTTTAATTTGTATTTAGTAATATATTATTATGTAGGATAGTAGTATTTCAATAATCAATTAACTATGTACAAATAATCAGCTTAATCGTTTAGTCTTGGGATGGACTGAAACACTGTTTTTATTGACCTAGCTCAGGCAGGTCGCCACACAAGTTATAATGTTAGTACCAAACCAATGCACCTTTCATAGGTAACAACATGTGTAAATTAAATTGAACTACTTTTTTTATAAGTATTTGAGCTAATATGTTGAAGAACTTGGTACTACTAAGTATTTATACGTTTGTAAATGTTTTACTTTGTAAAAGGACGTAATAAAATATTTATAATTTATTTATAATTCAATACCTTTAGACCGGACATAACGATCAAAATTCTCGTCAGATGACAACAAATAAATCCAAACCAATAATAACTACTACTACTTTTTATTAAGCGAGTCTCTACTGTAACTGTGATCTTATTAAAACATTTTGTGTTCGACAGAATTAAAATGATATATATAACCTAACCTAACTTACCATACCTATTCTATAGCTAACCTAACTACCTAACCTAACTACCTTACTGAAAAGCATTGATTTAAAAAATACTAAATTCATAATTTTAAACTAAACTACTGCGCTGCGTCCCTCAATAATTACATACAATTTATTTAGTTATCCCGGTCTACTTAAAGTCCAAACGGTATTTAATAATTATCTTCTTGAAAAGAATTATTGAAGTTCGTCTCCGTCGTCATTATTAATTACGTAAATTGATTTCTGAAATATAACACTTTGTTATGCTGCATAAAAGAACGTACGCTTCAATTGCAACCAAAAATAATTATCTTGATCCGTTGTTATGGAGACACTATTTAACTTTTCGTATTTCTTCAATCTAAATACGCAATTATCCTAATATTTTACATTTAAGTAGTCGATTCAAAACCCTTAATTAAATACGTTTTTTTTAATTTAAGAGGAGTATACCGTACCGACGACAGGACGAACATCAATAATGTTTCGGTGTGTCTTCTGAAAAAGGCCTCCTCCAACTGTTTCCATTGCAATCTGGTCCAGTATGGTCCTAAAGCTAGACGGAAGTCATTTTCCCATCTTGTGGTTGGATGTCCCCGTTGCCTGTTTCCATCTCTTGGGTACCAAAGTGTTACCTTGCTTACTCAATTTGTCTTGTCTTTAATTGGTCAATTCGAGCTAGTATTTTGGCAACTTTGGTCTTATTTCCGTTGATGTAATTCTATCGTTAAGTTTTATTGCCGACATACTTCTCTCCATTGGCCGTTGACACTTGACTAGCTTTTCCTTGTGGTTCCACCAAAAAAGAACCAAAAAAGTCAATAAACAAGAAAACTTACGTAGTCCAGCCCTGGGCGGATCAACGATGGCGATGACATCTTCTCCGGTAGCCCTCGCGAGGACGGAGAGCAGAATGTCCTCCGCCTTGCCAGTGAAGAACTCGCAGTTCTCAATGCCGTTCAACTCTGCATTCGATTTGGCATCCTTTACAGCTTCAGGTATCATTTCAAGTCCCAATACTTTGCCGCAATGCTGAAATTGTATTATTAATTAAATTTATTGTATACCATCCCACAGCGGCAGTGTTGATGGCAATAGGCTCGCCTCTATTACATGGGACTTAAAAACATAACTTGCAAAATGAGGGTGTGCTATAAGTACATCTCTGCCTAATTCTTCGGGGATTCCAGGTGTGATGTAATGTTATGACGTAGCATAAAAGGTGAATCAACTGAATTAGTGCTTAATTGACTTCACTAAGAACTAATAAGACCTACCCTAATAAACATCACTAATCTGTTACTGTCCCACTTCAAGGCAAGGGCCTCTTCTTAGGCATAGAAGGCGCCAGTGTTTATTGCCACGCTACTTTAAAGTAGGTTATTTAATTTATTTGTATGTTAATTTGAATTCAAATTTAATTTGACTGCCTCGTTGGTCTAGTGGCCGCAAGCGCTACTGCTGATCATGAGGTCCCGGATTCGATCCCCGGGTCGGGCAAAGTGTTATTGAGTTTTTCAATCTGCGATTACTCAGAGCAGCCCGGAGTCTGGATTTGTGCCCGATTGATGGCAATAGGCTCGCCCCCTATTACATGGGACTTAAACATAACTGGCGAAATGTGGGTGTACTACCAGGTAAACCTCTGCCTAGCCCTTCGGGGATTACAGGCGTGACGATATGTATGTATGTATGTTGAATTCAATTGTGGGTAATCTTGCTTGCTACTTAATTTTGCTGTGCCCTTACAGGGTCCATAACTGTACTATAGCTATAAGCCTTTGTAACACCTTTATCTGACATTATGGTATGCAAATAAATGATTATGAATATAGTTTAACGATTTCAGACTTTTATTGATTGGAAGGTATCATATTCCGGTTAGAGATTTCTTTATTCTCATAAGAATACATCAATTCACTTACATGAGAATATTAAAACTATACAAAAATTGTTTTTGGGCGTATTGTAGAAAGTGAGACATTTAAAAATATTAATGAAATAAAGGGTAGTCTTAAAAAAAAATAATTTATACATCATATTACATTTGAAATCAAAATGTCACAATGGTACTTGTCCGGATTTATAACCAACCACGTGCTTGAGAGGCTTCTCCTTCTTCACGAATTATTTTTTTAAATATTTATTTATAAATATTAACACATTTGAGTAGTATGACCAGGGCCCTATCCAATAAAGCTGACAATCCGACATATATGTCAAAAAATGACAAAATTGTAGAATTGTCGCGCTTAAGCTGTTTAATAAACGTGACAGATATGTCAAAAATCGACAGGTGAAATCTTGACATATTTTTAATGTAAAAACACGTTTAATAAAACTCGACATATCAAAAAACCAGTCACAATATTTCTGACATTTGTCGATGACAATATTGTCGGATTGTCGTGACAATTATGTCGACTTTTGACATATTTGCAAAGAATTTTTTTTTATGAAGCTGGATGAGGGTAAAATTGAAAAAGATATATCAAAGTACAAGAATAAAACAATCACTAGTGCAACTTCGATTGTGTACTGATCGCGTGTAAGATGGAAATGCACAGAAAACTTAGGTACTATTTTGGGCCTTATTCACGAAAGTAAAATTATACTTTTTGGGAAGTTTAGTGACCAATTGACCCACGATGTAAAAATAAATAATTGGAAGGAAATAGCTTAAATATGATTTCGCGACAGAGGGTAACGCGCCTATCAGATATGTCGGACAATTCTACAAATATGTCAACATGTCATGACAATTTTCTGTTTAATAAAGCAGATTTGACAAGTTTTTCACGACAAATTGTCACTTGTCACTTGTCGCATATAAAGTTTTATAAAACAGAAAAATGTCAAGAAAAAAAAGAGTCCGACTTATTTGTGAATTTTCCACCATGACAATTTTGTCGCCTGTAAGTTTTATTAAACAGAAAAATTGTCGAGTGTCACTTTTTGACATATGTCGGACTTGTCGGATTGTCAGCTTTATTGGATAGGGCCCAGATGGTCATATTACTTTTTTATATTTTTAAATCTGTTTAATTTTTTTCCAGTACTTATTCCCAGTACGTGGTCACGTTGCAAGGACTATTGGGGACCTACATTGCAACAGATAAGTTTTAGAATTTTGTATTTATGACATTTTGTAACATATTAAACTGCATTTGAGACATTTTATAATGTGTTAACTTGAATTTATGACATTTACTAGAGTGCGAATTCGAATGACAGTATAATATAAAGTACATATGTTATTAAATTGTATAATTTTTGCATGCCTAACTTGGTGTAACACAGTTGACTACGCATTCAATGAGGGTTTTCGATATGTTTTCCGCCACCAGACGGTACTTCGTATGCTTCAGGTCCAAACAGCTGTCAGATAGCACAGATTCCTACCGAAACTATATTTTTTTAGAGAAATCTTACGTATTTGGAAGTTTTATATGTCCAGAGAAAGGTTTTTCCGAACTGAAGATTGAGCTCAAAAATAGAGGCCCGAAAGTCACTAGTATCTATATCACTTATGCCCTCCTGTTTTATTTGCACACATAAGTACTGCACAGCACTGTGGCATTTTAAAAAACAATATTCCTTTTGTAACGTTTTTAAGAACAAATAAACCAAAAAAATGTCGAAAAATACAAATTGTGTATGCCTTATGACAGGTGGTTAGACCTAACTCCACCCACAGTACTGACATCTCACGTAGAGCATTTCAGAAAACCCTCATTGACATCTGGAAATGTATAGCTGTGTTGGCAAGAATTGGCCTTCTACCATTTTCAGACAAAGATTGGCAGTAAGGCCTAATTTTCTAACATAATATTAGTTACCTGAGCGAAACAAAGCCCAATAGTGCCAGTCCCACAGCAGATATCGACGACAGTAGAGTCTTTCTGCACTTGACTCATCTCTATAGCGCTTTGGTACAAGACGTCGGCACCCGCAGTGTTCACCTACAATCAAACATGAAACATAAGACGTTAACACATTAAGTATGGTACGCTATAAACATTTGGCTAGTTGACCAAATTTGAGTTTTCAGTCCCTCATCTAGATTACAAGAAAATAATCGACACATGTTTTTTCTTTTTTTCACGTAATCAAAAAATAACGGCCATACATCGAGGCAAAATATCGCATGACGATACTAACCTACATACACCACTATATTTTAAATAGTACAAAAAAAAATTGTATCAAAAGTAAAAAAAAAAACGAAATTAAATTTTTAAATATGCCACTATTTAGTTAAACTTAAATAGCGTAAACAGCTGTTGGAGGCGGTGCATGCTTGACCGAGATCACGCGAACGTGAGCGAGAGATGACGATCAATGAATACTACCATGTCATGAATAGCCAGTACAATATTTCCATAAACTTGGTGACTGTTTGGGATAAAACAACCGCTAATAACTTTGCTGGTTATGAATATTATTTATTGATACTTTACAAATATAATGAGAACACCGTCTAGAATAAGCCCCTTAACGTACGTCCGTAACGTACTAATAAAAAATTAGTGGTGTTTACGGTTTATTCTGAATAGTGACGTTACAAGCCCTTATATACACTAGTATTGTTTTTCATTTTCAAATTGATAGAAAACTACTTTGATTAAGCGCATTAAAGTTGAGGAGAGGGGGCTTGTAACGTCATTATTCAGTATAAACTGTATAGGATAGTGACGTCATGCGACATTTTGACTCGATATTACGTCGTTATCGAAATAAATTACTTACTTATTTAGGTACTACGTGTATAAAGAAAAACATGTGTCGAATATTTTCTTGTAATCTAGATGTGGGCCTAAAATCTAAAGTTTAGTCAACTAGGCTATTTCCAGCACGCAGGATAATTCTGCAAAAACTTACCTGAAAGAAAGCCTCAGGGGATATCCTAAACTGTTTCCCAAGAATCGTGTCGATAATGTGCGTGGAGCCTGACAAATGGATTGGTTTAGATGCATCTTCGCCTACCCGTCTGAAAGATATTACATTTTCAATGTTACAAAATTAAAAGGATTTCCCAATTTGAATGTTTCAGTATCAGCCCTGTTCAGGGTCTGGTTTTGTGTCCGAGTAGCAGCATTAGGCTCGCCCCCAATTATACATATAGGACTTAATCATAACTGGCAAAACGTAGGTGAATTATGGGTAGACCAGGTGGACCAGGTGGTGGATACTATAGACCTCTGCTTGAAACCCTTCTGGGAAAACAAACGTATAAGCAAAATTAAATTGACGTAACGCTATTCCACTGTAAGAGCCGGCACAGACCTGGCAAAGCGCAGTTATGCACCTTTTTACTTGCAAAATCAATATCATCGCTGCGTCTCTCAACATAAAGTCGGAAAAAAGACGCGTACTTCTATTAGCATTGGTGTTCTCAGATTATATATTTTCAACTCTATTTCAAGCATCGCAAGGTTGATAATTGCTTACCAATAAACACCGCGTTGCGCTGCGCTTCGCCAGATGTGTGCTGGCTTTAAATATACTATTCAATCGAGCGTGAAATAAACTATTACATACCGTTTGACAACGAGTTCGAAGTATAAAGATTGAATGCCACACGCGATAGCTTCTTCAGAACTAAAATGTTCAACTAAATCCTTTTTGATTTCATCAAGTTCGGCCTCTGTCAGCGACTAGAAACAAATAAATTAAGTAAGCCACCCAAGTTAAGCTTTACTTGCCGAGGTCTGACGGTGGATGGGTGACTTTCCATTACATACAGACTGCCTTCCATGTCGGAAAGCATGATAAGCGGTTGGTCCCAGCTGTCATTTTTAGATTTTTGACAGGCGTTACAGGATGTCTGACTACTAATAAAGACGTTCCCTGTAAAATACTAGTATTCAGCTACATGCAGTACACTGCTGTCACGATTATACAGGGTGTCTCATTCAAATCGGTCAGTATGGGAAAGTCTGAAACTATAAGACATACGAAGATCTGTTCTGAGGAACCATGTCATCGATTTTAATAACAAGAAAAACTGCATTTATACATTTTAAAAAACATTTGTACTCCGTTCGGGAATCGAACCCGGTTATTTTGAAAAAAAAAACCTACGCTATTTCTATTTAGATATCGATTGTGTAGGTCTTAAGAAGTAAATGTCTGTATGAAACATGATGTCTAAAATGAATAAAATGCATTGTTTCCACATACTTTAATTTATTTTAGTAGGTGCTCGAAGTGACCACGTTTACAATATTACTACAATAGTACCGATGTTTTTTAAAATGTATGAATGCAGTTTTTCTTGTTATTAAAATCGATGACATGGTTCCTCAGAACAGCTGCCTTATTCTAAACCGTTCGATTGGTTTCCGTGTCGGTAAGGAACCGTTTTCGACAATCTCATTTCCGAGCCGAAGAACTGCCAAAACGCTATTCACAGATCCGAACGGATACGTTTTTTTTCTATACGATTGATCATTGTATTTATGGGGAACGCTACAAAATGGTAGTAAAAGATCAGCGTGGTAGAAAATTTAAAGTAGTAAATAAAATTGGTTTATTTGAATGTTTCGATCCGTTTAATTATATAATATACAGCTAGTAATTTAATAGACAGCAAACGGTACAAAATGATTTTATTATTAATCAAACAAACTTTATTTCGAATAAACTTGCTTTGTAAACAGCCGTCTGTCAAACTGGCAATGCCAGTTTGACAGACTTTTTTTGCTTTTTAAACTTTTTCCGCATTGCCAGTGTGGCAATGCGGAAAAAGGTTTTATTTGAAATAAAACTATGGATTTCTTTTTATTATAACTTTGTTACAAAAAGGCTAAATGACTGTAAGTATTTGATATCAATACACAAATCTTGCTATTTGCTCATTGTCAAACAATAACACGTACCTACAACCTATACGAATAAAGTAATTCAAAGTGTAATTATGTAGTTCTACTTAATTACACTTTGAATTTATGTAAATGCGAAAGTATCATTGAAATACGGTCAATACAATTATAAAACTTCATTTACTTAAAAGTGCAGTGTTTTAAGGCTTACAGTGTTTATATTTCTCTGAAATAACCTGGATTTACGCAAAATAAATCGTTTAAATTTTTTTCGGTATGGCTCCCGATAGCAAACAGCTGTCGGAAAGATTTGAGTCTTCTTATCGAATTTGAACTGTCAAAAAAATCGGTTTCGGATTTGTGAATTGCGTTTGGATGACATCTTCGACATCTTAGACGTTCGATTCGGTACGGAATCTAGTCGAATGGTTGTGAATAAGCCAGCAGCTGGCTTATTTCCGACAGCTGTTTGCTATCGGGAGCCATACCGAGCAAAATTTACTCGTATAGTTGTACATGTAATTGTTTGACAATGAGCAAATAGCAAGATTTGTATATTGATATCAAATACTTACAGTCATTTAGCCTTTTTTAAGCAAAGTTATAATAAAAAAAATAATCCATAGTTTTATTTCAAATAAAAACTTTTTCCGCATTGCAAAACTGGCAATGTTTAAAAAGTAAAAAAAGTTTAAAAAGTAAAAAAGTCTGTCAAACTGGCAATGCCAGTTTGACAAACGGCTGTTTACAAAGCAAGTTTATTTGAAATAAAGTTTGTTTGATTAATAATAAAATCATTTTGTACCGTTTGCTGTCTATTAAATTACTAGCTGTATATTCTATAATTAAACGGATCGAAACATTCAAATAAACCAATTTTATTTACTACTTTAAATTTTCTACCACGCTGATCTTTTTACTACCATATTGTAGCGTTCCCCATAAATACAATGATCAATCGTATAGAAAAAAAAAGTATCCGTTCGGATCTGTGAATAGCGTTTTGGCAGTTCTTCGGTTCGGAAATGAGATTGTCGAAAACGGTTCCTTACCGACACGGAAACCAATCGAACGGTTTAGAATAAGGCAGCAGATCTTCGTATGTCTTATAGTTTCCGGCTTTCCCATACTGACCGATTTGAATGAGACACCCTGTATAGTCATCCTTGCGACCCTTTTCAGTTATTCTTTCGTTCCGTGTGCCTTTATGTCAATGGTCACATTTTTTTTTTGGTTTGTTTTTTTCCAATCTGCAATCAGTATTTGATACTTTTATCAGATGAGTTCGATGTAAACAGTGGCGGTAAGAGCGTGACTCCAGTGAGCCATCTACTCCATATTCTTGTTTATGTCCTCACATATGGGAGGACTTTACAATATCTTTCCTTTTATGTCTCTTTCTGTAAGATCTTGTTTTCAGTGCAGCAGCCCGATCATTAGCGTGCTTTTCCAGTCTGTCCTGGTATATTTTTGTAGTATTTTTAATTTCCTCCATGACGGTATCCATTTTTAGTTCTTTGTGTATTTCATTGTTTGTGATAAGCCAAGGAACTCCACTAATTGAGCGAATGGTCACATAGAATTTATTTTTGAATACCCAGTTTCAAGTAAAGTTTAACAGTGCTTAGGCTCTCTTTACCTTAGTCGCCAAGATGACCTATGCAAAGCGCGACGACACGTACATAGTTAGGCGAAGCTATTCATACGATTATGAGTTGTAAATTGCCAACATTTTCTTTTTCTAGCACTTGAGTAAGAAACACAGAGAAGAATACCCAATATAATAGTGGTTTCATCAAAGATCAAAGATAGACGGACATCACGAACAAAATTTTCATCCGATCCGATATGAGTTTAATTTATTACGCTCTGCTTCCGCTTCAATATACGCCTAAGATACAGGCTCGTCCTAGTTAGGGGTTAGTGGACAATCGAATTGTGATCAATTGCAGAATTGTACCTACTGTTTACCAAAATCAACTTGTAAATATTTGTGTGTCAATAAAGCTTTTTTTTTTGTTTTAATATTGCTGTAAATTATTCTAGATGGCGTTACTGAGACATGGGATCATAGTTTTTCTATGACATTTCTTTGCATGTCTTCTCTATAGAATTTTAAATTGAATCTCTTTGGGTTTCATCAATTAATCACCATAACACCTTGACTGCCAGATTACCAGACACAATAGAAATTCAATCGTCCGAGGTCGCCAGTGACCAATGTGGCATACAAAGTGTTAAGAACTAACCTGAGGATGCATAACCACGATCAGCATGACCTCTCCACTAGATGTCGAGTCTCGTACAGTAAGATACCTCCAATATCCAGTGTAGTCTGCTGGGGAGAACGGTGCCAGCTTCGACTTGCGGACAAACTCTTGGAATAGCTGAAATGCAGCTAAATTAATACAAGATTATGAAGTTAAAAATATGCGGAAGCCAAATAAGATGGATAATGGTGGTGTGTAAATTAGGGGAGGGCACAGCGGAGGACATCGGGTCGGGGAATTTTTAATTTACCAACGCAAATTCGTGCTTATGTAAAGGTAACAAGCTATGGATTCCAAAGTTCATAGAGACTGACCGCGGAGCGTTAAAAGGGATTTCTCTCTGCGGTTTTCAGACTGATGGCCACTAGGTTGCGAATCCATGTATTGTGTGGTCACTAAGTCAGCTCGAGGGTAAACCTAGCACGCCCTGTGGCGGCGTTCAATAGTGCACACGGCCGTTGGCGTCATTACAAAGCATTAGTCGTGCGCTAATTGACGTAAAACATCAGTTTCGTATGAGATACGCATCTATGAGATGAGGAAACTGTTACATGAGGACAAAAGATAATTCACGCTGAAAAAATGTGGTTAGTCCCTATTTCGTACATAATGCCCTCCCCCGACGTCCGACGATGTGCCGTAAATCGCAAATCGGTAGCGCGATAAGGCTCTCAGCTTTATCATGCTCCCGATTTCAGTGACGTGAATTTAGCCAGGTCGTAGCAGGTGCGTAAGGTACTTGCTGTGCTTATAGCCAGTGTAATTAGTTCCATAGGTATATTTCGAAAATCTAATGAGACAGATAGAGAGGTACAAAGATGAATGCATGTCCAAGTAAGCTGGAGGCGTGATTTTCGGATGGCAGCAAAATAATGAAATTTTAGAACTAAAGTTAAAGCTCCCTAAAAAAAAAGTAAAAAGAAATTAAAAAGTCTACTCACCAAGACGGCCTTTTTAGTCTTTACAGAGATGTGATTCATTGCTTGTATTGGACCCACTCCGACGGTGCCTGTAACATAACTGCCTAGCCTAAACCCGACAGTGGGCAACTTGGTCTCCTCATCAATCCCAACAGTGAACTCGCACTTGTTCCTATACCCCTCAATTATGGGTGACTTCTCAATAGGCCTTAGGTCAAAACTCAAGCCTCCGTGCTGCTTCCTTTTAGCATCAATTTCACGGCGCCTACTTTTATCAAGTTTCCACACCTCATTGTCAAACTTCATTAGGGTGATTCTTAATTCTTTTTCTTTTTGTTTCAGCTACAAAAGATCAAACAAACACAGCTATGAAGGAAAAGGTTTTCTTAATTGGTTTTAATAGACAGAAATGAAATAACCAATAACTTGTACAATTGCATAAACCCTTGCTATATCATGTCATAAAAATGTACCATTTAGGCATCTATTATTTATACAAATTTTAATATCGGAGATTACATCGTGTTTTAATTTAAACATGCTTAGGACTAACTTTAACTTTAAGAAAAAATACATTTACGTCACACATTCATATCTATATATATAAAAGAAAGTCGTGTTAGTTACTTCACTTATAACTCAAGAACGGCTGAACCGATTTAGCTGAAAATTGGCAGGGAGGTAGTTTAGAGCCAGGAGCTATGCCAGAAGTTGTGGTTTGATTCCCACCCAAGACAAATGTTTGTGGGATGATAATTTGTATGAGTATGTACATTTTTAGAAATATTTACATAATGTTTATCACAAGCTCAGCTTAATTTGGGGAAGATGGTGTTGTGTGAAAGTTTTGGAATAAATATTAATAAATAAGTATTCCACAACTTTTTCACACAGCGCCATTTTGTCCCAAGCTAAGCTAAGAGCTTGTGTTAAGGGTACTAAACAGCTGATAAACACACTTATATATTTCTAAATACATACATATTATAGGTCAATATTATGATTATGTATTCCTAGCTTGTAAATGAGGTATAAACACTGAGTTTACCTGATCCTCATATGTCATATCCCAGTAGGGAGTGGTGGCATCCTTCAATCTCTCTTCTTGGGACTTGTTAAGATCTTCTTTCTTCTTCTTAGCATCTGTTTCTACCTCATCCTGCTTCCTCTTTCTTACTAGTGGATCTGGAGCTGGCTTTGCTTCTTCAGCTATTAGGGTTTTGCCTAAAAGAACACAGAACTTACAATAGCTTTCACACTAAGAGTATTTTTTAAGTACCTATAATGCGCAAAAAAATTATGCATATGTATTGCATACAATAAAAAGGTGATAAATAACTTTATTGAAACAATTTTTATCATAAGAGAATGACATTATCCTGTTTGCAATGATTTTGAGGACCTCAATATTGAACATTACAAAGCTGAGCTACCTAAAAAGTATGCCAAATTTAAAAATAGAAAATGTATACCTACTGTATGTACTTATAATTCTGCAGTTTATATTATACTAGTTTAAGTAAAATACTGATACATCACTGGTGCTTATTTACATACATATATTAACTCACACCATTTGGTTGCAAGCACTACTGCTGTGCATGAAGTCCTGGGAATGATCCCTGAGGCACGGAAAGTGTTATTGAGTTTTTCCATCTGGTATTTCTCAGTAGCAGCCTGGAGTCTGGATTTCTGCCAAATTGATGGCAAAAGGCTTGTCCCCGATTACATGTGACTTTAGCATAACTGGTGCAATGAGGGTGTACCACAGGTACACCACTACCTAACCCTCCGGGGATTACAGATGTGTTGTTAAGTTTATGTTATGTTACATACATACAGTAAATATACATTTTCTAGTTGTAACTTTGGCATAACTTTGAACCAAGCCTTGTTCCTAGTGTAAGTGACTGTTGCAGCAATCACGTTAAAACAAACTTAATTAGTTGTGTTTATGGTAAAAAAATTACCTTTCCATAAATAACCATTGAGCACTTCAATTGCTTTCTTTCGCTCCACATCGTTTTGGAAGCAAGCATACAACCAGTGGCTGCCATGTTTGGGTCTCTTTATCTTACTTGTGCTCAGTCCTAACTTCTGATTCATCAGTTTTTTTAATTCCTAAAAACATGGATTTGTTTTAGGAGTTATTTAATGTGCAGTAGACTTTTAGTTATGCAAATTAATATTGGATAACAATTTACCGATACTCTAGACAGTTAACCTTTCAATTAGAAACGTCGTTTCGCTGTATCACAATATGTTAAGTACAAGTGTATTTTCAATTAATTGATGTTAGTTTTATTAAAGTATTTTATGAAAATAGTGTTTGTCAAAAAAACAAGTTGTAAACATACAGCTATTCCATAAAACTTGGGTAGTCCACGCAGTTCAATTTTAAACTTTTCCGAAGAGAATCCTCCTCGGTCTAAATAAGCATATTCTTCTTCAACTTTAACTTCTTCAGGTGTTTCCTTAGTTATTTCAACTACTTCATTTTCTTCAGTCATAGTTAAAACTTAATTAAAACAGTGTAAAATTCATAAACTTGATTGCTTTCGTAAAACTTTTAGGTTATAATATTGCCGACGTAATAATTTTAAGCATTTTTTGTTTACATTTATTCAAAGGAAATTGTTGAAGTGTGACTGAGACAGAAATACACCGATGCGAATAATCCAGTAACCGTTTACTGGAGCACAAATTTTGATGAGGGACTGTTGACAGTTTATGATACGTTTAGAAATGGGCACAAGCCTTAGACAATGCTGCCAGTCTTCTGGGCACGTTTCCAGATGACAGTGATGGGGAGGAGTACTTTGACGCCTAAGTGTTCCGATTTTTTACTATTTTATTTGTAGTTAGTTTAAGTGTACATATTTAAATTAGTTTTATTGTGTTTTCTGTATTTTTAATTTGATGAATAAATTATTTACAAGCCTTAGACTATATACCTCTAGACGTAGCCCAATTTACAGTGTCAAGTGTGGAAGTGAGACGCAATAATACAAAGTTCGTAGGAAAATTGAGACAAAGCATCGTATCTTCTGTCCCTTACGGCGTGCCGGATTTTTGCATGGCTAACTTTTGAATGTTAGCCAAACAAAGTGCTGTCACTGTCACGTATATTATTATGCTCGATTTAATTTAAGTTTTCGGATGGTTTTTGCAATTTTTGTAATAGTTTAAGTCATTTAATGAGAAATAGACTCCATGAGATAAGTGTTTAGTGTATGGTGAATGCGCTACGATGGGAGGATGCAGTATAATAGGCTGTAAAAGCCGCTCAGAAAAGGCCAATAACAAAATCTCTTTTCATTCGTAAGTATTCAATACTGTTTGTGTTATTGTATGATTATTGAATTTATACATTTGTGCGCTTTTATTGTCATGGCTTTCAGACCAAAATATGGAAGATTTCTTAAAATAAACTTGATTCCTTAAATCACATAACCTAGGAATACTTACTTACAGTGTTGCTACACGTTTCAAATCTTTTCCCTTAACTGTCAGGCCTAATGTTCAAAAGGTAGGCATAATAATCAAATAAATCTATGGTGGCTAAACACACTGTGGGCGAACCCTTATTTTTAAGTTTAAGTGAACATGTGTACGAACGAACAGAGCCCTTTCGACAATCATTAAGTTTTACTCTTGAAGGCAATCGCGTAGGTACTTAAAGATATTTGGAAGTAAGAATTCATTTTATAAATAAATGATAAGTATAAACAAAAAATTAGATATTTTCAAAATAAGTTGGTTTTGTCTAAAGGACAATAGTTATTATACAGCAATGTCAATGTCACACTGGATGTCAGCCATACCTCAATATATTTTAATGATAAATAACACGCGAAAAAATAATGTAGTGTTCTTCTAAAGAGTTACTTCTATGTACACACATCAAGCTTTACCTGGTAGTAGTGTATTTTATTTGTGAGAATCAAGGTAAGATTGAAAGTAGGTATTTTACGTGAAATTATATTTTCTCACACATGGATACTTCTACACTCTTATTACCACGTTGAATACGTAAATTATAATTTACAATAGTGCTAAAATTGGAACCCGCAGTTAAGTAGAATTTTGGTCGTATTTTGGGACTTTTTTAAGGAATAGCAACACTGAACTTTTATATTGCTGTCGCATGTGCGGCCACGCGGTAGCTCGATCTAGAGGTATATTATCTAAGGCACAAGCACATGGGTCAAGGGAACCAATAGGCTATAAGAGGCAGGTTTCTGTGCGGGGCCAATAATTGACAAGACACTAGGCCACTGTTGGGGAAATGGCCCATAATGGAACACCAATATAGTATATAACACTGGGAAGCCGATTTTAGCCATTTACCTATGCTGCAGATAGAAATCGATATCGTGGTGTGGATTTACCCACGGAGTAGACTTTCAGTATAGTTGTACTCTGTGGAGTAGACCTACGTAGTATTGACTATGTAAAAACTACTGAACTCATGGTATCAGGTTGATCGTCGATGTTCCTTCCACCCTGAGGCTGGAGATAACACATAAAAATATCATAGGCTCGTGGATTTTTTAACAAAAAAACATCTCAAAATGAAACAAGTTATATATTTTTGACAATAATATACGTACAATAAATAAAGGTTAACATAAATAAAATTAGTAATAATTAATTCACAATAGATTTGGAAAATTCTAGGTAGGTACAAAAGGTTATTCTAGTCACATATGGAAGTACGATAGACTAGTCACGACGTTAAAATAGCACATTATGAGGTATAAAGTCTATATTTTATAACTAGGTAAACATATTTCAAATGTTTTTACTTTGTTATCCGAGAGCCCACAAAAGAAATCTTTTTAATTCCATAGCCCATAAAAATTGGCATGTCATTGATACACATTTCCTGATATAGGTAAAACATGTAACTTTTATCAAACATCTTACAAGAGCTCCTTGATATGTCAGACTGTCAGACTGAGTCAGGCTCTTAGCAACTACCAACAAGGCCTGCTGATAAATACGTGACGCTGGCAGAATAGTCGATATCGGCTCAAGAGTCAAAAAGAAAAAAAAATAGACATTGTGGGCTCTCCGTTTTAGTTATTAGCTCTCTGCTAACAATTTTATCTCTAATTAAAATAAGCGTAGTATTAAATATATCTATCAATATGTATTATTGCGTTCTATACTCAGGTTTATAACAACATACAGATAGACTTTAGAGCCTATGTGGCCTCAATTAGTAATGGTAATTTTATTTTATAATAATCTCATGTTAAATTGTGTTTAGCCATACATTTCTGCATTTTAATAGACAATTATGTATCAAAAATAGCAATACATTAATCATACATTGGACTGCCTCACTCTCAATGAGGACTCTTATCAAGGAGACATTTATTATTCTCATGTTCAGGAATCAGAATAGGTAGAGCATATTGACCAACACTTTGAGGAGGAAGTAACATATTTTATTGGACAAAAACTCTTCTGAATTTCCATAATAACAATTATGAAGTTAATAATGTCGACATTTACCATATTATTTGGTAGGTACAGACGCCAGCATTTTCCCAATTGAATATAAACCTTATTTGGTTTGCCATAAAGTTAAAAAACAATCAAAGAAATTTGACACATAGGGGTAACTCGATGTGCTGGCGTCTGTACTTAATATAATTTTCGTGAACTTAGCAAACAATATTTCAATTAGAAACAATTACCGACCCTAATAAAAGTAAAATGATTCTCCGAAACAATAACTTGTTGCCAAATTATTCGTTAACAAAAAGGATAGGTATTACAATATTATTTCATGATTTCAAAGAGGTTCTGTTCACTCTATGTTACTTACCCTCAAAGTTCAAGTAATAACATCATTTACCTGTTCCAATTTTTGTTCATGATTTATTGTACTTTTTTTAAAGAGTTACATTTCGAATAACATTGTTAAACATAACTCAACCATTGGGTTTAACACCTTGACTGCGGGCGCTATCGCCTACGCCAAGCCGCCCGTGCGGACGGCCGCACACCTGCTGCGAGAGCCGCACAGTCGTATCGGATGGTCGAAAACAATACGTCAGTGCGGATATAGCGCTGGGTGTGTTTTAATCCTCCAGTGCGGCAAAACACAGGCTATTGTGTTTTTTTACGAATGTAACAAGTTACTTAGAAAATGACCATCCTACACAATAGGACCCTCAAACTAACACAATAGGGTTTAAAATCCTTTGTGAACACCTGGCATCTTAATTGCTAAAGTGAAATAAAACAACATTGCGAATATCAACTTAAGCCCTAACACAATAGGGTTTAGGATCCTTTGTAGACACCTGGCATACCGGTCATAAAAAGCTTAATTATACAATTTTCAACTTTATGATTTTTGTAATTTTATAAGAAATTCTAGTGAAACCCTTACTGGTTCTGTATTTTAAATAATAATTTCTCATTGACTTGAAACTTGAAATTATCAAACGTCTAAACAGACGTGAAAACTCACAGCAGTTGCGAGAACCGCACTCGCGGCATAATTAAATTTTACACGCTGGGCGTGATTTGCCGCACAGCCGTATTGGAAAATATGAAATCACAACCGGTGTGCGCGAGCCGCACTGGCGTTCCGGCGGCGAGAACACAGCGTATGTGAGTCCCGCAGTCAACGAGTTAAACTTCTGAAAAAAGAAAGGTACACAGATATACATTTATAAGTAAGTAATAATACTACTCTACTGCTTAACCCATAGACAAGTTGGGCTATGCTACACGTACACACCAAGGAAAAATAAGTACAGAGAAAATACATGTAAATACTCAGTATAGGCGCGAAATTAAGGGCTAAATACACTATTCAATTAGTTGGATCCTAACTAGGAACAGTTAGGAAGCAACCAAGCATTCGGTACCCTAACTTTAATAATAACAATAATAAAATAAATATTCCATAACTTTATTTTTTTTTTACCCAACGCCATTTAGTCCCAAGTTTAGCTTGAGAGCTTGTGTTATGGGTACTATACAGCTCGCAGAAGGAGGCTGCGGAAAGGGAGAGGGAGATCACTTCCACTCACCCGGCCCGCAGCAGACGCACCGGGCGCAGGCGGAGGGCGGACAACGCCCTCTTCCAGCCCCTCTGAATGGGTTCAAGGCGACGGACGCGGGGATGTCCGCCGCCCCACGTACATGGACCCGAGGTGGCGGCGCGTCGTGTTCTCGCGCGCCCTTCTTAGACGTCGCGAGGGGAGTCTAACACCTCACTCCCCTCGCTGACTTGGCGAGGCCCGCGGGGCCGGCACCAGTCGGGGGTCGCGGAAGTATCTTCCGTTCCCGTGACCCCCGGCGCAGGTGTGAGAAGGAACACGGGGTGGTTTTTAGTCAGTAAGAGTCTGACAGACCCCTCCGCCTCCCCGGGCGGGGGACATCCATGAGGATTTTCCAGCCCTCAAAAAAAAAAGGCTACTATACAGCTGATAAACATACTTATATATTTCTAAATACATATATATTATAGATAAATTACACCCAGACACACACAGAACAAATGATCGTGCACATCACATAAACTTCTGTCCTGGGTGGGAATCGAACCCACGACCTCCGGCATAGCAGTCAGGGTCACTAACTACTAGACCAACAGGCCAGTCATTCAAATCGGACCCAATCTGCGATTACTTATACCGGTTTACTACAAATTGAATAGTGTAATAAGCCCTTTAGGCGTATAATACGCTGTTTCGCTTTTATACAAAGTATTAGTTTTGTTTCTCTACAACAAATGTAAAATTCCGAATAGCATTATACTAGCCCAGGTATAACATAGCCAAGTCTAACTGCTAAGTGGTCCCATTCTTCACAAACATATTCTTAAGCGCATCTTTGTCCTGATCCTCTTTTTCTTTCCGTAATTTCTTTATTAGTTCCAGTTCTTTGTCAACTGTGGCAGCCATGGACGGATTCAGCGACTTCAATCTTCTGAAGTCTTCTTCCGCGTCATCAGGGTTCCATGCACCGATGTGAGCTTTACCTCTTCTGTATAATGCTTTTTCATTATCTAGAATAAAAATAGGATGAAGCATAAATGTATGTAAGTGAATGTAGGGCTTGCAAAAAAAAGACAAGAAAAACACTACTCTGCATTGTCCTCATATGATTTGACTAATATAATGTACATTCTGGACATTAAAAGAGATTGTGACCTCTGAGTTGCTTTAGGCGTTTGTAAATATCAATATTAACAGAAATAAAATAAATATTATTTATACCTTTTTCAAATTCAAGAACAGTAGTACAATGCTCTATAACGGCATAATATTCTCCATTCAATAGTTTGCACTGAGCATAGTTCAAAAGAATGGGCAATTTTATTTTATTCAAATCACCCCATTCGTCGTCGCCTTTTCTTTCCCTGTAACAAATAAAATAAATAAGTTTTTTAAAAAGTCCAAGTGTTTCAACACCTTGTAACCAGTTAAAATTAACAGTCCATTCTAGGAATTACCCTTGACAAAATTGTAAATTCTAAAAATTACCCTTGACGAAAAAGCATATTGGTAGAATTACCCTTGACCGTTTTAAAGTAAAATTTCATATTTACCTGACCATAAGCTGTTCACAAATACCTAAGGCCTCATTGTATTCCTCCTCAGCCTCTTTATACCTCTTCTGCATGTAAAGCTTGTTGCCTTTCTCTCTGAGAGTCGGTATAAGATCTATCCGTTGTTGAGCATTTAGTTGCCACAACTCTTTCTCATACTCATCTGATCTTTCTACTTTTAATATTTCTGGAAATAGGAAAAAGGTAATTTTAAAGGATTATTTCTAAGTAATAACATTGCTGGAATTTACTGTTCTTTAATTCAAAAGTACAAGTTGTGTGTTGTCGAAATTAGTGATTTAGTAGATTTGACATGAGATAAAATAGATTAAAAAGAATGATTCCAGCTCTAACTTATAATAACCAAATCATAATCAATAACGATCAACCTTGGCATCTAAAATGTAATCAATTGATTAGATATCAGTGGAGTTCTCCTATTTTATTGATTATAACTACACAGCTGTGCCCACAACTTCATCTGTATGGAAAATCATGGGCTTGTTTGCACAGATTCCTATTTGTCCTGGATGATGTCAACTATCAGAAAGAATGATTCCAGCTCTAACTTATAATAACCAAATCATAATCAATAACAATCAACCTTGGCATCTAAAATGTAATCAATTGATTAGATATCAGTGGAGTTCTCCTATTTTATTGATTATAACTACACAGCTGTGCCCACAACTTCATCTGTATGGAAAATCATGGGCTTGTTTGCACAGATTCCTATTTGTCCTGGATGATGTCAACTATCAGAATAATGAAAATCAAATTGATCCCGCCATTTTGGAGATAGCACAAACACAAATACACAAAAAAAAGTGATTTTTGATACTACTTACCACATAATTATACTTATCATAATTATGCATTCGGTAAAAAGTTATTGTTTTTAAATTCATAATAATAGACCCCTCAATTTTATTTTTGTTAAGATGTATTTTATTGGTTTATTCAATTTAATAAAAAATCTTATTTTTAGATTTATCTGCCAAACCATATAATGATTATTAGTTTGTTTAATTAAGGCTGACTTAGTCAAGCACTATACTCCATCAGATTAGGTAGTTAACAAAAGGTAAACAATTTTGACATGTATTTTTAGTTAATAACACAGTTCAAAAATAAAATGCAGCTGAAAACAACTTTAGATACAACAAAAACGATTACACGATCAATTAAAAACAATTTGTTTAAACCATAGTTGAATTTAATTAATAAGCGTTTATGTAAAAAGACTTGTCAAGATTGTTTACCTTTAGTTAACTACGTACTCTGATGGAGTATAGTCAATCCCAGTACCTATGATCTTGTAAGTACACATAGTATTAGAATAGTATAGTAGTAGTATTTTTTTTAAATTTTAGGCTTAGTATCTTTGTAATGTTATAATATTTCTTGTGCCTATCAAATAAATGCTTTTAATTTTTTTTTACTCCAATAAAAAGCGCTTTTCAAATTTTAACACAAGAAGAAAATTAACACTTATCACCATCTATTTGTTATCTGGTTGTAGGTTCAATTCCCACTCAGGACAAATGTTTGTGTGATGAGCATCATTTCATTTCATTCATTTGTTCTGTGTCTGGGTGTAATTTATCTATAATATGTATGTATTTAGAAATATATAAGTATGTTTATCAGCTGTTTAGTACCCATAACACAAGCTCTTAGCTTGGGACTAGATGGCGTTGTGTAAAAAGTTGTGGAATATGTATTTATTTATATCTTAGCATAGCTAGTCTGTAAAGCTCTCTCTAGCTGCGTCAGAGACGCGCGCAGCCAGAACACTGTTGCAGTAACCTATTTCTTGAAGCCTACAATCTAACCTATATCTAAATTATTTGTTTTTCTTTCATTATGTCTATCTTTAAGTAAGAGTAAACATCTCACCTATAATAAACTCCAAATCACACGGGTTCTTCATCAAAATATCCAAGTCTGGATGGCCCAGACCTTCGGTGTGCAGGGTCATAGTACAGGAGTGCTTTACCCTTTTGGGGTCCTGTCCCAGCTCTCGCAGAGTTTTTGATATGAATGGGTAACTGAATACTAGCTGTGAATATGAGCAAAATGGATGTTTGTCATTTGCTAAGAGATTTGTTGAAGCTGTGAATATGCTATGAAACACAAGTAGTAAAACCAAACAAGGAAATGGTTTCGTATTTTTCTAGAACATAGTGTTTGCTCATGTTATTTTAATTTGGGTAAGTCTTAAAGTTATGGATTGTGTTTTACTTGAATGACATTCAATACTTACTATAGACATCAAAAACAAAATTTTCATCCAAAACTTGTGTCCTAGTGGATACAAGTTTATGAGTTTGTAGCGACATCTATCTCGCCACATAGGAACTATCCTACATCGCGCTATTAAAGTTATCCGCGCAGTTCGAACGTATACAAGCTCCCAACAACAACCGTCGGGCAGTTAGCCCACCAGACACAACACCCGTCTGGTCGGAGGATCTTCGCTTTTCAATGGAGGATGAGGAACTTTACACCCTGTTCCTCATACCTCCAAAAGTTTTTTTTAGTACGCTCCACTGCCGCTCCAATATTCATATATTATTCTAGATGGCGTTACTGAGACATGGGATCAAAGTTTTTCTATGACATTTCCTAGACTCACTCTATAGTATTTTAAATCTCTTTGATGACTCTAGTCCCTCACTATGGGCCTTATGAGTAAGCTCAAAATAGCCCAACAAGCTATGGAGGGGGCTATGCTCGGGGTCTCTCTGCGAGATCGAATCAGAAATGAGGAGATCCGTATAAGTAGCAAGGTTACCAGCATAACCCAGCGGATTAGCAAGTTGAAGTGGCAGTGGGCAGGGCACATAGCATGGAGGACTGATGACCGATGGGGTCGAAAGGTTCTCGAGTGGAGGCCACGTAGCAGCAAGCGCAGCGTAGGACATTCACCCACAAGGTGGACAGACAACCTCATTAAGACCGCGGTAACCCGCTGGATGCGAGCTGCTTCCAACCGGTCTTATTTTTTTTTTTTTTAATATTATAAACCAGTGCTTGACTGCAATCCCACCTGATGGTAAGCAGTGATGCAATCAGTGATGGTGAAGCGCACTAGTTTATTTATTCACTCTAGCCTTGAAGACACCTAAATCATAATCGGACGGGAAGACCGCAGCAGGCAAGTTGTTCCAGTCCTTCAATGTACGCGGTATAAACTACGAAGCGAAACGCTTTGTCCGAATCGTCGAAGTGCCAACGATGTAAGGGTGAACACTCGCCGTACGGGTCGCCGGGTATTGGAGATCTATAGGGGAGGCCTATGTCCAATAGTGGACTTCCTATGGCTGAAATTATGATGATGATGATGATGACTCTAGTCATAGTATAATAACGTTAATTAATGTGTCTCTGATCATTAAAGTGTAAATTAATTTTAATCCATGGTGTTAGGCAACTGAGCTCATCTCAATTGTAAGCATCTATATATAACGTAACATAATGTCACGCTTGTATCCCCGAAGGGTTAGGCAGAGGTGTACCTGGTAAAACACCCACATTTCGCTAGTAATGTCTAAGTCTTGTGTAGTAGGGGGCCTATTACCATCAATATTGGTTTTGATTCTGGACCCGGGATCACACTCGGGACCTCAGCAGTAGCGCTTGCAACCACTGACCAATGAGGTGACCAGCACGCGTAGCATGATCACCGAAGAAACGGTCTTTGTCGTGTCTCGGAAGAAAAGAAATTAAGTGTTCATGCTACGCAGGCCGGTTTATTGAAAGAAATTTGACAGATTGAGGTTCCTGTCTATATAATCTGTCACTTTGCGGATTCGTCTGTAGACAAAGGCCGTTTCTTCGGTGTTCAATGTGTTCATGCTACGCATGCAGTGAGGTCTTGTTAACATTCCTTTGTATCTATAAGCCAAGCTTTGTTCTGTCCCCTGCCTGGTATAAAATTATATGTTTTTCTAACACCTCTTGCAGTTTTCATTTCTTTTTATTATGATGCAAGACAGTTGAAAAGTTTGGTGGGATAGCCTGGCTAGGATATATTACCATTCTAAGTTCAAGAGGCAATCTAAATGGTTGGACATAAATCAGCTAAGAGCAATAAGTTACACCTACCTTGTTCCATCTCTGCACCACCTTAAGGTAGACTGGTAGAAAATGCCTAAGGCATTAAGTCCGCCCTTGTACAGTTTTTTTTACTTGTGCATAAAGTTTTAATAAATAAATAAATAAATAATAAGCAAACAAATTCCAATGTAGGTAATATTGATATAATAATTTCTTACCTCTTTCTGAACCTTAAAGCTAGACACTTCTCCAACTGCCATCATCTTGACTATTGTCTCCCATACCTCCAGTTTGAACTTGTGGCCCATCACCAAAACCATGGGCTCTTTCTTTCCTATCTTTCTGCTGTCATCCAGAAGAACCCTCTCCGACCCAAGTTTCCATGTTTGGAAATGGAAATGTACCTGTAGTAATAAAGTTATTTTTACTAACATTGTTTACTGTTTATCTTTAGTTTAGCCTTAAGTAAATAATGTTTTTACCTTACTGCCATTTGCAATGGGGATATATTTTTGCCCCGCGTAGATCAGGTTTTTGACTATAGGAGCAGTTTGAGTCATTTCATAAGAGAAATATGGCACAATTTACAAATGAACTTAATTATGATATTTGTTTTCGTTCACACACAACCCTACGCGATTTTGGTGAATTCATTGATGGACGGATGACCCGATGACATAAGGATGACATTGATCGTTTCGTCAGATTGACAGACAGTGAAAACAAGACACAGACTGGGATTTAAGGGGTAGTTACTACAATGCAAATAGGCTAAAATACTATTACAATACCAGTACAGCTTGGCAAAAAAGAGTAGAAACGGAACTAAATTTTTGTCTGTTGGCAACATTTCCAAAATAATGACATCTCATAATAAACAAAGTTCATAATTTCGTAAAATTTTAATTTCGACCACCAAACGTTGATTAATAAAGGTAAAAAGTGAAGAATAATGAATAAAACCATTCGGAGTGCTGGCAGGGAGGTTATTTATAAGGTGTACAGGCGATGTCTGGCGGAAAATGAGGCCCAAACTATTCTTTATGAAGTTCACAATGTTTACCAAAGAACCGCTGATAAGACAGGTATGTAAGAGTTTGTTTTGTAAATTTTAGTTGAATCAAGTGTTAATTGATGAATACAAAGCGATATTAATTTGCTTGTATAAGGAATAACAAGAAATTTGAAACAATAAATGTCGAGCACATAGGTTATGTTTACATTTTTTCTGCATTACTCTGGTATAGCGCGCTGAGACAAATTGATACTTTGGTGACTTGACTTTTAATTTTAGAAAATTAAATTTCTACGTAAATTATACTTTAAGTGCGATATCAAGGGAGAGAATGATTTGTTCTAGCGTTTGCATTAGAAATGTAAAAGAAATTGTCGTGCCATAGTCTAAATCTATTATTTAATTCAGGGAAATCTGATACCGTTCTAAGCAAAATCGTGCTGGAAGGAGATAAACAAAAGGGTATTTTCTACATCCGGCTTATTAACAGTATGTGATAATTTGTTTTTACTTATAATATTGTTAGGGATAAATGAAATATTTCGTCTTTACAGGAAGCAGCTGAACGTATATTCCAAGCTATTACTGAGGAGGATTGGAAGAACTCGTGCTAACATGTAATAAAAATAGAAAAGGATTACTGGAAAAAAAATAACTATGAACGAGGAAATAGAGTGATTAGTAATAAATCTAGAAGCAGATAGCAGCATCACCTCTAAACCCGAACATGACCCAGATGAGTTTGCGGCTTACGTGTTCGGGGTAGAATATTTAGAGGAAGATTTACTAGAATAAAATATAGAAATTATATCATACAATGTTTTCTTTTATTATAATTCCTAAACAATGTTGTGAACTCAGGAGTAGTTACCCAATTAGTTATTTTTAGGTTAGTAATCAGTTGCGTGTCAAAAACACGTCCTTGTTAAATTACTTACTGATTTAAAAAAATAATACCTAAATAGAATAATTCGTCTAAAAAACAGCTAAGTATCAAGACTAGGTTGGTACGCTATGCAGTGGCCACGGGTTGAAGAGCACAGTGGCGCCTCCATTATTTTCTACTCTTTTTTGCCAAGCTGTAGAAAGTATTTTAGCCTATTTGCATTGTAGTAACTATCCCTTAAATCGCAGTCTGTGTCTTGTTTTCACTGTCTGTCACTGACTGTTGTAATAAAAAACATCGAAGCCTTTTTGGTGCACGTTTAAGGTTTGATTTCACCATGGTTGACTGCCTCGTTGGTCTAGTGGTCGCAAGCGCTACTGCTGATCATGAGGTCCCGGGTTCGATCCCCGGGTCGGGCAAAGTGTTATTGAGTTTTTCAATCTGGGATTTCTCAGTAGCAGCCCGGAGTCTGGATTTGTGCCCGATGGATGGCAATAGGCTCGCCCCCTATTACATGGGACTCAAACATAATGGCGAAATGTGGGTGTACTACCAGGTACACCTCTGCCTAGCCCTTCGGGGATTACAGGCGTGACGATATGTATGTAAGTATGTTCACCATGGTTTTTCGTAAATGAATTGAAAAACTAAAAACCGTAAATCAGTTATAGCAACAGAATATCTTCGCGTTTATTTCCCGTAGTAGTTCGTTTCTTTCCTCTATGGACGGTTCATTTCGTTCTCGCTCTTTTCATTCGTGTCATAATTTCAAGCGAAAATTATAGTTTTAGTAAATTGTAGAATTAATAAAATATATTAGCATTTAATTAGTTAATCAATTAGTTAAGTTTACAGTATTACTGTTCCTAGTTAACCCTAAGTTATAATGGCTGATTTTCTGGAGTCCGAGGCGGAGGAAAGCGAGGTTAGTGAAAAACTTCATCAAGCTTGTGTTCTTGAAATGAGATTACCATTGCGTTGTTTCTAACGATGGCTGTTGGTTGATTGTAGGTTGATTCTGAAGATGAACAGCCAGCGGAGCGCAAGAAGCCAAAGCGCAAAGCTGCCGTACAAAGTGATGATGAGGATGAGGACGAAGAAGGTATTGTTGACATCGTGCACTTTCTCCTCGATTACAAAGTCATTTTTATCATTTGGTAAACATAATTGCGTGACTGCACTGCGTTGTGTTGACAGACACCGCTAATGAATCTCAACTAATTTTTTGAGATCATTTTTAATTGAAATGTAAGATGGCCTGATTTTGCCAATTTGACACACTTTTCGAGCCATGTGACTAAATATATTTTACAGTTTGTGTTCTCGATAACTTATCGAGTTTTTTTTGTATTAGTAGACAGTCAGTACATGCATCAATTCTCTCAAGAGTTTGCTCCCGTATAAGGGATCATTAAGTTTTAATTATACTTTGCAATATAAGCGAGCCATGTAGTGTAGTAGTAGTGAAGTAGTAAACTGACTTGTCCTAAAAGAAAGATAAATAAAATTATCATTACCAAACCTTACAAATTACTAATACTTTATAAAAACTACTTACTTTACTACGACTACACTCCACTCCACTCTACTCGTCTCTCTCTCTACTCTTCTACTTACTTTACTTTATTTGTATGTTTTTATGGTGTACAAAAAAGATAAATTTTATTCTAAAAAATAATCCTTCAATGGAAACTTCTAAATAGATACTGTTATGATTCAGATTAATTTATTTATTGTAAAACGTAGGGAATATTGTAAGTTCTTAAACAGTAAAACATTGAGGGTGCTATGTTTTGCCTCTAGGGCTTACAAAATTAGTACTACATGTCATGCAATACAATTAAAGCAAGAAACAACAACACTCCATACAATATTAAAATAAACACAATTTCCTAACTTTCATACAATGCTCTTGATGAAAGAGAAACACAATCACAATCATTTGTTTTAAGTTTTTTCTCATCCCCAGTGATGACAAACAAATTTCAAATAAGACAACATGACATCTAGGTTCTTATTTTTATCTTTGCTTTTAGATGATGAAGAGCGTCTCCGTGAAGAACTCAAAGACTTGATAGATGATGCTCCTATAGAGGAGTCGGGGAGTGATGGAGAGGATTCAGACGCTAGTGCAGGACCAAAGAAAAGAAAAAAAAGTGATGATGAACTAGATGACAGATTGGAAGATGAGGATTATGATCTTATTGAGGAGAATCTTGGTGTCAAAGTTGCAAGAGTAAGTGCTGTTTATGTTGCATTACATAAGAATTCATCCTGTAGATCTCTTCAAACAGAAGGGTGTGTCTTTATTATATATAGACATAAATGTCATGTGCACTCATATAACTTTAAAATACTTATTTATTTGTTAAATACATGGAGACTAAAAGCTAAAACAAGCTGACAAAAACAATGTCCAGATACTTAATTTAATCAATATTAAAAACAATAAGTAAATAGTAGTAAATTAATACTAATTATTGTAGTATTCATTTAATATGTAACTAAAAAGAAGCAAAGAAATGGGAAAAGTAACTCTTATTTGATTCTGTTTATTCTGAGTATTGACTATTTGTTCTGGCACTGGGTTAGTCGCTAACCATTCTAGAAGAATGAAGAAAGGAGGTTTGTCCCATAAACATTACATAAAAAAAGAACAAAATTAACTAGATAGTGTACTTATACAAAATGTTTTAAAACCCCTTTTAAGTTTTTTTTTATTTGTCTTATAGTAGGTATAAAAAAATTCTATGATTACACAAAGTTGTGCAATTTTCCGAAACATACAACAATAGGCTGACACAATGTATTGTTTTCCAACAGAACAAATTCAAACGTCTGCGTAGATTAGAGGATGACGACAGTGACAATGAAGGGAATGATGACCCGGAGCTCGAGAGAGAAGTTATTGCTGAGAAATTGTTTGTTGGAGGATCAGATGATGTAAGTAAAGAGAATATAACCTAGATGTGATTAAAATAACTGGTAAAGTGTAATTTTTATTCTAATACTAGTTTGTCTGTGGGGATTTAATTCAAAAACTACTCAACTGATTGTAAAAAAATTCTTTATGCTTTGTTTAATTTTCAAAAGAGCTTGAGGTTGATGTTAGTTCAAAGGGGAACTGTGATGTATAATATTGACTACTTCAGAATACAACATTTACAAGCAACAATAGACTATTGACTAAGTAGTTGACAAAATCTTAGTTTTTAGTTCATCTTGATTACAAGAAAATACTCGAATCATATTTTTTTTTTTTTCACGTAATCTAAAGATTACGGCTATACGTCTAGTCAAAATGTCGCATGACGTCATATCCTATACAGCCGCCCTAGCCCCCAAATCCCTTTGTTTTGACCACGTGACTTAGTCGCTAAGTCACGTGGTCAAAACAAAGGGATTTGAGGAGTTCTCCATTGTAGAAAGAGAATAGATACGAATCGTTTGTAACTTGGCTAGGGGGCCAGTTTGTACTGAATAATGACGTTAAAAGCCCCCTCTCCTCAACTTTAATGCGCTTAATCTAAGTAGTTTTACATTAAATTTGAAAATGAAAAAAAAAGGTTGTATAATAATATTATTTTTTCTAAATTCTAAAAATAATTATTATTTATTTTCAAAATTAATAATTATTTTATCTAACTGATGGAATGATTATATTTTGATATTCATATTTTGTCAACATGCCTATTGTTGGTTACTTATAATATATTCATTGCATTGAGAAAAGGTTCTTCCCCTTTTTAAACAAATTCCTTGCACAGAGGAAGGTTTGGCATAGTTTAAGTTTAAGGAGTGTAGACTCATAGGCAACCTGTAACTGCTGCCTTGAGTTAGTTTAGTTTGAAATAACAATTTGCATGCCTAAAACTTGATTAGCCATTCAGCAATTGCAAGAGTTTCTCATCAATCAGTGTTTACCTTCAGGAAGATGAAAATCGCTCAGAATCAGCCGCGCCGCGTGGTGAGGCTGAATACGATGATGACAACGAGGACCTTGAGTCTGATGCTGATGACTTCATCGTGGACGATGATGGCAGACCCATCGCTGAGCGCAAGAAGAAGAGGAAACCTATATTCACTGATGCGTAAGTTTTGGATTAAATGAGGAAACGAATCCGTGGGGTTTGTACTGAATGAAACAATCACTCTCTGTAGTTTATTTATTATTATTATTTTTATTATTTTTTTTTAAACTTACCTGTTGACTCCCCTCCAACGAAGCTAAATATGCATGTGACTGGAGTGGGTTTACGTCAATAGTGCAATGGGTGGGAATCAAACTCACGACCTCTTGACCGCCAGGCTGACGCCTTTGACATTGGGCTATTGCCGCCCAACAACATAAAATTTAGACTGCAAGAGGTGTTATTTTTGTTAAGAATTTATGTGTGAAAACTATAGTTTTACCTAATAAGTATCTGAACATTTGAGAAAATCATTTCTCTGTGCAAATTTTTATTCTACAAGTACAATACAAGTTACTCTGCAAAACGAAATAAGATTTGTATTTGACGAAAGCCTTATATCAAACTTTGCGAAGTTTTATGATTAGGTTGTCAAAGTCAAAAGTAAAAGTCTAAAGATTTATTTGCAGATTAATCAGACAGGTGGCACAAGTAAATGAACAAATTCAATCATAACATAATGATGCGATGCAAATTTTTGGAATAGAATTGTTAGGATTGATAAATTTTTAATAGAATTGATTTTTAAAAAAGTCCAATTAGATCACTTAAATCTAGGAATAGTTATAGTTACATGGTAGGTACAATTAGCGATAGTAACATAAAAGCTTGACATTGTTTTTGTCATCCCCTTTCTTCATGTTTCAGCAATAAAAACTTCAGATGTCTTGATAATAATAATACTATTTGTCCAGGTCCCTACAAGAAGGTCAAGATATATTCGGTGTCGACTTTGATTACGATGAGTTCGAGAAGTATGGTGAGGAGGACTATGAAGACGAAGAGGAGGAGGATCTAGATGAGTACCTGGAGGATGAAGAGGAAGAGGGTAAGTCTCTAGTAGTGGCTGCATAGCATAACATAACAATAGGCTAGTTTTATAAATTTTAGTTTTTAGTCTCTCATCTAGATTACGAGAAAACACACACACACGACACATATTATTGCTTTGTTCACGTAAACAAAAAAATACGGCGTTACGGCCGGTTAACACATGTCTCCGTTTTGCTGTTCCGTTTTATCGTGTACGTTTTTTTTCGTCGATGACGTATGTAGTTGTATGAGCGACTTCACGCATGGCACAGTATTCTGTATACAGTAAAAAATATCGTTCCGTAAAAAAATTACATTCCGTTTTGTCATTGAATACTGGACGACGGAACAGTAAAAATACACGGATACGTAGAATTTTAACGGATAGATACCTACTGTGTGCGTGGCGATAGTACCAATACAACAGCGTCCATCCTTTTAGAATAGCGGCGGTATACTGCGAGTTTTCTGTTCACACATCGCAACCAGTAATAACAGATCCGTTGGACGTTATACGGTGCCTATGTGTGAACAGAGCATAAATTTATGACGTATCCGTTAAAAACGTACCAGTAGGTTAGGTTAGGTTAGGTTTAACGGGCAGGTGTCCGCAACTCCACGACCAAGCGCGTATTTTGCGTACGGGTGAGAATATGCCCTACTCCATCCATCCTAGCATCCTAGTAAAACGGACTCCCATGTGTGAACGGGTCGTTACATCGAGTCAAAATATCGGATGACGTCACTATCCTACACAGATTATACTGTATAGTGACTTTACAAGCCCCCACTCCTCAACTTTAATATGCTTAATCTAAGTAGTTTTCCATCAATTTGAAAAAGAAAAAAAATACTTGTGTTTAATTTTTATAATCTAACTGATGGACTAATTATATTTTGATATTCATATTCTGTCAACATGTCATAGACCTTATTAGTGAGGTTCTTCAGAAAGGTCAGGTGCGTAGTACTCGCAACCGGCGTGTGTGTATGACAACATGTATGAATGTAAACGAAGCGGAAGACATGTGCCCACTCTGTTTAAGGTGTAGGTATTGTAGCCCACACCGTCACATACAAAGAGGGCCTGTGTCCCAGGTTATGTTTTTATATACAAATCCTACTAATATTATAGATGCGAGAGTTTGTATGGATGTTTGTTACTCTTTTACGCAAAAATTACTGAATGGAATTTTGAAACCTTATAATATAGCTTATACACCAGAATAACGGGTAGGTTATAATTTATTAAGATATATTATGTATATGACCTTGGGCAAGAAAATAAACTACTTAAGTACTAATCCTACACAGACGAAGTCGCGGGCACCAGCTAGTACATAATATTTCTTCTAATAACTGGAAGCTAGCAAATTATAGTTTACTTAGCGTTGCAATTAGCCCGCATTTTATCGAAATAACTCGTTAGCCGCCCGAATGTAGTTTTAATGAAACGTCACTTGGCTCTGCGTTAGTAAAAGGACGTTACTGGTACTGCATCACCAATCAAAGTGCGATAATACTGTTCCTGGCTGGAATCCTTGTGTATTGAGGTCGTCCACAGATTTTCCCGGTTAAGCAGATAGCAGTAGGAAGACGCCTTTGATCTCTGGAAAAATGCCGCCAACGTCTACACGCGTTAGTCCTGAATAATACCTCACGAACTACGAACATAGTTTTGTTCGCAGTTCGGGAGCGGCATTCCCGCGTCTCGCCTTTCACACCCCGCACGATTGCCCTGTCTAACCGGCTTCGTCGGACGACTGTAGGTTTTTAGACTGTGCTAATACTATGCGTTTCAAATGAGAAATGGAACGTCAATGACCTCTATCTGTCAGATGTCACTTGAAAAGTACGGTCTGCAACAAAATCGTTTCCATTCGCGTATTAATTATTTTTATTTTTTTGTTTTACCGAGTCGCAGTTATTCAAAATGAATTAAAGTCTTATATGACTTAGTCTTGTGGATCGTACTTTTCAAGCGACATCTAACAGATTGAGGTCATTGACGTTCCTATCCTCATTTGAAATGCATAGTATTAACCCTCTCCACCAAATTTAGGTCACGGTGGCGTAACTTCACGAAGACTAATTAAGTAGACTAGCCGGACTTAGGGCACACATGCACTCTCTGTTCCTTTACTAATATCATGATATTCTTTTCTAGGAGAGAAACGTAGAACAAAGAAAGGAAAAGCCAAACGACCAAGCAAGAAGTCTATATTCGAAATATACGAGCCCAGCGAGTTGAAGAGAAGTCACTTCACTGACTTGGATAATGAGGTTTGTTAAAAAACAATGTATCATATACAACGTGGCGCTACAATGGTGACATTAATTTAACACACGGGTAGGGCTAGTGGCCATTAACCACATAAATTATGATTGGTTAAAATAATTGGTAATTTGAACAAAAACATTTTTCAAACAAACTAAATAATAAAAAAGTGACTACAATTGGGATCACTCTGTGCAAAAATTCATTCATGAAATTACTTACCTAGATGCACGTTACTCGTTTACGTTTACTCAGAGCGGCAACGCGTCGCTTCGCGCGCTGGCAACCGCGCAACGCGCCTTGTACTCTGCGATCCTTTGACGGCATTCTATCAAAGAATCCGTCCGACACAAAAGTACTACCTACCTACAGCGGAGCTGTTTAGTCAAACACTTATCATATCACGCTCTCTTATTACTATGAGTTATTACCACTATTATCACTAGGTACTTTTATTTAATTGTCTTTATTTAAATTTTCTTATTTTCAATGAGTCCACCTTGTTGCCGAATACAAAGGGCCGGACGGCGTTTCATATTTTCCCGCACATTTGAAAATAAATTGTCACTTACAGCCATTCCTCTCAATTCGGATGTGTATTTGCCATCACAAATTCACAAATAATAACGTCCTTAATCGTAGAACACGTAGGTACTATGTAGATCGGAAAACTAACGAAAACAAAGCAAAGCGTCTTTATCGCAGTACTATAATCTATTTACTATTCTTATTACACAAAACTAAATAAATAAAACAATAAGTAAGCGTCTTTTTCGCGAAACATTCACAAAACAACGACGAAATTATGCGCACGACACGAGCGTAAAGATGTGTGTCATGGTAACGGGTCCGGCTAGCACTAGATAAGAAAAGAGAAGGATTCGGGTGCGGCGGGGGTGGAAGGGAGAGCGCGCGCGCCGACAAAAGGATAGAGGTATTGCTTATTCGTTTCAATTTCTTTGACGCGATGTTATGATCCGTGACCCCGGCAAATGACCGCTGCACTATGATTATTTTTGTACAGGATGCACCAAAATGCTTATTTCTATATTTTTTATTTTTTTAAATTAATCAGTAAATAATAACGTTTTATGGAAATAAAATTACTTCCTAAAACGAAACTGGGATAACGTATACGTGTGTTAAGTTAATGTCACCATTTGTTGGAGCGCCACTTCTTTATTATATATTACTCTGTACATTTTAGTTTAGCAATATTAATAGATTAGGATTATGTTAGCTATAAGATTTCTATCAGGCGTTAATACTAACGACCTCCGTCATTTTTTACTATGTCTGTTGGCACATTAAACTGCACACTGCAAACTACGATCCTGACTTTTTTAATTCCCAAAATTCCTGTGACGTTCCTGCAATCTTATACATGGTCCATACGAACCGGATAATTAATTATCTACAACTAGCGAACTGGAATAAGCTAAATATTGGATATTTTGGAAATTGGTTAAACATAGTACCAGAGTGAAGAGGTAACGAACACGTGTTGGAAGAAAAGTGAAGTGAACTTGGAGTGAGATATAACTGGAAGTGTTATCGTATTAATTAAATTCACCCAACACTCATTAATATTAAATCAGGTAATATAAAATAAAATAAAAAATAGGATATAAGTAGCAATTTATGAACATATAAGGTTAGTAACACATTTATACATTTTTACAAATTATGTACATGATTTATATTAGTCAAAAGAAATAATTTACAGAGTATTAGATTAGAGAATATTTGTAAAATAAAGTTAACAGGTGCTTAATATACAGTACAGTAGTGATATAATTGTTATCCTACATTAGTTAGCTATTAATTACAATTGCAAATATTACCTACTCTTTAATTTAACTTTTACAATAATAATTGTTGCTTTGTAAACCTTTATATAAATCATTTGTAAGTAATTAATTTGTTTGTTACATTCTTCATCAAAATAGTTAACCTTACCTACCTACTTAATTACGGTAGTTCATTATAATTTGCGGTGTTCAAAGGTCAAAATTGTAAAATCAATTAATAAGATAGGCCAATTGTTTAGCAGTGTCATCATTAATTACAATAGGTATTTTTGTTACATATAGTTTCGTCATTTAATATTATAACTGTATAATTTCAGGTCTACGACACCCTCCTTTCAAAATGACTGAAATTAAAGATCTTAAAAAGAAGCGAAGCAGTTATAAAGGAAGATTAACAGTATTTGAAACATATTTAAACAAATTACAAGATACTACGGTAAACCCGTCTCAGGTAATGGAGTTACAGTTGCGAGTCAATAAATTAGATGATCTTTATGGCGATTTTGATGAAGTTCAATTAAAGTTAGAATGTATGGGTGATATTGAAATTGAGACACTCGAACGAACTGCTATTGAATCACAATATTATGGGTTGATGGCTCAAGCAAAGGTTTTATTAGAAAAGTTCTCAAAATCAGAGCAGGAGGAAATAAAATCAACCACTAGTAGTAAGCGTCAGTTTGTCAAGTTGCCCACCATACAGTTACCTAAATTCACAGGCTCGTATGATAACTGGCTTGAATTTCGAGATACCTTTACTAGTCTCATTCACGGCAATGACGATATAGACGAGGTAAATAAGTTCCATTATTTGAGGTCGTCATTGACAGAATCTGCTGCTATCGTTATTCAGTCAATCGAGTTTTCTGCTAAAAATTACACTACGGCATGGGAACTTCTTTGTGAGCGATTCAATAATGATAGAATATTGATTGAAAATCACGTTACAGCATTATTTAATATCGAACCAATCACCAAGGAGTCCTCAACGGCATTAAAAGGCATTATAGATAATATTAACAAAAATATCAGAGCGTTAAAAACATTAGGCGAACCTGTTCATAATTGGGATACATTGCTCATTCACATTATACGACAAAAACTGGATACTAAAACATTCCGAGAATGGGAGGAATACAAAGGACGTATTGATAAATCGAAACGTATTACTTCCGATCAATTTGTTGAATTTATGCGTAATCGCGCTGAATTACTAGAAACACTGGAAAAGTCACGTCATTCCACAACTAACATAAAACACAACACTAAAATAAAATCTCTTGTAAGTACAGAAAACACTAGTAGTTCCTCATCACAAAGTTGTCCAAAGTGTAAAGGCGATCATAACCTCAATTCATGCCCACAGTTCCTATCATTAAACGTCAACGATAGAATGTCCTTGCTACCTAATTATAAGGTATGCTATAATTGTTTGCATCACGGTCACTATCCAAATAATTGCAAGAAATCAGGGTGCAAAATATGTAAGCGCAAACACCACACGCTTATTCATAATGCAGATTTTAAATCAAAACCCGTTTCAAGCAAATCAGCTGGTACGTCTGATAAGACTAACAATGAGTCGTCCTCCGCTGCCAACACAAACAATAATCACGTTGCGCTCTCAGTTAATATCTCCGCACATTCGCATACGAACAGTACAGGCCACATTCTGTTGTCAACTGCATTAATTAGGTGCTACGATGTTAATAATAAAGAACACGTCGTTAGAGCGCTACTCGATTCTGGTAGTTCGGCTTGTTTAATGACGGAGAATTTATTTAATAAGTTAAAGTTGCCTTACTTGAACACCGACAAATCTATACAAGGTGTGAATAATTCTTTGTCGTATGTTAATAAAATGTGTCGTGTACACATTAAATCGTTGCAAGAATCATACTCAAATGATTTAACTTGTTTTGTCTTACCGACAATTACTGATAATGTTCCCGCTAGACAGGTACATGTTAATATACCCTCAACTATTCATTTAGCTGATCCGTATTTCCACACACCGGCTACTATTGATATGATTATAGGAGCTGACGTATTTTGGAGTTTATTAGGGTCTGATAAGATTTTATTAGGTGATGGGAAACCAACACTTCATCAAACTAGATTAGGTTGGTTAGTTTGTGGCCCAATTAACGACGGCCATAATTATAATATTAATTCATCTCAACGTTCTTCAATTAAATGTAATTTTGTTAATGATGTTTACGAAAATGCTTCTACTTCAAATTATTTAGATGACATCCGAAACCAATTAACGCGTTTCTGGCAGCTCGAGGAAGTTAGCCATGATGCATCGACTTATTCAGCTGAGGAGAACATGTGTGAGGGACACTTTATTAAAAACACGACGCGCTTGTCAGATGGCCGTTTTAGTGTTAAGATACCGTTGAAACAATCTTCAGATAGTTTAGGCGACTCATATTACCGTGCAAAACAATGTTTTTTGTCACTGGAACGGAGAAACCTCAACCAACCTCCACTCAATAAAATGTACAAAGAATTTATGTCTGAGTACATTTCTTTAGGCCATATGTCAGAGTGTCATATTAATGAAGATCTGCGGTCTTATTTTATTCCTCATCACGGTATCCTGCGCGAAAATAGTAGCACAACAAAATTACGGGTTGTTTTCAATGCAAGTGCACCTACTACCTCTGGACTTTCTTTTAATGAAATACAGATGGTGGGGCCTACCGTTCAAGACGACTTGACTGCAATCCTTCTTAGGTTTAGAACGCATAAGTACGTCCTCTCTGCTGACGTAGAGAAAATGTATAGGCAGGTGTCTGTACATCCTTCAGATAGGCACCTGCAGCAAATAATTTGGCGTGATGATATGACTAGCACTCTTAAAACCTATCAATTAAATACAATAACATATGGTACGGCTAGTGCACCGTTTCTCGCGACTAGATGCATAAAACAAATAGGTCTTGAATGCCAGGATCAGAGGGTCGCTGAAGTAATTCTTCATGATTTTTACGTAGACGACCTGTTGACCGGTGAAGACGTGTATGAACAAGCTCTCATGTTGCGTCTTAAGGTAACCGATGCTCTTGCTTCTGCCTGCATGCCATTACGGAAGTGGAAGTCGAACGAGCCCACTTTAATACCAGAACCATCTGAAGAGTCCTCGTTCGAGTTCCGTCGGGAAGGTGATGTCTGTAGCAAAACGCTGGGTCTCAGTTGGCAAACGGACACCGACAATCTCTTTTTTCCAATAAAGGTTCCTGACCGCATAGAAAACACTAAGCGTGGCATGTTAGCAGTAATTGCACGAATATACGATCCGTTAGGTTTGTTAGCACCGTGTGTCGTGAGCATGAAGATATTGCTTCAGAAACTTTGGCTGGACAAGTTAAATTGGGACGACCAGTTATCGCCTGAGATTGCAACAATATGGACGAACATAATTAAAACATTACCTTGCATTCACAATTTACGTATATCACGTCGTGTGCTCTGTGACGCATACAAACAGGTCGAGTTTCATATTTTTACCGACGCTTCGGAGCAAGCATACGGCGCTTGTTTATATATTCGCAGTATCAATGAGCAGGGTGACATCCACGTGCGATTATTAACAGCCAAAAGTCGCGTTGCTCCTTTAAAACCACTAACTATACCGAGGTTGGAGCTCTGTGCGGCTGTACTTGGCGCTCGTTTATTTCAAAAGGTTGCAAGTACCCTACATATTAAACCGTCTAGTATTTTTTTTTGGACCGACTCCATGATCGTGTTGGGATGGTTGAAAATGTTGCCAATAAAATTAAATACTTTTGTTCGTAATCGTGTTGCCGAAGTGTTAGAAAAATCAGGTGCATGTACCTGGAGACATGTGTCGACCCACGACAATCCAGCCGATTTAATAACTCGCGGAGTCGATCCTACCGCTATGCAATCACTGAATTTGTGGTGGTTCGGTCCATGTTTCTTAAAAAATAATAAAACTACATGGCCACCCACTGCTTTATGTACAGAAACCTTACCAGACATAAAATCTAATATTTTAGTTAATTTAGCCCAAGATCGTCATGCTACAAATAATTTATTTAAGGGAATTATCGAGTTTAATCGTTTTTCCAATTTTAGTCGATTACAGCGTTCTGTCTGCTATATTTTCCGTTTCATTCATACTTGTAGACGACGTTCAACTCAAAATATGTCTTATTTTAGTGCTGATGAATTACAAAATGCATTAAACTTTATTATTATTCAGTCGCAAAAGGAGTCTTTCCCTGAATACAATTTATTAATAAATGATAAAAAACTACCACATAAAAATAGGTTATTAAGTTTAAACGTGTTTCTAGATAACAACAAAATTATTCGTATAGGGGGTAGATTACAAAATTCCGAATATTTATTTTCAAAAAAACACCCAATTTTAATACAGTCCACTCATTATTTTGTAAAACTTTTATTTAAATTCGAGCATATCAGATTGATGCATGCGGGTCCTCAATTATTATTAAGTATTATTAGAGAGACCTACTGGCCAATCGGTGGTCGCAACTTAGCCCGAGCCTGTTACCGTCAGTGCGTTCGGTGTCAGCGACTAAAACCACAGACAATTACTCCTCAAATGGGCAATCTTCCACTGAACAGACTCTCGCCAGCCGACTTTCCCTTTCAAAGCGTAGGAGTTGACTATGCTGGTCCTATAACCGCGGCTAGTCGTCAAGGTCGTGGATGTAGATTGGTGAAGGTATACATTGTCATTTTTGTGTGCTTCACCACCAAAGCCATTCATTTGGAGTTGGTTGGTGATTTGACCAGTAACAATTATTTACAGGCTTTACGTAGGTTTATGTCTCGAAGAGGAAAACCTCTCAACATTTACTCCGATAACGGAACTTCATTTGTAGGAGCCTATAATGAGATATCTGATTTCTTGAAACGCAACTGTAATTCTTTAACTGATAGTACAGCTCAAGATGGTATCAGCTTCCATTTTATACCTGCGTACGCTCCGCATTTTGGTGGTCTTTGGGAAGCGGGTGTCAAATCGACCAAATTTCATTTATTACGAGTGTTGGGCAACTGTAATTTGACATACGAGGAGCTTAACTCCGTTTTGGTGCAAATTGAGGGCATTCTAAACTCTCGACCACTCACCCCGCTGTCATCGAATCCAGAAGACTTGTTGCCTCTCACTCCTGGTCATTTTTTAATCGGGCGTCCTCTCACTTCTCTTCCTGTAAAGGATATCCGGGAACACTCCACTCCTCACTTGACGCGCCATCAACGCATCGAGCAGTTGCGGCAGCATTTTTGGGCGAGATGGAACAAGGAGTACGTCTCTGAACTTCAGCAGCGTGTCAAATGGCGGACCGGCAGCGACAGCCTTAACCTGGGTTCCCTCGTTATAATAAAAGAGGACAACCAGCCACCTATGAAGTGGAAGTTGGGCCGCATTGTTACTCTTTATCCTGGTTCTGACGGCATAAGCAGAGTTGCCGACATCAGGACTTCAACGGGGACTGTCAAGAGAGCATTCTCCAAAATTTGTCCATTGTTGGAAGACAGCGGTTGAAAGGCAAGCTTTCAACGGCCGGCGGCATGTTGGAGCGCCACTTCTTTATTATATATTACTCTGTACATTTTAGTTTAGCAATATTAATAGATTAGGATTATGTTAGCTATAAGATTTCTATCAGGCGTTAATACTAACGACCTCCGTCATTTTTTACTATGTCTGTTGGCACATTAAACTGCACACTGCAAACTACGATCCTGACTTTTTTAATTCCCAAAATTCCTGTGACGTTCCTGCAATCTTATACACCATTGTAGCGCCACGTTGTATAATATTTCCCACTTTTCTCTTTTATTATATGTATGTCGAAAAAAACGCTAGTGGTTAGGATTTGAATCTTCATCGTCTAACATGATTATTAGGGCTTTGGGTAACAAGCCGAAACGTTACTTATTCAGGATGACTTAACCGTTACATTTTGAAACTTTAAATAAAAAAATACAACGAAACAATTGACTGTTCCTAGGGTGAAGGTAGTCAAGTCTCCACGACTAGCGTTCCATTAGCCAGGCTCCGTCGTAGCACGAAGTTAGCCGTCCTGGCGACGGTGTAGTGTTGCCATCTCTTGAAACTCGTGCTGCGTTTTAACTTCAAACAATATTGACCGTCATGTTTATACATTCACGAATTATTATTATTCCGTCTATTAATATTTTCCATCAGATTCGTAAAACAGACGTGCCAGAGCGCATGCAAACCCGTGAGGTGCCCATCACGGCCGTAGAAGAAGGAAGCACAGAGTTGGAAGACGAAGCGGAATGGATATACAAGCAAGCGTTCTTGAAGCCGCCCGTGTCTAAACCAGATGCGCAGGAGGCTAGGGAGAGGACCCGCAGGTTAGTATACAGGTTTGATACGACGGACGGGCGTTTAATTGCTATGTATTCTGCGAAAATTACGAAAATACCTATTTTAACCGACTTCAAAAAAAGGAGGAAGTTCTCAATTCGACGGTATGTTTTTTTTTTGTGTGTTTGTTACGCGATTACTCCGCCATGGATGCTTGGTATGGTTCGATTTTCAATTTTTTTTTTATTTGATAGGGTATACTACCAGGTTGGTCCCATTTGTATCAAACCTCAGATCTGATGATGGGATCCTCGAGGAATTGAGGGCACTCCTCAAATTATATAGGTACATATTATGTACCGATTTTTACATTTTTGGTAACAAATCAAGCATTTTCATTTAGCAAGTATCATTTGATGAAGAAAAACTGATGAAGAAGACAGGCGACGGAACTCTTCAACGCATAACAGCAAATTACTCGCGATTGCTACAGTCACATGTCACATTTCAAACAAATCCCTAAAAATTGAAGTAAAGTGAAAACACCCTTAGTTCACTGACCTGCCGGTCGATTTAGTAAAAATCACCCGTGAAAACTTGAATGAAGTGAACTGTCAATGCCTAGCATTAGTATGGAATGAAGCTCAATTCGCCTTTACTTCACCTACAACTTCACGGGGAAACTTCTACAGGACCGCACTTCTGTTATCGGTAACAAAGTGGTAAAGAGCGCGGCGCATGTGTTGGTGTTTTTTTCAGAGCGGCTTTATTCATTACATTTCAACAACAAAAAACGCGTCCTTACGTTATTTCTGTGTGATTAAACGTTTTAAAATGTTACTGCTAATAAACAACAATAAAAGAATAAAAAATTGTATTTAAACCTTATCTTTATCATTTAATAATGTGAAAAAATCTATCGCAGGGGTAACAGCACAATAACAAAGATCCGTCAAGCGCTGGACTTCATGAGGAATCAAACATTGGAAGTGCCTTTCATAGCGTTCTACCGCAAGGAGTACGTACAGCCAGAGCTCAGTATTAACGACCTGTGGAAGGTTTACAAGTATGATGCCAAGGTAAGTCAACATAAATATATTGTAGCAAACAGATTCAAGTACTTCCAACTTATCAGACAGAAGAAGTGTTGGTGGGGAGTTTATTTCGCCAGTTCTTCTTCTCAGCAAAAACATTAGGAAGTGGTGAACGGCGGGTTTCCTGGGGACTCCAAGAAACCCGTCTTTCACCACTTCCTAATGTTCCTAATGTCTTTTGACATTTTGACGTTTTAAAAATTGCTGAACCTCAGGCTAATTTAAATAAACTTATTTTGATTGAAACATGCACTGTGTGAGTGTGTGTGTGTGTATGTAAGTTTATATGTTTGCAACTACGACTCGAGAGAAATTCCTAGTATGGAGCAACATTTTTCTTTAAAACAAAGCGAAGAAGAAATAAATAGAAAATAAAATATTAAAAAAGTAAGTGTGCAAATGAAATTCCTCAAATTTTGATACTTGCTTGAAAAAAAAAGAGAGTAAGAAAAATTCCTTGAATGAAGTTCCTCGAATCTTGCTAAAAAAAAGAAAGGACCAAAAAAGTCGCAAAGAAAGGGCATAATACTTTTTTCTTACGTGACGATTTAATCGCCTGTCGCGAAGAACTAGAGGCCAAAAATAAGAATAGCTTAAGGCACGCCTGCGCCCATGACATACTTTCACATTTCAAGAGTCATTGTAAACTTTGTCAAAATATTCAAATGGTATAATTTTGTTTCGCTCAGTGGTGCCAACTGAAGCAACGGAAGGAAAACCTTCTGAAGTTGTTCGAGAACATGCGCGACTTCCAACTGGATAAGCTGATGGAGAACCCTGACGCACCCATCCCTGACAACATGAGGCTCATCAGGGATGAGGATATTGAAAGGTAAGAAACATTAAGCGGCACGGAACATACCAGCCCCCCTAGCCAAGTTGACAATCTACAATCATAAACGCGATTAGAAAACTAGCAATGTATGGGAATGACATCACCTCTCGCTAAGTCACGTGGTCAAAACAAAGGCATTTGAGGCGTTTTCGATTTTAGAAAGAGAATAGATACGAATCGTTTGTAACTTGACTCTTTCGCGTTTACGATTGTAGATTGTCAACTTGGCTAGGGGGCAGACTTGCAACTGGACAAGCTGATGGAGATCTCAGGCAACAAGTGCCTATTAGGGATTTTAAGAAATATTCAGAGCTATATACCAAATGCGCCGCTATATACACACCGTACTTCAGCGGAGTTATGCATATGACGCGGTGCACCAGCCTTCGTTTTTTTTCAGTTGAAATCTTTATATGGATGTCCACCACCTTGAGGCGGGTGGAGGGGTCTGTCTCTATTCCTACTGACTAAAACCACTCGCTGTTCCTCCTAATCACTTCTGGCCAGGGTGCGGGCACGCATTTGCAATCTCCGCGAACTCTCCAGCAGTGTCGGTTTGTCAAACATACGCCATCTCTGATCAAGGAAGGAGTGAGTTATGCACTACCCTCGCCTGTAAGAGCCGCACGGTAACCCTACGCGTTACCAATAGGGTATATGCATGTATTTATTTTATATTTTTTATTCACTGTTTACAACGTTTTAACATAGTAAAAAAATATAAACATGCATGTTTAAAAATGCAGTACTAATGAAGCTTAAAAAATATTTAAAATCTATACATATAATAAATCTGTAGAAGTAAAATTTCTGTACATTGAAAATATCAAAAAAATAAATAGCAGGGGGTGTTACTAAACTGACACCGAACCCAAAAATATGATTAAAAAAATTTTTGTCTGTCTGTCTGTCTGTCTGTCTGTCTGTCTGTCTGTCTGTCTGTCTGTCTGTCTGTCTGTCTGTCTGTATGTTCAGGTATCACACAAAAACTACCGGTTCGATTACGATGAAACTTGGTGTACTTATTCTTTGATATCCTGGGCACCACACTGGGTACTTTTTATCCCGGAAAAGTATATACAATAAAAAACAAACTTAATTTTGCGGTTCGATCCCTAGACCCGACTACTGTGCCAACCGCAAATAATAAGTTTGTCGTAGGTTACGTCACCCGCAGTGGAGTTCACCAAAGGGCGCTGCACACGGCTAAGATATTATGATATTTAATCTTAAGATACAATATAGCTCGCCATACAATTCAATGGACTATCACACACTACGAAGATAATTATGCACATTGAATATCTATTCAAAATTAATATTGGAGGATGATTGGTGATCGATACTGATGCCAAAAATGCAATTAGTGAATGTTTTGTCTTTCTGTCTGTATGTGCACGCATAGTTCAAAAACTATTATAGGGATTTTAACCAAACTTGGTACGGTTGTAGGTAATCAATACGCCTGGGCAGGTTGATCTTAGTATCAGTTGTTTTACACAATGGTCAGTTGTACGGCGCTCTTTTCCGGGTCAGTAGTTCCAGAAATCTTTATGCATACATATCGTAAGGATCAACTTTGAAAGTAGTCTATCCGGAAGTATTATGCTAAAATTATTACGTTTATATATCAACGCACAGCCCCAACCGCTGGTATTAGAGACATGAAACTTGAAGGGGTGTTCTTAGTGAAGAGTAAGTCTTCCATAAAAAACGATTTTTGAAAATTCAACCCTTAAAGGGAAAACATAGGGGACGGAAGTTCGACATCCACGCGGGCGAAGCCGCGGGCAAAAGCTAGTACAGAATAAATTTGACCTGTTTAAACGCAACCATTTGCGCGCTCCAAAAAAAATGATTTAAAAGTTAAATCATTATTTTATTCCTGTTTTCTGCCATTAAAGATTGAAAAAATATTAGAACCAAATTTAAATTACATGCACATTCCCTATTCGGCGCCGGTTTGCTTGGACGACTGACTTACGGTGCACCTCCCTCACCCATGCTAACGGAAGATGCATGGTCCGAAATCTTCGGAAGCAAATTCACAAGTGAGGCATAGTTCAAACGCAAAAGAAGCTATGCACGCTGCAAGGCAGTAGTGTCTTAAACTTGGAACGTAATAAACATTTCCTCCTTAGGTTGAAGAATGTACAGACTCCGGAAGAACTTCGCGATGTGCACACTCACTTCCTGCTGTACTACTCCACTGATCTCCCCGAGATGCAGAAAGTGCAGCGCAATAAAGAGCGGAAGAGGAATTTAGAGGAGAAAAAGTGAGTACACATACTTTCACATACCTTTTTATATGTTTCTGAATTTTATGAACAGATGCGATGGAATTAAAACCTTATATCAATGACATAAAAGTCAAAAGTCGCGTTCTCGTGCATTGCAAAGTTTATGAAATAAACAAGGTATAGTTTTTTTTCAAAATCGGTTATAAAGATCTAGACATACAACCTCACAAACTCACAAACTTTACCATTAGGTTTACAACATTAGTATAGGTAAACGCGCGTCAGTCATTGCAATTCGAACCTTATGTTCATGAAGTATAGAGCTCATTCTTTTTCATAGGCGACTTGCACGTGAAGAGGCAGACAGGAACGGTGAGGATGCAGAGGAAGCAGTGGCTGCAGTGGAAGCCGCCGAGCCAGATGAGGAAGAGGTTTCGGAGGTCAAGTACGCTGTGCGGTCTGGACCTTATGAGTTGTGCAGGAAGGCGGGCATCGGTGAGTGATGAGAATATTTTGTGTTGCAACTTTATGTTGTGTGCGTGTTACGGGATTGCTATTTTTTTGTTTTGTAATTAAAAAATAATTGAATGTAAACAATTCTCTTCTTGAGTTCGAAATAAATCATGATTTATTTAGACAAGGCAAAAAAAGTAGTATAGCGTTGGTGGGTAGGATACAGGACGAAGAAACACAAGATTCTACTATACTTCTCAATGTATTTCAAGAAATTTATTTACGTTAATATTGTCTCGCAAGACCGCCTCTGTCGCTGGCGGTGGGCTCACTCTCCGTTTCGCGGCATCTCTCGGGCACACGAGTTTGTGGTGTGTGGTCACGCTAACATAATCTGCCGCATGCTATAGTAGTCATTAGTAAGACTAACGTGAAATTTATATGAGGAGCGTCTGTTCAAAAGGTCGTATTTCACTTTTCAACTTTTATTTTTTTAATATTTTTTTTGAACTCATAGCAGAAAACTCCATCGAATGAGCGTAAAAACTTGTTCAAAAGAAGCGTATTTCCCATATAATAAAATCCAAAAAACTTGGATTCCAATCAAAACGGATGTATTTCTGCATTAAAATGTTCCCTTGGATTGTTTTAAACAAAACAGGCATATTTCTTCTACAAATAGCATCTTTTATTTATTTTTCTGTTCAAAAGGTCATATTTTTTTCCATACATAACAACTTTAATAAAAATCGTTTCGTTCGAGTAAATAACGGTATCGAGTCAAAAGATGACGGCTGTACGTTGAATAACATTATCAATAGCAACCCTATAAAAAAAAAAAAAAAAAAAATATGACTGCATATCTCTATAACGAGGTCGACAGATGACACTGACAGATGTTATTCTTGACGTTCTGTCTTTCGATGCGAGTAGATGAAATTTGTGAAATTTTGAACTTTGGAAGTTATTATAAAGTAAAAATCATATTGAAAATGGATGAGCAAGGTTTAGTCGAGACCTTGAATGCTGGTTCAAGGAAAAAAAAAGCGTAAAGATCGTTCGGAATATCGTAAAACGTAAGTGACATTTTAATGTAGGTACTTAGTTCAATATCCTATTCTCTTAGTTAGATTTTATCTAATTAATTTACTTTTTCTATGTATCTTTTCAGGACTTACACAGATAAAGATAAAAATCAAAAGGGCATATTTCTAGAAGTGACAAATCAAAAGGTCGTGTTTCTGATTTTTCCGATCAATAAGTCTTATTTCTGAACTAAAATTAAATAAAAAAAAAGTTATGGTGTATTTTTTTTATTTTTTTAAATGCATGTAATATTGTAGTCTTAATCTTCACAATGATCTAAATTTAATTTAATTTTAGAATTTTTATAATAGGAATTAGATGTTTTTTTCTGTTTTTGTAAAGTTTGTTTATCATAGAAATACGACCTTTTGAACAGATGCTCCTCATATGTTTGAGGGGCAGAATCATGTACTGAACTGTTGGTAGCAGATTGTTTTTTCAATACCACCTTGTATTTAATTTAAAACTTTTGCGTCTCCGCCTTGCCTTCGCCAATCCGCCTTGAGCAAGCGTGGTGATCAATGCTCATGCCTTCGCTGTATGAGAAGAGGCCTTTGCCCTGCAGTGGGACAGTAACAGGCTAGTAATATTATTTATTGCGTCTTCGCACAGAGCCGCTGGTGAGGAAGTTCGGCTTGACTCCGGAGCAGTTCGCGGAGAACGTCCGCGACAACTACCAGCGGCACGAGGTGGAACAGCAACCAGTGCCGCCGCTTGAAGCCGCTGCAGAATTCGTAAGTAATTTCTCCTTCACAATATAGTATTGTTGGTCAATCCCATCATCCGCATCCATCTGCATTAATCCCAGTTTGTTACGGATTCGGCTTAAAACGTGTTTTTCTTTCCTTCCGAATGGTATGTTTCATAAAGTTTTATCTACGGCTGCCCTGCTATTCTAGCAGAAACTATGAAAAGCACTATGTGTCTATGTTAACACTAAAAATGTAATTAATTTAATTTCTTCCATCTAGACTGGTTCGATCGGCTCAGCACAAGAAGTGGTACGCCGCGCAGTATACATGTGTGGCGTGCAACTAGCTCGCGAACCATTGTTGCGAGCCACGTTGCGGGACGCGTTGCGCGACCGTGCTACAATCACTGTAAAGCCCACACCCCGAGGACTAAAAGAGATCGACGAAAACCACGCGTGTTTTGGGTATGTTACTGTAACGTGTATTGTTACAAGTAGTGTTGCGTGTTGCGGACATGCGCGTGATACTTTTAAATGATTTTATTGTCCGATGACTACTGTATGACAGTATACGGTTCTATATTCACCGTCATCTACCTAAACTTAGAACTAACTACATAACATGCTGAATAGCATTGGTTTACATGAAGCTATTGACTATTTTACTGTTTGACCTCCACAATTCAGTAACTGGGCAACTCAATAGTAATAGTTAGACTGGCTGTCGGATTTATGAGTTTCAGATATAAAAATTACATAACAATTCAGTTCAATTTAATGAAAATATTTATTAGTTTCGTAGTCGTAACAGTTCTAGTTTAAACTGCACATGATTATGAAGCCCCCTCTATTCGTCAATAATGTCCATACATTTCATCTCTACACAGTTTGAGATACCTGAAGAAAAAACCAGTACGTGACCTAACGGGCGACCAGTTCCTAAAGCTGTCGACGGCTTCAGAAGACAAACTCCTGGAGCTCAACATCAGCGAACAGATTGAAGGGAACACCACTATTAGCTATTTGGAGGAGCTCAAACAGCTTTATCAGAAGGTATGTTTGGGGGTGCTTTTGTGACTTAAAATGTACTATAACCAAACAATATCTAAATTGAATAGTAATAATACTTATTTGGATTTTCAACTGTCGGAGCGTTGCAAGTCCATCAATATTATTTAGGTGTGAGCTTGTTTGGGTTTCATTTTAAGTCCCATCTAGTGTTCATGAAAATGGACATTACAGTGTCAATTATACAATGGGATTTTTGATGACCGGCTGATACAGGAGCAATTAGTTTATTCATGTGTTTTGTTTCCACAAATGGCAGCGTGAATCCGTTCTTATCTAAAGATACGTTACGATTTATTTTAAGTGAGCAGTCTCACAAGATCCTTGACGCGTAGAATTAATCTAAACAAACGGGGTCACTTTCTCGGCGAGGGGTTTCGCACCGGACGAGAGACGACTTGGACGCCGGTGTCGACAATACCCTATCAAGAGAAGTCTGCAGCTCATCTCGAATTTTTACCTTTAGGGTGCTTCTACACGGTGCAAGTAGCTTGCGCATATTGAGGCACTTGCGCAGGTTCTTACATGCATCGTAAACCTTACCGTTTAAAAATATGTGCGGGTCTAGCGACATGAGCATGTACCAAAGCGAGCCACCCGCGCAACTAATCCGCGTACTCTGTGGCGCGCGCGGGTCATTTGCGCATGGAGCTCTTGACCACGAGCAAATAACTTGTGCGTACTGCTTACGCAAGTAGCCCAAGTCTTTACTGGCTCCAGTTATTTGCATTATGTACAAATACAAGCGAGTAACGAGGACAAGTATAGTTTGCGCATATTACTCCCGCGTGTAACCCGCATCTTTACTTGCTTCAGCTACATGCACGGTGTAGAAGCACCCTTACTCAGTTGGACAATATAATAATATATCGGGCGCGACTCAGCGCGGTCCCTCGCTTGATATGGCAATGTCAGCACTTTTAATGTTATTAATTTAATATAAGCCAACGTAAAAATGTTGTTATGAAATTACTTACTTACTGAATGAAAAGAAACTACCACATAATCAGTTATTGTTTCTTCATAGGACGAGTTTGCAGCCACAGTAGAAGCGTGGAACGAGTTGCGGGCGGAAGCTGTCACCATAGCTCTCACAAAGATCGTGATGCCGGAGCTTAGGAGAGAGCTGCACGCCGTACTCCTGCAGGAGTCCAAGGAATATGTACTGAAGTAAGTACACTGTAAAGCCTGGCTTATTAACAATAAGCGAGCGAATTGAAATCACGTAAACTAACTTGCTGTTTTTGTATTTTTTCTTTCTTTGTCTTATGAATAGAGACCAGCACATTAACCTACCCCAATGTGTCTTTCTTTGATAGATTTTCTACTTTATTGTTAAACAGAATAAGGTTCATATTCAATTGGGAAAACGTACGTACTTCGTACGTCATATTAGTCACGTGACCACTGAAAAATAGCGCTGTGCTATGAGCCCCGCTCAGACAGTATCATAGTGAATGCTACCCTTTTTGCCACAGTTACAATGAAAATTGCCGACAATTTTCTATATTAAACCTTTACTTTTTTTTTGTTTTCAATAATAAAAAAAATACTAACACTAACTTTGTTCTTTTCTTCACTTCAGTAAAATGAAAAACATCAGTAATTTTCGATTATATTGTTATGGTCCATAGTGAGGACATGTTACCAAAATCAAAGTCAAAAGTCAAGTAATTTATTTCAATTAAACCCATAAAAGGCACTTTTGAACGTCAAACTAACAAATTAAGTAAAATAAGAGAATGATTCTAGTTGCACATTCCAAAAGATAGTGTCGTATGGAGACGAATGTGCAAGAAACTCCATACTTACTCTTTTAAAAATAGATTTTGCAATATTTTGTATAAATAATCAAATACCTTGAATAAAAACTGAGATAGGTACAAGGTAATATAAAATAAGCAACGAAGCTGATAATTAGATTAGTATTAATTGAATAGACAAGTGTTGACACTATTCTTAAGTTTTTTTTTTCTACATAAATGATCCTTATGTGTTATTTTTCTTTGCGTAGATGTTGTCGACGAAGGTTGTATGACTGGCTGAAGGTGGCGCCGTATGAATCCAGGGTGTCTGATGATGATGACGAGGAGTGGTCGGATTCTAATGGTAAGTACAGAAGCTGCTGTGACGTCAAAGCTTTGAGGGGTGCTATTATTTATTTTATTTATTTATTTAGAACCTTACTTACATCTATCTTAACAGGCTAACCTAATGCGATAGAGAAGCTATTTTACATTACAGATATCATTATATATTATTATTATATAAATTGCATAACTTAAACCTAACTAACTTTATCTTAACATATTATTGAATACGCCTCCCTTGTGAAGTCGTTCAACTAACAGTGGAACAAATCAATACGATTTTGCTCACCTGGGCGTACAAATTGCTGTGGATTGCCGCCTCAAATACTTTTGCAGGTGTTGAAAGAATTGCCACAGGTCGGCAATCACTAGCTTCCTTACATACCTTAGCTTTTGGTACCGGTGCCACTCGCGTCAGCTTCCACCGGTCGGGAAACTTCTCCTTTGCAATGCAAGTTTTAAATAAATGTAAGAACGAATCTACCAATGTTGTCCTACAGTCCTTTAAAATAAAAGGAGGGATGCTATCCGGCCCCACTGAACGTTTGGCAGGAAGGTGTGTTGTTTGTACTTCATTGTTTGACTTAGAGCTCTTACACCCGAGCCGCAGCCGTCGCCACGCCTTGTTGGTAGCCCTAATGGCTCATAAAAAAAAACATAAAACTTTTTTACAAAAAAAAACAACCGACTTCTTAAAAAAAAACTAACAGGTGAAAAATAACTCCAGTTTCGGAAGTCTGTGGCTTTGGTGGTTTTGTTTTGTTCATTATTGGCAACCGACTTCCGAAACTGGAGTTATTTTTCACCTGTTAGTTTTTTTTTAAGCAGTCGGTTGTTTTTTTGTAAAAAAGTTTTTATTTTGTAATTTTTAGTTTCTTTGTGTGTAAAGAAAGTCTTTCAAAACTTGAAAGAATCATTGAAATTGGATAACAATTGCTAAAGAAGTTCTATCTAAACATTAATCTATACATCTCTGCCGGCCCCTTTTAAAATAGAATGGCGTAATGTTATGTTGTGGGAATACAAAAGCTCAGCATAGACATCTGACTATAGCAATCGCGAATAATTTGCTGTTATGCGTTGAAGAGTTCAGTTGCCTGTCTTCTACATCAGTTTTTCTTCACCAAATGATACTTTCTAAATGAAAATGCTTGATTTGTTACTAAAAATGTTAAAATCGGTGCGTGTGTGCCTATATTTTTTGAGGAGTTCCCTCAATTCCTCGAAGATCCCTCATCAGATATGAGTTTTGATACAAATGGGACCAATCTGCTACTATACCCTATCAAAAAAAAAAAGAATTTTGAAAATCGGTCCATAAATGACGGAGTACTGAGGTAACAAACCCTAAAAAAAAAAAAAAAAAAATACAACCGAATTGAGAACCTCCTCCTTTTTTTGAAGTCGGTTAAAAATAGAATAATCATATCATAAAATTGTAATTATAGCCACAATCTTCTTCTTCTTATCGTGTGGTTAGTAACTAACCTGGTGTCAGAGTTTTGATGCCGCCCATGGGCCTCTGACTTGGCATCACATGCCGTCGAGACATATAACTCTCAGACATGCCGGTTTCCTCACGATGTTTTCCATCACCGTTTTTGAAGCAAGTGATAATTATACAATCCGCACATGAATCCGAAAAGTCAGAGGCCACAATATTGAATTAGGACATTCCTGTTATGATAGTGATGATGAGTAAATAAATAAATAAAAAATGTACTGAGAGAGCTGATGACAGCTGGGTGAATTTTAGAGCGTTTCAACCGCCGTTATTACCTTCCCCTAAATAATAAGGAAAGAGAATGTATTCAATGGAATATTTCAGCCTTTTCCAGATGACTGGTATTTTAGCAGATTCTGAGAATTGCTGAAATCTTGCATTAAATATATGTGTCTTTCATTAACATTCAGGGGAAGGTAATGATGCAGTTAAACGTTCGATAATTCACCCAGCTGCTGCTGAGTGTTGAAGTTGGAATTTCAACGGCAGCCCCCGAGTCGTGTCGACGGCTGCAGTGTAATGCCGCTCGTGTGTAAAGCTCTTAGTAGCTCTCTGTTATCGTAAAATTATGTCAGAGTAAGACGGATACCAAATACAAGTGCAATGTATTGAGTGAGGCACTGTATGGAAGAACCACAGTAGTCGCATACAAATGATGTGTAATATTTATTTATTTATGGCACTGTAACGAATTATTCATTAAGTAATACATTTTAGGGATACACTTTTTAGTTACAATGGAACTTAAAAACTAAAGTGAATTTGTCACTTACAGGTCTGCTCAGCATTTACAAATCGATAATGTTGAAAGTTTTAAAACATTGCTTGAATGAATATTATGTTATCTACATCTACACATACATGTTTTCTTTATTTTGTCTAGTAGTTTAAGTTCTTTATGGGACCAATCCAAATGTTCTTTCTTTGGTATTGTTCGTCAGCAGAGTCCCTCATATCTGTGTGGTTCTTTCCTCAAAAGACCATCTCGGACACTAATCTGCATGGATCTTACATGATTTGACCAAGATAATGTCTGGACTTTAAAAGAGACTATGACCTCTGAGTTTCTTTCGGTGTTTCTTCTCAGAGTAGTCAGATAGTGAAGTGACTCCGATCTCATCTACTAGTTAAAAAAAAATACGTGTAAAGTACTGTTCAGGGTTGGCTAGATTTAAAGTCATGAGAGGTTCTTTTGAGGAATCCCAATGTTTTAGAGGTATGAAGGTAAGCTTGCAGTCCAAGAGGACACCAAAGTCTCTGATTTTGTCAACCTCTTCAAGTACTTTTCCATTCAGCGAATAATAAATAAATAATATGGTATGGGATAATATGGTATTTTAGAACACCAACTATGCGGAGTTTAGTTTTTCCTGGAGTAGGGCAATGTCTGTACTTGTGTCGATGACCCGATAGAGTTGTGGAAGGAACCAAGGAACAAGTGCTATGTTGAAGAGTGTTGTTGTTGTTGAGTGCTGTTTACTGTATCATTGACGAATATAATAAACAGAATAGGGCCCAAATGAGACCCTTGCGGGACTCCGGATGTTGAAGGGTAAGGTAAAGACTGAAGATCCTTTTACTACAACTCTGTTTTCTGTCGATCAAATAAAATTTAAACTGCAGTAAGAGCTGACCAAATATGCCGAGGCATGACCACTTGTGCAGTAATATTTTGTGGTCTACTTTGTCGAACGCACTGCTAAAATCGGTGTAAATAGAATCTACTTGCTTACGTGAGTCTACTGATATGGAAAGGTCACTAACGTATTGAACTAAGTTAGTCGTTGTAGATCGATGGGCGCAGCTAACCCATGTTGTTGTGGTGCTATCTCTACAAAAACTGGTGGCAGACCGTTTGGACTTGTACCATTGCATACATAACGCTTTCTTATTGCTCTGAGTACGTCTTTTTCGGAGAAAGTTACGATGTCCAACGTGTTCCAAGAGTAGACCCGAAGTTCGGAGTGTAAAGCGCCTGGTTCATTAAATGTCGACGAAAAATGACGCGTAAAGAGATCGCAATTGCCGTCACCCGAAGTGTCCACTCCAGTGCCCAATTTCACTTCCGATGGCATTTCATTTGTGCCTGATTGTTTCGCTTTAACAAAGGACCAGAAGAGTTTGGGAGCACAGAAGTTATCATAGCTACTTTTGACAACTAGATTAGCTCTCTAGCTCAACAATTTATATTCATAGTCTTCACGCGGATTTTTGTAAATTTTGTAACGTCTTCCGGTTTTTCTTTTTCATTAAGAGTGTTTATAAGACTTTTAGGACTTTTGGCATAAATTGAAGCTATGATGTGGTCCAATATTTTATAGAGCTCTTCTACCATAGCGTTGACATCCTAAATATGTGACATGTTATTACACCTACTTCGATTATCCTTTTAGGTCTCCGTGTAATGTCAATCGCGTACGTGCCGGACCGACAGCACAGTGCGTTCGCGTGCGTGGTGGCGGGAGGGGGCGAGCTGGCGGACCACCTGCGGCTCCCGCACCTGCTGTACCGCCGGAACGCGTGGGACGCACTCGAGAGGCAGAACAAGGAGGCCGACATGACGGCGCTGCGCAGGTAACTGTACCGCATACGTGCCGGACAGACAGCACAGTGCGTGGTGGCGGGAGGGGGCGAGCTGGCGGACCACCTGCGGCTCCCGCACCTGCTGTACCGCCGGAACGCGTGGGACGCACTCGAGAGGCAGAACAAGGAGGCCGACATGACGGCGCTGCGCAGGTAACTGTACCGCATACGTGCCGGACAGACAGCACAGTGCGTGGTGGCGGGAGGGGGCGAGCTGGCGGACCACCTGCGGCTCCCGCACCTGCTGTACCGCCGGACAGACAGCAATTGAAATCTGCACAAATGCGTACTGCGTGTCCTTAAAGACGCTCTTTAACTCTGTATCTTTAAGGCCATTAATTAATACATAGCAACTGATATTTCCGACGAGACCTTCTCAAAACATGTATTCTATCTAAAATAATGAATTTGAGGTCCAGAATCTGAATCATGTACTCTGAACTCATGGTATCGGCTGGTGCGTCCTTGTCCCTTCCACCTCGAATTAAAGCTGGTCACCTCTTTTTATCAAATTAGTTTGTTTACCATTGGCTCAAAATCATTACATCATTACTTACTTACTTACTTACTGACTTACTTAGATTAAGCGCATTAAAATCAAGGAGCGGGCCTTGTGACGTCTTGCAACATTTTAACTCGATGCATCGCCGTTATTTTTTTATTACGTGAAAAAAGAAAAAACATGTGTCGAATATTTTCTTGTAATCTAGATGAAATTTTGACAACTATCCTATTGGCGAGTCTACTCTTGACAACGATGCGATGCGTGAGTGCGTGTGCGCAGGCGCTCGCTCTGAGCCCGAGCAGACTGTCGGTGATTGGCAGGCTCCGTTCTCTCGAAGTGCACAGTACACGCACAGTGTCCGTTAACACAATTTGTTAACTCAACAACTTTTTCCTCAGATTCATACTACGCAAGAAACCTCACGTCATCGTAATCGGCGGTGAATCTCGCGAGGCTCAGAACGTTAAGGCGGACGTGTCGGATTGCGTGCAACAACTTGTAGAGGACGAACAGTTCCCTAGAATCCCGATAGAGGTCGCGGACAATCATATCAGCAAGATTTACAGCAATAGTATACGTGGGCGGGTAAGTTATGTTGCATGTATTAACGTCGTTTATTAGTCTTTATAATACTAATAAAACTTATGATTCTAAATGCCCATTAAATTTGATTTGCAGTCTGATATCATCTCAATCAATATTTCTTACTAGCAGACGTCTCGCGGTTCCCGCGTAGGTCCTGTTCCCGTGGGAATACACGGATAAAAATTAGTTGTTAATCCAGGGTGTCAGCTAACTCCATACAAAATTTGATTAAAATCCATTCCGTTTTTACGTGAAAGAGTAACAAACATCCATCCATCCATCTATCCATACTCACAAACTTTCGCGTTTGAGTAGGATCTGTATTGTCAATATTTCAATCTTCTTATCGGTCAATCAGTTAGACGAAAACACAGCGGTCCATTACTCTTAACTCAGCCATAAACCACATCCCCACAAAGCAGTGTAGTAGCAACAATGAGTTAGTTATTTTTTATTTGACTACCAAAATATTCACTAGAAATAATGTGCAATTATTAAAAAACAACATTTGCCTGGTCAGCTAATTTTATTAAATAGGGAAGAAGTACAGAAAGCTAAAATTACTAGTACAAGTATGCGTTTCATGTTTTGTTCAATGTTTTACAATATTGTTTTGTCCTCAGCATGACTTCAGAGAATATCCCGACATTCTTCGTCAAGCCATCTGTCAAGCGCGGTTACTACAAGACCCACTCATGGAGATATCACAACTATGCGGCCCAGACGAGGAAATACTGTGTCTTAGGTATCACTCACTACAAGATCAAATAACTAAAGAAGATTTACTTGAAGGCATAGAGCTTGAGTTTGTGAACAGAGTTAATGAAGTAGGTGTGGATGTCAATGAAGCCGTTTTGACAGGCCGAGGGACGGAACTCCTACAGTTCGTCTGCGGCCTGGGACCAAGAAAAGCACAAGCACTAATAAAACTTTTTAAACAAACGAACCAGAAACTAGAAAATAGAACACAACTGGTCACAGTGTGCCACATGGGTCCAAAAGTCTTCATTAACTGTTCCGGATTCATCAAAATAGATACAAGCAGTCTCGGTGATAGTACCGAGGCGTATATAGAAGTGCTAGACGGCTCCCGAGTTCATCCGGAAACGTACGAATGGGCCCGAAAGATGGCCGTCGATGCGCTCGAGTACGAGGACGAAGACGCAAATCCTGCCGGAGCTTTAGAAGAAATTTTAGAAGCACCTGAAAGACTGAAAGATTTAGATTTGGATGCATTTGCTGAAGAGTTAGAGCGGCAAGGTTTTGGTAACAAGAGCATAACGCTGTACGATATTCGTGAGGAATTGAACTCTAGGTATAAGGACCTTAGGGTTGCTTATCGCTCGTTGACTCCGGAGGAGATGTTCGATGTTTTAACTAAGGAGACACCAGAGACCCTCTACGTAGGCAAGATGGTGTTGGCGTCAGTAGTTGGTATTACTCATAGGAAGCCTCAGAGGGAAATGCTGGATCAAGCTAATCCTGTGAGAAACGATGAGACTGGATTGTGGGAGTGCCCCTTCTGCCACAAAAATGACTTCCCTGAGCTTTCTGAGGTAAGACTATAAACTCTTTTTTGTAAGGAATACTGCACTACTGATATGCATTTGCAAACGAACAAACCTGTTTGTTTCTTTACAAACAAGGGCGGTTATCTGCATAGAACTTGATGAGACTTTATCCCTACTTTGATAGTACAGACGCCAGCACATCAAGTTACCCCAATGTGTCAAAAATCTTTGATCGTTTTTCAACTTTATGTCAAACATAATACGGTTCCTATTCAATTGGGAAAATTTGACACATTGGGGTAACTTGACGTGCTGGCGTCTGTACATATAAAAATCGGCTTTTGATACCTCTGTGCTCATTACAAATTGGTTAATAGAATATTTAAGTTTTTAGATTAGTATATTTTTAGTTTTTATAACAAAAAAAACTTAGCCAGAAATGGGCATTTCCCTCTAAAATACATTACTAATGATCTGGAACGTCGCACGGCACCTTACCATTATTCTAACTTCCTTTGTCACTTCCCATTAGGTATGGAACCACTTCGACGCAGGCGCATGTCCGGGACAAGCGACAGGTGTCCGCATCCGGCTCGACAACGGCTTGTCCGGCTATATACACATCAAGAACTTGTCCGATAGACACGTGTCCGACCCGACCGAGCGCGTCCGCATCGGGCAGACCGTACACTGTAGGGTACTGAAGATTGATGTCGAGAGGTTTTCAGTCGACTGCTCCTCAAAATCTTCTGACTTGTTAGATAAAAATAGTGAATGGAGGTAAGTTTTAAACACATAATTTTGTTGTGCTTCTTTTATAGTAACAATTTCTGAGTCGAGCTCACGATTACTGACAAATGCTTGCACTTACTGATTTGGTCCCCTCTTATCTATGTGGTTCTTTCCTTTTCAGACACATATCTGCATATTTTTTTATATGATTTGACCAAGATAGTGGCTCAATTTATTTGCTCCCAAGTGTAGTTTTCAACCGACCTTAGCCTAAATCTCTTAGGCAAAAACTTCCACGAAATCCTTCACTATACTAGAGAAAAAAATATACACATATATTATGACACTTGTTTTCACAACTAAACAACATTCTTCACAGCCCAGTCTTTCTAACCTTCAGTTTCTTTCAGACCACCAAAAGATCCGTACTATGACCAAGAGGCCGAAGACAAGGACCTTCGCAAGGAGAAAGAGGCCAAACAAACAAAGGAACGCATGCAGTACGTGAAGCGAGTCATCGTACACCCGGCCTTCCACAACATATCATTTGCGGAGGCCGAAAAATTGATGGATAAGATGGCACAGGGAGAGGTCATTGTCAGGCCCAGCAGCAAGGTATGTACGAAGGAACAGCGAGATCTTCTTGAGTAGTTCCGCTAAAAAATGCTCATGTTTAATATTGAATCTGTCGTTCCAGGGTTCGGATCACCTGACTGTCACGTGGAAAGTAGCAGAAGGCATTTATCAGCACATTGACGTGCGGGAAGAGGGCAAAGAAAATGCATTTTCATTAGGTTTGTACTTGTACCAAAATTTGTGTCTGTATGAAAAGTGTAAAAACGCATTGGCGTATGATATTCATTTGTTTTTTTCTTTTGCAGGTCGAAGTTTATGGATCCAAGGTTCAGAATTCGAGGATCTTGACGAAATTATAGCGCGTCACGTGACGCCCATGGCTGGTCACGCTCGCGACCTGATCGGCTACAAGTACTACAAGCCGCTGCTGGGCATGCGCGACAAGGCCGAGGAGATCCTTAAAGAGGAGAAGGCGCGCAACCCCAACAAGATCCATTACGTCATATCCGCCTCCAAGAACTACCCCGGGCGCTTCCTGCTGTCCTACCTGCCGCGCGCGCGCGTGACGCACGAGTACGTGTCCATCACGCCGGACGGCTACAAGTACCGCCAGCGCACCTTCGACTCGCTGCCCGGCCTGCTCCGCTGGTTCAAGGAACACTTCCGGGAGCCCCCGCCCGTCGCCACGCCCGCCATCCGCACGCCCGCGCGCACGCCGCACATGACGTCCGTGTACCACACGCCGGCCGGACACACGCCCGCCTTCCACACGCCCGCGCACACGCCCGGCCCGGCCTACATCAACACGCCCTACACGCCGTCCGGCCAGACGCCTTACATGACGCCCTTCGCCGCCACGCCGCGCCAGCCCGAGTTCATGCCGCCGCCCGGACGCCCGCGCCCGCAGCCCGCCGCCTACTCCGAGCCGGCCGACTGGCAGAAGGCGGCTGAGGACTGGATGCGGCGCAACAACCGCGAGGCGTCCAGCACGCCGCGCGCGCCCGCAACGCCGCGCGCGCCTCGCACACCGCGCGACCATCACTCGCACGTGCGTGACGCCCGCACTCCGCACGCGCACACGCCGCACGCGCACACGCCGCACGCACACACGCCGCACGCGCACACCCCGCACGCACATACGCCGCACGCGCACACGCCGCACTCGTCGGGCCGCTCGTCGCGCGCACACTCGCTGCGCTCCACGCCGCACACCAACACGTCGCCGCGCTCCATGTCGCTGGGCGACGCCACGCCGCTGTACGACGAGAACTAGCGCAAGGCGTCCCGCGACATCACATGGCGACACTGCGCGCGTCGAGCGAGCGGCCTAACGGCTCGAGGATGTGCTCTATACAGTATATTGCTAACGTTATTCCCCTGTTACGTGGTCACACCTGTATAAACTCCCTCGTATATTTAGTTCCGAACTAGGCCTCGTTCACTAGCTAGGTGGTAGTACATTGCTCGGCCAGCTGGAGGCGCGCAAGTCTTCCCGCCCGAACTAGTAGATAGCTAGAATCCGTTTATGATGTATATTGAGAGTTTTGACTGTGTACTCCTGTTATCGTGTCGGCCTTTATCGAAGTACCGAGAAAAAAAATCTAAGGCGACGACAAACATTGTAAATGTAATGACATTTTATAAACCAATCGTATTGTGTCCGCTGTTTTGAAATTATGGCACCTTTATTTACATTTATGTGTAAATAATTACAGGAATACGAAGCCAATTGATTTATATTTAAATCCATACCAAGGATGTTGGTAGTTAGGTTCATGACAATGGAAAATCTTAACATTAAGACTGCTTTCATATAATGGTCAAATGCATGAATGATCTATAACCGTGCGATGAATTAATGTCATAGTTCGTTATACTATATGTGGCAACATTTGTAATATTTGCTTTTATATGTTGTTGTCTAACTATAATTTGACGTTTATCTGAAAGCAATTAATTTTACATTCTGATGCAATGACTGCATCACGCTCATGCGTACAAACGACGTTTTTAAACACACTTGCTAAGTAAAAATAGATGAAATTATAATATTTATTAATATATAATTGGTTTGGGTGGTTTTTTATACTTTTACTGTTCAAAGCCGCCAAGCAGGTTCACATTTAAAATATAAAACCTGAACAATTTTATTTATAAAACGTTAGTTGGTTGAGAACTATATAACTTGATAGAATAAATGAATAATATTATTTTTAAAATTTTATTCATAAAGTTTTTTTGGCATGAAGGCTGTTTTCGGTTATTTAGAACAACCTCTCATTTCTGACTACTATCTGTGGGGTATTGGGGTATCCATTTTAAACCTATAAGCCACCGAGCAAGTGTGTTGAAAATTATTCGTATATCTACATTATAAAAAGCAAATTGATTTGTATTATGATTGTACGACTTTAATAGCAATAATATTATCATGTGTCGTGATTTCGTGAATAGTAAAAACGCAAACTTTACAGGAAATGCCTTAGCTATGGTTAGTGAGCAATGGGATCTTTTATAATTTATTCACGACATTACTCTTGGAAAATAATAAAATTATGACAATCCGAACAAGCAATTTTATTTAGACCTAAATCTACATTCAAAGTTTGAACAAATTTTCGTTAAGGTTAACCCTTTTAAAAATAAGTACCTACGATACACAAAAAGGTGGCTACAATTATAAGACAGCAGTAACGTGTAACCAGCATTTGAGAAGTGTGTTGGAGGAAAAAAATTGATGATTTATTAGATCATTGTTGTAATAAGATCGACAATTTCTAATACCCTGTTCCTGTGATGACTGACAAAGAAGGAATACATCCAGAATAGTAGTTCTACTGTTAGGTATATATACACAGGAGCATATTAGTTTTTGTAGTACCTAACCATAGACAGAGATACCTGTACAAAATTGACCACTCCCTAGAAAATTATAAAATAAAAATTGAATTAAAAATTTTAAAAACCCCCACCGCAAAAATGTAAAACATTTAAAAAGTTAAAAATAACACTTTAGCCATGAAATTTTACTTCACGTCGGGGTACCGCCTAAGTAAGGAATGTTCCTAGTACTTGTAGGTATGTAGGTACTTATTTTAATGGTACCCCGACGTTACGTAAAATTTCATGGCTAAAGTGTTATTTTTAACTTTTTAAATGTTTTACTTTTTTGCGGTGGGGGTTTTTAAAATTTAAAATTTTATTTTTATTTTATAATTTTTAAACACAGTAATTTATATTTTACGCGGATAGCCTGCTGCAGCATCAGCTCATCCTGTTGCCATCAGTGCATTGTGTTTAGAATCAAATGCTGGTTGAAATGAACCCAAACACGACATATCTGCTATTATTTTGTCAAGAGTCTACCTACTGGTGTGCTGGATAGCCTGGCTGCAGCATCAGCTCACCCTGTCGCCATCAGGGCATTGTGTGCAGAATCAAATGCTGGTTGAAATGAATCCAAACACGACATATCTGCTGTTATTTTCCCAAGAGTGTATTAGTCTGCTAGATATCCTGGCTGCATCAGACCAAATACACCATAATGTTGCTTGTTAATATTACACACATGGGTGTTTGAAATTTTAAGACACACATATGTTTGTAAGTAAAGTTAATACCCATAGACGTCTAAAATAGCAACGATAGCTATCACAAAAGAGCTGATAACCTTAAAACGGCTGCACCGATTTTGATGAACTATGTCTAAGAACCATCGCAAGAAACCCTGCTTTCAAATAAAAAAAACCGCATCTAAATCGGTTCACCTGTTTGGGCGCTACGGCGCCACAGACAGACAGACAGACAGACAGACACACACATAGCGGTGAAACTTATAACACCCCTCTTTTTGCGTCGGGGGTTAAAAACGACAGAGGGACTGTGCGGCCAATACTTGGCTCTTTCTTTCTCTTTCAATCAGAATTCTAGAAAGAGAACTGTTGGCCGCACGCTTTATCTCTCTCACACTTTCTTACACCTGCCGGTCGATTCAGTAAAAGTCACGCCGTGAAAACTTGAGTGAAGTGAACTGTCAATGCCTAGCATTATTAGTATGGAATGACAGCTCAAATCGCTCTCACTACGCCATAATTTCCACGCGGTGATTTGACTACAATCGCACTGTTACTTCACAGCTGGATAAGGAACACTCAGCCCATTCTCTATGTCTATGCACCTAGGTACCTAAGTTAGTTTATTCGCTTTGCGAGAAAAAAATAATTAAAAGCGCTAGTATAAGGTGAACCCTCAGTGGTTTTTGTCGGTTATGATTAAACATTGCTACCACTAGCACGCGTAGCATAATCACCATAGAGACGGATTTTGTCTACAGAAGAATCGACAAAATGACAGATTGTAGACACATTTCTTTTGTTTTGAGCATGACAATGTCTAGAACAGCAGTGCGATTCTGGTCAAATCACCGCGTGAAAATGTAGGCGAAGTGAGGGCGAATTGAGCTGTCATTCCATACTAATGCAAGGCATTGACAGTTCACTTCACTCAAGTTTTCACGGCGTGACTTTTAATGAATCGACCGGCTGTTCGGAACGTTAACGATCGAGTGTGTAGTGCCGCGCCGCGGTGCCGCGGTTTTAAACGGAGATGGTCGGCGCGAGCACCTCTTCGCCTGCTACCCGCTGTGCCCCCTCCGCCGCTCAATAGGCAAAGGACATAACATAATATTATGTTGTTGAAACCTCTTTTAATCTTGCCCTTCTTGGTTTTGATCTCTGCTACCCTCGTGACGCCGTCAGTACCAAGAACGAAGAGAAGAAATGTGTAGATTCTTGAGTCAACAATAGTCTACAATAATACGATCGGCAGAATTTTTTCTAATATCTGTCAATTTTTCGTTTCAGCTGACGACATACCTACCCGTTTCTAGTGTGATCATGCTACGCGTGTTTATCGCGTTCTAGATACAGGAAATGGAGTTGGGCAGGACACCTAGCTAGGCGCGGTGATGGCCGGTGAAGTAAAGCTGTGATCATGTGGCGTCCAAGAAACCGCAGGAGAAGTGTTCGATCGTCCGGCGGCGAGATAGGCGGACGACATTGTTACTATTGCGGGCAATGACGTAGTTTATATTATCACTAGCAGACGTCCCGCGTAGGTCCCGTTCCCGTGGGAATACAGGGATAAAAAGTAGCCTATGTGTTAATCCAGGGTGTCAACTAACTCCATACCAAATTTTATTAAAATCCGTTCAGTAGTTTTTACGTGAAAGAGTAACAAACATCCTCACAAACTTTCACGTTTATAATAGTAGGATAGATTGCGGGAGTATTGTGGATGAGGCTGACATCAATCACATCACAACACACAATCTTATGTCTGGACTTTAAAAGAGACCATGATCCCTGAGTTTCTTTCGGCATTTCTTCTCAGGGATCAGTCACTTGGGAAATGCCCTTTTGTTTATTTAAAAAAAAAAAGACATGTAAAAGTATCTGAGAAGATCTACTTACAGAAATAAATATCATTTCATATCATCATTTCATTTCATGACACAAGGACGTGGAGCTTGGCACCAGCAAAGATTGGGGGAAAGCACCAGCATTGGGTGAAGTCGAGCTGTGGATGAAAATGACAGGTTGGAGTGGAACCTTAGGGGCGCTATGGCGCGGGGACTTAAAAAAATCTTTAACAATATTTTTTTATTTTTTTGGAAATTTTACAATTTTATACCAGTTTCGGGTTGACCTAGACTATAGAAATCATTGGTGATTTTTTTTTTGTAGTCCCAAACTTTTTTTTAACCAAAGTTTTTTTTATATTTTCTTTGCTGATCGATCATAGTGCAAATGATACCTTATACGTTTTATTTTAACTAAATAGCCTCTCTACACCAAAATACGCCTTGTAACTCAAAAATATGGACTTGTTTTGGTAGAAAATGCGAATCTCAGGCAATACACGGTTATAAGGTAAGTTGCAACAAAAGTTTTATTAAACAAAATTAAAAAAATACATTATAAAAATGGCTTAATATGCGGCAGTTCACCCACACTCACTCGAATATTAAACTCTGCAGTCACCCTCTCACATGCACTTGCAACTTTTTTTTTTATTTTAGTTTTGTTTTGTTTTTGTTGTTTTTATAGTCAAATGGTCTCAACATTGTTATGTTTTGTAAGAGAAGGAGCGAGACGGCCCCAACCAACACAAGCGGGTGGGTACTTTTGTAACTTACTGGGGTGGCATTAATTTATTTTATGTAGGGTACATAAGTACGCAATCTATATATGTTAGAATAAATAAAACCGTTTTATTTTTATTTTGTTTTTAGTTCAATTATGTCGTATCATTCTAAAACTGGTCTCAAATCACAGGATGTGCTAGTTGAACGATAATCTTCGCTGAGTTATCAAGATTGGCGCTGTATATTAGTGCTTGTTGGATTGTCGCAGTGTCGTGTAGTTTATTCAGTCACTAAGATCAGCGGTCGTGAACCGCGCGTGCGCTTCTCCACTTTTTACGCATTTTCCGCGCGGGATATTTCCTGAAACTCAGTTCAAATTAATATTTAACATTTACGAAGTAGGTAAGTTTTGTTTTTTGGAAACAGATTTTTAATAAGTTGTAGGTACTTTGCTGTGGTGTCAATTTATAAACTTAAGCGTGGTAACCTAGCTATAAATAAAAACTAAAATTACCAACTATAAATATAGTAAAAATAAATTTACATAAGTACATATTAATTTATGAGACAAGCGCAAAAAATGTAACCCTTCCTTGGCAATCTGGTAAAAAAGGTGGAATACAAAATAACAAGTAGGTACTAGTTGGACTCGTGCACCGAGGGTTCCGTACAAGGGAGTAGCAGGTATGTAAATAGAACCAATTTTTTTTTAATACTTAATTTAAATAAACTTCATTTATTTAAAAAATGTCCATACTGCATTAGTAACAAAGGGTTTACAACAATATTATTATAACAACACATAAACAAACAAAACACAATAAATTCAAATAAAAAAAATGCAAACAGTAATAAATGTAATGCATGTTGTTTCAATACAATTGTTTATCATAAAATAATTAAAAAATAGTTTTAGCTTGTGCTAAACAAGCCCTCTTCTTATGCTACGCTACCTACATGACAAAATCGTTTTTCTTTACCCCTTTTGGACCCCCCATTACGAGTGATTTAATTAAATTAGTAGTTCTAGGTCAATGGAAAGTAGGTACCATTTAAACATTTTGACATACTGAGCTTGACAGTCGAAATATAGGTTACGCTTACATAGACACTTCCGAACGTTGGTTAAAACGTGGTAAAACACGGGTGACAAATGTGACAATGCCGTGGTTGCGAATCAAAATAGATTCCAAAATCAAAATTATTTTATTCAAATTAGGCTGAGAAACAGCACTTTATGAACGTCAAAATTACTTAAGTTCGCTATCTCTAGCGCATGCTTAATTGAAAACCTAATTCGCAATAGATTAGCTAAATTCTACTCTTTATTGTATACCATAAAAACTTACAAATTATATAACTTTAAGGGCTACATAGGGTGGGTGGGTGGATACAATGGCCGGCAAAAGATACTTAGTACCTAGATAGATAAAAAATACGCACAAGAGTTAACTTAACCTTCTCGGCTGTCATTAATTTATCAGCTTGATAAAATAACTTTAATAATATTGGTGCCAATTCCCTTTTTGTCACCTAAGTTTGTAACCTTAGTTTAGGCATTTTTTTTATCTTTTCCGGCGCCATTATTGAACATTAAATTACTCACCTATTTAAATCTCTTATTATTTATTATTATTAAATATCTTATTATCAATCAATCCTAAATGTCTTATTAATAAACGCGTATGCCAACCGTAAACCTCAAAAGCATTATGGTAAATCGTGATTAAATAAATAAACGGCAGTAGTCGGGTTCGTTGTCACATGTTTGTTTAAAAGTTTTTACCAGTTATTTAAGAGTGGGTTTTTAATTAAAGGCTTTACGATCGTCCTAACTGATGTCAATAAACTGTTAGGTAGTTAAATATTATTAAGGTCAAGACCACAAACAAGTGCAACCAAACTTTAGCCCGGTAATCCACAGCAATGCTACGCCTCACTTCGTAAATGCTACGCCGTGCGTGCCACATGAACACTGCGCCTCGCTACGTGAAAACCTCTACGCCTCGGCGTCTCGCTACATAAATACTGCGTTTCGCTACATGAATACTACTTACGTCTCGTTACGTAGGTAAATGCTACGCCTCTTTGAATTAACGTAACGTACTACTCTGTTCTACATCGGAACGTAGCACACAGTACCCTTTTGTTTTTTTTTTTTGAGGGGTGGAAAATCCTCATGGATTTCCCCCGCCCGGGGAGGCGGAGGGGTCTGTCAGACTCTTACTGACTAAAAACCACCCCGTGTTCCTTCTCACACCTGCGCCGGGGGTCACAGGAACAGAAGATACCTCCGCGACCCCCGACTGGTGTCGGCCCCACGGGCCTCGCCAAGTCAGCGAGGGGAGTGAGGTGTTAGACTCCCCTTGTCGCCGCTACCTCGGGTCCATGTACGTGGGGGGCGGCGGTCATCCCCGCGTCCATCGCCCTGGACCCATTCAGGGGGGCTGGAAGAGGGCGTTGTCCGCCCTCCGCCAGCGCCCGGTGCGTCTGCTGCGGGCAGGGTGAGTGGAGGTAATCTCCCTCTCCCTTTCCGCAGCCTCCTTCTGCGAGATGACTGTTTCGCAGAAGGACACCTCCGCGTCCCAGGACTCGACGCTGCCGACCATCCTCTCGACCACGGCCGGCATCGACAAGTCACTGCCTACTCCAAGCACACAGTAGGTACCTATACTTGGTCTAACTTTTTCAAGCCGGTTGGTATTCATAAAATATCTTTAGATTAAATGACCTGTAATGTTAGTCTAGCGGTCGCAAGTACTGCTCATGATGGGGGCGCTGGGATCGATTCCTTGATCGGGCAAAGTGTTTAAGTAGGTTTTCCATCTGGTATATCTCATTAAATACCGGAGTCTGGATATGTACCCGGCTGATGGATAAATTAATTCAGACATTTTATTTATTAATTTTCAGTAAACTTACAGTTAGTAGATATTAGTCTAGCATTCACGTAGTCAGAAGTAATATTTAGAAGAGGGCCAATTACAAGTTTCCACTTTTTGTATAAACTTACGTACCTACTTATAAAATTAACAAGATGGCATTAACAGCTTGAGAGATAAACATATAAACATCTGTCACTTACTTTTTTTAATTCTGAACACTTTTGTAAATAAATCAAACATCAACATCAAGACACACAATATTGAATTTTCATAAATATACAAACTTATAGATAGAATATCTCGTAGTGGAACAGCGGCGTTAATATGCAAATTGATAAAAAAAGATGTTTGAATCTGCCTAAGTTACCTTGAATATGGCACGTATCGTCGACTGTGTCATTAAGTAGCGTAAAATAACTTGGGTTTGGTGAATGTTTAAGGTAGGTACCTACTTAACCCTAGATAGATAACCATATTGCACAGTACACTAAAGATAACCATACGTCGATTCGACGTGCGAATGTTTGAGTGAGCATATTTTGGATAATGTATATACTAGGTTTATGAATGTGATATTATGTCTTTATTAATGTAATTTTATTGTGATTAAAGGAAAAAACATCAGATTTTACATATATTTTTGTTAGAAAAAAAAATGAAAAACTAAACAAGTTACTTCTTGCTTTACAAAACTTAAACGTTTAGGTAACTTTTCGTCAGGCTTATAATTTACTATGTAAACTCTTCAAAATCCACTTTTTGTAATCATTATAACATAATAAATCTGAGTAAATAACAGTATTTATTCATTTTGGCCTCAAAAGCACTTAGGATAGGCGCTGGACTTGTGCTCTCCAGAAATGGGATTTTTACAGCTGTCGCACATTGTCTTTATCATCCTTCTAATTTTTGATGGACAAAAGGCACAATATTTTCTTTTCTTTGCTTTAGGTATATTTCGGCTTGTCTTTTTGGCAATATACCACAATCTTTTATCTTTTATATTCGTCGGCAAATTAAGCATTTGCTGCCTTGTCTCCACCCATGAGGTCATCAAAGTATTGCTGAGTTTTTTCAAAAAATCTCTACACTATTTTTTTTCTTGGATTAGGACATTATCCCAATAAATAATATATGCATTTATAAAAGCTTAATTTAGGATCCCATAAAACACATACACATTACATACACGTCATTTGATTGAAATTGTTGACTCCCGCTTTTGTTTCATTATAATAATGAATCATATTTGCTTTGCCAGTTGTAGGATAAATAGTGCCCTCTTTGTAACACGATGATAAAACAAACACCATTTTCTAATAAATTATCTTCAGTTTTACTATACGCCCCCTGAATCTCTTCATCGCTCATTTTGTGCAACAACTGACTGATTTCTGCATCGTCTGCATGATTTTGTGACGTCATTATGTTATTTTTATCATGACCTCTAGCAACTAAAAAAAACTAATAAAAAACATAATGCATTTGTGCAAAAAAATTGAAGTAACACTTTTTCTCAAGTCTAAAAAATTACATTAAAGATAACCATACGTCACTTCGACGTCTGGTAGGTAAATATTGACGAAAGTACTGCACGTACCAAAGTGATAAGGGTGTATCCTGCAAGCTCCGACGGTCGGCTGAGTTGGCAGGAAAGGGCAGTTTAGTAACGCGCGAAACAAACGAGTTCTACAGATTTTTCAAAATCGTATACGTCGTTTCGACGTAGGTTATCTATCTAGGGTTAAAAATGAATATAATCTTTGAAAACCAGTTTCTTAACATAAACACAACGCACACACACATAACTTATAATTTTACTTTAATTTAATTATTTGACAATTTCAATGATATTTATTTAATATTTCATTTTAATCTGATCACAATTTCAATTATAGTTATTTACTATTTCAATTTAATCTCATCACAATTTTATTTTATTGAGAATTAAAATTAAACATTTAGCATATTAACGGCTTGAAAATTTTATTTTTATGTTATGTCAAATATAGCCCGCTATAAACTCAAAATGTTATGAATTTCTGTTGTGTTGTATAATATATTTTAATTTTAATTTTAGAACTAACGTAGTTTTAAGTAAATACTAATCAATAGTGGGGACCGAAGGTTGTCTTATTGATAAATGAAAAATTATAATAAAGTAAATGACCTCTCTTTTATGGGGCTAAAGTTGGATGAAATATGTTGTTATGTTGTAACTCCCAACGCGTCCTACGGCAGTTTATCATAAATAATGTGTTTTTTAACGTGTCGTGTGGTGTACCACGTACCCAAGTAGTTTGATGGCAATAGTTTACTTGATGACGTGAATTTAGTATCTAAGTCTATAATACTAATCTATACTAATTTATTGTAAACGAAAGATTAGATTTCTTGTTTGTTTGTCGACGCGCGTTGACGTTGACGCTAGATCTGCAGTGCGATTCTGGTCAAATCACCGCGTAAAAATGTAGGCATAGTAAGGGCGAATTGAGCTGTCATTCCAATACTATTGCTAGGCACTGACAGTTCACTTTACTCAAGTTTTTACGGCGTGACTTTTACTGAATCGACCGGCAGTTTAAGTTTAAATACACATGACATGACGCGTCGTGACTTCGTGACGCTCCGACTCTTCGCTAGTGTGAGTTGAGCCTTAGAGCTAACTATCAAGTAATGGCCATTCAGCCCAATAACTGTTATTTTACTAATGTCTGTCTACTGCTATGAAACCTTGATGTTGCATATTTAAAGTCATCATTACTAATAAAAAGGTTAGACACATTATTGTTGAGTACATAATTCTCCAATATTATTGTGTCATTAGATTTCTTTTATCTGATTTTTTATGCAAGACTAGAGTAACCTCTCATTATGTCACTTACATAGCTATAAGATATTTTTCTTATTATTATGTATTTTATTTTAGTTAATTTTAGTGTGCATTTATAAATCTTAAATTAGTTTTTAAGGCTTTAGTTCAATAAATATAGCTAAAAGATATAAAAAGCCAGACTAGATCTTTTTCGTATCTACGATCTAAAGAAATGACGGCCACCATAATCAACGAGATTTCTGTGAACGAAAATTAATTTGCAAATACTCGATTCGAATAGGTAGGTAAATTCAAATTAATTTATTCACAAATATCCATTTTATTTATTTAAGACCATATTCATAGGTAGGTATAGCTATTATCATCGAAAACTAATTAAGTATAAGTAGTTCTTGTGTGACTCACAAAAAAACTTAAATGCTACTGACGGTTCATAATATATTAAATTTTAACTTTTAACTTTCTAAATTAAATTTTAGATTTAATACCTTGCTCAACTTATTATGCCTATTTTTGGGTAGAATGTAAAGTAGAACCAAGAAAGCAAATTAGAAAAAAGTTTTTTGGTCGTTTAAATACAGTTCAGACGGAATAGACCCGAAAATAGTTGTCGAATAAATCCGACTTAGCCGGTAAATGGGTTAAAATCGATCGGATTGACGTTTCGATAACGTCGAGCATTCAGTGTGCCATACGGTCTGTCATGCATCTTGTCATTCTTGCCATCTTGTCACATCGACCAGTCAGTAAAAATTACAAACTGCAATACCTTATATAATATACCTCTAAATCGAGCCTTCGCGTGGTCGCACATGAGACAGCAATATAAAAGTTCAGTGTTGCTATTCCTTAAAAAAGTCCCAAAATACGACCAAAATTCTACTTAACTGCGGGTTCCAATTTTAGCACTATTAAAAATTATAATTGACGTATTCAACGTGGTAATATGAGTTTAGAAGTATCAATGTGTGGGAAAATATCATTTCACGTAAAATACCTACTTTCCATCTTAACTTGATTCTCACAAATAATATACACTAGGTACTACCAAGTAAAGCTTGATGTGTGTACATAGAAGGAACTCTTTAAAAGAAAACAACATTATTTTTTCGCGTTTTATGTATCATTAAAATATACTTAGGTATGGCTGACATCCAGTGTGACATTGAAATTGCTGTATAATAACTATTGTCCTTTAAACAAAACCATCTTATTATGAAAATTTCTTATTTCTAAATTCTAAATCGTTATTGTTACTTAACATTTATTTATAAAATGAATTCTTACTTCCAAATATCTATAAGTACCTACGCGATTGCCTTCAAGAGTAAAACTTAATGATTGTCGAAAGGGCTCTGTTAGTTCGTAAGGGTTCGCCCACAAATTTGTGTGTGTTTAGCCACCATAGATTTATTTGATTACTAAGCCTACCTTTTGAACATTAGGCCTGACAGTTAAGGGAAAAGATTTGAAACGTGTAGCAACACTGTAAGTAAGTATTCCTAGGTTATGTGATATAAGAAATCAAGTTTACTTTAAGAAATCTTCCATATTTTGGTCTGAAACCCATGACAATAAAAGCGCACAAATGTATAAATTCAATAATCATACTTTAACACTAACAGTATTGAAAACTTTCGAATGAAAAGTGATTTCGTTAATATCCTTTTCTGTGCGGCTTTTTCAGCCTATTATACTGCATCCTCCCATCGTAGAGCATACACCATACATTAAACACTTAACTAATGGAGTCCATTTCTCATTAAATTACTCAAACTATTACAACAATTGCAAAAACCATCCGAAAACATAAATTAAATCGACCATAATAATATACGTGACAGTGACAGCACTTTGTTTGGCTAACATTCAAAAGTTAGCCATGCAAAACTACGGCACGCCGTAAGGGACAAAAGAATCTTTGTCTCAATTTTCCTACGAACTTTGTATTAATGCGTCTCACTTCCACACTTCACACTGTAAATTGGCCTACGTCTAGAGGTATATAGTCTAAGTGAAATACCTACGTGCACATCTTCGTTATATAAAGAACTCATGCCTTCGCCTAAATGTTTGAATAAAGATTACAATGATATCGATTTTCTTAAAAAAATGTTAGGTTTATTGCACAGCAATAATTAAGATAGAGATGAATGGCAAAGAGGTTTCAATAATGCACTTTCACTTTTGCCAAACCCTTGAATTGACTGGTCAAGAAGAAGTGTAGCAGCCTTAGATAATATACCTCTAGATCGAGCTACCGCGTGGCCGCACATGCGACAGCAATATAAAAGTTCAGTGTTGCTATTCCTTAAAAAAGTCCCAAAATACGACCAAAATTCTACTTAACTGCGGGTTCCAATTTTAGCACTATTGTAAATTATAATTTACGCATTCAACGTGGTAATAAGAGTGTAGAAGTATCCATGTGTGAGAAAATATAATTTCACGTAAAATACCTACTTTCAATCTTACCTTGATTCTCACAAATAAAATACACTACTACCAGGTGAAGCTTGATGTGTGTACATAGAAGTAACTCTTTAGAAGAACACTACATTATTTTTTCGCGTGTTATTTATCATTAAAATATATTGAGGTATGGCTGACATCCAGTGTGACATTGACATTGCTGTATAATAACTATTGTCCTTTAGACAAAACCAACTTATTTTGAAAATATCTAATTTTTTGTTTATACTTAACATTTATTTATAAAATGAATTCTTACTTCCAAATATCTATAAGTACCTACGCGATTGCCTTCAAGAGTAAAACTTAATGATTGTCGAAAGGGCTCTGTTCGTTCGTACATAGGGAATGCAATCTCGTACGAGATTTCCGCCTAGCGAGATCTCGCGAGACTCAAAACCCAGTCTCGCGAGATCTCGCAAATTACGGGATCTCGCGAGATTGGGAGAATTGCAATTAAAACATATGCAAATGCTTGTTTTAAGAACTAGTAATTGACAAGATATGTAATTAAATAGAAACTGCGTTGCTTAGTTATAAAAATCATGTAAGTTTTTTTTTTAATCAACAGAGTACTTATTATTTTGTCTCTAACTCTAATAACATTTGTTTATGTCTATAATTATTATACCTACTGTAGCTAATCAGTTCAAATTCTTACAATATTGGTAACAAAACAATAATTATCTATATTTAGTCTTTTATAAATTATTACTTTAGTTTCATTAATTATGAGTAATAGGAACATTACTTATGGTAAATAAATACAACAAAACAAAAACTTAACTTCACAAGTTCTTAAATAAATGTTGTGAGATCGTATTAATCAAATAAAAGATGTTTAAAGTAGAAGTCAGATGAAGTTATCAAGGTACGGAAAGGCAAGTTAGTTTGTCTGAAAATGGCTTCTCAAAAAACACATCATGTGGAGAGTATCATCTGACAGACGACTTCTGATTTTGCAGGATAATTGGCATGCAAAATCAGAAGTCGTCTGTCAGATGCGCCAGGCGCGGCCGCACGGCCGGTCAGGATTCAGTTCGCGCCCAGTCGCCCTATGAAATACACATCGTCACGCTGCATTTGTCGATCTCGTTATCTCGCGAGATCTCGTACGAAATTTGACGAGATACAATCTCGTAAAATATGGCCGGGATCTCGCGAGATCGGGATCTCGGCGAGACGAGATTGCATTCCCTATTCGTACACATGTTCACTTAAACTTAAAAATAAGGGTTCGCCCACAAAGTGTGTTTAGCCACCATAGATTTATTTGATTATTATGCCTACCTTTTGAACATTAGGCCTGACAGTTAAGGGAAAAGATTTGAAACGTGTAGCAACACTGTAAGTAAGTATTCCTAGGTTATGTGATATAAGAAATCAAGTTTATTTTAAGAAATCTTCCATATTTTGGTCTGAAAGCCATGACAATAAAAGCGCACAAATGTATAAATTCAATAATCATACAATAACACAAACAGTATTGAATACTTACGAATGAAAAGAGATTTTGTTATTGGCCTTTTCTGAGCGGCTTTTACAGCCTATTATACTGCATCCTCCCATCGTAGCGCATTCACCATACACTAAACACTTATCTAATGGAGTCTATTTCTCATTAAATGACTTAAACTATTACAAAAATTGCAAAAACCATCCGAAAACTTAAATTAAATCGAGCATAATAATATACGTGACAGTGACAGCACTTTGTTTGGCTAACATTCAAAAGTTAGCCATGCAAAAATCCGGCACGCCGTAAGGGACAGAAGATACGATGCTTTGTCTCAATTTTCCTACGAACTTTGTATTATTGCGTCTCACTTCCACACTTGACACTGTAAATTGGGCTACGTCTAGAGGTATATAGTCTAAGGTAGCAGCCGATGCGTTCGGGTGCGATCTAAATAAATAAAACCTCTCTTTGATATTTTTACGACCTCTCAATGTTACTCACTCAAAAGTATTCGTTGCGAGCTTGCGACCATAGCCTAATCTGCTGATTAGGCTACCGGATTTGCTAATCCGGTTACTTCCTAAATTATTTAAATGTATTGTAACATTTTTCTTATAAAACCAGCCTAGGATTACTTTAAATTTCGGCGTAAAACTTGTATTTTAGTTTTTTGTATGAATTCCATTAGGTAAATGTCACCATGTGTGTAACTGTGGGTGGAAAAACAATCGAGACACCTTTGCTAGATTTATCATTACTAGTTTTTGTTGGTTTTCTTTGGTTTTCTTGTAACCTTTAAAATATTATAATTAAAATTAAAAGTGACACCATCTCAAGGTCTTGTTTATATTGAATATAAATCTTTAAACATTTGCCAAATTAAAATGATAAAATATAAATACCTTTGTATGTACAGACGCCAGCACATCAAGTTACCCCAATGTGTCAAATTTTCCCAATTGAATATGAACCTTAATCTGTTTGACATAAAGTTGAAAAACGATCAAAGAAATTTGACACATTGGGGTAACTTGACGTGCTGGCGTCTGTACCTATAATAATGGATATGATACTTTATTTAATAGTAGCAGGCGTCACGTGGTTTCACCCGCGTAGTTCCCATTCCCGTGGGAATTCAGGAATAAAAAGTAGCCTATGTTATTCAAGGTGAATGTAGCTTTCCAATGGTGAAAGAATTTTTGAAATCGGCTCAGTAGTTTTTGAGTTTATTTATTACAAACATGCACTCATACACATTTTTTTTTCTCCTTATAATATTTGTTTAGAAGGTAAAAAATAAAGTATCTACTAGTAATAGCTTCGTGGTCGTGAGTTGTGGCTGCCTCGTTGGTCTAGTTCTTGCAACTTGTACTAAAGTAGACCATGAAGTGCTGGCTCGATTCCCGGCTCGAGTTAGGTGTGTTTTAGTAGTCTGAATTCGGTCCCGGTTGATGGCAATAGTCCGCTCCCTATAGGCAGAGGGGTCCAGATAGATACCCTTCTGCATAAATCTTCTAGGAAAACAAGAGTGATGCTGTGTGCTTAATAAAAATAGCCATATTCAAAGAAAATGATACGTACTGACGCTAGCACGTCAAGCTACCCGAAACTGACAAATTTTCCCAATTGAACATGACCATAATCGGTTGGTAATAAAGATGAATAACTTTAAAAATAATAACTCGTTGGGGTAGCTTGATGTGCTGGTCCTCTGTACGACTGAACGTGCTATGCATTACATCAATGAACATTTTCCATTAAAATATTTTTCAGGCTTCTCTAATCATAATCCGATTTAAGTCTAAAGCCTCGTCACTCGTCCCCACTAGGAACATTTGTCGAGCGACATGTGTCCCCTGTGACATCGGGCGATGTCGGGCGACGTCGGACGACATTGTTGAAACTGTTCCTTGTCGCTCAGTCGATGAAGAGTAGAGGTTCGACTGAACTGATGTGGACGGAGACAAGACATCGGGCGACGTGGGGCGATGTAGGGCGACATCGCCGGATGTCTCCGGGGACACATGTTCCTAGTGGGGACGAGGCTTTCATCCTTTTGTGGGGCTGTGTCTCATCATTAAAAGTAAATCAGAATGACAGTCTGACAAAGAATCTCTTAACACAGTATCCGCGCGATTGAACGTATTCAAGATCCCGACAACAACCGTCGGGCAGTAGTAGCCACAGAGTACATTATACTATATTGAAAGTAGTAGCTCACCAGACACAACACCCGTCTGCGAGGAGGCTGTTGGACACAAAGGCGTTTCAAATGAGAATAGGAATGACTTTGCGTCATGCTGTGACGTCATAGCTATCTATTCGAATATATTTGGTACGATCAGCAAAACAAGGTTTTTTCTAAATATAATTTATTAACGAATAACGAGCGAATAATTTTCTAAATTGTACTCTCAATGTATTTGTTTACATTGGAGATAATCTCTCGAGCCCTCTCATGTAAAACAGCGTCTCGTTTACACATTTTCGAGCAGTCAGGGAGATGAAAGCAAAAACAAATATCAAGAACAACAGCAAAAAAAAAACGATTAACAAACAGAATTAATAAATAAAATGTAAGCACTCTACAACATTAATTAATTTAAGACGTTTTTTCATTTCAAATAACTGCGACTCCGTAAAACAAAAAAAAAGAAAATAATTGATACGCGATTAAGGTTTCGTTGCAGGCCGTACTTTTCAAGCGACATTAATTTAACAGATAGAGGTCATTGACGTTCCTATTATTATTTGAAACGCCTAATACACACGGCTACACATCAAGCTATACATTTCCAATTTACACTGACCTCGCATTGTACGGAAATCCGAGTTAACGAGAAGTGAACGAGAACCGTTTTTAAAGTCCTCTCCTCCATTTTTTAAAGTTGGTTAAAAATATCCTCTTCAAAGTTTTGTTTCTATTTAACCCCATTTTACGGTACCTACTGAAAAAGTTATATACCTACTAAACGACAGCATCTGGTCATCCAGATATTCAATCCCACGCACATAAAAAAATAAAATAAAGTGAACAGTTTGAACTACTTCTAACTCTAATTGACACTGTAGCTGACAATGGTATTTAATTTACGAAGACGCCATTTATCTTAATGACGTAAAATTTAAGTTGTAAGATGTCACAATACTTTGTCTCTAACATGCTAGTTCAAATTAGGTACATGTTTCGAAGCGTTTAAACGCCACGTACGTCTTATGTTAGTTAGGGTTAGTTAAGTAGGTAGGTACCTCAATACATAATGCTGCCCTGCTAATTGTAAATGCAGTATCTACTTACCTAATCGAAATCGTAATTTTTGGGATTTTCACTTTTTTGCAAAAATGACACCTCTAGGAGCTAATGTATACTTACCATAAAATAATATTTTCATGTTTTTTTTGGTAAGTAAGTAGACCGTACCTCTACTTACTTAAAAAAATATACCTATAACTTAGACTGTCTTGTTATTTAGATATCACAAAACATGTTTTTAGCGTTTATCTCGGAACCGCCATTTCGCAAGCTTACTTGTACTGCATTTGCAATAAGCAGGCCTGAATGTATTGTGTGAAGTTACATTTGAGATACCGATTTATTCTTGTTTACAAGATCCATATTACTAGTAATAGACTCAAGTCTATTACAACAAAGAAATTTCCTTAGGGGGTCAACCCCCTACGGAAATTTCTATTATTACAAGGGTGCTTATGCATTTATTTAAACTCAAATACGCAAACTGCCGCTACCTACTTCATAATTGTAGGCCATAAGTACCTAGCACCAAATAGTATAGTAAGTATACATTAATAGAAGCGAAGAATAGAAGAAGAAATATTGAGCACATCTTTATCGTGATCATCGACATTTAAATAAACTTTTCCCAACTATTCTGAAGTTAGCGTTCAGTTTTAGGTACTCTCTCTGTCCTTTGGTCATTATCAAAAATTAGCAATAGATATCGGTTTGAAAATTGATAGAACAATGTTTATCTATTGTATACACATTAATTATCATATTTACATACGAGCTCTAGGTACATGTTTTTTATTATTTCAGCCATTGATATATAAAAACCCATATTTTTTATATTTAGAGTATCGTAGACATAGATTACTACTGCCTTAGGCTCATGAGTAAATGATTGTAACTATATATTGTGTATAACATATGTTTATAACCGGATTAAACCTGTAATTGGCCATCTTCTATTTATTGTTTTTGTTTAATCAAATGTAATAGCTGTAAGTTTCTCTTAAAATTAATAAAATAAAATATAAGTCTAACATTTTCTTGTAGTCCGTATAGAGACCGCGGGTTGTTACTTTCCAAGCAGAAGTAAAATCAATTCTGCATTTTTTTTTTGAAGAAGTATCTTGACACCACAAAATGACAATTGTATATTTTGAAGAAAAGTTCTTGTGCAACGTGATTTGGTAATGCATTATTTTTTGTAGAAAATACTTCATGTATGTCGAACTTTTTTACGCTTTTCAAATTAAGGTATTAAATCTCGTTTGCTTTTTTGAGATGCAGTATAAAAACTGTTGATCGTGACAAAGGATTCAAGGTGACAGAAAATGTTTGGACTATCATATCTAAACTAATTAGTGAATTCGTATTTTTGTATTGTAGCGACATCTATCTCGCCACATACGAACTAACGACTGATATCCTACATCGCGGTATCAAAGTTATCCGCGCAGTTTGAACGTATACAAGTTCCCGACGACAACCGTCGGGCAGTAGTAGGCCTACCAGACACAACACCCGACTTGTCGTAGGATCCTCCCTTTTCAATGGTGAAGGATGAGGAACTTTACACCCTGTTCCTCATACCTTCAAAGCATGTTTTGATGTAAGTACTTAAAAACAACGACCAATTTGAAAAAATCTTTCACCATTGCTTGGTTGGGAAGCTGTACTATCCTCGGTTGACATAGAGGCTTTTTATCCCTGTATTCCCACGGGAATGGGAACTATGCGGAGGAAACCGCGTGACGTCCGCTAGTCTCTTATAAAGTTCACGCTTTTTCCTCCTGTGATGCATGATCGGGTGTCTTGTAGTTTAAAATCAGAAGGGTTTAAAATTTATACTTAAATAAAAATCAAAAGTCAAATATTTAAACTAGGCTGATAATAAACACTTTTTGAATGTCTAAATTACTTGAGACAGTCCCCCAAAACGCCTTCACCACTTCCCAGTGAAAATCCAGTAATGAAAGATTTCATTGCTGGAATGTCATGTAGGTACTGAACTCCGTTATTAGGTTGTGCACCGGAGTCCACCCTGTATAGTTAAAACTTACGACCTCTCACTTGCCCATCCGACAATTATTTGGACATTCCGCTTCTTAATTGACGTCTTTTGTTAATTAATAAGGTCAAGGCGAGGTTTATCTTCCGCCTGTATACCCAAATGTCAGTTTAGTAGATTAGGATGATAAGACAAATGCGCTTTTTACATAACACTACACTAACTAAGGCCACGGACACGGAGTTAGCGGACAGCAGGGCGCCAGTGGAGCGGCGGGCGATGGTGGCCGAATGAGCGCGGCGCGTTCCAATGCATAGATTCGTATATTATGGAACTGGCCTCGAAAAAGTTTTTTTTTTCCTTTGATGAATGACGTACAATTGACAACATTTCAAAATTGACATGACCCTAAAACAAAAATACCGTTTCTTCATTTTTGTATGCTGAGTTCAAATATATATTTTTTTTAATTTTTTATAGCTTAATTTCTGAGAAAAAAAATAAAAACCAAAAACCATGCGATGACGTCACTTATACGGTGGAATGAGGTGTTTACCTTTGCGAAAGCAAGCTCATTTTTAAGATGAAAACTATAATGTCAAACAAGACATTTCTGTCAAAAATTACGTATCTAATGTCAAAAAAAGACACATCTAATGTCAAAAATTACATATCTAATGTCAAACAAGACATATCTAATGTCAATGTGTGACATTGACAACTGCTAAATGACAGTGACACTTTGCGAAAGCAAGCTCATTTTTAAGATGAAAACTATAATGTCAAACAAGACATTTCTGTCAAAAATTACGTATCTAATGTCAAAAAAAGACACATCTAATGTCAAAAATTACATATCTAATGTCAAACAAGACATATCTAATGTCAATGTGTGACATTGACAACTGCTAAATGACAGTGACATCTAAGAAACTGATTTTGTTTTGACGTATCACAGTAAAGCAAAGGAATTATCGCCATTCCACCGTATGAATGACGTCATTTGGCGCTTACGTCTTTTTAGAATGCACCGAATTTCAAAGTTAAAATCATGAATGAAAAGTACATAATTTCGAAAAACAAAAAAATATGGGTCCTCTAGTTTTGGATTTACTTTTAGATAACATAATAAAACATGGAGGTTAAAATTTTGAAATGTTGTCAATTGCGAAAATATTATTTTTGCACATACTGTCATTGTAATTCACTTTCTTTTTTTTTAGTTCTGTATCAAGCAGGCTCTTCATAGTTGGTTTACATGTAATTGGTTATTAGTTGCATAATTTGTTGTATTTGTAAGTTGTTAATACTGTTTTTTACCCTCTTACAATAAAATAAAATAAAGCAGCGGGGCGGGAGCGGAACGGGAAGCGCTGTCCGAGCGTTTCGCGCCAGTCGAGCGTTGTCCGCTCCGCACGCTGCTCGCTGACTACATATCCGTGGCCTTACATAAAACGTAGATTTATGTTAAAATATGTTCATGTTCCTAACGATTATTTGATGAATACAGGCACATTATTATGGTGATAAAAAATTAATACGTTGTGATCTTGAAAACAGTAATTTAGACTACGTATTTTTAAGTACCTAGTTTGTTATTTGTTTTGTTACTTTATTCTAATTTGCTGTTATGTTGATAACAATGGTAGTCACTAAAAAAATGTCTGTGGCATTAGGCATCCCACAACCACAGACACGAAGATTTTAGAATGCAAATTATGGCATATCCAATTTTAAATTTATTTCTTTGTGATCAGAATGTAGTAGGTACATAGAGTAGGTACATACAGTGTAGTTGAGTGTAGTGTGTGTAGAGTATAGGTATTTATTGCATATAAAAAATAAAAGTATAACTATGCGTTGCCTTGGAAGGCGTACCAACAACAATTAGGTACTTATTAAGTATTTACTTCAAAATATGAATGTGACTTATTGTCAAACCCGCGTCACGAGTTATGATTTGATGGCTGGGTTTTATGCAGCCAATTGCATCACTTGAGTTGCATGTAAATTATGATAGGTCGAAAATGTCGTATTGGAAACCGGGTGTAACTCTGATATCTCTAGGTACAAGGGTTAGAAGCACAAAAATGTTGCTTAGTTAATTATTATTAATAATAATATTTATTCAAAAATGAAAAGGTATAAAATTTAGTACAATTTAGCTTAAATCTAAAATATACTTCTAAGATTTACGTACCTGAACTAGGTAATCCTGTGTTTCAGGCAAGAAGAATTAAAATGGTCTTTTTAAATTAATAAATAAAAAAAAAAGTTGACAATGTACTAATTATTAGAAGTTAGGAACTCTTATTACTTCTAGATTTAAGAAATTATCATAAATTTAAATCCCATATTTGTATTTACTTTAACACTGTAAGCAGCTTCTCCGTTTCGTCATAGGACTATACGACGATACTTTGGAGAGCATCCTTGAGGATTTTCTTACAATTTCTAAAGTTCAGAGAATAAATGTTTGTTATGTATATACATAGGTATAGTAGCTTATATCTATTACAGTACCTACCTATTACACGTGTAGTTGATATAATTACTTGTAAGTGTTAATGTGATCGCGTTTAAATGCCAGTCGATTAAATAATTGCCTGCGTTCGTGAGATCTGTGCATTTTTTCTACTGTTGACTACTGAGTGTTTTCAAGCTGATTTCAATTTCCGTATTTGATAAAGGGTTAGTTTTGTGTTCTTATTAGGGCTTAGAGTTAGACTTTTGTTTCGTATCATATGCTGCATAGTAGATCATAGCATTGTTCAACTGGGTGGGATTTAATTCTTTATTTCCACACAGTTATCAATTAATTCATTAAACCCCAAGAGGACACCGGTGTTTACGCTCGGTCTTGTCTTTCTATTGTGTCTCTAATTGACACGATTGAAAGGTTAAGGAAGTAGCCTAGGCATATCTATTGGTGGTATACAATGATATTATAAGTAAAAGGGTGTACTTATATAGGCGCTCAGCAAGCGAGACGTTTTGTCTAACTAGCCACACTTGACCTCAGTGTCGTGTCGCGCCGTCAACCGTTTGCCGGTGTGCCGAATATCGAATATATTTTTGAATATCGAATGTTGTTTAGGTAACCTATCTACACCTTTTTACTTATAATATCATTTAAATAAATAAATAAATATTCCACAACTTTTCAAACAACGCCATTTAGTCCCAAGTTAAGCTTGAGAGCTTGTGTAATGGGTACTAAACAGCTGATAAACATACTTATATATTTCTAAATACCTATAGGTATACATATTATAGATAAATTACACCCGGAGACAGAACAAATGATCGGATCATTTGGTGGCATTAAAGCGAATAACGCTCGATTTCACTAACACTATGTAGCACCTAAATTAATTTCTAAATATCGTGAACATCTCGCCTGTATTCCCGTAAGGTTAGGCAGACTACATTATTTATTTTTATAGTGCCAGACTTTGCCAGCTACACGTCTAGCCTATTGCCCCCAACCATATACAAATCCAAACTTCAAGCTGCTGCTGAGAAATCCCAGTTGCTTTAAAGCCCAAAATAAGGTTTCCCGATCCGAAAATTGAACCCAATACTTCATACTCGGTAGACAACAAGGCTATAATAAGGCTAACATGTAAGTTTAAGTAAATAGCAATAAAGACTTATCGTGGGATTAGCCTCCTTATACATTTATCCTTGTTAATCGGTATGTACTTACCTACTACAAACAAGAAAAGTCAACTTATTAATGTTGGTTTGTTTGTTTATACATACCTATGTAATTATGTAGGTACTAAATATGTGCAGAGTTCTAGTGAGAGTTCAAATGATAAGTAGTATAACAATGACTGGCCTGTTGGTGACCCTGACTGCTATGCCAGAGGCCGTGGGTTCGATTCCCACCCAGGACAAGTGTTTGTGTGATAAGCATGATCATTTGTTTTGTGTCTGGGTGTAATTTATCTACCCCCACAAACTTCATTCCACCTTAGAATCAATTCGTTAGTCTTATTTAGTTTTTATTAGTTTGCATCCTATTCTCATCCCTATTGATTATACACACAAAATTTCATAAGAATCGGTCAAGCCGTTTCGGAGGATTTTTGTTACAAACACGTCAATTTTATATATTAGAAATACTAAGATGACAACAAATAGATCCAAACCAATAACTACTACTGCCTACTGTCTATTTAGCGAGACTCTAATTTTATCTTATTTAAACATTGTCTGTTCCAGAGAATTAAAATGATAACCTGTATCTATACATATAACCTAACCTAACTTACCATACCTATCTTATAGCGAACCTAACTACCTAACCTAACTACCTTACTGAAATGCATTGATTTAAAAAATACCGAATTCATAATTTTAAACGAAACTACTGCCCTGCGTGCCTCTATGTTACATACAATTTATTTAGTTTTCCCGGTCTATTTTAAAGTCCAAACAGTAAAATATAAATTATCTTTTTGTAAAGAACTGTTGAAGTTCGTCTCTGTCATCATTATTAATTACGTACCTAAATTGATTTTTGAAATAAAAGACTTTTTAATGCTTCATAAAACTTCTTTCTCCTAACCTTTACGCCACAGTATCATTAGGGCCTTTGTTTCTACTTTATCTTATCATTACCAGTTAATTCATTACAAATAGGTACTTTTAACAGTGTGTAGCTAACATTATTATGTCTACATGTAGCTCAAAGATATTAAAACATATAAAAAAAAACATAACGTCACGCCTGTAATCCCCGAAGGGCTAGGCAGAGGTGTACCTGGTAGTTCACCCACATTTCGCCAGTTATGTTTAAGTCCCATGTAATAGGGGGCGAGCCTATTGTCATCAATCGGGCACAAATCCGGACTTCGGGCTGCTACTGAGAAAATTCAGATAGACAAGCTCAATAAAACTTTGCCCGACCTAGGGATCGAAACCGGGACCTCGTGCTCATCAGTAGCGCTTGTGACTACTTAATTCTAGACCAATGAGGTGATTAATGTGTGTGTGTTATCTTGTGGGAATCGAACTTGCGATGAAGATAACCCTTATGCCACAGTAGGTATCATTAGGGTTATCCTTAGTCGGGGATGTTCGCAGATGCGCATGTGGATTGTTTTTACGCGACAATGCGTAAGAGGTGCGCTTCCCTGGTGCGCAGGGTATGGGGCAGCACCAACAGCATCTTAAACATGATTGACAGTCGCATGGACTGTGTTTATGTCTGTCTTATAATAATGATTGTGTACTTACGTCTTACAACTACTGATATGTTCAAGTCATAGGCGAGGACGCTGGCACCCTAAACACAAGTTAAATCTTACATTGGGTGCCGGAGCTCATCGTAAACACTTTTGTCTTTGTAGTTGTAACGCTGCCAATTGTTTACATTTAAGTGTTTTTGTTCATTTTGGAGGTAATAAATTTTTATTATTATTATTATGTGGGTCGCTGTTGTGCAATTTCTCATATGGGTTGTCGCACGCAGCAGTGATCCACCGTTGTGTGTTTTGTTTTTTCTTTTGTGAGTATTCGGTGTTACTAGCCTAGTTTTTTTTTCTTTTTTTTTAAGTTTTACTAACGTAATTTTTTTGAGTCATGGATATTCGATTATAGAAGGATTCTATTCTATTCTATTAGGGCCTTTGTTTCAACTTTATCTTACCATTACCAGTTTTAATTAATTACAAATAGGTACGATTAACAGTGTGTAGTAAACATTACCTATATGTCTACATATGTAGCAAATGCTATGTAAAGATAATATTTTTTAGTAATTTCGCCTTTTACTGATTCACTGAAGCACTAGCTGAGTGGAGCTTAGTGTAGTAGCTTAGTGGTGTGTCAGAAGTCATAGATCTCGAGTTCGAACCCAAGGCACGCACCTCTAAATTTTCGGATTCATGGGCATATTGTACCTATGATGATCACTTGCTTTCAAAACGATGAAGGAAAACATCGTGAGGAAACCGGCATGCCTGAGAGTTATTTCACAACGGGTATGTGATGCCAAGTCACAGTTACATGGGCGGCATAAACTCTGGCACCAGCATGCGTAGCATGAACACATTGAACACCGAAGAAACGGCCTTTGTCTTCAGACGAATCGGCAAAGTGACAGATTATATAGACAGGAACCTCAATCTGTCAAATTTCTTTCAATAAACCTGCCTGCGTAGCATGAACACTTAATTTCTTTTCTTCCGAGACACGACAAAGACCGTTTCTTCGGTGATCATGCTACGCGTGCAGGTTACTCACTAAACACGCGAAATAAAAAGAAGAACATGGAAAAAAAGGAAATGCTTATTTGCTGGGGAAACGATCTTACTTGTTATACCGCGGATCCGACATCAGCTGGAACCTCGAGTTTTTTACATTTGATATTATGATTTCACTACTTTAAATAATGCACCTATGATGTACCTATGTGTAATCTACAGCAGTCACCACCAGTTCGTTGACACAGGATAGAATGGTGCAAAGAATCAGTTGATATCATTTTATTTTTTTATTCATTTTGCTCCATTAGTGTAATTGCTGTACGGCACGGCGTTCTGATTAGGCGAGGTAAATAAATAAAGGGTGCTAATTAAGGCAGCTTCTTTAAAATGTCATTCTCGCCTGCAAATATATTTAGTTGTCTAATGAATTAATAGGTCAGCGACGAACTTTTAGCGTCTAATAAATGATTTATAAGCGACCATATATTGTAAAACAAGCTACTGTTAATATGACGCAACATGGTGATAATTCTTAAGCAACTGAACTTGTGATATGTCTACTCATTGCTAGCTTCTAATATGTGTATCAACTTCATCTATAAAATAATATCAGCGTACTCTAATTTCATAGAGTCACCTTTATTTTTATACTTTAGCATAAGTAATTGATGAGTGAATCTACTATATTTGAACACAAAATTTCCTTATTATTGTCATCAAATAATGGTCAATGAAAGCTCTAATTTCATGTTTATCGCCTATCTATTTATAATTTGTTACCATAAGTAATTGACTATTATACCTACCCAAATGAACATACAAAAAATATTGTTATCATAAACAAACATCTGCAACTCTGTGTTTGTTTGTGTTTGGACACACCTTATGGAAAATTAAAACCAAACAACTATTTTATTTGTAAATCAGATAATTTTAATGGCAGTAGCATAGGTTTTTATGTTAAGTATAATTGTACATATGTCCTAAGTTACAATAATGTAAGGCAATAAATAATGAATAACATTGTTATTTGTCACTGAATAATCAGCGCAGGTTGTGTTTTACCTGGTCTCCCACGCTTCCTCTTTACACCAATTTTTTGTGTTTTTGCTTCTGGCGGCGGAAATGCATGTTTCATCCTGATAGCCAGACCCACCAAATGCTTGCAAGAATACTTGCGGTGAAAATCTGGACAGTCACAGTGGCCATTAATCCACTCCTCTTCTTTTTTCGGTAATGTAATTTTCCTAGAAGAAAAAAAAACATTTTTTGTACCTATCAAAATCGTTGAATGTTTTCTCCGTCAAAGTAGTCCACGTGGAGTTGTCACCCGGGACCAGGTAGGTATTAGTTGTTGGTGTTGATAGTATTGTTCTAATTTTGGTATCGGTTTTAGCCCATAGATATCCGGCTGTCCAGTCAGCTAATTTTAACACCGGTGTCGTCGCAAAGAGTTCTTCCGTTGCCTGTTGTGACCAGCTAGTAACCATGTCCTCTGCAACTACTAAACATCGGGATAACGGTATACGCTCGCGGAGGGTATTTTCATCTTTAATAATCCTATTAAAAGATTCGAGAGCATTGTTAGTCACAGGTGATGAGATAGGTGTTGCACCTAAATACCAATTAGGGTTTTTAGTGAGCCATTCTTTTTTAAACTTCTTCAGCGGCACGAACATTCAAAAATTTCTCCACAAACATCCAATTCCTCGATTCACCACGCCTTTTCTTCGCCTCCTGAACGTCTTCATCAAAACAGTACAAAGGGACTTCATTATTAGACGACATGCTTAATAAATACTTTCATACAAATCCGTATTATAACCACTATCACAAACGTTTTTCAAATAAAATTTCACGCACCGAATAGAGCTCGCTCATTGGTGTAAATGGGCGGTCGCGCCCCTCTGATTCTCAACGAGCGTCAGGTACACTCCTGCGCTTGTGTTGCAAACTTTCACGAAAAAAGAATATGATTTATTCATTTAGTTGTACAATGAAAAACTTTGATTGCTAATTTTGAGGCTGGAATTTGATTTTATTAGCAGACAGATGTTGAATCGCTAAAATATAAAAAGTAGCTCACTTACAACATTAGTCGCTGAGTTATCAAATCAGAAGTAAATATATTTATCGGTAGCTCGGAGTCATATTAATTTACGCTCGTAAATTGCCGCTGGTTTTTTGATATTCTGTTAGAATAGTAAAGATGATGAATTAATAAAATTGAAGCTGTTCTATTAACTCGTCGCCTACATATAAAAAAAGACGCTAGGTTGCAGGTGCTAAAGAAAACTTTTGTTGCCGCACATATAATTTCCCATAAATAAATAGATAAATACATACTAATCCTATCCTACTAATACATATTATAAACGCGAAAGTTTGTGAGTATGGATAGATGGATGGATGGATCATGAATGTTTGTTACTCTTTCACGTAAAAACTACTGAATGGATTTTAATAAAATTTGGTATGGAGTTCACTGACACCCTGGATTAACACATAGGCTACTTTATATTCCTGCATTCCCACGGGAACGGGACCTACGCGGGTGAAACCGCGGGACGTCTGCTAGTATTATAAACGTGAAATTTTGTTTGGATGGATGGATGTTTGTTACTCTTTCACGCAAAAAACTAATGAACGGATTTGGATAAAATTTAGTACACAGATAGTTTATAACTTAGATTAACACATAGGATAGTTTTTATCCCAATTATAACTTCCGTGGGATATTTTTCGAGTTGTAGCGGGCGAAGCCGCTGGAAACAGCTAGTTCATACATAATTTAATAAAAATATAATAGAAATCTGCCGATAGTCCGTTATTTTATTTATGCTTTACTACTAGGTACTACTGGTTTTGTCTTATTCATGATGGGCCTCCGACTTCCGGATTAAGAGTTATTTTACACCGATTACTGTTTTTTAAGTTGGTTATATTTTTTGCAAAAAAGTTTTTTATTTTTCCATTTTTAGTTGTTCCCAAATATTTGCCATGAATTTATTTTATATTGTTAATTGTTAATAATACATTTCGTGGTAATAGGGATATCCACTTATCGTTAATAAATTAAACTTAACATACCTAACTGTTGAAATCTAGGTATATTGTACACATCTGCGTACCCCTCACAGCATACAGGCGTGATCATGATGTTGTAGAAACAAATACAACAACACAATAACAAAACAAAACAATAACATCCACGCAATTCCAGCAATCACGACAGATTTGCCGTCTATTTTTGAAGAGTTCCATTGTAAGTATATCTCCGAAGATTAGCTCCAGATCTTCACCAAATTAAAGAATTTTGAGAATCGGTCCACAAATGGGGGAGAAATCAGGTAACATACATAAAAAAAAATACATACACACGAACATAGAACCTCCTCCTTTTTTGAAGTTGGTTAAAAATGGAGCAAAATTACATAAGGTACTGTAATGTTACAATTAAACTGTTATTATTTTTTTACGTCTGAATCCTTATGATATGATATTAATGTTACGAAGAGCCTTCGAAAGAACATTGACAATGAGATGTCACTTTCCTTGTACCTTATCCAGTAAGGAAAGACGGCAGTTATAATGACGCGAAGCGATCTAAGGTTGGTACAAAGGAAGTAGGTATGTCCAAGCACATTTTTAAATGGCGCTTCCTGAAATAACTCCAAAGTAAGGTTGACTTTTGTATAATTTAGTAAATAAAAGCGGAAATTCACCAAATATTCATATGCAGCTTTTGTGGTATAGAGATGATACCTACTAATGATGTGTCAGACGGTGTATTTAGAGAATCGCTTCCGTAATCATTGATAAATTTAAATGATATATTATAAAATAATCAGGTATTGACGTCATGAACAAATTACAAGCAGATGAAGATACATTGAAAGTGATGAATTAAGTCAGTATAATATATCGCATGATTTCATCTTGCTGAATACGGTCTGTTCCGTCAAGTGATAAAACAATTTATTGTAAATTTTAGAACTTGTTAAAATAGAAATAAGTAACAATAATAATTACGTTTTGTTGTAGGTGTACATGAGTGCCATACTAAAGGATTTATTACACTATTCAATTTGTAGGAAACCTAACTAGGAAATCTATGAATAGATATAATCGCGTAGTTGCTTCAACTGTTCCTAGTTAGGATCCTACAAATTGAATAGTATAGTGTAATAAGCCCTTAAGTATGCATTTTAAACATCAATGTTGTTGAGTTAAGTAGGTACTGCTCTTCTAGCTAGATCACGAAGAAGCTAATCTGTATTTAAATAAATAAATATTCCACAACTTTTTCACACAACGCCATTTAGTCCCAAGTTAAGCTTGAGAGCTTGTGTTATGGGTACTAAACAGCTGATAAACATACTTATATACTTCTAAATACATACATATTATAGATAAATTACACCCAGACACAGAACAAATGATCGTGCTCATCACACAAACATTTGTCCTGGGTGGGAATCGAACCCACGACCTCCGGCATAGCAGTCAGGGTCACTAACTACTAGGCCAGTCAATTTAGAAGAGAAAGTTTCACAATATTTTCTAAAATCTTAAAATGTTAATAAGCTATAAATTAAATTATAGAAGAAACAAAGTCAATGCCTGCATGGTATGTTATCGTCTCCACAATATACAACGCATCATTAAACACCTTTTGTTAACAATGAAGTGGCTTTTCACAGGATGGCTTCCTTGTTTACCTTGACTCCCCTATTGATAAGCATGAGTGGAGAGCGAACATTTTCAGCCAAAATTATAGTAGGAACTGTACATCTAGCACGATTGCTTAGCGCAAACGTATTATTTTTAAATTGAAAATAATCCTTGCGAATTTATAATGTACTAGCAGACGTCCCGCGGTTTCACCCGCGTAGGTCCCGTTGCCGTAGGAATACAGGGATAAAAAGTAGCATATGTGTTAATCCAGGTAGTCAGCTAACTCCATACCAAATTTTACTAAAATCCATTCAGTAGTTTTTACGTAACACACATCCATCCATCCATCCATCCTCACAAACTTTCGCGTTTATAATATTAGTAGGATGATTAAGTTAGTTTTAAGACTTATTCATATCTATGGCTAATAGGTACTAATTGTGCTTGCCTCTTTAATTAAAACATGAATGCTGCGGGGTGGTTATATTTTTTATTTTTAAAATCGTTTCAAATGTCGCAAACTTCATGCTATGGCTACAGGTTCTTGCTATCAAACGACACTGTCCTCAAAATTCTTCCTGGATAGTTAGATCCTGCAGTCAAACATGATCTTTTGGTTTGTTTATGTGTTGAGTATATCGTAACAGCACTGGTATTCAGCTGCTCACACTGGAAACCCACCCCAAAACATTTGGGTAAAGGTTACGAAGATGACGAGAAGATCATTATTTTTCTCGAAAATAATAATATTAAATTGTGGCGACTAGCGTGCAAGACTCATACGATCGACTTGCAGCCTCTTTGAAGAGAAACTATCTTCTGTTATTTTATTACATTTATTTTATTAGTTTTTCAATAGGACAATCTTGCCACGTTGCCATTATTGTGACGAGTGTTGGACCCGATAATTGCTGAACAAAATTACCGTAGTAACTGTTGTTGTTGTTGCAAATACAACGACAATTTGAAGGTGGTGGACAAAACCGACAGAGGGAGTCGAGCTTTTCTATCTAAGATTTTTATCTTCTGTGACGTGATTCTTCCTTAACAAAATAAATATGATCCTTTCATTCGTGTCAATTAGAGACACAATAGAAAGACAATGACAGCGCGGACACCGGTGTCCTCTTTGCGTAACTATAGGTACTGGCTGAGGTCCAAAAAAATAATTACGAATCAACTCTCCATTTTAGTAGTTAAATAGTTTGATACCAAATTAACTTAAGTAACGTACATAGATTTTGATTCCTATACCTAAATGTTATATCTACTGGGCATTTGTCTGTGTGCATTTGTTTATTCTTCACGCAACTCACGTACCTACTAAATTTTAGGCTTGTCATAATTATATCGATATTTATTATTAAAAATATCGATTTTAACAGTATTAAAAAACAGGTATTGAAACCGTGACATAAACGATTGTTATTTACTCGATTTATCGAAGTTTAGATAAAAAAAAACAGAAAGGTTGCGAAAAATATGATAATTTTGTAATATTCAAATTCAGAGTCTTAATCCAAGCGAAGGTTCCTAAAGAGTTGACAACAATGCCTATAAAAAAAACAATACGATACGTCGACACATGCTACTGACAGTAGTGAATTACGAGTATATCGATACTTCTTGACACCATCATTCTGACATCACTATTTTCTACGGCAGGAGGTGAGTAATTAGATAATTACGTAATTGTGTTTGGGCATTGTTTTTCCTGTATCTATAATTATACGTGTAAATTGTGTGAAAATTAAGATAAGCAGTTATTACAATTACTTACTTTTAGATGCGAGTAGATTGTAACAGGATCTCTGTTGTGCAGTTGTGCATCTGGGGCATAGTGGTAAATAAATAAATATTCCACAACTTTAACACAACGCCATCTAGTCCCAAGCTAAGCAGAGCTTGTGTTATGGGTACTAAACAGCTGAAAAACATACTTGTATAAACTGCTCAAAATCGTAAAATAAAGTTTCCATCTACCTACTCTAATTTAAAGTCTCTTCATTTATTTAATTTAATAATAGTCTTTGTCTACTTTAATTTTTAATTTATTTTAACTTAATCTTACATAATCTAATTATAAAATTGTATACCCAAATAATTACTCTTTAAGTCATTGGAAACATTGTCTTGTTTATAATTTAGCTTCTAATTAAGTTATTGTTGCTTTCTATTTTTTTATTTATTTGATGTTATTGATGGCCTGAAACACAGGTTTTTCATAAACCTAGTTCAGTGTAAATCATAATCTTTACTTTACTTTACACTTGAATAAATTTTATTTTTATATTATAGATAAATTACACCCAGACACAGAACAAATGACCGTGCTCATCATACAAACATTTGTTCTGGGTGGGAATCGAACCCGCGACCTCCGGCATGGTAGTCAGGGGCACTAAAAACTAGACCAACAGGCCAGGAAAATGCTTTTGGTGGGGCCCTATTAGTAAAATTCGATCAGTAATTAAATGCAATTGATGCGTTCTAAAATTGATCAACCTCTTTTTGTTTAGGAAATTCTTAATGACTAAATTACAGTTTAGTCGGCTTACTTCAATGGATTTTATTGAGATACCTTCTTAAACAAAACAAATAATATATTTCTAAGTAACGAATAAAAATACCTAACTCAGGTAAGGGTGTGTTTTTTATAAATCGGTTTGATTTTTTGCAAAAAAGTTTTTTATATTTAATTTCTTCCAGTTGAACATGAACCTTATTCCTAAGGTTCATTTTCAACTGGAAAAAATTGAATCGGTCGTCGAGCTCCCTAAAATAGGCCTTATAATGTTTTTTCTGAGCTCGTCGTCTTTTGGGTCATGGTCATCTTGCCACCCCATAGTTAAGCAACTGCCCATCTTCTGAATGGGCATATGGATGGTGTATGAATATCAAAATTATAATTGTATTTAGTCCATCAGTACACATATATACATAAACAAACGCCTTTTTACCATGGAGGTAGGCAGAAACTACTGAGCACCATATGCTACGATTATTACATACTTCTTTTGCTTCGTTTACATTCGTATATGTTGTCATACACTAACGCCGGTTGCGAGTGCTACGCACCTGACCTTTCTGAAAAACAAAAAAACATGGCCAGGAATTGGCATATATACATATATCCCTTTAAAGGCAAAAGGTACGATTTTAAAAATAAAAATACTCAGTTCGGACATATTAAATTACTAAGTTACTTTTCAGACTTTGTATATTTATTCTGACGTTAACTGCTTCCTTCTAAAATTCCCAGTTAATTGTATCATCATAACAAAAAACGTTAAGCAAAAAATGTTTTGATTGACTTTGTATTACAATAGTTGCCGGTGCATGTTTGATGTTATCGAGCGGTAAACTTTAAACTTATTGTTAGTGGGGCCACGAATTCAGCGGAAGTCTTATCTGAGAGGAGTGGAAACTATTCATTTTGTCACCATAAATGTGAATAACTTTCAGTATGGACCAATACCGAAAACACGAAAAAAAAAAATGCTGTTCTTACATTTCGAAGGAAACAGATTTTAATCGAGATTTCCGAGTCGATCTTATAGTAAAACTCTGCCAAATCTTCGGGATTACAGGAGTGATGTTAAGATGTTGTATGGTGTTGTTGGATGATGAAATCGTTAAAGCCCACCTTACAATCAATCAGACCAACACAACATAGGTACTTATAATAACACTAAGTTTGACAATGTATTAATTTATCTTACATTTAAAGTTGTATACGTTTTTAGTTCCACAAGGAAACAAAGTTATGTAACGAGGCCAAAAGCCATGAAAACAATATAACCATAAAGTAATTTAAATCGCTTTCGTAATTGATGAAGAATATCGATCGCCGCAGCTGACTTCATGGCCTCAACCACAGTTACTTCGAACAATAGGTCTTGGTCAAATCTTATAATCAGCGGGTTTACCCGACATTACTATGGGTTTTTGATACACATACTTATAACTTAACCGGATTTTCAGTTAAAAATTAAATCGAAAAAATAGCGCTTCTTATATTAACAAGGCCGAGGATGTGTAGTCCATAAAATATTACGATGCGCTTGCGCTGACTTAGTTTGTCGCTAGCGGATCTAATGAACGGTCGCGTCGCGGTAGCAAGACTTAAGAAAGAAGTCAACCTAATGATAATTATACATTAATGAAGAATTAATTGAGTACAATATTTTTTAAATTAGTGGTTTTCCGAATGAGGAAGGTTAATGATATTAAAATTAAAGTATCCGAATTGAACGCGTTTTTTAATTAAAGTGGGTTTTTACTCTTCATTTTCTTCATTAACTAAAACAGTGTTGTTGACACTAAATTACGATAAAGAACAGTTATTTATTTACGATCTGTTAGTAGTATTATTTTTATGCTGATTTCTTGTTGTTTCAGGCGAATCAAATTACAACATTTTTAGAAAAGTGTGAGTTTTTAAAAAGAATGTCATCGTCATGAATGTAAGGATACTGAAACCTTGAAAAATTCTGGTGGTAAAGTACTAATATAGTACTAGTATAGTATAGTACCTACTGTAGTACTAGTACAATAGTTAGGAGTGAGTGCTCAAAATGACGACGGAAGAAAAGTCAACAGAGGATAGTTTGAAGCCGATTGAAACATGGAGGATCACGAAGAATGTGGTGGTCATCAGCCTGGCATTCATGGTGCACTTCACAGCATACAGTGTGAGTATATTTTACATTTATTTCCCGCGGCCCCTGGGGACTTCCCTCTTGGTTAGTGCGTACGGATTGGCGTTGGAACTTGGAGGGTCCCCAAAGTTCCCTGATGTTTTTTGATTTCTTTTAAAAGACAAATATCATAGAGTAGGAAAGGAATGAATAAAGTTAATAATACTATTTATTCAAAATTAAAATAGATAAAATAAAAGTCTTAAAAATAATTTACAAAGAGATTTAAATGTTAGCTGCCTGTACTAGGTTAGATAAACCTGTATCACAAGCGAAAGGAGCTCATTTAGGTTGGTAATCGTAGTACAAAGAATTATTAACAGTATTTAAAATAAAAGATGATAAGAATTAAGATGATATTATTCATTGCTTAAAACTATCTTAGAACTAAAGCAACATGATTAAAAATTATATAGTAACTAATAAATAAAAATCCTCCATACCGTTTCCGGCTACGGCGTCCGTTTCTTTCTTACTGGCGTCTATGATTGGGCTCTCATGTGGCTAGCAAAACCACCTTTGTTTACAAACACTCTTGCACAGAGTGGACACATGAGAGCACCATTTGCATAATTGTAATTTATTGCCGCAGGTGGTCGGGCTTTTAGTTCGTCACGCTTAGAGTCTAGCTTTGAAAGCCGACGAGTTTCAAAGTCAAAAACTTTATCTTTCACCAGTGACCTCCACTCTCCGCGGCAAAACGCAAGGTCCTCCCACCGAGAAGGATCTACGTCACAACCCTTCATGTGTCGCTTAAGCACATCCTTAAATCTCAAAAGTTGACCGCCATGCCTTCGCTTGCCCTCCCGATTAAGTATGACGTCATCTAGATTGTTTAGTAGCAAGCAAAGAGATTTAAAATACTATAGAGCGGGCATGTCAAGAAAATATCATAGAAAAACTTTGATCTCATGTCTCAGTAACGCCATCTAGAATAATATATGAATATTGGAGCGGCAGCGGAGCGTACTAAAAAAACCTCATAGAATTGTGTCCGCCAGGACACAAGTTTTGGATAAAAATTTTGTTCGTGTAGGTATTGAATGACTTTGGTAGCAAGTAAGGAAAAACAACATCAGAAAAATTCTGAAAAAAATCTGACGATAAATTTCAATGCTGAAGGGCTGCCTGTCCCGTGGCATTGAATTTTTTCAGTCAATGTGTTTCAGTATGTGCAACGATGTTCTATCCACCTTGTATATTTTTTTAGCACCAGCTTCAATTTTAGCTATTTCTAGTGGCAATAAGTTTGATACATTAATTTTTTCGGTGTTTAATTTTAATATTATATTCAGCCCATCGCGTATCCTCACTATTTTTCAGGGCCCACCTAATATTTACTCGCGGCGGTAAATCAGATCATATTTATTTCGGTAAAAAAATATTTTATCATAATAATATTATGTATTTATTGGCTACTATACAATCAAATTAATTACAATAAATTAAATATGTACCTACACTTAAACTTAAGAATAGTAACTTAAAAAAACAAAAACCTCTTAGGAAAAACAAAAATCGGAACACTCAGGCGTCAAAGTACTCTGCCCATCGCTTCTGGAAACGTGCCTAGAAGACTGGCAGCATTGCCACGTTGGATGGCAATGCTAATTCTTTGGCCAAAGAATAAGCCAGCCCTCGGGTCAAGCGAAGTGTTGACAAGTCGTCGAGAAATCTCATTAAATCTCAAAACGCTCGGGTCATGGGGTCCGAGCGCACGCAACCTGTTCAAGGAGATTTCTTTCTGTAAATAGGTTCATACAAACACTTTTAAATGTCATTTTTTAACTAGTAGGTGAGGTCGGTGTTTCTCTATATGACTAACTCAGAGGTCACAGTCTCTTTTACAGTCCAGACATTATCTTGGTCAGATCATGTAACCATGCAGATTAGTGTCTGAAATGGTTTTTTTGAAGAAAGAACCACACAGATATCAGGGGTCCAGATCAGTCAGTGCAAGCATTTGTCAGAAATCGTGAGCTCAACTCGGTAGTTGAGCTCACGATTTCTGACATATGCTTGCACTGACTGGCCATAATGAAACACCACACTTCTTCCTAGATCACCGGATCTAGGAAGAAGTGTGGGCATGTTGGGTCACTTAGGTTCTGCTTGCATATTGTTACACTAGGTTTACCGACCACAAGACCCAAATACTGTGACGTAGGCATTCAGAAACAAAAGAAAATTGACTCACCAATGCCCTTTTGCGCTACGAATAATTCGTATTCGTTATGAGTTTCAAAGAACAATTTCCTCAATTATTATTGTCATAATTGTGATGCGGGTTTTAAACCAAAAAAATAAGTTTTCCTTTTATTAAAGGTTCTGGCTTAACAATGGTCAAAATCAACTCTTTGTTTTTAACCAAATTAATGTTAATTTTACAGTAGGTACACGGCTATTCATTTCCAGTTTACGCTGGCCTAATACTGTACGGAAATCCTATACAATGTGAGATCAGCTTTTACTAGAAATTATTACTGTTAGCGTCAAAAATATCGGGGCAAACAGAATTTTCACAATTATCTCAACAACTAAAAAAATTAAACTTTATCTCAATTGGATAAGGTTCTTGCCACAATGACAGTTGTCGTGTACCTACTGGCTTCATTTTGAAAAAAACTCGTGATATGTCAATATTTTATTTTCATAATGGTTTAGAAGGGCTATTCGCTATCGCTATCTTTTCATTGATGACAACTGAGAATTTATAAAAAAACTTTCTTTTACAAAAAAAAACGACCGACTTCTTAAAAAAACACTAACAGATGAAAAATAACTCCAGTTTCGAAAGTTGGTTGTTTTTTTTTGTAAAAAAGATTTTTTGAAATTTTTAGTTTTTTCGTATGTAAAGAAAGTCTTTCAAAACCTGAAAGAATCATTGATAACGGCTAACAATTGCTAAAGAAGTTCTTTCTAAACACTAATCTGTACATCTCTGCCGGGCCCCTTTTAAAATAGACAGTCGTAATGTTATGTTGTGGGAATACAAAAACTCTGCATAGACAACTGACCGTAGCAATCGCGAATAATTTGCTGTTATGCGTTTCAACGCAGACAGGCAACGGAACTCTTCAGAGTTCCGTTGCCTGTCTTCTTCATCAGAGTAATCGCGTAACAAACACACACACAAAAAAAAACACTTACCGTCGAATTGAGAACCTTCTCCTTTTTTTGAAGTCGGTTGAAAATGGCATTGCACTTTAAGTGAACTTCAAATTACGGTGATTTTGACGACCCCGTTGTCGCTGACATAAGCAACAGGATCCGCGTACGAAGTCGCGGGCAGAAGCTAGTTTTTAAATAAAGGCAATAAAAGGTTGTGCAAAAAACGCACGTGCAGCGTGCACGTTGCAATTGATATTTTATATAATTATCAATTTAGAAACAGATCGTGTCATGGAACCTTAACTTAATGATAATGACGATATAAAAATCATTCCGGAACTGTGAAGATCAAGAGATGCCTATTAGTCGGTTGAATAGGTTTTTTAAGCCTTGATTACCTAAATAGCATAAACTTTTTATGAGACGCTACCATCTGTGGAGACCTTAGCAGTTGTAATTACTTAGGTGTCAACTTGTACTTGATGCGATGGTGTAATGCTATATCCGTGGTGTAATGCGTTAAATTGGTTCTGCATAGTTTGTACGATGCTTAGTTCTCTATTGGTCTCATGTTGGATTAGAAATAGTTACTTACACTAGATACTTAAATCATTTTGATTCTAATAAACCACCCATGTACAGACACATCAAGTTACCCCAATGTGTCAAATTTTCTCAATTGAATATGAACCTTATTCAGCAGGGCTAGCATGGGCTGGGGATATTACTTTTATCCACCGGTTATTTCCACTGACAAGGGATACAATTATCTTATCCACCTGCCAAAGCACGGCAACAGGGGGAAAGAGAATTATATCACTTTTTGACATTAGACGTGGATACTCATCCACGGCTTATAGCATGGCGACTAGTGAAAGATTTCGCGATTCGAGCAATCCCAATTGACAACAAAACAAAATAAATATCCAGTACAGATGTAATAAAACGATGAAAGTACTTTGGTTTACATGACAATCTCGACTATTGTGTAATTTCATAAAAGTTTTCTTATAATGGCAATAATTTCGAGGACAAGCGTTTCCCCTGGTTTAAACCCGTAAATAGTTTATCCACCCATGTCGCCATGCTCGGAGGGTGGATAAAAATGACAGAGAGGAATAGTATTTTATCCTCTCCCCGTGGAAAGAATATCTCCGGCCATGCTAGCCCTGCTGTTCTCACTCGTTAATACCACGACTGGACAAAAAAAATCTAAATCTCAGTAGCAGCCGCAGTAGCAGTTGTTTATCTCAATTTGTGTCCCATCGGGTTAGCATGAAGGACGAAAGAGTGCTCATGTGTTAGTTTACAAACTTGAGCTACAGTACTGCGTTCGTAACTGATGCCCGTTGCGTTTGCCATTGTGACCAAAGTCAGCAGTGCTATTGTGCATAAATCACCCGTAAAAGTAATGAAGGCGAGTTGAGCCGTCAATGTTATTGAGAATTCACTCAAGTTTTCATAGAGTGATTTTAACCGAATCGACTGACAGCTCGGCAGGATTAGTATCTTTGGCTGTTAACGGTTGTGTTTCTAAATTTAAGAAGGTGATCCAGCAATTGAGTTATAAAACAAACGGGCTATAACCATTGTGATTGCAGGGTGCTGCTAATCTTCAAAGCTCTATCAACGCGGAGGCGGGACTGGGCACCGCGTCCCTGGCGGCAGTTTATGCTGGTCTCATCTTCTCCAACATATTCCTGCCTGTTGTTGTTATAAAGTAAGTGGTGCTCATAATGTAATTTTCCTGGCACGTGATCGAGTACGAGTATGTCAGTCGGTGTTGATTGTTTTTCTAAAGGCCAAGTTTCTAAGTCGACCACACCAGAAATGGTCGTTATTGCAAATCATAGAGGAGGCTCATTTCGGAGCGGTCACCCAGCTACCTATTTGGCCGGCTTTCAAAACGGCGGACTGGTTGCGGAACTTTCAGAAATCGAAGAACTGGTGTTATGGTGTAGCGAGCAAATGTCCAGAAGTGGACTGCTTAAGACAAAAGCCTCTATATAGGCTAAAATGATTACGATGACTGGATGTGACCATTAATTAAAGCTGTCTACTATGAAGTTCTTGTGTTATTACATGTCGATAACATCTGCTGGACGTAAGCAAAGAGGAATAGTTTTAGAAGCCAAAATAATTTCGTTTTGTTTATAAATCTCTAAGCATTTGGCGATGATTAAACTGATTGTGGTGTGTGATTGGAATACGTTCATCTGTTAAAATGAACATAGAATAAAACTGTCTAAATTTGTAATTTGTTTTTATGTTGTGCAATAAAGAGTATTCTTTCTATTCTTTCTATAGCCTTCGCTAATGTTTGGAAATCCTGCATTCCAGATGGCTAGGCACGAAGTGGGCGATATCTCTCTCCTTCATCACGTACATGCCTTACATTGCGGCACAGCTGTACCCTACCTTCTACACGATGATCCCTGCTGGGCTTATCGTAGGTCTGGGTGGTGGACCTCTGTGGTGCGCCAAGTGTACATACCTGTCTGTGGTAAGATTAACTTTTGCTTTACTTAGTGTGCTTCTACAAGGTGCTAATAGCTTGCGCATATCGAGGCATTTACGCATGCATAGTAAACTTACCGTTTAAAAACATGCGCGGGTCTAGCGACTCGAGCATGTAACAAAGCGAGCCACCTGCGCAACTAACCCGCGTACTCTGTGACGCGCGTGCGTCGTGGTCAAGAGCTACATGCGCAAGGGACCCCCTTGCGCATGTAGCTCTTGACCACGAGAAAATAATTTGTGCTTGCGAAAGTAGCCCTGGGAGTCGTGTCTGCTATTGCAATCGTGTCTCAATGACCGGTCAATGATCGATTTTTGACGTATACCTAACGTCAAACTTATGACACATTTCCCATACAAAAACTGTCAAATTTGTCGAGCCCCAGGTCTCTACTTGTTCCAGTTATTTGCATTATGTACAAGTACAAGCAAGTAACTTGAACAAGTAGCTTGCGCATATTATTCACGCGCGTAACCTGCATCTTCACTTGCTCCAGCTACATGCGCCGTGCGTATAGAAGCACCCTTACTGTAGCTGCTTGACTTCTGGAATATAAGTATAATTTTGATATCTTAGTTCACTACCTTCTTCTTTCTTCTTCTATCTGAATTTAGGAAAATATGTCATGCTTGACATAGTATAAAATGCCAGTCAGCAAAGACGTGGTATGACTACCCAGGGTGCGCCAATCTTACATTTTAGTGTTGTTTCCATAGATACAGAATAGAAAAGAATTAAGGAAAAAAAAAAACAGAAAAAAAGAAAAAAAAAACAGAGTAAGGATTTTAATCTATTTTTAACCGACTTTCAAAAAAGGAGGAGGTTCTATGTTCGTGTGTATGTTTTTTTTTTTTTATGTATGTTACCTGATTTCTCTCCATTTGTGGACCGATTCTCAAAATTCTTTTTTTATTCGAAAGAGTATACTCCTGAGGTGGTCCCATTTTAATTTGGTGAAGATCTGGTGCTGATCTTCGGAGATATACAACGGAACTCTTCAAAAATAAACGGAAAATCTGTCGTGATTGCTGGAATCGCTTGGATGTTTATTGTTTATACAACATAATGACGTATCATCACGCCTGTATGCTCTGAGGGGTACGCAGGTGGGTACAATATACCTAGATTTCGTCAGTTAGGTATGTTAATTTTAATTTATTAGGGATTAGTGGAAAACCCTATTATCCACTTATCCCTAATAAATGAAACTTAACATACCTAACTGTCGAAATCTAGGTATATATTAGACATCTGCATACCCCTCAGAGCATACAGGCATGATGATACGTCATGATGTTGTATAAACAATAAATATCTAAGCGATTCCAGCAATCACGACAGATTTGCCGTCTATTTTTGAAGAGTTCCATTGTATATCTCCGAAGATCAGCACCAGATCTTCACCAAATTAAAATGGGACCACCTCGGGAGTATACTCTTTCAAATAAAAAAAGAATTTTGAGAATCGGTCCACAAGTGGGGGAGAAATCGCGTAACAAACACAAAAAAAAAACATACCGTCGAATTGAGAACCTCCTCCTTTTTTTGAAGTCGGTTAAAAAATAAAACCGACTTCAAAAAAAACACTAAACGGTGTAAAATAACTCTAAATTCGGAAGTCGGTGGCCCATCATGAGTAAGACAAACCCACCAAAGCCACAGACTTCCGAATTTAGAGTTATTTTACACCGTTTAGTGTTTTTTTTGAAGTCGGTTTTATTTTTTATTTCTCAGATACAGATAGATATTTTTCTTCTCTCTCCCACAGTCCCACCACAGTTCGTTTACATGTCGTACAATCCTGGACTAATAACTCTTGCAGGTCTCAGGAGCACACAGCAAGATATCAAAGATATCAGCCGAGGCGCTTCTGACACGTTTCCTGGGCTTATTCTTCATGATCTTCCAAATGAACCAAGTTTGGGGCAACCTCATCTCTTCACTTGGTAAGTATTCGTTGGAGCACTCCTAATTCAAAGGCCGTGACTGATGTGCCTACATGATAGCTTGTATTAACCCTGAATTATAAGTGGTGGTCTCTAGTCCTTCTTATCAATTGTGGTTAGTCACTAGTACTAACCTGATTTCAAAGTTTTAATGCCACCCATGGGTCTCTGACTTGGCATTACATGCCTTCGAGAAATATCTCTCAGGCATGCCGGTTTCCTCCCGATTTTTTCCCTCACCGTTTGTAAAGAAGTGATAAGTATGCAATATGCACATGATTCCGAAAAGGCAGTGGTACCTTGTGTTCGCACTCGAGACCTATGATTTTCCAATCCACTGGCCATACCACTAAGCTATTGTTGTCAATGTAGTCTCCAGTAAAACATACTAATGAAGATCTTGAAAGAACTTGGAAGACACAGAGTTTAGTGAATGATGATGCTTGTTGTTTGGTTCATCTCATTTCCTCTTCATTATTCTTTACGTTGAAATCAAGACGCACAAAGGTCTTCGATATTGGGAATCGCGTTATAGAACTAGAACCGCGCCTAGCTAAGACTGGGCAGGCCTGCCCAACTCCATTTGAGTTCTAGCTAGGCGCGGTGATGGCCGGTGGAGTGAAACTGTGACCGAGTGCAGGCGTCCAAGAAACGGCAGGAGAAGTGTAGGGCGTCCTGCGGCAAGATGGGCGGACGACATTGCTGCCATTGCGGGAGTACCGTGGATGAGACTGGCACAGGGACGTGGTAATTGATACCTAAAAATAGAGGCCTATACCCAGCCGTGGATGATGATGATTAAATTTCTACTGTACGTTCTTGTCACTCATTTTATCTTCTGTTCTGTCTCCAGTATTATCATCAGGCAACAACACAGCAGCAGTGACGTCAGTTAATGAGACGATGATTCCTATCTTATGTGGAGCGAACTTCCTACCCAGTGCTGATGCTGGTGAAGCTTTGCCGACACAACCTCCTGAGAAGATACAGATGATCTCAGGTACGATTGGTATAGCTAAGGAATTAATCAAGTCAAAAGAGAGATGTCCATTTACTGAGGAAATATTGGCCAAGTGATGCACTTGGAATAAAAAAATTATAGGCATTAGGATTTATTGACATCACTGATATACAGAAACAACTGCACCTTCTGACATAGAACTCGGTGGGACTATTTTATTAGGAATTGCAATGACTACTTTGATAGTACCTACTAACCACTGAACGTTTATTTATTTATTTATTAAATAAGTCATACACCATCCTAACAGGTAATATAATAGCTCTAATTAAGTAACTAAATTAAATTACTAAGTATATTTTTAGTATTATAACATAGATGAGAAAAACATGGCTAGAAATGGGCATTTCCCTTTGAAATGCTAGCGATAGCACAGTATAAATATTAATACAGTAGGACGACACCTTTGATCTCTGGAAAAATGCCGACAACGTCTACACGCTTTAGTCCTGAATAATATCTCCCGTACTACGAACATCGTTTAGTTCGCAGTTCGGGAGCGGCTTTACCGCGTCTCGCCCCTCACACCCCGCACGATTGTCCTGTTTAGACGGCTTCATCGGACGACTGTAGGTTTTTAGACTATGGCAATAGTTTCTAATTGAGTGGTGATATTTGAAACTATTGACTTAGATATCCTGTTTCATCCTATTATTCCATTTACCAATTAGACGTAAGTAACACTTGTAATTTAGAGTAAGTAAGGAAGACAAAAAAATATAAGCCATAAGAATGACAAACACAAATTAAAAAACTAACAGTAATTAGCTGAACAAATGGAAAATAATGCGTCACTCACTCCCGCGCAGAACACTAGAACAAAATTGGCTCGAGCATTATTATAGACAAAGTATCTTGTATTGTTTCCGTGACATGAGGAAAAGTTCCTACACAAATACTGAAAATCTAGTTTCTACATTTTTAAAAAAATCTTATGTAGCTGAACATAAAACTCAATCTTCTCTGTATACCAAAACAAATTAGGTAGGTACGAGTGCCTATATGGAAACAATGTGACAATATTTTTACCATCGTAAAAGTACAATATGTGTACAAAATTGTTAAAATAAACAAGTGTCGCACTAAACATGTAAATTAAGTATGAAATCATGATAATAGCAAAGATGTTTACGGCACTTAATGTCATACAAGTTTTAAAACATGGAAACGTTATTTTCTGTCAGTTTAAGAATGCTCCTTTGCTTCTTTGTTTGTGGTCTTTTGTCCCATCGCAAATCCAGACGTACTGCAGGTTATCACCCATTCCTTGTAGTATCGATGTTCCACACATTCGCACGGATCGCTTTGCCCCTTCCTTCATTATGCGCACAGCCAAGGAGTAGAATTCCCTGCCTGCATCGGTGTTCCCGCGTTCATAATTATGACCCCAATCTGTTTAAGTCGCGAGTTAATAGGCTTCTTTTGGGTAAGCTCGTTCCATCGTCGACCTTATCTCTGACCGCGGGACAAGATTGAGGTCAAGAGTAGACCCGTAGTATATATATATATATACTAGCTGTACCCTGCCACGCTTCGCTGTGGCACATTGTGATTGAATGGTTCGAAAAAAAAGAGCAAATGCTTTACCGCGGCACTCGGAGACTGCCGCGGTAAAGCACCCCTTCCACCACCCTCAACTCACCCCTCCCTCACTTTCCCTCCCTACCCCTCCTGGCTCCTGCCACTTCCCCTCCCATCCCATCCTTCTCCACCCCCTCCCTTTGGCCTACTCTCCCTCCTCTCCCACTCCCCATCCCTCCCGCCACTCCCCTCCCTCACTCCCCCACTCCCTACCCCTCCCCCTTACCTGCCCCTCCCTCCCCTCTCACAATCTTCCCCTCCCCCTCTCACAATCTCCCCCCCCCCCTCTCACAATGTCCCCCTCCCCCTCTCACATTCTCCCCACTCCGATTCCCCTCCCCCTCACACTCCACTCTCCCCCTCCCACTCCCCTCCCCCTTACCTCTCCTCATGATATTTCAAAAAGTCATTAAAAGTTCTGCTATGACTATTAAAAAGCAAGGGTTGGTGATAAAAAAGTGCAAATTTAGAGTTGTGTGTACTTTTTGATGCCACATAATAAAAAAATTTAAAAAATAAAAATTATCAAAAAAATAAAAAAAATAAAATTTGGGGGGAACACCCCTTATCACTTACAGGTTAGAAAAATAGATAGTAGCCGATTCTCAGGCTTACTGAATATGTATAAAAAATTTCATGAGAATCGGTCAAGCCGTTTCGGAGGAGTATGGGAACGAACATTGTGACACGAGAATTTTAATAAGATATAAACGTTTGTGTTTTTATATATTACAGGAATTTATCTCGCCTGCATGGCTGGAGCAGCACTCATTGTTGCTGTAGGAGTGGACTCCATGAAAAGGTAAGGGCTTTCGTTCATTCTTCTTCTTTAAAAACAAAGGTGATAATATTTTAGATGACATAACAAATGAGTTACCAGCTCAAAAAGATTTAAATGGAAATTCACGCCAGCAATATCGACGTTTATTTTTCTATGCTGCCTGTGAGGTCCTGGGTTTAATTTCCTGCCTGCGTAGTATGAACACATTGAACACCGAAGAAACGGCCTTTGTGAACAGACGAATCGGCAAAGTGACAGATTATATAGACAGGAACCTCAATCTGTCAAATTTCTTTCAATACATCTGTCTGCGTAGCATGAACACTTAATTTCTTTTCTTCCGAGACACGACAAAGACCGTTTCTTCGGTGTTCATGCTACGCAGGCAGGTGACTGAGAGTGAGTGATATTACTACATAACTTTAACACAGCGCCATCTTGCCCCAAACTAACCAGAACTTATACTATGAACTGAGTACTAGACAACTGATAAGCATACTTATATTTTTTAAAATAAATATACTGGATGGGTATTCTACACAAACATAATTTAAACTGGATTTTTTCATCAAGAATGTCTCAGTTGCGGCTCGGACTCTGGGATTGTGGCTAGTCGATGGCAAAAGGGTCACATCGCATCACATCCTTAGACTTAATCATAACACTACACACTAACTGACTTTTCGAGTAACACCGGGGTGATGTTCTGATATATCGTATCGATTCAAGTTCTTCAAACTAAGGAGACCGATGTGTTGCTGCGGAGTTTGTTCTGACACTTCTTCTTCCCTGCAAAAACACTAGAAAGTGGTAAAGGGTGGGCGTTTTGGTGGGGTGTCTTATGTATTTTTTTCATAAAGTGCTGAATCTTGATATTTGCTATGGTATTTATAGTCTAGTTTATTTTCTATCAGACTCCTCACCAATTTTATGTTGCCTGCAATGTATCTCAATTTTGTTTCAATCTCCTGTCACAGATACGACTCCGGTCGCACTGGGTCTGGAGGTGGAATGTCAGGCATGGCCCTCCTTGCTGTGACCCTCAAACTGTTGATTGAGCCCACGCAGTTACTGCTGGTTATCATCAACATCTTCATCGGACTGCAGCAGGCTTTCTTTGGAGCTGATTTTACTGCGGTAAGATTTAGGGGTGCACTATGTAAGATGCTTTCTAAATATCTGCCATCCTCTTAAGGGGTCATTGTACTCATCATTATAAACATCTTTTACTATGGGACAAACTCCAAAATCGCGAAAATAAAATCAGCTTTTCCCTACATTTCGACGAGTCACGTGATCAAAAATATAGGGAACAGCTGATTTTATTTTGCACCTTATATATTTTTTCTATTTATCCATTTAAGGATTGTGTAAACTGGATGGATAGTATATGCCAAATTCATCATAGCCTAAAACAATTAATAGCAAAATTATAGATATCTAAACGGAGTCCACTATTTGGCTAAATTAAATTTAAGGGAATTTAGTTAGCAGAAATTGGTCAGATCAAAATTCTCCTAGGCATCTTTTAGCTTTTTTCATTGCTTCAGCACGTAATATAGTAAGTACTCAGAGTTACAAATAAGGTAGAAGAGATACTGACGTTCTAACCTATTGTCAGAAATTCCGTTTAAGATTCTGGACCCCAGCGTTCAGAAAAATAACTATGTTTAGGTACTCAGTGTTCAGTGAACTGCGCAGTGTGCCAGCATTGTGGGTGTGCTGTGTGTGCATTATTAAAAATAATAAAGTGTTTTCTTAACGTAAATAGTCAATATTAATTATTTGAAGTAGTTTTCCTTCAGGGCCCATTATTGTTTCTACCCTGTAAATACACAAGAATACAACTTGCTTTGTAATTTTTGCAGGCGTTCGTGTCATGCGCAGTCGGCACCGGTTCGGTCGGCTTCGTCATGATGACGTATGGACTGTCTGATGCCATTGGATGCGTGCTCACCGGGTACTTGGCTAAGGTAAGGGAAATTAAGAGCTATTGCTAAAGTACTATTGACTAAAACCGCATAGACACGGTGAGAATTTGGGATCTCGTTAGTGATCTTTCATCTTTGCTTTCAAGTTGAAAAGGAATCCATTTATCTTCGGTGGGAATCGAACCCACGGCATAGTAGTCAAGGACCGCTAGATCAACAGGCCAGCCAAAGTAATACTTTATGTATGAGTGACATACCAATCGAGTCAAATTAATACCTCCTACTACTACTTCAAATACTACCTACTCTAGCATTGTATGTAACATAGATACACGCAGCGCAGTAGTTCAGTTTAAAATTATGTTTTTTGTATCTATCAAAATCAATGCTTTTCAGTAAAGTAGTTAGGTTAGATAAAGAATAGGTATTTACTTCTCACATTGACATTGAGTGATGACATTACTTGTCATCCGTTGCTATTCTAATTCTATCTAACAAAAAAAAAGTAAGTACCGTAAAACGGGGTGGATAGAAACTCAAGGGTGAATAGAAACAAAACTTTGAGGAGGATTTTTACGCTACTTTAATATTGTTTGATACTAATAAAGTGTCGAAACTATTTATCTCAATTATTTAAAAGCATTACAGTCCTCGTATGTATCAAACAACTTTTAACTTACGTGCATATCCTCCTCAAAGTTTTGTTTCTATTCACCCTTGAGTTTCTATCCACCCCGTTTTACCCGGTAGTTATAGTTTTGGATCTATTTGTTGTCATCTTAGTAAAAGTAAGTAATAATATCTCTTCTCATAATAAACTTACCTATAAAATTCTCATTTCATAGAGTGTTTGTTACCAAACTCCTCCCAAGCGGCTTGACCGATTCGTTAATGTTTATTGGTATGTAGATACACTCACGTGCAAATTTGCATGGCTATAGCTCGAGAATAGCCAATAGAAATGGAGCTAACGTATACGTTAGCTCCTATTCTCGAGTGAACGTTTGATTTACGAAAACTCCAAGTTTTCGGAAATCAAAATCTTTGAAATCACTCGCCGTACAGCCGATAACTGGCTTTACGCTGGATGTCGTCATTTGTCGCTTCACAGGACTTTATTTCTGAACTGTCCATGTTATTTTGCAGGGCTCTGTACATGCATGCATTTTATTTAGAAGTTTGCACACGTGCGGAGCCGGGGGAGGTCACTAGTAACAGTAACAAAATAATTGGTATTTTTTTAGATAACTGGGCGTATTCCCCTAATCTGTGGTGCCACAATAGTCCACGCGGCATTGTTCAGCGCAGTCCTGACATGGCGTCCCCACGCCGGAGAAGGCTATGTTCTGTACATCATAGCAGTGCTGTGGGGCCTCTGCGACTCCGTGTGGATTGTGCAGATCAATGGTAAGTTACCGACCAGGAAAACGTGATATTCGTAAAGAAAGGAGCCATTTTGGCTGTGCACTGGTGTTTTCTTTTATTATTCCCTTTTCATTAGAGAATGAAAAAAATACTCGTAGACGTCACGCGGTTTCACCAGCGTAGTTCCCGTTCCCGTGGGAATACAGGGATAAAATGCCTATGTCATGCGGGGATAGTGTAGTTTGCCAACGGTGAAATATTTTTTCTACGACAAACCCTCTGAGAAGAAAGATCTCTCGAAACTATTGTACAGTACGAGAATAATTCATGGCATTACAGCGGGCCCTATCAGAATAACAGCGCTAGCTGAGGCATATTGTTTTTTGTGTGTCTGACGAATGTCTTTAAATATCGTGGCATCCAAATAACCACCACGAAGAGCCCTGACATAGCTAGAATCAGAATCAGAATCAGAACTTATTTATTTCTCTAGTTTTAATATGACATGTCACTTAAAATAAATCTCATTTTACAAACGTGTTTCATTTTGTCCGCGGAATGGGAGCTTTTGAAACCTATCCTAGTTGTTTCCTCATATTACTTGTTTTTATATAAATCTAGATGAGGATAACGAGAAAGCAATTGAATGGGGAATAGCCCCAGCGGTTAGCCGCTTTTAATTTAATAAGTGACGCTATGGTCATAGCTAGAAGACGTCGCGGCAGACCCAGAAAGAGATGGCGAGACGACCTGGACAACTAAACGACCAGTGGCCCACTTTAGCCCTGGATCGGAAAAACTGGAAGTCATGGAGAGAGGCCTTTGCTCATCAGTGGGATGATGCTGGCTAACCGTATCAGTATCGTGGCATCGTATTGAGATAAGGGCCTTTTTGGCCTCGCACAAGTCTTTGGTTATTAAATATGTAAAAAATCCTGTGCTTGTCCCTAATAAATGTATTTTCTTTTAATCTCTTTTTGTTTTTAAAAAAATAGTAGGTTCTGGTTTGTTTTGTTATACGAGAAAGTAATTAAACAGTATAGTGTAATCTAAATGTACCAAGTTTGTTTATTTGAAGAAGAACCCCTCAAGAAATCTCACACATAAAATTTTTAGAACTGGATCAAAGTCACACAACCAATCCCAAAACCCCCATCAACATTAAATTTCCCACATCTCTCGTTACAGCATACTACGGCATCCTCTTCCCTGGCAGAGAAGAAGCAGCCTTCTCAAACTTCAGACTCTGGGAATCAGTAGGCTACATCATTGCGTACGTCCTATCCCCATACCTTAGAACGAGCGAGAAGACCTACCTCATCTTCGGCATGATGATCATAGGAGTCGTCTGCTACTTCATTGTGGAACACCAGCAGTACAGGATGAAGAGGAAACTTCAGAACGAGAAGGACGACATGTGTTATATAAAAAGTAGTAAAGGCTGTGATAATATTGCGTTTCAAACAGTGGAGTGATTTTCTTTCTAGGACGTTTTGTTCATGGGAAAAAAGACTTTATTTGCGAGTATGATGAAATGTGATTTAACAGTGACAATTTTATTGTTTTACTATGGTGGTAGATCATAGTAGTAACCTGCGTGATTATAACCTTGACTAGCCTGTAACGTTGGTCTAGTAGTTAGTGACCCTGACTGCTATGCCGGAGGTTGTGGGTTCGATTCCCACCCAGGACAAATGTATGTGTGATGAGCACGATCATTTGTTTTGTGTCTGGGTGTAAATTTATCTATAATGTGTATGTATTTAGAAATATATAAGTATATTTATCAGCTATTTAGTACCCATAACACAAGCTCTGAAGCTTAACTTGGGACTAAATGGCGTTGTGTGAAAAGGCGTGGAATATTTATTTATTTATTTTTTATTAACCATTTAACTTCATTTCATCTCAGCGACAATAGCCTAGTGGGCTAAATTTTAGTTTTTACTCCCTCATCTAGATTAAAGTAATAAAAAAATTAACGGCGATACATCGAATCAAAATGTTGCATGACGTCACTCGATACAGTTTATACTGAATAATGACGTTACAAGCCCCCCCCCCCCTCTTTTCAACTTTAATGCGCTTAACCTAAGTAGTTTTCCTTCAATTTGAAAAAAAAAATACCTACTTGTGTCTTATTTTTATAATCTAACAGATCTAACTGTTAGACTAAAGATATTCTTCTGTCAACATGCCTATTGAAAACTCAACTCAGCAAAAATGTATGTTAGCTTCTTTAGACGATAGTTGTAAACACTACCACTGAGCATGATGTCCAGCAGGCCGGCCCCCCTAGCCAAGTTACAAACGATTCGTATCTATTCTCTTTCTACAATCGAGAACGCCTCAAATCCCTTTGTTTTGACCACGTGACTTAGCGAAAGGTGATAAGTCACTAGACACTAAGCGACGATAGAAAGAAAATGGCGTATATGGAATCAGCTGTTTGTCAACTGTCAAGTGCATTTCATTTTCAGCCATATTATTGTTAGAAATTCTACTCGATAACACTTGACAGTTGACTTGTTTCCATATACGCCATTTTCTTTCTATTGTCGCCTTATCGATTACGATAATAGAAATAGAATAATGTAATATGGCCAGGCCTGCTGGGTTCAAATTAAAATCAAGTCTTTTATTGTACGTCAAAAATACATAAGATGTCCGCCAAAACGTTCTCCCTTCAACACTTCCTAGTGTTTTTGCTGGGAAGAAGAAGTGGCGGAACAAACTCCCCTGCAACATATCTTAGGATAAACTATCTGGTCAAGCAACGTTATCTGGAATTTCTCAGTAGCAACACGAGCCTAATTCGAGCCAACTGTTAGCAAAACGATTTACCCCTTTGTCAAATACAAGCGTGATGTTTTGTTCATAGGTTTTCATTGTAAGTATGATACTTAGGTAGTTCTATCTAAGCGCCTACAAAACATTTGAAGCAACCATTTGATTTGTATGTTTGTTCACAATCGTGTCTAACAGGCATTTTAACAGTGTATCTATGTGTAAAGGAACTTTTATCTATAATTCCATTTACAAAAGCATTACAAAGAAGTTAAAAAAGGTTAATTTTAATGCACACTTTGTAACAAAAGTATTCGTTTCACTTTTATTCTTCTAAATTTAAAATAAAACAATTTGATTAAAAATAGTTTTATCTTATCAGTATTGTAAAATGTTTTGCATTCCTTCCATTAATAGACTATAGCTAAATCGATAGCAGGAATCTCAATCGATTTTTTTTGTTTGTCTATCGCTTCTTTGATCTTTCTCTACTTTTATTACCCTCCACCTTTATGAATTTAATAAATCGTAATGATTTATTTTAGTTCTGAGTACCTAGCACGAACTTTTATGTGAAATGTCAATTCGAACGTTTTTAAAATTGAAATAATCGCTTTTTTTTTTTTTTTTTTAAATTGCCCAGTGGGCAGGCTAAAGTCTTTCGACCATACCGCCTAGTCTTCCGTATGTTTTTTTCTGTCGTGTTAAGTTTATAAATAACTAGCTGCCCCGGCAAACTTCGTTGTGCCTTAGAGTCAATTCATTGCTCTTATTTTTTTTTTATATTAGATATACATACGTTGAATAAGACGACAACAAATAAATCCAAACCAATAATAACTACTACTACTTTTAAATTACAACATGTATATATACCCTAACCTAACTGACCATACCTATCCTATAGCTAACCCAACTATCTAACCTAACTACCTTACTAAAAAATACTAAATTCATAATTTTAATCTGAACTATTGCCTCTATGTTACATACAATAATTTATGCCTATAGTTTTCCCGGTCTACTTTAATTAAAGTCCTAACAGTAAAATAAGTTCTATTTGCAAAGAATTATTAAACATCGTCTCTGTCATCATTGCTAGTTACGTAAATTGATTTCTGAAATATAAGACTTTTTTATGCTACATAAAACCTCTAAGTTTAGTAACAAAATAAATTTCAGAACGTAGGTGCGTATTATAAATTGACAACCTTACCTTCTTGGGTTTAGCTTAAGACTTGTCAATTTCAAATTGTCACCTGATAATGAACTGGGAAGTTTGACTCCTGTCATGTCATCCAAGATGGCGCTGCGTTTGAAAAATGTTTGAGACAACCGATATTCTTGATATTTATTTTTTTGATGTCGAACGGGATAAAAAGTATCCTATGTCCTTCTCCTGGCTCTAAACTACCTCCCTGCCAATTTTCAGCTAAATCGGTTCAGCCGTTCTTGAGTTATAAGCGAAGTAACTAACACGACTTTCTTTTATATATATAGATGTCTTTCGTAATTTTGAAATAATCGCTTCGCGTTTATTTATTTACTTTTTAAATTTTATTCATGTCTATGGATCATTACTAAAATTATTGTTCATGCCTGATTTTAAACATAAATGTTACTGGATAATCGTTAACTTTTAAAATCGTTCTCATTGGTATTACGTTTACGTCCGTATCTATATAAAAGATCAGAGAGATTTTTAGATTTTATTATAGGTTAATGTACAGACGCCAGCACATCAAGTTACCCCAATGTGTCAAATTTTCCCAATTGAAGAACCTTATTTTTAACCGACTTTCAAAAAAGGAGGAGGTTCTATGTTCGTGTGTATGTTTTTATGTTACCTGATTTCTCCCCCATTTTTGGACCGATTTTCAAAATTCTTTTTTTTATTTGAAAGAGTATACTCCTGAGGTGGTCCCATTTTAATTTGTTAAAAATCTGGTGCTGATCTTCGGAGATATACAACGGAACTCTTCAAAAATAGACGGCAAATCTGTTGTGATTGCTGGAATCGCTTGGATGTTTATTGTTTATACAACATCATGACGTATCATCACGCCTGTATGCTCTGAGGGGTACGCAGGTGTGTACAATATACCTAAATTTCGACAGTTGTTAATGTGAATGTTAATTTTCATTTATTTTGGATAAGTGGATAACCCTATCATCATGACATGTTTTGTTAACAATTAACAATATAAAATAAATTCATGGCAAATATTTGTATGGGAACAACTAAAAATGGAAAAATAAAAAACTTTTTAAAAAATAAAACCGACTTCAAAAAAAACACTAAACGGTGTAAAATAACTCTAAATTCGGAAGTCGGTGGCCCATCATAAATAAGACAAAACCACCCAAGCCACAGACTTCCTAATTTAGAGTTATTTTACACCGTTTAGTGTTTTTTTTGAAGTCGGTTTTATTTTTTGCAAAAAAGTTTTGTTAGACATAAAGTTGAAAAACGATCAAAGAAATTTGACACATTGGGGTAACTTGACGTGCTGGCGTCTGTACATAGAATAAATAGATGTTATTGAGTAATAGTAAACCGTTTGTATTAGTATGATAAACTTATTTTTTTGTTTTCTAATGCTGAAAATGTTATTAAAATATTTGTGGACGTTAAAAATATAAAGGCCTAATGGTTGTTTCTTTTAAAATCTTATATTAAGATATACTTATTGTGAAATTGTGATAAAAATTATTGCAACATAATTTTTTTTTGTTTTTTTTTTATGATTTTGATTTCATTTATGCTTACCTTCTTCAAAGACATTCAATACTTAGGTACCACGTATAGACAGGACATCACGAACAAAATTTTCATCCGATACTTGTGCCCTATTGGAGACAAGTCGATTAGTCTAGTTTAGTATGCTCCGCTGCTGCACTAATATCGCTATAGTAGAGAGTAATAATAGTATAGTCATAGTAGTTTATTGATAAAGGATTCTTACAAGTCATATATACAGATTGAATAATTATTTATATTTAGGTAATTATTAAAAGATACATTACTTATTATTAAACAAATCTAGCTATTAAATTAACTAGTGCGCTTCACCATCACTGATTGCATCACTGCTTACCATCAGGTGGGATTGCAGTCAAGCACTGGTTTATAATATTAAAAAAAAAAAAAAACAAATGTCAATTTATACAAGATGCCAAACAAGTTAGAGAAACAAATAAATAGCACTCAAACAAAAAAAAAAACAAAAAGAAGGTTTAAAACGTTTTTAGTAGAGCAGCTCACAAGTGGCTGATTGTCGACAGTCACTTTTTGGCAACTGACTTATCCCATATTCTTGGGCTAATTTTTTTTTTCTACGTTATCGCTTGTAATGTATTTAATAACATTATATGAAACGCGAATATTGTGTTCTATCTAGTGTATAATTAATTCTAATTTGTTAATCTACTAATTGTGAAAACTTTTGATTGGTCATGTTATAATTCTATATATTTCGTCTGCCTAGCTGTGAGTTTTCTGAAACATATAAAATAAATGAATAATCATTAAGACGTGAAGCAAACACTCCGTCCCTTTTTCAAGAAATTTGCTGACACGGAGGTGAGCGAAATTTGGCACAGATAAAGATGATATGGGGAAGGAAACGTAGATAGTTATAGCGGAAAAAATATATTAAATATATTTATTTAATTGTTTTAATTACGACTTGGACCTATACTTACTAGGATATAAACCATAATGTGTAGTATAGGTACAAGTCGTAATTAAAACAATTAAATATATATTTTTTATATATTTTACCAGCGGTGCTTGAATACTAATTATTCTAAGCTTGTCAATTAAAACCTACGATTGCTTTGTAACGAACAGGTAAGTCATAAACGTGGGTAGATTTGTGTGTTTATACACACTTAAATATTATTATGTATTTAACTTAGGTATACTCGATCATATTCTGGTCTTATTGCAAATTACTTATGGAAAATATGAATGTTTCCACTGTCATACAATCGACGATACGATAATAGAATACATACGACTCACAGTATGGTTTGTGTTTGAACCTTTAACCTTTGTCAATAACTTGTAGGTACTGTGATAGACCATCAAACGCTGGAGATTAAATCAGTAATTGTTGTTGTTTTTGGAGGTAGAGACAATAATAATTTACTATCAAACAATTTAAAATATCAAAATAATACCTTTTTCTGCACAGATATTTCATTATTGTAGGAGAAAATTCTTAAAAATAAAAAAGGATCACATTCAACTTTCTTTTGTTGATTTTAATAAACTTGCACAATTTATATACGAAACGAGAGAGCCCATGGGATTTAAAATAACACCTAATTTTCACGGTAAATCATGATCATGACTGAATTTTTGAATATTTTTTTAAGTAGGTAATTAGCATCCATTAGCATTAACTACAAATAAAGGATTTCTAATTGATTGAACAATTGTTAATCGTATTTGGGATAGGTCATGGGTGATATTTTACAAGCCTATTTATTTCTTAAAATAAGCAAGTCGTTCTAAGGACCAAACTAATGATCATGATCTTAATAATTCTCACTTGGTTTAATTAACACAAAACTTTATTTGAGTACAAAACAAAGCAGGCCTGCAGGGTACATTTGAACTTACAATGGAAACGCGCCAAATCCTTCGTACAGTTGCACAGGCTCTCTAGCTCCATTTACTTAGTTAGGCACCTATTATCGTGTGGTTCGGACTCATGTTCTTAGGTACTGTCCATATGTCCATGCGGTACGGACACACTTAACAATAGTAGGCTGAATAGAAAACAAACAATTGAGTGTTGTTAAAAAAAGGCACTGGCTGAATGAGACAGTTCTTTTTAATCTCTGGTTTTAGTGCAAAATTGGCGGGCAAGTCGAAAAAAAAACAAAGAAATAAATGCTTATTTTGAAATAAGAATTACAGTTGATTTTGATTAGTTCTGTGTTTAAAACAACGATGTTCTCGTGTTTTTAGGAACATAGGTAAAAGTAAAATGAATAGTTTTGTCGTATTATAAACGAACGGTAATTAGTGCTTTTACTATAGAAATAGAATTAATTAATTTATGAAACAAAGTACATCAAGTGGTGTGTTTCTCTTTCAAGAACGTGTTTTTATGGTTGGAAGGTGAGTAAAATTTTTGTTTGATATGAAAAAAGTTTTGCGATGTTAGCTTTTGTAACACTATAATTTATAACATAATTATAATTATATGTATGTTGGTAGTCTAACAGTCTCTTTTCTAAATATTCTTTATCGATGAAAGTGTTGTCCATTACGCGTGTAATAATAATAGGACAAACAATAACTAGAACATAAAATTTAATGGCTTACGCAAAATGCGGAAGGCTGTCATGTGGTAATTCTTGTTTATAGTCTGGACACTCGTAATGTATTTACCAAGAGTCTTTTCCATGGTACGATTAAGTATAACTAGGTGGTAATAAAAACAGTAGGTACGAAGTATTTTTACTAACGGTGATATTAAATTCTTAAACAATGATTTTCTATGATAAATATATACTTACTTTGATAAACTTTTTACATGCCATTTTGTAATTAGAAGGTGAGGTCGGTATTTCACTATCTTACTTTGAGAAGAAACACCGAAAGAAACTCAGAGGTCACAGACTCTTTTAAATTTTCACCTAGGACAAATGTTTGTGTGATGAGCACGAATGCACGATGATTTGATCTGCGTCTGGGTGTAGTTTATCTTTTATATGAAAGTATTTAGAAATTGTTTATCAGCCGTTTAGTACCCATAACACAAGCTCAGCTTAGCTTGGGGCTAGATGGCGGTGTGTGAATAGTCGTGGAATATTATTATTATATAAACATGAATATTACCAACATTACTACCAACACTACTTCAATGGACATAGGCGTAATTTTTAATGGGCTCTTGACTGACAAAATTTTGTATCAAACATACTGCCTACCAACCTTGTTCATAGCGGTTACATTAAAATCTCCTTATTCGGGAAGTTAGGTAGGTACAGTTGTATATAGATATAATGAAATACTACGTTACTATAAGTACGTGCATTTAAGTGCTCAGAGATAATCATTTCTGGATATACATAAGTCGTGAATTAAAAAGTCGTTATATAAGTTCTATACAAATCTAACGATCGAAATATTAAAAAGGTAATTTCTTTAAGTAAATAAGTTGTTTTTGTTTAGTGTTCACACCATAAAAAAAATATCAAAATACTATATGTAAGGATTTGTAATTGGCTTTCTAGTGACGATGGTTTCTTTTATTTTTATTGTTTTATTAGCTGTAAGTCCTCCATGTATATATTAAATAAATCTTTTGAATTGAAGAGGACGACCAACAACAGACCACGTTGTTGTTGCTAAATCCATGTCTTTACCCAAAGCTGGGCTGTTATGGTTTTCTAGATTTGAGATTAGTATTGAAATATCCAAGCATTATTTAGTATATAGTCTCTGTGTTTGCAATTTGTTTTCCGAAAATGTAAACATAGCGAGATATTGGAAAAAATAACTTTATAATGAAGTTTATTTTACGCTTCAGCTTTATCATTTAAAGTTTTTTTTTACTCATAATTACTTCATTTTTATTAGGTATAGCCAATACATAAGTGAAAATGTCATCAATAGGAAACAAGGATGTAAATAGAGATTATTAGATAATGTCTACGTTTAATATATCTATAAAATGAATGATCGCGGCGTAAGCGTGTGGTTTACACGCTCATAATATTTCCAGTCGTGTGAATTTAACTCTAGGTCGGTGAACAGTATAGATATAGGGTCATTGCGCCGGTTACGCGACCACCTCCAGTATGCGACCATTTGACGGACTAAGTTTCTTGAAATCGTGATAATAGCAGTTCTAGATGAAAAATTAATGAAAAAAAATTTCAATCGTTTGTCAAATGACTATTCAACAGGAATTACTACAGTTTGGAACATAAGGATTAACCCAACGCTGAAAAAAAATTGCTGAATACGCGTAATAATTTAGCGGTGTGCAATTCTATGGTGATTTGAGAAAAAAATAGCACGACGCGCGGCGCTCTCACTCAAGTTTTATTACCTAAGGCATGTTTTACACGCATGATAGTTGTTTAATTAGAACAATAGTTAAGTTTTCGTAATTATCTAGTTGTATTTTTTATTTTTATACTCAATATTATAGTAAAATCCAGTGGTCGGTAACCAAATTGTTTATTTACCAAAACCGCTAGATTGCGACCGCATGGTCGCAATGCCACCAATACAGCAATATTTTGTTTTGCTTATTATGATCCTAATGGTTCACACGGGACTGTCACAATTTAAGGTATAGCATTGTTTAAGTGTAAGGATGCAATTGTTTGGTATGCGACCACCAGTTTCTATTAAGGAATTTTGAGAAAATTACCTTCAAACATTGGGTGGCAAAGGTGGTCGTTAATACATTTTAACGAAATCAAAGACATTAGTTTGCGACCACCATATTTTAGTATGAGAGAAACAATAGCCGCAAACCCAAATAAGTGTGTAAGTTTATTGAGTATGCGACCACTGGTGATATTTTTTAAATTTGATTGGTTATTGAAATGCCAGTTGGATATTTTTTTTCTGTTTACTGCTTGCGGCAGTGTCGAGGGTTGGGGTTGGGTTTCCCACCTTCCCTCAAATATGGCGATGGGATAGGCTGATCTTTGCGTTACGCTCGTGAACGGGTGCTGCTTGTGGTTACTGGACGTCTGATTGATTTAACTTCAATGGTCCTAGATTATGATTATGTGACATTGTGTTGCAGGACCTATGGGCACGTCCTTTATACCTGGAGGCTTCTTTTTAGTCAGTTTAATGGTAGACTTGTGTTTCAGTTTAGCTGACAGTGCCGGTAGCTATGCATGACTAGTATTATGAAAATTGGAGTGTGCTAGCTAACATCTAGCAAAATAATTTGATTCGAACTAATTATTTAAAAAATCAGTTCTTCTGTCTAATCAACAGGCGTGTTTCTGAGGAGTTTGTTCTGCCATTTCTTATTCCTAATATTGTAAAGAGGTAAAATTTGTTTGTAATTTTATATGTAGGGGGTAATCTTCGAAACTAATGAACCAATTTAAAAAAAAAATGCACTGGTGGAAAGCTTACACTATTCCCGGATGTCATAGGCTACTTTTTATACCTGTAATCCCACGGGAACAGGAACTACGCGGGTGGAACCGCGTGATGTCTGCTAGTTCCTAATATAAACAATGGAAAACGACAAAGGGCCGGTTTTTTGGGGGACTGTCAGGATATGTGAAACGTGTAGAATGTATCAGATTCCTCTAACTACAATTTAAGATCGGTTTCGGGAAGACATGTGATGCTATCGAGACAAAGGGACCAGATCCTCTGTTAGCCAAGGAAGGCGAAAGGTGGATTAAGAAATGGACTTTTGTGAACAATTATTTTTTCTAAAATTATATTTAATTAAAAACCAAAATTAAGAACATTTTAAAATCAATTATAATTGTTTTATTGTCATATTTTTAATATTAAAATAGTGGTCGCAAACTAGCTTACTGGCGGACGTTAACTAATGAAAGTGGTCGCAAACTAACGTTTTCGCTATATTTTCACTTTTTCAGCATTTTAAAATATTTTGTGTACTAAAGTCTATTATTTTATGTTTTATATCAAAACTAGACTATATTTGGGACCAATTTTGCATTGACACATACTATGTGGCTTGTAAGTAACAATTTCTTTCACTCATCTGAAGTGGGCAACTCAGCTAACTGGTCGCTAACCGGCGCAATGACCCTAATAGAAATATAATCTCAAAGCGACGCTAATAAAATTTATTAACAATAACTAATTTAATTTATCATTTGAAGTTCGATTTTATTGGCTTTGTGATCAGAGATTCTAAAAACTAAATGCATATTATATGTACCTACTTAGTTTGCCATTTTTTTTATACTTGCATGATAAGTAAGCAAGTTTTACTAAGCCTCCGCTGTTCGTCTGTCGGGCTGTATGTCATCAATCTTGGATGACAGTTGCCAATGTAACTAATAATAAAAACTAATTTCAAGCACAGTACAGAGGCGGCCTTAATGCCGTAGGCATTTTCTACCTGTCAAAATTTAGGAGATGCGGAGAAAAGCAAAAGGCTATTAAAGGTTTAAAATTTTAACAATTAAAAAAGACGTTTTTTGCCGGATCTCAACAATGGTAACCTACGTTTTTTTAATCTTGTACGATGGTTCGGAAACTAACCGCCTCGCACTTACCCAGTTTTTTGTATAATTGGCCCTATTTTTGGTAAAGGTCGAGCGCGACAAAAATAATTGTACATAAATACATTATGTTTGTCACAATGAAGTGAATGATGTTGTAATGACATTATAATTTAGAGCGCAACCTGTGCCTATCACTTGGCAGTCAAGGGCATGTTCCGTAGATTGACATTAATAGCCTACCACATAATTATCCTGGAATAACATATAATATATGTAGAGTATGTACTATATTTGTAAGTTTTAATGGTGTACTTTAAAGAGTATTCTATTCTATTCTATATTTTCAGTTCTGGTAGTACTCGTAGTCTATACATATCATCTCATCACGTCTGTTAGCCCCTAAGGTTCAAATTTCACTGATGCAAAGCAATGATAATTATAAGTAAAAAGGTGTAGATACCTATCTACACTTTTTTACTTATAATTATCATTGAACTATGGTTTAGGTAACCTTACCTAAACCACATTCGAAATTCAAAAACGGTACCTACACTAACGCACGCACGCGTCCGTTGACGGCGCGACGCGGCACTGAGTTGTCGCTTGTTGAGCGCTTATTATAACCTATAGATCTACACCATTTGACTTATAATGTCATTTATGCAAAGCCAAAGCGATGCGACAAGTCATCGTTATATTTAAAACTTCTGCTTATTCAACTGATTACTGAATTTACCTGAGATACAGGTTTATCCTAGTTCAGGTAGAAGCCACTAATTTTGTACCTCTAGTTTAAGGACTTAATGTTTTAATATGTATGTACTTCTATTATTTCAATAAACAATTTCAATTTCAATTTCAACTACTTCATTTCAATTCATTCATCTACATATAGTATACCTAGTATACGTACATTCATATATACCTGAGATCCAGGTTTATCCTAGTTCAGGTGGAATCCATTAATTATATACCTACCTCTAGTTTAAGGACCTAATGTTTAAATATTTATTTAGGTACCCGGTACATCTATTATTTCAATAAACAGTTTCATTTTCAATAAACAATTTCAATTTCATCAGTATTATAATTATTATGTAAAGTATAATTTTGGACGCGTTCGTGTGTCGACGGTATCGCGGTAGATCAATTTTATTAAACATCTGGATGGACTTGACTCGTCGCTACGACTCCGCGTCAGTGAGACTTGAGCCTAAGGGTTAGGCAGAGGTGTACCTGTACTTAGTACCCGAATATACCTGTCCTGATATACCTGTCCTGATATATCGTTTTGCAAAAAACGAAACATTTGTTGATAAAATGTTAATTAGTAGGTCGGGGCCACACACAAAGTGTACCTGTACATGCCTTAAAAATTAGCGAAAACGTAGTAATTAGGTTTGCATGAGAAAAGCTCTTTGTTTTAAAACAGCTGCATATCTGTATTAACGAACGAAGTTCGTGAGTTAACGAACTTAGTTAAAGTTAACGAAATTACAATTACTTGCGTTTACTTTCTGTTGAAACGAAACATCACCTGCTAGTAATATTCGAAGTAACTGGTGTACAGTCAGCCTCATAAATCGATATACATATCCATATTTCCTAAACTCATGAACACCTTAGCTTACACAAATTGCTAAACAAGACTAGTGCCAGGATTTAATTAACGTCTTAAAGGTTCAAAATTCACTAGTCTTGTTCAGCAATTTGTGTAAGCTAAGGTGTTTGGGTTATTCACCAACTCGACACAAGATACTGGACACACGTGTGTCCAGTTGGTGAAAATTAGAATTAGTACAATTATTATTTCGTCATCTGGACACGCCAAAATTTTTGCGCGTGTCCACATAGTGAAACTTAAATTAAATCACTTTTATGTTTTCACCAACTGGACACACCCGGTTTTTTTGCAAAAAAGGGTACAGTCAGGTTAATAATCGCTTCAATTTCATGAAAAAGCTGCCTCACTTTTTTACTTGAAAAACCTTATTAGCTTCTATTTAAGACAAATTTTGAAATAAAACAAGTATATCGATGCCCCCAAACAATAAGTCGGTAATCGTAAAATCCAAATTTTACAGGAGAAATGTTTATCTGTTTTTGTTAAATATCTTTCCAACGAATCGGAGTACTGTACTGTACTGTACTGTGTACTGTACTGTAAATTAAATAGTGGGAATAATGTTCGTATGATATTTCGTACTCCCAATATCGACATGAATGGTGAATAGCTGATGGAACTTTCTAACGCATGTTTTAAACGTTCCATCACAGAAGAATCTCTTTGAATGTGCAACAATTTCTCTCATATTATGGTGGGCAAAAACGAGAATACGTTGATCTCCAATGCGATCTGCAAGCAAGATATCTTGAAACTGCTCAGGTACAACTGTATGGGATTAAATATAATGACCACCATAAAATGCTTTGATACCCTTAGTTCTTTTACCAAAAATATAAACTTGACACCAGAAAAATAAAGTCTATAATAACAATAGTACTAGCTATTTTAGTCACGACTGCACTTTAAATTGTATTCGAACACCAAATGTAGTAAATGATCACCGAATCTTAGCGAGCAAATTAATGCACTATTTCCGTGGTACAACGGTGGAATTATGTCCAACTGGTTGGACCACGGGGATAGGATGATCGTGTAAAACAAATGAAATGTATGTAGGAGGTAATATCTGGAACTACTGGTTCAAAATGAATATTTATTTTTGTACGGGATTGCTTAAACCCCAAAGAGTTTGCTCCCATAATCAGGACTTAGGGCATCCCGACGTTAGGTTAGTTAGGTTCCTTTAAACCCTGCAGAGAGAAATAGGAGCCCCGCGTAGCGGGGCTCCGACGTCTACGCTTTTAAATTTCTGCGTTGTTAAATTTGCTTAAATAGGATAGCAAGATGTAAAAACTTTGGTTATAATTTAACATTAATATGCTGGTTTAATTTTGGTGATCATTTACTATTTTTGGGTTACTCATGATTTACTTGGAGTTATTTTACATAAATAGGATAGCAAAGTGTTAAATCTTTAGTTATAATTTTACATTAAAATGCGAGTTTCATTTTGGTGATCATTTACTATTTTTGTCTGCTATTTGTTACTATATCTGGTGGTAAGTTAAACATAGGCCCAACTGTATTAGCTATATTATTGAATGATATGCGTTGAACGCCAAATGATTTGTTCCTTTTTCTATACCGTTTATTTTTCACACTTTGGAAACGTGGGATATATTGCAACTAAATGGAGTCCTTTCTCTTCTATTCGCTCAATAGTATCAAAGTATAGACTTGAGACAGAAGCAGCTAGATTACGCTTTACTTGATCCTCGCAATCATTTAAATTCATTACAATCTCATTATTCGCCAAATCGCCTTCATGATTATGATCAGTTGCTTTTAATATAGTGGTGTTATTGAAATTTAATTTGAGCATAGCTCGACAAGTTGACTTTTTCGAGCAACGCCACGTAGAAGATCCATCTTTATTTTTCCTTAGGTGAACATATTTATATCCATCTTTTAATAAAATTGGACGATTTCTTTGAGAATGGATGAATGAAAATGTATTTCTGTTAGCCAATGATGGGCCTGCGACTTCTTCTGTAGACATATTTGTCTTTACATGAAACAATCAATTAGATTTTTTTATGAAAAAATAAAATATAGCGGCATCGCTAAATTAAAATAACTTAAAAAATACAATGTTGAATCTAAAACTAACTGAGTACTTACCCATATTAAAATCCACGTCACTTTTAAATGGCACAAATACTGCACCTAATGCACACGCGAAACGAATTAAACTGATAACGAATTATGACCAAAGGGTTACAGGGTTGGGATTTATTACCTGCTACAAACAATTAGCGCAAACTACGTCATTGTTAGTCGCCGGCCGCCGGGAATACAGAAAGTGTAATAAAACTGGTTACATGTTGAAGATTATAAGACAAACATAGAGATAGTGACTTCCTAATACTGTCAGTGTAAAAATATATTCTATAAAAAATCACAAATAGTGAATAATTCTAAAATTACATACTTACTTAATTACCCGTTCTCAGCAGTAGGACGTTTAGTGACTGATGATAATGTGACACAAAACATTAATGTGCTTGACTGTACTTTAGCTTGATTTCGGGTAAAATGCGATTATGTGTCCAGTTGGTGAAAACATAAAAGTAATTTATTTTAAGTTTCACTATGTGGACACGAATAAAAATCTTGGTGTGTCCAGATGACGAAATAATAAGTGATACTAATTTTCATTTTCACCAACTGGACACACGTGTGTCCAGTCTCTTGTGTCGAGTTGGTGAATAACCCAGGTGTTTATGAGTTTAGGAAATATGGATATGTAGGTACCTATATAGACTTATGAGGCTGACTGTTCATACATTACACCCACATTTCGGCAGATATATTTAAGTGTAATGCAGTGGAAGGCATGTCTATTATTGTTAGCAATCGAAGAATGTGGAGACTACATTTTGGAGAGTGTGCACGGGAATTAAATGACTTGATTCCGCCATCACCTTTCTACCATCGGACAACCCTGCGTACCTACGGCGAGTGTCCACCCTTACATCGTTGGCACTTCCACGATTCGGACAAAGCGTTTCGCTTCGTCGTTTATACCGCGTACATCGAAGAACTGGAACAACTTGCCTGCTGCGGTCTTCCCGTCCGACTATAATTTAGGTGTCTTCAAGGCTTAAATGAATAGGCTCTTAATAAACTAGTGCGCTTCACCGTCACTGATTGCATCACTGCTTACCATCAGGTGGGATCGCAGTCAAGCACTGGTTTAAGAACGCAGTCTTTCTTCTAAATCATAGAATGATCATATTAAATAAGCATGTCTAAAATGATGAATGAATGATATCATTCGACATTTGTAAGAACACCTTGAAATATCGGCATTTCTGATTGCCTTGCCTGATAGGAGTATGTCACGAATTTGAGACAGGCATGATCAACATGAACCTGCTTATCAAAAACCTTCCTGACCAACTTTATGATTTTTCTCTATCGAGATAAATCTTGATGCTTCACAATTCCTTTGGCCGCATATTCAATTTTATTAAAGAATGTTAAAAAAGATGGACTAGAAAAAGTTACAACTGCCTGTAACCGTGGGCTGGTTGGCTTATTTAATCTTATAAATATTATAATGGAACGAGATTAATTTTACGTGTTACCAACAATAACGCTACAAATTAACAATTCAAATTGATGAATCATAATAGATACTGCGTTCATAATTGATTGTGTTCTTAGATGATAAGTATTAAATCAATACACGGGCACAAGGTCTACAAAAACTGCAGTGTAATAATAATAAATATCACAGGCATTTGACGCTTATAATGCGGTAAATACTCAATAGCAATAATATGAGCAAAAAGTGGTAGCAATAATAACAATCAGTCATTTTAACAGGCCTATATTGTGACTGACTTTCAATAGAATCTCATTTTTTTGTATGGGTACATAAGTTATGTGTATTTAATTGCAATAACTAAATGTAATTTGAGGATTACTTACTTTATGATTAAAACAAAAAACTACTTAAGCGTCAAAATTCCTATCTCACTGTAGATGATAAAAAAAGCTTTAACAAAAAAAAAAAAACCGCCGAAAATACCACTAAATAAAATAAATAAATTTTCTTTATAAATTAGGAAAATAAAAACTAACAACTAAAAAGTATAAAATAATAACTAAGTATAGATTCAAAAGAAGTCTGTGGCTTTAGTTGTTTTGTTTGATATTCTTTTTTTACCACCGACTTCCAATAAAAAAGAATGATCAAAATCGGACTAGGTACTATGTAAAAAGTAATGCGTTCGACTAGAGAACATCTTCCTTTTTTTTCGTCGGTTAAAAATAGAGATTAACTCATATAAAAGACAAATATCTGTCTGTATCTGTAAATGTCTGTTTTAAGTTTTTGTCCCTTTTTTATTCACTTCATTTGCAAAGAATAATTATGTCTTTACATGAATATGAAAATATTTAAAATAATATGAAAATCATAAATCTTGGAGCCTGGTGTTATAGTGATGTTTCATATTATTATAAATTGGACCCCATGTTTCCGTTTAGTGATTCAGGTAACGATTTTACGCAATATTAGTTGTGTTCTGCATAACAATTTAAGAAACTGACTTGATTGCCGTGTTGTTACGTAATGTAATCTACACTTATAGAATCACAAATGTTTTTTAACAAGTATGTATACACAAAGGTATTTTTATTGATATCTAGTGTCAATTGAAAAAAAAAACGTTTTTTTTTGAGAAACCAACTTGAAGAAACTCGTCACAACTTTACATACGCTACACATCTTGATATGTAGCTACATTCTGTTTATTTTCGTAAAATATTATTTATTTATTAAGTAATAATTGTTAAATGTTACTCATCCGTCACTAGTCCCCAAAGCTTCATTTGAAAATCAGCGTCAGGCAGCATCTCAGCATCTGTCTGGCATTACCGCTGAAATGAACCTTTTGGCGCAGCCGTGAGACGTGCCAATTTTTTTGTTTTTATGTTTTTTTTTTACTGTGCATGTATCCAGCTGTTGCCAATAAATGTATTTTCTTTCTTTCTTTCTTTGATATAAATAAAAAAAAACAAACACATTTATTGAAAATGTACTAGAAGCGACAGCTCAGACTGCTAACTCATAAAGTTTTGGGTCTGCAACCCAGGTTGGTGCATACTTTGAGCACGTTTATTTACAAGCATTTATAGATAGGATGTAGCTACCTAGGTCTCATATTATTTTTAATAAATCATAGTGAGAAAAACCGACAATCCTTAAACAAAAAATCGAAGATGTAGTTAGCTAGCTACTCCTGAAAATTTAGTGTTAAGTAAATTCCTGCTAAGTGTTGTTCAGCTAATATTGAACTACTAAGATGTTCATTAAATTCTGGCTACTACCATTGTTAAGCAATTTGTGTAAGCTGATGTTGAGTTTAGGAAAAATGGATAAATGGTCATCGAATTTTGAGGCTGACTATACCACTGTCCTGGGAAGACTCCCAGCCACGGGGTAGGGGGTTCTAGCAGGTTTTACAGGTGTTAAGATATGTGATGCCGTTTGATTGACCGGAAGAATTTTTCGTTTCGTACAAAAAACATTTTCAATTAAACTAAATAAAATCTGTTTTTTTTGCACGTGTGTGTCATTGTTAAGGTGTATCAAATTTCAAGTAGCTATTTAAGATACAATTAAAGCTTTGATTTATTTAGTTCGTGCAAACAATTGACCTCAAATGTGAACAGGCAGGCCAAGGTTACGAAGCTTGTATTGTATCCGTGCGAATATGTTTATAATCAGTATTTGATTTATTTATCTAGCCTTTTAGTTAAGTTTGACACAGTTTTTTTATTAAAATAATATTTATAGACGTCTGTTATACCTAATAATTATACACGGTGTTTTTTAAATCGTCTGACAAATTTTCACAGGGTGTTCTACCCATGAATATAAACAACTTTTACTAAGGGACCAACTAGGAAATCAAGGATAAATAAAATCGGTGTTTCATACATTTTGGTTGAGTAGGTATCGAACTTTTGTATGCAACAACCGTTTTCTTTTCGTGATTTCCGAGTAAGGAATGTGACTGCTGGCTGTAACTACGATATGACTAAAGACGCACGGGTCAATTCCATGATTTTAAAATTGCACCTTGCACCTAAAGATTTGATCTCGTAACTCAAAAACACGTCCTGTCAAGATCTCTTCAAATAACCTCGCCAAGTCGCCATCTTATAGATACATCCCACAAAAATTCCAGGATGGCATGAAACGTAGTATGTTTGTGTCCAGCTGTAGTCTCAATCAATGTTGTCATTGCCGTCAATGGATTGAGACTACAGCCATTTTTACAGTTACTTAGGCGATTGACACACTGCTACGCACCACGCAGCGTAGCACGTGAATGCGTGTTTTAACGTTGCTTGTAAGTATCTCCGTTTGTAAAGAAAACACGCACAGTCCAACACACAGAAAATGCATCCACGCGCGTTCATTCAGTTCAGAGACACGCAACAAGCAGCGTGATGCGTGGCAGTGTGATAATCGCCTTATGCCCGTTGGCCCATGGGATTCACATGGTCAATAATATTTATGGTAATGGAAGTCAATGTTACTAGAAATAACTAACTATAACTAGCATTTATAAAATATGTCAACTGCCCCTTCATTTCGTGGTCGCAAGTCCTAATGCTAGGGTTAAGTATTTTTTTTTACATTATCAACATCTTAGTTTTGTGGTCAGACACCTCCTTGCCTCGGAAAACACGTTAAGTCATAAGTCCTGCGCCTGATCCCTTCCCGGTAATCAAAAATCAAAAGTCATTTATATATATTAGGCTGGAGATCAGCACTTTTTGAACATCAAAATTACATAAGACAGTTCCCCAAAAGGCCCACCCTTCGCCACTTCCTAGTGTTTTTGCTCGCTCTACTTTTGTAAAGATCATGTGTGCATGGTCACACAGGTCCAAAAGAGCACTATAATATCTCATCCTGCGTAATCTCCGTCGAAATTGTCGGTCTAGACTCTAGACCACAAATCTACTTGTATTCATCCTCTAGACTCTAGAGGATGAATACAAGTAGATTTGTGGATCATTCCAATAACTTGTATCAGAGGAGGTAAAACACTATGATTAATTTAATAAACAGCTGTAGGTATTCGTTTTGAACTTACAATCATAAATCGTTTAGTCACTTATACTTGTCATACATACTAATTTCAAGCTTATTAACACATCCGGCTTGGTAACTTTGTAATATATATATTTCCTTTGTATAATAACTAAACCTAACAATAAACAATTAACTGCTTAGCGTCGAAAATTAGATTTTTTTTACGTAGCTAAAGTAAAAAACTTGTTTTTCTACGAGTGTGGTAAAAGCATGAAAGACTCCCGACAGTGTCACAATGAAAGATATTGACAGTCGAAGCTTCTTAGTAAAATCTTTATCATAATTTGAAAGCTTTTTTGTTGTGACCATAAGTCACAGTTGGGGCTGTCCCTTACACACTGTTTAAGATCTCGTCTATAATTCCCGAAGTGCAAGACAGAGATGTACAGACGCCAGCACGTCAAGTTACCCCAATATGTCAAATTTCTTTGATCGTTTTTCAACTTTATGGCAAACAGAATAAGGTTCCTATTCAATTGGGAAAATTTGACACATTGGGGTAACTTGATGTGCTGGCGTCTGTACCTGAAGTAAGTAGTTTCTACACCCCTATTTTGCCAGATATGATTAAGTCAGAAATTCCAGTTACAGAAAAGCTATTCCTGACCAGGGGTTCATGGGACTCTGAGCATTAGATCTGTGGCGCTTGCGACAGATGAACCAACGAGGCAGTAATCTTTAATGTTTTAACATCAAAAACGTAATAAGGAAACTGGCAAAAACGCAATAAGAGGCATTCTTCACTATTATCGATTAGGTAGGCCAATTATCCTCGATTGATAAGCAATAGGCTATATTTTGTTTCAGTCGTTTGTGCACATAAACCGGTTTGTACTAGCAGTATCTAGTTAAAGAATCCTTGAATGTAAATTAGGAGAAGGGAGTGTTCCGCACGTATTGTGAATTGTGATCATACTGTTTTTAAATAAATTAATTAAAAGTGTGTTATTGATTGACCTGGCGGCCTATTATGTTGTAACTAGACATCACGCCTCATTACAAAACGACATTTAGATTTTTGACTTTAGTCCGACCTCCAAACCTTTGAGTACATTGTAGGTACTTATTTTAAACTTTTAATTTACGTGTAAACTGATTTTAACACCGAGTCTTTAGACAGTAGAAATAAAATTCGTAAAAAAACTGATCTGGCCCGAAAGTTTAAGCTTGAATTTTATATACTAATTGTACTGCTGCTGTATGTACCACTAGAAATAACAAATATTTTTACTTATTTATTATGTGTGTGGTTTCTTTGTATTCAAAATCAATGAAAATAAAAAGTCGTTTACTCAAATTAATTTACTCAATATAAGATAAGTCACTACCTCTAAGAGCCTGCCCTTCGCCACTTCCTAGTGTTTTTGCTGGGAAGAAGAAATGGCGGAACGCACCACCCAGCATATTTAAATCTAGATGTAGGATGATAGAGAATGTGTGTGTATGGATATAGATTGTTTGATTTAGTACATCGGTACACCTTTGTTCTAAATTTTATTTTGTGTCATCAAAAGGGCAAATAATAAGTGCAATGCAATAAGTTCCATAATGTGAATAAATTCTATTATTTATAATATTTTAACCAATTTGCAGGATAATCTATCACGATGCCAGAAACCTCGGTCATCTTCGGAACCAACGAAAAATGGCGGATCAATCGCAACATTCTCGTCCTAGGGGTTGCTTTCATGGTGCACTTCACAGCTTTCCATGGAACTGCCAACCTTCAGAGTTCAGTGAACAGTGATGCCGGTGCAGGGGCCTTTACCCTTGCAGCTATCTACTTCTCTCTAATACTGTCAAATATACTGCTACCCGCTGTGGTAATCAAGTAAGTACTGTGTTAAAAAAAAAAATTCAAACAGACGCCAGCACATCAAAAAATATTACAGTTTGGGGTACAAACAGTATTTATTTCCAATTGAACACGAACCTTATTCTCTTTGGTTTAAAGTTGAAAAACTAACAAAGAAATATGACACATTGGGGTAGCTTGATGTTCTGGCTTCTTTACATTTCCTTTTTTACATGCACCAAAGAACAGTACCCAGTGGTCAATTTACCTAAGAGGGTAGCCAACCAATAAATAACGGTGGAGCTCTGGGAATGTCGACAGAAGTGATAACTTAATATTAATAATAATAATACCAGCCTGTTACTGTCCCACTGCAGGGCAAAGGCCTCTTCTCATACAGAGAAGGCTTGAGCATTGATCACCACGCTTGCTCAAGGTGGATTGGCGATTTCAAACTTATATTAACTATAAGTCCAGGTTTCCTTCCGATGTTTTCCTTCACCGATGACAATGATGTCTAAGATAAACTCAGAAAGTACAAATGAATTGAAAAAGTCACATTGGTACTTGCCCGGATTTGAACCACAACCTCGTGCATGAGAGATAGGCGCCTTAGCCTCTGGGCCATCACTATTATGTGATATGTGATTAGTGATAACTTATCGTCAGCAAATTAGAAATGAAATTGATTGCTTAAAACGTAAATTTACTTGTATACAGAGGTGTTGGTTACGGTAACAGTGTCGCGAAAATGCCCAACGCGCCTAACTACGAAGAACTTACTCTCTTGAAATCAGGACATTGACGATCTTTGGCGCCAGTTTCCATTGCACTACCACTGGCTCTACATCTATTAATGTACCAGTATGATAATCTGTTATTGCTTCCAACAGATGGTTGGGTTGCAAATGGGCTGTGGCAGTATCTTTCATAGCCTACATGCCGTTCATCGCAGCGCAGTTCTACCCAAAACTGTACACCCTGGTGCCGGCTGGCATGATGGTGGGATTCGGTGGTGGGCCACTCTGGTGCGCCAAGTGCACTTACTTGTCTGTGGTAAGATATCTTTTGGAGAAGCTTCCTCTTGATCGGTTATTTGGTGATGTGATTGTTGTAACCATACGTCTGCCATTTATTCCCAAGAGGATACCGTCGCCCGCGCTGTCATTGTCTTTCTATTATGTCTCTAATTGACACGATTGAAAGGTTAAATGACTATAAGACTCACATTAAGTTTAGTTTCACATGCGTTAGCGCTATTTGTTGTATCTTTGAAATATAATTGTCGTTCTGAAATCAACCTAATTTAAACTTCTGTTTAGATGATATAGGTATGTGTTTTTTTCTAATGGTCCATGAATTAAAATTACAGTTATAAGTAAAAAGTATGAATTGGTTATGATACTAGAACCTATTCTTCTGTCTTTGATTCAAAGCAGTTAAATTATAATTGTAATACATTATACATATTGTATTACAAAGGCGATGCGTAATATTTTTTGTGTGCGCCTAATGTACGGATGCCATTCAGAATTAAGTTGGTAATTAACATAATATACCTATTTATACCTTCGGAAGTATTATCATGATTTTTTTACAATATGAAATCGGATGCTTTAAGAATTTTTATGACTTCATGGAGACACTTTGATACTACTTGATTAGATTATTTGAGTACTGCTCATGAAAAGAAGTACTATATAACGTTATACTACGACATATTTTGTTCTACATGTAATCTAATTCACAACAATAGAACAAAAGTCCATCTTGGACACTGATCTGCTTAGTCCTTATAAGATCGATTCACGATCGACCAAGAAAATATCTGTAATAGTACACCACAAACTGCCTACCTACTCATATTTTCTCCTCCACCTTCAAGTCCATCGAAAGGTTGTCTGTAAGAGATCGCTTTTAGCGATAAGGCGGCCCATTGTAACACCCTTTGTAGCTCTTAAAGTTATCTTTTATATAAAATTCTCGTGTCACAATGTTCGTTCCCATACTCCTCCGAAACGGCTTGACCGATTCTCATGAAATTTTTTATGCATATTCAGTAAGCCTGAGAATCGGCTACTATCTATTTTTCTAACCTCTAAGTGATAAGGGGTGGCCACCCCAATTTTTTTTTTTTTAATTTTTTGATGAATTTTTATTTTTTAGTTCTTTTATTATGTGGCATCAAAAAATACATACAACTCTAAATTTGCACTTTTTTATCACCAACCCTTGCTTTATAATAGTCATAGCAGAACTTTTAATGACTTTTTGAAATATCACGAGGAGAGGGAAGAGGGAGGGGAGTGGGAAGGGGAGAGGTGGAGGGGAGTCGGAGTGGGGATCGTGGGGAGATTGTGAGAGGGGAGGAGGAGATTGTGGGAGGGGGGCGATTGTGAGAGGGGAGGGAGAGGCAGGGAAGGGAGGGGAGGGGGAGGGGCAGTGGCAGCGGGAAGGATGGGGAAGGGAGTGGGGGAAGGGATGGGTAGGGGAGTGGGGGAGTGAAAGGGGGTGGGGAAGAGGCAGGAGCTGGGTGGGGGAGGGAGGGGAAAGAGAGGTAGGGGTGAGGGGAGGTGCGTGGGAGGTGTGGGGGAGAGGGAGGGAGTGGGGGGAAGGGGAGGGGAAGAGGAGTTGATAAAAAATGCTATGCAATAGCTTTACCGCGGCAGTCTCCGAGTGCCACACGTCAATTTCTCTTTTTTTTTTAACCATTCAATCACAATGTGCCACAGCGAAGCGTGGCAGGGTACAGCTAGTAATTTGTAAGTTTTTATGGTGTACAAAAAAGAGTATTCTATTCTATTCTATTCTATATCTGGACTTTAATAGAGACTCGAAAAAACACTTTATTTGCATTTTGTAGCTCGATTCTACAACGTATGCATACTGTATAGTTTCGTATAAGAGCCTAAATAACGCCCTATTGTTTGTTGGAATTGGCAGCTAGTTTTAGACGTTAACTAATAGAGTTATGAATACTATTATGTCCTGCCAGTAGATAAGATATTCCTTAAACATATTTAGTAAAATTACTAATAACTACTAAACCTAGTTTTCCCTATAATTTCCAAAGAGCTTTCGTAATCCGTACTATGGTACTTTTTAGAAATTCAAGCGTACCTTAAAATGACTTCATGATCTTAATTAAATACTTTACTAGAAAAGAACTCGGGGTCTTTCTCCAACGTAAAGTTTTCTTATCAGGTACCTAACTAACCTAATTACCAACAGTCTTTGTAAAACCTTCCAGGTAGCAGAACCGTACGCCAAGCTGTCAGGAGTATCAGCTGAGGTGTTGGTCGTTCGATTCTTCGGACTCTTCTTCATGTTCTACCAGATGGCACAGATATGGGGCAACCTTATATCATCGGCTAGTAAGTTTCATATTTTCATTACATTTTGCAGTGCTGTTTACAGGCCACTACCTATTCACAATAAATAATGCGCTTATACAATTTTTTGTCATCCCCTGGAATAATAATCTAACTCTCTCTTACAAAGTTCAAAACAACCGCTTTGGGAATTTTTTTACTGAAAGATTCATGAGGCATGATATAGTTTTTTTTACTTTTGCTTCATAATAAGTGTTTGTAATATCATATTTTTGGAATAATAATAATATAACTTCAAGCCAAAGGCTCATATTAGTTAGTACCTATTACTTTCAATGTCACTATCTTACAATAAGTTTTTTGACAACTAAAGCTAGCTTGAAAAATAATACATTCAATTATAGACGACAATGGACCTCTGAGAGTTGGTTTCGGCCCCTCGTACGCCTTCCAAAGGTCCGAAACCCAAGACTTCCGAGAAAAGAAAAAAATAAAATGGAATAATAATAGGTAGTTGATTGTTAAACACACAAATACATGAATTTTAATTTTATGTTATATTTTGTGCTAAATGTATTCATATGTGTTGAATGTTTTCTCCTTCTCCGTTATATCCATCCAAAGTTTGTTCATATGATGTAGCTTTTAGCTGAAAAAGAAGGCACATTGTAACACCCCATGTGCCTCTAAAACTTGTATACTTTTATGTTTGGAAGATGAACAAAAGTAGGTATGTTTTTATATAGGGTGACTGGTTATTAGTGACCGACACTTAAACACGTAATTGTACTCATGAATACGAATAACTTTCCCAAAGAAACTTTTTTATACTCATGAACTTTCAATTAATTCAATAACGTCAGTACTGCACAATGGGAGTGGTGGGGGTGGCGGGACTAGTAGATTTTGCCCTTCCCGAGGTCAGACTATCAGCTGATAGATCGTGCCGATTCGTGCCTACTGTGATCAAGGCACGGGGGAATTTCAAACAGCGTTTTTGTAATTTTATTGTGTTATTAAGTTATTGTGTACCTATAAAAAAAAATTGTTTCTTTGGGAAAGTTTATTGAAATCATGTATACAATCACGTGTTTAAGTATCGGTCACTAATTACCAGTCACCCTATATACTTGTAGCAAAAGAAGGCGTACCACGCATTGTTTTACGCAAATCAAGGCGTCAACCACTCACAGTTCGCATGATTCGACAAAAAACAACAAAACAAACATTGGACAAAATGCTACCTCAGTACAAGGTCATAGCAATTTGGAAACCACTTCCTTACAAAGACAACTGTTAAGTGAAAGTTAAGACAATATTCACGACTAAAACGACCTTCAGACTAAATAATGTTACACAGATCAAATTCAGATAAGGAAGTAAGGCCAGTTTTAGGAAGTAAATTTTTAGTCCTGCCTAGATTTTTTAATTGGTTAATGAGTTTCGGTGCTTGTTTTGCAATTAGTTATTTAGATTTGTTCTAGGAACCGGAAACACATTTAATTAAAAGTACCCGTATAGTAGGATTTCAAGAATAATAAATGGATCTAAATTGTGTTTCGACATGAGTGACTTACCGGCAGGATTATCGGTAGTCGCTCCTTGTAAATTACTAGTATTTAACTGCACCAAGTAAAACATGAAAACGAATTTTAACGATATGTACAGTCAGTGAGTCATCATAGAAAGAAAAATAAGGGAACATTAGTAATAATAAATATTCCACGACTTTTCACACAACGCCATTTTAGTCCCAAGTTAAGCTTGAGAGCTTGTGTTATGGGTACTAAACAGCTGATAAACATACTTATATATTTCTAAATATATACATATTATAGATAAATTACACCTAGAGACAGAACAAATGATCGTGCTCATCACACAAACATTTGTCTTGGGTGGGAATCGAACCCACGACCTCCGGCATAGCAGTCAGGGTCACTAACTACTAGACCAACAGGCCAGTCGAACATTGGTCAGGCAACGTAGCTCACTGACTGTACATATACAGGTTGGAACGGAAATCGCAGTACGTACTCTTTTCATGAGTTCTGTACATGTTTCTGGAGTTCTAATGTTTTTTTCTGATGTTAGTTTTGTTTAAAACGGTAAAAACCAATGCAAAACACATAATTATATCTAACCCAATAAGAATTCCTGAAGTAAATTCAGAAGGGTAATTCACTTCTTTCATTCAAATTAACATTATTTTGGAGAGGAATCACGATTTTATATAGTTTAAAGTAAAAATAACATCAAGAAAACTTATCCCTGTGATCCAGGATCATGGAATGAACTCATGGTTTCCGGATGTGCGATAATATTCCTTTCACCCTGTGTGTAAATATGTGTCATAAAAATAAGCGTAACATCACCCCTGTAATCTCCGAAGGGTAAGGCAGAGGTACACCTGGTAGTAGGTACACCCACATTTTGCCAATTATATTTAAGTCCCATGTAATAGGGATTGACTGCTATTACAAACTGTTTTTAAAGCGAGGTTATTTTGGAAGCATAAGAAATATATCTAAAATATACTAATATTTACTAACCTAGTATGTAATTATATATTTTACCCACCATGAGAAAAGAAACGCTTCACAATTTTAATATGATTTTGGCAAAACTTTTCAGTTCTTTCCTCTACTCTGGGCGATGCACCGAAACTGTCGAACGAGACGACTCCGAGCCTTGCCGCTCTGTTTACGAACGCCACCAGTTCACCTACCGTAGACTTTGGAGCTACTTGTGGTGTCAACTTCTGCAGTGCCAGTGCTTCGCATGTATGTTGACCATTTTTATAATAATTGTAATAATTATGCTAAAGTATTTAAATATTACAATTTGCCTGGATTTTTGCACTGCAAAGACCTTTCGCTTTTTGAGTCCTGGTCGTCGTAGCTTAAATTTGTAAAAAGTATTAATTTGCAAATACGTTAGAACGCAGCCTATGTACAGAGATCAAGAGGGTTCTAAATATGATTGTTACCATTTCTATACCTAAATAATTATGTCTGGATGATTGGCTTCAAAATAAATCAGAGTCTATAAACAAAAAATTACTTTTTCAGTATTGAGACCACCCACAACATATTTTGTTAACTTTATCCATACCTTTAATTTTCGTAATTACGTTAAAAGACAAAAAAAAATTTGTAAATAAATTAAATGTTACCTAGTGGTCACCTAGTGGTCTAAATGCACTCTCCACTCCTTCTTCTCACTCTTCTACTCTTTATTAGATTACTGTAGACTTAAGGCCAGCGCATACATACAACTTTTAGTTGAACAACTGTTTTGTGGCGTTTCATAAGTTTTTTAGCAATATATGAACGTGCGCATACTGTCAACTCGATAGTTGATCGATAAAAAAATCAAAAGCCTGTATCGATCTGCTTTTGATCAAAAAGTTGGACAACTATCGATCACGCGCTCATTTTGTATTGTAACTTATTGAAGTACGCATAACATCGACCAATCAGTCGATCCGCGACTGTTCAGTCTCGCTTAGCGTTTGAAGCGGTGTTTCTTATCTTTTTTAAAACAAGCAAAGCAAGCAAAGCACAAGCTAAAACTCTGGGGTTAAATGACATTTTCCTTAGCACCTTAGCTCGAGCGTTGCCTACAGAAGACTGTTGGATTTGTTTAGGAGGTAAATCCACTTCTTCTCCTTATCGTGTGGTTAGTAACTAACCTGGTGTCAGAGTTTTAATGCCGCTCATGGGCCTCTGACTTGGCATCACATGCCCTCGAGAAATATCTCTCAGACATGTTTCCTCACGATGTTTTCCTTCACCGCTTTTGAAGCAAGTGATAATTATACAATGCGCACATCAATCCGAAAAGTCAATTCGATTTGTCAATCCGCCACACCAGGCTATCACTGCTTCTCTAAAAAAAACTACTACTACTGCTACTATAAATCCACTGAAATCGATTGTATGCGCACCTTCATCGACTAAACAGTTTAGTCCTGTGAAATCTACGAAAAGTACACAACGCGACTAAACAGTTTAGTCGATGAAAAAGTATGTATGCCCCTTAGGGTGATCAGCAGCCCGTAAAGCGGCTCTTTCCGACTAAGGTAAGGTCAAATATCATCATCAGGGTGACCCATTGGCCGCATTACCATTTGGGCACATCCTCTACGTGTAAATTTCATCTTCTAAGTGTAAATTTTAACTACCTATAAAATTTTAGGCACCTCTGTGCGCGCAATATCCTTATAAAGTGAAGTTTTTGATTCGTGTATTAATATAAAGATTATGACGGTGATTTCAGGGTAACTCAAACCTGGAGCCTCCATCAGCGCTGAAGATCCAGGTGATAGCCGGCGTGTACCTCGCGTGTATGGCCGCCGCTGTGCTACTAGTATCTGTTGGAGTTGACTCACTTACCAGGTAAGAATTGTTTAAGAATAAAAATTATTTATTGTTTAAAACAGTACATAAAGTGCATTGATTCCTAAAACTCACACGGAATAAAGCTTTCCTGCGTGAGTTAAGACACTAAGGTCAGGGTTCTCACGAGACAATACACCACTAATTTTTAATAAAGTAGTACAAATACTTGTACAAATACGCCGACGATACGACTTTGTTAGTAGAGTGTAAAAATAAAAATACTTATGAAGAGAACATAAATACAGCATTACACGATCTCACTAAATGGCTAGATAATAATAATTTAAATACTAATGCAAACAAAACTACCTAATCTTATTCAATTTCAGTCTTATAATAGTAAACCGCCATCGATAAATATTATGCATAATGACAAAACTTTGGAATTAGTAGAATCAACGATTTTTTTAGGTATAAGTATTGACAAATATTGTAGTTGGAAGAAACATATAGACAAAATTTGCTCAAAGCTAGATAGCTACGTATATGTGTTAAATAGGATAAGACGAATAGCTACACCTAATGCTGCCATCTGTGCATACCACGGATATGTCTCCTCAGTTCTGCGGTACGGAGTGGTCGTATGGGGAAACTCCGTAGACATAATGAGAGCATTTAGAGCCCAAAAGAAATGCATAAGGGCGATAACCGGTGCGGAGTACACGGAAAGCTGTAGGTAAACCTTTGTTTATAAAACACAAAATACTACCACTTCCGTGCCTATATATTCAGGAAATCTGTATATTTGTCTACAAAAATCCATCCCTTTTCCAAAAAAATACAGAGGTCATACACAGAAGCACTAGATTCCCACACAAATTATGGCTCCCAAGACAACGCACTGCGATACACAGCAAAAATTCATACTGTATGGCTATAAGAATTTATAATAAGCTGCCAAACTGCCTGAAGAGCCTTGGTTTCAACATATTTAAAAGAAAATTGTTTGAATTGCTAATAACCAAATGTTATTATTCAACAAAAGAATTCCTAGATGACAGAAATATATAGAATAAAATAAAATGTAAAAAAAGGAATGTATAAACATAATTAGTTACTTAAGAATTTAGTTATTTAAGATTAAAGATGTGTACACCAGAAATGGTAGAATATAAGAAACTTAATATAACGTTAACATCTATTGTACTATATTCTGACAAATAAATCTTTCTTTCTTTCTTTCCTTCTTTCTTAAAGGGCTTATTCTTGACGGTCTTCTCATTATATTTGTAAAGTATCAATAAATAATATTCATAAACAGCAAAGTTACTAGCGTTTGTTTATATCCCAAAAAGTCACCCAATTTATGGATTATTGTACAGGCTATTCATGACATAGTAATATCCATTAATCTTCATCTCTCGCTCACATTCGAGTGATCTCGCTCAAGCATACCCCGCCTCCAACAGCTGTTTTCGTTATTTAAGTTTAATTAAATAGTGGCTTAGTTAAAATTTGTTTTTTTTTTTACTTTTGATTACGCAAATATGATTAGTAACAGGTACATATATACAGCCGAATATTTTTTTAAATGTTATAATAAAAAGAAATACAATCAAATATCACAAGATTAATATTAGGTTAGAAAAATGTACCGAATTTTGGCAACTGTAACTTTTAACTGTAATTTTAGGTCATTGAACATGTGGCAATCACTCTTTACACTCTTTTATTTAACAGTAATCGTTTTGTTCCTATATTGTAGTAAGCATGCTGTTAAATTTACCGGCAAAGAGATTTAAAATACTATAGAGCGGGCATGTCAAGGTTATGTCATAGAAAAACTTTGATCCCATGTCTCAGTAACGCCATCTAGAATAATATATGAATATGGGAGCGTCAGCGGAGCGTACTACAAAAAACTCATAGACTTGTATCCAGCAGGACACACTTTTTCGGACGAAAATTTTGTTCGTGATGTCCGGTCTATAGGTATTGAATGTCTTTGTTTACCGGGTTTTTTCAGTCCTTACACAATTTCTCTTCCAATTTTCAGGTATACAGCAGGCCGTAACACAGCATGTCAGGGCAAATCAGGAGTTCGTCTGTTGGCTGTAACTCTTCGACAACTACGTCACAAGTACCAACTGCTGCTACTGCCCGTGATCGGGTACATCGGTGCTGAACAGGCCTTCATGGCTGCTGACTTTACTCAGGTGAGGTTTATTTCACATCATGACACACACCTATGAACGTTAGTTAGCTCCAGAAATTACTAAAGAGTTCGTGCACTGACTGAACAGGTCCAATCAACTAGTAGGTACCTAGGTAGATTAAAGTAGAATTTTCGAAAAAGAGCTCATTTGTCATTTTGAGCTTTGAAGTTTTGACAACTATCAATATAAGCGCTTTTGACGATCTGCTCATTTGACAATTTGCAACCCACTTGCCATTTTGCTCTTTTGACCTTAATTATTATTTATTTATTTATTTATTTAATACTTCAAGCACACTAATGTACAAAGGCGGACTTAATGCCATATGCATTTTCTACCAGTCAACCTTCAGGTGATGCAGAGAAAAGCAGTGGTAGGTGCAATTTAAAAGGAAAAAAGAAAAGAAAATAAAGCAAGCAATACTGATTTATGTTTAATATAAATACATAAATATGTACACTATAGTTATAATATACATAATTATAATACACAAATATGTTAATTAATGCTTCTAAACCATTTTTGACAAGATGACAAGCAATATGATTTTTAACGTTTTAAAAATACGGCAATTGGCCTTCTGTGCGTTTGTGTTTAAATTTAGAACGCCTTTTACTTTCGTTATAGCAAGAAAACGTTATACTACCATTACCTTTCTAATAGCAATATCTTTAAATACAAAATGATTCTATTAATTTATCAGGAGATCGATTTTCGTTTTAAAATGTTTTGAAAATGTGTACAGACAGAATTAAAACGTGGAAAGTAACTTAGTAGTTTATTATTTTTCTCACGATAATTATTACAATTTATACCAACTTATGATTGCAAGGAAGAATAATAAGGATTGCAACTCGCGCGTCTGTTATGCGGGGTTAAAGGAAATAGGGAACACCGAACAACTAATGTTTACGTCCCACTACATTTTTCTCAGTAGGGTTGTTACAAAATCGTCATCTTTTAATGATACTTTAGTCTACTCTCAAAGCACAGATACATCTCGGCGACAACAAAACAATAACAACAATATACACGGCGAACGGTGGCAACATCAACATTTTCTATGTAAACTAGACGTGTCAATGAGAAGTCACTGATTACCTAATCTGAGATAGCTAAAACTTGCTCTCACCACAATTTGTGCGGGATGCGAACATTATTTCATCATTACAGAGAAAACATCATTCAAACAAATAGACAGTTAATAATAGCTCTTTAAATTATAAGATAACATTTCTTATCAATCAATGTCCCACAAAGACTTTTCGTTTTAGGTACCAATAATAATCCCTTTCATAAAATATGATTCCCTATTATATGGCATTATGATGGTGTGGAAAATGCATAGCAATTTATTTGTAAGCAAGTAACGTCTAACTCGTTTCCCGCAGGCGTTCATCGGCTGCGCCTACGGCATCAGTAACATCGGCTACGTCATGATCTGCTTCGGAGTGTTCAACGCGCTCGCTGCTCCCATAGCCGGAGCACTCGTCAAGCTCACCGGACGGTTCCCGGTGATGGTTACTGCACTGGTAAGGAAACATAGCATTTATACAGGGTGTAAAAAGACTGATCACATAGCCGATAACCACACATTCTGTACATATAATTAAGTAAGTAACTTTAACCAAAAAATAATGCTGGGAAAACACTTTTATTTCATCTTTAAAAAAGAAATGCTTTTTATTGCACGCATTGCATAGCGCAATAACGCAACGCAACTTTCGATCAGCTGAGCATTATACCACTCGCGCTTGGTCGCTGACCCGACCGGCCCGCTTGTTTAGTATCCATTGCGTTTTTGTAACTTCAAATGCGTAATTTGTTTTGAAAAAGCGATCGTTTTGATAATGTTTGTTCGGAAGAAAGTTTACTAATGATACTTGGAATACAATTGTGAATTCCCAGGTATGTTCTAGAAGAAAAAAACTATCCTAGTGATGGGTAGAATATGTAGTTTTCGTTTACGTTAAGGGTCTTTTTACACTCTGTATAATAATAGTAACACATTTAATTTCAGGCAACGCAGGCCCAGACCTTCCCTAGTAAAATTTAAAATTTAAATAACCCCCAACGCCAGAAATCTTCCTAGAAGGTATGTAAGTACTTATATGTATTTACGGTACGCCGACTTGACATAAGTTGCTCAAATTTAAAAATGTTATTTTTTACTTTTTTAACCCCCGACGCAAAAAGAGGGGTGTTATAAGTTTCACCGCTATGTGTGTGTGTCTGTCTGTCTGTCTGTCTGTCTGTCTGTCTGTCTGTCTGTGGCACCGTAGCGCCCAAACGGAAGAACTGATTTAGATGCGGTTTTTTTTATTTGAAAGCAGGGTTTCTTGCGATGGTTCTTAGACATATTTCATCAAAATCGGTTCAGCCGTTTCAAGGTTATCAGCTCTTTTGTGTTAGCTACCGTTGCTATTTTAGACGTCTATGGGTATTAACTTTACTTACAAACATATGTGTGTCTTAAAATTTCAAAAACCCATGTGTATAATATTAATAAGCAACATTATGGTGTATTTGGTCTGATGCAGCCAGGATATCTAGCAGACTTATACACTCTTGGAAAAATAACAGCAGATATGTCGTGTTTCGATTCATTTTAACCTGCATTTGATTCTGCACACAAAGCACTGATGGCAACTGGATGAGCTGATGCTGCAGCCAGGCTATCCAGCACACCAGTAGGTAGAAACTGACAAATTAATAGCAGATATATCGTGTTTGGATTCATTTCAACCAGCATTTGATTCTGCACACAATGCCCTGGTGGCAACAGGATGAGCTGATGCTGCAGCCAGGCTATCCAGCACACCAGTAGGTAGACTCTTGACAAAATAATAGCAGATATGTCGTGTTTGGATTCATTTCAACCACCATTTGATTCTAAACACAGTGCACTGATGGCAACAGGATAAGCTGATGCTGCAGCCAGCCTATCCAGCACACCAGTAGGTAGACTCTTGACAAAATAATAGCAGATATGTCGTGTTTGGATTCGTTTTAACCAGCATTTGACTCTTCTTACAATGCACTGAAAAATTGTCATAACTGTAAACTCTATAAAACAAAATAAATGCGTTTAAAAAATTTAAAATAAAAATTAAATTAAAAATTTAAAAAACCCCCACCGCAAAAACTAAAACATTTAAAAAGTTAAAAATAATACTTTAGCTATGAAATTTTACGTAACGTCGGGGTACCGTTAAAATAAGTACCTACATACCTACAAGTACCTACTAGGAACATTCCTTACTTAAGTGGTACCCCGACGTGAAGTAAAATTTCATAGCTAAAGTATTATTTTTAACTTTTTAAATGTTTTAGTTTTTGCGGTGGGGGTTTTTTAAATTTTTAATTTTATAATGTGATCTTTACTTTCAGGCGTTGAGGGTTTTTTAATTTTATTTTTATTTTATAAAAATTAAACTCGCTTTTTAAGATTTAGAGTCACACATATGCTAATACTATGCTATTTACTTTTGTGTATAAGTAAAGTTAATAATAATACCAGCCTGTTACTGTCCCACTGCAGGGCAAAGGCCTCTTCTCATACAGAGAAGGCTCGAGCATTGATCACCACGCTTGCTCAAAGCGGATTGGCGATTTCAAACTCATATTAACTATAAGTCCAGGTTTCCTCACGATGTTTTTCCTTCACCGATGTCAGTGATGTCTAAGATAAACTTAAAAAGTATTATACGAATTGAAAAAGTCACATTGGTACTTGCTCGCATTCGAACCACAACCTTGTGCATGATAGGTCTTAACCTCTGGGCTATCACGACATTAAGTAAAGTTAATACCCATAGATAAATCCAATTCTGCTGTTTATATTTCCAGGTCCTAAACCTGTGTCTCCTATCAGCCCTGTTGTCCTGGCGACCAGACCCCGAGCAGTGGTTTGTGTTCTACGCGCTGGCAGCCATTTGGGGTACTGCTGATGCTGTGTGGCTCGTACAAGTCAACGGTTGGTATCTTTATATTATACAAACAATTACCTTATGACATGTAGATGTTCAATTACAATTTTATATTATTATCTACTATTCTCCATTTACAATAGCATTAGTTAAAAAAGGTTATTTTTAATGCACACTTTGTCACGAAAGTACAATAATGATAAATACATAGTAATAATAATGATTTGACCAAGATTTTGTATCAATTATTTTTTTTATTATTTACACTGTTGACATTTAATGTAAATTGACATGTATTTTTACTTTGTAAGTTTTTTTTTTAACTGTAAATGTAAGGACTGGATTCTTTTTTAAATTTTCTTTTAATTTTTTTTTTATTCGTTTTTTTACTTATTTATTTTTTACATTTTGTCTGGCAGTTTGAGTTCTTTATGGGACCAACCCAAATGTTCTTTCTTTGGTATTGTTCGTCAGCACGTGGAGCTCCTCAAGTTCCGAGTTGAGCTCACGATTACTGACAAATGCTTGCACTGAAACAGGGATGATCATGGACACGTTCTTCGTTTCTCTTTTATTCTTCTAAATTGGAAATAAACAATTAGAATAAAAATTGTCTTCACTTATCTTTAAAATGAAATGTTCTGCATTCCTGCTTCTACAAGCTTTTATTTTCTAATGCTATTCTAAATGGACTACGACAATATCAGTCTAAAAACCTACAGTGGTCCGACGAAGCCGTCTAGACAGGGCAATCGTGCGGGGTGTGAGGGGCGAGACGCGGGAAAGCTGCTCCCGCAATGCGAACAAAACTATATTCGTAGTTCGGGAGATATTATTCAGGGTTAACGCGTGTAGACGTTGTTGGTATTTTTCCAGAGACCAAAGGCGTCATCCTACTGTGACAATATGAACAGTTTTTGATTTCCATGCCACTCTTCCTTCAATATTTTGAAGGTAGTCAAGACATGGAAAGTGGTCAAAACATCGATTTTGCCGGTTATATCGAAGTCCTACTTTCTGCCTCTTACCTACAATTACTTGTTCTACTTCCCATTATTTATTTACCTGTTTTATTTCAGCACTATCAGGTATCCTGTTTCCTGGTAACGAAGAGGCCGCGTACTCCAACTTCCGTTTGTGGGAAGCAACCGGCAGTGTACTGTCCTATGCTAGTGCTCCCTACTTGTGTGTTAGGACTAGGTAAGGCATAAACCAAGTAAATAAATAAATAAATAAATATTCCACAACTTTCACCCAACGCCATCTAGTCCCAAGCTAAGCAGAGCTTGTGTTATGGATACTAAACAGCTGATAAACATAATTATACAGGGTGTAATTTTGACCGTGGGACAAACTTCCACAGGCTGTTCTACTGTTGAATATAAACAACTTTCGCTACAGGACCAACTCTGAAATCGCGAAAAAAAAATCAGCTGTTTCGTTACACAAAAAAAAAACAGACAAAATCAGCAGTTACATTTTCGTCGAGTAGGTATCAAACTTTTGTATGCAACAGCTGATTTTATTTTCGCAGTTTCAGAGTTGGTTCTATAGCGAAAGTTGTTCATATTCAACAGTAGAACAGCCTGTGGAAGTTTGTCCCACGGTCAAAATTACACCCTGTATATTTCTAAATACATACATATTATAGATAAATAACACCCAGTCACAGAACAAAATGATCGTGCTCATTACACAAACATTTGCCCTGGGTGGGAATCGAACCCACGACCTCCGGCATAGCAGTCAGGGCCACTAACTACTAGACCAACAGGCCAGTCATGTGTTAATCTTAAGGGCTTATTACACTATTCAATTTGTATTAAACCTAACAAGAAAATCGGTACATTAAATCGCTGTCAGAATAGCTTGGATCCGATTTAGGTTAAATCGGAGGTTTCAGATCAATTCGAAATGTAGAGTAAAAATTAACCTGCGCTGATTCCAAAACCTTTTGGAGATTTTAGAGTCTCAAGCCTTATTTTTCTAGTTTTAGCTGTCTATATCACAAGATGTGTTTATTTTCACAATAATACTTGTAACCATTTGACTTTTATTTGACCTCTAAATGATAAAGGACATGGCTAAATGGAAGTATGGACGACTGCCCCCGCAATGAAAACGCATGTATAAACATTGTACCTAGCAATATATAATGCTAAATAGCTGAAATTAGTTTTATGTCATTTAAAAAGGTTCAGGAACTTTTAATATTTGCACAATCATAAAAACAAAATCGCGCAACTCCTACGACAAAGGTACAAAAACTTCAAACAATGACATTGCTATAAACTTTTATCTAGGCGTTTTAATGTGTCTGCGACGATTTTTATTGATAATTGTGTTTTTGACTGGCGATTTTGCACTAAGGTACTTGAAGTAAATATCTACATAGGGGTTATTGCAGCAAAAAAAACTTGATACAACGAACTTTCGGTATATAATCCCCAGCTCTCCAGCAAAAATCAAAATAATATAAGTATTCTGTTGTAAAACTTATACTACTTATCCAAATGAGTTGAAATAAAGACAGTAGTTTGTACGTAGACGACGTTGCGTGGCGTGGACCAAGTGTAGCTCTACAAGTCTAGTTTCCATATTAAATGAAGGAGATCGACGCGCCCAGATCGGCGTGTGGCACACGACGTGTGCGCAGTGTAGTTCTAGCTTTACTGACCCAAATATTTGTAGATTTCGGTATTGAGGTAGGCAGGTAAACAATTCTGACTAAATTAAATAATAAACTCACTGAGTACATAAAAGATATTGAAATAAAACAACAATAATGCGATTTATATATTTATTTATTCGGTAAGTCTTATTAGGACATTATCTAAAAAAGAAGCTGGAGATGATAATGTGTTCTGATGTCTTGCCCAACCGAGATACCAGATCACTGTCATGACATGACAACAACAGCCTAGAGTTCTGTTACCCACAATACAGCTGCAGTAATATGACAGTATGTCATCTAAAGTGTTGTTTGTGGGTTCACTTTCATATAAAATATACACATAGTATATTTTTTGACCGATATGCCTTGATTTTATTCGGCCTCTTAAAAGTTGAGGTCTTGATCCGCCTAAATGACTCACTCTTTCAAGATCTGGGCACACTTCAATATTATAAACACCATTTGCTCTAATATGCTCTCCGTAGTATGACCGAGCTTGCTTAACTTGATATGGTCCTAATGCCAACAATATTAGCTGATTATGCTCCAATATTGGAAAATTCTCCAATTGGGGCAGATTGCCATCCACTCTTAAAAACATTGATCTTTGCCTATTCAAATTATTTTCCCTTACAAAGGTTCCTAAAAGATTAGGTTGATCCATAAAACGTTCCACTCTTTGTATTATTTCACCTGAGTTTGGACCATCCTCAATTAATACGTGATATTTATTAATTAAGGCTGCAGCTATTTTAAAATCTTCCATTAGGTGGGGTAAAGCTAAATTAAAAAATCGTTGTCGAAATAATTTAAAATCGCGTTTGAAGCGCCCGTTGACCACTTCCACCACCCACCTGCATAAAGTTACTTTTCTGCTTTTATTTGCTTGTTCAGTAGTTAATTGAGTTTGACCAGGATCCAGTGACTCAGGTTTGTGGATTTGATAGTCTAACCTTTGTAATAATGATATAGCATCTCTGAACCCCCTATCTAAAATAAAAATATCATTAGGCTGAAAGAGCTGTCGATAAGGACTATCTTCTTCTGCAAACAAATGATTCATAATTTCGGCATCAGTTTGAGTAGCAGCATATGGTCCAACAACATCAATAATATGCCCATCACATGAAACAATCATAAATGGTTTAACTAAATTGTCATATTTATGCAGGCTATAAGTTTTTTTCTGGAACAGATAATTGGAACTTTTTTGTAAATATACATATGTGCCATCAAATATGGCAATGGCAGGTCTATTTTCATCATTGCCAAAGAGAGCATTTGGTATGCTCAAATTCCTATTTACAATGTCCATATGATTTAAATGGTTTCGCCCTATATAATTAGGTACTAAATAATGCATTAAACATTCTCTAATTTTTTTTAATATTGCTGTTAAGGTGGGACGTGACACTGCAAAAAGTGTTGCAAGTCGTCTGTCAGATTCCCCTGTTCTTAATTTTGCTAAGTAAAGAGCCAAAGCATTCTTAGGCCTTTTGAAAGAGAGGGCAGGCAAGATATTAAATAAATTCAAAAAATTGACTATTGTTAAACCTGTCCAATAATGACATAAAACATTTTGCATTTCAGAAACCTTTTCAAAATTAAATACTGGTAATTCAGATTTTGCTAAAGATATTATATCTTCAATTTGGTTTGCAGTAAAATTCGAGTATATATTATTATTTTCAAGCAATAAGTGCCAAACATTCAAGTTCAAATGTACGTCACATACCCTTGTATTTCGGGGAATATAAAAATTATATTTTCCAATAAGCATTTTTTTTATAAATGCCGGAATCACATGTAACTGTTGTTCAAAAATACAACCATTAAACACACAGTGCCTGGAGGTGTTTGCAGCCCATTTATAATTTGGCAGGTTTAATTCTAGTTCAGGTTCATCTCGTAGATCAGGTTCAGATCCAGCTAGTGGCTCAGGTTCAGGTCCAGTTTGCGGTACAGGTCCAGCTTGCGGTACAGGTCCAGCTTGCGGTACAGGTTCAGGTCTAGGCAGCGTTAATCGATTTTGATCCCGATTTGTCTGCCTTTGATGCCGCATCCAACAGGGATGACACACATAGTTGGTGACCTAAAAAAAGTTAATTTAGGTTATTTGTATGGTGTCACTGTTATAGTGACTAGTAACTGTTTGTAGGCTGAGGAACTGAACATCTAAAGAGGAAGATGATCCTATAAAATAATGCTTTGTGTGTTTAAACATCACTTTATTTACCTGATGGAAAGCTGGATGTGATATTGGTAAATTCTGCATCATCGGATCGTTTCTTTCCACTGCATGATGTTGCATATTTCTCACAGAACGACCACAAGTTATGCACACCATTGTATGGCCAAATAAACGACCATCATTAGCTGCTTCTGAATTCAGCCTTTCATAACAAGGATGACAAATGTTGGTATCCCTTGGAACCTAAAAAAACAAAAGAAAACTGAATTACCTTAGTACCTACCAATAATTAAGTATAAAAACCTAAATCTTTGATTATTATGACTACCGGTCTGTTGTCGTAACAATTAAAAGACAAGTCTTTCTGGTCCATTGTCCATTAAGTTATGTATTTTGAGAACCATGGTAAACAACTTGAAAATCACATTTATTCATTGTTTCTTATGTTTATTAGTTATAGAATTATTCTAGCGACAGATGACTTACCTCGATTGTTAACCATCGTGCTAGATTCATGAGTAGAAGAGCAGGCAAAGAAGAGGTGAAATGCCGACGCAGTCTTTGCGTGGCTACACCACAATTTATGCACCGCATGATTGCAATTCAAGTCCGTGTCGAGTAGCGAGAGGTCAGTAGGTAGGCGAGCAAACAATAAGTCCAATAAACAAGCGAGGGTCAATGAAAATCCAAAATAATGAAGTCGGTTAAAAAGCACAACGAACAAGTAAACGGCAGAGCGTTCAAACGACGTCTGACGTTTTTTTTTTTCATAGAGTAGAGATGGAATCTGATTTAAAATGTAACGAAATCGATAAAATAATCGATTGGACTGAAAGAAAAAAGAAATTGTTTTTGACGACCTCGGCGGACAGAAAATATATTTATTAAGATTGTGCGCCTGAAGTGTTAGTAATATGCTTATCCAGATACAATTAATCAATTAAGTAGTTTCAGAAAATAAATCGTTTTGATAACTGTTATTAAATATCGATTGTAGTTCAACTTATTCGATTTGGCATTTTGGTAATGCAATATGTCTCTTACCTAGCTGTCAGTATTCCTTGACCTTGTCATGTCAAACCAAAACAAAGCATAAATACAATTAAGAAACTTTTTTATGTTTATTAGTTCACGAAAGTTCTAGGAAATTATTAAACACTAAATAATTGATGAATTAATATTTAAATATTACTAGTTAGTGTGAGGTTCCTATTCGTGCTAGTCATGTTGGGGGCAGCCGTTTAGCCATCTCTTAAAAATAACTGTTGTTAGTCTAAAAATCGTATTTGATCTGTCAAGTGTCAACTGATGACAATGTCAAGTTTGAAGTTATCTATTAGTGTTTTTTGCAAAGAGATTTAAAATACTATAGAGCGGGCATGTCAAGGAAATGTCATAGAAAAACTTTGATCCCATGTCTCAGTAACGCCATCTAGAATAATATATGAATATTGGAGCGGCAGCGGAGCGTACTACAAAAAACTCATAGACTTGTATCCAGCAGGACACACTTTTTCGGACGAAAATTTTGCTCGTGATGTCCGGTCTATAGGTATTGAATGTCTTTGGTTTTTTTGTACAAATAATACTATAAAATATAATTAAAAAAAAACTGTTACTGGAAAAAAAAGGTTTAAAATTAAATGTTTTACGAAATAAAAATATACATAAAATTACCTGAAAAATACTTTACATACCGAATTGGTTACTTCTTAACTGTTCCTAGTTAAGTTTTTTACAAATTGAATAGTGTAAAAGCCCTTTATGAAGGTGCTGCGTACTCCGATTTCCATATAAATATTCCATAGGAACATAACATAATATTAAATTACGACTAAAATTACCGAAGGATTAGGCCTAGTTATGTTTAAGATCCATGTAATAGGGGGCAAGCCTATTGCCATCATCGGACAAGAGTCCACCAAAAATTCCAGATGAAAAACTCATTAACACTTCCATAGTCATTTTCAATTATTATTATTTAAAAAAAAATGATTTTGCACGATTGATGGCAATAGCCTCCCTTATACATGGAAATTGGGTGAAATATGGATGTATTACGAAGAATATATATATAAAAAAAAAAAATGAATATATAAAATTAAATAAAAATAAAATAAAATTGAATAAGATACAATAGAGGTCAAAACAAGCGTTACTTTTCATTTAAACTTACACAAACATACAAAATATGATTATCAACTTAACAGTTAATATTTTCTTCGCAGATTATACTTGCTCTTCGGATTCCTCATAGTTGGCTTCATAGGATACAGTATAATTGAGCTGATGGAGTACAAAGTGAAGAAGGCGCATCATCTCGAGAGGAACTTTGAACTTGTCAACAAGAAGTCAGACAATGAGTCATTGAGGAAACCTAGGGATACTGATAGCGACTACTAAGTAGTTATAAATAAACAGCAGTTAGATTAGAAGTTATTTTATAAACTAAGTCACACTTTCCTATCACATGAGTCACATATGACTCATATTGATTGTTTAATTTAAGACACTATATGTATAGGGTGACTGGCAATTAGTGACTGATATTTAAACACGTGATTGTATACATGATTTTCATTAACTTTCCCGAATCAACTTTTTTTTTATACACAAACTAGCTGCCCCGGCAAACTTCGTTGTGCCTTAGAGTCAATTTATTGGACTTATCATTTTTTTTGTATTAGATATACATACGTTTAATAAGACGACAACAAAAAGATCCAAACCAATAATAACTACTACAACTTTTTAAGTAGCAAGTCTCTACTGTGATCTTATTTCAACATATTGTGTTCGATAGAATTAAAATTACAACATGTATATATAACCTAACCTAACTGGCCATACCTATCCTATAGCTAACCTAACTACCTAACCTAACTACCTTACTAAAATGGATTGATTTAAAAAATACTAAATTCATCATTTTAATCTGAACTATTGCCTCTATGTTACATACAATTTATACCTATAGTTTTCCCGGTCTACTTTAATTAAAGTCCTAACAGTAAAATAAGTTCTATTTGCAAAGAATTATTAAAGTTCGTCTCTGTCGTCATTGTTAATTACGTAAATTGATTTTTGAAATATTTATAAGACTTTTTTATGCTACATAAAACCTCTTAGTTTAGTAACAAAATAAATTTCAGAGCGTAGGTGCGTATTATAAATTGACAACCTTACCTTCTTGGGTTTAGCCTAAGACTTGTCAATTTCAAATTGTCACCTGATAATGAACTGGAAAGTTTGACTCCTGTCATGTCATCCAAAATGGCGCTGCGTTTGAAAAATGTATGAGACAACCGATATTCTTGATATTTATTTTTTCGAGGACATTTCATGTTTTTTATTAATTATTATGCTATATGCTATTCCGGACAAAGACAAATCCAAAAAGACCAAAATCATTCACATTGATCCAGCCGTTCTTGAGTTATAAATAGTGTAACTAACACGACTTTCTTTTATATATATAGATAACAAACACGCTGCATGAGATTTCAGCGCGCGCGCCTGTGTTCGATCACAGTAGGCACGAATCGGCACGATCTATCAGCTGATAGTCTGACCTCGGGAAGGGCAAAATCTTCTACTAGTAGTAGCGTCACACGCTCGCCCACCACCCCCACCGCTCCCGTTGTATGAGTATAAAAAAGTTTCTTTGGGAAAGTTATTCGTATTCATGAATCAATCACGTGTTGAAGTATCTGTCACTAATTACCAGTCACCCTATATAATAGAGAGCCGAGAGGAATTGCGAAAAAATGTCATAAAAACTGTGATCTCATATCGTCGTTGATAGTGCAATTCCGCGTAACTACAATTGTAAAATACTGCGAATATACACCTTCGCTGACTGTGATAAGGTGCATATTCGCAGTATTTAACAATTGTAGTTACGTGGTATTGCACTATCAACGACGATATGTCTCAGTAACGCCATCTAGAATAATAAAGCAATATTGAAGCGGCAACGTAGCGTACTAAATTAAACTCATAAACATGTGTCCACTAGGGCACAAGTATCGGACGAAAATTTTGTTCGTTCGTTCCCGTCTATTAGTAAGTATTGAATTTATTTGAAAGTGAAAGTGTTAAGTGTGTAAATTATAAGAAAAATAAGAAACTAGATTAAGACACATTATTGTTGTAACTCGATTTTTAAAACCAAATATGATTACTAAGTAATCATATTTGATTTTAAAAATCTATTAGCCTATATAAAGAAATTGCGCAATTTATTGTTTTTTTTATTTAGTGAGATAAAGTTGTATAAAAACGACTTTAATTTAATAAGTGTTCTGAGTAAAAGGGTGTGGTAACAGATATACCTATGTAGTATAATATTACTTGAAAAAACGTTAACATGATATATGCATGTCCTGGGTCACCTTATTAGGGGCGCCCACACAAAACCGCGACGCAAATTACTGCGATACGATTTCGTTCGGAAAAGCGTTGATTCAGGTCAAAGAGATTTAAAAGACTATAGAGCGGGCATGCGAGGAAATGTCATAGAAAAACTTTGATCCCATGTCTCAGTAACGGTGACCGTCAAGATGGAGGGACCAAGTCTCGGATGTCTGTCATAACATATATTAAAAAATAATACCATAAATCTACTATTTGCTACCTTTACTAAAAAATTGCTACCTCTATATTTGCAGAATAACTTTAACAAAATGTTGGTCCCAAGTTTCTGGTTCATGACGTCAAGATGGAGGGACCAAACTGATAAACTGCTCCCTGGAATGTTCCACCGTGCCGTCTTTTAATACCTTAATTCTACCTAAATAATATTAATTCGGACTGACAGAAAAAATATTGGTTGTAAAAATATCGAGTAATTTGTTTGGTCCCTCCATATTGACGATTCAATTATTTAGTGTAGTATATAGATGGTCAGTTTATTTTCAATTTTCGAAGGATACATATTTAATACCTATTTACTACCTTCCAATGATATTATTTTTTTAAGGTATAGATTATTTTAGAGAGCCAAAATCTAAAAAATCTAAATTGACAAATTATTAAGTGCTTTAACGCAATAGGTATAGATATATAACTAAGAACGCAGTATAGCTAAAAACCACCGCCATGAAACTGGTTTTCAAATAATAAAATCCGCATCGAAATCGGTTCATCCGTTTAGAAACAGACAGACACGCACAACGCAGAGAGGCACACAGACATATAGACAAACAGACATCGACGTCAAACTTATAACACCCCTCTAATTGCATCTGGGGCTTTTAATTTTTATATTAATTATAATTTAACTTTTATCAAAATTCTTTTGATAAAAGTTAAATTCAAAATTTAAAAAACCGCCACTGTAAAGTAAAACATTTTAAAAGTAAAAAATAACAACTTCCCTATCGTTGAGCGGTACCCCGAGTTGACGTATTCATGACTCAAGGATAGGAAAGTGTTATTTTTAACTTTTTAAATGTTTTTTTCTTTTTTTGGGGTGAGGTTTTTAATTTCATTTTATTAAAAAAAAATAAGCATCAATTGTGTTATAAAGAGTTAACGGTTATGAAATATTTTTAGTGCATTTGAATGCAGAGTCAAATGCTGGTTAAAACGAATCCAATCACGATTATCTGCTATTATTTTCCCAAGAGTGTATTAGTGTGACCAAATATACCAAAGGTACCTCAGAAACCGATCACTATGGTTCACACATGACCCAACCAAGATAATGTCTAAATTTTAACAGAAACATAGTCTCGTGTAGAGTAAACTAACCATTAAGTCAAAATCAATGCCAAGGCCAATCAAAGGCCACCTACAAAATAGAGTACCTTACTCCCCAGGGGGTGTATTTAACTGGGGGATACCAAATTTTCATTATTTTTTACCTAGGACGTCCCGTTTTAGAGATATGAACGCAAAACAGGATTCCTGAAACCAATGAGAATTGCATTTAAAATTGGTCACAAAGCTTTCGTCGACTCCACATTTTGACGACCTGTGATGTTGTGATTGCTGGAAAATCGACTTTCTGAGATATTTCGTTAAGGGATGTTTCAGTTAGTTTATGAAATGCTCATAAGAGTACCTCGACACCGATCAGCATGGTTCACACATGACCCGACCAAGACAATGTCTAGACTGCCAAAGAAACTTGGGTTCGTGTGATGTAAAAGTAACCATTTTGTCAAAATCAAGGCCAAGGCCACCCACAAAATAGAGTACCTTACTCCCCGAGGCCGAGGGGTGTATTTAACTAGGGGGATACCAAATTTTCATTATTTATTACCTAGGACGTCCCGTTTCTGGTTGGTTGGGGCTGCCTCGCTTATTTAGTGGTCGCAAGCGCTAGTGCTTATAGCGTGAGGAGCTTACTATCTATCTATACATATAATAAAACAATAAAAAAAAAATTCTGTACATTTAATATATTTAAAAAAAAAAATTGAGGGGGGTTTAGAAACAGTAGTAGAGCTCGAATCCAAAAAAAAGTCTGTCTGTTTGTCTGTTTGATTGTACACGCTAATCTTCGGAACTACTGGACGGATTTGAATGATCTTTTTTTTGTTGTGTAGATATCAAGTCTGGGCAACATATAGGCTATAATTTACCTTGGAAACTTGAACACCTGATGCAGAACCGCAACACACCAGCTAAACTATAGGAGATACAAAAATGGTACGGTAGCAAAAATTGTTCCACGTGATGAGCATTTTCTGCTGAGAGAATAAATTTGAAGATCTGGAACACCTGTTGTGGAACTCCGAGAGCCCAGCTACACCATAACACATATAGGAATGACGTCTTAGCAAAAAATGTTCGGTCTGATACACATTTCCTGTTGACTTAAAAAAATCGAAGATCAGAAACATTTGATATGGAAATCAAAGCGATCACTAATTTCACTGTATAATTAAATAACATAAGGGATTACCTCCACGCGGTGAAGGCGGGAACAGTTCAGGACTGATTTTCGATGACGACGGTATATCATTGAAAATAAGACTCTACTGGCCAAAACTCCCATTTTTAGGGTTCCGTAGTCAACTAGGAACCCTTATAGTTTCGCCATGTCTGTCTGTCTGTCCGTCCGTCCTCGCTTAATCTCTGACCGTTAGCTCTAGAAACCTGAAATTTGGTACCAATATGTGTATTAATCACGTCAACAAAGTAAAATAAAAATTGGAAAAAAATGTTTTATTAGGGTAGCCCCCTTATATGTAAAGTGGGAAGTAATTTTTTTTTTAATTTCAACCCCAACGTGTGATATATCGTTGGAAAGGTATTTAAAAATGAATAGGGGTTTACTAACATCATTTTTATTTCAATGTCAAACATTTCGGATATAATCACTACAAAAGTAAAAAACAATGTGTGTGTCCCCCCCCTCTAACTTTTGAACCATAAGTTTAGAAAATATAAAAAAAATCTGAAATGAAATACTTCATAAGGACTTTCTAGGAAAATTATTTTGAACTTGGATGGAAACCACAGTTTTTGTACAATAAAAAGACAAAAAGTTGTACAAAATAATTTCTGGACTAAGTTTGTAGTATAATCGTATATGCAAGCATTTAGAACACTTATTGTCACGGACGGGAAACTATGGAACCCTACACTGAGCGTGGCCCGACACGCTCTTGACCGGTTTTTTTTATTTGATTGATTATATTAATATGCCTTCAGGCTTATTTTATTTGAGTGTTTATTTTTCCTTTTTCGTGACACGGTATTCTACCCGGTAACGCAGGGGAGAAGCCACTTAGATTTTAATTGATCAGGTATCTTCACAATAAAACTATTACCATGCCTAGAAAGAAGTCAAATCTTTCCCAATGTTCCAAAGGTGCTAAATGATTAAAGATCATAAGATCCCGTTAGGAGAGACTTGATGCTGTTCGAGCCCATGAGGCTGCAACTCGCTCCGTGGAAACTTCTTCGAAACGCGAAGCATGCATTCTTAGCGTATTTACGCATCTACATCCAGGTCTTAAGAGACCTGGTGAAGAATAAGATGCGCGACTGAGCGCTGATTATGAACATCATGCACTGTCTCGCGAGTTGAAGACGTTCACGGAAAGAGCATGACGCTTGAGTTTTCAGCGTAGGTATATACGCATCGACTTTAGAGATAAGTGAAGGAACGAGATGCGCGACTGACCGCTGATCGTGAACGTCATGCAACATATAGGCTATAATTTATTTTGGAAAATGGAACACATAAAGTAAAAGAGATATAAGACGTCCCGTTTCAGAGATATGAACTGAAAACAGGATTTCTGAAACCAATGAGAATTGCATTTAAAATTGGTAACAGAGCTTTCGTCGACTCCACATTTTGGCGACCTGTGATGTTGTGATAGCTGGAAAATCGACTTCCTGGGATATTTCGTTAAAGGATCTTTCAGATAGTTGGCCGAATTTTCATGAAATGCTCATAAGAGTACCTCCACACCGATCAGCATGGTTTACACATGACCCCACCAAGACAACGTCTAGACTGCCAAAGAAACTTGGGTTCGTGTGGTCTAAGAGTAACCATTTAGTCAAAATCAAGGCCAAGGCCAATCAAAGGCCACCCACAAAATAGAGTACTTTTCTCTCCGGGGGGTGTATTTTGCTAGGGGGATACCAAATTTTCATTACTTTTGACCTAGGACGTCCCGTTTCAGAGATATGAACTGAAAACAGGATTTCTGAAACCAATGAGAATTGCATTTAAAATTGGTCACAGAGCTTTCGTCGACTCCACATTTTGGCGACCTGTGATGTTGTGATAGCTGGAAAATCGGCTTCCTGGGATATTTTGTTAAGGGATGTTTCAGATAGTTGGCCGATTTTTCATGAAATGCTCATAAGAGTACCTCGACACCGATCAGCATGGTTCACACATGACCCGACCAAGACAACGTCTAGACTGCCAAAGAAACTTGGGTTCGTGTGGTCTAAAAGTAACCATTTAGTCAAAATCAAGGCCAAGGCCAATCAAAGGCCACCCACAAAATAGAGTACTTTTCTCTCCGGGGGGTGTATTTTGCTAGGGGGATACCAAATTTTCATTATTTTTGACCTAGGACGTCCCGTTTCAGAGATATGAACTGAAAACAGGATTTCTGAAACCAATGAGAATTGCATTTAAAATTGGTCACAGAGCTTTCGTCGACTCCACATTTTGGCGACCTGTGATGTTGTGATAGCTGGAAAATCGACTTCCTGGGATATTTCGTTAAGGGATGTTTCAGATAGTTGGCCGATTTTTCATGAAATGCTCATAAGAGTACCTCGACACCGATCAGCATGGTTCACAAATGACCCGACCAAGACAACGTCTAGACTGCCAAAGAAACTTGGGTTCGTGTGGTCTAAAAGTAACCATTTAGTCAAAATCAAGGCCAAGGCCAATCAAAGGCCACCCACAAAATAGAGTACTTTTCTCTCCGGGGGGTGTATTTTGCTAGGGGGATACCAAATTTTCATTATTTTTGACCTAGGACGTCCCGTTTCAGAGATATGAACTGAAAACAGGATTTCTGAAACCAATGAGAATTGCATTTAAAATTGGTCACAGAGCTTTCGTCGACTCCACATTTTGGCGACCTGTGATGTTGTGATAGCTGGAAAATCGACTTCCTGGGATATTTCGTTAAGGGATCTTTCAGATAGTTGGCCGAATTTTCATGAAATGCTCATAAGAGTACCTTGACACCGATCAGCATGGTTCGCACATGACCCGACCAAGACAACGTCTAGACTGCCAGAGAAACTTGGGTTCGTGTGGTCTAAGAGTAACCATTTAGTCAAAATCAAGGCCAAGGCCAATCAAAGGCCACCCACAAAATAGAGTACTTTTCTCTCCGGGGGGTGTATTTTGCTAGGGGGATACCAAATTTTCATTATTTTTGACCTAGGACGTCCCGTTTCAGAGATATGAACTGAAAACAGGATTTCTGAAACCAATGAGATTTGCATTTAAAATTGGTCACAGAGCTTTCGTCGACTCCACATTTTGGCGACCTGTGATGTTGTGATAGCTGGAAAATCGGCTTCCTGGGTTATTTTGTTAAGGGATGTTTCAGATAGTTGGCCGATTTTTTATGAAATGCTCATAAGAGTACCTCGACACCGATCAGCATGGTTCACACATGACCCGACCAAGACAACGTCTAGACTGCCAGAGAAACTTGGGTTCGTGTGGTCTAAGAGTAACCATTTAGTCAAAATCAAGGCCAAGGCCAATCAAAGGCCACCCACAAAATAGAGTACTTTTCTCTCCGGGGGGTGTATTTTGCTAGGGGGATACCAAATTTTCATTATTTTTGACCTAGGACGTCCCGTTTCAGAGATATGAACTGAAAACAGGATTTCTGAAACCAATGAGAATTGCATTTAAAATTGGTCACAGAGCTTTCGTCGACTCCACATTTTGGCGACCTGTGATGTTGTGATAGCTGGAAAATCGACTTCCTGGGATATTTCGTTAAGGGATGTTTCAGATAGTTGGCCGAATTTTCATGAAATGCTCATAAGAGTACCTTGACACCGATCAGCATGGTTCACACATGACCCGACCAAGACAACGTCTAGACTGCCAGAGAAACTTGGGTTCGTGTGGTCTAAGAGTAACCATTTAGTCAAAATCAAGGCCAAGGCCAATCAAAGGCCACCTACAAAATAGAGTACTTTTCACCCCGGGGGGTGTATTTTGCTAGGGGGATACCAAATTTTCATTACTTTTGACCTAGGACGTCCCGTTTCAGAGATATGAACTGAAAACAGGATTTCTGAAACCAATGAGAATTGCATTTAAAATTGGTCACAGAGCTTTCGTCGACTCCACATTTTGGCGACCTGTGATGTTGTGATAGCTGGAAAATCGACTTCCTGGGATATTTCGTTAAGGGATCTTTCAGATAGTTGGCCGATTTTTCATGAAATGCTCATAAGAGTACCTTGACACCGATCAGCATGGTTCACACATGACCCGACCAAGACAACGTCTAGACTGCCAGAGAAACTTGGGTTCGTGTGGTATAAGAGTAACCATTTAGTCAAAATCAAGGCCAAGGCCAATCAAAGGCCACCCACTAAATAGAGTATTTTTCTCTCCGGGGGGTGTATTTTGCTAGGGGGATACCAAATTTTCATTATTTTTGACCTAGGACGTCCCGTTTCAGAGATATGAACTGAAAACAGGATTTCTGAAACCAATGAGAATTGCATTTAAAATTGGTCACAGAGCTTTCGTCAACTCCACATTTTGGCGACCTGTGATGTTGTGATAGCTGGAAAATCGACTTCCTGGGATATTTCGTTAAGGGATCTTTCAGATAGTTGGCCGAATTTTCATGAAATGCTCATAAGAGTACCTTGACACCGATCAGCATGGTTCACACATGACCCGACCAAGACAACGTCTAGACTGCCAAAGAAACTTGGGTTCGTGTGGTCTAAGAGTAACCATTTAGTCAAAATCAAGGCCAAGGCCAATCAAAGGCCACCCACAAAATAGAGTACTTTTCTCTCCGGGGGGTGTATTTTGCTAGGGGGATACTAAATTTTCATTATTTTTGACCTAGGACGTCCCGTTTCAGAGATATGAACTGAAAACAGAATTTCTGAAACCAATGAGAATTGCATTTAAAATTGGTCACAGAGCTTTCGTCGACTCCACATTTTGGCGACCTGTGATGTTGTGATAGCTGGAAAATCGACTTCCTGGGATATTTCGTTAAAGGATCTTTCAGATAGTTGGCCGATTTTTCATGAAATGCTCATAAGAGTACCTTGACACCGATCAGCATGGTTCACACATGACCCGACCAAGACAACGTCTAGACTGCCAGAGAAACTTGGGTTCGTGTGGTCTAAGAGTAACCATTTAGTCAAAATCAAGGCCAAGGCCAATCAAAGGCCACCCACAAAATAGAGTACTTTTCTCTCCGGGGGGTGAACTTTGCTAGGGGGATACCAAATTTTCATTACTTTTGACCTAGGACGTCCCGTTTCAGAGATATGAACTGAAAACAGGATTTCTGAAACCAATGAGAATTGCATTTAAAATTGGTCACAGAGCTTTCGTCGACTCCACATTTTGGCGACCTGTGATGTTGTGATAGCTGGAAAATCGACTTCCTGGGATATTTCGTTAAGGGATCTTTCAGATAGTTGGCCGATTTTTCATGAAATGCTCATAAGAGTACCTTGACACCGATCAGCATGGTTCACACATGACCCGACCAAGACAACGTCTAGACTGCCAGAGAAACTTGGGTTCGTGTGGTATAAGAGTAACCATTTAGTCAAAATCAAGGCCAAGGCCAATCAAAGGCCACCCACTAAATAGAGTATTTTTCTCTCCGGGGGGTGTATTTTGCTAGGGGGATACCAAATTTTCATTATTTTTGACCTAGGACGTCCCGTTTCAGAGATATGAACTGAAAACAGGATTTCTGAAACCAATGAGAATTGCATTTAAAATTGGTCACAGAGCTTTCGTCAACTCCACATTTTGGCGACCTGTGATGTTGTGATAGCTGGAAAATCGACTTCCTGGGATATTTCGTTAAGGGATCTTTCAGATAGTTGGCCGAATTTTCATGAAATGCTCATAAGAGTACCTTGACACCGATCAGCATGGTTCACACATGACCCGACCAAGACAACGTCTAGACTGCCAAAGAAACTTGGGTTCGTGTGGTCTAAGAGTAACCATTTAGTCAAAATCAAGGCCAAGGCCAATCAAAGGCCACCCACAAAATAGAGTACTTTTCTCTCCGGGGGGTGTATTTTGCTAGGGGGATACTAAATTTTCATTATTTTTGACCTAGGACGTCCCGTTTCAGAGATATGAACTGAAAACAGAATTTCTGAAACCAATGAGAATTGCATTTAAAATTGGTCACAGAGCTTTCGTCGACTCCACATTTTGGCGACCTGTGATGTTGTGATAGCTGGAAAATCGACTTCCTGGGATATTTCGTTAAAGGATCTTTCAGATAGTTGGCCGATTTTTCATGAAATGCTCATAAGAGTACCTTGACACCGATCAGCATGGTTCACACATGACCCGACCAAGACAACGTCTAGACTGCCAGAGAAACTTGGGTTCGTGTGGTCTAAGAGTAACCATTTAGTCAAAATCAAGGCCAAGGCCAATCAAAGGCCACCCACAAAATAGAGTACTTTTCTCTCCGGGGGGTGAACTTTGCGAGGGGGATACCAAATTTTCATTATTTTTGACCTAGGACGTCCCGTTTCAGAGATATGAACTGAAAACAGGTTTTATGAAACCAATGAGAATTGCATTTAAAATTGGTCAAAGAGCTTTCGTCGACTCCACATTTTGGCGACCTGTGATGTTGTGATAGCTGGAAAATCGGCTTCCTGGGATATTTTGTTAAGGGATGTTTCAGATAGTTGGCCGATTTTTCATGAAATGCTCATAAGAGTACCTCGACACCGATCAGCATGGTTCACACATGACCCGACCAAGACAACGTCTAGACTGCCAAAGAAACTTGGGTTCGTGTGGTCTAAAAGTAACCATTTAGTCAAAATCAAGGCCAAGGCCAATCAAAGGCCACCCACAAAATAGAGTACTTTTCTCTCCGGGGGGTGTATTTTGCTAGGGGGATACTAAATTTTCATTATTTTTGACCTAGGACGTCCCGTTTCAGAGATATGAACTGAAAACAGAATTTCTGAAACCAATGAGAATTGCATTTAAAATTGGTCACAGAGCTTTCGTCGACTCCACATTTTGGCGACCTGTGATGTTGTGATAGCTGGAAAATCGACTTCCTGGGATATTTCGTTAAGGGATGTTTCAGATAGTTGGCCGATTTTTCATGAAATGCTCATAAGAGTACCTCGACACCGATCAGCATGGTTCACACATGACCCGACCAAGACAACGTCTAGACTGCCAAAGAAACTTGGGTTCGTGTGGTCTAAAAGTAACCATTTAGTCAAAATCAAGGCCAAGGCCAATCAAAGGCCACCCACGAAATAGAGTACTTTTCTCTCCGGGGGGTGTATTTTGCTAGGGGGATACCAAATTTTCATTATTTTTGACCTAGGACGTCCCGTTTCAGAGATATGAACTGAAAACAGGATTTCTGAAACCAATGAGAATTGCATTTAAAATTGGTCACAGAGCTTTCGTCGACTCCACATTTTGGCGACCTGTGATGTTGTGATAGCTGGAAAATCGACTTCCTGGGATATTTCGTTCAGGGATCTTTCAGATAGTTGGCCGAATTTTCATGAAATGCTCATAAGAGTACCTTGACACCGATCAGCATGGTTCGCACATGACCCGACCAAGACAACGTCTAGACTGCCAGAGAAACTTGGGTTCGTGTGGTCTAAGAGTAACCATTTAGTCAAAATCAAGGCCAAGGCCAATCAAAGGCCACCCACAAAATAGAGTACTTTTCTCTCCGGGGGGTGTATTTTGCTAGGGGGATACCAAATTTTCATTATTTTTGACCTAGGACGTCCCGTTTCAGAGATATGAACTGAAAACAGGATTTCTGAAACCAATGAGAATTGCATTTAAAATTGGTCACAGAGCTTTCGTCGACTCCACATTTTGGCGACCTGTGATGTTGTGATAGCTGGAAAATCGGCTTCCTGGGTTATTTTGTTAAGGGATGTTTCAGATAGTTGGCCGATTTTTCATGAAATGCTCATAAGAGTACCTCGACACCGATCAGCATGGTTCACACATGACCCGACCAAGACAACGTCTAGACTGCCAGAGAAACTTGGGTTCGTGTGGTCTAAGAGTAACCATTTAGTCAAAATCAAGGCCAAGGCCAATCAAAGGCCACCCACAAAATAGAGTACTTTTCTCTCCGGGGGGTGTACTTTGCTAGGGGGATACCAAATTTTCATTATTTTGGACCTAGGACGTCCCGTTTCAGAGATATGAACTGAAAACAGGATTTCTGAAACCAATGAGAATTGCATTTAAATTTGGTCACAGAGCTTTCGTCGACTCCACATTTTGGCGACCTGTGATGTTGTGATAGCTGGAAAATCGACTTCCTGGGATATTTCGTTAAGGGATCTTTCAGATAGTTGGCCGAATTTTCATGAAATGCTCATAAGAGTACCTTGACACCGATCAGCATGGTTCACACATGACCCGACCAAGACAACGTCTAGACTGCCAGACAAACTTGGGTTCGTGTGGTCTAAGAGTAACCATTTAGTCAAAATCAAGGCCAAGGCCAATCAAAGGCCACCTACAAAATAGAGTACTTTTCACTCCGGGGGGTGTATTTTGCTAGGGGGATACCAAATTTTCATTACTTTTGACCTAGGACGTCCCGTTTCAGAGATATGAACTGAAAACAGGATTTCTGAAACCAATGAGAATTGCATTTAAAATTGGTCACAGAGCTTTCGTCGACTCCACATTTTGGCGACCTGTGATGTTGTGATAGCTGGAAAATCGGCTTCCTGGGATATTTTGTTAAGGGATGTTTCAGATAGTTGGCCGATTTTTCATGAAATGCTCATTAGAGTACCTTGACACCGATCAGCATGGTTCACACATGACCCGACCAAGACAACGTCTAGACTGCCAGAGAAACTTGGGTTCGTGTGGTCTAAGAGTAACCATTTAGTCAAAATCAAGGCCAAGGCCAATCAAAGGCCACCCACAAAATAGAGTACTTTTCTCTCCGGGGGGTGTATTTTGCTAGGGGGATACCAAATTTTCATTATTTTTGACCTAGGACGTCCCGTTTCAGAGATATGAACTGAAAACAGGATTTCTGAAACCAATGAGAATTGCATTTAAAATTGGTCACAGAGCTTTCGTCGACTTCACATTTTGGCGACCTGTGATGTTGTGATAGCTGGAAAATCGACTTCCTGGGATATTTCGTTAAGGGATGTTCCAGATAGTTGGCCGATTTTTCATGAAATGCTCATAAGAGTACCTTGACACCGATCAGCATGGTTCACACATGACCCGACCAAGACAACGTCTAGACTGCCAGAGAAACTTGGGTTCGTGTGGTCTAAGAGTAACCATTTAGTCAAAATCAAGGCCAAGGCCAATCAAAGGCCACCCACAAAATAGAGTACTTTTCTCTCCGGGGGGTGTATTTTGCTAGGGGGATACCAAATTTTCATTACTTTTGACCTAGGACGTCCCGTTTCAGAGATATGAACTGAAAACAGGATTTCTGAAACCAATGAGAATTGCATTTAAAATTGGTCACAGAGCTTTCGTCGACTCCACATTTTGGCGACCTGTGATGTTGTGATAGCTGGAAAATCGACTTCCTGGGATATTTCGTTAAGGGATCTTTCAGATAGTTGGCCGAATTTTCATGAAATGCTCATAAGAGTACCTTGACACCGATCAGCATGGTTCACACATGACCCGACCAACACAACGTCTAGACTGCCAGAGAAACTTGGGTTCGTTTGGTATAAGAGTAACCATTTAGTCAAAATCAAGGCCAAGGCCAATCAAAGGCCACCCACAAAATAGAGTACTTTTCTCTCCGGGGGGTGTATTTTGCTAGGGGGATATCAAATTTTCATTACTTTTGACCTAGGACGTCCCGTTTTAGAGATATGAACTGAAAACAGGATTCCTGAAACCAATGAGAATTGCATTTAAAATTGGTCACAGAGCTTTCGTCGACTCCACATTTTGGCGACCTGTGATGTTGTGATAGCTGGAAAATCGACTTCCTGGGATATTTCGTTAAGGGATCTTTCAGATAGTTGGCCGAATTTTCATGAAATGCTCATAAGAGTACCTTGACACCGATCAGCATGGTTCACACATGACCCGACCAAGACAACGTCTAGACTGCCAGAGAAACTTGGGTTCGTGTGGTCTAAGAGTAACCATTTAGTCAAAATCAAGGCCAAGGCCAATCAAAGGCCACCCACAAAATAGAGTACTTTTCTCTCCGGGGGGTGTGTTTTGCTAGGGGGATTCCAAATTTTCATTACTTTTGACCTAGGACGTCCCGTTTCAGAGATATGAACTGAAAACAGGATTTCTGAAACCAATGAGATTTGCATTTAAAATTGGTCACAGAGCTTTCGTCGACTCCACATTTTGGCGACCTGTGATGTTGTGATAGCTGGAAAATCGACTTCCTGGGATATTTCGTTAAGGGATCTTTCAGATAGCTGGCCGAATTTTCATGAAATGCTCATAAGAGTACCTTGACACCGATCAGCATGGTTCACACATGACCCGACCAAGACAACGTCTAGACTGCCAAAGAAACTTGGGTTCGTGTGGTCTAAAAGTAACCATTTAGTCAAAATCAAGGCCAAGGCCAATCAAAGGCCACCCACAAAATAGAGTACTTTTCTCTCCGGGGGGTGTATTTTGCTAGGGGGATATCAAATTTTCATTACTTTTGACCTAGGACGTCCCGTTTCAGAGATATGAACTGAAAACAGGATTCCTGAAACCAATGAGAATTGCATTTAAAATTGGTCACAGAGCTTTCGTCGACTCCACATTTTGGTGACCTGTGATGTTGTGATAGCTGGAAAATCGGCTTCCTGGGTTATTTTGTTAAGGGATGTTTCAGATAGTTGGCCGATTTTTCATGAAATGCTCATAAGAGTACCTCGACACCGATCAGCATGGTTCACACATGACCCGACCAAGACAACGTCTAGACTGCCAAAGAAACTTGGGTTCGTGTGGTCTAAAAGTAACCATTTAGTCAAAATCAAGGCCAAGGCCAATCAAAGGCCACCCACAAAATAGAGTACTTTTCTCTCCGGGGGGTGTATTTTGCTAGGGGGATACCAAATTTTCATTATTTTTGACCTAGGACGTCCCGTTTCAGAGATATGAACTGAAAACAGGATTTCTGAAACCAATGAGAATTGCATTTAAAATTGGTCACAGAGCTTTCGTCGACTCCACATTTTGGCGACCTGTGATGTTGTGATAGCTGGAAAATCGACTTCCTGGGATTTTTCGTTAAGGGATCTTTCAGATAGTTGGCCGAATTTTCATGAAATGCTCATAAGAGTACCTTGACACCGATCAGCATGGTTCACACATGACCCGACCAAGACAACGTCTAGACTGCCAGAGAAACTTGGGTTCGTGTGGTCTAAGAGTAACCATTTAGTCAAAATCAAGGCCAAGGCCAATCAAAGGCCACCCACAAAATAGAGTACTTTTCTCTCCGGGGGGTGTATTTTGCTAGGGGGATACCAAATTTTCATTATTTTTGACCTAGGACGTCCCGTTTCAGAGATATGAACTGAAAACAGGATTCCTGAAACCAATGAGAATTGCATTTAAAATTGGTCACAGAGCTTTCGTCGACTCCCTATTTTGGCAACCTGTGATGTTGTGATAGCTGGAAAATCGACTTCCTGGGATATTTCGTTAAGGGATGTTTCAGATAGTTGGCCGATTTTTCATGAAATGCTCATAAGAGTACCTCGACACCGATCAGCATGGTTCACACATGACCCGACCAAGACAACGTCTAGACTGCCAGAGAAACTTGGGTTCGTGTGGTCTAATAGTAACCATTTAGTCAAAATCAAGGCCAAGGCCAATCAAAGGCCACCCACAAAATAGAGTACTTTTCTCTCCGGGGGGTGTATTTTGCTAGGGGGATACCAAATTTTCATTATTTTTGACCTAGGACGTCCCGTTTCAGAGATATGAACTGAAAACAGGATTCCTGAAACCAATGAGAATTGCATTTAAAATTGGTCACAGAGCTTTCGTCGACTCCACATTTTGGCGACCTGTGATGTTGTGATAGCTGGAAAATCGGCTTCCTGGGATATTTCGTTAAGGGATCTTTCAGATAGTTGGCCGATTTTTCATGAAATGCTCATTAGAGTACCTCGACACCGATCAGCATGGTTCACACATGACCCGACCAAGACAACGTCTAGACTGCCAAAGAAACTTGGGTTCGTGTGGTCTAAAAGTAACCATTTAGTCAAAATCAAGGCCAAGGCCAATCAAAGGCTACCCACAAAATAGAGTACTTTTCTCTCCGGGGGGTGTATTTTGCTAGGGGGATACCAAATTTTCATTATTTTTGACCTAGGACGTCCCGTTTCAGAGATATGAACTGAAAACAGGATTTCTGAAACCAATGAGAATTGCATTTAAAATTGGTCACAGAGCTTTCGTCGACTCCACATTTTGGCGACCTGTGATGTTGTGATAGCTGGAAAATCGACTTCCTGGGATATTTCGTTAAGGGATCTTCCAGATAGCTGGCCGAATTTTCATGAAATGCTCATAAGAGTACCTTGACACCGATCAGCATGGTTCACACATGACCCGACCAAGACAACGTCTAGACTGCCAGAGAAACTTGGGTTCGTGTGGTATAAGAGTAACCATTTAGTCAAAATCAAGGCCAAGGCCAATCAAAGGCCACCCACAAAATAGAGTACTTTTCTCTCCGGGGGGTGTATTTTGCTAGGGGGATATCAAATTTTCATTACTTTTGACCTAGGACGTCCCGTTTCAGAGATATGAACTGAAAACAGGATTCCTGAAACCAATGAGAATTGCATTTAAAATTGGTCACAGAGCTTTCGTCGACTCCACATTTTGGTGACCTGTGATGTTGTGATAGCTGGAAAATCGGCTTCCTGGGTTATTTTGTTAAGGGATGTTTCAGATAGTTGGCCGATTTTTCATGAAATGCTCATAAGAGTACCTCGACACCGATCAGCATGGTTCACACATGACCCGACCAAGACAACGTCTAGACTGCCAAAGAAACTTGGGTTCGTGTGGTCTAAAAGTAACCATTTAGTCAAAATCAAGGCCAAGGCCAATCAAAGGCCACCTACAAAATAGAGTACTTTTCTCTCCGGGGGGTGTGTTTTGCTAGGGGGATACCAAATTTTCATTATTTTTGACCTAGGACGTCCCGTTTCAGAGATATGAACTGAAAACAGGATTCCTGAAACCAATGAGAATTGCATTTAAAATTGGTCACAGAGCTTTCGTCGAATCCACATTTTGGCGACCTGTGATGTTGTGATAGCTGGAAAATCGGCTTCCTGGGATATTTCGTTAAGGGATCTTTCAGATAGTTGGCCGATTATTCATGAAATGCTCATTAGAGTACCTCGACACCGATCAGCATGGTTCACACATGACCCGACCAAGACAACGTCTAGACTGCCAAAGAAACTTGGGTTCGTGTGGTCTAAAAGTAACCATTTAGTCAAAATCAAGGCCAAGGCCAATCAAAGGCCACCCACAAAATAGAGTACTTTTCTCTCCGGGGGGTGTATTTTGCTAGGGGGATACCAAATTTTCATTATTTTTGACCTAGGACGTCCCGTTTCAGAGATATGAACTGAAAACAGGATTTCTGAAACCAATGAGAATTGCATTTAAAATTGGTCATAGAGCTTTCGTCGACTCCACATTTTGGTGACCTGTGATGTTGTGATCGCTGGAAAATCGACTTCCTGGGATATTTCTTTTAGGAATGTTTCAGATAGTTGGCCGATTTTTCATGAAATGCTCATAAGAGTACCTCGACGCCGATCAGCATGGTTCACACATGACCCGACCAAGACAACGTCCAGACTGCCAAAGAAACTTGGGTTCGTGTGGTCTAAGAGTAACCATTTAGTCAAAATCAAGGCCAAGGCCAATCAAAGGCCACCCACAAAATAGAGTACTTTTCTCTCCGGGGGGTGTATTTTGCTAGGGGGATACCAAATTTTCATTATTTTTGACCTAGGACGTCCCGTTTCAGAGATATGAACTGAAAACAGGATTTCTGAAACCAATGAGAATTGCATTTAAAATTGGTCACAGAGCTTTCGTCGACTCCCTATTTTGGCGACCTGTGATGTTGTGATAGCTGGAAAATCGACTTCCTGGGATATTTCGTTAAGGGATGTTTCAGATAGTTGGCCGATTTTTCATGAAATGCTCATAAGAGTACCTCGACACCGATCAGCATGGTTCACACATGACCCGACCAAGACAACGTCTAGACTGCCAAAGAAACTTGGGTTCGTGTGGTCTAAAAGTAACCATTTAGTCAAAATCAAGGCCAAGGCCAATCGAAGGCCACCCACAAAATAGAGTACGCAGGCTGGTTGTTTATTTGAGTCGTGTGCTGCTGTCTGTGATCGCGTCTTATTTGATTTTTTTATTGTAATTCTAAACGCAGGCCTTGTATGGCTTACTGGTAACTATTGCTTTCTTATTTGTTGTGTTTTTATTAGCTGTAAGTCCTCCATGTAGGTACCAAATAAATAAATAAAATGGAAATTTCTGAAACCAGTGAGAATTGCTTTTAAAATTGAACACGGCTTCCGTATTAAGTAGTAACAATCTACAAGTACAAATAGTAACAATATTTATTGATTTATCTAAGATTATTTTGGTGTTTCTCGCTCGAAATGGTACGGAGCTCATTTTTAAAACGAACGAAGCCGGCTCTATTTATGTATTTATTTATTTTGTTCTATTATATATCGATTGCTTGTTGTATCGCAGACCGCACAAACACCGGCACGGGTCTTCATGTACACGGACCTAAGGATTTCGAAGTGGAATGTTTCAATGCAAGGAACCTTTTTCATATAAATAAAACAGTAAAATAGTTTCAATTAATTGTCGCTTTTATTTCTCTTCACATAAATACTTAAAGGGTTGGATCAAACTCGACCGGCTTAACAAGCTAAATCATTAACTAAGTACAAATGTTCGCAAGGAAACTAACAAAGTGACTAAAACCTTGTTATACACAATAATTATACATTAAAAATAACAATTACCAAAAGTCTTGTTGATAACAAATAGCAAACAAGTCGCAAATTACAGAAATTGTTATCAAATAGTAAAAAAAAAATCACTATGATTTTTTCCAGCATGAAAACTTGTATCCAGTATTGTTATTTTCATAAAGTACTTAACACAGAATATCTATAGGTACAAATTTACACACTCTATTTACTCAGTAAGTCACTGGTCCATTACAACGTTAATTACGTAATAAAAAGCTGTGATCAATTCTATAAAGTTCTATTAATATAATCACTTATCAACAATAATTCGTCAAGTAATCTATGGAAAACTATTAATTATTATCATTGTATTATTATCGTCCAATTTAAAGCGTACAACCGTAATACTTTTCTGAAAGTGTTATGATTATTATAAACTATTGTATTAATATTATATTCTAATTTTAAGGAAGACCGATGAAGGCACAGTTTTTTTTAAATCTACGTACCGAAATAGCACCTTAAGTTTTTGATGATATGTTGGTCATAATACGATTATAAAGGTCACTGGTGATTTTCGATTCATAAAAAAGAACATTATTTATTTGAACTAGTACTTCACAACTATGCGTTAAAACACTGGGATTCTTGAAATTCTCCAAAATGGAGTTGGAAGTTAAAACTTTTTTGTGACAATCACGATGCACCAAAGACCTTATTTTTAAAAACAAAGATGTGAAGTCAAAATTCAAACAAAAAGTTTACGCTCGAAATAGCGCGAAGTTGTAATAAGTACAGTTGTATTATGTTCACATTTATGTCTATGTAAATGTGCATCTTTCATCCCCAGTAACCCGCTTTACCTACTAAATAAGTATATTGTTTATTTAACCATTCTATTTTGGCAATTAAGGAGATTACCACAGTTGAACCATGTTTTTTTTTAACAATATCTGTAGGAATTACCATCTAGATCTATTATAAACCGACGTATGTGACCGTAACTGGCAAAGATGAGTTCAAAGTCGAAGGAAAAGTCTTTAATTGAAGTGACATAGTAAATTTATTTTACTGTACTCTAATTTTTTTAAGAGATAACATAGTATGAAGATAAGGCACTTTTTCCAAAGCAAAGTTTCTTCTCAAACAGAGAAAAAATAAAAGGTACTAAGTACCTAAATATGAATGTGTTATTGTGTTTCGTCACTGCAGAATACTTTTTTACGGAAAGGTATTAATTAAATAAAAATAGATCAAGAAATCAATTAATATATCCGATATCAGTTACGCCACAATGCCTACATGCTGTCGTAACAACATTTATTTACATAATTCTCCACAATACAGAAAAAAATAATTACAAAGAAAATATTATGCTCACTGTGAAGTTAAGTTTTATACAACTATCTAAACATTTTAAACTACAATACATATTGTAGAACGGTATTACTGAGCTTTCTTCAGGTGTGGTGTAAATAAATGCTATCATAAATCCACGTATATATAACTATACATCTATATAACTATTGTTTTTATATACACACCGTTTATAACTTTGTGACCCTGTAGACATGTCTGTAGCCTCGTTTATTTAAGCAATATTTTTTACAAAACGGCCATTATGTACAATATATTTAAGTTAACCAGGGTCTTAGCACCGAAATAATTTCGTTGTCAACAAAATATTTTTGTATGCAAGTTCAATTTGGGGCGGATATATAATTTTGAAAGTGACCCCATATTTTATGCTTTTCTATTATTAATTAACATACAAAAATATTTCTTACGCAAGTATTACATTTAAAACATTTGGACGGCAACTCGTTTATTATATACAAAACAAAATTCTTATGAAACTAACAGTAATTCTAAAGCGTCTTATAATAACTAAATGCAAAATCTATGAACAGGAAGACATTACGAATTCAGGCAGATGACTATAATTAAACTAGTATTATTATGATTGTTAAAAATTGTTTCAAAATGTGTCAAATTAAAATCAGGGGTCAAGTAGAAATCTTATACAAACACTAGCGACCCTATCAAATGGTTCCAAATTTCAATTCATCTTAGATTATGTATCTTAATACAGCTCTTCATTTCCACAGAAAATACGAATAAGCAAGAATTGAGATAAAGATGTAAATCAATACAAACATTCTCTTCATGAAATTTAAAATAAAAATCTTTTACGTTTTCTATGTAAACAAAAAGCGGTTGTGCAGGAACGATACGCATTAAAAATACTACTTAATGTCCCGAGTCCTAACTGGGGCTGGTCGTGTTGCTCCGGGGCTCCGACTTAAGCGCGGCGCCGTTCATCCTGGGCGCTATAGCGAGGTTGCTCGAGTTTGTCTGACATTGAGCGCAGGGCTCGAGCCGCCTAGCTAACACAGCTCGAAGTTTTAGAGCCGGCCCTAACTTCATCTGCAGCATCCCTGTGAGGTGGTCCTCTGTGAGAAGGGGCAGACCGGAGCCGTCGATTCTCTGCTCACGGAAATTCTGAGAAAGAAAAGAAAACTTGGTGTTATTTCATTGTAGAAATATTTAAACGAATTCACGAGTTTTTGTTAACAATTATTGGTTGACGTTACACATTTTAATTGAACTCTGAGGACGTATTTGAGTATACCATTCGTTCTCTTGTAACTTTAAATAATCCTACGTTTATTACAAAATTACCGAGGGTTATATATTTAGATCTAAAAATTATGAAGTTTTCAATCCAAATAATTTGAAGATTACAAGGTCTTAACAGTGTATTAGACATCAACGCGTAGCCGGCCGAAGTTACACCTGTCTCGGGCAATCTTGTAGACTACGAACCGTCTTGATATTTTATATTTTTTTTCTACCTTCATTTGTTTAAAATAAATACTTAACTATATACACTAGAAATTAAAATAAAATCTAGAAACAAACTAAAATATGGCGTTAAAAAACTCATCCGCATCGCTGGCAGCATTGCCACGTTGTATGGCAATGCTTATCCTACCTTCATTAAATTAATTACTGAGATTTATACTAGATGACATGCAGGTACTTTTACTATGCGTATAATTATTAATATTATATATTAAGCACGTTAACATTAATTATCGATCTCAGAACTGTGTCAAGTCATAAAATTCTTGTGCTACAAATGTGAAGTGTGCTACTCCATTACTCTAATTATAGTACTGTACCGACCGACGTATTCATATCTCATCATGAGTATCTGAGTTAATATAGGTGGATAAACGCGATTTATAGCGGAAGCTACTACTAGTTTTGAAGCTCAATAATCCATAAAAATGTGATTCTTCTAATAATCATTTCGCGATAATTGAAAAGTTAAATGGAAAGCATCAAGACGGCTTGCGGACAGGTCGCGGCGCGTCCAGCGACCTGTCATCTCCGCGGGAACGTTGACAAAAACCGCGCCGCCTACGTGACGTCCTGTGCCCCCCGCGCTCCCCGCACGCCCGCCTCACACCCGCGCGCCCGCTCACCGCGCGCTCGACCACTTTTTACTGCGCGACATTTGCCCGGAGTTCGATCCGTGTCATCCGACTTATTTCTTTTTTAAATTGCGCCGACGTTCGATTATTTTATTTTTTAATTTTATAAGGCTTCGACCGGCCGTCGAGCGGTAAAAAGCGATAGCGTATAAAAAAGTCTATGAATAATTAAAGTGAGATAGCTACTGGCTAGATGATGGGAACGTAGCGGCGACAGGTCGGCGGCTCGGCTGAGGGACAGGTCAATTTGCGGCGCTCGTTTTGTTCCTTTTGAGATTGCCATTAACGTTATCCCGGGCTTGGGAGCAAATTTACTTTTATGCAAATGTGAAGCCATTCCGCCGGCGAGCGAGATTAGAAAACTTCACGTTCTAATGTATTGAAATTAAATAAAGTGGAACGAAAGACGGAGCATTGGGACGTTCGGTACGAGTGGTTTGGGGGCATGTTTATATTTAATGGGGTTTATGGAGCCACGGAATCGGACCGGGACCCTAATGTGTGCCCCGGGGTCAAGAGTGACCCCAACCGTTCAAATGAAGCGGAATGATATTCGAGAAAATTGTTTAATTGTGGCTCAAATTACTGGTTCGAGGAAGCGAGCCAGACCTGTTTCGGCTTTGACCTTTTTATCTGGACGGTTCAAAGTCAAAGGAATAGTCTATGGTGGTTTTTTGTTCATACATATTACCATAGGAGTCGTCTGAAATTATACGGGTAAGAGGTAAAATATAGATGATAGTAAATGTTGTGAACAAATTACTTAAATTGGTATTTTGTGTTGGAAATTATAATAAGAGCAAATGATATTCGGTTACGATGCGAATAGGGGATTATGAATTGGAGATTAAGGAATTGATATTACAATATTTATTAATTGACATACGTCCGTTTGATAACATCGATTTAAATGTATAAATTGATTTATAGATCTAGTTAATTTCCAAAAATCCAAAAATATTGTAATTTTATCCTGTAAATTACGAAAATTTTAAATATTGCTTTCTAGATATACAAAGCTTTATCTTTAATAAAGAAATCATTTCGAAATCCAAACACAAAGCATAAACAGCCCTTTTTATATAAAAAATATAAGTTAATATCACATTTTGACGAGGACAGCTGGCTTCGGTATAAATTGGTTATTATCACGTAAGGCTGCGCCTGCGCTTGTTTTGTGCGCGCTGTGGGAGCCTGTGGGTAACTAACGTTGAGCCTACGTTATTACGCGCCCTGTGCACTTAACAGGTTGCGCAGGGTTGCGTGGTACAGGGTACAGACTCTTATGGTTTAGAACTTTCTTGTCATCAAATTACCTACGGTAGAACAAAGATGGAACATATTTTTTTATATGTGGGAATGATGGATGAGAGAATTTGATCAGGACCTAGTTGTAATTTTCGAAAGTTCAGATAAGAATAAAAAAAGTCTGGCTGACGGCGACAGTATGGATAGATCAAAGAGATAAATAAACATTGCAGCCAAATAACAAAATCACATTTTAACTTTATTTAAGATGCACTTTTATAGCAACATTTCCTTCCATCTCCATATAATTACAACCAGTTACGGACAAAAACAAACGCGTATACTTAGCAGCCCTATTTTGCAGATACTGCGTATCGCCCGCGGCCATGAACCGCAGCGCGCGCGCAGCAGCCGCGTCCCGAACAGGTTGCAGGGGAGCAAAAAAGGTTAAAGTATGTTCCCCTGAGGTCGAGAGGAGGGCGGCGGGCGGGGGAGCGGAGGGGCTAATGACAGGGGCGGCGCGGCGCCCGCGGCCGCTACCGCGCGCAAATTGATGCCTGCGCCCTCTGCCAAACCTTTGCTCCCGGCTAGTGATGCGCCGCCACGATAAATTGTGACAAGCACGTTCTCGCCAGAATTATACCGACGTTTATCGACCGAGCGATCCGAGCGCGAGTTATTGAAGTGCTGTTTGTTGCTCAGTTAATTTTACTAGTGAATATTTTATTATGGTAAATAGCAATCAGTGGTTTGAATTTTAAATTGTCGACGTCTAGTTAGCAGTGGCGTAATTTATGGCAAAAATAAAAGGTACTTGTAACTGAGAAATAAAGAAAATACAGCTCGGAGAATTCAAGTACATTCAGCTAAAGCTCAACTAGACGTATAATTAAAACCTTGGCCATCTGTAAGTAAATTATACCGCAAATCACAGGTAGCGCACACCAGTAATTTAATCAACACACGATAATTAAGTTCAAAAACAGGTTGGAACAATTAAACAAACGTTGCAAAGAACAATACGTAACACGCAATTGTACAATGTAATAACACATTATCGACATCGGCTATCGAACGATAACATCACTATTCGGAGGCCGGGCTATAAAGATTGCTATTAAGTTTAAAGCATGGAACGCACAGGCTTCAGTTAGGGCTGGCACACATAGTTAGAGAGTGAATATAACACGTACTACAGTATGTTTTGAAAACAATGGGAGGGAGGAATTAGACTGGCAAGTGATGGTCAAGTTAAAGCTTCAAGTATCTTTCTTTTTACAAAAAAATCACATATTAATTTTGTTTTACACATAGGAAAGTGTATCTACCGTATGTGTGAAGAAGAAAATCTGAGAATGGGTTTAAAAAATGGTCTCAACTGTAACATGATACAAATGGAAAATAGATGCTTTAGTTAGTATTTATAATAAGACATACACTATAATAAATTATGATATACTAGCTTCTGTTTGTGACTTTTCCCATGTATAAAGTAATTTACCCAAGGAAACACATTACCAGAATAAAAATAATCATATGTGTTAATCCAAGAATTGTTTATCTCAGTGCCAATTTTCATCCTAATCTGTACAACTGTTTACGTGTAACAAACATCCAAACGTCGAAACATCTTCAGAAACTTTGCCATTTGTTGTATTTGAAGAATTATCTTACATATTATAATTTAAGGATTATGGAGAAGAGGATTGATTTTAGAGAGTCAGTGAGTTGTCAACTAAATACGAAAATACAAAGTGAATCTAATGTTTTCAATAAAGTAGAGTGACTGGTAACCCTGTGTGTCTTATATTTAGTGGTGAGTGACGGTGCGCGGGTGAGCTCTACCGACTCTACCGTAATTATAATCTGAGACCATCGCCATTTCTCAAGCAAGCCTTTTATTTTTAGAGTTCCGCACTTAAATGCTTAAGATTACAGTGTGAATCAATATTTGTAGGGCAATTCTGTTTCGGGGTTGGGTGAGATCGATCTTGGGACTGAGATAGTTTCAGATAAAGATACTAAATTGGATGAGATTAAAGGTGAATATGAGGATGATGATTTTGATGGAGATATTGACGAAGAATGAAGTGTAGCAACACGTGTAGTATGATCACAGTAGAAACGGGATGTCGACATAAGAATCGACAAGGAGACAGATGGTACAAACATTTCTGCTGATTATTGAAGAAATAATGCTTCATATTGTAGACTATTGTCGACTGGACTATCTACATATTTCACCTCATCATTCTTAAAATTGTTCGATTCTTTTGTAGACAAAATTCGTTTTTACGATGGTCATGCATGCGTACAGGTGTTGGAAAGAATATAGTAAAAGAAGAGAAACGTGACAGTGAAAGGGATTCGGCTCGACTAATCCCAGTTTGTTTTGAAATTAAATATAAAAATGTGTAATGTGGATTTTTGTGTTACATCAAAATAATCTAGGATAATAATATTACGATCTTCAAAACGAAAATTTTCAAATATGAGTCAAATATTGTGTAGAATCTTGGAGACGATGAAATATTAACATAAATTATGTAAGTAATATCTTAAGATTTAGTACGTTTGAAAACTAGGTAGGTACTTCACATTGATCTAATTGAAATGAATGCTTTGAGTCATTCTTTTAAGACGATATTACACAAAGTGGTTTACAAACTAAGTCTAGTTAATACTTTTTATCTGAACTATTCAGCTCAATGCTAGATTTAGATAGATTGTTTTGTTATCAAGATACATGTTACGAAATTAAAATATTTACGTTGTAATAAAATTGGACATAAAGATGAATTAATTAGGGCAGTTAAGATTCTCTGGTTTTGTTTAGCATTCATTTGTCTTTTATTAACATTGATGATTAAATATGTCTATTCCCTGCAGGGTTTCTCCAGATATAACAAAATAAAAACTATTTAGATAATTTTACAAAGCAATCTAGATCATGTAACTACTGTGTGTAAAGTATCAAACACATAACACAACAATAGCTTACCAAAGTAAGAGGTAAGAGGTCAGGGTGTTGTGCTGGCGCCATTTTTTTTATCAATTGTCGTTTTGTACATTCGTTACTTTCTAACTTTTCTCTGTAATGGTGTCCATTAGTACCTACTCGGCCACTTACGTTATTATTTTTTTACGTCTTTTAATATAAAAGTCGTTTAATTGCGTGAAGGTATGCCACCGCGTGAACTATCACTTTGTTAATAATTGCCTTCGCTTCGTTGCTGTTTTTTGCTTGTGGTTGTAATTTAATGGTATCAATTGTAATTTTTTAGGTGTGTGGTGTTGTAAAAGTTCTATATAGAATAAGTTTGAAGGCCTATTTTCTTATAAGGTTTTACGAAAACCATAACTTACGAAAAATTACATTTTAAGATATGGTCTAAGAGTTGGCTTATCTGCGCAGTATCTTTAGAGATCATATTTTCATACATATGTCATACTACAGCTTTGCAACCAGCTTCGTGAAAGTTGAAAATAAATTCCAAGAGAACCAGGATCAAAAGTATTTTGCGATCTATCCAGGTTATAATAAATATAAATAAATTCTTTATTGCACCAAAATGGATTTAGATTATGGTTTAAAATACCTTTTTGACATAAGTAGGTATACATATGCCTAAATTACATTGATCTATTATATTTTAATAAAAATGTTTGATTTGTTTGAATATTAATTATATGTTCGTATTTGTATTGGATACTTTACTTACATTTATTACTTTACTTAGATTACTTAGGAAAATGGATCTATTGATCTCGGATGGTTTTAATAGCCGGTAAACAACAAAGATAGGTATTGCATAATGTAAATGTAGTTATGGAAAAAATACAAACTTCAGAAATCTCGAAGTTCAGAACTTCTGCCAGGCCTGGAATTTCTGAATAATTAAAAGATAATATAGTATGGTATTTAATAAAGGATGACCATGTCGGAGAACTATTTTATCTTAAATCAAGTTTTATAAATAGCTCCAGTCCAAATTGTTGTGTTACAACAACAACATTACCTCACTCATTCTGTTACTAGAAAGCTTATCATTGTTGGCATCGGCGCGCGCGCAAAAAGCTCCTACATAATAATTGGAAAATAGCCTAACGCTGATCTGTGGGTGTGGCGACCGGCCTTACTAGCGGCGCGAGATAGACTGTCGCAGGGCCCTAAGAGGGACAGAGATAGGGAACGGCGCGCGCGCAGGTGGGCGGGGCTAACACACCCGAGTGTGGCCGACCATTCCCGATCACAGCCGAATAGAGAACGCCCAGTCGCTAATGTTAGCGTACTACCGGCAGTTTTGTTGGAGCTGTGGCTTCCTATCATTGTTACGTGTGGAGAGGTCATGTAACATTGGTGTTTTGAACAATGCGAACTATGTTTGAGCAATGTAGTGCCATTATATAGGTATTATCGGGCTAATACAAGTCTGGATAATAGATTGTTTGGAACAAGTATGTGTTGTGATATCCCTTATTAGATAAACTACTAATGTGTAAAAGCATTTCTGTTGTTAATTTGTAGAGTTATCTTAGCTACTAGATAAATTGATTGGTTGATCATTTGCTTCAATAGGTTTGGTGTAAGTAATAAAAGGGTTTTACTCGTTGAAAGGATGGATGAAAGGCGACTAACGAAAGGTATTTACAAGGCAGATGTAAGTGGGAACGCCGGGAGGGAACGCCCTAGAAGGACATACAAAGACCTTATTGGTGAGGTTCTTCAGAAAGGTCAGGTGCGTAGTACTCGCAACCGGCGTGTGTGTATGACAACATGTATGTATGTAAACGAAGCAAAAGAAGTATGTAAGAATCGTAGCATATGGCGCTCTGTAGTTTCTGCCTACCCCCATGGGAAAAAGGCGTGAGTTTATGTATGTATGTATGTGTATGTACTCTTTTCACATTTGGATTTCGAATAATTTTCGATATTGCGTTATTGTTATTTTTCTGTCAGCGTATATCTAATAAGCTTCGCTATTAAATCTACCAATATATGTGTAGGTAAGTATACCTATACTTACCTACACATATGTATAAAAATATATTAGTATAAAAGGTTTATTTTACTTAAGTATATCAATGACTACTGCAGAACATTACAATTTGGATCTCAAAATAACAAAAGGTACACCTCTGCCTAACTCTTCGGAGATAACTCTCCGAAGGGTTAAGCAAAGGTGTACCTTGGCTATAGTAGGTACTCCCACATTTTGTCTGTTATGTTTAAGTCCCATTTAATAGGGGCGAGCCCATTGCCATCAATCGGGCACAAATCTAGGCTGTGGGCTGGTACCTACTGAGAAATTCTAGATAAAAAACTCAAAAAAGCTATCATTTGTACCTACCCGGGGACCAAACCCGGAACCCCGTGCTGAAACAAGGTGAACTAACTCATCATAACTAACGGTTGAGTAGCTACTACCATGTTGTTATACACTAGGTACCATTTAAGTATTTCATTTACAAGTACCTACCTGTTGTTTTTCTTAAGTTATGCATTTAGTTTTATAATTAACTTGTATTTCTCATGTGTAAGTGAATTGTTTCTTAAGACTGGCTTGTCTATAGTAGTTAGTGGTCATGACTGCTATGCCGGAGGTCGTGGGTTCGATTCCCACCCAGGGCAAATGTTTGTGTGATGAGCACGATCATTTGTTCTGTGTCTGGGTGTTATTTATCTATAAAATGTATTTATTTAGAAATGTATAAGTATGTTTATCAGCTGTTTAGTACCCATAACACAAGCTGTGCTTAGCTTGGGACAAGATGGGATTGTGTGAAAGTTGTGGAATATTTATTTATGAATATTATGTCTTAAACAGTAACCATCAGGCCCTGTCCACAACGGATATTGAAACAAGCTATTCGTTCGCAGCCACAGCGTTTGTAAAACATAATTGATTTACCCGTTGCAGCTTAAATTAAACAAGCTTGAGGTTAAGATAGGTTATTTAATAGTTAAACTTAATTATTAATTCTGAGAGGTTTACTATGAACTTTGTGGAGTGACCTTAAGTTACTGCTGAGTTTAAACGAGATTCACGAAGCTTGTTTGTGTTCGTGAACATTTGACTGCATGGTTGGCGCAATGGTTAATTTTGATAAAAAAAAATAGCACAGTCATTAGGTCAAGTAGTATCCGTCGATAAAATCATCGTCAAACCGGAACACCAGTTCTGAAGATGATAATACATGTTTGAGTAATCCATTTTTTGTTAAACATTACATATTTGCTTATCAAATCTTTATTTATTTTCACTATTAATATAACACAGATTTCCGCATTATAAGCACAGTGCACACTATATGGTACATAATACTTTTCAATTCAGAAAACAATATTTTTCCACGTCGTCGTAATCTCATAGTAGTCCCCTTAAATAAAGGAGGCGGCCCGACTCCCGTTAAGTAAACAGACTTGCGCTTGCGCAGCCCGTTATTCAACCACACCGAGTTATTATAAGTTATTGCATTGTTACACCTGCTTTATTACGCACAACTAAGTGATTCCATGTTGTTACTGATCATCGTGAAATGCGGTAAAAGGTGTTTGGAGTATCCTTATTAGTTACTAGCTTTTGCCCGCGGCTTCGCCCGCGTGGATGTCGAACTTCCGTCCCCTATGTTTTCCCTTTAAGGGTTGAATTTTCAAAAATCGTTTTTTATGGAAGACTTACTCTTCACTAAGAACACCCCTTCAAGTTTCATGTCTCTAATACCAGCGGTTGGGGCTGTGCGTTGATATATAAACGTAATAATTTTAGCATAATACTTCCGGATAGACTACTTTCAAAGTTGATCCTTCCGATATGTATGCATAAAGATTTCTGGAACTACGGACCCGGGAAAGAGCGCCGTACAACTGACCATGTGTAAAACAACTGATACTAAGATCAACCTGCCCAGGCGTATTATAATTGATTACCTACAACCGTACCAAGTTTGGTTAAAATCCCTTTAATAGTTTTTTAACTATGCGTGCACATACAGACAGAAAGACAAAACATTCACTAATTGCATTTTTGGCATCAGTATCGATCACCAATCACCTTCCAATATTAATTTTGAATAGATAGGTATTCAATGTGCCTAATTATTTTCGTAGTGTGTGATAGTCCATTGAATTGTATGGCGAGCGATATTGTATCTTAAGATTAAATATTATAATATCTTAGCCGTGTGCCCTTTGGTGAACTCCACTGCGGGTGACGTAACCTACGACAAACTTATTATTTGCGGTTGGTACAGTAGTCGGGTCTAGGGATCGAACCGCAAAATTAAGTTTGTTTTTTATTGTATATACTTTTCCGGGATAAAAAGTACCCAGTGTGGTGCCCAGGATATCAAAGAATAAGTATACCAAGTTTCATCGTAATCGTACCGGTAGTTTTTGCGTGATACCTGAACATACAGACAGACAGACAGACAGACAGACAGACAGACAGACAGACAAAAATTTTTTTAATCATATTTTTGGGTTCGGTGTCAGTCTAGTAACACCTCCTGCTATTTATTTTTTTGATATTTTCAATGTACAGAATTTTTACTTCTACAGATTTATTATAAGTATAGAAGATTTATTATAAGTATAGATATAGATATAGATATAGAAGATAAATATTTGTGGTGGAAAATGTAATTTTTGGTCCAATTAAGTATATGTTTGGTAATTTCAATAACTGTTGTATCCTAACTAATTAAAGTCAGCGCTTTCTAATGGAATTGAATTTCGTACTTTTCCCTTTAAACTTTGACATACCTTCAATCCCAGCTTTGAAAATAAAATATAGCCTTTATTACTTGGTGGTGATGGTTTAAATTTCTAATGGTGGAAGAATTTTTTAAATTACTTCAGTAGTTTTTGAGTGAAATCCCTATAAACAAACAAACATTTCTTCCCTCTTTATAATATCTACGAAGTCTAGAGAGCACAGATTATCATCAACAATGTTGGAGTCGGCTTCTACAGTCAAACCAAATGCTCAATATAGGATAGAATCAGAAAAACTTCCATGTCTAACCCTAGATACCCTTTGGACGAACTAATGGTCAGACTTTCGAGCTTCTGACTGGCCTTATATGTATATTTTATCAATGGTAAAATCAAATATTTTGATCATTTGAACCAACAACCTAGGTAATTAAAAAAAAATACAACAACAAAAACAAAACAACTGTAGGTAACCAATTACACGCAAACCCTAATTCAAACAACATTTTATTCCTATTTAAATCAAAAGCAGCACTTTCGAAACGTGAATCGATACTCACGATTAAATCGTATTATTAACAATCTAGTAAATAGTTCTCGGTATCTGTTGAACGGTGTTCCGGTGAAACAATCTACTTGTATCATCGGTTGCTAGATTCTATCGGCTCGTGCCACTTGTGTAGATAGTGATGTCAATGATTTATTGCACGTTGTTTAGTCGATGTTTGGGCGGACGCGTATCGACTGTCGATAGATTTTAGCTTGGTGTAACAAAAGGTCCGATAACGAATAAGGAAGTTGGAATGTTCATTCGAAATGGGTACGCACTATGTTGTCCAGGTTAACATTTGAAAAGTTGACTCTGGGATTTTATTTTGTTTAACTAACTTTTTCTGATTCTGAATAAAACTATGTTAAACATATGCATAGGTACTCTACTTAACAATAGTGGAGTCTGGAATAAGTACATGTTTGTAAAATAATCAACTAATTCATTAACTTTATTAGCAGTGTGATTCTGGTCTAATCACCGCGTGAAAATGCGGATGTAATGAGGGTAAATTGAGCAGATATTCCATAATAATGCACCTAGCATTATTATGGAATATCTATTAACAGTTCACTTCACTCAAGTTGCGTGGTCGTGACTTTTACAGAATCGACCGGCAGAACTTCTTGTTTTTGTGTAGTAACTGGTGTCAGAGTTTATGTCGCCCATGACATCTCTCAGGCTTTTTCACGATGTTTTTCTTCACCACTTGAATAAGTAAATTAATCCGAAAAGTCAAAGGTGTGCCTTGGGTTTGAATTCGAAACCTATCCACCGTTTTACTTGACAGTCCACCGTCCACAACACTAGGTTATTGCTGTAAATGAAATGTCAGTTATAATCACAAAAGTTAATAAAAATAAATACTCAACGACTTTATCGACATACACGAGCACATCCCTCTGTTGGCACGAGTAGCGGTCGCGTGCCGGCGCGCCCTCTCGCGGCCGATTGAAGAAAGTGCGCCGACACTCGACGCGGGACGTACTGCGGATTGCTATCTATGCGTTTTACTTTAATCGAGCTCTTTAGCCTTTAAGTAGTCGTTGGCCGGTGGAAAAACTACTGAATTAAATCTAGTAGAATTAGAGGAAAAACGGCTGAATTAAGTGAAGCAGGTTTTGAAGAAAAACTATTGAAAGTCATGTTTGTGACGTGTCTTTGAAGTTGTTGATTCATCTTAGCACGATTAGAAGAAAAGCTAATAATTGGTTTGTCAGAATTGGAAATACGTTTGAATTGGAAACTGACATGTCAGGATTGTTCAGTGGAGTTCATTGCTCGATGTGATCACTGATTCATGCAGAGGTTTTTTTTATGATTTCAGCGTCAGAGTCACCAACGTTAACTCGTCGTACGTCCGCGAACTCTAGAATGCGTAAGGGATTGACAATACTCGTGTAAAATGACCTTTTGATTCGAAAATTTATATAAGAAATTGTTTGAATTTTTACACAGTGGTCCAAAAGAACCTTTTTGTTGTTAAAGTCAAAGTCAAACCATTTATTTTAATTAGGCCATAATGTAGCACTTTTTAACGTCAAACTTAAGTTAACTTTCATTTAAAAATGATTCTAGTTGCTCGTTCCAAAAAGTAGTTTCGAATGGAGAAGATTGGTCAAGAAACTTCAGACTTACTCTTTTAAAATAGGTTTTACAATACTTTGTATGCATTAATGAAATAAAAGGGAAACATAGTTATTTATTCTGTTGAAGTCTTGCACTACTTCTAAGTAATTATTTAAAGTAATTCAAGGCCCAAACACACCCAGTCCCATCACTCATTGTTTAATCTCTTTTGTATTTTGTATTGTGTGTTGTGTACCTATCAGGCTAGAAATTCCCAAAAAGGACTTCCATTTTCAGACAAGTTCTCAAAGTTGCCTTATTTCCAGCATGTACTGGTAAGTGGATTTAATGTTGTATTAGTTAACACGCTCCGCTTCGTAAGGAACCCTTGTTGTGAGCCTGGTATCCGATAGTTGCATTAGCGGCCTTGTTTATAACTAGCTAATGATATGTAGGCTTGCTTTTGGTACCGTTAGAGGTGAAGATGATGTTAGGTTGGATTTGAAATTCGCGTTCGATTTTCATCTTTAAAACTCCTTTACATCAGTAAAAGAAGACATTTTCGTTTCGAATTCAAAATGCAGTCGCAATCTGTCAAAATAACGTCACCTGCGTTTTTGACATGGTTTTGACTTTTCGCTGAGATGAGATTACGACAGGATTTTGACTTAAAAAGAAGAAGTTTTTAGGTCCGTTGTTGTCCTTCAATGTGATTTACATCAGAATTTGACACGTTTTTTATTGTCGCCGAAACGAGTTTGCGACTAGAATTTGATTATTTTAAATTTTGTTAGTCTTATAAGGGGTTGTGAGTGCTATATACCTTAGTGTCCTTTCTTAACAACATCACCAACAAGGTCAATAAAAGTCTTTCTAGGACAAAAAATATCCTTAAATTTTCTCCCCTTTCCCGTATTTTGAAGCTTGTTTAATTACATTCTCAGTTCACGAGCTGCACATAGTTGATCGGTGTAGGCACTGGCTAGATATCGCATTATAACTGGTATAGTTATTAGCCGTGCGGCTTTCATCCACATCTAGTCCGGTGGCAGAATTCATGGACCTTATACGGAGCACGCGGATATGCCAGCCGATGGTGACCATGGTGGACGAGGTAAGTTAGTATTGATAGGGACGATTTTTAGTTGGAAATTGGATTGGTTGACGTTACGAGATTGGTTTCTAGATCAAAGACCACCGCGTTAAGGCTTTGACCTTATTGCAATTAAAATTGGATATAACAAGAATTCGGAATGTGATTGTGTGTGCATTATAGTTTAGCTTTTTTGATAATACGAATTCGGAAAGTTATACAACGGATAACTACAAAATTAAAAAAAAAACATCCTTTTTCGATTGGCCATTTATTATTACGTATTTGGCATTAAATTTCAATGTCAGATTATTTGTCGATCAGCTGAGCTTTTGCTCACAACTGATGAAGTGTTACCAATCTTTTTGACCAAATTCCCGCAGTTTGGTCCCCCTACAAATTACAAGTCCATATCTCGGGGCGGTGTGCGACAACGACAAGATAGCTCATGCGTTTGTTTGTACCATTGAATATACATGAGCCCTGCTTTATTTGCGGGGCTACGCTGTCCTACTAGGCATTAGTGTCGCTTCGCGCATTGTATATTGTAAGCGAATTGTTTCGGGAGCGAATTTGTATAGAGATTGCCGCGGGATTAAAGTAATGAGATGGCGATACTGATCAGATTTCGTTTTTCTTGTAGGTAATTAGATTTTAACCTTGGTAATTTTTGTTGTTAGTTTGAGATTTTAACAAGATTTTGCGCTTTTAGAAAATTTCGGTCACAATTTGACAGAACAGAGTCTAATTTCACTACATTTTTTATAGGTTTTATAAGATTCATTGTCGCTGAGATGAGATTGCGAATAGATTGGCCTTGTGTTGTAATTTTACACATTGGTTGTATTATTTTATATAAGAAATACGAAAGGATGGATGAAAGGCGACTAACGAAAGGTATTTACAAGGCAGATGTAAGTGGGAACGCCGGGAGGGGACGCCCTAGAAGGACATACATAGACCTTATTGGTGAGGTTCTTCAGAAAGGTCAGGTGCGTAGTACTCGCAACCGGCGTGTGTGTATGACAACATGTATGAATGTAAACGAAGCAAAAGAAGTATGTAAGAATCGTAGCATATGGCGCTCTGTAGTTTCTGCCTACCCCCATGGGAAAAAGGCGTGAGTTTATGAATGTATGTATGTATGTAAATACCTATACGTAATAGAAATATACAAAAATAAACCTCTAACTAAAAACCGAGTACCTTTTCACCTCAGACTAGTGGGGGGATATTACAAATCACCTTTTACGGGTTAAACAGTCGATAAATCTGCTCAATACACCCACAGAGCGATACTATCGCACCTCTAGTGGCTTTGTGGTGTCTCAGGCTCTAAACGAACTTGCCTTTGGCCACTTAGATTTAAGAACGATAATTATAACATTTTCAAATTCAAAAGTGCGTTCTGAATTCTGGTTTAGTTGTAACGTCAAGCTTGTTTATGATTCATTCTTTATTCAAATGGTAGTCTGTGTGGCCAGTTTTAGATAAAGGAATTTGGTTAGTGATTTTTTGGTATTATACAAAGTACTTTTTGTTGTCAGTGTGACGTAAGAATTTTGGTTACTATATTTAAAAATCTCGTTAGTCGATTTGTCATTCGCCTTTGAATTAGTTGCAAATAAAAAATAGGCACTTGGAACAGCACTACAGTTATTATTTATATTATTTTAAACAGTAAGTTGTTACGTTTAATGACAGTTGTTAAAATAGGCTCAGTTTTCAGTACAGGATCCTGCACAAAATAACAAGAAGTGGTGCATCGATAAATGGCGGTATTAACTCGGGTGCTAGTGTTGAAATTATAGCGAGTTAACGAACTACTAACAGTGCCTCGTAAAAATAACCAACAAGCTCGTAACCGAAGTAATGACACCTTTACAGTCCAGTTATATTATTGTGAATAATATAAATACTTTCAATTAATGTTGCTTCCTTTGTGAAACTGCGATCTTGTAAACTTCGTAAATGAAAACTTTAGGCTGCCTCTTTAGTCTAGTGGTCGCAAATGCTACTGCTGAACGTGAGGTTCAGGGTTCGACTCCAGGGTTGGGAAGAGTAATATGGGATTTTCACATCGGGAGATTTTCTGTAACAGCCTCGCTGGAGTGACTTGCCTAAATTTTGATGTTGGTAGGTACTAGATATACATACTAAGACATTCAGGCCATGTGATATTTGATGAAGTTAAAAAAAAGTTCAGTAAAATTATCAGCTTAACTGCTTAAAAGGATGCTCCAATCACTAGTTGTTAATTCTTACTTGTTATAATAATAAACAATTTTTTTTTGAAGTTTTTAATTGTGTGTTAAAGTGAAAGCATTGAAGATTAAATAACTGTAGAAAACTGTTGCATGAAAATTGATCTGAGTAGTAAATAAGAAACCAAGTCTCCTGAAGACAGTTGGTTATATGGTTTCAGAAGTAGACATAATGATAAACGTCCTACAAATTTGTACGCCACGGTATGCGGCTGAACTTGTCAGAACTATTTTTAATGTAATACACCATGTAATCTTGCATGTAATACACAATGTTTAAACAAATAAAATTTATTTTACTTTAAAAATCCCTTCGGTTCCCAGTAAGATCAAATCAATGAAGGTTTAATTTTACAGCCTCTCAAGCTACATTTGAACGTAGCGCCATTAAAATGCCTGCCTATATTTACATTCATAGCTTTCTTAAGACACTAATCCACACGAAAACAACCGTGGCATCGCGCACGCATCTAGTAATTTGTATTACATGTAAAAAGCCGCGCTGCGCGGGCGCAGGTAAATAATGACATCTATAACGCGTTGGGAGCAACAATCATGTAGGTTTCCTTTTACAGAGCCATCGACATCCGGCCAGTAAACGGACCGGTCAGGGTTGCCACGTAAATACGGCTTCTGGCTAAATGTTGCCAGGTAAAATATGTTTGTGAAATTTTCCAGCGTTCATTAAAAATCCACTACTTCAAAACTAAAGCGAGCATCTACACATAATATACTAGGTTATAAGTAATTAGCTCAAACTTTACAGAGCTAAAAGTACTTATCTATACTAACGATTACACTATAATAAATACGAGAACTAACAACTTTTACTATGAGACCCAACTCAAAAATTAATCAACTGTTTCAATACATTTATTCTATTAAATACTTATGTATTGTGCTGTGTTTAAATTAGCTGTGTTTCTTTTGAAATTCCTGAGTCGGGCTATTGCTATCCATTGCATACCTTGTATTTATTACAGCAAATATCAGTGTGCTGAGTATAATACCTGTAAAGTTAACCCAATGAACTCGGCTATCATATACCGTCTTCAAAATTTCCCGATACTCCCCCTCGACAACACAATACATTACCGTTGCTTCTTCATCAAACCATAAATCTGATAGTCCAGGAGCTCAGCCCTGCGATCGATCGGATTGCAACGATCTCTCTTTAATTATATTGTTACGGCGGCCGACCGGGAGGTCGTGAGGTTATACCAAATAGATTATCTTTAGATGAGGCCGGCTGCCGCTGGTGAATAGTCCCCTTTCATATCTGTTCCATCGAATTCTTTTTCTACCCGCGGGTCATTATCGATACTGACTGGATCACAAGACACTCTGATTGCTTTTTGTAATTTGGACCATTGAATGTTTGAATTATTTTTGAGAATTCTTTTTGTGGTGTTGGCACGGCCTCTCTGGTCAGTGATCGATATTTTTTTTTTTTTCGTCGTGAATGTTGGCTGATTGTCTATGCTCCAGTTTTGAAGTTTGTGTTAGTTGTGCGGTTGATATTTCCAATTGTGTATTTTTTCGAAGATATCTTGATCTTCGAGCGGTTAAGATTAAAAAATTGGGATAGATTTAAATCGAGAAATATTGTAACTTATTTGCTCATTATTGCTTATACTAAACGAGTACCTATTGATAATTTTATAAATATTAATGATTCATGAGATGATAGAGACTTGTTAATAAATATCAAATTAAATAGGTATAAATGAGTTTTATACGCTGATATGATTGAAGTGAGTTCACAATACATTACAAAATCGTAGCATGGTTAATAGTAGCACATATTTCAACAAAAATCTTCTGGTAGGTACAGACGCCAGCACGTCAAATTACCTACCCCAATGTGTCTAATTTCTTTGATCGTTTTTCAACTTAACGTCAAACAGAAGGTTTATATTCATTGGAAAAATTACACATCGGGGTAAATTGATGTGCTGGCGTCTGTACCAACAGATGTTTATTATGAATACACAAATGTCAAAAGACAATATGTTTTTCATTGCGAAACATGTTATTCTTTAACCGACATTACAAAAAGAATACAACACAAAGGTTAATAAATTACCTCTGATTGGTATCAACGCAAATAACACAAGCTAGACGGAAGTCAACCCGTCGGTTTGGTACACATCTGTATTTTGCGTAAGAACGGATGTTGGCCCAAATGTTCGGCTGAATGATGGCTCAAAATTTGTAAACCAACTTGGTTGTTTGGTGATCCAGTTCAACATTTGCCAAATTGCTTAAATTTTCTAAAGAAATTTATTCATGGGCGGTAACATTAGTGAAATCTCACTTTACGTCATAGGCGTAACACATAACACGTACAACACATTACCCTCCTTTTTACACCAACTAAAAAATTGTTTTTATTTGTGACAAATAAATGACTTGGGCAGTTGGGCTAATGACATCGCATATTTTATGTTGCGGTTATAAAAAGAGTATGACCGCACATTCCATGGTTTGCATAGCTGTTATAGAATCGCTGCGCAAGCGCACCTGCCGTGTGATTACGAGTGGCGACACACACGCGATGGTGATGTAAAAACGAACTAATTTTTGGGTTTGGTCGTTTGGATGATTTAGTTTTTAGTTGTGTGGCTTTGAGAGTTCTACTTTATGATGTCGGTTAAAAAGATGATGCGATTAGACGTAGTAAAGTACTTACAATATTATTTTTGAAAGCTTTTCATTGTTTTGAAATTCTATAGACAAAATATTTTGAACATGTTTTGTGGGTTTTATTTAGTTTAATTCCGTTGGTCTAGTGGTTGAAAGCGCATGAGGTTCTGGGTTCGATTCTCGAGTTAGGTAAAGCGTTTTAAGTAGCGACCCAGTTTGTACCCGGTTGATGGCAATAGGCTTGTCTCATATACAATTGACTTATACATTACTTGCCCTACATTACTTGGTTGGAACACCTTACTCACATACTTCATTCAACGACAATTTTTCTTTAATAGCTAGCTAGTCGATGATGCTATATCCTAAGTCCAAAAACAATTTAGCCTCATTCACTTCCAAAATAATTAGGTACTCATTGTGATCATCATCAGATGTTATAAGGCGTGGTCTAACAAAAGATCAGGTCACTCTACTAGCCTTTTGAAGTTGTTATAGTCCATTATTCAAATAGGTACATCAAATTGCCACGAGCCAAAGTAACTCATAAATGTATTGATTTACAATTAATGGCCTAGGGGCCTAGACAATGCGACCTCGCGTGTCTCATTTGACATTTAGCCGAGCCGAGCCGACCTTTCGGCTTCTTTCGGCCAACATCGGGTACACCTACGGACAAAATTACTATTCAAAGTAGGTGGTATGTTTAACTGTGAGTATTTGTGAAGTTTTTATTCGATTAGCGGTACACTCGTGCGGATAAACTTTGGAGAATTTAAATAGTTTGCAAGCAAAATAATACTAAGCGAACTGGAAAAGCGGGTTGCCAATTTCAGTTAAATCAATGCTGCCTATCAATTAAATGCAAATTAATTACTTGTTCCTGGTTATCTTAGTGACAAATTACTGACGTTGTAAATTAGCCTAAATTACTCCTTATAACATCGGATATATGTCAGTGAACCCCCTCAAAATTTGCTGCAGCCATTTCGTAGATGTGCTCAAACAAACAGACACAAGTAAAACTATCATTTAAGTAACAAACTGTTATTTTCACATTACAAACAGACTTTTTAATTTAAATGATTAGTATAGATATTTGCGTATGAAGATGTAGGCATTGACAATACAAATCGTTAATATCAAGAATACTTCGGTCCCCACCTCATCACACTTATATGGAGAGTTTACCCATCATGATAGGCCTAAGTGTGAATGAATAACAAGTTTCATATCGGTCTTAAACATGTCTTTTCACAGGTACCACAATATGGCGGCGACCCACACCACTCCCACATGTCTTACAAACTAGATCTTCAATTGTTGCCAGCACCACTTTTTGCTCACAGAAATCCCGGTATTTATTGGCCAGAGGGGCTTAAGATAAACTCTTTGTGCTAGATTAGGTGGTAATGAAGTGCTAAAAAGACTTAGTAGTTTAGCAAGGATAACTGATTTAAAATTTGTTATTTAGTAAGCGAAATTAAACATAGAGGGTACGATAGGGTTGGTACAACCCCCCCCCCCCCCATAAAAAGGAAGTACTAATTTAAGTATTTCACGTCGGGAGAGAAACGGGAGAGGCCTTAAGGCCTTATAAGCAATTCAATTCTAACTTTATAGGTATGAAGTGTCAAAATTTATGTTTAAAACTAAGAATAGTGTCCATTTACAATTTTACTCAAGTCCGTAGCTCTTTGTTAGAGTCTGATAATAAGGGGCTTGAAATAAACTCTTTGTACTAGATTAGGTGCTAATAAAGTGCTAAGTATTTCACGTAGATATGTGAAAAAATGAAATGATTGATGAACAAAATCTGAATTAGAGCAGAGCTTAAATACCATAATTTACCATCACGCCTAGATCGACGCCACAGGTAATTTCGGCAGAGTTGGAAAGTCAAGAAATGTCAAGAATGAAGAAGAAGATACGTGTAAATTCATCATCATCATCATCCACAGCCCGACTTCACCCACTGCTGGGTATAGGCCTCTCTTTTTATGTACCAATTTCCACGTCCCTGTGCCAGTCTCATCCACGGTACTCCCGCAATGGCAACAATGTCGGCCGCCCATCTCGCCGCAGGACGCCCTACACTTCTCCTGCCGTTTCTTGGACGCCACTCGGTCACAGCTTTACTCCACCGGCCATCACCGCGTCTAGCTAGGTGTCCTGCCGAACTCCATTTGAGTTCCATAACGCGATTTCCAATATCGATGACCTTTGTGCGTCTCCTGATTTCGACGTTTGGAACTCGATCTAGTATATTGATGTATGTTCTTCACTCGACAATAATCTACAATTTCCAGTATTATTTCTTATGATTGGTAGAAATATTTCTACCATCTGTCACATTGTCGATTCTTCCTGTTTCTACGGTGTAGTACAGAGGCCATCGATGGTTTTCAACTTTATTGCAAATACAATAAGGTTCATATTCAATTGAGAAAATTTTATAGTGTGGGGTAGGTTCATGTGCTGGCGTCTGTACATCCACATTTCGCAAGTTCTGTTTGTAAATCCCATGTAGAAGGGGTGGAGATTATTGCCATCAACGGCTGCTAAGCAATTCCAGCTTATAAGTCCTAACTGGTCTGACTACTAACCCCTTTTAGGTGGTTCAGAGATCAACGACTTGTTTAACTCTAAAATTAATGGATTTTAATTATCACTTATAAGATAATATATCTCTTAAAAGCATTTCTAAACTCTTTTGCCGCAACTGATTTGCTTAAAATCTGTCATAAAGTTAATTAAGTAAAACGACTTAATTTAACGATTAGTGATTATTAAAAATAAAATCACATAATGTTCTATTCCGTTATTATGACTTCCTGATATTCTAATTACTTATGTATGTTTTTTTAGAATTTGAGAAATAATTTCGCCTATAAATAATACCGAACCTTAAAACATTTCATCAGTATTCGCGTCTGTTAATTTTTAATCTACTAGCACTTTATTAGCGACTTCATCAACGTGTAATTCGTATTTTTCCCTCTAAACATTCACATTCCTATGTTACTAAGTGGTAGAATTTTCAAAATCAGTTTAGTACTTTTTGAGTCAAATTCCTACAAACAAAAAAAAATCTTTCTTCTTTATAATGTGGAGTACAGATAATTATATTAATTCGTGAAGCGAACACTTGGTACTCTTTTTAATTGATCGTACCGCACACCGAGGAGTGTGAGGTTTGAGATATCGAATTGAAATTTTTGTGCAAACGTCACTTAAAGTAAGTTGACATAGGTATCGTGAAAGCTCATACAATTTGGGCGGAACATTAGATCTTCTGCCTCGTAAAATAACATTTCAAATGAATTAAATAAACGAAAAATCAAATAAAACCGCAGCATTCCCATTTTTTTTCTGAGTTTTCTGTGTTGCATTATTGGTCGGATCCAAATACTCTGATCATCCATTATTTCATGTTTTAGCAATGTCATGATACCACTGTAAAATACAAAATTAATTTTCACAGGACGAGTAGGCGATCAAAAACTGGTCACACTATCAAATCGATCATTATCATAAAATTAGCACATTAATGGCTAAGATAGGCACGGAAAATTGCGCGTGAGTGATCTCCGGATCTTTGGTAGGAAGCGGCATCCGCCATAGATCATGTGTCCAGTATGTCGGCGGAAGGAAAGTTAATCTATTACCGTGGTGTCATTAAAGCTGTTGTGTTAGCTTTTTCTTTTGAAATTAATCGTTTTTTGTAGGCTTTGTTCTTTGTTAACTGTGCGATTCCTAACAAAATCAAAATCAAAAGTCAAATTCAAACTAGGCTGAAAATCAGCACTTTTTGAACGTCAAAAAAAATACATAAAGGCAGTCCCCCAAAAACAGCCCAGCCTTCGCCACTTCCTAGTGTTTTTGCTGATAACGTTATGGTGATGTATAAGGCGTAGTTCTTCTTACCCGCGAGCAGCCTAATAATGATTAGGTATTGTGGACAACATGCAGCAACCAACATAAAAAAACTTTAAATCTTAGTTGATCTAAATGTATGAAATAGGTGATTTATTTAATATTACCTTTAACAAACTAGTGAACTGTTTGTTTCCAAACTACCGAATACCACCAATTAAACAGAAGGAGAACATCAGCAAAATGATTGCCAAAACCATTTTCAATCATCACATAGGTAATCGATCATTCGTCAAAACTATACGACCTGTCCCAATAATATTATGAATGAAAAAGAAAAACTCCATCAGTTAATAAAAAAGCTCATAGCCGATAGTTGGTCACCGTTATAGTTAGTAATGGCGGCATGTCCGCTCGGCGCAGGCGCGAGCCGCGGGCGGGTGGCGCGTGCGCTGGCCGCGGTTTACAACAAATATGGTATAATGGGAATAAGTTAGAAGTATCCGTTTGTTTGTTTGCTTGATGGGATCGGAGAAAGGTGTAAGTAGGGCGTTGGTTGGATTGTTTCAGCAAGTAGGTACCACGAAGAACGTAAGGTTAGGAAAAGTTAGAGTAGCCAAACTGGACTAGGAGCTGCAATAGGCTGAATGAATGAAATGATTTGATTAATTGTTTTTTATTTAAACGTGTACTTTTTTAATTACTGAAAGTCTTGTTGAGTCTTACAACCGAGGTTCTTGAACCGAGGTTGTTTAAGAAAATCTATCTTCAATCACTAAAAAGTGATTATTAGGGATTTTATGCCAAAGAAGCGAACCATCTTTTAGTACAAAATGAGTGAGCAAAATGTCATCTTTACACAAAATATTGATGATAAAATAAAATAGAATAATCATTTTACTAACAAGAATCTTAATATGGCTTATAGGCTCATAGCTCTCTATAAACGTAGCACCTAACACGACATAAAGCATAAACATTGTAGTATTCAAACGTCTTACTTTAGCCTATATACCAATACATAGAAGATTGTATATAGATAGGTGCACAGTGGACTGTTACTGACAATTTATTTACTTTCTACGCGGACGGCGACCGGCCGGACCTTTAGTTTCACTAGTGATACAGTTCGAATACTGTTGGGTATATTGTTTATGGATTTAGGTCTTTATACTTGGACTAGCTTTGGCTGTAGCGTGATGTTAAATAGGTAATCGCCTTCCTCGACAATTGAGCTACCAAATTTTATTTTGAAATCCTACTCAAGCGAAAAAAGTCCTGACTATCTAAATTAAAAAAAAACAGGATTAAATTGAATTCCTTCTAAAATATCCACTTAAAATCAATTGACCTCAGATTCCAGGTACCTAGCACTAAAATTTTATTTAGATACTTAGTTGAATCTTCCAATAAAAGTTAGGCACATGAAATGGTTTTAGTTAATAAGTGAGTGCAGTTATTAACTATTCCTCATAGGCATGTTTTTACGTAAAAATCTTGCTTGTAATTCTAAAAACAAAAGAAAGGCTAATCCTATAATTTCCAATCTAAGCAAAACCTTTCACTTTGCGACAAAAATAAGAGCTATAATCTATAGCAAGTCGGCCCGACCCATGAATCTGTGAAACGCGACAAATGACCATCATCTTGGGGTTTGCGGCCATCACAGCCGCGCCTGGCTTATGTATGTCATTCTGTTCGCAGTCTGTCATTTACCTGTCATTTCACTTTGTGGGTGGCGGAAAGTATATAAGGTTATGTAAAGATTGTGGTACAGTTTGTTGCAGTTTGAAGTAAGTATATAATATCGATCAGCAATTTTTTACTAGATTCTCTACGCTACATCTACCAACTGTACTATTTGTAGCACACAAGAATTTTTAGGATCGGATTAGCCGTGTCGTAAATTACTACTTTAATATAGAAGAAGTTACAGTTGCTTTTAATTTAAGTATGTTAGACAAGGGTGTATGAAGAAAGGGGTGCTTTATTTTATCAAGTGTCTAGTGAGTTCTAACAATTTAGTTTATATTTTGTGATACAGCTGGTAAGGGTTGTTCCAGGCAGTCAGGACACTCGAAGTCAGACCCCTTGTCTTACTAAGAAAGATCCTGTTACCCAGTAACTAGATTATGGAGGTCATAATGGAAGTCGCTCCGTTCAAAATACGGGTAGTCAACTGCAACTGGTCTTAGTAGAAGTCGACCACCACATGGTTGAAAAAAGATGATAGTATTACCAACTTTTTAATCAAACATCTATCATTTGAACTATACAAACCGATACGCTATTAAAATGCACAGCTAGAGCACATTTCAGCTTCCGATAAATCCGAAATGTATGTAAATCAGCATTTTGAAATGTTGTGTCAAGTCCATAGATTTTGTTTCTATCGAACTTCGTTATTGTTAATGAAAATGTCCCTGGTCAATTTCTAGTATGAATGTACGACGTGAAACGCAGAAGCTAAGAAAAGCCAGTAAGCTATAATTTATGATTTTCCAGCTACAAGGCGGGTACAGATTACTAAGGTACCTCATAGCTAGGAGGTATCTTAGTAATCAGGCAAATACAAATTTATGTAAAAGACAGTATGTAAATTGTTCAGGTTATTATATCTAATTGTTGGTTGATGTGTATGTTGCAAGATAATTGAGAATATTATGTTTTTACGAATATTGTAGATACTGTGCAAAAGCCTGGTTTATTGGTACTTATCTCAATAAAGACACAAAGAACGACAATAGGTATGAGCAATGAATGGCTGATACTAACGAACACGTACTGACGGATGAAATGATTGGTTGGTTCGATTCGAGACATATACTCACCAACTAGAATATATAAATTCACTTTAAAAAATCAGAGGTTCCAATTTTACTAAAGAACGCACTTTTTTGTATATGAACAATTTTTTTCTCCGAATTTTAATAATCTCGGTCTCGTGCATTAATCCTAGGATTGTTGCAAAAAAAGCGATCGTTCCAATTATTCTGCGACATATACATTGTCGAGTAGTAATATCATTAAGCTGCGTATGACTACATGACTTTGGAGTTTGCTGTTTTATGAGTTTACAGTGACCATGTTAAAGTAGATATGGTGGTACACGATAAAGAAAAACTCAGAGTCTAGCGAAATCATTTTCAAGCAGTCATAATACAAGTTTTTCAATGATTGCTAGATGATGCTGAAAGTACGGGATTCGAAGTATTCTACTTGATAAATAATCAAGAGAAAGCCTAAAACCATATATTGTAGAATACAGAAAAACTAGGCCAGAGTCGGTAGATGACAAAAGACGGGCGACGTCGGTAACGCAGTGACGGTATAGAGACGATTATGGGAGACTAGTCCAAGAATCTAACACACAGGATATAGGGGAATATCAAGAACCTTATCAAAAGACTATCTAAACTTAAAGAAGGTGCTTCATCGGAATTCTCAAATAGGTACTCGTAGTCCCGCAGTGCCATACTGTATGAATCAATTCGTGAAACTGTACGTGAAGAGGACCCGTCACACCATACTAACAATTGAAAGTTCACTAAACTTCTAAGGTATTTTTAAACCGGCTGAAAGTCATTTAGTAAGGTCAAATGAGAAATAACATTGAATCTTTGCAATTACTAATCAAGCCTTATTATAAATTCCCAATGAAATACTACTAATGAAGAGCTTACTAATATGGATGTGACATTGCCTGTAATATACGAAGATGAGATCCCTAACGTATCGACGAATGAATATTGGATTCCAACTAGGAATGTTGCATTTTCTAAGTTAACTATCTCTCAATCTAGTTTTTAGTCTAGCTTAAACTGTACTTGTAAGAAAATGCAAATGGCCTGTGATCTATGATCGGGGAATCAGAGAAACTCGCTACGGTTTGCGTCAGGTAAGGGACTGTCTGTAGCAGACTCGAACGTTGAAGTAAGGAGCTAATTAATATTAACTATCATAGTGAAAGTCGGTATTCTAATGAGGTCAATTGATGATATGGAATGGAATACAGAACTCTTTATTGCACCCAAGGAAATATATTAAAAGGTACATAGGGTGTCGACTTCGTAGAAACAGCCTTTGGATGGACTGGATAGAAAAGAACAAAAGATAATATTAGTAGTCAGTGACATACTTCGACATTTATGACGTAATCAGAAAAATGAGCAAGTAAATATTAATTTTAAATCATAGCTTAAAAAGAAACCATATAATAAAATAGTGATAGGCGACAATTCTTATCCAGCTATAGATTTACATTTTTTTTCTGCGTATCTTTATACAGAATCACGATTATTCAAAAAGCTCTTACAGTCATTAGGCGAACAGTATGCGATAGATAAGCATCACAATATTTTAGGAGCAATAGTTACGGTGGCCAAGTGCCCAGATGAATGGCATATCTTCTTGATTGTCCACGATAAAGGTCTGATGATGATCGCATATAGATTGAGACTAATGTGAGATATCTCACACATTACTCTCTAATCTTTATGGGAGCAATAAAGTGAGTAATTAAAATATTCAATTTTGTTAGAAGAATGTTATGGAGAGATATAATCTATTGATTTTGAATGTCAGTAGAGGTGGTAGTTACAAATATGCCATATATGATTTTGTTCCTTTACACTATTTTTATGTAACATAAACTTCAATGTTTTTATTTCATTTTATAGGTATCCAAACGATTGTACCTAAAAAAACTTGCCACCGAAAAATTTATTCGTATCAAAATGTGGAGGACAGGTCTCTGGCCAAATTGAAGGCCAGCCCCATGGTCACGAGAAGCGTCTATTAAATATCAATTTTATTAACGAACTTTATTTGTTGCAAGAACCAGACATTTAATTCCAGCTCAGAATTGAATATGTTCAAAGCTTGACAAATTGGAGCAGTATACTACCTTTTACTAAACCAATAAGATGACCATGTGGATACGGAAGACAGTCACTATGCAGATGAAGTATAGGTACATACCTACATAAATTTAGTGAAAGGCGGACAATATATTTATCTGGCATCGTTATCATTGACGCAGGTTCAAGTCCCAGTAGTGGAGGTTTGAATAATGAGTGTGGTCTAGAGATAAACTCGTTTTGCCGACGACAGATGTCACTGTGCGACTTCGACAAATGATAGCGCCTTAAGCCTTGCTGTTTTACATAACGTACTTGCTACTGGTAGTTTGTTGTTGCTCCACATGGTAGGAACTAGCTTTGATTTGCGGTTTTGCTTGACCGATTGTTTTTTTTGTTTCTTTGTCGTAATGGAGTCGAGGCCCTGTTTTGTAACTGAAACTTTTATATTTGTCAGAAATATACAATATTGTTTAATTTGCGCGATAGGACAGTAGTAGATTTGTGCTGAAAATGTATGATAGTTTGGTCATTTGGTTTTTTTAAAAAATAAATGTAAAAAAATGCCCTCCAAAGATGAGAAGCATTGTTAAACTATCAGAACGTCAAATTGTCAATGGCGTTTGCTAAAGAAGAACTTAGTTATTAAATCGTATTAATTGTTTTTTTGTTTTGATCAATTCGTGAACAATCTTTATGACTTTTAAACATTGTGCGAGATTGCGAATGTTATAAGGAGAGATTTGCTCAAAAGATCAAGAATACGCAATATACATGTAAATTGTGTTTGAACCACAAGAGACAGAACAGAACGCCATACTTTTCATAAGTATTTAAAAAGATATTATCTGCGCAAATAACGAAAGAAAGCGTATATAACACCTAATAAACAACACGACGTAATCAGAAAGATTTTAATTAATCTCACTTTTACTACACCACCATAATATAATATATTAAAAAAAAGTGAAAATTTTGTTTAATTTAAAACATTTACTTTAACTTGTTAAAATTATAATGCTGATTATTAACAAGATAAAACTGGAACTACGAGTAACTTACTTCTGAGGTAACTTGCATATTATTTGAATAAACAAGTTTTATGTAACAATATTCATGTCAATTTAAGTTATGACATCGGTTGCAATTTTGATACGAATAAAGTTTTACTAGGAAAGAAAGAAATAGAAAATATTAACCTTTCAAGTGAATAATTCAGCAAAACGTGCTGTAAGAAATAAATAAATAATCAAAAATATGAGTGTGATTGAGAAATTTTTGACTATTATGAACATGTCAAAAGAGGCAAGTGAAAGAATAAAGGACATTAGGAAAAATACTGGCGACATTGCCATGCTGAATGGCAATGCTGTTTCTCACGTCAAGAGTCTACCAACCGTTTGGCGATGTCCCGATTTTTTTTTTAAAAGTAAAAAAATGTTGTTAAAGAATACTTCCTCTCGTCATTACTGTTCAGTTTAAGGAATTTACAAAAGTTTCTTTTCTAACGAGAAAAGTTCAGAAAAAAATGCATTAATCTTAAAATGCATAAGGCAAAAAAATGGTTGGAAGACTGTAATAAATTAAAATAACAATCATTATTAAGATCCAGTTCAGTAAAATGCCCGACAATTACTAGTGGGTACCTGAAGCTGGTTTTTATTTGGATTTAAAATAAAATGTCTCATTGATGAGATTCCTCAAATTTTAAAGACTCAACTTTTCCCATAGTGTTCGCTCTGTTCAAATTTACCAAAAAAAAAACAAATATAAATTTAAATAAAACAAATTATATACAGTTTCTAGTGTTATAACTGAACCTGCCAATCACCTTTATGTCAAAATGGTTTCGCCCGTTAAAGTCAACTAAGCGGTTAAAAGTAACACGGTTTATCCGGTAATCGAACCCCACAATGAGATAAAACTGTATCATGAAATAGCACCGGACAATCGCGGTCGTTACTACATTATGACTTGACATGCCACTACTTAGATTGATGTAAAATAGACTTTATTAGAGTGTCATAAGGTACAAGTTGACCGTACGTAAAGTATAGCAGTACTTTCGAAAGACCACGGGCGACGTCATGATAGGGTTGGTGGCTGTTGGAAAATAGAAAATTTATGAACTGGTCATAATTTTACGTTTATGTATATCTCTAAACATCTGAACAGCGGCTGATGCGATCAAATTAAAACAAAGGGAAATATGCCTATTTCTGGCCATGTTTTTCACATCTTCTAAAAATATACTAATTTAGTAACTTACATTTTGGCTATTACCAATTTGTAACTACAAAGGTATGAAAAGCTGATTTTCATATGACCCTCAATTGTTCGCATTTTAATATTTCGGTTCGGTGGTCAGTTCTATCAAAGTAAGGATTGCAATTCATAATAGTGAAGTCCCACCAAGTTCTATGTGGAAAACAGACGTGGTTCCTTGATCTGTTATGTCAATCCTAGTGCTTATCATTTGTTTCTTCCATGTACATCACTAGGCCAAAGCTTCCTCAGCAAATGGGCCTTTCCCTTTAAACCTGTCACGTTTGTTACACAGATTTTAAGATCAAATTTAAAATAAATTATAAATTTGCATATCAAACCATACTCAGTGACCATGTCAATAAGAAGAAAATTAGCATGATCAAAGTCCGACCGTCCAGCAGTATGATTTATTACCTATCACAGGATCATAAATAACCCGTACGATTATTATTATTATAAACGGCAGCCCTGCTCTAAGTTGACATTCCTAGATTGAAAGGTCGCAAACTGGTCCGACCATTACCACAGCCATTACTGGCGGACGCCGGCAGTGGTCGCTAAGATTGCCGACCATTCCCGCCATCTGCGACCATCTGCCGGGATTACCACGGTGCCATGGTATTACCACAGGCAGATTACGGCGTATTATACCCCGCACGCGTCCTCTACGTTTCCGTTCTGATGCCGGTAATACTCATTGGTCAGCGTGAAATGATCATCCGTCGGTGTGCGTCAGTGCCATTGATGAGTTTTGTACGTCATTTTTCTAATATGGATTCTAGATTTCTGATAGGAAGTAAGAGTATTCCATGGTAACGGATTTTATGAGCGAAGGATGAATTTCAAATAATTTCTTTCAATATTTTGCTTCGGAGATTTGTTGGTTTGGTTCCTTATAAAGTTAGTGATAGAACAACCACAATATAAGAACAAAACGATACAGAACTGATTTGATTTAAATCTAACTACCTACGATATATTTTCGTAACGTAGACAAATCGAACTGGAAATTATGTTAGCGTTTTAATACAGATCACTGTTTTCATCTATTCAAAACGACTGGCGGACAACGTGTGGTCGAACAATAACGATGCTTGTTTATTCACCGTCACACTCACACGTCTGACGTGGGTGGCTCGCTATCTGCATAGCACTAAATAACTTGTTCCGCTGCCAGGACCCTGATTGATCTTTTGCAAATCTTTCTAGAAGTTATACAAGACATAACTATTGTAAACGAATGGTTTTGAAATAAAAACTTTTTTACAAAGAAAATACAACCGACTTTATAAAAAAAATACTAACAGGTGTAAAATAACCCTAGTTTCGGAAGTTACGCATTCGCGGTTGTTTTCATTCATTAGTTTATCTTAGACATCATTGACGTCGGTAAAGGAAAACATCGTGAAAGAAAACCTTGACTTAATATAAGTTTGAAATCGCCAATCCGCCTTAAGCAAGCGTGGTGATCAATGAGAAGAGGCCTTTGCCCTGCAGTGGGACAGCAATAGACTGGTATAGTTATTAAAAAAAAAAATAAGATCCATAGACACTCAAACTACTTCTGAAATTTATTTAAATGACATTTTACCCTTCCGGGATGAATATATCCAATATGTTCGCTATTCGGCTCCAAGCTACATCCATCAGGTTCTATTCAAGATTATTCCACATTTAGTACGTGATACAATTACCTAGTGCTCTGTCGGACACATGTCCATCGGTGTCGCTTGAATCCAAAAGGAATTGCTCTGAGATGAAGGATGACCGCCCTACGTGATGTCCAACCACTGGACGATTTAGAAAATTATTTTATGGCTAAGCAATCTCATAGGAATTTGATTTAAAACGTCATATACGATGCAGTAAAGCGGCATTTACGATCATAATCCAATACTTGAGCTCAAAGTTTAAAAAATAAGTTTTATGCACATAAGTAGATAAGCTATTTTAAACAATTCAAAGTTTATGTAAAAGTTCTTGTGTCAAATATTGAAATGAAAGGCGAAAAAGAAGTGAGTGAACAAATTGCATGCCTTAAGAAAAGCAGGTCGGTAATAATGGTAACGTTATAAATACCGTAGCAACTTTATTTCCTCAGTTAGCTTTTATGATTAGTGCCGTAAGAAATGTATAACGCTCTGGTGAGTTCTACCTCTCTCTATAAAGCTCACAGGTTCTTTAGTGATAGTTCAAATAACTGAATGATGAAAAGTGTCCTAAAATATGGTAAGCCTCTTCTCATACAGAGACGCACGAGCATTGATTACCACGCTTGCTCAATATGCAATATTTAGCAAGCGTGGTAATCAATGCAATAATGGCGAATTGGCGATTTCAAACTTATATGTCCAGATTTCCTCACGATGTTTTTCTTCACCGATGTCAATGATGTCTTAGATAAACTTTGAAAGTACTCTGGACCATCACGACAACAAAAACTATGATTAGATTCTATAAATCGGTGCAAGCAAAATCATCCAACATAAACAAGCAAGACTTAGAAAAACGATGGTTGCCTCTCGTCTTGGAGAAACTTACAAACGAGGGCTCCAACTCCCGAGATAGCATCTCCGTAGCCCGCTCCCAGCTCCTATCTCGGCATCTAGACGTCTCAATTTAAATACACGCCTTCCGAGACTCGATTGAGCTAAATTAAATGTTCTTACGTATATAGAAGCTTATTCTATACGCTATTAGCCTGGGAAGTCATTAGATGGGCCGCTCAATTTATGGCCGAATAACGCTTATGTGGTTAGCATTCTGGGTGGTGGCATTTTACTCAGCGGTTTAGTTTTATTTCCAAAAGGGCATTTGCTTTTCTCTAACGATGTTGTCTAATGTATAATGTAAAAACAAACTGTTTACTTTATTAGCCAAGCATGCTTTTTATGATGTAAAGGACTATTTAAACTGCAAATTTGATAAGTAAGTTTGTATGTTAAAATAATTAAATTGTATTATAAAATTTGAGAATGTAAAAATCGGTCTGTATTACAATGACATGAAATTAATGAATAGTATTAGGTATGTAAAAACTGATATTCCTAATGTAATATATAAATTTGTGTTGTTTTTTAGTATGTACCTAATTGAGACTATGTACCTATTGTTGACATTTGCATGCCAATCTTTGGCGAAACATGTACGTTCATTATAAACTATACTACCGTGTATTACCGTGTTTCACGTGAATAAAGAATTATTATTATTATTATTATTATTATTATAATGAGATCATCTACATATACTTCTCATTTATGGTCTGCGGAATGTAATTAGTACTCAGATTATGTCATAAAAACGTTGTTGATGATTGGTAATAACAATATTTTTAATTATCAGTGTTTTCTAGTACGTTCGGGATGCCTTCTACTAGTTTTTAAAATGCTATAAGATTTCATCGCTACTTGATTATGACCGAGGCAGATATCGTATATCGCTGGACTCGCAGAGGGGGGCAGCAGTTCCGTGACTTCTCAAAGATTATTATTATAGCCGATTATACTAGTCAAGTGTAGCACTGTAACACTGAGGTACTTTAATTACACTCCCTTTCATGGGCTTGCTGCGAGAGGAGCAATTCTATAAGGGATTTACGATCCAATATATTCGCAACATCAGCGTGAAAGTGGTATTACAGCAACTAACGAATAACTATTACAGCAACGATAGAGCCTGTAGAGGTATAATGTACTGAATTATAGCAAAATTAATGATCAAATAACAAATTTATGTAACAGTGTAACTGGTTGTAATTAATTATTACAATTATGAATTGTGTTTTGTGCTTGGAGCTCAGACCTAACTTATAAGGAGATTCATTTAGTGATGTTCAGTCGAAAAGTAATTGTTGATCTACGAATAATTACATTTAACCAACAACTACTTTGTCAACTGTGCTTCTTTAAAACATATGTATTTAAACTTAGGTATAAGATAATTCCAATTAATAAAACAGTAAATATCCAATGATCATTGAACATGGCAATAATTATAAAGATATTAAAGCCGATATCATGTCGCCGTTAAGTTAGAGCTAAGTTCAACTTAGTTCACGGCTTGCATGTTAATTAGAATTCACGTTCAATTAAAATAATCTATAAGTTACCTTACTATAACTTCTGGGTTTAAATTAATATATTCTTGTTCAGATAACAGCTATTAAAGTTCTATCTCGTAACTTTGTATCAGGCATAATAGCAATTTAGTTTTAACTTTACACATGCGTGATACATATCTTTGGCTTACGTTATTATTGAGATTATACTATAAGACGTTATAATAACGTCGTCTATAAGTTTATTTCGTTCGTTATTGGATGATAAACATTAAAAGTGTCATGAGTAATATTAATCTGCATTTACAAGGCAAGATTTTTTTGAAAAATGAAACAGAAATATATAATAAAATAAAAGATACTGACCAACCTACCAACTTCAATACGTAGGTATGTGTTTAAAAATATAGGTACAGGTATGTTCAACAGTTGTTATGTGCTCAAAGCTCTGTAGTTCTCTGTGTAAGTTTGGGACTAGATAGCATTGTGTGAAAGTAGTGGAATATATTAATTACTATTATTAACCAGCTTTAAATTAAACCGGAAGAAAACGGGAAGAAATACACTAAAAGCAGTTAAACACAAAACGCAATCCCGACGACCATAAAATAGAACTACCATTTATAAATTGCGATTCTAATACACATCTGAGTTGCGATACCGTGTCGCAGCGGTCGTCGAGTCAACTTTATTGGTGGTCCCCTATTAGCCGGCTCTTATCCGACATCAGACGGACACACACGTTTTACGGACATTCGCTTTTGCAACTTTTATTACGCTAGAAGACATTGAGGGGTTTTCGGGATCGACCTTTGAGATTTTTACGAGGGTACGTGCGGATACGACCTTAAAGCGTTGTAATAAGGGCAATTTATAAGGTGTTATTGTCTATTTTAGTAGAAATACTATTCAAAAAGCTTCATTCATTCTTAGTTCCCTAAACTAACCATCTACATAGCAGCCACCAACTGCAGAAGGCAGAGATTCTTAACATATAACCCACAAGACAGTATTTTTTTTCTGTAACGCTTACTGTTAATAGCCAAAAAGAATCTAACATAACTTTCTAACACCCTGGCTAGACCAAAGAAAACAAAAGCAAAGAAAAGGAAAAAAAAAGAAAAGCAAAATCTGTTACTAAAATATATCCTACACATTATATTAACGAAAATTTAGAGGTCTGGCTCTGTTTGGCAGTGAATAAGTTCGAAAAATAGCTGTCTATTCTGAAATAGTTCTTGTGACCCCAATTCTCGTATTTGTAAATGGTAATTAAAATAGCAATATGATACAGTTAGGTAGTTTAAACTTCGATTGTTTGTCTTGCGTTTGTTCTTCTATTTACCGCCCTATAAAGAATGTGCTATCTTTTAATCTCATGTACGACCAGAGAATTCTTATCTGCTTTCGTTCTAAGTATGTCGGAGGGACGCAGGTGTTAGCAAGGGCTTTAGAAAGCCGTCATTAATCACACATGCGTTATTGCATTCTTCCGAGACTTGTCACATCACATCACACGTCATTGGTGAACGAGGTTCTGTATAGTGTCAATTATTGTTGATATAAGTTAGAAATATTGAACACTAATGTGTTGAAGAGAGAAGCAGTAGACGTAAGTTATTGGACTATTATGTACGAAAGGGCCTAGTATTGCTCCTTGTGACAACCTTTGATAGATAGATTTTTAAGGTGTTTCTCTTTAGTAGAAATAGAAAATTATTCTACCTTGACTTAGTAGCGACTAAATTCAATGTCTTTAATCCTGTAAAGTTGTATAAAATCAATTATTACAGTGATTATGTGATCAGATAAAATTACCAATATCAATATTATTCAGTTAAAATACATACAATTAATTGGACCTAATTTAACAAATTACACCTTCCATAAATTATATGGATCGAACGATAAAATCGATTGTAAGTAAAATAGTTAATTAATCGATTATTTTAACTGACGGTGAATATCGGTAACAGCTCAGAAGTTACTCGATACAGGCATGTCGATTAAATGAGCAAATAAATAGTTTCTGTAAAATCGTAGCTGAGTTAGGTCGTATCGGGGCATTTAATTGAGGTCAGGGGTCGGACGATACGCTCGGGGCGATATAGATGTCTGGACTATCAAGCAGATTGTCAACGGTAGTTTCGTTTCGTGCAGAACGTTCTACTGGAGCGCTTCAGCTAACGTTTATTTTTATTGTTGAGTCATTTCTTGTTAAGACTGGCAATAAATATTTTAGCGGATACATTACAGTAACAAGAATACCAGTGAATTTAAATCGAGAACAATAAATTATATGGAACAAAAAAAATCAGCCGCGTACTGTCCTAGTGCAAAACAAAGACCTTTTCACATACAGGGAGACTACGAGGTAACGAACTAATAATATTAAATGAATAAATGAAAAGTGCCTCATCATTAGGACAGCGTGAAATACGACATGGCTATAAAGGAGGTGACAATTGAAATGACGGGGAATAGAGATGTAGTAGGTATGAAACAAGAAGACATCAATTGGGATAATACAGAACTGGAGGATGACAAATAAAAATTGATTTACGACATCATGATCAATACTGACCTCAATTAAATCATAAGTTGGTCTCGCATTCTACTGGGCTCTTTAAAGCGTTGTAAAATAAATTCCTTAACTTCTGTCATACCCACACAGTCAATATATATCCAGCAATCCAACCGTCTAAAGTTGTTAACGACGAATACAGTGACCAGACGACACACTTCTAATGGATATAGTGCTCTTGTTACGTATAATGCATACAATAAACACTGATTGATTCCTGAACTGTTTACGATTTGCCCGTGTTTGGTCTACTGAACTATGCGGTACTGTTGAACCAAATGATTGGTAATTTAATTCTCCCTGTTTACTTATAACGTCAGGGACTTTGATCAGTGGAGACTTATTTGTGGAGAAATTGGAAGCAAATACGGTAGTAATGTTTTTGTTTAATGTCTTATTCATTTCAGTTTAAACGTGAACGTTTCCATTTATTTCGTGGTTTGCGTTAACGTTTTGATCTTTGTTACTTTGACCTTTGTCATGTTTAAAGGGCGAGTTGTCTTCGCTGCGTCAAGTGTCATTTGATGGTATGAGCTGTTAATATATTTACATACGTAAAGTCAAAGGGCATTGGGAACTTGAGAATTAACATATTATGTTGATGCTTTTATTTGGATTCGTGTTGTTTGTTGTTTGTATTTCCATCCGTTCATTGTGTTGTACTAAAGTATCGCCTGTGGCTTGTTGGGCTGTACCGTCTATAATGTCTGCAGTTTACGTAAAAATAAGATAACTTACTTCTTAATAAACATTTCAAATGACTTTTCATTTTCTGACCATCTGGTCTTTCCGAAATATAACATGTTGTAGGAGGGTTCTAGTTCTAATTGGATGTAGCAGAATTTCAGTACAGACGCCAGCACATCAAGCTATGAAATTATCCCAATTGAACATGGACCTTATTCTTTTGTAACGAAGTTGAAAAACTTTTCAAGAAATTTGACATTATGGGGTATTTTCATGTACCTTTGGAACTTAGTAGCTGGACACCACGATACCCTTTGGTAAAAATGATGGTCACACTTGAGTTTCTGAGTACTCGTGACGACTGCCTTCAATCAACCAACGAGGTTGGTATTGACCAACAAGGACGATAGCGAAATTGAATGTGGAGGGGCCATTATTAATTAATGTGATTGAAAAGAGTCAAACATTAATCTCCTTAACTAAAACGCGATATGCAAATATAGGTGTGCAACAAAAGTCGTCTCACTACAGATCTATTACACAATGTCAGGTGCTTCAGATAATCGCGGGTGTGTCGCAAGCCTTAATGTCATCATCTCTTCAGCTGTCACTAACTGGTAGAGAAAGCTGTCATGATTCAATTTCGTTTAGTCTTTAATAACATTTGACCGTTGGAACTAATAAGTTGAAGGTAGATTAGTTAGTCTTGATGTCGGGTTCTGTAGGTTCAGATGAATACGTTTTAGGATTTTTCCAGCAATGGAATTTTAAACATTTTTTTCTTGAGACGTTCAAGCGTTGTGTATCAGGAAAATCTTCATTTTATAGAACCCTAGCTACCCTGGCAAACTTCGTCCGCCTTAGAATCAGTTTAGTTATTAGACTACTTCTTTTTTTCGGACCTGTTGAATATACTGCCATAAAATCAGTCAAGCCAAATCGAAGGAGTTTTGTTAAAATCAAAGTCAAATAATTTATTTCAATGAGACCCATAAAAGGGACTTTTGAATGTCAGATTTACAAATTCAATAAGTTTCTTGTTATAAACACTGTGACTCGAGAATTTGATATATTAGAAGAAAAATTACCGATAGCCACAGAACCCTAACGAAAAAAAAGCGGCCTCGCTTCTCGCGCCTAATTTACTAGATTGCAATAAATCTAAAACATCATTAGTGAAAAAAAACGAGATGAGCCAGTTGCGCTCCATGAGCGTTAATTTATTAATGTCGCGGAGAAATTCTGATCCACAGAGCGACGCCATTTTAAGAGACCGAACGATTGATATGTGTAACATAAATGGGTATGATTATATATTAATTGCGTTTGTTGATAAAGTTACAAAAACTTTAACTACTAAAACAAAATTGAAAAAAAAGTTCGGATTGGCCAGAACTCCTCATTTATTCGACTGGTTTTAAATATTGTTTCAAAATAGACACCTAGGGTGGTAACGGGGAGACCCCAACCTATATATTTATGTTATGACTTACTGAGCCTACCTCTGTCTTCATAATTCATGATAATCTAACAATTGATTTGATTAATTAAAATCAATTCAAAAGTAAAACTTTTTAGAAGAGTTTTATTATTTGACTTAATAATAACGAGAAGATTATTTCATAGACTTAACTGTTAGATTATGCTTTTTTTTGTTAAAAGTTTATTTGCTACTAAAGAAGCAAGCTAGCTGAAGCAAACATTTGTATAGGTACAATTCTTTTATTTTTAGTCTACAAGAGAAATTTTAAACCAATCAATGCTTCTTTTGTCTTGCTTTCTTCTACCCCAGCCGTAAAATCCATTTAATTAATGAGTTTAACTACGTTTTCGTATATCGTGTGCGCAAGAGCATCGAATTATAGTCGCTTCTTTTGACATGAGTCGTTATAAATTAAGCCTATTTACACCTCACGACGCAAGAGCAGCATGGTTGCAATAAGTAGCAATAATGTCGTGATATGTGAATGGCAGTTAATGAAGTGTTTATTGTACACCAATTAATAATTATTGTTAGTAAAGAACGGAGCAGTCCGTTTGTTTATTCAGGATAATAGTAACAGATAGACAGATCGTGTCAGTGTTTAATTAATGTGTTATTGCAAATAAGAATGTTTTTTTTCTTGTTGATATTCATTGATTCAGCAACTATTTTCGAAACATAAAGTGCCATGAATTAAAACGAAATTCTTAATTTAATTAGAAACTTGCATCACACTTAATTTTAAGAACTAGTTTTCCTTTGGTGTCTGATAAATCAGAAGAGACCTTGGAGTCAAAGGTAACAAAGAAGTGAAATACTTTAACGGTATGCTTTTATTAAATTTCTGACAATATTAATAAGGAAACGCAACAAAATAAAGTGCTCGTAAAAACGCCTGTAATTTGTTAAGCGCTAATTGGACGCACAGACTACAATTATTTTCGGTTAAAACGGGACGAAATCTCAATTTCGCCACATTTCACATAACATCGTGACAAACGTTGATAAACTAGTCATAAAATTGCTGGACGAGTAACATAGTGTTGGGACAAGTATCGACCAATCATCATGTCATTCGAATAATAATTGAATCCATTTTTGCTCCACATATTATTTAATGCGACGCTCATAGATTGAGAGGTAGTCTGCAAATAGGTGACAAACGTATCTTGATAAATGATGATAGGTTCAGAGCATAACCCATCATTCATATTACAACTGCATTCATTACAAAAACCCATTCACAAAAACGACCAACCACCATTCAATCCGCCAGTCTAATTTCGGAAATCGATTAATCGACTAGGTATAATCGAAATGAATCATTTGATCGCCCACCTCTAAGTGAAATCGTGTTAGCCCCAATCATTTTGCGCAACGAATACTCACATGAAGATGACCCGTGACCATTTTCGATTTCATGTCTAAAATCATAACAATATACGTCGACTGATCACGATACAACGCCCATTATAGTAATTACATCTCAGACAATACCAAGTTTTGATTGCAGTTGAGATGACGACGAGAATGAAATTACGGAGCAATTTTCTTCTGCCGCGGCATTTTGGCATGTGAATGTTTAAGTTGGTAATCTGTTTAACAATAGTTGAGGCTTTTGCCGTATGAGTCGTGTATGGCTTCGGGTGATGAACATTGTTTGTTTTGGGTGATATTAATGCTAGTAACGGATGTAATAACGTGATTATGAATTACACTGATGGATTGTCTGTGTGTGGCATTTGTGATCCGCGACTTAGAAGGGTTTGCAGTGAAATAATATGTTACTGGAGGTCCTTTCTCTAATGTTAGCAACAAAACATTCTCAAACACTACATATATTGAAACGGTTTTCTTAAGTAATTGTCAGTGCCATACATTTCCTTATCCGAGATTGTGAAATTGCTACAACAGCTTTGAGGCTAAATAAGATATATACAGTGTCCGAAGTGGAATTGAGAGCTTGTTTATCCGTAAGTATTTTACTATAGAAATCGTACCAAGATTATCTAGTGTTGATACAGTGATGGTACTGAACCGTATCCTTAACAATTCCCTTGAATCTTGCGAAACTATAACTATCAAGAGCATTTCTGTCGACACTATATTAATGGCCTCCTTTCATCTCAATCAACCATACAATATTTATCATAGTGTTACAAATGCGTCATTTATCAGCGCCCTCTGTCGCACGCTAGCGTTGTCGGCGTCGTGCGCAAACACTTAGCTTCGCCGCTAATTGCGCGGGCGCAGGCTCCGGTCCTCATTTATTTTCATACGGAATTCCAAGTCACCGATATGTTTTGCTGAGAAGTAAAGTGTGTAATTTACAAGTATTTAATAATAATAATAATAATAATAATTTATTGAAACAAGTAACAGGACTCACAGTGTTAGTAACAATACACTTACAAACTAAGTTAGTAACAAAAAAAAGACTATACATAAACGGAATGTGACTTCATTGCCGCAAGGTGACAGGCCCAGCTGAAACCTTGCAGCAATGGTTCACAAACACGCAATCAAGCCTGCCAGCTATCATAGACAGGATGCTGTTGGCGCTGCCCCGTACCCTACGGACCAGGGATGCGCACCGCTTCCGCATCATCGTGTAGAAACAATCCACGCGTGCCTCAGCAAACATCCCTGACGCGCTGCAGTACCGGGGCAACCCCATCAGCACCCTGTATGCGTTATTGTATTGGACGCGAAGGGCGCTGTATGACTTTTGAGTATAATGTACCCACAGACTGCAAGTATAAAAAGACGTGCAGTAGGCTCTAAATATAGTGCGCTTTACCTCATTAGAGGCACGCCTGAATCTGCAGGCAATCATATTTGCTCTCACACACAGCGCCCTCCGCTCCCTACCAATATCCTCATCATCTTTGAGGCCAGAGGTCAATAAGTGCCCCAGATACTTAAACCGGTCCACCCTCACCAGGGGTACATCGTTTACCTTCACTGAAGGCACTGCAACTGGGTATTCACCCCTGGCCCCAAAGACCATGACTACACTTTTGCTGACATTATAAGCCAGACCATGTAGCTTGGCATATTGTTCGCAAGTGGCTACGAGTGACCTTAGCCCGCAGATTGACGCACTCAGCAGCACCATGTCGTCAGCGTAACTAATGTTATTACAACACACGCCATCAATATGACACCCGACACGCATGCTGCTGAGCGTGCCAATCAGACTATTTACATATAGGTTGAAAAGCGTAGGCGAGCACAACCCCCCCTGCCTCACCCCGCATTCCAACCCATATGGCCTAGACAGCTCACCCGCCCACTTCACACTATTGACTTGGTTTCCATACCAGTACTTCAGAGTATTTGTCAACTCTGGGGGCAAATTTACCTCCTCCATCTTCCTCCATAAAACGTCGTAGGAAACCAAGTCAAAAGCCCTGCTCAAGTCAAGGAAGCAAGCGTAAACTGGAGTGTGGCGATCCGTGTAGTACTTCACGGTGTGCTTCACACTCAAAATAGCGCTGTCGGTAGATAATTTAGAAATGAACCCAAATTGATTATCATGTAAACGTATATGACTGCTAAGTTGAGCATTAAGCACACCGTCAAACACTTTCGACATGACTGTGGCAAGAGATATTGGCCTGTAATTGTTCTTGTCGCCCATGTCACCAGTCTTATTCTTGACGATGGGCACCACTGTTGTTTTAATCATGTCACTCGGCATATAAGCATGACCCAGACAAAAAGTGAAAAGCATAGCCAACACTCTTGGCAAATGCGGACCAGCAAATCGGAGATGCTCAATGCTGAGTCCGTCATGACCTGGAGATTTTCCTCGACGCATCGCGTGTATTCTGCTCATGAGCATTTTTGCAGTTATTTTAACTCCCAGGTCTTTCCGTGGCTCAACATCTTAATGTTGAGCCACGGAAAGACCTCACGACGCTACGCACGCTTACGTCGACCTAGATGGGCCCAATGGTGACCGCACACTGAAGTGGTCCACAAAAAGGTTAGCTATTTGACCGGCATCACTTACGCCATCGACGCAAACAGGAAGGCCAGGCTTACCCTTTAGCTTATTAGTATGCTTCCAGAATGACCGAAAATCGTTCTTTGAATGCTGTGAAGCTAGAATGTCCATTTTAATTTGAGTCTCATGGTCTTGACACCACTTCAACCGAGACTTAAATATCCTTCTAGCTTCACGCATTTCTTCGAAAATATGTCCCGATGTCGGCATAGCGTTATCTAACCAGCACAAAAACTTACGCCTAGCCTCCCTATGAGCGCCGCTTACATGCATGTTCCAGCCTACGACCGTTCCTCGCTTTCTAAGACTTCCCCCATGAGTTATAGTCTCGGTAGCCGACTCGCACAAAGCACTAACAATTTGACCATACATTACATCTATTACACAAAAGTGGCGAGCGTCATTACAAGTCTGACCACCACACTGTCTAAAGTCATCCGGGAAGTCAATAAGTCGCAATTTATCATGACATTTGATGCTGTAAGCACGAATCTGTTCTTGACTTCTTTCTCCCCAGATCACTCCATTCACTTCAAAGTTAACATTTGGCTGTTTTGATTTAAGACATCTTCTACGCGGTGGTAAATACATTCATCTAGTCAGTAGGTAGTTTTTGTTGTCTTTAGGATGTGTTTTCATAGAGACAGCATGTTGTAAAAAAAATAACAGAATAAACGTTCAGTGGAAACAATATACTGAAAATTTCAACCGCCTAAGGCTCTGAGGCGAACCTAAAGATATTATTAAAGCTACAAATACGAATATCTTAAGGTTAACAAGGTTAGTAAGATGTAATTAGGGTAAAAAGAAATAACTTCAGGTGGCAAGCCTTCCGTCAGTTTTCTGATATTAAGATGTCATTTTCGCTTGTGGTAGTTAAAATTGTATGAAAGATATATCCTCCTCTTTTGCTGCCAAAGTTGGATAGTTTTCCATTACTTTCAAACTAGCTCACAGTTTGGTACAAGTTTAGTTGTGCCTAAGAAAATAATTTGCCAACATAAATTAAAAAGTCTAAATTCAGTGTGGTTATAAGAGTAGCGGACAGCAAAAGAAACGATGGATAGGTTGTGTGAAATATAAATTTGAATATAAGGAGGAGACTATTGAGATATATGGAAGAAGAACACATACTGTGCCAACGATAATGGCAGGAGAATAAATTTATTGAAGATTGTTGAGACATTTTTTTATTATAGATAGGCTCGCAGTTTGATTACGACTATCTCACCTAAGCTATAATGTTGACGAAGAAGAAGCAGCTTGCCTAGAAGTAACCTAAACACTCTTAACTTATAGACCCCTAGGTTGCAGCTATCAGGAAACACCGACTCCAGCAGGAAATTCCACTCATTAGCCAGATGCACAACGAATGTTTTTCCAAAACGTTTAGTACGTATAAGTATTTGATAGGCATCTTGTTTCTCAGTGCGCATTCGCAACACACTATACCACGACATCACAGGTAAAAGGTGCAACAAAGAACATCATTGGCCACTATTATGAAAACAATATTACACACCACAATCTGTCCCAGTGAGAAGCGATCCCGATCGAATATTGCTATAATTTAAACGTTATATATTTCGCATACACAGTGGTAATTTGTATAAATCACGGTTCGTTGCGACACAACGTCACGATCGCACGAGCATCCGACGGTGCGCCCGCGCAGGTGACAATGCGCAATTAGGATTATGCGCATCTAGATCGAAGTATCTCAAGTCATATTAGAGGATGGCGTGATTTGTGATCGGGATTATTTTTGCGTGCGTGTAGCAAGTGGACTAATGGGTTGGGTTGAGCAAGAGCTGAGAAGCCGCAAGTGTCGTTCGAAACTAGACCAGAGGGTAATAGAGGACGAAGACGATTTCAAGCCAAGAAACGCAATTTTGTAATAGTCAGTTGACTTAGAATAATAAGGTTTAAAACAGTGCATTAACGTTGCAATTTCAACAAACAATAGACAACGTTTAAGCCTAAATTCAATTATTTCGGCATTATTAAGATCCACGTGATAGGTTCGGTGTCAACTGCATTAGTTACTGATGGTGTGAGCGTCGCGTCCCGCACGATGTGTTGCGCAAACGCACGGATTGACGTACGTTGCGCGGGCGCAGAACCCGATGCCATCTACAAATTCGTGGGGCAGGTTAGTTTGCGTGTCGGTTTGTTTATTGCTCACGACATTCAGAAGACGAAAAGCTTCAATTTCAATTGAATTTATTAGCGGTATGATCATGCCTTCTCTGTATGAGAAGAAGCCTTTGCCCTGAGGACTGCAATACAACAATAAAAGCTTGGCATAATTATGTTTGGTGGTAGGTACTTAAATGCTGTAAATCCGCATTTTGGAGTGTTTAGAATGATTGCGTATAAAATGTGAATCCCAGATGTGTGCGTTTGTAGATATTTTAATTAAGGCATCGTGTCGTGCAGCTTCACTGAATTATTCATTTCTAATATTTACTAATTATTTTATTGAAATATATTCATGAGTTTTCTAAATTTTCACGCCCTGCGGGACAGAAAAACGAGGTTTTAATGCGAAACCACGGGTGGTTCCTAATTAATGTGATAAAGAATTAATTTATTTTCTATTTATTTTATTTAAATTAGTCGAAATTGCCCACGACATATTTTCACACTGTTATTTTAGTTTAAGGTATTAGGTTTAGGGTATTTCTACTTAAATAATATCATAGGTTAACCTTATACAGTACCTACTTATTTCTTTTGATGGTTTGGTTCGTATGAACATTTTTTGGTCAATATGAATGTCTATTTTTTTCTAAGTTATCTTAATACTGTGGGTATAACTAGAACAACACTAACAAGCAAGCAAATGTTTTAAACTGACAAGCCAGATGTTTATTGCCAACCATAAATAAATCACAAGGTACCAGGATAGGTAGCCTACAAAAGTCTACAAAAACATTAATCATTTGTGGTTAAACGATATTATTATCAAGCAAACAATTAATTCAGTTGCCACAATTCACCACGACACTTCTGCGTATAAATCATTTGGTAATCCGATATTGCTACCGTAATTGTCTATGGACTGTGATACAGTGTCGGATTGGTTGATGAACATCGCCATGGGTGTATTTTTTTTTAAAGAAAATATTACTTCTCTGTAAAGATTTTACCGTGACTTAATAAAATGTCAAACCCTAGCATTACGGTAAGATAACTCACTTCACTTGCGTTTTCACGGGGATAAATATACAAAACAAAATTTTTGATAATATGGTACGAGATAAATGCCTAAGGCATTAAGTCCGCATTTGAACAGTGTCTTTTACTAGTGCATAAAGTTTTAATAAATAAATAAATATACGTGAATTAAGTTGAATAAAAGTCCGTTTATACCGTCTGTGACAATCAGATGGCGATTGTCTAGTGCTCCTGCTCACAAATGCTCCTGATGAGCATCAGGTCTTGGTTCACTGAGTCATTGATCTAAAGCCTACTCAATCTACTCATACTACATTCTGTAAAAACCACCCCGTGATATTGTAGATGAAGAAAATCGAATTGAGCTATTTTCATATCATACTAATGCTAGGCATTGACAGTTCACTTCACTAAAAGAATTTTGTTAACAGAATCGACCAGCGGAACTAAAGAACAATGCCAGCTTTCGGCCTACACAACTTTTAAAACTAAATTCACGCGGACACAAAAAAAAATCCTTCAACAATTTAAATATAAAATACAAACTTATAAAAATATTAGTTGTGCTTTTTGGGAACTTCTCAAAAAGAAAATCATTATAATAAGTAATTCAATAATTACTTCAATATTCAAGTTCTTGAATTCCTGATTTAAGCAAAAAAGTTGCCAGTCTTGCTACTGTAATTGATAATTCCAAATAATTAAAGTCCTGCCACTGTAATCGATAATTCTAAATAATAAAAAAATACTCTTTACTTTTTATTTACCATCGAATCGTCTTTTATTAATTATTTTTTACTTAAATCATACGTTTATCGAGGTCATTTTAATACATTTAGTATTTTGCAAAGAAAAAACGAAATTCAAGAAATCGATTTTCTCGATCTGTGATCGATAACTTAATCGTCATCTTGTAATAGCAACCCTGTAAGATCGCGCGCGCTTAAACTGACATTGGCACATCTTGTAGGTATTGTTATCGCCTATCGGTGTTGTTTTTGGTGTACGTTTGTTTCCTTCTCGAATTCCTCTGGTTTGCGGTATAGACTTATTGCTTTATATCTGTACCACACATTTTGTGACAATTTCCAATCAACTACGTTGTATTTTGTAAGGTAGGTAATGTATTTGTTGTTTATCTTACTCTCTGTAAAAATACCTAACCTCCAATTTTAAATGTCTGAATAACTTCGTTTTTAGAAGTTCTATGTAAAAGTAAAAATCTCATAAATGCTTTGGACATTAAACAACACAAAAAAACGTAAGAATGTTCACTGTCCATGACAAATTAATATTGAGCCAAAGTTACTATGGGCATCTGGCATTGTTCTTTTCTAATAAAGGAGGCATGGAAAAGGGTAATTTATTTTCAAAAATAAGAAAGTTAATAGACGACCTTTGGATAAGAGCTAAGTCTCAGTTGTAATTTCCAAAACGAATTAAAATAAAAACGACAATCGTTTATTACTAAGTTTAACTTACGTTCTATCACATCCCTATTGAAAGACTTCAAAGGTTATTTTCTATGGAGAATGTGTTACGACGTGTCATTTCTACTGTTTAACGTCACGACTTGAGCGTGAGGAGTCTTGTTTTAAAATTACAATTACATTGTATACATCCTTAGCGTATGTTATCATAAATGTGAATTTATTGAACAGAACACGCATAGCATTAGCATATTTCGATGTATATATACGCTTGCCATTTTGGGATTTGCATGAATGAGCCTTCGAGATTTGAGTGTCAATTATATTTATCAAAATAAAAAAATAAAAACTGTAGTGAATACAGCCAAGTTATGTTGCTCGCATTTTTTAAATTTTTCTACAAAATAAAATTTGTTACTATTTCCAAACTTTATAAACTATAATTAATTTTCAGGTAAACTGGACTGATTTTTTTTTTAAAAAAGCTAAAAGCAAAGAGAACAAAAAGCAAAAAGCAAATTTTTTTTTTTTGGAATGTAAAATCGATATTTGGCACAGGAAATGGTCGTTTGGGTAAATTAAATGTTGTTAGTTCTTGACACCCGTATGTAACAAGTGCAAGTGTTATTCCGGATCCCGCTCGTCAACTTTGCACAATTTTGCGATACAAATATTATGGAAATTTAAAATCTCCTCTTGTTTCCCACGTCTCTGTTGCCTCACATTGACATAATGCATGCGATGCCATGCTCGACGCTTTGTGCATTATACTTTGTTGTGTAATGTGAGGCATGCAGTTAGGGCTGTCGTGTGTCAAAGAACTTATTGTGTTGAAAATCAACAACACTGAAGAGATGAAATACTACTGCCTGTTTTATTACGCTTCTATCAGGAATTATTACAGGTTTTAGATATTTTATTTGACTTTTTTTATTTGGGCTTTAATCTGTACTAATATTATAAAGAGGAAAGGTTTGTATTTTTGTATGTAACGTATAAACTGTACACCGAATTGAAAAAAATCTTTCACAGTTGGGTTGGGAACCTACACTATCCGCGGGTGACATATGCTGGGATGTCAATCGGTGACGTTCGCTAGTATTTTTAAGTGTGTTTTGAAGTAATATTTCAAATGATGGCTGCTGAATACCTATAATTAGAGACCGGATTAATTCTAATTACAATGGTCCATATTCGCATCATAAATGCTCAAAATTGGGTCATCAAGCTCCAAAATTATTTTTAGAATGCCTGTATTAAAACAATTTGAATCTAACATTAATTATATCAACATTTTGTGTAAATTTATTTAGTTACATTTTTACTGACATGCTCAAGTTATCCGCAATATGTTAGTAGACGTAAAATATGGTATTAAATTTTCTGTTTTTTTTTTTTATTTTATAAACATAATACTTAATATAGATTATATTTATACTTCCCGTTAGTTCTCTAGTAAAAAACAACTGCGTGAAAATATGACACGATGACGATAGCTCCAATGAAATATATTTACATATCACCAAGTTTAGAATTTTAAACCATAAACTTAAAACAATAAAAACTCGTGTTTCACATCGTACAACCCTAAATAGGGCAATATTATGGGTATGATTCGCGTCACGGCACTCATTGTGCGCAAGCGCCGCCAGAAAGCGATGTTTATTTTATTACTCAATCAACTAATAGAAATGTTTTATAACAATATGCTTGTTACATCTGTTTTAATGGTTGACTTCAGTTTATTGGTTTAAGTTTGTTGTTTATTTGTTTTACCTCTTGTTTGAACAGAATCTTGTAGTTATTTGATGTTGTGTGTTTAGTTTCTCAGTTGCAAAATTACAGGAAATGCGTATGTATGTGAGTGTTATTAAAATAACTGGACCATTGCTTTCCGTGGTTGTGATAAAAAGTAATGTACTTATATACTAAGGCACGAGAGATTACTTACACTTTAAATTAAGTGAAGCTTTGTTTTACATTAATGAATAATTGTATAATTCACATCTACACTTAAATATTATAAAGCTGAAGAGTTTGTTTGCTGCAACGCGTTAATCTCAGAAACTGCCGGTCTGATTTGAAAATTCTTCCAGTGTTAGGTAGCTTATTTATCGAAGAAGGCTATAGACTATATATCATTACGCTAAGACTAATAGGAGCAGAACACCAATGAAGAATGTTTCAAAATCGGGGTTTTTTGTTTCCTGTAAGTAACTATTCTACGCGAACGAAACCACGGGCAGAAGCTAGTAGAGATATAAAATCATAAAACAATTCACCATTCTGAAAAAAATATTTCGTTACTTATATGCTTTTATTTTTTTGGATGCTTGTAAATTAGTAACATTAATATTTGTTTCTTAATTCACAGTTACCAACTTATTATTATATAGGTATCCGATATCAAGGTTAATCTTAATATTAGAAAGCCTATAGTATTGGTTGGTTATCTAGATTTCAATAGTTTATAGGGTACTGCATTAAAATATAAGTATGCAGTATTGCCGAGAACGGGTGACACTGCTAGTTGACAATACGCCTTGGCTACTTATAGCTGTAAACTTTGCTAATACTCAATACAATCCCAAGTTTATTACCGTTCAATGCCCGTACAATAATGAATTTGACACAGAACAAATATTACGCGGCCGCTTACAATAAATATTGAAGGTACATGACATTATGTCGCGAAAATTTTATGCTTCAGAGATTATAATGAACATAAGTCGTGTATTAGAAGGTAATTGTAATGGTTTCTAGTTGAAATGATGAAGTGTTTGTTTAAAGCAGACCGTCTTATTACACAAATAGACGCCATTTTATTCTGAGCTTGCAGGACAGATATAAACGTATTTTAGTCATAATTAAAATTCATCGCTTATTTTAGAGCTTCTTGATCGTCATCGATACCTGGACCTTTTTGGCGCAGCCGTGAGGCACACAGCACATGATATGTACTTAAACTATTGTATATTTTTTAGTGTTTTATAAATTATTGTGTGTATGTGTGTTTTGATGACTGATGTCAAATAAATATTTTTCTTTCTTTCTTTCTTTTATAATGAGACCCCAAAAACAGAGTTTGTCCTCATCTTTGTTTTACAGTAAAAATAAAAAAAAATGACTATTTAACTTTCTACTGTCCGTAAAACAGAGGCAACGCGATTCATTTTCAACAAATGAGAATATAAAGTAATTTTTTGTGACGAAACCCGGTAGCTATAGAAAGGTACGTTAGCAAAGATGAACTTACATAACATCAGACTCCTGATAATTAAAGCGAGTTATGATTCTTTTTCAATAGCTACTCTTGTTTTATTTGGTCCCTTTCACCGCGGTACGCAATTAAAATTTTATAAAAAAAAATAAGTGTACAAATACGAAAACATGTAACCGAACTTGGCCGGGCATTTTGACACTTGAGTTTGTGTGATGAAGTATGGAGGTTGTATGGTTTGGATGGGTCTTGATAAAATGGTGGTATGGTGCGGAACGGTGAATGATTATATTAGTAATCATGGTTATAATGGGTGGACGTGATGGAGTGACGTTTTATTGTGGTGACGTACACGTTTCTATTGTCAGGCCGGAACTTGGAAGGGCGATTTGTATGATGTCAGAGTCGTATGAACTTACTATTGTAGAATGTACAAGTGTCCACTTAGCATTACACGTACTTGGATGAATAACCGAGCGATAAAGCATTACCTTCCCCTAAATGTTAAGGAAAGAGAATATATTATATAAAGGAATATTTTAGCTATCTGGTACCTTAGCAGATTCTGAGAATTGCTGAAATATTGCATTAAATATACAATGGTGTAAAGAGAAGTATCCAATTACCCATGGTTTATACGCATCACAGCTAAGGCTATAAAGAATTTCGTTGATGTTCATAAACGATTTGTTTTTGTTTTCCAATATTCAAGTGACAAAATAATCGTAAAGATTTTTGTTCTGTCAATATATTTTATACTTACTTCAGCATTACTCAGACTGCACGTTTGATTTTATCTGCGCACGCTTCTTCAAAGATCCGTTGGCGTGTAAATCGACCCTATCGGCCACAGAGAACGAATTTGTATCGGCTTGCACTTAAAACAATGATCGGATCAGATGAAAGTACTTAATAGTCGGTGAAGAGTACCTTATTATAATGGCAATAGAACTGTTTTATTAACACATTAATTATCGAACCACCTGATTGACGCCGTCAACTGAACTCTCTCGCTTTATTTACGGCTAATCAACCTGTTATAGATCATCGTGTCATAAAATTTATAGATGCAATTTCCTGCTTATAAAATAATCTACTATACTGTATCGACAGCGATCGATATATCTTAAGGTTTACTATTAATAAATAACATTTGCTCCTCTCTATAATATCTGTCAACCAATCAAAATGTATTATTTAAATTTGGAAATAGTGATGTGAACTTACCGTTGCGTATTCGGCGCAGATATCGATGGCATTGATAAAGTCGCAGACTTCATCGACGGACCAGGCGGAGAGGCGCGCACGCGCTTCAGCGCAGAGGCAGTCAACGCGCGCATCACTACGATCTAAGGGAAAATTAAATTAACGTCATATAAATTTAATTTATTGCTACTTTGGATCACATATGTTAAACGATTATAAGAGAAATTAAATTAATCGAGTTAAGTAATCGAACATTAAACTTGGTTTATGCTTTAGTGAGCGATCGTAAAATTAATATATCTGCATGACCGTGTGTCTTGTTTCGTAGGTAAGTGATAATATGACAATACTGAGTTATAATTAGGTGATGGTTAGCCATTGGGCATTATAATATAATAACCTCATGATTTGTTGTAAGTAATCTTATAGACGCTGTTGTTATTTTGAGAATTAGTATTACCTTCGTAGATTATTATTTTATAATGTGCCATGAATAATGGTATTGTATTGGTGACACCAAAATTAAATTAAATTCAAAGTTCTGTTATATTTCGTTGCCCAATTTAGAACCCACAATGATGAATATAAGTAAGTTATTAGACTTTACATTTTAACAAACCTGTACCCGCCAGAGGCATCTAGCCTATTACAAAAAATCGTACAGAATTTGAAACGGGCTTATATTTTTTAAACTAATTTCAAAGCCACGGTGACGAAAGTAAGTAATGTATGGGGCACTTTCAATTAAGATCTCCGAACTGAGTATGATTGGCTCAAAATACTTTTGTGACACTGCAGCTTAAGTCTAACGGGGAATATCAAAAACGATAAAAACTAAAGAAGCAACCCTTCTAGCTTACTGGAATCCTAGCTGTCTCAATTCTTTTTTTTGGGGTCTAAAAGGTAACTAAATTCAGAGTATCATAATAAGCCTCTAAGCACTTACCATCATTGGACACCCTGTCCCTCTCATCACTGTCACTCCTAGTGCTAGGGCTGGCAGAGAGGCGCGCGCGCTTGGCCGCGCTCTCACCGGCCGCTGATAGGTCGAGCGGAGAGTGCTCGGGTGCGCCCGCGCCGTTGCGCTTGCGACGCGACCTCCCACCTCGACCGACCCGCGATATTGCTAATAGGGTCTGCGAAAATGTAAGGTATTTAGAATAAAAGTTTTGGAGGAGCTCTATTAAAAAGATAGATGGATAAAAACGCATAGGTTTAATGTGGTAAAGTAGTTGGTAAGTACCGATTATTTCAAAACTTAACCCATCAATATCAGATGGACTTCAAACTTGATCAGTAAGCCCATATCGTATTAAAAAACTCAATTACTCAAAAGTCCATCAAGCGGCGCATACAGTACAATGTTAAGCAAACATGAAAGGCGAGCCAGTAGGCTATTATCTGATCGAGAGCACTCTCGTATCGTAAGTGGCGAGCATTCATCATAATAACGTTCTGAACGTCACGCTCTACGCCCGCAGGTCAAATTGCAATCTATCTTTTTTAATTGCCACGCGTACTAAAAAAGGCGAATGCAGGGTAATTCCGAATAAAAATCAGACGGAGGCGCGCGCGCGTGAAATGAACACGGCTGTTATAGTGCGCGGCGGCACCGGCCAGTCCGGCTACGTGCTGAAGCAGAGCACCCGCCATAAATCTTACCGATTTATTTCCGCGTCGCCCCTGTTTCTCTTTATAGGTGAAAATAAATTTAAACTACTATTTATAGATCGCTTTAACCGTAAAGAGAATTGTAACAAATCATGCCCCGACGGCAATTGATCTCGATTGCGTATCATACGAAATTACGAAAAAACACGTGATGATCACTTTATGTCGCTGCAATTTTGCTAGAAAGTCGAAATCGAATAACTGTTATGATTCTAAGCTGCAATTTTATCGTGTCTCTTATTGCACTCGTGTGCAAAAAGTCAACTAATTTTAAAGTCGAGTTGTGTTTCGATTTCACATCCCATCACTAGCGTGTCGCGGGGCGAGCCGGCGCGCATGCGCGGCGCGTGCCGCGGCCAATTAGTGCAGCTCCAGTTCCTTTTACAGTGGAGAGTCGAGTAGAGTCGGTTCGCTGGCGAGCAGGGGGCGGGGCAGCACTATTACCCTGCCGATTGTGCGCGCACCGCACGCTCCGCAGACGAACGACAATTAACACTCTCTCCACTATGTCTATGCAGCGCCGAAGGAAGTGTAAAGGTCGTGAGCCTTATCAGATTTAATTGCGTTCATTATTACTGGAAAGGAAGCGAGGTGCTCACCGCGCATTATGATTTTAAAGAGGTTCAAATTAACATAAACGAGGCTCGCTCGATGGAGATGCGTCGAGCGATAACGCCTTATGAATTTTACGAGACATTTTAATCACAGCCGTGAACTATGAAACGGTGTATGATGTGTAATTAAAACAGGAAGGTCAGTGAGCACTTGTGTATATAATTAATATGAATTACAAATGTACTCTTTTGAAATGAAAACTCATCTGAGCGTAAATTATTTCATAGGGGCAGTGGCCTTGTCTTAAGTAACGTACATTATGAAGTAATAAATACGAAACTGTATTTTTTTTCTTAAAATATAATTACCTTAAGAAATAGCTTGTTAATAATTTATAGGGATGTAAAGTATATTTTTCAATTGGTTATGATTTGAAACTTCCTGTTTGTCTATAAGTTCTTGAAACCCAAAAATGGAATATTAGAACGAGTAGCCAAATTGCTTCTTATTATACCAAATAAAAAAAAAGTTATGTTTTGTTTACATTGGGGTAGAAGAAACCACAACGATTTTTCAAATTAAATTTAATGGATACGACAATAAATTACGAAATTGTTCCAAAAGTCCAAACAAACTGTTTGACATGAATCTGAAACGAATTCAAACTTACTTTCTTGTTTTTAAGATAGTTTATGCCATGGGGAGTCAAAACCAGGCGGTCATTGACAGAAGTAATGAGCTTGACGCATATTTGGCGACATGAACTTTTTAGTATTGCCGTCTCTTAATCGGTGCTTATAGTATATAGGTAAAACTCATCCAGAACTCTGCTTACCTTAGTAGAACTCATATCCAGCATGACAGGGAAGGCTGGCAGTCGGGGCGGGCCCCCCTGCTTGCTAGCCAGCTTCGTGAACAGGCCACCGAGCGGCGCGTCAGTCGCGTCCTGCGCCGGAGTCGCAGTGCGCACCTCGCCAAAACCATTCATGCGATGGAAGTAGCTGGATGAAGAAGTGGAAATGGTTAGAAGATTAATAATAATTTGAGCAAATATCAGTCAAAATGCGGATAAGTTATGAAATCGAGGAAACTATTTTTTTGTAAACTAATTTTAAGGCCCTAGTGTTGGGATAGGCGTTCTTTTTGTGAGAAAAAAAGTTTCAAGAAGCTTTATTGTTTGTATAAATATACCGTACTGTACTAATTAATAGTAGATGTAGGTACTACCTAATTAGTACCATTTTATTGTTGATACTAAAAAAACAACTTAATTAAATCGATTTTATATTTCGAATTTTCGTTCTATTGTTAACTTAATTGAGTTATAAACAACCAATTTCTAAATTTTCACCTTTCGGTGTAATTTTATTCTCACGGTTAGTTTATTACGAAATAAATTAGTGGTTACATTCATTATTTGCATAGTATATTCTGCATCTAATTGGTATTTAAACTTTTTGAGCCGTTAAACTGTTTGTATCTATTAAAATTGAATGTAAGTACATGTTTTAACTTAAATTAATTTATGACATAATATTTGACAAATGAAGACGCGATAAGTTCTGTTAACAAATGACAGATCAAAATTATTTTAAAACCATAAATAAGTTTACGACAATCTCAATATTTATGTTAATAACTGAGTCAATAAATTCAACAGGCCAGTGATAATTATCTCGCTATCAAAACAATTCCAATGTTATTTGATGAAAATTAATGAGTATCCGTTTAGATGTTAATGTCGTCCGACGTCAATAAAATGCCGAATTTATTACCTTATCTTACACCCTATTTTATTACACGTTTAGTTTTTACCCAAGAACTCTCAATGTTAAAGAGAAAAGTGACAAATGATTGCGATATTTTTATTGAGTCGACAAAACTATAAATAAAACAACGAAGTACGCATGCTCATTTTAATTTATTACACTCAAGTGAAATAAAACATGTACCTAACCTCTGAGATTTTCTTGAGGTTTTATTTCTTTTTAAGATGCGACCCGAACGATTCACCAGTTAGAAATTCCGTTTTACGAATGCAAATAGATACGACAGCGGCGCTCACGTTGTCGTCTTTGGTAATTAAAATAGACAAAGTTCAGCGACCGCAGATGACCAATTCATTAATATAACATAAGTTCACACGGACAGCTTCGGTTCTCACGAATCATGTAAATTTGTCGACTAAACGTAAGTTTTCAAATCGATTAATATGCTAATCGATGTTGGGCATCACTAGCATCGGTCGGTGAACCGCGGGTCGCATACTATTGTGACACCGACCGTGTGAAAAATGATTGATGAATGCGAGTATCGAATTGAGAATCGATAATCGGAAATGGATTAGTCGATAACGACGGCGTATTAACTAAGGAATTTTACACATGTATTAAATCTACAATCGTATGTAGGTAATAATTTAAAATGGAAGCAAGGTTAATGTCGTAATTTCGGACTACAAACGAAGAGTGTAATTTGGTTTTTATTTTTGGGCATTAAATGAAATGCATTAGTGGTTTATGCCTCTAATTAATTTTGTATCTGTCTGCAATTACGTTCGTGTATATAATTAGGGTGTTTTAATCGTATTTTCAGCCTCTTATGTCAGTTACGTTTTTAAATTGGAGTTTTATGGTTCTGTTTAAATAACTGTACCGACTATTTATTTTTAAAAAAGCTCAGTCATATCACATAATAACACCAGTCTGTAACTGCCCCACTGCAGGGCAAAGTCCTCTTAACACAGATAAGGCAGACTCCAGACTTACACACAGATGTCAGATAATTATGTAAAAGAAAAAAATATGAAGTACACTTGAATTTAAGAAATATAATTATATTGGTACAATTTTAACAACGCTGGACAAAGCGAATGTCTACTTTTTTAAGTCTAATGACATTTTGAACTATTTTTTAAGTAGGTATCTACTGAAGCATCAGTACAGGGGCTCGAGTGTGCTATTGCAATCGTGTCTCAATGATTGGTCATTGATCGAATATTTGACAACTTTGACAGTTTTTGTATGGGAAATGTGTCATAAGTTTGACGTTATACGTCAAAAATCGATCATTGACCGGTCATTGAGACACAATTGCAATAGCAGACTCGACCCCCAGTACCAGTGTAGTCAGTCTGTCCCGATGTTTATTTTCCCAACACTTACTCGTTATTATTGTGTGAGTTGTACCGCGCAGCAAGGGAGCGCATGATGTCGGAGTAGTTGCGCGGCGGGTGCGCAGACGCAGGCGGTGCGGGTGCGTGCGGGCTGCCGCGCTCTGGCGGAGTGCCAGGGTACGATGACGTTGACGGAGTCACGCTACGGGACCTGTGGGGTGAGCGAAGCGGCGTGAGTTACCGTGAACTCTTTGCTTGCAGTAAAGTCTACGTCCTGCTTTAATAACGGAAAAATAATAAAATAAGCTTATCTAATTGTATTTGTTTATGTGTCAGATTTAGCTTCAGGCCTCAATTTTGTCCGCCTGGATGTCATTTACATATACCTACCATAGCACCCGGCAAAAGTGTATCTGATCTGTATTAGAGAGAATTTATAGGGATTTACCCGTACATATGTACTACTACACGAAAACCAATTTTATCTTTTTTTAATATTAGTATAAACGCCAATTTTGGGCACCTTTACTGTCCACTAAGCTCCCAAATTTAGAAATGACAACAAATACACTGGATTTTTTTTTTTGTCCATTCTTAAGAAGGTTTTTCCAGACTTTGGATCGTTAGACTCGCATAATAAATGAATAAAATCTTATGTCTGGACTTTAAAAGAAACCACGACCCCTAAGTTTCTTTCGGGATTTCCTCTCAGGGATCAGTCACTTTGAAAATGGACTCTGGACTTAGATTTGGAAATGTTTTAAAAAAAATACTAGAAAAAGTATCTGGGAAGATCAACTTACAGAAATAAATACCTATCATTTCATTTCTTCCGTCGACGTACCCTACCCTTTTCTATGGTGATCATGCTATACGCGTGCAAAAGATATTGTCAATCTGCTTTAAATATTGTCTTCTCAGAATTACCTGGATGCGTTGGAGTCATGCGGGCTAAGCCGCTCGCTCTTGACGGGCGCGTGCGGCGCTGGGGTCGGCGTCGGCGGCGGTGCGTGCGCGGGCGACGCCGCATCGCGCGCGCACCGCCGCGCGCCTCCGCCCCCGCCGCCGCCGCCTTCACCTGAGAGACAAAAAAATAGAACATTAGTATATTGGAAGCTATAAAAATAGTTTAAACACGGTTTAACATAAGGATTATCTTGTGTATCAACCAAAGATACCTTGAACCTTTATTCAACTGTTGCCAAGAGATTCCAATCAGATAGCTACGCGCAATCCACTGGGTATAAGGCTCCTTCTTGCATATCAAATTCCGCAAAACAAAAATAAATAGGTACATAGTAAAAATGACACGACAATAAGTTAAAATGGTATCCCACTATAAATAAACACGAAGTAAACTCAAGCCAAAACTTAACCTCTAAAAATATGTTAAGCAAATCCGAAGGTTGGACTAGTTGTAACTTTACCATAAGTTTGTTCATTAGGGTATAGGTACAGGTATTTTTCTTCAAAACCAGCCTAACCTTTGTGGTTGAACACTTAGATAAACAACATACTTTGGACACAGCCGCGGTACTTCAAGGGCAGACCTACAGTTTATCTTTTACTCATATTTATTCGGGCACTGGCACGGATCCACGGGAGGTGTCAAAAGCTCAGTGGCCCAGGCATATCGTCGTACCGATCGAATCTCGCGGCTCGTTTGAACGTGAACCGGAGTTCGCAAAACTTGCGAGTACTCGGATACCTTCGTCCCGATCTCCACGATCTTTGGAATTAATGAGCATTGAGGTGTGAAGTGTCGCACTTGGACTTGATAGCAAGAATTGCGTGGAGCAGGTTCTCCAAATACTTCAGTGATTTTGATTAAGAATGTTGAGTTTTTGGTGTCCTTATGTTAAATGTTGCGTCTGTGATTAATATGTCCTTTTTCGGTCATGAAAAATGTCCGTCCGTTTTTTAAAAGTGATTTATTTACACTAAGCTAACTATACATTTTATCTCTTTTAATTCTTTCACGAAAGAGTTTCATTCCATTTATGAACATATTAATAAAACCTACCTACCAGCCTGTGACTGTACCACTGCTGGGCCTTGGGTCTCTTCTGGCTGGGACTGAGAAGACACTAATGATCACACTAACTCATCAGGGTTTGGCAATTTCAGAATATTACAATTCTCAATCTCATCTCGATGTTTTCCTTCATCCATTGATGCCTAATATAAACTTAGAAAGTATTAACACGACCATCAAAAATTATAAAACAAGAAAACATACCTACATCATCTTGCACTCACAAAACTCAAGTGAAAGGATATGCAATCAAAAAGTAGGCCCATCTAATAAACTAACAAAACTTTTCCTCTTTAATTAAAACCGCGGACATAACTTGAAATGTCGCGGTCATTATGCAAGCTTATCACATCCAGTTGTTGTCTTTAAATCACAAATGATTAATTATGAGAACAGCTTGCTACTTGTCACAGTGAAATTGTTAACAGTAACACCTTTTACGCAGGTAACCGTTTCTCTCTTGTTACTCGAAAGTTCGGTTGAAACGTAAAATTACATCATGCTGGCTGATGCTGGTATTCGCTGAAGGAGGAGAAGTGCCTAAGGGCGAGTCTCCAACAAAGCAGAGACAAGAGGAAATGTCTCGTAATTAGCCATAGGATAGGATATCGTATTGTGTTAAATTAAAGCTAAGCACTGAGCGGTCAAACTGACGCCAGCTGATTGGTTGTACGAGATTTCTCTTCTCGTCTCCCTTTCGTGGAGTCTTGCCCTTATACACCTACATTTTGACAACAACATTTAATAAGTATTTTGTTGTTTCTTCTTTGCCACCAAACAGGCATAAATGGCAAGAGAGGAGTCTGGTGCTGGTACTGAGAAGTATCAGAAGGAATAACCGAATCGAATCCAAGTCCTCATGCTTAGTAGTAGCGCTAGTTAACCTAACCCAACATCGCAGTTTGGCCTCGGTACAGTTTTTGACATAAATGACACATGTCATGCATCAAATCGCGTGTATGACTAGTGTCTTTAATGTCATAAAATCTTGTCCTGTCATTATTTTGTTGTCAAAGGTTGTCTATGAGCTTTAAGCGTTATGGCGGCCTGTTGTAACTAATTATGTAGCTTTTTGAGTTTTAATGGTGTACAATAAATAGTATTCAGTTCTATTCTTGTCATCATCTTGTTATAAGGTCTAAATTGCAATGATCAATGTGCGTTAGTGAAATACAACAATTATGTCATATTTTTAACAGGTGTTCCTTAAGATTGCAGTTATGGTAACGTTAATGTCATTATTAATGTTGATAAACTGGAGATTTGCATGTAATTTGTGATATTGACCTACACGCTGGTTCTGGGAGGTCAGGAAGAAAGTGACGAGAGTGTTTTATGTGAGAAAAGGTGAAGTTTAATGTGTTTCCTTGACTTTTAAACTGTTAATTTATGTTTGTTGGTTTAGAGGCACTAAATATGTCAGATTTGCAAATAGAAATGTTTTAGTTGAGTAAAATGTATGGCTTGTTTTGGTGTCTCTGCGATTTGGTTTCCGAAGATTTATGTTAAAAAATATCTGAAGGTCAATTCTTCATTAGTGGTGTTTGTGGAAAAGGCACCATAACTTTACTAATAACATGTACGTATTATGATATATTTATCAAACACTGAAGATTTATTTTAGGAAAGAAATGAAAGCCTTATTCTGTACACAAATTTCAGTGTTGTAACGAATTTCCAAGAGTCACAATAATTTCGACAGTCAATGTCAAAAACTCGTCAAAAATTCAGGGACACTAGATGTGTTTTTGACAGATTGATACTTAGATTAGAATGCGAGCGTTCTTAAAAACATGGAAATTGCCCCTCACGTCACTTGCTTAAGTTTTGTAACGAAAACGGAAAATTAAAAAACTACCATAATCATAAGTTATCTTTCTCTTTTACATTACTTAATAGATGTTATTGACTTCTTATTAAGTAATAGCAATTTAACATTTAAAAAATAGTCCATTGTCGGCCATCTAAATAATAATAATAAACCTCTATTGAACACGCACAAGGCAGCTAAGCTACCATGGCGTATAATGTTATGAGAAAATTATAATAAATTGTCGTTTTTTGTATGAAAAGAAGCGCCCAGCGTAGGCGGCAGAAATTTTGTTAAAGAATGATATACACCAGTGTAATGATAACATAATATTTATAAAGAGATTATAGACCACATACGTAGAATAACGAATGTAACAATATATGGACAGATCCGGGTTATATTTTCTAAATTTCGGACTTAGAATGAAGTGGGAGTTCCGTGGGCTAGATATATGAGTTCATAGTGTTGATCCGCATAATATGTTGTATCTGTCTTCATTACAATGGAAACGAGTTGTAATTTATCAGGTTTTAAGATCAGATAAAAGGTGACAAAGTCTTCGTATTTGTCTAAGTGAGGAATGCTGTTTCTGTTATTGTAGTTGCTCTGATTTTTTTACAGATTTATGGCTAAATTATGATAAACTGCGTGGGTGAGTATACGAATTGACTTCGTTAGGCATAATCTGAACTGACAATCATCATATTTGGCGACTTAATAACACTCTAAAATTCTGTAAGAATTGTTTAAATTCATAACATGTTAGAGATAATTTACAGTCCCCCAAGTAGTTTGAAAATGTTCTGATTTGTCAGTTTTATGGTGTACAATAAAGGGTATTGTTATTCTATTCTCGAATTTGATATTTTCGTCTCCATTTTAACACTTTCTATGCCACGTAGGTCACCGGTGACCTCAAACAATTGAATTTTTATTGTGTCTGGTAGTCTGGCAGTCAAAGTGTTAAGCTCCCGATTTTAAACAAAAATTTCTATCCAAATCAATTTAATGAAAAATGTAAACATAAATAAATAATTACGCTGTTTTCCGCGAAAGGTTAAGCAGAGATTTTGTTATAGAATACCTACATTTCGCTGGGCTGTTACTGATAAACTCCAGATGTACTCACTCAGTTACACTTTACCCGACTTGGGTATCGGACCTTCGTCCCAATCCTTAACTATAGGACTTGCAATAACTAGACCAGCGAGGAACATAAAGATGAACAAAATATTCAAAATAAAGTCCAAACATGACTACCATAATCATAAAACAAACCCATTCAACAATATTTATCAAAAAAAAATATCAAATGTTAAAATTTTGCAGGAAGTGATCGGTATTTACGATGGCGACCAATGAACGGTGGTTTCCGGCGAAGATAGTCTATGACGAGAGGAAATGAGCCGTTAGAATAGTAGCCTTGTGTGGTCGTGTAGCCACTGGCCAGCTGGCCATGTCAACTGATAATCCTAATACTTAGCATGTGGATATGAGAGTGTATGAATTTAAATATGGAAGGTTGTTTCAAATTACCGTTCGATTTTTGAAAAGGTATTTTTTTTAATGTGGCTATGGATTTAGAGACATTATTATTTCTTTATTTTTTAAAGATTTCGCTAACAATGTAGGTTTTGTCATACATACAATTTTATACATAGCAAGCTCATTCATTTCTAATCATTCTTTTCCAGCGCTGGATCACAGTCCTCTTCTCTGTGAGAACGAGTGGGCCATAATCTACCACGCGGGCCCATTGCGGGTTGGTAGTTAGAAAATAAAACAAGTGTCAGTTGTTTTAAATTATTAAATGAGTCATTTTTAAAACCAACTGGCCTAATGCAACAGCTAAACAAAACAAAAAAAGAAATAATCACAATAATCTATAAGAGTTCTTTTTTTGAATAACATTATATCAACTCAACAGAAGACCCGTAACAATTGAATAACGACTAACTAGCCAGTTAACAAATAGCTGTAGAATAAGGTTCAATTAACCTTTGGTTAGAATGACTGATGGTAATGCAGCGAGTAACACCATATTGTTACCGGTCGAAGCGTTTGACTTGACACTTTAGTAGCGCGTGTGGTCTACGTCAGGAGCGACGGCGGTGGTCTAACTGAAATTGAAAATGGCTCCGATTTGCTTGTTGAATGTGACAGGTTAGAACTAAAGTTAGTAATGTATATTTAGCTTTTATCTTAAGCTTGGTAATATCTCAAGCTAACGTTTGTATGAAAACTTTAGTTAAACTAAAATTGGTGAGTAGCTTATTTTAATACGTCCATTCTAAAAATGAGATTCGTTTCCTCTTATACTATCTATACTTAATACATAGCGTGATCTTAAAAGTGTTAATAAAAATGTCACTTGTACAGTTAAAAAGCGTGTAGCAATTTAATATTGTTAATAATAAGTCTAGAATTAAATAACACAACGGTCTATAGATTTGTTTATTCTTTCAACTGAGATAATTAGAGACACAATAGAAAGACAATGACAGGCGGACACCGGTGTCCTCTCGGGGTTTAATGAATTAAGCTTGGTTCGAAAAGAGAATTGAGTCGCACATGGCTCCCGATTTTATTACGAAATTAAAAGCATTTTACACACGACGCCTGTCACCGGTGTATTACGGCACCGGCGCTGGTAGGGTCAGCACCGTCGTCAAACAAGGTACCGTTGGAAGCGCACCTGACACCAATGACGGCACGTCCACCAAACAGACTGCCTAAGTGATTGGTACCGTTCACAAATATATGCTCGGTACGCGATTATCGCGTGCGGGACTTTAACACTGTTGGATGCGGTATTTAGCGTATAGAACTTTAAGTACCCCTGGACTGAAAATAACTACCTATTGGATGCGATATTCGATTTGTTTGACGTTACACTGACATTTTACGATTGGCAATAGTTTGTGTAGGAAGCTCTTTGTCTATGGCGATGTTCTTCGCCGGAAGAGTGTGTCTGAGAATTAAAATTCATGCCCTAAAACTTGAAAAACGAGAAAATATATTATTAAAAGACAGCCGAGGTTATATGTAATTTTGTCTTAGACGATAGCTACTATATATGCCATTTTGCCCTAGTGCTTATAATAGCTTACTTACTGCTTTTTTTTTTTTTTTAGGGCAGATGGCATACAACCTCTGTGTGTGGGTGTGATGCCACATGGCCAATAACAACTTGCCTGTGGCGGTCTTCCCGTCCGATTAAAATTTAGGTGTCTTCAAGGCTAGAGTGAATAGGCTCAATAATAATAATAAATAATAATAAATATTCCACAACTTTTTCACACAACGCCATTTAGTCCCAAGCTAAGCTAAGAGCTTGTGTTATGGGTACTAAACAGCTGATAAACATACTTATATCTTTCACACCCAGACACAGAACAAATGATCGTGCTTATCACACAAACATGACAAATGTTTGTGTGATAAGCACGATCATTTGTTCTGGGTGGGAATCGAACCCACGACCTCTGGCATAGCAGTCAGGGTCACTAACTACTAGACCAACAGGCCAGTCAAATCTAGTGCGCTTCACCATCACTGATTGCATCACTGCTTACCATCAGGTGGGATTGCAGTCAAGCACTGGTTTATAATATTAAAAAAAAAACCAGCGGAGAAGCAAGCCGCTTCTAACAGTACCTTATTTGTCAAATTATATTAAACAGTTGAGGGCAGATATGAATTTACATACATACTTACCGGTCCAAATCATTACCCTTCTTTGGCTTCTTCGTAGTGGGCTAATTAGTATTAAGTGGTACGTGGTTAGAGAAGCCTATTATCTGGCTAACAGTGAATAGCCATAGGATGTTGAGTGACGATGGTGGATGATATAAAATGATTTAATAATTAACTTTATTGCATAAAAGGTGTTAAAGGCTGTAGATCATTGACTAACGGTATTAGAATTACCCTGGAAAATTATAACGCAAAGCCTAAAACGCTGGGTCGAAAAGCGTGTAGTATTTTATTTTTATTAATAAAAAGCACGCGTTTGACCACTTTCTCAGATATTGGCCCAAGAATGTTTTTTTATAATTCGGAAATGATATAATAAAGAAATATTACATAGAGGGATCAAAATAGGGGGGCGAACGTTCGAATGAAAGTTCGTCATATTTTATATCACGTCGAAGTCAAAAACGTGAAAATTAGTGACTAAGTATATTATAGACTACTAAGTGAAAGTTACTTATAACCATTTTTTAGAAACTTATCCCAATAGGCATATTAACAGAATATGAATATCAAAATAAAATTAGTCCGTCGAATAGTTTCTTGTAATCTAAATAAGGGGCTAAAAACTAAAATTTAGTCTATGAAAACTTGCCGATAAAAAATCCTTTTTGGTACTCAAATTATTTGTCTATAGATACATTTACCCATTCATACATTCTAACACAAACCTAAGCACAACTAATTCCACCTCCACCACTCAATACTCAACTAATTGATTCCTTCAATAATCTTGTTTTCATAATACCTCCTCCAACCTCCACTCCTGCGCAGGTTGTTTAACGTTGATCAAACAAAGATGCCGTCTCTGATTGTTGACTGAGTATCGGTCGAGAGGCTGTATGCAGTGAACCGTGGCTAGTTCGAAGAAATGAAGAGGTTTAAGAGAATGACAAACTAACTGTGAACCTTTGGACTTTGTTGGTCGATGTGGTGATGTTGACTTGGCTCGTAATATACTATTTGGCTGGTAAGCCAGATGAACTGAGGGGGTATAAAATGAAGTATAATGTGTTGATAAGAGATAATAATTGAGATAAAATTAAAACGTTAAGGAGTTGATTAAAATTAACGTCAATGGTCAAAGACGTGGTCTGACTGGCCTGTTGGTCTAGTAGTTAGTGGCCCTGACTGCTACGCCGGAGGTCGTGGGTTCGATTCCCACCCAGGACAATTTTTTGTGTGATGAGCACGATCATTTGTTCTGTGTTTGGGTGTTATTTATCTATAATATTTATGTATTTAGAAATATATAAGTATGTTTATCAGCTGTTTAGTACCCATACACGAGCTCTGCTTAGCTTGGGACTAGATGGCGTTGTGTGAAAGTTGTGGAATAATGAAAATTATTAATATTAAAGTCAATACGAAAATGAATCCATTAAACATGTTTGTACTTTGGCTGAATCATTTTTTTGTTCAATATAAAGATGTGGATTTTTTCTTGCATACATTTTCATTTCATAAATGTGAGCTAAGCTAAGAGCTTGTGTTATGGTTGCTGATAAACATACTTATATATTTCTAAATACATACATATTATATATAAATTACACCCAGACACAGAACAAATGATCGTGCTCATCACATAAACATCCAGGGTGTCCAGGGTGGGAATCGAACCCACGACCTCCGGCATAGCTGTCAGGGTCACTAACTACTAGACCAACACGCCAGTCAAATAGTTGTTGAATGTCTTTGCAGACAAGGCGCTGTCGTTTGTTATGTTAAGTGATGAAAAATAGTTATTGGCTAAGAAAAAAGCTTTTTGAATTGTACAGACGCCAGCACGTCCAGTTACCCCAATGTGTCAAATGTCTTTGATCGTTTTTCAACTTTATGTCAAACAGGATAAGGTTCATATTCAATTGGGAAAATTTGACACATTGGAGTAACTTGATGTGCTGGCGTCTGTACCTATTACATCGTTATTTTTTTACTTATTCTTGTTATTCCGTTTAGGGTCCTGCTGGCAGATGTACTAATTAAATGTGAGAAAAATATAGTTTAAAAGTATTTTATTTGTCTGCTTATTCACGACCTTAAGTACAACTATCGACATAGCAACTGAGATTGAAGCCAGATAGATAAGATAAGATAAAGCTATAATAATAAAGTTATGATAATCGTTCTATTCATTTCAGATATTAAATATTATTAATGTTTATTCGGTAATTGATTCTGCAAATCCATTAATACCTTCAAGTTCCTCAATCAAGAATATGACTCACATTTAATTAGGTTTACGTGTACCTGCGATCAATTTTATGATCTTAATTGATTATTTATTTATCTTGTTAATACCACATTTATAACGTCAAAAGGTTGGCAATAATGTGTTTCCGCCCGACATTATATGACTTAAAGTAAGCAAGGGATTTGGTCTTCCGGTCTTGGTAAGATTCTTAACATTTACAGCAGTTGAAATAACTGGAGATCTTAAATCATTTGCCTAGCCCAACTATGTGGCCAACTATCTGGTTGGAAGCCAACGTACAACCAGACGTAGATGGATACTAGTAGGTATTTTACACGGAGCAACTGCCTTATATCTTCACCTGTCTGTTTTCTTTCGCCTTGTCTTGCCTTGCCTTTTCTTTTTTTATCTGCTTTTCTTCTCCTTTTCTTCTCCTTTTCTTCGCCTTGTTTTATTTTGTTATTATTTTCTTTATTTCACTATCATACATATAAATTATATTTTTAAATATTCAAATACAAAAATAAAAAACATTTAAAAATATAAAAAAAATAGTAGCCCACCGGTATCGGGAACAGGGTCTTATTTTGTTTATTTTTATTGTTATTTTTTAGTTTAATTCTTTTTTTTGTACCTATTTTTATTATTAACGTGTGCCTGTGTCGTGCCAGTTAAATGCTTTTTCTTTCTGTCTGACCTCCACGACCCAGTTACTGGGTAACACCCTACACCTTGGTTAAAGTGATTTTTAGACCCGTAACTTGTATAAAGGATCTACTAATGACAGCCTGGACGTTGCTTCTTGAAAATCACGCTAAGTTACGCTAAGCCGTTGGGCTCCGAGTGCTTTCTGAGGCAAAAAGAGCTCTTGACTTATAAATGGTCTCCAATTCACGGCAAGATTTCGCCAAGGGTAGCTTTTTTTATTATTCTCTTTATGTTATTATTATTATGCCTTTTTATTTTATTTTTATGAGTATTGTGTTATTTTTATGATTATTTGTATTTTGTTATTTATTTTGACTATGTTATTTTTGTTAATTGTAAATAATTCTATGGACATCAATGTCTGAAAATAAATGATTATTATTATTATTCCGTTTACTCATTGTGATTTCTTACTTAATACATTTTTAAATATTTAAATATAAAAAAAAAACATTTAAAAATATAAAAAATAATAGCCCACCGGTATCGGGAACAGGGTCCAAGCTACCGGCGGTCAGGGCTCCAGGGAGAGGAATCGCCTTACAATGCGAGCCGTGTCCAGAAGCACTGCTTTCTGAATCAAATTATTATTATTATTGTTAAACTTCGATTGACCGTTGCAGTTGTCATGATATACCCACATAATCGTTAAAGAGTTCACTGATATGGTTTTATTTTAACTACTTATTAAGGGTCAACCCTGTGCCCGTATCAAGCCACAGCGTGGGTGGGGTGGCGTTATGACCTCCCGTGAAATAGGGTTGTCACGTTTAGGACTCATAAAATGATGTGACATGTTTAGTCGTGCGTTTTTGTATTGAAGAAACGAAATCAATTGAAATGTGACGGGATGTGACCATTCACCAGCACGCGTAGCATGATCACCGAAGAAACGGTCTTTGTCGTGTCTCGGAAGAAAAGAAATTAAGTGTTCATGCTACGTAGGCTACGTATTGAAAGAAATTTGACACATTGAGGTTCCTGTCTATATAATCTGTCACTTAGCCGACTCGTCTGTAGACAAAGGCCGTTTCTTCGGTGTTCAATGTGTTCATGCTACGCATGCAGGAGCTGTTTTGTAACTTCAGTAGTAATAATAACAATAATATTTTAAACATATAATAATACTAAAGCGACACAACCTCTTTTAAAAGCACTTACAAAGTCATCCTCCGATTAAAATAATAAGCATTTGTAGGTAAGGATCTGTTTTTTGTGGGAATCTATTACTAATGTTTTTTTTATTATTTTCCCAAATAAAATGATGTATGGTACAGTTGACTTAAATTCAAGACACACGCTTATCATGGATAGAAACATATGTATGTTATAAATCTAAAACATATATTTTATGACATTTGCGAAACGTCTCAATTCAGTATGAGAAATAATATTAATAAATAATAAAGATAGGTATTTCTGTCGACTTACGTATTTCATAATGACAAGATATAAATTTGCGTTAAATTATTAATAATTGAATTATTTTATATAAAAGTAACCTAAGTTAAAGAAGGTCGGTTGGTGAAGATGTAATCAATGTTTCTTATAATTTATTACGTGTGGTGAAATTGCTTAATCATTTCATCAGTTTGATTTTAATCAATTTTATCAATCAATCAATCAATTCAGCCTACCACCAGTCGCTGCTGGCAATCGACACATAAAAGTTTAAATTATGTTTATTTGTTTATGAAATGTTTTTTACTTATTGAGGTTTCCTTCGCCACTATTCTTACAAGTATAATATCCCAATGCGATAGTGCGGTTCATTTAAAAATGTATAGGTACCTTTTATCTAACTTATTATTTTGAATAACAGTTTGTTCAAATAACTTAAGACTAGGTAAGAGTAGGAAATAAAAATATAAGAAAAATCACCGAAACATGTATTGTGCATATACCAACCTAGTTTTAAGGTAAATTAAAAAAAAATATACTTTAGAATAAAAAATGATACCGGGCTGGTATCCGCAACTCCACGACAAAGCGCATATTTTGCATATAAGTACTTTAGAATAAATGTTATGCCACTTATACTTGTCTAACTTAGCTTTTATGGGAGATATCGCCAAGATTCCAAGATCGAAAAATCAAATTATTTTCAAGTAACTCAAATTTTCAAAAATTGTTACTACTTAGTGCTTTTTCTTCTTTCGATCGGGCAAAGCTGCCTCAATATCTCAAACATAGTGATTTGTGTGTTTTCTTCTTAGGAGGACAGTATTGCCTAATCAATAACCAATAAATACATTTTTCTACGACCACTCCACGCTATCCCAGGCACGTCTCGGCACCTGTTGTATGCACAGCCGAGGGCGGTCCGCAGTGTTCAAATAGCCGTGTTTGTATTTGCTCATCAACCACCTGCGTGTTGCCGGTAGTGGCTGGTTGCCGCGACCTTGTGGGTCTAAGCAACCACACGCTTCAGGGGTAAAGGTGCACGTTTAGCATGAAACCCTAGAAACGAATAATTTTGTCTTCAGAGAAATCGACAAAGAGACTGATTGTTGAAAGATTTCTTTTGTTTTGAGCACGAAAATGTTAAGACACAACATCAATAACATCTTTACCAAAAAATTGAAGCTTTTTCTAATTAACAAATGCTACTAAGTATAGTTTAAACACAGTATAAATATTAATACAGTAGGACGATGCCTTTGATCTCTGGAAAAATTCCGACAACGTCTACACGCGTTAGCCCTGAATGAATAATACCACCCGAACTACGAACATCGTTTGTTCGCAGTTCGGGAGCGGTTTTCCCGCGTCTCGCCCCTCACACCCCGCACGATTGCCCTTTCTAGACGGCTTCATCGCACGACTGTAGGTTTTTGGACTGTAAAGTATTCATTTAAACCACAGCTGAAAAATAAAACCTAAGTAAGAGTAATAGGTTGATTCTAAGGCGGAACGAAGTTCAGCAAATACTTAGTAAATTTGTGAAACTAAAGAGTTCTGTATTTTTTCTTTGATCGTGCTATTCTCTGGATCTACCAGACGGATTTGAACAATATTCATACATTTGGAAGCCAAATTCTTGAGAAAGGGTTTATACTAAACGATCATCACGCTACGATCCTCAGGGGCAAGTAAAACGGCGGCTCAGTTAATTATGTAAAATGTAGGTAGGTACTAAAGTACCAAGATTTTTACCGAATCTATGATTAATTTTAGGAGAATGTAGAACAATCTAATATCTTAATCTATACTAGGTACAAGTAGGTACTAGGGATATGGTTGTAAGTATTCGTGATAGCCAATCAGCCACCTGCGTTGCCGGTAGTGGCAGGTTGTGGCCTTGTAAGGCAAGCAACCAACCGTTGTTATGCTTTTGTTTGTGTATACTGCAGAACAAGCTTAACTTGATTTAGATTGCCATGATTATAGTACAATAGACATGGTATTGAGTTAACTAAATATGCTGTAGGTAGTATTTCGTAATTATTTTAACGTTAAATGCTTATTGGAAGTTTAATGCATTTATCGGTAGGTATTTATTATTGTAGGAGTTTAAGTGTCGCCTTTAAACCTCCTGCTTAGGTGTAATGAGGACATGTACCAATATGTCTTATTTTAGTTCACGTGTCTTTTTTTAGTTTATCTTGGACATCACTGATAACGAAAAAATAGAAAAAAAAAATGATGAATGATGAAATTGTTAATAAATGCATCACAGATTCACAGCTATTGTGACATGTCTAGTGTTGGGATTTTATCCGGATAAATACTCAAAGTGGATAAATACTCATAAATATCCGTTTTTACTCGAGTATTTATCCAAAACGGCGGATAAATATTATACACGATTTTAGTAAGAAAAATTTTATATTTCTACGAAGAAAAGGATGAAATTAAGTGAAATTCTAAAACTTATTAAGAAGTTTTAAAAAAACAAGCCTGTCTAACCTATGATTACACACAATAATAAAAAAATGGGTTATACTTTCCTTTATGGATCATCGATTAATGGATCGGAGACGGGCTGGGGAGAGGGAGGGGGAGATGAGCTACCCCCCTGTCGGATTCCCACACCGCGGAGCCCCATGGTTATGGAGATATTCATTGTTAAAGTTCGAGGTTAGGTTAAAACACTAATTTCCATTATTTTCACTCTAATTTCCATATATTTATGAGGCGGGGAGGGCGAGGGTGCCAGGAGCCTACCTCCTGTACCATCTCCAACCCGCAGAACCCCAAGGTTACGGAGATATATGTATTTTAAAATTTAAAAGTTAACATTTTGAGGTTAGTTTCGGGTATTTTTCGGATAAGTTGAATAAAGCACAAGGAATATTATTATTCTTATACCCTTACCTGGCAAGATGTCGCCGGAGCTGCTTGGCGGGGCTCCTACTTCTGGGTGGTTTAAAAAAATAACCACGAAGGAGGTGGAGGGGTCTGTGTTTGCTCACTCACTACGACCCCGCTACTTTTATTTTTTTTTAGACCTGCGCCGGGGGTCACGGGAACAGAAGATACTTCCGCGATTCCCGACTGACGGCAACCCGAGGGCCTCGCCAAGTCAGCGAGGGGAGTGAGGTGTTAGACAACCCTCGCAACGTCCAAGAGGGGCGCGCGTAAACACGACGCGCCACCACCTCGGGTCCATGTACATGGGGGCGGCGGAAGTCCCGTGTCCGTCGCCCCTGAACCCATTCAGGGGGGCTGGAAGATGGCGTTGTCCGCCCTCCGCCTGCGCCCGGTACGTCTGCTGCGGGCCGGGTGGGTGGAGTTGCTCTCCCTCTCCCATTCCGCAGCCTCCTTCTGCGAGACGACCGTTTCGCAGAAGAACACCACCGCGTCCCAGGACTCGACGCTGCCGGCCATCCTCTCGACCACGGCCGGCAGCGACAAGTCACTGCCTACTCAGAGACGAGGGCACGGCACGGCTCCTCTCAAGCGGCACACTCTGCCAGCGTATGCCGCGCCGTATCCTCCCGACAGTCGACAAAGTGGTGATACCGGGCGTGTTATTTTCAATGTATATGGAAACTTTAAAATAATATGTCTCTCTTTATTATTTTATTATAACTGGGAGTCTCCGCAACTCAAAAAATTGTAAAAAACCTTCTGTTTATGAGTACTATCTACAAAAAAAATGGACTTCCAACTCTATGGCCCATAAAAGAAAGTTTAGCCCGAGCACGTGTAATTTTGCACAGATTTTATTACGTCTATGCAGAGGAGTCGTCGGAGGAACTTGTGGCTAAATTATAACAGCCGCATGAGTTAATCGAAGGTTAAACTACGCTTGACGTGGTCGGTCCGTGGATGGGTGACCATTTATTATATACCAAGACTCCTCCGTGCCTCGGAAAGCACGTTAAGCCGTTGGTCCGAAGTGGTCCGATTGTGGTCAGAAGTCCAAAGTCTGTTAACCAGTTTAACCAAGGGGTATCATGTTACCCAGTTCACTGCCTTGCCTTGCCACTGGGTTGTTTAGGTCTGACAGACAGCTCCATGCAAAACACTGGTATTCAGCTGCATTCGGTGAAACTGGAAGCCGACCCCAACATAGTTGGGAAAAGGCTAGGCAGATGATGACGTCTATGCAGAGTTTAATAAAATTGGTGAAAACTACACATTTCAGTGCGTAATGAGCTAGCAAGAGTGTGCTGTGCGGTTTAGAGGCACAACATGTTGCTAAACTTTTTTTACTAAGTTAGTTTAGTACTGCGCAGCACACTATTAATTTGCTGGCTCATGACGTACTGAGATTTCAAAACACTAAAAACAAGGGACTCTTCAGTCTTTTATAGGTTTCTAGCGTTGTCAACAATAATAAAACTACACTTTTCTATTTATTTTTAGCAGTTCACTTAGCCGCCGATTTTATTAAGTGTTTAAACCTTTAACAAAGAAAGGTTCAGCTTTTAAAACATACCTTGAAACGCTATAATCCCACTTCAAAATCACTTAAATGTCTCATAAAACTAGAACACTATCACCTCATAATAATTATTTTGTTGTTAAAAACGCACACGCGCGTGCGCTCTCTAAGACACATACCTGGGCACAGCGCAGGCGCGGTGGTGTGAGGGGAAAGGTAATAAAACAAAAGGAATGGGATAAAAGGAAGCTGGGATATAGTGCGATGCGGTTAGAAACACGTTGGTTCGTCTTTACAATCAGAACTTGAAAAAGTAATAATGTATTAAGTATTTTCGAAAGCCTTAATAGTAAAACAAGCCTATCAATATAAAAAAAACATGCAAAATAATAAATATCCATCATTTTGGGTAAATATCGGATAAAAATGAGTAAAAACGAGTATTTATCCACTTCGGATAAATACTCGAGTATTTATCCTTCGAGTATTTATCCTTTGCCCATCACTAGACATGTCTATAACTGGTAGAATTAATGAAATACTATCATTCGTAAATGAATGAGAGTGTGTGTGTGTCTATAGTTCAGAAGTTACTTATTATAAGAAGGTCGTAACTTAAACCAAAGTGTCAATCTATTAGTTTGTGAGATTGTATATCGAGTTAAGTCCGCTACTGTATGTCTGAAATCACCAAACACTCTTATCTCTCGTCAAAAACACGTCATCGCTTAACAACATGTGAAATAGTAAATAATCCTCGTAGTATTTTTGTGAAGAGCACTTACTTCATACAAAATACTCGTAGTGTTACGTAGCTGATAGCAGATTCGGATTCACCAGGAAGGGTAGGCAAAGGATTATAAAAATGTAAAATAAAAAAAATCAACAGTCATCGCTACCATTGTTTCAAAACACCTTGAACAGTCCACTTGTCACCGCTCCAAAACCAAGCACTTACTAAGTACCCACCTAAGTACCCAAAGACCCGGCATCCCAAGCGTGGGGTACACAAACTAATGTTACATACCAACACAAACATTGACTCACTACGTCACCTGCTTAGCACTAAACTGTTAGCGTCGTTAAGATTCCGAGGAACGGCTCTCGGAAAATAGTGATGCGGTTAGTCGATTATCTGAACGGTTATCGATGTAGTCGATGGTTGAGGTTAGGTTTTTTTACTCTATGGTGTACGCGTACTATGGAGGTAAGATTTTACAAATAATAATAATAATGCTGCGGTTAATTTTTTTTATAAAATATCCGAATTAATGTTCTGACAGCGAAAAAAAAATGGACTCACGTGTATAAATTAATAAGTAAATATGTGATCAGATTATTGAAAAAAGCTTTTCTGCAAAAAAAAAAAAACAACCGACTTCTTAAAAAAACACTAACAGTTGAAAAATAACTCCAGTTTCGGAAGTCGGTGGCCAATAATGAACGAAATAAAACCACCAAAGCGACAGACTTTCGAAACTGGAGTTATTTTTGCAATTTTTAGTTTCTTCGTATGTAAAGCAAATCTTTCAAAACTTGAAAGAATCATTGAAATCGGTTAACAATTGCAAAAGAAGTTCTTTCTAAACAATAATCAGTACTCTGCCGGGCCCCTTTTAAAATAGACAGGCGTAATGTTATGTTATGCAAATACAAAAACTCTGCACATACATGTGACTGTAGCAATCGCGAGTAATTTGTCGTTATGCGTTGAAGAGTTCCGTCATCTGTCTTCTTCATCAGTTTTTCTTCACCAAATGATGTAAAAATCGGTAGGTATATGTGTACCTATGTTATTTGAGGAGTTCCCTCAATTCCTCGAGGATCCCATCATCAGATCTGAGGTGTGATACAAATTGCACCAATCTGGTAGTATACCCCATCAAATAAAAAAATAATTTTGAAACTTTGTACATAAATGGCGGAGTAATCGCGTAACAAATACATAAAAAAACAGACCGTCGAATAGAGAACCTCCTCCTTTTTTTGAAGTCGGTTAAAAAGAGACGCGATTACATTTAGCTTATTAAAAAATTAAATTCTATACACACCTTATATTTCCATAAAATATTTCCGACAATATTATTTCAGTCACGTCCCCTCACTGGGCCCTTTAATAAGGAGTGCCCTTGACGTGTGGTCAAACGTTTGTGTCCAAAGGAAAACATTTGCTCCAACGAGGGCCAACCTCTCGACCGGACGAGAGAGCACCTGTGTGGTAGCATGTGTAGAGTTACGCGATGTTTTCGTATACAAGGCGGGCTCCAAACGGGATTTTTTCGAGGACAGAATTATGTTGAAATTTATGGAGAAAATAATATTGAAGCTTGAAGAAAGGAATTTGGGATTGTATGATCATAGTGACTCAAACTATAGTTCAATATCAGTCACGTGCATGATCAGTCACAAATGGTGTAATGGACAATATTTTTCGAGGACAGAATAGTGTTGAATTGAAATAGATGGAGGGCAAGCTTGGGATTGTATATAATCACAAAGAAAACAAAGTGACTGAAACTTTAATATACAGGGTACAAAAAAAATCAACTCTCCATACAAAACTCGATCAACTGTTCGAATATATGTATGGAGAGTTGATTTTTTTTGTCTGTTTTCGAAAAAGTCTTAGAATTAATGTTGTTGTTTGTGATGTTAGTAATCTATTCCTGCGAGGCTGCTGGTATTTTACAAATAAGCCTGAACATCTTTAAGATCAGTCCTGAGAAGTAATGAACAAGCCATTCATATTTTTGGTAAAATATGATTATAAAATGTTCTCATTTTGTTGCATACCAAGGTATGATGGCGGATTACTTATGTCCTTTAATAAGAAACGTGGATTACAGTTACTAACAATATAATCTCCAGATTCAACATAATTTTTTTGGGGATTAAGTTAGGCATAAGTTTACTTTATGTTTAAAAATAAGAGGCATAGGGTTTTCGCCTTCTAGGAAGAAAGAAGAAAGTAAAGACTGTTTAGAATTCAAGTGTAAGCAACGTTAAAACCTTTTTGCGTGTCCTACGAATTTTAGAGCAGCCAGTGTTAACAACGACAGTATAAGCTGACCTCGCAAACTACTGAAACTCCGTTTTACGCCAGGTCAGCTTTCGGCCGACGTTATTTAGTATTAAAAAAAATAAACAATTACAAGGTAGTCAACATAACTTCATAACAGCTATAAAACATTCGATCTTCAAACACGGCACACTAACGCACGCACGCGTCCGTTGACAGCGCGACACTGAGGTAAGTGTGGCTAATTAGCCACATTTTAACGTGTTGCTTGCTGAGCGCTTACAACTTATCTATACCTTTTTACTTATAATATCATTGCATTGCATCGCATCGTATACTTATACCATGATTACACATAGGTAAGTACATTGTCGCTCCTACATATAAAACTTTTAAAAACACAACAAGAAAAAAGAACTTTGAATGGCGAGTTAAAATTCCACTCAGGTCTCCGTTTTCTAAAGGCGGGGTCGTTGTGAATTTGCAATTAACCCGTATTTGCATCCGAACCGACGACCCGCAGTACGCCGGTGATTCCGACAACTGCTGGACAAACCGTTGAATGTATATATGCACGTCAGTGTTCACTAAAGCCACAAAACGTGGTGATTTTTCGTAGTTTTTATTCCGTCTGCTTTTTGTACCACTTTTGAACACATTTCGCGATACTGTAGCGTTCTTAATTTATTTTTATGAGCCAAGCATAATTTTTTCGCAAACAACGTTGACAATACTTGTTTCAAATAAAATAATAATAATTTTTTTTGGACTTTATTTAATATCTATGGTTGATACTAATCAAAGACATCACGAACAAAATGTTCATACGATTGTCAAGTCTACGAGTACAATTTAGTGCTCTCCGCTGCCGCTCCAATATTGCTATATTATTCTAGATGGCGTTACTGAGACATGGGATCAAATTTTTCCATGGCATTTCCTCGCATGTCCTCTTTTTACTGTTTTAAATCTCTTTGATACTAATTTATTGAGCTTGCCTCATAAAAAATCTCCAGAATAGTTCTATTTTCAAGTTAAAATTTGTTCGATTATTCGTTTACTTCAAGCACTCGTACTGGCCACACAGCCCATGAGGGACGCAGTGAGCACAAGGCTTTAGCAATGTTTGAAATTCGAATTCGCCGGTACTTACTTCTTTGGTTTTTTTTTTCTTGTGGATTAAGAATGTTTTGGATGCGCATTGAATCCAAATACGGCGGTACCTATTATACCGTATATCGGAGCGAAATGGTTTTTTCGTCCCACCGACAATCCCGCCCGACGTCTAGCGGACGTAAAAAATGTGATGCGGTTTGCGTAAGTTGGGCTTCTGAGCAGTCAAAGGTACCTACGTAAAGTGGGAAATGGCAAGTTTTACTAAAGAAGTGTAGGATAATTACGTCAGCCACCTGTCTTAAGTTTTAAGGTTCCAATTTACTATAGGTGTTATGTTATCAAATAATTTTTATTCCAACAATTCATTTCAATAATTGTAATCTTGTTATGTAGATAGATCCATTTGCTAATCGATCAAAATCAAAAGTCATTCAATTCAAATTAGGCCAAGGATCTGCTGATCCACGTCAGCTGGCGTCTGAACCTAATTTTGATATTCAAAAAGTGCTCTTTTTGAACGTCAAAATTAGGTACAGACGCCAGCTGCACGTCAAGTTACTATATGAACCTTATTCTGTTTGACATAAAGTTGAAAAACGATCAAAGAATTTTGACACATTGGGGTAACTAGATGTACTGGCGTCTGTACATAAGACAGTCCCCCACAAAAAGTCCGCCCCTCGCCACTGTAATGTGTATAATCTTTTCACTTCTTGTTTATCTTAACTTACTTAATTCCAAGTTCCTATACAATTTAAAAAAAATAAAGCAAGACTAAAAATAACAAAAATATAAACAGTTTTTTTATACAAAATGAACATTTGAACTTCGAACGGCTCGTGAGAAACGTTGTGAGAACCTCGGAAGGTCAAGCAAATAGCAATAAATTATTACCATCAAAATGGTCATACGCTACGGGTATTTAACCTTTTAGGCATTTAGCCTACCGCTCATTTACTTAGATGAGTATTCAAAAAACTAACTCCACGTAGATTGGGAGTCCGTTTAAACAAATAGATGTAAATATTTACATAGAAACGTTCAAAGAGATAAGGCATAAAAGTAAATGGTCGTATTGATTTGAATTTAAATACAGTTATGTCACGGGGATCACCTATGAGATCCGTGATGTTGTGTGTGTTTGAAATTGTGTTAGTGTTAACTAAAAAAATCAAAATTCTTCTCAAAAAATTGGAATTATATATATATAGCATATACCTATCTCTTTTTCGTATTGTTCAAAGACGTAGACGCTATTCTCACTCGCATTCATTCATTTCAATCATTCAAACATATCGGCAAAAGTTTTCTTTAGCGCACCTTTCTACATAATATAAAAGTAAAAAAATAAAACTATTTGTCTAGTATTACTTATTTCTCATTTGCCACGTTACTATGGATGATAATGCTAATTCTTTGACTCAAGAATCCCTCTGGTGACAGATTGTAGAAACATTCCTTTCATTTTGAGCACGTCGAAAATGTCAAATATAAAGAAAAAAAAAAAAAAAAAAAAAAAAAAAAAAAAAAAAAAATGTGTAGATTCTTCAGTCGACAATAGTCTACAGTATCGAGCATTATTTCTTCTATAATCGACAGAAATGTCGTCGATACACCCGTTTCTAGGTGATAATGCTTCGCATGCTGGTCACGCAAACTATCGACTATTGAAAAATAAAATTGGCGATCAATTGATTGTTTTTATATACCTGCATCAAGATTAAACAAATCACAAAAAAGCTTTACTATCTTTTATTAATTTTGTATTGACTGCAGTCAACTCGTTTTCAGAGCGGCTTGACGTTTCGCGCTAAAATGTCAGAGGTTGCCAACCTTCGACCGGCTGTGAATCAACAGGCGGCGAACCCGCGTCTCACGACCCGCGTGCCCTTGAACCTGACCTTGGCACTGATGACGATTTTGTGTAAATATTAAGAGTCTTGTGCCGTGTACCTACGATTGGAGGAAATATTTTGAGGAAATTGTTGTGTCGCTTCGAGAATTTTTTGTTACCTATTCTCTTTAAAAACTGCGATTCTAAACCACAATACAATTCCTTAATAACAAAAAATCATCAACATCCTCTTGTCCCTATCCTAATTTATTTAAAGTCATCGCAGCAAGGTTATTTTCTTTCATACGTCTTATATGCTGTCATCTTTCGTCTAGTGGTTCTACTTTTAAAACTAAGAAGGGAAGCGCAGTGTAGTATCTTATAACCATAAACATTCGTTCTCTGAACTTTTTTACGAAATTTTCCTGATTTGTTTCCTTAACACACCCAAACTATAATAATAACAACACGATTATTTTTCAAATACTGCTCTTAGCAATAAATGAATAGTAAAAAATACTCCGACAACCAAAAAATAGTCGTTGAAGCTCATTAAACAGCATTCCTCTGATTCGAAAAAAAAATGACACATGTTCTAAAAAATTTCCTGGTGCTAAATATTTTCGAATAAACCATAGTGCATGAATTTCACATTTACAATACATTTGTAACCAATACACATTGACAATTACATTTCTGTACAACATTGTATATGGATGTTCCGTTAAGCGATTACGTAGAAGTATCAGAGGTGCTGAACCTTTGACCCGAATGAATCAGCGCTCATCTCACGACCTTTGCACCTCATCCTCACTTTGACCCTGACAACGAACAGTTTTTACGTTTTCTACGATTTACATACCTACCTAGTTGGTTTTACTGTTTTCGTTCGTTTGATGTTATACGATAAAATATTCTTTCATAGTATATATTATTTCGTATTTTCGTATTTTTATGAGGAGCTTGTGGCTAAATTATAACAGCCGCATGGGTCGATCGAAGGTTAAGCTACGCTTGACGAGGTCGGTCCGTGGATGGGTGACCATTTATTACATACCAAGACTCCTCCGTGCCTCGGAAAGCACGTTAAGCCGTTGGTCCCGGCTGTCATTTGTAGATCTTTGACAGTCGTTACTTGTAGTCAGAAGCCCGAAAGTCTGACAACCAGTTTAACCAAGGGGTATCATGTTACCCAGTTACTGGGTTGTGGAGGTCAGACAGGCAGTCGCTCCATGTAAAACACTGGTATTCAGCTGCATCCGGTTAAACTGGAAGCCGACCCCAACATAGTTGGGAAAAGGCTAGGCAGATGATGAGTATATATTATTTCGTTATTATGTTCTAGCACTTTTTACTTGGTTTTTGGAGTTAAACATCCCCTCCATCTTCTCAGTTTTTTCGTTGTATCTTTTTATTTATATTATTATGATTACAAAAACTTAAAATAAATAAATAACTGAACCAAACAATAAATAACTACAAAGCGTCAAAAAATTCTTCTACATCGCTGCCTGCAGCTGGTAAAGTGCCCAAAGACTGGCGGCATTGCCACGTTGAATGGCAATGCTTAGCCTCTGGCCAAAGTAGAGGCCAGCCCTTGGGTCACGGGAAGCGTTAACTAAACGTTTGCAGATATCTTTGAAAAGGAGACGAGCATTCGGACCCCACGGCCCAAGAGTTTCAACCCCAAACGGCTCGAAAGTATAGTCAGTTTTTAGTTTATTTTAATGTTTTCATTAGTTTTTTTAAATAAACTACCTAAACTATGACAATAAAAAATAATGTGGCTTTCGGTTCAATAGATCCAGAGATTAACACCCTTCAACGTCATAAATTCACTACCTCGTTAAAATACTAATATAGATGTGTGCTTTCCTAAAATGTATACCTAGTTCTTTAAGTTCCGAGTCAAACTACATGATTTGATTACTGTAAAAATGCGTGCAATCAATGTCATTCAAAATTGTTTCTTCAATGACTATGTCGGACACTAATCTGGATGATCCTTTTATGATCTCTCGTTTTAAGACCTACACCCTGAGGCGTCAGAATCATACTGACTTGACCATTTCGGTGATTGCATCCTACAAGAAGCAGGGATCAAGTAAACTTGATGAATTCCCTTATATACCCAAACCTTGAATCAAGACACTAGACTACAGCTAGCCAAATCATATACCTATCTAAATTAAATCTGCGGAGCTGCAGATGAGGGGAATAAAGCAGTCGGAAGCTATGGAAGTATTCGCAGGTCGAATAAGTAGTTGCCTAAGTATTGAGGCGGGGATGTCGTTTCCGGAGGAGAAACATATTGGTTGAGACGTATTACACATTAATATCCCAACTCTGGACGATTTCACTAACCCTGGCTAGTGCCGCCAGGCTAGCCGGGCACTGTGGGCTACCCCAGCTATATCACACCAGCAAGTTGAAGGTCAAAATGTTACCTACTAGTGTCGTGCAACTGACAGTTCGTATGACATTGCAAAGTGCAACGATTAATTTTATACTCCTATGCGTCATAGATGTGAATCTGTAGTTCTTGCAACGACCTTTTGCCCTCACTTATAACCTTTACCTTGACTAACTAGTTATGATTGCGAACATAATGCAGATTGCGCAGTTTTTATTTATACATGAAATTACCATCATCTTGTGGACAATTCTTTATGACACATGCAAATAATGATATTGCTTTTTTCTGATGTCTTTACTTAGTAAAAATATCTTGCCAACATATCTACGCAATTCTATAATTAAGGTGTTGGGGCCATTGCCTCCATTTGATTTATCAGAATAATGTCAGTAATATGGGATTAATTTTTAATTTTCTTAGTTTCAGTGAGTAGGTACCTATAGTTGTAATTCAGTACCTACTTACCTCAGAACCTCTGCTTGTGCATGTGTCAATAATAAAATGTATTATAGTGAATAAAATTTCTGTAATAATTGATCTCAAACTACAGGCCTAGTTTCGTAACTAGGTTATGAGTACAATGTTTTACCTCCATACATTGTAATTTTAGTCAGGCAAGCATTATTTAAGGGTATTGTAAATAACAAATCAATATCAAGTCCATCCAAAGGTTGTCTGTAAGATATGATTCTAGCGATAAGGCCGTATATTAAAACACCCTTTGTATCCCTTAAATTATTATTTATATTTTTTTATGGTGTAAAATTAAGAGTATTCTATTCAATTTAAATTCATAGCAGAAATTCCTAAAACAAATAACTATGGCCAACTGACAAACAAAGGCTCCTTATAAAGTTTTTTTTTACCATTTTGATTACTTCTTTAGTCTAGGAACTGCTTACCCTGGATATCAAACCCAAGACCTCATGAGTTAGGATTCGTGCTTGTTTGCAAAATGTTAGTGTACCTCTGCTTTAATTCTTCAGCATTGATACAAGTGATGTAAATTGTGGTAGGAAAACATGATGGTGTTGTTTTGGTTATAAATTAAAATTTTCCTACACAAGATGTTCTGAAATCAGCCTCTCGGTCAACACCCGAAGGTTCAAAACGTGGTATAATTAGTACGAAAGTAAGTTCTAAGATAGCGGCAAATGTAGTGACACTTCTTTTTAATTAGTGTCATGTTCAATTTTATCGTCTATTAATACTACCTTCTTGTAAAAACTTGTCGTGTATAACGTTATAAATCTTTTATTACTTAAGGCTTGCAACACTTTTACAGTTAGAAGTGACAAAACATCGTGTTATTTGAGAATTGATACAGGTAATTAATTAAAAACTAATCGTTTCAATTTTTTTAGTGTCCAGGCTTTTAAAGGAAAGACGATTTTATAGGAAAACTTGATCTTGTCAGGGGGCATAACCATGCACCCACCGAATTCCTCGTCGCATCAATAAACTTGACCGTCCTTTAATTGATTAATAGGTACATTCAACTTGCAATAAAATAAACGATTACCATTTAAGTTGAGACTTAGTTTTTGCTTAGTTTTTATTCCGTTTAATTTGTGCTATTGAAGTATTGATATAGACATCTTAGGTCTTTATAAGTTACTAGCACTTCATACAGGAATTGGGGGTGATTTTAATGGATCAGCTGAGATAAATTGTACTTACTTAAAAAGAAGATTGCTATTATTAGAAAATCATTTTGCCTAAGCAGAGAATAAAACCCAGGACCTTATTGCTTCGCATTAACGCTTACGACCACTAGATCAATGAGGCGTTAGAAAAAAAAAAACTAAAACTGACCAATGTTCTGATTTACAGAATAAACATAATTCCCTGAGCAGATTGTAAATGCCTAATAAATCCTACACCACGTACAGAAGTTTTCAAATACTACATTGTAATATACATACAATGTAATACACTCCTAGAAACTGCGTGACTCATTTCCAAAAGGCGTTTTCGATTCAATTGCACTGCACAATACATATTTGCTCCATTGTTAAACCCATGCGCACTTATCCCAAACTTCGAACGTATCGCCCGCATTGTCGCGATTTCCTGCCTATTTCGAAAAAAAAAACAACAAAATGCAGGTAAGGTCAGGTACCAAACTACCCAGTTTTTTTTTTAAATACAGGTACATGTTTCTCAGAAATTTGCAAAAAAATGGGGTAATTTCAGTGTCATTTATGTCAATAGTGTAAGGTTTAAAACTGGGAATTGTTCTTCGGGTATTCTTGTATTGTCGAGAGGTCGACGAATGTTTGGGGTGCTATGTGAGAAAATAAAGTAAATTAGGTGTGTTGTAAATAAGTTCTGCTTTTGCCTTGTTGATCGCAAGTACTACTCCTTAACATAAGGGCGAGATTCCACCACAGCGGAGACGAGAAGAGATGTCTTGTAATTAACCAATAGGATATTGTATTGCGCTGAAGCTAAGCACTGAGCGGTCAAAATGACGCAAGCTGATTGCTTGTAAGGCACATCTCTTTTCGTCTCCGCTTTTGTGGAGTCTCGCCTTAAACGTCCAAGTTCGATCTTCGGGTCGGGCAGAGCGTTATTGAGTTTTCCATACGAAACTTCCGAGTAGCAGTCCGGAATCCGAATCTGTCAAACCGCCTACTATAAGCACGGCAAGGGATTTAAATAAGCGCAAATAATTTGAGATCTTATTTTAACACGCTAAGCGTCTATACTTCGGGATACCACGGCATGTCAGACCGTGACGAAGGAGGTCGAAGTAGGCAGTGGCGTTTTAACGAAATATGTTTGACAACATGTATGCATGTAAACGAAGCAAAAGAAGTATGTAAGAATCGTAGCATTTGGCGCTCTGTAGTTTCTGCCTACCCCAATGGGAAAAAGGTGTGAGTTTATGTATGTATGTATGTATGTAACAGCGTTAAATAGGATTCAAAATCATCTGCCAAAATCGGGCCTTAATGACAATAGACTCGCCTCCCATTACATGACACTTAACATAACTGCCAAAATATAAATGTTCTCTAGATACACCTCTGTCCACCCCTATGGGGATTACAGGCGTGATGTTATATTGTGTTATAAATAAGGTAAGCAAACGGTATTTACAAGAATCTTTCGAGTGTTTTTCATGGCGTTCCGTGTTGACGACATTCCTTGAAGTATATCCAACGGGAAATTGTCAGTAGCTCAGTATTGTATCTGTAGCTATAATGAGTTTTCAAAGAATATTTAATCATTATCCCCAGAGAAGAATGGGGTTGGGGTCTTATTCTTAATGTGCCAGGTTCTGTAAGACTGAGTTGCGATATAATCAAAAAGAATTAAGATAGGTACTACAGAGAGGACAAGGGAAGAATGTCAGAGAAAATCTATGATACCATTGTCTCAGTAACGTCATCTAGAATAATATAACAATATTGGAGCAGCAGCGGAGCGTACCAAACTAAACTCATATACTTTGTGCCCACTACGACACAAGTGTTGGTTGAAAATTTTGTCCCGTCAATGTCGTATTGAATGTCTTTGGATATAGGTAATCGATTTCATCTTCAAGTCTCTCACTTAACAGAAGTCTAAATACTGAACTGTTTATGTGATTTGTTGTAAACTCTTATTTAAAAAAAACGTTGCATATTACAAAACTTTCACAAAAATAGAGACAAACATAAATAGAATACTTACTAGTGTCTTAGTTTTAACTACAATCCTTGATCCTTGATTGACCTGTTGGTCTAGTAGTTAGTGAACCTGACTGCTATGCCGGAGGTCGTGGGTTCGATTCCCACCCAGGACAAATGTTTGTGTGATGAGCACGATCATTTTTTCTGTGTCTGGGTGTAATTTATCTATAGTAAGTATGTATTTAGAATTATATATAAGTATGTTTATCAGCTGTTTAGTACCCATAACACAAGCTCTCAAGCTTAACTTGGGACTAAATGGCGTTGTGTGAAAAAGTTGTGGAATATTTACTATTAATATTATTATATTTATTAATCCTACAATGGGCGGCCTTATCGCTAAAAAACAATGTCTTACAGGCAATCTTCAAATGGACTCGATAGTGAAGGCGAAAAGATATCTACAAATTTAGCTTAAAGCCATCAAAATAGCCTTGTTAGTCTACCATATCAATCTAGAATATTCCCCATCAAAAAAAACGCCGCTAGGCTTTTTAAAATCAACAGTGCGGTGGGTCCAAAATCCCGAACAGGAAATCGAAATCTCCCAAACAATTGACCCTATTGTTTAGCAAACCCTTGAACTAATCTCTTCTTGTACCTGTCCTTTTCCATGGACCTTTCTTTGTCCCTAATTAGTCTGGTCAAAAGGACCCTTTGTACCTTTCTCAGGCTAAGGGTTGACCATAAGGGATTTTGTTTGACGTTTACCTGTTAGCTGTTAAGTTCGAAATTAAGAGATTATTTTGACTTAGTGCAGTTTTTTTTTTAAAAAAGAATATGGGGCGCACGTGAGGTACCTTTTAGAGATTGTTACTATTTATAAGAAGCTGTAAGTTATTTGTAAGTTTTATCGTTTCAATTGTTATTCATATATGTATGCCTTATTTCATTAAATTTCGTTTAAAGTGCATAAGTGCATCTCCAGTTGTTACTAAATATTTTTCTTCAATTTCCAACTACGATTGAGATTACTCCAAGTACTTAAATTATATTTTTATTTAGAAAAAATACACAGAAGATAAATTCCCGTCACCAGGAACGTTCAAAATCAAGTCGAAATCTCATCTCAGCGACAAATCAAAGTCAAAAACTAAAAAAATAACTGAAATGAGACGTATTTTTGACTAATTAAGACTGAGATTAGAATGTGAACATTCTGAAATATAATGTACAGAATTTGCCTCTCTGTTTGTATTATATCGCTATATTAAACTGCTGCATTATTAATTAATAAAATTTAGTTAAATAAGTTAGTTTCTTTATTTACCGTCGGCAGCATTACGGCGCGTTCAAAAGACATCAACGCGTAGTGCTAGTGACTGCATTATAATTTCATAATAGTTTTATTATTTCTCATTCTAATAATAAGCTAGTATATATAATAATAAGCGTATAAGTGAAGATAGTTATATGTACTTACTAAATACAAAGGTATGCTATGCTAAAAGATCAAAATGCACTTAAAGCGCAATGTATCGTTGCTGTGATTTTAGCGAGTAGCATTTAAAATGTAATAAAACTTTGCTCGTTACTAGATCTTAAATACGTATAGTAAGCAACTTTTCAGTTAATCTAAAATTAAATGTCGACATTCTTGTAATAGTGAAAATTATTATAAATTTATTGTTGTAAAAATATCTTATTTAGTGCTTTTTTTTCTAACCTTTGTTCATTCAATCTATTTCCACGTTTAATTTCTCTATTTTATAATGTAATAGTGTACTTACGGTCATCTAATTCCTCCTCATAGTCTGAGAAGCACCTGTCTTCCTTCAGCGCCTGATTGTCAGGCTGTTGGTAGAACCTCTCCGATTTTATGTACATTTTCAGGTACATTCCTAATCACAGCATACACTCATAAATAAAATGTCACAAAATAGTCTTATATTGTTATTTTCACTGAGAAATAATAGCACTTTGTTTTTCCAAGTCAAATGTTGTTACAGAAACAATATCACCTATGATCACGATTATTCACATCAAATGTTTCAATAAAAATAACACGTTGCCACTTCAAATATTCAAAAAAGGAATGTCAAAAATTATAATCACCGTCCAATGACATCACAGGTCACAACCTTACGTCCTTAAGTCAAAACAAAACTATTTATAACCAAAAAGTTTGCACAGTAAAAAAGATTCGAAACAGAAAAATATATTCCACTTTTAAAAATATTTAAAAACAATAGGGTAGTGATAATAATACCCTGTATAGTACAGGGTAGTCGGGAATAATACCGACGCGTTTGAAAATGGAACGGTACGCGCGGCCGGGCCGAGGTGCGCGCAAACACTGGCGACCCGCATCACCCGATGAATCGGACCTTTGACAAAAAAAAGCACACAGGTAGTGGTCGAGGCTTCGGCCGGCCATAGAGGCTATGCGGCCATAATACAGCCGAAGTTTTTATAGCCACGTTCACGTGGTGTTTTGTTTGTGAGTTTAGACGACTGTTTTTAATTGATGTGGGAGTACCTACCTTTATATTTTTCATGCATTACCTCATTGTATCGTCTTTATATTATTTTGGGATTTGTTATGAATGGCGGTGGCGGTGGACCTTTTTATATTAAATTGTTTTTCTGTTAACTTATCCGCCCGTTACTGTTTTCAATTTAAAATGTATAAGTATTTTGTTTCGTTTTATTGCAATGATCTTTGATGCTTAACTTAATTACAAAATATCATTTAAAGTTGATTTGCTAGACCTAGATGTAATCTGTCTTGACTGCGATTTAGTATGAGTACGTATTTAAAATGAGTACTTAACTAATAAATTCACAGTAACATAGCATCCTTATGCAGTATAGCGACGCTAACAGTATTTTCCATCAGTTTTAGTCGACTCCATTAACATGCCCATATAAATCACTGAAACGCGACATTTAAGTGGAACTTAAACTGTCCAGTTTTTGTATGAGAACACATTTTATGATATATGTATGACAGCTATTTGGTTAAACACAATATTAAGACGTTATTACTGCGGTTTCCGCCTAATGTTAGTAAAACCAGAGCATTTTGTTGAAGCATTGGTTTGTACAAGCGGAATTTTGTGAGAAAACGCATCGTAAAAAGTTACGTAACGTCGTCAAATCCACTGATAAACATGTAAACAGAGGCCAGCACATCAACCCGAATCCGTGAAAATTTCTTTAATATTTTTTCAACTTTATTACACAAGCTTAAGGTTCATATTCAATTGGGAAAGTTTGACAGTTTGGGACAGGATTATGTGCATACAACGGAATATGGGATTCCTAAGTTCTAATGGTCGCAAGAAGAAATGGTTGTGGAACTTAATCAGATTGCTACGCTAGGTAGACGCATTAGAGAACAGTCTATTGTCATCATTTACCACTTCAATACTGCAGCCCTTTATCATTCAATTCTACTAAAGGAGACTTAATTATATAATTTCATTCTTACTAAATTATATAATTTCATGGAATTGTCACTAACAGTACCGAGACGGAATTATCACCAAAAGTAGATGGAATTTGTCACTAATAGAAATGGAATTGTCACTGGCAGTAGATGGAATTGTCAGTAACAGTACAGTAGATGGATCGTGTGAAAGATGGCATGGTGGGTAAGAAAGTGACTACTGAGATGGCGGCAACTACGTATGCAAGGAGCTGATGTGCTGAGCTCACCCTTAATAAAATAGTAAAATGGCATGGGATGGTAAATAATGGTAATGCATCACGTAATTAGTAAAAATTTTGTCAAATTCCCCATCGCAGCAGAAGTTTGGCGCGCTAACCATATTTTATTAGAAATTGGTGTCAGAGTGATAAATATTTAAATACTCTTTTAACAAATCTCCGACAAGGATATGGTACTTACCTAAAACTGTATCTACAAAGCATAAAACTTGCGATATATCTTAACCTAAACTATAATATACTTATTGTTATTCAACCTCGTGCGGCCACTGAATTTTGAGTTATAGAAAAACCCACTACACACTAAGACTTGCCCGACTTAGAAATGGAATGAAAAAGTTGGGTAAGATCAAAGAGATTTAAAATACTATAGAGCGGGCATGTCAAGGAAATGTCATAGAAAAACTTTGATCCCATGTCTCAGTAACGCCATCTAGAATAATATAATGAATATTGGAGCGGCAGCGGAGCGTACTACAAAAAACTCATAGACTTGTATCCAGCAGGACACACTTTTTCGGACGAAAATTTTGTTCGTGATGTCCGGTCTATAGGTATTGAATGTCTTTGGGTAAGATAAATGTTTGTGGTTCTCGTTTTTTTGTGAGTAAGGGTACAAAATATAACGGAATCTCTCTTATATTGGCAATTGATGTGAGTTTTATGACCTGTCATTGCCTTTTATCATTTACTTACGCTGATTCTATGTAATATTGGTTACGAGAATGTTTATTGCAATTTAAATGACGTAAACTAGCTGCAATGATGAGTATTATTTTACGTAAGTAATTTGGTTGGATGATCCGGCCTTCCCCCGAGTTATTACACTATAGTTAGTCATTGACCATGGCAATCAGGGTGTTCTATGCTACTCGTACGATAAGGAACAAAACAGGGAAATCAATGTAGTATTTAGAACACTGACATAAATGTGCTGATGTGTGTGCATGTGTGTGTGTGTTAGTCTGTGTGTGTGAGTGTGTATGTGTGAGTGTATATGTGTGTGAGTGTATATGTGTCAATCCTGACACATATACACTCACACACATATACACTTCTTACACTTCTTCTCACATATCCATGTGAGAAGGTAAAAGAAAGAAAGGAAAATTTATTTGGTGATTAAGATGTATTCGTATTCTATGTGAGTGTACACACACTCACATAGAATACGAATGTGTGAGTGTATGTGTGTGTGTCTGTATAATGAGCGGCAGGGAGTATTATGAAGTTATGCTTACACGTTAAACTATGTAAAGATTAAAGTTAAGTGTCTCGTAATATAATTCTGACGTTGCAATTAACAGAATCGCCCTTAATTAATAATATTTATTGTAAGTACGTATTATGAAATGAGAAATAAATAAGTCACATATTATGGAGATATTGCTTAAAGTGGTCAAGTTATTGCAATGGAAGACGATTGCTTGAATAAATCCTACAGATTGAGTAGTTCTGTTGGTGCTTCGGCACTTAAATTTTAATGATGTGACTTCATTTTAAGCCAAAGATTCATATGAATTAGTCGTGTTAAAGACTCTAACACTATTTTCCATTATTTGTATTAAAGTGTTTTGTCTCATCGTCGGCTTTCAGAATTCCAGGATTTCATATGGAGCGACTGAACAATCTGATGCCCCTCTACCCTTTGGCAAGACTAGTTTCTGAAAGGTCTAACACGTGACTACTACATAATTCAAATTTAATTTACAAAAAGTTCCACATCACCAGTTATGATGCATGTTATATTTGAGTCCCATGTGGTAGTAAGCAAACTTATTGCTATCAAATGAGTATAAATCATTCTTTGTTTAGGATTTCTATAATAATAATCATTCTCTGTTTTTTCTTTGTTTAGGATTTCTAATATTTTCGTAACCACAAAAAAAAAACAGTAATAAAACCAATTTCAACTCCACGGGATACTTTCCATTTATCATATTATTATGTTCACACTAAAATGAGTAGTCCAATTGTCAACGTTTATCGTTAATCAAGACTAAATTAATAATCCTATTATTAATAATTTATTGGTACTATTATTATCATCTCATTATTGTTCGAACAGCACTAAACGTTGATCAGTTATGTTATTTATTTCGTAAATCAATGTTGTGTTATTCTTAAATTAGTGTAATAATGTATAACATAATAAGGTCGACATTCTATTAAATTATTCATTTATAAATTATGCATTGATTCGTAGCTTTAGCTACCGTGTTACCGCCATTATAGATTTATTTAGATAACACACTGGGCTTACGTTATCTGGATCGATTAACAATCGATGGTAGAATCATGTATCGATTTTTGATCCGGCGATCGTTTAGATATAGGTTCTATGGGATGATCGAACGAGTCGATTTACATAAATAGGTATGCAGTTTGATCTGGTGCTTAACTTTAAGTAATGAAATATACGTGTCTGTAAAGAAATACCTACATAACTTTTGACAAAGTCCTAAAAGGAGATTCCTTTTTGATTTAGGTCAAAACTAAAGGAGTTGCAAATACCTCTATAAGTAATAGTTTTACAATAGACTGTCTCGTTGGTCTAGTGATCGCAAGTGCTACTGTTGAACATGAGGTCCCGGGGTCGGTCCCCTTGTCGGGCAAAGTGTTGTTGAGATTTTCCATCTGGAATTTCTAAGACGTAGCCCGGAGTCTGGATTTGTGCTCGACTGATGGCTATAGGCTCGCCCCCTATTACATAAGATTTGAACATAAATTGTGAAATGTGTGTGTTAATTGTGGGATTTATGTTATGTTGTTGGTTTTACAATTTATCGAGTCAAGACAAGATGATATTCCCCTACCAGAACTTACTCGAGGAAAACCCTTTAAAATTTAATTCTTTACATCATAGTCTTGTTTGTCGTGGCGTAAGCTAAGCTTGTCGAAGGCTCTATATCTCCGATTTATGGTAAAATCACAATAGGTTGTCGCGTGGGCGCCGTGACACATTCTACAACTTATCAAGGAAACTTAAAATGAAATCGATTTTTACCAAATTCGGACAATAATATCCGGCATGATAAAGTTTGCTATTATTAAATCATAATAACTTTGATTTATTTTAATAAAGTACATTTTCAAATATATTACATTCTCGTGTCACAGTGCTTGTTACCTAATTACTACGAAACGGCTTGACCGATTCTTATGAAATTTTGTGAGTATATTCAGTTGGTCTGAGAATCGGCTACTATCTATTTTGTACCACAATTGAAATTGATTTTAATGTAAAACAACGTATGCTGGGACTGCTAATAATATATAAAATTCTCGTGTCACAGTGATTGTTACGAAATTCCTCCTAAACGGCTTGACTAATTCTTGTGCAATTTTGTGTGTATATTCAGCAGCTATACATCTATTATTTTTAAAAGGTAACTAAGTTTGCCAGGGCAGCTATTTTTTATAAGGCAGTTGCCACTGCCTTACAAAAAAATAGCGGCCACATACATTTTCTGAAATGATTTCTGATTGTGGGACACCATTTCAGAAAATTTTGCACAACCTTGTCGGTTTCAGGTTCGCCATCTTTGTTATGAAAAAGACTGCCGTCTTTCTAAGTCTGTCAAAAGGTTATGACTCAGTGCGTACAACGCCTTAATAACTTTGACTAATAAACAAATAATACTATTTTGTTATCGTGTACCGTGAATAATTACTTTAGTTATGTGAAGTTAAGATTGTTTTGTGTTGTCGTGAAGGTCAAGGGTTAAATGTTTGAACAAAGAACTGCTGGCATTTGTGTTGTTAACTGTACTTTTTATATTTGTTTAGCTTAAGAACTTGATAAGTTTTTGAATGGAATATTAATTTATAAACATTAAAATGCTTTATAGGCGACACGTTTGAGACACACAGTCCAATTTGTGACTAAATATTTTGATTGATCACTTAATGTCGTATTTTTTTACGTTATTTAATTATTTCTTCACACAATATATACAAAGATAGTCCTCAATTATAACACAATATGATACATTTACTGTTTTAGCGTTGCTTACCTAAATTGATAAGTGTTGAATAATATGTGTGATGATTTTTGAAATGTTCAGACGCCAGCACATCTACCTACTCCAAACTGTAAAATTTTCCTAATTGAATATTAACCTTATTCTGTTTGACATTAAGTTGAAAAACGATCAAAGAAATTTGACACATTGGGGTAACTTGACGTGCTGGCGTCTGTACATAAATGGTCTTAAGAATAGGTATAAAGGTACAGAATCATTATGGACACTGTCGGGCACAGCAAAAACTTAGAAGAGTGGAAGAGGGCTACTGCAGCAGTAACATAATTCTGAAAACTTATTATCTTATTTTAATGTAGTAAGCAAGTACTAAGCAACAACAAAAACAGACAGACATACAGACAGACAGACTTTTGTTTTTTATTCAGCAACTTGTATAACTTACGCTTAGCATTTTTTTTTTATATATATAATGGGTCTACTCTTGACCTCAATCTTGTCCTGCGGTCAGAGATGAGGTCGACGATGGAACGAGCTTACCCAAAAAAAGCCTATTACCTCGCGACCTAAACAGATTGGGGTCATATGAACTCGGGAACACTGATGCAGGCAGGGAATTCAACTCCTTGGCTGTGCGCATAATGAAGGAACAGGCAAAGCGCTAGTTTTTTTTTTTTTTTATATTACCACGACGGTGGCGAACAAGCTTACGGCCCGCCTGATGGTAAGCGGTTACCGTAGCCTATGGACACTTGCAACACCAGAGGCGCCACACGCGCGTTGCCGACCCTTTAAAAACCTATTTACTCCCCTTTTTAACCGACTTTCAAAAAAGGAGGAGGTTCTATGTTCGTGTGTATGTATTTTTTTTTTTTTTTTTTTTTTTTATGTATGTTACCTGATTTCTCCCCCATTTGTGGACCGATTCTCAAAATTCTTTTTTATTTGAAAGAGTATACTCTTGAGGTGGTCCCATTTTAATTTGGTGAAGATCTGGTGCTGATCTTCGGAGATATACAACGGAACTCTTCAAAAATGAACGGCAAATCTGTCGTGATTGCTGGAATCGCTTGGATGTTTATTGTTTATACAACATAATGACGTATCATCACGCCTGTATGCTCTGAGGGGTACGCAGGTGGGTACAATATACCTAGATTTCGTCAGTTAGGTATGTTAATTTTAATGTATTAGGGATTAGTGGAAAACCCTATTATGATGACATGTATTGTTAACAAATTAACAATATAAAATAAATTCATGGCAAATGTTTTTATGGTAACAACTAAAAATGGAAAAATAAAAAACTTTTTTGCAAAAAATAAAACCGACTTCAAAAAAACACTAAACGGTGTAAAATAACTCTAAATTCGGAAGTCGGTGGCCCATCATGAGTAAGACAAACCCACCAAAGCCACAGACTTCCGAATTTAGAGTTATTTTACACCGTTTAGTGTTTTTTTGAAGTCGGTTTTATTTTTTGCAAAAAAGTTTTTTGAAGAACTCCATACTGACATAGTACACTCCATAGTTACATTGATGAGCATCTTTTTGAGCAATAAATTTGCTTTTGATAGGATGCTCCGCTTTCCTTAGGTTATACTGTACGATGTTGTTATTTTTTTTGGATATTTAAAAAGATATAGATACCGGGTTGGTATCCGCAACTCCACGTCAAAGCGCGTATTTTGAATATGGCCCATAATTTACAACGCGGGTCCAGTGCGAATTGGTAGATGTCACGTCTTCGAATTTTTGGTTCTAGGACATGCCACGTTTCTCACGATGCAGCGATGTTCTCCTTCACCGTTTTTGAGAGCAGTGGTGACGAAATAAGTTACACAAATCAAATGCGACTGCCTGGGTTCGAACCCACGACTTACTGTTCGTAAGTCGGGGCCGCCACCACAGGGCCACCGCTGCTCTCTTTTTTGGATAGACTCATATCACACACTTGCACTGGTGCAAGTTTGAATGAAATAAAGTCAGTTGGTTCTAAATATCTAAGAACTAAAGGTGAGAATTTATATTTGATAAGCAACACAAACATCCTTTGAAATTCCAATAATAGCCACATATAAAATAATGGGATTTAGATAAGAAACACATTTTTGCAGACTGCTCTTAGGATATAACTGTAAACAAAAATATAATATGTGCATTTGATTTGCAAAGTTGTTTTAGAACTCATAATATAACCAACGCGTAAATATTTATTTTTTATTTTAAAACCATACCATAAACCATACAATAGACCAATATTTCGTTCATAAATTCGGATTATCTCAATTTACCATAAAGTTAGTGTATAAATGCAATATTTTAAAAATTTCAAACTATTAAACATCTAGATCTTTGGAGATTATGTCCTTTTTTGGCAAACAAATCCGGATTTACCGCCAAAATGATTTAACGACCATTATAATAAAATAGATTCGACATTCGTAAATTGGGATAAGACTATAAACTCTCGCTCGCCTCATATCTATATTTAAACATAATTTTATAGTGTACACTTGGAATAATGTATTGGATGACTGACGAATTGTGTACGCACTATATCTGCACCTCTTACTAACGATGTTATGTTTTGTCTTAGTACCAAAGTCTCGAAAACAAAGTTAAACAATCACATTATAACATTCGTCATACTTACTGGCTCTGTACTTAATAGTTGACACTATTTAGCACAGACCCAGTGCCAGTGAACGACACTTGCTTCCCGACATTCTATTCAAATTCTTCATAAACACTGTTGGTATTGGATATCGACTATCTTAGATACTTTCTATAATACGACGCCTCCGCCAAAATTGACATTAATGTCCAAATACGGTCCACTTCTTGACAGGTGGGCAAGCGGGCCACGAATTAAGCGGGCGGGGAGTTCAATAAGCAAACTATCTAATTGTGGTGCTGAGATTTGAACAGAATTATTGGATAGAAATGCCTAAATGTGAGCACGCCTGGTATTTTTTTTGTCTAGCTTTTAGTCTGAATTGTTTTGTGGCTGGTCATACGACTCTCTGAATTCCTTCCATCAGTAGTATTTCCGCGCCACTTCTTTCTAGTTTTTAAGGAACACACCACATAGAAGAGACAAAAAAGTTTTAATTAATCAGTTCACGCGATTTTTATTATTCAGAGCGTATAGTTTCATTAGTCAGAGCGAAAATCGAGACTAAACTGTCAAAGGTTACAAGGTTAGGGTCTAGTTTCTAGCCAAGATAACAGTATATTTACTATTTATTTTTAACAACATAAAAACAAACCAATCGCTAATTTTAGAGGCACATCGTATAATTTTGACAGCTCATAAATAAAGTGACGAACTCTCCGAAGGTGGACGGGTCAATTAAGATGAAATTCACCAAATGATGCGGTTTATTTATATAAAATGAGAGCGAAGGAATTTGAATTAGGTATCTATACGAATATCATTCTCATTGAACACTTTCTTATCATTTAAAAATAACTTTCCAAATTACTAGTTAGACCTTAATAAAACTAGATAATAATAGAGATCGATCTGCCTCGGCATGCGAAGCATCACCTACGATGAACCAACTAGGCAACTGTATTATTCAAACATGAACCCAAATGTCCAAATGTTTATACAAAATCTCCAGGTCCATCTTGAAAGCTTTCCATTACCCATTCTTTGTCAATAGCTTCAATAAAAGAAGAATACATGAAACCTATTTATTTGGGACATGCACAGAAATAGTTACAACAAAAACTACACGTTGTTTTGTTTTATGTTCTGTGCATCCAAATAAAGTATTTTCTTTCTTTCTATTATTTTTAATTAAAAAAAACGCATCCATTCGATCTCATATGGCCTAAAAGTCTATTGCATATTTTTTTTGGCCATGATAACATTAAAATTGATACCTACGTTCCATATTACCTAAAATATTGACCATTAAAAAGAAAGTGTCTAGATTTATTTGCTTCCAAGTATAAATCTAACAACAACCATGGGACTGCTAACAATGTTACCAAAACTAAAATTACCACACTAGACAAACACATCAATGTACTACACAATCACCTTACTATCTAATGACGCTAAATATGCAATGGTCCTATGAACAAGCCTATCCCCAAAGTATGCAGTTTCACCATACTCCGTAGTCCGAGGGGTTAAGATTTGATCCCACGACCTCTCGATCGCCACCCAGCTTCGCAGTCGTTAGCCTATTGTCGTGTTAAGTGTTAGAAAATGTGGTCTTGCCTTCTCCGATCGAATATATTATAATTGATTTTCATATAAATGGTCAAGCTAAAGTTTTAGATGGCAGAAAGAAAACCGTAGGCCGCATAATTATAATGTTACATAAAATGAGAGAAATCTATGTGTATTTTGCTTTAAGATAACTGCACTTCTTTAAGGCAAATGTCTGAAAGAAAACTTATTAAAAGATTTTCTAAATGATATGAGTCTATCCAAAAAAGAGAGCAGCGGTGGCCCTGTGGTGGCGGCCCCGACTTACGAACAGTAAGTCGTGGGTTCGAACCCAGGCAGTCGCATTTGATTTGTGTAACTTATTTCGTCACCACTGCTCTCAAAAACGGTGAAGGAGAACATCGCTGCATCGTGAGAAACGTGGCATGTCCTAGAACCAAAAATTCGAAGACGTGACATCTACCAATTCGCACTGGACCCGCGTTGTAAATTATGGGCCATATTCAAAATACGCGCTTTGACGTGGAGTTGCGGATACCAACCCGGTATCTATATCTTTTTAAATATCCAAAAAAAATAACAACATCGTACAGTATAACCTAAGGAAAGCGGAGCATCCTATCAAAAGCAAATTTATTGCTCAAAAAGATGCTCATCAATGTAACTATGGAGTGTACTATGTCAGTATGGAGTTCTTCAAAAAACTTTTTTGCAAAAAATAAAACCGACTTCAAAAAAACACTAAACGGTGTAAAATAACTCTAAATTCGGAAGTCGGTGGCCCATCATGAGTAAGACAAACCCACCAAAGCCACAGACTTCCGAATTTAGAGTTATTTTACACCGTTTAGTGTTTTTTTGAAGTCGGTTTTATTTTTTGCAAAAAAGTTTTTTGAAGAACTCCATACTGACATAGTACACTCCATAGTTACATTGATGAGCATCTTTTTGAGCAATAAATTTGCTTTTGATAGGATGCTCCGCTTTCCTTAGGTTATACTGTACGATGTTGTTATTTTTTTTGGATATTTAAAAAGATATAGATACCGGGTTGGTATCCGCAACTCCACGTCAAAGCGCGTATTTTGAATATGGCCCATAATTTACAACGCGGGTCCAGTGCGAATTGGTAGATGTCACGTCTTCGAATTTTTGGTTCTAGGACATGCCACGTTTCTCACGATGCAGCGATGTTCTCCTTCACCGTTTTTGAGAGCAGTGGTGACGAAATAAGTTACACAAATCAAATGCGACTGCCTGGGTTCGAACCCACGACTTACTGTTCGTAAGTCGGGGCCGCCACCACAGGGCCACCGCTGCTCTCTTTTTTGGATAGACTCATATCATTTAGAAAATCTTTTAATAAGTTTTCTTTCAGACATTTGCCTTAAAGAAGTGCAGTTATCTTAAAGCAAAATACACATAGATTTCTCTCATTTTATGTAACATTATAATTATGCGGCCTACGGTTTTCTTTCTGCCATCTAAAACTTTAGCTTGACCATTTATATGAAAATCAATTATAATATATTCGATCGGAGAAGGCAAGACCACATTTTCTAACACTTAACACGACAATAGGCTAACGACTGCGAAGCTGGGTGGCGATCGAGAGGTCGTGGGATCAAATCTTAACCCCTCGGACTACGGAGTATGGTGAAACTGCATACTTTGGGGATAGGCTTGTTCATAGGACCATTGCATATTTAGCGTCATTAGATAGTAAGGTGATTGTGTAGTACATTGATGTGTTTGTCTAGTGTGGTAATTTTAGTTTTGGTAACATTGTTAGCAGTCCCATGGTTGTTGTTAGATTTATACTTGGAAGCAAATAAATCTAGACACTTTCTTTTTAATGGTCAATATTTTAGGTAATATGGAACGTAGGTATCAATTTTAATGTTATCATGGCCAAAAAAAATATGCAATAGACTTTTAGGCCATATGAGATCGAATGGATGCGTTTTTTTTAATTAAAAATAATAGAAAGAAAGAAAATACTTTATTTGGATGCACAGAACATAAAACAAAACAACGTGTAGTTTTTGTTGTAACTATTTCTGTGCATGTCCCAAATAAATAGGTTTCATGTATTCTTCTTTTATTGAAGCTATTGACAAAGAATGGGTAATGGAAAGCTTTCAAGATGGACCTGGAGATTTTGTATAAACATTTGGACATTTGGGTTCATGTTTGAATAATACAGTTGCCTAGTTGGTTCATCGTAGGTGATGCTTCGCATGCCGAGGCAGATCGATCTCTATTATTATCTAGTTTTATTAAGGTCTAACTAGTAATTTGGAAAGTTATTTTTAAATGATAAGAAAGTGTTCAATGAGAATGATATTCGTATAGATACCTAATTCAAATTCCTTCGCTCTCATTTTATATAAATAAACCGCATCATTTGGTGAATTTCATCTTAATTGACCCGTCCACCTTCGGAGAGTTCGTCACTTTATTTATGAGCTGTCAAAATTATACGATGTGCCTCTAAAATTAGCGATTGGTTTGTTTTTATGTTGTTAAAAATAAATAGTAAATATACTGTTATCTTGGCTAGAAACTAGACCCTAACCTTGTAACCTTTGACAGTTTAGTCTCGATTTTCGCTCTGACTAATGAAACTATACGCTCTGAATAATAAAAATCGCGTGAACTGATTAATTAAAACTTTTTTGTCTCTTCTATGTGGTGTGTTCCTTAAAAACTAGAAAGAAGTGGCGCGGAAATACTACTGATGGAAGGAATTCAGAGAGTCGTATGACCAGCCACAAAACAATTCAGACTAAAAGCTAGACAAAAAAAATACCAGGCGTGCTCACATTTAGGCATTTCTATCCAATAATTCTGTTCAAATCTCAGCACCACAATTAGATAGTTTGCTTATTGAACTCCCCGCCCGCTTAATTCGTGGCCCGCTTGCCCACCTGTCAAGAAGTGGACCGTATTTGGACATTAATGTCAATTTTGGCGGAGGCGTCGTATTATAGAAAGTATCTAAGATAGTCGATATCCAATACCAACAGTGTTTATGAAGAATTTGAATAGAATGTCGGGAAGCAAGTGTCGTTCACTGGCACTGGGTCTGTGCTAAATAGTGTCAACTATTAAGTACAGAGCCAGTAAGTATGACGAATGTTATAATGTGATTGTTTAACTTTGTTTTCGAGACTTTGGTACTAAGACAAAACATAACATCGTTAGTAAGAGGTGCAGATATAGTGCGTACACAATTCGTCAGTCATCCAATACATTATTCCAAGTGTACACTATAAAATTATGTTTAAATATAGATATGAGGCGAGCGAGAGTTTATAGTCTTATCCCAATTTACGAATGTCGAATCTATTTTATTATAATGGTCGTTAAATCATTTTGGCGGTAAATCCGGATTTGTTTGCCAAAAAAGGACATAATCTCCAAAGATCTAGATGTTTAATAGTTTGAAATTTTTAAAATATTGCATTTATACACTAACTTTATGGTAAATTGAGATAATCCGAATTTATGAACGAAATATTGGTCTATTGTATGGTTTATGGTATGGTTTTAAAATAAAAAATAAATATTTACGCGTTGGTTATATTATGAGTTCTAAAACAACTTTGCAAATCAAATGCACATATTATATTTTTGTTTACAGTTATATCCTAAGAGCAGTCTGCAAAAATGTGTTTCTTATCTAAATCCCATTATTTTATATGTGGCTATTATTGGAATTTCAAAGGATGTTTGTGTTGCTTATCAAATATAAATTCTCACCTTTAGTTCTTAGATATTTAGAACCAACTGACTTTATTTCATTCAAACTTGCACCAGTGCAAGTGTTTAGCATAAGTACCCATTAAATTCATCTCAGGTTATAAATCAGTTCCTCTATAAGGCTTAGAAACAGCTTCCAATATAGAACCGATAACCGCAATTGTCTTAAGTGTAAAATACTTCAAGATTATCATCTCTCAAGCAATCATTTATTAACTTTACACAGTGTCTGTCAAACAATATATTTATTTCCTCTAACGCCTATACATTCGCCATTATCAATTTTAAAGACAATATTATAAAGTGTAAAATACCCATTATGTTCAAAAGATTATCATTTGACAATTTTATGGTTGTGGTGTGGTTATAAACAATGTGACACAGACAACGAAAGTTGTGTTTGTAACTTGAGATTTACGTAAAAAGTATTTCTGTGATAAATAGACGTGGACGACTGGACGTTGAATCTACTATGTGCGTTCTGTGTTGTCAACCGTCATGGAGACGATTATCGCGGACTTAGATGGAATTATTATTTTGTTATGCTTGTGCTTAGTATGCATGAGTGTTTGTTTTTATAATTCATTCATATTTAATAGATTTATCTATCATCCGCAGCCTAAATCTACATACCGGTGGAACTAAGCTACTTTGCACGATAATATCCAGAGATAGACTTAGAAAACGCAAAAGCACCGACTTTGCGTGCCCGGCTTAAGCACAAAATGCTTACGTAGGCAATATCGTGCTTAGTCTGTACGTCGCTAGTCGGACGTTAATAGAAAAATCAAGCACAGCATGATAATATCCAGAGATAGACTTAGAAAACGCAAAAGCACCGACTTTGCGTGCCCGGTTTAAGCACAAAATGCTTGACGTAGGCACTATCGTGCTTAGTCTGTACGTCGCTAGTCGTAGGTACGTCAATAGAAAAATCAAGCACATCATGATAATATCCAGAGGTAGACTTAAAAAACGCAAAAGCACCGACTTTGCGTGCCCGGTTTAAGCACAAAATGCTTGACGTAGGCACTATCGTGCTTAGTCTGTACCGTATAGAAAAATGAAACAGATAAATTTAAAAAATTGTGAGCGATTTGGTTTTCCCATCACTAAGTAGTGTTTGTTATTAAAGTAGTTAGTCAAATAATTGCACGCTGACTTTTCTTAGAGTTCGTAAAACTTGTATTACCAGGTCTATCCATGTATATTTGTATTAATATCTCTCATCAGTTCGACAGAGCTATTCTGTTAATATCACCGTGTGAAAATGTAGGTGATGTAAAGGCGAATTGAACTGCCCTTCCATACTAATGCTAGGAATTGTTGAATGTTCAAAATAGTCACCGCGGCCCTGGGACGCAAACGGCGTTAGAAGGAACACGAACGGGTTTTAGTCAGTAAGAGTCTGACACTTCCTTCTGCTTCACCCAGAGCGGGAGGAGTCATTTGATGATTTCCCATCCTTAAAAAAGGCCCTGAAAGTTCACCTCACTCGAAATGGGGTGACTACTGTGACGTTTACTGAATCGACCGGCAGTTCTGCGAATCTGTACGATTGTGCTGCTTGTGTTTATGTAAAGATACGACATCAACTAGTTACCCCTATTTTCCTAAGGTTTTTTCAATGCGAGAAAACCCAGCAGATGACACTATTCATACCTACATCCTACTTAGTAAAGAAGATTTAGTAACAAAAATTGAAAAGAGTATGCTTAGATGGTTTGGTCACGTTGAAAGGATGGATGAAAGGCGACTAACGAAAGGTATTTACAAGGCAGATGTAAGTGGGAACGCCGGGAGGGGACGCCCTAGAAGGACATACATAGACCTTATTGGTGAGGTTCTTCAGAAAGGTCAGGTGCGTAGTACTCGAAACCGGCGTGTGTGTATGACAACATGTATGAATGTAAACGAAGCAAAAGAAGTATGTAAGAATCGTAGCATATGGCGCTCTGTAGTTTCTGCCTACCCCCATGGGAAAAAGGCGTGAGTTTATGTATGTATGTATGTATCCTACTTCGTAATTTATTTGTGTTCATCCTATAAACTTCCCAAATTAGTGTTAGTAACTGCGACTGGTACCATAATCTGTATCGAGAATGGCTCAAGATTATTTCTAGCTATAATATTAAAACGTTTCATCGTAACTTAATGTAGAAAGTGCGACATAAATCTGAAATTTCACTGCGTAGCTAGTAGCGTTAACCTGACAGTCTTTACTATAACATTGTCCGTAGAAAAGATCTTTGTCAAGTGGGCTGCAAATCCACTTTTCTTGTAATATTTTTAGTGACAGATTAGATTTTGTAAAAAGCGATAAATATTAAAAAATCCAGCCAATAAATTTGTCAAGAAGATTTTCCACGGAATACCCGAAAGCAAAACCGTAAAAAATTTGGAGAACACTCAGCATTTGGAATTAAAAACATTGAGATTACTCACTATTTAGATTACGTTCCTGGCTACTATTAGTAATTTTCCCCCACACACGACCAACTGTGTGTGTATAAAAATCTCTGTAGGTGTGTGTCTGTGTTGTCCAGAGCATTGCTTCTCAGTAAGTGGTACGTAGTAGCCAAAACATGGTTCTCAAAATACTCTTATACAGAAAAAGGCTGGAAAATGGTCCTTAGTCACAATAAAACTTTTTTTACTAAAATATGCGATTATATATTTTTGTCAGATTTTTTTGTTATTTGGTAGGTAATTCATATTTTACAACCAAACTACTAAACCAATTTTTATGAAATCAAAATGATTATGAAAATGTCTCAAACAAAAATAATGTTTTAAATCGGTCTATAAAGGACGGAGTTATGAGGTAACACGCATAAAATAAAGTCTCCTTTTTTGTAAGTCGATTTAAAAAGCTGGGAGCCACTACTCCAAAGGGCTATATTATGAAAACCAATCAACACTCATCGATTCATACGTCACTATACATTATGCGGCTCCTAATACAGACCTCAGTGGAGGTCTCTATACCTCGTAAGGGAACTATGGCAGCGCACTCATTGTTCCTCCGACTAGCGCCCACATTACATTTCTATAACCCAAACTCGATAGAATTGTTCGTTTGCACAATTCTAGTTTAGTTTATTTCAGTTTACTACCGATATGGTCGAACTGGGTGATTTTAGTTGTATTTTAATAAAGGTATGTTGTAATGGTACTGCTTTTATTATTCGGTAGCTAAGCACGAGTGTTTAGGAAATATTACAAGGAGATATTTATCATAGACTTGGGTTAAGCATATTTCAATCTAGAATCTATAACGCTCCGGAGGCTCGGTGCTATCCTAACATAGCATTAAATTCACGCCTGTAATCCCTGAAGGGTTTGGCAGGAGTCGACCTGTGGTACCTACTCCCTTATGTTACTATTTGTGTTTAAGTCCCATGTCATACAGGACGATCTTATTGCCATCAATCGGGCTGCTACTAAAAAAATCCAGATGAAAAATCTCAATAATGCTTTACTCAACCTGCGGTATGAACACGGGACTTTAAGCTCAGCTGCAGCGCATGCGCCCACTTGTCCGACGAGGCGCTCATGGCTATATGATCTGTGAGAGAGGTAGGTAGACCAAGCAAGAAAAAATTGTAACAAAAAATATGTGTGTTGGAGGAGAAAAAACAGTGTAATAGGTAATAGAAGAGAAAAATAGGTGACAGCTTTGTAAAAATATTTAAAACTAATACAAAACTGGCCAGTACTTTGATTAGTACAGTAAAGAGGTTTCAACATGATCGATATTACTCTTAAGTCCACTACGAAAGTTATAATAAAATCGAGCAACTCGAACTATTAAAATATAAGGTCACCAATCACCATCATTTCCTGGTGCACTGGTGCCCGTTCATGTGGACTTATTGTACGCCTGCGCGGGCGCCGATTAGCATTGAGAAGGTCGCAGGGTGCGTAGGCTAGGCGCGCCGAGGAATGCCGAGCGCACTTCGTGGCATTTCGGCTGACTCGACTGGTTATGTGGTATAAAACGCCTGTTTACACCCTGGTCGAGTGGGCTGATTGTCGTTTGTGTATCAGTAGAGTTAAACCGGTATTATTGACGAATAGCATCTTACATACATACTATATCATACAAACATTCAGAAAAGAACAGATTTATTTGTCGTACGTTTAGTGAGTAACCTGCAGGTCTAGCCCTATTAAAAATTCTATTTCTTTTATCGTAATCGATAAGGCGACAATAGAAAGAAAATGGCGTATAAGGAATCAACTGTTTGTTAATTTTCAGCCATATTACAAATTCTACTCGTTAACACTTGCCAGTTGACGAACAGCTGATTCCATTTACGCCATTTTCTTTCTATTGTCGCAATAGAATAGATATAGAATTTGTAATATGGCTAGGCCTGCTGGTGTCAAAGTATTTATGCAACCTAGGCTAGGCTAGGTTTTTAGGCCTTTGACTTGCCGTCAAAGAAACATTTGTGCCGATTATACAGGGTGAAATTGAATAGATGTCCAGTCTGTCAGTCACACCACAATGTAATAAATCAATGCTATCTCTTCTCTCTTGTAAATCGCATTCTCAAATCCTATACAAAGTAACTGTCTAGATTGGGACTCACTAGCAACAGTAACTTTACTAATAGATTTTACAGTAATTGGTATTTTTCCATTTATTAGTCGAACTCCAATGCATGTACCTATGTAGGTAAATATTTACATATATCCTTTAGTCATAGCTGGAAAATGTGTATCTTCTTGAAGATCCTGAAGTCAAGCAGGGGTTGTCTCCCGAAATTACCTGAAACAATAAAAGTATTGATTTAGCACATTTGACTAAACACATTTCTCGGATTCGTACCTAATTTTTAACTTCAGAAAAAAGATTTTTATTAAATGATATGATATGTAGGTTCACAATTTGAACTCCAACCGCGACCTAATTTTAAGTGCAGTGAATAACAATCAAACAATGAATAATGATACCCTCAGTATACTCCCCCATTACTGGGTAACGCTCTTTTCTTCCATAGAAAACAATCACAATAATACAATCACGACGCTTGGGTGGTTTTTGATTTGAATCTAATATTAAACTAGCAGCTACTACTTTCACCCGCGTAGGTCCGGTTCCCGTGGGAATACAGGGATAAAAAGTACCCTATGTGTTAATCCAGGTTTTCAGCTAACTCCATACCAGATTTTATTATAATCCATGCAGTAGTTTTTACGTGAAAGAGTAACAAACATCCATCCATCCATCCTCACAAACTTTCGCGTTTAATTAGTAGGATAGAAGTCCAGATTTCCTCACGATGTTTTCCTTCACCATATTAGTGATGTCCAAGATAAACTGAGATAGGTATAAATTGAAAGACTCACATCTCACATCGCTCGCCCGGATTTTAACGTACAACCGACAATTTCTGTATACCTACTCACTCATAGTAAACTTATTTTAGTTTTTTGACTCACCTATAAAAGTGCACTTACTAAAGGCTAATTTATACTTATTTACTTTCGCAACTCAGAGGTCAACGTCGTCTAGTTTTTTGTAACCAATCTACTTGACAAATATCAAAGTGAAAGTCTCATAGACAGGTCGGCTGTAAGGATTATGTTAATGTGGCAGTTGATAATCTGATGATGGCCATCCATTAGCCGTTTGATAAGTAAAGGTCAGATTTAAAACGGCGGCGGCCGTCAATGGATTGTTGTTGTTTTATTTTTTGTATCTACCCATAAATATATATAGCACAAGCTCTGCTTAGCTTGGGACTAGATGGCGTTGTGTGTAAATTGTGGAATATTCATTTATTTATATTTATTTATTGGGTATATTTTACCTATACTCCATCCGATTAGGTAGTTAACAAAAGGTAAACAATTTTGACATGTTTTTTTAGTTAATAACACAGGTTAAAAATAAAATGCAGCTCAAAACAAATTTAGATACAACTAAAACGATTACATGATCAATTAAACGATTTGTTTAAACAGTAGTTGTATTTAATTAATAAGCGTTTATGTAAAAAGACTTGTCAAGATTGTTTACCTTTAGTTAACTACCTACTCGGATGGAGTATAGCTGTTGAGCGATGTGTTGGGTTGGTTTTAGACATATATTTGTAAAAGTCACTAGTCTAGTAAGCGAGAGTTTACCTTCAGTATATAAATTGCCTATTCCATCAAGATTGGCGCAGTCGTAGGGTGATAGGCTCCTGCACAGTGCAACGTAGGTTCAATTCACACACGATCCATTTTTTTGTCCAGAAAAAAAAAATCATTCACTCTGTATCGTATATAAAGTTTTTTTACTTAGCGAAGAAGCACAAAGTAGGAACGGAAAGAAGCCTTTGCCCAGCTGTTAAACAATTCGGGCTAGTTTTATAGGCGTTGGTGATTTTAGATTCAAATGGTAAAAGTACCAATTTTTTCTTTCTTTCTTTCTTTTTATTTTACTTACTTATTAAGGCCCGGACTCTACCAATGCTGCAACGAGATGTGTGAATAACGAAATTAAAAAAAAAAAACATCTCTCCGCTCGTCTCGTCTCCGCTTTGGTGGAGCAGGGCCTAATTGGTGGGCTTTTAACTTTTTGTATAAGCGAAGCGGATTTGCAAACCTCCGGGTCACCACAATTTCCAATGGATAACGAACAAAATTTATTACGTAGCTTGCCTTCCTATTCGATTTCTATTCGTTAAATTTCAACCTCGTTTATTGCAACTGTTGGACACATGCTAATCTGTTTCAGTTTCAAAGGTTAATGCGATTCAGTGCGCGTCGGTTGTCTCCTTAGAAAAATGTGGTTCAACGCCTGACTGCCAATTGATTTTCTATTGTTGTTGCTTTTTAGGTATTAACAATTACCTAAAGGTGATTCGTTGGTGAAGTGGTCGCAAGTGCAACTGTTAAGCATGATGTCTTGGGTTAAATTTTTGAGTTGGGGAATGCGTTGTTGGATTATTTACACCTGAATTTTCTCAGTAGAATAGAATAGAATATAATAGAATACTCTTTATTGTACACCATAAAAACTTACAAATAATAACTTTAAGGGGCAGCAGCCCCAATGAAGCATTAATCTGGTGAAAGATTTAAATTTTGTAGAGCAGATTCATAAACAAGAATTTCATTGAAACAGTAACTTGAGAGCTTGTGTTATGGGTACTAAACAGCTGATAAACTTACTTATATATTTCTAAATACATATACATTACAGATAAATTACACCCAGATCGTGCTCACAAACATTTGTCCTGGGTGGGAATCAAACCCACGACCTCCGGCATAGCAGTCAGGGTCACTAACTACTAGACCAACAGGCCAGTCACTGCCACTATACGAAGATAGAGACTGAGGTGGAGGAGGAAATGTAGTGGAGAGGTTAACCTGCGTTTGCCATGGATGACCATTCATTACATAATATTAAGATCCGTTAACACTGGAAGTCACCTACAACATAGTTGGGAAAGTCTAGGATTATGATCATAATAATAATAACTACATTTTTTCATACTCATTTTCCAACTTAACGACTCACAACTCCGGGCTATAGGCCATACCACAAGCCCACCCACACACTCCACATTTCAATAACTCCCATTCACATTTCGAATTGCCTATAAAAGCTTTAAACCGATTCCTAACACTTCAAAACAATTAACTACCGCTACACTAACTTTATCGAGCAAAATATTCTATTACAAGCTTCTAGTGCCGTCTACAATCTATTAGATATTTCATTAACTGGAAAATTACGTTCACGAGCCTAATAATTATCTGAAATCCTGGTTCTGATAACCGTTGCAGGACTTGGACCGTTAGTGGTAATACAATAGGATGGACCATAGCGAATTAGTCTTGATTAGTGGCCGAGGCTGCTTTTGTAAGGACACATTGAAAATGTTACCTATAATTATTTTTGTTTGAGATAATTTTGACTAAGAACGAAATTTGGGAAACTAAATGGACCTGTCAGATTCATTCTGTTGATTTTGCCGATTTAAGTAAGATGGCGTTAATATCTCAATTTTGTGAAAATTTCGTTTAGTAACGGTTTCGAAATGAAGGTGCGATGCACATGGAAGAAACAATTTATAGGTATTAAAACATCTCAGATGAATTAACTACTGCTGTTTTCTCATATAGAACTTGGTGGGATTATTTTATTAAGAATTGCAATCCCTACTTTGATAGTGCTGACCACCGAGCGGAGATATTAGAATGCAATAAACGATTGAGTTGAGTGTTATAAAAAATCTAAGGCTTTTGATAATTATGTTTGTACCTAACCTACTCATTACACATTCATAAGTGTTTGTCTTTGGGCAAATTAATATTGAAAATGACGGTCCCGTCATTTTCAACATTTCTCTTTTTTCACTGTATTGGAATAATTTAGGACACTTTTAATTTTGAATAAGAAATAGAGATATCACGTGTTCAAAAAAACTTATGAAATTCCCCGCAGACCAAGTTGCGGGCACATATAGTTAGGTACCTAATATACGAGCATATAGACGAGTGTGTATATATCTTGTTAAATCAAAATAATAGTTGTATTCTTGTCAATATTAAATTACGATATATTTCCGAGCATCAACCTAATCAGCATAAAATAAGCTTTGCAGCCGTTATAATTTCAAATGGAATTCCTTCAGATCCATCATAACAAAAGTACAAAACCAACTTTATAATACCTATCAGTAAACATAATAATTTGGCATTTCCATATCAATAAGTCTTGTAAATCAGTTATGTGTTATGCTAAAGGCGTCGTTAATGTATATGGTGTGAACTATAGGTATTGGTAGCCCTTTGACGACGCCAACTTTAAATGAAGACGTACTCCGTAAAGTACATTTAAATGTAAATTGAAATGAATAAAAGTGATAGATATAGCGCGTTTGAAAAGGGGTTATTGTTAATTAAATTTTAATACTTTGGTACTTACAAAAATTATTCTTAAAAGCTAGCGTGAGTTCAGTTATATTTATTTGATACATTATTTTGATTGAATTTAACATGCACCACTGTTTCTGACATGTTTTTGACTTGACTCGAATGATTATGGGATCAATCTGTGTAATCACTCATGTTAAGTTATTATGAATCAATTCAATAGTTATCGATTATTTTTTCGAGGCTTCTTTGTTCCTGTGGTCGTAAGCGCTGGTGCTTGGTCCTGGGTTGATTTAGCGCTACTGAAAATCTACAAGCTCTTTACTCTTACTTGAATAAATGGTTTATTATTATTTGTTATTTCTTGTTATTTCTCGGAACTCTTGGGTTCCGGACCTTTGGAAGGCGAGGGGCCGAAGCCAACTCGCAGAGGCCCTTTGTTGTTTTTAAAGAATTGAGGTACCAATCGCAGATTTTCCCTGTATGCACTAGACAAGTGCACCCAAGGAAAACCTACGACTGGAGTAAGACTATTGCAGAATATGGTAACAAAAGTACTGGACTATAGGTTAGGGTAGCTATGGACTGGATACGTATAACTATGAAAGACTATGGCCCCTGCCTCATCAATGTTACATATACACAGATTAAATGGCAGGGGGTGACTTGCACACTCAATAATGGGCCCTCTAAAACGGCCGCTAGCACATAGTGACGTAGCGACAAGAGGGCAACATGTCCTGAGGTGCTAAAGGAGTGGAGCGGCATTCCACGGCAATCAGGACAATCCCGGAAGTACGGTCAAAATCCCTACCAGCACCTTACTGGAATGCTTCCTTCCTCCGAGCACGTTTGCTCTTGCGAATCTCCACTCTAGCCGGCCAACTAAGGCAAAAAAGAGGTGGGAGCTCCGTTCCTCGACAGAGTTCACTCTGGCCAGCCAATCAAGGCAAGCCAGAGATGAGGAACAAGACAACTCCCGGGAGATCAGGTCCGTGGGGTCGCTACTGCCCAACAGCTCGCCACAAGCTGCCCTGCGGGGTTAATATTATTATTGTTTTAAGTTTTTGCTTGAGTTTTGTTGTCAACGTCGGATACCTACCATTGTTATTACTAAAATCGTCATTTTTATTATTATTAAATAAATGAAAATCATGCATACTGATGTGCGCTAACTAACTTACTAAAGTGGTGAAGGGTGGGTGTCATAGAGGACTGTCTAATGTAACTTTTAACTTTCAAAGAGATCCTCAACCATATTTGAACAAATTACTTATGAGTCTTTTTTTTAAATAACACTGTTGTTGACTTAATCTTTAATAACATTAATAGGTATGACAAACAAATGAAAGATGTTGCGAAATAATGATACAGACTCATACGTAAGCATTTTGCACGTAGGCGCAGCGGTCAAAAGTCGCGGACGCGTGGGATCTTACGGTCGGGTCCCGGGTTTGACACCGGGTGTTGCGTCATCGTCACCCACTGCTGGGCCTCTTTCCCACGCCGGCCCTAATCTGTTCTCAATTAGTTCTGCCATTGAAGAGATTGTCAAGGAATTGCTTTGGTCATCGGAAGTTTTTCGAAAGCTGATTAACGGTGTTAATCAGCTTTTAACTTTTTTTATGAGCGGTGGTGTAACTAAGAAAAAAATAAAGTAATCCTAATATTTACGTTTTAAAGCATAAATACCATACAAAAGAGGTGATAGTATTATTAAAACAGACAAAATTATTATTAAAACAACGAAGACACGTGACAGTGACACCTGGTCAACAAATTAAATAAAACATTAATATACCGTTAAACAAAAAAAAAATCCACTTTGTTGTACACATAACAATCAAAAAGGCATATAATATCGTAGCGCATAATTCTACATAGTTTATTCGCGACAGACATAATAAGCCGCTAACGCGGTGACCTGCGCCCACGCAGCCGCGGACGTGTTTAGACACGGTCGTGTTGCATGCACAGGGTTAGGCCGATTGCACGAGGACGATTTTTATGACTTGACAGATTCGACCTGAGAATGAATTGTCTTTCTATAAAACTGCAAGGATTTTTTTCCTGAAAGTTGGTCAACATTTCTAGGAAGTCATGAAAATATAAAATCTTCTCTCGATAGCTAAAAATTCGATAACATTTACGCGAAATAGATTAGGATTTTGTAGTGTTTACTATTCTCAGTTATATGTATTAATTAATGAGTCCCCGACATGCCTCGGCAGTGATACATAGTCATTACAGGTAGTCAGAAGCCTGAAAGTCAGACTACCAGTCTTACCCAGTTATTGGGTTGTAGAGGTCAGATTTCTCTGATCATTTTTCAACTTTATGTCAAACATATTAAGGTTCATATTCAATAGGGAAAATTTGTCAAATTGGGGTAACATGGTGTCTGTACAATACTGGTATTCAGCCACATCAGATTAGACTCGAAGCTGAAACCAGCATAGTATGGAATTGCTAGACGAGAGTGACTATTGTGCATAGATAATCATGTTATATTGCATTCATTTTATACTAATCTGCTTATTTGACTAAAAACTAATCTATTTCGTTAGTATAGGGGGTTGTTTGAGTGTGTCTGAGAAGTGAGTTTCTGAGTGAGCCTGCTTTTGAATTAATATGAGGGAGAGTCTGTAGTTGTAATAAATCTATAAAGCAATGTACAGACGCCAGCACATCAAGTTACCCCAATGTGTCAAATTTTCCCAATTGAATATGAACCTTATTCTATTTGGCATAAAGTAGAAAAACGATCAAAGAAATTTGACACATTGGGGTAACTTGATATGCTGGTGTCTGTACCTATATACGATTAAAGAAAGCACAAAGCGATCACGCACCTCCGTGCGTGTTTTTTTTTAAATTTGATCGTATAAACTCTTTAATACAATCAAATGTAAAATAATAATAATGGTGTTCCGTTGTACGTTTAAAATGTTAATATTACGTAATGTCAATAGTTTGTCTTTTATAGTTGTAAATTGTCGAATCGAACAACGGGCTAAATCCGACAATACTGTTCTATTTTCATTTCATAATACCGAAAATTAAATGGCATAAAGACCAAATTACACTCGCAATTTACAAATTAATCTTGAAATATACCTACATTTCGCATGCAATTTAACTGCATAACAACACATTGTCGCAGTCGCGGTTTTGCGACAAATCGCCGACAATTATAATTTACTGGTCGGCGCGTAGTGTAGGCGGACGCACGCGGACGGCTGGCCTATTCAGATCTTAATGTCTCCTAAACAGTCTGGATGGCTTTCAACCTTTATGTTCAACCTAAACTTAGTTAGATATTCGAGCAAGATTTGCGATCTGTGTCAAGCTAAAGTTGTTTTATGTGTTTTTCGTGGGATATGTTGATTATTGACCATAAAAATGTCGTGTTATAGGATACTCTGTTGAAAATTTGTTTTGGTACATAAATTAGGAGATGGACAGCGGTCACAACAACGGTGCGTAGGTATCAGATAACGGCAGTGCGATTCTGTGTAAATGATTCCGTGTAAATATAGGTCTTCGCCTAAGTACATTTACACGGTGTAGGCCAAATGAGCTGTCATTCCATACTAATGCTAGGCATTGACAGTTCACTTCACTCAAGTTTTTACCAGGAGACTTTTACAGAATCGAATGCGTAGCATGAACACATTGAACACCGAAGAAACGGCCTTTGTCTACAGACGAATCGGCAAAGTGACAGATTATATAGACAGGAACCTCAATCTGTCAAATTTCTTTCAATACACCTGCCTGCGTAGCATGAACACTTCATTTCTTTTCTTCCGAGACACGACAAAGACCGTTTCTTCGGTGATCATGCTACGCGTGCTGCAGCATTGCATTGAGTAGCTGACGAAAGAGTTTGTGTGGTTCATACAAATATTAGTCAACTCGTTTAACTTGGCAATTCAACACAGCTCACAAAACCATTAATTCAATATCAATGAATATAAACCTATCTGCGGTAAAGTTCATCGGATAACACAATATTAGTAGATCCCTGACAACTAATACACAACAAAGCTTACTTAATCCGGGCGACATTACACGGGATCAACCACGTTTGCCTATAAACGGTCTCTAATAAACTCCTTACATTATCGCCTACAACTACAATATATAACTTGCGATATTATATCGTGGTATGTGTATGGCGCATGCGCGTCGATGACGTCACATGCTGCACTCAAGGGGCAAATGTCATGCCCGCAACCCACGTGCGCGCCCTGACGTGCGCCCGCGCCGCACTCAGGGTTGCCATGCTCATGTTTGTTTCATTTATTTTTCTTTACGAATGTTGTGAGTAGGTTGCAAGGTTGGTTTGGTAGGTTTTTTGTGTTATATTTCGTTCGAGGAGGTATAATTTTTGTTTTTAGTGAATCAAAGGCATTCGGCGTATCACAGGCTGCCCTATTTACATTTAAAATTGATTGTCATATTACTGTTGCATAACTCAAATTATAACTTTATTGACACCTAAATGAATAGCTATACTAACATGTTGTTGGAAATCGAACGCTCGGCTTAGCGACAAGAGTTAAACATCCAACGGTGTATTAATTTTACCCTGATACCTCTGATCTCATGTGTTCTGTGAAACAGGGCTACTGGCTAAACAAAGCCAAGTAAATGTAGACCTGATTAAGAAAAACTACAGATTCCAAATTATTATTTTTTGTTGAAATTAAGTACCTAAATCAAAGAGGCAACCCTAAAAAATAACCTTAACTCCGTAAACGATCAATGTGTAGGATTTAAGAATGGAAATTGATATGTTTCTTTTAAGACATTCTGGTTGTTTCGGCTTTTCTGACTCATCTGTTGTTTCCGATTGATTTCCTCATGTTTTTGAGTCATTTTCACAGTTACACCTAATGGTGGATGACGTGAGATTATTGTCAGATTGCTATCCTTTAAAGGTTATGTCGATTTGAGTTCGTTCAACTGGAGAATAGACAGACATCTGCTATACATATTCAATGCCATTACACTATAAAATAATGCTACTAATACCAGCCTGTTGCCTGCAGGGCAAAGGCCATTTCTCATACGGAGAAGGCACGAGCATTGATCACCACGCTTGCTCACAGGCACATTGGCGATTGGGTTTGACTAAACTTAGAAAGTACAGACGCCAGCACATCAAGTTACCCCAATGTGACAAATTTTCCCAATTGAATATGAACCTTATTCAGTTTAGCATAAAGTTGAAAAACGATCAAAGAAATTTGACACATTGGGGTAACTTGACGTGCTGGCTGTACATGTAAATTGAAAAAGTCACATTAGCCGTATATTGTTGGGTTTCAGAGAGATCAACGGAAATCAATAAGTCTAGTTATATAGAACTAATACCATTCACCCACTATCGATTCAAATAGGTAGATGAAAACAGTGGTTATCGTAAAGAGTACTTAACATCAAATTTAAAATCTTCGTTTCGATACTTGCCCGGATTTTAATCACAACCTCGTGCATGTTGAGGGGTAGGCAACATAACTGGTTGTCAGACTTTTGGGCTTTAGACATTTCGAAACGATTGTCAAAGAAACTGCCTACTAATGAAATCCAGGAACAACTTAACGCATTTTCCAAGGAACGGAAGGGGCCTTAGCAAGAGTAGCAATCGCTTCATGTTATTGTTTGTTTATTGTTTATCGAACAATGAACATCTGGCCATCTGGTGAAGGAAAACATCGTGAGGGAACAGGCATATCTGAGAGATATTTCTTCGACGGCATGTGAAGTTAAGCCCGAGGCCCACAGGCGGTTTTACAACTTTGACACTAAGTTAGTCACCAGGTTTAAGATATAGGTACAGACGCCAGCACATTAAGTTTCCCCAATGTGTCAATCCCAATTGATTTTCTGTTCACCATAAAGTTGAAATACGATCAAAGAAACTTGACTTGACTTGACTTGAATTGGGGTAACTTGACGTGCTGGAGTGTAACTAAAGACGGGATCAAGGTAGGTACATAAAGTAGTTAATTTTAATTGGCCTAACTTGTTTAAAGCCTACAAAACATTTATTACGTTTATTACACGTTATCTCAACGAATATTTACACAACATAGTCTGGGATCAAAATACAGTAATGCAAGTTGGTATGTATTCAATTTATAGTGCGATTTGTGACTGGACTAAGATGAGCATAAGCTTGATGACCTGCAAGCTAGTGTACAGTCTCTTCGTTTGCAATATACCGCGATAGCATGACTAACAAATTACAGCGGAATCAAGTGAGATCTCCAAAATCTAGGCATGTGTATCACTTACGCTTTCTAGATTAAAAAGTTAGCGCCATTTTTACGCTTTCTCGAAATTGTGCACGATCTATATATTTGTTATAATTGCGCTCTGTGTCTTTGATTGACTAATCAAAATCGACTTTTTTTAATAAAGAAGAGAATGTTATGAAGCTAGTCCTGAGTCATTTTTCCTTAATGAGCAATTATTTGCCTGCAATCGAGGTGCTATTGATGTGGTTAAAACAGTGACATTACCAAATAAGTCTGTGTAATTAAGTCGACAGCTATGCGTAAGGCAATACACGTATTCAATTAATCTGCATTCTTTACTGTAGCTATGTAGAGTTAATATTTGTTTTCCTATCCAATGTTTAAGTTATGAGCAAATATGGACAAATTAATGTACCTACGTATGTAATAACGTACTATTTATTTGGCAAAGTTTTACATACCTACACAACGCGCATATTATGTGGCCAGAGCAAAAAAAAAACAAATTTTCACATAATAAAGGCGCATAAACAAGAAATCTTGACACTTTAATCGATCATAACCAACACCAACACAAAGACACATTGACATTTCTGTTGAAAAATGTCACGATGCATTACACACATTATAATCTCGATCTCCTGACGCATGCGCCCTACCGGTCTCGGAACTGTGCGAGCGCACCTTGACATTCGCATGTCAAATGTCAACCGGCCATTGACCCCGTGCGTGATAGTTCACCACAGATTATCGAGACTTTATTTTGATTTTTTTTTAACTTTCGAGACGTCTGCATTAAGTATTAAGATACTGTGTGAAGTTTTTTGACATTTTAAGACATGGGGATTAAGTCGATGTTCGATGGATTATAATGTCTATAGGGTACTAACATGTATTGATTGTCTGTAATAAAACTTAATATGACACCATTTGTAAATATTTCTCCTCTTTAGTCGACTCCTTTAGAAAATCAGTGATCTAAGTTACACTTTCTAAATTGCTGTCTAGATTTCTAGCATTACTCTTCGAAGCCTTTATATCCTAAGCCTAATGTCCACTTTACCGCGAACTGGTTGTAAACTAATTAGCAAGTCTGATTTACAATTTCTTCCTGAGCCAAATGTAGCCAACGATTCGTAACTGTATCAGAATTACGGTCGACGAGACGAATTGAGAATCTTAAACCGATTAAAACCAATTTGGGATAATACACTACAATTACGCAAATGACTCAATTATGGGTTGGATTTTACGTATTTGACGTACCTATACTTCTACAACGAGTGTATCTTTTTTACCTTATGGTTCTGCTAAATCGCCAACTAGATTTCCAAGAATGGTGATTTGATCATTCCATTTTTTAGATTCCTAGAGTTCTCTAGATATAAGTGATATTGTCACACTTCAATTAACTGACCCATTCAATCAAACTTCTCTGACTAAACACTCGTACGCTACAAGACTACCACATCGTAAGTTTTCTTTAGCCTGACCACGACTTAAGAAAAAACATGAACCAACAATTTTAGAATAAGAGTGAACTTAAAAAGGTCAATCTTTTAAAATATTGACTGACAAATTGTCACTTATGTTAATACTGGAGTGTTTAAGATAAAAACCGCCATTACATATCACATTGAGACAGTAAATTTATATTATAAATTATTTAGGAAGCTATTCACTGTAAAAGGTGAACCAGTTTTTACTGTGTGTTGCTCGAGACATGAATATAAAATGCCTTTTGCTGGGCTATTTAATTGTGACGGGAAGCGTTTCTGGTGTAATGCCGAATGCTCGGTATTAGACTAATCGCCGTAATCTGCATCCTGGTCAATCTGAATTGCGCCTTTTATAAGTGTATGGTATCCTAAGCATGCTGTGAATGTTTTGGTATAGAAATTGTTATGGTCGATTCTTGGTTTGCGGATGCGAAAGTTTCCTGTGATATTGTATATCTGAACATCAGGATGACAACCAGTTTGTTCGCGTTTAAAGTAAAGGCACGCGATCACATTCACAAGGTGTTGCCAAACTTATCCCAAAGTTGAGTAAGCAGATTAGTTTCTCCATTAATATATCTTTTATTTTATTTTTTTTCTCTTCTTTTGACCTAGGTATTTCTGGATTTTATTTAATATGTATGTTTATATGTATTTATCATAAATAATAATTTATTTTTCTTTCAAGTTTTTGTTACCTTCTTGCGCCTACCATGTTCTGTCTCTGCACCACCTTAAGGTAGACTGGTAGAAAATGCCTAAGGCATTAAGTCCGCCTCTCTACAGTTTATTTTACTAGTGCATAAAGATTTAATAAATAAATAAATAAATATTGGAAATACTTATGTTTAAAGTACTAAGTACCTAAGAGAAAACTAAAGACCAGGGTTTTTTAAAACACTAGACTGCAGTTGTGAAGTTGCTTGTACTTTTCTTTTTTCTATAATTATTAATTAGCATAAAAACTAACACATTTGTATAACAATGTTGCATAAAAATGACTGGCCTGTTGGTCTAGTAGTTAGTGACCCTGACTGCTATGCCGGAGGTCGTGGGTTCGATTCCCACCCAGGACAAATGTTTGTGTGATGAGCACGATTTGTTCTGTGTCTGGGTGTAATTTATCTATATTAAGTATGTATTTAGAGCTATATAAGTATGTTTATCAGCTGTTTAGTACCCATAACACAAGGTCTTAGCTTAGCTTGGGACTAGATGGCGTAAAATGGCGTTGTGTGAAAAAGTTGCGGAATATTTTGTGAAATAGTTGCGGAATATTTTGTGAAAAAGTTGCGGAATATTCTGTGAAAAAGTTGCGGAATATTTATATGTAATGTAATACATTTTTAATGATTTGTTGACTGTATTAGTGATTTGACTGTATTTGTTTCTTTAATGGTTTGACATCTTATATTATTTGACATTTGTTTAATATACCTACCTATATATTTTTTTTATAATTTCTTATCTGCAATACTTATATTTAATCTGTAAATGACTTGTAAGAATCCCTTACCAACAAACTACTATGACTATGACACTTTAGATTTGGATCTTAGATGTAACTTTAACAATGATATCAAATTAATTCTCTAAAGCGACTGCTACCGGGGTCGTTCGGCTTAATGTATAATTCGGTGCTCAAACAAGTACATTTTCAACAATCCACAGATGAACAAACTGTATCTTATATGGAGGGGCATGAGGAATCATCAATAAAGAAGTAGAAACAATCTTCAATACACTTTATGCTCAGTAAATCTATAATCTAATTTTTCTATCTAATTTTATATCCACGCACATTTTTAACGACCAGCCCGCGTAGCATGAACACTTAATTTCTTTTCTTCCGAGACACGACATTTTTCTTTCTGTCCAACTTGACATTTCTTCTACCCGAGCATGAGGCGACTCGTGGATAAGCGTTTGTACGTAGAGAAAGAAATTTACATGCTGTCTATAGCAACTGTCAAGTTGCTAGAGGTGTAGATTGCTTGTCTAGGTCTCATTTGATGTAGACTGTTTGACACTTGTTGACAGGAAATGTTTCGAAAAGAACTGTCAAAAGTGGAGAAAATAGGTACGCACTTCATGCTCGGCATTGTTGATTCTTGTCTACTGACGAATCGACATATAACTTCTCATCTTTCTTGACATTGTCATGCTCGAGACGAACAAAATGTCTATATAATCTGTCACTTTGCCGATTCGTCTGTAGACAAAGGCCGTTTCTTCGGTGTTCATGTTACGCAAGCTGTTGGCAGTAGGAACATGACAGTAGTATTCAATGAGCTATTGTAAATTAGTTTAGCTGGGGTTACGCGGCGCTGAGAGGCTCACAATGTATGGCGCGGGAGTCAGTGTGTGGGACCATGCAAGCTACATGCATCAGGATTTAAACAGACAACAAAATTATTGGTACCATTAATTCTATATTTATATATTTACCAAAGTATCGACTTCAAAATAATGATTAGGTAGTAGATAGGTATGTGAATTTTAAAATGGGAAAACGCATAAATAGGGCATCTCTCTCTGATCGTGTCGGATTGGTGCCCCATCGAACTAGGGTAGCGTTTGCCACTGTCACGGTGTCACGGTAATTGTCCAAAATAAACTCCAGAATCATTTTTTTTTAATTTGGCCAAACTTAAGTAAGTTATATGGTAAATGCAAATTAAAAAAAAAAGGTTTGCAGGAGTCGCAGTCGTAGTCGGTGGTATTAATATAATTGATTGTAAGGCACTGTATGATCAACAAGAGTAGGTATAGAACGGAATAGAACATGCGTTAAAAGTTTAACTTCTTGGGAAGACTAGGGTCGTTTTTACGCCAAAGAAGTATAATAGAAAAAAAATAAAATGTTGACCATAGCTAACTTCAGGGTGTCGGTTTATAGTGACGGTGTACGCGCGCATCGTAAAAAAATGGTCTCATTATTTTTCCGCGCTAAAAGAAGTATAATTTCAAAAATAAATTGGTGCGGAATTCAAAAGCACTATCGCCTCCTTCTAGTAAAATATATTGTTGTCCTCTAAATGCCGACCGCATAACCCCCCTACTCATACAACCGGCAATCCTGTACCACAGCGTTAGTCCGATTGTTTCATTACGCACAATGCGTGTTTACCGTAGTCCATGGAGCTCCTATTCTATGTTATCAAATATGGCGATATGGTCGCAATACCAAGATATTCTTATATGGATTTATATTGTAAAAGTTTGCTTAAGCAACTGCAATATTGGTTCGCTGATAGTGTTGAAATTGTTTTAATTTGTGTTACGTAAAAGGTTTACACTGAACCCATATATTTATATAAGGTACCTATGTAAGTTCCTAGGGAACAAAATATCCTAAACAGACCCATCTGTTTAAAATATTCTGAAAGCATTGAGAGGTTTATCTTAGATATCACTGACGTAAAGGAACACATCGTAAGGAAACCTGAACTTACATGACTTGATTCCGTCATCACATATCTACCATCGGACAATACCGCGAGTGTCCACAGTTACATTGTTGACTCTTCTATGATCCGGACAAAGGGTTTCGCCTCGGCGTTTATACCGTGTAGGTACATCGAAGGACTGAGACTACTGGCCTATTGTCATCTTACGGACGGATTAAAATACGGATAAATTATAATCACTCTTGCCAGAGTGATTATGCTCATAATAAATAGTTTCATAGCTTACCATAAGATGGTATCGCACTAAGTTTATAACATTTAAAAAAACCTAGTAAACAACCTTGATCTGCAAGATGAGATGCTCTAACAAAAAAAAATGGGTTTTGGAAAAACTTTAGTTCACTTTCATCTCTGGGCCATTTTTTGCATCATCTCAAATTCCAGGACCAAAACACACAGTTATGTGTCCATGATCGAAGTCAGAGTTTGTGTGTAAACAAATCCCGCACATGGTTGGCTCTGACTAAACTTATTGACATAATTCGTACCGTATCGAATCCGACGGCCTGAGATGCCAAAACATCGTTACCGAAAAGATAACAAACATTGTGAGGTAATGATAGATGCTGCATATAACAATGATCACATGTTTTGGCCAAACTTTGTTGGTAAACAATCGAACATCACATTAGTTGATGTAATCTTGTTGGTCAATACGTTAGAGTAGCTCTGACTTGGATAAAATCACACTAGGCATCATAATATTATACCTAGCCTTTTTCCAACTTTGTTGGGGGTCGGCTTCCTAACTAGATGCAACTAAAAACCGATTGATTTCAGGTACCCACATGGATTGACAGCCTATCTGACCTTTCTGACCTCCACAACTTAGTTATTAGGTGGCGATACCCTTAGGTAAGACAATTTTTCAGGAGGGGCGTTTGAACAGTTCCTCGTAATTAAATATTACTAGTGAGTTCCATTCAGTCCGTAGTATACCACAGTCGACATATTTTAAATCTTAGAAGTCAGTTCCTTAAACTTTATTTAGAAGTTACAGTTTAGAACATGGAGACTTTTTAATTTGACTCATGATCAATCTCCTTTCAATTCAAAATTAGTCATTTGTCTTTTATTTTATAGCACTTAGTTGAAAAAGCTTACGGCCCACCTGATTGTAAGCAGTTACAAAAGTCTATAAACGTTTGAAACACTAAAAGTGTCGTTCGCGCATTACCCACCCAGTAATGTAACAAGATACTTTGAATGAGCATTCTATATAGCTAAAATAAATCAAGTAAATTGACACACCAATTCACCCCCTTAAATCTTAACCAGCGATGACTATCGGACAGTGTACAAGTCAAACGCTGCATCTTACACAAGTAATGAATCAAAGGAGAACGACCTCGAGCCAGAGTGACAAGCCTTCGATCATTGCACCGCCATTGTTCAGCAAATACGTTATAGGTGTAACCTTTGGGAGTGCGCGTGGGCAGCTCCCGCCCTGGGCGTGACCTGGCCATAGATCAAGTGGGTGCGGGAACCTGTTTTTGCCTATGAAAATTAGGAGGCCGGCTGGATGATAATGGTATTGTCACTGGATTTATTTCTAAAGCTATATCTCATGAGTGTTTACATTCCTTACTAAGTCTGTTTTGAAGGTACTCGTAAGTCTAAATGAAGGTGGTTTTGAACTTCTTCTTCTAAGCGTGTCGATGGCAAACATGGCCGCTGAATTTCTTAATTTTGTTATATTTTGTGTTTGGCCCAGTATTCAGTTCCGGCAACATCATCTGCTGAGATGTAGTCATTAGGTCCTTACGTGTGCAGGTGTCAGGGCACGCGGTGCGAGATAAAAGGTGGGCCATGGTCTGCGAAGGGGTACCGCAGAGGCACTGAAGGTCTAGGATTATTTGAAAATGAGCGTCAGGCAGCATCTCAGCATCTGTCTGGCATTACCGCTGAAATGAACCTTTTGGCGCAGCCGTGAGACATGCCTTTTTTGTGTCTCATTTTTGTGTTATTATGTTTTTTCTGTGCGTGTATCGAGCTGTTGCCAATAAATGTTTTTTTCTTTCTTGTTATCTTTGTCTTTGAACCCCGTTCTTTTTTAAGTTTTCCATATCGGCCATGGCAATGCTTGCCCCGGCGGTATCCTCTCTGATGACCTCCGATTATATAATTTAAGTTGTTAAGTTAACTTTACTCCTTGTGCCCAAGTAATATATTGGTCTCAGAATAAATCTCTCTATGATTTATCTATATCAGGAGCGGCGTACTCCAGGTTATTTAATGGTACACCAGTAAGTGTCCAAGATTGTCTGTGCCAAGTGTGAAGAGCCTCTGGCACTTCGACATCGTGGAAAAAAAACTTACTATATGTGGTACTTTATTAATTGAAGAGTAGTCTTAAGAGCAAGCTGATTGAATTAAGAATTCCAAGCAAAATGACATTTAAGAACCACTTCGTCAGCTTCACAATTCCATTTAGATTTACTTATCATCCACGAGCTAATGCGACACTAATACGCCTCATAAACAAAAAACGAACACAATCAAATCAGAATGAACGCCCAACACCTACAAACTAAGTCGATGTCATAATAAATTCCAGTGTCGTATCTGTGACAATAAAGTCAGCTCTTTGGTAATAAGCTGTGCTTAGAGCGTGGGTCGAATAATGAAGACATTTGTCGCGGGCCCATACATTAATGTTATCCCCTTATAGCTGTTGTATTGGGATATATCCAGTATCCTCGTTTACTTTCAAAATTTTGTCTGTATTCAAATTGGGAGGTTTTGTATTACGGACCCCACGCGTGTTTTGATGCTAAATGTTTAGTTAGGAAATAATGATGTGAAGAGAGTAAAATAATAAAACATCACCCTTGTATACCTCTAGAAGTAAGGCTGAAGTGTTTTTCACCTACAGTTTACAAGTCTAAGTCCCGCGTTGTACTCCTACTGAGAAATTCTAGGTATGAAACACCCAATAACACTGCTTGAATCGACAATTTAACCCAGTAGCTCATGTTCAGCGGTAGTGCTTCCGACTACAAAACTTTGATAAAACAAAAGTGTAACACGACATTTGATCAGTCACTTGGAAATGCTTTATATCGTACAACAAACTATAGGGATGGAAATGACGGAAGTAAGATACGCTATGAACTGCAATGAACTTACGTTTTCTAGAAAATAATACCTATGGAACAGGAAAATTGGCTGTCAAGCATTTGTCTTTAAGGCTAAGTATACACGAGACACGCAACGCCCCGGAAGCAATGTTTCAGAGATGGCGAACATTTTCACAAATGCGTGCAGCCTAGAAAGATTGCTTTCTAGTTTTATTTTAACTTGTGACAAAACAAAATAGGGTAAGTAAGTAAAGAATGGATTGTGTGGAAGAGGATTTGGTTTGGAAGTAGGAAAAATGACTATTGTGTCGAGAGATAGATTGTATAGAAGGAGAAGGGATGCCGTGCTAAGCTCAAGTTTCCACAAAGTCAGATTTGAATTTCCTTAAATGATGATTTCTAACGAATATACTACACTAAAATGTATACTTTAAAATACTCTGTAATTACATAATGCACAGAAGCCAGCACATTAATCTGTCAGATTTCTTTGACAGTGTTTCAACTTAATTACGAGTACAAAATGGTAAGTATCATGTTCAATTGTAAAAAATTGACATTTTGTGATAGCATGACGTGCTTGCGTCTGTACATATCAAAATCAAAGTCGTGTCCAAAACTTTCCGTTGCGAGCCAATCTCCTTGCACGTTCATAAAAAGTTCACCATCCCTGCCACCATTGATTTTTACCAGGCTTACATAAAATGCAGAGGTATTTACGTCATATAGAGCAGGTATCAATTTTAATGCGACTTAATGGCGAGGTTTCACTTATTTGGAGCAAAACCGATCGCTCGGTGAAAGGTGGCGATGGTTTCTGCCGTACTTTCAAGCGTCTTTGTCTTGGTGTACATTATATTATATTAACTGTAGACTACTGTGGCTGGACGCTTGGTAAGTGGACGCTGCGGTTTTCGTTGGCTGACTGGGTTTTTTTTGGTCTAAAGTGTACCGAGATGGAAGTGCCACATCTGGCCGTGTGTTTGTGTAGTGGCACTTTTTTTCTTCTAACAGTACACAGTTCAAAAAGTTGTCCGAACTTGTAACCTCGCGTTTACACTCTTAAATAAGTTGTTATACCTACTTGTTTTGCAGTTGTATGTACCAAACATGTATTGACGTTGTTTTAGACATGTATTTTAAAGTTGTTACTTGTATACAACTAGTGTCAGACTATTTACAAGATTTAGGTGTTAACGATGAATGTTGGATGTCTTCACGATGTTGAAGTCCGCTTGAAGTCATTAGTCATTAGTCATTTATTCATTAACAATAAATTGTATCTGAATTTACAAACACATTAAATAAACAACATGCAAATACACAAAAAATTCACATAACATTCGATTTACTTTAAAGGTCACTAATGGTATATAAACACTTGCTTAACAGAAATCTTTTCAGCTGTTTTTTAAAGGATCTGGAGTATATAGCGCTTTTTAAATCTAAAGGCAATTTGTTAAACAATATAACCGATTGGTATCTGGGACAGTGCTTCACAGTATTTAAATTAGGCTGTATTTTATAAAGTTTAATATCTTGCCTACGCGTGGCTTCTCTAATCTAGTCTAGCCGTATGCAGCTGAATATCAATAGGTAGGTATTACTAAGTTACAGTAAGTAAGATAAATGATAAAAGTCATATTACATAACGACTTGCCTGGATTTGAACCCATAACCTAATAAGAGGTAAGTAAAGTCTGAACCCTAAGATACTATAAATTATTTGTTTTATTTAACTCATATACTTATGACACTTTTATAGAGCATGAATTCTCTCAATATCTCCATTTTATCAGTTTTAATTTCGAATTTTCACTATACTTCTCGATCTACATCAGTATATCAGCGGTCAATTTCAGCGCAGCTAGATTTTAGCCGTTAGTTACCCATTTAATCGCCCTGCAGATTAAGTGTGAAATTAAGATGAGAGAGAACATTGCCCGTTAAACTTTAAAATGGTTTCATGGTTTGTTAGTCAAAGGTCGTCTGACAGCGGGGACGGACTTTGAACTTTAATGGGCGATACTAATCGTTACTGGGAAACTGGCAAAAATATTTGTATGATTGGATGGGGCGCCAGCTTAAAGATAATTGATATTTATTTATTTATTTTGTTTTTTACAAACACTTAAACTATGTAGTTTTACAGGGTGTAAAACGACCCTTAACGTAAACGAAAATTACATATTCTACCCATCGCTGGGATAGTTTTTTTCTTCTAGAACATACATGGGAATTCACTGGTTCTGGAGATATTGAAAGTTAGTCAAAGTGATTTTTTTTTGGAGATATTGAAAGTTGGTCAAAGTGATTTTTTTTTCCGTTTTTTTTTTTAAATCTTATTACAAGTATCATTACTAAACCTTCTTCCTAACAAACACTGGTGCTGATGGTGTCACCGAAAATATCCTTTTCTGATAAGCTTAAGCTTAGAGTAAAGTAATCCCTAAATGAAACTTCAAACAAAACTGTATACCTGTAGTAGGTACAGACGCCAGTACATCAAGTTACCCCAATGTGTCAAATTTCTTTGATCGTTTTTCAACTTAATGTCAAACAGAATAAGGTTCATATTCAATTGGGAAAATTTGACACTGTATTGGGGTAACTTGATGTGCTGGCGTCTGTACCTTAATAGCGAGGAGCTTGTAGTTAATCAATGACAGCTTCATGGGTCGATCGAAGGTTAAGCTACTACGTTTGACCGTTGATTAGGTACATATCAATACTCCGAGCCTCAGAAAGCACGTCATGCCGTTGGGCTCAGCTGTCATTTGTCAGATCTTTGACAGTCGTAACGGGTAGTCAGTAGGGATGTGAAGCGGTAAAATTACTTTCGTAAAATTCGGTAAATTACGATATTTTACGTAAAATATTATATTTTACGGTAAAATACGGTAGGATTGGGTAAGAAACGAATTAAACTACTACTAAGAAAAGTTCCGAGTCCGTGGAACAGATGGATGGATGAACAAATCGTTTGTGCGGCGCACCCAAGGTCAAAGTCAAAGTGAAAGTCAAACCATTTATTTCAGCGCATTTAGGTCAGTGCTAGACTTATCTGCCGGGAGTTATAAGTAGCCGGTAATTTTACCGTAATTTATATAAATTATCGTAAAAAACCGGATTTTACCAGCGTTTTCGGTAAAATTACGTAATTTTGCAACCCTAGTAGTCAGTAGCCCGAAATCTGACAACCAGTTTTACTAAGGGGTATCGTGCAACCCAGTTACTGGGTTGCGGAGGTCAGACAGGCAGTTGCTTTATTTAAAACACTATAGTATTCAGCTGCATCAGTTAATCAGGAAGCCGATCCTAACATGGTTGGGAAAGGGCTAGGCAGATAGTACATTTTTTTTTTTGAGGGGTGGTAAATCCTCATGGATGTCCCCCGCCCGGGGAGGCGGAGGGGTCTGTCAGACTCTTACTGACTAAAAACCACCCCGTGTTCGTTTTCACACCTGCGCCGGGGGTCACGGGAACCGAAGATACTTCCGCGACCCCCGGCTGGTGCCGGCCCCGCGGGCCTCGCCAAGTCAGCGAGGGGAGTGAGGTGTTAGACTCCCCTCGCGACGTCCAAGAGGGGCGCGCGTGAACACGACGCGCCGCCACCTCGGGTCCATGTGCGTGGGGGCGGTGGACAAGGCAGATAGTACCTATCTGAACCTTAAGGTAATAACTACGCTCCGTGTTTATTAACCTATTAACCGCCCGAGTTGGATCTATCTGACCAATGGCAAGGCTATATTATATGTATAAATGTATTGAAGATTTATGCTAGCTGGGCGCTGTGGGCTTAGTAACTGATATAAAACCAGGTTGATTAAAGGTCAATAATTCCCGGAGTTTACGCCAAAATCCTGTTTCAATTGGCTTATCACTGAACCGACTCCCACGGGTACAGCTATTCCAACTTAACATTACCAGTCTATTAACAATCGACACATGTACGTTTGTAGACCATAAACTGATGGTGTGCTAACTGAACCCCGAACTAGTTTCTGTCCTATCTGAGGGACAAATGGAATGTACAGTCGGGAAGTATGGAGACAAACGGGCTGTTCACAAATCAGAACATACAAACATAATGTATTTTTTTAATTTATTATTTTTATTATTTGTTTTCTATCTTGTTTTTTTTTTAAATGGTTTTGTTATTTTACTTTAATTTGTTTTATTTTGTATATTTTATCTGTAATTTTAGTTACTGTAATTGGTTAAACCGTAGTGATTAAATAAATAAATAACTAAATAATAGATAATAATTAATAATATTTAGCCTTAGATAACATTTCCACAGCTGGGACACAGGCCTCTTCTCTTCGAGAAAGAGAGGGCAGTACTCTACCACGCGGGTTCAGAGCTGGTTGGTAGATTAAAAAAGAAAAGTTCTCTTTCTTTTTTAATCTACCAACCAGCTCTGGACAACAGAATAAATACAGCACGCGTAATGACTACCGTAAAAAAAGAATTATGCCTATTGAAGCATTGAAAAAGTGATAGATTGTTGAAACACTTCTTTTGTTTTGAGCACGACAATGTCAAAAATGAAGAGTTCTTCTCTTCATTTTTGACATTGTCGTGATTGAATGTGTCGATTCTTCAGTCTACATAGTCTACAATATCGAGCGTTATTTCTTCTATAATCGGCAGAAATATTTCTATCATCTGCACTTTGTCGATTCCTAGGTCTACATTCCCTTTTTCTACGATAATCATGCTTCGTGTGCTGTTATTGGTTTAAGTGGATATGTGTCTTGAGTGGGAACTTAGGACCCCACCATAACTCATAACAAAATATATTAATGATCTAAGAGTTAGGAGATACACTATTAGCTAAATAGCTGTTTGCAAAATCATAAATTTTCTTAGCTTCCGCACAACAGGGTTCAGACAAAAAACGTTGTACTGCACCTAAATCTATATTACTAGTTTTGAACTCTGCCACAATGTATTTTCGACACATTTGACACTATGTACAAATATTCAAGTAGGTATTTATTGCAATAGATAATGTGCATACAGGTGGAAGGTTAAACTGTTTCGAGTAACAATTATGGACCCTGTCGGACACAGCAACATTAAGATATTATGTGAGAGAGGAAGAGCGCTTTTTATACATTTAAAAAAAAAATAGTAAAAGTATTTATATTTATTACAGTATTTATGTTATATTTAATTATTGTTATACAAAATTATCATTCATGTATTTGTTTTACAGTCAAATCAATTAGTCAAGAGTTAAAAATTCATCCATGGTGTACCTACTAGGCCTTCTTAATCAAGAGAAGTTTCAATTTTCTTACAAATGAGCTGATTTTTTCTGGTTTTAATAGGGTTTCCAGTTTTTTTTTTTATGATTGAGGTGTGGTGTCTACTTGGGTTTTTTGTCTTTACATGTTGACGCTGACTGTACAAGCGGCTTACAGACACAAAACAATGGGACTGTAGGCGAACTGGATAGCTCGGAATACTTTGCTGGTCGACTCTTGGGGGTGATGATAAAGTGTGGAGTTATTGGCTTAAGTGGATTTGTGTCTTGAGTGGGACATTGAGGATTTAGAAGTGGTGAGAAAAAGATAGGTAACACGAATCATTGGCGTGGAATTAGATCTTTTAAAAGTTCATTTATCAAAGACTAATACGAAATAGGTTTAACTGGCCTGTTGGTCTGGTGGTTAGTGACCCTGAACTATGCCGGAGGTCGTGGGTTCAACTTCCAGCCAAGACGAATGCTTGTGTGATGGTCGTTTGTGGTGTAATTGATCTATAATATGTTTGTTTTCAGTAATATATTTGTATGTTTATCAGTTACCTAGGACCTACTCTTAGCACAAGCTTTGCTTAGTTTAGCAGTAGATGGCGTTGTGTGTAAGTTTTGGAGCATAATTTATTTATTTTTAACTATCTACTTAAAACGTTATGCAAAATAATTACAGTTTTCTATGGAAACATCTTTTTAATTTAGTTTGTAATGAATCTGTTATTAGAATCAGAATATGTTGTTTGAACCCAAAAGTCTGACAATCAATGGAATTGGATTGTGGAGGTCGCGTAAGGAGTCACTTGCCATAGAGAAACTCTGTTACACAGTTAGACTGGAAACAGACCCCAACATATATTGGAAAAGGATAGGCAAACGATGACTTTGTTACTCAAATTTCTTGGACAATCAACTTCACCTGTCTCGTTAAACGTAACAAAATCGAATTATCACGTTTAGGTATGGATAGAAATATCTAAATAAATCAAACTACCACGTGGCTTCCCATAAATCAAAGTCCCACAGCATTGACAAATCGACGCGCCTAATCCCACGATGGCAACCTAAATAAATTAATATTTAATTGGCGTGATCGTATCTCCGTCCAAAATGTCGAGCCGATATAAAAATGTCACAGCTACTGACATTTCGGAAGGTAATCCGAGCCAAGAAAGTGATCGCGTTAGACCTTTAGCCATCATGCGCATGCGACTAAAGTTTGGCTGTCACTTTATCTCGTGCTAGAGAGAGACGGGGCTAGGCATATCTCTTGTTTCAGAACGAGACGGAGTGACGACATTTTTTTTTCACCCAAGGAATGTCAGCTTGGCATTAATTGACGGACGAGTCTAGCCTAGCCTTGGTGGCGATGGATTGAAGATATGGATCGCTCTCATTGTTGTCAAATGTCGGTTCATGATTGATTGGGTAGCTACTGGCCAGTGTCGTAAAAGTTACTTCGAATAAAAGGGTTGCGAAATAGCTTCTGTAGGTCTCTTGCGCAGAATGTAGATTTGAATGTACAGAGTGCTTTAAGAATTAAATCTTAATAGGTAATATAATTATCATTTCTTATAGGTACTAGCGGGCGTGGTTTAGACCCGTTCCCGTGGGAATATAGGGATAAAAAGTTTATAACCCCGGGGATAGTGTAGGCCTTCCTAATGGTGAAAGAATTTTTCAAATTGGTCCAGTAGTTTTTAAGTTTATTCGCTACGTACAAAACCACAAATCTTTTCTTTTCATTATATTAGTACTTACAGAAGTGTAGATTAATCGGAATTGGGCTGTCAAAATGCTTTTTAAAATTGAACTTAAGAGATTAGAGTTTTTAAACAAAACACTGACAAACTCTTTAGCTTCACTGTATTGGTTTACATGATTTACCTACTTTGTAATACATACCACATGATGAATTTATCATTCATATCATTTATTCATTCATTCATTACGTGTTGATTTAAGGTCACGCGTATAGAGCACTGCTTATGCCCTTATAGGTATATGACACAAAAGATACTTTTTTTATTGCAAACAATCAAATACCAGCCAACATTATGCATAAAATATGAGTTCCTATTATTCACAAAAGCAATAATGTTTTCGTTACAACAAAGCAATTCAAAGCTACCAACAACTTAAATCATTTTTATTGTTTTTTTTCGACAACTAAACAAAAGCATTCTAAATGGTCAATTGTCACGTCCTTTACATAACCAAATAGTCGATTATTAAGTCGATTCAGCTGGCTTATTCACAACCATTCGACTAGATTCCGCACCGAATCGAACGGCTAAGATGTCGAAGATGTCATCCAAACGCAATTCACAAATCCGAAACCGATTTTTTTTGACAAACCAAATTCGATAAGAAGACTCAAATCTTTCCGACAGCTGTTTGCTATCGGGAGTCATATCGAGCAAAATTTAAACGATTTAATTTTCATAAATCCAAGTTATTTCAGAGAAATATAAACACTGTAAACCTTTAAAACACTGCACTTTTAAGTAAATGAAGTTTTATTATTGTATTGACCGTATTTCATTGATACTTTCGCATTTACTTATATTCAGAGTGTAATTATGTAGAACTACATAATTACACTTTGAATTACTTTATTCGTATAGTTGTACATGTAATTAATTGACAATGAGCAAATAGCAAGATTTGTGTATTGATATCAATTAGTTACAGTCATTTAGCCTTTTTTTTTAGCAAAGTTATAATAAAAAAAATAATCCTTAGTTTTATTTCAAATAAAAACTTTTTTCGCATTGCCAGACTGGCAATGTTTAAAAAGTAAAAAAAGTTTAAAAAGTAAAAAAGTCTGTCAAACTGGCAATGCCAATTTGACAGACGGCTGTTTACAAAGCAAGTTTATTTGAAATAAAGTTTGTTTGATTAATAATAAAATCATTTTGTACCGTTTGCTGTCTATTAAATTACTAGCTGTATATTCTATAATTAAACGGATCGAAACATTCAAATAAACCAATTTTATTTACTACTTTAAATTTTCTACCACGCTGATCTTTTTACTACCATTTTGTAGCGTTCCCCATAAATACAATGATCAATCGTTTAGAAAAAAAAACGTATCCGTTCGGATCTGTGAATAGCGTTTTGGCAGTTCTTCGGCAGCTGCTGCCTTATTCTAAACCGTTCGATTGGTTCCCGTGTCGGTAAGGAACCGTTTTCGACAATCTCATTTCCGAGCCGAAGAACTGCCAAAACGCTATTCACAGATCCGAACGGATACGTTTTTTTTTCTAAACGATTGATCATTGTATTTATGGGGAACGCTACAAAATGGTAGTAAATGATCAGCGTGGTAGAAAATTTAAAGTAGTAAATAAAATTGGTTTATTCGAATGTTTCGATCCGTTTAATTATAGACTATACAGCTAGTAATTTAATAGACAGCAAACGGTACAAAATGATTTTATTATTAATCAAACAAACTTTATTTCGAATAAACTTGCTTTGTAAACAGCCGTTTGTCAAGCTGGCATTGCCAGTTTGACAGACTTTTTTACTTTTTAAACTTTTTCCGCATTGCCAGTCTGGCAATGCGTAAAAAGTTTTTATTTGAAATAAAACTATGGATTAAAATGTATTTTATTATAACTTTGCTTTAAAAAGGCTAAATGACTGTAAGTATTTGATATCAATACACAAATCTTGCTATTTGCTTATTGTCAAACAATAACACGTACAACTATACGAATAAAGTAATTCAAAGTGTAATTATGTAGTTCTACATAATTACACTTTGAATTTATGTAAATGCGAAAGTATCAATGAAATACGGTCAATACAATAATAAAACTTCATTTACTTAAAAGTGCAGTGTTTCAAAGGTTCACAGTGTTTATATTTCTCTGAAATAACCTGGATTTATGCAAAATAAATCGTTTAATTTTTTTTCGGTATGGCTCCCGATACCAAACAGCTGTCGGAAAGATTTGAGTCTTCTTATCGAATTTGAACTGTCGAAAAAATCGGTTTCGGATTTGTGAATTGCGTTTGGATGACATCTTCGACATCTTAGACGTTCGATTCGGTACGGAATCTAGTCGAATGGTTGTGAATAAGCCAGGGTGTGGTCTCGAATCGATAAAGTTATTCGATTATGTCCATTGTTCCGAATCGATGAATATCTAAATCAATAATTCGATTAAACTGTACAGATATTTTGAACTGTAGGCCAGTGTAGGCATCACTGCTTCGAATTATATTAAAGTTTGTTGAATGCCGCTAAAAGGTTTTACTTTTGACTTTCAAGGATTTATATACAACAATGCAAAAATGACAATTTGTTACTGAGTTATTTGGGTTCGAAAAACTATACGCCAATTGACTATCACACTACAGAACAAAGGTGTTTTTATATACAGAGAAGGCACTGTGATAAATCGCCAAATTTTAGTATCTTAAAGTTTAGGTTTTCTTACGATTTTTTCCTCCACAGAATATATGTCTTGAATAAACTGAGAAAGTACATATTATTGTTAATCGTAAAGCATCATGGGTACGTTTACGAATTGGAATCCACAACCTCACAAATGAGAGGCGACAATTTTACCGCTGGGCCATCTAAAAATAAACAAGTATAAATTGGAAAAACAAACCTTTTTACATCATTGTTTGCTGGCTGTTTTTTAACTACATAAAAGGAACCCTATTACGCAGCACAAATTCAATTATATCCAAGAAACATTTGTCACTTACGCCCCTTTCAACGTTTTTTTAACTAGAGAGGCGATAAAACCACAAGATCGTATAAAACATTCATTCAATTACAACTCGTTTCACACTACATAAACTGTAAAACAACAACATTCTATTATTTCCCATTTATCCCTAACAAGTATAATTTGCGAATAAATTTAAGGACATGTAAACTGTGGTTGGTAACTAGCAGCTAGTACGTTAGCACGTTATATTATGGCTTCGGTGCTAACAACGTTTGAACTTATAATAAAATTGTTTAAAGTGAAAGGTTTGGACGTGGGAAAAACAATAGAGGTTTTAAATGTACAAACAACAAGGCAAATGTAGCAAATATTGATGAAATTTAAAACCATTTGCTGGATTTTTTAGTCAATTACAACAATGCATATTACTATATTGTGACTTCTTGCGGGAAATTAGGTGAAAATGGGGGTAAAGAGAACTGTCAAATCCTAGTTTCATTGAAATATATTATTTGACTTACTTTACTTTACTTTAGTAATACTATGGAATGAGACTTCACTTTGTCTTTACTTGCCAACAATTTTCACAGCGAAAAAATGGTAAGTAATAATCTCGCCGTGTCTCTAGAGTAAAATTCATCGAGAATGAAATATAAGCAAGATTATTGTATAACTACAATTTACAATGCAAAATAAATTCGAAACGATAATTTCGAGGAGGTAGGCGCTACACTACCGCCCACACAAATTAAAGAAAATTAATTTTCCCGATCATCGCTACAACGTTGTTTACTACAACGCAAGTCCCGTACACTGGCGGCCACAGGATAGTGCGCCCCGCCTACGCGCACTTCGCACAAGGTGCAGAGCCTCCGGTCAGCACATTACTAACGTAACACGTGATCTTCGATCCTGACCTACAACTCTGCACACCCGACCCCAGGGTAATATGTTTAACAATAAAATTGTAAGCGAAATTAGCTTGCGAAGCGGAAGGAGCCTTTGACTGGGTGCATGTGCCGTTGGAATTAGCTGGGAACATTATCTAAACTGGAATTGAAAAGAAGTGGCGCTGAATTGTGACTGATGGAAGGAATGTCCTTTACCCAGCTGTGGGACTTTGAGTGCAAATGATGATAGTTTATTTTATTCGCATCGATCAAAGGTACACTTGGCAAGTTTGGTTCGTGGACGGTCGATAAGCAGTTGGTCCCGGCTGTCATCTACAGATCTTTGACAGTCGTTACGTGTAGTCAGCAGTCTGAAAGCCTGAAAGACTGACAACCTGATTAACCAGAAGGCATCGTAATACCACATCAGTGGGTTGTGCAAGTCAGACAAGCTGTCGATCGATGTAAAACACGTGATCGATTCAAAATAGTTGGGAAATGACTAAGCAGATGATGACTTTATTTTGTCCTCAAGCACATGGTGGTTAAGAGCTGAACTATTTTAAGGTCAAACATTTTTTGTTTGTTTTTAACATACGATACCTACTTGCATAAATTTTCGCCTCAAGCGACTTTTAATGGTCAGTTAGAAGCTCCAATTTGCTCGATGAGGAAACATTGAATCATTATATTAAGGTTGCAAAAAATATTTTGTCTAACATTAGGAACTCCCTACCTACTTAGCTATAACGTAGTAAGTGTATAGTGTCTAATGTAAGACAAAATATTAAAAGAAAATATTGTTTTCTTCTATTAACTTTCATTCTATCATTAAATGCAATGAATTAAAATTGCGTAACACAATGTATTACAAGTAAATTGTTGTCTTTGGACCTGATGGCTCGATTTCATTTTGATTATTATACAACACGCACATGAATCAGAAACGTTAGAGATGCGCACCTTGGGTTCAAACTGGAGACCTATGACTTGCCAGTCCGCCAGTTACACTACTAGACTATGACTGTAACGATTAACTAACAAAGACTTTAAAACATAAAGTTGTACGGGCAGTCGGTATATTCATACCGCGTAATTTATTCAGCCTACCATAACAAATTCAAAATTTCCCTCACCAAAACAAAGCCAAATATTGCTTAACTAATAAAATAACAAAGTATAACAGCACGAATCGCCTTTGGCCCAACAATATCACCTGCTGGTTATAAATCTACGTCTAGTAGCAACGGGCACATGCAATCCAGAGTATTGTACAATGTCGAACAGTAGCCGTGATTTGTATCGCTAAGTATCGATGTGATAACAAGAACAGATAGTGAAAACACATCGATAACACCTTGGATTTATGGGCGTAGCTCGAAGGCTGATCAATGAGGGCTGAATTTAGAACGAGCAGATTTACATAAGGGGATTCTTAGGCAGGAAAATGATAAGATTCAAATCCATGCTAAACTTGAATGGATCAATTCTGAAAACAAAGGGCGATCTTGCGTTTTGAGATTGTTAAGAAAGTTATAAGCGTAGCTCTAGAGCCGATTGATAAGGGCTGAATTTAGAACAAGCAGATTTATAGAAGGAAAATCTTAGACAGGAAAATGATGAGCATCAAAGTCATTCCAAACTTGAATCGATCAAGCCTTATAACAAAATATGAGCTTGTGATTTGGGATCTGCCCAAGGGTGTTGCCAAGTTTGAAATCTAGCGGATGGTAGAATTCTTCTAAAAATACGGTAGATTTCCCGAAATTACGTTGTATTTATATTTACTATCTTCTCGATAAGTAGCGCTACCGCTATCACTCTCCATCTTCTAAAATTTTCAGATCTTACACAAAACAACACATGAAACTCTTACGATATGTGAATGAAATGTCAGTCGATTAAGATACAAATTAACTGTATGTGTATTTTACTAACGTAATTATATTCCTACGCAGCTACGGTACGTGGTAAATCTTTCCTGATTACGGTGTTTTTACCGTAATTACGGTGCACTGGATCTGCCTAAAAGTTGTACAGAAGTTTCGAAGGATAGACCTCTTAAGAGCACCTTTTAGCCAGTTCAGTTGAAGTCCCATCTAATAGAGGACATATCAGGTAAATATGCCCAATAACTCTGTGTCACCTGAGAATTGAATCACACAGTGAAACCTGTGACCACAAAACAACGAAGTAGCCACTGCCATTATTTAATTTGTCCAGATTGAATGTCTTTTTTAACAAATAACTCATAAACCAACGCATCACTTTTCAGCAGTGTGGTTTTTAAGCCGGGTTGTATCAAAGTGCCTTATAAACAATATCATTACTGTTAAACGTAGATTTTATGGTTTATTACAATGATATTATAAGTAAAACTATGTAACACTTGACCTCAGTGTCGCGTCGCGCCGTGGTCGTGCGTTAGTATACCGTTTTTGAAGATCGAATGTTGTTTAGGTAACCTATCTACACCATTTTACTTATAATATCATTGCTTCACAGTTCAAAAAACAAAGTTCACGATATCGAAAGGCCCTCAGAGTAACAAACTTAGGTGTCGATGCCAATTTCTGCGTACATTTTCCACACTTACATAACTTGCATTGTAGCAGGTCCCTCGAGTTTGTAACGAGAAGCAGAATAATTTGCACCCAACTAAAACCGCAGACATTTTGAATTTCAAATCGAAGTATTTATAATCAGTTTGATCGTTATCCGAGCGAAGGGAAAGTAACAGAAAATGATCTCTCCCGTGAAATCTAAGTTGGTCCTATCATAACTTAGCACTTGATTCTACAATAGCGAGTCCTGTCTGTTAGATAAAGGTCTTAGGAACGGTGCACAGATTAATGTACGCACAGAGAGCGCAGTGCGGACTTATTTCATCAATTCCACGGTTGTCGCGCAGATGATTTCTGGTCTGTAACTTATCTATGCATTTTAGCGTACAATGGACGTTGCAATTAGAATTTAATGGCTCGTATTGTGTGGGCAGGTTATTTAGAGGTGATTTTTTGCTCTGTTAATTTTTCTTAGGATATGTGTACTTATTATGGTATAATGATGTTAGGGGAATAGTTGTAGTTGTAGCTTTATCTATATGTAAGTATAACGACTAAGGTTTTTTTACTACTAAAGATATAATTATTTAAAAAGGACCTAGTAAAAACAGGATAGCATACTTAGAGAATAACTTAACTCATTAACGTTGTCTATTTAATTCTTCCTCGTTATTGGACATGTTTTAATATTAATGCAAATCAAATATTGTAATCAAATCAATTGATTTTCAATTACTAATACTAGATTTATTGATTCAAAACAGAAGGTCGTACGCAAATGATATCTTAGTGCAACTGTTTTGCTTACTCTGCGGTGTTACCCGCCCACGCCTGTCGCGGCCCGCCGCGTAAATATAGCGCAGAATTAGAACTACCCGCGGTTATTTATCGCTTGCGCGCGCGCAGGAGAAATCGACGCACGGACCGCTCAGTGTCACTTCCTGCTCGGACGCCGCCGTGAACGCACGCTCGTGCCGTAACGCTCATGTAATAGTCCTTTATTTGATGCCATAAAACTATATCAGCCTGCCCCGTAATACCGATCGTAATCGTTTATCTGATTGTTGTTTGATGTTCGTTATTTATATTTTCGTGTTTCTTACGGGTTCTCAAGTGAATGCATCCGGTTGTGTAATCCGTGGCGGATTAAGCCGGCAACTTTGTTGTGCCGTAATAAAATCGTTAAGTGCTTCTTTTGCTTTAATTATTTTATTGCAATTTGCATGTTTTGTTATGGCAGTCACGATATTGATGGGTCGTGTTCCACGCGTTTACTTTGATGACTAATACAATCAATCATCTTAAACAATGCTTAGCGATTAACCTCAGAAATGTGTCAAATATATCTATAGATGTTATGCTTACTACGAATTAAATCTCGCTATTAATTAGTAAAAAAAAAATATTCCAACCCACGATTTGGACATATCATGTTGGTAGCTATTTAATTTTCTACACATTCTTCTAATTCATTCTATTTATAATGCCCATAAAAAGTTGCACGGCGATAAATCTATGTTGAGAATTGTCACAGTGTAGTTATGATGTCAGAGACAGCTGTCATAGAGTAGTTACGGAAGTAGGTTCTTGTGTACGCATGACCGATGACTTTTTACGTGTTGGCATTTACTCGACATTTGACATTACCGCCCGCCATACGTCTAATTATTATTTGTAGGTGTGGGCTGATAGTGTGCTGTCCTAACTGGGTTATTGGGGTCCCACAAATATTTGGCTCAAGTTGTTTGTAACTACTTTTTTGGACTGGTTAAAAGAAGCTGTTTATTTTAGTACCTACTCTAAGCTTGACTATTATTAATAGAGTAAGTAGTAGAGTAGAGGTTAGGAGGCAGAATTTTCGCCATTCCGACAGGGTTTCCAGACACCTTTCCCGACCAATTGTATTTGTTATCTATTTTACATATTTGTAAAGGTATTTATTATAAATAAAGTTATTATATTAGTCAGTTAGATAGTAAAAGAGCAGGAAACGTATTTTTTCAAATAATTGAAAAAAAACGGCATTAAAGCCGAGGGTTTGCGACGTAATAATTTAGTATAAACTGGACCTTACCATGGCGTCACGACATGTCGACTCAATATATCGTCAATATTTTTTTTAATTTTAGGAAAGATAGGTGTGTCCTGTGTTTTGTACTGGATGGACTTACATCTTATTCAGCTCGTAACAAGCTAGTAGACCAGAAACCTCTATTAGTTATCTGTTTTCCATCTGCATACAATTACTTAAATCGTCAAATAAATAAAGTTCTCTCTTTGTCAATACGCCAAAAGCTTGGCCGTAAGTTATCTGTAATGCACATTATGTATGTATGAGACTAATACTGCAATATTCATGTCGTTATTAAGCCAAACACAGTTTGCATATTTTCTATAAACTTTGAGTCGACACGCGACAGAGGAAATCGAATAATCGTACTGCGTTGTACCCCCGAAGGAATACTAAATCGAGTATAAGGACACCAATAAAACAGTTCTTGACAGGTTATTAGTTTAAGCCCGCAAACACTTTGGCGACCTAGTTTTATTAATTGTTCAGATGCTCAGCCCGTGGCCAGAGAGCCAGCTGTGACAGGTTAGTGGCCAACCAGCGGATTTTATGGACTTTACATTATTTAATATCGAACCGCCGGCGGTTTAACCGATTGAATGTAGTGCCTCTTGAATTTTGATAAGGTGCTTTAAGAACACGCAGCTTCGTATGTGCAAAAGGAGACATATTGAGAGTTGTTCTGTATAAATTCGTATTATACATATTATATACAAGTAGTGATGGCTTAGTGGTGTGGCCAGCGGATTTTAAAGTCACAGGACTCGAGTTCGAACCCAAAGCACGCATCTCTGTCTTTTCTGATGAATGCGTGTTTTGTATAATGACCACTTGCTTTAAAAACGGTGAAGGAAACGTCGTGAAGATACCGTCAGAGAAGAAAGAATGCCAAAGATATGCTAATGACAGCCGAGCGTGCTTTCCGAGGCACGAAAGGACTTTATTATGTACCTAATGAATTAATGGTCATTATTGGTCACCCAGCCACGGAACAAACTCGCCCACCTTTGATCGACCAGATGATTTAACGAGCATATTGGCAGCAAAATTAAAAAATTGCCTACGGAACCTCTATTAAATTCTAGAGTTCATGTAGGTCCACTTCTTATGGTGGATACAGTCGTCGCTCTAAAACCTGTTCGTGTGATTAATGCATTACACTGTGAATGTCATGCGTATGTTTTGCTCTAATTAAATCTCTTCCTTTGTGAAGCATTGCTCATTATTTATTTTGGCCGATAAATATTTATTAGACCTTCGATTCGGTTCGAAGTGTCCAGTGCTGAACGGGTTATAAATCTTAAATCGTGCTGCTACTGGTCTATTATGTTAGCTTTAAAGTTCAAATAAGATTATTTCTGCTTTAATTTATTTCGTCATAAATGCAGTTTGAGATGGTGATAGTGCGGAAGAAATCGAAAGAGTGCAGTGTTTTGTCACCTTAAGTGATTTGCTTCATTTGTTTTTTATTCACTGAGAAATGCGAGAACTGACTGGGTATACTCATGTCTATGTGGTTCTTCCTTCAAAAGATACTGATCTGCATGGTCTTAACTGACTAAGATAATGTTTTAAAGATGGTTTTACAAACGCTACTTAGTATCTGACTACTTTTAAAAGAGACTGATGCGTTTTGAGCTTGTTTTGTTGTTTCTTCTCAAAGTAGTAGTCAGATACTAAGCAGCGTTTGTAAAACCATCTTTCAGAAACAAAAATCATTTATCCCAGGAGTTCTCATAGGGATTGTACAAGATAAAATTTCTCTAAGAAACCTTTGGTGTTAGAAATTAAAAAGATCATGATATCTAACATTAATTTTATTCAAAAATTAATGACAGTCTTGCGCCGTAAATAAAATGAAACGTCCAATTTTTAAAACTTTCATCAGAACGCCTCGTCTAACAACGAAATATGCATAGAATTATGTACCAATTATATAATTATCTTATCTAATAGCATTTTTTTCAAAAGTCTTTTAACTTATTTTTTTCCAATTTATAAATCACGGAAGTGAAGCTGTAGGATAAAGTTAGTCTATATTTATTTTGTAAAGGAGTCAAATTTCTTGTTGTATAGAGAGCGTACTCAATCTCCAAAAATATTTCATTTTTTTTTTACGATTTTATTGAAGTGTGCTTTAGAATATGTTTTAGGATACATACTGGATGGACCTTTAAGCAAGCCAAGTCACGGGTAGTAGGTAGTATTTAATAAAGTAGTGTCTGTGACCGCAATCTTAAAACGTCACGAACTATATCTCGCAACTGTCAAGTTAGGAATATAAACTCAAATTCTCCTATCAACTGTGGTTTATGTTATGATGCCCAAAGCAATCCCTGGTTTAACGGCTGAAGCAGTTAGCCTTATGTTATAGTAAATCGGAGTGGGATGTATAATATGTTATGGAGAATGACCACAGGTGGTCAGACTTATGGCTGCCCTGGAAGAATTAACATTGCTCGACATAGCCACTGGGCATAGCCAAGGCTGTTCCATAGCGAAATATTAGTTTCCCGATTAAATATGGGTAAACTAACTGCAGATATTACAAATGGGTGATGTTTAATTGTGTAGTTCTATTTCTTTTGTTCTATAAAAGAGAAACAAAAGAAAGAAAGAGGTTGGCTATAGAGAACGTGCACACTGTCTTTTTAATAGTCAGTTGTTATATGTTTTGCTAGTGGTTACCAGTTACCACTAGCAAAACATGACACCTATCTATTAAAAAGACAGTGATTCGGTATTCGGACATAAGTAGTTAATATCTTATTGTAATTTTTATCTTGGACATCATTGACATCGGTGAAGGAAAGCATCGTGAGGAAAGCTGGACAGAGTTAATAATAATATAGTCGGAATCAATGCTCGTGTCTTTTCTGTATAAGAAATAGTTATTTGTGCAACAAGAGAGCAAAGTCGTTTTTTGCTGCGAGTGCTGATTTTGAATCCTGAGTGTGGCGAGGGATTCAAAGGCACGAAATGCAAAAAACTTTACCTACTATCGTGTTACACTCATAACTTTTCACTTCAGCAGCGAGAACACTTAAGGATAGAATAATATATGTTATGTAACATTATTGAAACAATTAATAAATATCTATTTACAGGTTAAATATCAGTTTTAATTGCAGTAAATACTTATTTTCCTTTAAATACAACAATTAGTTAATAATTCAATAAATTACATTAAAAGACATAATTATCTTTTTGCAAAAATTCTTTAGTTAGTACGAAATTCCGAACGCGTTTGTTTGAGGTCGAATTAAAAATCGGAACTTTGAAAGGGCTAGTCTTTGTCTCTCTCTCTTTCTAATGGAGAGAAAGAGATAGAGTGTGAATGTTTCGCATTGTATGATTAACCCAAGGCTGAATAAGATATTCGCGGCTTTCTGAAATCCAAAATTAAAAAGCTACTTAGTCTCACTCAGTGAACAAAATGCGATTTTGCTCACTGAGTGAGACCAAGTAACTTTTGAACAAGAAAATAACTACAATCTTATTTAGTATGTTTTTTTTTTTCATTTGTAATTGCACCTACCACTGTTTTTCTCTGCATCACCTAAAGGTTGACTGGTATAAAATGCCTATGGCATTAAGTCGGCCTATGTACATTCGTTTGCTTGAATTATTTAATAAATATTTTCTCGAAAGGAGTGTGATATCATACATGATAAATGATAATGTAGGACGTAATTATGTAAATGACTGTTCTTCATTAAAATTGGATCAAATCCGTTGACAGGCACGGAAGTGTGGCCAGTCGTTTTTATCACCTGTTATTGAGTTATGTCTGTCGACCTCGCCTGTGTCGCGAGGCCAACAAAAAGTGGAGATTAGTTTTAAAAGTAGGTGTCATACGCTTTAGCTTTTTGGGAGACATTTGACCTTTTTTGTGCGAATAATCTATTTAATCAAATAGTAATTTAAGGTATATATTTATGTTAACAGTACACCACGAACTACCTGTTCATCTTTTCTCTATTGTAATTTTTGACGTCTATGTAATTTTTGACGTTCAAAAAGTGCTGATCCTCAGCCTTATTTGAATAAATGACTTTTCACTTCAGTAGCTCAAACATGTCAGTTTCGCTGCCTGAAATCAGTGAGCAAAATGCGATTTTGCTCACTGAGTGAGACAATAGTAGATTGTTTATCTAGGGAGCAAACAACTATTTTTAAGGCGAGAGTGTTTTTTTTAATCCAGAGCGGAGCGAAGGATTCTAGAGTAGAATCCCGAGCGGAGCGAGGGATTCTTAACTAGAATCCTGAGCGCAGCAAGGGATTAAAAGTATGCCACTCGAGCTTAAAATAGTGTTGCTCCCGAGGTGGACACTCTACTTTTTATCACCCTCTATGAGAAAATAAGTAAGTGCAACTTATGAACAAGAATTTATTTACGTACAATTCAGTACCATAAGATAAAAACACATTTTCCGAAACAGATTTTGCTCTTCTTGCATTTTTCCAAAGGATGAAATTGTTGTATGCTTTGACATATTATTGTTCACGGGATTTTGTAGGTAACTTTCCATCACATTTTTAGCATCCGATACATCTCTGGAGTCAATATAATACTTTCACTTGAGGAAGACGCACTCATTTTTTATAATTCTAAAATCTGAATATGAATCAACTACGAAAGCAGAATGCATTTAATTATTAATTTCGCGCGTTGTTTATTTTTCATCTACTTTTTTTAAATTTGGCGCGCTCGCTGTTTTTCAGCCAGTCACATATTCAATACATTGTTCCCGCATGGTTTGTGATTCACCTCTTTGCTGATAGATTGAAACATTTACAAACAATATCCACATTCCAAATTCAAATCAATTTTGGTCTCTAGGGATTAATGAGCTATTTTGGTCCCTGTTTACGAGGAATAAACTAGCTCTTTTTGAATAGATGTGATAAAAAGTAACTTTTTAATTTTTACTTGCAGAAAGCCGCGACTAAGTATCTTATTCAGCCTTCTTCATCATCCAATTCAAAACATTCACACTCTATCTCTTTCCCACCATTAGACGAGAGAGAGAGACAAAGATGCACTTTTGAAGTTCCGATTTTGAATTCGACCTTAAAGGCACAACATGTTCGGAATTTCATACTAAAGAAATTTTGCAAAGCGATAATTCTGTCTTTTTTTCATGTAATTTATTGAATTATTAACTTATTGTTGTATTTAAACGAAAATTAGTATTTACTGAAAATAAAACTGATATTTAACTTGTAATAGTTATTAATTGTTATACAAGAGTGCAAAGTTGCTTTTTAACCGCGTGTTCAATTTTGATGACCGAGCAAGCGAAGGATTCTAAAATTGAGTCACGAGAGCAGCGAGTGATTCTAAATTAGAATCCTGAGCGTTAGCGAGGGAATCAAAAGAGCACGAGGTGAAAAATCTTTGCACTCGAGTGCAACACGTAACTTTTCATTCCACCTCAGCGAGGAAATGACTAAATGCAAAAAAAAAACGTTTTCTGAGAAAGTTTTGGCTCCTTTTGCTAGTCGCCACGTGTTGAACATATCGTACTGTTTTAAATACTTCTCGCGTGATTGTTGAGGGAGAAAGCTCATTTGCGCATTATTAACAGTTTCAGTCAATTCTGTTGGCGTCAAACAAACTTCCTCGTCGCTAGAATCACTCATTTTAGTTTTTTCATTTGTTTTCAAGTTTCTTGTTTTTAATATAAGGTTTAACAATGACGTGAAAAAATGCCGCGTAAAGAACCGCGTACAAAGCAAATTGAAAAAAGAACACCAAGAAGGTTCCGAGTCTGAGTTTATAACAAATTAAAAAAAAGTTGTATGATATATTCGGCACCATAGAGGTAGCAGTAAATAGGTTTAATGTTTTTTTTAATTCACAAACTTAGTGCACACGATGTTCTAAATTCAATTTACTTTATCCTCTAGAGAATAAAAACGGCTTTTCCACTCAGATATTGAAGATTAAAAATACTCTTTCCGAGATGGTGGGATGAAAATATTTATTTCTAGTTTCAAGAAGTGCTGTCGCTGCTGAAGTGAAAAGTTATGTGTGTTACACGAGAGCAAAGTTTTTTGCATCTCGTGCCTTTGAAAAGATTCAACTTGAGAATCAGTCGCTACGCTCGTGATTCAATCGTTGCATCCTTCGCTTGCTCAGGATTCAATATCAGCACTCCCAGCAAAAAATGACTTTGCTATCTTTTTGCACAAATAACTATTAATTTTGATTCTGGTCAAAGTAGTTGTGAACACTCGAGTCATGGGAATCCGAACCGACAGCGATGTGGATGATTTTTTCGAAGCTGTATTTATTGCTAGATTCAGAGACATCGTTGTTTTTTAAAAATTCAATATGTGTATCTGTGTAAAAGCCGTGTTTGTAGCTGCGCAGCTAAGACTTACATTGAAATCTAGTAATTCTAATTCATCTTTAATCACACAAAAAACTATTTTGCAGTCTCGTTAAATAAAAATATGTGGTCACATTATAGTCTTAGTCATAATACAGTTTTTACATGTTATGCCTACGAGCAATGGCCAATGGCTAGTGACCAATGGTCGATCGTTTTTTTTTTGTTTTGCATACTATATCGGTTACAATGTGTATGTAGAACTGGACAAATATCGAGATATGAATAAATAATGTTGGTATTCAAAATAAATTAGCTTGCATACTTTGTTGTTAAGACCAGGATCTTTTTAACAGATATGAGTCAATTGGGTCAAAATAATGATTATTTTTTTTTAATTTGAGAGCCGAGTGTGAGTTTCTTAAGTGCAGGATTCTCTTACAGGATTCTTATTCACATTGAATAATTGTGTTTCTCATTAATGTCACCTAATAGACCATAAATTGAATTAAAACAGTAAAAACTTGCACAATAATCATTTCGGTCATAGAATTTACTAAAAACTACAGGATCTTTTGATGAGGTACAGACGCGAACACATCAAGCCACCACCATCATTGATTGCATCACTGCTTACCATCAGGTGGGATTGCACTCAAGCACTGGTTTATAATATTTGAAAAAAAAAGTTACCCCAAACCGTCAAATTATCCCAATTGAACCTGAACCTTATTCTGTTTTGTTATAAGATTGAAAAACTATCAAAGAAATTTGACACATTTTAGCTGGGTAGCTTAATGTGCTGGCCTCTGTACCTGGTTACCTCTAGCTTCTAACACGAGGTAATGAGTTTTGTATCTATTTAAATTGATGACTCATAAAGTCTTAATTGATATAGATAAATATTCGTTCCCGACCTAGTATCAAAACATTGAATAATTTATTTGGATAAAGGAAAAAAAAAAATTCTATAAGTAATTTTTGATTGCACATCAAGCAAATGGGAGACACGTTGCCACCGCTGCATTTAATCCGACATCAAAATGAACTGTTTTTTTTCCCTTATACCACCTATTTCACATGTCCATTAGGGTGTCCCAGCCTATAAGGGCGAAATTTTTTTTTTCGATTTTGAATACGCATACCCTCTATATTTTTTCTAATTGACCATATTAACTAAAATATAAAATATTATAGAAATCGGATAACGATAACCCGTGCCGATTTGATGTCAAACTTTTAAGAAAAATGTTGTATGGGGATTGTACGGGAAAATTTTAAAACTATTTTTTTATTATTTGTTTAAACACTATTTTACTTGTATTAAATATTTATTATTAAAAGAGCATTATTTACTATTAAACAACATTATTTATTATTAAAAGAACATCATCTACACTTATATTACAAAGAGAAAAAAATGTATTTTGTGTGTGTATGTTTGTAATGAATCAACTCAAAAACTCCTGGGCCGATTTAAAAAATGCTTTCACCATTGGAAAGCTACGTTCACCTTGAGTGCAACATAGGCTACTTTTATCCCCGTATTCCCACGGGAACGGGAACTACGCTGGTAGAACCGCGTAACGTCTGCTAGTTTATTATATTTATTTTTTTCGAAGTTGTCGTTTTACAATCAGGGTATATGAGCCTGAGTTTATGTACGCAACGCGGTAAAAATTGCTTTTGTTCATCTTCAACGGTGATTTTTTATACATAACCGACACCTCTCCAAAGCTGCCACTAATTTTAGAGTTATAAAATGTTTGCTCGTTCACGTTTTATTAATATCGGACAGTGCTATCTCAGTTGGGGTGGGCAAATCGTCTAGCAAATCCATTACTTCCACTCAGAATCAGAAGATGTTTTTCTTGATAAGATGAAATCGAAGCAGTAAGGGATGGAATAATTAGCTCGACGTTTTTGTTCGTTTTTTCTTCTTTGTCGGTCAACTTTTTATCCACTCCAGCTAAGTGACCATGCTGCTTGGCTCTTTCTGCCGCTCCAAGAATATTCTATATTTATTTGTTTTTATTAACTAACGGACATCAGCATGTGGAAGTCAGATAAGCTGACCATACTTGTAATAAAATCTGGACGACGCTGTTCGAATATGGGTTGTATTTTGTTCGCATTTTTTGTAAATCTCTCCAGACTTGGTATAAGGTAACTAATTTCTTAACACAGTTAGGTAAAGCTTCAGTCGGTATACGGGCCTTTTCTCAATAAATAATACACTCTTTTTTAGTTAGATTTACGTTTTCATAAGCACTTAAATTCATTTCACGAATATTATAAAATAGAAGTACTTTGCCATTAGAGGGATATTTTGAACCGGTAATTTGATGTTTTACATCGCCTATTAAAAATGTGTGTTTTCTAGAACTGCGCAATTTCCCTGACACCTTGACTAAACGAAAATAATGCGTTCACTAAGAAAAAAAACAAGTAATGACTAAACACCGATACGATATTTCCGACGCGCTGAAGTTAACAAGTACTGAAATGTATCAATGCAAGTCGGCACGGGTTGCTGTGGTCCTAGGTACATGAAATTTTATTTATACGTGTTTTAACTCTATTCAAATATAATTAGAGGGTATGCGTTAAAAAAAAACAACTTTTATTTTTTTGGGACACCCTAATTGTCCATAATATCTCAATATGTATGAACAGGCAGATAATAATTACGCATGCTAATATCTTTATCAAGCGATGCGACGGACAGCTTTACGGTTCCGATGTTTATTGCTGAGGTAATTGGTATTCGGTATCGGTACCGGTATTGAGGTTGTGGCACGTCACTGGCCGATAAAGTCGAGTGTCAAACAACGCGGGCTTAATTAAGGCGTTCAGTCAATTTGATTAAATATACATATTAAATATATATGAACTCGCATTATGTGGGTGGAGTGTGAGATTTTGTTAAAAGCACCGTTTCGTATGGTAATTACTGTATTTATTACGTATCTGTGTTCGCTGCGTGTATTATTAAGGTTTGTTTTTATCAGGTAATTACATAAAAAATAAAACAAAGTTTGGTTGTAGTAGGGAAACATCCACAGACAGAGAAGAGTGAGAATTCAGAAAAAAAACATCGCTAGATTTGGCGTCATATTCGAATAAATTCAAGTAATTATACAATAGTTATTTGTGCAACAAGAGAGCAAAGTCTTTTTTCGCAGCGAGTGCTGATTTGGGATCCTGAGCAAGCGAAGGGCATTTTGCTCACTGATTTCAGGCAGCAAAACCTACATGTTTGAGCCACTGAAGTGAAAAAAAAACAATATAACTACAGTCGGGTTGAAAACCTCCTCCGATTTTGAGTTGATTAAACAATTAATCATTTAAATGTAGCTGTACATACATGAAGTGAATTTTGCGAGCTACCCTGGTACAACCACCTTAACAGAGATTATATGACAATGTAACTAGATTACACAATACGCATCAACTGTGTCTGTATTGTTTGTTGACGATACACACAACAACACAGGTAAGAGACAAATATATGACACAATTAGGTACGTTGTTTAATTGTACGAACAAATGCTTAATTACTTTCTTTCTTAGGTACTCTTAAAAAGGTTTAATTAATGATACGCTTTTTTTATTTGCGTTATTTGCTTAAGTGGTTATTTGTTCTAGTTACTATTAGGCATGTTTTTTTTTGGACTTTTATGTAAAAATATCTTTGTTTGACGTACGCATCAGTAATTCATTTATCTACAATGAAGCCTAGTGCGAAGCTAGCACATCCTCTTAAATGAACGAACGTCATTTATTTATTTTTTAAAGAACATCAATTATATTCCGAACGACTAATTAAACCCAAATAAAAATCAAAAGCTCTACTCCATAGACACAGACGCGATACAGCATTCCAATTTCAAACGCATCAATCGACTAAACTCCACAGACTCAATTCGGACTTGTCATAAAATTCCGACCATTCCGTCATTTATCGAACTCAATGTACAGACCTCACATGAATCTACATGCCACACCTAACGAATCAGGTATCCATTTCCACAGCACGTACCTATATCTGTTCAATGAAGTGTAATTACGAATGTTACAAAACACAACCGCTCCAGTTTCCAGAGGCTGTGTGACAGGGTGAGTGTGTGTGAGTGAGTGAGTGAGGGGACAGTGACCCGAGCTATCTCGAGATCGCAGCCTCCGACCGGCCAGATGCCGAAAGATGTCAGCCAGGCACGGACTGGAGCGGTTGGCTTGATCTTTTTCTTGATTAAGTAATAACAATAGCTACCTTTGATAAAAAGCCTCGTGCCTCGGACAACGCGTTAAAAATAAATAAATAAAATAAAATAATCTTTATTTCGGACAAGTAACATCCATAGTGGGTTAGTCAAAAATTCAAATTCAAATTCATTAGTAAACAGAAATATTGAGACTATGTTAGTAAAGCCTAATTATTATTATTTTGCCACACGATTACACTCAGAGATACATTTCTTTATAATGCTATGCATTATCAAATAATCCTATCTCCCACCTATGATTTTCAGGATGGAGTTCGGGCTCGGCCGCACCCTACAGAGTAATGAGGCAGATTTATGTCCCATGATAGCATGAAAGCCATCAACGTGGCTCTGCGCGAACATAGCAGATGCACTGCAAAAACGGGGTAACCCCAACATCATCCCGAAACCATTATTATATTGCATTTGTAAATCACTGATGGCCTGCTGGGTATAATGGTGGGTGGATAAGCCTTTGGTCGCATTCTTGATCTTTGACAGTTACTAGTGCCATTTCGTCAGGGGTATCCCGTGACCCAATAACTCGGTTGCGGAAGTCAGAGATAGGCAGGCACTATATTAAAAAATCACATAATCTTGATATGTATTATATTTGCAACGTCAAAAGGCCAATTCCAGCAATTAATAACGTTCAAAATCTAGTTGCAATCTCATCTTAGTGACAGGCAATGTCAGAAATTTGTCAAAAGTGTAGGGAAATTAGACAGATTTTTGACAGACTGGGACAGATAATATACGTTCTTAAGAACACGACAATTGTCCGTCTGTCAAAATGTTTAATTTGAAACAAAAAGCTGTCTGATGTCATACTTTATGACGCCATATAAGTCAGAAGTGTTAAGTATTTGTAAAGTCACCATTTACTAAAACGGTACTATTTTTAATTATTTAAGAATAAATTTGTTGATAATGATGACATATGTGATGTAAACAGGTGAAGTTCTTTTTAATAGTATGTTTTAGATATCTTAAATATCAACAAAATCAGTCCAATTTATAGTCATATTATGAATTCTGCCCGCGACTTCGTACGCGGATCCTGTTGCTTATGCCAGCGACAACGGGGTCGTCAAAATCGAAGATCTGAAACGTCTGACGTCGAATTGTAAAAACCCGGGGACGGCAAAACAATGGAATGCGCGAGACGATCCAAGACGTTCCAGATTTTTTATTTTTGTTGGTCAACAGGAAATGCCATCAGACTTAACAACTTTTGCTAAGACGCCATTTTTATTATGTATATGCTATATTGTCGTTGGGCTTGAGAGTTCCACTACAGGTGCTCCAGATCTTCAAATTTAGTTTCACAGCAGAAAACACTCTTCACGTGGAATAGTTTTAGCAATGGCACCATTTTTATATCTCTTTTACTTTAGGTGTTCCATTTTCCAAAATAAATTATAGCCTATATGTTGCGTGACGTTCACGCTCAGCGGTCAGTCGCGCATCTCCTTCCCCCACTTATCTCTAGAGTAAATGCGTATTTACGCTGAAAACTCAAGCGTCATGCTTTTTCCGTGAACGTCTCAAACTCGCGAGACAGTGCATGATGTTCATGATCAGCGGTCAGTCATATATTCTTCACTGGTGTCTAGAGACCTGGATACCTGGTAGATGCGTAAATACGCTGAGAATGCAGGCGTGCTTCGCGATCCCAAGAAGTTTCCACGGAGCGAGTTGCAACCTCATGTTGTCGAACAGCATCAAGTCCCTCCTAACGCTCTTCGGTAGATTGTTGGGATCTTATGATCTTTAATCATTTAGCACTTTTGGAACATTGAGAAAGATTTGACCTCTTTCTAGGTATGGTTATAGTTTTATTGTGATGATACCTGATCAATTAAAATCTAAGTGGCTGCTCCCCTACGTTACCGGGTAGGCAACCATGTAACAAAGATAAATAGAAAAGGAAATTAAACACTCAAATAACATAAGCCCGAAGGCATATTTATACGATAAAAAAAATGGAAGTTTTGGCCAGTAGAGTCTAATTTTCAATGATATACCATCGTCATCGAAAATCAGCCCTGAACTGTTCCCGCCCTCACCGCGTGGAGGTACTTATGTTATTTTATAAATATGCAATGAAATTAGTGATAGCTTTAATTTCTATATCAAATGTATCTGATCTTCGATTTTTATAAGTCAACAGGAAATGCCTATCAGACCGAACAACTTTTGCTAAGATGTCATTCCTATGTGAGTTATGGTGTAGCTGGGCTCTTGGAGTTCCACAACAGGTGTTCCAGATCTTCGATATTTATACGTCAACAGCGAGTGCTCATAAGGCTGAACAACTCTTGCTAAGACGTCATTCCTATATATGTTATAGTGTAGCTGGGCACTTGAAGTTCCACATCAGGTGTTCCGGATCTTCAAATTTATTGTCTCAGCAGAAAATGCTCATCACGTGGAACAATTTTTGCTATGGTACCATTTTTGTATCTCCTATAGTTTAGCTGGTCTGTTGCGGTTCTGCATCAGGTGTTCCGGATCTTCAAATTTATTCTCTCAGCAAAAAATGCTCATCACGTGGAACAATTTTTGCTATGGTACCATTTTTGTATCTCCTATAGTTTAGCTGGTCTGTTGCGGTTCTGCATCAGGTGTTCCAGTTTCCGGGATAAATTATAGCCTATGTGTTGCCCAGACTTAATATCTATACAACAAAAAAAAATCATTCAAATCCGTCCAGTAGTTCCGAAGATTAGCGTGTGCAAACAAACAGACAAACAGACACACAGACAAACAGACAAACAGACAAACAGACAAACAGACAAACAGACTTTTTATTTTGGATTCGTGCTCTATTACTGTTTCTAAACCCCCCTCAATTATTATTTTTTTAAAATATTCAATGTACAGACACAGTTTTTTTACAGTCTTATTATATGTATAGATTAATGGATATGCTAATCTTTTATAATTTTGCATTTCTTTATTGGGAGTATCTGAATCGATAGAGGTCACCGCACATGATTAATTGCATTGATTGGGTAATTTGCACAGTCTAATAACGATACCTTTTAGATATAAATACAAACATTGGTCATCGAAGATAGAATCAATGGCTTAACAGACAAAGTTGTGCTAAATAAAAAAAAACTCATAAAAAATGCTTTCATCATGAGTATAGTAAGTATACATGAGTTTTTCACGGAAAAAAAAATACGTATGACCTAACTATACCCAAGAATAAATTCCTGAAAATGACACAACATAGGTACTACAAAACTAAAACTATTAAGTAGTGTTAGTAGATTGACACAACTAAAATACAAACATCTAGCGAAAGCACATCACTCAAAGACTATAATTATCTTCAAAGATGGAACTCGAATTCCAGATTCAAAAATTCAAAATCGGAATTCGTCTTCAGTCCGTCTCTGGGTTAACCTTTAGCTCGCGGCTATCGCATATAAAAATAAAAGTAGTTGTGTTAATAACGTATTTTTAGTGCGCGTTTGGTAGGGAGCTACCGCAGGTGCGTTGCCCTGCCCCCGCGCAGCCCAGCGACGCCCCCTGCGCTTGCGCACCGCAGTTTTTGTTTGTAATTAATTATGTTTTGGCGATGCTGCACGATTGTCTAGGTGATTGGTCGACTTGGAGGTTGTTCAAGAATTAGTTTTTGATTGATAGTGAGATTAAAAAGAAATGTTTTATTACTTCTGTTGCTGAACTTAATTAGATTTGTTAAATGGTTATTTAATTAAATGCTAGCGTAAAATAAATCATTTTTGTTATGCTCAATATTCATTACTGGCATATACTAAATATGTATCAACATGTCTTTTGTAAATTAGTATCTACCATGTCTTGATCAATTTATAACTCTACTGTAGACACTAGATATTAATATTCAAAGAGTTTTCAGAAAATCTGATCTCACAAGGAAAAACAGGATTAGGTGGAAAACCCTGCAAGAAAACTCAAGGAAATCCAACTCATTGAAGAATAAATATTTTTACGCAAATTTAAAATAAAACTCCATTAAAAGTAGATGTCATTATCGGTTGTCGTTTTGAAAATAGGTAGTAAATTAGTTCAGTGTTCAAGTACAAGATGTCGCTACCGGAGGCACGTCTCAAGCGCGCAGGATGGCAGATATTCATCAGACGGGGACGGACGCCTTCCGGCCTGCGCGTGAGTGTCTTATTAGCCTGGCTTAGAAGTCGCCGTCTACGGAATAGGTGACGCGATGATCTGCGTGGATCTGCCGTGTTTGCGTGCGGTGGAGGCAAAGCTGAATAATAATGGGCTTTCTTTGATTATTGCTGATGTTTAGGAATTATGTATGAAACAGAAACCAAACGATACAGCTGCAGCTGTTGAACTAGTGAAAAATTGTCAAGAAGCGCTGTATATTTTGTCTCTGATTTCAAACACAAAGGAGTAGGTACTTATCCATTGCTGGAGTTAAATGGAGGTATGAAAATCTGGAAATTGCTCGAGACAGTTTGAATTAAAGATCTTTAGTGACTGCATCAGCTTAAGGCATTTTTGAAAGAAAAGTGCTATTATACACTTGATGAGTTTTACCGTGATAACTATACTTCTTGACATGATCCATTTTTTTTATTTTTTATTTTTATTGCCATGATTATTTTTATTTTCTAATGACATATCTTTTATTATTATTTTATTTGTTAGTTTTTTTTCTTAAGTGACATAATATTGTTTTTGTGTTTTATTATTTTGTTTTTTTTCTTGTTTATGGATTAACTCTTATTGACATCATTTTTTTTTTCTACTTCAACTTGTTTTATTTTTATTGAAATGTTTTACGTCTCAATTACATTATGTTTTCTTTGATAATGTACCGATTTAGAATTATATTATGTGATTTTTTTTAAATGTGTAATCGATGAAATCTGTGCTGTGTTAGTTTTTAATGAGTTTTCGACACAATGTAAAAATTGTTTATGAAATAAATGAAATGAAATGAAAATTACAATTTGTACAATATTTCTAGGAAGTATTAGATTTCTTTAAATGTGGACGTGGTAATATATCTTTCTATGAAAATGTAGGTAAAGCAAAGAGTTCATCACATTTATACCGTAGGGTTATTTTTTACAAAGAATCACTGCTGATCAATATTAGTTGGCCCAGGTACCGGTAGTTGTCTCAGGTCTGGTTGTTTGTTTAAATAAATTTAAAATGTTTTTAAATTATTATTTTTTTTTTTTTCTCACCACAATACATTATTTATCAATACATTTTAATAACGGTTTAATTAGACAATTAAAACATAAATTAGTAATATTATATTGTGGGGAGACTGGTGCCTAAGCTAGACGGAAGGTCTGTGTTTCAGGACACCCAGGTCTCCGCCCCTTTGGTAATGGATACATTTAAATAATTTAGTAAGTGCTCTAAAAAAATCCGAAATAAGGTAAGTTTAACATCAATTGTTTGTATTGAAAGTTATTTTAATATTCACATTATATTTTTTGTATTGTAAATTATTCTATAATTATATTCAATTGCAAATTGCCATTTATTATTAAATGCATAGAAGATACATGTTCTAGGGTGTATAGTAATGTTTTATTTTTAGTTTTTACTGTGTTTACAGTCTTGCATAAAGATCTACTAATACCTATCCACTAATTTGAATTGAATAATTTAGATAACAATATTGAGTTTTTTCTCCACAAATTGCCAAGAATTAATTATGTATCACTACAGAAGACACAGTCCTACAGTGTATGGTAATGTTTGTTTTTCAAGTTGACTGTATTTAGAGTTTTGCTTAGAGATCTACACACCTATCCAGTAATTAGAATTGAATAATAATTAAGACAACAATATTGTGCCATTTTTCCATAAATTCCCAAGAATGAATTATGTATCCTTCGATAATACCTTTTCCCATAACTACACTTTTTAACTGGTATTTAATAAGACTGAATTAACATACACCTTAGTTAGGTAGGTTGATACCTGACTTCTAGTCGTAAAAGCCGGCTGTAATCAAAGTTATGATAAAATTATGATAAGACAACCACTTAGCGGGCACTACGAGGATCGTAGATTTTTTCCCATAATCGACGTCCAAAGTGATGATGGCAAGCGATGATTTTTCTCTTCGAAATCAATATGGAGATTATGTTAATTGAATTTCTAATTTTAATTGATAATAAGTACATACGTTAAGTTTGTTTATCGTAATTCAATAGGTATGTAGAGACTTTGAAGGAAGTTTGAGATTTCTTTTCGTTTCTCTGTTTTCTGGTTTTATTTTGTTCAAAACTAGCTGTGTTATGTGGTTTTATTCACCCGAAAGAGTCATAATAATGAAAACTGCAGTATAAAGGCCTCTTTTCATACAGATAAGGCATGTAAAAAGTCAAAAAAGTCAAATCATTTATTTCAATTAGGCCATTTAAAAGGCACTTTTGACCGTTAAAGTTACAAGTTAAATAAAATATAATGATTCTAGTTGCCCCTTCCAAAAAGTAGTTTCGTATGGAGAAGAATGGGCAAGAAACTCCATACTTACTCTTTTAAAATAGTTTTTACAATATTTGTATACAATAAAAAATACATTTTAAATGTGAATACGATGTACCTAGAATAAACAAAGTAAAATAAAAAATAAATAAAAAATAACATACTATGCTAAGATAGATTCAGCATTTTAGTAGATAAGTACATAATTATGTGGATAGATACATGGTACTCTCACATTTACAAATATTAACTTTAATCACCACGCTTGCTTAAGGCCATTATATAGGTCCCAGTTTCCTTACATTGTTTTCCTTTACCGATGTCAATGATATCTAAAAAACTAATCACACACTGTTACTAACCGTTGGTTCTGGCTGTCATTTGTAGATCTTTGACGTTCCTTACACCGAAGTCAGAAGCCCGAAAGTCTGACAACCAAGTCTTATCTATGGGTATCATATTAGATGGCATATTACAAATTCTATTTCTTTTATCGTAATCGATAAGGCGACAATAGAAAGAAAATGGCGTACCTATATGGAATCAGCTGTTTGTCAGCTGTCAAGTGTTAATAAGTAAAATTTGTAATATGGCTGAAAATGAAATGAAAAAGCACTTGACAGTTGACAAACAGCTGATTCCATATACGCCATTTTCTATTTATAATAGAAATATGTATAATTTGTAATATGGCTAGGCCTGCTCGTCAGACTGGAAGCCGAATCCAACATGACTGAGAAAAAGCTAAATAGAGCTCAAAAAGCTTTCGGAAACTCATTCAGAGTCATCTGTTATTCAATCGACTGTAGAAACCCTATGCCAAAATATCTGGATACACAGCATTCGACTGTGATCTGCAACTTCCTCTTATAAAGTACCAATAACATAAATATATACGTGTGTAATACACGTGTGTAGTACATATAATCGCTACGTTCCAATATAATTATAATTGTAGCAGCGATACCAGTAGCAGCTGCTGAGGAAATGCCTAATTTTATGGTCATCATAGTAACGTAACTACTTTCAATGGTTGCTCTTTTGATAGGGTTACTACCGACCTTCAATCTTCCTTACACAGGGTTCTTTTTAAATAAATTTCTGCAAGGAGTTCTGCCCGGGTAGGTATGAATTTAACTTCTTCTACTATGGGACCAAGTCAGAATTCACACAAATTTGCTCAATGCTTAAAGGCTTTTGTTGTATTCCGCTTGTTATTCTTAGGTGACTACACACGCCTGTTGCGAGTACTCCGCATTTGATCATTCTGAAGAACCTCACCAATAAGGTCTATGTATGATACTTCTAAGGCGTCCCCTAACATAATTTTGGAGGTATGAGGAACAGGGTGTAAAGTTCCTCATCCACCATTGAAAAGGGAGGATCGTCCGACATGATGGGTGTTATGTCTGTTGGGCTAACTACTGCCCGAAGGTTGTTGTCGGGAACTTGTATAAGTTCAAATTGCGCGGATAACTCTAATACCGCGATGTAGGATAACGGATATTAGTTCGTATGTGACGAGATAGATGTCGCTACAATATTTTCAAAGAAATATTTTCCCCTGTACAAATCTCAACCCTAAAGTAGGTGCCAGGACCTACAACTTCTATACAGTATTATAAACGTAATATAAATTAGCCCAGCGGATGCGTTAGTTTGCCTTCACACTTATAGGTACTTAGGTATAATTAGTTTTAACCCCTTTACGTGTTGCGGCGTTGTATCGCCGCCAAGTGTGTTGTTAATTAGCTACCATTTGATAAGATCTTCTCATTTTAAGTATTATAATAAAACTAGCTGCTCCGGAAAACTTTGTTTAACTTTTTTTTTAAATAGTCTACGACCTATTCTCAGATTTATGTACTGAATATACACACTAAAATTTCATGAGATTTGGTCGAGTATCCACAAGCGAGCAACGTCCTGATAGGTACTATGATCTTAGTATTTATTTATGTCATTTTACTATAAACTATAAAAGTTCACGAATAAATCATCATTTCTTTTTGACACAATGAGAACTTAATTAAATAAATAAGTCACTTCTTTTGTTGAATATCTCCTTTAGTTTTGATAGGTTCATAATATAATCATTGTTTTAAACAAAATCTTTAGGTACTGTATTTTTCTTGAGCGTGCTTACCAATAAAAAATACCAAATCGATTTTATTATTCACCCTTTAACAGTGTTGCGCAAAATAAACTTAGTAAGAACAATATACTAATACGAAAAATAAATGTAGCTTACTTAAAATAATTGTTTTTAAATAAACTCTAAAAATATATATTCTGTAACTTTTGTAGCTAAAAAGTCGTCAAACTTCTCCAATACCACTTAACGGCTATCAATATGTAACAAAATTATTGCGAAAAGCTGCAATAATTATTCATACAAGCCGTCACACAATATTTATCACAACTCTAATTATATCTGTTATTAAGATAAATAATGCAAATCTATTGCAATGATAATAAATCTGAGCTTTCTTCGAGTAAAGTGGATTTATAAGGTTGTTACTTGCTCAACAGTTCCGTCTCGGTGCAACGAAAATTGTATTGCAGCTTATATAACAGGTCAATTGATTCGTATTTATTTAAATACGTTTAGGTACTGAAATAAACGGTATTTATTTCTTCACACAATCCACAGCTCATAAAATTTGTAAAAACAAATGTTACTAACAGGCTTGTTAACTAAATTTTAGTTTTTAATCCCTCATCTAGGTAGATTAAGTACAAGAAAATATTCATAAAATAACGGCAATACATCGAGTCAAAATGTCGCACACATGACGTCACTATCCTATTCAGTTTATACTCAATAATGACGTTAGAAGCCCCTCTCTTCAACTTGAATGCGCTTAATCTAAGTAGTTTTCCATCAATTTGAAAAAGAATGCATAAATTCAAGTTCTTGTAACTTATCAGACAGAGAGGAGGAAGAGCACTGGTGGGAATTTTATAGAATTAAATTTGTTTTAAGTTTCAATTTATCATTAAAGTTTTCATTTAAACTATAGTAGGATTTGTTAATTAGAAAAGCTTAAATTTATTTATAAAAATGTTATTTTCATTTAATTTCTTTATTATTTCGAGTAATTTATTGTAGATTCTTATGGACATGAAACAGATGCTATTGGAGTGCATTTTTAGTCGCGATGTTGCTAAGTTTAGTCTGTTTTTCTGGGTTGGTCTTGAAGTGTGTGTAATGAGTTGATGTGGTAAATCGACTACGACAACTACGTCGTAGTCTACGTCGACAATAAAAACAATTTACTTTTATGGTTCAGGTCTGTAAAAGAAATTAATTATTGTTCATAGTTTTAAAATCAAAAGCACTAAATGGTGAAACCCATAAAAAAACTATTAAGTCCTATTTGTTAATGAGTTTCACAAATTTTCTGTGATAAAGGAAATAAAGATAGTTAATTTTATTAGCACTCAATAATTTATGTAAATCAAAATGCGAGAACATAAAAACAAATGAAGGAAAACGCATCACAACTGCTTTTTGTTTTTTTTAAGATACTCATGGGTAATTCAAATAGACAATTTAACCCCACGCTTGCGGCTTCATGAAAGACCTGGCCACCCATTGTAGCATAGTAGCGTGACATTATTTTATTTTCCCTCTTTAAACATCCAAGGTTTTATTTCGCACCATTCAAAACATATTTGCTTATCATTACTTCCAGCTATTCAAAGTTACGCCAGCAAGATAAACGTTCCTCATACCACTCTTGCGCACGCTAGATATCCAGATTGTACTGTAACCTACACATTAATAGTTCCATTCATTGCCAGGTGAAAGTCCTATTATTTACTGGCAACATTAATGTGTTTAGCGACAAAGAAACTATTGCAATTTTATTGAGAACCCAAGTATTCCCGTACTGCCTGTTTTGTTAGACCTGAATTATGTGGATAGTTTCTGTGACTTGAGGCTGTATTGGTGGACCTTATGCGGTGGTGATAAAGTTGGTTTTAGTAAGAGGTGTAATAGTGAGAAGGATTGTGTGAGGCAAGGTTTGAATGCCAGCGAGTGTCGGGACTTTAAAATCTACAAATGTACGAGCGTAAGATGAACTAAAAGAAAGCAAAGAAAAACTTAAACATGAAAATGATGTTTGAGTGATTTAAGAAATTGTTAATGTAGGTAGCGGTTACTGGTGTAGGGGTGTGTGAATCAGCACACCCACACCCACTGCGGAAAGTGTAGGATCACAGCAATTGAGGGGACCGAGAGCTTACATCCTCGAAGTCGAACTAAGTGCCCAACAGCCCCCGAACCGACTCCTCTCACTCGGGGTTAGTGTAGTGTTCCAACAGTGAAAGAATTTTTCAAAGCAATCCAGTAGTTTTTAAGTTTATTCGTTATATAAAAATACAAATCTTTTCTCTTCATAACATAAGTATAAAAGTATTTATTTAATTCGGACAACAATCCATATCACTGAGTAAAAGTATGTACCTACAGACGCCAGCACATCAATCTACCCCCAAACTGCCAAATTTTCCCAATTGAACATGAACCTTATCGTGTTTAGCATAAAGTTGAAACCTATCAAAGAAATTTGACACGTTGGGGTAGGATGATTAGCTGGCGTCTGTGCAATAAAATGTTAGTAGCCCTACTGAAACACTATGTTTTTTAAATGACAAATGTTGGTGTATAGATATAGACAGATAAAGAAAAACATCGTGAAGAAACGCCGATGCCTGCGAAATATTTATCAACGGCATGTGAAGCTATGTCAGGGTGAAATGGGCGGCATAAGCTCTGTCACCAGCAGGCTTAGCCATATTACAAATTCTATTTCTATTATCGTAATCGATATGGCGACTATAGAAAGAAAATGGCGTATATAGAATCAGCTGTTTGTCAACTGTCAAGTGTATTTCATTTTCAGCAATATTTCAAATTCTACTCGGTAACACTTGACAGTTGATAAACAGCTGATTGCATATACGCCATTTTCTTTCTATTCGATTACGGCCTGCAGGTTACTCACTAACCACAGATAAAGAAGATAGACGATGTATAAGGGACCAAGGTGACGTTACTGCACAACTGCAACAGCAACGCCGCCTGGAAATCCACCTTACCTTTACTTGACTTCTAGCGAATATGCCTTTCGCTCATAGGCGGACCTAGCACCAAATATAACATAGTCAATAAACCTACATGTTTAATTGTACACACTTGGATGTGTAAACTGCTTGCGACCCCGTAGTAGGTAATCTACACATGGCGATACTGCTAATATGACATTAATATTGCAGGCGAAGCGACAGTACGCCACATTTGACTTAAATTTCTGCCGGCAAAGTTACGACAACGCCGCTTTTGACGTTAATTTTTCCGGCAAAGTATTATAGTAGTAGACATATTAGCGGTATTGCCGTAAACACCACTAATATGACATCAATATTGTCGTCAAAATTATAGCTCTTGTGTGTTGGTTTACATGAGGTGTATGTGTTTAAAGTTAGAGAAGAGAAAGTCTACAACCTAGGGGTCTTAAAGTCAAGAATGAACAGGTTGCTTCTAGGCAAGCGTGCTTCATCGTCGACCACATGGTGATGTGGTCGACGATGAAGCACGCTTGCGATGGTAAGCGGTGGCTTACCATCAGTGGTCAAACGCGTGCCTATCAGAAACAAAAAAAAAGAAAAATTATTACTTAACATGGGATAAATTGTTGCCATGCTTTTTGCTCAAAAAATACCTACCGCATAACCTCCTGATTAACGTTTCGAATTTTAACGACTATATCAATATAGGGGATGGTGTAGGTCTACCGTTGATTAATTATCATTGCCATCTACTGGACACTAATTAAGACTCTAAGCTGCTACTAAGAAAGACTAGAAAAAAAATCATAGAGTTTCCAACTACTATACTAATAAAGCTGTTTCAGTGAGAGCTTTAAATTTTAAATCTAGAAGATGCGTCGCGTATTGTCGGTCGCGTAACGCCATTACAGACAAATATATAGTACCGGGTAAAACGGGGTGGATAGAAACTCAAGGGTGAATAGAAACAAAACTTTGAGGAGAATATTCGCGTAAGTTTAAAGTTGTTTGTTACATACGAGGATTCTAATACTTTTAAATAATTTAGATAATTAGTTTTGACACCTTGTTAGTATCAAACAATATTAAACTAGCGTAAAAATCCTCCTCAAAGTTTTGTTTCTATTCACCCTTGAGTTTCTATCCACCCCGTTTTACATAAAACATTCAATATTTCACTCTCAACTGATGATGAGTTAGTGCGTCGAGGTAAAGTGTCGCATGACGTGACTATCCCGTACAGTTTATACTGAATAATGACGTCACATAAGCCCCCTCTCCTCAACTTTAGTGCGCTTAGTGTAAGTAGTTTTCCATCAATTTAAAAAACCAAAAAAATACTTGTACATTATTTTTTATAATATTACTGATGGACTAATTAGAAAGAAAGAAAGAAAGAAAGAAAATTGTGTTTATCTGGCAAAAAATCCTTAAAAATTAACAAAACAGATTCAATACAATTCAAGTTAATAATGCCAAAAAAAAAAAAAATCTTACTAGCAGTCGTCACGCGGTTTCACCCGCGTAGTTCCTGTTTCCGTGGGATTACAGGGATAAAAAGTAGCATATGTCATCCGAGAATATTGTAGCTTTCCACCAATACAATCATTTTTAAAATTGGATGATTAGCTCCGAAGATTAACCCCTACATACAAACTTACAAACAAACAAATTTTACCTCTTTATAATATTAGTATAGATTTATACACCATCCACATGCTTATTTGAGACAACGAGTTGGATAGTAACAGCACATTCTAAAAACATACAGTCGTCCGACGAAGCTGTCTAGACAGGGCAATCGTGCGGGGCGTGAGGGGCGAGACGCGGGAAAGCCGCTCCCGCACTGCGAACAAACCGATGTTAGTAGTGCGGGAGGTATTATTCAAGTCTAACGCGTGTAGAAGTTGTCGACATTTTTCCAGAGATCAAAGGCGTCGTCCTGCTGTATTAATATTTATATGACTAAGCATGGATCTAAAACGGACCTTAGAAAATTTATTTCTAGCTAACCCGTCTTTATACTAAACATAGTTTAGAATCCGTGGTCTCGGCAAAAGGCTTGCTTAAAATTCAAAGTCGGTCTTGCATAAATCTAGTAGGTACAATTAATACCAATATATTGTAAAATTAATTGGACTACTGATAATATGTAAATGGATGCGGTACTTTGTTCTCTAATCTACATAAACATGTGATAATAGAGCCCCCGTATTGAAACTATGTATTTTATATTAGTACATATTTACATACTGATTTTGAGATCGGAGATGAGATTATGTAAGTATCTTCGTAGCTGGTGGCGTTTTGTATTGTTTATACCTTTATTAAAAAAGGCGGGAATGTATGTATTTGCTTGTTTGGTTCAGAGAGGTGATATTAATAATAAATTATTTAAATTTTGTATTTTTAAATTACACTACCACTTTGCTTCCTGAGGTACTTTACTTAGGAATACGAAAATTAAATATATTTATACCTATCACTATAGCGTTTCTATTGGTACTTAAAATAATTTTCAGAATCGGTTCAGCTGATCCAGAGATAACCCCCGACAACATCAAAAACTCGCACATTAACCTTATTATAATAGAAATATAACAGAATTTAGTTTTTATGTCTTCTTGTAGAAACAGTCATCGGGTTTGTTGCGATTTTCTTCACTATTATAATATTAATTATATAAGTGCTACTTACAACCGAAAGAAATGTTGTTAACTGCTAATATTTACCTGTAAACAAAGATAAGGTTCGTTAGTCAAAGTTATATTAAACAAAAACATAAAATTACTAATAAAAATATATACACTCGTAATAGGTACAGACGCCAGCACATCAAGTTACCCCAATGTGTCAAATTTTCCCAATTGAATATGAACCTTAGTCTGTTTGATATAAAGTTGAAAAACGATCAAAGAAATTTGACACATTGGGGTAACTTGATGTGCTGGCGTCTGTACCTACTTATGTAAGTAATGAAATACAAAAGCTTCAACCTTATTGAAGCCTGAAGAATAAGACGAGCCGGTAGTTTCAGAAAAAGTGATCCTGAGAAAAATTGATTGAAGTGAACTGTCTATGTCCACCAATCCACCAAAGCGGTGACGAGAGGAGATATCTCGTAATTAACCAATAGGATATTGTATTGCGCTGAAGGTAAGCGCTGAGCTGTCAAAATGACGCAAGCTGATTGGTTGTACGACACATCAGTCTCCTCTCCTCTCCGCTTTGGTGGATACCGGGCCTGAATCTCGAATGACAGGTCAATTCTGAGCGATTTTGGCAGAATAGCAATGCAGGTATAACATTTGAACAAGGATGACGAAACAGAAAATAATTCTTGTAGCATTAAATTAATTGAATAAATATGTTGATCTCATATTGAACTACATAGCTACTTATTACGTTACAATGTAAGTTACACTCAACGCGGTAAAGACATTAAATTAATTAAAATATTGCCCAACCCGACATTGCACTTTAAAATGTGCATAAATTTAGAGCTAAGTCTAGTGTAATCTTTTATAGGTATCTTTTTACATCACTTGAATGATAAAATAACGTCACACCTGTATTAAGCACCTCTCTATGGAGAAAACTGGTAACATTCCCATTCACTGGGTATAAGTCCAGACAACCTCGACAGGTTACTGCCTCGTTGGTCTAGCTGTCACAAGCGCTATTGCTGAGCTTGAGGTCCCGGGTTCGATCTCCGGGTATTATTGAGTTTTTTCATCTGGTATTTCTTAGTAGCAGCCCGGAGTCTGGACCTGTGCCCGATGGATGGCAATAGGTTCGCCCCCTACCTATTACATGGGACCTAAACATAACTGGCGAAATTTGGGTGCCCTACCAGGTAGGTACATCTCTGCCTAGCCCTTCGGGGATTACAGGCGTGATGTTATGTAAATACGTTGTGTGTGTTTCTACGTTTCATAAATTATTGTGTGTATGTGTGACTGATGTCAAATAAATATTTTTCTTTCTTTCTTTCTTTTTCTTTCTTTTAAATCCAGACAAATCCTGGGCTGCCTCTGAAAAATTCCTTATAAAAACTTTGAAGGACATCTTTTGTAAAAACAGAAAATTGGGGAAGAAGAGACTTTTTTAATTCTGTTGTTGTATACCAAATTCAATCAATATTTTAACTACATAATTAACTTACCAAACAACTACTTAATCAATTTTTTAATCAACTTAGGAAATCTCCCGAGACACTTTATTTTTAACAACTATATGTAATTTCCCATTCCTCAGGTTATTACAGTTTTAAACCGATTAAAATTACATTTAACAGGAGAGAGCAACAATTAAAATTTTATTACAAGACTTGACTGAAAAGCTTAAATATAACAACGTCGATATAATTTCATACGTCTTTTAAAATCAAACATTAATGTGTAATGCCGTTTATCTGGATCGTGCACTTTCGAAAACATTTTGAGTGCACTTTCTAGAGTATGATAATATGTCATAATAAGTTTCTTTTTACCTCCTTCGTCACGATGCGCGTGTTAACTTTATAATTGTATAAATTACTTATTAGTTCAAACGCCTTCTTTGTAAAGAGTAGGTAGGAAGTTGGGGTGATTGAAGATATTTACCACGAGCCACGAGCTGATGGAATGTGACGGGGACATACATATTACATGATAGACAACATTTGCTTAGTGTGGGATTTGACGTGGGGGCATATAACAGCATCCTATACTCCATCCGATTTGGTAATTAACAAAAGGTAAACAACTTTGCCATGTATTTTTAGTTAATAACACAGTTTAAAAATAAAATGCAGCTGAAAACAAATTTAGATACAACAAAACGATTACATGATCAATTAAACAATTTGTTTATACAGCAGTTGTATTTAATTAATTAGCGTTTATGTAAAAAGACTTGTCAAGATTGTTTACCTTTAGTTAACTACATACTCGGATGGAGTATAGCTTCCCTTTTGTCTGATGAAGCTAGGACGTTATGTCAACTGTTATTAGTTATTTACCAAAATAAGGACAATATACTGTTATATTAAGAACCGAAAATTCTTATTGTTTAGTTTTAAGTGGTTGATTGTTTCCTGTGAGAGGGGTGACATTATCACTCAGTAATAAAGCCCTTTTTAAATAAATAAATGGTGACTTAAAAAAAGAAGGAAGTTCCTTATAAGGATTAGTGAAATCTTCGGCAGAAAATCTGTGCATTTTCTATTTAATTTTACTGAGCTAGCAAAGATTTGAAAGTCAGAAATCAACAGTGGTGACTGACTCCCAGAAATGATTCTTGGATCTGTCGTCGAATACAATCAGAAAAAAATTGCGGAATAGTAATTTCCATTAGCACTTCTAAGTACTTTATGAATTTTTGAATTTTGAACCCGTAAAGAAAAGATTTTATTCAGAAATCATCAAGAAAAGCTGTGGGCTGAACTAACTTTTTAATATTTTTTTTTTAATTCTCACACCAGAATATATACGTTTACATAGGTACTCAGGTTAGATTCGACATTTTTACATAATTCAAATTATTTTTTGCCTGGTATTTTTTCAATTAATAATACAAATAGAAAAGTTAAAAAAAGTTAAAAGTTCTTGCGGTCTTTAAATTATAAATGTTTTAATTCCAAGGCTCCATACGCGCAGTTACTAAAGCGATATGGCGTTCTGAGTTTGGAGTCCAGGAGACAGCTTCTGGGTGCAATGACACTACATGGCTTTTGTAACAATAAATTCGACTGTATAGAACTCAATAATCAGTTATGTTATAGAGTACCCAGAGCTGTTGTCCAACGGGGGGTGCGCGTACCCCGACTGTTCCATACAGACTTTTGCAAAACGAACGCCGGAATGCGCGCACCTCTTCGTCGCCTTGTTGAGACATACAACACTCACTTCATGGAGCTTGACATATTTACCTTATCCAACCAAATGTTTAAAAAAAAAGCTATAGATATTCTGTCAAAAAAGCAGTAGAGAAGGAGATTTTTGTTTTGTATTAATTTGAACTGAACTAAATTGAATTTTAATGAACTGAATTGAATTATATTGAACTGAATTGTTTTATTTGAAATAAGCATATTGAACTGAATTTAATGGAACTGAATTAAATTAAATTGAATGGAATCTATTATTCAAAATTAAAATTTAGGATTAATTAATTATTAAAATAAATAATAATAATTTAATCATTTGTATGTATTCAAATGAAATTAAGATAAGTAAAAGTTTGTATTATACACAATACTTAATACGGCCGTCACAGAAGGCTCTGTATTCTGTAAAAAAAAAAAAATACCACAGTCTGTTATTCTTTTGTTAAGACGTGGATATTGGTGTGGGTTACATGTTTGTGAGCTTTAGTATTTAATGATTTTTGTATTTTCTATAGCATGTAACTGTTTTATGTCCCTAATAAATAAAATAAAAATAAAATAAAATAAAATGAATAAAACAAATGAAATTCACTTAACTTAACCTTAACCTTTAACCTCATTATTCTGTTTTCGATCTACAAAAATTTTAATATATAGAACCTTTATTTATTTTTCCAAACCGATTCACGTACAAAAAATCTTGCCACCAGCCATCGCTTGCTTCAAACCAGAAATAAAAAAAAGAAATGACAGTCGTTTTATTTCCAACATGTCATGTCCATGAAATCCATTCAGTTGTTTCTGGCCTGAGGCTACAACTACGAACAACAGTTGCAGTTGCTCATTGTTAAAAACAATTCATTGTGTCGAAAGTCGCGACACGGCAGCGAGTGGCGGCAATTAGGTGATTACAGTACTATTGTTAAGCCGAGGACACATTGAAGAAAAATGACTGAGTTGTTCGAGCGATTGTCATGTGAGATGAAATAAGTGAGTTACAAAATGTTAATATTCATGTATTCATTATTTTGGTGCCTTAGTGAGTCAAGTAACATATTTTCAGGTAACAACAATGCTGTGTAATTTATTGAACGGAGGTTTTTTTAAATATCAGGCTTTATAATTATTTTTGAAATGCAAATGAACAATAGTTAGATTAAAATAATATACTAATAACTTTGTACGTTTTAAAAATACTTAATACAGTTTTAAAATTAAAGTTCAATAGTTAATTGAACATAAATTATATCCTTATGACACACGACTAATTTATAATTAATTAAAACGAATGCCTGGCATTCAATGTTCCATAAAAGAACATGCAACATTTGAAGTCATCATTATCTTTATTAAATCTGAATGCAAATCTCGATAAAATATAATATTATTTATAATTTTCTTGGCTTTAAATTGAATTTACTTCTAAACACTGGACAGTTTTCAACACAACATTTCAGTTGCTTCTTTTTTAACTTTTGAAAAATTATATTGTCAAAAAATAATTTACAAATGAATCCAGATGCTTGTACCTTTTTTTAATTATACAGAAATCACAGAATAGCCTAGGCCTACTTAAGACTGTTTCTCCTAGTAGGAAAACGGTGTGCTCCCAGCTTTAGTTCAGCAAAAACAGTAGATAATTATATAAGAGGCGCACGTACGGTCAGTAGAAATGATTATCACTAATGATAGTGTTTTAAGAGAGAGGACTACTGGAACAGGGTTAACTAAAATAACACCTGCTCTACAATGTAGGTCAATTACATTATGTATTTTGTCATAAGAACTTAGTTTATTACTATGTTTTTGGCAATGAAAGATACAATGATATTAAAAGTAAAACGGTGTAGATAGGTTATAAGCGCTCAGCAAGTGACACGTTAAAATGTGGCTCACTAGCCACACTTTACCTCAGTGTGTGCCGTTTCAACCGACTTCAGGAGGAGGTTCTCAATTCGATCAGGTTTTTTTTTGTAACTAAAAATTGTAAAATAGAAACTTTTTGGCAAAAAAATACAAACGAGTTAAAAAAAAAACACTAACCGGTGTAAAATAACTCTAAATTCGGAAGTCGGTGGCCAATTATGATGGGCTCCTCGAGGAACTGAAGGAACTCCTAAAAAAATATAGAAAAAAAAACAACCGACTTCTTTAGGAAGTCTGTGGCTTTGGTGGTTTTGTTTCGTTCATTATTGGCCACCGACTTCCAAACCTGGAGTTATTTTTCACCTTAGTGTTTTTTTAAGAAGTCGGCTACTTTTTCTTCATCTTCTCAACAAGACTAAACTGCCAAAACATACTATTTTTAATTTTGGCAACGAAAACCCTTAATTGAATTATTACTAAATTACGTGTATAGACAGGTGTCTAATTCAATCAATGAGTTCAACTAGACACCGTATAAAACAAAATCTGTCCGAAAAATAACTGTTGAACTGCAAGGTGAAACGATTGTAAAGAAAATAACACTACTTACGTACTAATGCAATAAAGGCGCGACCACACTAACGCGTTGGTGGAGCGGCTCGTTACCGCGGATTAGTCGCGCCTCATCGCGACATTTGAGCGCGCGTGAATCACATTTATTGTGACAGCTGAATGTTACTCCTGTGAAGTTTGACATTAATATCCGCTTGCTTCAGATAAGTTTCTTGTGTCTACTAAAATTACGCGATAAAGATATTTACGTTTATTGATTTCATATAACAGGTATAATTTATACATTTTCAGGCTATAAATTGTTACGCGCGGTAGCATTTCGTTATTGATTAATATACATGTTCTAGTCAATTGAGTGTATTATTTCCTTAAGTGTCGTTTTGGTAATTTATATAGTAAGCAGATACACTTCCAGTAAGAATGCCCACTCGCACTGATCTAAGTGCAATTAAACATAAATATTCCCTTCTCCTTTATTTAAGAGCACCTTTTTTTGTTATTGTACTTCGTCACATTATAATGAGCTTCAATTTGATAAACTTGTGTACTTTCAAATCCATCGGCTACGGCTCTTCGAACAAATCGCCTATAAGGGCTTTAAAAGACACGGGCGGTTGTCACGCGTGCGTTGGACGTAATGACGCGGAACCAACAAGATATTGTGACCGCGTACAGCAAAAATTTGCTTCATTGTTTGTGTCAGCAGTAGGTATTTTGCTATTTTTCCTAACTATCTGCTGTTCTACTTTATATCTAGATTTAAATACAAAAACGAGAACTGTTATTTCATTACTAAAAACATAAAATAAATGCATTACTCAATAAAGGTATTGAGCACCAAGATCTGTGGATAATGTCTACAGAATAGAGTCCGAAAAAATGTCGTTGCATTTTAATTCATATGAGAAGAATGTGGTTGTCCATCATACTATTAGAAACACATTTTATTGCAATCAAAAATCGTATTACTTACTGGAACTTTAAAAATATTTGCACCATAATCCTCATATGGGGTAAATCATGCATGATATATCGATTTTACTACATTAGAATTGATGTGCCACGGACCACGGTGAAAGAGCAATTTCGAACAAATCGCTAGACGAGCGTTGTCGATCGCTCGTAGCGCGTGCGCGGCCTGACATAATAATGCGTGTCCGATGCGTTTTGATCGCGTAAAACAAAAATCGCCTTTATGCGCCGTGAACGCTGTGTCGTAAATCATTTTTATATACGGAAGTTTAAATTTCTATGTCACGCATTTTTGTTTCTTAGATAGAAATATATAGTTTGATATATTACAATGACGAAGCTTAGATGGGTTTACTGATATAATGATGGGTAAAGTTAATAGCAAATTATTTGCCACTACATATCCGCACCGAGCAGAGACTCTAATAACAAAAGAGTTTTTACTAACAATTAGCAAAATCATCATCAACTTTTTTATATAATTTATCTGCTTAAAAAAAAAACCCCAAAAAATAAAGCTCTTATTTAAAAAGTTAAAAATAACATTTTCCTATCGTTGAGCCATGTAATTTTATGTCACGTCGGGGTATTGCTAATATAAGTACCCTACCTACTAGGAATATTCCTTTCATTTATGCGCGGCGGTACCCCGACGCGACATAAAATTACATGGCTCAACCGACTAGCTAACTTACTAAATTTTACTTTTTAAAATTTTAAATTTAATTTTTATATCATAATTTTTATACTTGATTTTTTAAATTTTAAGTCACACGTATGTATTTAGACGACTAAAATCGCAACGGTAGCTAACACAAAAGAGCTGATAACATTGAAACGGCTGAACCGATTTTGATGAATCATGACTAGGAACCATTGCGAGTAACCTTGCTTTCAAATAATAAAACCGGATCTAAATCGGTTCACCCGTTTAAGAGCTACGGTGCCACAGACAGACAGACAGACTCACACATAGCGGTCAAAATTATAACATCCGTCTTTTTGCGTCGGGGGTTATAATTACAGAAAATAATCAATTAAGTAAATATTTAAAGAACCTTGTGCTACTGATTGCTTCGACGAAATTATAAGCAAAGCACGAAAACTGTGCATCTTCAGAAAACGAAGTAGCCATTGAAACGTGTTTTTTTTTATAATGTTTTAATTTCAAAACCGAATCTTTATGATGCTTCTGCATTGAGTTTAATTGTTAACCTTTTTTTGCGAAAAAATCATGCAAGCCGTTACTCGATAATGTAAAAAAATAAAAAATATTTATCGTACCTGTAAATGCCATGTGGTCAAGTATAAGAATGTATTGTTTTTATCTGTTTTCGCTTGCAGTGCATAAAAGCGAGACAAATCGAATTTTCTGATTATGTATAAAAAATGTTTTTGTAGTTTTCCAAATAATGATAAGTATGTTGTGGTCAATTTGACTTATACAACCCTGCAGTGCTATTCTGTAAATGGTAAATCACTTCGAAAGTCATTTCGCAAATCACCTCGAAAGTCATACTTACTACTCTTCTCATGTCGCCTGTATAAGTTTCAGTATTCACATGTCAACGTCAAAATACTCACCCGTTTTAATTCGTCTCACTATGATCATCACCTGGTACCGCCAGTGCCGAAATCAATCTATTTAAGCATACGATATTTTAATTTCACATGATTTAACTGCGTATTCAGAAGTGATTTTAAGTAAATAATTAAATGCATTAAAGTAAAGACCTCTTAAACACTTACACTAAAGGCAAACTTCACCAATAAAACTGAACGCAGTTTGGTGAGGTACAATTTTAAATACTCGTATGCTGATCGGAATCTGTTAGTTCTGTAGCTAGAAAACCACGGGTCCTTTTCCGTATTTTGCATTCCAATCTCTATTATTTTCACAGTACTTACAAGCCTATTATAAGTACATAGTCTGGCCATAAATACTGTTACAATTAAAAATAAGAAAGATATTACATTTGAATTTGGAATCTGTCATTTTTATACGATTGTTCATTGTATTTTCTAATTTTGGCGCCAATACATTGTACAATATTTTGCTATATTAAAATGGAGTGGGGTGATAAAGAAAACCGAATCGCTGTGATTGCATTACACAAAGTTGGTATGGAGCCGAATGTAATTTTTAAAACTCTCCATACGCTTGGTATTAGTCAAATGTTTGTGTACCGGGCTATTAATAGGTACAATGAGACCTTCTCTGTTTGTGACAGAAAAAGATCTGGCCGTCCACGTAGTGTTCGTACGAAAATGGTGGTCAAAGCAGTAAGGGAAAGAATTCGAAGAAATCCTGTCCGAAAGCAAAAGATTTTATCTCGGGAGATGAAGATAGCACCCAGAACCATGTCACGCATTTTAAAAGATGACTTAGGACTTGCAGCCTATAAGAGACGCACTGGTCATTTTTTAACTGATAATTTAAAAAAGAATAGGGTGGTAAAATCGAAGCAACTACTGAAGCGGTACGCAAAGGGAGGTCACAGAAAAATTTTGTTTACGGATGAGAAAATCTTTACAGTTGAGCAACATTTTAACAAACAAAATGACCGTATTTATGCTCAAAGCTCTAAGGAAGCTTCCCAATTAGTCGACAGAGTGCAACGTGGGCATTATCCGACTTCAGTGATGGTTTGGTGGGGTGTTAGCTATGAAGGAGTGACTGAGCCATATTTTTGTGAAAAAGGTATCAAAACATCGGCACAAGTGTATCAAGATACCATTCTTGAGAAGGTAGTTAAACCCCTTAACAACACCATGTTCAATAACCAAGTATGGTCCTTCCAACAAGACTCAGCGCCGGGTCATAAAGCTCGGTCCACGCAGTCTTGGTTGGAAATGAACGTTTCGGACTTCATCAGAGCTGAAGACTGGCCGTCGTCTAGTCCCGATCTTAATCCGCTGGATTATGATTTATGGTCAGTTTTAGAGAGTATGGCTTGCTCTAAACGCCATGATAATTTGGAGTCCCTAAAACAATCCATACGATTGGCAGTGAAGAATTTTCCCATGGAAAGAGTGCGTGCTTCTATTGATAACTGGCCTCAACGTTTAAAGGACTGTGTTGCAGCCAATGGAGACCACTTCGAATAAGCTTTTTATATTTTGAATTGTTTTATATTTATGTATTAAACTAACACACTGTAAAAGTAATAAATATTATTTGCAATAAAAAAAATGTTTTTTCTTCGTAACAATATTTATGGCTAGACTAGGTATTAATACAATTCTATTTAACATAGACATAATTCACACCAAAGGTTCGTGATTGGCGAACAGCAGGTAGCGAAGTGTTAACAGATTTCAAGATATCAATGTAATTTATTGAGTGAAGAAAGACGTGTTTATGTTGTGACAAATGGCTAGATGCATGGAGCAAGCAAATAAGGAATGTATTAACAAAACAAAATAAAAGTTCTTGCCCGCTCTTATGTTCTAAGAACATTTAAAAAGACAGCAATAAAAGAATCGATGCGATACGGAAAGATTGCGCGGCGTAGGATGCCGAGAGTAGCTTTCACGGTTTATTTGCATCGTAAAAGCTTAAAAAGACATCCCTACTGGTGCACTATGTCCCCACAAACTTACTCACAAAAAAATATACATTTGACCACCACTAGTGCGCGTGCAAACATTGCGAAATCGAGAGAAATAGTGCAGGAACAAAATCGAACATCGTTTTCCAATGTATCGATTACCATCGATACACACATCCCACTTTATTACTAGAAAATCGATTAAAGAGGTCAATAATACTTGAAACAGTTTAGTACATCGTAAAATAATTTTGCGTACACCATAGTTAATTGCTTGTAAACTCTGCTACGTTTATGTCCACTCTCGAATTTAATACGTCCGCAATTGTAAACTTCATTTGTGTTAACATTCTATAAAAGTTTATGGTAACACTGTAGCCATTAAAACAAACATGTTTCGTCGTATAAAACTTAACGGTTTGCGTGTCAAGAGAATACGGAACAATCTCTATAGTTAAATTAGATTTACATTGACGACACATCGGTGTTACGATTACACGAGTTACATAATACGGACACTGGAAATAATCGTAAGTGAGTAAACAAAGAACTTCTCTATGCATTAATAAAGCTATACCCAAGTGACGGCCGCAATAACATGTCGAATTTACGACAACCGTTAGGGCTTGACATAAAAGTCGATATAAAGGCGTTTTTATCGATACCCGCAATCCGCGGCTCGTTACTGGCTCGATAATTTCTTCATTTTCATAAAATAAGTATCGGGTTATATCGAGCGAGTCCGAGTTTTGGACCAGTTTGTTTTTGTTATTGCATAATACTTGTCAGACGGACGTTTTTAGTAATTAACTAAAGTTATCGTTAATGTCAATTTTAAAGAACACTTTCTTATTAACAAGTCGACTAATAGTGATGTAACGTTAATGTATTCAATGTAAAAGTTTGGCATAGAAACTACTGAACAGAGCCATGCCAGACGTTAAGTCCTGGGTTCAATTCTCGGGTCGGGCAAAGTGATTTTGGGTTATTTTGGTAGTAATTACTCAGTAACAGCCCGGTGTCTGGATCTGCTCCCAGTTGATAAAATACATAGGAGAGTAACATAACTGCATGCCAAAATCACAACTTTTCCCCGTAAGGTTAGGTACATACATAGAACTTTTTCTATCTAATTCACAAATTAGATAGAAAAAGTTCTAGCAATAAAGCCTAAAAATAGATGAAAAAAAAACATACGTAGCTTCTTAAACTAAAGAAAGAACGTATATATAGCCAATACTTGCCTTAGTTTTTATTTACAATTACATAAACCTATTTTGGAATAATGGTCTATTATAAAAAAGTGCTTTAACATTTAGGTAGGTACTAATTAAGGCTAGTAATTCGATCGAATGATACTGTAATTTCGACATTTAATCGATTGTTCTACCGGTAGCCACTTTAGATTAGGTGAAAGCCTCAATGTGGGCACTATTATATTTTACATAATTGTGGAAAGGGGTACTTATTGTGGTCTTGAAAGGTTTTATTGGACATAGATTGGAAAGCTCAAAAAGAAGTCGGTAAAAGCCTCAAAATTGGACCGCTACAGAAATAACAAAAGTAATTTTAGCGAATCTTTTCACAACGTCTTTTTACTTTGGTGGGCAATAAGTAAAAAGGTGTAGATAGGTTATAAGCGCTCAGCAAGCGACACGTTAAAATTTGGCTAACTAGCCACACTTGACCTCAGTGTCGCGTCGCGCCGACAACAGACGCGTGCGTGCGTGGGTGTGCCGTTTCTAAAGATCGAATGTTGTTCAGGTACCTTTTTACTCATTAAATCATTATTGGTGGGTAAGTTAATGGGGTGCTGGAACTATTTTTAAAAGCCAGCCTTAATGGATGGCAATAAAAATAGTTTTCGTCTGTTTCCAAAAGCTAGATATTTCACATTCAGGGTATATTTAAGTATGTTTATCAGTCATATAGTACACCCTATGTTCTCACCTGGCGTTATACTTTATATTTATAAGGTAGGTTTGTATTTTGCTTTATCGCCAATAAACGCATTTTTCTTTCTACAACTTATAGCACAAGCTCTGCTTAGTTTGGGACTAGATAGCGTTGTGTAAAATTTGTAGATTATATATTTTTTCATTTATATTTTATTTCTTTCCAAATCCATCAAAATCCTTATTTCCTGTCACGATCTATATTTAATTATGTGGTTGATATGACATAAATATAACACCAGCCCCCCTGGCCAAGTTACAAACGATTCGTATCTATTCTCTTTCTACAATCGAGAACGCCTCAAATCCTTTTGTTTTGACCACGTGACTTAGCGAAAGGTGATAATAAATTTAAAAAAAGGAGGAAAGGTGATAAAGGTGAATCGTTTGTAACTTGGCTAGGGGGGCTATTCCTCAAAGGGACAGGCAGAAGTGTACGTTTAGTATGCACATGTTCAATTTAAGCTCGGTGTAATAGGGGCGGACCTATTGCCAGTTATAATGACAAACATGACGCCACTAAGCTGTACTGATATCCGAAGATAGCCTTAGGTTACTTTGTTGCAATACTGGTATTCAAGCAAGTTTGAGACTTATCAACGGAATGATTTTATACTGTATTTGCATTATACCTTCCAAAAACATAAACAACTATATACAGAAGCGAACTGTATTTTTTTCTAATTGAACGCTTTGAACCTTATCATATTTGTAATAAAGTTGTTTTTTTTTAAATTGACACATCTTGGTAATTTGACGTAGGTACCTACTGGCAAAGCACACTGTAGTTTGTAGTTTGTTTGTTTGTAGTTTTATACTGTAGCTTTAATAATTTTCATGACTTTTATAGTAGTTATTGTGAAATAGACTTTATAACAACGAGCATACAGTTCATGTCTGTTTAAGTGAACGTGATGTCAATTGGAAATATGGCTTTGAATATGGAATACCTGAACTGCTTTTGCATTATAAAGTGATAGGTACTAGTCCCATATTTATGACAAACTTCATATCCTGTAGTACAGAATGATTATAATTTACTAGCTGCCTCAGCCAATTTCGTAGAATCAATTTAAGCCCTTCTTAGATTTAATTTAAAACTTGTCATATGTCAAATTGTAACTAGTTATTTGACATTTGTCACCACCTGTCATTTTATCAAAGATGGCGCTGCTGTTGAAAAAGTATAAAAAAACATGTTTTTTTTTAGTAAAAAGATAGCTTTGTCCGTCTCTAGAATATGATCTATCTTCTTGACGAATTTCATAACGATTTGTCCAGCCGTTCGTCGTGAAAAACCGACAAACAAATAAACAAATTGATGATAGTATGGATAGGTGTAACTCATGCAAATGATCTTTGTAGGGTTGGAAAGCAAATCAATTTTCATTAGCGTGATATTTATGTGAAATATTAAATATTCGTCACACATAATGACATAATAATACACTGTTAATGTTTTAGTTCTAAGTCTTTTAAACTCCATCGCTGTCATTGTCTTTCTATTGTGTCAGTAATTGACACGATTGAAAGGTTAAATCTGGATTGAAAATTTGTAACCCACCAAATAACTTTTACTTTACATCTATCTAATTATACTGAAACTTACTTTATAGCTATACCTACATCAAATCTAAATCACTTAGCGAGGAGAGAAATTCTAAATAAAAACAAGGATACTTAACCGTCAAAGTATATCTTTGCATCACTGTCATCGAGTACACATAGTGCCCAGAAGACTGGTAACATTACCACGTTGAATGTCAATGCCAACCACTTGGCGAATAAATAAGCCTCTGGTCAAACGAAGTAACCAACACTGCTAGTAAGGATTAACCCTATCTGTCATATTTAACGCTAATCTATTTTATGATATGGGAAACCGATCTTTCGATTTTAGATTTGACTGTTCTGCCAATGTCTATATTTCAAACTAATACCACACCATATAGAGATTGACAGTTTATTTCACTGCAACGTCACCTTACTTTTGGCGGGTAATCTTACCAGACCAGCAGCTTTTTATTGATTTTTCTCACGATAAAAGTTACCTAATAAAAATAAATAAAAAGTCGTCAATTATAGAACAAATGAAGAACACCACTTATCGATATTTAACGCATCGTTAAAACAAAAGCAAGTCGTTGTGAGAAACAGAAGTTTTTGCAAAGTAAAAGGAATGCCCCATTCTCCCCGACTGCCCATAAACATACCTACGTGAACGGTTCCGTCGAGGTCATTAAGGTTATATTCGGGTTTCTGCGAGTGTACATACAGGGTGTAAAAGGACCGATAACTACACATTCTGTACATATTATAAAGTAACTTTCGTCGTTGAACCGATCGCACGCTTGTGTTTAGTAATCATTGCATTTTTGTAATTTCAAATGCGTAATTTGTTTTAAAAAATCGATTATTTTGATAATGTTTGTTCGGAAGAAAGTTTACTAATGATACTTGTAATACGATTTGGAAAAAAAGACGAAAAAAAATAATTTTATTAGTTGTTGAGATCATTTTGAACAGAATCATATTTTTTTCTCAAGAATGTGATAGAGATAACAGATTTCCGATTATTTTCTAACACAAGCATTTTCTTGCCCAAAAGGTGATCTCCAAATTATGTTTGTTAAACCTAATGAAATTGCGAAAAACATTTTTTATTTATTTTATTTGTTTCCGATATTTAATTTTTTGGGAAAAAAATATGCTATAATTTTGTAAAGCTGTAATGTGATCGTCGAAAGGTTACCTTATCTAATCACATAACAACGTGTAATATATTCTACCACTTGTTGTGATACCAAGAATTACAAGAAGAACGGGTGCAAAGGCAAACCTGCATAATTATGATCGGGGATAAACCAATAACCACAAATTTAAAATGATTCGCACTAAAAGTACGATGCAGAAACTTTTACAACAGTTTGAAACATAACGTCCTCTCGTAACCGCGTATCTTATAATCAAAACGCTCCAATTTACGCACAACTCCCTAAGTCCAGTCGTAAACAGGGCCATCACCTCAAATGGAGACGTCCGAATACCGGCCAGATACCGAAATTGTATCAAAAACATTAAAACGGAACGGAGAAATAAAAAAAAGCTTCAAATATTTTTAATGTGTCGTAATTTTTTAGTACTAATTTCGTTTTAAAAATATTTCTGAAGTTAAATGCCGTTTGTAAAAATTATCGGTGGTATTGGAGTTTTCGATTTTCTCCAGAACACTGTGTTATCGTGATAACGGTGACCTCGATTAACCTTATCGGGTAGTTTGAACGAACCTTCAGTTTTTTTTTTATTGTTATTTATTTATTTATTTATTTATTTAATACTTCAAGCACACTAATGTACAGAGGCGGACTTAATGCCATAGCCATTGTTCTGACTTTGTTATTGATTTTGGTTATACGTTTTCATTGCAGTAGAATGTGGCGCGTTCGTGACTTGAGTACTTAAAGTAAAGTATGTTCCATACAAGGATCGGCGTTAATACAAGATATTGACGATTGGCATTACTGCATTATTATGTTTTATTTTTAGTATCTGTTGAAAACCGAATCACAAAAGATAATTCAACTACTACTTTTTCTTACTTATTAGTTACTGTTCACTGCCATTTCAACCTGCTAATCCGCTGGGCTATGTCGGTAACCTTGGTTCTTCTACGGATCTCCTCTATTCTGATTCGATCTCGCAGAGAGACCCCGAGCATAGCCCTCTCCATAGCTGGTTGGGCTACTTTGAGCTTAGTCATAAGGCCCATAGTGAGGGACCACGTTTCAGTGCCATAAGTCATCACTGACAACACACACTGGTCGAAAACCTTCGACTTGAGACACTAAGGTATGTCGGACGAGAAGATATTACGCAACTTCCCGAACGCTGCCCAGCCAAATTGGATTCGGCGACTGACCTCAGCAGGCAGGAGGGCAGGGCACATAGCACGGAGGACTGATGACCGATGGGATCGAAAGGTTCTAGAGTGGAGGCCACGTATCGGCACGCGCAGCGTAGGACGTCCACTCACAAGGTGGACAGACGACCTCATTAAGGCCGCGGGAACGCGCTGGATGCGAGCCGTTTCCAACCGGTCTTATTGGAGATCTATAGGGGAGACCTATGTCCAACAGTGGACTTTTTGTGTGTTACTGTTTAGTTTGTTGCGTCTACCATGAAAGAAAATGCCTAAAACATTACAACATTACAGCTTGACAAGTTTTATATCCTTTTTCATAGAATTTTGACTAACAAAAAATCATTGTCGATGATGAAATTAATCAAACCTTTGTTAACTTTTAATTACAAGACTATCTTTATGGTGGAACAGTTAAAGTTTTCTCTCGAACTGTACTATTAACTAAAGGAATGTCGTTAAATAAACACTAAACATATTGACTATGTATTTGAACGGTATACACGCGAAAAGTGAATTTAATTAACCTTAAAAGTCGTGAACTTGACCCTTCCTAGGGAAGTAGGTTCTGTATGACTTGACGGTATATGGTTTGGAGGCACAAGTGACCCCATGCGTGTGCGCATCTGTTATGAAATAACAGTCCACTCATTCATGTTGTGAGTGTCAATGACAGCGTGGTTTATTGATATATCTACCGAAGGTTTATATTGGGTTCTGTACCGATATGTTTTCTTTTTGAAGATGCATAGTATTATCACAGTCTAAAAACATATAGTCGTCCGACAAAGCTGTCTAGACAGGGCAATCGTGCGGGGTGTGAGGGGCGAGACGCGGGAAAGCCGCTCCCGCACTGCAAACAAACCGATCTTCGTAGTGCGGGAGGTAGTATTCAAGTATAACGCGTGTAGAAGTTGTCGGCATTTTCCCAGAGATCAAAGGCGTCGTCCTACGGTGTTAATATTTATACTGTGGTATTATAACATGTCCAATGGTATTTTTTTCAGCAGCAATGATAAATAAAAAGCATCAACATCAACAGACATCTCTACACAATAAGCATCAGGGACAGGCTTCTATGCAGGGCACGCATGGAGGACGAAACAGTAACACACGTGCTTTTTGAGTGCATTAAAGTCACCAAAATACGGAAAAACACACATGAATCACCGGAATCTATTAGGGATGATCTGAGTAACTTCGGAGGCCTTCTTTGAAAAGCCTGTAATTGGAGGGAGGACGGGTACCTATGTGACACAATTGAAGGACGGCTGCCATGGGACACCTGAAACCTGCCTTTTTTTACCAGACTGTTGCTGTCTCGCTGCAGGGCAAAGGCCTCTTACAAAGAAGGTACGAGCGTTGATCACCACCACGTTAGCTTAAGGCTGATTTGCGATTTCAAACTCTTATTAACACAAATAGAATAGACCACTTCAAAGACTTAGTCCGGAAACCTAAACCTAATAGAATAGAATATAAAAGAGAGGCATCAACGATCAGGTGCCAATAGCAGCAGGGATAACAAGTAACTATATAGTTATTTTGAATGTAAGGACTATGTGTTTTTTTTCTAAAACTCTTAATATAATAAATTAATAGAATAGAATACTTAGAATAGATTTTTTCCAAATTTTCTTTCTTTGGTCATTAATGTTCGACAGCACGTGGAGTTCCTAAATTGTGGAATTGTGGAATTCCGAGTTGAACTTACGATTACTGACAAATACTTGCACTGACTGATATCGTCCCATCATATATGTGTGGTTATTTCCTCAAGACTTACATGATCTGATTAGGATTATGTCTGGATTTTAAAAGAGATTAAGTATGACCACTGAGTTTCTTTCGGTATTTCTTCTCAGCTTAAAAATGACGAGTTAAAGTTTTTTGTATTGAACCTATTAATAGAAATAAATATCATTTATCATCCTTTTATCAGTAGAAAACTATTTCAATGATTTTCTTTCTTTTTTTAGAAGACATTTTTATTCAGACAAAAGTGACGGCAAATTCATTAAGGTCTAAGATGACGAATTAATATACTAGGATTATATTGTAAATACCAATTAAAAGATCACCAATTTCAAAATTTACCAGACCACCTTGATCTCCACTACGGAACTCCAAAAAACCTGACCGCGATACTTGGAACTATTTGGCTTTTCCATTGACACTGTCACTCAATAAATAATAGAGGTAAGGTGCGGCGCGTGCGCTGCCCACGCACACATTACCAATGTAAATATCATAGCGACTCATAGCAGCACTAGAAAAAAAATGACAGATGTTATTTTAGTTTTTATGATGTTTTTTTTTTTTACTTTGGTGGTGGTCGATTTTTGAATGATGTAAAAAATAGGGTGATTATAGTTCTCATTCGAGTCTTGACTAATATCTGGGATAGGTCATAGAGGTAGTTGATATATTTTTTTAAAACATCCTATAAACGGTGGCAGGAACAGCGTTGATAACCTCATGGTTAACATTTCCTCCAACTTCGAAATTTTTCGTCGGATTTCCGTTATTAAACGTTTTTTTTTCTTAGAATAGATAACGCATCTTATAGAAACCTAGTAGGTACGAGTGCAAGAATTGAGGCAACTAAAACTGAGCCAAAATTGGCTTCATTGCTCGGCGAGCCGTGTCAGTAGGTAGATACTATTAGCCATTTTTCGTCGAGCACAGCTCCCGAATAACGCACTCCTCTCTTCTAAGTTTTTGCTGTGCCCGACAGGGTCCATAATGATTCTGTATCTTTATATTCATAAGACCATTTATGTACATTGTGGAACGCAATAAATATTGAGTACCTATTAAGATAATATAGGTAGGTAGTGCACACGATGGTCTGTGTTTTGTACTAAACGCGGCTACTATGTGTTCATCTTAAGGTTTTTTTCTTCTTTTCACTTCTTCTTCCCAGCCAAAACACTAGGAGGTGGCAAAGGACGGACTGTTTGGCAAAAAGTACTGATTCTCAGCCTAATTTGAATAATAATAATAATATATTTTATTCAAAATTAAAATATTCAAAATAAAATACACAAGTCTTAAACATTATTTACAAAGGGATTAAAATATTAAATGCCGATGCCGATGTTGATGTTGTTATATGATGATGATAATGTGTTGATGATGAATGTTAGATAAATCAATTTTGATGTGATTTGATTGATTCTAACGTTTTTGTTCTTAAAACGATTGTGTTTTAATGTTACTTTTAGCCTGTATAGAAGGCTTCTCAATTAATGTCGGATAGATGCAACTGTGAGTACCAACCACCTTGGCTTAAAGCAAAACGTCACCTATATCAAAATACGGTGGCTCCATATTCTAGCTGCTGGACCAACCGGTAGTAGCCACTTAGCCACAAGCACACGCAATCTTACTTTTCATCATTACGAGGACTCGTAAATCATGGGCGAACATAGGCCTGGGGGGCTGAATGATCGATCCTGCAGAAATATGGCTATAATTACCACGCTTGGTGGGATCGGTGATTATTGCTTGGTGTTATTAGTTCGATTGGTAGCTCGTCTTCACGATAATTATGATTATAGGCTTAATTACTTACTGAGGTAACCAAAGGAGGAGATTATGATGGGGCTTATATTAAAAGAAAGACACTTGAAAAGCCTAGGAATACCCAAAATAATATAAATAATTGACAGACGGGAAAACAAATGAACAACTGACTTATAAACATAAATTTCAAAAATTATTATTTCATTAAATTTAACTTCAATGTGAGATTCAAATCGAATTAAAGATATCAATACCCAGTGTGAACAACTTGCGATGTCCTAGGAATGAACCTATCATAAATCTTAAATCAAAAAGCGGCAGTTTAGGATACTTTTAATTTTTTTTCTTCAAGGTCAAATCATTTCACTTACACTGGAAAAGCATGTAATGTAACAACGTTAACGCTGTTGTTATGTTACCGTTTAAAGTTTAAAAAAACCTTTAAAGTAAACCTACCTACTGAAATCGTAATATTCGGCTGTGCCTTGATATCCCATCCAACCTGTATAATCGAATAGTGACAAATGTCAACAACTATAGATAATAAACACATAAGTACCTAAATCCAACCGAAGCATTTAATTTGCTAAAATAACCGTAGCAATCTAAATTATACATCGATATCATTAAAGTGAAGCAAGCGTTTTATTTGGTGCAGCTGTAAACAAGTTATTGTTTTATAACTTAATTTGGAAATAGCGTACCTACTAACAAATACCTACAATCAATACTAATGAAAATGTGACTGTAGGGCATGGACCTAATACAAGTTAGTTACATCACAACTTTACTCCATCACATGAAAAAAAAATCTAGCTAAGTATAAGCTTTTATCATAATTTTCGAGATAGTGAATGTTGGTAATTACAAAAATAGCTCACATCCTGTGAAACAGTAGTAAGTCGTAAAAATAATATCTCAAATTAATACCAGGTCAGTTGAATTCTAAAAAGAAAACTATGAAAGATGCCTAAGCATAGTAGTGAATATGATCAGGGAATTTAAGTAATGATGATAAAAAATATATTTATTGAATAATGAACTTCTAAAGACAATAACAAAATATATTATGTATTGAGAGTCTCGGGACATTTCGGGGATGGCGCTGCGCCACCGGTACAGGTCCTAGCTATACGTACTAAACGTTTTAGGAACACATTCATTGTGCGCCTACATTAAAGAATATGAAAGCTCTGCCGGAGTCTGTGTTTCCTGATAGCTACAACCTAGGGGTCTTAAAGTCAAGAGTGCTACATAGGTAATTTCTGGGCAAGCGTAGGTACTTCATCGTCAACCACATCGTTTAAAATCAAGTGAGACAGTTGTTAAACGCGATCCCATCAATAACAAAAAAATACTTGCAATGTTGCATAGTGGCTGAAGACAGGAAGGAGTGGAAGAATGGAAGGGAGGCCTTTGCCCTGCAGTGGGACACCACAGGCTCATAATAATAATAAGCCTCTCCACTCCTCAAGCACCAAAGGTTATGTTGCTCTCTTGTCGCTACGTCACTATGTGCTAGCGGCCGTTTCAGAGGGCCCATTATTAAGTGTGCAAGTCACCCCCTGCCATTTAATCCCTGTATATAAAACATTGGTAAGGCAGGGGCCATAGTCCTTCATAGTTTTAGATATCCAGTCCATTTTAGACACCCTAACCTATAGTCCAGTACTTTTGTTTTCATAGTCTGCAATAGTCTTACACCAGTCGTAGGTTTTCCTTAGGTGCACTTGTGTAGTGCATACAAGGAAAATCTGCGGTTGGTGCCTCATTTCTTTAAAGACGACAATAGGCCTCTGCGAGTTGGCTTCGGCCCCTCGTACGCCTTCCAAAGGTCCGGAACCCAAGGGTTCCGAGAAATAAAAGCTAATGAAATAATAATAATAATGTTTACTGTGTGGTTGAGTACACAGTAAACTCATAGTAAATATAGAAGGAATCACCATTTATAATGACAAAATGCATATAAGTACTCCGTATTGCTAAGAGGAAGAAACCAAGAGCCTAAGACAGGTTGAAATACCGTTCAGCAACCAAGTTTAGAAAACATTAAGTGTTAATACACTAGTAGTCCAGGAACAGTGAAAATAAATCAATAATACATGAACGTTTAAACTCGTTTACAGACTTAAAGCGACAGGCGAGCTTCCTCCTCAGAGGATTTCTACTCATTGTTTTCAATGGCTTTTCATGAGGTTTTATCTTACTTTGTAATGGCCGAAGAGTTAAATATTGATGATGGTCCAATAGAAAACGTTTTTTATAGGCGCTGTTGTAATTAGTCTGTTTGAAGATGAAACGGAGGAATGAGAACAAATAAAATAGATTGTGAAAACAATAAAAATATCACAAAGAAAATAAAGAAATAAAGGACATCATTTATTTGAACGCACAGGAACATAATTATTTGAAACAAAAATTAAGTAGAAACTAAAGATAAAAAATAAAAAGACCTGTGCGTGGCCTATCTCAGCATTAGTTGCGACATTTAAGAAGACAAATACCGCAGCGCTGTTATTCTGATAGAGCCCGAAAAAAAATAACACTTTTCCGTCAAAAGTCGTAAGCATAGTCTTGCAGAATAGTCGTGGTCATGGAACGCCTTCTACGTCTCTTTTGATTCTTAGTATTGCCTGTGATGCTGATATTTATTTTTAAGTATTTATTTTCCCATCTACCATGTTCTTTATGAACGTAAATAACCCTTAAGTAGACTGATAGAAAATGCCCAAGGCATTCATTCTGCCTTTGTACAACTATTTCTACTTGTAGATAAAGTTTTATTAATAACATTACCAGAAGTAATAGTTTGAACTAGCACTCAATCAAAAGGGTTAATCTTAGCTGCAATTTATGAAGATCTGTTCAGCTCATATCCTGCTTGAGAAAAAGATCGTATAACGCTTAAATAAAAATGGCTAACAATTAGAAACTACAGGGCGTTTTAGTTAGTAGGAATCTGATATAACCTGCCTACGATATTTACTTGCACTAAATAGCTGTAAAAGTAAATAAAGCTCAATCCTAAAATATTTATATCCATAATCACAGTTACAGAGAACTTGACTAATTTATATATTCAATGTTATTTCCTCTTACTAATATAGATATGGCCGATAACATTCAACTTTACACAGGAAATCGTTAAGAGGGATATTTTGATCTGAATAAATACTATCAACATTTTAATAATATGACGTCATGCGTAACTTATTTGACATTTGCTCACCATATATAATTATATATATATATATATATATATATATATATATATATATATATATATATATATATATATATATATACATATATATATATACATATATATATATATATATATATATAATATATACATATATTGAGGTGGTTTATAAATAACTAAAGTAGTAATTCAAAACCTCAAGAAGTCTTGCCTTATAAGAATATAGAATGAACGAGTAAAATTCAAAATAGTGTGGTAAAAATCTCAGCAGAAATTATGTTGAACATGACCAATATGTTCATACTTTTTACTCAAATCTGACCACCATTTTATCCAAGGGGATCGTTTTACCCAGTAACTGGGTTGACCCCAACATAGTTGAAAAGGCTAGGCAGATGATGTAGTTTTTTCACTCATTCTGATCTTTTTTATTTAAAAATAATATTTGTAAGTAACACACAAACTGACACAAATCGCAGACGTGGGCAACTCAGCCGCTAAACTAAAATGGGACTGGGCAGGCCACATCTGCCGCATGTCGCCACAAAATTGGGCGAAGGTATCAACCGACTGGATCCCGGACAGCAGGAGCCGGCGACGCGGCAGGCCCAGAAGGAGATGGCGTGATGAGTTGGACTCCTTTCTGAAGGATTGGCCAAAGGTGGCTGAAGACAGGAAGGAGTGGAAGAATGGAAGGGAGGCCTTTGCCCTGCAGTGGGACACTACAGGCTCATAATAATAATAATAATTTGTAAGTAAGCTAACAAGAAATTATTCGACACATATATTTTTCTTTTTCAAATTGATGGATAACTGCTTAGATTAAGCGCATTAAAGTTGAGGAGTGGGGGTTTATAACGTCATTAGCTAGCATAAACTGTACTGGCTAGTGACGTCATGCGACATTCTAACTCGATGTATCGCCGTTATTTTTCGATTACGTGAAAAAAGAAAAAACACGTGTCGAATACTATTTTTCTTGTACTTCATCTAGATGAGGGAATTTTGTCAAACAGCCCATTGTATCAACTAGCGAAATGGCATGGTACTAAAGCCAGTATTTAAACTTGATGGGACATAAACTCATTTAATATCAATCACCGATCGTTGTCTTCGCTATTGGGCAACTAAACTTCTTTACGGTGTCCCTGTATCGTAAATATGAAATCGTGTGATGCCAGATGTTCATAAATCGCTCTATGAATACCTACGACTCGACATTGGAATAAGTTATAAGTGGAACATGGTGAAGAGCTCATAAATAAACAATCAGGTGATGCTCTGGCCTCGGTAGAATGTTTGGATGGATGTAGAACTGCGGTTTTGAGATGATACGACGAATATTTTAGAGCAAAACGTGAACTAAAAGTTTTAATGGTCCTTTCCTTTCATTTTATTCAGAAGTTTTGATATTTTACAACAACTTTTCCCTGAGATGTAATTGTCGTAGTAAACTTTTTTTATCCACATTTTGTATATTGTTTAGTAATTTATACTCTTCAGTTTTTGTCTATATCTATAGTAAATAATAACAATACCAAACATAGCGTTTCCGACCGCCAAGTTCAACTTTTAAGATTTAATGAGTAATAAATAGAATTTATTACATTAACGGTAAACATTTTAAATGCAGAATTTGTTGAAAAAGTCATAAATAACAATACAGGTGTGGCAACACTGGCAACTAATTTAATAGGCTGCCAGTTTGACTGTACCAAATCAGAACCAGAATACCGCGAAATGCAGTAAGGTGATTTATTTTGTAATGTTAATTTTAAGAAAAGTGTAATTATTTAGTACAGCATTTTTTTCATTAAAACTTTACTCTAACTAAATAGGTTCTTCGTTACACGAAAACCCATAGACCAGAACTTATTGTTCTAATTAAACAAACAGTGTAATTAAAATCTCGCTCTTTTTTCTGTCTATTGCGTATTACTTTTTTTGTAGCAAAAAGCCTATTCTTCATCATAACTTAATACTTTGTACTCGGACTTTGGTCACGATCAACTAGATGACTGTCAAAAAACTGTGTGAGAAGTGATCAGTTCAAAGTGTTCAATTTGCCACCTAAAGTGGCTGGAAGGTGGCACATTTCGGTACCCACTTAGTATCGTAATTGGAGGTTGTCGGTAATTTACCGGCAATCGAACTTCACTACAAACAATGAGAGCCTTAATAGTTTGTAGAAATTCTTGCCGTAGTTTGAAGATTACTCTCACGATTATTAACTGAAAAGTGTGTTTATTGGAGAAATGTATGGGAACCCGAGAATCCATTTTGCACGTTGTTTAATGACATACCTTTTAAGGGAAAAAATAATAGACTTCAACGAAATAAGTGCTTGTTTCTTGACAAAATCAAATTGTCTGCTAGCGTAATTAATTTAATGTTTGTTAAATTTTTCTGTAAACTCACACGCTGTTATTGTTTTTAACTTTATTTGTTGTTTATTTAAGGACTAGCAGACATCTCGCGGTTTCACCCGCGTAGTTTCCGTTCCCGTGAGAATACGGGGATAAAAAGTAGCTTTCCAATGGTGATAGAATGTTTGAAATCGGCACAGTAGTTTTTGAGTTTATTCATTACAAACATACACACATAATTTTTTTCTCTTTATGATATTAGTATAAATGTAGATAATTTACTTTTTTTTTAAATAAAAATCTACTGTTCCAATATTTGATAAGTCAGAATTTTATTTTATATTCTAGGTTAATCATCCTTACTTATTATAATATGATTATTGTATACAGACTATTGTAAAACCCATTTTTTCTTCTAACAAAACTACCTTCATGAAGGGGCAACTAACTACTTATTCCCTGTCATTCAAAAGTGCTTTTTAACTGTCCAATTTAAACAAATGATTTGACTTAAAGTCAAATCATTTGTTTTCAACTGATTTCAACTGTAGCCAGATGATGGTAAAATAATATCTGATGGAATGCAATCTCAGAAATATATAACCTAACTCAATCACTTACATATCTAACAAAATCTATAATAAATTCCTGTAACAAGCCACAGTTTCTAAGTAGGCGTTCCGAAAAAACGCGAGTGGCGCGTCAGTTGCGTCGTTGAGGCGTGCTCTTGCGCACGGGAGACGTATGGAAATGCGCGCGCACCTGCCACTCCGCCACCCACTGCGCGCAGATAAACCAGACTTAGTTACACCACTATGCAATGTGGATCAGAAGTTTGACTTCAGATTGAGACGAAGAGAACAGTTTCTAGGCAAAATATGCCAAATGTAGAGTTTCTGTCTGAAATATTGTTACTGAAACATCATCAGGTCCTGGTCAGGTTCTTGGTCATCTTAGTGTTGCAGCAATAGCGTTCAGTTCTGCCAACCGTCAAAGATACAGCTGTGGTTCAGTGTGGCCCAGGCATTGAAACTACAGTTTGTCTTTTTAAGGTTTTTAACCGACTTCAAAAAAAGGAGGAGGTTCTCAATTCGACGGTATGTTTTTTTTTTTTTTTTGTGTGTTTGTTACGCGATTTCTCCCCCATTTGTGGACCGATTCTCAAAATTCTTTTTTATTGTGAAAGAGTATACTCCCGAGGTGGTCCCATTTTAATTTGGTGAAGATCTGGTGCTGATCTTCGGAGATATACAATGGAACTCTTCAAAAATAGACGGCAAATCTGTCGTGATTGCTGGAATCGCTTGGATATTTATTGTTTATACAACATCATGACGTATCATCACGCCTGTATGCTCTGAGGGGTACGCAGATGTGTACAATATACCAAGATTTCGACAGTTAGGTATGTTAAGTTTAATTTATTAGGGATAAGTGGATAACCCTATTACCATGACATGTATTGTTAACAAATAACAATATAAAAATAAATTCATGTCAAATATTTGTATGGGAACAACTAAAAATGGAAAAATAAAAATCTGTTTTGCAAAAAAAAAAATCGACTTAAAAAAAACACCAACCGGTGTAAAATAACTCTAAATTCGGAAGTCGGTGGCCCATCATGAGAAAGACAAAACCACCAAAGCCACAGACTTCCTAATTTAGAGTTATTTTACACCGGTTGGTGTTTTTTTTAAGTCGGTTTTAATTTTTGCAAAAAAGATTTTTTTAAAAAACTGTTGTTTCGACGACTACGACTTAAAGAATATCGTAGCTACTGCAGTGCCATTCTGTAAAAATCACCCCGTGTAAAATGTAATTGAAGAGAAGGCGAATTGAGCTGCCTGTCATTCTATACAAATGCTAGGCATTGACAGGCCACTGCACTCAAGTTTTCATGCGGTGATTTTTATTGAATCGACCGGCTGGACTGGCAACGCCTCAGTGGATCTTCTGACCCCTTCGTGTCCAACGACACATCTCCTCATGGCTAACTACCTGTTACAGTAGATTGCCTACCATTTTTTCACTTACGTCCGCTACCGTTTTCAAGAAACATTTAGATGACTTATGGTGTCTAGAATTCTAGATGGTTAGCGGTAGTTTCCTGGGCGTTATAATTGAGGTTCATTGCCTATTCGTTACCGACATTACGCTGCAAATAGAGGAGAACGGAGGAAACGATGTGAAATGGCTTACAGAAATTGTTTTTCTAAGTACGCCTCCAAGATAGAAAAGGAAGCTGGGGTTTACTAAAAGAGTGGATGAGGGTTGATCATGAGCGAAGCGAACACTTCCTAGAATTAAGAAGTTACGTTATTAAGTTTGTTTTATTTTGTTTACTAGCTGACTCGTTAAACTTTGTTTTGCCCTAAAATCAATTATTTATGTTGTTTTTCATTAGATATTGCGGGTCGATTCATCGTCGGGCGCCTTAAGATATACTTAGGTACGAAATTAAGTCTTGTCTTTGATGAGTTTTTCGTATTATGATATTGGTGTTGTGCCATCCATGGTGAAGACAAATGCAACAAATCAAAAATTATAATTATTTTGCAGCTGTTCTTGACTTTTAAATGGTATAACTAACAAGAATTTGTGTTTAAAATTTTGTGGATGCCTCGTTTATAGATGTTTATAGATAAATAATCTAAGTTGCGGTCAGTCGGTCATCTCCAGTCTCCGAAAGAGCGTAGTCGCTAAGTTATCCTTGGGTGACCAACGAAGACCTTGCTTTACAGGAGTCAATACTCGTACAGGTTATGAAGTAACTTTGAACACTTATACGGTCTTAAACGGGTGTTATTCATACATCCTGCTCTCAGTTTTGTTATTCACCATGTTCAATACCTGAGTAGCACCATGCGGGCCAGACGACCGGCGCCTCAGCGTCCACGTCGCGGCGAGCCGACAGCGAGGCGATCATCAGTACTGCATGTCAGCCGCCGTCGCTGCCCAACATCGCAACACCCTACAAATTGATATCATACACTGGTCTTCAATGGCCCATGGACTATGAGATCCCCGTTAGCTTTACTCTACCACATTTGTCAAAATTCGCCAGTTAGCAAATCATCTAATAGCCAATAGGCCTCTACGTCATGACGTGGCGTGCTGTGATTGATTCCGTGTCTTCTAATCGTTATTGGAGCGTTTGAATTTAGAACGTGTGTTGCCAGTACTATTGCTAAAGTCACTTTGGATAGTAACAGCTTTAGGTAAAAACATACATATTTTTGTTGATTAGTTTAAAGTTCTGAAGAAGAGACAAAAACTAATCGAGAAAAAGCTATATGGAGCATCATTTTTAGCGCTATATGACAAGATATACCTACACGTATTTTAATTTGTTCAATGAAAAAAGACGTAAAAGGAATGAAATAGCTTGTTAACCCATTACTACGTTTAAAGTCGATGATGACAAGGCTCATTGCAACTACAATTAATAGGGAGCTAAAAACACATATTACACAGTTTTTCTTCGATGACAAGGCTTATTGAATCGGCAATCATAAATTACTGTCTACTTAATGTCTTATAACAAAAACACATGTAATCGAAACCACTAACACGCTAGTTACACATTAAAAACTACTTATGTACAACGAATTCGGTCCAAGTTCATTTAGATTCCAACATGCGCGCTCACAAGTCTCACAAGCTACCGTACGATGGATCGCGACCACAAATACAGTCTACGGAACAAAAAGAATATTGGGCTAGCACCTGTTGTTCTATTGAAATAAATAGTATCATTTGTAAATTACAGACTAATAAAAAGAGCGATTGTAGAATAAAATAAAGTGAAACTAAATGTTTCAAATTAAAGTATCTAACTATTTACTAGTACTTAGTAATGTAAATATTTGAAAATCGGTCATTAATTTGTAAATTACAGAATTGTTAAAGAAAACAATGGCAGAATAAATTAAAATGAAAATTAATGTTCCAAATTTTACTGAATGTACTTACGTATATAATTTAAAAAAAAATGTAATTAAATGGTATTTCAGCAAGCAGTGGCTGGTATTCGGTTTTTCACCTGTGGAAAAACAGCACCTGACCCGACAAGAATGCGTAAAAAATCGATAATTTACGGTTCCGATAAATTCTCTACCGGTGATACTTTACCGAGACACACTCCATTATTTTCGATTATGATTGGTCAACTGCAAAAAGCTAACTCCTAGACTAGTTTAGCAGCTTTGAAGTTTACGTTTATTGTTTTTTTTTTCGTTGCTTAACTTTACGGTTTTTGCTTGTTAAGGGGTAAAATGAACAACGAGGGTGATGACCTCTCATTTAAATTGGAGTTAGACGAACGAATTGACGTCGACGATATTTACAAACCCAACGGTTAAATCAAATAAGTTTATCACTCTGAATAGGAAAATTAAAAAAAAATAGAAAATTTATGTCGATACTCTTGCGCCATCCCATCTTCCTGGGTCTACATGCAGTGCTGGTGCTGCTGCTGCGGCTGCTGAGAACCTCAAGCGGCGTAAATATAGTAACCTTGTTAGTACCTAGTTATACTTTCGAGCCGTTTGGGGTTGAAACTCTTGGGCCGTGGGGTCCAAGTGCTCGTCTTCTGTTCAAAGACATCTCCAAACGTTTGGTTGACGCTTCCCGTGACCCAAGGGCTGGCCTCTACTTTGGCCAGAGGCTAAGCATTGCCATTCAACGTGGCAATGCAGCCAGTCTTTTGGGCACTTTACCAGCTGGCAGCGATGCAGAGGAATTTTTTGATGCTTTGTAATTATTTTTGTTAGATTTAGTTATTGTTTTTCTCTGAATAGGTAGGTAGGTATAGGTTTAAAACAATCAAAATAATCGTCGTTTCAGAATGTTACGTTTAATGAGCTCCTTTAATATTATTTTCACTAAATTACCAAACATAGAAACGCGTAATTTCTAAAACTTGCACTAGCTAACTAACTTGGCAGTGATTATTCGGAAATCTCGCTTAAAATTACCGCTCAGAAAGGTAGGTGAAGTGAAGACAAATTGAGCTGTCATTCCTTACTAACGCTAGGTGTTGACAGTTCACTTCACTCAAGTTTTCACACGGTGACTTACTGAATCAAACGTAACCTTATCAAATGTTCCTTAAAACTATACTGTGCCTAAAACCCACAAAATCTTTCTAGTTCATAATCAAAATGAATTCCTAAACGACTTTCGTTTGATATCGTGGCCTCTGTTTCCGTGACAATGGTCAAATTTAAATGGCGTCGGACTAGTTTCTGTTGGGCGTGTTCGACGCACGCGCCGCGCCCGCTCTGCGCCCGCGCCGCTTTTGTGCCCGCAAGCTGTTTCTAGGGTTGCCAGCTGCCTACTGTTGCAGTTTTCATGGTACTTAAGTAATGTAACGTTATACAGGAGTGGGTCACGGTTGTTTATGATTATGTTGTTTATGTTGTGACTTGAGTTTACTTAGTTTGGACTAACTTTAAGGTACGGCTTATTGCTGCTTCGTAAGAACCTGCAGGAAACTTGTTCAATAAGTCACCATCCATAACTAACATGTCAATTTAAAATAAAGATAACACTGGAACCAACCTGTTCCAGTGTTATCTTAATTTAGGTCGATTTTTAACATCTCCGCGTTTTTTTAAGTATCTACGTTTGTATTACGTAATTGGAGCGTTTAAATGGGCTTTTTACAAAATTTTAGATTTTCGTCCCTCATTTAGGTTACAAAAAAATATTCGACACGGCTTTAATGCGCTTAATCTAAGCAGTTTCCCATCAACTTGACAAAGAAGAAAATATGTGTCGAATATTTTCTTGTTATCTAGATGAGGGACTAAAAACTAAAATGTTGACAGATAGCACGTTGAGAACGTTAGATGACAGATTTAGTTCTTTAAAAAGATCTTATTCATCATTCATTCATTCACAAAAATACAAAGTGAACTGACGCCAGCACATTAAGCTATCCCAATCCGTCAAAGTTCTTTGTGTTCTATTTTCAACTTTATTGCATAAGGTTTACATGCAATTGAGAAAATTTTACAGTTTTGTCTCCGTCCTATCGTGTGGTTAATTACTAACCTGGTGCCAGAGTTTTAATGCTGCCCATGGGCCTCGGACTTGGCATCACATGCCTTCGAGAAATATTTCTCAGGCATGTCGGTTTCCTCACGATGTTTTCCTTCACCGTTTTTGAAGCAAGTGAAAATTATACAATACGCACATGAATCTGTAAAGTCAGAAGTGCGTGTCTTGGGTTCAAACTCGAGACCTATGATTTGGCAATTCGCCGGTCTAACATCACTAGGCTAGCACGGCTACTGTTTGGTATAACTAGGTATAATTTATAGGATTAGAAAATATGAATAGATGCAAAGAGTATCGAATTGGATTTAGTCCATAAATTTAAAGATGCAAAAAGAACCAAATAGCTAAACCCCTAATCCATCACTCGAAACACCGTTTCAAGAAAAAAAAAGGCGAACGGTTGAATATAAAACCGCTTTTTCCTAGCGTGAACCCTGGTCTGCGCCCGCGCCAGGTGTTAGCGTCAGTAGGGTAAAATTGGGGCTTCTGCATCACTCGCCTCGCTTCGCTCGGCTCATGATGCAGAAGCCCCAATTTTATACACGCAACGTCTATCCGATGAGGAGTACTCAACGTCTAACCGATACAGCGCACTTTTAGCACTGATGAATGCTGATTGAAGTGTGTGCACTTATAAACCGTAAAAATGCAAGCTTCAGCACAAATGTTTCGCAATACCAACGGGTGACGAATCTTTAGTAGTAGGAACTTATAAGTTATTTTCTATCTTCATACTTTCCTAGCATTTATTAAAAACATTTATAAAAGGAACTACATACTAAGTTTGATGCTTGTATTTAGTTATTACCCGTAGTATAGAAATAACACGGGAAAAATATTTTTTTCTTTCGAGGCTTTTTGTATGAGGACTAGGTCTCTAGACCTAGGTCCTATCTTAGATTTTGTAATTTCTTATAATATTGGTTATACGTAATATTTTAAGTATTATATTAAATTTTAAGTGACAGTCTATTGCCGTTGAAAATATACAGCTCGATGAGAAACATATGGTGGACCCGTTGGCAGTGGGACCCTTGGCCTTAGGATGCGCTACCCTTAACGAATGATAGTGGTGTAAGTATGTTTTTTAAGTAAGTCTTTATTAAATTCTATTTTAAGTTAAACTACGTCTTATATTAAGATTTACTAGAGAGTACATACGATTACCTTATACAAATTTCGTCTCAAATTACAGCGACAGTGCGGCGCCGATGTAGTATTACATCCAAATAAGATTAGTAAAGGAGATGATACTTGAGTACCTAATTTATAATATATAAACAATCAATAATAATTCTTATGATCAATGAGTACAGTGTTCAATATTAAATATAATAATTAATTATAGATTTATTAGAGAGTACATACGATTACCTTATAAAAATTTCGTCTCAAATTGCAGCGACATTGCGGCGTCGGTGTGGTATTGCATCCAAATAAGTTTAGTAAAGGAGATGTTCACACTTGAGTACCTAATTTGTAATATATAAAGAAACAATAATAGTTCTAATGATCAATGAGTATAGTGTTCAATATTAAACATAAAAATTAATTATTTTTAAATTGAAACGTCAGCGAAAACTTTAATACGTTACAATGATCGTTCCCTTATAATATTAGGGTATAAATAGAGCCATCGAGATGTTTTTATAACACATTGGTTGTGGCATCATTCCTTCATTGGTGGCTGTGGAATATCTTCCCAAGGGGTCAAGTATGTACGTAATACTTAGGTCCTACGCCCATAAGCAACTCAGTTGCAATAATGTTGTTGTTTGCTCAGCGTGCTGATGGGCTAGTATTTTTTGATAACTGCTGTTTTCGTTTCATAAATAGTTTACTTTACTTTATCTGTATTTCAGGTCTTCAAATCCCTTCGATTCAGACGCTGAAGCGCCTTCAACATCAACTAAGAAAAAGACCACCAAACCGTCTAAACCCAAGAAGCAACGAAGCAAGATACAAAAAAGACAGGATCATTTAGATAGTGACTCGGAATCAGAGACTGATCCAACACCAGCAAACGTGACCAAAAAGCGTAAAATCAATCTCTTTCCCGATTCTGAGGTGAGTTCATTTATCTACATAATATTTTACGTTTTGTTTCTAACGAAAATTAGTCTGAGCAGAAACAATTTTAATTTCGATGCCTGCCCCATATCTATCTCGTAAATGACCTCGATGGTAGCAAGTGTGTTCCGCTTCTTGTATTTTCTATCTCGTTCTGTGTTCGATTCGCAGTCCGGACAAAGTGTTTTTGGTTATCCAACAATAAAGACATGCTATGTTATTTTAATACGTTATATATATATATATATATATATATAAGTATAATAACGTGTAGATAGTTAAATCGTATATTAATATGATGTTGTAACGATGTTAAGCTCTTGAGCTTATAATAATTCAAAGTCTGTTTTTGTTGTTGGCAGGATGATGAGTCTGAACCTGTCCATGCAGCAACATTAAAAAATTATCTTTCACGACGTGTAGCTTCTGGCAAAACCTATCAAAGCGATCCCACAAAGAGAGGCGAGTATTACATTGAAGTTCGCATCTCGAACAGCCGTGAACTGGAAGCAATTACCAACAACCGTTGGCAACATTCCCTGATCACTTTTAAAACTGCAGTAAATGACAAAACGCCAACTTGGAAAGCAGTTACTCAGCTTGTTTCCACGATAAAAGAAAATTTTCGTCACGTTAAACCTATTTTGTATCCATCCAAGGATTAATCAACATGTACTTGCTCACTTAGTTTATCGATATCCACATAATTTTTGGGTTTATCAGTTTATGCATGTATGTAGGTATGTTTAATTTGAATAGTAATTTCATGTTTTTACATAATTAAATGCATTGTTTCTTACAGGATCTACTCTGTAGATAAAAACTAAATAAAACAAAAACCAGAACCTAAAAATAAGAAAAATTAAACTTTATAAAGAATAAACTAAAATGAGAACCTATAACAAGAAAAATTAAACTTTGTATAGAATAAAACTAAAATCAGAACCTAAAAACAAGAAAATTAAAGTTTGTATAACAGAAAAGTAAAATAAGAACCTAGAAACAAGAAAAAAATAAACTTTGCGTAGAATAAAACTAAAATCAGAACCTAAAACAAGAACAAATAAATTTGTATAGAATATAACTAAAATTGGAACCCAGAAACAAGAAAAATACACTGTGTAAAACTAAAATCAGAACCTAAAAACAAGAAAATTAAAGTTTGTATAAAATAAAACTAAAATCAGAACCTATAAACAAGAAAAATTATACTTTGTATTTAATAAAACTAAAATCAGAACCTATAACAAAAAAAAAATAATTTTGTATAGAATAATACTAAAATCAAAACCAAGAAACAAGAAAAATAAATAACTTTGTTTAGTATAAATAAACACAGAATAAATTGAATATTTTTGAAGACTAAATGTATTTCTGCCAACCCTGTAATGAATACGTTAAAAAACATTCTTCTCACAAGAAATCCAACATTCATAAATCTAACTGTTTGCTACAAACTGAATTTGACAATGTTCATATGATTGCTTGTGCCTTTAAAAACAAAATAGTTAGTTACAAAATAGATTCTCAAAAATTTAATATTTCACCTGAATTATTTTTAAATGATATTTCGCATATATGTTCTTATCTTATTAAAGAGAAACTGAAAGTACATACATCATTAAAAGTCAATTTTGAACTGTTTGTTTCATATGTTTTACCTAAAAATAATGAATCATCTCTGAAATCTTTTAACACTAAATATGAAATAATATCGCAAAATACCGATTTACTATCCATTTTTAAAGCATGTGCTGAAAAAATGATTTACAAATGTTCAGAGTTTGAACTTTGTGAATCAGGTTGGACAATCGAGAGAATAAGTCATTTAGAAATAAATATTTTAAAATACAACCCTTTAAGAGCTGGTTCTTACATTCCATTACCTCAAAATATTCGCAAAACAAAATCTTGTCTAAATTTAGTTAATAATGATGAACATTGTTTTCTTTGGAGTGTTGTAGCTCATTTGTATCCGTCTATGAATAATCCAAATAGAGTGACATCATACCCTCATTATTCAAAAGTTTTGAAAACAACTAATATGTCATTTCCTCCAAGTTTTACAGATATTAAATTATTTGAAAATCTAAATCCGAATTTGAGTATAAACATTTATGGTTTAGATTCGAAAAATCAAGTGACTGGACCATTGTATAAAACTTTAAAAAGAAAAATAATGCACGTCAACTTACTTTGTATTAATAATAAAAAAGGTAAAAACCATTACTGTTTAATAAAAAAGTTCGACAGACTTGTACATAAACAATTAACTAAACATAAGTCCAAGATACATTTATGTGACGAGTGTTTCACATATTTTAGTACATCAGAAAAACTTTTAAATCATAACTGTGCAAGAGTGAAAACTATACTCCCTGAAGATAACACGACACAATATTTTTCAAATTTTGAAAGAACTCAAAGAATTCCCATAGTTATTTACGGTGATTTTGAGAGCTTATTACACGAATATTCAGACAAAAATAAAACAAAACATGTTGAAAACATACAAATTCACGAGGCAAGTTGCTTTGCATATTATATTTTTTGCCATTCTCGACCAGAACTTAATAAGTTCGTATCATACAGGGGGCCAGATTGTTCAAAGAAGTTTACTAAATCAATTACCAAAAATGTGAAAAGATTGTATGAAATAATTTCAGATTCAAAGCCCATGATAATCAGTGAAGATGAACGTAATTCTTTTAACAATGCAAAAAAATGTTATTTATGTAAGAAAAAATTCTGTGATACAGACATAGTTGTCGCAGATCATGATCATTTCACAGGAAAATACAGAGGACCAGCGCATGATAAATGTAATTTAAATGCTAAAAAATGTTCATTTATACCTATAATATTTCACAACCTTTCAGGTTATGATTGCCATTTGTTTATAAAAGAACTTTCTGCTATTTGCGGGCGCATAAATTTAATACCTAAAAATAAGGAAAAATATATATCTTTTACTAAATTTATACCAATTAATGATAAAAATGTGGCTCAATTAAAATTTATCGACTCTTTTAATTTTTTGAGTTCAAGTCTTGATAATTTAGTGAACTCAATGAAACCTGAGGATTTTCAAAGTCTGCGACAGTTTTTCGAAGATGAACACTTATTTAATTTAATTCGGAGAAAAGGTATTTATTGTTACGACTATATTGATTCATGGGATCGTTACAAAGAAAATAAATTGCCAGATCAAATCAAATTTTATAATAATCTGACATCTGAAACTGTTTCCGATGAAAACTACAATCATGCATTAAAAGTTTGGGACGCATTTCATATTTCCAATTTAGGAGAGTATACAGATCTGTATCTAAAATGTGACGTCCTTCTTTTATGTGATGTATTTGAAAAATTTAGAGCTATGAGTTTAAAATATTACAACCTTGATCCATGTTATTACGTTTCTTCACCATCATTAAGTTGGGACGCTATGTTGTTATACACTAATATTAATTTAGACTTGATTTCGGATATTGAAATGTATCAAATGTTGGAAAAGGGTATACGAGGAGGTCTTGCCCAATGTTCTTTAAGATATGCTAAAGCAAATAATAAATATCTTCCACATTATGATAGTCAGAAACCTAATAGTTATCTAGTTTATCTGGATTGTGTTAATTTATATGGTTATGCAATGATGCAAAAATTACCAGCGGGAAATTTTAAATTTTTGAGCGAAAAAGAAATAAATACATTTGATATTATAAATGTTTCCGATGATAGTGATAGTGGATATATTCTCGAAGTAGATTTACACTATCCATACGAAATTCATGATGACCATTCTGATTTACCATTTGCAGCTGAAAAATTTGTACCTCCGGGAAGTAAAAATTATAAACTAATTGCCAACTTGAATGACAAATTTAAATATGTGATTCATTACATTCATTTGAAAGAGTGTTTAAAAAATGGTCTTATTTTACTCAAGATTCATAGGATATTAACTTTTAGTCAAAATGCATTTTTAGCACCATACATCTTATTGAATACAACACTTCGTCAAGAAGCAAGTTCAGATTTTGAAAGAGATTTTTTTAAAAAACAAAATAATTCTATTTTCGGAAAAACAATAGAAAACAAAAGAAAACAAGTTGATGTGAAATTGGTTAATGTATGGAAAGATACATCAAATAAGACTAATAAAGTTTGTGGAGCAGAAAAATATATAAGTGCTCCGAATTTCAAAAATATGTCGATGCTATCTGAGTCATTGGTTGCAATCCAGATGCAACAGACACAAATAATTCTGGATCGCCCGATTTATATTGGATTTTCAATTTTGGAATTGGCTAAGAGTCATTTACATCATTTTCACTATTCTGTAATGAAACGTATTTATAAAGAGTCTATCAAACTTTGTTATACTGATACAGATAGTCTTTTGTATTTAATATACACTGAAGACTTTTATAAAGACATGAAAAAGTATATTAGGTACTTTGACACCAGTAACTTTGAAAATGAGAATTATGATATGCCAAAAGTAAATAGTAAAATACCAGGATTTTTCAAGGATGAGATGGGTGGTGATATCATATCCGAGTTTGTGGGCTTAAGAGCAAAATTGTATTGTATAGATTCTGTAACCACATCAATAAGAAAAGCAAAAGGTATTAAAAAAACCGTTACAAATAAACTTAATATTAACAATTATAAAAGAGCTTTACGATACAATGAACATTTAAGAGAAAATATGTGTATAATTAGGTCAAAAAATCATAATATATTTACTCAAAAAATTAATAAACTTGTACTTAGCAGAGATGATGATAAAAGACAAATATTAGAAGATGATTATAAAACTTTACCTTGGGGACATTACAAAACTGTTTTTTAATACATAATTAACTATGTAAATCTACAATCAATACCTGTAAACTGTGTAAATGCATTTTAGTATGTAAAAGAAAATTCCCAATATGTAATTAATTAAGTTAAAATGTATATAATTCATAATCATAATAAAGTTACTTGAAAATGTATTTGAAGTTAAGCTGTATGTACTATGTTGATGTGTGTAATAAAATTTCTAATGTTTAAATAAATTATGTAAACAAATTGATGTGTATTTATTTAACAGACTGATTATAACCCTTTATAACAGGAATAAAACACAAATATTAAGATGATAAGAAATTTATTAAGATATAATAAGTAGGTATACATGGCCTTATTAACTTTTTAAGTATAAAATGATTATAACATACAGCGTGTTACGGAAAGGGTATGTACATATCAAAGGCACGGATTCTTTTGGTGATAATGAACTACATGGCAATATGTTTTTGTACCTATACCTACATAATTATAAAGTTAAGAACATTTAACTAAAAATCATACAAAAATGTGTAAGATAATAAATCCAGCATTCAATTCAAGCTAAATGTATACGTCTGTCCCATTGTACTAAATAAATATAGTATATATGACAAAATATATGAATATTTTTATTTAGTACATTTTTTTATTTTTTTATTATTTAGTACAATGGGAAAAACTAATTTTAAGAACTTTTTACTAGTTAATGAAACAAATATTTGTTTGTTATTATGCAATTTATTGTAAATTGAAAATATATTAAAACATAAATATAATAATGTAAACTTATAATAAATTTAATACACTTTAAAATGAATAAAATATCATTTATTTTAATAATAGTTGTTTTTTTATTTCCTCGATCTAAGTTCTGTTACAAATAAATTTGTTATTTAAGATTATAGCAACTTTTTGATAAAGTAAAAAGTACATTTCAGAAGAAGCAATTATTGAAAAGATTCTAAAAAATCTCTCGAAAGCAAATTAATTTGTGGCAGACAATGCGAACTATTGACAAAATCGAAATATAATATACACTGCATATAAATAACGTAAGTATACAACAGCATAAACATAAACAACATTGGACAATTCAAATAAATTAGAAAAATTATATAAAACATAATATAATTATGTATTATAGACAATTCGATTGCCTTAATTTATTCACTATTTTACCAACTAAATGTTCAGTTTCAGTCTTTATATCATCATAATCACTAGTCACTAAATACTGCACATCCACACTCGCATCCTCAGGATCCACTTTTATTTTATCCATGGGACGACCATCCAAATCATGTATCATAATTTTGATTAAATGTCGAACATGTGCAGGTTCTTTGCGCATGACATAAGATTTGTTTATTCTCGTAATAGATTTTGATTTGATTTTTTTTTTCTTCTTCAATGCTTGTTCCTCTGCTTTTTGTTGTCGACTTTCTTCACAAGCCTTGGCAGCTACTTCAGCATACCAACTTTCTCTATCTTGAGCGTAATAAAAAGGATTGGTAATTGGATTATCGTCTTCTATTAAATTCTTTAAAAAAAAAAAAAAAAAAACGCCATTATAAATAAAATAAAAAATATAAATAATAATAACTTTTACATATTTATAACCTTGTCACTTACCTCCTGTAAATTTGGTCTCTCGGGTTCTTCATCAAATACTGAAGTTCTATTATGGTTTATAATATCTAGAACAGGACTGTAGCACGGTGAGGTTGACATGATTCTGAAAATAAGAATGATAACAATATTAATATAATAAGATTTATAAAAAAAAATACACATTTGAAAAAATTGTTCTTACCTCGAAAGTAAATAAATGACCGGACAAACGATCTGCTCACGTAAATGACAGCAGCGCAATGAAGAGATCGCATTAAAAAATTATATACAAATGGAGCATGTGATGTCATTATTGTAATTTAAGAATAATATCTTAAATTACAGTTTCGTCTAAACACACAAGTCTAAACTTGTTGATATTGCGGACAAATGTTCTATTCAGGTATAACGTATTAATTATATACATTTTTTATCAATATATATTTGAAGGACAGAAAGAAATAGAAGTAATACGCAAAATGAAGTTGATCAAGCAACCCATATCGCTTAAAATTAACAATATAAATATCAATGAATCCCCGCATCTAATCAGGCATAGTATTTTACTACCTAACACAATTCGCTGTGTTATATGCGGTCCTTCAAACTGCGGTAAAACTAACACAATGATTAGTTTGCTGCTGCATGAAAACGGGATGAAATTTCAAAATGTTTATCTTTACTCAAAAACAAGTTTTCAGTCAAAATATCGTTTCTTAAGCGAGGTGCTAAGAAGAGTGCCTCAAATAAAATTCTTTGAGTTCAATGATGATAAAGATGTTATATCTCCGAGTGAAGCTTTACCGAACTCTGTATTTATTTTTGATGATGTTGCGTGTGAAAATCAAATAAATATCCGCAATTATTTCTCTATGGGTAGACATAAGCAAATTGATTGCTTCTACTTATCACAAACCTATTCAAAAATACCGAAACAATTGTTGCGTGATAATGTTAATTTTCTAATAATATTTAAACAAGATGATGTGAACCTGAAGCACATATATGAAGAACATGTTAGCTCTGATTTATCATGGAATCAATTTAAAGACATTTGCAAAACAGTTTGGAAAACTCCTTTTAATTTTTTAATCATTAACAAAGAGTCCCCAATAAATAATGGAAGGTACAGACAGAATTTCGATACCTTCTTTAATTTTGAATGAAGTTGCATATTTATAACGAGCTTCATAAGAATACAGTTTAGTCTAAATCTATTATTACTTGAATTCACTTGTTTAAGAGGAAGATGGAGAAAAATATTAAAATGGAATTAATGAAGTCTGTCGACTCCATAAAAAGAAAAATAAAACAAATGAAAAATCAGGAACATGAAGTGAACTTATCGCTAGATAAAATGCTCAAACCTGTTTCGGAGCCCCTCAATAGCCTTGTGAAATCTAAAAAAAATCTAGAAAACAAAAACCATATGGAAAATGTAATATCCGAAAATTCTATAGCATTCGAGTCAGACGAAAACAGTTCGAGCTCTTCGACTAAATGTGATGACTTTCACGATGCTGTATTAAATTCTGCAAGCACTCCTAAAAATAAACAAAAAAATAGTTTAGAAACTTCATTGGAAAGTAAAGACATTTATGGTATTTATGATGGATTAAATGTTCCTTTTGGAATAAGAACTGAAAACAAAACTTTAATGATGGGCAAAGAAATAGTTTCATTTTCTAAAATTGGTAGTTTAGACAATGAAAATACAGTTTTGGTTAAAATTGGTGGTAAAACTTATAATTTAACCCCTGGACTTAAAGAACTTTTACTCCGAAGTAAACCTGATTTAAAGTTAATAACAAACATAGATAAACTTGTTTATAAAGATATCTTACATCAAACTAACGCCCATAAGAGAGATTTTAACCCCAGTGGTCAAATAAGAGGTGATAAAGGAACTAAGTATCGACAAATTATCAAGCCATTATTTTGCGAGACTTCAACTGAAAAAAATCAGATGAAACTTGGAGGTAGTTTGCCAAAGCTAAAAAAATATAAAACGTACACTGACTTGGTATATTGGGATGATCCCAATGAATTAGTCGAGAGATTAAAATTATTAGTAGCGTCAAGAGATGCCGGCAACACAAATCATGATAATGAAATTTTATCAATAATTGAAGAATTGAAAGAAGCTGACGTTATTAAAGAATAAATAGTAGGAATAAGGCACCCTTCCTTCAGTATCACAAAAGACTTGATATTGATATAATTAAATTTGTCCCAAAAAGAAAAGAAACATGAGCAAAGCCGATATTGTCAACGAAATTCATAAAAACGCGAGGGTGAACTTTCCTCGAAGACACGTTATCATGAAAGATATAGATGATCTATGGCAGGCGGATTTAATTGATATGCAATCAATTAGTGGAGAAAATAAAAACTTTCGATTTATTCTCACAGTTATTGATACATTTTCGAAATACGCTTGGGCTTTTCCTTTGAAAAGCAAGACTAAAGACGTTGTCTGTAATACTTTCAAGATGTTGTTAGATAAAGGGCGAGTTCCAAAAAATCTACAAACGGATAACGGAACAGAATTTTATAATAACTTATTTCAAAAGCTTATGAAATCCCATAATATTAATCATTACTCAACATTCTCAACAAAAAAAGCGTCAATAGTAGAGAGATTCATTAGAACATTAAAATCTAAACTTTATAAGGAATTTAGTTTAAAAGGAAACTATAAATGGATAGATAAAACTCTTGATAATGTAATGTATAAATATAATCATACTTATCATCGGACAATTGATGAAGTCCCAGCAAATGTAAATAATAAAAATAAAATACGCATACTGGAAAAATATGTAAGCTTGGCAAAAAATGTAAATAATAAAAGCAAGTTTAGTGTGGGTGATTATGTACGGATCAGTAAGTATAAAGGGACCTTTGAAAAAGGATACACCCCTAACTGGTCGACAGAAATATTTAAAATTAAAAAAATACAAAATACAACTCCTATTACATATTTAATTGAAGATACAATTAGAGGTCTACCTATTTTAGGGGCATTTTATATGCAAGAGCTTCAAAAAACGAAACATCCAAACGTGTATCTAGTGGAAAAAGTTCTTAGAAAAAAAGGAAACAGAGTTTTAGTGAAATGGCTAGGTTTGCCTTCAACTGAAAATAGTTGGATTGATAAGTCAAATAAATTATAACAGATAAATCAGAGTAACTTAGCTTTACAATAACTATTTATTAAATATTTAATCCCCCGATTCTTCAGTCTTATGATGTGTATTGGAGAGAGCAGTCTTCTTAATTGGCTAATAAATCATTTGCCATTAGAATTACACTTACCAGGCTACAATTATTGCGGTCCTGGCACGAAATTAATCAAAAGGCTTAAACGTGGAGATAAGGGTGTTAACAAATTAGACGAATATTGTAAAGAGCACGACATTGCCTATCATAAGTCCTCAAACTTAGAAGATCGTCATAAGGCAGATTTAGTTTTATTAAATATGGCAAAAGAGCGCGCAGTTACCTCGGATGCTAGTCCAAGCGAAAAGTTCGCAGCGCGTTTAGTAAGCAATATTATGTCAACAAAAATTAAAACTGGTTGTGGCTTAAAAAAGCGTAGCAAAAAGTGTTCTCGTGAAGTTACAGATGGAAAAAGTTTAAATCATAATTTTAAGAAGGTTATAGCCAAAACAAGAAGACATATAAAAAAATTAAAACCAAAATGTAAAAAAGTTGCAATAGAATTAGCTATGGCTGCTGTCCGAGAATTATCGGGTAATTCATCTATTAAACTTCCTCGAGTTATTCCTATACCGAAAACCGGTGGTGTTTTACCTTTGATTCCAATTTTCGCGGGATTATCTGCAGTTGGCGCCTTAGCAGGCGGTGCAGCTGGTATTGCTAAAACCATTAATGAATTTAAAATGGCAAAAAAATTACTAGCTGAGAGAAAGAGACACAACGAAAAAATGGAGGCTCTTTGTGTAGGAAAAGGCCTCCACCTCAAACCGCATAAAGATGGACTCGGAATTTTCATATCAAAAGAAAAAAACTAAGATGTCGGCTACCCAAACGAGCTTTAACTAATATTGACATTTTAAAGTATGCAACTAATATTCCACATTTTAGAGGTGTTTTTATGAGAGATGAGCTCCCTAAATACCCTTTTAAAAAAGAATGTGGAGTTATTAATTTAGATAGCTCAAAAAATCCAGGCTCTCATTGGGTAGCCTATGCAAAATACAATGATTATATTGAGTATTTCGATAGCTATGGAAATCTTAAACCACCAAAGGAATTTATAAAATATGTCGGTAATAAAGTACACTATAATTATGATAATATACAGCGTGATCACCCTTTTAACTGTGGACATCTTTGTTTAAAGTTCTTAAAGAATTTTTGGTGTAGTTAAGTAATAAAATGAGTGGGATTATTCAGAAGAGTTTAGTGTACAAGCATGTCTATTACGGTTACCATCTCCGGAAATAAATCAGAATTAATTTCATACTTTCAACCACCACTTCATTTATCTGATCAGTATGAGTGCGGTTTGCTTTACTTTTCATTATTGAATTCAAAACCTATTGCTCCTAATATTGGAAGCAGTCTGTCTGTGATCAGAATCGAATGTGATCTTGTATACGGCTCATATTTCAACGGTTTACCAAAACATTTCATTCATGAATTTCTATATGACAGTGCTCAGGGTCGTCATTACATAGAAATACCGCAAAACGTAGTATATTTTCCAATAAACAAAAATAACATTTCATCTATATCTGTTAAAATTGTTGATCAGTTTGGTCATAGTATTAATTTTGGGGAAGAACACATTCAATTACGTCTTCATATAAGGAAAACAAAATGATAGTTTATAATAAAAACACATCAGTGAATATAAAACGTCTTATTTCTTCGCGGACTACTAAGGGGCACACACGTAAGAATAAATTGAAGAAATTAACCAAAGCAAATAAAAACTTTCTTAAAGCCCTTGGTTTTAAAACATGAATATCCTACAGATTACTGAATCACCACACTTTGACAGTTCAATCGAAAGTTATGAAGTCCATTCATACAATCCCTACAATAACAGCTTTAGAGAAAACGATGAAATCAGAATTCCCATACACCAACAAGACATATACGTGCTACCATCAGCCAGTTCGATTTACATCGAAGGGCAAGCAAAGTTCTTCGGTAAAGATGGGAATCCGATCAAGAAAACTGTTGCGTTCACTAATAACCCTGTTATGTATCTGTTTCAAGACATCAGATATGAAGTGAATGGTATAGAAATAGACCGTATAAAAAATTCCGGAATAACGTCAACAATAAAATCATACATATCACTAAATCAAGCAGAAAATAAAGTTGCAGCTATATGGGGTTGGAACTTAAATGGATTTCACAGTGACGGACATTTTAGTGCTGTGATACCATTAAACAAGGTTTTAGGGTTTGCAGAAGATTACAATAAAATTGTGATAAATTGTAAACACGAACTTATATTAACTAGGAGTAACTCCAATTTAAACAGTGTAATACTTACTGACGATGTTGCCCATTTTCAAATAGATATGGAAAGAGTTCAGTGGAGGGTACCACATATAAAAGTATCAGATCGAGAACGATTAATACTTTTAAAACACTTAGAAAAAGATAAGTCTATTCAGATGGCTTTTAGAAATTGGGATTTATATGAGTATCCTTTACTTCCTAAAACTACAAAACATTCTTGGTCAGTAAAGACCGCTTCACAATTAGAAAAGCCTAGATATGTTATATTTTGCTTGCAAACTAATAGGAAAAATAATAAAACTAAAGACAGTTCGCTATTCGATCATTGCGAAGTGAGCAACGTAACGCTCTTTTTGAATTCTCAATATTATCCTTATGAACCTTTGAGCTTAAAGTTTTCTGAGAACAAGTATAGTATATTATATGAAATGTATGTGAAATTTCGCCAGTCGTATTACAACAGTCCATTAGATCCGTTGCTAGATCTAAAAGACTTCAAAGAAAAGGCTCCCCTTTTTATTATAGACTGCTCAAGACAAAACGATAGTCTAAAAACAGGTCCAGTGGACGTGCGGTTGGAAATTGAATGTTCTACATCAATACCAGATAAGACAACTGCATATTGTTTGATTATAAACGATCGACTTGTAGAATACAAACCTTTAAGCAACATTGTGCGAAGGTTATCATGATTGTTATTGTCGATATTCAAGGCTTTCAAACAGAAGCCAAGGAATTTATAGCAAAAGAAATCGCAATATTGGGTGATAGCAAACTACAAGTGTTTTTAATTGAGCCGCCATTTTCATTTAAAAATCTAACAAGACTAGAAAAGAAACAAGTTTGCTGGATTGAACGTAACAGAAAGATATACTGGAGTGAAGGATTTATTCCATATTCTAATTACCAGACATTGGTGTTAAATATTTTAAGAGATAAATATGTTTACGTTAAAGGTATAGAAAAAGTTTCCTGGTTAAAGCATATTTTAGAAAATAGTAATAGTAATATATTTAATTTAGAAGAAAAAGGTTGTCCTAGTTTAATAAATTTGTATAATCAATATAAACAGTCTCAAGATGTGTATAATTGTGTTTATCATAATTCTGTATGTGCGTTAAGAAATGTATTATGTATAAATAAATGGTGTCATGATAATAAAATTATAAACTAAAAATATATGTTTTTTATAGCTTTTTATCCCTTCCAATCCTATCTGATCACGACTATAAATTGTTTGCTACCGTTAGACGATGTCACTTCACCATCATAATTTATAAATATTATCAAGTACTAAGTAGAGGACAAAGTGGTCCAATATTTTGTCACATCTCTAAAGACACATTTGGCGCATTGGTTAAGAGTGCTACATCACAATGTAAATAGTAGGTTTAATAGATGCCTTAACAAATGCGTCAAAAGTGTTTTGCTGGTTCGATTCCCGCACAGAACAAATGAATATTTGTTCCAGCTTGGTTTTTATGATTTTTTACATTATTTTATATTATAATCAATTACTCTATCTCCATAATACAGTTAAGTAAAAAAAAAAACAATCCTCAATTCTTTTCTGGATTTCTATCCGTATCCAAGGCACCGATGACATTAACTTGCACGGTTGCTAATATATTGAACGCTGTAGCGCTCAATACATTTCGGTTTAACGCGGTGCAGCTATCGAACATGATATTGTTGTAAAGTACGCTCGATAGTTTTGCTCCACTGTAGTTCGACGCCACGCCAACGATCGCGATAATGTGCGACGGTATAAATTGAGGAGTTCTGAATCTGATCAACCGTTCGAGTGAACTGCTGTGAACTGGAGGCAATCACAAAGAAACGGTAGCAACAATTCGCTCATCAGTTTAAAAACCGTAGTGGATAAAAATACATCGACAAGTCAATGATAGGTATTAGTTCTCGATTATAAAATTGGGGCTTCTGTATCACTCGCGCGATCGATTATAAAATTGGGGCTTCTGCATCATGAGCCGAGCGAAGCGAGGCGAGTGATGCAGAAGCCCCAATTTTACCCTACTAGCGTCGTGCGCAGATCACCGGTAACTCGCTGCCCGTCAATTGCGCGCAATTGAGGCTTTTTTCCGAGCCGCCATTAGAGACGACACGCGAGCTAGGTGACAGTTTGTCTACAGCATGTTTCATTTAATTTTTTAGGACATATTCGAGGTGGTAAAAATAAAAATCTATGTCATTATAACTTAATCTATAAATATAAAAAGAAAGTCGTGTTAGTAACACCATTGATAACTCAACAACGGCTGCATATTTTTTATGATTTTTGCGTTTTTTGATTTGTCTTCGGCCGGAATAGGATAATGACTAAAAACATGAAAAGTCCTCTAATAAATAACTGTGAAGAATATTTTACTAAATCATTTCTCAAACGCAGCGCCATCTTGAATGTTATGATAGGTGACAAATTTCCTCCCAGTTCATTATCAGGCGACAATTTGACATTCGACAATTCTTAGGCTTAATTAAACTAAGAAGGTGACTTGACATTAGTTTTATTCATTCTAATGAACGAAGTTTGCCGGGTAGTTTGTATGTAAAAATTATTATGTATTAAATATATTAAAAACTGTAAACCGTAATAGTGAAATAGATCGGTATGTTATTGTTTATGTTGTTGTTACATGGGAATTGAAAGATAAAACATGGTTAGATAGATAAATAAATAGATAAAAAAAATATTCAGTACACACAAAAGACACAGACAAACACACAATACAAAATCAAAAGTAATAAAACAATGAACGATGAATGATACAGTGTGCGGTGTGCGTCTCAAGGCTGCACCAAATGGGAGTCCAGCTCAGCATGTGCCAGGAAAATGTACCTGGCGCTGATATTCTGCTGGATCAGTGCAGTGGCGTACGGACGCCAAGCAGACAAAAAACGAAAAAAAAAATAAGATTGAGAGATTATAGAGGTGTTGTGAAATTGTGTTTTCTGCATCGTGTTTATATATTATGCAGAGTGATTATGAATATAAGGTGGCGAAGCTGTACATAAATAAAAAAAATGGTTCAACACTTTTCAGTCTGGGTCAGTACCTAACTTCTGTTTCTGTGACACCCGGCGCAAAATGGGTTGACACCATCTTTGCCACCACATGGGCTCATTGGTCAAATTAAATAGCGTGCCGGTTTCCTGTAACACGTTTCCGTCCCTTTCTACAAAAATCACTCCCACAATATCCAGCCACAGAGAGCAAAGATCAAAAATAAAAGCAGCACGCTGTATACAGGCCGCATATAAGTGTATAAGTAGAAAGCGGTGCCAATTACGTGGCACTCCGCTGACAGACCACCGCTGCCAACTGTAGCATCCTGTCTTTATCGTGGTGCATCTCTATATACATGTGTCGTATTCACTGATTCATCTATTTTGTTGATAGTTGAGTTAACATAGCTGTTAGGGTACGGAGAACTTATAATCTACAGGCATATTAATACGCTAAGGGAAGTCTTTGAATCCCTTTTTCAGAAAAATGCGCTGATGGAGGAGTGTGTTTAACATAACGAAAGTTTATGTGAAGGTGTTAAAAATATACAAAATACAATAAAATATTAAGTAATTGTTGAATAAAATTTTAGACGTTTAGCAATTCTGCCAACATCAAGTTTAGAATGTAACCATAGTGATCAACCTTTTGAAAATAAACAAAACGTGATAGCAGTATGTGGGTTGACATTGACATACAAGGAAATTGGGTATTTGATAAAATTTTAGTTTTTATTCCGTCATCTAGATTACAATAAAATACTTCCACAAATGCCATCTAGAGAAGAGTTTAAGTTGAAGTAACAATAAAATATTCGACACGTATTTTTTTCTTTTTGAAATTGATGGAAAACTGCTTAGATTAAGCGCATTAAAGTTGAGGAGATGGGGTTTGTAACGTCATTAACTAGTATAAACTGTACTGGCTAGTGGCGTCATGCGACATTTTGACTCGATGTATCGTCGTTATTGATTACGTACAGCCAGAAAAAAGAAAAAATAAGTGTCGAATTTTTTCTTCTAATCTAGATGAGGGACTAAAAATTTTGTCAATTGGCCCATTTCGACCACTAGGTGAACTTTTCTTCTTTCCGCGATTAAGCTGTTGTCATAGTTTTTATGTCACCCATCGGCTTCTAACTTGGCTTCACATGTCGTCAAGAAATAAAGAAATATCTTCAGTCATACCTGTTTACTAGTAACTGTCGCACTGGAAAGCAACCTTTGAAAAAAACCTTTGAAGAAAAAATATAATATTTATTTTTTCTTAACCTCGCAGCTTACTTCCAGCTAGTTTTAAAATATATTTAAAAAAAAATGATAATTTCTCAAGTTTTTTTCCCATGTTTTTTTGTGTCAGATTACAAAAAAACACGTTCAAATGTCTGTTATAATACATTAACTGTTAATAAATATTATTATTAATAGACAGACTTTTCTGAAATACCAGCATCTTTACTAAAACAGCTCTTACTTACTTAACTTAAACCGAAGCCATATTGTAATATAGATACTCAACGCAAATATATTTCCGTAACCTCTTAAATAATGTAACAGGTATAAATGCAAGTAGAGCCCACGACTAAATCAGTCGGTCGACAGTCGATATCTGCTAGGGATGTAACGGTGTTGTTCCTGGAAGACTAGATTTATGAATGAGACCTCCAGCGCGGTAGGTTCGACTAACATTAAGATCTAGGGAGGGGAAAAAGTAAGAATCAATATCGATATTCTTTTATTTTGTTGAGAATAGCGAACTGATGACCGTTTTCTGTAATAGAAAACGTTCAAAATTTATTACAATCTCATCTCAGCGACAATCATCGTAAGAAACTGGTCTTGTATAGGGTAAGGTATGTAAGGTAGGAGAATTAGATGTATTTTGACAGATAAAGGCTGATATTAGAATCGGAACAATTTTGAAAAATTTAGGAATTGTTACAATAATGTTTGGTCTGGTATTTACATTAGTCAAGCATTAAAATAACATATTAAGATGAATGATGTGTTTGGGGTTTCAGCTCTAACAGTGGGTCAGGTTGCGAATTTTTAGTATTTTTTATGTTGAATTCTAGTCACAAACCACGCCTTAAAAAACTAACGCACTACGTGTAGCCAAACGCGAGTATTAACATTATTTCGCAATAAAAAATAACTATCGAAATTTGGTAAAATCTTTAAAACTTATAATGACCTATGCTTTAGCAGAATGATTAATTTTATTGTTAGATGCAAAAACAGTAAACGATTTAGAAAACAAACTTCTATGTTAATCTTGAATAATTATAGAAAAAATATCCACCAAATTCGATATTTCATGATTTATATCCGCGGAAACTAATAAAAATCTATCACTACAGACAAACACACGGATTAGACTCGTGATTAATACAATGAATTTAAAGATAACATCGTTATTCCAATTTATTTTGTCTTAAAAATCGTAAATATAAAAAAAAATATTCGATGAATCTGAACCATGGACCATTCGTTTATTTGCATATTATGTCGCATCACTACAAGCCCTCACAAGTGGTCGCTACTATAACTATCTCAGGTTGTTAGAATCCTTGTCTTTGTATTTCATTACCAGGCAGGGGTATAACAAGAGGAATTGGGGGACGGGTGTTTCTCAGCTGGTCAAGATACGAATTAATGTTTAGGCGAAATTAGCCCACAACATTTTCACGGTTTAATAGAATTCAAAAGTTAAAGCAGTGAAATCTCCCACACTATTAAGGACTTCTGTTTCGACACACATTTACGCATAGAACACCAGTAAAACATTACCTACTTATAGCTGACAGCTGAATTAAAACTTTTTATTACCATAATTAGAAAATATCTCTACATTATTTTATTTAACACTTTAAAACTTAACACAAATGGACAAAGAAGAAGGGAACTTAGAGACAATTTACAGTATTCCCAAATTAATAATGCACATGCAGATCTTCGCTAATTGTCGTATTCCCGGAAACATCCGAATCATTGAATCGTAAGAGCCCTAATTATGCATGAAGAAAATGCACTTACCACTCTATATACATATAGTCATCCGACACTCGGGGAATACGGCCGTTGCCGAACAGTGACGAATAATTTCTATGCGCATTATCACTTTGGGAGAACTGTACATTGATCGACAGCCTTTTGCATTATGTCGATTAAAAAGCAGGCCGTCGACGACGGATGCGTACGTCATTCCATACTAAGCTCTCTTTTTGTATGAACAAACCGTCGAAAGCCGTCGATCAATGTTTCGTGACCCTTAATGTCATAGGCATAAGGAATCCAGCATTTCGAAAGCATAAATCAATTCCAACTTCCGTCTTTGTTAAGCCCCTAGGACTTTCTGCTAATCAGAAGCACTTGCGACTTCCAAATCAACGACAAAAATGATCAACAGCCATTTATTCGCTTTATGTTGAGATTAGTAAATGATTAAATGATATTTATTTTGGTAAATAGGTTTCCACAAACACTTTTACAAAAATCGTCATTATTTTTAGTAAATGAGATCTGAGTTTCACTATTTGACTACTCTGAGAAGAAACACCGAAAGAAACTCAGAGGTAATAGTCTCTTTTAAAGTCCAGACATTATCTTGGTCAAATCATGTTCGATCCATGCAGATTAGTGTTTGAGATGGTCTTTTGAGGAAATAACCACACAGAAAGAGGGGACCAGATCAGTCAGTGCAAGCATTTGTCAGTAATCGTGAGCTCAACTCGGAACTTGAGAAGCTCCACGTGCCGACGAACAATACCAAAGAATGAACATTTGGGTTGGGCCCAGAAGAAGTGGCGGAACAAACTCCCCAGCAACACGACAATCTGTTATGTTAGAAGAACTTGAGGTTACACAATATTGATAATTAATAAACACAATCAGCTAAACCAATTTAGTTTTTGTCAACAATCACCCTTCCACACAATATCTTCTCAGGTAACATAACTTCAGTGTGGTCTAAGAACACGCTAATCGTACCCGTAACATGGTCCGCGAGCAATTCATTAAGGTTGTAGCGAGATTAATAGTCGGGTCGAAGGTAATACCGGCAGATATCAAAGCGGGTCAGACCGCAGGTGGTCGCGATCAGCTCCGCACGTGTGTTTGATGGAGTAACGAGATCGTAGGGGTGGCCAACAGTTGTGATTATTTTCTCAAATTCTGCATAAATTTACATTTCGCCAGTTAAATATGTTTAAAGTTCCATGTAAAAAAGGAGCAAGCCTAATGCCAAACAGGCATAAATCCAGACTCCGAGCACCTCACAGGCTCGGCAGTATTATAGCACTTACGTCCGCTAGACCAAAAAAGCAACAAGGAAATGAAACGCTCTTGAGAATCAGGCCATTCTTTGGGCACATGTCCCATTGACAGCGATGCGGGTGAATTTTGTGATGCCGAAAGATCAAGATCTTTTTTTACATGTAGATGTAGGTACATAATATATCAGTAAGTTTTGCGTAATGCTTTCGTCATTGTAAAAACTGATTAATACTACAGCAAGGAAAATATATGTACACAGACCAGCATATCAATCTACCCCAATGTGTCAAATTTCTTTGATAGTTTTTCAACTTTACTACTGACACAATAAGGTTCATGTTCGATTGGGAAAATTTTACAGTTTGGCGTAGTCTATACAAAAACGATTTTTAACACAGAAACGCAACGACAAACCGCCATTTTTGTTGCTCAGTTATTGGTCATTTGACCATTTTAAAATTGGTCTTAAGTTTTCTTGTCCTATACGAGTATAAAAAACATACCAAAAGTTTTGCGTCCCTGGCCTAGTCTTATTCAATTATGTTAACAGAATATTTGTTTATACAGAATAGTTTCCTGGTTTAAAGACAAGAGATTCAGACCACCCTGCTGATAGGCTCAAGGGGTTATAGATACAAGGAAGACAAGCCTACCACGAACTGTATGTCAAGTCGATTACCAGTTTCAGTGGACCAGATATAATGAAACTGGCAGGACCGTGGCTAGCAAGAAGTCGATTGAATTAGTTCATATATTATTGGTACTTACTTATTTGTTTTGAGTTTAATTGGAGCCTGCGGCTTAAAAATATTATAAGTATCCGCGCCCAGCAAGCGACACGTTAAAATGTGGCTAACTAGCCACACTTGACTTCGGTGTCGCGTCGCGGCGACAACGGCCGCGTGCGAGCGTTAGTGTGCCGTTTTTGAAGATCGAATGTTGTTTAGGTAACCCAAAGAGATTTAAAATACCTACTATAGAGCGGGCATGTCATAGAAAAACTTTGATCCCATGTCTCAGTAACGCCATCTAGAATACTATATGAATATTGGAGCGGCAGCGGAGCGTACTACAAAAAACTCATAGACTTGTATCCAGCGGGACACACTTTTTCGGACGAAAATATTGGTCGTGATGTCCGGTCTATAGGTATTGAATGTCTTTGAGGTAACCTATCTACACCTTTTTACTTAAAACACCATTGCTGCGGCTAATATACCAGTCGCACGGGTAAATCAAAGGTTAGGAAGGCTAGCCGACGTTGGTTCATAGGTGGGTGACTATAATAAGATATCAAGACTTCTCCGTGCCTCGGAAATCAGATTAAGTCGTTGTTACCTGCTGTCATTTGTGTTTCTGCCACCGATACATAGTGTACATCCCACCCATACGCTATTAGCTTTGGGAACACATTTTATTTTTAATTTTTTGTGATTATAATGTAATAGAATCGGCATAAAAGCACAAACTTATATCCTGTTTTTTAGACGAAAGAGGCTGAACCCCACGACACAGAGTATCCTAGTGTGGGGTTCAGTGTCATTGTTAACTTTTTATAAACAATACAATTAATTAATTATATCACTTACCATCAGATGATATAGTGCTCAAACGCGAACCTCTCAATGATAATATTAAAAAACCATTTTCTTTTAAACCATTGAGAAAAGTGGGTATACTACATGCATACCTCTGCCTAATCTTTTAGGTTTAAGGCGTAATGTTATGTTTTCGGTCACTGGCACCCTTTTCAAACTTCCTCTTACTCGGGATCATCTCTAACTTTATCCGAGCTCGTCACTCTACACATCGATCTCAACATTCCCAGCTCCGATACATTGAACATAACTAACCATGTAATGAATATTAATATGCAATTTCCTTAATTTATTCAGTGTTGAAAGTTGTAAATCTGATGAGAGTGGTAATCGCACCATGTGACTATAAGATGACTCAATGTTTTCCCATAAACATGCTCAGTTGAAAATCACACAGGTAGGAAGGGGTAAAAAGAAACGCATGGGTGAATGAAACACAAATTTGAATGGGATTTTCACGATAACTCAATGTCATTTGTTTCAAACAAACAATAGAAAATTGTACGTATGGTAGGTAGGTATTTACATAGAATTCAGCAAAAATAAATATTATTGATTTACCACATAAACTAGATCTTACCTTGATAGAAGAATAATAATTTTGATAGAAAATTTAGTAATAATGTAAGAAACAGGAAATGGCTCGATTTATTTGCTCCCAATTGTGTTTTAGTATATTATGTATATCTTGAGTAATGATTACTCTATAACATTACCACAGATAAACAAAAAAAAACCTTACGTCAATCAGGCCTTATAGCCAAGTTAATACTTGGCTTTAAGGCATCATGAATCAAAATAACCATTTTATTATACGCCATTACACCTAATTAAGTATTCTGTGTAATAGCCGCTTACGTTACGCACATTGACCGGACAAAACAGCTGTCATTAGGGTGATTGATGCTGGTTATAGTACAAAATGACCGCACCGACTTTAATCATGTTTCTTAACCCAATTAATAATGATATCTCTACTCTGTCATTAATTTGAAGAAAATATTTCATTGTTCATTTTTGTTAAGGCGATGTTGTAAAGTTTGTAACTAAAAAAAAACTAAAAACTTGTGTTGTAATTTAGTTTTGCAATTTTTATTTTTGTAATCAATCATTTGGTTTAATGCTACCTACTTAAAGATTTTTAATACTGAAAGTAAGTATACATCTTTGTTAGCAGACCGCCTCTGGCAAGTAAGCTTAAGGCATTCAAATTTAGATAGGTATTTACAGTATTGTTGAACGCCTCCAAAGCAAATCGTACTATCTACTATCGTAACGGGTACTGACAAATTATGGGTCAAATATTTCTAGAGTTCTATTTCAATTTTTTTCAGAGTTTAGTAGTGTTTCATCATCTATATTCAAGAAGGTCTATCGTATTTTACAAAACCTACTATTATTATAACAAGCTAATCAGGGCAAAGACCTGCCGAGTCTTTTTCCACTACTCTCTGTCTAGGGCTGTTCATGACAATTACTAATAATTATCAAAATAGTCCATCTGATTATTACATCTCTGCTTGAGACTACTGCGATGTCACCTGCCATGTTGAGGAACTTTGTGGATCGTGGTATGGTCTACTGATCGTCTCGCATGCAAAAAGGCTTCAAAAAGGCTTAAAAAAAAGGTACAGTCCTATATTACACTGAAGATTGGCACTGGCAATTGTGCAACATTCGTATTTTTTTGTGAAAAAGTGGATAGCTGTATTTCAAGTTCGGTGTGCAATTTAAAAAACTAAAATAAATTAAATTACTCTGTCGAACTTCCCCTTAAAAAAATCTTTAAAATTATAATGATGGGCGCAAAATCTATAATGATTTCTGTGGGCACGCAATAGAACTTTTATTAGACAACTTATGATGCCAACAATGGTACCTTTTGGTATTTTTCACGGTGATAATTAAGACATGGTTTAACAAGTTAATCCATGGTTTCACATCATCATTTGGGAGGTTATATTATTAGGTATATTAACTTGTGGCCAGATAATTGTTGTTTTTATGTGTGGTTAATGTTTTAATATACAAGGTCGCATAATATGAATTTGAAAAACATTTACAGTAGGTGCCTATTTACATAAATTAATTGATTTGAAAGGCATTTATTACCAAAAATGTAGACGCAAGTTAACGAGAAGATCTTATTCTCAATGCAAACTGCATACATACATAAATGCCTATTCACATACAATATGTATGATATGAGTCAACAAATGATGGATTTACTTAAGAAATTGTTTTTAATAATATTTTGGGTTTGCAGACTACATTTTTTTATTCATTATTTAGGAAAGTTTTGGTGCTTGTTAGTAGTTAAATGGGTTAGTTAAATTTAATTTTGTATCTTATAGATACACCTGCTATTTTCTTATATCAATAGAATTACAAGGTGCTAGGTTAAACAGGTATACAGACAGACGCATCCCGCTAATAGCTTGTTTACAGTCATATTATAATATATTCTTAGTTTATTTAAATTAACAGACAAGGAGGAGAGGACAAACAGAATGCTAATGCGACAAACGCGTGTGATAGACAGACATTGCACAAACACTGCGTTTGTCGGCGACAGCTGACAACGGAAGCGGCGGACACGATTTTTGTCGTGGTGGTCTTTCGATTCAAAACTTTAATTTCAATGAAACCATTAACGATTTTGTAAATGTTGAGGTGACTGTCAGTAAGAAAGAAGAAGCTAGTTTTAATCTAGGCCATTCTTTTCTATATATGTGCTTATTATTGCAATCGATTTGCACTGAGAACGATTTCTTGGTAATTTATAACACACTACGTACGCTATTAGTATACATTACTAGTAGGCACTTGGAAGGTTCTACTTAAGATTAAAAATATAAAAATTTTTACAAACCGTCTCATTACTTAATTTCAACCTACAGCTGCAATTTCCAGAATCTAAAGAGTTGATAATTGCCGTTAGCACTTCATTTGTTACTAACTCCGTGCCATAACGATGCGGGTGCCGATCTAAGACACGGTCGTACACAATTATCGGGCTAAAGGTGTGTATGTCATAGTTATAATGTTATACGTTGACCTCGAGATTTCGCATAGATATTCATTATGAAGGAATACTTATTGTGTTCCATTAGCAGAAGACCGTTAGACGCCTGTTGCGGTAGGATACTGTGTAAGAGCCTGTTTAGCGGTGGTAGACAGGGATATCAGAAATCATTGTCAATTTCATATTAAATTTCTATGGTTTATGCTTACACATTGTAGCGAAACAAACATTGAGATAAGCTAAATTTATCTAATATGTTAAATTCTCGTGTCACACGTCACGTTTGTCAATATCAAAACTCCTCCGAAACGACAGAACCGACGCCTATGCCATTTTGTGTTGCATATGTTAAACTGTAACTATCTCATCGTCAACCTCATCATCTGCTTTCAGCAAGCTTGGAGATTATGCGTGAAGGATGAAGCGTACCTTCTTTGTATGAGAAGAGCATCTGGAATTAATTCATTCAAAAACCCACACTCCAGTATGCTCATCGTACGTCCTTTCCCATGTATGCTGCTCCTCATTTAAGTGGCCCTTCGTTGTGGTATATTATTAGGTATTTATTATTTTTATTGAACTTAGGAAAAACCGCTAAGTTTACGTAGGTATTTGTGTCTAAATAGCTCAAAATTCAGGAGTTTTATTAACATAAGCAAGACTTTTATTTAACATTATTTTTATTATATACTAGCTGTACCCTGCCACGCTTCGCTATGGCACATTGTGATTGAATGGTAAAAAAAAATTATAAAAACAATCCTTGATGCGGATTATATAATTATCATGCTAAAATTTCAGCTCGATCGGTGCAGAACTTTTTGAGTTTTTGAAGCGTACAAAAACCAACATAACATTTTCATATATATAGACTAGCTGTACCCTGCCACGCTTCGCTGTGGCACATTGTGACTGAATGGTTAAAAAGAAAGAAAAAAACAATCCTTGATGCGCATTATATATCATGCTAAAATTTCAGCTCGATCGGCGTAGAACTTTTTAGAAGCGTGCACAAACCAAAATAACATTTTTATATATGTCGTGGAAAACGATATTCTTGAATAATAAGTTGTGAAGTTGATTAACTTAGTACAGAGTCTATGGTGACCAGCGTGACGTTACTTGTCATTTGAAAATGGCGCGAATGTGTTTTCGGTAATGTCACGTGGACAGAGTCGTGCTGGTGCGTGGGAGCTGGGCAGAGCTCAGTTTGATTTGAGACACCGACCAAGACACACATCCAGCACGAAACTGTCAGTTACCTAGACTTGAGTTGTTTTGTGATTAAGATTGTTAAGTGAGGTTATTACTGCAATGAAGATTGCTATTCTACGTTATGAACTCTGTACCACAAAACCCCCATCGGTGTCAGCTCATCGCTCAGCCATCGCTGACGCCGATATCAGAAGTGGGATAAAGAACCTGCTTCCAACTTTACTGGCGAGCTTCACCGAGATGTGATGAGATCTTCGTCGCGATGCACCAGAAGAACAAGATGCAGTAATCGAAGTCTGCTTGCTACATCGGGCTCCATCAAGAGAGTATGCGAGGTGCAAGATGCGAGGATCCTGCAGCGCGGGTTGGCAGCGCGGCGGCGCGCGGGCGGCAGCGCGGCGGTGCAGCGTGGCGCAACTACAGATGCGCAGTTGTGCACGAAATAACTGGTATTTTCTGGTAGTAACAACAATCCGGTGAGTCGTGTAATTTTTGTTTTGATTTCGGTAGGTACCGGATGTTGTCTTGCTAAGTTGTACTATAGTCGCAATTTTAGAGGTCAATGCGAACGTTTGTGTAAAGGGCATACCTAGGTAGTACCTACAAACATAGACCTAGTACCGAACGAATTATTTACGAAGTTTTAAATAGTGGCAATAGTTTATTTTATATGCGGGTAGCGCGTAAAAAAGATAATTAATCATTTCAAATAGGTGTGTGATGGTAATGATCGTTCGAAATGTTTTAAGGAGGGTATCGCAATCAACAAAATGTTTGTTGGTTAATTCGAAACAAAAATGTGTGGTGGATTATGGGTGTTTACCCAATCAGTTCTTTGTTTTAAAAGTGTCGATACCGCAAGTATGTACAGAGATCTTATGATTACTTTACGTTATGAATATTGCCATAATTTTAATTAGGTAATGGTTTATCGTGCAGGGGTTGAGTACCCCTTGTGAATTGAGAATTAGACTTCAAACTCAAACCTTATCGTCTATAGGCAAGCTTAAAAATCAGCCTAGACAAAAGGCAATAAATAGTGTCAAAGGTCAAAGGTCCAGGAACTATTGGCTGCTTACGGCATGCGTCCGTGTCAGTCCCCTATTAAGAAAGCTATTCTTTTAACAAAGCATCTAATAGATAGGCTACTTGAAGTTAAATTAGCAAAGGGCTATTTTAATGCGTTAAATTGACAATAATGCGATCGAGATATTGTTTAGCGTTTTGCCTGGGGTCTGTTTACGTAGCCATATTTTGTTACGTTGTTATACAACAGCGATCGAAGTTGTGACATTTAAAACTCAGTAAGTAAACAGACCGAACCGAACCGAGAAAAAGGCTTCAAAACCTGAACCTTAACCTCTGACGTCAACCTTACAGACTAAGTCGGACGAAAGGAAAGTAGTGTCATAGGTACTCAGTTCAAAAAAACTATTGTGAGGTACTGTTATTTGCCCTAGTTAAGCCCTGTTTCTAAAACCTGCTACTTTAGCAAGGGTTGAAAGGCTGCTGGGTGTATAATAAACGCCGACTAAAGCCGGATTTTCCTTGAACATTTCGAAGTGTTCATTTGTGAAGCGTTATGTAAAGTTTCTAGGCTATGATATCATAGCAAAGGTGAGCTGAAGCTTAGTTAAACTGCCTTTCTTGATAACATTCACCATGTTAGGCGGTTCATAGGTTTTTCGTATAGGTTTTCGTTTTTTTAATTTACCCTCACTGTTTTTATTGATGATGATGACTAGTAAACAATTTGGTCCATATAATTGGAAATTGGGACACTGACAGATAAGATAACAAATCATTTCAATTTTACCGACTATACCTGGTTGATTATTTTCTTATTATGAACTCTTAATTTAAATGAGATTGAAATTCAAACTGATGCAAGTGCGGCGCTATTCCCTTTATTTTGTAAATCGTATGGAAACCTTGTTGATATCACCACGGTATCAGAAAGCTGGTTGTTGGCCTAAATTTAATTTGAGCAAAGCTTAAAATCGGTTTGACCACAATATTAGGACCAGGTTTTTAAATTAGCTTAATGATTGTGTTTTAATTAAAAATGAGGACAGAAGTCAAACTAAATTAGATTCAAGTATGAATGCCCCGATCACCAAGTTCCTTGAGAATTGAATGACACAGTGGTAGTGAAACCACATTTGGTTAATAGCTTGTATACTCGTACTCGAACCTTCGGACCGCACCTCATGAGTAACATGTGGCGATGGGTCTATAAGGAATCGTTGTTGCGATTTCTGTCTGTGTTGGTGCACAAAGCGCTTCATGTGTTGTAGCACATATTGCGTTAGATTTTTGAGAGTCGTTGGTGCGATTCTCTTCGTGTTGGTGCACAGATTTTAATGAGTTTCATGAGTTGAGTATGCATTGCTTATAAATGATGATAAAGAGTAACAGAACTGTTAGAGTTACTGTGTTGTAACTTATTGGTCGGACCTTTACTAATTACAAGGGCGCAGTGCGCTGTGAACCTAGGATAAACAAGGTAGTGTAGTTACTAGCGGAGTTCAATACTGTGCTTAGACATGTGAAGTACCAATAGGTTATTATCTTGTTTATTAATGACACAAATTCATTTGAATAAACTTAAACTGATGTTTCACCGACTAGACGACTGTCCAAGATAGTCGTGAGCGTCTATTAACTGAATTACAATCGCGATTAATGGGTGGTTTACCACTCACTCTGGTAACTTACAAAAGTTCCAACTCGTACTCGTGTTGTTTATCGCTGTCCTTACCAACTCGATCTTCGCGAAGTAGAGATAGTATCGTACGACTATCCGACAGCGTAGTTCCCGCTTTTCTAACCTGTTTCTTCTTCTCGAAAGGCGTGATGGTTTCGTGTGTCTGTCCGTAGATGATTGACAGTCAAATTTAGATAGTAGGTACTTTGGGTAAATTCCCACTACCGTGTAAAGAGATCAAACTTCTTAGGTCAATGGTAATGAAAAACGTTTCTCTAAGTTCCGTTTTGATAGTACCTACTAAAATGAAACTTAAGTGTTAGTAACTTGGTTTACATTAAAAATGAAAAGCCTAGCTTAACTAAGCTTGACCCGAAGTGAAGGTTCTTTTAAACGCTTGCGGGCGACCAGTATGTTGTAAAGTCAAGTCGTAAGATGCCAACCTGTGAAGTTCAAACGAGTTAGAAGAAAAAAAACAATGTTTCTGAGGGTAAAAGAACCTCAACAGACCTATGATACGCTTGTTGGCTTTCCGGTAAATCCGCATCCATAAGATGCAATCGCAACTGCATACGTTGTCGTTCAGGGCGTGATGAGCGGCTTGTAGTCTAGCGGGGACCTGGGCCTGGAAAGAGACTATTTTGTACGGTCATGTAATGACTTGAGGGTCGCGGACCCTGAGGTGATAACGATATGGGTGGCAGTACCGAATTGTCAATAGCTGTGGCAGGGCCATGAGTAGTGTGTTTATTTTTGAAATTTGATAATTATGAACTTTCCGTGTTTAAGTTCTAAAAATGGCTTAGTTAAAGTTCGTTTAGTTATTGTGAGTACTGAGTAGTCATTACTAGGTAATGATTATCTGTAAAGTTTTGGAATACATTTCATCTTACTTAACGTATACTCTATGGATTAAGTGTGAGGGTTTGGTGACCGATCCAGTTGCGCCGGAGCATGTAAGAGGTGCGCGTGGTCTGCTTTTTATGCGCAGGATATCCTTTCCGAGGGGTAGCACTTACGCGGCTGAGATTGTTAGCTTCTGGGGCTGGATCACAAGCCGATGGCCTGTGTGGCAATGACTAGCCTGAGTGGCAATGACTAGCCTGTGTGGCAATGACTAGCCTGTGTGGCAATGACTAGCCTGTGTGGCATTGACTAGCCTGTGTGGCGATGACTAGCCTGTGTGGCAATGACTAGCCTGTGTGGCAATGACTTGCCTGTGTGGCAACGACTAGCCTGTGTGGCAGTGACGAGCCTGTGTGGCAGTGACGAGCCTGTGTGGCAGTGACAAGCCTGTGTGGCAACGACGAGCCTGTGTGGCAACGACGAGCCTGTGTGGCAACTGTGAGCCTGTGTGGCACCCGTGAGCCTGTGTGGCACCCGTGAGCCTGTGTGGCACCCGTGAGCCTGTGTGGCACCCGTGAGCCTGTGTGGCACCCGTGAGCCTGTGTGGCACTTGTGAGCCTGTGTAGCACCCGTGAGCCTGCGTGGCACCTGTGAGTACCTATGTGTGGCACTCGTGAGCCTGTGTGGTACCTGTTAGCTTTAGCCTGTGTGGTATGTGAAAGTCTATGTAATACCTACTATGTCGTGCATTTGCATAGCACTATCTTAGTACACTTTCAGTTCTAGTAATGTTATCGGTCTTAGTGACGATTCATTCTGCCTGGATTTGTTTCGATTAGAGGTGTCAAGGTTTGACATACACCCTTGAAAATTTAGTTGTGGTCAGAATGACCGAGTTTTGAAGTATGTGAAAAATGCGTGCGTGCGTGTGTTTTGAAGTATGTGACCAATACGAGCGTGCGTGCGTATACGTGTTCTTTGTGTGTGTGTGTGTGTGTTTATTTTTAGTAGACACGAGGACGTGTGATGGTCATGATGGCCGTGTCGTGGAAAACGATATTCTTGAATAATAAGTTGTGAAGTTGATTAACTTAGTACAGAGTCTATGGTGACCAGCGTGACGTTACTTGTCATTTGAAAATGGCGCGAATGTGTTTTCGGTAATGTCACGTGGACAGAGTCGTGCTGGTGCGTGGGAGCTGGGCAGAGCTCAGTTTGATTTGAGACACCGACCAAGACACACATCCAGCACGAAACTGTCAGTTACCTAGACTTGAGTTGTTTTGTGATTAAGATTGTTAAGTGAGGTTATTACTGCAATGAAGATTGCTATTCTACGTTATGAACTCTGTACCACAAAACCCCCATCGGTGTCAGCTCATCGCTCAGCCATCGCTGACGCCGATATATATATAGATTTAGTTATTTGATTGTAGACAGGTAGTTAATCCAATTTAATTTTCAATTTGTTTGTGAGAGTGTTTAGTAAAATAATTTATATTGTTGATATGTATATTGTTTATTGTGTATTATTATTCATTAGCTTTAGTTTTTTAAGGTATTTTTCCTGTTGGAGAAAACCTAAAGAATATTTTAAAAAAATATTTAGGTGTTTGTGGTATACACCACAAACCTAAATATTTTATTTTTACTCATTCGAGTTACGTATTCTATTATATACTAAAACCACACAAAATACAAACCATCCTAAAGGAAGCATAATTATCGTTTAAGTGAGGATGCTATTAATTATAAATTATGAATTATTATGAAGTATCTTCACCCACACACAACCGGAACGAACAATGGTGATGTGGAGCGAGGATGCGCGGAGGTCGGGCCAAGGTTCGATGCCGGCCGGTGCCTTTTGTTCCTCACAACGCTATGTAGGTTAGACATGAAAACACTTCGGCTTATTGTTTTCAAGTTTCATGGCAAACGGAGTGTTGATGAGGTTATTAATATACTCTCAAAGGCTGTTTGAAGTAGTGTTTTTTTTTTTTATCCTTTTGCAGCTGGTTCTTAACCTTTTTGACTGACAAACCAAAGTATACTTACCTAAATATCTTACTATTGTAATTTTATCTTGAATGTGAGCTTCAGTAGGCATATTCACTCTTTTATTGATATATGGCTATAAATGTTGGTTTATTATTTATTTTTAATTAGAAATCCCAGTAAATAGTAAATCCGGGTTTCCCCTGTGGGACAAAATATGTGGTCTTCGTGTTCAATCATGTTATTCCCAGTTTGCCTTATTTTTCAGAGTTCAATTATATCGTACTTGATATTATTTGGCCAAGTTTAAGTAATAATAATTCTTACAGAGGTTAGAAGAGATTTTAGAGTGTAATTGCATAATGTAAAGTTATATTAATCATTTAATTTCTTCTGTCAAACGTCCCAACAATAGTCTATAGTTTTCATATTTGTAAAATGTATTCGTTATTCAACTAATCATTGCATAACTTGTCTACTCCTCGTCCATAAGGCTCAATATCACATGCACATAGCATCACGTTCGAACGACAATCCTTTGCGAATCGTCTGCGCGTTCCGTCCTACATTCGACCTTCGATCCTGACAGGTCGCGGCGGTGACCGGCCATCCAGTATTAGCATACAGACAAAGCCTTCGCAATGAATAAGAACACTTGACGCACGGCAGTCTGTGAGCGATAAAATGCTGCTGTCTGCAGCTTTGGTTAATAATCACTGGCTTGGTAACAATGTTTCGTTTTTAGTATTCATCTTTATTTCAGGCATCTATGGTTCATTTAACCAACAAAATCAAATGAACGTGAATAGACTAATACATAGAAAATTTAAGTTAAGCTGACATTAAAGTTAACGTTTGGTCGGCGACGCATTGCGCTGAGTCGTCGTGTCGTGTAGCCTTCCGCGGAAACGCCGATACGCGACACGAGTTTTGGCAATGTAGAGCGTAATAGAAGGAGTTGGCTTAAAGGGAAGTGGCGGCTGTTTTTTTTATGATGATGTTGATTAAGTCAAACTGACGGACGTTTTGATCCAAAGAGACACTGTCGCACATACTTAACATTTTCTTCATCAGAAACGCCACAATGTGGTTGCACAAATGTAAAAGTTAAAAGAAAACTGTCCTGACACTTTTCTTTTCACTTTTACATGTGATCAGGCTAGCGTCAGGATTTTGTACAGCCGGTACATCAAGCTACCCCAAACTGTGCCCAATTTAACATGAACCTTAATTTGTAACGAAGTTGAAAAATTATAAAAAAAAAATATATATTGTGTATTTTTACGTGTGTTTTTTTCTGGGCATTGGCCCAGAAAGTTATACTTAGGACATCTTAGAATTCCGGTATTGTATGAATGAGTCATCAGTATTCCGTAACACCAATTCAAATTTTAATAAAAATAATTTCATAGCACACTTGATTTGATATTCTGAGTGCATCATTTTAGCGGCGCCATTGTGAATCGGCTGCCTTTATCATGCAAACGCGACACTTTTGGCTCAGTTCAGATTTCTCGGTCGAAACAATGTTATGGTTACGACAACCTCACGGGAAAACCGACCATTGCGTTTCTAGAATCCACTCACAAAACGTTATGAGACCATTTTTGGTTATAAAATTTAAATTTGGCTGTAGTTTCCACTTTGTTTGATTAAAATCTAGTTCTTAAGACATTATTTCATCTGATGATGTCATAATCACAGTATTGGTAGGTACACATTTACATTTACTTCGACATATACCTACTAATATTAAAAATAGGAAGATTTCTTTATTCTATTGCCTTAATTCACTTTCAAATCAAATGGATATACCCATAATAATTATAAGCTGCAGTAGTACAATGGCTAAGGCGTCGGCCTGGTGGCCAACGAGCCGTGAGTTCCATCCCCACCCATTGCACTATTGACTTGACCCCACTCCAGACACCAGCATATTTAGCTTAGTTGGCGGTGTTAACAGTAGGTAGTCTTACCTACTAGTAATAATAATTATTATTTGCACACACAAACAAACACAAATTAAAAACACAATACAAATACAATTATTACAAATTTTATTCTGTATTTTATTCGTATTTGTAAAACGTGCTTTGTGTAGGTATGTTTAAGCTTGTATATTTCTCTGTGTATATGTTATTGTGTACCTATGTTGTAGTTGTTTTGTATGTGTTGGTGCTGTTTTATGGACCCATGGTCTGAGAATAAATTTATTAATATTTCGTATATTCATTTAAAATTCTTATAAATTACATTTTTAAATATTAATAAAAAAATAAAAACATTTAAAAATATAAAAAATAGTAGGCCACCGACGGCGGGAGCAGGGTCCAAGCTATCGGTGGTTAGGGTCTCAGAGACAGGAACCTCCTCACAACGCGAGCCGTATCGAGGAGTACTGCCAGGCCTTTGACCCAACCGCGTAACGAAAGCCTCGACAGATGGTCGTCGAGGCTTTTGGCAATAAGACCATTGGCCGTCACAACTATTTATTTATTTATTTATTTATTTATTTAATTTGGCTCTTTAACAATGAGTACACTGTTACATTCATATAAAAACATATTTTTAACAAAATTTTAAGTGCCCCATCACTTATAAAAGAGCACTACATGCACAACAATAATATACGCCATAACAGCTTAACAACAAAAAAAAAACAATCTAAAATCAATAAAATAATTTCAAACATTATCAATATAATAGTTAATTAAATAATTTAAATAGTAATTATTATGTAATTATTGTATTATTATTAGTTATTATTATTATTACTATCGGCACAATGACAGCAGAATCCACATCCCACATGTCGACAATCTCGAGGGCTAGGTCAAATTATTATTATTATTATTATTTGTTATTATTTATAACAAAGTAACAAGACTCGCAGTGTTAGTAGCAAATTAAGAATACACTTACAAACTACGTTAGTAACATACGAAGACATAGCTGATATAGGTTGTGACATCATTGCTGCTAGGTGACAAGCCCAGCTGAAACCTTGCAAAATGGTTCACAAACACGCAATCAAGCCTGCTCGCTGTCATAGACAGGGTACTGTAGGCGCTGCCCGGTACCCTACGGACCAAGGATGCGCACCGCATCCGGATGTGCAAACTATGTATTTGCTTACACTGACTGATCTGGTCCCCTCATATATTTGTGGTTCTTTCCTCAAAAGAAGACACGTTAATCTGCATGGTTCTTATATGTATTATTAATTTATTAGGTGATAGGGATAATTAAACTTCACTTTTAAGGTTAACTTTCAATATTAACTTTTATTATAACCTTTACACTATATTTGGAAGTAATGCGTCTAGTTCCTATCACACAAACGGGGCGAATAGAAGTGACTGAATCACTGAACGGAGGGCAGGCGCGTACGCATGAATAGGTTCTTTGTCGCTCAGAAATATAAACAGATTAATTCTTGCAACCAACGTTTCTAAGAAACTCAACATGTATCTGACCAAGATGATGTCTGTACTTTAAAAGAGACTGACCTCTGAGTTGTCTTCGGTGTTTCTTCTCAGAGTAGTCAGATAAAGAAACGCCGACCTCATCTAGCTAAAAAAACCCGAGTAAAAGTGTTTGCATGAACCTATTTATCATATTACTTGTAAGCTTTCTAAAAATACATATCATCCTGAGAGTAAAAATTAAAAACGCACATAATGACGGTATGAAACTGTTTCCATTTTAACATAATATCCTACTATAGAAATACGACAACACCTTTTACCTCCCTCAGTATAATATTACAATCCAGCGACATCTACTTTGCAATTGCGGAGCCAGAAATTAACGCATACATGTTTATTGCACCATCTCACCTTCGTAGACCCCGGGGTCAGGAGCTAGGTGGCGCTTAGGTCACCGCGACGGAAACACTTCATCAGCTTAGACGTATTGTTGGATTTAGTGTTGGGAATTTATCCGGATAAATACTCAAAGTGGATAAATACTCATAAATATCCGTTTTTACTCGAGTATTTATCCAAAACGGCGGATAAATATTATACACGATTTTAGTAAGGGAAATTTTATATTTCTACGAAGAAAAGGATGAAATTAAGTAAAATTCTAAAACTTATCAAGAACTTTTAAAAAAACAAGCCTGTCTAACCTATGATTACACACAATAATAAAAAAATTGGGTAATACTTTCCTTTATGGGTCATTGATTTATGGATCGGAGAGGGGCTGGGGAGAGGGAGGGGGAGATGAGCTACCCCCCTGTCGGATTTCCACACCGCGGAGCCCCATGGTTATGGAGAAATTCATTGTTAAAGTTTGAGGTTTGGTTAAAACACTAATTTCCATTATTTTCACTCTAATTTCCATATATTTATGGGCCGGGGAGCGCGAGGGTGGCAGGGGCCTAAATCCTGTACCATTTCCAACCCGCGGAACACCAAGGTTACGGAGATATACGTATTTTAAAATTTAAAAGTTAACATTTTGAAATTAGTTTCGGGTATTTTTCGGATAAGTTGAATAAAGCACAAGGAATATTATTATTCTTATACCCTTACCTGCCAAGATGTCGCCGGAACCGCTTGGCGGGGCTCCTACTTCTGGGTGGTTTAAAAAAATAACCACGAAGGAGGTGGAGAGGGGTCTGTGTTTGCTCACTCACTACGACCCCGCTACTTTTATATTTTTTTAGTGGTGGAAAATCCTCATGGATGGCCCCCGCCCCGGGGAGGGTGGAGGGGTCTGTCAGACTTACTGACTAAAAACCACCCCGTGTTCCTTCTCACACCTGCGCCGGGGGTCACGGGAACAGAAGATACTTCCGCGACTCCCGACTGACTGCGACCCGAGGGCCTCGCTAAGTCAGCGAGGGGAGTGAGGTGTTAGAAAACCCTCGCAACGTCTAAGAGGGGCGCGCGTAAACACCACGCGCCGCCACCTCGGATCCATGTACATGGGGGCGTCGGACGTCCCGTGTCCGTCGCCCCTGAACCCATTCAGGGGGGCTGGAAGAGGGCGTTGTCCGCCATCTGCCTGCGCCCGGTACGTCTGCTGCGGGCCGGGTGAGTGGAGTTGCTCTCCCTCTCACTTTCCGCAGCCTCCATCTGCGAGACGACCGTTTCGCAGAAGGACACCACCGTGTCCCAGGACTCGACGCTGCCGGCCATCCTCTCGACCACGGCCGGCAGCGACAAGTCACTGCCTACTCCAGAGACGAGGGCACGGCACGGCTCCTCTCAAGTGGCACACTTTGCCAGCGTATGCCACGCCGTGTCCTCCCGACATTCGACAAAATGGTGATACCGGGCGTGTTATTTTCAATTTATATAGAAACTTTAAAAAAAAGTGTTTCTCTTTATTATTTTATTATAACTGGGAGTCTCCGCAACTTAAAAAATTGTAAAAAACCTTCTGTTTATGAGTACTATCTACAAAAAAAAATGGACTTCCAACTATATGGCCCATAAAATAAAGTATAGCCCAAGCACGTGTAATTTTGCACAGATTTTATTACGTCTATGCAGAGGAGTCGTCGGAGGAACTTGTGGTTAAATTATAACATCCGCATGGGTTGATCGAAGGTTAAACTACGCTTGACGTGGTCGGTCCGTGGATGGATGACCATTTATTATATACCAAGACTCATCCGTGCCTCGGAAAGCACGTTAATCCGTTGGTCCCAGCTGTCATTTGTAGATCTTTGACAGCCGTTAATTGTGGTCAGAAGTCCAAAGTCTGACAACCAGTTTAACCAAGGGGTATTATGTTACCCAGTTCACTGCCTTGCCTTGCCACTGGGTTGTTTAGGTCTGTCAGACAGCTCCATGTAAAACACTGGTATTCAGCTGCATTCGGTGAAACTGGAAGCCGACCCCAACATAGTTGGGTTAAGGCTAGGCAGATGATGACGTCTATGCAGAGTTTAATAAAATTGGTGAAAACTTCACATTTCAGTGCATAATGAGCTAGCAAGAGTGTGCTGTGCAGTTTAGAGGCACAACTGTTGGCAAAAATGTTGTTAAACTTTTTTTACTAAGTTAGTTTAGTACTGCGCACAACACTATTAATTTGCTGGCTCATGACGCACTGAGATTTCAAAACACTCAAAACAAGGGACTCTTCAGTCTTTTGTAGGTTTCTAGCGTTATCAACAATAATAAAACTACACTTTCCTATTTATTTTTAGTAGTTCACTTATCCGCCGATTTTATTAACCCCCGACGCAAAAAGAGGGGTGTTATAAGTTTCACCGCTATGTGTGTGTGTCTGTCTGTCTGTCTGTCTGTCTGTCTGTCTGTCTGTCTGTCTGTGGCACCGTAGCGCCCAAACGGGTGAACCGATTTAGATGCGGTTTTTTTTATTTGAAAGCAGAGTTTCTTGCGATGGTTCTTAGATATAATTCATCAAAATCGGTTCAGCCGTTTCAAGGTTATCAGCTCTTTTGTGTTAGCTACCGTTGCTATTTTAGACGTCTATGGGTATTAACTTTACTTACAAACATATGTGTGTCTTAAAGTTTCAAACACCCATGTGTGTCATATTAATAAGCAACATTATGGTGTATTTGGTCTGATGCAGCCAGAATATCTAGCAGACTAATACAGTCTTGGGAAAATAACAGCAGATATGTCGTGTTTGGATTCATTTTAACCTGCATTTGATTCTGCACACAATGCACTGATGGCAACTGGGTGAGCTGATGCTGAAGCCAGGCTATCCAGCACACCAGTAGGTAGACTCTTGACAAAATAATAGCAGATATGTCGTGTTTGGATTCATTTTAACCTGCATTTGATTCTGCACACAATGCGCTGATGGCAACTGGGTGAGCTGATGCTGCAGCCAGGCTATCCAGCACACCAGTAGGTAGACTCTTGACAAAATAATAGCAGATATGTCGTGTTTGGATTCATTTCAACCAGCATTTGATTCTAAACACAATGCACTGATGGCAACAGGATGAGCTGATGCTGCAGCCAGGCTATCCAGCACACCAGTAGGTAGACTCTTGACAAAATAATAGCAGATATGTCGTGTTTGGATTCGTTTTAACCAGCATTTGACTCTACATACAATGCACTGAAAAATTCTCATAACTGTAAACTTTACAAAACAAAATTAATGCGTTTAAAAATTGTAAAATAAAAATTAAATTAAAAATTTAAAAAACCCCCACCGCAAAAAAGTCAAACATTTAAAAAGTAAAAAATAACCCTTTAGCCATGAAATTTTACGTAACGTCGGGGTATCGTTAAAACAAGTACCTATATACCTACAAGTACTAGGAACATTCCTTACTTAAGCGGTACCCCGACGTGAAGTAAAATTTCATGGCTAAAGGGTTATTTTTTACTTTTTAAATGTTTGACTTTTTTGCGGTGGGGGTTTTTTAAATTTTTAAGTGTTTGAACCTTTAACAAAGAAAGGTTCAGCTTTTAAAACATACCTTGAAACGCTATAATCCACCTTCAAAATCACTTAAATGTCTCATAAAACTAGAACACTATCACCTCATAATAATTATTTTGTTGTTAAAAACGCACACGCGCGTGCGCTCTCTAAGACACATACCTGGGCACAGCGCAGGCGCGGTGGTGTGAGGGAAAAGGTAATAAAACAAAAGGAATGGGACAAAAGGAGGCCGGGATATAGTGCGGTACGGTTAGAAACACGTTGCTTCGTCTTTACAATCAGAACTTGAAAAAGTAATAATGTACTAAGTATTTTCGAAAGCCTTAATAGTAAAACTAGCCTATCAATATAAAAAAAACATGCAAAATAATAAATATCCATCATTTTGGGTAAATATCGGATAAAAATGAGTAAAAACGAGTATTTATCCACTTTGGATAAATACTCGAGTATTTATCCTTCGAGTATTTATCCTTTGCCCATCACTAGTTGGATTCAGATTAAAATTCCTTTAAGCTTTTGATACTAACTTTCGATTTTTGAAGAAACAGAAATCGTTTCCATGAGACAAGTCATTCCTGTCTAATCTATGAAAGATTCAACAAAATTAAGTGTAAGTTTCCGAAGAGAATGATGAGATGAAGTAATGAATGAAGAGTTGAGGGAGAGGAGGGGCAAAGGTGACTGAAGGATGAATGATAAATAAGATTAGGAATAAAATTACACGCTCTTCGTATAATTTATGTTTTACTGGCCTCTGTACATGAAGCACTTTTTGACTGCTAAAAGATATCAAATTCCAATGACAGCAATTACGAGTTTACATACGATTAATTAACAGTTGTTCATTGCATCACATTGACTTCGTGGACCTTTAGGTCAAGCCCCAGGTTCATACTCGTAGCATTATAAGCAATAGTAGAGGAATCGTTTATCACTTAGAGTTCTAAATTAAACTTCGTTAGGTTTAAAGAAACAAATACATTTTGCTCTAGCAAGGACTTTGAATTTCTCGTTTAATGTACACTCTGTACTAATCTAAACTAATATAATAAAGAGGAAAGGTATGTTTGTTTGTAGGGATTTAACTCAAAAACAAACGAACCGATTTTAAAAATTCTTTCACTATTTGAAAGCTATTATTATCATCAACATAGGCCAGTACAAATGTTTGTGTAATCATTTTATTTGTTTAGTGTCTGGGTGTTGTTTATCTATAATATGTACGAATTTATAAATTTATAAGTATTTATTTACAATACTTAACTTTATACACTAGAAATGAAAATAAAATCTAAAACCTAAATCTAAAATATGGCGTCAAAGAATTCATCCGCATAGCTGTCCACTGGAAGTGTTGGGTCAGGTGGCCAACAGTGAGCCATTAGTACACAGAGAACCAGTATTAGTAAAACCTAAACTAGTAGTTACCGGTTCATGCAACCGACACGTAGAAACGTGTCGCGAACCGCCTCCCTCACTCCCCAGTTGACGGCGAGCGCCCGCTAACAACAGACCTGTGGTGGGATGTTTTGTGATTTTCCGCGCAAAAAGTAAAAAAAAAGGTGAGTTTGGTTTTTGTTCTTCAAACTAGTGGTTTATTAGATTTTCTAACTGTTTTTACTATACATGTAAAGTTACTATTTGCCAATCCTATGGTACTTATGTTTTTAGCACAACCTAATTCATTTTTTTTCAATTTAATCCCAACTGTCAAATGATGCAGGTGGTACACGGTGACTCAGTATTGTAGGGTACACAGTGAACCGTGGTTCATTGTGTACCACAGCTATATCGCTATATCATTCGTTATTAAGATTATTAGGCTTTTTCGCTTCAGGATGGGTCGAACTAAGGTTGCCGAATGGAAGATAGGAACGCACAGCAAAGAAGACATGCAAAAAGCACTTTACCTTAGAAGTGAAGGTGCAAGCATCCGCAAAGCCGCTGAAGAATTGCAGTTGGCCTATCCTACAGTATGGAGATATGCTAAAAAATAACAGTTGATCTCAATGACCTAAAAACCTCATTATTAGAAAAGCATAGCTCGTGTCACTTTTCTAAATAATATGTGCAATGTGCCTGTATTGTTAATTTTGCTAAGTTGTTGATTTTTTATACATTTTCAATAAATATTTAAATTGGAAATATAAAAATCTCGTTTTTTATTTATTGAGCTTTCATTTATCACAGTGAACACTGTCGAAATATAACTTAGCTTCGTTTTAATGTGACATGATTCACTGTATCCAACCATGGTTCACTGTGAACTTCATCATGGATCAGTGTGTACCCAATAGTGTACACAGTGAACCATTTCCCATTTTTTTAAAAACACTATGTAATGTCAAATCTATCAGTTTTTAAGGTTAAATTTGTAAAGAAACTTATAGGCTGATAGACACTGAATCGTATAAATAAAAAAAATAAACGTTTAATTCGAATATGACTGCATGAGAAAACTTTAAATTTTTCGTGGTTCACTGTTGGCCACCTGACCCTACCCAAAAGACTGGCAGCATTGCCACGTTGTATGGCAATGCTTATCCTTTGACCAAGGTAAAAACCAGCCCTTGGGTCACGCGAAGTGTCAATTAAGCGTCTTGAAAGATCTTTGTACAAGCTATGCGCACTCGGACCCCACGAACCGAGAGTTTCAACTCCAAACGGCTCGAATATATAATTACCAACGAGGTTCTTATATTTCTGCCGCTTGAGGTTTTAAGTACCTATATAATTTATAATTGTATGTTTATCAGCTGTCTAGTACTTATAGCACAAGCTTTGCTTAGCTTGGGACTAGATAGCGTTGTGTAAAAGTTGTGGAATATTTATTTATTTTTAAAAAGGGCATCTACCATAAAGCTTGCCTGTATTACTCTTTACTATTCAGCTAACAAAACTCCAGCTATAATAGTATAGGATCCCGTTAAGAACGACCTTCACCGAGCTGGTTAATGGATGAAACCTATTTCATATTTAATTTAATATGGCAATAAATATATTACATATGGGTTGTCTAAAAAAATACAGTCCAGGATATGATCAATTAATAATTAAAAACAAACCGATCGAGTTCGTTCATAACGGGATCTTATCATAATACAAACGATGAAACAACACACTTCCAAACTACGCATTCCATTCATAGTTATTACATGCTCCTCCAATTAAATTAGCATCAGTATATTGCATCATTTCACCTTCGTAGACCCCCAGGTCAGACTTGGGCTGCGTGAGGGCATAGCGACGGAAACACTCCATCAGAGTAACGTATTGTGCGTCTGCATGGGTCCTGGGGGCACCAGCCCCACGAAAGTGGGTTGTTTATGGTCATTGTTACTGTGTGAGTCTTGCTGGTAAAGTGATATGCTTCGATTGTAATCGCAAAGCTTATGTAAGCCAAATTATGAAAGAATAAAGACCCACATACTTCAAATAGGAACTATTTTTTTACTAGTCTGTTAGTGTAGTGATTATTGGCTCTGACTGCGATGCTAGCGGTCGTGGGTTAGATCCCCCCCCCCAAGTCAAATGTTTGTGTTATCAGCATGATCGGTTGTATAGTGTCGTAAGTGTTTTTTTTTTAAATATTTTTTAAATGTATTTATAAATATATAAGTATGTTTATCAGTTACTTTGTCTAGTACTTATAGTACAAGCTTTGCTTAGTTTGGAACTAATTGACGTTGTGTGAAAGTTGTGGCATTTTTGTCTAATTTTTAAATGTTACTAAAAGGTAGCCATCAGGCGTTGCCAGGCGTCCGGATGACCCCGGACATGGTTAGGCTTTTTAATTGCACGTTCAGGCAAAATAAACGCGTTTTTTAAAGTGTGGTAAATATGAAAAAACGCTTGACTTTGAATGCAACATATTTTTTTTTTGTCGTGCTTAGCTTTGTGACTTTTTTCCGGCCTTTTTTACCCAAATGACCGACCAAACTAGGTGGTCTATCCAGGTAATAAGTTTGGCGAACTGGCAACCCTAGTCGCACTGCTTACGTAAATCAAACAAATTAGAAAAGAATTAAGTAATCACATGAAAGATGAATTAGGCTTATAAGGTTAATAAGTTATTTTTACAAAGCGATTATATAATTACGATAATATTTAGGTTTAAGATAAGATAAAGACTAGATAGAGACAAGTTTTCCCAATTGAATATGAACCTTATTCTGTTTGAGTAACTTAATGTGCTGGCGTCTGTTCGTAAAATTACAGGCTATGACGTCAAAGAATAACAAATAAATGAATACTTAAAACGAAGGATTCTATTGACAGCTGTTACAAGACTAGTTCAACAATAATAATCCGTTCTCACCTGAAAAACATTATACAAACATACTTGCACACATTTGTACATAAAATATTATAATTATAACATACTTACATACCTATTGCAAACAATGCACAGAAACTTGACGTGTCAAACATGAGTGTTGCGACCTTGCGACAGGCGGCGACCAGTAACAGGGCACTATACAATCAACTTGCAGAAGTTCAATTACGTACAAGTAATCAAGTATCAACGGGCAAAATCCCATAATTAAAAGTAATTCTTAGTCTAGTCGCAATCTCATATCAGCGGCAATCTATATGAAACAATATTAAAAATGCATATATTTTGACATAATTATTGTAGTAAATTTAAATACCCTAAAAGGACTCTGTGTTCAGTCCACTTCTTACCAACTTGTTGTTTTCGTTCCTAAAAAAGTTCGGGCGCGTAGTACTAGCAAATGGCATCCAAATATGACCAGCTATATAAACGCAAATGAAGCAAAAGCAGTGTGTAAGAATAATAATTGTAGCAAGTATCAATATTTCATAACAAATAAATTAATTTTTATATTCCTTTTTGTGTGTTGAATAATAACTGCGAGTTAATCGACTATTCTCCATAAGTAATGGTGATTAATAGGTATTCGACTATTTTCTATAACACATTTATTTTGCGCGGCATTTCTGATCTGGCAAAGTGTGTGTGTGTACAGGTACACACTAACACTTCGCGGATTATAGGCGTTATGTTGTAAATAATAACAAGTACATACGTACAACATAAACAATGAACTGAAACTATGTAGGAGCATTACGTGTCGAACTCAGGAGTGTTGCAACCTTGCACTGTGCACCGGCAACCTACCACTAGTGGAGTGACACAGAAGTTCAGCTATTTGCATTTGCAAATTAACCTTATTGTTAAGTGGTTCGTTTCTTTAAAAAAACTTTAACACACACCCGGAAATTCTCCTGTATTTTACACCGAGCGAGCCATACGTATAGTTATGTCAATGTTTTGAATGTTATTTCTTTTTTTAAATTGTTTTGACCTACTGAACAATCTGCACAGTGCCTAATTCAACATGAAACCACTAGCAACCGTCCATGATGCGCTATTTACTACCAGATGATAAGCTGCATCGTATTAATAGGAGCCACTGCAAAGGACAATGCCCTACATTTTCCTGTGACCTCTCGTGAAATGGTTTTTACAAGGACTGTTACACTGAAACAGTTGGTACTTGTTTACTGATAAAAATAATACCTACATTTACTGCAAATTGTTTTATTTATTCGCAAATATTTGAAAATAAGTTTACTCACATACACGTACAATCGTAATCACAGAGAGAAATCACTGTTAAATAAGGTTACTATGAGCCCAATTTTAAAGTCTTGAAAAAATCTGCTGATTCAGGCACAATACAATATTTACAACATGAAAATGTATAAAACAGTTGCTTTTTCATCTTCTCTTAAAGTCGATAATTATGCTCAAATGGTCGACCAGTATTACTAACTAGAACAGCTCAATTATTAGCTTTGTTTGAAAAGCCTAAGGTAGGTGGTCATGGTGGCCATCATGGGCAAAATTAGAGTTGGGAGATGTCCTGCGAAGGCGCGTCACACTAGTGCTGTTTTTGAGAATAGTCGTGGATATCTGATTCGGTCAAATAATTCCTTCACCGGCCTACCCGGGTCCATAAGTAAGAGATTTTTAGATCGGCCATTACAATTTGTGTCCAGGGAATAGTAATAAAGGCCAGTTCTTAAAGATATTTAAACTTTCTCGACATCTCAGCGACTATCAATGTCAAAAACTTGTCAAAAAAACTGGAGCAATAAGCTGTAGGTAGGTGTTTTTGACAAATTAAGACTGTGATTACAATGCGCACGTTCTTAAAAGTACAGGAATTTACCCTTTAATGCATAAAGGGAAACAAAATACTATAGGCAAAAGATTTTGACTGCCTGTAATGGTCCAGCTAGTGGTTAGTGCCCCTTACTATGCCGGAGGTCGTGGGTTTAGTTCCCACCCAAGACAAATATTTGTGTGATGAGAACGAACATTTGTTCTGTACCTGGGTGTAATTTATCTATAATATGTATGTATTAAGAATTATATTAGCATGTTTTTCAGTTGTCTAGTACCCGTAGCACAAGCTCTGTTTATAATGGGACTAAATGGCGTTGTGGGAAAGTTGTGGAATATTTCATCGCCATGTTTACATTGGTCATGCATGCGGCATTAACTCGTCAAGACCAGACCGCTGTTTACAGGCATCACCATACGTACATCGCGCACAAAGCGTCAATATCGATTACCTACTAACTACGCACAATGATAAAAACGTGACGTAAGTAGACCCGTCGTGACAAATAGGGCCTCCTCATCACGGCGGCATGGCGGCATCACGAATGTCCGTGAACCATAACAGGTATAGGTTTTATTGATACGCGCAGGAGGAAAACGCGCGACCCGTCGACCCGAAGTGCGGGCGAAGGTCGGGCGGGCGTTGTGTGGTGCAAGGAATAAACTTATAGCGGACAAGTTCTAACAAAGAGGATTCAAGAGCCTATGTATAAGACACTATAACACATCAATAGAAAAGGCAGTGTATGCTGAGCTAATTATAAATAGGTATGTCGTGGAAAGCGATATTCTTGAATAATAACATGTGAAGTTGATTAACTTAGTACGGAGTCTATGGTGACCAGCGTGACGTTACTTGTCATTTGAAAATGGCGCGAATGTGTTTTCGGTAATGTCACGTGGACAGAGTCGTGCTGGTGTGTGGGAGTTAAGCAGAGCTCAGGTTGATTTGAGGCATCAACGGAGACACACATCCAGTACGAAACTGTCAGTTACCAATTTGAGTTATGTTTTGTGATTACGATTGTTAAGTGAGGTTAATACTGCAATAAAGATTGTTATTCCTCGTTATGAACTCGGTACCACGAAATCCCCATCGGTGTCAGCTCATCGCTCAGCCATCGCTGACACCGACAAATATATTTCTGAAATAATTATCTTCCAAAGATAATGCTGTCATTATCCCCATCTTTACTTTATTAAGCTTCATCTTTATAGCTCACTTAATATTATAGCTCACTATAAGCTCACCTTATAGCGGGCAAAGTTAAACAAAGAGGATTCATGAGCTTAATTTCATTTATAAGACACTATGACATATCAAATTATAAAGGCAGTGAATGTAGAAATAATTGTTAATCTTCCAAAGACAATACTGCCATTTTGCCATCTTTACCTCATCTTGTCCTAAAGGCGCAGTTAAATATATACGCCTGTATTTCCATTTTAGGACAAAGAAAATTGGTTTTAATGGCCCACGGACCAATTAAAGTGTTGGTAAAAACTGTTTAATCAACGCGGAAGATGATAAACATTGATATTGTAAAATGGAACGCCTTTGTCGCTGTCGCTTCCATTTTTAAATCACATTTTTACTGGTAAGATGTGACAACCAACGTCATAGAGTTGCAAGGGTTGCAAGCATGCTTTTTAAATAATTGACATTTTATCGACGCCATTTTTATTTCAAAATTAGAACAGATTTTTTTTTTTAATTATGTCATGATTAGAGATAGCACCCATGAATAATCATACCATTATAAGTTTCATGTGACGTCACTGTTTTTTCTTTTAAATTCTGTAAATTTAAAATAATAACTGTATAAAATATGTATAAAATATGAACTTTGACAATCATGGTTGTCACCGTTGTGTTTTAAGTCTTATTGATTTTTTCGTGTAAATAATGTCGAAATGATGATAAGAAACGATCCGGTCTTGCATATAAATGTACAGTCAGCCTCATAAGTCGATATACATATCCATATTTCCTAAACTCATGAACACCTTAGCTTACACAAATTGCTAAACAAGACTAGTGCCAGGATTTAATTAACATCTTAAAGGTTCAAAATTCACTAGTCTTGTTTAGCAATTTGTGTAAGCTAAGGTGTTCATGTGTTTAGGAAATATTGATATATATATCGACTTATGAGACTGACTGTACATGTTCAACTGTATCAACTTATTAGCATAGTACTTTGTATACTTGTCGAGAAACTGGACTAGTGTTGATTGGATCAAAAGGTCACGAGTTCAAAACCTGCATAGCTGAACTATTGAACCACACCTAGTGCTAGTACCTATGTGTTAGTTGTATGCTAGGTTTTGCTGCAACGGCTGACAGTCTTAATTTGCTTGCTAGATTTTTACAGACAGGGCTGAGTTTGAAGTTGTAAATAAAAGGACTGTTAATTTTCTTATGTTAATGTTAATTTTCTTGTGAGTTTCAGTGGTTTGTGTATCGCCTTATAGCACGAGGTAGTAATTTGGTTAATTTTTAAGTATACAGGGTTATTAAACACCTCGCAGAAGTAGATTACTAATATCATTAACAACAACATTTGTTCTACGACTTTTTCGAAAACAGACAAATAAAATCAACTCTCCATACATATATCCAAACAGTTGATCGAGTTTTGTATGGAGAGTTGTTTTTTTTTTGTTGAGCTAAATATTTGCAAGTATTATTACGATTATTTATTATAACTTTTTGAGCCACGTGATATTAAGAAAGAAAAATATATTTGTTGGGTTTTCTTACAGCAAGATTTGTACACGTTGAGAAGGATAGTGACTGCTTAGTTTATTCATAGATTGACGTTAAATTTATTAAAATAGAGAGAGTTTTTAAGCTAATAATCTTCCATGTTTTAGTAAATAAATAAATAAAGAAGTGTCTCGTAAAGACCCATATTCTTGAAAAGTACTATGCTGTTATTACAATCAGCTTTGACTGGATCCGAAAAATAATACATATGTCTTGTCTATGCCGGCGATTTTTCCGATTCCACAAAACGCCAAGCCCACAGCTTATATCTCAGTCATCACACACAACTGCGGATGCGCTTGCGATGCACCTCGCTATTATGTAATGTAGTAAAATATGTCAATGGTGTTGCTAGTCGCGGCGTGTGTGAGCGACCTTAACCCGGTCGGGTCGTCTGCACCGGCCATTACGACTAGCCCGACCCGTTTGATTTTATGCTTATATTTAATGTTGCAGTTAAGTTATCTGTAGGTTATATAACTATATGAAGGGTAGACTGTCTGGGTGGTTGTTCTACGATAACGTGTAAATAAATAAATAAATACAGCCATTTAATTGCAAACTAAGCAGGGCTTGTGCTATAATGAATACATCTAGACAACTGATAAACATTTCTTATATATTTCTAAATACATACTTATAATAGAAAAATTACACCCAGATACAGAACAAATGCGTGCTCGTGCTCATCACACAAACATTTGTCTTGGGTAGGAAACGAACCCACGACCTCCGGCATAGCAGTCAGAGCCACTAACCTAACCACTAGATCAACAGGCCAGTGAAAAACCCGGCCGGTTATAATTATATGTATAATGGTTATGCGTTGGATAAATTTCTTCATTGCTACAGGTTCCCAGTGAGACTTTGCTATCATCATTATCCTGTATCAGTCCACTGCTGGATCCAGGCATCTCCTGTTGCACGATTTTTGGCAACTCTCATCCAGTGGCTCCAGAAGTTAATTTCGTTTGTGAGTGTACTGTGTCATGAGTCAGAGGCAATTTACAGATGGCAGTAAAGCAATTTGATGAGCAATTCCCCAAGATACACTCTCGTTATCTGAGTCGGTCAAACCACCATCATCCCAATTATCTGACTACTCTTTACCGAACTATGTTAGAGTTAGCTACCAATCTTACCAAAACGCTGCTGAATACCTTATACTAATACTTTCCATGAAGTGACTGCCTATTTACCTTTCAATCGTGTCAATTAGAGACAATAGAAAGACAATGACAGCGCAAACACCGGTGTCCTCTCGGGGTTTAATGAATTGTTAAATGGTTAAACGATTTTGCTGGGGAGTTTGTTCCGCCACTTCTTATTCCCAGCAAAAACACTAGGAAGTGGCGAAAGGCGGGCTTAAAAGTGCTGATCCTTAGCCTAATTTGAATAAATTACCTTTAATTTTTATTTTGATATTCAGGGTGTAAAAATTCCCTTAACGTAAACGAAAACTACATATTCTACCCATCACTGGGATAGTTTTTTTCTTCTAGAACATACCTGGGAATGAATATGGGAATTCACTGGTTTTGGAGATATTGAAGGTCAAAGTGCAATTTTTTTTTGTTTTTTTTTTTCAAAGTTGTATTCCAAGTATCATTAGTAAACTTTCTTCCGAACAAACATTATCTAATTATTATCGATTTTCCAAAACAAATTACGCATTTGAAGTTCCGGTCAATGACCAATCGTGAGTGGCCATACGCTCAGTTGATCGAAAGTTGCGTTGCGTTGTCGTGCTATGCGCGCAATAAAAAGCATCTCTTTTTTAAAGATGAAAAAAAAAGTATTTTCCCAGCATAATTTTTTGGTTAAAGTTACTTAATTATATGTACAGAATGTGTGGTTATCGGCTATGTGATCGGTCTTTTTACAAACTGTATACCCCTCGAAAAAACTGGTTGTCAGACATGCAGGCTTCTGACTAGGTATTCGTAACAACAACTGTAAAAGATCTACAAATAACAACTGTGACCAATAGGTTATAACGATGTTCTTCATTTTTGCCCACTCCAAATCCATAGTAAACATTATCAGAAATCATTGCAAAAATGACCTCATTTGTAAATAAAAATCACTGAAAGCGGCCTTATCAATTGTTTAAATGGGAATGCCTCATTTATCAGTCAACGCCGAAGGTCGGTCGTGGTCACCTCAGCTTAGAGGAAAATATTTACACCTCAGTACCTAGTACCTACGTTATTAGTGTTTATTTAATGAAGATAAGCGCAATAAGACATGTTTTTATAGAGTTTTTTTTTTTAATGTTGACATTTGGATTATGATTGTCGTTGGCTGACAGTAACAACTTTATTTAACTTTCTGTCTTTTATTTTTGATGCGATAAACACAACATACTGTTCCAAGCATTGCTATTACAGAAATAATTTAAAATAAGAATAATAATCGGTTTATTTGAACTAAAAAGTTTAAGCCCAATACAAAAATAGCTATTAGAAACTAAGACAAATGTATAATTTAAGAAGATTTCAGAATATGTTTATCTTGTCGCAAATCTAGCAGTTTCAAATTCTATTCGCATCGAAATCTACGCTTAGCGTCTCAATGACAAAATCTTGTCATAAATGTAATACAATTAAGTAGACTTATCTTTGACAGAAAGAGACTGAGATTAACATGTGAACAGACTTTAGAAAAAAATAACTCAACTCAACAAGTTTCTCCAGTCTGTGGCTTTGGTGATTTTGTTTCGTTCATTATTGGCCACCGACTTCCGAAACTGGAGTTGTTTTTCACCTGATGGTGTTTTTTTAAGAAGTCGGTTGTTTTTTTTGTAAAAAACTTTTTTTTTGCAATTTTTAGTTTCTATATTGGTATGTAAAGAAAGGCTTTCAAAACTTGAAAAAATGATTGAAATCGGTTAACAATTGCTAAAGAAGTTTTTTCTAAACATTAATCTCTACATCTCTGCCGGGCCCCTTTGAAAATAGACAGGCGTAATGTTATGTTATGGAAATACATAAACCATGCACCGACATGTGACTGTAGCAATCGCGAGTAATTTTTAACATTCTATTTGCTTCTCAAACCCACTGCTGAACTCTGAACCCTACAGCCACGCCTACACAAAATAAAACGTCTTCAATGTAGGAATTTCCACAAAAGGTGTCGATAGGAAATTACAACCACACCTCGGTCTATTCGATGTTGGGTCGAAGTTAAGCCGATTCTTAAGCTACTTAGGCGGATGCGGTATAAATATATAATTGGAGAGAGATTCAATTAGTCGGCCATGACAGTTTTTTTTTGACACTTGTCAAAAGTCAAAACGAAAGCTTGATGTAAATTACCACAGAATGATGTTGTCAGCAGTTGTGACTATGGCAGGGAGAACGATATTTAGCTGGATGCTGTAATATAGGGAGCAGTAGTTCGCTGATTTCCAGTAGTCACCTAAATAAATAGTCTGTCGTACAACAGAATTCATGTGTTTTTCTTGGATTCGTGTTTGATGGTACGATTGGGATCGTGGCTGACCAATTGGCCGCTACGTTACGTGTCGCGGGTTTGATTCCTGCACGGAGCAAGTATTGTAATTATGGCCAACATTACTCGTTGTTCCTTTGCAATCACAGATGATTGTGTGTATGTCAAATGTTTTTAAACGCACCTACGACAAAAGAGAAATTCTTAGAGTAGGGGCAACGCATTTGAGAAAAAAATACGGTGTCATTATGCGTAATATAAGCAGATAAGAACAGTTACCATTAAACAAAGAAAAAACATATAAACAGCAGTAAATGTACAGACGCCAGCACATCAAGTTACCCCAATGTGTCAAATTTCTTTGATCGTTTTTCAAATTTATGTCAAACAGAATAAGGTTCATATTCAATTAGGAAAATTCGAAAAAGCGTCTGTACAAAGAGGCCAGCACATCTAGCTAACCCAATGGGTCAGTTTCTTGATAGTTTTTCAACTTAATTACAAACGTGAGAAGGTTCAAGTTCAATTGGTGTAGCTTAATGTCCTAGCGTATATACATCAATTTTCTGCAACAAATCCCACTAATTAACCAAAGTCTATTTATTCATAAAACATGTAAAATAAGCATGTGGACGGTGTATGAATATCAAAAGATATAAAAATAAAATATATTATAAGTTGAGGAGAGGGGGCTTGTGACGTCATTATTCAGTATAAACTGTACAGGATAGTGGCGTCATGTGACATTTTAAACCCGCGACGCAAAAGGATGGGTGTTAAAAGTTTTGACTCTATGTATCGCCGTTATTTTATGATTACGTGAAAAAAGAAAAAAATATGGGTCGAATAATTTCTAGTAGGTAATCTAGATGAAGAACGAAAAACTAAAATTAAGTTCTCTACTAGCCTATTATACGCAAGCGCCCGTCATCGTCAGCGGGACACACACGGTACGACAAGTCTTACGACAAATCCGTGAGACTGTCGCACAAAGGGTTCAAGTACTAGGTGGGTTCGGGCGATAGGTTGGCGCTGTTTACGAGCAACTCGTTACACGGACATGTTTATTCGGACGCCCACGAATTACCCCACGCGTGGCTCGTGCCGGGTTCTGGTGCAAGTCAGAAGCGGCGTGAATGTGCGGCTCTGTATGTTACCTCAACCTGCCCTCGACTTAGTTCAAGTAGATGAAAACTAACATATCCTTTGGCCCTCAGCAATAGTGTAGGTACTTTTCCTGTCAAAAGTATGTTTGAAATCGGGTGAGGAGTTCCGGTTATTACTCACTACATACAAATTTACAAAAACAGGAACTTACTAACAAATAGAAGGTTCTTATTATCATTTTTATTATTTTCAAATGTTTAGAGACCTCTTAGACATAAGTAATTAAACTTGATTGACACACTTCAATTGTTTTTCACGCGCAAGAATCGAATCTTAACGATAAAACGTCCCTTATTTAATAAAAAAAAAATACAATCCACCAAGGGAAAAAGCCTCAGCCCACCTTTGACAAAAACATGAAAATAACAGTAAGATTTCTTATCTACTACACTATTTTACCATTCATAAAAGCCCAAACAATGAGCAAGCCTACACTCTATTGAGCCGTCATCACCCACGCAATCAAAAATCATCCAAGTGTCAAATTGCATAGACAATCTTATCTCGAACACTTGGACCACCATAGAGTCCGGTACACAAATACCATAAACAATGCTAATATAGTAATCTAAATTCATCCTAACACTACGAAGGTTTTCTTATTTATAAACTTGACATAAAACCGTCTAAATACAACTTAATACTGGTAGGCTTTTGTGGGAGCTACGTGTGGGTCCGGCCTTAAAAATGTGTGCGCATGTCTGTCCCAATTGTGCGGGAACGGCGAGATCGATTTGAATGGAGTTTAGAGCTGGGGATCGAAGGATTACGGTGTAAGCTGGAGAAAAAGTATGAATGTTATTGTTAAATTATACTTGAAGCTTGTGCATATGTCAAGATTTTGTTTATAAGTTATGTAAAGTGTGACTCAGTCACATAGTCATATTGTTTTGAATAAATTACAGTAGCATTCGTGCTTGTCGCAGGTAATGTATTTCTGGTGTGTAATATTTAGTGGCTTAATAACATAGAATTTGTTACTTTGTATTTTTCTGATATATTATTAAATAACAAAACTGATCGTTAACAATTTCAATGGGAAGTTACATTTGCAAACAAAACTCCCCTTCCCAAAATTCCTGATGATAAAAGGTCTATATATAGGGTGACTGGTAATTAGTGACCGATACTTAAACACGTGATTGTATTTCTGATTTAAATAAACTTACCCAAAGAAACTTTTTTTTATACACAATAACTTATCACACAATAAAATAACAAAAACGCTGTTTGAAATTCCCGCGCGCGCGCCTGTGATCGATCACAGGAGGCACGAATTGGCACGATCTATCAGCTGATAGTCTGATCTCGGGAAGGGCAAAATTTACTAGTAGTAGTAGCGTCACACGCTCCCCCGCCACCCCCACCGCTCCCGTTGTGCAGTACTGACGAGTATAAAAAAGTTACTTTGGGAAAGTTATTCGTATTCATGAGTACAATCACGTGTTTAAGTATCGGTCACTAAATTACCAGTCATCCTGTATAACTATAGTAAAGAGTTATTTGGATTCACAATTTCAAACTAACATCTCCATACAATTTTCCACATAAAGAAAAAAGAGCATTACTGAATCATCTCCAAGCATTTCACGCGATTTGTTTCTCCTTGCAGAGACAAGCACGGAAAATAACTGAAATGCCTTCATTAAAAATAAAACTAAACGAACGATTGAAATTGCTTACAAACACTGGCTGAAAACGCTCAAAAGAAACATAACGATAAGAATTGAAAACAAAACGTTTGTGGGACAAGGAATTTTTTACTTAGGCGCTTTAACTTTAGAGTTTGTTTTTGGATAAAGGTGTATTGTACTTAGTTCATTTTACCTCTGGAGGTAAAGGTTGGTGCAAAGAGGTCATGTGATAAGCGTCAGGTAATAAAGGTTACCTACGTGGAAATGATAAAAACCTGCAAAAAATGTTAAATGCGCTAATTAAATTAGTTATGTTTGTTTAGTTATCGTGGCGCTAGTGTTTTTAGTTTAGAAGTTATTTTGACTATGATATCGCTGTCGTCACTGATAACTTGATAAGGTTACAAATGTGTCTATGCACGGGTTATGTTAAATGCCAGTTGGTTTAGATCTTGATTTGAACTGAAACGGTCATACAATGCATTTAGACAAAAACTCGCGCCCTTTTCCCATGCGGGTAGGCATAAATCACACCTTCTACGATTTCTCATTCCTACATAACTCCTTTTGTTTCATTTACGTTCATACACATATTAACGATATTATAAGTAAAAAGGTGTAGATAGGTTATAACCTCACCTCGGTAACCGTAGCTTAACCTGGGATTGACCCATGCGGCTATCATTATTAACCACAAGCCCCTACGGCAAGCGCCACTTTCACACTTTAAGTCAAACATTTGACTGATAGCAATGTAAGATGGCAAAGATATTCAGACATTATAATCTTAAGCAAATACTCAAGATAAGCGTCTAGTTTTTTAAAATAAATACTTCTTTGCAGCGATATCGTGAATTTTAGTAATTTCTTCTTTGTCCTGTTTATTTTACAAGTCCACTTTTAATACACTTGGAAGCAAATAAATCGAGTCACTACCTTTTTAAATCTCATATCGTTAATATTTTTGGTAATAGGTAACGTACTAGCAGACGTCCCGCGGTCTCACCCACGTAGATCCCGTTCCTGTGGGAATACAGGGATAAAAAGTAGCCTATGTGTTAATCCAGGGTGTCAGCTAACTCCATACCAAATTTTATTAAAATCCATTCGGTAGTTTTTACGTGAAAGAGTAACAAACATCCATCCATCCATCTTTACAAATTTCGCGTTTAAAATATTAGTAGGATCAATTTGAACCTTATACAGCCTAAAAGTTCATTTGATAATAGCCTTTACAATAAGGGTAGCCTCATTTCATATGAACCTTATTCTATTTGTAATAAAATTGAAAAACTATCAAAGGAATTTGACAGATTGGGGTAGCTTATGTGCTGGCCTCTGTACATGGTACGTAAACAATACAGGCGAAATATGGATCATATAATATATAAAATAATATATAAACAACGCTATCCAGTTCAAAGCTAAGCAGAGCTTGTGTTATGGGTACAAAACAACTGACAAACATAGTTATATTTGTATATTTGTAAATAAATACATTATAATAGATAAATTACACCCAGACACAGAAAAAATGATCGTGTTCATCACACAAACATTTGTCCTGGGTGGCAATTGGACCCACGACCTCCGGCATAGCAGTCAGGGCCACTAACTACTAGACTAATACTACAGGTACTCATCTGACTACCTCTTCGGAGTATATAGGCGTGATATACATGGTGTAAAAAGATCGATCACATAGCCGATAACCACACATTCTGTGCATATAATTAAGTAACTTTAACCAAAAAAGAATGCTGGGAAAATACTTTTTTTTCATCTTTAAAAAAGAGATGCTTTTATTGCGCGCATTGCATAGTGCGACAACGCAACGCAACTTTCGATCAGCTGAGCGTATGGTCACTCGCGCTTGGTCGTTGACCCGACCGGCCCGCTTGTTTAGTATCCATTGCATTTTTGTAACTTCAAATGCGTAATTTGTTTTGAAAAATCGATAATTTTGATTATTTAATTGTCAATGTTTGTTCGGAAGAAAGTTTATTAATGATACTTAGAATACAATTTTGAAAAAAAAAAACAAAAAAAATATTGCACTTTGTCTTTCAATATCACCAAAACGAGTGAATTCCCAGGTAGGTCATGTTCTGGAAGAAAAAAACTATCCCAGTGATGGGTAGAATATTTAGTTTTCGTTTACTTTAAGGGTCTTTTTACATCCTGTAAACTGGCTTCCCAAGTTCCCAACAACATTTCTTGGCAGTTCCCACGAGTTTATCAATGACACGCGGTGACACGCCATCCATCAATAACGCTTGACACTAAAATATTATTTGCACGTTTCGACGTCATGTCTCCAAGAAAACCATAATAATATCTAGGTAGGTAATACAAAATGTAAGATTTATTGAATATCCCCACTCTGTACATCGGCCCACTGTAAGCTGAAACTCTGAATTCTTGTAATGAAAACGTTCAAAATCTTGCTTTCATCTCATCTCAGCGACAGTCAATCACTCAAAAATTGGAAAATTAGAAGTGTTTTGATCAAAATCAGATTGGGAATGAGAGTTTCACTGTTCTTAAAAATACAAAAATTTGCACTTCAGTTAACCCTAAGTAACAGAACAAAACACGTCACTCGCCATCAATTATATGAATATAAAAAAAAAGATTAAAACAAAAACTTAAAGCAACGTATTTTCAATGAGAAACAATATATCTGTGCAATTAGCCACGAAGAGGTCGCGCGGACAGGCGTTGGCCTCGCCCAATGTCAATTGTTACAATAGCCAAGTGTTTGACAAAAGAATACAGCCTGTTTGCCGTTAATAATAGGTATGTAGGGTACGCGTATTAACGCATTCGTAAGGATTTTGTTATGATGATGTACAAAATAAATAAAAAGGCATGTTTTAGTTGCTATTTCAACAATATTACTGCCTTATTTTTTTTTGAAGGGTGGAAAATCCTCATGCATGTCCCCCGCCCGGGGAGGCGGAGGGGTCAGTCAGACTCTTACTGACTAAAAACCACCCCGTGTTCCTTCTCACACCTGCGCCGGGGGTCACGGGAACAGAAGATACTTCCGCTACCCCCGACTGGTGCCGGCCCCGCGGGCCTCGCCAAGTTAGCGAGGGGAGTGAGGTGTTAGACTCCCCTCGCGACGTCCAAGAGGGGCGCGCGTAAACACGACGCGCCGCCACCTCGGGTACGTGGGGGCGGCGGACATCCCCGCGTCCGTCGCCCTGGACCCATTCAGGGGGGCTGGAAGTGGGCGTTGGCCGCCCTCCGCCTGCGCCAGGTGCGCCTGCTGCGGGCCGGGTGAGTGGAAGCGATCTCTCTCTCTTTCCGACAATATTACTGCCTACCCTGAGTGGCGTCTTAAGCCGAGGTCCATACCTACTCCACTGGGGGTGCCCTTTGCGTGTAGTCGCAGTTTCTAAGTATCTATATCCGTTGACAGTTCATAGATTACTGGGGAAAGTGTTCAACTGACAAACAGCTAGTTACGTATTGGCTATCATCGGTGTGTATCTAAGATGACGTCATGCGCACTCGCAGAGATGTGACAAAGCGCACATTACCCCGTCCGATAGTCGCCGTAATTTGAAGTGCAATACCTTCTTTTTGTAATATCCCAGTTGACATCAAAATTCGGTGTGCAGCTGGACGCCCGACAATGAAATAATAATAATAATAATACCAGCCTGTTACTGTCCCACTGCAGGGCAAAGGCCTCTTCTCATACAGAGAAGGCTTGAGCATTGATCACCACGCTTGCTCAAGGCGGATTGGCGATTTCAAACTTATATTAACTTTTAGTCCAGGTTTCCTCACGATGATTTCCTTCACCGATGTCAATGATGTCTAAGATAAACTTAGAAAGTACATATGAATTCAAAAAGTCACATTGGTACTTGCCCGGATTTGAACCACAACCTCGTGCATGAGAGGCAGGCGCCTTAACCTCTGGGCAATCACGACTATAAAAAGATTGCCAAATTGCCGACAATGAAAAGATTGCCAAATTCTTTGTGGGCTGAAGGTCTTTATTAATTTTAAGGCATCCACCGGCTAGTTCAGTTAAACAGCCGTCATTCTCATCTTTCGTTTTCGGTTTCGGAGTGAAAAGTCCTCATGGATGTCCTCCGCCCTGAGCCAAGTGGAAGGGTCTGTCAGACTCTTACTGACTAAAAACTACTCCGATGTTCCCATTCTATACTTGAACCAGGGATCAAGAGAACATGAGCGACTTTCACGATCCCCGAACCTGACCATCTCCAAAGTTGGCCTGCGAGACGCAATCACCATTTAAAAAGGCCGGTCATAAATTGATAATCGTCCTCTGTAGGAATTTTATGTTTAAGTAGAATTTAGACTAAATAAAAGATGGAAGGATTGTCAGAAATATGACATGGCTAGAAATATACATGGTAATTATTGAGATTGGGGTGAAGAAAATATTGAGCGTTGACCTTTAATAAATTGGTACAAGGGCAGAAGAGTAAAATGAGCACAACCAGCTGTGAACCCAACTAGTAATGGTGTTCGAATAGAATATTGCACACCATAAAAACTTTGAAATTATAACTCTAAGGGCCACATAGAGTGATACAATGCCTTATCGCTAGAAGCGATTTATTACAGACAACCTTACCTCGATTTTATTTTTTTCTTCCCTCTCAGCCATAGCTTCAATACAGTAAGTTAACAACCGAACCATTTTAAGTTATTTCTCTTGCTATATCTTTATTCGCTTAAGTCTACACCACAATACATTGAGAGCGCAATTAAGACAAATATTAACTTAGATGAGGTTCGTAGCCTTCGGCGCGAGAGCAAGGTCGCGGCACGACGCTTGTATGTCTCAAGTAGTCTCAATCTATTGTGAACCAGGTAGCCATAACTTTTGTTTGTTACATTTGTACCTATTTACGTCTCATGGCGAAATGACTGGGCAAGAGACCTTTGTAGTGTTTTTAAACTGGTAATAAATTTGTATCTACCCGAATCACGTAATCAGAAAGCAAATGTATAGAAACATGCATAAAAACATCACACCTGTATTCCCCGAAGATTTAAGCAGAGCTGCCCTATACCTACCATATATTTCTGTTTTGCTGTGCCCGACAGGGTGGATAGTGATCACATTTTTTTAGACTTACCACCAAGTAGGAACACATTGTGGATTGCAAATAAAGTTTGGTTATAGCACAGTCTATTTTTGTCATTTATGTTGAAGTGCCATGTTATAGGAGGTGAGTTTAAAACTATTGACGGGACACGAATCCAGATTCTGTGCAAAAAAAAATTAGTGTGTTTCTTGTCCTTCCACTAGATATTTCTTCTGTATTGTGGGTCTGTTTACAAACAATTTAAAATCGCATACAGAGACAGCCAGAATCAAAAAATCAAAATCAAAAGTCTTTATTCAAACTAGGCTGAGAATCAGCACTTTTTGAACGTCAAAAAAATACATAAAGACAGTCCCCCAAAAACGGCCCACCCTTCGCCACTTCCTAGTGTTTTTGCTGGGAAGAAGAAGTGGCGGAAGAAACTCCCCAGCAACACATCTGTCTGATTCGTTTTATATACTTTGTAAAACATTACATTTCAGAATGATTGTCACCTGTTAGCTAGCAAAAAAAGTAAAAAAAAAATATTCATATTAACATTGAAATCTAAACTGAAGCAAAACAACTACAAAACTGAAAAATAACAGCCTCCAGGTATAAAAGGCGTACCCGCTTACATGTGCAATGCTGGCTTATATTCATAAGGCTGTGACTCTAAATTTAAAATGATAAAAGGATTCAGACAGACCTGGAAACACCACCTAACATACTATGCATTTCAAATGAGAATAGGAATGACTTTGCGCTATGTTGTAACGTCATAGCTGTAAGATCAGCAAAACAATGTTTTTTCTATGATTTATTTATGAATTACTTACGAACGAATAATTTTCTAATTTGTACTTCAAAGTATTTGTTTACATTGGAGATAATCTCTCGAGCCCTCCCATGCAAAACAGCGCCTCGTTCACACATTTTAGAGCAGTCAGGGAGATGAAAACAAAAACAAATATCAACAACAACAGCAAACAACCCAGAGTTAATAAATAAAACGTAAGCACTCCACAAGACTAATTAATTTAAGACGTTTTTTTCATTTCGAATAACTTCGACTCAGTAAAACAAAAAAAAAGAAAATAATTGATACGCGATTAAGATTTCGTTGCAAGCCGTACTTTTCAAGCGACATTTGACAGATAGAGGTTATTGACGTTCCTATTGTTATTTGAAACGCATAATACATTATATTGATTCCGTGCGAGAATCAGACCTGTGACACGCAACGCAGCAGCCAATAGCTCTGCTACTGCGTCAACCGTGCTATCGAAGTATTCGAATAGTAATTGTTCGTCTAAGATACTAATTAAAGATCCCCTATATGTATAAATCGTGTCATATTATTGTTCACTTTAATACTGAAAACCGGTTAATATCAATAACAATAACATTGTCTGGACTGACCAAGGTTTCCAAAATATTTCCGGCTTATGTTTTTGATACATATCAAAAGGCTTTAAGTAATATTTAAACAAGATTGACCTTCACTCATTACTGAACCTTATTTGGAGCAAATTCATACTACCGTATCAACATGGTTTTGTAACTTATCACATTTTGCGGAAATGTTAAAAACGATGTTTTACTAACTAAAGGGCGACTTGCTATGTACCCGAATTGTATGGCTAGTGCGAACGTTTGAAACTTAATATTTAGATCACAGAGAAAAATAATAACGAAGTTCTAAAATGTATTTTTATAACACCCTAAAAAATAATAAGCTCCTTTTTTAAACTTATTTTTTAATCTGTTTGTGATGGCATCTCTGAGCAATGTACAACGATATAATTAATGTAATGTAAATCTTTGTGTTTTCTTTTCCAGTAAGCAAATTTTTACAAAACCTATTTCTATATTCACATTATTCAGCCGTAGCTTTGATCAATTTTGATTGATTTGATTTTTTGGTTCGTACAATCATTTTATTTTTGGTGAATTTAAAGAGGTTCAAAAAAGTTAAAAAATATTGTCCCATGTAAAGGGCCTATTGCCTTCAACGTCGCAAAAATTTACATTTTGAAATCAACAATTTGACTTTTTACTTCGACACGTATCGACAGAAACAGTTCCAACAAGATTTTTTTATGAATATAAAGGATCTCCTGGTCAGGTATATTAAGGAGCTTCCATCGTTTCTCTTCACGAATGGCAATGAACTTATTAGACGGATGACCCTCATTAAGCTAGCCAATATCGGCCATTTAATATTGCCACACTCAAACAAATTTATCAATGATTTAATAGATAATCTTAAAAGCAATTTTGACATTTATGTACCTAATTAACTTTTTAATTAAACATTTATTAGTTAATAATAAGTGGCGCGGTCAGCGGATGTTACAACAGAATATTATGTTGATTCTTACTTAGAAATCGTTAGGCTGTGTACAAATGTCAGTGTCAACAACATTGACAGGAGAGCTCAAATTGACCGCGCACGAGTCACCTTAATCTTGTGACATGACATGATGTTGGCAAGTTATTGTAGAACAAGTTTAAAGGCTGGTCTTCACGGTTAAACTATTTGTCGATGGCTAGACTTTTCTTAGGGTTGCGTTATGGAATTGTACTTTAGTTATTTGAGGTATTCCTCGAAGCGCTACTATTTTGAGGCGCTCCTAATGAGGCGCTCCTATTTTATGCCTCGGAGCGCACCTTTCAAAAAAATATATATATTTTTCGAGGAAAAAAAAACAAATACTTTTAATTGCTATCGGGAGCGCTCCTAAAAGGTGCGCTCCGAGGAATAAAATAGGAGCGCCTCATTAGGAGCGCCTCAAAATAGTAGCGCTTCGAGGAATACCTCAGTTATTTACCTGTATCTGCAGAGAGGGTCAATGAGAGTCTCCTCACATCGACCTGTGAGGCTGTAATTATTTAGCCGCAAGGGCTAAATAATAACAGCCTCACAGGTCGATCGAAGATTAAGCTACGCTTGACGAGGTTGGTCCACGAATGGGTTTCATTTAATTACATATCAAAACTCCTCCATGCTGTTAAAGCCGCGTTGCTCCCGACTGTCATTTGTAGATCTATGACAGTCGTTACAGGTAGTCAGAAGCCCGAAAATCTGAGAACCAGTTTAACCAATTGGTATCGTGTTACCCAGTTACTGGGTTGTGGAGGTCCGATAGGCAGTTGTCATGCTACAAGTGCAGCACGAATTTCAATGACTTCAAAAAGTGAACCAACTTTTCACACAGTCTTCAGAATTCAAACACTTCTCATCAGTAATAAAATTTTACCTTTGACTTCTTTCAGCAATGAAGTCATCTGTGTTATGTAGTATATTTAACAACATACTTAAGTGTAATCGCAGCATGTCAAATCATCACATATGACGTCAGTGTCATTGCTTGTCATTGTCGTATTCACGTTACACACGCAAATAATGTGTCTATGTGTGTAAGTTAAGTAAGGGGACGTCCATTCATAACGTAAACTCAAAATGGAGGGGATAATCATTGAACATTAAAAAAATCACGACAACTTTTTAGTGTACAATACGTTGGTTTACATTAAAATATGTATATTTTGGTAAATAAAGTTCAACAATTTGTAAAAAAGCGAATGTTTTTACAATATTAAAACAAAATTACATTTTATTGACAATTTATTTTATTATTCTAAAAACACTGACACGCCACTCTGTTGTCGTAGATGTCGTGTCTTTAATTGATTAAGGAACTAGACATTTATTATCATGATTACCTCGTTGTTCAAATGGTTGCTGCTGCCGAGTATAGGGTACTGGGTACGACTCCTTGATCGTGTAAAGTGTTGGGCTGATTTTACATTTGGAATGCCTCAGTAGCAGCCAGGCTTTTTGATTTATTAATGATTTATGACTCTATTGTATGTGCCTTTTATCCTTTAGAATACCTCTGCCCAAGTTTTCAAGTAAGGGAAGGTTCATATCTGACGGAACATGCGTCGCGTATTATCGGTCGCGTAACGCCAGAACAGACAAATGTATAGAAAAACACTTGACCGTTCACACTCAACCGATGATACGTTAGTGCGTCGAGCGTACATTGTTGCAAACGCTCAGCGCAAGTTCCGTCAGATATGAACCTTCCCTAAGAAAGATAAACATGACTTGTTCTACAAAAAAAAATACTAAAAAAAAACAAGTTATTCCCTCTGTTCCATTGATAAATTAACTGCCCAAAATAGCTCAAAATCAAACAAAAGTATTAAATACATCACAATCATTTAACCCACACCGTTATTATTCAATGTAATGCCTTTTTAAAGGACCATAAATTAACTAAACGCGCTGTCAAAAGGACACAAGGAATTATTAGTTTGGTGGCTAAGGTTATAAGAGTCAAAGAGGTCGTATGCGCGTACGCAACAAAAACACGTTGGAAATCAGTGTTACCTAGGTCATGTCATGGTGGATGACTTTTTTAGTTTTTAAATTTAAAATGTTAATAATAATAATAATAATTTATTTAATTCAGACTATTGACCAAATAGTGTTAGTAAAATCTTAACCTATTGTTAGTACATAAAAAGCTTAAATTAATTGGTGACATGTACGCCAGTACGCACATGCCTAGCTGCCCAGTGCCTAATGAAACGCCCATCAATTTTGTCCGCCAGTGTAGCCAGTATGTTGTTGGGGCTACCCATGAATCGCTTCAGCAAATAAAAGTAAAATGATTAGCTAAATGATTTCAGTCATTTTTATTATCTGCTAAGCCTTAGCCAACTATATTTGTAATTTTAATAATTAGTAAGCTAATAATAATTAAGTGTTTTTTCACTCGCTTGAATGTTGGTCGACCTAATTAATGGCGACTATATAAGTCTGATGCTTGTTACTATTATTCTAATGTAATGCTGCATACTATAGCTGTTGGTTTACCTTTAATAAATAAATAAATCAATTGTTTGACTCAGGTTTTAATTGGGATTAAAACCTGAGTCAAACATTTATGAGCGGTATTTTAGATGAAGCTAATTATACTGCCTTTTTGAACTCGACTACCCAGCTTCTGGGTAATACAATGCCCTATGGTAAGACTAGTTGTCAGACTTTTAGGCTTCCAGTAACCCGTAAAGTCTGTAAAATATTTACAAATAATGCATCGAAATCAGGTAGCGAAACAATTTGTTTGTCGTTTAACTATGTGTGTACACGATCAGCAAAAAAAAACTTTAGATGTTATTGTCCTGTTTTATTTAGGTTTAATCTATGGTTTAATGTAACTACAAAGTGATAGTTAAAACATAGAAAGGATAATTTATAAGAACATAAATCGGTTTAATTATTAAAAGCGGTCAGTTTAGGGATTTCGTGTGCTTTTAAAAAAGCGGTGTCGCTAAAATTCTGTTGTACTTAATAGATAGACTATTGGCTAATCTAGACCATAGATTCTTTATTAAGGTATATATGGAACATATATAAGAAAATGTATCAGTTGTTTTCGCATGTCACAAAATATTAACTACAGCGTTATGACTGATAGATATATCAATAACCACGCTTACTTTAACAAAAACTTGGACTTAGATCAGAAATAAATCAATAATATTTTTTATTTTCAATCAATTGGCGCCCATTAATGCCAGTATCAATTCAACCTCGAATCACACGTGGCGTACCATTATTTATGGCTGCTACCTCATAATTGTGTATTTTATGTCTCTATGTGCGTTAGCTTAAGTCGACAATTGCTAGTCAATCTTGCATGTGGTTTCTGTTATAATTATACATCTAGGTTTGTTTGTTTATACTTTTAATTATAGCCTAGATTTTTAAGTTGTATGACTCAATCACGATTCACGATGTATTTGTATTATTTATTCGTGTATTATATTTACATTATATTTATTGTAATTAGAAGTTAGAATTAATTTAACAGTAATTTTTACTTTTCATAGCCAATATAATTGCTTAAAACATAAAGATATGCTACTTTTTATGCAAATACTAATAATTACTTCAAAATAGGTACACATTTACAACTAAATAGTAAAATCGTGCCAGAATTTCACTTTCAAATCTTATGGTAGGTACAAAAATCGTGAAACCATTACCAAATACACTTGCGGCCACAATTACTGGCACATTTTTTATTAGCTCCATTTATTAGTCCGCCTGACCCTAGGGTTGTAGAAAGTGACAAAAGTATCAAAATATTTTGTATCGATATTGTTCAAGTGGATTGATAGATATCGGTTTCAGTTAGTATGTATTCTATAAAAAGTATCGTTACATTGATGTTTTTAGTTAAAAGTAGTGCTGTATTTTTTTACAGAGCTGAACTTTTGAGCAATCAACAATGCGCGCGGTTTTTATATATTTTTACCTGATACATACTGATGCCCTTAACTTTGATAACGATACCTATACTGATGGGTAGGTACACCAAAATTTTATAAGTGAATTACTTGAATCTTATCACCAAAATAATCGACATATCGCGACATCGACATTGTGGACAAGCCTATTTGACCCGCAGTGAGAGTGCAGGGTTACGTTGACAAGGTCAATACACAAAGGTGTTGTTGTCATTTGTCAAGCTGTGCTTGCCGTTAATTACCTGTCAGTGTTCACAAGATGGCAAATTAATGGCTATAATTAAATGAGAAGTTATTAAGTTAATGAGGTTAGGGTACGCACTGCCGGCTTTCTCTAGAGTTATTTTTTAAAAGAATTTGAATCAAAATCAATATTGCTGGCCTACGCGTGTTTGTTTGAGTTTTTAATAAAGAACAGAACGGTCGAGAACACCGTGATAATTTTTAAATTAAAAATCTTCTAGAGATACTATTGTCGTGGGTATAAAACGTGACGTCACAGACATAATTTGCGCTATTAAATAATTTCAATCTTTATTTATATATCAATCACATTATCTTTAATTTTATACGCTGACCTTTTAGAAATAAATAACCCTGCTTCACTCTACGTTGCGGCTTGAAACAAAAATAAAAATAAATTAGATTTTATTTATGTAGTTACACTTCACCTCGGCCGCAAGTGTGTGAACTGTGAATGACATAGATTTTCTGTCAATTAATTATTTCTTGAGCAATCCATTTACGAGAGTGACATTAAATGTTATAAAATTTAACATCACATTACTCTACATTTATGAACCAGTTCAAATGTCAACAGAAAAATAATTACGCAAAATAGTAAGAAAAAACGTGATAGGTAATTAGAGAAAAGTTATGGCCACATCACAAATGGTAATAAATAATACTAGCCTTTTCCCGCGGCGTCTCTCCTGTGGCTTTTACCACAAGATCCATGGCCGTGCATTGTTAGAGATAAAAGTAGTTTATAGCACTCAGGAATAATTTTGTGATGAAGTTTTTAGAATTTGATCACAGGTTTCAGAGATTAAGTACCCCATACATACCAACTTACAAACTAATAGATATTACCTCTTAATAAGTTTAGCTGCCACAGTAAACTTTGCTCTACATTAGACCCAATTTAAAATTGTGTTGAAATTGCTGAACGGGTTGTATTTTAGGGTGGACCACTTAGAGGTATGAAATAAGTATACGTCCTATGATTCTCAAGCCTATTGAATATTGGCGAATTGTTATCGTAGCCACTTATAATACTATGTCAAATTTGCCGACTGTACTTACGTGAGCTTAACCTTAGGGTTATATGTGCAATCACTCAAATTATCATTGAGTAATGTTATATACTGTATTAGTATACAATATATTATTACATACTAGCAGACGTCCCGCAGTTTCACCCGCGTAGGTCCCGTTCCCGTGGGAATACCGGGATAAAAAGTAGCCTATGTGTTAATCCAGGGTGGCAGCTAACTCCATACCAAATTTTGTTAAAATCTATTCAGTAGTTTTTACGTAAGAGTAACAAACATCCATCCATCCATCCATCCATCCTCACAAACTTAAACGTTTATGATAATATTAGTAGGATAAGACAAGTAATGTAATGAATGACATTAGAATCACATCACATCTCTTGCATGCTGTCAATATGTTGTGGTATGTATTGTACTCATGTTGAGATTATGATTTTTATGAATCATGCCAGTCTGATAAGTTGTAAGAACTTGAACATTCCGACTTATCAGACAGACGTGTTGCTGCATGGGAAGTTTATTGCGCGTGGATCTTCATCCCATCAAACACTAGGAAGTGGTGAAGGGCGGACATTTTGGGGGACAGTCTTATGTAATATTGACTTTAAAAAAGTGCTGATCCTCCCAGAGCCTAATTTGAATCTATGTTTTCTTTTTTTATGAACATTTGAAAAATAAATCAATTTTATTTATTTTTTCCCTTCATCTTTGTATACGTTGCAGTTATAATTTATTCTAAAAAATATATGCAGTTGTGTTAAGCACTGCCTAGCCCATGGTAGTGATGGTATCGTGATGTTATTGTCACGTAAGGTTTAAGCTTTTTTTTTTATTTTTGCAACAGTGTGATCAAGTAATATGGTGATAGGAAATATACCGTATACATACAATTTATATGTGGCAAAAATGTATGCGCTAAAATTAGAAAATTACAGGCCTGAATTATAGTAAAATATGAATTTAATTACTTTTAGCTTTACGCAATTTTTTAACCACATTTGCAAATCTATTAATTACCTTAAACCGAATCAAAATTATTAATTAAAGGTTATCAAAATTTTATGAGAGTGCTATCTGTCATTCATCATCAGTCACTTACATTATCTGTATTGTTATATTATCTGTGACATTGCTACTTCCCCTAAAAAAGGTTTGATTTAATAAAAATGAACCCCAGCCTTTTAAGTATCAGAAAACTTTTATAAAATAAGTTAACAGTCGTGTTCCAGCTTTGAGTAATCAGCAAATGTTGTTCCAATTACCAATGAATCCATCTGTCTGCTCCGACTAATTTATCACTCGCACTTAAAGTTGGCTAAGGTTTAAACCTAATTTAGATTCACGGAATCACCTATCTGATAAAGGATTGATTAGTTTTAAGATCACTATATATTTAGTGCTTGTAAACACAGTGCGTTTTCACTGGGTTCTATAACTTTTGCCATGGAGAAAAGAATGTATAGTATCATCTGTGTATTTCAAGCAAAGTCGTGTTAGAACGTATGATTTTTGATGTTTTGGATTTTTTAATAAAAATATATTCTAGTCGTAGGAATTATTTTACTGTTTACACATATGGCGTCCGTCGAGTAGAAACACTTGTGTTAATGCTAAAGTGTTTCCAATCAAAATCCAATCCCTTCCAATCTTACTTGATTGGAAGGGTGGAAAGATTTATCAAGCTGCATTTCAGACATGGGACTTAATTGCTTAAAGCTGTTTTCTATTGTGTTTTTGTACTCACGTGTGTCTAGGTGTTACTATTATTATACTTTTTAAAGTTGTTTTTGTACTGAATACTAACACGCTATGGGCCGTCGACAACTGAAAATAAATCTTTTTTCTTTATTAAAGCGGGTATATCATTATTAAAATGGGCCTAGTTTGGCTAATAAGGCCAAGGCCTACCTTCTCTCTCCTGATTCCCTTTTTCCTGGTATTTTGCCATTTTAGGTCCGCCATTGTCATGTCCTAGCTGAGTAGAAATAATAACTAATTTTTTTCTTCAGAATATATTATAAAACTGTAGGCTACTGCCTACCCATGCGCCTTCTATAAATCATAGCGTATGTGTGTGCGAGGATTGTTGGAGAAAATATACCTATTTACAAACCGTGAGTTGGAATTTATTTATACTTCACGAGGACCCCTATTCCTCCACCATAATACCTATAAAACCACAAAATATCTAGATGTATTTTTTCTCATTCTCTATCAATCAATTTGAAGATTGTCTGTAGAGAAGCTGCTTTTAGCGACACATACTCCCATTGTGACAACCTATGTAGCGACTGTAGCTATCATTTTAAAGTTTTCATAGCGAACAATAAGCAAATACCTACCTACTTAAACAACAACTATTTTTATAAATAAATATTTTAAATTTATGTAGGTTTAAGTAGGTATTTGCTGCCATTATTAGAAAAAAGTGCATCTCTCTGATCATGTTAAGTATTCACGATAGCACCAGCACTATTTTCAATGTGCTCGCTGACCAGTGGGCCTTCCCGTTAGTACGAAAGAACTACTTTCGTACGCAGCTCAACACCGAATATTTTTTTCTGTTTTTTTGTTACTAACACTATGGACCCTATTATCTGAAATAAAGTTTATAACATACATACATACATGCATACATAAACTCACGCCTTTTTCCCATGAGGGTAGGAAGAAACTACAGAGCGCCGTATTCTACGATTCTTACATACTTCTTTTGCTTCGTTTACATTCATACATGTTGTCATACACACATGCCGGTTGCGAGTACTACACACCCGACCTTTCTGAAGAACCTCACCAATAAGGTCTATGTATGTCCTTCTAGGGCGTCCCCTCCCGGTGTTCCCACTTACATCTGCCTTGTAAATAAATACCTTTCGTTAGTCGCCTTTCATTCATCCTTTCGACGTGACCAAACCATCTAAGCATACTCTTTTCAATTTTTGTTACCACATCTTCTTTTAAACCACAACGCTGCTTTATCACATTATTCCCCAATCTGTCATTCATTGTTACACCACACATACTTCGCAAGGAACGCATTTCTACGGCATTTATTCTACTAAACTACTACTACTACTATTTTATTTTATTAAAGTTTATAAATATTATTATTTTACACACCCTGCATCAAGCGACAACCCTGTAGTAACAGCATTTGTGCAGCACCTCACTTTCTCTGATATAAACGGTATTTCACTAATGCGATCGGTTCTGGCAGCAGTTCCATTATCAGCACTTTGTAGGCGGATCCACGATTATCGTGTAGGCACTACACAGACAGGGTGAATGCTGCACTAGCTACTAGTCACATAGACATAGACATAAGATTTACCTTTAAAAGTATTGATAGAACTTGTGAAGTAATCTTTATCTAAAGTGTTGACTGTTGAGAGTAAACTAAACAGTGCTTAGACAAGTATTAATAGGTAACTTGATTTTGGAGGACCTTGAATCCTGGCTTGAATAAGTGAATTCAAAATTAAAAAACATCAATAATTTATAAGATGCAGTCGATTGAAAAGCTGAGTTTTATGAGGATTGTACCAAACAATTTTAAAGAGAAAGAAACGTTGTATTAAGATAACATTTTCAAATGGTATTATATAATCACCGTTTTGATAAATCGTGGTTGCCTCTCATGCATTAGGTTAGCTTTAAATACGATTTCAATGTGACTTTTTATGTTCCTTTTGATGGCTAAAGACGAGCCCTCTATTGTATGGGATTTAAATGTGATTTATTAATATAAGGAACTTTTAACAAATTGTTACACCAGTTTCATTATAAATCTTAACCAAATACATCATCGTTACAAAGTAACAATGAATAAACGAATTATAGCTTCTGGGGACATTTAGTAGAAATAACATTAAATATACGTAAATCTAGATTATTTATATTTAATTTACTAATTACTAGCATACTTCTTTCAGACTCATTCCTGACACACTCGAGCAAATGGCGATAGATATGTTTTACTTAATTGTGGCAAACTAAGCAATTCGGAGAGTCTACTATTTTCATTATTAAAAATGCAAAGGCTCTTCATGGACTATAATTATGTCCGAGGCGAATTCTAAAAGAAGTTACCAACATTATTTCGACCTACTTTAATTCATTAGATGAACCCCAAGGGGACGCCGGCGTCCGAGCTGTCATCGTCTTTCTATTGTGTCTCTAATTGACAAGATTAAAAGGTTAAAAATATTAAACCATGGAGCTCGAGGAGGCTCACTTTGGATTGTCATATCGTGATCTTATGTCTGCATGTTTTCTTTTCGACACTTTCTTCCTGCACCATAGTTTCAAGTCTAAGGTTCGCTAAATTAATATTCTAATTAACTAACGTAGCTGACAACTCAATCAACACCAGGTGACTGCCCCTTCACCGGTCACATGCAACCCAAGCCTAAATATCCGTTAAGGTCACACCACGCGATATTCGTTCTGTTTGTTATCCAGCGCACGCGCACGCCGCTTGTGGAATGTTACGTTTTCTCTGCGTAAGCGCGCATTATGCTCAAAGATAAATGGTTCTGATGTCGAATTGTTTTGGATTTGGCGTGTTTGGAGTTAGAAATTCGTACATATAGTCTTGTCACTCCAAGCGTTTCTTCTGTACACGATAATTTTTTCTGTGTCTGGGTGTAATGTATTTCGAAATTTTAAGGATTTTTATCATTTGTTTAGTACCCATAACACAAGCTCTGCGTAGCTTGGGACAAAATGGCGTTGTGTGAGAGTTGTGGAAAATTATTGTTATTATTCATATGTTAAATCTAAATCTCGAAGTTTCAAGTCAAGATGCATCTCATCTACTTACTGGATCTCTGTTTTTACAACTGTCTTTGTACAAGAAAGCAGCAAAGATGTTTATCGTTGGATAAACACAAAAAATTGAAACTATCAAAAGATAGTTTCTTGCATACTTATAAGAGTTATCTAAGAAACTCGTTTTGTTTTGATACATACAGATGTCAAATATGCAATAAAACATATTTTATGTGTCCTGCATCTAATGGTTTCCGCCAAGCAAATTACGTTTTAAACAAATTCATTAGCAATACGAAATATAACGTTGCCAAACATATTATTAGTACAGATGATAATAATCGATTTAAATTAATCGATCATAAAAAATAACTAAACGAATCGATTAAAAACATGTATGATAATTACCTTAATTTGACACTAGGGCTTAAAATTGAGGTCAAGTTTTTTAGTTGAGCTGATAACGTGTGCAATATAAAAAAGTAGTATTCTGTATTTATTATTTAATTTACTTTCTTTAAACTTTATTTGCTTAATTGAAAACTTTTAAGGAACCTTTAGTGAAATATTGTTGTAAAGTTGGCCACCGACTTCCGAGTTTAGAGTTATTTCACACCGGTTAGTGTTTTTATGAAGTCGGTTGTATTTTTTGTTAAAAAGTATTGTTTTTGCTATTTTTAGTTTTTTGTTTTTATGTAGTTCATTCAATAATTATCCATTTTTTTAAATATTACAATCAAAGAAATAAACAGTTTTCGATGAATACCAAAATAAAAAAAACTACATAAACCAAAAATGTTCATAAAATGAAAACTACCGGGCCAAACTATGTTAATTTTTTATGGGGCCAAATGTCAACTATTCCGTATCAAAATAAAAAAGAATCATTTAAATCAAATCATAAATCTCAGAGTAATCGGTGTACGTACCTACATAAAAAAAATCGAATTGAGAACCTCCTCCTGAAGTCGGTTAAAAAAAAAGATTAGAGAATTATTGTTGATACATGACCGGTAGAAGGTACCAAAAGGTTTTCATATTTAGAAATAAAATAAAATTAAGGAACAAGTGCAAAATAGTTCGGTTTCTTCAATCGCCATGGAATTGCTATTCATATCATCAAATTGCTATCACGCTATAATCAAGAACTGGAACTGGCGCAACGCACTCTACGTCCCGCGTCCGCATCCAGGTGACACGACTAGTCGCTTCGTTACCGAGCAATCGCGATTAAACGTCAATTAGACCCATTGTCGCACGATCCTCTCATAAATAACCTAACAGTCAATCCGCTGCAATCCGGTTCAATCTAGTTCGATCTAGTTGAGTTTGCTCGCGTTAACGACTCCGTATCCGACACCACTGACACCCGGCGTCCTTAAGCGACGAACTGCTGTCTCATTTACTTCGGACTCGAAAAATAAATTGAGCTGTGACTAAATTAAATGTATTGTTACTGGGTGGAATGCGGTGGCCTTTACAGGAGTGTCTCATTGATGGATTGTATAAAATTGTGAAATAGATTTAGTATCAGTTATGTTTAATTAAGTACCATTTTAATAGGGGCGGGCCTGTTACCATCGAGCAATAATCCAGGCTCCGGGCTGCTACTGAGAAATTCCAGATAGATAAACGCCCGATGCCCGACCAGGGGATCAATCCCGGAACCTCATAGTCAGGAGTACCGCTTGCGACCACTTTACCATCAAGGTGAACTGACAAAATATAGGTGTACTAGCAGACATCCCGCGGTATCACCCACGTAGGTCCCGTTCCCGTGTGGAAAAAAAAAGTAAAAAAAAGTAGCCTATGTCACCCGGGGATAGTGTAGCTTTCCAACGGTGAAAGAATTTTTCAAATCGGTCCAGTAGTTTCGGAGCCTATTCAATGCAAACAAACAATCAAACATTTCCTCTTTATTATATTAGTATAGACTACAGGTACATCTCTGCCTAAGAGAGATTATTATTATTCTTGACTACTTCTCTATAATATGTACCCATACCTACATGTGTTTAGAAATATATAAGTATGTGTATCAGTTGTCTAGTACTCATAGCACAAGCTCTGCTTAGTTTGGGGCTAGATGCAGTTGTGTGAACGTTGTAGAATATTTCTTTATTTATTTACTTACTCATTTATTTATGTAGGGGTATGGACCACCGTAATAAAATGAAAATATCTTGGTAACTTCTTTGTTAAAATATTTTGTAACTTCTTGTATGTAAAAAACGTCTTTACTTCTTGACACTCGCTCGTCATCCTGTTTTCCTTCTTCCTTTTTCAAAATATTCAAATCCTTCCTCTTTCTCCTTCCCACATTCATACTCTCTCATTCATCCATCACTGCGTTCATATTTACTACATTCCATCAAATAATCATGCATTCTAAATTAACATCCCACATTTATATTGGCGTGATGTGAAGTGTTATGTACGATTTAGTATCGTAACCAGATTCCACAACCATGCTTTTCATACGAGTACTAACGTCTAATCGTCTTGTTGAATAATAAGGTAAATTATTTCAGGGGTTCATAATCGTGTTTTACCTATATCCAGGGTTTTTTTTATCAACAGTTATGAAATCCGTGCTGAAACGGGTAACGCGCCAACGCAGCTTAGGACGAAGAGGAAAAAACTAAAGCTCTGATTGATTTAAATAAATAGCTATAGTTGGTCCCTTTTTTATCATGTTGTCTCTCTCACTTCAAACGTTTGACGGAAACAGAACGTCTTATATGTTTCATTCGAAAAGCAATCAGGCCTGAGGTTCCTAAATAACTTTACATTATTATTATAATTCCATTTGTCAAACGGTGTCCTTATGGACAAAAAAAAAAATTTATAGGCAAAATATTTAAAAGGTTTTATAACCTTTTAAATATTTTGCCTATAAATTTTTTATACCGTCATTGTATCTACGTTCTGTAGAATACTAAAATTGTAGGCACAATAATACTGTCGTAAACATAATGGGCGATAAAATCTAAGCGAAATTAAGGTATCCTACTAAATTATTAGTATTTCATTGAGAAAAACCCCAATAAATATGAAGGTTTTTAAAGGCTGTTTTGATTATAGAATATAGTTTAAAACCTATAAATTTGCCATAAAAGTTTAACAGTAAAAAAAAATGAATTTGGTCCAAAACCGTTTATGTCATTGGCTTAATAAAAATATCTAGGTATATAAACACCTTATATACTTACAGAGTTTATTGTAACGTGTCCACCGACGTAATTTAACACCTACCTACCAAATTTAATAAATATGTAAATCATGTTCATGGCATAATATAAAATTTCGTTGTCCTTTACTAGCTTGCAATTTTTGACTAAACAAACAATTTACTTTTAAACTTATCGTCGCCCCAACACACATTAAAGTGGTAAATGTCTTAAGCATTAAGTTTGTCGTTGTTTAGTTTTTTTTGCATATACAGGGTGTCTCATTCAAATCGGTCAGTATGGGAAAGTCTGAAACTATAAGACATACGAAGATCTGGTCTGAGGAACCATGTCATCGATTTTAATAACAAGAAAAACTGCATTCATACATTTTAAAAAAACATATGTACTCCGTTCGGGAATCGAACCCGGTTATTTTGAGCACCTACTAAAATAAATTAAAGTATGTGGAAACAATGCATTTTATTCATTTTAGACATCATGTTTCATACAGACATTTACTGCTTAAGACCTACACAATCGATATCTAAATAGAAATAGTGTATGTTTTTTTTTTCAAAATAACCGGGTTCGATTCCTGAACGGAGTACAGATATTTTTTTTTTAAATGTATGAATGCAGTTTTTCTTGTTATTAAAATCGATGACATGGTTCCTAAGAACAGATCTTCGTATGTCTTATAGTTTCAGACTTTCCCATACTGACCGATTTGAATGAGACACCCTGTATAGGTACTATTTAAATAATAAATAAGTATATAATACTTCACTTAGGTCCCAAGATAAAGACAAGTAGGTTAGGTGGTACTTTGATACCACTGTCTGAACAAAGTTTTAAACATATAGTTATAGAAAATTTAATTATACAATTTCTATCAGTGGACAAATACAAGTGATTGTAACTATTATTCTAATTAAATACCATTGCATACGGAAGAAAAAAAGTACTAAGTACCAAAGCAACTACAAAACAATTACTAGCAAATATCAACACGAACACGACAACAAAAAGACAATCTAAATGTATATAAATGAAGACATTTAAGAGAAACTAACCGTTAGTTCAATGACCGTACGCAGTTTTGTGCAATGCGAGCAAAAGTTGCTTAGGTATTCTGGTCAGTTGCGCTTGCGTCGGTGACATGGCGACCTCGATCTGACCTGCGCTAGGTAAACGACCGACTATATAGAGCATTATCGCAATAAGGACATTCTTGACGTTTTCGATTTGGGCTACCGTCAGCGTCACGCTTTTAAATTTTGTTGATGAGCCGTATAGACAAAAGATGTATTGTCAACGTTACAAACGTTGACACCTTCTATACCCTACGTACGTCCATATTTGTAAGGCAACACAGAAGTGTCAAGTTATCAAGAGATATTTTTTTGTCCTGAAAAGATTGATTTTGGGGATCTTTCTAGTTGGCTTGGTCTTCAAGCTGTGGTCTACATCTCACCAGAATAATGTCGACATTTCATTCTTTGCAATTTTCAATAAAATTGTTGACTATTTCTATGTTACTCTTGTGCTTTTTGTTTTGCCTCCAAAAATATAATTTAAGGAAAATAATTACCAATCTTTTATTATAAACTAGCAGACGTCCCGTTCCCGTCGGAATACAGGAATAAAAAGTAGCCCATGTGTTAATCCAGGGTGTCAGCTAACTCCACACCAAATTTTATCAAAATCCATTCAATAGTTTTTACGTGAAAGAGTAACAAATATCCATCCATTCATCCATATATCCATACTCACAAACTGTCGCATTTATAATATTAGTAGGATATTCCACTTAGAAAGGGAAATCCCTATATGCTGAGGAAACTTTGGTCAAGTGATGCTTGCTTTGACATCAAAAATAAAGAAACAAAGGTTGTTTTTTTTTTTTATAGAACTCGGTGGGACTTTTTTATTAAGAGTTGCAATCCCTACTTGACCACCGAACAGAATTATTAGAATGCAAATAGACAATTGAGTAGGTATCATTTAAAAATAGACTTTTGACTCGTACTTATTGCAAATTGGTAATAGCAATATTTAAATTACTAAAATAGTATATGTTTAGTATTTATTGCATACTAGCTGGTGCCCGCAACTTCGTCTGCGCAGGATTAGTATTTCTAGTAGTTTATTTTCTTGCCCAAAGTCATTTATATATCTTAATAAATTATAACCTATGTGTTATTCTGATGTATGTTTTAAGCTATATTTTTTGTAAAGTTTCATTAAACTCAATTAAGTAGTTTTGGCGTGAAAGAGTTACAAAAATCCATACAAACTTTCATATTTATAATTATTAGTAGGATCTAGACGGGAAAGACATGGCCATAAATGGGATTTTTCCCTTTCAAGTGTCTATCTTTTGTGTAAAAGTAGATATACTTCAGTAGCAAACAAAAAATTATTTTTTCTTCCATTCTTTTAATCTATTTTGACGAAAAACAGCGGCATAAACTAGTTGATGATAAAGACATTAGCAATGATTATATTCATTTTATACAGATAGCTCAGTATATATAATATATATCTCATGGCGAATAAGAGAAAGTAGTTATATCCGCCGGGTAGAATCACCCCCTTAAAGATTGCAGATCACTTAATCTAGCCTATGTAGGTAGTCAACTTTACTAGGTATAATAAGTATTTAGTATCAAAACCCTTTAGTTTTATAACAGTAGTTAAATTTTCCAAGTAGCGTACAAATCTTATGAAGACATAAACCTTTAGTAATCGGATTTTCTAGTAAAATTGTTCAAATGTTTAGACGTAATAAGTTTTATGATTAAGACATAAAACGTGAAGATTCTCAGTTAACAACTTTATTATTTGTGTCGTAAAAACACAGAATAGATCCGATTTCTGGCGGTTTCCATGGAGAAGGTGACTGACAAACAGGCAGAAGTTATATCACCAAAAAAAAGGTAAGTACTTATTGATTATGATTAAAGATTATTAGGGAATTAACTAAATTGGTGTAACTATGTTAACTTAAAAGTGACAAAGATTATTAAATTTTGCGTTGCTGAGACTTGTCTTACACTTTGTAATAGGTAGATATTATGTTATACCAACAACACACAAAAAAATGTATTTGTGGTTATAAAAATAAAAGGGTACATTAGGATATAAAGCACTGAATGCTTTTGATTTGATATAATCAAGAAACAACAGAACATGGACATATCACATAACAGAAACAAATCCTAATGTAAAGATGAGGGTTTGATGAAAAATCTAAATTAAAAAGCAGTGGAAGTTCTCGGTAATAGAAGTCGGTTAAAAATGGACATATCCTTAACAGAAAAAATCACGTTGTAAAAATGAAGATTCCTGAAAATGCCAAAGGAAGTTCTAGCTCATTCTTTATCAAAAGCAACATACAACCTAGATACCCCATAAGTATCCATTTCCAAATGCTCCATGAACTCAAACTCAGTTTATAGTCAACAATGAAACAAGCAAAGCACGGTTTCTAGTTTTACGAAATCGCAGCGATGCAAACGATTACCTTCACAAAACGTTACAGCCAATTCTCTTAGTTCATCTAACATAACTGTCGCGGTCTGGAGCCGGTGACATGAGCCATGTGTGGATAATTGTGAGCTATTACTGCCTGACAATAGAATTGGGCGGGCTACAACCAACTCCCCATGAAATTGCGTTCTTTTTTAAATACTTTCTACGGCGCACGCGACGTTTGTCGAGTTGATGGAAGACTTGGTAAAAATAATGCGGTTGTGGATGTTTAAGTAAAGGAGAAAGAAGTTAAAGAAAAAGCGTAAGAAAATAGATTAAAAATATGGACAAAGATAACACAATTCATTTTGATCTCATTAGCTCTCATTGCGTATGTACTTGATATTTAATGATGTTTTCTTTTTAACTTTAATTTGATTATTTTTAATTTTAATAATTAGTGAGCTAATAATAATTAAATATTTTTTCACTCACTTTAATGTTGGTCGACCTGTTATTGGCGACTGTATAAGTCTGATACTTTTTACTATTATTCTAATGTAATGCTGTACTTATACAGAAGCTGTTGGTTTACCTTTAATAAATAAATAAATAAATAAAACACAAAAATCATTGTCAGAATATGGAAATTACATTTTGACACAATAAATCATCGTGAAGCCTTACTTAATTAGGCTAGAATCTGAATTGATAATGAAGATAATGACGTACTCAACGGAATAGTAAAATGTTATTTATCACTTTGTACTCTGTACTCTCGTTATGTATTTAGTCGATGTTAACGTCACAATAATCAACGGCAACGACTCGTGAACTTTTAAGGAAAACGTTAACCTTTAATTAAAATCTCAAATCACGTGACACTCTAATAAATCTAATCAACCAACATGACAAACAGGCCAATTTAAAACTGAGCCAGTTAAACAATCGCTCTTTATTTAGACGGCCGCAACGTACAAGGCTTATCATTCAATCTAAACGTGTCCTAAGCTTAGTAAATTAAAATCGACGACAAATAACCCGAGATAATTGGAGCACGGCTTTAAAATAACGTAATTATTTTATTATTATAAGTGGTATGACGTAATTTTTAAGCAACAAACCGTAATATTTACTGGTTCATTTCTCATCCATTTTTGGTGTGTTTTCGATGAGGCCTTCGATCGCTCGGGTCGAGTTCCGCCAATCACTCCTCAAGTCCACACTACTTTCGCTCAGATTTTTCTCGACCTCTATACGTCTTGTAATCTTATAATGCTCTTGTTTTGACTGCGGTAACTTTCAAAAACAAACTGTATCGTGTCTGCTACCAGTTTGCGTCGATATTTTAATTTATGTAACGACCTCATACCGTGTGCGGTTGAACCCAGAAGTTAAATGTCTTATCTTACACGCTCCCTTACCTTAAGGATTGGACATGTCGTCAGCCGGCAGCGGGTCACGGTCTTTACAGCGTACTAATCTACAGCTTGATCTAACATTATTGTTGTCTTTAACTATCTAGTATTCATTATTAAATTTACTGTCTTTATCATTTAATCTATCTTTGACAATACAGATTCCATTGAAATTGCAAAAAGCATGACTGTGTGTAAACAAGACTGATCTTCGTGGACCTTACATGATTTGACTTTAAATTTTGTTGTTATAAATTATCTTTTGATATAATACTTGCAGAATATACCAGGTAACTAAGACATAAATAACGCTTATTATCAAATTGATGATCATTGAAACACTAAAGTGCTATGAAATAGTTCGTGAGATGCAATTCTGTACAGCTCTTCGCGCAATCATGAATAAGCGTTTATAAATGTAATAAATGATCAGTGATCCGATCATACTTAGTATGAGGGAAAGCATCATAGAAACGTAGTATGAAGTCATAATACCTAGGTATATAAATATTCTAACCTTATTACATTTCGAATGGTTTTCCAAATATTTTGTACTAAAGGCCGTAGATACATCATCATATCGTCACGCCTGTAATCCCCGAAGGGCTAGGCAGAGGTGTACCTGGTAGTACACCCACATTTCGCCATTAAGTATGTTTAAGTCCCATGTAATAGGGGGCGAGCCTATTGCCATCCATCGGGCACAGATCCAGACTCCGGGCTGTTACTGAGAAATCACAGATTGAAAAACTCAATGACACTTTGCCCGACCCGGGGATCGAACCCGGGACCTAATGAACAGCAGTAGCGCTAGCGACCACTAGACCAACGAGGCAGTCATACAATCGTCATACAGCCGTAGATACAATCATTTTATTTTTTTCGAGTTAACATCTATTGACAATGGAGCTCTGCTGATTGTCATTTGCATTAAATACGACCTTTATTAGCACGTCTAAAACAAATCTGCTACACAGTAAGCAAACAATTCTTCCATTAATCTTAAACGATTCAAAAAAGCCTAAGTGTTCGAATCCACTTTGCATTGTATGTTGTTAGATTCTCTTCAGCGTACAAGTCTCGCAGTACCTGCAGCGCGCTGACTTCTCAAACTTCGCTTATTTTTATCTTTTGCTCCTAATACATTTCACTCATCGCTTTCAATGTTGTTTTTTTTAATGGTAAATATATTCCTGTCTATTTATCTTCCGACTATGTCTTCTGGGTTACAATACTATCAGGGATCAGTCTTCTCCATCTTGCTCTTCTTTGCATATTTCATTATTTATGTTATACAAAATCCAATCAACCCTATCAAATAGACATGCATCATCATTCAATTGTCCAATAAACCCAGCCAGTGTTTCAAATAGCCCAAAATAAGAGGTGTAGTAAATGAAATAGAGCACGACCCATTGATCCGTGTCATGCGATCGGTTCGTAGGTATACCTCGATGATTTTTTACTCAGTTTCCATCGAAACCAGTTCAAAGAGCACACGAAACTTGAGATCGTAAAAAGAATGTAACGAACATTCGTCTTTGTTTGGGATTTTATAAAAAGTGGAGTGAATTAATTCGTGGAGACAAAAACGTTGGTTGGTATTTTTTTATTGAAATTGGGTAAAACTTGCAGGAATAGGCGTCGTTATGCAAATTGGCATTACAGTAGTTTCATGTTTTACTCAACAGAAATATGCTGAAATTATTAGAAGTTGTGTCGTGATGGCCCAGAGGTTAAGGCGCCTTCCTCTCATACAAGAGGTTGTGGTTCAAATCCGGGTAAGCACCAATGTGACTTTTTCAATTCATAGGTATGTACTTTCTAAGTTTAACTTGGACATCATTGACATCGGTGAAGGAAAACATCGTGAGGAAACCTGGCTTGACTTAATGTCCTATGTCCCCTAGATGGGGCAGAGGGCGTCCACAGATATCTTCCATCGCGATCGGTCTTGCGAGGAAACCTGGACTTATAGTTAATATAAGTCTGAAATCGCCAATCCGCCTTGAGCAAGCGTGGAGATCAATGCTCAAGCCTTCTCTATATGAGAAGAGGCCTTTGCCCTGCAGTGGGACAATAACAGGCTGGTATTATTATTTATTAGAAGTTCTTTGTATGTAGATTTTTCGTACAATATGATTATTCATATAATATGTATTACGTATGTTCTCTGTCACACTTTGAGATTCATTCTCTACCAATATTATTTAAATTTGGTAAAATTATAAGTGTAACATGCACACTTGAATAAAAATTCTGTACCACGCGTGTGACGAAGGCATTAGAATAACATTTATTTAGCAATGTTTCCATATTTTTTAATACTGACTGTTTTTTTTACTGTGACTAACCTTTATAAACAATAAACTATAACTGCATGGTCGTCTTCACTACTACTACTACTGGATACTGGAGTATTTACCTCAGTAACCGATCCAAAACGTTTTCCTCCTTATAACCCGTTCGGAGTCTAATCATAATAAGATCACGTAAAAACCTAAACCGTAAAAAAAATCGAATCCTCGATCACACTCAAATTATGAATCGATTACATTCAAAATAACCCGAACGCGGTGTTACAGCGCATATCAACAATTCGTCTCTTCGTGATTTCGTGCACTTGCTGCGACCTCAACCTGTAACCGCGACTAATCGCACAAAAATGTCTTTCCACCTGACAAAAACGCGATCCGATGGCACTTGTCGATGGTGACGAGGCTGTTCGTGACGCTGGAACGTGACCCGCACCTGCCATGGGACACTCAAATATGTCGCGTGACAAATACGGGCCACGGGACAAAAACGTTCCAATTGTAATTGTGACACGTTTTGATTCAAATGATCCAACTAAATGTAGTAAAACATGAACAAGTCTTGACCTTCGTTGTTGTTTATTTTTTGGACCTAAATCTAATTTAACTGAGTGCATTTAATTTGTACCTTATTCATATAGACATAGACTGTGATACCGTGGAAAAAGGAACTGACATCATGAGTTCAGTAGGTACATGATTCTGGACCCCTAATTCGAATTGAGTGAGAAGTAAATCATAATGTTCGAAGTTAAAAAAAAAACAATAGAAAAAAAAAACAAATGTAACAAAAGAACGACGTAAAATTATTGCATAACTTGAATAGAATAGAATACTCTTTATTGTATACCATAAAAACATACAAATTATAACTTTAAGGGCTACATAGGGTGTTACAATGGGCGGCCTTATCGCTAAAAGCGATCTCTTACAGACAACCTTTGGTTGAACTTGATCAATATTCACGTATTAACAATTTATTAATTACTCGATTTAGGTAAAATTAATGTATAAATCCGTAAACAAACCAAAAAAAAATATAGAAACAGTTGTAACCAGAATCATTTTCGAAGTCTGTTTGAACTTCAACGTAAACAGGCGATTACCTACAGCAAAAACTCCACGCTATTCTTAAACAAAACATTTTTCTAAACAAAAAGCCTTTAACCTCAGGTCCTGAATTGGTTGCGCAACCAGGAAGCGATCATCAGGTGCACCGTAGCAAGAGTTCCCATCACTCGGTCACGTCGTGCGGTCGCCGTGCGGTCGGCGGGCAGTCGGAACGCGGTCGTGACCTCCGGACGACCGGCGGTCCGGAACGACTCGTAAAAAACCTATCATGTTACCACTCAGCAGCATTTTGCTCTTATTTTGAGACAGTTCATCAAGCCCCAGTCTAACTCTTCGTTTTTTCTCAATCGAGCACAGTGGTCGAACAAAAAATTTCATTTCAATTCCAAATATCTTGTTTGATAGTTTATCGCGGATAGAAAAACTGGAATTCTGAAAATGGATGATATTATTACTTCCTAATACTTCGTTGGTCATGACCGAGCTTGTTAGATGTTATAAAAAATGTATAACAATGAGTTTATCATCGGTGAACAGGATTTTTGACACGCTATGATGCCCGTTTTGTTGGTCCCTGTTGGTCTAGTAGTTAGTTACCCTGACTGCCATGCCGGAGGTCGTGGGTTCGATTCCCACCCAGGACAAATGTTTGAGTGTTGAGCACGACCATTTGTTCTGTGTATGGGTGTAATTTATCTATAGTATGTATGTATTTAGAAATATGTAAGTATGTTTATCAGCTGTATTCTATATTCTGGAAAATAAATTTCATTTCATTTCATAACACAAACTCTTTGCTTAGCTTGGGACTAGATGGCGTTGTGTGAAAAAAAGTTGTGGAATATTATGAATATTGATGAAGAAACAGAACTAAATAGTTAGTGCATTTTTTTAATTCACCCATTTCCAGTTTCAACTTTTCGCTTTAGTTGTTACAGCAGTGATATTCTTTTGTAAAACTTAAGCGTATAGTGTGCGTATTTTTTCGAAAAAATACAATAGTTTTTCTGGACTGCGCATACTCGTAGTGTCAAGTCTATCTAATTATTAAAATGACTGTTACAATGACTTATCTGCATTGATGCAGTATTTATTAAAGTCTAGAAGAACAGCATCTTCTAGACTAGCTGCTAGATGAAGTTCCAAGACTCTAAAATCATGGAAATCTTAATTACGGAACTAGAACGATGGCTATATTTTTCGTCCCACAACATTCCAGTAAGGTCATTCAGTCACATACACTAGGCATAGTGCAGTCGTCTAAGGTTATGCGGATGCCGCGGCGGCGCGTGCGTCGACTGCGCAAGAGTCGCCCGAGGTCGCGTCCAGGAATGTTTTACTTTACATTACTTATCGGACACGAATCGATGTGGAACTTGGAAGGCGCTGCTTTTTGTCATTTGTTCGGGTTGTGTTGGTAAATGAAGTTTGGAGTGGTATTTTAGTAAATAAAATCCTCCATTATAATTTGCTTTTTACAACGTGTTGATAAACACCCCGTAAAATCAACCCGTTTTTGCAGATTTTTTGCAGTAATATGTTTTATTAAATTGTGTTTAAGTCCCAGGCAGGAAATAGGGGCGAGCTTATTGCCACCCACCAGACATTAATCCAGTCTCCGGTCTGAGAAACTCTAGACAAAAAAACCCAGTTATGCATTACTTGACCCAGCAAACGAATCCAGTTACTATTTTTTTAATTCCTATTTGAAGATTTTGTAAATTTTAATTATAATTACATAATGTTATAAGACAGTTGAATTCATGCCGCTGTAGCTAATATTTTTGACTGATTTAAAACGTACAATTAACACCACCTAAGCCATAACTCTAACACATATTTATGGTGATTTAATTGCATGTTGATTTTATAAATGTTTATACCTACTTATAGGTAACCAAAGGTTTGATTTTTGAGCATCTAAAAATTGCATGTAGGTAATAATCTCCAAAATTCGCAGTAACAAATACTTTGATTATGTTATAACACTGTATTTCTCAAAAAACAGAGGTAACAAATACAGAAAATGTATCAAATATTTGTTTATTCTAATATACATTATCTTATCTCATTATCTCCGAAATGAGAACACCTTTTAACCACAAAGTTGCCAGTCTTCAAAAACTCAACCGTTCACTTTGAAACTTTTTTTTTCGATTTAGTTTTTTTAACATAATATCGTGTGACATTGCGGCAAGTGCGTCTCGCGGTGCAGTAGCGAAAACGCGATATTAATAAAGTCGTGTCTTTACTTGAGGCTTTACGTTGCGGTGGAACTTGACACCTCGCGGTTTGAACCCGGGACGCACAAACGTCGCTATACGTATATTATCTTTATAGGAACACAGAATGTTCACAGAATCAGAATCATTCTGCATACAGAATGTTTTTTTAACAAGCTACCAAGCAACCCATGAATAAGAAAAACTATAACAACTCGGATTTTTTTCTGCCTCATAGGTCCAGTGGTCGCAAGTGCTACTACTGAGCATGAGGTCCAGGGTTCGATCCCCTAGTCGGGCAAAGTGTTATTGAGCTTTTCCATCTGGAATTTCCCAGTAGCACCCCGGAGTCTGGATTTGTGCCCTATTGTGGCTTTAGTCTCGCCCCCTTTTACATGGGACTTAAACATAACTGGCGAAATGTGGGTGTGTACTCAGTACCAGGTTACAACCTCAACCTATCCCTTTGGGATTACTGGCGTGATGTATGTAACTTGAAAATTTCGAAAACTACATACACAATGCAACGAACAGCTAGACTAGGACTCCATTTAGTGTTTACCATAAAAGTTTACTAATAAATTGTTACCGAATACGAATAATTATAATATACATGTAAAAAAGGAGTATATTAAGAAGCATCGCTGTTTAAGGTGAAGTGCCCAAAGGCGACATTGCCACATTGATTGGCAATGCTGATTCTCTTGCATAAAGGCCAGCCTTCTGGTCACGTGAATCAACATGGCCCAAGTGTTTCAACCCCAAGTAGCTCAAATATATAAACCCCAGTAAATTTGTTATATTTTCGCCGTTTGATGTTTGAAATAACTTGAATGTGAATACTTGAAGTGCAACAGGCTTACTGCCTCTAACCTGACACCTCGCGGTTTGAACCCGGGACACACGAGTATGTCTGCGACTTGCAAGCCTATGTATTTATTCAATACGTTGTTGATTTTATTGAAAAATATGAGTACTAATATACTAATATAATAAGAGTGAAATAATGTATGTAGGTGATGACATTTTCACTTATAAAAATATCACAATTTTGACATGGTAAGCTGTAAAGATGTCTTCATTTTTTTTAATCATATAAAAAACAAATGGGTACTTGTATTTCAAACGGGTATAAGATATCATAATGGTATATTATACATGTTTACAACTAAGTATCCTTTTTTTTCTTATATACCTACATGCATGGTAATAAATAAAATTTATAAATGATCCGAACACAAAGTACCTACGTCCCTGTTCATAGGACCAAACCTTCGGGAATCACACAAGAGGATAAAACATTGTACGGACGCGGCCCACATCCGAACCGAGCCATCATTGTTTAAACCTCGCGTTTAAGGGTCAGTTCTGACAGACAGACTACGGAACGAAATCGCTTGTGAACCGTGACGATATTGCTATACTTCATTTATTTTAATTCAGATTGTTTAATTTTTAATTTCGAAGAATAAATGTTTTTTTTTTTTTTTTACAACTTTTTCACACAACGCCATCTAGTCCCAAGCTAAGCTAAGAGCTTGTGTTATGGGTACTAAACAGCTGATAAACATACTTATATATTTCTAAATACATAAATATTATAGATAAAATACACCCAGACACAGAACAAATGATCGTGCTCATCACACAAACATTTGTCCTGGGTGGGAATCGAACCCACGACCTACGGCATAGCAGTCAGGGTCACTAACTACTAGACCAACAGGCCAGTCAAATGTGAAACGAGTAACGTTCCATGCATTGTTTATCACTGCTTCTTTTAGGTTTTTATCATTGTCACTGTAATTTTAAACTAAATAGAATATTAGAACTAAATGAAATCCACTTTATTTCTTAAAATAAATTGAAATAGTTACTACCAAGTGTGACAGCTGCAATAGAAATAGATTATAATAAATTCGGCGTCTAACACACTTTCGTTACTAAGATTATTGATGGGATGCTATATTACCGACGAGGACTTTATAGAAATGTCACATGATATAGTAGACTCCATGCGAGCAAAGTCGTGGGTAGAAGATAGTATAAGCATAAATTCTACAACTACAGTCACTCGCGCCAAATCTATACATATAATGGCATATAAAAATTCGTACTCTTAATAATTTTCTTCGCCATACAAAAATGAGATTCGTATCAAAACCAGTCACAGCAATAGTCACAAGTTTAAATAAACATTACACGAAACATAATATTGTTTATTTTGACCTAGGAACATAAATATTCGAAGGTAAACATGAAAAGTAAAGTAAACAATCATCAATTGCAATAATGGTGAACACTGCTGTTTTAATACAGGGTGGGAAGGATCGTGCTACCTTTTAACTGGGGACTGTAGACTGTGGACGTCAGACCAGCAGTTGCTTCATGTTTAACACTGGTATTCTGCTGCATCCGAATGCTAGACTGGAAGCTGACCCCCACATAGTAGGGAAACAGCCAGGCTAGGATGTTTCGTAGGTGGGAGTCAATCACCTCACTCCCCTGCTGGCCTGGTGAGGTACGTGGGGGCCGGCACCAGTGGGGGGTTGCAAAAGTATCGCCCGTTTCCGTAAATACAAACACTTTTACACGTGATTTTTTAACAAGAAAGCGAGTTAGGTGTTTCACTATTTGACAACTCTGAGAAAAGCAGTCTCTTTTAAAGTCCAGACATTATCTTAGCCAGATTAAGTAAGAACCATGCAAATTTGCGTCTGAAATGGTCTTTTGAGGAACGAACCACACAGATATGAGGCCAGATCAATCAGCGTGTATGAATCCTAGTTTTGTGCAACAGGACAATTTACATTGCAGACACGCAGAAGCTATTAATTTTAAAATGTTAATTTTAAATAATTAATGACGTGTCTGTTTAATGTGCACATTAGTAACTTGGCAATAAATATCCATTACTCCTGGAACTAGTACTACTAGTGTACTGGGTGAGTACGTTGGTACGCTAGAATAGATTTCAATTACCCTTTCAATCGTGTCAATTAGAGACACGATAGAAAGACAATGACAGAGCGGACACTGGTGTCCTCTTGGGGTTTAATGAATAGGCTAATTGTCAAAATTATAGTTTTTTGTCCTTAAACACGGACACGGATAAGGATAGTAGACACGGACTAAACAGGAATACTTACTGGAAGGTTGTACCTTGATTACTTATTACTTAATTTAAATTTTTAAACTTAAGAAATAGTACCTGGGTTATCTCCAACCCCCCACCACCCTAGTTCTACCTAATAAAGCTGGCTGGCATTAATTAACCTGGTTAGTATTTAAAATATTATAATTATTAAAAAAACTTGTGAGTTTAGAAGTTCGTTGTTTTATTGAATACCAACCCACCTTGCATTTAGTCTTTTGTTCCCCTACTACTAGAGGGACAAAATCTTAAATGTAACAGTGGCAGTATTCCTGTTTACTCCGATAAGATACTTGTTGTTTTATTTTTTTTTTACTTTTAAATTATGTAGGTAATAGTCGAATTATACCACTGACATATTTGATTGTGCATTGTTTCTAAGGGTTCATGGACAGTTTAAAAGGTTCCAAGTACAGACTACTCTTTTGTGTCTAATTTCCTTGAGAGTTCATCTTTATAAGAAATAAAAGGTTAGGTTCCTGTTCAATTGGGAAAATTTTTGTACCAACTTACTTCGACAATGTTTTCCAAAGTACAGTTCTTGGATAGTAATGTAGATTTTACAACCACTAATAATTGAAAAAATTATTTTAATGCTAGGTCTACTTTAATTCAACTCCATAACATTTTTAGAGCATGTTTAATTACAGTGTAGAAAATAATTTTACTAAAATTGCGCGAATGGACATCATGACAATTGGCACAGTTCAATTTTGATCCTGCAAAAGCTGAAACGATCGAATTTCGTCCACTAAGCGTCTAAAACTAGATAACATTTTCTAAATAACGTGAGAACAAGCCCTTAACATTGAATATTGAAGACGTGCTAGGGAGGTGACACGCGTGTCAGTCCCGCGCCTGGCGTGTCAATGAGCAGCTAGTGTTGTCACTTCCGGGACGGAGCGTGACCGGCCCTGATGGTAATAAGCAGCGATCATCGTTGTACGGCCTATTAATGTCTTGTAAGTATTTATGGAGACGACTTTACTTTGAATGAACTGCGTACTGTTATTGTTACGGCAAGTGTGATGATCCATCATTATCAATTTCTATATTTTAAATACCCCTTTAGGCACTAGGAGTTGCTCCTGAATCGTAGAGGGTGTAAAGAGGCGATTCTCAATTTGGAATATTATTTTTAATTTATTTTCATAGAAAACTGTTTACAAGTTTTGATTGCAAGTAGTTTATTGAAGCTACTCCAGGTTCAATAATACGCATTTTATGGACTCCGCTTTTCAATTCTGACAGCCGGTTCACAAATAAAAAATGTTATAAGATTTCTGAAGTTATTTCGAATAATGTTTAGCTTGTAATATGCATTATTTTCTGCTAAATGCTATAGATATCCTAAGGATATACCTAGGTACCTAAATCTAAATAATAAAATATTCCACAACTTGCACACTACGCCGTCTGGTCCCAAGCTAAGAAGAGCTTGTGTTATGGGTACTAAATAATTGTTAGACATACTTATATATTTCTAAATACATACATAGGTATTATAGATAAATTACACCCAGACACAGAATAAATGATTTTTCCTGGGTGGGAATCTCCGGCATAGCAATCATGGGTACTAATTTACTAGACCAACAGGCCAGTCAGTCAAATACCTACAGCTAATTTAAAAGATGAATTATCCTTATGCTTAATATGCTTATCAAAAACGTTTCTTCTTATGACATAGGATCAAGGTGTTCTTATTTGTTAACATTTACCATTATTCACTGCTGCTATATTTTTAACCGACTTCAGGAGGAGGTTCTCAATTCGATCGGTATTTTTTTTTTTTTTCTTATGTATGTACATCGATTACTCCGAGATTAAAGATCCGATTTACGTGATTCTCTTTAAGTTCGATGCGGAATAGCTGCCATTTGGTCCCATAAAAATATAACATAGTTTGACCCGGCAGTTTTCATTTTATGAACAATTTTATAAAAAACTAGCAGACGTCACGCGGTTTCACCCGCGTAGTTTCCGTTCCCGTGGGAATACAGAGATAAAAAAATCTTTTTTGCAAAAAATAAAACCGACTTAAAAAAAACACCAACCGGTGTAAAATAACTCTAAATTAGGAAGTCTGTGGCTTTGGTGGTTTTGTCTTTTTCATGATGGGCCACCGACTTCCGAATTTAGAGTTATTTTACACCGGTTGGTGTTTTTTTTAAGTCGGTTTTATTTTTTGCAAAAAAGATTTTTATTTTTCCGTTTTTAGTTGTTCCCATACAAATATTTGCCATGAAATTACTTTTATATTGTTATTTGTTAACAATACATGTCATGGTAATAGGGTTATCCACTTATCCCTAATAAATTAAACTTAACATACCTAACTGTCGAAATCTAGGCATATTGTACACATCTGCGTACCCCTCAGAGCATACAGGCCTGATGATACGTCATGATGTTGTATAAACAATAAATATCCAAGCGATTCCAGCAATCACGACAGATTTGCCGTCTATTTTTGAAGAGTTCCATTGTATATCTCCGAAGATCAGCACCAGATCTTCACCAAATTAAAATGGGACCACCTCGGGAGTATACTCTTTCACATAAAAAAAGAATTTTGAGAATCGGTCCACAAATGGGGGAGAAATCGCGTAACAAACACACAAAAAAAAAAAAAAAAAACGTACCGTCGAATTGAGAACCTCCTCCTTTTTTTGAAGTCGGTTAAAAAGTAGCCTATGTCCATCGGGAATAGTGTAGCTTTCCACCAGTACAATACTTTTTAAAATTGGATCATTAGTTCCGAAGATTACCCCCTACATACAAACTTACAAACTTACAAATTTTACCTCTTTATAATATTAGTATAGATATAGATAATTTTATTTTCGAACATTTCTTTGTATGTATGTTCACCGATTACGCTGAGATTTATGAACTGATTTACGTGATTCTTTTTTAGTTTGGTGCGGACTAGTTTTTTTTTGGTCTCATAAAAAAATTACATAGTTTGGCCTAGTAGTTTTCATTTTATGAAAATTTTTGTTCATGAATTTTACTTCTTAATTTCATCGAACAGTTGTTGTTTATTTGTTTGATTGTAATATGTGAATATGTGTTGTAGTAATGGATAATAATGAATCATCTAGGTATATAAACCTAAAAAACTAAAAATTGTTGAATAAAAACTTTTTTACAAAAAATACAACCGACTTCAAAAAACACTAACCGGTGTAAAATAACTCTAAATTCGGAAGTCGGTGGCCAATCATGAATGAGACAAAACCACCAAAGCCACAGACTTCCTAATTTAGAGTTATTTTACACCGGTTAGTGTTTTTTGAAGTCGGTTGTATTTTTTGTAAAAAAGTTTTATTTGCTATCTTTAAAAAATACAAAAACTCCTATTTCTATTTATTGTAATATAATTATACCTATGTATTTCATTAACACCGTTTTTACCTAATATATACCTTTATATTATAAAGAAGAAATTAAGTTTACGTCAAAACTAATAAGGTATTATGAATCACAGACACTTTTCCCCCATTAAATGGAATTTATATAATAACACATTCATTGACAACAATTAATATTTAATACGAATAGGTATATAACGTACAAAATTGTAGTAAACATTCGTTTAATAGGGATAAGCAAACGTGTGGGAAGGTATTATTGTTCTTTCTTCAATTATTCCCATAATAATCATCATAGCTCAGAGGTTTAAAGCGCCTGCCTCTCATGCACGAGATTATGGAGCAAAACTACTACTAGTGTGACTTTTTCATTGCATAGGTACCTACCTACTTTCGAAGTTTATCTGAGACATCATAGACGTCGGTGAAAGAAAAAATTGAGAGGAAACCCGGACTTATAGTCATTATTAGTCAATAATGGTTTGAAATCGCCAACCGGCCTTGAGTAAGCGTGGTGATCAAGGGTCGCCTTCTATGTATGATAAAAGCCTTTGCCCTACAGTGGGAGAGAAACAGACCAGTATTATTAACATACATACATACATACATACATACATACATACATAAACTCACGCCTTTTTCCCATGGGGGTAGGCAGAAACTACAGAGCGCCATATGCTACGATTCTTACATACTTCTTTTGCTTCATTTACATTCATACATGTTGTCATACACACACGCCGGTTGCGAGTACTACGCACCTGACCTTTCTGAAGAACCTCACCAATTATTAATTATTATTAATATATCATTATAAATTCAATTAGGTAAGTACTATTTTTAGTATTATTAATATTTCTACGTTTTTAATTCACAAACGTGTGACGTAATTAATGTGGACGGCCGCTAGTCACTTATTTTTGTGTTTTTCAGGAAAGTTTACGCGATAATAATAAAGTTGCTTAAGCCCTGTGATATTCCCTGTCGTCATAGTTATTTTACCACAATCTTGTTGAATGTTTCCCACAACTTAAATTGAAATCCCTACCGGGCTTGTAGTTGCAGTAATAGGATTTTAGCCATGGTTTTTACTTTATAAGAATTATATTAATTAAGTGATTAGCCTTTTAGTTTTTTGCTCCATGTTAAAAGAACAGAATATAGTTTGACTGGCCTGGTGGTCTAGTATTTAGTGGCCCTGACTGCTATGCCGGAGGTCGTGGGTACGATTCCCACCCAGGACAAATGTTTGTGTGATGAGCACGAGCATTTTTTCTGTGTCTGGGTGTAATTAAAAAAATACGACAACCCAAAATAATACAAGCTGACACCGCAAAGACAGGAGATCCGGTCCCAAATTATTGGTAAAAGGAAAAAAAATAATAATAAAGAGACACATCAAACTAATGCCTATTTCCCATGAGGGTAGGCTGAAACTACTAACCTACCATTTGCTACGATCCTTAATTTATTACTGTGTCATTCTACATCCAAAAGAATGTTTAAGCGGTAATAAAAAAATATTTGAACCTGGCCATGAGGTCGTGATTTCGATCCCACCCTTTGCTCCCACTATACGAGTATGACGTGAACTCACTTCTGACATATGTACCTAGTGTTAACTTAGTTAAGTAGTTGGAGGTGTGAACACCACAAGACTACTACTACTAATGTGCAACTCACATTGCTAGTAAACGACAAAAACAGAGCAAAAAAATTTGTTCGTCGATTTCTAAAAAAAACTGCTTGTAAGTACAAGGCGTAAGTTTTGCTTAACCTTAAAAAAAACGCGAGCACAACACGTAATTATGTCTTTACTCTCACTACGTCATCATTAACAAAAGTTTTGACACTCGGGAAACAATTCATCATGCGGTTATCGTGTAAAAAGAATAAAAAACTTGACACTTTTGACTTACATTTGACACCTGACGTCTGACTAATTAGCTGGTAATGACACCTTTACATAATGGTCAATGTTGGTCGTACTTTGGTTTCCATTCTTGTTTTTTTTTTTATTTATTTAACCCCAAGCGGACGCCGGCGTCCGCGCTGTCATTTTCTTTCTATTGTGTCTCTAATTGACATGATTGAAAGGTTAATGTGGAAGTTAGTCTTAGTAATATTATATGATACATCAGCCAGTAATGGTTACCGGCGGATTTAATAATACTATATCGGCTTTTTAAGTTTATCTTAGACATCATTGACATCGGTGAAGAAAAATATTGAGACGAAACATAGACTTATAGTTGATACCCATTCAGTTCGGTGCCTTCTCTGCATGAGAAAAGGCCTTTGCCTTACAGTGGGACAGTATCAGCCTGGTATTATATTATTACTATATCGACCAAACTATGTAGATCATATTAGACTTACAGAGTTCAAAATTGTGTATAAATTTACCCGTTACCAGAAGTCAATATAAAAATAAAATAGTTTTGAAAAAGGATAAAGGACCTAACACAGGTCTAAACTTGGGAACTTTTTTGTAACTCCTGGCATCTCCTGGCCTCTCCTGGTCCATTGTGTAAACAGCATCAGCCCATCAATTTCAATAACTGACTCTAATTGTAACTGTTCTCACGCTGACGTACTTCAGTAGCCCACCAATTACATTCAATTACAATTGTAATCGATAGATGACGTAAAAGAAATACCTACATAATGTTACCACCTTAAGGTTTTATGACTAAGGAAAATATATAAGAAATTAATTATTCGTAATTACTGCGGCGTTTCTATTGAATTATACGTAAGTAGTGTGGAATGGTTCCATATTGTTCTGCCAAGGGATGTAATAAGTTGAAAGACCTGGGTTATTAAAAGTTAGATTTATTTAGAAATTGACTGGCCTGTTGGTTTAGTGGTTAGTGGCCCTAACTGCTATGTCGGAGGTCGTGGGTTCGATTCCCACCCAAGATAAATGTTTGTGTAATGAGCACGAAGATTTTTTCTGTGTCTAGGTGTAATGTTGTCTATCACGCGCTCTGCTTAATTTGGAACTAGATAACGTTGTGAAAATTTTAGAATATTTTTTTATTCTTTTAGAAGGTACCGATTTTATAATGGAGGGATTTGGTGCGTAAATATGCCTGGAAACAAATTTATACCATGATAAACTTATATTGAATCTCCCAAGACGACTAATAGTTTACATATCTACGATAAACTGAGAAGTCAGGACTGTATTACAAAACGTCATTCTTTCCTGCGTTTTTTATTTTGATAGGATGAATACGGGGCTTTTTTCTGCTTAGAAATCCATGAAAACGCACATTAATCGGTCTATTTTAAACAAGAAATCAACTTTTCTAGCAGACTTTACTAGCAGGGGTCTACTACGCCACGTTGTGTAGACTACGCTACGCAAATTACTCTACGAAGAATACGTTACGAAGAATTCGCTACAAAGAATACGCTACGAACTCTTTGCTACGAAATTTGCGCTACGAAGACTACACTTTCTTATTGATAAAGAACTGTTTGGTTCTGATATTGCAATGGAAATTAGGCACTGGGAACTTACGAAGATGTTTTTTTAAATTCTAAACAATAATAAACACTTTTTACTGTGTAAATCTTAAACGCTGAAGTGGCGTCTTTAGCAGTTGCTACATTAAGGAAGCTTGTTTATTTGTTAATAGATACATAAGAAATAAATGTTGGACCTTCACGAAACATGTCCTTTTTTAAATTAATAAATGATTAAATGATGATGAAGACTAAAATTACAGTAAACCTTTTGTATATTGACTGCCTCGTTGGTCTAGTGGTCGCAAGCGCTACTGCTGAGCATGAGGTCCCGGGTTCGATCCCCGGGTCGGGCAAAGTGTTATTGAGTTTTTCCATCTGGGATTTCTCAGTAGCAGCCCGGAGTCTGGACTTGTGCCCGATTGCTGGCAATAGGCTCGCCCCCTATTACACGGGACTTAAACATAACTGGCGAAATGTGGGTGTACTACCAGGTTCACCTCTGCCTAGCCACGCACTTTTTGAAAGTTAACATTTTTCAATGACAGATGGCGAAATCAAACATAATTTTGATGTCACTATATGATTTGCTTTTAAATATGTTTTTTAAAAAAGCTTAGAAGTTTCTGAAATAGTAGCACATTATCCATATATCCTTGTACAAACAAACAAACATTACCTACAATATTATCCTTAAATATCTATTAGGTAACTGGTTATGTTAGCAAGTTACTAATGTGTTACAAGTGTAAACGCATACAGGAATGAATAGTAAACCAATACTGGTAATATAAATATCACTCCAATTAGAAGGTCTGTACCAACCTCTGCAATAAACTCGGTAATTGATCGTCACTAATTTATTATACCATTAAAATCAATTGGAGCCCTATTAAAATCCTACCCCTGTCACATTGGGCCGACTCTAACCAATTTATAGCTTATTAATTAATTCAACTGATGTCATATAAATATGACGTTAGAAATGTTTAAGTGAAATACGACCGTAATTATATACAATTATGTGCTAATTCTAAAGAATAACATGCTAATCGTAATCACTTTAAGTATTTACAAATAAGATCTGTTGAAGCAACATTGTATTAATAAAACTTGGACCGAATTCAAAAACAAATAACCCCAAAAACAAAAACATACCTTTTATGTATTTCCAAATGTATTCTTCGGTCGAAATATTCCTCAGTTTGGATAACGAAACGTCCAAAGTCACTGTAAACACTTTCTATCACTGTCCACTTAAAGAAAATTCTGTCATTCAATAAGAGCAAAAAACAAAAAATGGCTAAACAATGGTTTCACCAGGACATAGGCACAATGTTATCGCCAGTCAAATGTCAGCGCGCACTTATCAGTACAGTCAATTAGCATTCAGTGCGCACACGTGGGTTCGAAGCGCGGAATTTCCGAAGCAAGACGATACGACCAAAGCGCGCCAAACAGTCCGACCAACTGAAACACTACGCGCTCACCCACACACGCGCGCCGCTCAACAGGTGAAAACGCAACAGTGTGCTACAAATGAACTCGCACGCGACCCTATGTGGAGGTTACTCAGGTGAACCGCGACGCGTGTGTGCGTGCACCATTTTGTTCGTGTTGTACAGATTTATTACCTCGAGCGTGCGTGTGTGCGGGACGCTCTACAGGTGATACTCTTTTGTGTTTGTTAGTAATCACACTTGGTCACATGTCATGTGCGTATGTATGCTGCCTACCTGTTGTGCCCCCGCAACTTATCAGTTTTGCTCTTTTAGGGCTGTTCATAAAATGAACAGCTTTCAAAAATGACCATCTTCGCCATTGTTTTGACGGAACTGAGACTTCACAGTTCATTATGAACTAAATCTTTCTTTTGTTTATGAGTTAAAGTTATGTTGATTTACACACACAAACGTAATAGACATTATGTATGTTTACTTATAGATGATAAAGGGCGAAGCGAATTTCCCGTCAATTTTCCGACGATGTAATTCGGTAGCGTTATATAATAGGCGTTCATCGGTGTGGGTAATTCGTGCCTCTTGCACTTAGTGAACTTTGTACATCGTAAGGTCACGGATGTTTAGCACCAATACAATAGGTATTAACATCTCATGTCACCTTGACGTAAGCGCAAAGACAGTGTTGTTGCTCGAACAGAAGGCACGTAACACTCGGTGACAACGAAGCGTTTTTGAACTCTACTGCACTAATTTTAGAAATGTAAATTATGTTAACATTACGTGGTTCTTAAAACGTTTAAATTAAAACAGTCGATTTAGGGCAGAACGCTTGAATTGGATTCCTATTTCAATCGATTGTAGCTCATGTTGCCTACGGCTCTGAGTCTTTTTTGCGAAAGTGTAAAGCAAAAAGTTAAGTCATTTTTTTCGTCAAACATTTAGATCGTGACTGGTCTATTTGTATTGTAATTTGCACCTAATCAGATGTAAAACTAGATTGATTATCGTAGTGCGGGCCACTTAAGAGTGGATTGTTGTTTCTTTTGTTATTTTGTGTGACAATCCGAGTATTGTAGACAGGTTCATTACTTTTGTTTGGGCATCGATTCATTTTATTACGCCTACTTGTGACATTTTTTTGTCCAGATAACATTATTTTTTCCGTAGCGTTCTGAATTAAAGGTTATGCGTGACTAGTTTGGGTTTTGCCCTCGATATTGTTTAATTTGATTTCTCAATCGTATAGTTGGTCAAATCTATTATTAGGTAACCTCACATTTTTCAATTTAATATGTGTGTTACTTACTTAATAATCGTACATCGCAAGTAGTAGAGAAAAATATTTTTGACACTATTGGCAGAAACTCCTTGTATTAAAAATGGAGCATAATATTTTTTACACTATTAGCAGAAATTTCTTCTATTAAAAAAAAAAATAACCGACTTCTTAAAAAAAACGAATAGGTGAAAAATAACTCCAGTTTCGGAAGTCTGTGGCTTTGGTGGTTTTGTTTTGTTCATTATTGGCCACCGACTTCCGAAACTGGAGTTATTTTTCACCTATTCGTTTTTTTTAAGAAGTCGGTTATTTTTTTTTTGTAAAAAAGTTTTTATTTTGCAATTTTTAGTTTCTTTGTGTGTAAAGAAAGTCTTTCAAAACTTGAAAGAATCATTGAAATTGGATAACAATTGCTAAAGAAGTTCTATCTAAACATTAATCTATACATCTCTGCCGGCCCCTTTTAAAATAGAATGGCGTAATGTTATGTTGTGAGAATACAAAGGCTCAGCATAGACATCTGACTATGGCAATCGCAAATAATTTGCTGTTATGCGTTGAAGAATTCCGTTGCCTGTCTTTTACATCAGTTTTTCTTCACCAAATGATACTTTCTAAATAAAAATGCTTAATTTGTTACTAAAAATGTTAAAATCGGTGCGTGTGTGCCTATATTTTTTGAGGAGTTCCCTCAATTCCTCGAAGATCCCTCATCAGATATGAGTTTTGATACAAATGGGACCAATCTGCTACTATACCCTATCAAACAAAAAAAGAATTTTGAAAATCGGTCCATAAATGACGGAGTACTGAGGTAACAAACCCTAAATAAAAAAAAAAAAAAAAAAAAAAATATAACCGAATTGAGAACCTCCTCCTTTTTTTGAAGTCGGTTAAAAAATAATATGAGCCTTTCACCTACAGTACTGCACTGCACAGTAAAGGCCTCTTCTCATACAGAGAAGCAATGACCGTTGATCGCCACTCTTGCTCAAGACGGGTTGACCATTTCAGACAGTTCAAGTAAATCTTAATCTTCAAATCTTTAATCTTTATTCGAAAAATTAAATTGGTAAAATACAGTATTTAGTCTTAGAAATAATATGGGTACCTATTACAAAATTATTATGCCTGTACTAGGATAAACCTGTATCACAGGCGACATTAGTTCTTAAAAAATATTGTTTATTACGACAACTGGTTTTATAATAATATTTAATCAATTTGAGAAGTGCGTTCGGACATCGTTGTTTTAATACGTTATGGGTTAAATAAAAACTCTTATAACTACGGTATTAAACATCTAGAAAGTAATATCATCATAATTTACGAATAATTAAAAAGCAAAAAAAAAAGTAAAAAAAACAAAAGTGTGTTATATAAGTTTGGAAGGGCCAAATCGCTTTGAGCAAGCGTGGTGATCAATTCTCGTGCCTTCTCCATATAAGAAGAAGCCTTTGTGCTGCAGTGAGACAGTAACAGAGTGACTGCCTGTCTGACCTCCTCTCTTCCACAACGGAATTACTGGGTAACATGATACCCCTTGGTTAATTTTGTGTTATCAGACTGCCTGATAACCAGTTGTGGGCTTGTGACTACCTGTAACAGCTAGTAAGGATCTACAAATGACAACTAGGACCAACAGCTTAACGTCCTTCCTGAATCACGAAGTGTAATGATTGGTCACCCATCCACGGATTAACCTCGCCAAGCGTAGCTTGTACCTCCGATCGAACAATGCGCTGTCATTATTTAGCCCCTAGCTCCATAGCTCCGTCTCAAGTTTTATGTAGTGCTTGTTTAATTTAATCACCGCGCTTGCGTTTGGTTTACATTTGTAATTGGGCCGGCAATTTCGAAAACAATAAGATAACGGTCCATATTAAGATCAGTAAGTTAGCTTACTATAATTATTGAAATCTCTACGTTGACATTCTCAAAAATATTTTTAAAAATTAGATAAGTTATGTGCATGATTCTAAACGCATTCTAATTTTAAGTTCTTTTCTGTTGTTAGTTTTTCCTAAAACTGAAGCAAACAAACAAAAAACACCAAACAAAAACGACAAACAAAAACACAAAAACAAACAAAAACAAACAAACAAAAACGTCATACAAAAACTATCGTTCCTATCTTACCCTATGAGATTATTAAATAATAATTCACTTCTTTCGTTTATAATCTAACTAGCAGACGTCACGCAGTTTCACCCGCGTAGTTTTCGTTCCCGTGGGGATACGGGGATAAAAAGTAGCCTATGTCCACCGGGAATAGTGTAGCTTTCCACCAGTACAATAATTTTTAAAATTGGATCCTAAGTTCCGAAGATTACCCCCTACATACAAACTTACAAACTTACAAATTTTACCTCTTTATAATATTAGTATAGAAGTATAGATTTGTTTGGACATACTTAAATCACGATTTTCAGTTTCAAGTAATTAAAACGTGAACGGAAAAGTCAACGAAAAACTCTAACATTCCCATTAACTCATGGTTTCCCTGTATCACGCTATTTTCCGCCATCTTGTTTTTTTTAATCTTAAAAAGGAGGAATCTTATCCAAATGAGTAAAAATCCATAAATCAGTTGAAATTGCCAAGAGTGCAATAATAAAACATACAAACCTAGTCTCTAAAAACATTACTCACCTATTGTAGTAGTCGGGTAAAAATACAACAGTAAAATTAAAAAGTGAACTGTTAACCTGACCTTGTTGTTGAACCTTACGACAAAAACAAACCATGGCAAAAGCTTATACGTGTGACCTCGCGAAATTAATACAATTTCTCTCAGGGCTCAACTATGTTAACAGTTTTGTTATAATGTACAATAGGTGTTTGACATAATGTATTTATTTATTATAACGAATTAAACCTACATTTTCTATAAGTAAATAGAAGCGCACGTTTTAGGGTCGGCAACGCGCGTGTGGCGCCTCTGGTGTTGCAAGTGTCCATAGGCTACGGTAACCGCTTACCATCAGGCGGGCCGTTAGCTTGTTTGCCACCGTCGTGGTATAAAAAAAAACGTACAATACACTAACGTTTCGCTAATTAAAATTTAGTCCCATGTTTAAGGGGTGAGCCTATTGCCGTCAACACTTAAAACAAACGCACAAATCTAGAATTCCGGCTGATTCTAAAAAATCTCTGATTGTTTTTTTTTTTTTTTTTTTTTTTTTTTTTTTTAATATTATAAACTAGTACTTGACTGCAATCCCACCTGATGGTAAGCAGTGATGCAATCGTTGATGGTGAGGCGCACTAGTTTATTAGGAGCCTATTCACTCTTGCCTTGAAGACACCCAAATTATAATCGGACGGGAAGACCGCAGCAGGCAAATTGTTCCAGTCCCTTGATGTACGTGGTATAAACGACGAGGCGAACCGCTTGGTCCGGGTCGTAGAGGTTTCAACAACATAAGGGTGGATACTCGCCGTACGTCGGCTTGTCCGATGGTAGAAGTGAGATGGTGGAATCGAATCATGTAATTCCTGCGCACACTCTCCAAAATGCATCCTGTAAAACACCGAAAGGCTGGCTATCACACTGTACTACATATTCAACTATTTTTCCTGACTCGTAAATTGAAACCAGAAGTAATTCTCGTGACCACTAGAGCAAAGGATCAGCTTTTAATATAAAACTGTCAAGCTGCGATTTTTCTTCTACTTACTTAAATATTAAATTAACTTATCAGCCCCAAGTTTACGAAAATTTCAACATAAATTAATGAGCAACAAATTATTATTAGTTCAATGTATGTATAGTGGACATAAATGTTATGAATATTATAAAACAAACGCAGAATTGGCGTAGACAGCGACAGTGCCCTTAATAAGGCTGTTTCATAAGCGAACGAACGCAGCGAATATTTACACGCATTTCAATTAACTACCTAGCGAAACAACGAGGAATTACCACAAGCAAGAAGACTTAGAAGGTCGACTATTTTCTCTGTAGAATTTAAATTATGCTGAAGGTTTGTGGCTAAAATAATCGTGTTAGTCACCCGAGTCGATTGAAGTTTCAACTATGCTTGCAGAGGTCGATTCGTGGAAACATGAATATTGCCTCGAAATTTACGCTAAGCCGGCTATCATAAATAGATCTTTACCATTCGTTACGAGTTCCTACCTATAAATATAAATAGTTTTATAGTCAAAATTCAAAAGTCTGACAACCAGTCTAACTGAGGGGTACCTAACCTGTTACTCTATCATTGGGTTGTGAAGATCAGAATAGCAATCACTGTATGAAAATCACTGGTATTGAACTTCATCATGGTTTGACTGGAAATCGACTCCAAGGTGGTGATAATTCAGTGAATCGTATCCATGCTGTATAACACGAGCCATTTTTATATCCCCTGCAAATGTTTGTAGTTAATGGGGCCGAAAGGTTCCGGAGTAGTGACCGAGTACTGGAAGGCAAAGTATTGGAAGACTACCAGGTAGACCAATGACCTGGTGAGCGCTGCGAGAGTTCGATGGTTGCTAGAACATGCCTATTATTAAATCTATCCATCTTCTTACGGACGATGCAGTGATGGTAAGTTATCAATGTCCGTCCAGCTATGGATTTCCTACAGCTGAGATGATGATAATTATACAAATAGCTCTTGATCTATAATAACGCTAGCTTTTGTATGCGACTGCGCGTGCACGATCGTCTACTATAAGCCATCCATATCCCTCGTCAACTATATTTTCTATTTATCAGAAATGAGATTCTCGTCACCTACTTACGAACTTAAAAGCAAAGCATTTAATACCTATTAGCATAACTTTTAAATGCTTCATAATATATATCAAAATAATAATAATAAAAGTCATTATTTTTTGCGTATACTGCATAAATTGGACCTTCTGCACCTCTCTAACTTGTGTTATAACTGTTTGCGCGCGCGCAGGATTTGTGGCAGAGCTACGAGCGTGTAGGAATATAGAGTGGGAAGTCAATAAGTTTCATAGTTAGTGTTACGAGATTACACGCAAATTATGACTTCTGTAACATAGTTAGAAAGGAGGTTGCTATAGTTACTGCCGTCATTTCACATGCTACTTTCAGGACTGTAGCGGTTACTCGATAAAATCTAGATTTTGCAAATTGGGTCATCACTAAAGAGTTCTTAGAATAATACGTAACACACGTTTTATTCTAAGATCTCATTAGTGTCTAATGTGAGTGTGTTCTTGAATCTGACAGTCACAGATGTCAGAGATTATGTTCTAAATTAAAAAACACATATTTCTTCGTTGCAACCATTACGTACCTACTAGACATCGTGTTACCTAGGTATGTAACACGATGTCTAGTAGGTACTTAATGTTTAATAAGTGTTTTTTTTAATTATTGTTTTATAAATGCAAAATTTGTTTTTATTTGAAATGTTTCACACAGGTGCGAAACTGTAAACATTCTTTTTAAATTTTGATATATTTCTCACCTCAAAAAGCGAGTATCTGGTCGCCTGAAACAATCTACATGGATTAGTAAAGTCTGGTCCACTACCAACTGTCTTCTGTTCATACGGCATCAGCCATTCTATTTAAGCTCATGGCGAGTCAAGATAAATTAATTCAGAAACAAAATTAACGCGAAAGAAGTTCAGACTGAGGTATTTTACGTAAACATTTATATTTAAAGGCCTATGTAACATTGTGCTCGTTGTCCCTTTCAAAAAATTAATCAAGTCAGCCTAATGCTTAACATAGAACTCTCCCAGGCTGCGCTACAACAATCTTTCTCCGACTTCTGAATCCATTCGTACCCAGCCACCATCTTCAGCTTGCGCTCCTCATAGCAGCTAGTAGAGGCTGAATATGAGCCGTTATTTCAAAAGGATCCATACAACAAATGCTGTCGACGTTCACTTCATACTCGTATTAAATGAACAACCACCTGTCTATTCAACAACATGCACTACACTATCTAAAACAGAGCTACGTGTACAAATACATACTAACATTAGTACCCCTAAGCGGTACAAGCCGTATGCGATAGCATTCTTGTTTTAATTTATTCGGAGTGGCAATTAAGGCCGTGTTCCCATAGCACAATAGCTGGTCAGATGCGACAATTGTGCGCAAACCGGGCTATCGGCATCGGGTCGCCGCTGCGTTCTCGGTAAGATATCCAGCCTGTTTTGGGGAGATTAAAATGTGGGTACATTGGTAGATGCGTAAGTGTAGCCTTAGCTTAGGAATACATTCGAATAAAACTGGTTTACACTGTTTTCAGAAAGGCGATTGTTTGTTTATTGTTCAGTGGCTTTTGCCCGTGGCTTCGCTCGCGTAAATTTTGTATTAAACAATTGATTCGGGTTGTACTTTGTTTGCAGTAATAAAATACAATCATGATTTGAAAGACACGCGGCGCCATTTATTGGCATATATATGATCGTTATTGTTGTTGTCTTGGGAATAGTATCTCTGTTTCGGGTAGATAAAAAAATAAACCCAAAATAAAAATTTCACACAACGCCATATAGCCCCAAGCAGAGCTCAAGCAGAGCTTGGGCTTTGAGTAGGTACTAGAAAACTAATAATAATATTTATATATTCAGGATTTAAAGGTCACTTAATATGTCTGTTTTTGTTTATTTGACAACGTATGTGCAAGGGTGATCGATTAAGCGTGAGAAAGAAAGAAAAAAACAACAAGCTTACTTTTACATTGGAAACATAAGTTAGGGTGTGCTTTAATATTATGTTTTGAGCAAATTTTAAACTCCAACTTAATATGAAATATCTTGAAATTGAAGTAAGTTCAAAAAACAGGTAAAAGAGCCGTATTAGAGTAAGTGTATTTATTCATTGCGCGATTCATTCTCAATCGTGATCAGTGTTTTGTTGATAAAATTCACTTGGTCAATCAAACAAGCATAAATCCAAGCTCTTACCGCAAAAATAATAAAAGGAACCCTAGAAAAATTTACAAGCACTTACAGACATAATATATACATACATAAACTCACGCCTTTTTCCCATGGGGGTAGGCAGAAACTACAGAGCGCCAAATGCTACGATTCTTACATACTTCTTTTGCTTCGTTTACATTCATACAGGTCACAAGCACTTACGTACATTTTTTTTAATAATATCATCAGTATTAATTCGGTAGCTAGGAAAAGAGACCAACTCATGAAGCCACCTCAATGTATCAAAATTCTTTGAAAGTTTTTTGACTTTCTAACGACAAGGATATGATTTATGTTATATTGGGAAAATTTCACTATTTTTATTCACTTGATGTGCTAGCGTCTGTAAAATACGTAAGTTTCCTAGTAGGTACATTTGTCTACTCCAGCCCCTGTTTTGAATGGAAGAAAAACATACAAGACTTATTGTTGTTGCTTATCATTCGCAAGACTCGTTCTAGCATGATTTGGCAAATATCTGGTTACACGGGTAGCCTGACCTTCCCAACCCGTGGGGAAATCAGGATATTGTACTTAGTGCATAATGTTATCGGCAACACCGATGAACGCTGCTGCTCAAGAATCCTATCCCATGGGAACGGATTAGACGGCATTGTCATGTTCAAGATATGGCTGGAATCAGAGATACGTAAGTTTTCTCGTTTTATGTGAAAATATGGACGTCCATTTATTACAAATCAAATCAAATTAATTTATCTGCGTTTGCATTAAATGGTGGATGTTTTTTTCTTTGCGTTTAACCCCTCCTTCCTAATGAGTGATCTAATCTTTCACACGTGTGATCTTAGATTTGTGGGAGAAAAATATTACTCTGACATTATTTCATTGTAATGCATAGTTTGAATTTAAAGTTGACTTGAGTTTTTGAATGACCTTCCCCCATTTTGTGTTCTGTAAGTTCTCACGGAATAAATGGATCGCTTCATATCAGAAACAGTGGCTAAGGTAATTGCGTGGAAAGGGTGTGTGGTGACAATACAAACATAAGACCTCAGTCATTCGCAGACGGGCGTCAACACCCGTCCCGCATCATGCAGCTACTAAACTGTACGGCGCGGCATTACAATAAATGTCAATGTACAAATTAATTATTGCATAAATACAAACATACATTAAATCTAGTCTCTATCATCAGCGGCAATCAATGACAAAAAATTGGCAATTATAAAATACTTACGTATTTGCTTAATTTTTGACATTGACGTTGATTTTATAATACCTATGACATACTAATATTTTTGACTGATTGAGACTGAGATTAGAAGGCGAAGTTCATAAAATTATGGAACCCCTCAGATTATTAACTACATGTTTGTGCTAAAGGAATCATATTTAAGGAACTAGTTAAATCGAATTCAATGCTTACTTTCAAATTTTATCTTGGAGATCACTAACATCATCATCATCATAGGGTCATTAGTAGGTTGGGTTCCTCTCATGATGTTTAATCATGAGAGGAACCCAAAATTGCCAACCTCCTTTGAGCAAGCGATGATTAATACCTACTAATGACTCCTTCGTTTAAAAAGGCTTTTCCCTGCTATGGGACAGGCTACTATTATAATTATCTATTCCAAATATGTTGTTCTTGATTGTTACATAGCTGTCAATTCACACGAAATTGAAAAACCTTTTGAGGTACCTATGAGAAATGACAGAAAAAACATCACTCAATATTTAACCTATACTTTGTAACTTAAGTTACCCGTCCGCCTGACCACAGTGTACAAACTAAGTAGCAGGCACAGCTTAGCAAAAGATTGCTTTATCTCGCCGCTAGTAAATCAGGCAAGCAGGAAGCGGGTGGACGATGAAAAATGCCCTGGCAGCCCCTTGGAAGGCAAGCGTGATGATACGTGTGGATCGCGCCGTACGATTTATTGGTTGCCGGCCGATAACCGGTCGAAAGGTGTACTTAGCTAAATACTTTGTGAGATTTTCATAGTAGTTCTGGGGCGTCATAAGTTAAAAGGCGCACCGACGACGTGTTGTGTTGATGTTGTTACGCCCTTTTAATTTTAAAAGTCAAAAATAAAAAGGGCGCAACTAGACAGTGGTACCAACTGTCAAAAACTTCAAGTGTGATGTTAGATAAGATTGTGAAGATTCGACGTCTTTTGAGTAGTATTTTTTCTTAATACGTTGACTGCCAGACTATCTGACAAAATAGAAATTCAATTGTTTGAGGCTCACCGGTGACCGGCGTGGTGTAAAACGTTTTTTAAACAAAAAAGTGTAGCGTGTAAAAATATCGCATTGTTGATAGCCATTATTTTGTATTTGCATTAAGTACTAAAAAGATAATTAACGGTTCAGAGTGAACTTAGTAAACTAATCAAGTAACAATGCAATCTCTGTAAATTTATATTCAGTTGGTCTCATTAAAACTCTGATTTATTATATCCAAAACATGACATAGGTTCACAATTTTCTAATCAAGGATTTTAAAACATTCTGAACAAGACCAATTAAAACGAAAACAATAAACGCTAACAAGAACAATAAGCGTTTAAATTACCATAATCGCGCTCATAAAACAGTGTCACCGGAGATTTATTCCAATAAATGTGACAAAATATCACTTCGGAATAAATCTACCTGCAATAAATTTATAGACCCAGGTTAGAATTTAAATCTTGTGTTTGTAGAACACAAAACATGGGGCAGGGTCGTTTACTTTACACACAAAACGGCATATCAACCACATTCATATTCAAACGAAACGATCTAAATTATAGGAATTATTGAAGCTATATGGCTGATTATAGCGTGTATAGTTCGTTAGAACGGTCGGAGAGCGAAGGTCGTTGAAGGTTGGCGCGCTTTTCCGCGATCAACGGCACTAGATTAAACAAGATGGCGGGAGCGGCGCGTGCGCAGTGGCCGCAGTAACTTAGCTGGAACGATAAAATGTTGCACACACTAATTTATTTGTTTTAGTGCAAAATTGTTCCACATAATTGTTGTAAATTGTTCGGCATTCTTCAAATAACTGTTTGGTATAATTTTCTAGAGAGTAAAATTCAAGGTAACTGACAACATAACTCTACTGCTTAGTGACGTAACAGAATGTAAGTCAAGTGAGAATGCAAACTAATGTTACTACTTTTTCAACATTATTAACAACCTCGTTTATTCATTTATTCTTATTGATTGAAAGTGTGCAACAGTGCAATAATTCCTTTCAGACAAACTCCAAAAGCTGCGAAAGCTGTTATGTTTTACCAACTGCCTAGTTCAGATCTACAATAATAAGTTTAAGAACTTAGGTATCAATTTCCTGTAATTTTGTTTAACACCCTGCGAAAAAGAAAATAATCGTTTAATTATGTGTAACATAAGACATTATTTTGTTGAATATGTTGCCATAAAATAAAATGGCAGTACGACGCGCGACGTAGTACCAACCTTACGCAAAATGGGCTGGCAATCTCACTGTTATCTCCCCGCCATTGGCCAAATGAACAAATTCCCTTTTCACGCTGTGACTTCCACAACAAAAATATCCAGTAACGGAGATGAAAGATATATCACTTCGAAACGTCAAATAGTTTCAAGTGCACAGCTGAAATCAGTAGCAGCGTTTTAGCGGCCCTGATTTAGCTCTAAGTCGCCATTATAAATGTGCTTTTAATGTAACGATACTACGGCACGAGCGAGTCTCGATACCATTATGAATTTCGTCCAATCCTCGTTCAACTTGCACCTTAATTTTATTTAATATACTCTGTTAAACTTTAGTTTAGTTTAGTTTAACGAGAGCTTTAGGTGGGTCAGGCTGTGATTTCTTACGTGATTGTTCGTTAGTTGCTGAGGCAGAATTCTTCTTGTGATACCTTATAAATTTATAAATAACATTAATGCTACGGGAAGTTTGTAAGTATATTGGTTGCTATGGCAGTTTTTATTTTATACCAGTCGCACACGTCGATCTACGAGGTTAAGCAACTTACCGAGGACGGTTCGTTGATGGGTGACTCCATGGGCAAATCTATTATTAAATAAAAAAAGATTAAAGATACTGGGCTGGTATCCGCAACTCCACGTCAAAGCGCGTATTTTGCGGCTATAATCTACCACGCGGGCCCAGTGCGCATTGGTAGATCATGTCACATGTCTTCGAATTTTTGGTTCTAGGACATGCCGGTTTCCTCACGATGTTTTCTTTCACCGCTTTTGAGAGCAGTGGTGATGAAATAAATTACACAAAGTAATACGACTGCCTGGGTTTCAAACCCACGACTTACTTTTTGTTTTTCTTAAAGATTTGAGCCATAGAACATAATTGAATATTCTTCAAGAATAGGGTCATCAAATGCAAAATCAATTTAGATTTCTTAATTATGGTTGAGCTACACGATGACAACGCTGCAGAAGGCGTTTTCAGACTTTGCGCTGTATCGTTAGACTCGCATAATGTTTTAAAATATTCTATTGCTGGTCCAGAATTTCAGAAACTCAAGAGTTTCTTTCGGCATTTTTTCTCAGGGATCAGTCAGTTTGGAAATGTCAGCAATGTATAAAATTTCCTTTTTTAAGTTTTGTATTGTCGTGTCGATCTAAAAAGATCTACTTATTTACAGAAATAAATATCACTACACGCAATTATTAAATTCCGACCAAAATACTTTTAATTTTATATACTTAGTACTGGATGCTCGGGCAAACTTAGTTCTGCCTTAGAATCAATTTTCTAAGATTTTATTTGTTTCCTTCCCACTATCAGACCTCCTGAATATACACACAAAATTTCATAAGAATCGGTCAAGCCCTTTTGGTCCTCCAAAAGGGTTTGACCGATTCTTATGAAATTTTGTGTCACGTGTTTGTAGTAAAACTCCTGTTTTACTACAAACACGTGACACGGAAATTTTACGTGTACTTCTAGGCTAATAATAATAATTCTTATAAAGAGGAAAGATTTGTATCTAAAACTACTAGACCATAATTATTAAGATTTTTTTCGCCGTTCAAGCTACACTATCCCCGGATTATTTTTTATCCCTGTACTCCTACGGGAACGGGAATGGAACAATGCGGGTGAAACCACGTCCGGTAGTATATTAATAGTACATTATAATATAAGTGCGGTAGGTAAAGCGCACGTATGTCATACGAGTTTTTATAACATACCTATATTATTTGCGAGGAAATAAACAAAACTCGGACTGAAATTTTCAATTAAAAACGATACAGCGAAAAGAAAAAGCCCGCGGAATATTTTTTCTCGCGCATCGGCACTTTTTTTTATTCGCATCGGCACTTTTTTTTAGTCAAGGGCGCAAAAGTAAATTACTTAATATTTTTTTGTTATTGTCACAAATGGTTGTAATTTATTGTCAAAATTAATTAAATTAAGGAATTAAATGTTAATTTTTTTATATTAAATCTCCCAAAGTTAATTTTACACATAAAATGTTGACCACTTTTCCGACATAAAAACTCTTTGTTAAGATTTTTAAAAAGGAACCGTTCGTTTAGTCGGAGCATCTTGCAAACCGTACGTTTTACATTACCATTACGCACAAGTGCGTAATGAGATACATTACGATACTGAATTTGGTCGAATAAGATACCCTTTACGAGCAAATGTGTTATAAAAGATTATTACGTACTTATAAATTGAGCAACATTTACAGGATAACAGCAAATCAAGATCATAGGTGTAAAGGAAAATAATATAAGATAATTATAATGACCTGACGTTATATGGTGCCAAGGTCAAGAGGAAAACGGATTTTGTGCAGCAAAATTACCCTAGAAACATTGTTTAAAGTAAAACTAAACAATATTTAAACAAACCGGTCACAATAGGCTAGTATATTAAATGTTAATAACAGTTCATCTGACCTAGTACTGAGGAGATCTATTCATAGGTTTTGCATTTCGTTTTATACTGATTAATGATTTATTATTGTTATTAAAATGGCGTCATGGCAAAAATTATGTGTGTTTTAGAGCACATATAATAGAGTATGTCTGATATTAAATTAACTAAAAAAAAAAGAAGACTAAAAAGAAAAAAAGATATTTTAATTTCTCATTTCTTTTAAGTAACCTTGTGTAACCCAGAATGGTAGACAATGCGTTATTTGACAAAATTGTTGTTTTTAATCTCATCTATACTACAAAAAAATATTCGACACATATTTTTTCTTTTTTCACGTAATCTAAAATAAATGGCGATACATCGAGTGAAAATGTCGCATGACGTCACTATTCTATTCAGTTTATACTGAAAAATGACGTTACGAGCCCCATCTCCTCAACTTGAATGCGCTTAATATAAGTAGTTTTCCATCAATTTGAAAAAGAGAAAAATTTACATATTTTTGAGGAGAATTTTAATGAATAACACTTAAGGTGAAATGTTGTTGAACTATAGGTGCACCTCCGCCCAACCTTTCGGTGGGTACAAGCGTGATAAAATACTATTATTGTCCTCCAATAAAAGCATACTAAAATCATTAATAATCCGTCAGCCAATCACGGTGATTATAGCAATATCCTCTTGAACTCTATTAACTAAACAAAAGCAAACAATCATATTTCGACATGCTCCTACGCATCCAAAATATATAATTTCAAGCGAATCGATGATTTCTAAACACAATACTTAGTATAATATCGGATCGTAATTCCGAAGATAACAGTACTTGGACGAGTAGGAAGTTTATTTGTTTAGCGAGGCCATTAATCATAGATCGGACACATTATGATGAAGAACAGAAGGTCAAGTGTTACCAGCCCACGCAATTCTAAAGGGCAGATTTGACATCGACGCACATCCCGAAACCACCACCCGTATAGGATTCTGATCCTAGATCTCTTAGCGTTCAATTATATTTTCGACTTAACTTAATTATACTTTTTTACCCAACTACGGCGTATTATGCACACACGTATACAGCATGTATGTTCATCTGCTCTCTCTTAAGTCTCACACTGCTTAATGTCATAATTTCAACAAATGAGGTATCGTTGGAAGCGATTTATTTCTGATGTATTTTTCGCCTCAAACTGAGAGTCATGATCATGATATGTATGACCCTTAAATTTATGAAAGAAGTGAATTACATATATGATTAAAAATCCTATGTTATTGGGTTCGTTAGGAATACTGTGTTTTACTCATTTTTCAAAACGGAATTTTTCTAAGATAACTTTAGAGGGTTTAGGATTTATCATAATTAGGTATACTTACGCAGATTTTAATTGGTTATGTATTGTGTGTTGATGGTGTATGCGTAAAAGGGAGACGGAACAGGCGAGATTGCTCTATCTTGGTTTAGGATAAAGTAAAAAGATAAGATTCCCTGAGTGTATCGCAAATAATAGCTTTTCTTTCTGAAAGGAAAAGAAAGGTCTTTGCTCTGCAGTCAGATATCAGAGGCTAAATTATATTATAATAAACCAGCAGGCGTCACGCGGTTTTACCCGCGTAGTTCCCGTTCCCATGGGAATTCAGGGATAAAAAGCCTTTATTGCTCAGGGTGAATGTAGCTTTCCAATGGTGAAACAATTTTTGAAATCGGCACAGTAGTTTTTGAGTTTATTAATACAAACATACACGCGGACAAACATACACACACACAAATTTTCCTCTTTATAATATTAGTGTATATAGGACGTAATCATTCCTGCCCCCCTAGCCCAGTTACAAACGATTCGTATCTATTCTCTTTCTACAATCGAGAACGCCTCAAATCCCTTTGTTTTGACCACGTGACTTAGCGAAAGGTGATAAGTCACGTGGTCAAAACGAAGGGATTTGAGGCGTTCTCGATTGTAGAAAGAGAACAGATACGAATCGTTTGTAACTGGGCTAGGGGGGCTGGGCCTTCTGCGTCTATCTTTCCTATGACACAGGTTGAACTGTGCCCTAATAGAAATTACCATTGATTAAAAAATATCACGATCACGTTCAGTTTCTAGTTTATTATTGTTTTAATTTAATTTATTACTTAAATTATTATCTATTCAATTTTTGTAGGTTAATAACAGTTCATCTGACCTAGTACTGAGATCTATTCATAGGTTTTGCATTTCGTTTTATACTGATTAATGGTATAATATTATTTTTAAAATGGCGTCATGGTAAAAAATGTTTGTGTTTTAGAGCACATATAATAGAGTATGTCTGATATTAAATTAACTGAAAAAAAATAGAAGACTAAAAAGAATATTAGATATTTTAAATTCTTCTAATTTTAGCTTTTTGTGCATGAGCCTGCACGATGGAGAATTTGGACATAGATACTTACAAAAAAGTTTAGTATTTATATAAAAATTAACATTTTTGAAAAACTTCTCCATTATTTTATATTTACAAAAACTTAACAAAATGGCAAGTACCTACAGCTTTTAATTATTTCGCAATGTAAGAGTTAGGTAATCCTGTACAAAAAGTTGATGATTTTTATGAATAGGTACTACTCAAGTTGGTAGTTTCACACTCTTAACTGTTGGTTAGACTAGAAGTCAAAGGGCGGGCTTTTTAGGGAACTATCGGACATAATTATGTCTTTGAAAAAGTGTTGATCCTCATTTGTTCTTTCTCAATTAATATTTTGTACGCCATTAAGGCAAAACATGACAGCGATTAAACGAAACTCTATGCAATATCTTGCATTTATTTTATTTTATATTTTTCGGAAAACTTACAGCTAGGCAGACAAAATATTTAAAGTGATAACAAAATGATGGCCACAATTACAAGTTTTCACATGTAACAAATCAGAATTAATATTTAAAATAAATATTAATTACATTATTAAGTGTATACTTACTATTTGTAGCAAAATGCAGACCTGACCTGACCTGACCTGTTTTGACTGGCCTGTTGCTAATGCTGTGCCGGAGGTCGTGGGTTCGATTCCCACCCAGGACAAATGTTTGTGTGATGAGTACGATCATTTGTTCTGTGTCTGGGTGTAATTTATCTATAAAATGTATGTATTTAGAAATATATAAGTATGTTTATCAGCTATTTAGTACCCATAACACAAGCTCTCAAGCTTAACTAGGGACTAAATGGCGTTGTGTGAAAAGTTGTGGAATATTTATTTATTTTTTTATTTATTTATTTAAAATAAAGAATTTTGCATCTTGTATCTCTAAATGATTTTGATTTTTACCCAACTATAATAGTTGGAAAAATCAAGGCACATGAGTATATTAATCTTTAAGATTATAAAAATATCCAACTCTTTCAGATAGAACACCGATCAAGTTTATTTTTTATTTTTCAGCACATACTTTCATTGAGGTCTATTCAACTGATAACTAAACCTATCACAATACAAACATCATTATTTAATTTATTGCGTCAGACAGTTATAAAACAATGACGTTACGTTATGCCAAATTATAAACACTGTATACTTTGGTGTACCACAGGGTAGTGTATTGGGACCGCTATTATTTTTAATTTATATTAACGACCTGCCCAAAGCTATAGACTTCCCAATGACACTCTTTGCTGACGATAGCACGATTACAATAGAATGTGATAATCCTAATTCGTATGAAGCCGATGTTAACAATGCGGTAACTTCAATCATCTCTTGGCTGGATAATAATAACCTAAAAATAAACCTTGACAAAACACAAATAATGCACTTTGCTCATAAAAAACTTAGTTCAAAGATGAAGGTTCAATACCAGAATATCAAAATTCACGATGTCAATAATGCAAAATTTCTAGGTCTGGTAATTGACAGGCAGCTCAATTGGAAGGATCATATTGAAGCTCTTTGTAAGAAAATTAGTAACTCATCCTATGCCTTATATAAACTTGCCCCCACAGTTAACATTGATACACTACTTACAGCGTACCATGGTATTGTAGCATCTGTCCTAAGATATGGTCTAATATTTTGGGGTAACTCCACAAATAGGGAAACCGCTTTTAAAGCGCAAAAGCGATCCATCAGAGCCATGTTCAGACTACAAGTAACGGATAGCTGTGTACCATTTTTTAAGAAATACAAAATTCTAACACTGCCGTCTATGTATATTTATGAAACTGCCTTATTTGTCAAGCTGAATTCACACCTGTTTCCCAACCTATCAGATACAGTAAAACGAAACAGGAGAAATGATATGTTGCGCGGACGTAGAGCAAAAACAGCGTTAATGTGGAAAAGCATATTTTGTTTAGCTCCGCAAGTTTTTAACAAAATCCCAAAGCAAATTAAACAGTTACATTTAAATGGGTTTAAAAAAGAGCTTAAAGAATTACTATGTAAAAAGTGTTATTATAATTTAAATGACTTTTTAAATGATAATTTGACATCATAATCCAATTGTAATCTCTTTTTATAACAGATGGCTTGACATTACATTTTGAAATTGACATTATTATTATTATTATTTTTTTGACATATTTACTACTCTGACATGCCTCTTATTGTAACATTAATATTTTCACTAGCAAAATTGTGGTGTCTCTCTTCCACTAATGCCATAGAGAAGAGTTGAAGTTGAGTTGAATATTTTCGTGTAGTTGTATCAATTCTAGCATAGTATTTATATTTTTATATTGTAATAATTTAATGTGTACCTACCTGTAATTTGCACGCCACATGTGGCAGAATGTGATGAGACCTTTATGTTATTTGAGACCTTGTATTGTACCATGTTCGGACAAATAAATGAATTTGAATTTGAAATTTGAATTTAAACACATTGCCCTGCTCGACATACCTAGTTACGTGGTACAATGAGTTAATGCCGACATACTGAGATTACACTGGTAGAAGAACTTACGGATTGATATTGAAACTTAGGAGCAGAGTTTGTTGCAAGGTTGAATTTGATTGAGTTATCAGTTTAACTAAATGATTGGTGGAAATAAATAAAGCTCTTTAAATTAGTAGACTCATTCTCAATTTCGTTTCATATTGTTTTAAAAAAGCGTTGCACCACATAGGAATTTCTTCAGAGTCGTGCGTTTAAAAACATGCACACTCACACGAGTATACACAAGCTAGACCCAGAACCTGCCATAGAAATATTTGATCCGTGGGCAATGAAACTGAGACAGGCAACATAACAGCCAATTGCTCAGCCACTGCACCAGCTGTGACATTAATGTGTACCCACAAACCCACAAGAGTTAACCCACATCACTAATTATGTATTAGGTATATGTTTTTTTGTAGGGGGTATTGCCAATTTTCGAGTGCATATCCAGAGTCTAGGCTACGAAGTATTATTAGGTTTTTTCATCTGTAATTTCTAAGCAAAGAGATTTAAAATACTATAGAGCGGGCATGTCAAGGAAATGTCATAGAAAAACTTTGATCCCATGTCTCAGTAACGCCATCTAGAATAATATATGGATATTGGAGCGGCAGCAGCTTGTATCCAGCAGGACACACTTTTTTGGACGAAAATTTTGTTCGTGATGTCCTGTCTATAGGTATTGAATGTCTTTGTTTCTAAGTATCGTTAGTCGGCTGATTTATGTCCCGTTGATGGTAATAGCGCCGCCCTTTTTTACATTGGATTTAAAATTAACTGATACAATATAGTATTCTAGGTACACTTCTGGCTTATAAATACAGGCATATTGTATTGTTGTATTTTAACAAGCTCGCGTTCCGTAACGTAAGCTCAACATGTCATCAATTTTACAATTTAAGTGTTGAGTCGCTCAATGTAATTTCATAAAATTGACGTCTGATTTCTCTCACTCTTCCGTATTAGTTACACTCATTCGTTCGCGATTAACTGGAACCAGGCACAAACAGAGAAAGCCATGATTGTTGGTAAATGTAGCAATGTTGCACTAGTTTATGTGAATGGGAGGAAGTGTAATGTATTTGTGTTACATACTGAGATAACACTCTTTGGCTACGGGGGTAGAGAGAAACTACACGGATTCTCTTGCCACCGTTATAAATAACTTTACGAGATAACATAAACATCACGCTTGTACTCCGCGAATGGTTAGGCAGAGATGTGCTTATAGTACCTACGTTTTGCCTAAAATAGGCAGGAAGTGTCTTTTATTTATAACACCATGCTTTGCAACCCAGTTTTTGTACTGCTTACTCATGTTTAGGCAAATAAACTATCTTTATCTGTAATATGGGACGAGTCTTTACCGGGTACGTAGCCAGATTAGAGACTGTGAGAGAAATTTGATGTGTAACGGACTCTGATCGAATCAGAAACTTAACCTAAGACCTCAAGCTCAGCAGGAGCCATTGCAACCACGAGTACTACCCAACAACGGGTATGAGGATAGGCAAAATTTACAGTACCCTGTATGCTGATTTTTTTTTTTTTTTAATGACGCTTGTAAAGTAACAGTCAAATGAATTTCAGCTTTGTATAGTAAGCGTGGTTATCAATTATTGTACCATCTTTGTATGAGAATAGGCCTGTGCCCTGCAGTGCGAAAGTAACAGACTAGTATTACAAAGTTTTCAATGCATTGACAAGTTTCATGGTTTTATTTCTATTGAGTGGGCCGGTCACCCCATTCGTTGACCAAGATAACTGCCTACAAATTAATTAATTCCTTCTCACATTTTGCAACATAACCCGACAATAACCCAGATACGAATGCTTATCGGTAATCAACAACAATCATTCAAGCCATCGGCTGTACGGCCTTCAGAGCTGCCTTCAGAGGCTGGTCTAAGCGCATTCCTGCTTAAACAAATGCTAATTATATGGTAATCAGCAGTTTGAATATTGCAGCATCGGTATTGTAATGCGCTATGGTATGTCAATGAAATTGTTTTGTAAATCCGTGGCTATCTCAAGACTAATATTGTAACTGTCGATAGATCAACTGTCGTTGTGGAAAGTCATAAGCTCAAACAACCAATGTCACACAAAGGAATTTGCACACATGCATACATACATGGCTTCATGTCGACTATTACTTCCTTGTAATTAAGTTTTTAAGCTGTAAGTCTTCCAGGTTTAACATCCTGCCTGTAGTCGCCGTAAATCCAACCTTCTGTCTTCAATGAACGAGTCAGACACGCACTTCAAATGAAATCTTCAGCGACACCTTTAAATTGTCACCACTGCAAGAGAACCCCCATATCTCTCCACATACTTACATAAACCACCAACATTTACACCAAACTAACACAATGATTACAAATACGTGTACAAGCTAAGATAATACCGAGCCTACCATATCTTTCACAGTAAATACCAATCTACACATCCAATTAATACTAAGACAAGAGCAGAGCCTTCTCGCCCTCGTAAACTTGTATCGATATTACTCGATAGGTTCACTCGCCGATCGCAATTATCGATAGTGCAACTCTAATTGTGGACGTCGATATCGAAGTATAGAGTGACGATGACGGGTGATGGTTTCTCGATAAGGTGTCGATAGAATTGTGTTTGATGGAGTTTTAGGTTGAGTATTTGTTTTGTGTACACTTGAGTGCAAATAAATGAATCCACGCATTATGGTTTTTATTTTTAATGGAATAAAGCGCATCGATTCGACATATATACCTATCGTCTAAAAGGTTACTTAATATCATTTACAATCAAGCGACTCTCATTGTAGAGGCTATTAAAATAAATTAACCCAACCTTATTAGAAGATATGTAAGTAACCGAAATTACAGTAAATATAAACTAGGCCCGAATTATTATATATCTCTCTCTTTGACTCAAAAGATTTAAGGGAAAAAGCTCAACTTTGAGTTTAGTTTTGTACATAATCATAACAAAATATAAAGTTATATTTAGTGTACACACAACGAAGTATAAGGAACATTAAAAGGTGCACGCACAACACTCCGTCACATCCCTACATCATTGTTTTACTCTTATTGCGCGCTACCGCAGGAAATTGTGCGCGCGCGCAGCTTTTTGTGACGAAAGGCTTTAATGTTCTATGAAATAGTTTTATTGTTCGCCTGTCATTACCGGCATAATAAAAATGAAAGCCGTCATTAAGGTATAAAGAATTTATTTTATATAATTGAGGTGAACCACGTAAATAATTAAATAAATAATTAGGTTTAACTGTTGGTAAGATTCATTAAAAGAAAATATGGATACAGTGAGATTTTGAAAGCAAAACTAAGTGTAGACAGTGTTAAAACCTTGAGCAGCGATGCTTACTTGCTACTTTAATAACGGCACGGTTTGTGCAGTGGTTGACCGAGTCGCTGTTGCACTGCGTGTTGCGGCTTTGATTCTCGCTCAGAACAAATATTTGTGGCCTATTGATTTTTGCTCCAGGTTTATATGAACTAAGTTTATACTAACCAGGTTTTTATAACTATGTACAATTTTATGAACTCGGCATCGAAGTTGTACAGACGGCAGCACATCAAGTTACCCCAATGTGTCCAATTTTCCCAATTGAATATGAACCTTATTCTCAAGTTGAAAAACGATCAAAGAAATTTGACACATTGGGGTAACTTGACGTGCTGGCGTCTGTACATAATTGAACTAAGTAGGTTTTTTTTTCTTTTAAAAGGTTACATTACTAGTAGTCTTGTTAACTTCGTTAATTTGAAAGACAGAAAGAAAATACTGACTTCAGCTGGATACACGCACAGTATAAACTTAATAACACAAAAAAAGAGACATAATATGCTTGTGTCTTTTGTGGGCTTGACGTCAGTATAGTCTAACCTTCCCTAAGATCCCTCTAAGAACGACCTTCACCGAGCTGGTTAATGAATGAAACCTATTTTGTATTAATTTTAACATGTCAATAAATATATTGCAAATGGGTTGCCTAAAAAAAATCAGTCCAGGATATGATTAATTAATAATTAAAAATAAAAAAAAAATTCACCGGTTTGGTTAATGGACAAATTCCATAGGTACCAATTTTCGATTGGTATGGAATTTGTCTGAAATCTTAATTTTCATTTAGGTAATTTACATTCATTAACTAGACCGGTGCAAGTTACTAGTATCCATTTACCAGTTTATACCTGCCTACCTGAGAGTTGTGACGGGAAGAAAATAAACAACCTAACATTTGCATATTCTATGGACTTCATACTTTCGATTGGTAAGGAATTTGTCTATTAACGAAACCGGTGAAATAATAAAAAAAAAACCTGGACTGAATTTTTTTAGACAACCCATATGTGATATATTTATTGACATATTAAATTACATATAAAATTGGTTTCATCCTGCTCGGGGAAGGTCATTCTTAACGGGATCCTATACTATAATTTTATAATAGTGCAATAGGTGGCGATCGAAGTCACGACCTCTTGACCGCCAGGCCGACGCCATAGCCTTTGGGCTATTGCCACTTAAATATTGTATAACCGTATTGATAGGTTCTGGTACAAGTACCTATTAAAGATAAGTCCCATTTCCATCAGGTAGTGAAACAGATCGCGTGGGCAACTAACAGCTGATGTTATTAATATTAAAATTTATGCTATGTACTTCATTAGTAAATCATAATTTAATAGGAACTGAATGATATCCGGCAGAAAATATGAACTAAGGATTAGGTATTGAGCTACAGTAGGGCCTCGTTAATCCGGAGAGGCAAAAACAAGACTGTTTTCGGATTATCGAGGCGTCCGGATTATAGTAGGTATGCTATATTTAGTTTCTTAGTTTCTGTTTATAATTTTCGCACTCAATTTCAAAGGCCCGGTCTCAAAGTCTACGGAGACACATAACTTCGTGGCTATCAAATTCGTTATCTTCAGCCTATTTTAAAGAAGTGTTTAAAGCTTCTACTTCCTCTGAAATACCAACTTTTTCAGAGGCGAGAACTTCAACGCTATTGTCCTCATCTTGCTCATACGAATTCGAACTCCATTGGCCGGCCGGATTACAGCGATCACCGAACAAGCGGGAGTCCGGATTAACGAGACCCTACTGTATTTGCAAATCGTTATTATAATTATGCTTTTTGTTGGTGTGTCAATTCAAAGTCGAATAATTTATTTTAATTAGACACTTTTAAAAAGGCAGAGCTGGTAAGGTAAGATATTTACAAGGCAGATATAAGTAGGAACGCTGGGAGGGGACGCCCTAGAAGGACATACATAGACCTTATTGGTGAGGTTCTTCAGAAAGGTCAGGTGCGTAGTATTCGTAACTGGCGTGTGTTTAAGTTAACACGCATGAATGTAAACGAAGCAAAAGAAGTATGTAAGAATCGTAGCAAATGGCGCTCTGTAGTTTCTGCCTACCTCCATGGGAAAAAGGCGTGAGTTTATGTATGTATGTTAAAAAGGCACTTTTGAACGTCATACCTACTTAAAAGTCAAAAATAATGAGAAAATTATTCTGGTTGCCCATTCCAAAAGGTAGTTTTGTATAGAGAAGAATGGGCAAGAAACTCTATACCTACTCTTTTAAAATAGGTCTTACAGTATCAGGGTATACATTTATCAGATTATAATGTGTGTCCTCGGCCCAGTGGTTTATACTACGTCTTTGATGCCCACAGTCGTAGATTCAAATGCCTAGATTTAAATCTACGAGTACCAATATAAATTCAAGAACAAAATCGTGACAAATGTACGGAATGAAAAGAGCTCTTCGAGCCCAGCAGTGGGACAATATGAGCTAGTACGAATGTTAGAAAAAGAATATAAAGGTTCCCTTTCTAGAGACTATTAAAAGCCAAATTAATGGATGGTGTGTCCCACGACAATGTGACTTATCATACATATTTTTTGACATTGCTCCACGCTAGGATTTTTTTTCTGTATTATGGGTGCGTTTTATTAACATATAAATTCACACAAATAAACAGCCAAACCCGGAACAACCACTTGTAGGCCATAAAATATTTGTTCCGTGCGGGAATCTAACCCGGGAAGCGCAGAGCAGCAGCTTGTCGTTCAGACGCAGCGTTTCAAGTATTCGTGTTAAGAAAGTAGTAAAAACAACCAAGTAAGTGTTTAATGTAAGTTTTTATGAAGTCTCATCCTCCAATCGTCTTGTTTATCTTAGCGAATCTTAACCAGTTAAATAATTGCTTAGATCCGTTTCCAAACATCATAATTAACACGCTAATAACAAAATCACCAGTCGATCAAACGTTACTTTGTAATAAGGCCGGAACCACATCAGCCCAACGTCCGGCGTCCGTCCGGTCAGTGTGGCAACGCCTTAATAAAGCTCGGTCCACATCCTTTTCGACAATACGTCACTTCAAGGAAATGATTTCGAAAAGTTGTGGGAACTATTTGAATTTCGAACGGTTCTAAATGTCAGCCTATTGAGTACAGCACTTTTGTATTTTTTTTTTAATTTCGAAAGGCTTGATACATTGTGATTTACTGTGGGAAGAGTTTTATCGCATACGTTAAGATTTATTTATAGGAGATAAGTCCATGATTTGGCAAACGTATGTTTGGAACGGAAAAAGCTCCAAAACTTATTTTTTTTTAACATAGAACAGATAAGTATAACTTCACACACATACTAAAACTCACGCCTTTTTACCATGGAGGATAAAGATAAAGATATATTTATTTGCTTAAACATGTGTAACACAATACATATAGATGCAAATGTGGATGGAAATTTGAAAACAGGTAAGTTTCAACATGTTTTGCCATATTTAGCGTACAAAAAAAGAGAGAGAAAAAAAAATACAGACATTTAAAATATAAAACCATTGAGTGAAAAAAAAAAAGAAACAACAAAATTATAATACAAAACAATCAAATTACAAGGTATCATTTAAAAAGTCTTTAACGCAGTAGTAACATTTTTTAGTTAGTAGCTTCTTCAAATCTCTTTTGAAATTATTTGTATTAATTATATTTTTTAAGTTCTCTGGTATTTTATTATATATGATCGGTGCCATACAAAACACACTTTTATGAAGAAGTGCTGTTTTCGAAGAGTGAGGCTGTAAATAATGTTTATATTTATTACGTCTATTTCTAATTACATTATCTGACAAAAGAGGAAACCAGTGAGGGTTATTTCTGACAAATAAGGCTGTTTCTAGGATGTATAGTGATGGAAGTGTCAGTATAAGGTATTCTTTAAACAGTGGTTGACAGCTGTCAGTAGTTTTGATTCCAGACATAGCTCTGATACAGCGCTTTTGCATTTTAAATACCATGTCGGTGTTTGACGAGTTTCCCCAAAAGATTAGACCGTATCTAAGTACCGATTCAATAAGTCCATAATATGCAGTCAACAGTGCGTCTCTGCTAACCGTCGATGCCAGTTTATACAACGCAAAAGACAAACTACTTATTCTCACACAGAGATCTTCGGTATGGGATTTCCAATTAATTCTATTGTCAATTTTTAAGCCAAGAAATTTGGCGGTATCTACTTGTTTTATTATATTATTTTCATATATTACTTTAAATTAAACAGAAACAACAGAGCGCCATCTGCTGCGATCCTTAGGTACAGACGACAGCACATCAAGCTACCCCAAACCATAGACATAGAGAATAGACTTAAGGACTCATTGTCATGTTCAAAGTCCTGTCTTGTAGTGACTTCCCAAAGACCTCTCAAATAATAAATAGTTAAACCGATGAGGCCGCAGAAATGGCCTTGACCGAAATTACTAAATGAGTTAGCACATTTCATGAACAACTCACCTAATGTATACCTCTTAGACTATATACCTCTAGACGTAGCCCAATTTACAATGTCAAGTGTGGAAGTGAGACGCAATAATACAAAGTTCGTAGGAAAATTGAGACAAAGCATCGTATCTTCTGTCCCTTACGGCGTGCCGGATTTTTGTATGGCTAACTTTTGAATGTTAGCCAAACAAAGTGCTGTCACTGTCACGCATATTATTATGCTCGATTTAATTTAAGTTTTCGGATGGTTTTTGCAATTTTTGTAATAGTTTAAGTCATTTAATGAGAAATAGACTCCATTAGATAAGTGTTTAGTGTATGGTGAATGCGCTACGATGGGAGGATGCAGTATAATAGGCTGTAAAAGCCGCTCAGAAAAGGCCAATAACAAAATCTCTTTTCATTCGTAAGTATTCAATACTGTTTGTGTTATTGTATGATTATTGAATTTATACATTTGTGCGCTTTTATTGTCATGGCTTTCAGACCAAAATATGGAAGATTTCTTAAAATAAACTTGATGTCTTATATCACATAACCTAGGAATACTTACTTACAGTGTTGCTACACGTTTCAAATCTTTTCCCTTAACTGTCAGGCCTAATGTTCAAAAGGTAGGCATAATAATCAAATAAATCTATGGTGGCTAAACACACAAATTTGTGGGCGAACCCTTATTTTTAAGTTTATGTGAACATGTGTACGAACGAACAGAGCCCTTTCGACAATCATTAAGTTTTACTCTTGAAGGCAATCGCGTAGGTACTTAAAGATATTTGGAAGTAAGAATTCATTTTATAAATAAATGTTAAGTATAAACAAAAAATTAGATATTTTCAAAATAAGTTGGTTTTGTCTAAAGGACAATAGTTATTATACAGCAATGTCAATGTCACACTGGATGTCAGCCATACCTCAATATATTTTAATGATAAATAACACGCGAAAAAATAATGTAGTGTTCTTCTAAAGAGTTACTTCTATGTACACACATCAAGCTTCACCTGGTAGTAGTGTATTTTATTTGTGAGAATCAAGGTAAGATTGAAAGTAGGTATTTTACGTGAAATTATATTTTCTCACACATGGATACTTCTACACTCTTATTACCACGTTGAATACGTAAATTATAATTTACAATAGTGCTAAAATTGGAACCCGCAGTTAAGTAGAATTTTGGTCGTATTTTGGGACTTTTTTAAGGAATAGCAACACTGAACTTTTATATTGCTGTCGCATGTGCGGCCACGCGGTAGCTCGATCTAGAGGTATATTATCTAAGGTATACCTAATTCAACTGAAGTTAGTCTGACATCTGACAGCTAAACGTCACAATACAACTAAACGTCAATCATAGGTAAGGATTCTATTTTTAAATGAAAACTGTAAAGGAGATTGCTCTCTACCCATACATTGTTGGCCCTGAAGCCAAGAACATCGAAAAATGATGTATTGTATCCTCTATCATAAGTAAACTCCTATAGGATCTTATTTTTATAGCGGACTAGCTGCAGAATTGATATATTTCAAAAAAAGGTTCAGGTGTTGTGGTTATTATTGAATCTATAAAAACGAATATTAGGTATGATTTTTCATAAGTCTGAGTGATTTTTAAGAAGCTGAAAACCGACATCATAAACATTTAGCAATTGTTAGTACCTACCTTGATAATAATAAGGGACCTATGCAGTTTTATTTTTTCTAAAACCTAAGTGACTTTGACAATGTTAAAGGACCATAGTTACGTCAAAAATAGGGATGTGAAATGCGACACAAGTAATCGATATTTCGTAAGATTTAGTATGCAAATTCATTACAAACTGCCTTATTATATTTTAACATCGGTATCTAGTTTGCAATATTGTTTTGTTTAAAAAAAACATTTGTAATTAAAATACTAAAAATGTTTATTTTTAATAGAGTCCAAAAGGAGGGTTAACTTGATATGCTGGCGCCTGTACATGCTTTCATAATGCCATCTCAATAACACGTTTTAAGTAGCAATTTACTGTCAGTTTATTATTTCTATCTATAGAGCCATTTTTTTATAAATGTTTCTGTCGCTTAAAATACTTTTTGCGCTATATTATGTTTTACCAGATTTGCAAAGTTTTAAAAACGTTAAAAATTGACTAATAACTTGCTTTAACTAATCTAGTACTCCCATATCAGTACACAGAGTACATAAATAGAGGTAATCTCAGTGCAACCCCATTACTTTTACCTTAAGATACTGCGTACCGTTACTACATGATACATTAGCCAGGCTGTGACACGTTAGCCATTACAATATTCCTGTCCGCCAGGATATGGTAATGGCCGCCATGGCTTTAGGTACAGAGTTTTTGTGTTTCAGGTAGTTTAGTAAAATTGATCTGGTTATGAAGCTGGTTTGACTAGCGTCCACTTCCCTATGATTATGCAATGATGCATGCAACGGGAACTATGGGGTGAATCATAATACCGTCTCCAGCGACTACAAAAACATATTTTTTTAAATCGTTCCTATCCGTATCCTTACCGAAAGCGACGTCAGTCGCGAGAGTGCGCGCTTGCTTTTTTACCCGACTTTGGTGTGACAAAAAGGAGGGTTTTTCGAATTTTGAATTCATACTCTTGAATGCTAGATAGATAGGTTATAAGCGCTCAGCAAGCGACACGTCAAAATGTGGCTAACTAGCCACTTTACCTCAGTGTCGCGTCGCGCCGTCAACAAAGGCGTGCGTGCGTTGGTGTGCCGTTTTTGAAAATCGAATGTTGTTTAGGTAACCTATCTACACCTTTTTACTTAAAATATCATTGCTTGTATCAATCAAGTTGTATTTTGTACATTCTAATTAAAATGCAAGTTCAAAACCAAAAAACACTAAAAACTAATAAAAACTTCTTAGGGAGTCATTGTAGTCATCAATATGAACAACATTTAGGTCCATGGGTATGAGTATATAATATTGTATTGCCCTAAAATCGGAAAAAAAGTTAGTCTTGTCATAATTTGTTGAGGAATGCGAACAATGTTGTACTGAACAACTGATTTTCTTTTGCGATTATAGTGTTGGTCTCAAATGATGACTACAAAAACCAAGTGTTGGATTTTGAATTACTTTAATTACCTGTACGTAAGCTTAAACAGTCGCAATCATTAGGAGACGGGATAAGCCTAACCCAAAAATTTTACACTCAGTAGCTGTTGCTACATTTAACTCAGTAGCTAATTTACCATCAATTCATAGACTCTACAGCCTTTTAATTTTCTTTACCTTTCACATTTACAATACTCCATAACAACAGCTATAAATATCCAAACATAAACCCAGATCACAATACAAAATCAACGAGAAAATAAACAGACCTTTCTAAACATTTCCCTTGACACCACCAATGATAATAATAAAGGTAAAGAAAGCAAACCACTTTAATTCGATCAGCTATTACGCGTAAAGGAAGCAAGGCAAGTGTGTATAACCCTACTAATTGAAGGAGGTAGGTGTCTGGTCGCGTTAGAAGCGGTCAAGCCGACATCTGAAACTCGCCGGGTGCTACGACCCGAGAGCGCTGAACTTGGCTGACCATTAGAAAATCTAATCTCACGCCGCTTCTGTGTGGGTCGTTGGGTACGGATGGAAGAAAGTCCTGCACCATATTTTTTTTGTGACTAGTATAGGAAGAAATTTCTTCCTAAATATACAATACATTTATTACATACTTAATAAAAACTAAAACAAAAGCAAAATAATTATATGGCATCAAAAAGTTCATCCGCATCGCTCTCAACGGGAAACGTCCCCAAAAGACTGGCCGCATTGCCACGTTGAATGGCAATGCTGATTAAATAAATACTGACCTAAATAAAGGCCAGCCTTCTGCAATGGTCACGCGAAGAGTCGATCAACCGCTTGGCGAAGTCACGGAAAACTATATGGCCCTTTGGACCCCACGGCCGGAGTGTTTCAACCCCAAACGGTTCAAATATACAAGGTGTTTTGTTTGATATCCCATAACTCTAGGGTTATATTCTGTAGGTAAAAATAATACTAAAACTCCTAGAATAGATGGTCCAAAAATGCATAGTTTCGGAGATATCATCAATCATAATTAAATAATCAGTTGTTTAGTACCCGTAACACAATCTCTGCTTAGCTTGGGACTAGATGGCGTTGTGTGAATAGTCGTAGAATATTATTATTAATATTATTTTTATTACCTAATTAGTTCAAAAATTGTCACCAGTACGACGAATCTTCTTTCTAACGTCACTTTTCTTTCACGTAAGGGTGTTTTACATTAATCATCGTGACTTTGTCAAAAAAAAAAAAGGATGATTGAAACATAATTCATATGCCAGTTGATTCTTTGTTATGGTCTCAATCATACCCTAGAGTTATGGGAGATATAAAAAAAAACACGTTGTATAACTTCCGATAAGGTTGTTTTATTTTCGCCGTTTGAGGTTTTCAGCACCTGCAGCAGCCGCACCAGCACAACCGGACGTACTAGGAAGATGGGATTGCTCAGGGGTATCGACACATGTTGCATCCCACAAAAAAGGCCTACCCAACTTCCAAGGCATTATGGTAGTATTTAATGTTCAAAACTTTTAACAATCAAATTATCAAGCTCCTGGACGTAACCAACACTCTGCACGCGAAGCAAGATCGCCTTAGAAATGAATCGACAAAGTAGAAACATTTCTGCCGATTATGTGAAAAATAATGCTCGATATTGTAGACTATTGTCCACTGAATAATCGACACATTTCTTCTTTTTATTGTTGACATTGTCGTGCTCAAAACAAAAGAAATGTTTCTACAATCTGTCAGTTTGTCGATTCTTCTGTAGACAAAATCTGTTTAAGTGGTAGTAATGGTAGCATTACTACCACTTAAACAAAACACAAAACTACAATATAGCACGTGTAGACGTGCTATATTGTAGTTTTGTGTCAACCAGCAGCAGTTTACTTTGTATTATTTTTATTTCTAATTATTATTTTACTATTTGTCCCTTTTTATAATTATTTTATTTCTGTTTTAGTTAGACATTTTTTTATTTATTTTTTCTTTTGACAATTGTTTTATTATTTCTATTTTGAATTGCAATAATTGTATTATATTGTCAGATTGAACGTGAATGTCAATGAACCAAATAAATATTTGTACGCCTTCGGGTGTAACATAGCGCGCTTGTAATTTTAATAACAGCTATTTATTTGTACCTATGTTAACAAATGATTAAATGAACAATGAATTACAACAGTCTTCCACAATACCAGATCTACGTTACATTGTTGAACCTGACCAATGTAAAATAATTTATGTCCAGACGCCAGCACATAAAGCTACCGAAATCTTTTCCCAATTGAAAAGAATAAGGTTCACACCTTACTCTATGTATTTGTAATCAAGTTGAAAAACTATCCTAGCTGCTAGCTATCTATCTATCTGTTTACTGATAGATTTAACACTGCTTTGTTTAACAAGTCAACATTATTAGTTTATTTATAAATTTTTCTCACACTCTCTCATTTTATCTCATATATTATGGAAATAATTTTGGACTTAGCCAATACATGATCTCATTTTTAATTTAAGTATCTAGTTTTTTTAATTATTATGTAAAATAAGCAATATTATTGTCATATGTCAACTGGCAGAATAAACTGGGAATAAACTGGAAACTTTTTCTTTTTTTTTTGGCAACTAAGCCGGTATCGACTATTCTGCGAGCGTCACGAAGCGTCATTATTGTAAATTCTGTATTCTGCGAGCGTCACGAAGCGTCATTATTGTAACTTCTGAATAAATTATTATTATTAAAGAAATTTGACACATTAGGGTAGATTGACGTGCTGTGGTGCGAAGAAAAGTTAAGTTAGTATTATTTAGCTCCCCGTACTTTCTTGCTGCCATGCAGCTGGCGGTGGCACCTGGGCCCCGCCCAATCGCGGCTGCCCCGTCCAACACTTACCCTGATTGAAACTATTAAAATGGGCGAGGTGAAAACCAAACACTGTAGTTTAACTTTCCACTCGCCACGGATAAGATAACACGGTTACTGTTATGAATATTAGCTGGATGGTTCTACTTACTTTTGTGGATAGTTTGATAGGTCCGTCCAACATTGTAAGACAACTGAAACTTTTGCAAAAATAATGAAGTGCTTAAGAAAAACATATTTGAAGGAAAATATGGTAACTAGGGCAACTAGAATTACTTTAATATTCAATTTAACTTAAGTTTTAAGCCCTAGGGCTGGCCCCGACTTTGGCCAGAGGGTAAGTATTGCCATTCAACCTGGCAATGCCGTCAGTCTTCTTTACCAGCTGGCAGTGATGCAGATACATATAACGACACTTTACAGTTATTTGTTGTTAGGTTTTTTACGTAACTTTTTATAGGTTTTAGTATAAGTACGATATTCATAGTTAAGGTGTTTATCGATTGTTAAAACAAAATGGAATTAATAAATTGGAATACACTTAAGATTGAAGTTTGAGTTGTTATGAGTTCTACTTAAAATAAATAAAATTAGCTTCTCTTCACAAAAACAGAAGGTAAGAGAATTAATCACCACACTTGATCATGTCAGGTTAGCGATTCCGGGCCTGTATTTTAACGTGCAAGTTTTTTAACGTGTTTTTATTTTGTATCTAATAGTTTATCATATTATAAGATGAATTGATAGCTCTTGTGTATTTTATTTATATGGGCCTCAGATGCTTGAAAATAAAGAAATATTATTATGATTATTTAATTATAAGTCTACGTTTCCTCACGGTGTCTCCCATCACTGAATTGGTATGTCTAAGATTAAATAAAATAATATACATACGTACTTACCTAATGAATTCAAGTCACATTTAGTAGTTGCCTAGATTTGAACCCGTTTAACATGTATCGTAAAATAATGAGTATGCATCGGAATTGCATGATTTAATTTCGTCAAGCCCTTCTCATCATCGGACCACTAGAGGTACGGCGCGGGCCCTACGCCACCGTTACATGGTGGATATCCCACCCATACGTACTAAAGGTTTCAGGAACACATTCACTGTGCGTTCAGCTAAGGAGTGAAATTCCCTGCCGTAGTCAGTGTTTCCAGATAGCTACAACCTAGGGGACTTTAAGTCAAGAGTGAACAGGTTGCTTCTAGGCAGGCCTGTTTCATCGTCGACCACATCGCTTACCATCAGGTGATAATTATATAATTGTGATCAAACGCGTGTCTAACAATAATAAAAAAAATAAAAAATAATGAAGACTGCCAGTACTTCATCTTCATACATTTTAAGTACCAACAATTCGTATCCTTAACTTTTTACTTGACTAAAAACTTTTCATAAAACTTTCTTCAGCTGCACTAATCCTTGGACCCAGGTACCTGAACTGCACTATCACCGCGTGTATCCAAACAAGTGACAGGCGGGTCGACATGCAGATATTATAGCGCTGCGCCCGCGCCGGGCGGCGGGCGTGGGCAGAGCTCCGAGTTATTGCTTGTCCCACTACCTGTTACCGTTATCTTATAGTCCTTTATTATATAGAACTTGGGTTGGTTGGGAATTGCATGCCTTTGAGGGTTACGTACCCAAAGGGTAAAACGGGACCGTATGTCCATCCGTCTGTCTGTCACCAGGCTGCAACTCAAGAACTGCGATAGCTAGACAAATGAAATTCTCATCAATTATGTATTTCAGTTGCCGCTATAACAAAAAATACAAAAAAAAACCAAATTAAAATAAATATTTAAGAGGGCTCTCATACAACAAAGTAACGTAATTATTTGCACTTTTTTGCTCGATATCAACGAAGGACGGAACTTTACCTAGTCAATGGTACGGAACCCATCGTGCGCGAGTCCGACGCGCACTTGGCCGGGTTTTTTTACTCAACTGCTATTTTGCAAAAAAGGGGCAGAGGAAAATCTATACTCGGATTTCCAATTATTCAGTAAAATATATTTAAAACGAATATGTATGATATCGGTAGCCCTAATTATTTTAAAATTAAGCTTACCAAGGTCGTTTCGTGGATCGAAACCCCTCCGAAAGCAGGTGTTGGTCCCTGCTGTCATTCGCGTACTATCTATCTAAATTAAACTAAAAAAAAAAAACAAAACTAATCAGGAATTACAAAAAAAAGACATTTGCGAGACTAAAAAGGCTTCTATCTCAACCAAATTCAACGATATTTAAAACGCAATGAACACCGCAGTGTTTTTTTTTCTGGTAGAGGCTGCCGGTGGATTCTGTAAAAGTCACCCCGTGAAAACGTGAGTGAAGTGAACCGCTTAGCATTAGTTCCATACTAATGCTAAGCGGTTCACTTCACTTCACCTAAGTTTTCACGCGACGATTGACACAGAATGGCAATGCTTATGTGATGCCACAAAAGTACTATAACCCTCTCCTCCTCCTTGCGTCGTACTTCTCAATGCTGAGGGTCGAGACCTCCCTGCTTCATCACTTTTTTTTTGCCACGATGTTCCTTCATCTGCTTCTGTCTCTGGCGGTGTGAAGGGCATCGTATAACGAAGAGTCAAGAGTGGTGCGGATCTGGTCGGACCAACGTATTGGGCTGCGTCCACGAGCCCTCTACGAGAGATGCAAGAAATACGTATTGATAAATATGTATTTATGGGATAATCACAACACACCTCACTTTCAAGTACAGACGCCAGCACATCAAGTTACCCCAATGTGTCAAATTTCTTTGATCGTTTTTCAACTTTATGTTAAATAAAATAAGGTTCATATTCAATTGAAAAAAAATTACACATTGGGGTAACTTGATGTGCTGGCGTCTGTACATAAGTGGAACATTAATTAAGCGCTGATGGTTAGATAGACCGGTAAATATTAATTAGATTTTATGCAGATGAAAACTCTCAAAAACGGTGAAGGAAAACATCGTGAGGAAACCGGCATGTCCTAGAACCAAAAATTCGAAGACATGTGACATCTACCAATTAGCACTGGGCCCGCGTGGTAGATTATAGCCCATACGCAAAATACGCGCTTTGACGTGGAGTTGCGGATACCAGCCCGGTATCTTTAATCTTTAGATTTTATGCGTTGTTATTTATTTACATCGTAGTTAGACAAATCGTTATTTACATAGATCATAGGAAGTCTTGAACCTGAAGTTATTAAAGAGCCTCGTTAGCGTTTTAAATACTAAGTGATGCGTATAAATATATACGTACATAATTATATCGTAAAAACATGAATAATGTGTGTTTTTGTAAAGGAAAACTAGAAATTAACACTTGATTAATGGCTCGAAACTCACGTATTCCTTGTGTCTTGTTTTATACCTACTAGTGTTTTAATATTAACTAATACGAAACTAGCTGTTTGAAAGTGACCATAACAAAGACATTCAAGACTTACCGATATTTGTGTCCAAGTGGACCCAAGTCTATGAGTTTAATTTAGTACGCTCCGCTGCCGCTCCAATATTGATATATTATTCTAGATGGCGTTACTGAGACATGGGATCAAAGTTTTTCTATGACCTTTCCTCGCATATCCTCGATATACTATTTTAAATCTCTTTGGATCATAACTATTATGAACTGTCAACGAAGATACGCCATTAGCCCTCCAGATCATTTTATAGAGGTTCGGAAATTTTAATTTAAAATGTTGGTTAAGCCGGTCAAAGGTCCCGCGCCCTCAATGATAGTAAAAAAAAACACAGCTGTGGTTTTAGAACTTTCTTAAGTCAGGATTTTAATTTTTGTAGCATAACTATGCTACAAAAATTAAAATCCTGACTTAAAAAAAAAAATTGGCAGTAAGTAACTACTTACTGCTAATTTTTTTTCCAGCTTTGACGCAGTGTGGCGCAAGAAATCTCCCGAATCTGTAACGAAAGGCCTCACTACTTCGCAGGTTGCGTGCCAGTCCCAACATCATTCTGCACTCGATTGCCGCCCGGGCTGATAATCCACTGGACGTTAGCCGATCCTACAAATCTCTTTTACTAATTAAGTAATAACATAGGCTATGTAAGATTGTTACTAACTCAACAGACCTCTTTTATAGTCTGAATTAATAATAATAGGTGCGTAATACTTAATATTTTATGCTGCAAAAGTTAAAAAGGTTACTAAAGCAAGTTACAAAACGATGGCTGTATTTTCCCTGACAAATGTCAAAAGTTGACAAAGTAAAGACGGGGACACGGTTGAAAGTTTACCGACGATAAACTCTTTTATGGGTATCAGATGAGAGACTTAACCTAACCTGTATGCACCACAAAACGGGTCCCTTGCCTTTGTACTATCTCGTCTGAAGATATTCCCTTTTCCTTTACACACAGCCCTGCAAACAATATAAATTGATTCATCTCATTCCCATATCATAGGCTTCCTGAAATCGTGCCTCCTGAGGTCGAAATCTTAGAAACTATTGTAAAGGAACCGAATATCGTACATTGTTAGTCAGCGGTGCTCAACCTGCAGATCGTATCCAAGATATTGTTAAGATTTTTTGCAGTGGTGGTTCCGTAATGTAATGTGTAATGTTTTACCTCGGCATTGATTCAACTTATCAGTGATTCAAAAACTACAGGATTTACTGTCTTAGTTGGGGAAAAATTGTTTGCTATTAAAACTACCTTCGTTGAATTGTTGTGAGCAAAGCTCCAAGACGGAGTTTTTCTAGTTCCTATCGTCGAAAAATTTGCTGTCACCCGACAGTGTACTCCTTTGATGTCCATAAACTTAAAAATGATTTCAGTCAAGTCGAGCATCCAAGAGCGTAATTTTATGGTATTTCTCATAATATGATAGACTATCCTCACTAAAACTCGTTTCTAGATAATTTTCTTACACATGATAACTACATAATTACATAGCCACTTCTCATTTTCTATGTTATCCGTTTAGAGCCCGACTGATGGCAAAAGGCTCGTCCCCTATCACATGGGTCTTAAAGATATCTGGCGAAATGTAGGTGCCCTACATGTACGTACACATCTGTCCAACCCCTCGGGGATTACAGGCATGTTATGTTAGACCTTTAGCTTATGTTGTCTTACTTAACATAAATTTTAAGCACCATGTTTACTACCACTATCATTTAGATCATCATTTTCTTTTTAAGTTTATTTTTGTCTGTTTGATTTAACTATGCACGTTCTTTGCGACAAATAGACGTTTATCTTTCTTTTCCTATCTTCATTATTTTAAATTATTTTTTAGCCTCAATTGTCCCCTGCTTTGCAAAAGCCACCCTCTATTCCTTCCATCCGTCGCGATTCTACGCGATCTCTCTCCAATTCTCATGGAAGACATCCAGGTCTCCTTTATGGTCTGCCGCGGCGCCGTACCGTGTCACTGTATGTCACCAATTTTGGCAAAGAGATTAAAAATACTACAGAGCGGGCATGTCAAGGAAATGTCATAGAAAAACTTTGATCCCATGTCTCAGTAACGCCATCTAGAATAATATATGAATATTGGAGCGGCAGCGGAGCGTACTACAAAAAACTCATAGGCTTGTATCCAGCAGGACACACTTTTTCGGACGAAAATTTGTTTAGTGATGTCCGGTCTATAGGTATTGAATGTCTTTGAATTTTGGGTTTTACGAGCCCATAGCTCGTTCGTCATGCGGCAGGCATGTCCTGCCCAGTCCAATTTAAGTTGCGCAGCCCTGCCTATCTTCATTATTAAACAAAAACTGTCCTACAGTATCTCCTAGTCACGCATATTTATCTCCAGCATATATGTTGAGCATCTCTGGTCCAGATATACCGTGTGTACGGGCCACAAGGCAACCGACAGGTAGGCTGACCCCGCGCGCGGTCGCGTATAAATCCCATTGTTTCAGTAGATAGATATAATTTAATATGTACGGGAAATATATAATACTGTGTGTTATAGACTTATATTGTAGACCCTTTCACACCTTCGTATTTATGTTACGTTGACTCTGAATGGATGGCTGAATTGGATGATTATTATGGCTACAGGATACTATGTTGCCATTTGCTTGATCAATTTTTGTATATATAGGGTGACTGTTAATTAGTGACCGATACTTAAACACGTGATTGTACTCATGAATACGTATAAAGAAAAAGTTTCTTTGGGAGTGTAATTCGTATCGATGATTACAATCACGTGTTTAAGTATCGGTCACTAATTACCAGTCACCCTAAATAGTTGGCCGAAGTCCCGTAGTTTGATACAATCTACACTATGTATCATCGGTTTAATCGATGACGATAGAGTCAATTGTCAACTAGGTGAAAGCGTAAAGGGTGTAAAGTGATGGTGCGCCCACGCATGCTCATCTTGGCAGGCATCGGAAGCTATCACAGCCTATTATGGTGTAGTTTGAGGTTTTTAGATAGCCGTAGAACTGTTAAGTTACTATTACTGTCCAAAAATTTGCTTAGGTTACGAACACAGACTTTATCGACACGTGAATGTTGAGGAAATCCAGCTCTTAGACAACATACTCTTAGTGCGTAGGCTAACAAGAACTAAACCTTTTGATTTAGTGTAGTGTACAAGCGAATGAAAAATAGAAACAATGTTGTGCAAAAAATAAACACATGAACATAGTGCTTTAAATAAATTATATCAGACTCTAAGAAAGTGCCACGGACTTGAGTAAAAGTGCAAATAGACACTTAGTTTTTAAAATAATCTATCACGTAACATATTAAGTTACATTAAAATCTTACTAATAAAGTTTAAAAAATAACTTAGGGCTTTTTAGAGTTCCGTACTAAAAGAATGCCAACGGGACCCTGTAGTTAAACTTCCACTGACTGTCCGTATGTCTGTAACCGGGCTGTATTGATTTCATTTGAATGATTCTGTTTTCTTCAGGGGTATATTTAAAAAAAAAATAGGTAAAAAATAGGTAAGTATTTAAATTTTACCAAAATCGTTTCGGAAGTTTGGTTTAAATAATAAAATAACTAAAGGAAACACTAAAAGGTTAACAAAATTTTGAAATCGCCCTCCTCGTACTTTCTGTGTTTGAGAAGAGGTTTTAGCTCTGCAGTGGGAAAAAATAGGCTGTCATAATTATTAACATTAATTATTTTGCAGCGAGTAAACGATTTAATTAAAAATAAATTAATGTTCTTTATTTGAGTAATCAAACTTTTCTCAAGCTTATCATATCAAATCAGCTCTTTATCCCCGACTAACAAACAATACCATTATCGTAAAAGCTTTACATTACCAAACTGCTACAGTTTCACGAACGCGTTCGTAATTCTTCTAAAGCTCCATACATACCTAAGTACCGTTCACAAAATAGACAGGTTACCAAGGCCATCAGATGAACAAGGTGGGACAGAAACTTTGAATTCAGGATATGATCGTGGATTCAAGCCAGCGTTCATATGTTTTTTTTTACTTTTCGTGATTGCTAGTTTTTGCTTACTGTATTTTTTTACTTTGAACTGTTTATAATTATCATTTTATTAAAACTAGTAAGATTTTGTCTAAAAATTTACTTAATGCCGTAAGTATACTATTTTAAGAAAATTCTTTTCTCCTCTTCGTGTTAGATACGGTAGCAATGACAATTTTTCTATTACTTGCAAAAAAATAACAAACTATTTTAAAACTTTGGGTTCAGAATCATGAACAAAAGTCATGGTATTAGTAGGTATGTCGACTATTCAACTATTGTGTGTAGTCCCTTCCATCCAATGGTTGTTTTTCTCTTAGAATTTAAATATGTTTCTAGATTATAACAAAATTTAACAATAGAAAATGAATAGTTTATATATGACAAAAAGTTCATTATATGACTTCCACTGTTTTAAAAAAAAAACACTTAATATCATTACGCCTGTCTTCCCCTTCCCTTCCAATGTACAAGGACTCTTGAACTTTTGTGAACACCTTATTGTAATACCTACATTCAATACAAAAAAAAACTTCTTATTCTTATTCCCCGAAAGGTTAGGCAGATATGGTATACGCCCCCTATTATATATGAGATTTTAGCAAAACTCGAAATGTAGGTAAGAAAACTTCAACTGTCTGATAACCCTGTCAACCCATCTTTTTTGTTGACTGTACATATATATAAAGACAGTTATTCTTTAAGTAACGTGGACATATCCAGAGCAGGATTCCAGCTTTAATTAACCGCATCGTATGTAATTGATAAGTTCATGTGATACCTTTTTGGACAATTAATGTAGTGTACTTATGTGTATTCGATTCGACCCGTTTTGTAAGAGATACAAAGCGGGTCGAATCCGATATACAGTAGCGGGAAATTTCAATGAGTTGTGTTTACGACAATGGTATTAAGACGCTGGGTTTTGTAAAACTTTTATTGTCATGTATAAAGAACACAAACAATCAACAAAACAGAAACAAAAATAGTCCTAGATATTATATTTACCTGACTTGTATATTTTCAATTTGACTGCCCTGTTGGTCTAGTAGTAAGTTGCCCTGACTGCTAAGCCGGAGGTCGTTTGCGTGGGTTCGATTCCCACCCAGGACACATGTTTGTGAGATGAACACGATCATTTGTTCTGTGTCTGGGTGTAATTTATCTATAATATGAATGTATTTAGAAATATATAAGTATGTTTATCAGCTATTTAGTACCCATAACACAAGCTCTGCTCAGCTTGGGACTAAATGGCGTTGTGTGAAAGTTGTGAAATATTATTATTATAATTCCTCACAAATTTCCAAGCAAGAGTACTTATTGAACTCATGCACGAGTCACGACCGCCAGATCTCCTTTTAACGCCACTCGTCAATTCTAACTCCCATATATCCTAAAGGCCTCATAAAGGCCTTTCTAACACACCACTTAAAAGCCTTGCTGACACCATAAAGGATAACCATCTTTAAGATAAATTGTATAAATAACTTATCTGCATCACTCGCACCATTACGTTGCAAACATACCTGTGATCAGCTCTAAAATCTTAAAAGGCTATAGTCCAAACGTTAACGGTACACGCATAATTATTGTTATTGCACAAAAATGTAATTACTTGCAGCGATATTTATTGATAAAAACATATAAAATATGACAGTGCGACCGCTGTGCGACCGGCGGGCGGAGATAAAAGAGGATCTGCACTTACGCGTCTCGTATGTGTAGTCTTGACCTTACTTTGTGAAGTTTGTTTTTTTTAAGAAGACTTTCTTGTGAACCAGTTCTATTGCACATCTTCGTTGCCAGTTCATAGGGATGATTACTGGGCAATAATGTTCAACGATTAACTGTCAAACAGCTACTTTCGTATTGGATATCATAAGTGTGTATCTAGGATGACGTTATGCGCACTCGCAGAGATGTGACGAAGCGCAATGTACCCTGTCTGATAGTCACTGTAACTTGAAAACCACTTAAAAACACTAACTAAAATAGTTTGTAATTTTTTTTGCAAGTAATAGGAAAATTGACATTGCTAAACCGTAACACGAAGAGAAGAAGAGAATTTTCCTAAAATATATTAGTATGCGGCATTAAGTCAATTTTTAGACAAAATGTTACTAGTTTGATAGTCACAGTAACTTGAAAACCACTTAAAAAAGAAAGAAAAATGCGTCTATTGGCATTACAACAAAGATACACCATAACTATAAAAAATCAGGGATTATAATGCCAAAAGGGCCTCAGAACACAGGGTCTGATCTAACGCTAATTTTCAGCTTTCAATCGTGTCAATTAGAGACACAATTGAAAGACAATGACAGCGCGGACACCGGTGTCCTCTTGGGGTTTATTGAATTACCCAATTTTGATTTGTTCATTTATTTATTATTTATTGGTTAATTATTATTTTTACTGGCAATGAAACGATAGCCAATAGCCATGCAGGGTGGAAGGGCCATTGAAGCACATCCGTGTACCAGAGTTCAGTACATCCTGGTACGGATGGTCCAAGACTTTCTCTCTCTCCTTCTATGCGATGTGGAATGCAAAAAATCAGAAGCTAATTTCGCGTACCTGGAAATTCTTCCGGCATCCATGAACCAACCTAAGATTAGGAAACGAATATCCGCTGTGCCATACAAACGTTTTGTAAATACATACCACTATTTTTTAAACATTACAAATAAATGGGCTGTATCCGTACCTGTTAATCATATTTGCGTAATTAAAAGTAAAAAAAAAACGAAATTCAATTTTTAAATATGCCTATTTAGTTAAACTTAAATAACGACAACAGCTGTTGGAGGCGGGGCATGCTTGAGCGAGATCACGCGAACGTGAGTGAGAGATGATGATTAACGAATACTACTATGGCATGAATAGCCTGTACAATATTTCCATAAATTGGGTGACTTCTTGGGATATAAAGAAACGCTAATAACTTTGCTGTTGATGAGTATTATTTATTGATACATTACAATTATAATGAGAAGACCGTTTAAAATAAGCCCTCTAAGTATATGTACTTAAAAAATAGTGGTGTATTTACCTAATCGATTCAAATTTATTCAACAGTTGTTTTTTGTTTATTATTAGAAATATATTAAAATAGAAACTATTTATTGTACAGACGCCAGCACATCAAGTTACCCCAATGTGTCCCAATGTGTCCCCGTAGTAGCAAAATACAACAATTCATGACTTTAAGTTTGAATATTGCTTCTGTGACTTAGATTTTAAATGAAATTGATTGGTACATTTGGTACCATTCAGCGCTTTCCTCTATGATTATTTCGCAGTTTAGAACGTACTTACCCGTAATGAATAGAAAACAAAATCAGCATATAGATTGCCAAACTCATTGTTTTAATTATCCTTTCAATTTATATTATTGTCTTGGTTATATTACTTCGTCAATAAAGATTTAAGATGTTATAAGTAAACCTCTTCCTTATTTCTATACCATAACGAACCCTGTCCTTCCGCATCAAAATATCTGTTGTTCACTTCGGTCACATAATTTAATTAAACATAATTACAGCGCTTACACTTTACGTACATTCTAGTCATACACCTTTCATTTCCTCACAGCGCAGCAGTCACCGACTCCAACCTTACTACACTCTCGTAACCTATAAACAATTAATTATAACTATTTATCGCGCCTGACTACAGATACGCGACAAGCGAAGGAATGTGCTACAGTTTAAATGAGGCTGCGCGGGAGTTGAACCGGTCGGAGGCGATCGGCCGCCTCCGCGCAACTTCGGGGAAAGGCCGACCATGATTTATAGCTAAAATTAAACTCCGAGTACAGGTCGCAGCAACCGTCGAATACTCGAATGCAGGGAAATGAGATCACGACCGAAGTAGGGATCGATTATATCGATAATTTGACGGCACTGTTGTGAAATATCTTAATCGTGACAAGTGGGGTGTGTCAAAATATAACGTGATGTAACCCGGTGTTACCTTTATAAGGCTTTAAAAGTTCGATCCAATTAACGGTTTTCTCATTTCCTGTTTAATAAATGTGAGTAAGTAATGCCTTCCAAAATCGATTAAAAATTAGGCGTTAAAATACCCGAACGGTACCGTTCTTTAAATAAAGTGAGATACCTTACGGTCTTTGAATTGTTTGAACTGAGTATATACACTGCAGAAGTCCGGACGTCGTAAAATCTAGGTCCATAAAAGGCTGACAGAGCATTCGCAGATCATTCCCACCTAGCAAGAATATAAATTTGAAACCAGAATATTATCTGATCTGTCATCGTGAAATAAGACCTCTAAACACTTATGCGCTCTATCGTATAATTCCCTAATTCGCATTGTTCTTATTGGTCCATCAATCGCCGGCGCATGCGCTGTACAGTCCAACGCAGGGTATATATTGCTGGATGAGATAAAATCGCGCCAGTCGAGCTGCGGCAGCGGTCGCGTTATCTCGATCTGGGAGCTAGTAACTGCGGCCTGCAGGTCGTTCCATACAAATTGTATGGCATATCTACTACTACTTTTGGGCATAGTTAACCTTATAGTTTTCTTGTAGCATGTTCTCGGTTGCTAATGGGAGCGATTCATCGCGTCAATGGTGTGAGAAACGCGTAAATAGTCCTGCCCTGAAGATGGAGCCTGCTGATACTATTCGAATTGTATCGGTGTGAATGTAGGAAATTGGATTTAGTTGCTCGCTGAAAAATAATAAATGGACATATAGGGAACTTGCCAACGACCATTTAGTACGAGATGTTCACATGTGAACCTTTAAAACATGGCGGCTGTTTGTCTATCCTTTAGCCCAACTACCCAAGTCGACATTATCCAGCAAAATAAATTACACGAGTCTTAATTATACGACCAAAAGCCTTTGTCTAATTTAATTTCTTGGTTCTATCTAACATAATTCAAGAAGCTGCGCATTTCTGGCAAGATGATAAATATATTGACGCCATATTAGTTAAGCTTTAGGAGCACTGCAACTGCTTCAGTAAAAGTCACCCAGTTAGAACTTGAGTGAAGTGAACTGTTAGGTGATGTCTAGCAGAAGTGTGAAATAACAGTCCAATTAGCCTTCACTTCACCTACTTTACACGGCGTGATCGACACAATAAATACTAACTAAAACGCTTATCAGCTTTCATTTTACTTTTTTATTAACTCGTTAACTGCCGGAATTCTAGACTCAATTAAATTACCTATTGGTCGCGGGAACCGGCTTCCGCTCAGGGCCTGATGAATCTAAACGCTATCTAGCAACTAAAGATACATTACATAAAAATCAACGAAAATTAACACTCGAAACCCAAAGTCGTATGCATAGGTTCAAACTAAACTAATGATATTAGTTTGTTTGTCGATGTTCCTTCTAACCTTTGACCCTATATAAAACCTTCAATCGCACCGACTAGCAAAATCTGCAAGAGTACAAAAATTTACTTATGACAGCAAAAAATCCAGCATAAGCGCCGCTATGGTCCAAATCATGTAGGCATTTGAAACCGTGGCTAGATCCCAAATTATATTCGTCCCATTGCAGATTAGATTTGCTTTAAATTGGTCTCAAACCTACCTGCCCCCCTAGCCAAGTTACAAACGATTCGTATCTATTCTCTTTCTACAATCGAGAACGCCTCAAATCCCTTTGTTTTGACCACGTGACTTATCACCTTTCGCTAAGTCACGTGGTCAAAACAAAGGGATTTGAGGCGTTCTCGATTGTAGAAAGAGAATAGATACGAATCGTTTGTAACTTGGCTAGGGGGGCTGGTCTATGAATTACGTTTCCGACTATAGAAAGGTCTACTTAATATTCCTAGCACATTGAAGTAAAAAAGATCTTTGCAAACGAAGATAAATCTCTGCTTTGGAAATAAAGAAATCATTTGTATTTTCTATCTTAAAAGCTTACTAGTAATGTGGGTTGCACGTTGCACATCTGGTAGTCTTGTTAACCCCTCTAACTTAAATCAATCAAAATCAAAAGTCAATTATTCAAATTAGGCTGAGGATCAGCACATTTTGAACGCCTACCCTTCACCACTTCCTAGTGTTAGTGCTGGGAAGTTTTATTAAAATCCATTCAGTAGTTTTTACGTGAAAGAGTAACAAACATCCATCCATCCATCCTCACAAACTTCCGCGTTTTTAATATTAGTAGGATTCCGGGAATCAAAACTGACCTTAGCAACAACAATGACTTTGAAAACAATTTCAAAAAACTTAAACACAAATTCAACTAAGCCACTGCATATCACTCGGCCTGTCATACAAGAATAAATTTACACAGTAATAAAAACCACATAAAGTGACATAATAGCACTGCATCTGCCGTCCCTGCTGCTTCTAAATGGCTTCATAATACGGTTGATAGTCATATCTAGTTCATCTTACATTAACATATAAAATACAAGCGCGCTTTGTGCGTTTATAACTCGTGAATCGCTGAACGAATTTTGATAGAATTTTTAGTGTGAGTTGCTTTATTGCTTGGTTTTGTTTTCATATGAATGAAATAAGTAATAACTTGACTTAAATTGAATGTTAAATTTTAACTGTTTTATGTTACATCAGTTGGCTTGTCTTTAGCGCTCAGCTTATAAATCGGCATAATATTGATCATACAAACATTCATACATTAATTCACGTGTTTCTCCCATGGGGGGTAGGGAGAACTAGCTTCCTTACATACTGATTTTGCTTCGTATACTCCATACAACTTGTCATACACGCACAACGGTTGCTAGTACTACACACTTGACCTCTCTGAACAACGTCACCAATAAGGTCAGTGTCAATATGATGATCATCTTCCCCGAAATAAGCAAATTAATAACATAATAGACAAAAAAATTAAAAAAGTCGGATAAATACGACTGGGGCGGAATTGACACGAAACTATTTGACCGATAGAACCTACATAAACCGACATAAACCCTAGAAAAGTTAAATACTATTATAGAGACTTCAACGACATAAAAAAACGAACGCATGTTTGATGACTTGCTCTAAATATTTAAAAATTCAAAACAGTAGTGTTTAAAAATAGTGTTTGCGTCAAATATAAACACATCAATCGGAACAGAACAGCCTAAAAAAAAAAAAAAACTAACAAACAACAGACCATTCCTAAAAAATCGACGTCTGGGTTTTCTGGAATATTCTTACAACGAAACCCAAAATTTTAGACACCACGTCTAGAACATCTTATCTAGCCAAAATCTCAAACATAAGCAGATAAGCTAGTTAAAAATCTGAGAAAAATCCTACATTACAACAATGCAAAATGCTTTCTCACTAAAAACGGGTGTTATAACTTTTTACATCAAGATTACCAATGAAGATAGCACAGGCGAATTAATTCGCGACATTGAGAGTGTATGCGACCTCCAAGCTCATAAAAAATATGAGAAGAGCCCAGGTTCAGATCTCAAGAATACTATAAGACGGGGTTCTGAGAAGCTGCAACGTTAGAGCTTGCATTATGTGCGGGTTTGTGCGAAATTATCTAGATTTCAAGTATCAGCAGCGCGATTGTGAACATTCGAAATTCAAAAGCGATTTGGTTTCAAGATTCGATAGATATTGTGAAATATTTTATGTGCCAGTATCATAGATGCGATTATTTTGAAATGAAACTGTTTTTCTATCGCAAATTTATACACTGGTCTGCAAAACTATGTACCTACTACTGTTATTTTTTTTTTTCAAAAAAAAAAGCAAATCTGCAGCTTTCTTTGATACTAATAAACTATAGCTACGTTAGTATTTTTTAACCTAAAAATTAAAGAAGTCCTATTTTACAGGCACACCTATTATTATTATTTTAGCTTATATAATATGCCGATCGACATTATACTCCATTTACAATACCATTAGACAGAAGTTAAAAAAGGTATAGTAAAGTAAGTAGTCTAAGTAAAGGTTATTTTTAATTCACACTGTTACGAAAGTACAATATTAGGCATGTTACAAGTATTATCTATTGTTACAAAACACCGAAATTATTATAATCTATTTTTACTGCAGAGGTCACACTAATCATATCCCAGTAATCATTTCAACAATTTATTTTAAGAAAAAATGTGGATTAGCTTTAGTTACCTATATTATTTCATTTTAGTTGAACATTTTAGTGTAAATGAAAACCTCAAAGAAACAGGGATGAACAGTACCTACATGGACACGCTCTTCGTTTCACTTTTTTTCTTGTACATTTAAAATAAAAGAATTTTGAATTACAAATTGTTTTCATGTACAGACGCCAGCACGTCAAGTTACCCCAATGTGTCAAATTTCTTTGATCCTTTTTCTACTTTACGTCAAACAGAATAAGGTTCATATTCAATTGGGAAAATTTGACACATTGGGGTCACTTGGTGTGCTGGCGTCTGTACCTTTAAAATAAAATGTTCTGCATTCCTCCTTCTACGAGCCTCTTTTTCTAATCCTTTTGTAAATAGAATAAATTATAATAAAACTGAAGAGATTGTTTGTTTTATTTTTGTTTAAATAGATTTTTTTGGAAATACCCAGTTTTTGAAAATTAGTAATGTTACCTAACATGCTACGACTCTTCGGAGAAGCTGATAGTCTAGAGTCTAATTATAAAACGTAGAACAGTTGATTGGTAAAATTTTGCACTCGTTAAAGGTCAGCAATTGTAATTAGTGACAGTTTGACCATACGGAGCTGCGGACGTCTGGTAGATTAAAACATAAAATTAAATGCTTCTAGTCTAGACTAAATCGTATAAAGAGAACGACTCTACGCTTACTGAATAATAAAAATATATGTGGCTTCCTATTGGTAAAACAGTGTTTCAAAATTGGTGCAGTAGATCCATAGATATCCATACTTGCAACCTCTTATGCACGGGCGGATTTAAAACTTGTTTATTAAAAAGAAATGTGATTTGCCCAGCTCCAGTAATCTTTAAAAAATACCTGACCAAATAAAAAACTTACCATTGACGAAATTTAAAAAACGTTTCCAAGAACTAACTTGTTGAAAAATATTATTACTCTGTGCAAGATTTCTTAAATGACAATATAGTGTAATATTTTTGATTATTCCATATTATCCATTATTTTGTGTGACATTTGCATGCTATATAAGGCAGAATGTACAAGGATCCCGTTATATAATTTAAGAACTTATTTTTATGTACCTACATTCTCAGCAAATAAAGGCTTATTCTATTCTATTCTAACCTCACAAACTTTACCTCTTTGCCTACCTCTTTAAAATATTAGTATAGATATATCGGTATGTAGGTACATATTGCAAAAAAAGTTTTCCAATAAATTGTCTCGAAGACCGGTTGAAAGGTAGCCGGTCTGAACAATGTCCCGAACGAGATGCGACCACTGATTACCAGTAATTATACCAAACGGCTTCTTGTTAACACGCGTTCAACGAATAAAATAAAAAATAATTTAGGCTACTGTATCCTGCTGTGCTGGTATAGGCCTTTATTGAATGGTGTACTTATATGTCGCAGGTTTTTCATAAAATTAGGTTATTGATCAAGAACCTACGTCTTTGATGAAAAACCGGAAGATGACACATTCTAAACTCAATTTCATCATAAACCTGTAAGAGTTCAGACTAGTTCAGATTTTTTATCAAAAACCTGAACTAGTTTGGGTTTAAGATAAAGTTCTTGTCAAAATAACGGGTTTGCTTTAATCCCAAAGAGTTTGCTTCCACAATCAGGACTTGGGGCACCCCGACGTTAGGTTAGTTAGGTTCCTTTTAACTCTGCAGACAGAAATAGGAGAAATAGGAACTAGAATGTTATGCTTAATCATTATTATGATTAGAGAATTATGCTTAAAAAATTATGCGTAAGCTGTTATGCGTAAATAATGTTATGCGAAAATGTAATTAGGATAAACAAAATAGTGCCAAGTTATATTAGGTCTTAAAATTTTATGCAAATGGATAGGGAACCATATTAGATTGATCATAAACCCAAACTAGTTCAGGTTTTTGATCAAAAATCTGGATTGTAACACTTCACATCACGCTAAAAAATAAACCAATAAGTGAATATAAACAAATAAATATTCCACAACTTTCACACAACAGCACCTAGTCCCAAGCTAAGCAGAGCTTGTTTTATGGATATTATACGACTGATAAACATACTGATATTTTTTTTAAATACATACATAATCTATACTTCTATACTAATATTATAAAGAGGTAAAATTTGTAAGTTTGTATGTAGGGGGTAATCTTCGAAACTGATGATCCAATTTTAAAAATTATTGTATTGGTGGAAAGCTACACTATTCCTGGTGGACATAGGCTAGGTTTTCATCCCCGTATTCCCACGGGAACGGAAACTACGCGGGTGAAACTGCGTGACGTCTGCTATATACTTATACATGTATAAGAGATTTTTAAATACATACATAATATACACCACTATTTTTTAATTTGTACAAAAACTTAAAGGGCATTTTATAAGATCTTCTCGTTTTATTTGTAAAGTATCAATAAATAATATAGGTTAATGGACAGCAAAGTTATTAGCGTTTGTTCATATCCCAAAAAGTCGCTCAATTTATAGAAATATTATAGATACCTACAGGCTATTCATAGTAGTATTATTTATCGTATAGATAAATTACACCGACCCAGAACAAATGATCGACTTGTGTCGATCATTTGTTCTGGGTCGGTGTAATTGATGACAATGATAACAAATGATGGTGCTCATCACACAAACAAATGTTTGTACATTTGTTTGTGTGATGAGCACCATCATTTGTTTAGGTCGTGTGTTCGATTCCCACCCAGGACAAAAGTGCTGGGTGGGAATCGAACACACGACCTCCGGCATAGCAGTCAGGGCCACTATCTACTAGACCAATAGACCAGTCAAGGAAAAAAAGAAAAGGACTATTTTAAAGTGTAATATAAGCACCAGAGTTTACCGATTAACAAAATCGCAAATAGGTAACCCGCAGTTACGTCACACACAAGCCTTTCAAAGAATCCGGTAGTCCCAACAGTAGACCTCAATATACTTTAGGACACTACCAAATACACAAGATATCTAGACTAATAATAATCTAGAACAGCTCCATATCTATAGAGAACAAGGAAACGTATGAAAAGATGTAGATTACATCGTATAGTGCAAGTAGCGGCGGGTGAAAGGTTTCATTGTGGTGTCACGCGCCGGCGCGGGCGCAGCGACGGACAGAACCAACAGCGCGCGCGCCGCACAACGTGTATCAACAGTCCAACATATTGTTTGACTCTGTTTCATTATCTTCAATTTTAAATAATTAGACTTACAATGCGCGGAGGAAGCTTGTGGCTTTTTTTATTATAATTATTGACATAATTAATAACATAAATTCAAACTTAAAAAAAAACAGCCACCGCAAACTTCGTGTGCTTATGCATAAGTTAGCAAGTAAAAATTTAATTTAGATAAAAAAATACATAGATTATAAATTATTAAATTTAAATTCTATTACATAAGATTGATATGAGCAATAAATTAATGTAAGTATGTTATAATTGTTTTTATTTGTAATACCTACCAAACTTGATGTAATGGCGTTAGTTACATCAAGTGAGGTAAAGTTTGGTATAACCACAGTCTAAAAACATACAGTCGTCCGACGAAGCTGTCTAGACAGGGCAATCGTGCGGTTTGTGAGGGGCGAGACGCGGGAAAGCCGCTCCCGCACTGCGAACAAAACGATGTTCGTAGTGCGGGAGATATTATTCAGAGCTAACGCGTGTAGACGTTGTCGGCATTTTTCCAGAGATCAAAGGCGTCGTCCTACTGTATTAATATTTATACTGTGGTATAACTTTACCCCACTTGAACAAAAAAGTCAAAACAGTCTCCAAAATATGGCATAACTTTGCTGTCAAAATTGAAAGAGTATAGCTAACTTACCGTTACTAGAAGTGAAGGCGAAAGTGTCCCGTTGTACGTTTCCTGAAAACAATAAAAATAAAGTTACTTTTATGTACCGATAATTATGATTGGTTGACTTGAAGTTAAGCTACGCTTGCCGGTTGGTCCGAGAAGTGGTGACCATTTTTCAAAATCAAAATCAAAAGTCTTTATTCAAACTAGGCTGAGAATCAGCACTTTTTGAACGTCAAAAAAAATACATAAAGACAGTCCTCCAAAAACGGCCCACCCTTCGCCACTTCCTAGTGTTTTTGCTGGGAAGAAGAAGTGGCGGAACAAACTCCCCAGCAACACATCTGGTCTGATTCGTTTGAAGAACTAGGTAGGTATACAAAGAATCTATACAATGAAATGCTCAATAAATAGCACTAAGGTACAGGTAGGTAGGTAGGTAGGTAGGTGTTTTGCATTTTGTAAAACATTATATTTCAGAATGATTGTCACGTGTTAGCTAGCACACTCCAATATACCGAGATTAAAAAAAAAGTAAATCTAAATATTCATATTAACATTGAAATTTAAACTCAAGCAAACAACTAAAAAACTGAAAAATGACAGCCTCCAGGTATAAAAGGCGTACATGTGCAATGTTGCACATTGTGCAATTGCAGAGTGCAGTAAGCCAGCATTGCACATGTACGCTTACATGTGCAATGCTGGCTCACTGCACTCTGATATGGCCTTTACCCAACCTGGGGTCCTAGTAATAGAAAATAAAGAAAACTAACCTTTTTTATATAAGACACTAACCATTAAACCACTAGAGTTAAGTATCCAGCTGTATTACAAGGAATAAGGGCTTTTTTTATTTTATTTTATTTAAGTCTTATAAAGCAACTGCCTGGCTGATCCTGGCAGTCATTCTTCGAACGAACAGTCGTTACAGGTAGTTAAATGTCCAAACCTAGGTTGTGAATATCTGATAGGCTTTGCATTTATGTACAGAGACCAGCTCATCAATCTGTGAAATTTAATTTTTGAACTTAACACAAAAGAATAAGGTTCACATTCTGTTTTAGCTTGATGTGCTGGCGGCGTCTGTTTTGAAACGGCACAGGTTAAAAAAATACATGCCTCAATCTGAACAACGAGTATCTTTATACATTAAAAACCACCAAGTCTTGCGCTCATTAAAATGTAAGTACAGTCGCCAGCACCACAACCTACCCGAAACGGAAAAAACAGCCCAATTGAACATAAACCTTATATATTGTGTTTAGAATAAAATTATTGAAAACCTATCAAAGAAATTTGACACATTTGGGTAAATTGATGTTACTCTTGTTTTATTTTAGTAGGTACTCTATCAGAGACTAAAAAAAGTTTTATATTCATCTGGGTAACACATACTAGGTATTATAAGTCGTGACCTTAACCTCTGTGCCGGTTAGGGTTCGAGGTTGTGGTTCAAATCTGGGCAAGTACCATTTTTAACTCATAATATCTTTCAAAGTTTATTTTAGACTTCGTTGACATCGGTGAAGGAAAACTTCGTAAGGAATAAATCTGAACTGGCCAATCCGCCTTTATGTGAGAAGAGGTATTTTCCTTACTGTGTAAGTATCAGTAACATGTTAGTTTTATTTATTTAAGTTTTAATGCAAGGGCAATAAATTATCTAACTTGTTGTTAAAAACAAATTAGGTACCTCTAGTTAGTAACTCGAGCAGTTTGCTGGAAAAATGAAACTCCGGTCTGAACATATCTTTACACATAAAAACCACTAGAAATCATCGGTAACCAAATAAAAAAGGAACACTAAGAAAATTCAAAAACCACTAATTTAAACTTGCAAACTTTTTTGTGCTATCTAAATCACTGGCTGAAAATGCACTTTTAAATGTCGATTTAAAAAAAAACCGTTTTCGAAAAAGGCGCGCACTAAAATGTTCTAATTTCAAAGTTCAAGCTTGGTGTCTGACGTCACTTGCGTTATAGAGTGTTATGTCAAACAAAAGTACAAAATATTAGTGTAACATCGACCGACCAATATTGTCGCCAACTGTTTAATTATACCGACTGTCTCGATTCGTTAGTGCATTGTGGCTTCAGGGACGGCTTCTAAATAGATTTTTTATACTTATTCTTTTAGTAAATGTAGACCGTACTCTATTAAGCGGTGGATAAGAATTTAAAAATGGTATAGGTATGAAATATTCTTTCCCAGCAAATAAACACAAAAATTTGCAATTAAATCAATTCATTTTTTCCATGTCTTTTCTTTGCGTAGACAACATCAGCGTGATTTTTAGTCAGTATTGAAAATTGCGTAATGGCATGCAGTACATTTCACCTGTTACGTAAACTTAAACAATTAATAATTTTCAATAATTGTTGAATTTATAATATATTTGATTTTACCAAAAAGTGTAGTGTGGTAATACTCATAAAGTCATAACACGCCGTGATAATAAATGAATAAAACATTTTTTTTTAAATTCATTTGAATTAGCAAAAACACTTACAGACTAATAAATAAATACGCCTGAAACTCGATTTAACGCATGCTTTTTTGTAAGTCCCAAGTACGGCCCATGATCAGTCTGGAGAGGTCAGGGTTGCCGACACTCGTCTTTTGACCCTCATATCTTCCTCCCTCACCAACACACAATAAAATCATATGTCCGTCCCTCTCCCACAGGCCGCGACACTTTGCTTGACTTTTAACCCTTCACGTCATTGTCAGTACTATCCTTTTCTCACATACGGACTATTTAATATTGCCGTTTCATTCAAACAGGTTACGACATATCGGTCGACATATGACCCGAGCATCGGTGTTTCTCTGTCCTTTTTTATCGTTTTGTAAAAGAGTATTTGTGTCCTTGTCTGCAGTGTCACGACCCTTACGACTAGCCACTTGAATAGATTAGGTGTTTTCGTACGAATGTGGGTTCAATATTCATTGATAATCGGTTCGTTGGCATTTCATATGCAAGAAATGTATGAATGTTTTCTTCAGAACTTGTTGTAATGGATATATAAATTGCAACACAGGCAGTGTGATTTTAGTTTTCGCTGTCTGAACAAAGTCGGATCAAAGTTCAAGGGTGAAACTATTAGTTAGATCATTTACTTAAAAGTTAACGAAGCAAAAGAAGTATGTAAGAATCGTAGCAGGTAGCGTTCTTTAGTTTCTGCTCACCTCCAATGTGTAAACGGCGTGAGTTTATGTATTTATATAAATATAAAAAGAATGTGGTTTTACTCCGCTTGTTTATCAATAAATGGATTAAGTTTATTAGGTACTTAAAACGTTTGGGCTTAACAAACAAAGTCGCGAGCCAGACGTTACGTTCTCGCCAACAAATGAAACAAACTATCAGTCAAGTGTGAGGTGGACTTGCACATGCTTTTGATAAAGGGTGCCATACCATTTGATGCTTAAAACACCGATAATATCACATTAATCGCATATTCATTCACCTCTATAATTTTGTTTTTTTTTATACATATACTCGTATGACTGAATATATTATGAATGCGGCAGTAGAAATATAAATAAATAAATAAATAAATATTGCACAACTTTTTCACACAACGCCATCTAGTCCCAAGTTAAGCTAAGAGCTTGTGTTATGGGTACTAAACAGCTGATAAACATACTTATATATTTCTAAATACATACATATGATAGATAAATTACACCCAGACACAGAACAAATTATCGTGCTCATCACACAATCATTTGTCCTGGGTGGGAATCGAACCCACGACCTCCGGCATAGCAGTCAGGGTCACTAACTACTAGACCAACAGGCCAGTCAGTATGTACACACTCTGTGAAAATTTTAACTGTCTGTCTATTATAGTTTTTAAAAATCCCGTTGACGTACAGACGGACGATTGACGACGACGCTCTCACATGCACAAACAGAAATGCTATTCTGAATAAAAATGTTCCGTGAAAATGCATGTGAAGTGAGGGCGAATTGAGCTGTCATACCATACTAATTCTAAGCATTGACAGTTCACTACACTTAAGTTTTCAAGTTTTCAGGGTGACTTAGTCTTGGTGGTTGCTTGATCACCGTAGAGACTGATATGTACAGGAGTTTGGTTAACTATACACCAGTAGTTTTTAATTAGTACATAATTAAATTGGGCTGTATCCGTACCTGTTACCGATCATATTTGCGTAATCAAAAGTAAAAAAAAAGAAATTCTATTTTCAAATATAGTAGCCACTATTTAGTTAAACTTAAATAACGAAAACAGCAGCTGTTGGAGGCGGGGCATGCTTGAGCGAGATCACGCGAACGTGAGCAAGAGATGACGATTAATGAATACTACTGTGATACTACAATGTCATGAATAGCCTGTACAATATTTCCATAAATTGGGTGACTTTTTGGGATAAAAACAAACGCTAATAACTTTGCTGTTTATGAATACTATTTATTGATACTTTACAAATATAATGGGAAGACCGTCTAGAATAAGCCCTTTAAGTATTTGTACTTACTAATAAAAAAATTGTGATGTATTGTAACTATAGCACCCAATAACAACAGGAATAGCATGATCTTCGTAGAAACTGGTGGGTCGACGGAAGAGTGGACAAAGTGACAGATGGTAAAGACATTTCTGCCGATTATAGAAGAAATAATGCTCGATATTATCGACTGAATAATCTACACATTTCTTTTCTTCATTCTTGAATTTATCGTGGTCAAAACAAAATATTTTCATCCCACCATCTCGGAAAGAGTATTTTTAATCTTCAATATCTGAGTGGAAAAGCCGTTTTTATTCTCTAGAGGATAAAGTAAATTGAATTTAGAACATCGTGTGCACTAAGTTTGTGAATTTAAAAAAAACATTAAACCCATTTACTGCTACCTCTATGGTGCCGAATATATCATACAACTTTTTTTTAATTTGTTAAAAACTCAGACTCGGAACCTTCTTGGTGTTCTTTTTTCAATTTGCTTTGTACGCGGTTCTTTACGCGGCATTTTTTCACGTCATTGTTAAACCTTATATTAAAAACAAGAAACTTGAAAACAAGTGAAAAAACTAAAATTCTAGCGACGAGGAAGTTTGTTTGACGCCAACAGAATTGACTGAAACTGTTAATAATGCGCAAATGAGCTTTCTTCCTCAACAATCACGCGAGAAGTATTTAAAACAGTACGATATGTTCAACACGTGGCGACTAGCAAAGGGAGCCAAAACTTTCTCAGAAAACGTTTTTTTTTTTTGCATTTAGTCATTTCCTCGCTGAGGTGGAATGAAAAGTTACGTGTTGCACTCGAGTGCAAAGATTTTTCACCTCGTGCTCTTTTGATTCCCTCGCTAACGCTCAGGATTCTAATTTTGAATCACTCGCTGCGCTCGTGATTCAATTTTAGAATCCTTCGCTTGCTCGGTCATCAAAATTGAACACGCGGTTAAAAAGCAACTTTGCACTCTTGTATAACAAATAACTATTTTCATCCCACCACCTCGGAAAGAGTATTTTTAATCTTCAATATCTGAGTGGAAAAGCCGTTTTTATTCTCTAGAGGATAAAGTAAATTGAATTTAGAACATCGTGTGCACTAAGTTTGTGAATTAAAAAAACACATTAAACCTATTTACTGCTACCTCTATGGTGCCGAATATATCATACTACTTTTTTTTAATTTGTTAAAAACTCAGACTCGGAACCTTCTTGGGGTTCTTTTATCAATTTACTTGGTTCTTTACGCGGCATTTTTTCACGTCATTGTTCTGCCGTGGTATAACTAAAATGCCGTTATCCAACATCTGGTCGATTTTCAACTTTTGATGCTACATTAATGAGAAAAAAAAAATCTATCGATCTGTGTTTGCGAATTTTCAATATCTTGAATAGTTTTGGAAATAATTATTTTAAAAATGCCGTTAAGTACATACACACATCAAAAGTGTCTAGGGATCAACATATATTTTTGCAATAACTTTTCTCCTGATTGATATTAATTAAAATTTTCTTTAAAGATTCATCAAATAAAGTGTTTTCAATTGTCACAGTAACGATAAACCAAGTCACCTTTGCATTAATAAAGAAATTTGCCATTTTCCTAATAAAGGGATTTTTGACATTTGAACCACTAACATTAAAGTTCGAAAAAAAGACTGAAATAACAGTTTTCTTTAAAATTTTATTGGGTAACTTAAACAATTAATAATCCGTGTTTCTACCGCGAACACTAACAACACAAGAACATCGGTTTGGCATACTCAAAATGAGTTCATCCAAATCACACTGTGGAATGGCCGCCCATGTTCGTTGCAACAACAAAAAAAGGTCTTCTTGCGACTGGATACCCTCCATATTCGGCAGAGCTCTTCTCTGTAGCATATCCCATGCATGCTCAATCGGGTTCAAGTCTGGCGACTGAGCAGGCCAGGGCAGGACATTGATGTTAGCTGCGGCGAGAGTCTGTCTTACAACTCTTGCGGTGTGCGGTCGTGCATTATCATACATTAACTGAAATAAGGGACCGATTTGCACTTGTAGAGGAACGATGACGTCTGATACAATCGTCTCAGCATAAATTTGAGCGTTGAGGTTGCCTCTGATCCAAATCAACTCAGTTCTTCCGCCGATCCAAATACCCGCCCATACCATGATGGTTCCACCACTATAAGGATGGACTTCCTGGCAGGATTTTAATCGCTGTTGGCGTCCAGGGGTTCTCCAGTGACGTATACATCTTGTATCCGGTCTCATACCAAAACGAGACTCATCAGAAAAGCACACGAAACGCCATTGTTCTTCTGCCCAATTTCTGTGTTCAAGAGCCCATTGATATCGAATCCTACGATTGTGCATTGCTATAGGTGGTACCCGTAGCGGTCTTCGGGAATGAAGGTTCACTTCATGCAAGCGGTTTCTGACTGTTTGGTCGCTAATTAAGTTCCCTGTCATCGCAAGAGTTGTAAGACAGACTCTCGCCGCAGCTAACATCAATGTCCTGCCCTGGCCTGCTCAGTCGCCAGACTTGAACCCGATTGAGCATGCATGGGATATGCTACAGAGAAGAGCTCTGCCGAATATGGAGGGTATCCAGTCGCAAGAAGACCTTTTTTTGTTATTGCAACGAACATGGGCGGCCATTCCACAGCGTGATTTGGATGAACTCATTTTGAGTATGCCAAACCGATGTTCTTGTGTTGTTAGTGTTCGCGGTAGAAACACGGATTATTAATTGTTTAAGTTACCCAATAAAATTTTAAAGAAAACTGTTATTTCAGTCTTTTTTTCGAACTTTAATGTTAGTGGTTCAAATGTCAAAAATCCCTTTATTAGGAAAATGGCAAATTTCTTTATTAATGCAAAGGTGACTTGGTTTATCGTTACTGTGACAAACGAAAACACTTTATTTGATGAATCCTTAAAGAAAATTTTAATTAATATCAATCAGGAGAAAAGTAATTGCAAAAATATATGTTGATCCGTAGACTCTTTTGATGTGTGTATTTCTCACGTGTAATAAGCAAAAACAACATTAAGTAACTTTGTGAGTCTGAAAATGACTTTAGCAGATAACGGCATTATAGTTATACCACGGCAGTGTTAAACCTTATATTAATTCATTAAACCCCGAGAGGACACCGGTATCTGTGCTGTCATGGTCTTTCTAGTGAAACACTTGAAAGGTTAATGAAAGTGAAACATTATTTGATGCAATAAAGATAAAGATAAAGATCATTTTATTTGTGTAAACATGTGTATACATGCTAGTTAAGCATGCAGGATGTTACATTTAAAAAAATGACGTGTGGCACTCGGAGACTGCCGCGGTAAAGCTACTGCATAGCATTTTTTATCAACTCCTCTCCTCTCCCCCTCCCCATTCCTCTCCTCCCTCTCTCCCCATTCCTCTCCTCCCCTCTCCCCTCCCCATTCCTCTACCCCCTTTCCCCCTCCCTCCCATTCCCCCACACCTCCCACGCCCCTCCCATCACCCCTCCCTCCCCTACCCCTCGCCCTCCTTTGACCCTCCCCTCCCCTCCCCTTTTTTTGCATTAAGTCATTTCCTCGCTGAGGTCATCTCGGTCATCGGTCATCAAAACTAAACACGCGGTTAAAAAGCAACTTTGCACTCTTGTATAACAAATAACTATTTTTCTAGAGTATCTCACTTTGTCGATTCTTCTGTCTGACTGACTGGCCTGTTGGTCTAGTAATTAGTGACCCTGACTGCTATGCCGAAGGTCGTGGGTTCGATTCCCACCCAGGACAAATGTTTGTGTGTTGAGCACGATCATTTGTTCTGTGTCTGGGTGTAATTTATCTATAATATGTATGTATTTAGAAATATATAAGTATGTTTATCAGCTGTTTAGTACCCATAACATAAGCTCTCAAGCTTAATTTGGGACTAAATGGCGTTGTGTGAAAAGTTGTGGAATATTTATTTTATTTATTCTGTTGACATAATCCGTTTCTCTAGAGTTTTCATGCTACGCGTGCTGATGGTAGCTTCCAGAAGTGTCGAAGAATCCCGGTCTCAACATTTCACTCGCTCACACCGCGGTGGCTAGTTCAACGTTTTTCTAACAGCTGACCGGAGACGAGGCGGAGCATTCCGACCAACAACCGTACTATCAGGAGCCAAGAACGTATGGACACGGCTTATTTTACTTAGAGCTAATTTTTCAATAGTCTGATAACTTTTATCCGAAAAATAAATATGGCGGTTTGACATATTGTCTATACGAGTACAAAAGCTGTCAAACCGGCATAGCCAGGCATTTGTAAAATTTTATGATGTACAAAGACATGTTTCAAATTTGATAGTTATAATAAACTTTATTGCAAAAAAATAAGGTTTTTGTTCAATTGGGACAATTCAATAGTTTTGGGGTAGCTTGAAGTGCTAGCGTCTCTAAAATAAATGGCATTACTATACATAATATTGTATTCTGTTACATACTTGATGTGAATGAAAGGAAAGTAAAGCAATGTGCAAGTTCAAGCCCTGTTAGAGGATTTTGGTGGTATTCCGTAAGCCAAAATCAAAAATGTTAGACACAAATAAGTTACCTATATAAAATAACAGAAACTAATATTTATCGGCGAGTAAAACATACAATTCTAGGGGAACAAATATTTTTTCATATATGCGTGCTGTGAAACTCATTAATTGGCTTCAGTACCTCATAAGACATTGTTATTACCATATCTTTAAAGTTAAAAAAAGCTGTTGAGTTTCCTATCAATAAATTAATAAATAAATATCCGCTGAGCTTGCGCCAACCATGCTAATAGTATAGTTAGGATGAATCGAATAAGGTCCAATCTCACGCGTACGCATGATATACGCGCTCAGAGACCAAGCGTGGAGTTGCGGACACCCTCGATAAACTCTATCTAACCTAGCGTTATTTGCTGGCCTCTGTACATAATTAAGTCAGATTACTTCAAACACCAAGCAAAATACCACCTCATCTATTTCCTACATCGCTGAGAAGAAAGCGCGCTGACCATCGCTGCGCGTGCGCTGCTTTTTTGCCGCGATGAATATTTATCGGCGGCCGCGGTCATTAGCAAACACAAGCGATACACTTTCAGACAGATTGGTGCTGTCTTATGGTTACTTTAAACTAGTTTGTATTACATTATCTAGACCTATCTCATCTGTTGGGGATCTCGGCAAGCAAAGTGTTAAAGAACCACCTTTAACACTCTCATTGCCGAGACCCCCAAACAATGAGATAGGTCTTCAACTAAAACCTATTTTTTTTAACAGTTCACAACGGTGTTTTACAATGTGCGTTGTTTAAACTTAACTTATGGTAAATATGATAACAGTAAAATACAACCTACTAGCTGCCCCGGCAAACTTCGTTGTGCCTTAGAGTCAATTTATTGCTCTTAATATTATTATTTTACATGTCGTTTTAATAAACGTATGTATATCTAATACATACATTTAATAAGAACACAAAAAAATAATCCAAACCAATAATAACTTCTACTACTTTTTAACCGACTTCAAAAAAAGGAGGAGGTTCTAAATTCGGTTGTATTTTTTTTTTTTTTTTAGGGTTTGTTACCTCAGTACTCCGTCATTTATGGACCGATTTTCAAAATTCTTTTTTTGTTTGATAGGGTATACTAACAGATTGGTCCCATTTGTATCAAAACTCATACCTGATGAGGGATCTTCGAGGAATTGAGGGAACTCCTCAAAAAATATAGGCACACATGCACCGATATCAACATTTTTAGTAACAAATCAAGCATTTTCATTTAGAAAGTATCATTTGGTGAAAAAAAAACTGATAAAGAAGACAGGCAACGGAACTCTTCAACGCATAACAGCAAATTATTCGCGTTTGCTATAGTCAGATGTCTATGCTGAGCTTTTTTATTTCCACAACATAACATTACGCCATTCTATTTTAAAAGGGGCCGGCAGAGATGTACAGATTAATGTTAAGAGATAGAACTTCTTTAGCAATTGTTATCCAATTTCAATGATTGTTTCAAGTTTTGAATGACTTTCTTTACCTACAAAGAAACTAAAAATTACAAAATAAAAACTTTTTTACAAAAAAACAACCGACTTCTTAAAAAAAAAGTAACAGGTGAAAAATAACTCCAGTTTCGGAAGTCGGTGGCCAATAATGAACAAAACAAAACCACCAAAGCCACAGACTTCCGAAACTGGAGTTATTTTTCACCTGTTACTTTTTTTTTAAGAAGTCGGTTGTTTTTTGTAAAAAAGTTTTTATGTAGCGAGTCTCTACTGTGATCTTATTTAAACATTTTGGGTTCGATAGAATTAAAATTACAACATGTATATACATATAACCTAACCTAACTGACCATACCTATCCTATAGCTAACCTAACTACCTAACCTAACTACCTTACTAAAATGCATTGATTTAAAAATTACTAAATTCATAATTTTAATCTGAACTATTGCCTGTATGTTACATACAATTTATACTTATAGTTTTCCCGGTCTACTTTAATTAAAGTCTTAACAGTAGAATAAGTTCTATTTGCAAAGAATTATTAAAGTTTGTCTCTGTCGTCATTGTTAATTGCGTAAATTGATTTCTGAAATATAAGACTTATTTATGCTACATAAAACCTCTAAGTTTAGTAACAAAATACATTTCAGAACGTAGGTAGGTACGTATAAATTGACAACCTTACCTTCTTAGGTTTAACTTAAGATTTGTCAATGTCAAATTGTCACCTCGTAATGAACTGGGAAGTTTGACTCCTGTCATGTCATCCACCGATAGCTCAATATTTTTAGTTCTGAAACTGCTTCGAACCCACGACTGTTCGTAAGTCGGGGACGCCACCACGGGGCCACCGCTGCTCAACGAAAAATTAAGAGGTTTTAATTTATAAGTAAACCGCCTATCATTAGTCCTTGCGAGATAAAACATGAATTTGGTCATGTTTTGCGTCAATTTCTCTTCTATCCTATAAAATGGATGGTCCGTGATCACATTGGACACCCATCCAGGGACCGACCTCGGCAATCGTTGCATATTCTTGAAGATCAACCCGTTCAGCAGTTACAACATAGCAGTCGCGAAGTTTTTATACAACTCAATTCCTATCGGGTTCCCTTTGGAGGTTTGGAAGAGCAACTCCACCACTATATTGACTAATGGCAGCTGGACTCAAGTATTGCCAAATATAAGGCATTTACACCAAAGGTATACACGGTGGTAGCTGGTAGGCAGACCGATGACTTCAAAAGAGAAAGAAAGAAAGAAAGAAAATATGTTTATTTGGGACAGGCACAGGAAATTAACAGTTTAAAAATAAAACTTAATGTAACATATTAAATAACAAGTATTGACACACACAAGTATTAATAAGTATTGAGTATTGAGTATTGAACAAAAAGACCTGTGCGAGACCAAAAATAGACAACAAATAGTTACACGAATAGGTACTAAGTTTTTTTTGTCGGCTTCCTTATTAAGAAAATTGACTCCTCGCTACTGCTATACATAGCCAATAATCGAGATAAAAGCCCCTTTAATCTAATTATTCCTAAGTCCATCGTAACATGTTCTTCCTAGACCGCTTTCTAGTCAGGATCTGTTTCCCTGTCCAATAAAATATGTGCTTTGAACTCCTTATGCGATTCAACAGTTAAATCTACCATTACAGTTATTGATAGGGCTAATGATCATTTACTTAATTGGACAAACATATTATGAGGTGATATTTTATCCAAGTTTCCTTAGATTAAAAAGTAAGTTTTTCTGTCTGCTCGTAAAATCATGGTTTACAATTTGATCGTGTATTACTTAATATTGAAGCATATTTCGTTGTGATTAATAATATATAAGTCTAAGGTTTGTGATATTTATTATTGACGATTACATTTATATTTTTATTTCTCTTTTAATTTTTTTGCGAAATTGGACTATTTGTTTCTGCATCACACAAAGCTTGATTGATAGAAAATGCCTGTGTCATTAACTCCGTCTCCGTACATAAGTTGTGTTTAAAGTTTCACTTGAATGATTGAACAATTAAATATCTTCATAATACTGTCGTGCTGATCAATTTGATACACATTTATTTTCTATTTATAATATTAATAATCAAGCTGGATCAAGGGCTTGATTCAGAAGGCAGTACTCTTGGACACGGCGCGGCGCGCATAGTTAGGCATTTCCGGAGCCCTCAGGAGCCCTGATCACCGGTAGCTTGGGCCCTGTTCCCGATACCGGTGGGCTACTATTTTTTATATTCTAAGTGTTTTTTTTTATTTGTATTTAGAAAATATTTAAAAATATAATTTATATGTAAGTTTAAGATAATAAAGAGAATAAAAATCATTTTATTTCGGTACATAATGCTATTTAAAAATGTTAGTAACACTTGAAACTATGTTAGTACCTAAACAAACTAACTAACCCTATTCAAAAGGACATCACCTGAGCAGTGTACCCTATCCTAATTTTCCCCTTTTCTGTTATGGTGTTTATAAGCCTACTGACTCATTCAAAATATGTTTGGCACGTCGGTTAAGGGAATTTTATTTGCTATTCTTAAATTCTTCATCTTAATTATGTCTGTTGTTAACTAAAATATAGCACACAACGTTTAATTAACCAAAGAGAAGTCAGGTGCAACACCAAGCCAGAACTAACGTCCCTGCCCGCAATTTGAATTTGAAATCAGAACGCAGGTCATTACGCGCTGCGCGCACGCATAACTTTTTCACAGTCCACCGAACAAATCGTATAGGCCCATTATATTTGCATTTTACTTGTAAAACCTTTCATTAGATATTACATTAATATTGACGAAGTTACGTTTTCGTGCTTGTAAAGCAAAAAGACTAATATGAGTAATGTATTTTTTTTCTTTTTTTCTTCTGTACTTATTTTATACATCTATAGTCATGTATGGTATATATTTATGTAAATAGTACAACACTAACTGCCTACTCATCTTTTCTCCTCTACTATCAAGTCTATCCAAAGGTTGTCTGTAAGAGATCGCTTTTAGCGATAAGGCCGCTCATTGTAACACCCTATGTAGCCCTTAAAGTTATAATTTGAATGTTTATATGGTGTACAATGAAGAGAATTCTATTATCTTCTATTCTAAAGTTATCAAGTCGCAATCACTGGCCAGTTGGTCTAGTAGTAAGTAACCCTGAATGCTATGCCGGAGGTCGTGGGTTCGATTCCCACCCAGGACAAAATGTTTGTGTGATGAGTACAGCTGAAAGTAAAGCTGAAATTTGGTACCAATATGTGTATCAATCACGCCGACAAAGTGGTAAAATAAAAATTGGAAAAAAAAATATATTAGGGTTGAAATTAACACGTTAGGGTTGAAATTAAAAAAAAAATCACTTCCCACTTTACATATAGAGGGGCTCCCCTATATGTAAGTGAGAGTGGGAAGTGATTTTTTTTTTAATTTCAACCCTAACGTGTGATATATTGTTGGAAAGGTATAAAATAAATAGGGGTTTACTAAAATCATTTTTGATAATGTCAATACTTTCGGAAATAATCGCTCCAAAAGTAAAAAACAATGTGTCCCTTCCCCTCTAACTTTTGAACCATAAGTTGAGAAAATTTGATAAAAATCTGAAAAGTAGAACTTTATAAGGACTTTCTAGAAAAATGATTAACTTGGATGGAAACAGTTTTTGTTCAAAAAAGACAAAAAGTTGTACTAAAGAATTTCTGGACTAAGTTTGTAGTATAATCGTATGTGCAAGCATTTTTTTTAACTTCGTTTACATATTTTACGGAACCCTACACTGAGCGTGGCGCGACACGCTCTTGGCCGGTTTTTTATAATTGAAAGAGTATATCTAAGTAATGTAGTTGATTTATGACTTATTGACTTTTCACTGAACGGGGCCAATTTACTAAATGTAATTCGATTTTGTAATAAAATGATTTCATACTTTGTACTATTAAGATTAGAGGTTGGACCACGCCCTCGGATTCAGGTCATAGACAAGATTTTGCACCAGTTCCGCTTGCAACGATAAGACCGGACTGCAATACTATCGTGTTAGATAAAATTACCTATTACGATTGGTCATTCAAGCTCAGTTAATTTATTTGCTTTAGTTTAATTAAGTAGGTAACACAAACTTGTGAGTGATTCTATTTTATGTTGATTAAAGTTTAAAGTCAAGCTTTGCTGTAATTTACTATCTGCTTGATTAATTTAATTTGATTACCTAGAGATTAATTACTATGAGAATAAAACTTGTTGTAGGTAAGTATTTAAATACACAATGCATATGTAGGTTCCGTTCTTCAAGTTACTCCAAATACGAAAAGATTAAGTGCGAAAAAGCCTATTTAAGTTTAGTTACATTTTTGCGGAACACTGCTTAAATATATTATACACCACTATTTTTTAATTAGTACAAAAACAAATTGGGCTGTATCCTATGTGTTACTGATCATATTAGCGTTATCAAAAGTAAAAAAAAACGAAATTCAATTTTTAAACGTGTAAACACGATCAACACAATGGATTTAATGTGACTGGATTGTAAATAAATAAATAAATAAATATTCCACAACTTTTCACACAACGCCATTTAGTCCCAAGTTAAGCTTGAGAGCTTGTGTTATGGGTACTAAACAGCTGATAAACATACTTATATATTTCTAAATACATACATATTATAGACTAGCTTCTGCCCGCGACTTCGTACGCGGATCCTGTTGCTTATGCCAGCGACAACGGGGTCGTCAAAATCGAAGATCTGAAACGTCTGATGTCGAATTCTAAAAGCCCGGGGACGGAAAATCAATGGGATGCGCGAGACGATTCAAGACGTTCCAGATTTTTTATTTTTGTTGGTCAACAGGAAATTCCATCAGACTTAACAACTTTTGCTAAGACGCCATTTCTATTATGTATATGTTATATTGTCTCTGGACTTTGGAGTTCCCCTACAGGTGCTCCAGATCTTAAAATTTAGTCTCACAGCAGAAAACACCATTTTTATATCTCTTTTAATTTAGTTCCATTTTCCAAAATAAATTATAGCCAATATGTTGCGTGACATTCACGATCAGCGGTCAGTCGCGCATCTCCTTCCCCCACTTATCTCTAGAGTCGTTGCGTATATACGCTGAAAACTCAAGCGTCATGCTTTTTCCGTGAACGCCTCCAACTCGCGAGACAGTGCATGATGTTCACGATCAGCGGTCAGTCGTGCACATATTCTTCACTGGTGTCTAGCGACCTGGATGTAGATGCGTAAATACGATGAGAATGCAGGCGTGCTTTGCGATCCCAAGAAGTTTCCACGGAGCGAGTTGCAGCCTCATGATCTCGAACAGCATCAAGTCTCTCCTAACGCTCTTCGGTAGATTGTTGGGATCTTATGATATTCAATTATTTAGCACCTTTGGAACATTGGGAAAGATTTGACCTCTTTCTCTAACTAACTAACTATAACCATGCCTGTTATAGTTTTATTGTGATGATACCTGATCAATTAAAATCTAAGTGGCTGCTCCCCTGCGTTACCGGGTAGGCTACCGTGTAACAAAGATAAATGGAAAAGGAAATTAAACACTCAAATAACATAAGCCCGAATGCATATTTATACGATAAAAAAAATGGGAATTTTAGCCAGTAGAGTCTAATTTTCAACGATATACCATCATCATCGAAAATCAGTCCTGAACTGTTCCCGCCTTCACCGCGTGGAGGTACTTATGTTATTTTATAATTATGCAATGAAATTAGTGATAGCTTTAATTTTTATATCAAATGTTTCTGATTTTCGATTTTTATAAGTCAACAGGAAATGCCTTTCAGACCGAATAACTTTTGCTAAGACGTCATTCCTATGTGAGTTATAGTGTAGCTGGGCTCTTGGAGTTCCACACAGGTGTTCCAGATCTTCGGTTTTTATACGTCAACAGCGAGTGCTCATAAGGCTGAACAACTCTTGCTAAGACGTCATTCAAATATATGTTATAGTGTAGCTGGGCTCTTGAAGTTCCACATCAGGTGTACCGGATCTTCAAATTTATTCTCTCAGCAGAAAATGCTCATCACGTGGAACAATTTTTTCAATGGTACCATTTTTGTATCTCCTATAGTTTAGCTGGTCTGTTGCGGTTCTGCATCAGGTGTTCCGGATCTTCAAATTTATTCTCTCAGCAAAAAATGCTCATCACGTGGAACAATTTTTGCTATGGTACCATTTTTGTATCTCCTATAGTTTAGCTGGTCTGTTGCGGTTCTGCATCAGGTGTTCAAGTTTCCAAGATAAATTATAGCCTATATGTAGCCCAGACTTGATATCTATACAACAAAAAAAAGATCATTTAAATCCGTCCAGTAGTTCCGAAGATTAGCGTGTGCAAACAAACAGACAAACAGACAAACAGACAAACAGACAAACAGACAGACTTTTTTTTTTGGATTCGTGCTCTATTACTGTTTCTAAACCCCCCTCAATTATTATTTTTTAAATATATTCAATGTACAGACACAGTTTTTTTACAGTCTTATTATATGTATAGATAAATTACACCCAGACACAGAACAAATGATCATGCTTATCACACAAACATTTGTCCTGGGTGGGAATCGAACCCACAACCTCCGGCATAGAAGTCAGGGTCACTTACTACTAGACCAACAGGCAAGTAAGCCAATAATATATCCTACAGTCAAGTGTGAACGTTTCCATAATAATGAATGTTGCGCGATATTGTTGTACTATGAACTATTTGCCATATACTTATTATATTATAGCGAAGTCTGAAAATAGCTTAAGAAGAAGAAGTTACAAAAAAAAGCAACATAAACATCATGAAAAAAATCTCTCTGGTATCAAATATAGTCAGTTATAGCACTCCATCGTGCTAAAACCACTGTATCCCTGTCGATCCCATTTGGTCTGATGGCAGCCAGCCGGCTTAGTTAGTCCATGCCCATATTAAAACTTAACAGCTGTATCAACGGCTAGCGTTTCTCGACATGTTATAGATCTGGTACAAGTAGGAATATTTGTCGTTCCTCCTTTTAAATATAAATATAATGTAATACTCGTAGGTAATAGGGTTTTCGTACTACTTGCTCAAAAAAGTGACATTCTGTGCCACAAAAAGCGAACATAACAATAGTCATTTTTAACCGACTTCAAAAAAAGGAGGAGGTTCTCAATTCGACGGTATGTTTTTTTTTTTTTTTTTTTTTGTGTGTTTGTTACGCGATTTCTCCCTCATTTGTGGACCGATTCTCAAAATTCTTTTTTTATTTGAAAGAGTATACTCCCGAGGTGGTCCCATTTTAATTTGGTGAAGATCTGGTGCTGATCTTCGGAGATATACAATGGAACTCTTCAAAAATAGACGGCAAATCTGTCGTTTTGTCGATTGCTGGAATCGCTTGGATATTTATTGTTTATAAAACATCATGACGTATCATCACGCCTGTATGCTCTGAGGGGTACGCAGATGTGTACAACATACCTAGATTTCGACAGTTAGGTATGTTAAGTTTCATTTATTAGGGATAAGTGGATAACCCTATTACTATAACATATTATGTATTGTTAACAAATAACAATATAAAAATAAATTCATGGCAAATATTTGTATGGGAACAACTAAAAATGGAAAAATAAAAATCTTTTTTGCAAAAAATAAAACCGACTTAAAAAAAACACTAACCAGTGTAAAATAACTCTAAATTCGGAAGTCGGTGGCCCATCATGAATAAGACAAAACCACCAAAGCCACAGACTTCCTAATTTAGAGTTATTTTACACTGGTTAGTGTTTTTTTTAAGTCGGTTTTATTTTTTTTAATCTGTTAAAAAAAGGGAAAGAAAATTGTACTGAATTTCATTCATCCTCTAGGGCCCGAATGTGATTTAAATTTGGAATACTTACCGAAAATTATACTGAACTACATCTGTGTTTACAGACCATTGAGTTTGTACATAAAGCATTATACATCTTTTTGAAAAAGGAATACGAATTTATTATGCAGTTATGATTTTTAAAATATAATTACGAAAACCGACGAGGCCGTATGAGTTTGATGCCTTTGCTTTACTGACAAGAAATACTTATCTCATATATTATTATTGTGTTAATTTTTTCGCAAATGGTAAAGTATTTTCCTCGGTGATAAAGCTGTCAAATCCCTCGCTACACTCAGAACTCGTCTTAAATCCCTCGCTTCGCTCGTGATTTAAGTTTTTAACACCCTCGCTACGCTCGGGAGTAAACCTCGAGTCCTTCGTTACGCTCGCGATTTATATCGTCACCCGCGACAGAAGACACTGCTTTATCCCCTTGGTTAATAATCTACTATTTTTGCGTGCGCTTCGAGGCAAATTGCTTCAACGAATACGAGTACGTATATCTGCTGAAAGGATTCCGAAAGGTTTCGGATATTTTTGGAACCTATATGCATTGAGTTATCCTTAAATGAATAAATAAAGGCACGCTTGTAGCAACTACAAATAACGTTACGAAATAAAATGAACTAGATACTAAAGGTGTAGGTACCATGTTACCATGGAAGTCTATTTTGCCGTACCGGAGCGTCGGAATAAACCATTTCATGAAATTGAGGCCTTTTTTTAGATAGATAGATAAAACATTTCTTTAGTATACACACAGACAAACACATAATAATTCAGACAAACACACAATACAAATTCAAAAGAGATAAAACAATGAGCGATAAATGATACAGTGTGCGATACCGACTTCATCAATATCCAGCACATTGACTTCCAAAACCCTTCCGCACCTGATACCGACTTCATCAATATCCAGCACTTTTTTTTCTGAAACCTGCTGTTTACAAGCTACGATTTGCCTCGTCCTACTCAACTACAAATGTCTTCGAACGGAAATTAATTCCACAATGGCATCTAATAAACTTTTATAAAAATGTCTAAGTAATAACCGGCTAGCTTCAGAAGGCCTGCTTTCATTCCAGCCTATTAACAGGTTAGGTGACGTCCAGTTTTTGTCGGTTATCCGGCGAGGTGTAATAATTACTGTTCGGAGTCACTGATGGACGTTTCCGCTGGTTTTTATGGTGATGCTGTGTGGAAGCGGAGGCGACAGCGATTAAGTGGTAGGTGGGTAGTTTTCTTGTTCGAACAGTCAATGCAAAATAAACAAACCGATTGTCAACTGTCATGTCCGCGAGGCGCCAAACAAACAATATTATATTCGAGCTTCCATGTTAAAATCATACTCACTTATTGAGCGTATGTCTTTACTTTAGCGCATATAACAAATCTAACACAAAATATTTTTTAAACACAACAATCGACGCGTTCCATATTTCAAATTTTAAAATCATTTTTTTTGTGTTTGAATCCAGCCAGAACTATTATAAATAAAGAATAATGTAGTTGAACAATTTAATCGGAATTAGCCAAAGGAGGTTGCTTTCTTCCACCGTGCTCTTTTTTTGAAACTTGCCACAGGAATTCCATTTACAAAAATACATTGGTTTATATGCGTTCTGTCTCCTTACAACCTCCGTGCTTAAAACCGTACAGTGACGCTATGTTTATGGCAGGAGGGCGTCATCGTCACGGGTCGTGTGCTTTAATATTTATATCTACCATCTTACGTAAACTTATTGTGTTCCGAAGTTTGACTTATGGTTCCTTCCTATGTTTGTATGCTAAAGGGACTACTTTTGCTTACTATAAAATTACATACATAGGTACATAAACTCACGCCTTTCCCATGGGGGTAGGCAGAAACTACAAAGCGCCATCTGCAACGATTCTAACATACTTCTTTTGCTTTGTTTACATTCATAATGTTGTCATACACACACTACGCGCCGGTTGCAAGTACCACTCACTTGACTTTTCTGAGGAACCACACCAATAAGGTCTATGTGTGTACTTATAGGGCGTCCCCTGCGTTTCCGTTTATAATAAAAACAGTTTATCATTGATCAACGAACCGAAATTAAATAAGCCAATTAAGCGCTCTTTTTTCAAATCTGCGACTGAGATTCTATTTCCAAAAATAATTTTCGAACTTAAAGTTCGTTATTTCATTACAAGCTCGATGTTTAAAACGGTGCGGTGACGCTATGAGGATGACAGGGGGCGTCATCGTCATGGGTCGTGTACCTTAATATTACCCGCATTATCTACCGTCTTACGCCTACCTATTGTATTCCGTAGTTTGTGTACAAGATCGTCTGGCTTGCAACTGAAACTAACAATGATTGTATTACGAAGTAGTTGGATCACTGTGTGAGGCGAATGAACGTTTGTCATGAAATGCGTGACGTTAATAAACTGTCTGCAGAACATGTCTTTTTGTAGCGTGAAATGGAAATGCTTTTTACCTATATATCTTACGAATAGATCATTGCAAACGACCAATGCTTCGTAAGATGTAGAGTATTTTCCACTTAAAGTGTGCAGTAAGTATGCTATAGAGAAGACATGCAGTTATAGAAAAAGAAATTGATCCCATGTCTTACGCCATCTAGAATAATAAAGCAAGATTGGAGCGGCAGCGGCAACTCATCGACTTGTTTCCAGCGGGACACAAGTTTCGGACGAAAATTTTGTTCGTGATGTCCGGTCTATAGGTATTGAATGTCTTTGCCTAATTAGCGATGTCAATTATATTAAACGTGCTTACAAATTACAGAATCAATTGATTTGTCTTCTAGATAGTCCTTAATAGTATAGTATCTGTTATGTAGTAGTAATTTGTATAGAGTTTTTTTAAACATTGTCAGGACCTAATTGTTTTGTATGGAAGACTCTGTATAGAAGTTCCTATAGAACTTCAAAAGATAAGATAATAATTGATAGTAACAAACTTTTGATACAACCGGGTAAACAATAGACCACATTCTAAGTAGCAGTTAGCCCGCTCAGCAGGCGTAAACGAGTCGAAGGAAGCAGAGATACAAGGGGCGGGTCACCTCGGAACACACAACCGTATCATTTGGCACGGTCACTGCCCAGCACTATTGAATTCAGAGGGTTCAACTGTGTGACATATGGCAATTGTGGGCACGGCTGTAAGTACGGGGTAGAGTTAGCCGGTTGACAGACTTGTGAGGTTGATGGTTTGAAGAAATTATACACATGCATGTCTTTATACAGGACGAAATGGATTTACTAACATAAGTGGACCACGGGCAACTACCGATCGTGACACGGGTTTACTGCTTGATATCGAGTGTCACATGCCCAAAGGCTAACTCCCCGAAGTCATCGGACCGAATGTCCGAGTTGCCGAAATAGGTACCATAGCATTGAGCGTCCGTTTTACCGAAAAGCCATTGCAACCATAGTCGTGTCCATCGAATGTCTAACCAAGTCAACCAGTTAGTTTTTTTTTATGTCATAAATCAGTGCTTTACTGTAATCCCAAGTGATGGTAAGCAGTGATGTAATCAGTGATGGTGAAGCGTAATAGTTTATTTAGAGCCTAACCAAGAAGAGTTTAACCTAGAGGAGTTTTACCAAGAAGAGTTTAACCAAGAGGAGTTTAACCAAGAGGAGTTTAACCAAGAGGAGTTTAACCAAGAGGAGTTTAACCAAAAGGTATCGTAATACTTAGCCTCTGGGTTGTGGAGGTCAGTGTAAAACACTATAACCCAATGATGGGTACCTATTATAAGTAAAAAGGTGTAATAGGTTGTAAGCGCTCAGCAAGCGACACGTCAAAATGTGGCTAAGAAGCCACATTTGACCTTAGTGTCGCGTTACGCCGTCAACGGACGCATTCGTGCAATAGTATGCCGTTTTTGAAGATCGAATGTTGTTTAGGTAACCTATTTACACATTTTTACTTATAATAACATTGCTGGTACCTATACAACTGCATCTGCTTAGACTTCAATCCATTCCCATAATCCGCAATCCATTTATTTGAGAAAAGGCTTGACGGAAAAAATACTTTGTTAAAATATATCGTTCTACATTAACCAAAGATCATTGGAATACCGAGTTATTTAAATCGATACATCTATCCGTGTATCGATTTCATTATTGATTTATTTTATTACTAAGAAAACCAAACACGCTAGGTGTGATCGAGACAAACTGCTTTGCTGCTTGAGCAGCTTTTGCACGTATTTTCATGAAACACGATAACCGCATTTTTCTTTTAAACTACAAGTTACATATAGAGGTGTAAGGGATATTGTTGCACGACCAGCAGTGCGATTTTGTTATTATCAGTTTAAAAACAATTTGTTAAAAATATTGGTGAAGTAAAGGCGAATTGAGCTGTCATTCGATACTAATCATTGATTTTCACTTTATGAAATTTTTGCCAAGTCCCCTAGAAAACACATAGTATTATTACCTATTGATACATTTTTTATGTTTTAGTCTAGGTTCGTCTTCGCTATATGGTCAGCGGTACATTATACTATTCTCTTATAATAAAGAAGGCTCTGGGTCATCCGATCAGGGGGCCTAGTCAAAGTCACATTTATTCATTAACGATAGCAAAGTTAAAAAAATCCGAAATGTATGGAACTGGCACACGCTTTGGTAATGCTGAATTACAAACATATCATATTCATCAAATGATCAATTCGCCCTTTGTTACCAAACATACATGATACTGGACACCCGCAGTTAGGGCTTCCATTACGTAATTACGTAATTACGCAATTACGTAATTACGAACTCTTTTTAAAGTATTTTCAATTCCGTAACTGAAGATGTCAATTCCGTACTTACGTAATTATTGGTATCATAAATCAATCAAAATAGTCAACCAATAAAAAAGCATTAAGATACGTACCATATTAAAGTTATAATGTAGATGCACTATACGATATAAGTACAGACGCCAGCACGACAAGTTACCCCAATGTGTCAAATTTCTTTGATCGTTTTTCAACTTTATGTCAAACAGAATTCAGAAATTACTAAAAAAATATGAAATTCAGAGGTTCATATTCAATTGGGAAAATTTGACACATTGGGGTAACTCGATGTGCTGGCGTCTGTACACCGAAACATACAAACGGGGGATTCTCCGCAGTTTATTTTATCGTTCATCAAATCTTGCCAAAAATAGTTTAAAGAGGTACAGAATTGAGTTCACATTTATCAACTCGGCGAGTCGGTGGGGCCGGGGAGTCCCTGGCGAAAAGTCCCTGCGACCACTGGGAACTACTATGCTCTTCACTTTCTTAACTAAAATGATAGTGTAGTTTCCGGTTGTTCAGTTCGCATCGCTAGACTCTGGACACAGTTGACACTTGATTACTAAATTGAAAGTTAGTGGTTACTGTGCGCAAATATTATATATGTATATATTATGTAATTTTAATTTGGTTCGAAATTTATTTTTTCCCAATGTTTAATGGCAGAAAATATGAACTAAATCATTATTTTACTTTTTAATAGCGTCATAATTATTTAAAATAATAAATAAAAGTGCGAATTAAGCGCGGGAAATTTAAATTTGTGAAACGCATCACCATCGGTTATAACGAAACGTGACGTCAAATACTACGACAACAAGACAAGTTACGCCTACAAAACAGTATTGGAATGGACTTTTTATTGGAAAACATAATTATTGCCGTGTGTGTTGTGAATTAATTTAATGTTCAACTGTAATTTTAGCTTCATAGTGAAGTTATTAAACATTTAAGAAAATCACTGAAAGTGGTTTTGTAAAAGCACAATCTGTAGTGTTTTTGCATTTGGGTAGGCAAGGAGTACCCGTAAACTGGTTTTTGAGCTTTTTTCATGGTGAAATGGTTAGAAGAACGAAAACACCCAAAGTAATAGTAATGGAATAATAGTAAATGACGTAATCGAAATGGCGCGCGAATATGGCAGCGTTTAAACAGCTCAAATTTATTCTGTATTTTAAATATTTTTTTAAGCTTCATTAATGCATTTTATAACATTTTTATATTTTTTACTATGTTAAAACGTTGTAAACAGTGAATTAAAAATATAAAAAAAATACATGCTTACCCTATTTGTACCTAGCAGTTGTATCTTTTTCGTGGGTGACTTTATATGTGTGGAATCTCTTAAAAGATGTAAGTACTTAAACCAAAGGCTTGATCAGTCTTTTAGTATTAAAAGGGAATAAAAAACCCCCTGGAGCATGAACAATTCAAACAAAATAATTAGTAAATCAAGCATTATCAGCCGGATATTTTTGTAATAAACTATAAGAAGTTACCCGAGTGACAAAACTTTAAATGCTTTGTTATTTAAGAGATCACATTTTCAAGAAGAAAGATTATATTCGGGACGAAAAAAAATGGTTTGACTTTCACATATCTGATAAGTTCCTGAATATTTTTTTTTTTTTTGTTTAAATATTGTGTTTATTTTGATAATTCCTTGAATATAAGATAGTAAATGACAATTGTAAAAATTGTAGATACTCTATCTACAATATTTACCAAAAACATAGTCGATAAAAAAAAAATAGGAAAAATTCCGTAATTACGTAATTACGGAATTGGAGAAAAAAGTTGCGTAATTAGTTACGTAATTGACATTTCCGTAATTTTGGAAGCCCTACCCGCAGTGATGAAATTGTTCGTATGCTTTTCCTGTTTTAGCAAAAACCAACAATCTGATCCATTGAGAATTTTATATGAAAGGAGTTAATTAAGTACCTACTTATTATTTCGTACCTTTTTTGTGGTCGCAGCCGCTACTGCTGAGCATGAGGTCCCGGGTTCGATCCCCGGGTCGGGCAAAGTGTTATTGAGTTTTTCCATCTGGTATTTCTCAGTAGCAGCCCGGAGTCTGGATTTGTGCCCGATTTATGGCAATAGGCTCGCCCCCTATTACATGGGACTTAAACATAACTGGCGAAATGTGGGTGTACTACCAGGTACACCTCTGCCCAGCCCTTCGGGGATTACAGGCGTGACGTTATGTTTATGTTTATGTGTTATTATTTACACTTTTATATCGCCAATCCACCTTGAGCAATGCTCGTGTCTTCGTATATGAGAAGAGGCCTACACCCTGAAGTGGGACAGAAACAGGCTGGTATTTTTTATTATTAATAAACTGTAGATATTTTTTCAGTAATTTTACTCTCACAAAAATTCTCTGCGTTTTAATGTCACTGAGACAGACAGATATTAATAACAATCTAAGTATCTCGTTTATATTTACTGCGTTTCTGTACTTTATTGTCAGTTGTGGTTTATGCTCCCGTGGGTCGGTGCAGGCGCACTCTCCCATGACGCCATATTGCTCTTTTGGGCGGGAAAACGTAACTATTGTAATGAACACTTTAAGTTGAAACGGTTGGAAAACTTGCTGTTTTACAATTGTTTTTTTATTGATAAACATAATATTCTGATTCTTCCAACAATTTTAATAATTAACATCAGTAGTTATATTGTACTGTCACAAAAGATACTAATGGATGCTTTTGAGAAACTTCTGAATATGAAAGGACACATCAGATGTAGCCACATGAGATATTATAATGGACACACCTGTAGGCCAGTTCCCGTAATTAAGTACGTTCAAATGTAGTGACAATGTCTTCTCAACTCAACGACAATCAAGTGTGAAAAACTTCTCAAAAATTTAGGGAAATTAGCCATTTTTTGACAAATCAGATTGAGACTACGGTTTTGAATGTTTTTGAAAGTATGCCTATAAATTGCCGCTTAAATACCTATGTCTATGAATTGGTGATACTCATAAGTTAGAAGAAGTCCAGCATTGAGAGAAGTATTAGTAAGCTTTGCTTTCCTAATCATGACTACACTTCCTTTAGTTTTAACAAGATTCTTTAATCTATCAATAACAATACGTAGTTTGTCATACAAAGGAAATTGTCTATAGACAGGAAACTAGCTAAGGCCCAGGTTATAGGCTAACAGCCTGTCTCCATATTTGTATAGTTGTGATCTATGGCTAGTCTTGGCTATGCCATTAATGTTACTATCGCTTAAGGGACTGTTTTACAAAGACAGGTGCGACAATTGTAGTATTTAGTGATAACTGGATTCTGGTTTACTGCTAATGGTTTTTTTTAATTATCCTAACCGTGCTCGGCAAAGGACGATGAATCTCGCTTTTTTTGCGTTTACTTATCTTAAAAATTAAGCTGGCGAAGAAACTAGTGCCCTTCACCATCATTGATTGAGTCACTGCTTACTATCAGATGGGATTGCAAGCATTAGTTCAAATATCATTAAACTTAAAAAAAACAATGTTCTTTTTTAAATAGCATTGGGACAAATAGAATTGAAAAAACTTCCGTTGCCAGTATTACAGCTAAGGCGCCATTTACGCGGGGGGAGTTTCTTACCTCGAACATACGATTATCGAAAGACGAGAAAAAATAATAAAATATGATCGTGTGAACTACGTGTATACGATATCGCACATGGAAGGGCGATTTTCCCCTAGACTTTGAATACTGGATCTCACCGTGTAAACAAAATTTGACAGGAGGAATCGTGTTTCGAGTTCCAGGTGCCAGTTGTTATCGTAGTCCAGTGCGTGAGCGATGTAAGGGGGTTTTCATTATCTCTGATTCTGAAGACAAGAAAATATAATTATAATAAGTAAAGAATAAAATTTATTGTCTTCCGTATTAAAACTAAATAGAACATGCATACACGAAACTATAGTAGGGGAGAGCGGGGCTAAAAGTTCCGATTTTCAGTCAACCTCAAAATTTGTTAAGAATACTTGATTTTAATATTCCTTTTTTGTGATTAATATTAACCTACATATTTAACTTTGTTATTAAGATAGTTATCTGGGCCATTTAGTGTGTGATTTATTTGTTATAATTTTTTTTATGACCAAAGTCGGAAAGTAACAATTTACCCCGACTCGGGGCAAGTTGTTAACAAGCCGGGGTAAGTTGTTACCATATCTGTTAAAGGTTTTATTTGTGAAATAAACAACAAGAAACGATGAAACTAAGTCTATTTATTCAGCAGTAAATAATCAACAATATCCTACGTATTATCAGGTAAACATTTGTATGTTTTAACAAGTAACTATAATTGTACTTAATCAATTATTGAACATTTAGTCATTAGGACCTTATCAAATAACTTACAGCAAATCAACCTTGATAATTATTTCAGTAATTAACTATATTGCTTTGTCTTAGGCTGAATATATCAATAAAATAATAATAATGAAAAACTGCCATCATAGGCAAAAAAACAAATAACTGTGATTATGATTATCTTCTGAAGTTTAATTAGAAAGCATTAAAATGGATTTAGATTTCACCTGTAAGCCAATCAAGACCAGGCTTTCTATTTTTATGCCAAGATGGTGAAATACTGTAAGCACTGAATTTTACTGCACATTTGTACAGACGCCAGCACGTCAAGTTACCCCAATGTGTCAAATTTTCCCAATTGAATATGAACCTTATTCTGTTTGACATAAAGTTGAAAAACGATCGAAGAAATTTGACACATTGGAGTAACTTGATGTGCTGGCGTCAGTACACCATTTTTTTAAGTTCTTCGGTTAGAAGGCCGAAGAAAATTGAGCTAAACTTTAATATTATAGTCTGCCAACTTATCTTCCTTTTCTGCCGTTAATACAACTCTTGTTTTTTTTTGTAGCCAGTTGTCATTATTTTCTTCACGATTTGTTACTTTTTTTAACAAATCTGTTCTTTTTATTTTTTTGCCATCATTCGCGGCTTTTGCAGTAACTCCTTGGATATTAATCCTCGGTAGTTTTTGTTTTAAAAGTCCACGTACTGTAAAAGAAAATAACAATATATATACCTCATTATGGCGCTCATTGAGAGAGGCCTATGTCCAGCAGTAGGTTGATGATGATGATTCATTACTGGAATAAATTAGTTGGGGCAAGTTGTTCCGTGGTCACAACCTGCCCCAGAAAAAAGGAACATCTTGCCCCAATCACACGAGTTGACAAAACAAACAAAATATAGATTAGTTGACAAAACATACGTCATTTACGCATAGTGTATCACAACAATAGATAAATCCTCAAATCGAAACAATAAAACACTAAACGCAAATCGTTAAAATTCATGAAACAGACCAAAAATGTTAATTACGAAAATAATTACTTGCGTGAATCAGCGACGCACGTCCTGCGGATCCAATATTCCCAGCTCCACTGGCCTGTCTCAGATGGCCGCCGTCAGTGCGCTGGGGCATTGCATTTCGTGACGTGTTTATTCAACATTCCTATCTCTTTTCATCGCGGAGTAGTTTCAATCGGAACAACTTACCCCGGTAACTTCTAGCCCCGCTCTCCCCTACCTATCGGAAGCATAAGTTTTAAGCGTCAAAGTTATGCTGAGGTCCCGTTAAAGGATGTCAAGCGCTGATTTTCAACTGAAACCCTTAAATTTAGTTTACAATTCTTTTTCAAACAAAAAGTGTAAGCAGAGATTATTTAATTGTAGTGTGATCATTTTTATTTCCAATTTTGTGGCTCTGGCTAGAAGCTATAACTATCGATCAAATTTGAATGTTATAGATGAGCTATATGGCCGTACCATTTTAATTAAACATCACATTTATTGGGAGGGACATCGACACACGATCTGTTTACATAATTCAAATTTTATAGGCTACTAGCAGACGTCACGCAGTTTCACCCGCGTATTTTCCGTTCCCGTGGGAATACGGGGATAAAAAGTAGCCTATGTCCACCGGGAATAGTGTAGCTTTCCACCAGTACAATAATTTTTAAAATTGGATCATTAGTTCCGAAGATTACCCCCTACATACAAACTTACAAACTTACAAATTTTACCTCTTTATAATATTATTAGTATTAGTATTAGTTTATTAGTATATTAGTATTAGTATTAGTATTAGTATATTAGTATTAGTATATTAGTATTAGTATTAGTATAGATTTTATCTTTCTATTTTTTTTTAAACCATTTAAGTTTTTGCTGAGGTATTTTTTACATTTAGGTCTAGCTTTCCTCTTTGCTGTCCTCCAATGACACTCTAAACCGAGGTTCAAGGCCTACTACAGGGTCCCTTGGCGAGTGTAAAAAATACTCAATACTCAATACTCAAATCTTTATTGCATTCCATATGTATTACATAGATGGTGTTATCAAAATAATAGACATCAATATGGACCCTGTCGGGCACAACAACATTAGGAGAGAGGAAGAGGGCTAAGTAGCAATTCAATAATATTATTATAAGTTAGGTGTAAAAATTATGAATAATTATGCAAATATATTTTAAAATTATTAGGTCTGTGTATTAGGTATAATAAATTATCTTAATAATTTAAATTGTGTATTGTATTAGAATAATAAATGGTACTTAATAGAAATAACTGGCCAAATTTAATAAAAGTTAAAACAGACGATGTTATTTTAAATATTTAAGTCATGAGAAATTACGATGATTAATGAGAAACTGAGGCATTTATTTGTTTTTTTTTTATCTCTAAATCGACTAATGTATTTTTTGTCTGCTATATTGACAACTGGATTTTATACGCTCAAGTCGACGACTGTTTAACAAGATCAGTGATTTTCCGCATTTTAGACTGACTATTTCAGCTCACAAAGCAGATGCAAGTATATGCAAAACAAGCGACTATCTCAGCCCATTCAGTAACCGATCAACTTTGTTTGCAAAAATTTCAACAGACGTTAAATTTGCAAACAAACAGCAATCAGTGCGTTCTTGTGGCGCGCTTGAGAAAACCGGAGGGGCGCGCGTTCTCACGGCAAGACGTGTTTTCCATAACTGTCGACTCGTAGGTAATTGAAAATTTTACCCAAATTTAGAGGGATTCTTTTCGTTAAATTCTCTGAGTTACATTTTTTAGCTGGTTGATGACAAAGACCCTCTATGGGACTGTAAAATAAATAAATAAATAATTACTCCACAACTTTCACACAACGTTATCTAGTCCCAAGCTAAGCTAAGAGCTTGTGTTATGGGTACTAAACAGCGGATAAACATACTTATATACTTCTAAATACATACATATTATAGATAAATGCGAATGTACTATTAGTACCTCTGCCTTAACATTTGTAGACTACAGGCGTAATAGTATGTAGGTCTGTTAGAAACTTAATCGGTGTTTAAAAACGCATTTAATAAGAGAACTGAATCTTGTAGGTATAATTATCGGCATGTAAATTTACGACACGTGGTGTTATAATTGGATTACGAATATAAATGGTATGAATTAGCATAATCTCATATTAATGTTGAGCTGCTATTGCATCGGCGTTAGCAGTTTTATAAGACCGTTTATTTCATCAAGACTCCATGTCAATAAGTTAATGTAAAACAAGTAGGTATGTTATTGACTAGTGAAAATAATTTAGAGTTAAGATATTTATCTTGTCTACTAGGCGAAGTTAAAATTTTTATTTGTTCCCAACAATTAAGTAATAATAATAATACCAGGCTGTTACTGTCCACTGCTGGACAAAGGGCCATTTTTTTCATATGGGAAAAGCAAGAGTGTTTATTAGTCACCCCGCTTGCTTGAGGCGGGATGGCGATTACAGTTTTGACCTCTTGACCTCAATCTTGTCCTGCGGTCAGATATGAGGTCGACGATGGAACGAGCTTACCCAAAACAAGCCTATTAACTCGCGACTTAAACAGATTGATTGGGGTCATATGAACTCTGAAACACTGATGCAGGCAGGGAATTCCACTCCTTGGCTGTGCGCATAATGAAGGAACAGGCAAAGCGCTTCGTGCGAATGTGTGGAACATCTACAAGGAATGGGTGATAACCTGTAGTACGTCTGGATTCCCGATGGAAGAAAGAAGACGGTGGAATGAGCTCGTGGAGCTCTAGAGCACACTCACCGAAATACAGTCTGTAAAAGACCGACAGACATGCAACTTTGCGGCGGTGGGCCAGGGTATGAAGCTTGGTACCCACCAGCTCTACTGAGTCGAGTGTGGCTAGTTGGTATTTGGCTGAGCCATCCCAAAGGTGACAACAATACTATGGAGTATTGTTGTCACCTGCTGCTTGACTGGACTTGAGCTTTATAAAGAACTAAAAGCTGGTCAGCTTTGAAGTACCGCTTAACCTTATTTAGGATGCCCAGCTTTTTTGCCGCAGTTTGAGCTTTCGACTCAATGTAGGCACCAAAGTTAAGATGTGCACTTAACTTCGTGCCAAGAAGCTCGAGTTCGTCGGTAACTGGTACAGATACACCTCGGAAAGAAAGAGCCAGATTGAAGGGGCTCCTTTTGGCGGTGAACAGGCACACTTGTGTTTTAGAGGCGTTGAAAACAACCAGATTTTCGTCACCCCACTTGGAGACAAGACTTAAGGTTGCATTCGTTCGCTCTACCATAGCCTCTCTCATATAAACTTAGAAATAGGTAGAATAATAGAATTTAAAAAGTCACATTGGCAGAAACTTGCTTGGATTTGAATAGACACATGCTTAACCACGGAGCCATCAATTAATATACAACAACAGTTATCACAATTAATGACTGCGAAAAATAAACTAATGCAATTATAATCGTAGATACACATAAATTAAACAAATAGTATTTTTTTAAATTACAATGTAAATATGTAACTGATCTTTAAAGCACACTAAACTCAACTGTGTTTTCCACGACAAAGCTGACGCAGCCGTTTGATCACATGTAGTTTTTTGATTTAATAAATAAAACACTTCAAAAGTCGGACATTGTGGAACTCGCTTATTTTTCTGTCCCCCGTGATATATGCATTTACTGTGTAATTGCCCGCGAGGACTGTATTTTGTAAAAATGAGCCTCTTCCCGTGGAACTTATGCGTTTTCATTTCACATTACCCTGTACTTTGGCAAATTATACACCGTTTGCAATGGTACCTATAACTTGCCTATGAGAATTTATTTCTAGGGTGTGCCAAGTCCAGGGGCCACTTAAATTTGTATATGCTAGAGAAGGCGTTCTGGGAAATACTCCTTGATCTGTTATTTTATTTTAACTTCTAGAAGATTAATTTTAATTTATTGTTGTTTTCACTTGTTTTTTTCGTGCCTATTATTTATTAAAGTGCCTTTCCGGCCATGTTTTTTCAAAGGGGATCCAAAAATTCTCTTAGTGTATTAATATAATATAACTATATATTCCAAAAAATAACACAAAAACGAATTTACAAATCCATAACTCAATTATCTGAGTCGACCGTCACTTAAACCGTCATCACACTAACCATCTCAATCTATAGAACAGTTATTGTCTACGGTAGTTAGCTGTCAGTAATTTGGGCAATCACATAGTTACGCAGTGAGTGATGTGCTTATACCCCGACGGGTACAAGCCCGATGGTGTACCCACTTTATTAAGGAATCAGTGGCCGGAACAATATCTGTATGGAGCCGAGAATTGAATCGTTATTTTGATGTCAAAAGAAACGGTAAGGTTCAGCAGTGCTTAATGTTTCGAAATGATAATGTTGTTAGTTGTTACTGTTCAAGTCAAATCATTTATTTCAATCACAATCATACTACTAAAAGGCACTTAGAATATTTAATTAAATTTGAAAACTATTCTAGTCCGTTCCAAGGAGTAATTTTGTAAAGAGATGAATTTGCAATTTCATACTCAAAAAGAAATTTCATACTCAGTTTAGTCTTTTGAAATAGGTTTTTACAACATTTTGAATAACTACATCATCAGAATTGTAATCCCGGAATAGTAAGGCAGGGCTGTACCAACATTTTGTCAATTATGTCCAAGTCGCAATTAATCGGGGGCGAGCCTATTGCTATCAATCGGATACAAACCCAGAATCCGGGAAACCGAATATTTCAAATAGAAAACAACCGGGAACTGGGGACCGGCTCTGCGAGGATCAAACCCGGTCCCCCGGCTCTTTAGAACCCCGGATATCTAAGGTTTCGATTGATCTCAAATTTGAATGAATAAAGAAATTACGAACAAACTGGTACAATGAGTTCATGATGCTGGACTGAAATATTGTTCGAAACTGACCAAAATTTCAATAATGACATAACTATTAACAATGATGATTTGATCATTATTAGTTAACTTATTAAATCATTTCCAATTCGACTTTTTATTACCCATGTCAAAAGACATTTCATTCGAACACTACAATTCTTTTTACCGTAATCTGACCATCAAAACATAAAGCCACTGTATCTGCATTCATAAGCTCTCTGACCATGCATCACCTTGAACAATAAAAGCAGGCCCATGTATGGAACCCGATACATCATACACTGTCAAAATAAATGGCAGCTGGCTATCCCGAACATAATAGAGTCGTTGATCGTCAAACAACTGTGTTTGAATCTATTATATTATTCGCTTTGATTCTATCTAGATTTATTGTTGGCATTTTCTGGACGTAATTGAACTGTTTTTTTTTTGGTGGGCAAAGTGGCGAATTGTGTTTGCTTATAAAAAAACTTAAGCAATGAAGCTATTGAGGCGATCGGTTTGATAACATTCAAATATATTATTATATATTAGATTTTAAATGACGCTATTAAAACTTCATGCAATGAGCCATTCATTAAAGTATAATCGATCAAATTGTTTGAAATTCAGAAGTTACTTAGTTATAGTTCGAGTTTGGAATATTTTGTTGTGAATAAACCTATGTACACTTATAAAACGTCAGAGCTAGTAGACGGGCTCCAATTGGTTGTTTCTTATGGAGATGAACGGGTAAGAACTCCACGGTTACAATAAAAAAAAATAACTTTTAAATCTGCTTGTAACAGTTATACGAGAGAATAGAGTAGACTTGTCAAAATGTGGTAAGTAATTAACAAAAACCTACAACAAAAAGCAGCTTTAGCGTTCTCGCATACATTAAGGTAACAAGGTAACTTTAGGGAAACTTCGTACAGTATAATAAATATATGTTTATCAGAAAAAGATAGTACCTATCGTACTCATTACAACTCGATTATATAACAGCCATTTTTTACACGTTGTTTTTATGGCAATTAACTATCATGAAGGATATAAGTATGCAGGCCGCTACAACTAAATAAGAAAGATTTTATGTAAAACATTTCAACAACAAAGACTACAACGTACTTGATAGGGACTACAACTGTAACACATCTGAAAAAATATCATGTAAGTATATACTTTTCTCATTCTTAGATAAGGAATTTTCGCACTAACGTCATAGAAACAAAATGAAACGGAAATGCACGCAATGTTATTATGACAGGCTTACCACACTATTCCCAACCACTGCAACTCCTAAAAAGCTACAATCAACAGTGGCGACCACCAAAATAGGCATCAAGACCATGAAAACCCGATGAGTCCCAAAGAAATAATTCATCTGTCTTAGATCCCGCACCGAAATTAATCAGAAAAGAACAGCGGAAGACAACCCGAAAGTCCCAAAGAAACATTTCATCTGTCTTGAATCCCGTAACGACTTTAATCAGAAAACAACAGCGGAAGACAACCCGATGAGTCCCAAAGAAACAATTCATCTGCCTTGAATCCCGTAACGACTTTAATCAGAAAACAACAGCGGAAGACAACCCGATGAGTCCCAAAGAAACATTATTCATCTGTCTTGAATCCCGCACCGAAATTTATCAGAAAAGAATAGCGGAAGCCAACCCGATGTGACCCAAAGAAACAATTCACCTGTCTTGGAGCCCGCAAGGAAATTAATCAGAAAATAACAGCGGAAGACAACCCGATGAGTCCCAAAGATACAATTCATCCGTCTTGAAGCCCGCAAGGAAATTAATAAGAAAATAACAGCGAAAGACAACCCGATGAGTCCCAAAGAAACAATTCATCTGTCTTGGATCCCGCACCAAAATTAATCAGAGAAGAACAGCGGATGCACACAATCTTGTTAAAAAGAAAATGGTGCTGTTGGAAAGCCCTAATTGGTGAACGGAATAATAAGTTAATAACTATGTTTTATTCTAAACAACGGCCGAGCCGCTCGTGTGCACTCACTAACTAATCGTTTAAACGCCTAACTGTTCGTTACCGGTAACCATGTTAGTTAAATTTATTACATTATACCCATCTTTCTTATGGTAATATAACAACCGGTCTCTCTGATCTAGTTAGGCATGTGAAATTCAATTTGGGAGCTGTTTGTGGTATGTGTTGATTTGAGGATGTAATGTGATGTGTTGGCGATGTAATTATTGGTTAGTTTACTATCATCATCTTTATCTAGTTATACGAGTACTGCAAACTAACTATAACGTACCAAGTCTGGGTATTTTACATGTATCTAGCTGATATGATTTTGCTCTACTGATATTTAACATGTCGTATTGTCGGATGGATGAAAGGCGACTAACGAAAGGTATTTACAAGGCAGATGTAAGTGGGAACGCCGGGAGGGGACGCCCTAGAAGGACATACATAGACCTTATTGGTGAGGTTCTTCAGAAAGGTCAGGTGCGTAGTACTCGCAACCGGCGTGTGTGTATGACAACATGTATGAATGTAAACGAAGCAAAAGAAGTATGTAAGAATCGTAGCATATGGCGCTCTGTAGTTTCTGCCTACCCCCATGGGAAAAAGGCGTGAGTTTATGTATGTATGTATGTATGTATTGTCGCCCTAACATATGTCACGCATTTGTTTGTCCCAACTTTATGAAGCAAGTAACATCTGAACATGAGAGACATTTACTGGAATTCGGATCCACATCATGTACCTAACCTTTTGACTTCCTATTGTTTTTCCTTATCTTCTTCATTTAGTCTTTCGAAATTTCACCTGTGTCGTCAGTGCGTTTACATACATTTAATTTTAAACACTTATACCTACACTAACAGCGAGACCCGGAACAAAAACGACCTGCTATACAAATATCATCCACAGTTACTGTATTACGATTTTCTTGCAAGACTAATGAAATTGCTTATTTAATGTCTTTGGTGAAGACTGATCTGACTTGCGGGTTTCTAATCTATACTAATATTATAAAGAGATAAACTTTGTTTGGTTGTTTGTATGTGCGGGATAATCTTCGGAAATAATAAATAAATATTCCACAACTTTTCACACAACGCCATCTAGTCCCAAGCTAAGATAAGAGCTTGTGTTATGGGTACTAAACCGCTGATAAACATACTTATATATTTCTAAATACATACATATTATAGATAAATTACACCCAGACACAGAACAAATGATCGTGCTCATCACACAAACATTTGTCCTGGGTGGGAATCGAACCCACGACCTCAGGCATAGCAGTCAGGGTCACTAACTACTAGACCAACAGGCCAGTCAAATGATGATAATAATGATCCAATTTTTAAAAATTATTGCACTGGTTGAAAGCTACACTATTCCCGGATGATATGGGCTACTTTTTATCCCTGTATTCCCACGGGAACAGGAACCGCGTGACGTCTGCTAATTACCCATAAATACTGTCAAAGATCAGCAAACTAACGATCGAGACAAGTGATGACTCAACTCTTACGGGTCATTTCGCCTCAAAAAATGAAGAATTTTGGACTTAGGATACTCCAACTACTCAATTTTATTTTTCAATTGACTTGGCCGTATTAAAAGTACCATCAATTATAATAAATCACCCTCAAGCAAGTCGGTTACACCGGATGCGGTTCAACCACGGCCCCTGGGTCGGTGGGCACCTAACTGGTCATTTTTGTCAACCGCCAATCATAGCAACCATACGACCCTAGGCGTAGTGGTGTAATATTGGTTCATCGTGTGTCTGGCCGTCAATAAATATATTGGATTTAAAAGCAAACGTGCAAAAGTGTGTCAGAAAATCTAAATTAAAGAAATTTTATTAACTCATCAACGGTTAGAGAAAGTACCTACCTACCTATCTTCTAAGGAAAAGCATCATGATTATATCTACATCTGGTTCAATAAATAACAATGACTCAATGGCCTAGTGTTCGCAAGCGCTACTGCTGAGCACGAGGTATCCGGTTCAATCCCCGGGTCGGTCAAAGCGATACTGAGGTTTTCCATCTGAAATTTGTTAGTATCATCCCAGAGTCTGTATGTGTGCCCGATTGATGGCAATAGGCTCGTCCCCTTTTACATGGGACTTAACATAACTGGCGAAATGTGGGCGCACTCTGCTACACCTCTGCCAAACCCTTTGGGGGTAACAGGCGTGATGTTATGTTATAACCACCTGTTTTTCGTGATTTAGTTCAAAATGTCTTCTAATACTTAACATTTATTTAAGCATTAGAAACAGCACTAAAAAATCTAACACTACACTTCCCTACATTTTTTCAGCTAAAAATATAAAACTAACAAAACTACAAGATACATTATCATAAAAAACTGTGAGGTGAAGACGTATGGAGCTATTTCAAGAAGCAGTAGTTGCGGTCAACCGACCGATCTGTAACCATCAGTTAGGTGAAAAAATGCAGGCAGAGCCGCTAGGCGCACCTAGTTCGCGAGTAAAAACTAAAACTTACCGTGTTGACCTGGCAGGCGATACACTTGGGTGCGCATACTCAATCGTGACCTCTGATGGTAGTAGATTCGTGGATGCGGTAGTTGTACTTAAAGACATTTTTTTAGTTTTTTAATAATAAGTAGGTACTACCTGTGTCCTGCGCGCGTTGATAAGCCACCAAAACGGTTACCATGGCAACCTAGCTATAACAAATTGTGAAATGGAAACAGTACCATGTACAGACGCCAGCACATAAAGTTACCCCAATGTATTAAATTTCTTCGATCGTTTTTCAACTTTATGTCAAACAGAATAAGGTTCATATTCATTTGGGATAATTTGACACATTGGGGTAGCTTATTGTGCTGGCATCTGTACAATATTAAAAACTACGCCACCAACTAAAATAAATTTGAAAGTTGGTCGTACCTACTCAGATACCCAGATACCCTTCTTTGGCTCATGCACAACAACTTTGCTAAAGATCATCACATGATCAAACGCATAATTTACGATTCTGTAAAGGACATACAGACAAACATTCATTTTTGTATGTATAGACAGTTTCTTTATTATCGTTCAACAACGATCCGTCGTGTTAATATACAAAAATAAAAACTTATTACTGGTGTTAGTAGTTAATACACAAAAGAAGAAGGCAGACTACTTAGATAGTGTTGTGAGAAGAACATCCCAATCCAATGATTTTACAAATTAACACTGCAGTTGGCGACGTAAAGTAAAACAATAAGAAATAGAGACTGGGCAGCAGACACGTCAAAACGCACGTCAACTAATATAATATGTAATTGGCTTAATTATAACCAATAACAGTAGTTTACAAGCATTTACCAATTCGTCACATTAATTTTGCAACCATTTTCTTTTCAGTAACAGGGTGTAAAATTTATTTAAAATACCGCATCCTCCATTTCATGAATCTACACCCAAGTCTAATGAGCGTTCTTGTAATAAAGGCGAAGATGTGTAATTGGTCGGTAGGCACGCGCCCGCCACGCGCTGCGCTCGCGCCGACTCGCCTCACCTATCGCGATCCCACTTTTTATTCCACAACTTTTTACCTACCCTCCGTTATTACCTTTTTACATCTATCCCGGAAGAATTGTATATGCAGGCAAAAGTTCACGACGGTTTTTGCTATCATTGATTTTATGGAATGTGGTTTATTGTTGCGGAAGACTTAAATAATAGACACGTTAAGGTCAAGTTGAATTAGATAGAAAGAGCTGGGTAAAAAGCAAAGACATTCAATACCTATAGACCGGACATCACGAACAAAATTTTCGTCCGAAAAAGTGTGTCCTGCTGGATACAAGTCTATGAGTTTTTTGTAGTAGGTACGCTCCGCTGCCGCTCCAATATTCATATATTATTCTAGATGGCGTTACTGAGACATGGGATCAAAGTTTTTCTATGACATTTCCTTGACATGCCCGCTCTATAGTATTTTAAATCTCTTTGGTAAAAAGTTATGTCTAAAGACTTGTAGGGAGATAATTAAATTGATTAATAGTTTGTTTATTCAAATAGTAATGGCTGAAAGTAGAAGATATTTGTTGACATCACCCGCTTACATTTCTGTTTAAAGAGCGTAACAATACAGACCAACTTGAACAAACAAAACACAATTAAATAGTCCTCGAAGGTTAACGTAGTGGCGTTCTTCTAATACACCCACTTTTCGCCAGTTATGCGAAAGTCCCGTATATTATGAAGCGAGAAATCTAGACTCTGGGCTGCCATTGAGAAATGACTAATGGGAAAACCCAATGACACTTTGCCTAACCCGGGATTTTAACCTGCAGTTCACTGCACTTCCAACGAGGCAGTTTTGCAAAAAACAATCGATTTCCGAAAGCATACCATGTCGTGACGTGCTGGTGACTGGCTATAAAAACAATTCCAAAATCATTGTTTTCTTTTTTATATACCAGATTCAGAAAGTGAGCTTCTTTTTGTATTGACAGGTCGCCTTTCTTGGCAAAATTACACCTATTTGTCTTTCAGTATGATTCTTAGTCTAAATAATTGACATATTTTCGCCAAATCAATCATTCTATGATGTTCTGTCCAAATCACAGTCATTATGGGCATGTTGTTAGTGCTACCAAGATGTTATCATTTCTTTGCATGCACAAGGCAAGCAACGGATCATATCACCACGCTCTGTTTACCAGACAGGGTAAGCAGGGGTCCGAGTGGTAGTAAAGTTAAATGAGAAATGATTAACAACCTAAAGGAAAGTTACTGCTCATAAACGTGGTATTTATGACCAAATTACTACTGGAAGAAAGCCTGCAATAAAATTATGAAAATGAACTAAATGGTTCGTTAGAAAACATTTAAACTAAAAAAGTAAGCCGTCCTTACACTTACAGTAGTTGCATAAATCGTTCATTATTTTGTATGAACTCTACTATAGTATAGTAGAATACTACAGTATTAACTCTAAATATGCGATTTTCTACTTAAAAAATTCAACATATTAAAAAAAATGCTATCTTTCTAAAGAACGTGATTGCATGATGACGTAGGTACAATAAAAAACGTTAAAGCTTAAAGATATCAAGGTCACATTAATAGGTAAGGTTAATCAATTATATTTTTATAGAAAATAAAATATATTAATTTCAAAACTTCAAATCGCTTTTTTGAGTTATTATACTCTGTTCCCCTGTTCATCCGGACCAACGATTTGTGTAACATCTGAAATTATGTCATGGTGAATATACGCCGCATTAAATAAAATGCAGTAACAAAATGGGTTAAGACTATCATCTCTACGACACCACGCGCGCTATTGGGTCAAATTAAAGAGGTATTCCTCGAAGCGCTACTATTTTGAGGCGCTCCTAATGAGGCGCTCCTATTTTATTCCTCGGAGCGCTCCTAATAAAAATATTTGATTTTTTTCCTAGAAAAAAAAATATATTTTTTAAATTTCTAACGGGAACGCTCCTAAAAGGTGCGCTCCGAGGAATAAAATAGGAGCGCCTCATTAGGAGCGCCTCATTAGGAGCGCCTCAAAATAGTAGCGCTTCGAGGAATAGGTACCTCAAATTAAATGGTGCTCGTTTCCCCGGTTTCCTGTAACAAATTTCCGTCCCTTTTCGAGAAATCACTTCCACAAAATCTTTCCAGCATCCGAGAGGACAGGTGCCACATCCAAAATACAACCAGAATACAATTAAATATACCAAATTGTTACAAAATCAAAGAATTAAAATAAATCACTTAACTAAACAAACATAGCAACAATAAAACTAATTATTGCGTCCAATAAAGGCTTTCTTCTCAGTGCAAAGGTTGTTAGTGCATGCAATTGTTGGCTGCGCACGCGCCGGGGCCGCGCCGCTTCGTCGCTTTCACGATAACCGTATTATTTTATTAGATATCTTTATTGTTTCTAACTGGAGCTGTTATGAATTGGTTTTCTTTAAAATTAGTTTATTATTTATATTGCTTTATAGGTACCGTGATTGCCACGTTGGCCTAGTGGTCGGAAGTGTATTCCCGGGTTGGGCAGACAATTTTTCGAAATTTCTCTGTAACAGTTTGATAATAGGCTCGCCCCCTGAGCTTGTCTCATGGGACTTACACACATAACTGGCGAAATGTGGGTGTATTAGAAGTACGCCACCACCTTAACCTATACAACGTGTTTTTTTTTATATCCCATAACTCTAGGGTATGATTGAGACCATATCAAAGAATCAACTGGCATATGAATTATGTTTCTATCATCCTTTTTTTTTACTATCATACAAAATAATTCATGAAACAAATATTTATTTTGACATGATTAATGTAAAACACCCTTACGTGAAAGAAAAGTGACGTTAGAAAGAAGATTCGTCGTACTGGTGACAATTTTTGAACTAATTAGGTAATAAAAATAATATTAATTATACTTAATAATAATAATATTCCACGACTATTCACACAACGCCATCTAGTCCCAAGCTAAGTAGAGCTTGTGTTACGGGTACTAAACAACTGATAATTTAATTATGATTGATGATATCTCCGAAACTATGCATTTTTGGACCATCTATTCTAGGAGTTTTAGTATTATTTTTACCTACAGAATATAACCCTAGAGTAATGGGATATAAAAAAAAACACCTAGTATACTAGACGAAGACTATTTAATTGGGTTTTGTTTGCACAAGATTGTCAGTATTGTTATGCTCTTTAAACAGAAATGTAAGCGGGTGATGTTAACAAATAGGTGTATACAAAGCAGGGTAAACATTAGCTTTGAAGAAGATTTTCATATTAGCTGAATATCATGAGTAGACATACGACTTTTAGCGGACGAGCGGACATGCCCTTTATTTATACCTGGGGGTCGAGTCTGCTATTGCAATCGTGTCTCAATGACCGGTCAATGATCGATTTTTGACGTATAACGTCAAACTTGTGACACATTTCCCATACAAAAACTGTCAAAGTTGACAAATATACGATCAATGACCGGTCATTGAGACAGATTGCAATAGCAGACTCGAGGCTTCTTGAGTTTTGTTTGTGTTTTGTTTTGGTTTTGCTTGAGTTTAGCTGTCAATGTCGGTGGTGCTGACTGGTGGTGATGACTGACTGTGACATACTATACTGGTTATATGTAGCTAGGGCACCACCGTATGCTAGCTAACATGTAGCACATAATTTAATTTAAATTTGTAATTTTTAATATTAACTAATTATACTGTATAAATTTAAATTCAAGTTCTTCTAACTCATCAAACAGACGTGTTACTGGGGAGTTTGTTCAACTACTTTTTATACCCAGCAAAAAGACCAGGAAGTGGCGAAGAGCGGGCTTTTTGGGGAAGTGCTGTCCACAGCCTAGTTTATATAAATAACTTTTGATTTTGTAACAAACAAATTATAATCAATGTGAAAATTCCTTTCTAAGTTTTGTTTCTATTTACCCCGGCGATCCTATTTACCCCGCTTATTGGTACAGCGGCCTTAGTCTTCGGGGAGTAGGTACAGATGTGATGCTTTATACCGTTACACATAATAAAATAAATCACACGGAGATTAAATTACTGAATGATATCTGCAAATATTTGGAACGGTATAGAATCCATTTCGTAGCCTCAAGCATCGAAACCGGAGGTGATGTCGTTATTTACAAGTTTTAAAGTTTATAAAGAATAACATCGTAAATTTCTTTTTCTCAATTTATGTCGTAGAAATTCTAATATTTTAAGGATCAATTCAAGGATTTTTTCCTGTACCGTGGGTGCGATAACAAACATTTGAAGTTATACTTATACATAATATGCCTGTAGCCCAAACAAATATTTTGTTCAATCCGGGAATCAAACCTAATCGCTTAGCTACTGTGCCAGCCGTTCCGTCAACTTCCGGTATCCGGATACAGTGATAGTAGTTGTCGTGCAACAAATACGCTATTCGCCTGTATTACTAAAAGGTTTAGGCAGAGGTGTAGGTACCTATAGTAGGTACACCCACGTTTTGTCATGTAAAAGGGGTGAGCGATGCTCAGCAGTAGTGCTTATGTTTAGGTACTACTCCCGTTGGTGTAGTAAACCTAAGCGCTACAGCTAAGCATCGAGAGCTGCCTCGTTAGGCAGAATCAAGCAGAAAATCGTTCATAGAAATAAATAATGTCAACTTCTCACATCGATATATCACATTGGCGAACAATTCGAACCCAACTCTAGAATTGTCGCACACAAAATAATAAGCAACAACAATATTCTCAGTTCCAAGAATTGCCACAAAATAAATATTTATTGAATTAATCCCCCGATCGATTTTACATATTCTATAAAGAGTGCAAATGGGTAGGCGTATTCATAGCCCGGCTAGGCGGCCCGGTGAGCCGGCCAGCGGCTCCATAAAGCATATATTCAATTATCATCAGTAGAGCCTTCACACTTGGTAATTGGTGAGCGCTTCAACACTTACGATACTGCTGTGGTGTACCCATGACTTCAGATTTTTGGTATACTCTGAAAGGTTTTAGAACAATTTTCAAAATCAAAATTCCTATATACAAATTAAGCTTAAGATCAGCACTTTTTAACGTCGAAATGACATAAGTCCCCTAAAATGATAACACTCACATCAGAAAGTTATTAGAATTGAATTAAAATTAAAATACTATAGTTTGGAGGTACGATTCGCCACTACTCTATGAAATTCATGATTTTTCTTCAACTTGTAATGTGGGAATGCATAATTGAATGTTTGTTAGGTCTGTGGTTGTATAAAAGGAAAGAATGAGTTGAAGTATGAGTGAGTGAAGTAAGCTAGGGCACTATGGCGTACGTTAAATTCAAGTGCACATGTTGCTCCGTAACTGGTTCTGCAATAAAAGCATAATATATATTTTGAGGGTTTAATTATCTCAATTCCTACATTAGAATTGAATTAAAATTAAAATACTATAGTTTGGAGGTACGATTCGCCACTTCTCTATGAAATTGATGATTTTTCTTCAACTTGTAACCAAGTAGGTATCTATGTATGGTTTTACTAAATACACTCAGTCGTTTGTGTTTTATGTTCTTTATATTTTTTATAACTTATAATCGAGCCTATGTTTCCTGATGGGTAGGGCAAAGGTGTACTGGGATAACTCTAATGTCTAGGGATGAGCGTTTGGTTTGGAGTCCTGGGGCGGGCAATGTGTTATTGGGTTATTATTTCCATCTGGAATGTCTCAATAGTTACCAGTAGTAGTAGTATTTGTCGTAGTACAGTAATGAACAGACGCCAGCACATCAAGTTACAACAATGTGTCAAATTATCCCAATTGAATATGAAACTTATTCTATTTGACATAAAGTTGTAAGACGATCAAAGATATTTGACACATTGGGGTAACTTGACGTGCTGGCGTCTGTACATATTAATGATTATTTATTTAGTAGTGTATATACTAATATATACTGAACATACATTAGTATTGCTTGCTCTATTTTCTTTTTTTTTCATTTTAAATTGCACCTACCAATGCTTTTCTTTGCATCACCTGAAGGTTGACTGGTAGAAAATGCCTATGGCATTAAGTACGCCTTTGTACATTAGTGTGCTTGAAGTATTAAATACAAAAAAAATAATAGTAGCCAAGAGACTGGAGGTATGACCGGCGGGTGATAACATGCTCGCCCCTATTACATGGCACTTGAACATAACTGACAAGATGGGGGTGTACCTACAATTAGGTAACCTAACATATTGATTAGAGGCATGATTATGCTATTATACATACGGCTTTGGGTATCCAACCTCCTGTTAAATTTATTCCATTGTCCCGATAAATTGATTGGCCTTTAGCATGGTCACCCTTACCGGATAGCACTTGAATTATAATGACTATTGGTTAACGATTTCGCACTCTACCTGACTTTCAGAAAACGGTACACACAAAGTAAATCAACATTTTATTCACTAAGACTTAATGTTTATTAGAATCGACGACTGTGCATCATTTCCATCCGTATTAAGACCGCGAAATTAATAGTTAAGGCGACCTCTTTTCAATAGATAGCTATCGTTAATGCGATGAGATGATTTACTTTATATAATAAGTTGCCCAGGCCAACTTTGTTTTGTATTACAATTTATTTATTAGTTTTAATCAGTTTTTATTAGTTTACGTCTTATTCTCAGACCTACCTATACATAAGAATCGGTCAAGCCGTTTCGGAGAAGTTTTATAAGAAACAATGTGATACGAGAATTTTATGTATAAATTTGGCATAATAAAAAGTGTCTTGCCTCTTCCAATTCAAATCTACTTAAGTTAGAAAGCTGAAGCGGCCTATCTAACTTTGACATCCCTGTACCTACCCGTGTTACCCTTGGTAAGACTTTAGCTAGCTGTCAGACTTTTTAGCTTACTGATTCCAATTACGACTGTCAAAGATCTACAAATAACAACTGGCGCATCTACTTACAGACAGTTATAGGTACTTATGCTGAAAATAGGCTTTACTCCATTCATTGAGCGTGATTATACAGGCTGTAAAAAGACCCTTAACGTAAACGAAAACTACACACCTATTCTACTCATCACTAGGATAGTTTTTTTCTTCTAGTCTAGAACATACCTGGGAATTCACTGGTTTTGGAGATATTGAAGGTCAAAGTGCAAGATTTTTTTTTCGTTTTTTTTTTCAAAATCGTATTCCAAGTATCATTAGTAAACTTTTTTCCCAACAAACATTATAAAAATTATCGAATTTTCAAAACAAATTACGCATTTGAAGTTACAAAAATGCAATGTATACTAAACAAGCGGGTCGGTCGGGTCAACGACCAAGCACAACGGCCATTCGCTCAACTGATCGAAAGTTGCGTCGCGTTGTCGCGCTATGCAATGCGCGCAATAAAAAGCATCTCTTTTATAAAGATGAAATAAAAAGTATTTTCCCATCTTTATTTTTTTGGTTAAAATTACTTAATTATATGTACAGAATGTGTGGTTATCGGCTATGTGATCGGTCTTTTTACATCCTGTATAGCTGGCGAAATATGTGTGTGTACTGTAGCGACATCTATCTCGCCACATGCTAACTAAACGGCGTATCCGACGTACGTGTGATAAATTGTAGTAGTTTTTTTTGTGTTAGTTATTCTTGCGTATGGCACAAGTAAGTTGCAGCTGAAAGTCAGCGTCAGATAGAACACTCTTTCTCATCTGACATTATGCTGAGCTAAGGCCCTTTAGGCATTATGATCTCTGTTTTTATAGTTATAAGACGTATCTTTGTTGTAATGCCAATTAAGCATTTTTCTTTCTTTCTTTCTTACCTACTTTCTTAGCCCACCAGACACAACAACTGTCTGGTAGGAGGATCCTACCTTTTCAATGGGGGTTGAGGAACTTTTCACCCTGTTACAGAAGTGTAACTGTGATTAGGCTTCTGCCTAATCTACTGCAAGTACTATATACACACAAACTGACCTTTCACAATCACTAAAAAAACCGGTGTATTATCCTTCTTGAGTGTGTCTTCCCTATACAATAATAAAACGTACACACTCAATGTAACATCTAGTACACGCTCAATATCTCATGGTCAGAATGAGCTAACGTTTAAACTTTGACAGTACCTAGTAGCCCAGATACGAACAGTCTGGTCGGAGGATCCTACCTTTTCAAAGGAGCTCCCTACTTTACTAAATATTTCTCATAAATATTCCACAACTTTTCACACAACGCCATCTATTATAGTCCCAAGCTAAGCTAAGAGCTTGTGTTATGGGTACTAAACAGCTGATAAACATACTTATACAGGGTTATTTGTAAAACACCAACAATCTCGCAGGAGTAGATTACGAACATCATAAACAACAACATTTGTTCTACGACTTTTTAGAAAACAGACAAAAAAAAACAACTCTCCATACATAGTATATCCGAACAGTTGATCGAGTTTTGTATGGAGAGTTGTTTTTTTTTTTGCCTGTTTGCGAAAAAGTCGTAGAACAAATGTTGTTGTTTTTGATGTTAATAATCTACTCCTGCGAGGTTGTTGGTGTTTTACAAATAACCCTGTATATTTCTAAATACATAAATTATAGATAAATTACACCCAGACACAGAACAAATGATCGTGCTCATCACACAAACATTTGTCCGGGGTGGGAATCCAACCTGCGACCTCCGGCATTGCAGTCAGGGTCACTAACTAACCAACAGGCCAGTCAAACCCCCTGTTCATCATACCCCTAAATAGTATAAGAACACCTCTGCATAATCCGTTGTAAATCCTACCTCTCACCATCACCAATAAGGTCTCTGTAAGTCCTTGTTGAGTGCTTCCTTGTAAAAAGACACACTTAACATTATTAAGGTCAGAATACGCTAGCGTTTTCACTCATACATTTCCAGCGAGCTTTAGCCCCGGGCTTTAGGCTTCACCTTGAGAATGAATCAAGTAATTCCTTCCAAGTTCTAATCACAAGAAAACAACACACTACCGTTGTTGTAACTAGTCGTTCTATTTAAATATCCGGGTCTTAAATATCACATTATGTTCCGCCTAGTTTGGTAGCATTATTAAGTTAACTAAAAGACACGACTATGTCAATTAAATAGTAACTTTTGGCTGTGTATGACCAGATTCAGCGGTAGCTGGATGGTTTTGTGCTAAATAATAACAGCCGCGCGGTTTGATCAAAAGTTAAGCTACACACGTCGAGGTGAATCCTTTGATGGGTGACCGTTTATATTATATCAAATCTCCTCCGTGCCTCGGAAACCACGGTTCGCCATTAGTAATTTGGAAGTCTTTGAAAGTCGTCCCGGGTAGTCGGGTCCCGTAAGTCTGATAACCAGTTTAACGGGGGAGAAAGAGTAGGTGGTCCAATCGGCAACCGCTTCAAGTAAAACATTGGTACTCAGCTGCATCCGGCTATACTGGAAGCCGACCCTATCATAATTGGGAAAAGGCTAGCCAGATGATAAGCTAGCTGGGTTCATTGCAATACAAACACGAAATGAAGCGTGGCGGCCATTCATTCAATAGTATCCAAAGTGTGGTTGATGCACTGTGGAGCATGAGGCCTTTATTTCGTTTCTCATCTAAAAATTCTCAGTAGCAACCATTTCACGATTTTGTCGACAGAAAAATCTACAAAGTGACAGATTGAAGAAATATTTCATTTGTTTCGAGCTTGACTACGTAAGAGAAGAAATATGAAGATACTTAAGTCGACAATAGTCTATAATATAGAGCATTATTTCTTCTTTAATTGTCAGAAAGGTTTTATCATCCGTCACTTTGATGATTCCTGTCGACATATCGTTATCTGGACCCGGTTAAAAGGTTCTCCCGTAGTATATGGTACTTAAAAAGAACTGGCAACATACGGGTATACTACAGAAACACTTATATATCTAACGCTTCGAGGAATACAGGCACAATGTCATATAACGTTGCATACAACGGTATATAAACATCTGTCAACCTCAACCTGTCAGTGCAGCTGGTATAATCTGTATAATCCACTCTTTAAGACTGCAGTGGACGGACAGCCGAACTGAGGCCATGTACCTTTAACGTTATCTCTCAATACGATTACATATTGTGACAGCCATTAAAAACCTCACCCTTTACGACCTCCGAATTTTAAATAGGGCTGTCACGTATAAACTTTGTTGGGTTCATTCACTAAAAAATGTCGAGTAGAAATAGAAATAAGTAGTAATATGTCTTTAGCCAACTATTAAGCTGGCCACGCAATGGTTTTTTTTTAGTGAATACTTCTTGAGGCGTTTCTTGCATTATTTATATGGTAATAAAAAACATTAAACTCGCGACACCTCTGTATGTAAGTAAATTTACTTTTTAAGCAAAAAAATGCCATCTAAGTATTGACTTAGATGGCATTTTTTTTTAATTTTTAACATTCGGTGTTTAATTTATTTTTACGCATCTTTTTTTCAAAAATTTGAAAATTATTGTACCCGAATTTCGATACTAAAATAGAATATTGGTGGAGAAAGCGTTAGAGCGATCTTATCTAGTTAAAGGACACTAGGTACTTGATTAGGACTTCAGAGAAATAAGTAATTTTTATAATTTCCATATTTTACTTTCCACTTTCAAGTACAGAGAAAAATCCATCCAATCTATAATACAGCTGAAAACATACACATGTTTTAATAGAGTTGCTCATCAGCTTATGTATAAATGGACCAGATATCTATGCAACGGTCTGGTCCAGTTTTAATGACTAGTATAAATCAAATATGCAATTATATCTAAAGGCCGACTTCATTATTCTGTCTGTCATTGGGTAAGTCTTTGACTGTAATGGATTTGATTAAATTAACTAAGTCGGACACAATTTCAAAACTACAGTACTTACGTATTTTATTCTTAATTAAATGACAGTGCAATAAATAATCGAAATTCGTACAGTTTCTTCCAAGCGGAAAGTATTAGAGACAACCCTAGAGATTTAGTCGGAAAACTCACGCAATGAAATATAATTTAGGTACCGTTTCTGAGTTACTTTTTTTGAGAAAAATGTAAAATTGTCCTTGTTTACTCTAGGATTTAAATTAAGACCATCAAACTGCTCCATTGGACTGTTTTCTGACAGAAAGGTAGGATCGAGTCAAATGCCCTACACTTCCTGGAAATACCCAGCAAAAAAACTAATGCAACTTGAGATCATAACCTTGGAATCCTGTCAATTTACAAGATCTGAATTTTTCCCTGGCAACCTTAGAACTGCGTGGAGCAGCCGCCGAGCGACCGGACGCGGCAGGTGCTACTGCGGGTTCACTCGGGTTCACGCCCTGTCCCCCGCGCGCACCTACCTCACCTCACACCCCCGCGCCCCCGCAGCATCCGTGCAAACCCGTTCCTCTAATAATATAACGTAGAAATGAAAGATTAATGAGAGCAACCAGTGCACGCCTCTTTCACTCGAGCACTAGGGCTGGCGCGAATGCGTGTCGATAAGTTATTAAAAATAGCTATAGAGGTGATTTTTTAAATATTCAATAGATGATTGACCATGACTTTGATGATGATGAAATTCGGTGTTTTATGTTTATTCAAAATCACTGTCGCGAAAATTAAATTAGCTCTCTCTATAGGTTGACAAAAATCATACGTCGGAGAGACAGATCTCATAAGACGTATTCTGTTTTCAGTAGAATAAACTCACTCTTAAAGCCTAAATTAAAAAAGAATAAAGCCTATTTTTATTTTTTAATATTATAAACCAGTGCTTGACTGCAATCCCACCTGATGGTAAGCAGTGCAGTCTATCTTATTATTTTTACATCAATTACCATTACCTAAATATAGTTAATTAAAAAAATATTGTCCGCATCAATTTCCGCCACAATACAATACAAAAAGCAAAGCACAATTTAACGACAACGTCGCAAGATCAAATTAAATCACAACAAAATAATTTGAATTGATAGATAACCCTTAATAATCGACAAAAATGGAAACAAAATTCCTCAAAACAATAAACCATCGACAACACACATCCCAGCCCTACATCAACGGGTCCCGATCGCAATGAAGACCGCCCATATAAAATATTAGCCGCGTGCCGAGCCGGTAGCGGGTGTAATATATCGACCGATGACAGTCGCATTGTCGCGGCACAACACTAGGAATGTAAGCTTTTACTCAGCAACTATCGAGACGGTTAGCGCGTCGTAAATTTAGTTCGGCATTCGTTATTATGTTGGGGAATCGGAGTTTGTTTTGATTTTTCAGTTACATTTTGGTTGTGGATAGAGTAGTAGATAAAACTAAGCAGAACAGTTATGCTTAAAAAAGTCGGCTCCATTATTCTTTTATAGCTGCTGGTCGATTCTGTAAAAATATCCCTGAAAACACTTGTGTAAAGTGGACTGTCAACGCTACGCATTACCTAGTACGGAATGAAGACTCAATTCCTTTTAACTTCCCCGTAATTTTCACAAGGTGATTTTTTGCCTAATCGCACTGCTTTTTTGGCTGTGTTCCGCGGTTTTACCCGTTCCTAATGGAGAATAAATTCAGAACTAGGCTATCAATGCAAAACATGTTTTTTCATAAAATATCCGACTGGTATTGACAGCAATAACGTTCCAACACACAAACTCTTCAGTTTTTTACATAAGTAAAGATTTTAACATAATTTCTAAGAAGCATCGGATATAGTAAATATTATCGGTAATGTTAAAATGGGTACAAAAAACAAAAATACAAATACAAATAGCTTATTTTCTTTACCAAGTTTGTACTACATACTAGTGATAGAAGAGACCTTTTAAGCAAGGGTATACGAGTATTAGGCTCCATAGATGCAATGTCTCAACTTCACAGAAAAAATAATGATGGGTTTTGCGCACAGCTGAAACCAAAGACTCAAGACTATAAAATTCTTTATTAAATAAAATCAATATCCGTAGATTTTGGAGCAGGCATTTTAAATACCAACGAGATATCCTCATATAAATATTAATAGGTAATGACAATAGTCATGATCAGCTACACGATAACAAAGATAAAGTGGAACTACTCCCATTTGTTGGGGCCAAGAATTTCCTGGCGGAAAACCCCATGTCTTGTGGTCGCCTATAGATTGAACTAATTTCTAATCAGTTTACATTCCTCGCTGTAACAATGTTGAATGCAGCTGCTAAGCATTCTTGGGATCGTTAGAATGGAGGCGGAACATATACCGGGGAAAGGCTAGAAGAATTATGACATTGGAAAGATGTCGCGAATGCAATATTCTGTACTAATCTACTATTTAAACCCACGCCTCTTTTCTATAGGGTTGCGTAGAAACCACGGAATATCAACTGCTATGATCTTACACCTGATGACTTTACACACTTCTGTTTCGTTTACAGTCGGACATCTGCAGTGCAATTCTGTGAAAGTCAACCCGTGAAAATGTAGGTGAAGAGAAGGCGAATTGAGCTGCATTGATTCACTTCACTCAAGTTTAAATATGATACTTCGAACAGATCAGATTCGACTGTTGGTTGTCTGAATCGTGTGTTGGTCATGCACACACGATTCAGACAAGGTCAAGCCAGGCTAGACTAGCTTAAAATAAAAAAAGAAACGTGTAAGAGTAATTTCCAAATCCTACTTGCATGATAAATTATTTCATTTCATTTCATTTCCGGCCGCATGATTTATCTGAAGAACATCACCGATATGGTCAGTATAATTACGACGTTACTACACCCGTGCACCCCTTCCCGGCATTTCCACTTATGTACAGACGCCAGCACGTCAAGTTACTCCAACGTGTCAAATTTCTTTGATCGTTTTTAAACTTTATATCAAACAAAATAAGGTTCATATTCAATTGGGAAAATTTTACATGTTGGGGTAACTTGATGTGCTGGCATCTGTACATCAGCCTTATAAATAAATGTTTCTTCTTTCCACTGTTCATCTGTACTGCAGGCCAAGCCATATTACAAATTCTATTTCTATTCTTTTTCTATTATAAGAAAGAAAATGGCGTATATGGAATCAGCTGTTTGTCAACTGTCAAGTGTATTTCATTTTCAGCCACATTACAAATTCTACTCGTTAACACTTGACATTTGACAAACAGCTGATTCCATATACGCCATTTTCTTTCTAAAGTCGCCTTATCGATTACGATAATAGAAATAGGTTTTGTAATATGGCGAGGCCTGCTGTATCTGTATTTTCCCACTTTTAGCTCGTACGTAATTACTATGGCGACAATGGAAACGCACGGGTCATTTTTTAAGGTAAGCAACATTTGCCGACGTACATACAAGAATAGGGCTTCTCGCGTAGAGAGCTGGCAAGTCCATATCCAAGATTACAATTGAGAAAGGATCCTCCCTATAACTCAAGTGTCCAAGACAACCTCCTTTTGCATCAGACTTTTGACCTAGCCGTTCATCAATAGCTTGTCTAGATATTGGTTTGAAACTTAACTTACTAACAATAACCATTGAGACGAATATTATGATCATTTTATTGAAATAAGAGATGAATAGCCAATCCAACAAAAAACGCGCACGCTCTCATTCACCAACCGACCCGCCCATAACAGTAACAGTAGAGATGTAGCATACCATGCGATAATTAACATTCCTACAAAAACTGATGATGCACTCCATCGAGCAACTTGTGCCTGCCGACCGGAACTACGTCAGAAGGTAATAACAGGATATGGCGATATGCTCCCTGAACTGAATTCTGTACTCATAAATACTTTATTATTTAAAGTTAGAGATTCGCTAAAGATTTTTTGCAACTACACTTGGGAGAATATGTAGATCGAGCCAATTCCTTTTTTTTAATATTATAGACCAGTGCTTGACTGCAATCCCACCTGATAGTAAGCAGTGATACAATCAGTGATGATGAAGCGCACTATTTTACTAAGAGCCTATTCCCCCTAACCTTGAAGACACCTAAATAACGCAACCCTTTTTTTGCGTCGCTTATTCATACAACTGGACCTATATACATAATGTAGGTACTTTTTTGGTCATTGATGCTACTTAACTGGTTGTTCACTCTAGTAATTTTTTTAATTTTATATATAATTCCTAGGCGTAGTGTTCGAAAATATGTATATTTAATAATCTTGACCAACCGCAGTTACAACCGCAACATGACTTTGATAAAAGTAATTAGTTTTTGGAATTTTTTTTTAAATTAAAATCTACTAGACTACTCGTAGGAAAAATACCGTAACCAACTCAGGTATAGTCTCTTTAAAATTCAAGACATTATAATAGTTAAATCGTCCAATAAAGCTCCAAGAACTATAGACATCAGTAGGTAAAGATAGGATTTAAAGGAAGCGAGAAGAATTATCACAAAAGCCTTACAGTAATCGTGACATCCAAATAATTGTGATGGCCAACTACAATAAACCATTATATGTGAAAAAGGGAAGTGACTCGCTTTATTTACTCCCGAGTATATTATTTGCGTCGCTTATTATTCCTTCTCCCTTTCTTAACCTGCGAGCGACAAATGATGTACTTTTATGGTCATTGTTGCTACTAGTTCTTCAGTCTCAGTCTATTTTTTATGTATATTTAATTTCTAGACGAACTAGACCTGTGAGCAGTGATAGCCTGATGGTGTTACAGGTGGACTACAAGTCAAGTCATAGGTCTTAAGTTCCATCCAAGCACTTTTGGCTTTTCGGAATCATGTGTATTGTATATGTCGTGGCGAACGATATTCAGAAATAAGAAGTTGTGAAGTTGATTATATTAGTACAGGAACTTTGGTAAACGCCGTGACGTCAGCTGTCATTGCAAAAGGCGCGAACGAAGTCACGTGGATGGAGTCGTGTTGGAAAGTCAAAGCTAGGCAGAGCTGAGTTGGATTTGAGACACCAACGAAGACACTACTCCAGTGCGAGCCTGTCTGTTTACCTATGTGAGGTATGTTATGTAATTAGTTTTGGTAAAGTGATTACTGCAATGAAGGTTATTATTCAACGCTATGTACCTGATACCAAAAGAAAGAAAGAAAGAAAGAAAAATATTTATTTGACATCAGTCATACCACGAAACCATACCGCTCAGCCATCGCTGACGCCGACATATATATCACTTGCTCCTCAAACGGTGAAGGAGAACCATCAGAAAAACATCGTTAGTGAAATTCCCGAGCGGTAGTCAAAGACTTTGAGGCGAAGTGTCGAGTTAACCAATATTTGGATCTCTAACAAAAACATCGTGAGGAAACCGGCATGTCAGAGAAATATTTCTCGAAGGTATGTGATGCTAAGTCAGTGGCCCAAGAACGGCATAAAAACTATGACACTAAATAAAACGAACTAACACACGAGAAGAAGAAGCATGTTGTGTAATCATACCTAAAATTCAATTCTGAACCAAGTCATGGCATGGCCCAATCATCTTTTACCTCAGGAAGATTGGCCGCCGCAAAAGTTATAATATACCAATAATGTTTGCGACATAGGAGCGGCGATAGTGTTCGTCGTTTTGGCGCTCTCGGCTCCGTAACGGCAAGCCGGCAGTAAACAAAGTACGCAGATAAGGTAAACTCTAGCTGTTGCTCCGGTTAGCCACTGTTCACATGGGACACAAGAGATTATAATTTTATTAAGAATATAGGCACAACATAATGTTTTCAGAAATCGTGAAATAGTGCAAAAGAAACATTTATAATCTGCCCTTTTGCGGCAGCGGCCATCTTGAACTGATTTTCATCAAACAAAGAACTCTCCCGACTAATTTACCTTTCAAACAAAAACGGCACATCCGTTCGGAAGCTACGAAGCCACAAACAGACACACGCACAGACACGTCATACTTATAACACCATGTCGTTTTTGCGTCGGGGGTTAAAAATATCATCATAAACAATTTTTCGTGATTAACGCCGCATGTCTGGTCTCCGTCTTTAAAGATCTATAAAGATTACACGGCACCCAGAGGCACAGAGAGGTCTTGATATATAAGGGATGGTTAACCTATCCACGGACAGACCTCAAATTTTCTCCACAATCAACGTGCCACGAGAACCATTCACCAAAGTATAAGGTCCTAATTCTAGTCTACATTATTTAATAGAAAGTAAAACTTAAGCTTAGTATCGTCAAAAAAACCCCTCCAAATAAACACACCCTAAGTCTATTGTGTGCAATACAAACGATAGCATTTCACCTCGCCTATCAAGATGGCAGCGGACACCTAGCGAGGAGATACGGCTAATTGTAACATGTGGTCACGCTTTCTGCGGCATGTGTCACTGGCTCACTGCATGACTCGACAGCCGGTGAGCTATTGGACATTCCACGTTTCCCCGAGATGGTAAGAACCGTAAAGGTATTTCAATTGCTTACAATTTCACGTTGATCGAAAAATTTACTGAAAGTAGAAATGGAGAGTTGACGCACAATTCTTCTTTATCGGAAATTTATACTGGTACCTTCATTTTTCTCGCGTTTGATCATTATCTAACTTGATGGTAAGCGATGATGTGGTTGACGATGAAATGCATCCCATCGTTTTCCGAAGTGATGCGCTTAGATGAGAGGAGACTTGCACATGCAATGCCTTCAATGTTTTGAATTGTTTAACGGGAATAGAACCTAGGCAAGAAACCCAATGGGTCGAAATATTTCGAAACCGATCATTCCGATCGGTTATCGGCAAACACGCATTTTTCGAAACCATTTTCTACTAGCTTACTTACCTAGCAACCGGCGTGTGTGTATGACAACATGTATGAATGCATACGAAGCAAGAGAAGTATGTAAGAATTGTAGCAAATGCCGCTCTGTAGTTTCTGCCTACCCCCATGGGAAAAAGGCGTGAGTTTATGTATGTGTATGTATGTATGTACTTACCTAAAATTATGCAGAATAGACTTAGCCTAGGACGTCGGTGAAGGAAAACATCGAGAGGAAACCCGGACTTATAGATAATATGAGTTTGAAATTGCTAATCCGCCTTGAGCCAAGCGTGGTTTGATCACCACGCTTGGCTCAAGGCGGATTAGCAATTTCTCTCTAAAGCTCGAGCCGTCTCTGTATGAGAAGAGGCCTTTTTTGCGCTACAGTGGGATAGGCTGGTAGTATTAATAAAATTATTACTAGCCTATGTTTTCCCAATGTAGGGCAAAGGCCTCCCTACTTTACTTCCACCTCTCTCTGTCAAGAGCTTTTTGGGACCAGTCCTTATCGAAGGAGAGGTAGGAGGCGGTAGTATAAGTATTATTATTATATTATAGGGCAGAAAGGGTTTGGAAATTGTTCGTGTTTATCTATACTTAATAGATAGTATAGATAAACACGAACTAATAGATTATAGATTATACTATATAAAGAGTAAATGTTTGATTGATTGTTTGCATTGAATAGGCTCCGAAACTACCGGACCGATTTGGAAAAATCTTTCACTGTTGGGAAGCTACACTGTCCCCGGGTGACATAGGCTACTTTTCATCCCTGTATTCCCACAGGAACGGGAACAATGCGGGTGAAACCACGGGACGTCTGCTATAGTTTACTATAAACAACAAAAAAAATAAAGTTATGATTCCAGAAAACATTATGTTTTTTTTTAAATAATTGTATTATGCTTTCTAAGTTTCTCTCCGACAGAAGCATAAAGGGTATCTGTTCAAAATGCGTGCGGAGCCGTCGAGTGCTCTCTCCAAAGGATCAAACTCTTGACCCGACTGCGTCGACTAACGAGAGGTGTTGATCTAGCCTCTTAGCCATTACGACGGTGACTAAGAGTTGGGATCGACTCCGGGGTTGTCAAGTATAAGATCAATATCGATTGTTACGTGTCGTTCTGTATGAGGATATGATACCACAAAACACAAAGATTTGTTTTGTATTTCAGCACTGATGTAAGTCTTTATTTGGCCACCAAATGAGTTTGACTTGACTTTTGGTTTGACTGTATGATCACACATGTTCAATGCAAATAAAATAATTTGTTTTGATTTGAACATTCAATTTGAGCTGGATCTGTGTAATTGATTTTTATGGTTAAAAAACACAGTCACTTTCTTTGCATTTTATTAACTACTAAATAATTTTTCTACGATTTTGACTAACGTAACCGTAAGATACTTAAAACTTTTTACAAAAAAAAAACAACCATTTTTTTCAAAAAAAACACCAACAGGAGTAATACAACTCTAGTTCCGGATGTCTGTGGCTGTGGTGGTTTTGTTTCAATCATTATTGGCCAAAAACAATATATACAACCGAATTAAGAATCTCTTCCTTTTTTTTAAATACTATTTATTTATTTCTGTAAAACCTTAACTATATTATACAAACACTAAAAAAAACACAATAACTAAACCTAACAAAAAATAATTACAAAGCATCAAAAAATTCCTCTGCGTCGCTGCCAGCTGGTAAAGTGCCCAAAAGACTCACTCTGGCTGCATTGCCACGTTGAATGGCAATGCTTAGCCTCTGGCCAAAGTAGAGGCCAGCCCTTGGGTCACGGGAAGCGTCAACCAAACGTTTGGAGATGTCTTTGAACAGAAGACGAGCACTCGGACCCCACGGCCCAAGAGTTTAAATCGGTTAAAAACGGTAATATTTGATTTAGCACAGAAATCTCAATGTTATGACTAGTCCCTATATGAATTGTTAACGTAAAAAGGATGCGCGGATACCTAGTTAAGCAAGTATATAATCTACTATCAAATAAAATCTCATTCAAAATTTGCTAAACAAACAAAAATCTATGCACAATAGCATGCATGACACACAACCATACACGATGTTCATTAACGATGTGCGCATGCGCAAGTAATTGCACTGAATATATTTTTGCTATATTAACTTGGCGGTTCATAATAATGTAATTATTATCGTCGGATCTCACTCATCGTATGAGGTGAGGGAAATTAATTTACTTAACTAAAGATCGCTGAGATAGCACCAAATGTGCAGGGTTGCCGCCTGTGCCTAGATTTTCTGGTCTTCAAGTCTAGACAAGATGACAATCTTTGATCGCCATCGCCAGTCGATATAATCATCGATGAAATGTGGAGGACGTTTTATGTAATTGAATGGGAAGCAAGTCGTTACATGGTGAAGAGTTGTTATGACCTCATATAATATGTTCGTCTGCATCAGCCAGGAAGTTATTGGCTGTTTAATACATTTTACAAAAACCTTTACTCAGTAAACTTGCATTTTGAGTTTACACATACCAATTTCTTCTCAACATAAGCGTTCGAGTCATAAGCGCGAAAATATTTTTGCATGACTCCTAATAATTGAAACAGGCAAGAACGTAATAGAGTACAATTACTGAGACTGAAACTTGTATTTAATTATATATATATGTTATCCTACACATTTTTTACACATGATTGAACTAAAAAATATATCTTTTATTAGATAGCAAAGAGTCTTGTCACACATCACATCTAGGCTAAAGCAAGCTTTAATAGACGATACAGACTTTTTGAAGAGATCTCATTGAACATCATGATAAATAGGAACTCGGCTCTTACGTACTAGGTTGTGGATTAGTTCAGATCTGGAGCAGTACCGATGAGACTTTTTAAATGCATAGACTAACTAACCAAACATCGATGAAGGAAAAACATCGTGAGGAGACCTTCTTTTTTAAGGATGAGAAATCATCAAATATTACGGGAGTTGTCCCGCTCTGGGTGAAGCAGGATAGCGTCAGATTCTTATTGATTCAAACCTATCCGTGTTCCTCCTAAAACAGTTTTTATTCCTAGGCCGCGGTGAGTCTTTCGAACAAATCCCGCAACCATCGTAAGGAGAACAGGACGATTAATTGTTATAAGTGTGAAATTTGAAGTCCACGTTGAGCAACCGCAATGCAGATCATTGGTCATGCCTTCTATGTCTGGCGACAAAAGGACTTTGCACTTCAATGGGACAATAAATCACTGGATGCGGGGTATAAAAGAACTTCAAAATGTCCCCTTGTCAAATTCAATGACCTTTCAAACAGCACTGGCAACCCTAATTCGAATAATTAGACCATCTCGTAAGGATTGCCGCGCACTGATTAGCAGCAGTACCTACACTGGCTCTTGCAGTTTCGATTCGTTACCAGCAACCCAGCAACACAGCTACCAACGTTATTAATTTTAGGTTTTGGACATTTCTCACCTTTACGCAACACTGACGCTTTCACATGTTCATAAGAGTCACGGAATCTCGCAAATGCAGGTCTAAAGAAGTGAAATGATTAAACCGTTATCATTTTGATTATATCTTACCAGTCATGGTTGATGTCGGTTACACAGTGTAATTTTGTCTAGCCATATCGTTTAAGTAACATATCCTCATACGTGGGGTAGGTCCCTTAGGCTTAGAGGAGAGACGACGAAGTAGCTGTGTTAGAAAAGTCCAAGGTGAAGTAAGTAGCGTGCAGTGCACTTCAATAGGATATCAAGAAATGTTTTAAAAATGCCAATTTTTTGATGTATGCTGATGATCTAAAGATTTTCAAAGCTATACGCACTGTTGACGACTGCGTTTCATTTCAGGAGGACCTGGACCGACTAACTGACTATTGCGCTATCAATAAGTTGCATCTTAGTATACCCAAGTGTAACATTGTACGGTTTACAAAAAATAAAACCATCACTAATTTTAGTTACTGCCTTGACAACATTTTTCTCAACAATGTCTCTATAGTCAAGGATCTAGGTGTTCTTTTTGATGGCAAGCTAACGTTAAATCAGCATGTTGAGGGCATAGTCAACAGAGCGTATAAAATGTATGGATTCGTAATGAGGTCTTCTACAGAGTTCAAGCGTACCTCAACCTATCTCCACCTGTACAAAGCGCTCGTCCGTTCTCAGTTGGAATACGCAGTCCCTATTTGGAACCCCTTCTACCAAAAGTATAATGTCTTGATAGAAAGGGTTCAGCGTAAGTTCCTCCGTACCATGAACTACAGGTGTCACAAAATCAAGTCTTCTTTGTCGTATCCCCAGTTACTTGATATGTACAAGCTTCTTAGCTTGGAAAATCGACGCAAGTATCTGGAGGCCAATGTGCTGTTTGATATTGTCAACAACCATTTTGATGCCATTGACCTCGCGAGTAAGCTGTGCTATTCGGTGCCCAGAACTATTAAAGTACGCAGAGTTCGTGCTGGTACCCTTTTTGCGGTTAATGCCTGTCGAACGAACTCTGGCCTGCGTTGTCCTATCCATAGAATGTTGGAATCATATAATACGAGTTTTATAAATATTGATATATTTGCATGCCCAAAATCAAAATTTAAATCAAATGTTATTAAATCGTTGTGTAATGAATTGTAATTATTTTGCAGTTGTAATTGTTATTGTTATTGTTATTGTAATTGAATATGAATTGTAATTGTATATGTATTGTTATTGGATTTAATTGAATTTGAACCTGAATTGTAATTAAATTATTAATAATGTTATTCCTTATATTAATTATTCGATGTAAGAAAATGAATTTGTTAAATTATGTTTTATTTGTTTTTAAGCTCTATTGGAACTAAGCATGTTATTGTTTCTCTAGTGGCATCTTTTGTTTTAATCTTTGGCAATCTGTGGATAACGTAGTTGGCTGCAACATTGTTATTTAATAGTTTTATATTATGTTTGTTATTTGTATGTTGTAGCTGTTTGTTATCCCTAAATAAATAAAATAAAATAAAATAAAATAAAATAGGCTAATGATAATGATGACGAAATTACCTTCGACACAGCCTCAGGTAAGCTATTGCTCGCTCGCGGTTAAGGGGCCGTGCCTGAAATCGACTGATTTTGATTAACTGTAATCATTATTTGTGAGAAAGAGAAGAAGAATTTATACAATCCTATTTGTGATTTGAAAAGACGAGTTCCTTGCTCCGAGGCGAAATTTAATTCCTCAACATGCAAAGGCATGTTGAGGAATTAAATTTTGGAAATAAATTACGTATTTATGGAAAATCACTAAAATTCACCCCCATGTTTTCCAAAAAATGACGCGAGACTGACGTTTGATTATTTAGTTACAAGAAACTACAATAGATTTTGAAAATTAAAAAATCTTACCAACACCAGTATATAGTCTACTTGCACGTAAGGGAACCACTTTTTAAATTTTTACTACAACATACGGAAAAAATATCAATGTCGTTACTTTCCGGAAATTTCAAGACTAATCAGTATTTTTTTTTCTATTGTTTGAATCACTTTTAAGAAATTTTAAAAGTAGCATATTAATCTTCAGTTTATTATATATTCGTACTATTTTTTAACTTGTGTACTTTAACATGTATACCAACATAGTAAACAAATATGTATACACAAAAATTCCGGAGATTTATTTCTCAACCGTCTTAATTTACTTAGAAACTCAAAATATGATATAAAATATTATTAAAACAGTTTAAGCGATCACTACGCTCGAGCTTTACGCGTGTGTTCGTGAACCGTACACACAAATATTGCATCGCAATGATGTTACCTAAACTCCAGCGAGCGAATTTCATGCACGGCCCCTTAATGAGTAATATAGCCTTTTCCCACCTATGTTGGGGTTTACTTCTAGTTTAACTGGACGCAACTAAATACTAGTGTTTTACATGGAGCAACTAAATGTCTGCCCTCCACGGTCAACCCCAATCCGCCAAAAGATACCGAACAAATGCGCGCCAGCAAGGCACGCGTTCTTTCATAACACAGGTCTGCAAAAAAAATGCTGTCTGGATGTTTTCAACTGATTTATATGTATTAAGGTGTTCTGAAAGCTGAAAAAATACTCAAAAAATTCTAGAACGTCACGTTATTTTGCTAAACGCAAAATTTTATTACAAAAAGGGGTTTTTGGGCTAACTTGAAGTCATAAATAACAACAAGTACAATTTTATTTTGATAATTGTTTTTAAATGTATTCAGGCCATAACTATCATTACTTGAACGATTTCACCAAGATATTAAGGAAATGGAAAAAAGATACCAGGGAAGATGGAGCGTCTTAATGATATCAGACTACTGTTGGATGCTTCAGAGAGACCTTCCAGATGCTCCCTACAAGCGAAAATGTACCAAAAGGAGTCTCACTGGGAAAAAGAAACATGTTTAGTACTTAGTAATGAATATATTTAAGATAAAAAAATAAGTTTCGTTATGCAATTATAAATATTTTTTTTTTAGTATTTTATCTTTTATTTTAAGGTGATAACTTGTTTAACATAGATACCTATATTGTCAGAAAACGTGACGTTCTACGAGCAAATGAAAGTCATTTTCGGATTCAGCACACCCAAAAACATAAGAATTACGCCAAAAAATCGAAACAGCTCTCAACTTTTTTTTTTGCAGACTTGTGAATTACTACTTACTACTATTTTTTCTCTCTTATTATTCTCATTATTGTAGTTAAGGTAAGTCTCAAATGAATAACAGAACTGAAATAAATTCACAAATAAAGGTGTCTAATTCTATTTTTTTTGATCGAACACCGTATCTGTGTCCGACTTTACGATTTTTAGGCCAGACATCCCCGCCCTTGAGAGTTTTGACTGCGTGAGGTTAATGTTAGACGAAATCTTCTAGGAATATCTTATCTTAATAACAAAAGATTCCTGAACGGAGTCAGCAACCCGCGACCCGCGTAACCAGAGCAAGGTCCATTCGTCCGAGGCGAATATCGATCATTATAAATTTGCAGCGCGCGGTAACGGCGCGGGCGCACGCGACCTAGAACAAAGACTATGCGATACGCAGATGTGCTAGTTTAGTTTAGTTTATGTGAATGTTCAAATCAAATCAAATCAATAGTCATTTATTCAAATTAGGCTGAGGATCAGCACTTTTTGAACGTCGAAATTACAGAAGACAGTCCCCCAAAAAGCCCACCCTTCGCCACTTCCTAGTGTTTTTGCTGGGAAGAAGAAGTGGCGGAAGAAGTGTATTTTTATGAGTTATTTGTTTATGTATAATGTATATATCTTAGAAGTTTTTTATTTGTCAGGATATTATATTTTATACACTTCTAATAGGAACAACTTGATAGATGTCGAAGTCGTTTAAGAATTAAAAGGGTTTAAAGGGTAAAAAGGGTTTTACAATTAAAATATACTTCAGTGACCCTTGTCTACTTTAGGGCAGGTCTCTTGTCATAAATAACTTAAATATGAAGGTGAAGGTAGGTGAAGACCTAAGTCTCTATATAATGTGTTCAAGTAAACATCATCATCAACCTAGCCTTTCATCAACTATGATGGAGAATTGGAGATGGTTACTGGTAACACGTTGCCTGACTTGGAATCCGAATCTCATGTTCAGCAGTAGTGATACCGAAAACTCGAAGAGATAATGATAATGAGGTACCAACAATCTATACAGTATATTATAAAAAGAGGAATGATTTGTATTTTTGTATGTAACTAATAAACTTAAAAACTACTGAACCGATTTAAAAAAAAATATTTCATCTTTGGAAAGCTACACCCTCACCTACGGAGCGCAAACGTGGTCATTAACGAAACGTCAAAAGTCCGCACTCGGGGTCTGCCAGCGAGCAATGGAACGAAGTATTCTCGGGGTTAAAAGAACAGACCGCATAAGGAACAGTATACTTCGTTCCAAAACACAAATCGCAGACGTAGGCAACTCAGCCGCTAAACTAAAACGGGACTGGGCAGGCCACATCTGCCGCATGTCGCCACAAAATTGGGCGAAGGTATCAACCGACTGGATCCCGGACAGCAGGAGCCGGCGACGCGGCAGGCCCAGAAGGAGATGGCGTGACGAGTTGGACTCCTTTCTGAAGGATTGGCCAAAAGTGGCTGAAGACAGGAATGAGTGGAAGTATGGAAGGGAGGCCTTTGCCATAAAATAAAAGCTACACTATCCCCGGGAGACATAAGTTATTTTTTTCCCCTGTTTTCTTAGAGGAACGAGAACCACGCGAACGAAATCGCGTGACGTCCGCTAGTCTAAAACTAAACTTAGATATTGGTTACATAAAAGAAGATATAGGTAATACAATTTATTTTATAATTATAACAAAAAAATAAACTTGAATCCTGCAATCGGACGTTGTCTCTTGTTCGTCAAGGTGTTGATAAGCGATCAGTCACGGAGTAACGATTAGGTAGGTACTAAAACGTTATCATTCGCCCTCATATCACGAACTATACTGATTTCAAACAACTGTAGTGTTCAGGTGAAAGACTATTGCCATTCAAGAGCTTTGTAATTGTATAGCTATTGCTCTTATCAGTCGGATAAAACAATTGAACAGCACGCGTAGCATGACCACCTTAGAGACGGATTTTGTCTACAAAAGAATCGACATAGACACAGATTGTAGAAACTTTTCTTATATAATTGGATCCCGCTATTGAACGACCTTCACCGAGCTGGTTAATGGATGAAACCTATTTAAAATGTAAATAAACTTCAAGCCTAGCCATATTACAAATTCTATTTCTATTCTATTGCGACAATAGAAAGAAAATGGCGTATATGGAATCAGCTGTTTGACAACTGTCAAGTGTTAACGAGTAGAATTTGTAATATATGGCAGAAAATGAAATAAACTTGACAGTTGACATACAGCTGATTCCATATACGCCATTTTCTTTCTATTGCCGCCTTATCGATTGCGATAATAGAAATAGAATTTGTAATATGGCTAGGCCAGCTTATTACATATGCATATTCTATGGACTTCATACTTTCGATTGGTAAGGAATTTGTTTATTAACCAAACCGGTGAAATATTAAAAAAAAATGTAGAAATTTTTTAGACAACCCATATGCAATATATTTATTGACATATTAAATTTAATATAAAATAGGTTTCATTCATTAACCAGCTCGGTGAAGGTCGTTCTACAGCAGGATCTTAGACTAATATGTTTTGAGCACGACAACGTCAATAATTAAGAGGAGAAATGTGTAGATACTTCAGTCGACAATAGTCTACATTGATATGGAGCATTGGAGATGGTAGAAAATTTTCTCTACCATCTGTCACCTTGACGATACTCGTTTCTTCGGTATGATAACCGTAGAAACGAATACCTACGCGCTGCGAGTGCTGAGCTGGCTACATTTATGCAGGTCGCATAGACTCCTCTTTTGGAAAAGAGTGTTTATGAAAGGAACACGGACTTGTAGAATAGAATATAATAGAATACTCTTTATTGCACACCATAAAAACTTACAAATTATAACTTTAGGGCTACATAGCATGATACATAGGGCGGCCTTATCGCTAAAAACGATCTCTTACAGACAACCTTTGGATGGACTTGATAGTGAAGGAGTGGTGGTATTTCTAATTGGTATGTACTTTCTACGTTTTTCTATGACATATGTGACATCGCGATCGGTGAAGCAACATCGTAAAGAAACCTGGACTTGTAGGCAATATCAGTTTGAAATCCCCAATCTGCCTTTAGCAAGTGTGGCGCGCAATCGTTGTGCCTTCTGTGTATGAGAAGAGGCCTTTTTCCTATGTAAGAGTAACATGCTGGTCATCATCTGTCTAGCCTTTTCCCAACTATGTTGGGGTCGGCTTCCAGTTCAACTGGGTGCAGCTAAATACCAGTGTTTAACATGGAGCGGCTACCTGTCTTAGTGTCTGAGATGGTCTTTCAAGTAAGAACCATCGCCGTAGGTTCGCTGTTCGCTGTAGATCGGTGGTTATTTTAGAGTTAAGTGGGATATTTTTGTTAGGGATACTGTAGTTCGGCTCAGCGCTTCAGGAGACCAACGACTATATTTAAGATGTTTTAGTTAAAGGTACCTAAAGATAATTAATGCAACAGTCGGACGATGCTTAGCAATGAACCTGTTTAAGTATCCGTTATTTATCCTTCAAGAAAAGCTAGGATTTTTTTCCTGAATAATCATATTCTAGGTAATAAAAACAACAATTTACGCACATCATTCAAACAGTGGTCCCTTGCTATGGGCCTTATGAATAAGCTCAAAGTAGCCGAACGAGCTATGTAGAGGGCTATGCTCGGAGTCTCTCTGCGAGATCGAATTAAAAATGAGGAGATCCGTAGAAGAACCTAGGTTACCAACATAGCCCAGCGGATTAGCAGGTTGAAGTGGCAGTGGGCAGGGCACATAGCACGGAGGACTGATGACCGATGGGGTCGAAAGGTTCTCGAGTGGAGGCCACGTATCGGCAAGCGCAGCGTAAGACGTCCACCCACAAGGTGGACGGACGAGCTCATTAAGGCCGCGGGAACGCGCTGGATGCGAGCCGCTTCCAACCGGTCTTATTGGAGATCTATAGGGGAGGCCTATGTCCAGCAGTGGACTTCCTATGGCTAAAATTATGATGATTATGATTCAAACAGTCTGTGTCCTATCTCATCTATGTCAGGTTTACGCTGCGGCGATAGCAGCGCGCGCGCCGTCTATACATCACTGCGCTTGCTCTCTATATTTACTCACGACCGATAGAAATTATCGCCAGACAACCTCGCAAGCAAATACCAACCCTATTTGCGATGGATAAGGTTTCATTTCTCAAGGGGGTAAGGTGAGGATAATTTTTTCAAGATGTGGTCGTAGTTGACTACCATTTGCCGTATTTCAGCGCGGAAGGTACATAAATCGAGAGCTCCGATTAACGTTATCTGGTCGGAGGGGAAGCGAGGTGTGGCGGAGGGGAGAGGCTGACGGCGATTTATTCATTCATTAACTAAACGACCCCTAACCGATGGATTAATTAGGCCGACTTGCAATACCGCTTCTGTTTTAAACCGTTTTATGTGAAAGCTGGCGGGCATTTTAAGGAGAATATTGTAACGTGAGTGGAATCTGATTAGAAATTATAATTGCATAATGTACTTACTAAGTTACATATTTATTTTTACTTTTAAAAATAGATTCAAGAGTTTTAGGTACATATTTAGAAACAGATAAACTTCTATAATCGTCAATGGTCGTTTTTATTCTTAAAGAGCGTGACTGGGCTGATTTTACATTTCTATTTGTATCTAGTGTACTTAGGTATTACCGTTTCCAGACACACAAACTACTGTAACATTCAATTATTCGCTAAATTACATATATTTCTCGACTTTAATGACAAAAAACAAGACAAATGATCATTAATAGAGCCAGCGAGATGATTACGCTGATTAGTTCAGCGGCTATGCGCGCGCGCCGGTGGCAGCACTGTCGGTCAGGTAGTAGTGCTACGCTTAGGGTTGTCTCACAACCTGTCTTTGCGTCACAATATAAATAAAAACAAATTGAACGAATGGTTATAACGTAGTATACTGTATAAGAAGAGGCAACAAAAATAACGGAATCGTTCTTGTTCAATTAATAGGCATGTGGACGGTGTGTGAATATCAAAATATAATATTAGTCCGTGCGTCAGTTAGATTATAAAAAACTAGCAGACGTCACGCAGTTTCACCCGCGTAGTTTCCGTTCCCGTGGGAATACGGAGATAAAAAGTAGCCTATGTCCACCAAGAATAGTGTAGCTTTCCACCAGTACAATAATTTTTAAAATTGGATCATTAGTTCCGAAGATTACCCCCTATATACAAACTTACAAATTTTACCTCTTTATAATATTAGTATAGATAATACACAAGTATTTTTTTTGCTTTTTCAAATTGATGGAAAACTACTCAGATTAAGCGCATTAAAGTTGAGGAAAGGGGGCTTGTGACGTTATTTGTCAGTCATGTGATATTTTGACTCGATGAATCGCCGTAATTTTTCGATTACGTGAAAAAAGAAAAAACATGATTGTATCGAATATTTCCTAGTAGGTAATCTACATGAGGGACTAAAAAATTTAGTCCACTAGCATATTCTGCTATTGCAAATAGGTATAACAGTGCCAACCCTAAGTATGACACGCGCGGCGTGTTACACTTCTAGCGCTAGTTAAAGAGACGACGCCTGTGTTACTTTACGAGCCGAAGAAAATACAGCAATTGTATTCCAATGTAGAAATTACTCTACGTAGGTCAACCTTGTGTCGATCATTGTGGTCATGCACGAGGTTGTGGTTGAATTCCGGGCCAGTATCAAAGTGACTTTTTAAATTCTTAATGTACTTTCTAAGTTTATCTTAGACATTGGTAATCGGTGAAGAGAACATCTTGAGGGAACATGGACTTATGGTTAATATAAGTTTAAAATCCACTTTGAGCAAGCATGTTGATCAATGCTTGTGCCTTCTACGTATGAGAAGATGAAGAAGAGAAGCGATCTCGATCAACGTCACCTGCCGAGTCCAGTAGCGTGTCTAAACTATTGAAATTGTTCCACTCGTTTAAGAAGGGTTTCGAGACACACACACGTACAAAAGAATTATAAAGAGAGGCTACGTGTTATTCTAAAGTATAAGCTGAAATGTTTTAAAATTTCATCAAATTCCACTCAGTAGTTTTTGCGTTAATGAGTAACAAACATAGATCTTCACAAATTTTCACGTAAAACCTAGGCTTAATATATTATTTATTATAGTTAAGTTGTCAAGTATAGATGTTAGTAGGTAGACTGTGCTTTGAACTCCGCTCTATGGATTCAACCTAGTAGCCACAACCATTCATTCAGTCATTCATCAACTTTTGAATGAAGTAAGAAGCATGCATACATAAAAAGTTGCAAAAAAATCATGCGGCTTTCCAGCGCCCCACATCATAATCAGAGCCTGCAAGCCGTGCCTTAACCAAACTAATTCAGAGCAGTTCCCGACACAGATGCGGCGATACCCTATCAGAGATCAGCACCATTGTTGCCAAGATTTAAGGTGCACACCGCCGAAGCCACTAATTGTGGCGAGCGGTACCACGCGCGCCCTTTGTCTTATGTAATTACTTTTATAAATCTACTAAGCGATTTACATGAACACGATAAAATCGTAAAGGTTAGTTTTGTTCTCGTCACGGTTGAAGACCTTGTGTGGTTTATGGGTAGTGATGTTTTAGCGGGTCGAACTGCGAACTGTGTATCTGTAATGTGTATCTGTAATGTAAGTATGGTGTGCACTGTTTTAAGAAAAACTTTGTCTCCTGAGATATAAGTATCTTATAACTTAGTTCATGAGATATAAAGGATATCTCAGAAAGCAAACATAGTAATAGCACAGTCTAAAAACCTACAGTCGCGTGAGGGGCGAGACGCGGGAAGCCGCTCCCGCACTGCGAACAAATCGATGTTTGTAGTGCGGGAGGTATTATTCAAGTCTAACGCATGTAGAAGTTGTCGGCATTTTTTCAGATATCAAAGACGTCGTCATACTGTATTAATATTTCTACTGTGGTAATAGTATGAACTTATTTACTTCTAAAACTTAGATCACGTACTTATTTAGTATCTAAACTTAAGTCTTGTGGCATTAAAACTAATTCCGAATCAAAACTTATTTACTATCTAAACGAGTCAGCTGTTTAAACTGTTTTTGTCCGCCGCTTGTAGGTACAATCATCTCATGTGTTTATTTTTTTACAATAAACTTTATTATTATTATATTTATTATACCTGTAGGTACGTTGTTTAGACAAGTGGTACTGTGGACATAATATAATGTGGAAATATAGCATCGTGCCTTTACTAAGGAAGAGGTATACCTGTGGTACACCATACTCTTCTTCAGTTTAGTACCGTGATGCAGTTTATACTAGTAGATAGGCCTACAGAGATCATTGTGAAATAATCTCTAACAAACAGGCTCATAATATTATTATGACTGTTAAAATATAACTTTTTTTGGCCCAAAAAATGTATGTTTTTAAGTAATGTGTCAGTCTGATAAAATAGGAGGCGAGCCTATTGCCATCAACTAGGTAAGTTCCAAACGTTGACGTTCAAAAAGTGCTTCCTAACCTAATTTCAATATTTATTTTTATTCCATGTAGAAATATTCTGATTCCACATAGAAAACCCAATAATACTTTACCCGAGAATCGAACCCAAGACTACTAGACCAACCAGAAAGTCTGTGAACATGGGTCTTAACTTTTTATGGTACCTATAATAAACCTCCATGTGAACGAAGTCGACGGCATAAGCTAGTATAGTTGTCTGGCAGTTTGAGAACTTTATGGGACAAACCCAAATGTTCTTTCTTTGGTATTGTTCGTCAGCACATGGTGCTCCTCAAGTTCCGAGTCGAGCTCAACAATTACTGACAAATGCTTACACTGACTGATCTGGTCCCCTCATATCTGTGTGGTTCTTCTCAAAAGACCATTTCAGACACTAATCTAATGGTTCTCCCATGATTTGACCAAGATAATGTCTGAACTTTAAAAGAGACTATGACCTTAGAGTTTCTTTCGGTGTTTCTTCTCAGTGTAGTCAGATAGTAAAATACCGATCGCATCTAGTAGTTAAAAAAATGACGTGTAAAAGTGTTTGTGAAAACCTATTTGTAGAAATAAATATCATTTCATCACATTTGAGTAAATTAACAATATGTCACACGTCATCTTTGCGAATAACTTTAGCTTAACCATGCATCATTAGACTTACCTTTCATCTGGCTCTGGCACCGAAGCTGGTCAATGATGCTGGTCAGCCGGTTCTCCCGCTGGCTACCGCGACTCAGGACCTCGTCTCCATCATCCTCGATTTTCACCGACACTTCACTTTTCACTTCTTCCACCACATCACTACACTGCACTTTAGGGGACTGACGGTTTGACTGAACCGCCTCCATGACTTATTTTGCAAATGTTATTTGACACTTATTACTAGAATTGAAAGCACTGGGGTATCTGTAACAACAAAAGAAATATGTTAAAACCCTTTATAATCCATAATATTTATCTGTAGTTCCGGGTTTTGCTCTCTGTGTATGCGAGTTTAAATGGTTCTTGAAGTATCCAACTACCCACGATATGAGAAAAAATCCTAGTAGATAATAGGGTAGGTTTAAAATTAAATTATGTCCAATGTTCCATGGTTAGAATGTTGGAATCAAAGTTAGAGTAGAAAATAATGAATGAATGAAACGTACCTAGCTGAATGTAACTGAAGTGAGAATGCTATGAAGGAAATGTGAATAAGAAATTAGTACATAACAATGTCACTGGAGACCGAGATGCCGGAGGTCGTCGGTTCGATTCTCCCCCAGGACAAATATTTGTGCGATGAGTACGATTCTTTGTTATGCGTCTGGGTGTTTGTATATTATCTATAATATGTATGTATTTAGAAATACTTTTTTTATTTTGTACCCATAACACAAGCTCTGCTTAGCTTTTGACTAGATGGGGTTTGCGTGAAAAGTCGTGGAATATTAGTATATCCTTCTTATTATTTTTTCGTTGCAGAGGCCCTTTGTTGTTTTTAATGAAGTGAGGCACCAATCGCAGATTTTTCCTGTATGCATTATGCAAATGCACCCAAGGAAAACCTACGACTAGTGTAGGTCTATTGCAGACTAAAGCAACAAATGTATTGGGCTAGGGGTGGATAAGGTGAACTGGTTACTTAGTACTATGGAAGGACCATGGCCTTGCCTCATCAATGCTTTATAAATACACGAATATAACGGCCGGTAGCACACAGCGACTTAGCGTCAAGAGGACAACATAACCTGAGGTGCTTGAGGAGTGGAAAGGCATTCCACGGCTATCAGGACAATCCCGGAAGTACGGTCAAGATCCCTACCAGCACCTTATTGGAATGCTTCCTTCCTTAGAGCCCGTTTGCTCTTGCGAATCTCCACTCTAGCCGGCCAATTAAGGCAAGAAAGAGGTGGGAGCTCTGTTCCTCGTCAGAGCTCACTCTGGCCAGCCAATAAAGGCAAGCCAGAGATGACAAACAAGACTTCTCCCGGGAGATCGGGTCCGTGGGGTCGCTACTGCCCAACAGCTCGCCACAAACTGCCCTGCGGGGTTACTGTTATAATAATTATTAATAAACTTAGATCCTCTGCTAATCTGCGGGGCAGATTGCCGGCAGAGAATTAGCATGTTCTGTCTCAGGGTTGAGCAAAGCATCCCTCTTCTTTTTCTAGTTCTTCTATTCCTAAAGCGTAATAAATATATAAATTCATAAATAATTAGTAGTTTTTCTTATGAGCATTTGATTCTTTGAGTGCCCTAGCAAAGGTAAAGGCAGTTTTAGTAGTAGTTAAGTTTGGTCTTACTCTGTAAAAATCAGAAAGACCCTGTAATCCTCAGAACATTCATAAGGACACACAATAAAAAAATAAAGAAGTAAAATACGACAACTTTAATTCACACGATAACGCATTACTTTAGCGATGATAAGACTATCACAGTATGTCTGACGCGTTTCGATCAATCACATTCAGAAAATCTGAAAACCAACAATATACCTACGATACGTTTAATATCCTTGTCAAAAGAAAACCGTATTGCATCTTTTGATCACAATGTTTTATTTATAAAGGAGCAGCGTCACATGGTAGATACTTATATTTAAAATTAAATTGAATACTGTATCACTATCGAGACCCTATAAAAACTAAGAAACTAAATACGTTCAATTTCAGAAATATTTTTTGTGATATTGTTTGTAGTTTTCTCTAGTAGTTAGTGCCCTTGACTGCTATGCCGGAGGTAGTGGATTCGATTCCCACCCAGGACAAATGTTTGTGTGATGCAGGATCATTTGTTCTGTGTCTGGGTGTACTTACTGTTTAGTACCCTTAGCACAAGCTCTGTTTAGCTTGGGACTAGATGATTCTTTAACTTTACGAATCTATGTAGTTTGTGTTAAAAAAAATACTTAGGATAGTTACTTAATTTCAATGCTTTTAATTTGTTATTTTTACATGTTTAGCACTGCACTCTCTTTGCATTTCACTAAAGGCATTCTTGTGCCTTATAGTTTAACATACTCATGTGTTCCAGTTCTGTGTATTGCTATGCGGATAATGTCGGGAGTGTTGAGCTTACCATGTTACGTTTTATTACAAGCTCAATTAACAAATAACACTGGATTTTGAATAATGATAATCATTTATTCATTATATATAAGCTTACAGTTAATACCAAATCGCTTATATCTACACTAATAATACATTTAGGTACCTACATATATTACACGATAATGTTACCTATTTAAAAAACTACATAAACTAATAAAATTATAGAGAAAAACAAAAACAAAAGGAAAATATTTTTTTTTAAACAATAACATCCTCAGGTTAAACTAAACGAACTTAGGGATTGTAGTTATTGCTTTACGTTTAGCTAAATATAAACATGTTTTGCAATTGTGCTTTGGGAGTAAAAAAATAAATCTGCTTCAGAAATATGAACTTAGAGATTGTTAAATAATAAGTAACTCATAACTTGAAACACAATTTCTGCTAACTGTAATCATTTCTATGGTATTTTATGCAGATGAATGAAACGAAATGATAAATATTTATTTCTGTAAGTAGATCTTCCCAGATACTTTTATACGACATTTTTTTTTTTGACTAAATTACATTTCCAAAGTTACTGATCACTGAGAAGAAATACCAAAAAAACTCAGGGGTCATGGTCTCTTTTAAAGTCCAGACATAAGATTCTTTTAATTTATTATGCGAGTCTAACGATGCAGGGCATTCTGGAAAAGCCTTCAGAAGAGAGAATCAATTCAGCTTTGAGTTGACCTGAATGATTGAAGATTGTATTGGCAGGTCAACAGTAGCTACAGTGAAAGGAATTCATAATAGTCTTGCTAACTTTTTGTTTCTATATTTTTACCTTCAACTATGCTTTTATGTTATTCTATAGCAATATGTTTATTTTATCTTATTGGGGTTCAGCCATATGTTTTCATAAATTTAAATATACAAATCACGTTTAATTTTCGCTAAGTAAATGTATCCCTACCTATTTCCTTAGTTTTGCGTAGAAAGTGTTTTGATTACCACTGTTAATTTTCAAAAGAGCACCTAGAAATTTATATAGTTATGTATCATGGACCACTACTGAAAATTCATAAATAGACACAACGATACATGCGAAATACAAAAAATACAAAATACTTTCACTATGGCGTCAGTGCGTAGGTACCTACCTAGCTATTTACAAAACATAGAATAGAAATCTTCATTTCTTTTAACGAAACTTTTACATTATAGTTCTTCAAATAAGTGCACTATCATCATTCAATTTGATGTTAGTAGAGGTCCTTATAACTTCCGCTGAAAAATAGCATTTAGGTTATGGAGGTAACACTAGTGAGGAGGTACCTACCTTACCTCCACTCTGAGAGGGTGCTGCTTCCCAAACAGTATTTTAAAGCAATCCTTTTGTGACCTTTCACAATCTACGAGTAATAACATTCAAGATAACCATTCGTTATTTAGATATCTTCGTCTTAAAATAATGTAATGTTTATTCAACATCTCATTCAGTTAAACACCGCCCAGACAAACAGACCTGTCTCGTTCGAGCTTAGTGTTATTCAAAATCAAATCACACACTTACACATATATACGATATCTTGTTGGAGGTATTATTTACGTACCTATATCACTGTTTATCGTTTCCCTACAATGCTGAAACTCCACTCCGAACAATAAACTTCGCACGCGTCAGACTGTAAGAGTTCACTACATAACCTTTATTTTGTAACACGTAAACCTTACGATAACACCATAAAAAAAGAACTATTATAACAATTTTATAATGAGTCGTACACTCTAAAGAGTGCTACGGGTTTTACACAGAGGTGACACAAAATACAATACGGTTTTTGCGCAAAATTGTTTCTAAAAAAACACTTAATAACAACAGTTGAAATAACAACAGGTATACCGTGACGGTGGACCGGTTATCGCCGTAGAACTGATAAGTTGTGTCAGGTCAAACGAACAAAATGGGGCGTCACCAAGGTACGCCTGATAACATTTGATAACGGGCTCTTAACCTTCCGACTGTACTCTAGTTGAAACGGTGTCATCAATGTGGCATGCTATCAACACTTATGTGACTGTACCAATAAATGTATAGTGTTATAGATGTTTGTGATAGCTGCAATGAAAGGTGAATTCCATAGTCGTTTTTCTTTTAAACATGGTACCGTTAAATATAACATAACATCACGCCTGTATTTCCCTATGGGTAAGGCAGAGGTGTGCCTATAGTACCTACCCACCTACCTACCTACACCCAGCCACCACCACCACAGCACCCACCCACCACCTACCTACCTGTACCTACACCCATGAGTCATCAACATTTAGCCTGTTATGTAACCAGACAGAAATCAAGACTACAGCCCGGTACTGACCAATTGCTGATAGAAAAAACCTGCGCCTTTGAGTTTTTTTACCAGGAATTGGTCCTTTTGAACCCGGGAATCGAAATAAGGACCTCATGCTTAGGCATTGCCAGTAGTGCTTGCGACCAATAAAGCAACGAGCATTGTCGTAAAGGCACATGTAGTACTAATTAGGTACTAATAAAATTATTAAAAGGAAAGATTTGGTGGTTTGCATTGAATAGGCTCCGAAACTACCGGACCGATTTGAAAAATTCTTTCACCGTTGGGAAGCCACACTATTCCCGGGTGACATAGGCTACTTTTTATCCCTGTATTCCCACGGGAACGAGAACTACGCGGGTGAAACCGCGTGACGTCAGCTATTATCTATAGACTTAAAACTTTGAATAGAGTAACTTGGTCGTTCCTCGTCAACTCGTCACTTACAAGTCAGAGGAGTTAGGTGGACTACGTGGTTTTAGTAATAGCCTCATTGAGCATTCAGCCATAATGAAGTAGCAGATCTATCTGAGACCGCTTCTTTGCTTAAGCTGATATTTGATGGAAATATAAGTAATAGTATACAACCCTTGTATGTTAAGAATTTATTTATCAATATTTAAGGCCTCCACTTTGAATAAAAAGGCACCAAACATTTGAGCAAAGATATCCAGACGTTTTTGTAATTAATTTTGCATAAATTATACAATTTTTAGTTCAATAACTTATCATTTTGAAACAGCTGTCTTACTTCGTGATTGCTTAATAAAATGTGTTGCCGCTGTATACAATTTATTTAAATTATAAATCTACTTATATTAGTCAAGCTGAAAATACTGTAAGGACAAGAACAACAGTTTAAGAAACAGGTAGGTACCCTTAGTTTTTTTAAACAGTTATATGGATGGAAGCAAACCTAGCAAAAAGACTGAAGTGAAGTGTGAAGTTTCGGTTAACCTTTTTTGAAAAGAAGTGTAAGTTTATGAATATTTTTTACACATATACATATTCATATTCACATATACTTACGCCACTATTTTTTATTAGTACCTATCTACAAAAAAAAATGGGCTGTATCCGTACCTGTTACTGATCATATTTGCGTAATCAAAAGTAAAAAAAGCGAAATTCAATTTTCAAATACGCCACTATTTAGTTAGACTTAAATAACGAAAACTGCTGTTGGGGGGGCATGATTGAGCGAGATCACGCGGACGTGAGCGAGAGATGACGATTAATGAATACTACTATGTCATGAATAGGCTGTACAATATTTCCATAAATTGGGTGACTTTTTGGGATATAAACAAACACTAATAACTTTGCTGTTTATGAATGTAATTTATTGATACTTTACAAAAATAATGATAAGCCCTTTAAGTATTTGTTCTAATTAAAAAAATGTGGTGTATAGTTCATGTAAAAAGTGATTTACTGACAAGAACTCACATCTTTTTCACATGTGGGTAGGCAGAAATTACAGAACGCCACCTGCTGCGATTCTTACCTGCCGGTCGATACAGTAAGTTATCCCGTAAAAACTTGAGTGAAGTGAACTGTCAACACCCAGCATCCAGTATGGAATGACAGCTCAATTTGGCTACACTTCACCTATATTTTCATGGGGTGATTTTTACGAAATAGCACTGCTACTATGCTTCATTTACACTCATACATGCATGCCAGTTGCAAGTATTATGCGTTTCAAATGAGAATAGGAACGTCAATGACCTCTATCTGTCAGATGCCGCTTGAGAAGTACGGTCAGCAACGAAACCATAGTGTATCAATAATATATATTTTTGTTGTGTTACCGTGTCTCAGTAAATTATTCAAAATGAAAAAAACGTCTTAAATTATTTGGTCATTATTATTACAAATAAGCAATACTGTTAGCTTTAATACTTTCATTGTTGGCAACAATTCACGACGACATCTACACAGACTGTGATGCAGAGATAAGTGGAATTGAATGGCAAGATTCTGATAAAGTTAGGTATTGTTACCTGTATTTAAGACCAGTTTATTGTTTTAAATACAGGTAACAATACCTAAATTTATTTTAAACAACTGTTGATGGAATAAATATTAAAAACCTACATTATATTTTATAGGAGAATGCAACAGTGATGATGATGGCAATGACGACAATAGTGACCACTCAGTCAGTGATACAGAAATGAGCAAAATTGAAAAATACAGTTCTGATTTTTTAAAAAAACATTCATGATTCGTAATAGAAAACATACTTAAAAAAAACATTTTTGCTGATGCTACTCAATTTATTCGAATTGACAGTAATGACGTCACAACATGGCGCAAGGTCATTCCTATTCACATTTGAAACGCATCCGATCCTTTCTGATACTTGTACAGACGCCAGCACATCATGTTACCCCAATGTGTCAAATTTATTTGATCGTTTTTAAACTTTATGTCAAACCCAGTAAGATTCATATTCAATTGAGAAAATTTGACACATTGGGGCAACTTGATGTGCTGGCGTCTGTACTTAATAAATTATAAAAAAGGTAAAGTTTGTGGCGTTGTAGGAGATAATCTTGTCATAGAAAAGCCTGTCACAGGCCATATTTTATTTTTAAAAACTAAGACCCCCACACCCCGGGGATATAAAAATAAGAAATGCACGCGGACCAAGTCGCTAGCTAATGGGTAGTCATCAATAATTTTAGAGTAAGTACTTCCAGGGCTTTCCTCTTACATCTGCCAAATACGTTTTGTTGTTCACCTTTCATTCGTCCTCATGGTATGAATGTAATTTCATAAACCCTTTGTACCAGCATATCAGAAATAATACCTTTTCTTCTATTGACAATTGCTAGTTTTGCATAGCTATCGCCGGTGATGACGTTTGTCGGTGAAATACTATCACGAACCCACACGAGAAGCCAATAATTACATATTAATTTATTTAAGTTATACCCTCATACTCGTAGTATCATGTCTCAAGGCCGTTTATACAGACGGCTACACATCAAGCTACACATTTCCAGTATAAACTGACCTATCATTGTACGGAAATCCTATAAAATGCGAGACCAACTTTTACTAGAAATGTATCTTGTTTGATAATGTAGCCGTGCTACTATACTACGCGACACTGAATTCGTCAATAAAAGAGCAATGTTGGACTTTCACTTGCGTTATAAATTTTTTGAGATAAAACACTGGATTTTTATTTATTTTTCATCTTTTGTATAGGGTAGGTAACGTACCGGGCGCTATGATATTATAAGTAAAAGGTGTAGATAGGTTACTCCTCACCGTTTTCGGTAACGGCGACCCTTGCAGCTATTTTTTTCTTTCGTGTACCCTATTTTGTGACTGGCCAGAATGAACTTGCTTTTGAATACCCGGTTACAAGTAAAGCAGTCGAGTTCGGCGGCAGAGTTATAGGTGAAAGAATAAGATGGCTTAGGTCTCTCTTTACGATTTTGGCGCTTTACACTTAATGTATCGAGTCGCTTGTTTACGAAACTTTTAATATTTTTGAAAATAGTAGATAGAGCACCAAGAAGACCAGTGCAGAGTGAGTTTTTCCCAAACCTTGTGATTAATGGCGCAAGCGTTAAGGTACCTCTTGAGCACGTCCTTAAAGCGGAGAATCGGAGATGTTGACGACCATGCTACCGTTTGCCCTCCGACAACTCAGAGTAGAAGACCACCTTGGGTAAACGGTAATGCTTCATGCGAAGGACATGTCCACACCACCTGAGTTGGCGTAGCATGAGAAGACCTTCCACGCCATACACGCTGGAACGGCGCCAAACCTCGGTGTTAGGAACACGGATTAGCTATAAGCGCTCAGCAAGCGATACGTTAAAATGTGGCTGGCTAGCCACACTTGACCTCAGTGTCGCGTTGCGCCGTCAACGGACGCGTGCGTGCGTTAGTGTGCCGTTTTTGAAGATCGAATGTTGTTTAGGTAACCTATCTACACCTTTTTACTTATAATATCATTTACCGGGCGGTGCACCATGTCCTTAACCTTTCAATCGTGTCAATTAGAGACACAATAGAAAGACAATGACAGCGCGGACGACAGTGTCCTCTTGAGGTTTAATGAATTAATGGTACCTACACCGGCCTATACGGTGGAAACGGGACCTTATTGTTATTACTAATCATATTATTATAATTATACCATTGCCTTATTTTGGGGTCTTCTTCTCTTCTTCTTCTTATCGTGTGGTATGTGACTAACCTACTGATGAAGTTTTAATGGCGCCCATGAGCCTCTGACTCGGCATTATATTTTGGGGTCGGCTTCTAGTATAACCGGATACAGTTAAATAACCTAAAACCAATCTTACCTCTACTACCCGGTAATTAAGTTACATTTTTTTATTATTATTATTATTTATAGGCACGTGTGACCACTATCTCACCTGTTGTAAGCGATGATGTGGTCGACGATGAAGCACGCTTGCCTAGAAGTAACTTGTTCACTCTTGACTTGAAGACCTTAGGTTGTAGCTATCAGGAAACACTGACTCCGTCAGGGAATTCCACTCTTTAGCTGTTCGCACAATAAATGTGCCCAAAGCCTTTAGTACGTGTGGTTGGGATATCTACCATGTACCGGTGGCGCAGTGCCGTACGTCTAGTTGTCCGATGATGAAAAGGGCTTGGTGGAATTAAATCGTGCAATTCCGATGCACACTCTCCGAAATACAAAAAAAAAACATGATACTTAGAGTAGGGATTGTGTAACTCAGTCGGGAGTTGCGGAAGAGTCGTGTACGTTCCCTCGAACCCCGGCTCTGGTTTGAGTTCGAACAAAGGGGTTCTTTCAGATAATAAAAGTCTGACAGACCAGTGGAAAACATTGTCCATCGTGATCATCGGTCTGCAAATTACTGCCGAGGGCCGGGCTCAACTTTCCGAAGCACGGAGTAAGTAATCTTGGAAATGGATCCTCTACATGCGCAGCTTAACCTTCGACCGAACTGTGCGACTGTTTTATCAACACAAGTCCCTTTAACGCAAGCACGTCATATAACGTGTCGTCTGGTACATTAATGTTAGTACAAACACACAAGATAATGTCTTCATACTATGTTATTTTACTCCGCAAATAAAGTGCAGCTATAAAAGCGGCTGTCAAGACACGACCGGTCATGTAGACAAAAGATAAGAGCCGATATGACACACTGATATACGGACAAAGGAAACTCCTATCAGTTCTGAGGAAAATCAGTTGATAATGTTGTTTGTAGCACTCCACGAGTGAGCCCTTGGAGAGCCGGCTTAATGGTCACGTTGTACAGTGGAATGTCAAAGAATATCCATCATAGTATAGGATCCCGTTAAGAACGACCTTCACCGAGCTGGTTAATGGATGAAACCTTTTTTATATTTAATTTAATATGTCAATAAATATATGTATTACACATGGGTTGGCTAAAAATTTCAGTCCAGGATTACACTACAAAAAGTAATTTTTGGAAACGGCTAAACTGTTGGACCCTGACATGCAAACCGACCTTATGATTTAAAAATATTACTTAATAGTTGGTCACAGATATCATGGTTCTCACCTATTTTTAACCGACTTCAGGAGGAGGTTCTCAATTCGATCGGTAAGTTTTTTTTTTTTTTTTATGATTGTACACCGATTACTCCGAGATTAATGATCCGATTTACGTGATTCTTTTTGAGTTCGATGCGGAATAGCTGCCATTTGGTCCCATAAAAATATAACATAGTTTGACCCCGTAGTTTTCATTTTATGAACAATTTTATGAAAATTTAATTTATTTTTGAACGCTTTTTTGTATGTATGTTTACCGATTACGCTGAGATTTATGTACCGATTTACGTGCTTCTTTTTTAGTTTGATGCGGACTAGTTTTTTTTTGGTCTCATTAAAAAATTACATAGTTTGGTCAGGTAGTTTTCATTTTACCTATGAACATTTTTGTTCATGAATTTTACTTTTTGATTTCATCGCGAACAGTTGCTGTTTATTTGTTTGATTGTAATATGTAAATATGTGTTGTAAAAATGGATAATAATTTATCATATAGGTATGTAAAAATAATAACTAAAAATTGTTAAATAAAAACTTTTTTACAAAAAATACAACCGACTTCAAAAAACACTAACCGGTGTTAAATAACTCTAAATTCGGAAGTCGGTGGCCAATCATGGTAGAGACAAAACCACCAAAGCCACAGACTTCCTAATTTGTAGTTATTTTACACCGGTTAGTGTTATTGAAGTCGGTTGTTTTTTTTTGTAAAAAAGTATTTTATCAATCAAATTAGCGATTAGCAAATACGGCTTAGTTGGAGGGGCCCTCTGCTAAAGACAGGCATTGTAAGGGTGCTTACTTTACTTACGCACCATTTGCAGTCGGTAACATTATTAGCAAGTCATTGTAAAAATAATATAACATAGCGCCTGTATTCCCCGAAGACTCCAGATCTCCCACAAATTAATACACTTCCATTAACATGCTTTAGTGATTAAAATTACGGCTCCCAATATAATTTAAGTGTATACACGGTGATTTTTTGATCGTCTGACAAATTTTCACAGAAGTCGAGAAAATCAAGAAAAAAAAAATCGGCTGTTTCATACATTTTGGTTGAGTAGGTATAGAACTTTTGTATGCAATAGCCGTTTTTTTTTCTTGATTTCCGAGTTGGTCCCATAGTAAAAGTTGTTCATATTCATGGGTTGAAAAATTGTCAGACAATTAAAAAATCACCGTGTATAATTATTATTATTACATCTCATAATATAGCCCTTTCCCAAGTTTAAAATCTCCTTCCAATCAGTGTTCAGTCGCGGCTATAAGCACATCGTGTATATTTTGAGTTGTCATCTACGTCGTGTGTGTACTGTTGGCAGTTGGCAGGCACCTGGCTGTGACGTCACAAGCTAATTCTGGCGAGACGAGGTCGTGACCCGACGCCCTGCGCGCACGCACACACGCTCACCGTGCACTGCTACCCGAAAATACGTGTCTGCGGCTTACAGTGTGCTGTGTATCTTTAGTATCTTATCGAACTTCGTATTTGGTATACTGCGTTCATGTTGGCTTCTTATGATATAGAAGCAAGTTAACCATTCTGATTATTTTGATTCTGAATTTCAGGCAGCTATAGCATTTGTTTAAAATGAATAATGTTTTTATGACCACTTAAACCAGGTTATAGTAATTTACCACACAAAAAGAAGATTGAATCAGCAGGTTTATTCTGTAAAAATCACCAAGCGAAAAGCTAACTAACTGACTAAGCTTGCTAACTGCTGATCCTAAGCATTGGAACGGGATGAGAGCTCACTTAAATTCTCCTTTATTCTCACGGCCGATTTCCACAGAATATTTACTACATAATATGCGGCAGTATACAAGCGTTTGTTTGTCTGTGTGCGTGTGAGTTTACGGTTTTTCTTAAAAAAATATATAAACTAGTGCTTGACAAATGGTGCGCACTGATGCAAACGTTTCATAGTGAAGCGAACAAGTTGCGGGTACGAAGTGATTCTGTTGTTTTTTTTCAAAGGTATAAAGTGCTTTTTATAATAAAACGTCGCGCCTGATTTCTCCCAAGGATTAGACAGGTGTCAGTACTTATGGCTTTATAGATTGCCTATCGACTGTTATGTTTAAATCATATACCTACATAGACATCGAGTAACCGATGACAAAACCGAACGTGGGGGTGCTAAAGAAAAATTTCAGATGCAAAAACCTAATATCGTAATATTTTATTAGTTATTGTTGGTATCGCCTCATAACGAAGTGCTGGCAGTCTTCCACGGCAGTTGGCGATACTTGCCTACTACACGAATAGACGATAAATGCGGTAAGGATGTGACCTGTCCACGCTCGTTCCCGTTGCCCTACCGTGACGTTTAAGTCCATCTCATCCTCATTAGGTTAGTATGAAAACATTCTAAATAAACACGAGATCACATCTGTAATCTCCGAAGGTTTTAGACAGACGAGTACCTATAGTAGCCCCAATTAACGCCAGCTATGTTTAAATCCTATGTAAAAGAGGTCAAATCTATAACTATCAAATGGGCACAAAACCAGGGGCTCGAGTCTGCTATTGCAATCGTGTCTCAATGACCGGCCATTGATCGAATATTTGATAACTTTGACAGTTTTTGTATGGGAAATGTGTTATAAGTGTGACGTTATACGTCAAAAATCGATCATTGACCGGTCATTGAGACACGATTGCAATAGCAGACTCGAGCCCCTGAATACGGACTTCTATTGTGATATTCAGAGTGGTGTTGTCAGAATTGTAACGATTGACGAATATTAATTTGTTGACCCCAAAAGGACGCCGGCGTCCGCGCTGTCATTGTCGTTCTGACACGATTGAAAGGTTAACAAATGACAGCCGAGACCAGAATGGCACGGAGGAATCTCGGTGTGTTATGAATGGTTACCTAATACCCATTCACGAACCGAAGATACGCGATATAGCGTAGGTACCGTCAGACGGGGTGAACATAACTGAGAAACAAAGGCTTTAAGAAGGATATTCACAGATAAAAGCTGTTTGTTACAAACGAGAACTCTAATGCTTTTCAATCATTTAGACAGATAGTTTCGAAATCTTGTTAGCCTTGTTTGCCTTCGCAAAGTTTATTTTCTATTCACCCTTGTCTATTCAACCCGTTTAGTAGTCAACATTTGTAATACTTTTGATTAACGTACTTTTAAATACTTTGTCTACAATTAAGCTTCCTGTTACGGCTGGTCTACAGAGTGCCTAGTGCGAGTTTGTTTTACGTTAACGCGATCGATACGTTCATGACGTTCGGCGCTCCGATTGGCCCGCTCCAAGCTTTTAACCAATCAGAGAGCCAAACGCGGTGAACGTTTCGATCGCGTTAGCGTAAAAACAACTCGCACTTAGCGCACAGTTCTTAAACCACCCAGTCGAATCAGTAAAAGTCATCCTGTATAAACTTAAGTGAAGTGAACTGTCAATGCCTAGAATTAGTACTAGACCTGACCGCTGAGCGTGCGGTCTTGTGGTCATTGAGTAGCCCTAACATACAATTTCCACTAACCGGGCTGGGCCGGACCGCATTTCACACCGTGCTTATGAATATTCAGACTTATTATCAATTGTTAAGTTTCATATTTGCATGGAATTTATACTGCTAGAAACGCAGCATAGGCGCGGGTCAAACCGAATTTCAAGCAGTATTAATTCCATACAAACATGAATCTTAACTATTGTAAAGAATGCCTTTGAATTTTTGAATTTCTTATAACACAGTGTGAAAATTGAAATGTTTAGTGAAAATCGTATACAGGATGTGTCATTCATATCGGTCAGTATGGGAAAGTCTGAAACTATAAGACATACGAAGATCTGTTCTGAGGATTATGTCATCGATTTTAATAACAAGAAAAACTGGCATTCATACATTTTAAAAAACATCCGTACCTCGTTCGGGAATCGAACCCGGTTATTTTGAAAAAAAAACCTACACTATTTCTATTTAGATATCGATTGTGTAGGTCTTAAGCAGTAAATGTATGTATGAAACATGATGTCTAAAATGAATAAAATGCATTGTTTCCACATACTTTAATTTGTTTTAGTAGGTGCTCGAAGTGACCACGTTTACAATATTCAACAAGTTCAGGTATTTAAAATTGTCTCTATGGTTGTTTGTACCTCTTTGCTGATGTTGCAATTTATACATACACCGCATTACATATTTTAACGCAAATTCACCACATTAAGATACAAAATGCAATTGTAAGATCGTTATAGCCTTAACGTGTTGAATATTGTATTGAAAAAGGCGGTGGTCACTTCGAGCACCTACTAAAATAAATTAAATTATGTGGAAACAATGCATTTTGTTAATTTTAGACATCATGTTTCATACATCCATTTACTGCGTAAGACCTACACAATCGATATCTAAATAGAAATAGTGTAGGTTTTTTTTGTCGAAATAACCGGGTTCGATTCCCGAACGAAGCATGGATGTTCTTTAAAATGTATGAATGCAGTTTTTCTTGTTATTATAATCGATGACATGGTTCCTCAGAACAGATCTTCGTATGTCTTATAGTTTCAGACTTTCGCATACTGACCGATTTGAATGAGACACCCAGTAGAAGTGTTTTAGAGTGTTCAGTAAAAGTTTAAGGGTAGTAAAGTGAGAGCATAACATTAAGGAACAATTGACGACATTAAGGAATAATTGACGACAAGAATATACTGTTTTTTTATAATATCTTTGAACCTATCATTCCGAGTATAAAACCGACAATAATAATACTAAAACTTACTGTTCTACCAGTAACATAAGCAGCAAAAACATTTCAATCACAATACTGATGTCATAATCAAGAAACGAAATAAAAGTTAAAAGTCGACGGGTAACGTAATCAAGAACAATGTAGACGCATAATAGGCGGGTACGCACCTGAAAGCGTGTGTAACTGGTGCTTATTAGCCATTTTTATCAGCAACACACCGGTAACAGTCAACGTTCACTAGAATTATGAAAATCCTCGCAGAAATCAAACTGGTATGTATTTTTTAACAAATCACGGTAACCCTTATGATTATAATCATAAAGTGACAAAAATACCCTATTTTTGTCACTTTATGGTACCTATTCGTAGACTGGTATTTTGTCTTACAATATCGAACACCTCTTTGCATAGAGACCATCAAGCTACCTTAATTTTTTTTTCAACTTTAGAACAAAAGAAAAAGTTTCATGTTTAATAGGGAAAGTGAATGTTGGTTAAGGATAGCTTGACGTGCTGCGTGTACTAAAATTATGTAGCCCGTAATTTTACCTACAGTACCAGTTTATTGAATAAATAACTCCAAATTAAATATTTATTATCAACACTTACCTACTTACTTCATTTTTATAAACACCGTTTTGTATGTGGCATGGGTTTTTGTTTGGCATGTAACGCGTAGGAGGGGAGAATATGTTTTGAAGAAAGTTAGATTAGAAATGTGGAAGGGTACAAGAACATAGGAAGACCAAAGAAATGACGAATGGCTTGTATAAAAAAGATAAAGGTAGGAAACAGGTAATATATAAACCATTCACTGTAATGACTAAATTACTGTTAGAGGGTGGGTGGGTAGGTAAAAAGGTATCTATTCACATTATGAGATTTTTTTAAACCCACCAGATATTTCATCCTTTACAGATTTTGCTATTCCAACTCATCTATCAGCTCCGAAATGCTCGCTCAAGTTTCGAAGACTCTATGCCCGAGGTTGACGAATCTCAAGAGACGACCGACTCTTCTACTTCATCAGAGGAGCAGAAACACGTCCACAAACATCGCCACATTCACCGAATGGGGCACCGTCACAAGAAGAGTCACAGCCATGACCACGATCATGATCACGCTCACGTCAGAACATCAAGCGACGAATACAATGATGACTGCGAGTGTTCCTGCAACAAATGTGACTCTCCTTCTGATTGCTGCAAGAATGCATGTCAAACTTGTCCAAGCAACTACCAGCAACCAACGCAAGGGGTGAACAGTCAGTCTAGCGTGGTATTCGTCCCATACCCGTATCCGATGATGATGCCCAGTCCAGTATTGAAGCCGACCCCTAACCATCAAGAGCTGATGCGCTCGCACGACACGAGTCAACCTCCCACCACGACAAGCACGACGACTTCTGTCCCCACTACCACTGCGACCACCACAATCACCACGACCACCACCACGGAAGATCCGACTGATCTCGTCAACTCACAGCGTAACAATAATATGTTGGAAGCAGTGCTCAAGAGCGTCGTGGATGACTACACTAACATAATAGCCAAGACACCGGATAAACTGCAGAACGGGAACAGTAAGTACATGCTGACGTCACTGCGGAGGACCAAGCCTACTTGGATGCCCAAGTATGGCATCGTGCCTATCTCCGACAACATTGCTGAGAAACTGATGTCGAAGATGTCGAGGTCCAGGCTGCCCCAAATTCGCAGCCAGCAACAAAGAGTCCCTATGTACGATAAATCGTCCTTAAGAGCTCTTGCTAAGCAATTCTAAGCTGATTGACTTTTTACTAGTGTATTCTTATATTTTTATACTTGAAATAACTTTTTATTAATATTCCGGAAATAAATTTATTGAGAGCTGAGAAAATTGTGTTGTGAGTTGGTCAAATAATGTTCAGTCTTCAGTTTTTATACGAGCAAACCAAATGTGTACCTAAACATAAAAACACAATAAACTTGATAACAACAATAATTTTCAAATTTATTGAATAACCTAATCAAACTTTATTCTCTAGGTATTGTTTTTTACTTACTACATATTTTCACAGTAAAGCAAAAATAAATGCAAATTGAAATCCATGTAGACCTCGTATTTTCCCCTTTTTTTATTGTAAAGGAATATGTGATTCATTTAAAACAGACCAACAACTGTTTAACATAAAATTACAGTAAGTACATTTAAACATGAAACAACTTATTTAATAAGAGGGATAACTGAAAATTTTCATAGCACTGTATTTTGCAGATGTACAATTTCCTACCAATATATCTTCTGTTGGAAGTTTGTATTTGTGTGAGAAACTTTCATATTCCGCACCCCGAGTACGTCCACCATTCCGAATTGGCAGTGCAGCACGACAATAGTTATCGGCATTATGACAGTTACAGCAGTAATGAGGTAGTGATGCGGCAACTACCGCGCTATACGAAATTGCATCGCCACTTCGAATACTCCGATTCAGAATACAAATGTAAGTGCAGCTGTAAGAAGTGCCAGAATCGAAAGCCTAAGCCGAAACCATGCTGCCAGGAGTTCTGTGCGACAGAGTGCTCCGTGCAGAACAACATCCTAGTGGTGCCCTACCCTGTACCATTCATGGTTTTTAATCAATCCGCGTCGTCGGATATACCGATGCCTTCCATACCGCCAATCACCACGACATCGCCGACCACAACAACTACGGAGCGACCAGTAACAACAACAACAACACTATCGACACCAAAATCTATGCAAACACTTCCAGTGACATTTTCCACTATTCCTTACTTCGAGAACCAATCTTACAAACGATTCAAAATATTAAACGACTTGAATCGCAGAAGGAACATGGGTAATACCGGCTTACGCTCGCCAAAGTTCGGTAGACTACCGAAGTATGGAATTGTACCCATACCCGAGAACCTAGCACATATTTTGATGCAACAATTAAGATACGATCCAACTAATGATCAGTTAGGAAAAGGGTTTGCTCTCGACAAGAATCTTTTACAACCTACTGGGATTCCTATGATGAAATAATTAGGAAGTGTTCGTAATGTTCTAATATTTTAATCGTTTCTTGAGACATCATATTTTTACTTTTGGCAGTTTTGTTTTACTATTGTTTAGTTAAGCTTGTTAATTATGTTGACCTTTTTATTTTCTTAAAGGAAATTATTATGAATATACATTTAAATATAATGAATATAATAGGTATATGAATATATATTTATAATGACATAGGTAAATAACTACCTATATTATCTTACTGTCTTTTAGCCCTTTTACTAATCTTTTTTGTCGTCGGTTCATCATGACATATCTTTTCCTTCCATACTGTTTTGTAATTGTAACTTAATATGTCACAGATTTATCTATCACATCTAAGGTATAAGCGAAACCGATCTTCTTACCAAAACGTTGATAGTTGACAGTGCCAATAAATATGTACCTACCTCGTTGTTTTCTAACTTCAAAACAAAACACAATATGGGAATAAAGCACATAGGTTCGTACGTATATTTAAAAAGAAAATAAGATCTTATACTGTTGTAAGAAAGTTCACCTTGTTTTAAAGGTAACCCTTTCATTAGATGTGTACCTATGTAAATGACAATCATTTCATTTTCCTATTAAAACAACTAGGTTTTATATATCGGTAAAAATTCTCTGTATAATATGTGACTTCTTAAGTCAAAGTTATTTTGAAATTATACCCAAATAGGTACCCACCAAACTTGTCATTGTTAATTTTATAATAGCTACTTACTTCTAGTTTACTGAGAAAACTTATCAGACTGAACGCACTTCAAAACACACTTTTCAGTTACATCCACGGTCACTATAAAACTAATAAACAAACGTATCATTTCAAACTTTGGAACGCAAACCGCACAAAATTACTGAAAACTGAAAACTATGCGCACTTCACCGCAATCCCGTGTATTTTTCACACAAAACCCGATGTCGATCGGTAATATATTTAATTAATTATCCATTTTACTATTGTTTAGACAATAGGGCGCGACACGTTCAGCGTGGTTTGACCTTTCAGAAGTCAGCGAGACTGCGCCTGAGTCGCGCGGGGTCACCAACGATTTATTTTTAGAGTTTAAAGTTCAAAATACGACTGTTTGAAGACGCGATGACCGGCGCGTGAGCTTCCGTACATGATCGCGTTACTTATTGGAAATAGATTAAATATTAATGTAAATGAGCTCTCTGTATTCCAAATACGACGTTTTGTAGGAGTTATAGTTTCTTGGAAAGAAGTAAATTCAAAGGGAAGACCAAGAAAGCAGAAATGGTAATAGCTGCTTGGGTAAGAATTTGCGTCCAAAGCTATTCTACAACCAACCTGGTCTGGTAGGTTAATGAAAAATCGAAAACTTATTATATTACCTAGGTACCCTGCTGTTTCTAATATCCAAAAATCTAATTAATATTATCAAAAAAATTAAACACAGCTAAACGGGGTGCGCGATTCTTTCGAAATTACCTCACCTAATAATTTACGGAACAAAAAAACTCCGCAAACTATGCTAAAATCCCGCCAAAATTTTTTTACGTCACTTGAAAGGGAATTCGCCATCATTAAATGCGCGTGCGCAAAGCTGGTAACGGCGACAGGTCAACGGTGGGCTATTTTCGCGACACCCATCCGGGGCGCCAACGCATTTAAAAGCAATATTGCTTGATCAAAACCAAATGAATTGGGTCACTTTCATAAAACTGACTGAATAAAGATCTTAGTCTGTTTCTAAAGTGATGTCAGACGAAATACGGGGAACAGTTTGGTCTTGTTAGGTCGGGCATTAGATACAAACTTATATTAACCGACTTTGGAAAACTGATGAGTTTGTATTTCCTATGTTTGTTAACACATGCCTTCGTCACTAATCAATTGATTTAAAACTTCTTTTTTTTATTTGGAAGTATAATATGTACCAACCTACTGGTCCCATAAAAATCTCATCGAAATTAGATCAGGAGCTTTACTCGCTCTTTAGGAAATTATACTTGCAATTATGAATATTAAAGTTGTTGAAGGAATAATACTCCTGGCTTCGGCCTTTTTTTAATTTTATCTTTCAAACATGTGTTTTGACCAGATGGCAATGTTGCTACAGACACTGGCACTTATGAGCACTTAAAAAATAGCTCGGTGTCGTAAAATGGACGCCTAAATCCTGGGTACGCATGTGAGCATATAATATATTAGTATGTTCTACATAATATAATTACGTACCTTAAGAATTACAGTCCCGTGTCTTTAGCATAATTTCCTATCAGTGATAACCATGTTTCCATAACATATTAGGAGGTAGGTACTGTGTGTGATTCTAAAAACAAAACTACCTTAATAATTCCCATTCTTTTTTCAAGCTTATCAAACTACGTACATATCTGATTGTGCCTATTAAATTGTGGTGTTGTTTTTTGACTGCAATGAAGCTTTTTATGTATGACAACATGTGTGAATGTAAACGAAGCAAAAGAAGTATATAAGAATCGTAGCTTAAGGCACTCTGTAGTTTCTGCCGACCCCCATGGGAAAAAAGCGTGAGTTTATATATGTATGTATGAAGAAGCCTTTTCTAAAGACTCCTACCAAAGCACATGGGTAGTTTACTTACGAATAGTCGCCTGTGTACAGTTTTATATCAAACCTTTTGATTGCTACTTGTTGCTCGCTAATTTGTTGCAGATGTGTTCCTGCAACAAATTAGCGAGCAACAAGTATCAAGTAGCGATCAACGATTAGCGCCTGTCAATAAGATAATATAAAAAATGAGAGTTTATTATAAATGTGAATATCTTGAAGTTTCAGTTTTCCTTTTATTGATTTTATTAACCCTCAATGTTAACAGAGTGGTATTATATAAGTTTGATGCCTTTGATAACGTATCTGTTAAACTTGTCTTGGGCCAAAAGGCAATTACTCAATCATATACAATTACTATTAATTTATGCTGTACTTTGTGATTCTCTCTGTTGTCTGTGGTACAGTAAGAAAGATGTGATACATGTATACTTATTCTCTGTATTGATTTAAATTAAACAACTATTAATTAAATTTAAATTAAAAAACCCAAAGAGATTTATGAGACTTGAATGTCTTTGTTAAAACCTTAACAGTATCACTGTCTATCTAGTCAATTACCGCAATCCAGACACAATTAAATTACTATTGTTTGCGGACACCGGTGTCCACGCGGAGCCTAATGAGCTATAGTAGTCTAGTGATGTGACCGGCTGACGGCCAAGACATATATAGAATTTGAATCCACCTCCTCCACAAGCACCTTCGACTTTTCGGATTCATGTGCGTATTGTATAATTGACACGGGCTTCAAAAACGGTAAAGGAAAACATCGTGAGAAAACTGGCACTCCTCAGAGATATTTCTCGGCAGCATGTAAATCCAAATCAGAGACAATCGTGTCAATTATAGACACAATAGAAAGACAGTGGCAGCACGGACACACCGGTGTCCTCTCGGGGTTTAATGAATTAAACTTTGTCACTAACCCGAAAAGAAGATGTCTGGCTGTGGCAATTTAGTTCCCGAACGGATAGACAGATTGTAATGCTGTTTTTAAGATTCCGTAACTCAAATGAAAAAAATCGGAACCCTTATAGGATCACTTTGTTGTTTGCCCGTCTGTCTATCAAGAGCCTGTATGTCGGAAACGCGTGTAGAGTTAAAATTAAAACTCAGGTCTACAGTCCCTGAAACTGTAAAAATCTAACGTCTAAGTAAACGTAAAATGAAGATAATAACGGCTTCATGTCGCAGCCATCACATTCAATACCAACCATAGACTGGGATATCATGAAGAAAATTTTCATCCACTGCCGCTTCGCTATATTATTGTAGATGGCGTTAGTGAGACATGGGAATAAAGTTTTTCTATGACATTTCCTTGGTATTTTCCATCTCTTCGGTCGCGGCAAAATAAAACGTATTTTACACACTCTCAAGGGAATTAAAATTTATGGAGCAAGTTACCTACTTTTCGTTGACCTAGAACTATGAAATCTGGCAAGTCTTTTGATACAATTAGGTACTTACCTAAATTAAAACTATATTTTTTAATTACATCACACGTAGTGGGGGACGGGGGATCTTGTCATAAAAAGGGTATCATAAGCAAGAGCTTCTTAAGCACAAGCTTGAATTTAATTTTAACATTAGGTAGGTATATTTAAAAAGAAATACAATTTACATACCTGAAAATATGTTCGGGACCCCTCGGTGCGAAAGTCCAACTTTCATGGCCAGTTTTTTTTTTATTGTAAGATGGTGGTGATGTTCCCCGTACGATGTAACGACGGTAGGTACCTAAATTTTTCGCTAACACACGTACGATGAAATTGGAATTTGTTATACTACCGTGGTCAGTTGATCACTATAAAAGTAATTGATAACCTGGACCTCATATTGCATCAGCTGCATGGAAATTCTTCGGAAAAACAAACCCCTCAACAACTTTACTTATCTTAAAAAAAACCCTGTTTATGTAGGTAGGTACAAAAATTTACTAAGCATCAACTACCCTCATTATTTTTGATAAGATTGTGAATAGCTGGGATCAATACTATACTAGACGGGACATTACGAAAACAAATTTCATCCGATAATAAATTGTCCTAGTGGACACAAGTGTATGAGTAATATACAATATTCATATATTATTCTAGATGGCGTTACTGAGACACAAAGACATTCAATACCTATAGACCGGACATCACGAATAAAATTTTCGTCCGAAAAAGTGTGTCCTGCTGGATACAAGTCTATGAGTTTTTTGTAGTAAGATCCGCTGCTGCTCCAATATTCATATATTATTCTAGATAGCGTTACTGAGACAGGGGATCAAAGTTTTTGTATGACATTTCTTTGACATGCCCGTTCTATAGTATTTTAAGTCTCTTTGCTGAGACATGGGATTCACAGTTTTTCAATGACAGTTCTTCGCATGCTCTCTATATCATCTTAAATCTCTGTGGCTGGGAATCAATATCTACATTTGACGTTTAATTGTAAATAAATCAAGAAAAGTAAAAATAAACTTAATTAATTTCATCACGCCCCTATTTCCCAAGGAACAGGCAGAAGCGAATCTAATAGACTTTGAAATAGGGGCAAGACCAAAGATTAAATATATTTGAAGATAGAGAAACTATAGAGAGTACAATGCGAAGAAATGTTAGAAAATACAACATTTCTTCGCATGTATCAGTAACGCCATCTGCATAATACAGCAATATTGGAGCGGCAGCGGAGCGTACTAAACTAGACCAAAGAGTATAATAATAATATGGGAGAACTAGACTCATGGAGTTGTCTTTTTCACAAGTATCGGATGAAAAATTTGTTTTTGATATTAGTCTATAGTAAGAATTTAATGTCTTTGGGCGAGACTATAGTCATCAACCGGGTACAGCTATGCAATTCTGTAAATGGTAAATCACATCGAAAGTCATTTCGCCAATCATCTCGAAAGTCATACTTACTACGCTTCTCATGTCGCCTGTACAAGTTTCGGTATTCACATGTCAACGTCAAAATACTCACCCGTTTTAGTTCGTCTCACTTTGATCACCACTTGGTGGCGCCAGTGTCGAAATCACTCCATTTAAGAATACGATATTTTAATTTCACATGATTTCACTGCGGATTCAGAAGTGATTTCGCAAATAAACTTTTCAGAAGAGCACTGCACATTCAGACTAAGGGCTACTTCCGAGAAATTCCAAAAAGAAAAATGAAAGTTCCATGATAACAATTCGCCATTATTTCGTAGCAGTAAGGTTGATTTTCGTAGTTGAAGTCTTGACTAGTCACTGCGTCAAATATGGAGGTATTGGGATAAAAGGTAATAAAATAAATTGTAAGCTTAGTAGAGATAATTGTATTAATTAACTATTCATAAGAAGTACACAGCCGTTTTTTAAACATAATATGAACTTTTCATATTAACATAATCACTTATAGGTATGGCAAATAATTAAATAAATAACTATCAACAATATTAGTTACGATTAAATATACCATTCACATGATGTAAGAGTTAAAATAATATGTTTTATTAAATAAGAGAGATGGGTACCATTGAGGATTGCAATTTATTTTTAGTTTACCGATTTGCAAAAAGGAGGAGGTTTTCAATTGGTTAGTTTTTTTCTTATGTGTGTTGTTCTGGTTTTGGTACAGGGTGGAAGAGACATCGACGGACCTGATAACTTGATAGTTTAGTAGGTACAGACGCCAGCACATCAAGTTACCCCAATGTGTCAAATTTTCCCAATTGAATATGAAACCTTATTCTGTTTGACATAAAGTTGAAAAACGAACAAAGAAATTTTTTGGAGATGGCGTCTGTACATGATTCCCCATGACTACATAGAAAATTATGTCCTCGTACTTTAAATTGTTAAAAATGTTGAAAGCAGACTCCGAGTAAGATTAAGTATAGGATTCGTAATTATAAAACTAATATAAGTATCTCATTAGGTTAGAAATAAATTGTGACAATTTTTCTAACAATCAATCGCTGGGAGGTACAGAATCGTGTAACAAACCCATGGAGTTAGTGAGTCAATGTTCCTTGAAACAATTTACTTTGTAAACCTCAGAGGTACACCTCTAGTTCATGTACTATATTTTAACTAACTATATTAAATCTGCCACTCTGTTGACTTAACTTGGCACCTCCGGCCGTTGACGTCACTTAAATAAAACACGAATAAATGGACGAACGCCGATACATAAAAGGACAAGTCAGATCAATTGAGTAGTACAATACATTAAACTTAATTTTGAAATTAAAAACTAAATTTTCACGTCAAAAACAAACAACGGGACTTAGTCCCGTTTATACTTAAAAGTATTCATTCATTTGTACTCAAAGTACCGATACAACAACACACAACATTATTATAAAATTAAATGCACAATCAAAATACACCGTAATTTGTAATCTGTGCAACAGTTAATAAGGCACATATTGGCAATCGTTATCAATATCACATACAAACAAAAGATTCAAAACAGTTGACAACCTTCGCAATTCCGAATATCTCCGAATGTAGCCGAAGAAATATCGTTCGAATTTCGAACGCGAACATAGAAAGTAGTTGTATTCTTTCGTTCAAATTCCCAATCAATCGACTAGTTTATACAATTTAATTTAATACATTTCTTCTTTGAAACAGCGATTTCCGTAGTAGTGTCTTACATCATTTCTTAACATAAGGATGGCAATCTTAGCTCTATGTCAACGTACTACGGTACGTTTTTCAGCGCACGAGTAATTTGTTCTATAAATCGTGTAGATTCACTTGGTCTGCAGGGTGAGCGAAGTAATAAGTTCTTCGAAGTCAGTGACATACCATAGAGCTCGCTTTTTAACTTCTTCACGGATTACATTGCCTCCAAAACCTGTAAAAAAGAAAAAAAATGTGTTAGTTATTATAAAATAAAGTTCTATATTTGAATTTTATTATTTATAATTAGGTCCTGTATTAGTAGGTTTTAACAATGTGACGACGACGTAGCTTATTTGAGGGGCATAGGAAACAATGGATTTTAATTATTCTCCTTTTCTCATTTTAAGACACTTTCATTGCCTTTGCTCTAGTCATTTAGTGGTCGTAAGCGATTATAAGCTAATCATTGTATTCTAGGTTCGATTCATCCAAACCTTCTCAACATAAGCCTGGAGTCTATGTTTGTATACACGGAACTTATCGTGCACAATCACTGCGGTCGAACTGTACAATGCATGAAATAAAATCAGCTGTAAGTAGAGCAAAGATGTTTTTCAGCAAAACGTGGCGAACAGCCATTTTGCTATCAGTACTTTTTTAAAGACTCGTTAGGTAATTAAAAGTTACCCTTTTCGAGGAAATAAATTAAGATGTTATGTAAAAACTCGTACTAACCGATAAAGCCGTCAGCGGGCGGGCTCGCCTCAGCGTCGGTAGCGCCATCACCGATCATGAACAGCCTCTGGTAGCCATGTTGCTCCTTCAGCCGTCTGACCACCAGACCCTTGCCGCCAGACCTGGATGTAGGCTCGTTTTCATCGAAACCAGCGTATTCACCTAGAACAAGGAAATGATTTGTTAAATATGGTTAGGAAGGTATGTTTCTGTTTACATTTCTAAGTACAGGAGTTAGGCCCAGTTTCCACCAAAGCAGAGAGGAGAAGAGATGTGTTGTAGGTACAACCAATCAGCTTGCGTCATTCTGACAGCTCAGTGCTTAGAATAGAATAGAATATTCTTCTTCTATTCTCTTTTATTCTTGTACACCATAATATCGTACAAATTATAACTATAAGGGCTACATAGGGTGATACAATGGGCGGCTTTAGCTTCAGCACAATACAATATTCTATTGGTTAATTAAGAGACATCTCCTCTCGTCTCCGCTTTGGTGGAGTCTCGCCCTAATTAAGACATTGATGACGTTTCCCTTGCCCTAAAACAAAACGAAATTAAGAGAATTGACATCTCTTACTGTTTTATAGCTTTAGAAAAGGACAGACAGACAATGACAGTTCAGAACTAGGTTAGAGATGTCAAATTAGCTTTTTCCTTGAATATCGCCATGTTTTTCGTCGATGCGTATTGGAATGTCAAATAAAGTCAGTATGAAAACTTAAGCTAAACTTAAATTCACAGCTCTTGTATAGTTATGTCCGTCCTTTCCTTTTTGTATTTTGTAAGAAAAAAAAATGGCCTTAATTAAATTTAGTTTGACAAGGAAGGAACTGAAATCGTATTTCTTGCACATAAGAAACTACTTATTAGAAAGAGAACAAGGATTTATTTTTTATATTTTATTTTACTTTTAAGTTTGGCGTTAAAAGTGAGTTTTCTAATAGCCTAATTACTATTGTAGTCTAAATAAATTATTTGGCTTTTATGGCCTAAATTAAAAATGTCAGGCACTCCACGTTCCCATGAGAAATGTTATGCGTCTGTTCGAGTGCACAAACATGACGTAAACGGCTGACCCCTTTAGCGATATTGTTATCATTTGCATGTAAGTAGTACCATTTCATAAAGTGGCCCACGGTCACTGACATGCAATTCAAAAGCCTTTTACACTACACAGTATTCAGGGCCAGAGCAATCTTACTTTATTAATTCTATAACATAACATCAGGCTAGTAATCCCCGAAAGGTTAGGCAGATGTGTAGGTACCTGTAGTACACCCACATTTCGCCAGTTATGTTTAACTCCCATGTAATAGGGTGTGAGCCTATTTCCAACAATCAGGCACAAATTTAGAATCCGAGCTGCTTATGAGAAATTTCAAATAGAAAAACTCAACAACGTTTTACCCGACTCAGGGATCGAACCCTGGACCTCGTGCTTAGTATTAGCGCTTGCGACCACACGACCAACGAGCTAGTCTACGTCCACCAACCAACGAGGTAATACTACCCTGAATACTGTGGTGTTAAAGCTTTTAAAAAAGTGAGATCCTTTGTGTGGCATAAGTGCAGCCTCAGTTATCAAGTTATCATTCAGAAAATGTCCATTGGCTTGCTATTTATATTTTTATACCTGTTTGTCATTGCAAAAATACAATAAATAGATACAACACTACATAGATAAGTTGATAAATAGATAGTATCGGTCATCTATAAAGTATGTAGGTACTTAAGTCTGAATCGACGCAAACAAAACGATAAAAATTAATCCTAAATTCCACGTGTTTTTTTTATTGTGAAAAATTGCGCATTGTATGTAATCTTGAAAAAAATACTATTATTTCAGTGAAGGACGTCTGTGGTATAGTTTTGTTTCTAACATAATTTCTTATCTTCATTTAAAGCTGAATGTCATGTTGGCCCAGAGATTAAGGCGCCTACCTCTCACGCAACGACGTTGTGTTTCAAATCTGGGCAAGTAACAATGTGACTTTTTCAATTTATATGTACAGACGCCAGCACATCAAGTTACCCCAATGTGTCAAATTTTCCCAATTGAATTTGAACCTTATTTTGTTTGTTATAAAGTTGAAAAACGATCAAAGAACTTTGACACATTGGGGTAACGTTGACGTGCTGGCGTCTGTACTTTCTTGGTTTATCTTAGACATCATTGACGTCGGTGATGGAAAACATCGTGAGGAAACCTAGACTTATAGTTCATTTAAGTTTGAAATCGCCAATCCGCCTTGAGCAAGCTTGGTGATCAATGCTCGTGCCTTCTCTGTATGAGAAGAGGCCTTTGCCCCGCACTGGGACCGTAACAGACTGGCATTATTATTATTTAAACACCTCACAGATCTGGGTTTGCTATAGGTAAGACAGTGTTATTCAGTTTAGAATTCCTCTGTAGCAGCCTGAAGTCTGAATAAAAGATACTGAAATAATATTTATTTCTGTAAATAGATTCATAGAAACACTTTTACATTTGTAATTTTTTATCTAGACGGCGAGGTCGATGTTTCACTATCTGACTACTCTGGACTCTGACAAGAAACACCGAAAGAAACTTAGAGGTCAGTCCCTTTTGAAGTCCAGATATTATCTTGGTCAGATCATATCAGAACCACGCAGATTGGTGTCTGAAGTGGTCTTTTGAGGAAGAGAGGAAGAGATAAGACTACATTTAAATGCCTATATGTTAGGTGTTGGGTAAACCTATACCTAACCCGTTGAGATATGTCAGGCGAGAGATTATTTGTTTTTATATTACTTGAACGATAAGTAAAAACTGCACCCCACATAGACATTCAATATATTTCTAAAACATATAAAATACAATTTATTGAGAAAGAAACACGCAATTTATTTTCGTATCGATTTACACTGATACGCAAAGTAGACTATCTTAAACAAAACATAATGTCATCAGTGTCCCAGTTGCGACAAACATGAACGCAAGAGTGCGCGAGCGCTCGTCATAACCACACGCGATTTGCGCGTGCGCGAACAATGAACACAGAGTAAAGAAAGAGTAGAAGGGTACTTTTGATCTTTTTTGTTACGCAAACATTATCTAAAGACCGACCGATACTTTAGCAGCGAAGTATTTAACGTAGGGTTTTAGTTGACCTTGTAACAACTATTTTGATAAATTGAACTTCTGTAACTATTTATTCTGTGATAAGAAACAATTGACGCATGACTCATTTAGGTTTTTATACATATTATGGCCATTTTTCACATTATTGCGTCTTCGCCAAATATGTTTGTAAATATTTGTCTGTATCACGCGTTATGATAACCACTTGGTAATGGAAAGTTACGTGATAAATGTTATGAGTAATTTTTATTGAACCGAAAAACAATTGTATTAAGATAGTGCTCAATTTCATAATAATTAGCAATGGCGTGTTTCGTTCTATTCCCATAGGTAGATAAGTACAGCTAAAGTCAGAGATACAATATAAAGCCTAATTAGTAAAGTATAATTATGTCGACAAAAAAATAAAATGCAATTTTTTTCTTAACAAGAAATCGGTCAGCAAACAAGCTCCAGGAATTGTTTGCTTGCATGATGCAGACTGCAGTTATTATCACAACATAAAGGAAAATTTACTTTAAGTATGTTTACATAACTAGAGTTAATTTTATAATCAGCTGTCGTTAAAAAGTGCGTTAACATTATCTATTAAAGTGGGGGTGGCGATGACATTATTGACTCCTGCCTCCGGACCGAGGCTGGGAAATATTACGTCAGAAAGTATATCGTTTATAAATAAAATTACTAATTACCAGTCACGAGAACGCTGTGAGGGGTCTGACGACAAACAACAAGATAAATTGAAATTATCTTAACAAATTTACGGTCTACGTTAAGACAAAATTACGGATTTAGGAATGATGTGATAAAGTAACGTTGTGGTCCAAAAAAAGATGTAGTTACAAGAATTGAAAAGATTATGCTCAGATGGTTTGGTCACGTTGAAAGGATAACTGAAAGGCAACCAACGAAAGGTTAAGGACGCCCTAGAAGGACATCCGACCTTAATGGTGAGGTTCTTCAGAAAGGTCAGGTGCGCAGTACTCGCAACTGGCGTGTGTGTATGACACATGCATGAATGTTAACAAAGCAAAAGAAGTATGGAAGAATCGTACAATATGGTGCTCTGTAGTTTCTGCCTACCCCTATAGGAACAAGGCGTGAGTTTATGTATGTCTGACGACAAACAACAAGATAAATTGCAACTATCTTAATAAATATACGTTCAACCAATCATTGCAAGAACTAACACTAAAGAATTTTTATAATTTTTCCGTATAAATTGTTTTTTCTGTTAAGGAAAAACTAGCAAGGCGATTCATCACGAATTGCTTATCGGAAAAACCTTTGTGCATTTTCCTGCAGTTCAAAATAGGTCAATTATTATACACTTAGTTACATAACCCGTAGAAGGAAATTGTACTGATAACTATGATTAACTCTTGGCACTTTGTACATGGAAGTATGAATTTAATACCTAAGTTGCTATGATGATATGATATATGAAATATGATACACCATTATCACAGTTTAAAAACCTACAGTCGTCCGACGAAGCAGTCTAGACAGGGCAATCGTGCGGGGTGTAAGGGGCGACGCGGGAAAGCCACTCCCGAACTCGGAACAAAACGATGTTCGTAGTTCGGGAGGTATTATTCAGGGCTAACGCGTATAGACGTTGTCCGCTTTTTTCCAGAGAACAAAGGCGTTGTCCTACTGTATTAATATTAAATACTGTGCCATTATTTTCGTTATACGTGTATAACTGTTTGTCTTAATCAATTTACAGATAGGTATGGTGGAGTAATTTGACGCCTAGGTGTTCTTGGTTTTCTTTTTTTGTAAGATCAGTTTTAATTTACATTTTGCAATTGTGGAAGTATTGGAGAACAATGTAAGTAGTTTTTATTTTTCTACTAATAAATATTGTAATGTCGCAGAATGATGTTTTCTTTCCTTTTTTTTTTCTTTTGTTGTTGTAATCTTGCCAAACTGTATCTAATTTAAACTAGGGTAACATGTGGAAACGTAGTGTATTGTACATTTAATTATAAGATACTGTGTATCCTGACATTGTTATGTCAATAGTTGTTAGTATGCAATGTACATTTGTTTGTTTCCCAAAAAAAATAAAATAAAGCGAAAAATTTGCATCCCTTTTTTAGAATATTACACGCAAGAATAATAATAATATAATAATAGTAATCCACAACTTTCACACAACGTCATCTAGTCCCAAGCTAAGCAGAGCTTGTGTAATGGGTACTAAACAACTGAAAATCATACTTATATGTATATTTCTAAATACATACACATTCGTTGGTCTCGTTGGTCTAGTGGTCGCAAGCGCTACTGCTGAGCATGAGGTCCCGGGTTCGATCCCCGGGTCGGGCAAAGTGTTATTGAGTTTTTCCATAGCAGCCCGGAGTCTGGATTTGTGCCCGATTGATGGCAATAGGCTCGCCCCCTATTACATGGGACTTAAACATAACTGGCGAAATGTGGGTGTACTACCAGGTACACCTCTGCCTAGCCCTTCGGGGATTACAGGCGTGACGTTATGTATGTTATGTACATACACATTACAGATAAGTTACACCCAGACACAGAACAAGTGATCGTGCTCATCACACAAACATTTGTCCTGGGATGGGAATCGAACCTACGACCTCCGGCTTAGCAGTCAGGGACACTAACTACTAGACCAACAGGCCAGTCAGAAAAAGTGTAATAGTTATTTAGAATACGACACGCAAGAAGAAGTGTAAAACCTAGTTAAAGTGTATATGAAGCAGAAACTAAGCTTTTTCGACCATGGCCATAGCGAGATTAAAACCCCTGTATTTTAGAAATAGAAAAGTCTCCACAGTACAAACTTAACATGGTAGCAAATAAAATCACCAATATCATTAATACAAATTCAAACAGGTTAAAAAAATTAAATAATATTTCGACATTAGCCAGTACCTACATGAACCATGTCGCAGTGATACATGCACCTAGGTACTGGCAGTCGAATAGCTGGGCGAAGGCGCTCTGGACACTGTTCGGGCTGACCCGCACCCTGCGCACCAGGGGGTCGAGTCTGCTATTGCAATCGTGTCTCAATGACCGGTTATTGATCGAATATTTGACAACTTTGACAGTTTTTGTATGGGAAATGTGTCATAAATTTGACGTTATACGTCAAAAATCGATCATTGACCGATCATTGATACACGATTGCAATAGCAGACTCGACCCCCAGGGATGTGCACCGCTTGCGCATGGTTGTATAAAAACAATCCACGCGCGCTTCGGCGAACATCCCCGAAGCGCTACAGAAGCGAGGCAGCCCCAACAGCACCCTGAATGCATTATTATATTGGACGCGTAGAGCGCTGTACTATACCTACTGATAATTTAGAGTACCCCCTGTATCGGAAGGTCATCATCGGATTACCATTTGTTTTTACATTTTATTTTTTTTTATGAATAGGAAAATTTCCAAGGTCTTATCAATAACTACCGCATTGTTCTTACGATATGATAGTCTAGAGATAGCAAGTTGCTATCCAATAAAATATTAGTCAATTAACCATTTTACTTATTTTTAAAACTTTTTTACTTTACATGACAACATAAACACAAAAATATTTAACATGACGTCCCTTATTCCCTGAAAAGGTAGGCAGAGGGAGGTATTTAGGTAGCCATAGTACGACAGTTACGTCTAAGCCCTATGTAATACTGGGCAGAAATTAAATCTCTAATAGAATCTATGTAGAGGGAAGTAACTGGCAGGACATAAAGTAACCTCTGATATAAATAAAATTTGCACATTTTCTAAAAAAAGACAGAAAACAATACATATTTTATGGCAGCGAATTATAGACGCCAGCACATCAAACTACCCGCACTGCCCGAAAAAACTATAGTAGGTAGGTAGTTTTATGTGCTGGCCTCTGTACCAGCTAATAAGCTAACTTCAAAATCCGAAGAGGAAGTCTTGTTTCTATTTAACCCTTTGATTCTATTGAACCCGTTAAACAGTACCTACTTGATTTTTTCACAAACGGGCAATCATTTGTAGTGTTTCAAACTCAGTAGAAATAGTGTTGATTGTACAGACAATTGACTGATTGAGCCAATTCACCACTTGAACTGATTGGTCAATTTAAAAAATTGTATGATCAGGATAGTGTGCAATTGTTGCCTACAATAATGTATCATAATTCATTGACAATATTGTCAACAACGGATGTACAGTTACATGTGGATCTGACATAGCAAACATATTTAATAATTTTTTCATTGATGTAGTTCAAAATTCTTGTGGTTCTGTTTCTGTCAATAATGAGTCTGAGCATCGCACATCAAATCTAAAAAGTAACGAATCAAGTATTTTTTTAAAACCCACGGACTCAAACGAAGTTTTCAACACAATGATTTCATTGAAAAATTCTAAGTCGGCAGGGTATGACGAAATTAATTCCGACTTATTGAAACGTATTGCCCTATTTATATCGGAACCATTGGCTTTCATTATAAATCTATCTCTTGAACAAGGATGTTTTCCGGACAAACTCAAGTTGTCGATAATAAAACCACTTCATAAGAAGGGGACAAGATCAGATAAAAATAACTTTAGACCTATTGCTTTAACTCCGGTCCTATCTAAGATCTTTGAAAAAATAATGCTCAAAAGAATAGTTAACTTTCTTGATAAATATGATATTTTGGCACCGGAACAATTTGGTTTCAGGAAATATCGGTCAACGCAATTAGCTACCTTTACCTTAATAAATCGCATCATCGATAATATCAACAATAAAATCCCAACATCAGCTCTACTATTAGACCTAAGTAAAGCTTTCGACTTCGTTGATCATTCGATACTCCTCTCGAAACTTGAAAAATGTGGAATAAGGGGGTCTTCTTTGTTATGGTTTCAGTCCTATTTGCAAAACAGGAAACAATTCACTAGAGTTACTAGATTTGATACTGTAACCAATAACGTAGTTGAGTTTGACTCGAAACAAAGGACTAATTGCTCTGGGGTGCCACAAGGTAGCATCGTAGGGCCTCTGTTATTTCTTATTTATGTCAATGACCTCCCAAGTGCACTCACACATGATTGTGTCTTGTTTGCAGACGACACAACTATTATTATGGACTGTAAAAATATTGATACATATGAAACGGAAATATATAAAACGTTAGAAGATGTTATTCAATGGCTAGACACAAATAAATTAAAACTAAACATAGAGAAAACAAAACTAATTAACTTTAAAACTTATAAGAGTAAAAACATCGAATTAAATATTAGTTACAATAATTCACTTATACAACAGATAAACAGCGCCAAATTCTTAGGCATTATTCTGGATACACATTTTTCATGGAAAGAACATGTTAATAGTTTATGCATAAAAATAAACAAGTTTGTATTTGCACTTCGGAAGGTAAAAGACGTGACGAGTAGACATACCTCTATTATTGTATATCACGCTTACATATGCTCCATTTTACGATATGGCATAGTTGTCTGGGGAAACTCCTGTGACATCACGAGGGTTTTCATAGCTCAGAAAAAATGCATTCGGGCACTGTACGGCATGGATTGGTCGGAATCTTGTAAACCGATATTTAAATCCAAAAATCTCCTAACTGTACCCTGCATTTACATTTATGAAGTGGCTAAGTTTGTCAAATGCCACAGCCATCTTTTCACCCCTAACGACAATACATTTAAACGAAAAATTACCCACCGGCCCTTAAAAATGCCTGTTCCTAAACTAGAGCTTTTCAGAAAGAACTGTGCCTATATGGCACCCCTAATATACAACTCTTTGCCCAAAGGAATGACTGACCTGCCATATAAAAGGTTCTGTTGTGCCTTGCGAAGCTGGTTAATCGAGGAGAGCTTCTACACCGTGAAAGACTTTTTGAATAAAAGCACATGTCGATCTGGTATCCACTAGTATAATATAATATAGTTCTTCGTCGTATTTCGTTTTGTTTTTAATTTAGTAATTGAAATCACAATATTTCTGATAATTGTAATTTTTATGATTCTAATAATTTTATTTCACATTTCTTATAAATTGTAATAATTCAAATAATTGTAAATTTATTTCAAATAATTCTTGGAAATTAATTATAATTTTGCATGCCCGTAATGAGGGTGAAATATGTCCTGCTCTATAATTTAATTTAACATCTTGTGTAACCATGTTTCAGGCAAATAAAATGATTTGATTTGATTTGATTTGATTTACAAGATAAAGGGAAAAACCTTACCTATTGTTTTTCACAAAGCATGCTATAAATGTGTTTTGATGCTTAGTAACAATTTTTAATCGCATGATATTAAAACAACCTCTGCGTGATAAACATAAATTGCTGCAAATCAGTTATTGGTATTGTCGTTAATATTATTACTAAGCCAATAAGTAATCATTGATAGCTGTAGGTAAATAACACCTTATCAGGCCCCCTGCTAAGTGGGATATAAACTCAATGATTTGCTAACTCCTCATTGTGTACTAATTTAATCAGTAAATAATATTAATAAATATTCCACAACTTTTTTACACAACGCCATTTAGTCCCAAGCTAAGCTTGAGAGCTTGTGTTATGGGTACTAAACAGATGATAAACATACTTATATATTTCTAAATACATACATATTATAGATAAATTACACCCAGACACAGAACAAATTATCGTGCTCATCACACAAACATTTGTCCTGGGTGGGAATCGGACCCACGACCTCCGGCATGGCAGTCAGGGTCACTAACTACTAGACCAACAGGCCAGTCGAACTATCAGTAAAACCATAAACTTAAAAGCGAAGCGAAGAACAAAAATATACTGAAAATGGCAATTCAAGTTGAGGAGAGGGGGATTTGTGACGTCACTATTCAGTATAAACTGTATAGGAAAGTGACGTCATGCGACATTTTGACTCGATGTATCGCCGTTATTTTATGTTTAGTAAAAAAAGGAAAAAAATGAGTCGAATATTTTCTAGTAATCTAGATGAGGTACTAAAAACTAAAATTTAGTCCACTAGCCTATTGAAGAGGCCAAAAATTAGCCTAAATGTGAGTACTTTAAGGGTATTTTTATTTAATTCTGCAAGAATCAAGGTACAGACGCCAGCACATCAAGTTACCCCAATGTGCCAAATTTTCCTAATTGAATATGAACCTTATTCTGTTGAACATAAAGTTGAAAAACGATCAGAGAAATTTGACACATTGGGGTAACTTGATGTGCTGGCGTCTGTACCTAAATACCTTATACCTTTTTTTTTTGAGGGGTGGAAAATCCTCATGGATGCCCCCCGCCCGAGGAGGCGGAGGGGTCTGTCAGGCTCTTACTGACTAAAAACCACCCCGTGTTCCTTCTCACACCTGCGCCGGGGGTCACGGGAACAGAAGATACTTCCGCGACCCCCGACTGGTGCCGGCCCCGCGGGCCTTAACCTGTTTTCGATGTCAACAAGTTTAAAAGTAAAAGCTGCCCATGTTTACTGTTTATACATGTAAACGTTCATGAAACAATTGTTTAAAACTTGTTGCGAACTGATATGATAGCGGTGAAGTAACCCAGTTCCCTTCAGGGGCACGCCAACAGACCATGTGGTCGATGACGTCATTATGCAGAAGAACTATAGGTATTTTTACCTTACTAAATGTAAGGATACTTATTTCTTATTATACAGGGTGTAAGTTTGACCGTGGGACAAACTTCCACAGGCTGTTCTACTGTTGAATATGAACAGCTTTCATATTCAACAGTAGAACAGCCTGTGGAAGTTTGTCCCACGGTCAAAATTACACCCTGTATATATAAAGTTGTTATTACCCTTGATTTTGGGTGGTTACCCTAATGAGGGTAAAAATAAGACTCAAATGATACTGTTGCGTCTAAGTACAAAATAAGACAAGAATGAAATAAATGCGTTTATCTGAGACACATAAATTATAAAACATCGGACGGTTCGAATCATAATAAGTTTACCTTCAAAGTCAATTGATTGTATTGAAACTTTAGGTACTCAAGATAGTGAGCATGAGCATGATCGCCTGATCGGTAATGGGATAGCAGAAAGTCAAAACATACATTAGTACGATTGAAATTGGTTGGTTTGTCTTTGGAATTTGAACAAGCCACGGTGCAGTTGCGGGGAACTTGAATCTTGAAGTAGGTATCACACTTTAGTCTTTTTTGGATAATAGGTAGGTACGTAGCTGACTTGTTTCAGTGAAATAAAAAATAATGTGATATGTAAATCATAGGGTCATGTTTGACCCCTGCTTTAGGTAAAGCAAAGTGATGATTAAATTAATATAGTATTTATTTTAATTATTTACTAAATGGCGTTATCGTTCCTATAAAATATGAACTGTTTCTGACATAGGTACTGCTAGAAAGTCGTAACTATGGGAGCAAACTTTACCCTAACTCCGTAATTCGTAAATAGTAATAATCTATTTATAACCTTCCTTAAAGAGTTCAAATTACTCACTAATTGCTGAGAGAGAGCAACCTTTGACCGCGATTAGCGATATTGTCTATAATACAAACGCACTGATAACGATATCTAGTTCCGCTACGTGTGTAAAGTAGTGAAATAGTAATTATTAATACATTATTGTTGGGTTACAGAAAAACCAAGACTATTAATCACCGTTTGCAATAATTATTGTAGAATTTTTTCGTAGTCTAGTAGGGTCTTTAGATAGTACAGACGCCAGCACATCAAGTTACCCCAATGTGTCAAATTATTCCAATTGAATATGAACCTTATTCTGTTTGTCATAAAGTTGAAAAACGATCAAAGAAATTTGACAAATTGGGGTAACTTGATGTGCTGGCGTCTGTACGATGAAAAATATGACTCCCAGAAACTTATCTGTATTATAATAGTCTTGTATAATGATGTCATTTAATTATAATAATCTATTTTGGGACTTCAGAAAATAATAGAGAGATCTAAATACAAATTCGCCCTCGCAAAGATGACGAAACTGCAAATAATATATGAAACGACGTAAAGCTTTCTTTATAATAAATTAAATCATTTACCGAAGTCATATAACCGCTTTTTAAAAGATTAGTTTCAATTCAACTCCTTTAAACAAATAACGGGTCTGGTCTTTAAACTCGTATAGAGAAGAAAACAGGTTATGTAACAGCAAAACTGCAACTTACTTCCTTTGGGTACCTAATTAAGGCCACATTCTGAGATTTCTTGCAATCTCACATAAGTGTCTAGAAATTCCGTTTCATAAGTTCTACGTACAAAACATTGCGGTTGTAATTATATGAGCTAATTTCTTGAGCCGTATTACATTAATGTAGAGTACTATAACTTTGATAATATTTTAAATCATTTTTTTTTTGCATAAGAATTAAGTAACAGTATTTTTTCCCGGGATAGACTACTGGCTCTTGTAACACAGTTTAATCATCTAATGCAACTGTCAGGGATTTTATTTCACATAATTTGTAACGTAACTCTTTGTTATGTAAATAAAAATAGATAATCCCTACAATGTATTTTAGAATAGTGGACTGGGAAAGTACTCACCATTAAAATAGAATTTAAGTCTGTTAGCGAAGATATTGGTAATTGGTATGCCCAGCAACTCAGCGACAGGCTCAATGAGGCTCCGGAACCCGCCGGAGACTAGGTAAACCTCCACTCCTCGCTCGTGAAGCTTCTTCACTAGGTCCCTGAAAAATTAATACACGATTAGATGCAAGATACACTGGGAGGTTAGTTGTTAATTTAAAGTTAAGTAATATTCGCGTGATTTAAGGCAAATCAAATTGATAGTATATTTTGTGTACAAGGGACCTAAAGTTACCCTTGTAAGCGTAAAGTGTTAAATGAGACATCTAAAACTACGAAACCAACAAAAGTTAGTTACGAACATATGTTTTCATTCCGGCAAGCAATACCAATCAATTCAAATTCCATCTGACGAACCATTATTGGTAACAAAACAATGAAGGTTAATTTCTAATCTATATCAGTTAATAAATTGCTGGTCACAAGAGGACCTAGCTAGCATTCAAAGATTGTTCTGGAATAGAAGCATCGATTCAAAACTAACAAATTTTAAACTATTTGAATCGAAAAATAGTTTCAATCAAAGATATTTAAGATCGTATACACCACCTAAAGGGCTTATTCTAGGCGGTCATCTCGTTATATTTGAAAAGTATCAATTAATAATATTCATAAACAGCAAAGTTATTAGCGTTTGTTTATATCCCAAAAAGTCACTCAATCTATGGAAATATTGTACAGGCTATTCATGACATAGTAGTATTCATTTATCGTCATCTCTCGCTCACGTTCGCGTGATCTCGCTCAAACATACCCCGCCTCCAACAGCTGTTTTCGTTATTTAAGTTTAACTAAATAGTGGTATATTTAAAAATTGAACTTCGCTTTTTTTTGGATTACGCAAATGTGATCAGTAACAGGTACGGATATAGCCCAATTTTTTTTTGTACTAATTAAAAAATAGGGGTGTATAGAGGACTGCAATGCAAAAAATTCATAGAAAAACTATGATCCCATGTCTCAGTAACGCCATCTAGAATAATGTTGCAATATTGGAGCGGCAGCGGAGCGTACTAAATTCAACTGATAGACTTGTATCCACTAGGACACAATTTTGTTCGTGATGTCCTGTCGATAGTAAGCATTGAATGTCTTTGGTTTCAATCCAAGCTTAGAAATAGTTAGAATCGTTGAAAAATATAGGCCTAAGAAATATAATAATTGTCGAAAAAATAAACAAATAATACAAGGGTCAACTACGCACGCGAACATTATCACAAAATGTTCGTAAAGTATTGAGGTCAGGAAATTAAAGATAACTTCGAGGTTCTGAAGCGGAGATAACTAGTTACGTTCTCATACAATTTTACGGATCACGAGGAAAGCTGATGTTCAATTTAATTGGTTATTTTATGTTTTGGTTCTATAATAAGATTTTAATAAATAAAATGCAGTATCAACCGATTCACTGTCAAATATAGGTAATCTACTGAACTCTTTATTCAGCTCACAGTTTAGAAACATTTACAAAAAAATAAAGATAGTTTTTAACCAGACTTCAAAAAGGAGGAGGTTATTGAGTTTGAATTCTGTAACGTCTAAAAAATATGTTTACTAAGTAGCATCATCAGATACTGAGATAAAATGCGCAATAAGCAACGAAAACATTGTTAAAATAACAAAACATAGTCTTGAAAGATTACTTTATACGTCACAACGATTATTAGAACTAAAAATAAACCGCAAATAAAAAGCTATCTTAGTTCACGTCAACACAAACAAGCTGATGAAAGTGTTTATTTATTTTTTCTTTAAAATTAAAGCATTTTATCTAAAAGTAACTGTATTGTAAATTTGTAATAGTATAGTATTCTGCGTTCGTTTGCATTTTAGCTACCTGCAATGTCAACTGTACATGTTTTAGGGGAAAACATGCTTTAACACCCACCACATAAAGTCCACATTGGGGCCCAACCTCAAGAATTCTTACATTTCTGTAAATAGGTTCATACAAACACTTCACATGTCATTTTTCAACTAGAAGGTGAGGTCGGTGTTTCATTATCTGACTACTCTGAGAAGAAACACCGAAAGAAACTCAGAGGTCACAGTCTCTTTTAAAGTCCAGACATTATCTTGGTCAGATCATGTAAGAACCATACAGATTAGTGTCTAAAAGGGTACCTATTTTGAGGAAAGAAGACATAATTATAGTACTAGTCATTGTCAAATCAACTTAATTCCCACATAAAGATGGTTTATAGTTGTTTACGTAAAAATAACGTCAATTGGAAATACGGATTTAAAAAAATGGAATAGGTATAAAAACTATAGTTACACATAGTGTGTCAGAAATCAGTCAATCCTTATCGGTTGCTAAGTAATTGTAAATGGCGATAGGCGAGTTGCTGGGACAATTTTAATCAAATGCTTGAATCAACTTCAATTTAACTACTTTAAAGTACCTACTATAGATGAATTTTGAACACTTTTACCCAGTAAAATGTTGCACCAATACATAGATTTAAATAAATATAATTGAATTAAGTAGTGTCTGTTTGTAAATGTCCCGATTACAGATTTTTACAAAATGGATATAGGTATAAGAAACTGTAACTGTGCCATTTTACTTCTCTGTTTGTCTGTCTATTTGTTTGGGCTTATCTCCAAAACGACTGGGCCGATTTTGACGCAACTTTCATAGCAGATATTTTAAGTTTCTTGGCTGTTATTTAAAAAAAATATTTTATTCTTTGCGTAACAAAATAAATGACTAAAATTCGAGCAAGTTATAGCTAGTTATAGCTAGGTACTATAACAATAAACAAACTTACGCTACTCCAGGAGTGAGGTGAACAGGGAAAGTCTCTAGGAATTCTCTGATCTGCGAGACGCTCGGTCTGATGATGTCCAGCCTCTTCTTCAGAGCCTCTTGGAAGGTCATACCTCCACCCATAGCCTCCGCAGTCCTGTTAAACAAGAAGGTGGTTTAGTACACATACATGAGTGAGGAGTGGAATTCCCTGCCTGCATCGGTGTTTCCGAGTTCATATGACCCCAATCTGTTTAAGTCGCGACTTAATAGGCTTCTTTTGGGTAAGCTCGTTCCTTCGTCGACCTCATCTCTGACCGCTGGACAAGATTGAGGCCAAGAGTAGACCTATTATATATATAAAAAACATACATAAATAAACTCACACCTTTTTCCCACGAACTAAGATACTTATTTAACTTCGTTTACGTTCATATGTATATCTAGATTTACACGCGCGCCGTTTGCGGTGAATTTATGAGTTTGCAAATCGAGGCAAGTCCACTTAGACATCACTAACATTAAATGTAGGAAAATAGAATGAGGAAACCAGCAGGCTTAGCCATATTACAAATTCTATTTCTATTATCGAAAGAAAATGGCGTATATTGAATCAGCTGTTTGTCAACTGTCAAGTGTATTTCATTTTCAGCCATATTACAAATTCTACTCGTTAACACTTGACAGTTGACAAACAGCTGATTCCATATACGCCATTTTCTTTCTATTATCGCCTTATCGATTACGATAATAGAAATAGAATTTGTAATATGGCTAGGCCTGCTGGATTTATCTAAATCTATACCAATATTATAAAGAGGAAAACAATGTATTTTTCTGCGTATGTTTGTAATGAATAAACTCAAAAACTACTGTGCCGATTTCAAGAATTCTTTTACCATTAGAAGCTTTATTCACCCTGAGTAACATAAGCTACTGGACCGATTTCCGAGTCTCCGATTTGAAAAATTCTTTCACAGTTAGGAAGTTTCACTGTCCCCAGGGGACATACATAGGCTACTCTTTATCCCTGTATTCCCACGGGAATAGGAACAACACGCGTGAAACCACGTGGCGTTCGCTAATAATTTATAAAAGTCTGAAATTACCAACCCGCTTTTAAGCAGGCCGAGTGTTTAATGCTCGTGCCTTCTCTGTATGAGAAGAGGTCTTTTCCCAACAGTGATGAACAGGCTAACTTTAATTTTAATTATAATGGTTGTGTTTTAGAGTTTGATGGGTATTTACGTGTTTTGTATTTAAATTATGATAATGTAAGTAAAATACACAAAGTACTGTTATCGGAAAGCTACAAGTAAACAAAAATTAAGACAACAACATTTCAATAGTTAATAAACATGTTCGGGGAAACAGCCAAGTTCGGTCATTTTAAAATAATATTTGATGTTAGTATTGACTTTAGAACTTTTGTCTCTTGGCTTGAATATTCATATCATATCAGGATTGAATATAAATGAAAGATTTTTCAGATCCTAGTAGGTACCTACCTATCCTTTTTTGTCACACACCTAATTAAGTTCACATAATTATATGTATTATTATGTATTAGGTACGTCTACACACCGCGATGATTACTTTTGGTAACAATGCATTTTTGGTACCATACTAAAATGCCCAAGTATGGTTATAACTCAGACCATTTTTATTGGTCTGAGGGTTATAAATAAAATAATAATAAAGCTCGGATGAGTGGTGTTTGAGTTAGCTTCAATAATATGTATTTAATCGAGTCGAGATCTTCGCCTGTGTTGATGACGTAATTATACTAGACACTACTTGTTTACTACGTAAAACAATTACAAGGTAACAAGAACTTGGTGTACACATCAAGCATTTCCAGTACTTATTATTATCGCATCGTACCTATAAGATTTCCGTACAATGCGAGGTCAGCGTAAATTGGAAATGTATATAACTTAATGTGGAGCCGTGTGTACCACAACAAAAAAATTGAAGGCAGTTGGTGGATAAATTATCAATATTATCTCCAGATGGCTTTCAATACGGAAATGAAATGGCTATTTTAAAATGCAGCTACCATTCACATTAATCTAAGGCCACAGATTAGACAAACAGTGATCGTATTACACAGATAACAAAGACATGACAAGGTAAACATGAGTTAGACAATATCAGCTGTTTACAATCGTATGCCTATCAGATCAGCTGATTCCAGTTATTCATGTAGGTAGTACATTTGTGATACTACAGTTTCTTGGGCCAATATTTTGTAAATAAATGGAGTAATGCGTAATTTCGAAGACGTGCTTAAATTATTTGTAACCTAGATATACCTAAGTCAGAATAGGTACTAAATGGGAGCGTTGAAGCTGAATTTCAAGTTGTGTTTTGAATATAATAGAAGTCTATCCAAGTTTGTCTGCAAGAGGACTAAGAGAAAAAAAGAGAAAAAATAAAGAGATAAAATAAAATAAAATAAAATAAAGAGGTCGCTTTAAGCAATAAGGTCACACGTTGTAACTGTAACACCCTAAGTAGCTCTTAATTTATTATTTTGTAAGTTTTTATGGTGTACAGAAAAAGTATTTTTATATTATAATCATGACGAGTTCCCGATGCGAAATCTTCTCGGATTTTCCTAATTCTAAGTAGTCTTACATAAATGAAATAAAAATAACCAATGATTACAATAGTATTTTAACATAAATATCTGCAACTCTGTGCATGAGTGATGGGTCTTTACCACTATTTGGTATTTCCCACCAAATTCCTAATTAAAGCAAATATTTTAACCTAACGATGAAGATATTAGTCTTGTAATTAAAATCTGTGATTAAATTGAAAAACGTTGAAGTCATCTAACAAGATAAAACCATAGATTAAAACTGCTCAATGGCGAACAAATTCAATTCCAAGGTACACAGTATTTGCTTAAGTGAATTCAAGATTACAATCCTTTGTAACAACTGCACTTTATCAATAATGAGGAAAATAAACAACCTTCAAGTTTTTATTATACGCGTCGTTCTCATTTCTCGTACCTACAACTTTGTTTATTTTCTGCTAGCAACTATTTTTTAAAAATATTTTTTTAATAAAGACGAAATTTTGTACTTAAAACATGGTATTTTTCAACAATAATATTATATATATTTATATAATATATATTTTGTAGGTACAAAAAACATGAAAAACAAAAATTGAATACTCACAGCCTCTTCACTTCATCTCCTTTTCCGCAAAATCTGGCGAGCTCGTCAATTCCCTCGTCTTTTATGACTGTGGAGTCAACGTCGAAGCAGACGCAGTCAGCCGTACGGAACAGCTCCTTGATGGACTGCTGGGGCGACATGACGCTGATGGAGACCAGCGACAGAGTCTTCAGGGTCGCGTACTGAATGTTCGATTTTAGACTGTTGACAATAAAGTCGAAGGTTAGATGCTATAAAATTTTACCGCAGGTGAAAGCCTTGTATTCCAGCACGCGTAGCATGTCCACCGATTTTGTCTACAGAAGAATCGACAACGTGACAGAGATTGTAGAGACATTTCTTTTGTTTTGAGCACGACAATGTCAAGAATGAAGAAAAATAAGAAATGTGTAGATTCTTTAGTCTACAATAGTCTACAATATCGAGCATTACTATGCGTTTCAAATGAGAATTGGAACGTCAATGTCCTCTATCTGTCAGATTTCACTAGAAAAGTACGGTCCACAAGGCCAATTCATTGAAGACGTTTTTTTCATTTTGAATAACTGCGACTCGGTAAAACAAAAAAAAAATGATACGCGAATAAGGGTTTCGTTGCAGACCGTACTTCTCAAGTGACATCTGACAGATATTCACGTCATTGACGTTCCTATTCTCATTTGAAACGCATAGTATTTCTTCTGTAATCGGCACTAAATGTTCCTACAAACCTCTCTTCTGACGACAAACCCGATGATCATGCTACGGGTGCAGGTCCTTCTTATACGACAAAAAGGTAAGTATAAAATGAAATATATCGAGTATTACTACCACACGATCGATAGCAGTCTAATGTCCTTAACACCACAGTTCAATATTGCGAGCCCGAATTAAGCAGGGTTATAAAGTTTCATCAATAAAAATACGAAATAAATTACCATTGAACCAATCTTTGGAAGAGGTGGGCCATGGTGAGACTACTCGATTGAATGAATTCTTCCCAATATTTGATAGATACTTTATAGGTACCAACCATGAGATGAGTCTTGCACGCGAAATTATAAACCGACCTACGTGTGCAAAATAAACAAAGGAGGCGGAAAAATATTTTTATCTTTTAGATCGTTATGCTTATTTTCATCACAAAATGTCTTATTGAGATAATAGATCGATGCAAAAGGTAAAGTTCAATATCAACTTTGCGCACGGAGCGTCCAAAACTATAGAATAAGCAGTGTGCAAAATTTGCGCGCAATATTTTTATAATAGTTGGTCTGGCAATGGGTAGTTTCCAATTTTTGTTATTTGATATAATGAATTAGTTGTAACCATTGCCATTTTATTTTTTAATTAGTACGTATTTATACCCATTTATTAAATGCTAATCGATACGGACTGTTTGGCTTTATGCAAATATTTCTTCGTTTATAATATAAACTTTATCTTTGCCAAATATTCATCCGTGCGCGCAATATACTTAAAAGGGTTTCTAAAGTTTTTGTTTAGCGTAATTATTTTTTATGAAGATATCTGGATTTTTTTTGTTTTTATAAATCGTTCTCTTTTAAAAAAAATAAAAAAAAAACGTCGGCAATTTCTATTTTACATTTTTAGTACTTAGTACATACCTACCTTGAACCGAAAACTGAACAACACAGTGTTAACAATATGAAAAGTACTCTACATTTATTGAAATTGAAATAATTCATATTTCCTTTTTAACGCTTGCTTTTATATACGGTAAAACCACAAAAATAGGGCAACACCCGATACTATAAGTGGTACATTCGAGTGCAAAATGTGGTCAAGTGACCTACTTTCCTATTATATTTTAAAATGCATTTAGGGCAGTCAGAATAGACTAAGTTATACTGAAACAACAATTTAAATACCCATACACATAATACTAAAAAAAAAAATACTAAATTTAAATAAATAAAAACCGCAAGGAAATGTAACAAAATGAATAAAAAAAGAGATATTAATCAACAATGTAAAAGGAGGCCACCAAAGCCTGTTTTACTAAGAAAATATCATTCAAACATGTAAATAAAACCCACCGTATAACCGCCTTTAAAATACAAGTCACATCACATATTTTTGCTTATTCCAAAACTGTCTAAAAACGACTACTGTCTCTTTTTAATATATTTAATAAATATACGTAATAAAAATACGTTATAAAAATACGTTATAAACTTAGTGATGTTTGTAGACTACGTGACTCTCGTTTACTTCCAATAAATTACATGACATAAAACATTAGGAAATGCGTTTTAAGCATATTCCAATTATAAACAATAAAAGAAATAACAGTACCTACTCAGGTAAAAGATGAGTCAGTGTGATTATAAGTAATTAACTAATGAATCAACAATTACTTTGAACATTTTAAATACCAAAATGAAATTTTAAAAACATTTTAAATACCAAAATGAAAAAAAAATTAAATAAAAAGAGAATTTTAATTCATGCGCACGCACATAACCCGTTTTAAAAATTTCTACCTGTAAAGGGCCATCTTCGTTGAGTCTTCTTTTTTTACTAACAAAAAATTACAATGAGCTGTTGCACTATAATCGATATGTATCGATCCTTAGTAACTTATCTTCCGTTAAAGGTTAATAGAGCAATAAAACCCACTTGGCGGGATACACCGAGAACACGCCTCCGTTGAGAGTGATATCACTAAATACGGCACATTGACGCGCTTATCGACTTATATCCACAAGACTCGCAGAGATAAACTGTAATGCGAGCTACAGCACTACCATCTGAGAGCTACGTACTATGAACGACGTCACAACACTGTCTTTCGTTCAAAGACATACGGCCAGACGAGGAATATGCTGCGGGTTGAAGCGACGAAACGATACCTATCTCGCTCTCTCGCAATGGAAGCGTATGGAATATTTTGTGGAACCACTTGTTTTTGCAGATTGCGTCGGGTGCAAAAGCGATAAACTATCATGATAAAAATATTTTCGTTAATTTATAACGCAACAAAAATATAATCCAAAAGGGGAAATGTCTACACGCACAAGATAATAACATGACAAATATTTATGTTTTTAGAAATATAATTTTTAGTTTTAAAATGTGTAAGTAAGTAATTTAATATACTTTCAAGGCACGTAATAACTGCTGCTTAACAAATTATTATACATAGATAGGTACATCGTCATTACCACGTATCAACAATTTAATAAAATGCGACTTTTCTTAGTTTAATCAAATATGTTGTATTTTATTTAAGTGGTCAGGTACTTTATATGTTTTATAAAAGGTATTAATTACACTTTTTATGTATATTTTTAGAACACGTGGCACATCAAAAACTATATTTCGACGCATTTCTACTTGTGAAGGGTTTATTTAAAAATAAAATATTTTACTTTTCTTTGTAACTGTACCAACTGTATATTTTTTAGAAATATGTAATGCCTAAATGTATGCTAAGGATATAATACACCACTATTAAATATAATATAATTAAAAAAATTGCCAGCGTCAAACAAACATAATTCATAAATCAAGGAAACAAAGTACCTACCTAATATCCCAAAAAAAAAAACAGAATTGTGGTACTTCTAGCGTTGATTATATAAAGTGGTACTTTGTTGTGACGCGCAGCCGGCGCTGTGGTACTTTTAGTGACGCGTAGTGGGTGTGTCTAGTGTTATCAAATACAGCTGGTACTCGTTACGCCGGCTTATTGACATTATGATATAGGTATGTATTATGAACCCAGGAATTCCCAGGCACCATTTGGTGGCATATCAGTAACTTACATCTTTTTTTTACCAATAAGTTAATAGGTACCTACTTTAAGTTATAAATTTTGTGGCATGGTCAAATGGCGGGAACGTTGCTTTGCCAGCAACTGAAGTAAAAGACTAACCAGCTACAATAACCATTTTTACCCAACTAAGCGATTTAGCGGATGGTACCTAATAAGTTCCAGTCCCATAATTTTTTGCAATTTAATAAAAAATATCTAAATTTTCTTTTACAAGACAGATATAATTAATGTTTGTTTTTTTACAAATTATTTATTAGTTTTATTTATAACCTGATTATTGTCACGATTTTCAACTTATAATAAAATTGCTCACACAAGGTTATCAGAATATTATTATTATCTCCAGTCGGCTGTCGCACCGCGCACGCCTTCAGCGCATGACTTTTATTTACAGTTTGTTCATTGATAATTAATTTATTTGAACTATAGATAATGATGACATGTAACTTTAAATCTTATTACATGTGCATCTCATGAAATAGATTCCATTTATTAACATAGAAAATACCTATGGCAACAATAGTACAAAATGTTGATCTGTTTAAAAGAGTTTATTTTGTATGGCAACTTACAAGTCTAACCGCCATAAAAAACAAACAACAACATAGGCAAATTCCTATCATCAAGCTTTTTTTCTAAAAGTAGGTAGTTTAGTTTTAAAAATAGACTATTGACACTGCAAAAAATTGACCCATTAACCCTATTGAGCAGTTTTAGTACATATGTACATACAATAATTCACATCCTTTTCCCATGAGGGTAGGCAGAAACTATAGAATGCCACCTGCTCTAATTCTAGCATACTCCATTTACAGTTAACATTCAAGCAATTTACATTAGCGATCTCAAATATATATTTATTTTCCTTTGCTTACACAATGGCATGTGGATGGCCGCATGCCATTGGTAAATAAATCACACTGTATACTGTAGTCTAAAAATGGGTCGAAATAAATAGTGTTTTGTTCAGTTGTGATGACTAATGGGGCATGATTTATTCATTTTTAGCCATTCAACTATCTGTATTTAAGAATGATTCAGCCTTTTATTTGAATTTGGAATTGTTATTTGAAAAGCGCGGTTAGTGTGTTTTTGTTCTGTGCCCAACCGGGCCCCCTATCAGTGGTAAAGTGTCCATACAACTCGATTCCTATCAGCTTCCCTTTGGAGGTTCGGAAGAGTAATTCTACTGCTACTGAATAATGGCAGCAAGACTCTAGTGTATCCTAATATACTACAGGTATTTACAAATTTACAACCAAATATATACAGGGTTGCAGATAGACCAATGACTTCAAGAGGGATCGAGATCTAAACAGAAGTTTTGTAATCGGCTTCCTTTATAGAAAATTTAACCCACCTGAACTTAAATGTAACTTGTAAAATGTGTACGTAAAGAGGCCAGCACATCAAGCTTCACCAATGTTTTTCAACTTTATAACAAACTAGCTGCCCCGGCAAACTTCGTTGTGCCTTAGAGTCAATTTATTGCTCTTATTATTATTTTTTTATATTAGAAATACATACGTTGAATAAGACGAAATAAATAAATGATTCTGATTCTGATTCTGATTCTGACGACAACAAATAAATCCAAACCAATAATAACTACTACTACTTTTAAATTACAACATGTATAATAACCTAACCTAACTGACCATACCTATTCTATAGCTAACCCAACTATCTAACCTAACTACCTTACTAAAATGCATTGATTTAAAAAATACTAAATTCATCATTTTAATCTGAACTATTGCCTCTATGTTGCATACAATTTATGCCTATAGTTTTCTCGGTCTACTTTAATTAAAGTCCTAACAGTAAAATAAGTTCTATTTGCAAAGAATTATTAAAGTTCGTCTCTGTCATCATTGCTAATTACGTAAATTGATTTCTGAAATATAAGACTTTTTTATGCTACATAAAACCTCTAAGTTTAGGAACAAAATAAATTTCAGAACGTAGGTGCGTATTATAAATTGACAACCTTACCTTCTTGGGTTTAGCTTAAGACTTGTCAATTTCAAATTGTCACCTGATAATGAACTGGGAAGTTTGACTCCTGTCATGTCATCCAAGATGGCGCTGCGTTTGAAAAATGTTTGAGACAACCGATATTCTTGATATTTATTTTTATTATGTCGAACGGGATAAAAAGTATCCTATGTCCTTCTCCTGGCTTTAAACTACCTCCCTGCCAATTTTCAGCTAAATCGGTTCAGCCGTTCTTGAGTTATAAGCGAAGTAACTAACACGACTTTCTTTTATATATATAGATGAAATAAGATTCATGATCAATTGGGAAAATTTTGCAGTTTGTGGTAGCTTCATATCCTGGGGTATGTTCTATAGGTATACCTCAGCCTAACCTTTTAGGAAACACTTTCAGAATAACAGGACTGCGGTATTGTTTTTCTTTAAATATTGTGGCATTTCGCTGAGATAGGGGCCTTTTTGGCCTCACACAGGTCTTTTTATTATTTTTATTTAATATGTTAGTTTTAGTTTTGTACTGTAAAATTCCTGTGCATGTCCCAAATAAATATATTTTCTTTCTTTCTATTTTATGTTATTTTAGTAAGTGTGTCTTATAAGGCTTAACACCATCAATATCATGTCAATATTAAATTATAATTTAAAAACTAAAATATCCAGTAAAAATAGGTTTTTAAAGCCATAGGCAATCTTAAATGTGACGTTATCTGTGTGCAGACAAGATACTGTGATAACGGGCCTGAGACAGATAGATTGACCAAGTAGTCATGCAATAAGTACTATCTACTGAGTCACACGCACCTAATTAAAATAAATATTTGACTGTTAATATTTATTTTGTAAACATTCATGTTGAATGTGCCATTTACTGGTAGATAAAATTTGCACACGTCATAATAAATCTGAGTACTTGTGTGGTAGTAAAAAATACATAAAAAAAGTACTACCTACTTGAGAGCATTATAGAACCCCACTGGTTCATTTATAGTTAATTTTATTCTATTTTTAGCCCCACTGAAAGTATCAAGTTTTAAATAATTCGATTTGGAATAGCTAATTTTATTTTAGACATTGACTGTCATTTGTTTCACTCAACAACAGTGGCATAAAACAATTTATCACATGAATAGATGTTGTTTGATTACAATGATATTTGTTTGTATATAAAAACGGTTCTAGTCGTTGTTAGTAACAAAATATGTTGAGTAGCTTACCTTAAGAGCAATATAACTGCCTAATTCACCTCTATTGCGAATCTACGATGGAAGAATTGTTATTTTATTAAATAGACACACGGGAAACATCGACGGTTTACTGTCACCACAGGATATTACTAACATGTTGTGGTATGACCTTTGTAATGAAGGTTAAAATATTCTAAACGCAAGTCATACTTACTTTGTTAGGGCTCTAGAAAGTTCCAGATTTGTTCTATAAAAAAACTTGTTTGTTTTGTTTCCAGCTTGCCTTTTAGTTGCGTACTCTTCCGTAAAGTATTTTGATGATGTTAACTTAACAATATATTTTAGGTTAATCAACACAATTTGCAGGGTTTTGGGATGATTACGTTACATAGACAACAAAGTCACGATTTAATTTTATTTTGAGTTGTATATATTTTAGGGACTTGCATAAAATTATCATGGTTGTATTCATTTAGTAAAGATTCGAAGAATAAAATTTAAGCCTCAACTTGAAATCTTCATTTAAATTGCGCTCCAAAAGAAATTTACTAGATTTGACGTTTGCGGTTTGACAACTTTGACATTGACCATTAACAACAAAAAATAATAAAATTGACTTTGTGTTACTTGTCCCTACCTCACAAAAGATTTTAAAAAAGACTTAAGATTGTTAAACATTTTTAAAACGTGAAATTCATATCTAAGAATATTTCAGTCTAAAACTTTTTTTTATTTTTTTTTATTTTTTTATTGTGCTGCTTGTTTTGTTAGCAACAATACCATTAAAATTAAATCAATAATACCATCTGTTGTCTCTGTCCACAGTACGGCGGGAAAAACAACTTTTGAGTCAAAGTTAATTTACAACAAATATAAATAAATAAAATGAACGTAGTACCACGGGCAAAGCGAATTATTTCTAAAACACTACCCAAATATAAAAATAAAAATGAGTTTATTATGAAAGACTCATCTTTAGGTTTGTACTGACAAAAAGTAATCCTAATAAAAAAGTACTAGTTAAATAAATGTAAGTACCTAGTTAATGTTATTGTTTGCTCCTTTGCGCTAGGTATAAGGGGTGCAACTTCATTGTTACCGCTCCATCCATTCAGCGCCCCGAAAGTTATATCTACGGCCAACAAAGCACCAAAGTATCAATTCGATAAAGATGAGGTTTCAACAGGGGTATCCAGAATGCCTACCATGGGCCCACCACCGGGACCACCAAGAAATTTAAAACGCAGGTAATTCAGTATATTCTTACCTACTTAGATTAGTTTGATATTTTACTTTTTTGTCATCATCATCTGCGTAGTCTATTCCCAACTATGTTGGGTGTCGGCTTCCAGTTTAACCGAATGCAGCTGAATACCTGAATACATGGAGCCACTGCCTGTCTGACTCTTGTGTTTGTAGCGTAGGTACTTTTTTGTGTTTTGTTTTATTTTTCTAACATTCCCGTGGTTTACAAAGTACCTAACAGATTGCTGGCAGGCAATCCTTGTTTTTAATCTTTGTTGTCAGGATAATACATTCAACATCGTCTCGTCCCGAGTCCTCATTCAGTGGCAGACCACGCCCACGAGTGCTGGCCAGCGATTCTGCCGCAGCTGATACATCACACGATATGTGCACACCGAAAAACAGACCGACTGCTCTCAGATACATTAGTAGCAGTAGCAGAGGTAGGACCAGCACCTAACAGCAGGGGCTCGAATCTGCTATTGCAATCGTGTCTCAATGACTGGTCATTGGTCGGATATTTGACAACTTTGACAGTTTTTGTATGGGAAATGTGTCATAAGTTTGACGTTGTACGTCAAAAATCGGTCATTGAGACACGATTGAGCAGACTGGACCCCCAGGGCTATTGCGTATCTCCGTTGACAGTTCATAGTGATGATCACTGGCCAAAGTGTTCAACTTTTAACTGTCAAACAGCTAGTTTCGTATTGGCTATCATCGGTGTGCATCTAGGAAGACGTCATGCACACTCGCAGAGTTGTGTCGAAGCGCACCGTACCCCATCAGATATTCACTTGAAAACGTCAAGTGTGGTATCCATTTTTTGTAATACCTACCTCATTAGTCATCAAATCTCGGTGAGCAACTGGACGCCAGTGTTGGTCTCTGGCAAGGAAAAAATAGCAAATAGCCCTACTGCTTGTTACCAATATACACAGTTTGCGACCAATTTCGAGGTAGTTGGTCACAGTTCTAACCTTTTTTTTTAGTTAGCATACTGACGAGCTATAAATTGCTAATTTATTTGTAACATTTAATTTTACATTTTATTTTTATACTTTTTTTTTTATATTTTTTTTTTTGACAAAAATCCTCTCTTTACAGTTTTATCGTAGTCTCTTTACAGTAATGAGTTGTATAGCAATATGTGGTGAACTAGCGACCTCGACGGTTCTTTAATTATCTTTATTTTTGAGTAGCCAGAGCAAGTTCGTCATATAGACGTCGCTGCTTGCGGTAGCGTCGAGGATCGGGTTGCCCCCTTCCCTCAAATATGGCGAGGAGGGTAATGGCTGATCTTTGCGTTATGCTCGTGAACGGGTGCTGCTTACCACAAGCAGGACTGGTCGACTTGCTTACCAATGGTTTTTTTTTTATTGTTATAACAGTTAACTGCTAATGGGTTTCACTTCGATGGTCCTAGATTATCATGTTAAATTTAGAGTCACAGCCTTATGAATATAAGCCAGCATTGCACATGTAAGCGGGTACGCCTTTTATACCTGGAGGCTGTTATCTTTCAGTTTGTAGTTGTTTTGCTTGAGTTTAGATTTCAATGTTAATATGAATTTACTTTTTTTTTTCTTAATCTCGGTATATTGGAGTGTGCTAGCTAACACGTGACAATCATTCTGAAATGTAATGTTTTACAATGTGTATAAACATTAGTGCTATTTATTGAGCATTTCATTGTATAGATTCTTTGTATACCTAGTTCTTCAAACGAATCAGACAGATGTGTTGCTGGGGAGTTTGTTCCGCCACTTCTTCTTCCAGCAAAAACACTAGGAAGTGGCGAAGGGTGGGCCTTTTTTGGGGGACTGTCTTTATATATTTTTTTGACGTTCAAAAAGTGCTGATTCTCAGCCTAGTTTGAATAAAGACTTTTGATTTTGATTGAACCATGATGATACCCCTTGGTAATTGACTGGTTGTCGCCTGTCAAAGATTTATCAACAACAACCGGGACCAACAGTTTACCGCTCTATCCAAGGCTCGAAAGAGTGTCAATATATGTATAAAGCGCACAGAAATGTGAGGAGCTTTTATTAATTACATATTTACTTACTTAGGTTGTCGAACCGTCACCCATCCATGGTTCGACAACCTAAGTAAGTAAGTATGTAGGTAATTAATAAAAGCTCCTCACATTTCTGCGCGCTTTGCACTGTAGGTACACCTAGACCAGATATAAATCATCATTGATTCAATTATCATAAACTCGTTAGTATAAAGTTCATAATTTTACAACAAATCGCCTGTTTCTGGATCTAAGCGGTAGGTAGCTACCGTCTGACCTGTATAACCCTTGCCCCAAACTAGATGCGAGCAGTGTTTATCGGTGGTTCCAATATATGGGCCGTCAGGCCGTGTGACATAAGCGTGCTATAGGTATTCTTATTAAACACTTCGTTCTACCCGTCCTAGAACCTTAGCGGTCAGATATTTTATACTGAAACCTTAAAATTTTTCTGAACACTGTTCGTAACCCGTTGGGGATGTGGCTATTGTAAGCGTAGCTATTTTTGTCAGAGGATCGATTCCCACACGTAAAAAATATTTGTATGGCCTACAAGTAGCCTAGTTGTATGTTGTGTTGTTGTCCGGGTCTGGCTGTTCATGTATGTGAGTTTGAATTCTCTTAAACACACCGATGTTACTGTTGAAATTCCTTATGTTGGGGTTGGACACTGTATACATTCTTACTAATGTTAGGTCCGTGGCACTCGCGTGGGACAATCCCCGCGTTGCATAGGCCCCCATTTCATCTTCTTATATGGATTTATCTCGACAGTATTTCTCTAATCTTTGCTTACTTTTAATGTTATTTCCCTTTTACATTTTAACAGAAAATAGGTCACCGATTGTAGTGAATAGTTGATGATTAATTATAATCATTACAATAGTAGCAACTTGTACTTAACTGTTGTGTAGGTTACCCACTTGAGACTTAAGTACCTACCTACTTATATTGTTTGGTTGGAAAGTCGAGAAGCTTGATGGTTTTCCATACTATTGGTTACGCGACCATTAGACTATACTTCCCTTAACTATCCAATCAATGGCAACTTCCGTCCTTTATGCTAAATCATGGAAACATTGTATATTATGTAACATACCAATAACAATAAGTTACGAATTCCTACCGCCACAAAGTAGGTAGGTAAAACTAAATCAAAATGGGAAAACGCTAAATTAAAGTTTTTCCCAATTTTGGTCGAATCGGCTTCCTGTCGAACCGAATGGATGTGTGTGACCGCTAGTATTTTATATGGAGCGAATCCCTATCTGACCTCCACATTAGTGTTACCTACCCAATAACTGGTAGGCGGAATTTCGGACTTCTGTCTACCCGACGCCGTTCTTAATGACGAAAAACTGCCGGAACACATGGTAAAAATGTGTTGATTATACCCTAGGTACCGTGCCGTACCAGATTGTGGCACTTTTTGTTAAATATACCTACAGTCTTATTGAACCACCTGCTTCATACCTGTAGTGCCAATCTCTAAAGATTGTTATGAAAATAACCCCGCGACTGTAAAAGCCGATCTAGACTGAAAACATAACTACTTTTATGTCAATAACACAAAGTGAGTGTTTTTTCAATGGTACAATATTTTCCAGGAGGATACAGCGGAACTCGCTCAGCACGATCTACAAGCGTTTCAGCTGTCGACGCAAGTGTGATATTAGGTAGGTACATTTAACTTATATAGCGTATGAAAAATAAGTAGATATGGTGAAATTCATTTGTTACCTAGGTGCCTTCTTCATAACACGTGAAAAATTAATGCATACGATAAAATAGATAGATACTTAGATTATATTTTCTGCAGCTGCATGGCTACTAAAATCCATACTTCCATAGTCATCATCTGCCTAGCCTTTTCCCAACTATGTTGGGGTCGGCTTCCAGTTTAACCTGATGCAGCTGAATACCAGTGTTTTACATGGAGCGACTGCCTGTCAGACCTCCACAACCCAGTAACTGGGTAACATGAAACCCTTTGGTTAAACTGGTACCAGACTTCCATAGTACCTATAATATCATAATTGAGAAAGTAGATGTTTATAAAAATAACAGTATTCAGTAAAATACATTGTAACAATAAGTTAACCAACTAAATAATAATGATGGTAGGTAAGGGTGATAAATAACAGGAGGTTTGGGAGCATTTTATATTTTAGAAATTTGAATCCCTGAAATAGGTACCTACATGTGTATAAAAACATAATCAGGAGCTACCACAGTTGAATCACCACCTCTAACTAAGCGATATTTTACAAAAAACGTCTGGAAATATTGAACTTACAACGATTAGTTAAAATAAAGTAAGAACCCGGGAAGACTATATTATTTTCAGATACCTACACGTTTTCACTACTTTTACAGCTATATCTGAAGGCAGAGGCATGGCTCGAGGCGAAATTGGAATAGCAGCAATAGATCTAAGACATCCTCATCTAGTACTTTGTCAGTTTAGCGATACCCTGCTGTACACCCATACGTTGACAAAAATTAACTTCTTCAATCCTGTTGAAGTAAGCAATTAAGTTATTTATTACGTTCTTTGATCACCCACGTTGTTTGATAAAGATTTGCACACGTCTACTAAAGATTGTCAAAATAACGTTTCGTAACACGTGAATTAACTAGTCGGTTAACGTCAGCGCAACGTCTGCAAAATTGGAATGGAGCTCCATACATCCCCACATTTCAGAGAGTGCAATGCCAAGATCAACAGCAGTGCGACAGTGAATTTACTTCCAGGAGGAGCTAGTGTGAATTATTGTGGCTACAGAACTTATAGAAGTAAGCACATCACGCTAACTCAAAGAGTCGAATTTCTTTGATAGTTTTTCAACTTTATCCCGAGCAGAGTGCCTAGTGCGAGTTTGTTTTACGTTAACGCGATCGATACGTTCATGACGTTCGGTGCTCCGATTGGCCCGCTCCAAGCTTTTGACCAATCAGAGAGCCAAACGCGGTGAACGTTTCGATCGTGTTAGCGTAAAAACAACTCGCACTTAGGGCACAGAATAATGCATTACAGAAATTGGAAAAATGAATGTTGTAGAATAGTGACAATTTGAAAGTTTGGGGTAGCTTGATGTGCTGCGGCGTCTGAACTGTGGCTGGATCCTGTTAACTTAGACCATTTTAATGGAATTATTGTTTCCTATTAATCACACTAACTATCTCACACGCAAGACTACAGTTCTCACATAGATGCTGCTCATGCAATTGGCAGCTAAATGGGTGGTTTTAAGATAACTTCAAGTATTTTTTCCATAAGTCTCATACCAGAGTCACGGCAAAAACGTGCCAAGGCCACTAATGTTCCACTCCTTCCACAGATTATAGTTCCCCACACATTTTGTGAAGGTGTTCAGCCGAATCAACTATACCAGTTAATAAGAGATCGATATCCATTAGTTAATTTGGTGACAGTTCATAGGAGACACTTCAATGATGCAGCAGGTCGTCAACATATACAAACTTTGTGCGCTTCACAATACAACGGAGTGTATCTTCAAGTTGTGCATAAGTACGTTTGATACTTACTAATTACTATAGACGGAACATCACGAACAAATTAGTCCTAAGTAGTATGTACAAGTCTGAGTTTAATTTAGTACGCTCCGCTGCCGGTCCAATATTGTTTTATTATTAAAGATAACGTTGCTTTACTTACTGTGACATGGGATCATATTTTCTATGATAATTCTTCGCATTCTTCCTTTCTATTCTCTTTGGTGTATCATGACCGAATCCTACATAAACTGTTCTCTACGTAGCTATGTTATGAATACCATCCATGAAGTTTCTATTAGAATTGGAACTTGAGGGTACCCCGATTAAAGGTCAAAGGTTTCAGATTTTATGCTGTAACTGCGGCTGCAGCTGTGCTGAAGTACGTCGAGTATATCCAATGCATAGTATTTGCTAGAGAATCGCTAAAAATTGAATATCATTCGTCTGAAAATACAATGATTATAGGTAAATACGATTTTAAAATTTTCTTTTGCTTTTCTGTCTACTTCATCAACGTATGTCCTATGTATAACGTAATAGTGTTGTAGTTAGACGATTATATCCCGTTCAAGACTCATAATAGAGGCCCATATTTCCATATTAAAATGAAACGTGACCTGCAGTGCGAATTTGTTAAAATCACCGCGTGTAAATGTAGGTGAAATGATGGCGACTTTAGCTGTAGGTAATTCCATACTAATACTGGGCATTGACAGCTCACTACACTCAAGATTTCATGTGGTGACTTTTCTGAATCGGCCGGCTGATTGAGGAAAAAACATGGGATCTATAAATGCAGGGGGTCGGCTATTATTGCTGCATAGAGATTAATATTGAACATGATATTTATCGCCTTATCATCCGACACAGCGTAATAAGTCATTCGGGTTAATCATAGGAAACATTACCTATTACTGAAACGGTATGACATCATCCAATATGCTTTGTAGCTTAGTGCCTTCCATAGATATACAGGGTGTAAAAAGACCGATCACATAGCCGATAACCACGCATTCTGTACATATAGGTAATTAAGTAACTTTAACCAAAAAATAATGCTGGGAAAATACTTTTTCTTTCATCTTTGAAAAAGAGATGCTTTTTATGCCACTGTTACATTAAGATTTTGTCCCTCTAGTAGTAGGCGGACAAAAGCCCAAACGCAAGGTGGGTGGGTATTGATTTAAGGAAACAACAAACTACTAAACAATATTGGTTTATTTTATATAAAATGTATAACAAAAAACACGGTTAATGCCAGCCAGCTTTATTAGGTAGAACTAGGGTGGTGGGGGGTTGGAGATAACCCAGGTACTATTTCTTATGCTTAAATTAACTTATAACAAAACTCAAGGTACAACCTTCCAGTAATATAAACTATTAAATGGGCGCCAGGGACTTGAAGAGTCCCAGATCCCGGAGCCGACTAGGATGTTCGATGGTGGTCCAGTTAAGTTTAGGCGTCGACCCGAGGTCCGTAAATTAAATTGGGTAGAAGACCGGCTTCCAGCTTGAAGACCGGACTGGTGATAATCTGGTTCTTAAAGGAACCAGCCAATAGTAAAGAAAATAAAATGGGGTAAAATAAGATATAAAAAACTGTTACATTACGATTTTGTCCCTCTAGTAGTAGGCGGACAAAAGCCCAAACGCAAGGTGGGTGGGTATTGATTCAAGGAAACAACAAACTTCTAAACAACATTAGTTTATTTCCTAAAAACTATTTAAATAAAAACACAAGGTTACTGCCAGCCAGCTTAAATTGGTAGAACTAGGGTGGTGGGGGGTTGGAGATAACCCAGGTACTATTTCTTAATTTAAAGTGTTAAAACTTATAGTAAAATCGCGCGATTGCGATGCGCGCATTGACCGGCCCGCTTGTTCAGTATACATTGAATTTTTGTACCTTCAAATGCGTAATTTGTTTTGAAAAATCGTTAATTTTGATGATGTTTGTTCGGAAGAAAGTTTACTAAAGTAATGATAAGTACTTGGAATACAATTTTGAAAAAAAAAACACGAAAAAAAATATTGCACTTTGACCTTCAATATCTCCAAACCCAGTGAATTCCCAGGTATGTTCTAGAAGAAAAAAACTATCCCATTTCTATGGTGCCTTCGAACAATCCTTACTACCGCGAATGGCTTTGGCACCTTAAATACAAGTTACGGTCTCGAGTCATTCGCGTATTGTATAGTGATCACTTGCTTTAAAAACGGTGAAAGAAAATATCGCATCGTCGTGACTTCGTGACGTGAGGGAAGCGGCTTTACATGCCTGAGAGATATTCCTCGACGGCATGTAAAGTCAAGTCAAAGCCATGAGATGCATAAACTCTGACACTAGGTTAGCGTTTGTCACTAACCACTCTCTAAGAAGAACAATAATGCTCATCTGAACATCACATAAAAAAATACCGATCGAACTAAGAACCTCCTCCTGAAGTCGGTTAAAAATTGTGCTTACGCGTCGTCAAGGATACAGATAAAAGTGCTGTTTTCAAATTTAAGTTCAAAATAGAGATGCCGTAAAGAAAAGCTAGTAGGTAAAATTGTAATCATAAAATAATACTAGGTTTTATAGTAGGTAACATATTGCACCTCTTTCGTCATAGCCTTATCGAGATAATTATATCGATACGTTTCCATCACTTATTGACTACACGTGGGGGTAATGCTAATGCCACAAGCATTTTATACTTATGTGCAAATGTGTTTTTCAGATTCCCAGAACCGGTGATTATGTACTCATTTTCCGCCTCGTAGAAACCCTAAGCCAACAACAGGAAAATATAGCTATATTTTACACTGTTAAATTAATTGACAATCTCAGGTGGTAAAAGTATGCATGATTCTGATCTGAACAACTTTTTCTATCGGATTCGGAACCCCGAAATTGCATAAAAAAATTAGCTATTCACTACATTTTTACGAATTATACAATCAATTTTTCATAATAGTTACTTCAGCGAAAAATAGTATAGTAAGAGTAGTTAATTTTTTTGACTATTTTGACTCCTTGCAAGATTTCAGTGAACAATGAAGCCCTGTTTGTAATAATACCTATTAGATAGACTACTTAATTGTTATTTTTCTAGATGTGGGCACAGCAACCCAACTGGAGTTAGTGCAACCATTAGTGCCATCAGCCGGACCTACTTGCTGTTTGTTAGGTGTACTAGGCCCAACTTACACAGTAGGTGGTATTAGAACATTGAGAGCTTCTATACTTCAGCCATCATGCAACAAAGAGTTCATTGAATCTAGGCTGGATGCCATTCAAGATCTAATTGAGAATGATACGGGACTGGTGGTTGATCTGCAGGTATATATAAAACCACGATAAATCACATAGGTCAAAACTGTTGCTGTAGCTTTTTTAAAACAATAATAATTTAGCCTGTAATTTGGTCCAAAATTGTTTTGTAGGATGTTATCAAGAAACTGTCGGTTATAGATAAAATTCTGTTTTTATGCATGGAGACGGCAAACCAGAACCTAGACAAGATAGGAGAAGCTCAACTGAATCAAACGCTACTACTCAAGGTAACGATGGACATGGTACCAAAGTTGGTAGAAGCACTGGACGGAGCTATAAGCGGAAGACTGCGGAAAATTAAATTGGTCAGTAAAGATATTTTTAATAGGATGTCAAATAGAAAGTAGAGATTAAGTACAAAAACAGCAAGTACAGTTATATGGTCATTAATTAAATGGATAGGTTGAGTAATATATATAATATATATATACCTACCTATCTAACTATATCTTAAAATTTCTGCTCCTATTTTACTATCAGGATTTCGAAAATCCACACTACAATGAAATAACAGAACGCATAAAAAGGATAATCCAAGATGATGCTCATTTAGAAAAAGGTGCCATGGGTAGTCTCCAAAGGTGTTTTGCAGTCAAACCGGACATAAACGGCCTTCTAGATGTAGCCAGGAGAACGTATTCTGAACTCATAGAAGATATACAGAAGATTGTGGAACAACTCAGTGAAACGTACGATCTACCTTTGAGGTTGAATCAGAATATGATGAAAGGCTTTCATATAGTACTTCCCTTGGCTCCGAAGAATAGAAGGTGTTTCAATGTGGCGGATTTGCCACCTATATTTATACAGGTAGGTAAACATAAAATAAATAAAAAGCAATAATGATACTATACTTACATACTTATTATAAGAAAAGCCCAAAAAGATTTGGGAGAACCAGAAACTTGTAAATTTAAATTAATTAAACTTGTATAAATCAGAATCAGAAATCATTTATTTGCTATGATTGTACAAAATAAGCTGTAAACATTGTAAAAACAGTTCCAACACACTAAAAGTTGCTGCATTGGCCGATCGAAAGCAACCTACGCTTGCCGAGGTCCAGGTTGTGAGCTGGCAACCATACTAAATCAAATACCTCTAAAAACATGTTAAGCAGTTCGACTGTTGGGTATTGGGTTATGGAGGTCATATAGTCGTTCCTTGTAAAAAAAATGGTATTTAGCTGCATCCGGTTAAACTTAAAACCGATTGGCCAACCTCAGCACAGTGGGAAAAGCCCAGACAGATCAGATATGACCTACCTATGGCTAAAGCCTTCTTTGGGTGAATCATTTTATCCAAAAATATGTAAATCTCTATCTTGTATTAGGTCCACCACAGTGGTGCAAGTGTAACAATGAGTACAGAAGAACTAGTGGTACTAAACCAGCAAGCAAAGGAGTCATTGGCCGAAATACAGAAGATGAGTAATATGTTAGTGAATTGAATTAATTGTTTTACTTATATTTTGTCGAAATGTCATAATCTTCCAATATTTTATCGTAAAACAGCGTATAACAGATAACTGTTGTTTATACAAACAGGGAAAGTCCCTTTAAGAATTAGATTCAGTCCTGACAGTGTTGCCATCGTTACCCTTGGTTAATAATCGCCTAAACACCGTAATTTGTTTAATACTTGTACCGTGAACGATCTGTTTTACTTTTCAGAGTCATATCATCCTTATTGAAAGATCTGCGTCCGTTCATGCCGAGCCTGTACACGCTTTGTGAAAATGTCGCCGAGTTAGATGTTCTTATAGCTATGGCTCAAGTATACAGAGTTCATAATTTGTCGACATATTATCGTCTATTAATTAGACTTTACATACCAAGAATGAACATAATTATTACTATATTTTCTGGTTTACAGGCAAGTTCAATTGGTTCCTACATCAGGCCGAACTTCAACAGTTATATGGATGTAAGGAATAGCGTGCATCCTCTTTTGGATTACAACAGTCAAGTCTTACCTGTCCCGAATGATATTGTAAGGAATATTTATACTTGAATATGCACAAAACTTTGAAGGAGCCCAAATAAGTCCATCTGTTCAGTACAATCATATTTCTAAACCTACTTGTTTCAGTTTGCGACTCCCGAGCATAATTTTACCATCATTACCGGACCAAATATGGGAGGCAAAAGTATCTACATAAAACAAATTGCTATTATACAAGTTATGGCGCAGGTTTGGCAAATATGATAAAATAATTATGTCTTATCATTCTTATCTTCCTGTCCTTATGCCAAATTATTGGTGGTCGGCGCAGAAAATCTTCTCCTCCTATACGTCTCACTAACTGTTATCTCAATTACCAGCAATTTTGTTCCTAGCTATATCACCTTCCCTAAAATCCACACATCGTTTCTTTGACTTTCAAGGAACCCTTCACAATGGTATTTAAAATAATCCGCTGTAAAATGTAAGTCTGTAGATTATATAAAATAGTTATCAAATGAACGTCACTATACCAATTCTTTTTTCAGCTTGGTTGTTTCTTACCCGCCACAAACGCAATATTGAGACTTTGCGATAGAATTTTCTCCAGGATTGGTTTTAATGATAGTGTTGAATTGAACGCTTCCACTTATGTTTTCGAGGTAATTAGAGTTAACAATACTTTGATCATCGTGATTATGAATGAAGAATACTGTGCAGTACTTTGTGTTTCAGATAAAGGAAACTCAACACATATTGAAAGGATTAACACCTACAAGTCTGGTGATAATAGACGAACTATGTAGGTAAGTATCCATAGATATAAATAAAATAAACTTCTCATAAACTTCATTGAAATCAATAAAATAAATGACAAATATTTCAGGAGCACTAGTGTTGAGGATGGCACCAGTGTAGCTTGGGCTATCTGCGAGGAACTCATCATAAGTAATGCGTTCACTTTCTTCACCACTCATTTCATGTATTTGACCAGATTGCAAGAACTGTACTTTAACGTAGTTAAGTAAGACCTCTTTCTTTATAAACTTTTAACATCGTTCTAAAGCTTTAGACAACGAGTATTTGAATATCTTTAATTTCAGTCGACATACAGTGGTCACTGAAGAAGAAGTAGGCAATGCTGAAAATCCTCATACAAGATTAGTATACCAACATAAAATAGAACTAGGTGTAACTAAAATTGAGCATTACGGACTTGCCCTTGCTGCTAAAACAAATCTACCAGAACAAACGGTCAAATTAGCCATGGAACTTGCTGAACTCATTTCAAAGAATACTATAAACGTAAGTGTAAATAATACTACGTAAAATGGTATTCTGTAGATATAGAAAAGTAAATTCTAAAACTGAAAAAGTTATCAGTGCCAATTAGTTAAAAAAAAAGATGATTGAATTGCAAAACTAAAGATACTAAGTAAGATATTCAGCGGGCTTCGATAATCCTTTTCCAAATTATCACAAATTCCTGTTTTGGATGAATTAGTATAATCATGGCTGATGTTTTCAATACTTTATTTCAGGCAAAAGAAATTAGAACTCCACAGAGAAATGACGCAGAAACTCTGTACAACCTCAATGCAAATATTCAACTAGAATGTAAGAGATACGCTAACTCTGAGGATACTACAAAAAGAATATTAGAAAAGTTCAAAGAAGACCATCCTCTGATACTCGGAAGGTTGAACTATTTGAGAAATAGGAGTGATAGTAAGACTGATGTAAGCGCTGACTGTACTTTTATACCAAATTCCAAAGAAAGAACATCAAATGAGAGCAGTACTAAGGATTCCATCAATGTTAACAATAAAGCACTAGATAAACCCTCAATGAACGAACAAAGTAAAATACTCTGCGTAGAAGATAACACAAATTACGCATCAGTGCGATCATCTGAACAACTACTCAATAGTATTATAAATAACAAAGAATCAGTTGAGGAAGAAATTCACAACATATCTGATGTAGAAATGGTTGAAGATGACAATGATGATTTACCTTGTGTCGAAATGAATGAAACCAGTAAAGGTAGATATTCTACGGATAGTTATAACACAATCGCTGAAAGTCATGAAACAATTTTGAACGCTGGTCATGTTAAAGCAACCCATTCTGATAGTAATAATGAAATATGCGATAACTACGAAAATGCCACAAATGAAAAAGACTTTAATGAAATAGAAACATCTTCTATAGATTCCGACATAGCAGAAGCTCTAACTCAAATTGTTGAAGAATATTCTGCAAATAACGTTACAAATTCTCAGCTAAGCGATGATTTAATGTCTGTTGACGAAGAGTTGGCTAGTGAAACTATTAACGAAATAAATCAGGAATTATTGAGTGAAGCTAACGGGGTGGAAACCATTGTTGTCACCCCTCCTTTGAGTTTTCGTGATCTATAGAGTAAATAAATGGTTCGATACTCTTGTACACTGTCCTGGTTTAATTTTAGTTACCCTTGTGTCTAGTGACTTTATCTTGAAAAACAACGTGCTAATTCAAAATAATTGCTTTCTTGGTCAATTAAGTACTATCCCCTATGATTGGCCCTCTATTTGGGTTCGGTTGAACAAATGTTACCTACAGCTTGGCAAAAAAGAGTAGAAAATAATGGAGGCGCCACTGTGCTCTTCGTATGGCAACCCGTGGCAACCGCAAAGCGTACCAACCTAGTCTTGATACTTAGCTGTTTTTTAGACAAATTAATCTAATTTTGTATTGTTTTTTAAATCAATAATTAATTATTGAACAAGGACGTGTTCTCGTCACGCAACTGATTACTTACCTAAAAATAATAAATTGGGTAAATACTCCTGAGATCACAACATTGTTTAGGAATAAAAAAAAAGAAAACATTACATTACCTATATAACATAATTTCTATATTTTATTCTAGTAAATCTTCCTCTAAATATTCTACCCCGAACATGTAGGCCGCAAACTCATCTGAGTCATGTTCGGGTTGAAAGGTGAAGCTGCTATCATCTTCTAGATTTATTACTAATCGCTCTATTTCCTCGTTCATAGTTATTTTTTTCCAGTAATCCTTTTCTATTTTTATTACATGTTAGCACGAGTTCTTCCATCCTCCTCGGTAATAGCTTGGAATGCATGTTCAGCTGCTTCCTGTAAAGACGAAATATTTCATATAACCCTAACATTATTAAAAGTAAAACATTTTTATCACATACTTCTAATAAGCCAGATATAGAAAATACCCCTTTGTTTATCTCCTTCCAGCACGAGTTTGCTTAGAACGATAACAGATTTCCCTGAATTAAATAATAGATTTAGACTATGGCACGACAATTTCTTTTAAATTTCTAATGCAAACGCTAGAACAAATAATTATCTCCCACTTAAAGTATAATTTACGAAGAAATTTAATTTTCATTCATTTAAAAGTCAAGTCACCAAAGTATCAATTTATCTCAGCGCGCTATACCAGAGTAATGCAGAAAAAAAATATTTTTATTTTATTTTTTTATTTTTAACCAACTTATATTAACAGTTAACAACTAAACATATAAGCTATTGGTTGAGGAAATATAAAATCGAAATAGTAACAAAATTTAAGTAATAATAATAAAATAGAAATAAACAGACAAGAACACAGATAAACTAAAACAAACTAAACTAAAATAAAAAATAAACTAAAATAAAATGTAAACATAACCTATGTGCTCGACATTTATTGTTTCAAATTTCTAGTTATTCCTTATGCAAGCGAATTAATATAGCTTTGTATTCATCAATTAACACTTGATTCAACTAAAATCAACAAAACAAACTCTTACATACCTGTCTTATCAGCGTTTCTTTGGTAAACATTGTAAAGTTCAGAAAGAATTGTTTGGGCCTCATGTTCCGCCAGACATCGCCTGTACACCTTTTAAATAACCTCCCTGCCAGCACTCCGAATTATTTTATTCATTATTCTACACTTTAACGTTTGGTGGTCGAAATTAAAATTTTACGAAATCGTGAACTTTGTTTATTATGAGATGTCATTATTTTGGAATTGTTGCCAACAGTCAAAAATTTAGTTCCGTTTCTACACTTTTTTGCCAAGCTGTACCCGGTGGATTTATGTCCGAAATAAAATAAATATTATTATTATCTATTATTAAAATAAAATCAATTTTCCTTTTTATGTTGAACGAAAATGACACGCAGCTCTTTGAACACAAAATGTATGGCAATAATATTTATCAAAAAAAAGACTGTCTAACCTCAGACCAATAAAAAAATGATGAGTGTTTATCCAACCATTCGTATTTGTAAGTTGTAGTTTATACCTACTCATACGCTTGTAACGCGGGAACAACAGCTTATTCAAATAATATAAGTATTATTACCGAAGGGAAGCAGCTATATTCACACAAGTGAAGCAGGATACAGGTTAGCATTCTTTTGCTTCCAGGCAATTTATGTATTTTATACGTCACATAAGTACTTAGCTGTAGGTTTATTTAGTTCTCACATTCTAGTGAGTTTAAAACTGTACCTAAACTTTTCCGTGTAATGGCAGCACTGTTGTTGGTGTTACTAACTGGCATTTTGTTATTAAATTATAATATTCTTATAAATAAAACATTTACAACATTAAAAAATAATTTTAATAGCAAACTGCAATAATCACATTTAACAAAAAATAAAATAGCAAAATAAATCAAAAATGGGCAGAGGAGCGATGTAGATAGTTCTACGACAGCGGACAAAATGGACGAGTCTACGCAGGGTTCTTCGTTTTATAGGCGTGGCTGCGCTGGGGGGAGCGTCTGGTGTTGCCATCTAACACGGCCTCTCCTGACATGGCAGCGTCCTCGCAGCCTTCGTCAGCTCTCGATGATGGACCAGCACCATCGTCCTCACCATCGGTTGGAAGATCTTCATCGCAACCTGTAACCACAGCAGTGCACAAACATTAAGATCACATACAAAGTTATTACACAAGATAGCACAAGAGTTGTAATATTCAAATAGCAATGTTAACTTTATGTACCGAACAACACAAACACTTTGCAAAACAACCAAACAGTCGTACATAACGACTTCATATCACAAGTAGGATTTACTCAGGTCATATTCCTACACCAAATACCATGCGCGCATCAGGATTTACATTGGTTACAGCAGGTCAACCATGAGACCTACTTCAGGATTTACACTCTGTCTATAGTCAGCATGGGCCCCACCGACATCAACCTCGATACCTCCACCATGGACTGCACTCTCAATAGTACAGTCCACAGTATGTGCCTACTCAAAACCATGTGCACTAAGGATTTACATGAGTCTCCGGCACCCAACAACAAAACAATATTGCAAACAGTGATTGTTTGGTACATACAGTCTACAAATGTAAGCAAAAGCAGGGTGCATACAACAAACAATACCAATGAAAGTTCTCAACTAACTCTCAAAGAAACCGGCGCATATGTCAGGCGTCCATTCGCCACGCCACAACACCATGCACCCTGCAGCTGCTTGACTGGTTTTGCCATACGAACCAGCTATCAATTTTAGTTCGTACCTATCGTTAGGTAGAACACTCACAACCCTATATGGGCCTCGCATGCCACAATCCAACTTTCCGGTGCTTTGAGAGCTCTTAATCACATAAACTAAATCATTAACTTGAAACCTTTTAGACGGTTTGCGCAGTTTTAATCGCGTAATTAGGAATGTACCTTCGGAAATACCCTGCGAGGCCAAGGAATTGGCGAACTTGTTTGACATTACTTGGTCGCGTTGATCTAACCAATGCATTAATTTTATAATTGCTCGGTCTAACCTGACCATCTCATGTCTTGTACTTGTAGGGTCTGTACTCTGTAGTACACGGGCACATCAGTTGTTAACTTTATATGCATCTCACTATCTTTCACTGTTGTGGTCGCGGTACCACTCAAAAAGAACTCTGAATACTTTGTAAGGGTCTCCAATAACCGTTCCCTATCAGTTCCAGATACCGACGTATTTACTTGATCGGACAAAGAGATATTATTTACATACATAACATCCTTCACGGTCGCCTCACTATGAACTATGCGTTGACAATCACCGGTCCGTACATAAGTAATGCCTTTTCTATTTAGTACGTCCGTACCGATAATGACAGGTACATTTAAATTATTGCAACCTACAATATAAAAATCAATTTCTACGGTTATATCGTTAAACTCAACGGGTAATGTTACAATTGATTCCGATCTAACTTCCGTACCGCCTAAGCCACATAATAACTGATCAGTAGGCTTCATTTGACACGGGAAATGTTTTGCAATATTTTTTGTCATTAAAGAAACACATGAACCACTATCAATTAGTACGTCTAGTGGAATTCCCAATATAACAGCAGTTGTCGCATCACGATTTTTATAACTACCCGCAATTTCGCGACAAAAGTTGACACCATTTATATTTCGAGAATTCGCGCGTTCTTTAGCAAAACAAGTACTCTCCGAATGACCTACTTTTTTGCAAAACGTACACTTTAACGCTTCACCACGAGATGTCGCCGGTAACGCGATTGCTTTTTCGTTTTTATCGCTCGGGGTTGTATTTGATCGTTTATTACAATTAACACTCTTATGACCTAGTTGATTACACTGAAAACATTTGATTGATTTAAAATCTCTAGAATCATATTGACGTTTTAATGGTTTGCGATTTGAGCTAATACTGTTGGATGATTTATCGAATCGATTACCACTAGGGAACACTCTCTTATTGTAGCTGTTAGAAGGTTTAACAAAGCTCGATAAAAACTCCACTATTGAATCAGGCGATAATTTAGCGTTGGAAGCCATAGCGCGAATTTGTGGATCTGAAATTCCACGAATAATGATAGCAGTAAGCAGCTCGTTACTTAATCCTTTAACTATGCGTAACCTTAAAAGTGATTTACGAGCATACTCAGCGTATGTGGAGTATTTATCGGACTCTGTCCGCATTACATCATAAAGAATGTTCGCGACATCGACAGAACGTGGGCATAATGATTTTAATTCCGATTTGAAATTGGACCACGTGCGTATAGTGCTTGTCCATTGGCTAAGCCAGGTGCGAGCTTCACCCTTTAGACAATGTCCGATGCGAGCAAGGCATTCACCATCTTCCCAACGATTAAGCGATCGGGCTTTGTCAACTTCATCGCACCACGTGTCGACATCATGAACACCTGGATCAAAGTCCGAGACAAAATATTGGTTTGATCTCACCGGGAAAGACATCATGGCGTCGAGAAATCGTTCGGCTACGCTTTTGACGTCGCTCTCTGTCGGCAACGGTGTGGCGGCAAACTCTTGCGTCGGGGTGACAGACGCTGGGGCTGTGCAGGCAGGTGTTGTGGCGGGCTCCACGTCTGGCGGCGGCGTGCTCGACATGGCACGAGGGCGACGAACAGGTTGCAACTCGTTCCCACGTGCTCGTTCCTCCAGATCTTGAAGCCTCTTTAAAATCTGGTCTAGACCACTAGGAGGCGAGGGAGTACGTACATGACGTCTCCCTTTCCTCCTACTATCGGAAGGCATTGCGTCTCTGCCCAACTTAGCATTAAAAATTAATTAATTATTTAGAACACGTTTAAAAATCGTTAAATTCAAATTTATAGAATCAGAGATGGTATTCTAGCGGATTTAGGCCTTCATATCCCACTTCTGATCTTATAAATAAAACATTTACAACATTAAAAAATAATTTTAATAGCAAACTGCAATAATCACATTTAACAAAAAATAAAATAGCAAAATAAATCAAAAATGGGCAGAGGAGCGATGTAGATAGTTCTACGACAGCGGACAAAATGGACGAGTCTACGCAGGGTTCTTCGTTTTATAGGCGTGGCTGCGCTGGGGGGAGCGTCTGGTGTTGCCATCTAACAATATATTATTAAAATTTCTTTGATTTGAAAATGAAATAAATATTAAACAATATAATAAGTGCACAACTTGTAACATGACCATAAGCCGTGAACAAGTAGATAGACGGACTGACACGGCAAAAATGGTAGATGTGAACGGAACCTTAAAAAAAATATTGCCAATCATTGCCATGAAATTGTTTTCTAAATAAATAACTCTCTCTAAACTGACCTCTAATCATTCATCAATCAATCATCATCAGTCTTCAATTTTATCTGCCAGTATTTTTTGTTTTTACTTTTAGTCGAGTCTTTTCAAGTAAAGTCGACTAAATATTGGCGAGATGTTAATACGCAAACGTCAGTAACAACTTAAACCTAGATAAAATAATCAAATTAAATTGCAAATGGCTTCCGAAGTCGCTTCAGCAATTTTAATTTGTCGTTAGTGAATTTTCTTATGGAATTCTTTGTTTTAGTGAAAAGTGAATGAAATACAAAATTAGACGCTGAAATAGAAAAAGTAAGTAGAGACTTTTAGAATAAATAAAGCCGTTTCTGCTTTACCAAACGATCAACCGGCGTCTGTTTACCACGCTGCCTCGTAGCTTGTATCAGTCAGTTTGTGGTATTTTTGTGGGATCATGAAGCTGTATACTTAATGTGAGTTTTGTTTGTTGTGATAGAAGGCGGTCAGCCATGTCGCTGCCGCCGTACCTGCTGGGGCCCAACCCCTGGGCCACCATGATGGCGCAGCAGCAGTTGGCGGCAGCGCAGCAAGCGGCTATGCAGGCCCACGCTGCCGCCGCTGCGGCTGCGCCACCGGTGCCGCCCACGCAGCCCCCAAAGCCACACCATGTACCAGAAGAAAAGATCAAGGAGAAAGGTATGTGGTCCCCGTTACTTGTTTAGTTTCTAGGTTATTTGCTGTTGTGGTTATTTTGGTTTTTTTCGTCAAGTTTGCAAACACACTAATCCAAATGCAGAGAATATTGTCCTTACATTGACAACTATAAATGTGTAACATCTTAATGGGAACTAATGCCTCAATCATCATGCATCATACCATGAAAATGCAAACAATTTGGGAGTTTGTGATTGATGAGGTTGTTAAATTTTGTAATGTTCTTTTTTATTTCTAAAAACATAAACTAAATGGCAGTATTTAACCAGCCCCTGTATCATCTCTAACCAAAGTATTTTATTAACATATCAAAGTATCAAAATAACATAGCTTTGACTACTTTGTGAGAAATGTTCTGGTGGAAGGGTAGAAAAATAAAACATGCTGAATTGATTTTGGTCAACGGTTCAAAATAAAACGGCGATTTATTTATTTCCATATGTTATAACGGTTTTGAGAAACCAATTAAGTATTCATATAAACATTAACATATACTTAAGAAAATAATTACATACATTAGCATATCAGCTCATAACAATAAATTAACAAATGCATATGGATGCATTAAGCTAAGGACATAGTTCTGTCTCTGTTCCAGTTCCAGATAATGATTAACCTTTTAAGCGCTTGGCTAAAATATTAGTTGCCGTGCCCTAGCACCGGGCCAAAATTGCTACAAATCATTGTACCTATCAACTTTTAGTTTCTGTTTAATTAAAATAGTAACAGCAATAACAATAAACACATTCAAAGGCAAAGCGTAAAGCAGTTTCCTTGTATCTATAGTGAATTCAAACTTCTTCCGCATTATTGAGGTTTAATAAACACTATGGATAGATTTCTTGGCATATAGGTCAAACTTCTAACTTTGAGGTAATTAGAGACACAATAGAAAGACAATGACAGGCGGACACCGGTGTCCTTCCGGGGTTTAACAAATTAAAATCTGCAAAAATACATGTTTGAGAACCAGATTATTTTAATGTGCATTATTGTTAGCATACTGTGCATGTATTTATTATGGCCAGATAAACACAAAAAATTATTGACTATTTTGACTTGTATATCTGATATCTAACCCTCATTTAAATTTTTCCCATTATATCTCCCATGTACAATCATGGCTAATTACATTATATTTGTTTATATTATAGATGTTTGGTTTATAAAAACATTGAACACAAACAACAAAAACTTATAAGAGTAAGTACTTATAGGGATTCTTGCCCATTCTTCTCCATATGAAACTACTTTTTGGAATTTGCAAGTAGTATCATTCTCTTAGTTTATTTAATTTGTAAGTCATAAAGTGCTTTATTCAGGAGGTCTAATTGAAATAAATTATTTGACTTCTAATACCATATTGAAATTTATAAAGCTGGATCCCGGTGATAGAGATGGTACCTATTTAGGTCTTCAAAGATAGTCTGTTAAAACATCCCCAAAACATTTATGTTTTACTTATGAAGTGATTAAGTAAAATTAGACCCTGGGGTATATAACACTGCAATTGATATTCTTCTCCATCCAAGACACAATGGAGAATGCTGATATTGCAAACACTCACAAGAACTCACACACACTATCTGTTACACAATGTTATGCAATTTCAAAAATGTAATCCTATATTTTGGATGAAAAGATTCACACAAGCTATGTATTCATTTCAATTTAAGCTTGCTTCAGTATAGTTATTTCAGTCATACATCTTAAATCAACCAACCATGTTCAAAATAAATGTTTTTTTTTAGATTCTAGTGTTAATGTTAATAGGGTTTAAATTAATCCACAGACCTTATAATGTTTAGGCATAATCTCAAACTGGCCTTAAACTTCTTTATTTTCTTTCTTGTCCAGCCCAAAAATGGATGCAGCTCCAATCAAAACGCTTCGCCGAAAAACGCAAGTTTGGGTTTGTGGACGCGCAAAAAGAAGACATGCCCCCCGAACACATTCGCAAGATCATCAGGGACCATGGAGACATGACCAGTCGTAAATACAGACATGACAAGAGAGTATACCTTGGAGCCTTGAAGTACATGCCTCATGCAGTCATGAAGCTGCTAGAAAATATGCCTATGCCCTGGGAACAGATCCGAGATGTTAAGGTCCTTTACCACATCACTGGAGCTATCACCTTCGTCAATGAAATCCCATGGGTGATAGAACCAGTGTACATTGCTCAGTGGGGTACCATGTGGATCATGATGCGTCGGGAGAAACGTGATCGTAGGCACTTCAAACGTATGAGGTTCCCGCCTTTCGATGATGAGGAACCTCCTCTAGATTACGCTGATAACATCTTGGATGTGGAACCTCTCGAACCTATTCAGATTGAGCTGGACCCTGAAGAAGATGGGGCTGTTGCTTCATGGTTTTATGACCACAAGCCTTTATTAGGTACCAAACATATGAATGGGTCTACATACAGAAAATGGAACTTGACTTTACCTCAAATGGCAACATTGTATCGGCTTGGCAACCAGTTACTGACTGACTTGGTAGATGACAACTACTTCTATCTGTTTGATTCCAAGAGTTTCTTCACGGCAAAGGCTCTAAACATGGCAATTCCCGGAGGGCCGAAATTTGAACCTCTTGTGAAAGATAATTCGGCGGGAGATGAAGACTGGAACGAGTTCAACGACATCAATAAGATTATTATTCGACAGCCGATTAGGACTGAGTACAGGATCGCTTTCCCTTACTTGTACAACAATTTGCCGCATTTCGTCCAGCTATCTTGGTAAGTGTTATAATAAAACACATTTTACTCTGAAAATATTAATTATACTGCATTCTTGCAAGCATTTACTGTTTTGTTGAAAAATTACACATAAGTTCTACAGCTGTGGATTATTTCCCTAGGTACCACACACCAAACGTCGTCTACATCAAGACAGAAGACCCTGACCTCCCTGCCTTCTACTTCGATCCCCTCATTAATCCTATCTCTCACCGTCACTCAGTCAAATCCTTAGATCCTCTGCCTGACGAGGAAGAGTTCCTACTGCCTGAGGATGTGACGCCATTCCTGCAGGAGACTGCTCTGTATACCGATAATACCGCTAACGGGATCGCGTTGTTGTGGGCGCCTAGGCCTTTTAATATGAGATCAGGTAAGCTTCAACAAAGAAATGCACATCGAATAATTGACGAAGATTCGAATGATTTTGTAAAGATACACCAAAGTTTGTTTGAGTGTAGTAGCAACTTGTTTGATTGTCTGTTCGAAATTTAAAAGAAAGAAAAGAAAGTAAGAAAGTATTTTATGCACCATCCTTCTTCACGATGGTGTGGATTTAAAAATATTAATTTTGACTACACTGGAAGTCTCCACACAACTTAGTCGTATTTTTTCCTTATTAGACGCACTAAATGATAAAACGTAAATACTGGACTTTGTTATTTATTACATTATCATTTTTGTGTGCCCAACACGACATAGATTAGGTGCTATTATTTTAATATTTCACAAATCATTGCACAAGATGAATTGCAAATCCGAGCTCGGGGAGGATGTTATTGTGACATTACGCGATTAAGACGCAAGACATTGATATTCAAGCTATATACCAGAGCAAACAGTGTTGGATCACGCTCATAACCATAGTATGTTTCTAAAGAAGTGTTCTTCATACAGGACGCACTCGTCGCGCAATCGATGTGCCTCTGGTCAAGACATGGTACAAAGAACATTGCCCGCCTGGTCAGCCCGTCAAAGTGAGGGTTTCGTATCAGAAGCTGCTCAAGTATTACGTGTTAAATGCACTGAAGCACAGACCGCCAAAGCCACAGAAGAAACGGTAAGTAATAGTGTTGTTTTAAATGTAAAATGGGTTTTAAAAGTGAATGGTGTTATGTGTCTAGTGAACTGGGTCGAACTATGTAACACTATTCTATAAATTCATATTTTAGAGAAATCCCATGCAGTGGTTCCTTTTGAAACTTTTGCAGTAGTTTTTGAATTTGCAATAATGTGTTTTAAATCCATTTCCATTCCAGTAGAAGAGAAAATTACTATTTACGTCATTCTCTCTCGAATTGTACATCTACAATGTGGCTTGGAATGTTTTTATATCTGTTCACCATCATCAAAATAGAATTTATCTCTCCATAGGTACCTCTTCCGCTCCTTCAAATCCACGAAGTTCTTCCAAACCACTACCTTAGATTGGGTGGAAGCTGGCCTACAAGTATGTCGCCAGGGTTACAATATGTTGAACCTGCTCATCCATCGCAAGAACTTGAACTATCTACATTTGGACTACAATTTCAACTTGAAACCGGTTAAAACTTTGACCACTAAGGAAAGAAAGAAATCTCGGTTTGGTAATGGTAAGTAACTACTCACTAAACTAAACTAGTTCTGCTGTTAAATTGTAGATTAATTTTGATTGACTGTTTTAATAACAACCACTTTACGACTTGAAATAGTAAAATTAGAGTAAGATTTTTAGAAACTGATTTATTTTGTCTCAGAAAGAGAAGTATTCCTGTGCACATTATCCGCGGCCATTTTGTGTTTGCCTTGTTGGTTATGTGGCCGCAGCAACTGCTTCTGGTTATGAAATATTTCGATATCCTGATGATGTTGGATTATTACGTCAGCAATGTTGCAGATTTGTGCCCCTTTAAAGCGATAGAATCGCCTTCTTTGACAGGATATGTGGTTGTTCTTTAGTTACACTTCTTCCTAACCTTGTGCGAAAAACGGACATAATGTAATGTGTACACAAATTTTCCTCTACAGCATTCCACTTATGTCGTGAAATACTCCGGCTAACAAAGCTGATCGTGGACTCCCATGTGCAGTACCGTCTGAACAACGTCGACTCGTTCCAACTGGCTGACGGCTTACAGTACATCTTCGCGCACGTGGGGCAACTGACTGGCATGTACCGCTACAAGTACAAGCTCATGAGACAGATTAGGATGTGCAAGGACCTCAAGCATCTGATCTACTACAGGTTTAATACGGTGAGTGTAGATTTTCTTTCTAATAAAGCTTAGTTGTCGACGTCGCAAGAATTTTGTTTTTAAAAATCGAATGTCACTTAAAAAAAAATGACATAGGTAATCAATGTCTATACAAAATTAGGCACGCGAGACAGAACGTACAATCTTTATCATCATATCAGCCATAGGACCGACGTCCACTACTGAACAAAGGCCTTCCCTATGGATTTCCATAAGGACTGTTTGGCAGTGGCTTGCATTCAGCGCAATCCCGAGGTCTTCAACAAATTGTCTGTCACTTTACGGGTGGACGTCCACCGCTGCGTGATCGATGTGTGCTCTCCATTCGAAGGCTTTAAACCCCCATCGGACGACAGTCACAAGTTTCCTTTCGTTTTCGCACATATGACCACCATTAATTCAGATTAATGGCATATGACCATATGTGTTGTTTAGTGCCCTACAAACATAAGGTACTGAATAACTCCTCCATGATTAAAATACTTACTTCATAATTGATATGTTGATTCCTAGGGTCCAGTATCCAAGGGTCCTGGTTGCGGTATCTGGGCGCCAGGGTGGCGAGTATGGCTGTTCTTTATGCGCGGTATCACACCGTTGCTAGAACGCTGGCTCGGAAACTTACTGTCCAGGCAGTTCGAAGGAAGACATTCTAAAGGTATGTGCAGTTCAGACAGGACTGCAAAATGTTCAATGTTTTTTGAATGACTAACAATCTAAATTATGTATAGTCACTTCCCGAAAAAAATCCCTGAATTTCACTATGGCCTTATGTATAATCTGAAGACATTCAAAAGCGGTAAAATAATTGGGCACCCATATCTCTAAAATATACAACGAACGAGCTGGTCGTCGCGGGATAATAACTAGCTTATAATCTCCTTCAACAATAAAATGCAATAAAAAGAAGAAAAACTAAATAAAAGAACAAATCCAACTGTTTAATCTAGAGACTACCATTTACATTCAAACAAAACAAATTGTAACTATTTAGCTAGTATAGATTTACTAATTCTTTCTTTCTTCCTAGGTGTTGCAAAGACGGTAACGAAGCAGCGCGTCGAATCCCACTTCGACCTTGAGTTGCGCGCGTCTGTCATGCACGACATCGTGGACATGATGCCCGAAGGTATCAAGCAGAACAAGGCCAGGACAATCCTGCAGCATCTGTCTGAAGCCTGGAGGTGCTGGAAAGCTAATATTCCTTGGAAGGTAAGAAATAAATTCCTGTCGTATTTGTTTTGATTTACATATTTGATGATGGCTCGTGTTTGCTCAGCTTCTCCACGTTATAACTATGCAAAATTTCACGCAATTTTTTGCTTAACGTTTTGCTCTTTGCTGAAAATGAAACACCAAACTGTTTTTCAAAGCCAAGGTTTAGGTAGCCATAATCATTTGTTGATTGATTGATTGTCATTTTCTTCAAAGTAAAACTTTTATGATCCTAGGTACCCGGTCTCCCAACACCAATTGAGAACATGATTCTCCGTTACGTCAAAATGAAGGCTGATTGGTGGACGAACACGGCTCACTACAATCGTGAACGTATCCGCCGCGGCGCCACTGTCGACAAGACCGTCTGTAAGAAGAACCTCGGACGACTGACCAGGTTGTACCTCAAAGCTGAGCAGGAAAGGCAGCATAATTATTTGAAGGTATGCATTACAAAATTACACATACACCACTACCTAATATGTTGAAGTGGTGGTTTCTTTGATAGTAATGTGCAAACTAATTTTAAATATTGGTTAGCTGTTGCCACAACACAACAAATAAAATAGACACAATTTTGTAGGTTGACTGGTTGGTTAGACTAGAAACCTAAAATTGAAATGCATTGAGCGAGTTCTTAATTCTTCATTTCAATTTTAGGTTGTCTTGTTCAACTTAGATATGTGTGATTCAGTTTGCTTTGTTATTTATTTAAAGCCTTTTAATCCGATCTTACATACATACATACATACATACATAAACTCACGCCTTTTTCCCATTTTTTTTAATCAGATCTTAATCCGACAATATTTACTTAAGTGTTTAATTCTAAACAACCATTATTATTTATTTGCCAGGACGGTCCATACATCTCTCCCGAAGAAGCCGTCGCCATCTACACGACAACAGTCCACTGGCTGGAGTCCCGACGATTCGCACCCATTCCCTTCCCCCCTCTCTCCTACAAACACGACACCAAGCTCCTGATCTTGGCGTTGGAGCGGCTCAAAGAGGCCTACAGCGTCAAGTCCAGGCTGAATCAGAGTCAGAGAGAAGAGCTCGGGCTTATAGAACAGGCTTATGATAATCCTCACGAGGCATTGTCGAGAATCAAGCGTCATTTGCTCACGCAGAGGACTTTTAGAGAGGTAAATGCACTAATTAAATTAAGAACCATTTATCTACATTAATGTAAAGTATTTTCATATTAATTTGAATTAAAATAGTCCAGGAAGTTCTTACTCAAAATATTTGAAGTTATGGTTACCTTGTTTCTTTTAACTTCAGGACAGTTTAATTCTTATCACAGACATATGTATAGCTCACGCTGTTCCATAGTATCACATGTAATATTATAGGCCATCATAATACTCTTTCTAAGGTTCTTAAAATAAATGATGAACACCATACTATTTTCACAGGTTGGCATAGAATTCATGGATCTCTATTCTCACCTGGTCCCAGTCTACGACGTGGAGCCTTTGGAGAAGATCACAGACGCGTACTTAGATCAATACTTATGGTATGAGGCTGATAAAAGAAGGTTGCTGCCTCCGTGGGTCAAACCAGCAGATACTGAGCCTTCACCGTTGCTTGTCTACAAGTGGTGTCAAGGTTTGTGAAAGAGATTTGATTATAGGTATTTGTGATGTCCATTTATTTTTCAGGCTTGGTATTGCTGTGTGTGAAATGTGTATAGTATAATTATAAAGATTGAAGAAACAAGAAGAATAAAATACGAGGTTTTATGCAACTGCCCGAGGTGTGCGTTGTGGCATAGGAGATCTGCCTAGTTGATCATCCCCTTGTTACAAACCTCACCTCGGTCGGTCGCGCTATCATCAGATCAAGAACAGAAAATACGCAGAATAGTGTTTACGCAACACGTTTTCCTCTTCCATCCGCCCCCATATATTGCTATCATTCACTCCTTTTTTTATATCAGTCCTCACACAACCGCGTACCTCGGTCCAGTCACTCCATATATCTCCAGATGTGTGTCCTAAACCTGTAAATGTTTGACCGGACACTGGTAAGAGATAGCAGTATTGTTTTTTATTTACCATTGCTTTTTTATATATATGTATTTCAGATTTGTAATGTTGTTGTGTGCATTATCGGTGTTTCTGTGACTGTAGCTAAACAACCGGCCGAATCATGTGCGCCCGCTTGGAAGGGTCACAACCACCAAGGAGGAAACTTTAATGATTTATTTTAAAAATGTATAGACTAATATTATATTGTACGTTTTATTGTGTTTGTCTTTAGCTTAGTCCTAATATAACGATTCTTCTAGGTATCAACAACCTACAAGACGTATGGGAGGTTGGTGAGGGTGAGTGCAACGTCCTCCTGGAGTCACGCTTCGAGAAGTTGTATGAGAAGATAGATTTGACTCTCCTGAACAGGCTGCTGCGTCTTATCGTCGACCACAACATCGCTGACTACATGACTGCTAAGAACAACGTTATAATAAATTATAAGGTAATTTATTTCTAACTCTCTGCATCTCTCCTTTTAGTTTTAGGGGAAATAGGTAAAGAGTCCTTAATTCATTATTTTCAGAAATTATTTATCTGCATTTTTTTATATAGACACCAGAACTTTAATTTTTACAAGAGTCCTTTCTCTTATATTTTCTTCTTTTTTCTACAGGACATGAACCACACAAACTCTTACGGCATCATCCGCGGTCTCCAATTCGCCTCGTTCATAGTCCAGTACTATGGGTTAGTGCTTGACTTGCTGGTGCTTGGGTTACAACGAGCCAGTGAAATGGCCGGCCCACCACAACTGCCGAACGACTTCTTATCCTATCAGGATCGATCGACTGAGACCGCGCATCCTATTAGATTGTACTGCCGATATGTGGACAGGATTCATATATTCTTCAGGTTGGTAAAGCAAACTATGTTATGTTACATACATACATAAACTCACGCCTTTTTCCCATGGGGCTAGGCAGAAACTACAGAGCGATTATATTATTATTACATATTTCTTAAAATTTGGAGAATAGAGGAAAAATTTAGCTCGATTTGACATCGCAATCACAGGTTGTTATAGTAAATTATTATTACTTAAATTATCTGATTGATTGCTGTTTTCCTTAGTTACAGGTGAAACTAATTTTGAAGTTCAAAAGAATAATCATATTATAATTTGTCTTGTCTTTAGCTTTGGCTAATTACTTACATAGTTACTGGGTTGGGAAGTAAACCATGTTGAATATTAAGATGCAAATGTTCAGATTAGATGCTGACCCCAATATAGTTGGGGAAAAGGTAAGGCAGATGATGTCTTAAGAATATTAACTACTTGTAACATTTTCTTTCACCAGATTCACTGCAGAGGAAGCTCGCGACCTCATCCAGCGTTATCTCACAGAGCACCCAGATCCCAACAACGAGAACATTGTAGGGTACAACAATAAGAAGTGCTGGCCCAGAGATGCGCGCATGCGGCTCATGAAACACGATGTAAATCTGTGAGTCTCTTACAACTTTTTGCTTCAGATAGTAGCTTAATAGTCTTATTGAGAAAAGATTAATCTTTTACAACCAACATAAACTACGGAGCAGTTTAAATAATTCTTATGTAAAATAATGAACAGAACCTACTTTCATCTGGATAGTATAAAAAGGAGGTAAAGAAATAGCATAGATTTATCTGGAAATTAGGTCACAATTTACAATGTCGTATCTAAAACAGGTAAACATTGTGTGGGCTCTTGATGTTTTTAAATGGCAGAACCATTTCTAGTTACTACTTCCTTACTATACCTACTAATTTATTCCATAATTATTTTCGTCTCTGTTATCAGTGGCCGCGCCGTGTTCTGGGACATAAAGAACCGGCTGCCTCGCTCAGTGACCACCATACAATGGGAGAACAGCTTCGTCTCCGTTTACTCCAAGGACAATCCCAACCTTCTCTTCAATATGGCTGGCTTCGAGTGCAGGATACTTCCTAAGGTAAAGCAACCAAATATGTTTTAAATTACGTCTTATTATAATTACCTTTAATCAAAGTTGGTATTCTGTGTCTAAGTATATTGAGTCTTTGAAGAAATTTTTAATGTTTTTGTCTTAATATTGCATATTAGTAATAATTCAGCCAGTGACTGGCCATAGTTTCAATATCGCATGTTCACTGATATGCCAACCTGTGGCTTTAACAAGTAATTCTTGTGATGTAAATGAAACAAAATCAGTCAATATTAAACAAATAAAGCTTAAAATGATTTAGTGTTATTTTTATATTGTAGGCAGGTAGGTGTCGGTTTATAAGTGATTACATTTACCTAGTCTATCTTAACAGTTTCCTCCTTTATTGTAGTGTCGCAGTCAACACGAAGAGCTGTGCCACCGCGACGGCGTATGGAACTTACAGAACGAAGTGACAAAAGAACGAACCGCACAATGTTACCTGCGTGTTGACGACGAGTCTCTCGCTAGGTTCCACAACAGAGTCCGACAGATTCTTATGGCGTCCGGATCTACGACCTTCACTAAGATTGTTAACAAGTGGAATACTGCACTTATTGGTTAGTTTTGTGTTATTATATAAAATTGAAAGGTTTACGCGATTATGTTGAACAATAAATACTTAGCCCAAGTGTAGAGGGTGCCATTTTGCTTTTGTTATGCTAGAATTTGTTTTACAAAGTCCCAAAAAAGAGGCTACTATAAATAAAATAAAATAAAATAAAAATAAAAATAGCCTTTATTTCCGTATTCTCATGTACATTAATGGGTTTATCTGCTTCTAAATAAGGTCTCTTATGACGGAATGCCTTTCGGCATAGGCCTTCTCCAACTCCAGCTACTATACCATTGAGTAAATATGTGGTCGAGTATCAAAGTTCTACAACTGGTTCATGCCAGTTGTTCTATATACAATTTTGATAGTCAACCACATATTTTATAATTATGACTGTAACTCGTGTTTTTAGGTATTTGCTACGACTATTGTGTACATAATTGTGTCTAGTCCGATTTTGTAAGTTTATAATTGAATCTTGTGCATCATTTCAACAGGTCTAATGACGTACTTCCGCGAGGCTGTCGTCAACACACAAGAGCTCCTCGACTTACTTGTTAAGTGCGAGAACAAGATCCAAACCCGTATAAAGATCGGTCTCAACTCTAAAATGCCTTCGCGTTTCCCGCCCGTCGTGTTCTATACGCCTAAAGAGTTGGGCGGACTTGGTATGCTGTCTATGGGACATGTGCTCATTCCACAGGTGAGATTTTATTTATATTCAGAGCTTTATGCGGCTGTGTCCATACCCCTAAAATAATAAGGCCGTTTTAAAACCCAGATACTAAATGTAAAATTAAGCTTAAGCTGTGTTGTGTAAGTAGCAAATGACTGGGCAGTTGTCAATTTCTCTACCATAACTGCATCGTCTACATCGCACCATGTCTCACGCATCGGAAAGCCTGGTTTCTAAATCAGCAAACATTTGTGATGCGTTTAGTCTACTATTAAACCTTACAAAACCAAAACAAAACCATACTTATAAATATTTTTTCCTACAGTCCGATCTCCGCTGGTCAAAACAAACAGACGTGGGCATCACTCATTTCCGCTCTGGTATGTCGCACGACGAAGACCAGCTGATTCCCAACTTGTACCGCTACATACAGCCGTGGGAGGCCGAGTTCGTGGACTCGCAGCGAGTGTGGGCTGAATACGCGTTGAAGAGGCAGGAGGCTAACGCTCAGAACAGGTGAGACTTGATGAAATAAACAAACACCAACTGTCTCCAACTTTTGAGCATATTTTTAATAGGAATAAGACTTTTGGCTCTTGACTTTTGAAATGATGAACCTCGTAGGGGTCCTGAAACCAGAGAGTCTCTGTGCTCTGGAGTGTCGCGAGCGTGTCGCGCTTGCTGATCGCACTGACTCGGCACGTCGCGACACTGATACAACGCTATCTGATCATAACCACTCACAACTATCCTCTAATAACTACCGTATAACAAATTAAAACAGTTTCATCTTTTCAGGCGTTTGACGTTAGAAGATCTAGAAGATTCGTGGGATAGAGGTATCCCGCGTATCAATACACTCTTCCAGAAGGATAGGCATACCTTGGCCTACGACAAGGGTTGGCGTATTCGAACAGAGTTCAAACAGTATCAGGTAATTATTTTGAATGGTTAGAGAATGAGGTTTATTTTTCTATTTCAGTACTGTAGTGTTTGTATCTATACAGTATAGGTATATAAGACATGTACCCCAAGAGATGGCGTAACTGTCAACGCAGGGCAGTCTGGCGTTTGACGCGGTACAAGAAGCACTTGCACTTGGATCTGGGTGTAGTAATGAGCTACTGATATACCTACGTATATACCTGGTGAGGTTTCCTCGTAGTGTAGTGATAACTACAAGTACCATACATACCGGTGGCAATGAAGAAAAATAATAGTATATCAAAAGAACGCACTCTCAATAACATATTATTTATCTTCTCAGGTCCTGAAACAGAATCCGTTCTGGTGGACGCACCAGCGCCATGACGGCAAGCTGTGGAACTTGAACAACTATCGCACGGACATGATTCAAGCTCTTGGAGGTGTGGAGGGCATCCTCGAACACACGCTGTTCAAGGGAACGTATTTCCCGACCTGGGAAGGTTTGTTCTGGTAAGTCAAGTATATTTTTAAAAACTTTTACAGCCAACATGTTTGGCTGACACAAGTTTGTGATCACAGCTTTCTTTCTATCAGTCTGTGTTCTTGTGAAAATTTCGTACAAATATTTAGATTTCGTAAAATTATTTTCATTAAGTATGACGTAGCGCAACGCACTAGACACGTTGACGGCTGATGCCAAAGGCGTATCCCAATTTTTACCCTACGACTAAAATTGCATATTAATTGATGGTTTCACTGTCAATATTAATTTTAATAAAAGTTGACAACGCACTGGCGCCTTTGTCTCCTCTCTCTGAAACTGCTGACGCTAGTTGGAGTATTTTTCCGGTAGGGAGGTATAGGTTCATGAAACATAGAGACCTCCATGGCACAACATTATTACTTATATCAATATTTACTGTATGTGAGTCTCGTTCTTTTACTTGTGCAGGGAGAAAGCCTCAGGTTTCGAGGAGTCGATGAAGTACAAGAAGCTGACTAACGCGCAGCGATCCGGTTTGAACCAGATCCCGAACCGTCGTTTTACGCTTTGGTGGTCGCCTACCATCAACAGAGCCAACGTGTATGTTGGTTTCCAGGTAAGAAGAATTAGAGAATAATGACTCTTAGCTACAAGAGCACTATTACTAAATTCCCTAAACTATGAACAAAGTCTGGATAAAGTAGTACAGCTACCACTACCATAGTTGCATTTTATCGCCTGTTGAGCCAAGCGCTAATTTTTTATCCTTACTTTTATGACCTAGCTTAACTTTGTCTACAGGTACAACTGGACCTGACGGGTATATTCATGCACGGCAAGATCCCCACGCTCAAGATCTCGCTCATCCAGATCTTCAGAGCCCACTTGTGGCAGAAGGTCCATGAGTCTATTGTCATGGACTTGTGTCAGGTAAATGTCAAGTTTTAATTTGTTTCTACACACTTTTCAGTTCTTCAATAGATTGAAAGATTCCCATAAAAAAACTAGTGATGGAAAATAACAAAATTGCTTCATTTAGCTATTCTTCGTTTATTTATTCATTTAAGAGGCAAGGTCTTATTATTCAATATTGATTGCCAAACTGCAGGGCTCATCGGCAGCATTTTAATTCATATTTACTCTAAATCTGTAACATAAATCATAATCAAACACGATACATAATCTAAAGGAAACTTATAGATTCATATATATATTTTCATTGTCTTTATATTAATTTACAAATGTTGTTTACTTTGTCAGAACCTTTACTTTCAAATGAAAATGATTACTAATATTGTTGCTATCTACTAGTTCGACAAATCTTTTAACCTTTCTTGTAATAAAAACTACATCTTCTATCATTCAGGTATTCGATCAAGAGTTGGACGCGCTCGAGATTGAGACGGTTCAGAAGGAGACCATTCACCCGCGTAAGTCCTACAAGATGAACTCGTCTTGCGCCGACATACTGCTGTTCTCTGCTTACAAGTGGAACGTGTCGCGACCTTCGCTGCTTGCTGATACCAAGTAAGATAATCTATAATACCGATACATTGTTTTAAATATACATACGAATGTTCGCTATAGTATATCCATGTAATTGTCAATGGTTTGCTATTATGTGCTTCACTCAAAGCCATACAAATCTGAAGGAATCTAGATTTTAACTAACTGTACTAATGTTATTATTAAATTTACTGTAGTTATCTCATAGTGAATATAAAATATTATGCTTTTAGAATGCAATGGCGCATTGCTTTACTATAATGTCCACTCACAGACTTTCTTACCCACAGAGACACAATGGACAATACAACGACACAGAAGTACTGGTTGGACATCCAGCTGCGTTGGGGCGACTACGATTCCCACGACGTGGAACGATACGCTCGCGCCAAGTTCCTCGACTACACTACTGACAATATGTCCATCTACCCCTCACCCACTGGACTGCTCATCGCTATCGATCTAGCGTATAACTTGCACAGGTAAACACTTACAAAAACATAACATTTTAAGTTACACAGGTTATTCCACATCCCCCATAATCATAATATAACAATAGTTGAAGCCTATTACCCAAGAGATATAGTAAAAAGAAATACCAAAAAACCTAGGGACTAATAGAAATAAATGGCACATACCATTTTGAAAGAAACTCCCAATGTTACTTTACTCCAATGTTTTAATTTGCTTCCAGTGCATACGGCAACTGGTTCCCTGGCTGCAAGCCTCTCATCCAGCAAGCTATGGCCAAGATAATGAAAGCTAACCCCGCGCTCTACGTGCTGCGCGAGCGTATCCGCAAGGCGCTACAGTTGTACTCGTCCGAGCCCACAGAACCGTACCTGTCCAGCCAGAACTACGGTGAACTGTTCTCCAACCAGATCATTTGGTGAGTACTATTAAAAGTAGAAATGAGTGCATTTGCACTCCTTTGCTATGGTTATTTTAGCACTATGAGTAATTAGATCTTAGTCAAAGATGTCAATGAAACATGTCATTTTAAAAATGATATGAAACTAAAAGATGATTGGATACTCATAAACACCTTATTGCTATTTTATCCCAAAAAATGTTACAACTACTTATTTGTAAAAAAAAATAACAATAGTAGAATGCGTGTGTTGAAACTCTCTGTAAATCATCGCATTACAACGCGCTTTTTAATTTGTTGCTTTCGTAGTCATAAGTCATTCACAGTATTAATACTTTCAAGATTGTAAGTGAGGCCACAAGTTGTGATTCCATTTTGTTTGCGTACCCAGGTTCGTAGACGACACAAATGTATACCGCGTGACCATCCACAAGACGTTCGAGGGCAACTTAACGACCAAGCCCATCAACGGCGCCATCTTTATCTTCAACCCGCGCACTGGACAACTTTTCCTCAAGATCATCCACACCAGCGTGTGGGCCGGTCAGAAGCGTCTTGGACAGGTAAAATGTCTATCAGAATATTATAAAATATTACAGATTTAATGCAGAGGTTGATCAAACTCCCGAATCCTGGAAATAATAGAATCTTCGTCAGGTGTTGTGCATATGTTTAACTTGCTTCTGTCTTCAAAATCAAGCTTTTGTAATGCTATGGCTACTAATTCTATAGTGTATTTTGTTTTCACTTAGCTTGCCAAATGGAAGACTGCTGAGGAGGTAGCGGCGTTGATTCGTTCTTTGCCGGTTGAAGAGCAACCTAAACAAATCATTGTCACCAGAAAGGGAATGTTGGACCCTCTTGAGGTGAGTAAAAACTTATCTTTTATTTCACATAATATTATCTTTGTATGTCTTTACATAGCACTTACATAATTTAATAACATCCAAATCGTACCTGCGTCCTACCAATACGAACACTATATTTTATGTTTTGTTCATTATAATAAAATCAACAGTTCTAAAAACTTATACAAACGAAACTGTGAATCACATTGTTTTCTATGTACAGGTGCACTTGTTGGACTTCCCTAACATCGTGATCAAGGGCTCAGAGCTGCAGCTGCCGTTCCAGGCGTGTCTAAAGGTGGAGAAGTTTGGAGATCTCATCCTGAAGGCCACCGAGCCACAGATGGTGCTGTTCAACTTGTATGACGACTGGCTCAAGACTATTTCGTCGTATACCGTAAGTTATCACAAGCACTATAATATAGTTAATGCTTCATATTAAACCAATCGACTGATGCAGTCTTTATGAAATGATGAACCGCGTAGGGGTCCTGAAACCAGAGAGTCTCTGTGCTCTGGAGTGTCGCGAGCGTGTCGCGCTTGCTGATCGCACTGACGCGGCACGTCGCGACACCGATACAACGCTATCTGATCATATTACCAACAACCTTGGCTTAAAATACGTCCTGTCTTTGCGTAGGTCATTAGAAAACTACAAGAAGAAAGAGGTTGATTATAATACCACTTTTTGTTTCCTAGGCATTCAGTCGTCTGATCCTAATCTTGCGCGCACTGCACGTGAACACCGAACGCACTAAAGTCCTGCTGAAGCCTGACAAGACCACGCTGACGGAGCCGCATCACATCTGGCCCACGCTGTCCGATGACGACTGGATCAAGGTTGAAGTGCAGCTTAAAGATCTTATTCTTGCTGATTATGGAAAGAAAAACAAGTAAGTGACAATAGGACGAGCCTAGTTGGACTTTCTATGGTTTGTTTTAACCCAGCAAAAGCATTTTTTGAAGATGCAGCCATATATCATGACCTATACCAGTATTTCAAATTTATTTTTTTATTGAACATCAAATAATAACATAAATTAATTATACAATTTTCAACTTTATGATTTTTGTAATTTTATAAGAAATTCTAGTGAAACCCTTACTGGTTCTGTATTTTAAATAATAAATTCTCATTGACTTGAAACTTGAAATTATCAAACGTCTAAACAGACGTGAAAACTCACAGCAGTTGCGAGATCCGCACTCGCGGCATAATTAAATTTTACACGCTGGGCGTGATTTGCCGCACAGCCCTATTGGAAAATATGAAATCACAACCGGTGTGCGCGAGCCGCACTGGCGTTCTGGCGGCGATAACACAGCGTATGTGAGTCCCGCAGTCAAGGAGTTAACGAAACTAGATTGTTGATTTGATCAGGCTTTTCAAACAAATTTAAATTTATTTAATTATTTTTTAAGAAAACCTACAGCTATATGTATATTCAAGTAGTTAGGACTCGGGCGTAATATGCAGGAGAAGGCTAATTACAGGTTACCAGTTTCGCACCTTTTATCAATACAAATTGTTATTACAATGTCATTTTCTTTCTAGCGTGAACGTAGCCTCACTCACACAATCAGAAATCCGTGACATAATCTTGGGTATGGAAATATCGGCACCATCAGCTCAGCGGCAACAGATCGCGGAGATTGAAAAACAGAGTAAGGAACAAAGCCAGCTCACCGCCACCACAACCAGGACAGTCAACAAGCACGGAGACGAGATCATTACTTCTACCACCAGCAACTATGAGTCACAGACCTTTAGGTGAGAATTTGCAGTCGCCATTTTGTAATTTCTGTAAAAGGAAATGCAACTTTTTATTTTCATGTTAATAAAAACAGTACTAAAGGTGCAAAAATCTACAAAGGAGGACTTGATTTATTTTTCTTATTTATTTAGTACATGGAGGACTTACAGCTAGCAAAAACACAACAAATAAGAAAGTAATAGTCACCAGAAAGCCAATTACAAGTCCTCGCGTATAATTTATAATTTAGTTTACTTAGTACAAAAGCCCACTGACTAATAAATTTTGCATCGTGTCGAACTGTTGGCCCATTTACAGCACTGAATTACCATGAGATGGCAATTTTGCCGTCAATCTCCTAAACATGAGGTTAGAGATTAACTTGACTATTATTGTGAAATGATGAACCGCGTAGGGGTCCTGAAACCAGGGAGTCTCTGTGCTCTGGAGTGTCGCGAGCGTGTCGCGCTTGCTGATCGCACTGACGCGGCACGTCGCGACACTGATACAACGCTATCTGATCATATTAATACCTCCTAACCACAACTTTTTAAAGCAAAGCATATTTTCATGGTAACATTATTAATACTAAGTAATATTTCAGCTCGAAGACGGAATGGCGCGTGCGTGCGATATCCGCCACTAACCTACATCTGCGTACAAACCACATCTACGTGAGCTCGGACGACATCAAGGAGAGCGGCTACACCTACATCCTGCCAAAGAACTTACTGAAAAAATTCGTCACTATCTCGGATTTGCGAGCACAGGTTAGTAGTCAGTCAAATAATCAGGCGTAATTTTGCGGATCTAGTATTTGGCTGTAAATTATAAACACTTAATTGTGCATATGTATATTAGTTCAACATAACAGTTTTTAATATGCTATGATGATATGATACCTTGGACCGGTGACATAGTTTGTATGTAACGTAACTGGTGACTCACGGTCTGAGAGGCTGATGTCGTATCACGCTCTATAGAGCCACCATACAGTAGGCTACCATACTTAATTTCTAAGCTATAGCTTACAAATTAAGTGTAGCCTACTGTATGTTCAAGAACAGTTTAATATCTTAGTAAAGGACAAAATTGCCATTACAATGAAAGTAGTCTTTACAACCAAGAAAATTAGAAGTAAGATCAATAGTCATTAATTATCAAGTTAAAATCAACAAAATTATAACAAAAATACCTTTTTCCATAAAGTTAAGATAATAATCAACTGAAATCATCAGCAACAAAATTCACCAGCTTCTTCTCTTCCGCAGATCGCGTGCTACCTGTACGGCACGTCGCCGGCGGACAACCCCATGGTGCGCGAGGTGCAGTGCGCCGTGGTGGCGCCGCAGTGGGGCACGCACCAGCAGGTGCACCTGCCGCGCCACCTGCCCAAGCACCCCGCGCTGGCGCACCTGCAGCCGCTCGGCTGGATGCACACGCAGCCCAACGAGCTGCCGCAGCTGTCGCCGCAGGTATGTAATGTGCAATGCTAACCTGTAAGGCACCATGGTGCGCGAGGCGCAGTGCGCCGTGGTGGCGCCGCAGTGGGGCACGCACCAGCAGGTGCACCTGCCGCGCCACCTGCCCAAGCACCCCGCGCTGGCGCACCTGCAGCCGCTCGGCTGGATGCACACGCAGCCCAACGAGCTGCCGCAGCTGTCGCCGCAGGTATGTAATGTGCAATGCTAACCTGTAAGGCACCATGGTGCGCGAGGTGCAGTGCGCCGTGGTGGCGCCGCAGTGGGGCACGCACCAGCAGGTGCACCTGCCGCGCCACCTGCCCAAGCACCCCGCGCTGGCGCACCTGCAGCCGCTCGGCTGGATGCACACGCAGCCCAACGAGCTGCCGCAGCTGTCGCCGCAGGTATGTAATGTGCAATGCTAACCTGTAAGGCACCATGGTGCGCGAGGTGCAGTGCGCCGTGGTGGCGCCGCAGTGGGGCACGCACCAGCAGGTGCACCTGCCGCGCCACCTGCCCAAGCACCCCGCGCTGGCGCACCTGCAGCCGCTCGGCTGGATGCACACGCAGCCCAACGAGCTGCCGCAGCTGTCGCCGCAGGTATGTAATGTGCAATGCTAACCTGTAAGGCACCATGGTGCGCGAGGTGCAGTGCGCCGTGGTGGCGCCGCAGTGGGGCACGCACCAGCAGGTGCACCTGCCGCGCCACCTGCCCAAGCACCCCGCGCTGGCGCACCTGCAGCCGCTCGGCTGGATGCACACGCAGCCCAACGAGCTGCCGCAGCTGTCGCCGCAGGTATGTAATGTGCAATGCTAACCTGTAAGGCACCATGGTGCGCGAGGTGCAGTGCGCCGTGGTGGCGCCGCAGTGGGGCACGCACCAGCAGGTGCACCTGCCGCGCCACCTGCCCAAGCACCCCGCGCTGGCGCACCTGCAGCCGCTCGGCTGGATGCACACGCAGCCCAACGAGCTGCCGCAGCTGTCGCCGCAGGTATGTAATGTGCAATGCTAACCTGTAAGGCACCATGGTGCGCGAGGTGCAGTGCGCCGTGGTGGCGCCGCAGTGGGGCACGCACCAGCAGGTGCACCTGCCGCGCCACCTGCCCAAGCACCCCGCGCTGGCGCACCTGCAGCCGCTCGGCTGGATGCACACGCAGCCCAACGAGCTGCCGCAGCTGTCGCCGCAGGTATGTAATGTGCAATGCTAACCTGTAAGGCACCATGGTGCGCGAGGTGCAGTGCGCCGTGGTGGCGCCGCAGTGGGGCACGCACCAGCAGGTGCACCTGCCGCGCCACCTGCCCAAGCACCCCGCGCTGGCGCACCTGCAGCCGCTCGGCTGGATGCACACGCAGCCCAACGAGCTGCCGCAGCTGTCGCCGCAGGTATGTAATGTGCAATGCTAACCTGTAAGGCACCATGGTGCGCGAGGTGCAGTGCGCCGTGGTGGCGCCGCAGTGGGGCACGCACCAGCAGGTGCACCTGCCGCGCCACCTGCCCAAGCACCCCGCGCTGGCGCACCTGCAGCCGCTCGGCTGGATGCACACGCAGCCCAACGAGCTGCCGCAGCTGTCGCCGCAGGTATGTAATGTGCAATGCTAACCTGTAAGGCACCATGGTGCGCGAGGTGCAGTGCGCCGTGGTGGCGCCGCAGTGGGGCACGCACCAGCAGGTGCACCTGCCGCGCCACCTGCCCAAGCACCCCGCGCTGGCGCACCTGCAGCCGCTCGGCTGGATGCACACGCAGCCCAACGAGCTGCCGCAGCTGTCGCCGCAGGTATGTAATGTGCAATGCTAACCTGTAAGGCACCATGGTGCGCGAGGTGCAGTGCGCCGTGGTGGCGCCGCAGTGGGGCACGCACCAGCAGGTGCACCTGCCGCGCCACCTGCCCAAGCATCCCGCGCTGGCGCACCTGCAGCCGCTCGGCTGGATGCACACGCAGCCCAACGAGCTGCCGCAGCTGTCGCCGCAGGTATGTAATGTGCAATGCTAACCTGTAAGGCACCATGGTGCGCGAGGTGCAGTGCGCCGTGGTGGCGCCGCAGTGGGGCACGCACCAGCAGGTGCACCTGCCGCGCCACCTGCCCAAGCACCCCGCGCTGGCGCACCTGCAGCCGCTCGGCTGGATGCACACGCAGCCCAACGAGCTGCCGCAGCTGTCGCCGCAGGTATGTAATGTGCAATGCTAACCTGTAAGGCACCATGGTGCGCGAGGTGCAGTGCGCCGTGGTGGCGCCGCAGTGGGGCACGCACCAGCAGGTGCACCTGCCGCGCCACCTGCCCAAGCACCCCGCGCTGGCGCACCTGCAGCCGCTCGGCTGGATGCACACGCAGCCCAACGAGCTGCCGCAGCTGTCGCCGCAGGTATGTAATGTGCAATGCTAACCTGTAAGGCACCATGGTGCGCGAGGTGCAGTGCGCCGTGGTGGCGCCGCAGTGGGGCACGCACCAGCAGGTGCACCTGCCGCGCCACCTGCCCAAGCACCCCGCGCTGGCGCACCTGCAGCCGCTCGGCTGGATGCACACGCAGCCCAACGAGCTGCCGCAGCTGTCGCCGCAGGTATGTAATGTGCAATGCTAACCTGTAAGGCACCATGGTGCGCGAGGTGCAGTGCGCCGTGGTGGCGCCGCAGTGGGGCACGCACCAGCAGGTGCACCTGCCGCGCCACCTGCCCAAGCACCCCGCGCTGGCGCACCTGTCGCCGCAGGTATTTGCTATGCCATGCTATGCTTAAATTATTTGATATGCTCAATGGTTCCTACCGACCTCGATGTGAGAAACCAAAGATCATGCAAGTTACATCTCAGAATACTTGCTGAGAACAAGTTTAGTACAATAATCTCAAATTAAATTAAAAATAATTAAATACAACAATATTTTTATCAATTTACAGGACATTACAACTCACGCGAAAGTTATGGCAGAAAACCCGACTTGGGACGGTGAAAAGACAATCATCATCACGTGTTCGTTCACGCCGGGCTCCTGCTCGCTCACGGCGTACAAGCTGACCCCCAGCGGGTACGAGTGGGGAGCTCGCAACACCGACCGGGGGAACAACCCCAAGGGGTACCTGCCCAGCCACTACGAGAGGGTACAGATGCTGCTGTCCGACAGGTTCCTGGGGTACTTCATGGTGCCGTCGCAAGGAAGCTGGAATTATAATTTCATGGGTGAGCAACCTTATAGCAAAAGTCAATTTTATCATTCATTATTTGTCAATTTGATCGAAAAAAAAACAAGTAACGTGAACGAGACGATCGCTTATATTACATGGACGCGCAGTAAGAAAAAGAGTAGTAGTGAGAAAACGATCGTTTTGTTTAGTGACCCTAGCAAACACTCGCGACTTTTCCTTTCTACTAGAACCACGTCAAACTATAACAACAATGTCAAATCAATCATTAAATATTTTACACAATATACCTAGTTACATTTAGGCCACAAATAAATCTTAAATAGATAATTATTCTAGTACCCAACAAATAACTACATATAAATTTATTTTAAACCTAAAATTATATATAATTGGCAAATTACCTGAACTATGTTAATAAAACCTATGTGTTAATAAAAATGTGTTACCCTGCAGGTGTTCGCCACGACCCGAACATGAAGTACGGTGTACAGCTGGGCAACCCGCGCGAGTTCTACCACGAGGTGCACCGGCCGGCGCACTTCATGAACTTCGCCGCCATGGAGGACGCAGCCGCACCTACGCTCGCCGCCGACCGCGAGGACCACTTCGCGTAGGCGACGCAACAGTGTTTAGTTCTAAGGGATAGTGTAAATAAGCGAAAATAAATTTAATAAATTTGCTTTGCTTCTTTTATTCCCTGCGTAATAAACTCTTTCCCAAAATAAATCTTAATCGATCTTGCGTACTATGATGCAGATATCATGGCAAAAAATCGCCAGCGCAGCGCAGACGGCACACTTTTTGATCGATCGAGTCTGCGGCGCACAAAAAGTGTGCATGACGCGCAAAAAGTCAGTCGCGGATTTTTCACAGACTCAACGCACACGACGCACATCTTCGATAATTCTGTCGGCAGAGCTGTAGGGACGCTATGGAAATCGTGCAGAGATCGCGAAGTATTATGTTGTACATGAAGCACAGAAAAAGAAGGAGAAATAGACTATTTTGGGTACATCCTATACTTTCGGAAAGATTACTGAAGGGACAGTTCCATACTAAACATTCAATTCTGAAACAACATCCGGAAAAATGTCTATCATGATATTCTGCCTTAGAAAAATATCATAAATTGCTGGTCTGTTTTAGATTTCTTGAATTAACATCGTTACATCGACCTCTGGCGCCATGATAATAGATCGCGTGCGTTACGTCCACCCGTTACGTGCAAATGCAGATTGCCGATTAAAGTGTGCGCCGTCTGCGTTAGCGCGCGATGAAGCAAACGGTCAATTATTTTCACACACTTTGTGCCGAACGGCGCGGTGCGGTCTGCCTGAATTACACAATTTTTTTGTGCGCCGGACTATTTGCGCGTCGTGTGCCTTTTTGTTATTTTATTGTGTTATAAGTTATTGTATATAAAAAAAGTTTCTTTGGAAAAGTTTACAGCAATCATGAATACAGTAATAACGTGTTTAAGTTTCGGTCACTAATTACCAGTCACCCTATGTAATCTAAGATTCACTTAGAGCCACCCCGTAAAAACTTGAGTGAAGTGAACTGTCAATGCCTAGCATTAGTATGGAATGACAGTTCAAATCGTCCTCACTACGCCTACATTTTCACGTGGTGATTATGTTGCGATTGGGAAACTCAAAGCACAACAGCTGTAACCATCGCGCATTCTCATAAGAGACACAATGTAACCAGATAAACCAAAACACTTTAGCCCCACGCATGATATCTCGCTACGCATAGCCCAGTAACCTCAGTTACTATCTTACTCATGGTTTCAACTGAAACCCGACCTCCGCCAGAGTTGACTGCCAACCACGTACTCACGAACATGTGGCTCAGGTTGGCTGGACAAATTTTCAAAATAGCTCGCATTTAACTAGGTCAATAGGGCACTTTATGTGACGGCTAAACACCCTTATTTCAGAATTTGTGACGCTACTGAATCTTAGATAATCGATCGAAAACGCGTGTCCAGCCATCTTGAAAAGTCACTTTTTGCTGGTCTCTCGATCTTGGTAACGGAAGTGATTTTGACGACTTTTTGCATATCAACGGGCGTCACCTAAATTTGTGACAGGCATCGAGCTAAAAGTTTTGTGATACGTACAGTGGTTTAGTAGAAAAATGCAAAAATCTGTGTCCAGCCATCTTGAATTTACGTAGAAAACTTTTGGCTGGCACTTCCGAATCTCAATAACCGGATCGTTTTCGGATATGCTTCTTTGACCAATATTTAGTGACGCAATTTGTGACAGTAATAACGTTTGATTTATGGCGTCACATGTACTTATGGGTTTACGAGAAATCAATAAAAACATAGTGTCCAGCCAACCTGAGTTCAAGCTGGCTGGACACGTGTATTGCCGCTGCCTGATGATCTACGACCTTCTAAATGGGTTCAAATTTTTGTGACGGGGACGATAATGATAACTTGAATTTATGACGGAGAAATTTTGCGTAGTTTCAAAGATAATGATCATTTAATTTTTCCCATACAAACCCTGCAGTAGGGTTACCGATATTGTAGGTTTTATGTAGGACTAAGTATATTTTAAGGTGTTTTCTTTAATGGACGAAAATTCACGTATTGGTGATACTAATACGAACAACTGTAGATATTTAAATGAATAGAAGACAAAAGTGAAGAAGGGGGGTGGGAATTATTTTAATGTTATTGATCATTTACGTGCAGATATCCACTATTTTTAGTAGATAAGTATTGGTGTTTTTCATGGTAAGTAGGAACATAGGTAGATATTGTGTCAGGATAAGAAATGCTCTAAGGTATTTAAATAAAAAAAAAGTAAATAAAATCGCATTTATTTATTTGTACTTAGAGAGCGTTTCAAATGACGAAAATGACGACGATCAACTCCATTTGCACTTCAGTAACCCTCGCCTTGTACCAAACCGTTGTTTTTACCCGTGTTTGAAGCGCAAATGAAGTCGGTGGTCGTCATTTTAATCATATAAATAGCTGAATATACTAAAATATTCTTCAATACCTATTTATGAAAGAGAACTATTACACTAACTAAATCACAGCATCAGTCTTATTTTTTTATTAAGTATTTGGTAAAGTATTCTTTATTGATTCATATGACCAGATACAATCACATTTTGTTTTTTAGCAAGTCTCAATATCGATTTCAAAATTTGAAATCAATAAATTGCGTAAAAAGTTAAACGTCGGCGTCGGAGGACAAAATAACTGTGAACGGAATGTAAAACTTCCATGATAGATAGCTAATGTTGGTGTCGCCAACTATTGCTTAAAGTTAGCTCTACTAGGACAACTGGTCGAATCTTAACTCTTATTTAGGTTGTCTTACCGCAGATGAATTAATAGTCTTACTCTGATTAGTGATAACACTTCGAAATATATGTACATACACTGCCGACTGTAGAGTTTAGTTCTCATTTTCAGTTACCTAAGAAAATGAACTAAACGCGGAATACGAGTGGGCTCTCTTTTGCAGCGCTGGTACAGTTACCGGCACGTAACTTGGCAAGAGATTTTCGTAGTGGGGGAAGTTTGCGCATATAAAAATGTATGAAATTGTGCGTGCGCAAACTTCTCCCACTACAAAAACTCTTGCCAACTTACGCGTCGGTAACTGTAATCAATTATTATTTTGAGTTAACACATACTTACGCTTTTTACTGCAGGAGATTTTTTTATTCACACGGAGAAATCAAATACATAGCAGGCGTGGCTAACGGCCGATTAGTCGATAAAAAAGAAATCCTCTTTGTTCATGTAAAAATTATGGTCACCTCACAATATTAATGAATGTTTGTATGGGAAAAAATAAATGATCAATATCTTTGAAACTACGCAAAGTTTCTCCGTCACAAATTCAAGTTATCATTATCGTCTCTGACACAAAAATTTTATCACATTTAGAAGGTCGTAGCTCATCAGGTAGCGGAGATACACGTGTCCAGCCAGCTTGAACTCAGGTTGGCTGGACACCATGTTTTTATTGATTTCTCGTAAACCCTTAAATCAAACGTTATTACTGTCACAAATTGCGTCACTAAATATTGGTAAAAGGACCATATCCGAAAACGCTCCCGTTATTGAGATTCGGAAGTGCCAGCCAAAAGTTTTCTACATAAATTCAAGATGGCTGGACACAGATTTTTGCATTTTTCTACTAAACCACTGTACGTATCACAAAACTTTTAGCTCGATGCCTGTCACAAATTTAGGTGACGCCCGTTGATATGCAAAAAGTCGTCAAAATCACTTCCGTTACCAAGATTGAGAGACCAGCAAAAAGTGACTTTTCAAGATGGCTGGACACGTTTTCGATCGATTATCTAAGATTCAGTAGCGTCACAAATTCTGAATTAAGGGTGTTTAGCCGTCACATAAAGTGCCCTATTGACCTAGTTAAAAGCGATCTATTTTGAAAATTTGTCCAGCCAACCTGAGCCACATCTCACGAACTACAAACCGATTTCAACAGAGTTACGTCTACACGACAACCTTTGGTACGGTCTCATGATCACTTAACTCACTTAAGCTTAAAGACTTCATTTTTACAACAAGTGAACCAGGTACAGACGCCAGCACATCAAGATACCCCAATGTGTTTCCCCATTCAATATGAACCTTATTCTGTTTGGCATTAAGTTGAAAAAGGATCAAAGAAATTTGACACATTGGGGTAACTTGATGTGCTGGCGTCTGTACATCAATCTCGTCAGTTATACTTATTGCAACTACGTTTTGAACTTAAAGCTCAACAAGTTACATCAACCTTTACAACCATGAATTGTCCCATATATTTAGGGTCTAGTTTAGTTCGTTTCGTTTGGACTGCACAGTTAATTGCTGATTGAATTTCGATTAATGAGTCTTGGTAAAAACGACTATCATCTATTTCGACCACTGTGAGCATAGACTTTGGAACTGCTATTCAAACCGTCCGTTGTCCCTAAATGAACCAGTAGGTAGAGTGTAAATCAATGTTACTAGAATGTAAATATAAAAAGACTATACCTAACTCGCGAAACATTGTCTTAGATCCGCAATGTACGGTGTACCAAATAAAGCTAAGATATCTTTAACCGCCCTCATACTTCTACTATCGATATACCGGAACCGAATAGATTTTTTGATCTTTGATCCCATGTCTCAGTAACGCCACCTAGAATAATATCTGAATTTTGGAGCAGCCACGGAGCGTACTAAAAAAACCTCATAGATGTGTCCAAGCAGGACACAAGTTTTGGACGAAAATTTTGATCGTGATGTCCGGTCTATAGGAATTGAATGTCTTTGACCGGAACAAACATAGGAACTTATTTGGTTGATGCGTCTATAAATACGAAATTTATTCCTTTAAATCTTGTTTCCCGTTTAATTTGCCTTTCCCGTTTAATTTTTACTGTTTACTAGGAATAGGACGTAACTATGACAATGTCTTCAACCAGAGGACTATAAAACTTTGTAGGTAGGTAGGTACGTAACGCATTTGTCAACCAACCTTTAAACATAGGTACCGCGCCATACCACTAGACCAAGAGAAATCACCATTCTAATATTTTATCATAACCTAAACGACCAAGCGAGTCGGAGTAGTCGGACACATAACGCGCTCATAAAGAAATCCGAATCTTGTTTTGACATTTTAATAGTAGGGGTTATCATTCTGAAAAAGAAATTACGGTAGATCTACTAAAACGAAAAGAAATTAGAGGGTAGTTGTTAATAGTTTACTGCGATGATTTTAAAAGTAGTAAATTAAATGCGTCGCGTCACTCGCGTTAAGTTGGTCATGTTTATTTACCTACAGGAGTTTGAATTGTCACGACCTCTATTGTTGTTGCATCACGACGTAACAAAATATGCCAACGTAAAAAGACCTTAGGCTTCGAGTAGCCTATCTACCTATTTGATGCGTTGATAAAAGACAAGCTTTCTCAAAACGGGACTGACACTACTGACAGGGGCGTATTGCATGTGGTGTAAGCATCCAATAGTTCTTGGACCTTTGTAAAATCGCCTTTACACGATACGGTTCGAGTTTCAAGCCTAATTCTCAATTCACAAGTGGTAAACGCGTGGTGAACCGTTACTTAATAAAAGTATGGCAATGTTCATTAGGTTTAAAGTTCTCAAAATTTTTGAAATTAGCATTAGAAGCACGTGCGAGGTGTCAAAAGACGCGTCTCGGCGCGGGCTATCCATCCAATCGAAAACGGTCCAAAAAATGTTCTCCATACATACTTAAATACCAGAACTGGTTGGGTTAATACTTACAATCCGCTACACATTTTTGTTCAGAAATAACTAACGAACATTTTGTCACGGTTGATTGCGATAGGATTTCTCGAACGATCGTCATCATCATCATACACCTATTTTAAATGATTAATCATGTTATTGTACGCGCTACCCGCATGTAAGAAACTCTTGCCACTATTTAAAATTTCGCAAATATTTCATTTGTCTATGTTTGCAGGAACTATCTAGAGGTATGCCCTTTACACAAACGTTCGCATTGACCTCTAATATTGCGACCAGTACCTACACCTTGGCAAGAAAACATACGGTAGGTACCGACATCAAAACAAAAAATGCACGACTCACCGGATTGTTGTTACTGCCATGAAATACCAGTTATTTCGTGCTCATCTATTGCCGCCACCGCAAGTTCTTTATGCCACTTCTGATGTCGGCGTCAACGATGGCTAAGCGATGAGCTGACACCGACGGGGATTTCGTGGTACCAAGTTCATAACGTAGAATCTTCATTGCAGTAATAACCTCACATAACAATCGTAATCACAAAACATGACTCAAATAGGTATACCGACAGTTTTGTACTGGACGTGTGACTTCGTTGGTGCATCTATTACTACCTACTCTATTATGTTGGAGCTCTGCCCAGCTCCCACCCACACACCAGCACGACTCTGTCCAGTGTCCACTTGACATTACCAAAAACACATTCGCGCCATTTCAAATATTCAAATGACAAGTTACGTCACCTGCTGGCTGCTGGTCACTAATCACTAGACTCCGTACTAAGTTAATCAACTTCACAACTTATTATTCAAGAATATCGCTTGCCACGACATCCACATAATATTATACAACATATTAATTTCTGCAACAATACACCTATATTACTTTCCTCTATGAATACACTAATGTAAATGTTTTGTAAATAATAAATGTTTTGTAAATACATCTCGGAGCGTCTTGAGATTTTCGCAAAGTTCAATGTATCAAATTATCCATGCACCGTGCCAAGAATAGGGTTAAATGTATTATTCGTATAGATATTTAAGCGATTTGGTTTTAACTGTAAGCTTATGTTTTAATGAATAAATGATTAAAGGGAAGCTGTGGGGCAGTTCAGGCTAAGTAATAATAATTGTTATAATAAAATTACTACTCCTAGCCTCTTTCTCTCCCAGAACGAAATTTTGAATTCATTTTTAGTAGAATGGACTCAAGAAGAGAATCAGTTTTAGCGATTTTTAAAATAGAGTCTAGCGACTTGAATTTAAAGGAGTTGGCAACACTGTTTTTTGATTGAGTGTGTTCTCTGGTCAATCTAGGGTGCTGTAAGCTGTTATGTCATTCCACTGTCAGTGTCAAATAACTTGAAATTAGCCAGCTTTTCAAGTCAAATGTCAAATGATCAAATCAAACAGGCCGAAGAAACAAGTTGATTCCTGTATTTGATTGAGCTCTGTGCTGTGCATTTCTTTTTCTTCTTTATTGTCCGATTGTCCTTATATAAAATGGGAGACCACGATGATTTCGAAGACAACCAGTATCCCGACAACGACGAGTTTGTTCCGTACGTGACAGCCGGTAACCTCGGCAAAGTTGGCGCGAAAATCACACTCTGGGGCAAAGTCACCAAAGTTTCTGCTAGCGAAGGTTTCTATGTCAAAACTGTGGATGACCAGGAGATACTTATAAAATTAAAGCGGCCTTTGGACGAGCCTCTAGAAGGCTGGTACGAGATTTACGGTGTTTCGCAAGGGAAAACTGTGTTGTGCGATGAATATGTACCATTCAATGAAGAATTATCAAAGAATATTGATCTAGACGGGCACAAAGCGTTGGCGAGGTTGCTTGTGGCTATTGATGAACCTTGGAACTTGGGCGATGATTCTGGTAACTCCATGGCCGGTGTAGTACCGATGGATCAAAATTACTGAGGTGAATAGAATAAGTTTAATTTTAATAAGTAAGATGATTACGGGACACACATTTTAACAACAGGGTTGTATAATATTCAATTTAAAACAGCATTCCAATTTTAATTACACTTATTTTTACCTATTCTGGTGAGGTTCCATTGTCATGTATTCCACAACGATCAAGTAATGCAGAAATAATGTTATATTTGTTATGAAAACTATTTTTTTTTACAAGCATTTTGGATCAATCTATAGATTCAGATATTAGTTAGGAGAAAAAGTAACATGTCAAAAATACTTACTGTTTAATTTATTGGGCCCTAAGCGGACACCAGCTTCTGCAAACAATGGGTAATTTGGTTGTGTCTGGAATTCTGGTAGTTGATGAGTTAAGAGCTATTTTATTCTTGTTTTTGTGTAATTGTTGGACTTCAATAGCATATATTCATTTAATCTGGGTTAACCTTTAAATCACTTAATTTTACATGTTTTTAAAATAGCCATTACAATTATCACTTTGTCTGAAAGGTTTTTTGGGGACAATAATACTGCCGCACTAATTAAAAATGCAGTAAGGAAGCATTTTTGGAAAATTGAGTTATTCATAGATTCGGATTTCTTGTAATGAGCGATGTATAGTTATTTAATTTAAAAATAAGTATTAAATAACTAGAAATCCGAATCTTTAAGTTACTCAATTTTCCAAATATCCTTCCTTACTGCGTATTTAATTCAAGTGGCAGAAGATTGGTAAAATGGATATAAAAATAGCTTTCAGATTAATTTAACCTAGACAGTAAATGGGTTAAATTATGTCAATAATGGCAGGATTGAAATTGTTTTTAAGCTGTAATATTATTAAGTCGTAAAAATCTTTAGGTTTTCATACATGTTGTTCAATGTTACAATAAAAAGAGTTAAAGAATATTGTTTTTGTAATGCAAAGCTTTTTGAGCCAATTGAATTGGTATTGTACATTGTCTAATTTAAAACTAGTAGCTTTATTACATAATATAAGTATTTTCTACATAATTCATGTTTTATTTTTGAGCTCCCTTTGAGATGTTAGAAGAAGGGGACAATAGTTACTTAACCTTTCAATTGTGTCAATTAGAGACACAATTGAAACACAGCGTGGACACCGGTGTCCCGTTTGCGTTTTTAATAAATTAATATAGATACATGTAGTTTACATTAAGGGTTACAACTTCATGAGTCTGCATAATTAACACTATATTTGGCTATAACAATGATAAAAGACTAGAAGGATACTTAAAAAGATAAAGATGTTAAAAAATAGTGCTTATATCTATTTTAATACATGATTAATTCAATTATATATTATAAGGTAATGTATTCTTCTTAGCTACCAAGCCTAATAATTGAAAAACCAGTACTTAAATGTAAGGTGCATCGAAAACTCATTTGGCTTCTGATATAATTATGTAAAACCACAAATATTTGATTATTTGCAGACCCCATTCCAAATGCTGTTGGGTACATAACTTAGGTACAGTCAGCCTCAAAAGTCGATGACCATATCTATTATTATCTATATTTTCTAAACTCATGAACATATCCATGCAAAGTGTTTTTCAGCTAATTTTGAATTTTTAAGATGCTAATTAGGTTCTGCACTAGTCTTGTTTAGCAATTGGTGTAAGCTAAGGTGTTCATGAGTTTAGGCAATAATATGGATATGGTCATCGACTTTTGAGGCTGACTGTACCTCTATCTGTATGATGTATTGGGATTTACTTTCCACATAAAAATGCTGAGTACATTTATGCCAAATTCTTCAATTTTATTACCAAACCCTGCATTTATTATTTATTTATATTTTTTTTAAAGTACTTATTAATAAGGGGTAAGTAAATTTAGTGCTCACATGTGTTAAATGTTTATAGTAGCAGCAATAATTTGATGAATATGACAAACATCAGCATAGGAACTGCTGGACCCCACATTAGTCAATCCCCATGCTTCATTATTATGCCGACTGCATCCAGCACTGAACTCGTGGGTACGCCTTGATGCCGCTGTCCCTGTTGCGTTGCTGAATAGTACGCATTCGCTTCTCGTGCTGCACCGCGTTCGACAGAGCACCTTCTATGCACGTTACTGGACGATTTCTAGGAGGACAGGTTTAGAAATTAGTTTTTATTGTGCAGATCACATCAGTTTTATCAGACCAGGATACTTGTTATGAAGGACGGGTTTACACTTGGTATGGACTTCTGGATAAGCGCGGGAGCAGCGAGCGGTAAGATCAAAAGTATTACACTATAAACCTACGAAGCACGACACGAGTCGGTGCGACTTGTGGCGTTTTCATACTTTGAATCTCACCGCTCGCCGCACCGCGCTTAGCAGCAAGGTCGTGAACGGGCCGAAAAATTAAATACACTAACTATGCCTGGTCAACTATGGGTATGTAAATTGTGGAAGAGATTGTTTGTTACTTTTAAGTAGGTAGGTACAGACGCCAGCACATCAATCTACCCCAAACTGTCAAATTTTCCCAATTGAACATGAACCTTATTGTGTTAAGAATAAAGTTGAAACCTATCAAAGAAATATGGCACATTGGGGTAGGTTGATGTGCTGGCGTCTGTACCTACTTATTTTTTAAGCGTTGCCTCTCTCGCTCGCGCTTGTTTGTAAACACACGTCCGCGTTTACCAGACCCGAACCAACTATCTACATGCCATAGAAATATATTTTTCCGTGCGGAAATCGGTCCCGAGACACGCGGCGCAGCTTATCGCTCAGCCATTGCGCCACCTTGCCGTCAAAATGTAATATTTTAATAAAATTGTAAAACATAAAAAGGGGCTCAATGCATTTTCGTGCACAATGCATGTATACGAGCAAGATATTTCGATGGATAAGTCAGGCTGCCGGTTGATCAAAATAAATAATCTAATTTATTAGTCTGATTATTCAATAAGAAAGCAAAAAGTTATCGTACCTATTGCAATATAAATATACCTACAAACAGTGTTAAAAGACAATAAAAAATACATACAACGCCTTGGTATCAATCTTCGGCACGTCCGTCTTAATCCTCATGCTTAACGGTCTGTCCTTGCCCTTCAGAGCCAGGTCCGTCAGGTACCTCTTGATGTAGTTCTTTAGCTGAATGTTCTCCTTGACCAACTTTGCTTTTTCAGTCCTCAAGCAAATTGTCTGGACCTTGGCTCTGTTCACTTTTAGTAAGAACTTATCCATTTTGCTGTATTCCTTGCATTCATCCTATAAAAAATGTGCATGGGAATAAAAAAATACTTCAAATAAAAATGTTAGATTCGTATTACGAAGATAAGTAGCATGGCAGGGTTAGGTAACTTAGGTACCCCTTCTTCTTTATTCACCAACAACCAAGTGCCTAACTGCCCCTTCACGACCTTGCTGCTGTGAGCGGCGGGTAAGCGCGGGAGCGGCGAGCCGCGGTAAGATCAAATGTATGAAAATAGAAACCTACGAAGCACGACACTAGTCGGTGCGACTTGTGGCGTTTTTTCATACTTGAATTTACCGCTTGCCGCACCGCGCTTAGCAGCAAGGTCGTGAACGGGCCGTAACGGAGGCATTTTTTTTTTCTAGAATAATAAATAGGTAAAAATGGGCTGAAGCAAAAGAGATAAAACACAAACTTATTCATCTTTTTAAGATAATCAGCCTTTGGATGACAGGCTTTTGGTGGGTAATTAGGTAAAAAAAAGTTGTAAGTAGAAAAGTAATTATTCTGCAATACGCCTTTTAATGCTAAATCGGTACTTCAATAACCATTGAAGTCATCATAACAGTGTAACAACCAGTACCTAGATACTTACTGTAGATACTTACAATCATGGCTTTGTCTAAATGTTCGAAGTCCAGAGAGTCGAAGTCGTACTGTACATCGTTAGTGAGCTCGTCACCCGCGTGCTCATACTTACTGCAGATTTCAGCGAGTTGCAGCACTTTGTTTAGCTTTTCATGCATATCTTCGAGATGCTGCAAAGATAGATTATAGAAGGTACAGAGGGTTCGGTTCTATTGTCTCCCATTAACTTTTACGAGGCGGTCAAAAGCGGGTCCAAGGTTCGTTTAAAATAAAAGATTAAACAAATGCCAATCAAATGCTTGCTTACTCTGACAATCCGTGTTCAAATAAAAGGCTTATTGTGGTTGAACTATTACTTATTAATACTGATCGAAGGGTTGAAACGTAATTAATAATTATGATTACGTACGTAGGTATTATTTGACTGATCTGTTGGTCTAGTAGTTAGTGACTCTGACTGCTATGCCAGAGGTCGTGGGTTTGATTCCCACCCAGAGCAAATGTTTGTGTGATGAGCACGATCATTTGTTCTGTGTCTGGGTGTAATTTATCTATACCTATGTATAATAATAATCTATATCTATACTAATATATAAAGAGGAAATGTTTGATTATTTGTTTGCATTGAATAGGCTCCGAAACTACTGGACCGATTTGGAAAATTCTTTCACTGTTGGGAAGCTACACTATCCCCGGGTGACATAAGGTACTTTTTATCCCTGTATTCCCACAGGAACGGGAACAACGCGGGTGAAACCGCGGGACGTCTGCTAGTAAATAATTAATCAGTCTGTCACCGTAGGGCAAATACCTCTTCTCACACAGAGAAGGCTCGAGCATTGATCACCCTGCTCAAGGCGGATTGGCGATTTCAAACTTATTTTAACTATAAGTCCAGGTTTCCTCACGATGTTTTCCTTCACCGATGTCAATGATGTCTAAGATAAACTTAGAAAGTACATAATATGAATAGAAAAAGTCACACTGGTACTTGCCCGGATTTGAACCACAACCTTGTGAGGTAGGCGCCTTAACCTCTGGGCAATCACGACGATAATAACATGTATATATTTAGAAATATATGAGTATGTTTATCAGTCGATTAGTACCCTTAACACAAGTTCTGCTCAGCTTGGGACTAGATGGCGTTGTGTGAATAGTCGTGGAATATTATTTTTATATTTATTGACTAGCACTTCGCCTGCGACTCCATCCGCGTGAATTTTGTATTTTTCCATGCGAACTTAAGCATCCCCTTACTACCTTGTAGTTTTAAAAATAAAATAAAGCCTAATAGTGAAAGAATGTGTGTGTTATGGATTTAGGCTTTATAATATTGGTAGGAAAAACCTGGACCTGTAGAAGATAAGTGTAAGTGTGTAATGCCTTCTCTGTATGAGAAGAGGCCTTTGCCCTGCAGTGGGACAGTAACAGGCTGGTATTATTATTAAAATAGGTAGGAATAGATGAAAACAAAAGAACCTTGATAGCATCCTGGCTGGAATTGACCATGACGTTCAGCTGCTGACTGCCCTTGCTCCTCTCGATCTTGGAGTCTTTCTTCATTTGCAGGTACTTCCGCGCCAGCTCCTCCTTACGGGCAGCCATACGTGTCAGTTTATCTGCCATTGAGCTGGTCGTCTTCTGCCATTCGTGTTGCAGATTTAACAGGTTCTCCTGTCATGAAAATGCATGGAAAGAAAAACCGTGCTCATTGATGACGTTAAATTTTCCACTGGGTTAGGCAGACATCCACCATACCTACCTACTTTAATCAAAATCGAATCAAAAGTCATTCGATTCAAATTGGGCTGTGGATCAGCATTTTTTGAACGTCATACCCACCCTTCACTGCTTCCTAGTGTTTATGCCATTTATGGAAGAAGAAGTGAAGTAACTAACTCTTCGGCAACGTCTGCCTGCTATAATGTATTATGCTAAACCCACATTTATGCAACTTATATTTAAGTCCCATGGAATAGCGGGCGAGATCTTCGCCATCAAGCGCTACAACTCCAGATTCTGATACATTGCTGATAAAATAAATGTTTAACTGTAACTGTAGGTATTAACCGACCCGGGAATCCAACCCTACGACTTCATGCTCAGCAGTAGCCGCACTGCATCAACATATTCAGTTCGCATCTAAATTATCAACGGTTTTTTGCCAAGCTACGCAACGATGAGCCGCATAGTTTTGTAATTAGTTTATCTCATTTGTTCTGGACGTATTTTTCAGGTCGTGGTTTTATCTTTTATCAAAGTTCATTCGATCCGTGTCTACGGCGCATTGAAGTACCTTCGAACCGATCGATAGGCAATGATTAAGTGGTATCGCGTGCACGAAGGAAGTAAAAGAAATAGGTATAGGTACTAAATAGGCCAGCATCTTTAGTGTGTTGCTATTTAAATGCACGTTTGTCTGAAACCTTCTAGCAGTTTTAATTGGCGTTCCATGAAAGAACAGCTAGGTATTGTCTAGTTTTAAATCGAGTTTGTTTATCAAGATCTTAGTAACATCTCACAGAAGCAAGTTGTATCTGGAAGTCGTTCCTGGCGATTTCCTTCTGGTAGAAGTCGTCCTTCTCCCGAAGACTGTGGTAGTGGCTCATGATAGGGTTGTGTTCCTCTTGATACGTGGTGTACACCTCCCGAAGCTTGGTCCAGTACATTTCGATCGCCAGCTGCTTGGGGACGCTGATGCTACGAAGTTCTTCTTCATGCTGTAATCATATCGACATCTTTAGATTGTTTCCCGGCTCAGATAAACATAATCATGAGTAAGCAAAAATCAAAAGGTTTATTGCTAACCCGAAGACAAACAAAGGACTTGCAAGTCCTCACTGCCAATATTGTAATGAAAAGCAAGTACCTAACTGGGCAGTTTTCTAACCACCTACATGAAAAAATAAAAAAGTTGACATCAAATTCAGACTATGGCAAAAATGATCTCTCAACATTTCGCTGGCGGTAAACACAGGAAATTAAAATTCTCCATGGCTATAGAAATTTGGAGCGTCAAATTCATTGTATTAAAGCAAAACGTTCCATGATTGTAGAACCTGTAGGTAAAAAATAATGAATGGTGTTGTTACACGTGGCTAAAATAACAACGAAGCAAAACAAACTAACAACGTAAGATATAAATCTGAAATGAGACAGCTAAATAGACATAACAAATAGTCCCTGAACAGTTGAACACCACAACACGTAGTTTAGTATCTCAGTTTGTATTCATTTTCTGATATATACAGGCATTTGTTATTGTGGTGCTATAATATTGCGATTTCCAATTGACCACTTACGAGGTTTTCCTGTAATTAGTGGCTCTGGTCGGCACATTCGACCATGTGGGTTGACAGCTTGACAGCCGTGACTGATGGCTGATGAGCATTGTTTGAAATGATACTAGATTCCAGTGTGTATGATGTAGGGAATATTGAGCAGTATTTATAAAAACAGATTTGTGACAAGGCCAAAAAAAGTAGGTAGGTACCGTTAACGTTGATATCTGATGGAGAAAATAAGTCCAAGGTAGACGGAGAGACACTAAGGTCATTAAGAGAAAGTGATATCATTGCTTCACTGGATTTCCGAGTTCCTTACAGATCCCACTAATACTTAATTTTTGGATGTTCGTTACTCTTTCACCAGAAAACCACTGAACGGTTGATAAAAATTAAAAGCTTTAGAATAACACCTAAGCTAGGTACACACCTATTTTACAATGATTCATGCGTGGACGAATTCGCAGCAGGCTACTAGTACAGAATAAAAATGTGAAAGCGACGAATAATTAAAATTTCCATAAAAATATGAACTCCACCTAAATCAAAGCGTTATGAATGTCTCTAACAATTAGTCATATTATGGATGGCGCTTGTCACCTTTGTGTCTGCAGGAAGTGATGCGTGGCCGCTCCATTATCATATATACGGAGTGGCATGACTAGCAGGCGACATTGTCAGAGTGGCAACCGCAGTGATCATGTCCCTCATTAACAACTACGTAGTACTGATCTTCTGTATAATACTCGTGGAAAGCTATGTGAGTTGGAATTTTCAAATATTTCACTTTTATAATTGGTCATACACCTATTCTAATCACGTGAAAGGTCGACCAAACACGGCCAACATTTGGTGCTGTCCCAAAAAAGTAGATAAGAACTGGAACGCCATAGCCCAAGTTTTCAACTTCAAACGGGTCTAACACCTCCAATTATAATCTCCCAATAAGGTATTTATTTTTCCACCGTTCCTTCATCAAGAGCCTCTATCAAGCAAGAAGCTTTGAAAGTTGAGGTTTCAAGGCCTGGTAGTTGAGAGAGATTTAAGTCTTGCAGTGAGTGAATTAGGTGACCCTATAAGTTGATGGTGATAAACCTTAGCTGACATGATCGTACTATCTTGGAATCAGAATCACAATGCTTTATTTATAAACATAGGCCAAATGATTACAACAGTGCGTGGTGTAATAACAAGAGGACACACAATAAGTAAGTACCAAATACTAATATATTGATTTAACACAGGCTTTGAACTGTCGGTCGAGCGGAGGACCGAAAGAAGCTGAGCTTAAGAACATTTACAAAAAATGCTTAAAGATGCAAGAAGCAAAGAATTCAAGCAAAGTAAATTCTGAGCAAGATTGGAAGGAACCACGGGGACAAGTACAAAGGAGTGACTGGGAAAGAGGTCGCACTACAGGCAGCAAAGAAAATAAAAATAACAGAGATGATAGAATTAATCCTAAAGATAGAAAGGGAGGAAGCAGTATGAGAGATAGAGAAGATGTTATGGGTAGAAATGATGATAGGATGGATCGTAATGATGATAGAATGGATCGTATTGATGATAGAATTAGCAGCAACTATGATAAGTCAAGTGGGAGAAGTGGAATGGGAGGTAAGAATAACAGAAATGACATGACGGGGGGCCATGATGACAAATATCGAAGAGATGGTTATTATAATCGCAGAGAAGACTTTCCCCAAAGTGGTGATTATGCAAGTGTAAGTAGTTAATTATTTATTATTTTGAATTATTGTGTCATCGCTATTTTTGTTCTTTAAAAAAACTGGATATCGTAAACCTCACACACACTTCACTCGTAATAACATTTCCGAAAGATTATCAGAAAAAATACTACGAATGTTATAAATTTAAAAGCAGAAAGTTTTCTACTACCTATAAGCATTAAGACTTAACTTTGTGTTTCACCAGGACATGGGCCAGGGCCAATACAACAACTATCACTCGACAACCCCGTCTCCGAGGAGATATAAAAGGGAGAGACATCCAGAAAACTCAGGTCAAAGAAGTCAGTACAACCCTAACAGTCATAGAATCACAGGCTATGAAGATAACTTTCGATCAGACGAGAAGAACAACACTGAAAATAATTCAAACAATGATACTGATAACAAAGCGTGTGCGCTTAACTGCTTCTTGGAGAATTTAGAGATGGTACGTATTTTACTTCTGGAAGAATTCGATGTACCTATCGGATTTAAAGGTTGTCGAGGCTGTCCTCACTAACCATCAAATATACTTTTCAACTGGACATTCAGATGTCTAGAGTGTTACTAACTTCAAACTTAACATGCATGTTTCAAGGTGAAAGTGGTGACTTAACTCTACGTTTATCAATAACAGAGGTAGGGATTTAAAGATATATACAAGGTGTTTTTTTTATATCCCATAACTGTAGGGTTATATTCTGTAGGTAAAAATAATACTAAAACTCCTAAAATAGATGGTCCAAAAATGCATAGTTTCGGAGATATCATCAATCATAATTAAATTATCAGTTGTTTAGTACCCGTAACACAAGCTCTGCTTAGCTTGGGACTAGATGGCGTTGTGTGAATAGTCGTGGAATATTATAATTAAGTAATAATAATATTATTTTTATTACCTAATTAGTTCAAAAATTGTCACCAGTACGACGAAACTTCTTTCATCGTGACTTTGTCAAATTATTTTGTATGATAGTAAAAAAAAAAAGGATGAATGAAACATAATTCATATGCCAGTTGATTCTTTGATATGGTCTCAATCATACCCTAGAGTTATGGGATATAAAAAAAACACGTTGTATATACGAGTTTTCCTAAAACACAACATACCTAATCTGTTATTTAATTCCTGAAACTATAACTACTATCATACATAACTTGAAACTGGTACGTGTTACAGAAAATACAGTAAATAATTCGTGTTTAGCTGATCACATTAAGCTATTGAAATCAATGATATCAAAAATAATTATATTTTTACATTTTTATACGTAGTCGCAACTAATTAAGAGGTTTATATGCGGAGCTATCAATATAGTAAAACTAAAGAAATAAATTAACCTCAACTTTATTGGTAGTTAACTCCTCTCTCGCTAATTGCTTTTGATTGTTTCAATGAGCTACGAAGCAGCTGTTGAGAATAATTTCTTAATTCACACTTAGACAGGGGAAGATGGAATGCCGGACCGATATCTAGTGACGCATGCTATCACAAAGGACGTGAAGAACGAGGATCTTAGTGATTTTCTGCAAGAGTCCATTGAAGAATGCTTCCAGATCTTGGATAATGGTAACTGTACCTTTTTAAGTTGTACTTATAGTCATCCCCTTAGAGAGGGGATTTGGATTGTCATCATGTGGCCCTTGAAAACCTACAGCCTACCTTTCAATTTATACAGTCACTTAGGACAGTTACAATTACAACTGTAGGTAATTCATATTTATTCATATTTTACAACTGATTTTGTTCTATGTTATTTTAAATCAATAAATAGCTCTATAGTATAACCCTATTACTTAGGGGTAGCAATAAAACGAGTGAATGTAAATTACAATTTTAAGTGTCAAAATTAATTAATTTGGGTTATATAATTACTAAGTGAGCGACTGACTGTAAGTGACGAAAAATCAACAGAATAGTATCTTACAAACATTAATTTGAGTTACTTAAAATACAAAATGAGCAGCTTCATAATATTTGAGCGACTTAATATTTGTCAACGTTACGTCCTGCATTTTTTTCAATATTTGGCAAATGTATTTTTTATACTGAGCGGCATTTTATCTTAAATGAAGTCTTTCGAATACAAAAACCGAGGGGCAGATAAAATATCTTTAAGTTCTAATCTACCATGCATGCGTGCATTGCAAAAAAGGGGCATCTGGCGCTCGGCGGCCGCTGCCGCGGCACGCTCGCTTCGCTCGCTCGCCTTCGCGCGTTGCGTGGTCACAGTTCTAACCTAACCTAACCGTTTCCATTTTGAGTAACTCTTTTTAAATAACTGCATACTACTTTAGTTTTTCATTATAATAATATTACTCACCTGACAGCAATCTGTATTTCCAGTCGCTCACTTAGTAATGTAGTCGCTCGGATAAAATTTTAATATATGAAATGGATTTATCACAATCCACTTTTTGTAAGCTTGTTCTGGATTTTATTATTGATATATTCGTCGTTAGTTTAGTTAAGTTTTGGCTTACTCAAATTCATACCGCTCAAGTTATTAATACAGTATGTCATCATCAGTCGCAAAGCTTTTTTTAATCGCTCGTTTTATAATTCCCCATTACTTAGTACATATTACCTTTTTAACAAAAAAGTATAAGCTCGTGAGGAAACCCGGATGTATAAATAATATATGTCTGAAATCGCCAACTAACTTGGAGCAAGCGTAATGATTATTGCCACTTCCTCTTTTTGTATGAGATGAGGCCTTTTTGCGGTGCGTCAGAAAAATTATCTATCTGATGAAGTCTGAAATCGCCAACTTATTTGGATCATGCGTAATGATTATTGCTCGTGCCTTTTTTGTATGAGATGATGCCTTTTCACAGTGCGACGTTAAAATGACGATTCTATTAAGTAATACTTGACTATATTTTGCAGAAAACACGGAAGATAAGTGCGAGTTTTCCAAAAACTTGTTGATTTGTTTGTCAGAGAAGGGCAGAGCCAACTGTGATGACTGGAAGGACGACTTAAAATTTTAGTTTTGCAAGTTTAAGCGGTCTCTTTAATTGCGCTGTATTTTATTACATTTAGTATTTTGCATAAACAATAAACGATGTTTGAGTACTATTTATTGTTTTTTTTATTGTATATTTCTCTCATAGGAAGAGCTACTAACAATGGAAATAAAAATATGACATACCTAGACGTCTAGCTTTTGTGCTGACTGAACAAGCAAGGTAAGCTACAGTTTTTTTTTAAATGATTAAATACTAGCAGACGTGACATGTTTTTACCCGCGTAGTTCCTGTTCCCGTGGGAATACAGGGATAAAAAATTAAATGTCACCCGGGCACAGTGTAGCTTCCCAACGGTAAAAGAATTTATCAAATAGGTTCTTCGGAGCTTCGGAGCCTTTTCAATGCAAACAAACAAACAATCAAATCTTTCCTCTTTCTAATATTTAAGTATAGATTTTCAAATATCTTCCACCATAAGTTCAAATTCAAACAAGCAAAATTATTCCAAAAAAGTCTTCCTTACTTCAAGTCTCGCATCATTCTTCTCCGTAGCCCTCTGCGTTTCTATGCTCTTCTTCAAAGTTTGGAAGTCCCTGTCCTGTATGTATGCGATCAACTTCAGTTTGAACTCCGCTCTGTCCTGGCTGTCGACCAGATCCATTTCTTCTCTGTCCCAGTTTTCCAGAAGAGTGTTCTTCTGGTGGTCGTATTCTGCTTGCAGCTTGTCTAGACGTTGGGAACCTATGTCTGAAATTATCGTTAGTAGAAAGTGTATAGGTACTGTGACTACGTTACAACGTAAAAATAAACCTACATATTCGCTAGCCATACTTCTGAAGAGCTTCCTTTGTATGGCATGGGTAGAGCAATAATAGTCCGACAGCTAAGGTAGTGTGTTGTTCAATGTTCTATAAGTCAGAGTCATGTGTCATATAAGTTTAGTTTATTCGGCGAACCTGAATGGTCGCGCTGATTGAAGTTTTTCGGGTTTTCCGGACAAATGGACCAACAATAAGAATATTATCGTGACGATCACGTATTTGTGCGTCAATCGCTGATTATGTATTAGGTGTAGGTAGGTTAAGGTGCGCACTGGTCGTGAAGCCTAATCTCGATTGAGTGGCAAAGGCAAACAAGCAGATAGTCTACCATAATGGTAATGGTACCTACTGTTATTTAAGAGAAACCTGGAAATGTTGGAAATTATTTTATCTTATTATTCAAATAATAATTTTATTATTATAATTATTTTAATTCATATTATTATCGGAGCTATTGTAGCATTAAATCAAACTTCTTTGGACTTTACCTCGTTATCGATATGATAAATTTATATATTTAGCTTGAATAAGATTTCAAATCCAATTCCAATTTCTTAAAAATTTTTATTATTTTTGTTTGATAATAAGTACCAAATTTTAATTAGGTACACCGGCACCCTTAATTAATTTTCAAACTAGAACAAGAACGCTGCAATGCTTTACACACAGGAACAGTTCTTACTTAGGAAATAGCTGACGTTCTCAGTATGCGCCTGGAATGCTCTACGATGCTGCTCATCGGAGTCATCGGTGGCCTTCATCAGCGTTGTGATCAACCGGTTCTTGCGCTCCATGAGGAAGTTGAAACTGGTCAGCATGTTCTAGAAAAAAATAGCTAATGAGAAACAGCAATCCCCAGTAGTGAACGTCCTTTAGCTGATGGGACAGAGACGTTAACGTTAAACCATGCAACATTCTGTCTGTATAAACTCTCTTCACTCTTTTGTTCGTTGATCATCTGCATGCTTGTGCCAACAAGCTACTTTTTCTTTCCTTTTCAGACCTTAGTCGAGTCCCGGTTTCGTGCTCAAACACCACATTTTCTCAATCCAAACAGAAAGGAAATATTGACTCAAATTACCGTAAAATAACCTTACAAGGTAATAAAAACAAGCAAAAATAAATAATGGGTTCACCTGGATATCCAACGCCATTTGTTTGCATTTTATCCTGCGCAATATAAACCTCCATTGTTGATTTATTTTAGCTGTGTTCAGACGACTGAAGGCTTCTTCTTTATCGAGTTTGTTCTGTAAGAGAAGATGGCTGTGTTTTAATCTTTGGAGTGATGGAACTTTTACATGGCCAAAACTAAAATAAATGTATTGTTTATTAAGTTAATTAGGTACCCTTAATTGGCATTTATGTACAAACGTATAAGTATGTACGTATTGTTCCTACGTTCTACTCGTATACTACTAAAATTGTGTCAGAATTTAACTGTAAATAAGGATAAATATAATACTAGTAAATATAACCACCTATTGTAAACATTTGGATGCCACTTAATTCCGCGTTGGATGTCTCTTTGTGGACTATTACCTATATCGTATTGTATGTAATAAGCTGTTTTCTTTATGGAGTTATGGTCGGTACCTGAGTAAGTATGTACCATCTTCTTTATCTTTATGAAATCAAATTTATCTTTACAAAAAACCTCGTGTCATTGTTTGCTATGTAGCGACATCTATCTCGCCACATACGAACTAATGACCGATATCCTACATCGCGGTATCAGAGTTATCCGCGCAATTTGAACGTAGGTACAGTTCTTTTATCTCACGAGCGCGGGTGAGCCATAGTTGTAGTTGAACCGCGTATAGACACGCGCGCTTGTGTGCGTAACTACAAGTTACTACCAAAACTGAGCGCTCCCGAGCGTACCCACACAAAGACAATGTGCGTGTACATTTACCCACACAAGTATGGCACACCCGCGCTCGTGAGATAAATCATCTGTACAAGTTCTCGACTACAACCGGTAGGCAGTAGTTAGCCCACCAGCCACAACACCCGTCTGGTCGGAGGATCCTCCCTTTTCAATGGTGGATGAGGGACTTTACACCCTGTTCCTCATACCCTAAGTTACAAAACTCCTCCGTAATGGCTTGACCGATGCCAATGCATGGCTTGACCTACTGAATATTTGGCGGAACGTAGTTTGTCCGGGCAACTATATAAGAAACTTGACATAGTCTTTCGGTTAGTTTGCAGAGGTTTTCTTTAAGGCACTGAAACTCTGTGATTTATTTCCGTTGTTCTGTGTTTCCTGTGTTACAGATAAAGTTGCTGACCTTGATGAACCTGTGGATGAGTTCTTGCTTCCTCCGGCGCACCTCCTCCTCTAAGTCAGCTCGATGCTGCAGGTACCTCGCTCGTTCCTCGTCCGACATTTTCGCCAACTTGTTTACTTTACCTTTCTTCCCCATTTTGAAGATTTATTTTACTTTCGTATGCTGTGAAAATAGTGAAATCATAAATAACAGCCTTATCCGTTCGATAGCATCGATCTAATACTGGAAGGCTAGGTAAAAAACTTAGGCATCGTCTGATGATGGAAGATTGTTAGTGGTTCCTTTCCTATTAATTTTTGGTCTGTCTGGGTGTAGTATAGGTATTGTACCTACCTATTAGTATATCTCCGAGCAGTCTAGTGACAAAGAAAACAGTTATATTTTACTAAAGTGTCCCTATGTGAACCGCAACAAGTATTTAGGGATCTGAAAACTCTATATGACATAATATGGTCGATACCACAATAAAATCAAAATCAAGTCTTTATTGAAACTAGGCTGAGAATCAGCACTTTTTGAACGTCAAAAAATTACATAAAGACAGTCCCCCAAAAACGGGTGGGCCGCTTTTGGGGGACTGTCTTTATGTATTTTTTTCTTCGCCACTTCCTAGTGTTTTTGCTGGGAAGAATAAGTGGCGGAACAAACTCCCCAGCAACACATCTGTCTGATTCGTTTGAAGAACAAAACAACCAACCTAAATATCATATAAGTATTACAATTTAGAATCGGTCTAGGCACGTCTGACATTTTAATATACCTACTCAATAAATTCCCTTACCTTAAAAATAACTGTGTAATGTGTAGTCGTGGCTTCAATCAAACCTCACACAATAATAGTACCTACCCAGTTACTTAGTTATTGAACAAACTATAAGTAACGCGGCAACTGTATGATTGTTAGAAAAATTCCTTTATTTTTCAAAGGTTGCCACAGCTAATAAATCTACCGATACATTATTTGACCGATGTCAACACTAAATAGTTACACATCTCCTTTTTCTATAAAAATTATGATTATGATCTGTGCTTGTCATGTGACATTAATGACATAATTGACATATTCAAAACATATTTCAAAAGTAAACAAACCATTAATGCACAGGTTAAACTCAATTAGTGCCTAGTACAATTATTGCGGCTTTAAACATTTCAGAAATCATATAAAGAGAAATAATTTATAAATAAAGAATTCAACAAGTATACATTAAAACATATCTCAAGAGCTTAAGCATTTTAACAAAAAAGTTTACAAAACACAGTGGGTTTGTTTTGATAATACAATGCTAATATTAATTGAACAATGACTGGTTTTGTTGTGATGTACAATATGCTTGTATGCCAAAGTAAAGTTATTTAAATTAAATTGTTTACTTATTTCTTACCCTACTGAATCTAACAATAATGTATAAGTATATAAATCACACTATCACTGTAATGTTTTTAGAGAACCATATAGTCAGATAATTAATTATGTTCACCTAGAAGTTACAGTCTTTGCACAGACACTTTCTTGACTTCACTTGTCTGCCTGATCTGGTGGTGATAACTTCCTTATCTCTCTCTGGTGTTGATTCAATGTTTGTAGATGTAGTAGGTGAATCAGGGGTAGCGAAAGGAGAGGATGAGCTTGAATTCTCCTTGGTAGGGATGTTGTAATCTTGTGTAGGAGCTTCTATTCTTATCTCCTGTGAAGGAGAGCACAATCTCATCTCTGGTAACAACAATTGAGTTGAATCCTGGTTTTCCCGAGTTTGTAGACATTGAACATGCTCTGGTTGCTGTTGACTCTGTGCCAAACCTGGTTGAGACTGTTTTGACTTCTCATCATGCGGTTGCGGTTGGTCTGAAATAATATGCTTTAATGGACTCGAAGGGGATAAGAGAAGTGGAGTGGGAGAAGGTAATGCAGAAGTGGAAACAGGAATGCTATGTTGATTAGGCAATTCGATTAATGCTCTTCTGTTCTTTCTTATTTCCTTCCCTTTCTCTGTCAATATTAAGTAGCTGCGGGGCTCTTGTCTTTTTTCAGTGACCGTCCCATATATCTGATCATCAGGTAGAAATACTCTATTTCCAACTTTTAATTCAGGAAGTTCTTTAGTTTTATGTCTTTTATCAAATGTTTCCTTAGCTTTTTCTCTTCTCTTATTGAGTTTTTGTCTGTATATTTCTAAATCTTGCACCTTGGGTTTAAGTGCTGTTGATGTCATTGGAATGACTGTATTCAAGAGTCTAGACATTGCAATTTCAGCTGGAGCTGGTCCTAATTGAGTGGGGGTTGTTCGATAATGAAGTAATCCAAGGAGTGGATCTTCTGGATTCCTTTCAAAAATCTTTTTGATTATCTTTACTCCAATTTCTGCAGCTCCATTACTTTGAGGAAAGTGTGGACTTGATGTGATATGAGTAAAATCCCAATTTCTTGCAAATTCTTGAAAGTTCCTTGAAGAGAACTGCGGGCCATTATCAGTCCTCAAGATTTTAGGGATTCCATGTCTTGCCATGATCGATTTCAAGTGGTTGATTATAGCTTGGGAGGTAGTAGATGTGAGTGAGATTACCTCTGGGTAATTGGATAATATGTCTCTAACTACAAGATATTCTTTTCCTCTATATGTGCATAAATCAGCCGCTATTATTTCGAAAGGGTATTCTGGGACTTCTCCACTAATTAAAGGTTCTGGTTTTTGTGTAGCTAACTTCCTGCATGTTTCACAAGTATTTGACCATTGGATGATGTCATTATCCATAGTAGGCCACCACACTGCTTGCTTGGCTCGCTGCTGACCTTTAAAACTGGTGACATGTCCAGTGTGAATTTTGGTAAGTATGTCTTTTCTCATATTAGAGGGGATATATAGCCGTAGACCAATAGCTATTATATCTTCTAGTAAAATCAAGCTGTCTCTGTGATTATAGTAAGGTTTCAATTCTTCCTCTATGTTTTTATAATGAGGCCAACCTTCCTTTATGTATCTGTAGAGTTTCTTTGATACATTATCCTCTTGTTGAGCTTCTCTGACTTTTTGAAGTCGTTCATCAGAGAAAGGCATGTTTTTGATAATGCTGAGGAATGTTGTCTTGTCAAGTCTGTCTTCTTTTTCTAAGATATCTTTATCTTCTTCTTGTGTTGGAAGTGGTGCTCTTGACAACACATCAGCTGTGTACATGTACTTACCTGGTACATGCACTATATTGTAGTTAAATGGTGTCATCCTCATGCGGAATCTTTGGAGTCTGATCGGGAGGTCTGATATAGGTTTTGATCCTAGTATGGATACAAGTGGTTTGTGATCCGTACGTATGGTAAATACTTTTAGACCTTGGAGGTATAGTTTGAATCGTTCACAGGCCATAGTTGTTGCACACGCTTCTTTTTCTATCATTGCATACCTTTGTTGAGTAGGTGTGAATGAAGAAGACCAAAAATGAACTGGTTTCCATTCATCCCCATGTTTTTGTTCCAATACAGCTCCTATTCCCTGCTGGGATGCATCTGCTGATACTCTGGTCTCCAACTCGGGGTCATAATGTGCTAACTGAGGGGCTGAAGTTAACAGCTTTTTGATTTGTTGGAACGCTGTAGAATGTTCATCATTCCACTCTCTCGAAGAGTCTTTCTTTAGGAGGTCACGCAGAGGTTTTGTTACATCAGCTGTGTTTCCTAGAAATCTGAGGTGCTGATTGACTGCTCCCATGAAACTTCTCAATGCTGTTAAGTCTTTAGGTATGGGTAAGTCAATTATTGCTTTTACCTTGTCTTGAAGGGGTTGCACTCCATTAGCTGTTACTTTATATCCCAGAAATGTGCATTCTGTTGTTCTAAAAATACACTTCTCACGATTTAAGGTTACTCCAGCATTGTGAAGAGCTTTTAATACTTGTCGCAGATTTGTATTATGTTCTTCTACTGTTCTACCATAAACCAGGGTGTCATCAACATGGTTTACACAACCTTTAATGCCTGACAATATTACAGCTATTTTCCGCTGGAAAACTTCACTAGACGAGTTCATTCCCATGGGCATTCTGTTAAACCTGTACCTTCCAAATGGAGTGATGAAGGTTGTGAGGTCTTTACAGTCTTCAGTTAATTCTACTTGAAAATAACTTTTCACTGCATCAATTTTGGAAAATATTTTGGCTCCGGCTAGTTGTGCTAGACATTCTTCGACTGTTGGCAGAGGGTGAAATTCTCTCATAACTGCCTTGTTCAGCTCTGTGTAGTCAACCGTGATTCTTACCTTATCGGTTTTACCCTTCTCTACTACTGGTACCATAGGAGCGCACCACTCTGTAGCGTGTGAGACCGGTTCTATTACATTCATTTCTTGGAGAGTCTTCAAAGTTTTCTCTACTTGAGGTCTGATAGGTATAGAGATGTGTCGTGGCATTGTTACTGCATAGGGTGTTGCATCTTTCTTCAACTGTATGTGGTACTTGCCTTCCATTACACCAAGACCTTTGAACATTTCTTTATATTCATCTTCAGGGTGGGCATTGTTAGAGATTTGCACCTGCATAATTTGTGCTCCCTCATTCCACTTTATTATGCCAAAAGCATCACATTCTGGGAGTCCAAGTAGTGGGGTATGTTGGTCTTCCAGTATATATATATCAGTAAGTTTTGTATTACCTTGCCAAGTCATCCGAACATTTTTGCATATTCCACGTCCTGGTAATACTATGCCACAGGGTCCCAAAAGTTTCTCTTGTACTTGTATAGGCTTAGGTAGTTTCAGCTTGATCCTAAGTTCTGGGCTGATTACTGTCTCAGATGCTCCGGTGTCTATTTTAAATTTTATCTTCTGTCCATTGACTGCTATGCTTGCAAATTTAGGTTTGGAGCGTGCTATCTTCGGTGTAGTAACTGAATCAATGATCTTTTCTTTCTCAATACTTCCAAAGAAAAAGTCTTCATCTGCTATCTCATTTACACTCTTAGATGTACTCTCTTTTTTTTCCACATTCTTTTTCTTGCACACAGCCAACCAATGACCACGGATGCCGCATCCATTGCACTTAGACTTTGTTGCTTCACACTCAGAGAACTTGTGTTTTGGTTTACGACCACATTTTCTACACATATCTGATGTTTGGCCTTGCTTAATAGGCTTTTTAAATTTATTTACTAGATGTACCTCTGGTGGAGGGTTAGGTAGAGTGGGGTTTAGTACTTCCATGTTGGCTTCAACCATCTCAGCGTGCCTCACTCTATTAATCACCGTTTCTAGTTTAGGTTCCTCTTCAAGGTTTTGGATAGCCTTAGACAATTCTGTATTTCTCATGCCGGCTACGATTCTGTCTCGTATAAGTTCGTCTTCGAGCTCCCCAAATTCGCATTTCTTTGCTAAGCCATGTAGATCGGTTATGAAGTCATCTATGCTTTCTAGCTCATTTTGTATTCTTTGGTTGAAGCGCGCTCTGGCATACATTTTTGTCTTTCTTGCAGTATAATAGGTGTCGAATTTAGTTTTGACGATATCATAGGACTTTTTATCCGATTCACTCAATTTCATAGACGTTAGTATGTCATTTGCTTTGCTTCCCAATAAGTATAAGAAGGTGTTTACTTGGGTTTTGCTTGGCATATACTTGAGACGTGTCGTTTCCCTATACTGCTCAAATCTGGTGATCCAGTTTGACCAGTCGGCGGCTTTGAAAGTAAATTGTTGAGGCGGTGGTGTGGACACTCCGGGTAGTAAAGATGCAATATCCATCTGAGTGTTAAAATCAGATGCTGGCTGGGACTGTTGTGTCAACTGCAATTGTAGTTGTTGTATGAGTACCATTTGCGCATCTATTTGGCTCTTTAACTCGTCCATGATGAAAAATTACACTTTTTTACGGATCCCACCGCTGTCACCATGTATGATTGTTAGAAAAATTCCTTTATTTTTCAAAGGTTGCCACAGCTAATAAATCTACCGATACATTATTTGACCGATGTCAACACTAAATAGTTACACAGCAACAAAGTGTGTTGTTATAGTTGTAGCTATAGGATACCTTGATAATATCTATGAATCACTGATTAAGAATATTCAATCAATGTTTTGGTAGGTACCAACTTGTTATTTTGTAACTATGTTCTTCCCTTTTTAGTATTTATGTGTAGGTACTTAATTGTAAAATAATAATTCATGCAACGTACATCATTCAAGGTCCTTAATAAATACAATGCTTAGGCACCTACATATCTATATTTAACTGTTTTAGGTACTCAATTAAATTATGGAGTTCCTACACAAAAAAAAAATATTAAAAAGTACAAACTTCTCTATTACCTACAGGTTAAATGGTCGAAAACATGTTTTATTGTTAGCATGTTCTAAGTCCGTACAGTAAATCAGTTCGTCTTTTATTTAATACAATACATAAAATACAAGTTAATTAACTTAACTCAAAGCAGCATTAGCATAAATATAACAAAAAATAATGTACAGATTTATCTTTAACCTGTACTCTATTTCGTTTTCAAGGAGTAATAAAATAAATTAAACATTTTTATTGCAACTCATTAGCTACAACTCATCAACTAGGTATACATTTTGTTACAGAAAATCGGCGAATTCAGTATGCTATAAATTTAACTAAATTATTAAATCGCAATTGATAGGACAAATTATCTGGTTTAGAACAGGCCATAAAAGAATGAAAATGAAAACGACATAAACAAGAATGAAGTAACCATGGTTACTGTAAGCTACGGTCACCATAGTTACCACATTCTCATTGTCATACAGTGATCAACGTAGAAAGTGACCAACAAAGAAAGTGCAAAACATTTCTTTGTGTGTTAAGGAATAAAAAATCATAATGGATCCCCCATCTATTTCGGGGACGAACCCTTCCACCTCCACATTTTCAGGGAGTTCAAAGAACAGTAGTAAGAAGTCTGGAACTAGTACTGATAAAGAGATCGACCTCACGAAGGATAATGGTGAGTTAAAGATTCCTTATGAATTCCTGTTCCCCAGTTCTTAGTTCTTGGAGCTTTGTTAGGAAATGATCGTCATGCATGACCAACATTCTCCGACGTAAAAATGGGCAATTAACAGGCGAGTTGACTGCAAGACTTGAACTCAATTCCTTATGTGAATTAGGAACCTACGATTTATGTCGCTTAACTTTGTTAGAAAGATCAAAAATTCTCCTCGAACATTGTTATGATCAATGATGCATCGTTAGACTTGCATTATAAATTAATACAATATTACGTCTGGACTTTAAAAGAGACCATGACCCCTGACTTTCTTTCGGGATTTCTTTTCAGGGATCAGTCACTTTGGAAATGCCATTTAGTTTAAAAAAAGACATGTCAAATTATCTGGGAAGATCTACTTACAGCAATAAATATCATTTAATTTCAATGATACGTATATTACACGAATCTATAAAACAGGTCAAAAAAAAAATCTTTATTTCGTTAAAGTACCTAACATCCAGTGGGTTTATCAACAGAAATCTTATGACTATGTTTGTAATATGCTGCTATTCAGAAAAAAGTTAGGTTTTATGTCTGTACTAAAGATTTAAACTTCTTTGTCCAGTAGTGGGCTAGTATAGGATATAACCTATCTTATGGATTGAAAGACTAATAACAAGCACAATAACATAATTATGTAGAGGTTCCTCATTTACTTTTTATAGCTATCGCGAAGCACAGTCTCCTGCAGTGGTCAAAATGCGCCAGTTTTAGCTTTTATCACTTGAAGAACTTTAATTGTGCCAAATCTCTAACTCCTGCGTGCGCGCAACAAGTTTAACAAAGATCTAAAATAATTGTTCCAGTGGCATCACCAATCGACATGGAGTGTCATATACAATGCGAGCGCATCACCAAGATTCTGAACGACGCCATCTACAAATGTAAGCTGTCCATCTGTCTGGCAGACTTGGTGCAGGAATACCAGCTCCTCAACAGTGTCCTGTCGCCCACGCACATGGATGACCTAATCTTTATTTTCGAACAGTACGACAATCCACTGTTTTCTGCCAGTCTATTGAACATGGCAGTTATGGAAGATTTGAAAGCTGTGAGTTTAAAGTTAAATTCAGGAGACTAATTGAGACATAGGTAACACAAACAACATGCCTGTAATGTAATCCTAAAAGGTTTAGACAGAGGTATACCGTCGCAATCTACGCAATACCTATTATTATTATTATTTATCTTTATTGCAAGTAACATTGACTCATTGTGTTAGTAACAATTTTTTTAATCCTATGTTAGTATTCCTATTCTAATTACTTAACCTAAAACCATGAATACATATGAGTCACTGCCACACGCTTATCACAGATGTGGACAGCTTGCAGCAGCGACTCACATACAGACAATCGAGTCTGCTCGCCATACAGCGCAGGATGATGTTGGGGCCTATGTCTTAAGTAGTGAAAAGTAGTACGTGCCACTTTTGATTTTCGCAAACTTGTTTCCCTTGATGGTCTTACCACTACTTAATTTCCAGGGTGACTTATCGCTGAAAAATCGCCTGAACTCTGAACTAGGGCACCTTCTCTACATAATGAACAGTTATCCTGAGCTCAGGCCCACAATTGATGAAATGATCGCCAAGGTAATTTAAAATTCAAACAGTTTTTCGAATTCATATGGTAGCTAGCCTTTTGGTTTATACGAGTGAAATGAAGTTGGAATTAGATAGAAACTACTTCATAATTTTCAATTTCTGCAAATTGGATTGTATGTACTTACACTTTCACACGTCAAACAAGGGTCAGTGTTTTACTAAGTATCTGACTACTCATCACATCAGCATTGTTTGTTCACTTTTACTTTGTAAAACTATCGGATGCAATAAAGAATTACTTATTGATCTTGGAAGTTTCGAAGCTATACTTAATTAAATTTGATTAAATGTGTGTCACACTGATGTAAAAAAAGGGAAGGTAGCCATAAATAATAACATTCGTGGAATAATAGTTAAAAACTGTCTGTCATTTCAGATGAGAAACTCGATAGAAAATGAAAGTGGCGACGTAAGTTTGAAATGCTTTAATACCCTTTGTAATGTAATAATACATGTTGTTACAGATAAAACAATAAAAAGAAAGAAAGTACAGTCAACAGCACGTCATAGTTAAGTAACACTTCAATTTCGAAAACAACCCGTACCTACGTTACGCTACTTCATAAACGCGCTGGATCTGCGGTTAGCTGTACTTCCCTGAGAACTAGAAAAATAAATAGTAGAACCTACGTAGATTATAAGTATGTAATCTTAGAAATTCCAAGTATGTACTAAATTATTTGATAGCTATATTTTCGCGTCTTTACTGTTAGTCGCTAACTTGGGAAAATCAATTAAGTAACACATATTTTTGCCTAGGCCAAGCAAATGCCACCAGGTTTTGACTTTCTCCTGGAATTGGAGCATTTTCTAGAACTAATGGTGAGACAGATGGAGACTACGGCAGCAGAGGAACTGACGGCAAAGATAAACACCAAAAAGTTGGAAACATCTAATGAGCATCTTCTAACACGTATCGCAGGTATGGAAGAAACAGACTAGGCTAAGTACGGGTGTCTTACGAAATAAGTAGGTATGAGTATTCTCTCTCTATTCTAGTATTCTTCTCCATACAAATCTACTTTTTGGAAGGGGCAACTAGAATCATTTTTAAAGTTAATTTTTTTCGTCGTTCAAAAGTGCCTTATAGGGGCCTAATTGAAATAAATGGTTTGACTTTGACTTTGACTATTTTTTAATACTTATGCAAAACCAGAAACATTATAAACATAACTGAGTCTACGTTGATTTTTGATTCATCAGAGAGCTCGACGACTTTGAAAGAAGAGACAGAACGCTTTGACCGGACTATGGCACTAAAGACGGAGATTATCGCTAAGTTGGAGCATGAACTACTCTTACTAAACCATGAAGCCACTGTCAAGATTAAGAAGAAAATGTAAGATAAATCTTTGAATTTTGCTAATATTTTTAGTACGGTACGAGTACTAGAAAAGGCATCTAGTTTTCTTCAATGCTTTTTTTTTAATTATGCAATGATATTTATTTCTGTAAGAGGATCTTTTCCAGACACACTAGACAATAATTAAAAAGCTGAATAGGTTAAAACAATTTTGTACTTACATAGCGCCGGCGGAGTTTCCAAATTTACTGAAACGCATTTAGGAAATGCTAAAACAAACTCGAGGAAGCCCTAACATTTTATTATATTAAGATATTACATATGTGAGCTTAACGATGCAGGGTGCAGCCTGGAAAGGCATTCTGAAGAAAGAAACATTGTAGCTTTCAGTTAACTTTTAATGGTTCTTTTTATTAAGTTTGGACTCTGAGCGTCAGATGGTGCTGGCAACTCGATCTCACACCGTTAAAAATGAGATGTTGAAGGAAGAGGAGCTGGAAACCCGCGAGGCGTACGAACAATTGTTGAAGCAGCACCTTATTGAAGAGAAGAACCAGAGGGCGCGCCGGTAATGTACCCATAAATTTTCTGAACACACAGTAAATTTACAGATGCTTTAGAAAAAAAACAATTTTGACCTATACTGGAAAATGTACAAAACTGTAACGTAATAACTATTTTGATAGTTTACTTTTAAATTCGAAGCAAAATTAAGCCTTCAGCCTGTAGCCTTAGGAAACTTATAACCGTTTACTTAGCGTTTTTTTAGAGGCAGTCTTTATTTAACTAATAGTTCTAGTAAACATTGCTTCAGTTAAAAAGTTTCCCTGTCTATTATTTCAATATGTACTTGATAAACTTTCTGCAAAAATTAATAGAAAAATTTAAATAAAAACTGCCAAAAATTCTTATTTCAGTATTTTCTTGCAACAGGTTCAAAGTTGAGACGCAGCTGTTATCGTGGCTGCAGAAGTACGACCTCGAGATGAGTGACAAGCAGGTTGAGCTGGACGAGTTCACACAGAAGTATGAAGATGAATCAGAGAAGTGCGAGGAGTTAGAGGTGATGTACCGAGTCCTTAGACTACCACGAAAAAAAAATAATGGAACGTCATTGTATCAGTTAAACTCATAGTTGTACTTACCTATACCGAGGCTCCTGTCCAAAGACATGAAACAGGCTACTTGTCAGTTTCGTCTCAATGGCGAGATAAATGTAAATAAAATAAAAATGAAACAATTTTACAGATCACGCAGTAGATTTACACTCTACGACATATCTGCATATTTGTAGTTAGAAGTCTTAGGTAGGCGCGCCTTAAAAATTTGGACACTACGCAGAACCGTAAATTTGATTTATTTTCGTTGCTGCGTATTGTCCAAATGTCTCTAAACTTTTACTTTTTCACTATCTTTACCAACAGAAAAAGATAGAAATACAAAACATCGATTACATCCCGCTGATGGCAGAGCGGGAAGCGGAATACCACCAAGAGATGATGGACAAGATGAACAAGTTCCTGATGGACCACTGTGCGAGGGTCATACAAACCGCATGGAGAGAAGTGCTGGCTAATCGCGCAGAGAAGAAAAAGGTATAAAATCAATACCAAGATTTATTTAAGACTGGACAAAGCTCCTTGTTTTCGGCTAAAGCCGTGAGGAAAGAGATATCGGAAAGGTATACGGTATATACAGGGTGTTTTTGAAATCGTGGGCAACATTTTCACAGGTTGTTTTACCCATGAAAATGATCAACATCAGCAGCTTCATACATTTTAGTCGATTAGGTATTAAGCTGTTGTATGCAAAAGCTGTTTTTTTTTCGCAATTTCCGAGTTGGTCCGATAATGAAAGTTGATCATATTCATGGGTAGAACAGCCTGTGAAAATGATGCCCACGATTTCAAAAACACCCTGTATACTGTATAAAACCAAAGATTATCATGTCTACTACGAGTAAGTAGACCATAATTATATATGGGTAAGGTTAGTCAGACCGATGAGGCTATGAAGGCGGGAAAATGGTAAAAGCTGAGGATTTATTTTTCGTTTCGCTAACTTTTCCATCGCTTTAATTATATATCGATGATAAACCAAAATGTGTAAAGCACACTATGCTTCTTGACTACATTACCTACGTATTTACTTAATTAAAGTACTTATTACGTTTTTATTTTTTTAACGTCGCCGTTAAATTCAAAATCAAAAGTCAGAAGTCATTTATTCAAATTAGGCTGAGGATCAGCACTCTTTAAACGTCTTAACTACATAATATAGTCCCCCTAAAAGACCGCCCTGCGCCCGCTCTTCGGTGTAGAGGAATAAAACTAATAGTCATTTGAATGTGATCCATGTTAAATAGTTTTTTTTGTTCATGCAGCAAAAAGGAAAGGCGAAAAAAGGAAAGAAGAAAGGGTAATATAGGCACAATGGAAACATTATTTGACCCAACCTCTGACCCTCTAATCATTTTCCCATCAATTCCCCTAGTTCCCTGTATTGAATTCACACCCCCCCTACTTATTTTGTTTTTAATATATTTCACAATCTTCGCTCAAAAAAGTTTAAACCCTTGTTCCTTTTCCTCATTCCTATACTTCCATTACAGCTGAAAAAGCTATTGAGAAAAATTCAAGCTGCTGCAGTGCCGACAGATCTAGTGAAGGGAAAGAAAAAGAAATAACTGTTACACAAAAGGGAGTAGATCCGCAGAGGAAACAAAACAGTTTATTTTTATTATATAAAATATGTTTTTTGTAAAAATAAAACGATTTGTCAGTAAGCAAGATACATTTTATTTACGTAGTTAAATAAAAGGTTTTGCTTCAATTCTAATGTTCTATAAAGGTAAAATATACATGATAAGAAATGCATGAAATTACAGGTCGAGTACCCAAAAGTATTTATTGCGAATATTAGAATGTAATATATTTTTTTATAGTATTTTTCCTCAAGCGGGCAATTTTGAAACATTAATTTTCCAATATCTACGTTTATATTATAAAAACTAGTGTACCAATATAATTTATTTCTTACCTCATATTAGCTCATCTTAAGAAGTTTATTATAGTAAAGGAACCAACCACGAAAGTAACGATAAAAATATCGTACCAAAAATTCTCGAGGATATGTGACATTTAGCAACCATCAATGGGCTCTAGTGGCCCATTCCCTCACAGAGAGGAAACATGCCATGTGTCTTAGCATGGAAACTATTTTAGTCTGATTGTGTTAAAGTAGTATGCATGCACTTGATAAAACTCCTTTTGTAAATATTTTTATAAAATGTCAAATTATGTCACGATGTTAGTCCGCGATAAACTCCGGAACTACTTAACAAGTTTTAATGAAAATTGGCTTACTGCTGTAATATGGTCAAAGCTAAAAGATAGAATAATTTTAACCTCTACTGTTGACATCAATATTAAATATTTACCTAACATGAATACCATGCTTCTAACAGATGGCAGTGTGTTAACTTCTGAGCTAAATGGACGCGTGGCAAGCTCAGCTTGTCTTTCTATAAATTCTAGTATTGGTGTAGGTACAGATGATTGGTAAACATTATTTTATCAAATTTCTAAGCGAATTTACAAAAGGATAATGGGGCAGATTAAATAACGCCGCACAATTTGAATTGGTAGACAAGAAATTCTTCTAATAATCAGATCATAATTTCTCTTCATCATCGAGTATCTTGAGGTGTCGTATGGCTCTGACGTCAATGAGTGTGTCCGATGAACTCTTGGTTGTTGGCACGAAGGATAACGCACGACGTGCTCGCTCGCCGTTACGTAGTACTGGGTTCAGGTCCTGGGGACATGCAAATATTAAGAGTTCCTTTCGGACTGTGCTTAAAAAGATTGTTGATTTGTCAAATAGCACACATCGATGCACTGAGACAGAATGGCGGCCGATCACGAAAGAGATGCGGACTAAAATTGATACCCTTATGAACTGGATCCAAGAGAATAATTCTTCTACTGCTCTAAGTTTGAAAGCACCATGAACCAACATTGCTTCAAATGTTTTATTTTTTTAAAGACTACCCTATAATTTTATTGATATTTTTAAACGTCTCAGTTTTTACAATAAGCCTAAAAATGAATTTATGTATCGTTTTAATATTCTCATGTAAGTGAATTAATGTATTCTTATGAGAATAAAGAAATCTCTAACCACAATATTCTACTGCTCAAGACTGAGAAAAAATAATTGATAATATTAGCCTGTTACTGTCCCACTGTAGGGTAAACGCTTCACTGCAGGGTTATCACTTGCGTAATACCTTCAGATTGGTGAGATTAGACATAAAACTAATTAAGTCCAAATTTTCAGGTAAAAGTTTCCTTTACAAATGTCAACGACTTCGTGAAAAAGAATATATTATAATATTACATCTACCTGAGTATGGGTTACTTACTCTAAGTTGTACCTGCAACGCGTGTGCCGTGTGTTCAGTCTTAAAAATTTTATGTTGAGCTGCTTTCAGTTCAGCATCCAGGCGTTGTTTCTCTTCTTCTAGCTCTTTTAAGCGCTTTTCTGCTTCTAAAAGAAAGACATTAACGTTCTTAAAGATATAATATTTGTGGTTTTCAAGAGCAAGCTGTGATCACCATCCCATTAGCTAAATCTATCATCAACCTTTAGTAATATTAAAACTGGGTCAAACTGTAAAGCCATCCCAACTTAATTGGGAAAAAATTACGTAGAAACAAAAAAGTATGTAGCATAATAATATCTACACGATCTATGTTGTGCAAGGGAAGTCCGAGGCAGCCACCAATTTCTCGGGCAAACTTGATTTATACAGGAAACTGTCAACAGTGCTAAATCCCCGCTGGATTTAATACCTTTAAACTGCGTTTCCTTCTCAGCCTGTAACATTTCAAACTGCTGGCGTTTTAATCTTTCTTCCTCTAACATCTTGTTCTGTTCTTCTTGAAGTCTTTCTAATTCTTCTCGCCTCTCCCACTCTTCTGCTAACACCCTGGCAGGATAAAACACATCGTTATAGATTCCTTAGAAATAAAAATCTATTACAATAACTATAGAAAAATATCATTCATATCATTTAGATTTTTTACTGCTTTACCTAGCTTGTAATGCTCTAACAATTTCTTCATCTCTCTTTGCTTGTGTTTCTTCTTGTAACAGTTTTTCCAGTTCAACTTGTGCGTGTTTCAGTTCTTCTAACTTCTTGTTGTCTTGTTGTGCTAATTCCACTAATTCCTGAAATATTTTATTTATTTTTATTTATTTATTTATTTATTTAGTACATGGAGGACTTACAGCTAATAAAAACAAACAAAACAAAAAAAATAAACCATAGTCACCAGAAAGCCAATTACAAGTCCTCACGTATAGTGATAAGTTAAATGTTTAAACGGTGTGAGCACAATACAAAAACACCTCATTCGTTACTTATTCGATTTTTTTTTAAGAAATTACCTTTATACTTAAATTATAACAAAAACAATCAAAGTAGCCGCTACACGAAAAATTTGAGGCTTAAGGTCACAGCTCATTAGAGCCACCCGGCACCCACTCCGCACCGCCTCGCCTCGTGCGGTTAGTATTCTTGATATGGACTTGTATGGGTATGCGCTCACTACATCAACTCCGTAGCGTCACCGGATCGCCTCTATCGTAAGCCGTCCACGCGCGGACGGCGGGTGGACCACTCGGTGACAACTCGCTGCCCTGCGTTGACTGCGCATCGCCAACGTGCGGGTCCGAAGCGGACCGCGCGCTGCCCGCGAGTGATTCACGCGAGGACGATACGTTGGCAATGCGTCGCTCCCCACCCTCCCTTCATTCCCAGCATTCAGACTACTCGAAAATTCGTGGACTAAGCGACGTCCACTCGTTGACCACGCGGCTTTCACTCGTTGACCACGCGGTGTTCACTCGTTGACCGCGCGGGGTTCACTGGTTGATCGTGCAACGTTTTGGTGATAACGTGGCGTCCACCCGTGAACCACCTGTCGACAACGAGTGGACGCCATACGACGAGGCGGTGCGGAGTGGGTGCCGGGTGGCTCTAATGAGCTGTGACCTTTAAGCACCTTCTGGCCGAATTCACACTTATTGTGAAAGGATCCAAATCGTACTCCTTGCACATATCATTAAAATGTCTGCTTGCACGCACAATATAACTATTCTGCCTATAGTTCGAAGATGAATGAGGTACACGTATGGGTGGATTAAAACGGAATGTTTTACATGGGACATTAAAATAAAATTTTGACAATAACTCAGGGTTATCAATATTGTTATTGAAGATTTTCAATAAGAATAGACAGTCAGCAATTTTACGACGATCTTCCAGTGGGAGAAGATGGTACTTCTTACAGAGTCTAAGGTAATCGGTTGACTGATAAGGGATCTTCTGATGGAAGCAAAGGTATTTTATTAAACGTCTTTGGACGCTTTCAATGCGGTCAATGTATTTATGGTACCGCGGATTCCATATTTGAGACGCATACTCAAGTTGACTTCGTACAAAAGTACAATACAAAATCTTAAGTGTTTTAGCATCTGCAAAACACTTAGACAGACGTATTATAAACCCAAGGAGTCTGGAAGCTTTTTTGACAATTGGATCAACGTGTGTGTCAAAAACTAACTTACTATCTTGATGGACGCCCAAGTCACGAATATTATTGCACCTTGGCAAGATCTGACCCGCCAAAGCGTAAGTAGTAGCCAGGATGACACGTTTTCTTGTATAAGTGATAACCGAACACTTGGATGGGTTAAGATCTAGTTTATGAGCTTGACAATATTCTTCAAGCCGATACAAGTCAGCCTGAAGTGCTAAAGTATCTTCAAGCGTGGAAATAGTGGCAAAGATTTTCATGTCATCAGCGAAACTTAATAGTTTTGATGAATGGAGGCACTGATCGATGTCGTTCACATATACTACAAATAGAAAGGGGCCCAGCAACGAGCCCTGAGGCACCCCGCTGGGCACGTTTACGAAACTAGACATATGATTATTGAGGACTACTGCTTGTGATCTGTTGTCAATGTAAGAGGAGAACCACCTCAGGAGGTCCCCACGAATGCCCATGTAGCTTAGCTTCTTTATTAAGGTGTCGTGGTCGATACGATCAAATGCCTTGCTATAATCAGTACAAATCACATCGACCTGATTACCCTTGTCCATAGCATCTGTAAGAAAGTCGTTAACTAAAATCAAATTTGATGTAGTAGACCGTCCTTTCAAAAATCCGTGCTGAAAGGAGCTAAATGAACTAGCAAGGGCGGGATATAACTGATTATAGACAATCCTCTCAAATATTTTAGCTATTATGCACAACTTAGATATAGGCCTTTAATTAGTAATCTCAGTTTTAGACCCCTTCTTATGTACGGGTGTAATAAAAGCAGATTTCCATACTTTGGGGACAACACCCTGAATCAAAGACTTGGAAAACAAAATTGAAATAGGTAAGGCAATAGAGGACGCCCATTTGATAAGAAATTTTGAAGATATGTTATCAGGCCCAGGACCTTTAGAAGGATCCAGTTTACGAAGTAATCCGGTCACAACATCAACATTTACTTCAATGTGACAGATGTCTGATGAAATTTTACTAGTACCAGACGGGCTAACAGGTGTACTGGGATTATTGTATAAAGAAGGGTTAAGAAAAGTTGACGCAAAATAAGACGTAAAAGCCTCGCAAATAGAAATTCCAGTGTATTATAGTATTACAATTATAACGATTTTTAACAAAAGACCAAAAGTGTTTAGGACTTTCTTTTATAGATCTTTCGGTCAGATTAAGATAACTCTTATAACATGAAGCTTCCATAGTCATTTATTGACTTTATATTGAGGATCTTCGCATGTTGAGTCATCTGTTTTCGTATGATGATGACTGAAGTTAACACAATACACATGAAATCACTCGGAATCACGCCTGATTTCCCCGAAGGGTTACTCAAAGGTATACCTATCTACTGTAGATCAACATTTCGCCAGTTAATTTTAAGTCCTATTTATTATCTAACCTGTTAAAAATCGCCTCCTGGGGTGAACCTTTTGCCATTAACCGGGCACTCACCCAAACTCCGGAAACTACTGAGCATTTGTCCTGTGCTGCCCCGCCCCGCGCCGCACGGCCCGCGCGCGCCGCTGTACTGCTCACCTGTGCCTGTGCCTCGGCAGCAAGCCTGGCCTTGACTTCGTGCTGCAGACGCGCCCGCGTGTCGCGCACCTCGCGCTCGCGCCGCGCGCCCGCCCCGCGCCGCACGGCCCGCGCGCGCCGCTGTACTGCTCACCTGTGCCTGTGCCTCGGCAGCAAGCCTGGCCTTGACTTCGTGCTGCAGACGCGCCCGCGTGTCGCGCACCTCGCGCTCGCGCCGCGCGCCCGCCCCGCGCCGCACGGCCCGCGCGCGCCGCTGTACTGCTCACCTGTGCCTGTGCCTCGGCAGCAAGCCTGGCCTTGACTTCGTGCTGCAGACGCGCCCGCGTGTCGCGCACCTCGCGCTCGCGCCGCGCGCCCGCCCCGCGCCGCACGGCCCGCGCGCGCCGCTGTACTGCTCACCTGTGCCTGTGCCTCGGCAGCAAGCCTGGCCTTGACTTCGTGCTGCAGACGCGCCCGCGTGTCGCGCACCTCGCGCTCGCGCCGCGCGCCCGCCCCGCGCCGCACGGCCCGCGCGCGCCGCTGTACTGCTCACCTGTGCCTGTGCCTCGGCAGCAAGCCTGGCCTTGACTTCGTGCTGCAGACGCGCCCGCGTGTCGCGCACCTCGCGCTCGCGCCGCGCGCCCGCCCCGCGCCGCACGGCCCGCGCGCGCCGCTGGTAGCCTTCCACCCCGCCTGATACCGCTGCCGCTTGACGAAGCGCCGATATCCATTGTAAACGACTCCTATGGAAAGGTAGAAACAAATACCTTTTAGACATAACCCCCCCATCATAGTCCTATTGGCCTATTTGCCATGCCAATTGGCCTTTTGCCTTATTATTGTTTCCATCAGGTGGGATTGCAGTCAAGCATGGTTTATAATATTAAAAAAAAATAACAATGTAACTTGTGTAAAGAATCCTTTTAAGGATCCTTTTGCTCAACACGCTTAATTTAAGCTGTTCGGACATGACAAGACGTTAATGACAAGATTTCAGGTCCTAGAAAACCATCAGTAGAAAAACTACAACACGTAACGACTTTATCTAAATTCGTCAATTATGAAATATAAAAGATAAGCTCTGTGATTAACTTCCAATTTGAAAGTACAGCGGCACTCACTTATGATCCTGAGTACCAAATTCAAATGTCCTGTCCGGCGTGATGAGTTGGAATCTCTGTATCTTGCCCTCCCCAATGGCTGCCTCTACAGAGCAGTACTCGTCGATGACGACCCGGCCACACTGTTCCTTCTGTGATGAACTCTTGTAGTAGGTGAGAGCACAGGGCTGCAGGACGCACCAGTACTCACGCATTGTTGGCAAGAGGTAGCCTCGTTTGAAAAGATAACCCTGAGAAGAGGTTGGAGGTTTGAAGAACGATGCAGTAAAATAACTAACTAAGATTTTAGATTTTTCTTTTTTATCTTTTTAACATAATATTATATAGGCTTCGTTAAGATCGGTTTCCTTTCCCTGATCTTTTAGATTTTTCATCTGTTTACCTTCTTTATAATATCCTCGATGAACACATCGTATATCTCATCAACTGCTTCTACCAGAGCCTCTGAATGTAGTTGCTGGTCACCACAATATTTAGCTTCAAGCACGGCGAGAAATGCGGCCCACTTAAAGTGACCTATGGATGAGCCTAGGGCTTCCCAGTCAGCCGTGTCCCAGCGGAGGCCGAGGCAATGGACTAGTTGTTCTGCTACTAAACCCGCTTCAGAAGGTTGGAGCACTACCTGATAAAAAAAAATGGAAGATTAGACACAAAGTCTTGACGATGATGGTAAAAGCGGGCTTAGTAGAATTCTATTAGGTTGCAAGAATGCACGCAACTTGAATTAGTTCTAAATGAGGAATTAAGTAGGTAGCCCATTATTTCACCATCTAATATACTTTCCCCACAACCGAAAACACCCACAACGGAAGTTTTAAGAACAACTCATTTATCTATCAGACTGTACGAAAGAAGTAAATTAGAAATCCTCGACAATTTTAAGTAAATACATTTATCCAATAATAATTTTAAATTTTAAAATGCGCACTTGACAAACAGTGAAAGTGCAAAAGTTACGCAAGTTGTGTTCGTAAATGACAACCGTTATGAAACTAAACTATTGTGAAATTGAAATTTACATACGAACGGAATTCAGTAAAATCCTGATACCTGAATCAGTTTTGATTACGGTGCCACATGGTGAGAGTGCTGATGATCATGCAAACGAGGTACCTACTGTGAACATGCGAACCTTAGACGTTTAAAAAACGTAAAAAAGAATATTACTTTAAGAGATATTTACACTACTTCATATTTAAAAACCAATAAACAGCTGGATGATGGCGTTTGTAATATTATAATTATGTTATTACAGAAGCATCAGCAGCAGCATCAGTATCATCTAGAAATAAATCATGCAACCCTTCTAAAGCTAAGCCTAGTTAACTATAGAATAAGTGGTGTAGAGACAGACAATATTTAGAAGTGATACTAAGCAGGGTTCAAGCATTAAGCTGAACTACGTGGGCGAACTAGTCTTTATCTAATGTGATCTACAAATTAGCAAAGCTTGACTTGCTTGTTAGTTTAGCACTCAGAGTGAGTGACGAGCAGACTTTACTATCGACATCTGTTCTCTGTATGGCCCACTTAGAATGTAGTGTTTTAAAAAGATTGCTTATTTTTGCTCTTTACACCTTCTCCTAACTCGTGTTTCTTTTTAATAGTTCCCTGACCTTCCCTGATAGTATCCCTGATTATTAAGAGAAAAAAAATATCGCTAACAACATGAATCTTTCTAAAATACAGTTACGCTATTCATAAATGCCACTCAGAACATAGGTATGAGGCAGTCATGCTAATGAGAACTTAGTGCTCGCTTTTTGTCAAAATACTGTCGTATTAATATACAACGTGGCGCTACAATGGTGACATTAACTTAACACACGTATACGTTATCCCAGTTTCGTTTTATGAAGTAATTTTATTTCCATAAAACGTCATTATTTACTGATTAATTTAAAAAAATAAAAAAATATAGAAATAAGCATCCTGTAAAAAATAATCATAGTGCAGCGGTCATTTGCCGGGGTCACGGATCATAACATCGCGTCAAAGAAATTGAAACGAATAAGCAATACCTCAATCCTTTTGTCGGCGCGCGCGTTCTCCCTTCTACCCCCGCCCGCCGCCCCCGAATCCTTCTCTGTTCTTATCTAGTGCTAGCCGGACCCGTTACCTTGACACACATTTTTACGCTCGTGTCGTGCGCATAATTTCGTCGTTGTTTTGTGAATGTTTCGCGAAAAAGACGCTTACTTATTGTTTTATTTATTTAGTTTTGTGTAATTAGAATAGTAAATAGATTATAGTACTGCGATAAAGACGCTTTGCTTTGTTTTCGTTAGTTTTCCGATCTACATAGTACCTACGTGTTCTACGATTAAGGACGTTATTATTTGTGAATTTGTGATGGCAAATAGGTGCACATCCGAATTGAGAGGAATGGCTGTAAGTGACAATTTATTTTCAAATGTGCGGGAAAATATGAAACGCCGTTCGGCCCTTTGTATTCGTCAACAAGGTGGACTCATTGAAAATAAGAAAATTTAAAATAAAGACAATTAAATAAAAGTACCTAGTGATTAGTGATGATAGTGGTAATAACTCATAGTAATAAGAGAGCGTGATATGATAAGTGTTTGACTAAACAGCTCCGCTGTAGGTAAGTAGGTACTTTTGTGTCGGACGGATTCTTTGATAGAATGCCGTCAAAGGATCGCAGGAGTACAAGGCGCGTTGCGCGGTTGCCAGCGCGCGAAGCGACGCGTTGCCGCTCTGAGTAAACGTAAACGAGTAACGTGCATCTAGGTAAGTAATTTCATGAATGAATTTTTGCACAGAGTGATCCCAATTGTAGTCACTTTTTTATTATTTAGTTTGTTTGAAAATTGTTTTTGTTCAAATTACCAATTATTTTAACCAATCATAATTTATGTGGTTAATGGCCACTAGCCCTACCCGTGTGTTAAATTAATGTCACCATTGTAGCGCCACGTTGTATAGGTATCTAGCAGACGTCACGAGGTTTCGCCCACGTAGTTCCCGTTCCCGTGGGAAAACACGGATAAAAAGTAACCTATGTTACTCAAGGTGAATGTAGCTTTCCAATGGTGAAAGAATTGTTGAAATCGGCACATTCGTTTTTAGTTTATTCACTACAAACATACACACATACAATTTTTTCTTCTTTATAAAATTAATGTAGATATACAACTTATTAGTGTGTGTAGGAGACAACCCACACGTAATAAATATTTACTCTATCTAGGTATATCTTATGGAGGTGAAAGTCATCCTGAAGAGAAATCATTTGAAATTGAAATTGGATAACATTATTACACTCAGTTCTTTTTAAATATTAACTGGGTCCATAGAAATCTAAATATTAGGAGAAGTGGCATGGGGGCGTGTCGGTGTCTCCGCGACATGCTCAAAATAATCACGTCGCGATGGCCGTCTGCGCGAACTTGTGTGCTTTCGACCGCGATTGTGACATTTTATAGCAATGCCGTGTTGTTCAGTGTTTTTTTGTAAAATCCGAAGCACAAATCAAAACTATGTAAATCACGGAATTACTTATCACATGTAAGTACACGTATTTTACTATATTTGTCTATCTAATCATGCAAAACAACAAAACGTAATATATTTCTTGCTTTTACTATGTTATTTTTGTTTTCAAAAATCACAGCGACTGTACTATTGTTGCAATAAATACATTGCTCCGTAACCACTACCTAAGTTTGTCGCTAAGTGGCTGGACGAGCAATGTAAAAATCACACAACGATACTTCATTGAGCGGATGCATCGCGTTGTACGGCCGCTGCTTCATGCGACGAAGTGATAGCGACCGTTGTTTTTGTGTGCGTAAGTTGTATGGTGCATGGTAAATACACGCTGTGTTTGACAGCATAAGGTTTATAATTGATTGTGTAGCACGTTCTGTTTTAAGAAATGCGGGTGTGTGCGCGACTGCGTATCTATTGCTTTTACTGAACTGCATGTGTAGTAGTTGCCGTGTGGTAGGGGCAAAGTGGAGACACATGGTTCCGATACATTTTCGTCTAACGGGCATATCTCCTTCTTTATTATATCTATGACTGGGTCAATTAGAACTCTGTTAACATCTGAACGTGAGCTAAGAAATGAGAATAATTAATGAGTACAATACGAGTAGTGTGAATGACCTATTTGTACTTTATACAGTGGCTTGGCTTGGAATTAATTCGCTCGACAGCCGTGATGTTCACACGAGGAATACGCGTAAATATTTTTAAGTTGCCTTGGCGCTACATAATCATTGTAAAATGTTCCTTCAGCAATTATGATATAAATTAAATCAGCATGCGCCCCATAATAAGCAGCGTATTGATTTTGGTGAGCCAAGTCGCAATTCACTGGTAGTAATGATAACACCCTGTGTATGGAAGATAAAATACTCCAAGGAAACAAATGGCGGCCTCATGATGTCAATGATGGGTGAAATTAAAATGTGTTGTTAAGAATGAACTTTTTGTATGGTTAGGTACTTGTTATTTACTTTTATTAAAAAAGTCTAAGACATTCAATACCTATAGACCGGACATCACGAACAAAATTTTCGTCCGAAAAAGTGTGTCCTGTTGGATACAAGACTATGAGTTTTTTGTAGTACGCTCCGCTGCCGCTCCAATATTCATATATTATTCTAGATGGCGTTACTGAGACATGGGATCAAAGTTTTTCTATGACATTTCCTTGACATGCCCGCTCTATAGTATTTTAAATCTCTTTGAAAAAGGTCAACAAGGAGCAGTCGAGTAAATTAAATAAGTTTAAGAAGTGCCCTTATTTCTTAATTATTAATATTTAATGATAGCGCATGGTCACCTTGTGTGGGTACAAGTACGAAGTGTTACTTGACTTTGCTTTCTCCTACGTAATAAAATTGTGTCAAAATTTTATTAAACGTACTTATTTTTTTATTACACCTGTTTGGGTGCTGAATTGGTGATAGTGAATTTGTGTATTCGATACCTTAAAGCAAAGTCCATGAGCCTTTTACATACAGGCTAGGGTGAAAGGGAAGTGGGTAACCTAAGTACAAAGAGATTTAAAATACTATAGAGCGGGCATGTCAAGGAAATGTCATAGAAAAACTTTGATCCCATGTCTCAGTAATATATTATGAATATTGGAGCGGCAGCGGAGCGTACTAAAAAACTCATAGACTTGTGTCCGGCAGGACACACTTTTTCGGACGAAAATTTTGTTTGTGATGTCCGGTCTATAAATATTAAATGTCTTTGCCTAAGTATAAGCGATTCCGCATTCCAGTAGAACTCTTTAGTTTTTTTTTACCCTTTGGACTTTATGCCGTTTCCAATATTATAATTTAAACTTTACATTTATTGTCCCTGCGTTCATCAATCAAGCTTTGGTCACACCTCCACCTAATTGAAGATTTTGTTATCATTATTATCAATACTGAGTATGCTAAGTATACAAAAGAGTTATTGCTCAAAACCTAGGCAAAAGTCCACAAAGTATCATCCATAATTATTACAGGTTTGATTGTCGTTACATTAATCATTGCTTTGTGATCAATGTAATGACAAACAAACAAATGACTCAGAGGCCGGTGCATTAGTTTATTTATTATTATTATTGCATTTGTTAATTTAATTCAAAGTTCAATTCAATTTGGTACAATGTAATTTAATTCAATTTAATTCGCGTCTTTTTAATTGAATCCCAATAAGCAAGTCAATTTCATTATCATTTCATTTAATTCCATTTCAATTTACCTAATAGTTGTTGTATTTATAATTATGTATCTACTAATATTAGATATTAAGTGAATTGTTACTAACACTATGGACTTTGTCTGAAATTAAAAAAATTCTATTTCTATTATTGCTACTTGATAGGTAGGTACTTGATAAATAATCACTATAATTACCACATAATGTTTGGAGTCATCGGCATCCTGCACCAGGTCTCCGAGAAGGCAGAAGATTCTGAAGAGTTTGAACACGGAGTCATCGCCGAACAGTCCCGTGTCACGTCCCAGAAGACTCTTGCGGCAGACCAGCCAGCAAACCTGGGTAATAGAAAAAAAACAAATGAAGAATGGGTAATTATCTTATTACGGATTCTTGTATGAGACGAGGAGCATTGATCACTAAGTTTTTGTTTCGCTTTCTATTTATGCTATGTGTGACTTAACTGCGTTTAGATGTACAGATAGGGGCGTAGCTACAACTGTATATGTAGTTTCAATGATACGGGGTCCTAAGTCTATAAGTAAATATTTCTTCAAGTTTTCTTCAGCTTTTAACGAAAATTTTAGCGTTCCATTCCTTTAAGTTTCAACAGTCTCATTAACACTACCATCATGTGTTATGTACATATCCCAAATTAGTCATCGTAAGACAAATTTAAACAACTCGTCTCAATTACTGCTGCTACCCAATTTCTCAATACTTAGGTATATCAAATAGTTTTGAAACAAGTCTGTACACAGATACAGCACGTTCGATTATTTACTCATGCGGCAGTAGGTTGCATGTAATTACAAACGCTGTACCTACATGTGATAGGCATTGACTCGTCTCGACCTACTTGCACAGCTGCACAAAGAAGTATTGTGACAAGTTGGTTCAATAAGGAATTTTGAATAAAGTTTAATGGTTGCTTTTGGCAAGATGCCTTAACCTATAAAAATATCTATTGTTCGTAAAGAGCCATGGCGCCCATTTAAGAAAAAACTTGGCAGAAATGCAAGTCTTGTGTATATTTTCAAGTACCAACTGTCTTAAGTATGAAAAATATAGGCTCGCAGTCTCACATTTAGTTGCATTTTCATTACTGTGCTGACATTCATAAATTATGATGAACTTGGTAAATGTTAGCCAACAGAACATCAAGAGATAAAACCCAAAAAATAGCCCCTTTTTAATAAACGTGGAATCAAGTTACGACCTCCTGATTCCCACACATTTTGAAGAATCCTGTTTGACATAAATGTTTACTCTGCATTAATTCATCCTTAGTACACTAAATGTCATCATTTTAGCTTTTACTGAAAGCTCTGGAAAGTTACCCCATAGTTACCTAAATAGCCAACATCAATTATCACGAGTGACGCGATTGCTCTACGTTGGCAAAAAGATAAACAGATTCATATTAGTTTTGTGGCTAGGGGAGCGATGTCATTAGGGAGGCAGTGGGAAGGGCAAGTGTTTTCTATGTCCACAGACGGACATAGTACTGTATATCACGCTCCAGACAACTTTAGCGGAAATCAATACCGTGGTCGCGGTGCCGAGAACCTAGACATTTGAGTATATCGCCGACTGCATTTATCGCTGGGGTAGGGTCATTGCGCCGGTTAGCGACCAGTTAGCTGAGTTGCCCACTTCAGATGAGTGAAAGAAAATGTTACTTACAAGCCACATAGTATGTGTCAATGCAAAATTGGTCCCAAATATAGTCTAGTTTTGATATAAAACATAAAATAATAGACTTTAGTACACAAAATATTTTAAAATGCTGAAAAAGTGAAAATATAGCGAAAACGTTAGTTTGCGACCACTTTCATTAGTTAACGTCCGCCAGTAAGCTAGTTTGCGACCACTATTTTAATATTAAAAATATGTCAATAAAACAATTATAATTGATTTTAAAATGTTCTTAATTTTGGTTTTTAATTAAATATAATTTTAGAAAAAATAATTGTACACAAAAGTCCATTTCTTAACCCACTTTTCGCCTTCCTTGGCTAACAGAGGATCTGGTCCCTTTGTCTCGATAGCATCACATGTCTTCCCACTAAACCGATCTTAAATTGTAGTTAGAGGGATCTGATACAGTCTACACGTTTCACATATCCTGACAGTCCCCCAAAAAACTGGCCCTATGTCGTTTTCCATTGTTTATATTAGGAACTAGCAGACATCACGCGTTTCCACCCGCGTAGTTCCGGTTCCCGTGGGATTACAGGTATAAAAAGTAGCCTATGACATCCGGGAATAGTGTAAGCTTTCCACCAGTGCATTTTTTTTTTAATTGGTTCATTAGTTTCGAAGATTACCCCCTACATATAAACTAACAAACAAATTTTACCTTTTTATAATATTAGGAATAAGAAATGGCAGAACAAACTCCTCAGAAACACGCCTGTTGATAAGATAGAAGAACTGAATTTTTAAATAATTAGTTCGAATCAAATTATTTTGCTAGATGTTAGCTAGCACACTCCAATATACATAATACTAGTCATGCATAGCTACCGGCACTGACAGCTAAACTGAAACACAAGTCTACCATTAAACTGACTAAAAAGAAGCCTCCAGGTATAAAGGACGTGCCCGCTTACATATGCAGAGTTGGATTATATCTATAGGTCCTGCAACACAATGTCACATAATCATAATCTAGGACCATTGAAGTTAAATCAATCAGACGTCCAGTAACCACAAGCAGCACCCGTTCACGAGCGTAACGCAAAGATCAGCCTATCCCATCGCCATATTTGAGGGAAGGTGGGAACCCAACCCCAACCCTCGACACTGCCGCAAGCAGTAAACAGAAAAAAAATATCAAACTGGCATTTCAATAACCAATTAAATTTAAAAAATATCACCCGTGGTCGCATACTCAATAAACTTACACACTTATTTGGGTTTGCGGCTATTGTTTCTCTCATACTAAAATATGGTGGTCGCAAACTAATGTCTTTGATTTCGTTAAAGTGTATTAACGACCACCTTTGTCACCCAATGTTTGAAGGTAATTTTCTCAAAATTCTTTCATAGAAACTGGTGGTCGCATATTAAAGAATTACATCCTTACACTTTAACAATGCTATACCTTAAATTGCGACAGTCCCGTGTAAACCATTAGGATCATAATAAGCAAAACAAAATATTGCTGTATTGGCGGCATTGCGACCATGCGGTCGCAATCTAGCAATTTTGGTAAATAAACAATTTGGTTACCGACCACTGGATTTTACTATTATATTGAGTATAAAAATAAAAAAATACAACTAGATAATTACGAAAACTTAACTATTGTTCTAATTAAACAACTATCATGCGTGTAAAACATGCCTTAGATAATAAAACTTGAGTCAGAGCGCCGCGCGTCGTGCTATTTTTTTCTCAAATCACCATAGAATTGCACACCGCTAAATTATTACGCGTATTCAGCAATTTTTTTTCAGCGTTGGGTTAATCCTTATGTTCCAAACTGTAGTAATTCCTGTTGAATAGTCATTTGACAAACGAGAGAAATTTTTTTTTCATTAATTTTTCATCTAGAACTGCTATTATCACGATTTCAAGAAACTTAGTCCGTCAAATGGTCGCATACTGGAGGTGGTCGCGTAACCGGCGCAATGACCCTACCAAGTTTAGGTGACTCTGGCCTGCTCTAGATAGTTCGTTGAACTGAGAAAATGAATTTTCCTGGCTATTTTAAAACTTTGAACTTTCAGTGATATAAAAGCAATTTTTTCTTTCGGACAGGGCATTGAACAATAGATATATTATGAAAAAAAAATTATACTCATTAAAATTTATCATTTACGATTTGTAGTCCTTTTTAATTCATTATATTAGGTAATTGAAGTAGGTACCTCTACCATATCATTCAATTGCTTTTCGTTCTGTTCAACTAAGTGGAAATCCGGTTCAAAGAATACCATTCAAGAATTTTTCGCAAGATCGTGGACAATATGTACATTGTAAATTGTAATGAGATATTGCCAATAGATTGTTCGTAACTGACCTCGCTACTATCTTTGCAGGTACAATATTTACGGCTTAAACTAAACCTTTGGCCTCCATTTTACGGATAAGGCTCAGATGAAGTCTGAACATTAATGTCAGACCAAAAACGACCACAGCCAATCGCATCTCATTAGTTAGTCGTTTTAATATTAGCTTGAAAAATGCTAATCAAGAGAGGATTTTAGTATAACCTTAAAGTCCTTTTTTGACTACATAAATTCATCGGATTTCCGACACCGAAGTTTTCTAAGGCACACGTGTGTTCCTCTCCATCAAAGGAAAGAAGGAACTCTAACTACTTACTGTAGGTATATAGTTGTTTTGGTTTCATTTCAACCGCCGTGACCATGCTGCAATCTTCGACAGATCTACTAGGTATATAACTATTCTCTAAACATAGAGCAGTTAGAGGAAATATTTGCAATAATGATTCATGTTCTTTCGTCGTTTCTGAGATTTACGTGAAACAAATAATTAAACAACTAAGCAAAGAACGACGAACACACGGCTACATTATTTAATTACCTACGAATTTAATCATTCGAACAGAAAGGTCTAAATATATATGCCATTCATAAGACCAATTTTAAAATAAAATCTTTTAGGTAGGCACCTACAGTGGCTATCATTTTATTTGCAACTAATTGTGTCTATAATTTTTAGTGTTATTCTTTAATCAGCTCTAATGGTTTCATCGCATTAATTGACTTCTGCTTGAAGAAAGTCATGGGGAACAGTCACGCTATCCAAAGTTAGTTAGTTGAAGTACATTAGTGTAGATCAAACGTACCTTTCAATCAATTTATTAGAGAACATTAATCAAGAGTGCTTGCTGGAGACTTGTTTGTATAATCGTCCAAAAATATTTAATTTGCATTAGATCGTTTAATTAATTGCAATAAACCTAAGACAAAGATTTTGGTTTATTGCAAAGATAGAATGAAACATGTGGAATGTTTGTAGAAGGTTCAAGAAAGGACAGAGCATTGAGCACACGATGAACATAATAATTAAATAAGCAACGCCACATACAGTACATCATTGAATTTGATGCGTGGCCGGCTATATCTATGCACATATATTAACTTCCCCTCGCTCGAAATCGAATCCAATATATTTATATTAAGTGAACGCCTACATCCCACATCTTCGTATTTATTACGGAGTGCTAAGCGTCTTCCCTTCTTCCGCATTTACCAAAGGTCTATTCGTATGTGAAAAATTCCGGCATAGAATTGTGTTCCCCTTCATCATTGTGGATAACTGGATTATAACAGGAGAATCCCGGAAAATGTGACCGATTTCATGAAATCAGCCCTGGATAAAGCAATATTGTTTTCTGGGTCGTACGGTAGAATATGAAAGATAGAAAAAGGTTGCATGTGGTAAAATATGCATGGTTGTGACTGTGGTGCCATTAAGTCGGGCATCTCATTGAAATTCCTCTTGACAAAAATTTTAAATTTCCATACAAACTTTCATAACCTTACGACCTCTTTCGAAGATATTTTATAAAAAGTCTGACTAACTGCTTCATTTCAATAATCTAAGAATCTCTTGTGTAAAATTCTTGATTGTAAGTTGTTTGCCAGAAAATAATTAACAGAACGGTTTATGGGAATCAATATAAGATTTTCATTAAGTAGATATTATGCTGGCTATATGTACGAACCGGTTTTTTTTCTCTTTCATTATTATGGCTAAGGACTGTCTCGTGTCTTTTAATGTCATCGCCTCTTCTAGTAGCCATCTCATGCAAGTGTTAAACATAATTAAAAAGAAAACCTACCTCACTGATCTTTTTCTCATATTCCCTGACTATTGGCAAGGTGGTGGTCTTTGGCAAGGAGCTGAAGACCTCATGCTGTAAGTAGTAGCGGAACTCATCAAAGGTCAACTCCTGGGAAGACTTGAAGTGGTCTAGTCCTTTCTCCACGCCGTACAGGTCGAGTAGAGTCCCTACGTTCGCTGTCAGCACCTGAAAAACAAATATTATTATAAGCAAGCTAAAAATTTTTGGGAAGGGTCTCAGTGGGAGCCCCCAGCATTTTCAAAGATCTGCGACACTAGGCAATCTCAAAATTGTATGTATAATTGGATACTGGGCGTATCTGTGATTGGATCAGTATTAACAGTAGGTACGATTAGATAAGTGTTGTTAATAGACTTGTCAACTACTTCTTAGATATGTCAATGAACTATTGGTAACGCTAATGATCATGAGTAATGTGATCGTTATGTTTATTATTATTTTATGTGTTGTGTTGTGAGAGCATAGTTCCTACATACGTAAATACTAAGCCACCGTAACAGCGAACATAATACCTATTATATCTTTGTTCTATGGTAATAGGTATGCAAGCATCAATAACAATCCTTTTGAAACTGTATTTATCTTCAGTTAAACGCGCCTTTCTTTGTACGATACTGTTTATTTGCCCCAGAAGCTAAAACAAACGCTTCCATACCTGCATACATCTGTGTACCAATCTATACCATAAACCTATCTACCACACTAGAAACATTACAAGTTCGAAGTAGCACTGCCACTAAGGCACTATACAAACAGATGAAATCACCGCAAGTTACTACTGCTGACTCATTGTTTCGGCCCGCTATCAGTAAGTCAAACGCAGACTGACACGTCTTAGGTTACTACCTAGTTGAAACCCAAAACGTGTCACTTTGTGTTTGAAACTTTCATATGACATCAATAGGTAAACTTCTGAACAAACATTGTGCTATCGGCTACCAAACTTACTGTCTGAAGATTGTGTATTGTTTATCTGACAGGTTGACAAGAACATCATTTTCATGCCTTTGTTCCATGAGAGGTTATTTTGGTATTGTAGAGCTAGGACAATAATTAATAAATTCTATTGTAAAATTCCAGTAAGAAAAGTTTTGTAGGAGAAACTATACCGATTAACCGAGCCTTTGCTCAGGGGAAACCTAATTAATACAAGACGTGAGGAGAAGAACAGATTTATTGTAGGTAGGTAACCTAAACCATTTTGTATAGCCAAGAAATATCATAATGATCACACACGGTTAAGTCATTGTATAAGCAACGTGAACCGACGTGTTTCGGGTTACCTTATCTAATGGGGAGCCATCAACTGCCTAATAGTAGTCAAATTAGTCATTAACATTTTGTAGAGCGGAGATGAGATAGTGTGGTTTGATGACTTTATTAATCTGAAGTAGATTATGAGCAACAACATTTTTGAAGTGATAACAGGATGTCCATATATCATCCTGTATGATGACTATTATGTTATAAACTGTATCCAAATCATGAGCAAATAAATACACTGAATTTGAGTTGTGGCATGTCAACATAACGACAGCCATCCTGCCACGTTTAACCTCACCGGTTCAACAGTGTTAGGTTGTTCTTTAGAAAACATTTAATAAAGACAATTAGAAAAGCCTTGAAACGATCGATACTACAAACAATGTCATATTATGTCACCATGGGCGTATTAGGCACTGATACTTCGTTTGTCAAACTCATTACATTGATTGACACTCTAGTAACCAGATATGCCTGTTAACCTCGCACGAAATATATGTAGGTACCGTCTGTGTCATGTTCGGTGGTGGTTACAACCTCATTTTTTTATTTAACTCTTGACAACAGGATATATTAAATCATATCTCGCATTTCATTGCGATAATGATGACTATTATTTTAACCTACCCCGCTCCTCCCTAATATAAATCGTGTTTTCAGTGTGTGTTTTCTAATTAAAAGGCTGGTTTAGTCGGAGAGCCATATCTCAAGAATATCTGTTTGGGTATTTTCAAGACAATTCGCTCGTTGCTGATTCGCGTAGGGATTTCCACGAAAAAACTGTAAATTTATTTAAAAAACTTAAGCTGTATGCTCTGAAAACGTTGTTGTAACTAGGTAGTTTCTTTTGCACAAAAAGAATTCACATGCCAAAGTAATTATGTAGCCATATTGTTGGTTTCACATGACAATCTAATATCTTGTAGCTTGATGACTACTAACTGCGACATGATGAATAATCGACTGGTTACTATATCTGGGAATAACAGACGGTGACGTCAAATAACAAGGAAATGTACAAACAGTATAAAATAAAGAAAATAATCAACAAAATGCCGACAGTGAAGAACTGTGTCTCAGTTGCAACTCAGCGCTTCAAGCGATGCATCCGTTATTATTCAGCAGAAGTAACCAAGCTATTAAGCGTCTGTAGGGTTACCAAATAATTATTTGACAGTATTTTCGTTGATTTTAGATTACTGGTATATTTCGTTAGATTAGGGGAATTTTTGCTTTTAATAATCGGAACAATTGTAAAAACAGAACTCTTAAAATCTTATAGTGTCCGATTATCGGTATTTTTCACCTCGGCAATTGAGCTTTTCACTGTCTTATAATAATAAATAATTTGTTACAACACAGTTATTTAATACAGTATATTCATTCGCCAAGCTTTAATTCCTCAAAATATGTAAATATCATAAAAATCATCTTGTCTACCAAGATCAATTCGAACAGATCTTTTCGAGAAGCTTGACATTCAAAAGCATTCAAAATCAAAATCAAAAGTCTTTATTCAATCTAGGTTGAGAATCAGCACTTTTTGAACGTCAAAAAAATACATAAAGATAGTCCCCCAAAAACGGCCCACCCTTCGCCACTTCCTAGTGTTTTTGCTGGGAAGAAAAAGTGGCGGAACAAACTCCCCAGCAACACATCTGTCTGATTCGTTTGAAGAACTAGGTATACAAAGAATCTATACAATGAAAAGCTCAATAAATAGCACTTATGTTTGTACACATTGTAAAACATTGGATTAAAAAAACACTACAATCTGTTGTCATGCTACAATGTCATTTAACTTACCATTTTGGTAAAAAACATGGTAACCCTGATCGGGTTCAATATCCGTCCGATAACTTAGTGATTCATACAGTGTTTTGTTGCTCACAGCAGTGTCTCTGTCGGTGAAGGATAATTCACTATTTCAATCATAAATATGGGCATATTGTCTTTGATTTCTGACGTTGAATTAGCAAGAACTTCCTTTTATAAATCCCTTTTTGCAAAAATGATTCATAAAAATACCTACGAGAGATACTTCCATGAATCAATTTTGCATAAACCTAAATATTCTGTATTGTTTTGTTTCCTTTTAGTCTTCGGTACAGTATTTTTTCTATACATTATTTCGTTATTATGTATAAGTTTTGATGGAGTATTGGCAAGACCACACAGGAAAGGAAGAGGAGGTATGATAGAGACCTTTGACCAGCAGAGGGAGCATATTACTTACAGGTTAAAATCTGGCTCGAGGTACCTATCGTGCCTACTCATATGCCATATCGTCCATTAATTGTTTTACTAACGCTTTGAAAGCCTGGGTGTGATGTGTTTCTTTTACAAGGTAACCTACTACGGAAACTACTTTTAAAAGGTAAAAGGCATCAAAAACCGCAAAGGTTTCAAACCTGTGTTTTGTCGGGTATAAATGTGGTTGTGGATGTGTGGAGAGGGTGGCAAAAGAAAAGGTGGATGGCATGGATTGGTGTGAAGAGTGTTAGGAAAGAAAAGGAAGTTAGTGATAGCATGACGGGTGACAGGATAGAATGGAAGAACAAAACGTGTTGCGCCGACCCCAAGTAACACGGGACAAGGGCAGGAAAATGATGATGTTGATGTTGTCAGTTTTTACTTACAAATAATATGTTCACCTTGTCAATAGAAATTGTTCTACTTATTCCCAGTTAATTATGAGAGAAATAAAAGCAGATGTTACGATTAACAGTAAATCACTGTATTCAGATGTCCCAGGAAAAATGGATGGAGATGGACGCAACCTGTCACTGTTCCACTGTAGGGCAAAGGCCTCTTCTCATACAGAGAAGGCAAAATGTGCCTACATTATTAAATACTATTAACAAGGCATCGAGTTTATGTCTGCAATTGCACGCTAAACGCTTGTGGGAGTAATCATAGTTGTGCGTCTCGCAATCACAATTATTATGAATCATAGCAGGCTATTACTACACGAATACTATGCTCGCTGGTAATGGGACGTAGAATGACCTTACACCCACACATCTGAGAACTAACTCTTTAGTGTAACTATCGAATGAATTTATTTACACTATGGTCTCTGTAGTTGAAAATTCTATTTAAATGTAGATACTTTAGCTAAAGTTCCAAACTTAATCGCTCTGACCCTGATTTTCCAAATAACCCAACAACACAACACTGTTGTGACAATAGCACATGTAAGTATGCTGACTTAAATCTTGACCTTCGTTTAATATAGAAAGGATCCGTTCTTTTTTTCTTTTTTTGAGGACATTTAAAAATTTACTTACCAAGTTAATCTTAGATACCTGCCGGTCTAGTCTGTTAAAATCACCCCTTTTAAAATTCAAATAAAGCGAGCTATCATCAAATACTAATGATAGCTACTAGAGCGTCACAGCACTCCAGCAATTTATTTGCGGACAGACGTCTAGAATTCATTTTTAGGAATAATATTAGAATAAGTATTTAATCGCCAAACCACTTTGAGGGAGAATGGTGAAAAATTCTCAATAAAAATAAGAACATGTAACCTTTATGAGAAGTTACGAAAAGAAGAAGCTCTATATAGTCCAGTATAACAACATATTCGGGATGATGTTGGGGTCGCTTCTGCAGTGCCATCGGGGATGTTTGCGCTGTATCGAACTGATGGCTTTCATGCCGTCATTCGTAAACAAACTGTAGGTATCCCTAGTCTGCAAAATGCGTGGCAGCTGCAACGGAATTCTGAAGACTGTTGCGGATAGGATATCTTCACCGATGTGGAGATCCTTTATTAAGCGGGTAATTTAATTTAATTTTAATTCAATTTAATCTAATTTAATTTTATTCTTAAGTTTAATGATCATTTGTTTTAATTTTTGATTTTAATGTTTATTTACATGATTGTAGTGTTAATTTTAATTTATTTATAATTCTGATATGCTGTTTTTAATGATATTTTATTTGTTATTTATGGTGTTATGTTACCCAATTTTATTTTATTTACTTTGTTTTAATTTCAAATCAGACTGTATGGATCTAGTTATCTGAATTAAATGAATTTGATATTTATATATGAGAAGAGGCCTACGTCCTGCAATAGGTCTAGTAATAGGTTGGTATTCCTAACAACACATTATTCCGAAAACTATCGATCTATTCTATGGCACTCACGTAGTTAACAGATGTAGGCACTAGGCACCACATTTACTTTTAAGGCGTGTTGAGGGGATAATGCAAAAAGGCTGCATATAATAATAATATCCTACCTGGACAAACGGGAATTGAATATGAAATAGCGCTGGGTTTCCCCGTATAACGACTTAATAAATTTTATGTTGTATTTAGTATAAATCAGTGAAGTAAGTTACATTCGGTAAGCTACACTCAAGTCGCCATTGGTCATAGGTGTGTAGGGTCACGTCAGGGTCAAACTGACTAATAAGGCCCAGCTGTTCTCTTTAGGGTCTAATATGGTCACCCGGATGTGACATTTATTTTTATTACGTCAAATATATTTAAAATACGAATGTATAATAAGGACTTACGAGTTAGGATAGGCTTGATATTATTAAAATTTACAATTATGTACCAACTTTGAGGAATTGCAGTTGAGATTGCTGGGAATAGTGAGTTTTCAGTGTCCGAACAACATAAGGTAAATAAAAACCCTCTGCCTAACACAAAATGGCCCTTTTACAGCTACCAAACCTTATTTACCGGTACTGAAAATAAGGTTTTTCGTGAAAGTATGACGATTTGCTCTTTAGGACGATTTAATCTTTAGGAAGGTAACTACTTAGTTTAATGATGTTTTGAATGATTATGATTTAGTAAGTAAGCAAAATAATTAGTGACGAACGTTAATCGTTTTTTTTTTACCTATCTACGGTAGCGCTGCTTCTTCGTTCGCAAAAAAATTAGGTACTGTACATTTTGGATTTTACTACAAAACATCAGTAACGTTTCTTTATTTAATATCAGCTCCGTACGTAAGCAAAACCTTAATCGTGACCAAAACATAGGTACTTTATTTTTCAGAAATCGAGAGATGACTTCAGACTGTAGAACATTGAGGAGTAAGCTTCTTAGATCGTCTTTGGACTACTTAAGTTACTTTTCAAATGCTATAAACCTAATAGTTCCTTAAGTCAAAGCGAAAACGGACTCCTGACTATGAACGGGTCACAATATATAGTACCTATAAACGAATAATTTTAATATGAACATGCCGTAGAAATGATTGACAAATCTATGCGACATTTACAAAGCAAAGTAGGTACTCGTAAAATCAATTTGCGATCTATGAATCTTACCTAAAGTGTGTTGGATTTTTTTATGCGGTCTATGTCTAGACTGCTTAAAAAAGTAGGTACCTACCTACTACTACTACTATAAAATCTGCTTCAGTAGTTTTATGAACACACGTAGATTTTTAGAAGTCGTTACCTACAGGCTTGTCAGCAGGAGTACTCAGGAGAGTCAGAACTCCGAGAGTCTTACAACCTATCTTACCAAAGAAAGGGTATCGCGTAATCCAGTAAATGGTAAAGCAAATGAAGATATTCAGTAGCATCCAGTAAAACTGGAATTCGGTCGATGACGATTCGATTTTTATGAGGATGATGATAATTGGAGAATAATGATAAGTCGACCACTTAAACCAAGCTCCAAAATGTTGTTGGGTGCGCGAAGTGGCAGCCTGCCTAAATGTGAACTCTAATTGGAATATTTACATAAACCTACATAATATATTAATACATTATGTCATACTATGGTCGGCAAATTGAAAGTTTAGACATGATCTATCGCCCACGTATTTGGTATGCCCCTATTCGTTTAACGTCTAGACATTTATAACGACCTTCATGTAATCGAAAATGAAACTAGGTATATAAGTTTTCTTGAAAATATGTAGAATCTATTAACAATTCCTATCTACAATCAGTTATGGTTTTAGATGAATATTATAGTCATACAACATTTTTTCTAGGTAAAGGTTGCGCCACACTGCAAACAAAGTTGTAATTATTCAAAACAATTTCATTAATTCAATACATTAATGCCGTTTGAATAGTCTCTGTAGCAAGTTATCGTGCTTGTGTAGCATTTAGTTACGTTCTACGGCATAGTGGTGGATATGGCAGTCCTAATTAAGTATTTGCCTCGTAGGTCTAGTTGCGAAGTTTGTTGGGCAAAGTAGGTATTATTCGTTTTCTATCTAATGATGTATACCTCTGTCTTACCCTACCCAAGACAGGCGTAATGTTCGTTAACAGGTTAACCTGTTAACGAACATTACGCCTGTCTGTCTGTAATTGTAATTGTAAATGTCTGTAATTTCCGTGCAATGTGGTTAACCACATTGCACGGAAATTGCTTCGCATGTCAAGCGTATTACCTATCTAAGTACTTACAGTATAAGTTCCAAGCATTTTATAAGCAATATTTATCGTTAGAAAACTTAAAAGACTAACTGTTACTGACAATAGATTTCGTAGCATTTTTGAGTGGGTAGGGTAGATAGATACCTACATTTTAAATGTCACTTTTCGCGTGAAAGTAGGCGTCGACGTTTGACATTTTCTGCTGTGTCAGGGCTGACTCTTAATTACAGTTTATACAATTTTAATATGTATTTAATATCCAATTTAGTTGTTACTTCGATTGCTTGTAATTATTTTTGATATCTTGCTCTTGGTAGGTAATTTATTTTTGAATTATTACAGTGCTTATTTATTTTTGTGTAAATATTGCAGACCACACATTATGTGTAGCACATTGGTACTTAACTATGGGAATTTAAATTCGATACCTACATAAATTTTACGGTAAATATTTAGTTTACCTACTTTGAATTAAGTTATTGAATGGACACTTGGACACGTCTTATAATGTATGTATTGGGTTTTCCTTGCCCTACTATTGTTATTAAAAGCTTACTATTTCCAGGCAAATCCCAGTGACTTGTGTCAAATGAGTAAGTACCTACATAAGTAGGCTAAACCTATGACATTAAAGACAGAGCAAAAAACCCTTTATTTTATTCAATTTAAAATATATATCAATCAACAAAATAATATTATACATTACGTAGGTATTTATTTCTATATTTTGTGAAGTAAACCAATTTGATGCGACACGGAATAATTTTCTAGTCACTTTTAATTTAACCAAGAGAAGACACATAATTTATTACCAAAAAAATGTAGAGACATAACAGCTTGCCAAATTACCACCATTGGATAGAAATTTCAGCTGTGGCAAGTGTTCAGGAATAATGTTTCGGATAGGTGGATATTTTTTTGTACCCATTTTAATTCGACAACCCTATTCGTGACATTTCGTTTTGTCGCGATAATGTACCTACTGTCGTCCTTTCTAAGCATTAACGACTCGTAAATACGATATGTGAGCAAAGGCCTCTTTTCATAAAGAGAAGGCTCCAGCTTTGATCACCACGCTCGCTCAAGGCGGATTGGCGATTTTAAACTTATATTAACTTTTAGTCCAGGTTTCCTCACGATGTTTTCCTTCACCGATGTCAATGATGTCTAAGATAAACTTAGAAAGTACATATATGAATTCAAAAAGTCACATTGGTACTTGCTCGGATTTGAACCACAACCTCGACCTCAACCTCTGGGCCTTCACAACAATATATGGCCAGAGAATACAATAATCAAAAAACAAAAAAAAAGTCCGACCCGGGCCTCATGGTCAACCAAACCACTAGTAGACAAACGAGAAGAATTAGTAGTCAAGTGCAATCTGTATTGTATACGTAGTTTTAGTGGAAGAATTCTCGTGATTCTTGAATTCATTTCAATGATTCCTTTAAGTTTTGAAAGACTTTCTTTACAAACGAAGAAACTAAAAATTGCAAATTATAAACATTTTTACAAAAAAAAACCAAGGGACTTTTTTTCCGTTCTGTCTTCGCACGGTTTGTGCATTTAGCCACTTAAAAAAACTGTCGGTGGTCAATAATGAACGAAACAAAACCACCAAAGCCACAGACTTCCGAAACTGAAGTTAAAGTCGGTTGTTTTTTTAATACATCCTGCCTTGGTGCTAACCAAGATACTAAAAACTGATATCACTGCAATATAAAATAATGAGAATTGCAGCATGCGAACAGAGACTTAGCTAATTTGATTTAATTATTAAGGCTGAGAGGAAGTAAAGCTATGTAACAACAATTTGGTACCCATGCACGAAGACAGTTTTCTGCCTATAGTCCTGATACTGATATTGCTGAAAATGCGAGGTAAATGATGATGAAGTTTCGAATATCATAATTTTGAGTGACTGTCTATCTGATCACCGTACCCAGCAGTTACAAGGTGAAATACGATTGACACCCTGCTCGCATTCATGACCACCGTAGAAGCAAGCAGTTATGTCGACAAAAGAATCAACGATATGACAGATGGTAGAAAGACTTCTGCCGATTATAGAAGAATCAATCATCGATATTGTGGACTAATGTCGACTGAAGAATCTGTAAATTTTTTCGTACTTGACATTGTCGTGCTCAAAACAAAATAACTGCAGGTCTAGCCATATTACAATTTCTGTTTCTATTATCGTAATCGATAAGGCGACTATAGAAAGACAATGGCGTATATGGAATTAGCTGTTTGTCAACTGTCAAGTGTTACCGAGTAGAATTTGTAATATAGCTGAAAATGAAATACACTTGACAGTTGATAAACAGCTGATTCCATATACGCCATTTTCTTTCTATAATAGAAATAGAATTAGTAATATGGCTAAGCCTGCTGTTTTTACAAACTGTAACTTTTTCAATTCTTCTGTCTAGTAGACACAAAAAATACAACCGACTTCAAAAAACACTAACCGGTATAAAATAACTCTAAATTAGGAAGTCTATGGCTTTGGTGGTTTTGTTTCATTCATGAATGGCCACCGACTTCCGAATTTAGAGTTATATTATACCGGTTAGTGTTTTTTGAAGTCGGTTGTATTTTTTGTAAAAAAGTTTTTATTTAACAATTTTTAGTTTTTATTTTTATATACCTAGATGATAAATTATTATCCATTTCTACAACACATATTACAATCAAACAAATAAACAACAACTGCTCGCGATGAAATCAAACAATAAAATTCATGAACAAAAATTTTCATAAAATGAAAACTACCAGACCAAACTATGTAATTTTTTAATGAGACCAAAAATAAACTAGTTCGCATCAAACTAAAAAAGAATCACGTAAATCGGTACATAAATCTCAGCGTAATCGGTGAACATACATACAAAAAAGTGTTCAAAAATAAATTAAATTTTCATAAAATGAAAACTACCGGGTCAAACTATGTTATATTTTTATGGGACCAAATGGCAGCTATTCCGCATCGAACTCAAAAAGAATCACGTAAATCGGATCATTCATCTCGGAGTAATCGGTGTACATACAAAAAAAAAAAAAAAAAAACCGATCGAATTGAGAACCTCCTCCTGAAGTCGGTTAAAAATCCGTCTCTGCTGTAGTCATACTACGCGTGCTGCAATGGTAAGGCTGTTTTAATGGCACACTATGATACAAGTTTTTATCTACCCTAAACCTACCTTGTCTTCCTAAGTAGACAGAAAGTTGTTCTTCGTTTCGAAACAAAACATTGGCACTTTTTTATGTTTCGCTTAAGAGACACAAGAGACAGAATAGGTGTGACTGTGAAACCCAATGATATTATAAGTAAAAAGGTGTAAATAGGTTATAAGCCACCAGGAAGCGCAGGATCTATTTAGGAAGATAACTAGCCACACTTGACCTCAGTGTCAACGGACGCGTGGGTTTTGAAGATCGAATGTTGTTTGGGTAACCTATCTAAGTACACCTTTTTACTTATAATATCATTGGTGAAAACCATCCTCTTACCATGGTCTAGCCATGTCACGTTAAAGACCCGAATGTAGTTTGATTAGTACTAAGTTTAAAATGGTATCTACGTTAGGTACTGACGACCGCACGTCACTGGTTACACTTTGTGCTGGCCTATAGTGTAGTAGGAACGGATGTAGCCATCCAGCTTTTACTGGTATTGTTAAATATAACTAATCTGTGATCGACGTTACGTAGTTAGCAAAAGAATGAATGAATTGCTTTTTTCCTTATATTCGCACATTGCGCTCGTTGTGAAACTTCGCCCTATTTTCCTAGTCCCAACAGACAGCTTAACCGCAATAAAATATGTATGACACAATCGTCCCGCTTTCAAAGAAATACCTATCGACTTAATTACCTACTTCGAGCTGTTTTTGTATGTTGAAAGTGACAAAAATGCTTGTGGAGAAAGCACCTTGTAATGATTGTAATTTACGTCAATTATTATTTTTTGTGCCTCAGAGCCGGACACGACACGACAAGAAGATTATATAGCTATGTTTAAAATTTTAACTGGAGCCTTTTAAGTAGGTGTTGAGATAAAACTGCGTGAACTTTTAATAAACAAGCTCTTTCGGCAATAAGATTGCGTGCTTTTTTAACTCTAGAGAGGTGGTGACAGTAATTAACCAAGTAAAATAATTGCTAGTAAAACCTTTTATGAAATGTTGGCACCACTAGCAGCCGTTGCTGAAATATCTGCACATTTACTTAAATGGAAAATTTGGATTCCAGTGTACCCTTGCCTTTCCATCTGCGGTGACTGCGATTTTTTCCAGAATTTTATATTGACTTTACTTCAACTTGGAATCGCTAATCTTTGAAAATGGATATGGTTCAAATCCTACCTTAGATACATTATACAAATTCATCGGTGCGCGAGGAGTCCGACTCGGTCTTTGCCTCTATCTAGACAAGTTTGGGCACTTGCAATAGGATCTACCTATTTAAAATTACAAAAAAAAATAAAGCGTAGGCTGCGTAGATTAGGATTAGAACCTTACTTAGTTTTGGTTTCGTAAGACAATTTCCAACCAAAATTATTATTTTTTTTTGGATTGTGTGCCAATAGACTTCATATTTTGTAATACAAGTAGGTGTAGATGTCCATTAAGTACTTACCCATATCCCAAAATGATTACAATTCACTATCACCGTTGGAAATGATTCATGGATTTGTCGCATTCTCATTTGTATTAATTTCTTGCTTTTGTTCCTACGATATTTACGCAATAAATAACTAACAACTTTGCCTATGGAAACTAGCGAGGCTGTATTAAATCCCATTTGATTAATCTTCAATTATAAATGATTCTAATGATAAATTATATTTATTTCTGCAAATAGGTTTTCACAAACCCTTTTACACGTCATTTTTTTTTATCTTGTAGATAAGATCGGAGTTTCACTATCTGACTACTCTCAGAAGAAACACCGAAAGAAACTCAGAGGTCATAGTCTCTTTTAAAGTCCAGACTTACTATCTTGTTCAAATCATGTAAGATCCATGCAGATTAGTGTCTGATATGGTCTTTTGAGGAAAGAACCACAAAGAATGAGGTGACCAGATCAGTCAATGCAAGCATTTGTCAGTAATCGCGAGCTCAACTCGTAACTTGAGCTCGACGTGCTGACGAACAATACCAAAGACAGAACATTTGGGTCGCATATGTAGAAGTTTGTCAGGATGGATGTATGGGAGTGTTAATGTTTTAACTATTTTACATGGCTATTTACATGGGCTATAATTTACAAAGGTTGTGTATGTTGGGTTGGGTTATATAACAAAAATGACAAATTAGTCGAATAAAATTCGGTCATCTGCGAGGTATTTTGGCGTGCGCTACGAAAAGCTTAGTAGCCACACAACTAGGTACTTAGAAAAAATATGGTAAAAAATGGATGACGTAGTTTTCCTGAAATCGTAGAAGATAGTATTTTATGCTGAAATTATTCAAAAGACCACTAGCAAAGTCCTCGATGACATCATTGTACAACGGCTTTCGAGGTCAAAGCCTTCAATCATGCTATACCTATTATCTAGTTCCAGATAGGAAGGTACTTTACTTCTAGAGCCTCGTGCTCAGCCGAGACGACGACGGGGTGTCGCCACCCTTGACCGAGTCACAGCTATAAGTACCTAGCTAGAGCGATCAAATAGGTACCTACTTCGCCCTAAAGAGTCGCAAAAGTAGGTTGATTAAATTTCACACATTGTCAATTGTTTCGTATTAATTATGGTACCTATTCATTTTGTAAATTAGTTGAAAATAACACTTTAACTCTTCGTTTGTTTTTTGTCAATTTTTTTCTTGTCTACTCAATCAAACTTTCTTGTTGTGGAGGATGCATAGATATAATAATATTTCTATGGGAGGATGCGACAGGGAATCACGCGAAATTCAAATTTTCTTGTTGTTTTGCCGTTCAGTGTCACGCTGTAGGTAGGTAGGTACCTATATTGAATAAAATAATATGATTTGCGACCCTAGCAAATATGGCATATAGGTATCTGAGTTATAATAATAATTAAAATCACCACTACAACCCTCTAAGTAAATTTACATTACCTATGCCATCGCTGTGCTAAGCTATTTCATACCTACAGCTATACATAACAAACTGACTAGATACTCGTGAGAAGCAGATATAAAATAATAGTTAGCTGAATGTCTTCCTTATTTATGGTCAGTGAACTGTTCTAGGATCCGTATCCTGCTGGGTAGGTTAATACCAACATTTAACTTACACTCGCTAATTAAATAGGTTGGTAAAGTTTTCAGAGCAAACAAAAGACATAAGTAAGCTAACACTTAGGTACTTACCTACCTAATCTTGTAACTTTGTCAGAAAATCATGATTCTCTAAAAACTGTTTTTTTTTAGGATTTCGTAGTAGGTAGGTACCCAAAGTCCGTCTGTGCACTGTTCCATCTTCGGTCAGGTAATTTAAAACTTTTAATTCTTTGATTAGGCGACGCCAGTACCTACCTACATCAAGCTTCCCCAAACTGTAAATTTTAACCAATTGAACAAGAACCTTATTCTATCTGGAAGAAAGTTTAACGACTATCAAAGAAATTTGACACATTGGGGAAGCTTGATGTGCTGGCCTATGTACGTAGAATATGCCAAAAACAGTTTTTTTTTTCCTAATAAAAACAGATGGTCAATCCTGGAAATAAATTAATATTGATCCTTAATATCACTACCAGCAAACATTTATATGATTTTCAGCTAGTTTTACGTGCCCTTTAATGTAGCATCGATCAACTGACCTGAACCAAACATGTCAAATGTTATCGGGCCTCCGAGAACCGTCCACTCAATGAGCTCTAACCATTTTAGATTTCCTTTATTTACTAAAACCTTTAAAACCGAATATTAAATAGTAATCAGACGTTTAGTAAGTATTTATTTTTTCTTTCGATAAATGCAAATGTAAGGTAGGTAGAGCCCATAATGTAAAGTACTTATACATCTTTATCTTTACACACATCATTAATTAATGGCATACTTAATTATTTACTTAGTTAGTATTTCTTATCGCAGGCTAGCTAGACTGATAGAGGAACTCCATGTTAAAAGAGGCGTTTTCGTGTTAAGTGTCTAGCGTTGATTTCTCAAACACTTTATTTCATAAAACACTAGCTGTCTCTGCCAACTTCGATCAGACTTAAAATCAATTTTTGTTTTGTTACCTTCTTAGTTTTAGCTTACGACTTGTCAAATGTCAAATTGTCACCTTAAAATCTACTGGGAAGACATTTTTGTCACCTGTCATGTCATCAAAGATGGCGTTGCATTTAAACGTAGACATTCAATACCAATAGACCGGACATCACGATCAAAATTTTCATCCGAAACTTGTGTCCTGCTTGGACACAAGTCTATGAGTTTTTTTTACTACGCTCCGCTGCCGCTCCGCTGCCGCTCCAATATTCATATAATATTCTGGTTGGCGTTACTGAGACACGACATCAAGGTTATTCTACGACATTTCCTTGACATGCACGCTCTATAGTATTTAAAATCTCTTCGCATTTAAAATATGTTCATTCAATTATCGTTAAGTTTTCTTAATTTTTTTTACCGACTCCCAGGAGGAGGTTATCAATTCGATAGAGTTTTCTTTAATGCACTGACATTAAAATTTATGACCCGATTGGGGTGATTCTTTTTAGTTCGATGCGTAAAAGCTGCTATTTGGTCCCATAAAAATTTCAGATTGTTTGGCCCGGTAGTTTTCATTTGATAAATATTTATTGATTTGATTGTAATATTAAAACAAATGGAAAAATCAAAATAAAAAAAAAAAAAAAACAAAATAAAAACTTTTTGCGACTTTATAAAAACACTAACCGGTGTAAAATAACTCTAGATTAGGAAGTCTGTGGCTTTGGTGGTTTTGTCTCATTCATTACGGCCACCGACTTTCGAATCGAAAGTTGTTTTGCACTGTTTTTATGAATTCGGTTGTACCTAGGTACTTTCTGTAAAAAAGTTTTTTCTAACATTTTACTCAACTTTATTCTTTTTACAATAACAAATACAACACAATAATTTGCGAAATTGATCTAGCCGTTTACGCGAGCTTTCATGACCAAGGAAAATAGAGATTCATTTTTATATTATTTTATGGGTTTTTTCAAGTAAACCGAGGCCTGTCGCGTCCACTACGACTAGGCATTTGGTAATTCAATAGGTGTCTAGTGATGGGGTTGATTTTCTTAAGGTTTTGTATTATGCAAAAATTTGATGTAAAAATGTAATACCTACATATCCACTGGTCCAGTTAGACAGTAGGTATTACCTAGATCGTATTCCATTATTTATCTATTATGTAAGTAAGTAATAACGACCTACATAAAGGTCGAAATCCGCCGGTTTTAGCATTGTGCGCCGGCTGCATTATCTGTTTTTTTTTAGTTACCTATAAAATTAAAAATTATTTAAGAGGTAGAGGTAGATTTTTTGAGAGGTAGGTTTTATATAAAGAAGGTTGTCAATAACTTCAGATCAATAAAATAGGGTTTGTAACTTTGTGTTTACTATGCTAAATCTTGCAAACTCCTTAAGCGCACAATATGTTTTTCGTTTTGCGTAAAATAAAATGATTAAGAGCTCAAATAATGAATCATAGCGACAATAATAACTTACTGAACTTTATTATGTAAGTAGGTATTTACTACTCAAACGGTTTCGAGAATACCGTGTTTATAAGCAACTCTGTGACATACCTACCTACGCATACCTATACAACAAAAGTAGGTACCTACAGGTCAAACAGTTTCAGTGCATTTACTTACTTACCACTTTGCGCATATTATGTACCTAGTTTTTTAGTACCTACCTACCTAGGAATATAGGTGTTGGCTTTTATAACATAGGTCACATTAGAAACTAGGTAGGTACTAGGTAAGTACAATATTTTTCACCCTTTCCGCCATAAGATTTTAATAACTTTTCTCAATAATTATTTCAGTAAACAAGGATCTGCCTATTACTTGATACCTATACTATTTCTAAAACCAAATAAAAATGAAAATCGGTCCGACAATTTTCCTAGAAGAAAAAAAAAAGTTATGAAAAGTGTACATACCTTTAACTTTGACTTGTGCACGACGTCCTTGCTTTGCAAAGAGTCAAAAGCATGCCAGATGCAATTAGTTACGTTTTTCAATAGTGTAGACATTTTCTTAATTTACAATTTTATTATATTATATTTTCAGCACAACATTTTATTACTTTTTTCCAAAACCACAGACACTTTATTTCTTCAAATAACGCTATGTTCGATCTTAGTTTGAACTCAAAAAAAAAAAGAAACGCAGGCTTTAAAATAGAAGTTACTCAAGTTACTATTAAAAACTAAACACAAAAACTTTTATTCCTAATTTAAATAAAGCAAAGCGCGCGCATTCAGAATTTATTCACGGAGCGATAATGGCAATGGAAGGACACGTTCTGCCTTCGACCGCTTAAAAACCAGACTGGGCAAACCGGCAAATGAGTGGTATTGCGATGCGATAACAAGGCAAAGGAAATGGCTCACGCGGAACGAAACTAGCACGCCTGACAAAGTTGATTTGCTTTGTATTGTTAATTTATGTTGTTACGGTAATTACCAATTTATAATTGAAAGGTTATGATTAATAAGAGATGGGTCTTAAAAATTTCAAACTTTAAACCAAACAAGTTTAGGATTGCTAAAGGTAGAGCATCGTCGTATATCCTGATACCTACCATTTGTGTTGTCCTACATCTATAACAATATACCACGTTGAATTTTTCGTTAATTCCAAATTGTTCCGTTTTTACTTCAATCTGTAATTAACCATGACAAAATCAATTTCCATGTCCCCTCAATGACCTCTATCTGTCAGATGTCACTTGAAAAGTATGGTCCACAAGACTAATATATTTAAGACGTTTTTTTTTAATTTTGAACAACTGCGACTCTGTAAAACAAAAACTTGAGTGGTGTCAAGGGACACCCGGATACCACTCAAGTTTTTGTGCAACACGCGAACGTCGCACGGCTTAAAACTATAGCAAAAAGTGTCGTTACAACTTTTGGTCTTAATTTTAAAATCTTGCTTTCTATGAGAGAGAGAGAGAAACACGCGCACGCCGCACGGCTTACAACTAGGGAATGCAATCTCGTCTCGCCGAGATCCCGATCTCGCGAGATCCCGGCCATATTTTACGAGATTGGATCTCGTCAAATTTCATACGAGATCTCGCGAGATAACGAGATCGACAAATGCAGCGTGACGACGTGTATTTCATAGCGCGACTGCGCGCGAAAAGAATCCTGGCCGGCCGTACGGCCGCGCCTGGCGCATCTGACAGACGCCTTCTGATTTTGCATGCCAAATACCCTGCAAAATCAGAAGTCGTCTGTCAGATGATACTCTCGACATGATGTGTTTTTGAGAAGCCATTTTCAGAGAAACTAACTTGCCTTTCCGTACCTTGATAACTTCATCTGACTTCTACTTTAAACTTCTTTTATTTGATTAATACGATCTCACAACATTTATTTAAGAACTTGTGAAGTTAAGTTTTTGTTTTGTTGTATTTGTTTACCATAAGTAATGTTCCTATTACTCTAATTATTTAAACTAAAGTAATAATTTACAAAAGACTAAATATAGATAATTCCTGTTTTGTTACCATTATTGTAAGAATTTGAACTGATTAGCTACAGTAGGCCTATAATAAAATTAATTATAGACATAAACAAATGTTATTAGAGTTAGAGACAAAATAATAAGTACTCTGTTGAATTGAAAAATAATACTTACATTATTTTTATAACTAAGCAACGCAGTTTCTATTTAATTACATATCATGTCAATTACTAGTTCTTAAAACAAGCATTTGCATATGTTTTAATTGCGATTCTCCCAATCTCGCGAGATCCCGTAATTTGCGAGATCTCGCGAGACTGGGTTTTGAGTCTCGCGAGATCTCGCTAGGCGGAAATCTCGTACGAGATTGCATTCCCTACTTACAACTAGGTATAGCAAAAAGTGTCGTTACAACTTTTAGTCTTATTTTTTTCCGTCTAGCCCACTTTCGCAACGCGCGATAAGGAACTTCGTTTCAAAAAACTAAAAATAATTGATTACGCGAATAAGGTTTCGTTGCAGAACGTACGTTTCAAGTGACATCTGACAGTTAGAGGTCATTGACGTTCCTATTCTCATTTGAAAAGCATAGTAGGTAAGTACCTAACAGTAATTATTCAATGTGTAGGTACCTCCCTACGCCTGGCATAAAGCTTCTCAGTTGTACTCAAAACGGCTGAGACTAATCAATATTTAAGATAACACGATGATAGTTGCTAAGTGCAGTACTACTCGTATAATGATCCGTCTGTTCTGCGATAATGACATTAAACATATGTTAACATGACGTTAATCCTGGTATTCTTACAACAAAGGCGACATGACCTTAATGACACTACCAATTTTCATGACTGACACGTCTATTGCATTCAAAGGCGGATATCTAGTTGGTATAAAAACCGAATTTGAAAAAGGAGCGATCAAAATAAATAGGCCTGACCTTTTGTATTCTCCATTTATGTTATACTAGCTTTTGCCCGCGGCTTCGCCTGCGTGGATGTCGAACGTCTGTCTCCTATTATTTCTCTTTAGGGGTTGAATTTCCAAAAATCGTTCCTTAGTGGATACTTACTCTTCACAAAGAACACCCGCTCCAGTTTCATGTCTCTAAGACCAGCGGAGGCATTGCAAAAAGAACATACTACGTTCATATCACCGATTTTCGAATATGATCTGTAATCAATAGTGACAGCGTAGGTGAACCCACTTTTATATTTGTTGGCCCACGGTAGTAAATTTGTACGTTCATCTAAATCCACTGCATGTGCATCTAAGTTATTAAAAATATGTATAAATCTATACGCGGAAAGCCTGGCTTCACGCTGCTCGTCCGTTTCCTGCGATCAAATATTATCATTTCGTCGTCTTTCATTTGACAAACTTAGGTGTATCCTTTCAACTGCCAGACGGTCGTGATATTGAGTATATGTTTCGGACTCTCAAGACATAACGTGCCTTTCACGGTCAGTTGTCTTAAGGGAAGGTTCATATCTGACGGAACATGCGTCGCGTATTATCGGTCGCGTAACGCCAGAACAGACAAATGTATAGAAAAAGACTTGACCGTTCACACTCAACCGATGATGCGTCGACGTTAGTGCGTCGAGCGTACATTGTCGCAAACGCTCGGCGCATGTTCCGTCTGATATGAACCTTCCCTAACTCACGCTCAGTATAATGTTTTGGACTCTCGAGACAAAACGTGCCTTTCGCGGTCAGCTGTAAGTCTTAACTCACGCTCAGTATAAGTTTCGGACTCTCGAGACAAAACGTGCCTTTTGCGGTCAGCTGTAAGTCTTAACTCACGCTTAGTTTAATATTTTGGACTCTTGAGACAAAATGTGCCTTTCGCGGTCAGCTGTAATTCTTAACTCACGCTCAGTATATGTCCCGGACTCTCGAGACAAAACGTGCCTTTTGCGGTCAGCTGTAAGTCTTAACTCACGCTCAGTATATGTTTCGGACTCTCGAGACAAAACGTGCCTTTCGCGGTCAGCTGTAAATCTTAACTCACGCTCTGAGTACGTTTCGGACTCTCGAGATAACACATGCCTTTCGCGGTCACATGTAAGTCGTAATTCTCGTTAAGTACCTAGATCTTTCAGATTCTCGAGATAGAATTCGCGATCAGCTGTAAGCCTTAAATGTCGCTCGGTGAACGTTTCCGACTCTCGGGAAGTCGGGATAAAACATGAATTTTACGGTCAACTGTAAGACGCAGCTCTTGTTGAGAAAAGGTTTCAGATGCTCGTGATGTAGCTTTTCTTTCCCTATCAGAAGTAAATCGCATCTCCCTCTCAGAACTTCAGAAGTGCTTTCATGTGCTCGTGCAGTTGCGTTATTCACTCTCATAGAGTTTAAACTATGTGCTCTTTTCTTTGACGATTCCTGAGAACGCGCATCTCTCATTCTTTTGGCTTTATCGAATTTCGAAATAAAGAAGACCGTTTTCTAGGTGGCATCGTACCTACTTGAATTCAAATAAAAAAAAACAGAAGCAACAGTTTATTTCCTAAGTCAAAAAGACGTTAATCGTCGAATAACTTAAATCAACTAATATCATAACTAACTTAACTTAACTAAATAACTAAAAAAAACTTACCATATAGGTACTTTTATCTTAAATATAAAAAAAAGAAAGTATGAATTACCTATGGAATAAAGAAAACAAACTAATTATATTAGGTAGCTATACCTATTTAAAACGAATATCTTAAAACTACGTACCTACTATATTTAAAATCTAAAAAAAACATATAAGGAATAATGATCGTAATTAAGTACCTACCTACGGAATAAAAAGAGTTAAACAAATAAAAATAATAATTATATTTAGGTACTAAAAACTACTTCAAAATAATATCTAAAAACTACTATAATTTAAATCTAATCTCATGAAAAGGACGAATAAATTAATAAAAGTCTTGTTTATTCAATAAGAACGAACAATGTTTGGCATGTCCCTTCGCATCCACAGTCAAATAAGTGACGTTTTGGCGCGTGAACGCCCGCCAGGTGCCGCGCTGAGCCGCTTCGCGCGTTAAACAAATATCAACCGTATAGCATACGTAAGTAAGTACATCAGTATTAAGTTCATCTATAGCTTGTGTGTTTATAAACCAATGTCTATATTTTTTATTTCATTAAATAGTATAAAAGTATACGTTATTATTAAATATAGGTACTTTGAAGAAATGCCTAACGATTAGGTAAACGTGTAAATTGTGGATAATTTATAAGATATAGATATATGTTACTGAGAACTTTTTTGTGGATATTTTGAAGATCAACATCTTTGTAATACATACTTTTTGTGTATGATCAACGTATGCGAGGATAGGAGCTCGAAAGCGCATATTTTCATCCGACTTGCTTCGAATTTATCGTCACTGCTCGGCTCCTATGTGTCTTAGTGTTATGTTATATAGCCTATAACCTGCCCAGGAGTATGGATTAAAATCGTACCAAGTTTGGTTAAAATCCCTTTAGTAGTTTTTGACCCATGCGTGCACATACAGACAGACAGACAGACAGACAGACAGACAGACAAAAAATTTACTGATTGCATTTTTGGCATCAGTATCGATTACCAATCATCCTCCAATATTAATTTTGAATATATTTTCAATGTACAGAATTGACTTCTCTACAGATTTATTATAAGTATAGATCTACATACTTTTTATAGGTCGGCAGGTACCAACCACACAAGGCTGACTTGCCTCTCAATGTGAAGTGAACCCGTTAAAGGCCAGTCTTTATTTTTAGTACCTACATATTTTCTTATTCTAAAGGCCTGTGCGAAAACATGCGAGAAAATGTCATAGAAAACCTTTGATACCATGTCTCAGTAACACCATCTAGAATAATATAGCTATATTGGAGCGGCAGCGGAGCGTGCGTTTAAACTGATAGACTTGTGTCCATGGGCGTACCCAGGGCGAGGGCCGCTGCCGCCCCCTGTAATCCCGCACGATGCTCAAGTAGAGGCGCTTTTCTCAAATTTTTTCAGAAGTGGAGTGCTAAAAATTTTAGAGCTCGCTTCTCTTGCTCAGATTCATAACGGTTCCAAATCTATCTGAGCTGTACTTAGTACTTACTAGAAAAATTGGAGCTCGCTTCGCTCGCTCAGGTTCTTTTTTTTTGTCTTGAATCTTTGAGGCACTTCACACACTTTACTTGTGTTAATAGCTTCCAATTTAACCTTGTTAACTACCAGCACCCGTAGCATGACCACCGCAGAAACGGATTTTGTCTACAGAAGAATCGACAAATGACAAACAATTCTTTTGTTTTGAGCACGACAATGTACAGACGCCAGCACATCAAGTTACCCCAATGTGTCAAATTTTCCCAATTGAATATGAACCTTATTCCGTTTGTCATAAAGTTGAAAAACGATCAAAGAAATTTGACACATTGGGGTAACTTGACGTGCAGGCGTCTGTACCTATAGAATGAAGTGAAGGAATATGTGGATTATTCAGTCGACAATAGTCTACAATATCGAGCATTGTTTCTTCTATAATCGACAGAAATGTTTCTACCATCTGTCACTTACTCGATTCTTTCGTCGTGTCTCAATGACCGGTCATTGATCGAATATTTGACAACTTTGACAGTTTTTGTATGGGAAATGTGTCATAAGTTTGACGTTATACGTCAAAAATCGATCATTGAAACCTTAGACTATATTATATTATCTACTTAGACTTATATTATCTAAGATTATCTAAGATTGAAACACGATTGCAATAGACATAGACATTCAATACCTTTAATAGACCGGACATCACGAACAAAATTTTCGTCCAAAAAAGTGTGTCCTGCTGGATACAAGTCTATGAGTTTTTTGTAGTACGCTCCGCTGCCGCTCCATTATTCATATATTACTCTAGATGGCGTTACTGAGACATGCGATCAAAGTTTTTCAATGACATTTCCTTGACATGCCCGCTCTATAGTATTTTAAATCTCTTTGGTAATAGCAGACTCGACCCCCAGTGTCTATGATGATCATGCTATGCATGCAGGCATGGACCTCGCAACCCCAGTTAAAAGCTCTAGCTAGATTCGATAGTATAATACCTACATACAAATTCGTGTAGGTATACAGACGCCAGCACATCAAGTTACCCCAATGTGTCAAATTTTCCCAATTGAATATGAACCTTATTCTGTTTAACATAAAGTTAAAAACCGATCAAAGAAATTTGACACATTGGGGTAACTTGATGTGCTGGCGTCTGTACCTAGGGGTTGGCTTGCAGTGAAACCCGATTCTACAAAGGATTTAATATATATGGAGCGACTACCTTTGCGACCTCTACAACTCATTTATAGAGAGAGCTCGCAAACAAATAAAAGGCTGAATAATATTTAGCTTAGGGCGCCATAATCCCTAAGACGACCCTGTGTACCTACATCGTTTTGACTGATGAATCAGCTGTAGATTATGAAAAAAGCAACTATTAGGTCTTAAGTAGGTACCTATGTCATGAAAAATTACGATCAAAAAGAACAAAAAAGTCTAAGTTGCCCCCCTGGATCCAAAGCTGGGTACGTACGCCCATTCTTATGTCAACTAGGAAACAAGTAGGTATCTGATGAATATTTTGTTCGTGATATCTCGTCTACCTTTAGTAGGTAAGTATTGAATGTCTTTGAGGCTGTAGGTTAGGTACAATTCAGGTAGGTACAGCCTATGCAGTTTATAGGTACACCAAATTCGGACCATCAAAAAGGGTGAAATCTGTCGGCAGTGCAGGCAAGTCATCCATAGGTAGGTAGATAATGACTGTCAAACATATAAGTACCTACTACTTACTTTGAAGGCTAGACGGTAGCCAGAATGTAGAAAAAGTACCATGGATCCACTGTAAAGTCCAACTAATTAGTCTGTGGTAAAGTTCGTTCGACTCATAGACAGAATGGATTAAAGTGTTCCTTTTCCAGCTGTGAAGTAATACTGGTAAGATAGTGTGAGAGAGATAAAGCGAACGCGCGGCCAATAGTTGTCTCTTTCTAGAATTATGATCAAAAGAAAAAGAAAGAGACAGGTATTGGCCACACAGTCCCTCCGTCTTTTTCTAGGGAGTGGTCAATTTTGTGCGGGTATTGCTCAGTCCATTCTCTACCTAAGTCTATGGTTCGACTACGCAACCGATTACAGTCTTCAAACAGGTACCTACCTAAGTACCACATGCCAGTAGTAAGGACCTAGGTATTCGACCTACTAACTACTGCATCCTGCCTTAGGTAGGTTCTTGTTTTCCGCAATAAAACAGCAGGCTTGTGATATCCTTGGCATATCGGCTGTTTAAATCTCACTGACGCTGCGCAGCCTCCCTCACATTATAATTACATTACTCATCATTCGAGAAACCGCTCGCCTTCAGATGTTTTCACCATAAGCGCACGCGCCGACACTGAGTCACGACTGTCATGAGGACATACGACTCATTTAAATATTAAATACATATATGTAGATAGTAGGTTACCTTCCCAAAGATGCGTTGAGTAGGCATTGTGTACTACCAGATTGAAATTGGAAATATTTACTTAAGAGTTGCTTTTGATTCTGAATTAATTAAGTAATAATAACAATGGTTGTATTTATGCACTAAAGTTTGAGCTATTTAGGATATATCTACATCGGATATACGTAGGGACACACACAATGTAAGCACGAAAGACAACGCCAGGAAAGTAGAAACTTCCGCGTATGCACTGGTCCGATCGGAAGGTTGTAGTCACGGTTCTCTCACAAAATAATTGACATTTAAGGACAGGGACATTCTTAAACTCACTCTGTACTTCGATTTTTGTGACACTATAACCTTCTACAACCAGACGAAGCAGTGCTCACTTGGGGGTGTATGCATGAACCCCCTAATTGGTGACCCCGACGTGACGTCTGTACCCCCAAACATCAAAATCGCCAGTCTTACCAAGCGGTCTGTATTGCCGAGCAAAATAAATGAGTTGTAGAGGTCACAAAGGTAGTCGCTCCATATACTCGTATATTAAATCCTTTGTAGAATCGGGTTTCACTGCAAGCCAACCCCTAGGTACAGACGCCAGAACATCAAGTTACTCCAATGTGTCAAATTTCTTTGATCGTCTTTCAACGTTATGTCAAACAGAATAAGGTTCATATTCAATTGGGAAAATTTTACACATTGGGGTAACTTGATGTGCTGGCGTCTGTACATAATTAGGGGTAGGTATATTTCTGCATTCCGGTGATGATGGTGATCTTTCGATCGTATTCCAACAAAGCATTAGAGTATTTTCAGATTAATACAAGATTATCTATTGCCTAGCAATTACTTTTCAAAGAAAAATAATAAGAAGGGTAGGTAATAAACTGACAGCTGTATAACATCGTCCGAAATTTAAATATTGCCGCGCATAACATTCAATTTTCCGCGCACGTGTAGGTACCCAATATATGCTCTACCATAAATACAAATTACCCTCATTCTCGAGGTCGCCAGTTACCAAACGAGTTGCAGGAATCATCTCTGTCGTGTCCATATGCGTGTAGGTCAGACATGCAAATAACTACTTCTATCGGAAGCAAATCAAGGCTTTGTCCTTAAGTGGTGCCTTTAGAACGTATGGAGCGGGCCGTTCACGCTTTCGAATAAGATCTCGTTTCTCAATAAAAAATGTACAGACGCCAGCACATTAAGTTACCCCAATATGTCAAATTTTCCCAATTGACTATGAACCTTATTCTGTTTGACATAAAGTTGAAAAACGATCAAAGAAATTTGACACATTGGGGTAACTTAATGTGCTGGCGTCTGTACCTACTCACATTACAAAACTTTTCATTTATTTCTTCACAGTACCCTCTTGTCCGAATCCCGAATGTCAATCATTTTTCGCAAAAAGAACCCCGTTACTTCTAAGTTCGCAGAGATTCGACTGCAGACGCTGCTGTTTATATTACCTGGGAAGTAAGGGAAGTGAATGTGTTTAATGGAATATTTCAGTCATTTCCAGATTCTGGTACTTTAGCACATTCTGATAATTGCTGAAATATTCTATTAAAATACATTCTCTTCCATTAACATTTAGGGGAAGGTGATGACGGCGGTTGAAACGCTCAAATATTCACCCACCTAAGTACCTACTTTATTTCCAGATTTCTTTAAGTCCACTTTTGTAAAATGTGAAGAGTTGAGCTGAGAGAGTTTGCTAGAATCCTGCAGTATTGTTAAAACCCACACACAAATTAAACTCTTAGGAATTGGAAATTCGGGTGAAATAAAACACGAATATCTTTGGTAAGTGTTTATTAGGTTCACTACTACACATAAATTACATATAGATAAAAATTACGATTACAAAAATGTACCATCTTGTCGATTGTCTTCAAATCCCTCGATAAGGGCCAACTGCCAATATCTCAGGGTTGTCAGTCTTGTTAAAAACCCAAACATTTAATTTGTGAAATCGCGAAAAGCCTAAGAAGCGCTAACTATTTCAAGTCGAATATGATAGCTATGCCCTTTTAGGGCTAATCCGGGTATGCTTTTGTTATACCCAGAATAGGTAATTTAGCTATGCCCTTTTAGGGCTAATCCGGGTATGCTTTTGTTATACCCAGAATAGGTAATTTCTAGTTAATTCTCTAAAAGCATTTTTGCCTTTGCAAATCGAATGCATCTGACAACCCTGATATCCCTATTCCTTAAAACTATTGGCTAAAGCGCCATTAAAAGCTGAAATTATGCTATGCATGCACTAACACTATTCCAATATATGCGAATAGAATAAATAACTAATATTGTAACGTTTTTCTCGAAACATTCAAAACAAAGTTGTGCAGAATAAGTACGTTTCCCATCCCAAATCTTTCGCGCTCCGAAACACATGAAGGTTTCCCTAAAAAATCTCATGTTATATACAGACATTATTGGAATGTAAAATATATAAAAATTAACAAATAATTCAAAAATGTTTAATTTTTAAATAAATCTAAGTGCGAAAATGGCAAGGTTTTATTTTTATAAGGTAGGTACACACAAAGTATTAACCTAATAAAGTATACGTTGTAAAGGCTTGTTCACAACGGCTAATAATGCAAGGTGGGCTGTAACTAAGTCTCCGTGCACTATGTTAGAAGTATACGAGTATGTAAATGGGTAGGGAACACTTAGAGCCAGCGCGCATTGTGATAGTTATTTTTAATCGGGAGATTGTTCGATAATTCTAGAATTCAGTAAATTTCAGTCCGGACTTTCGGAGATAACAATCTTCCAATGTGCGCACTGCCGTATAACTCCATACTGAATTCCAGAACGATTAAAGTATCGCTCAAATAATAATCACAAGTACCTACACGCTGACTCTTTAACAAACCATGTAAGGCATATTATTTTATGGTCCCTAAAGTGTCACGTTTCCGACTTAATTGGAGGTAAACATCGCCACATGAGCACTATGTATTTATATAATCATTAAAAATGCATTGGTATTTAAACTAAAATACACACAACTGCATTCTTAATGATTTTGATCGTTCTCATTGTGATGTTTTCTTTGAGGTTTTCTATATACATACCTATTTGGGGCTATATGTAAATAAAAAACGTGACACTTAACCATAACTTGTCCCCTGCTCATCATGACGTGTATAGAACATTATTAGTGAACATTATTTTTTTTTTCAAAAGTAGTTCGAACCTTTTTGGTAAATCCATGACCAGAAAGGTTCGAAACCTCTGTCTTGACCAGCATTGGATATAATAAATTATATTGAGTTATTGATACTGGTGTGCCTTTCCTAAGTTGGGATGTCTGAAGAAGTTTGTCTTACAAGTGGGAATTCTTAAAGATTGTATTTAAGACGTATGTTAATTTTCATTGAAAAATACCCATATTAACCATTGTTTCACAACACCTTAACTTAAAAGTTTTAAAAGTAATGTACGAAGATAAGTAGTTGCCGAAAAATACATTTTCTTTCATTACTTTTGGTTGGTGTTGCAATAACAAAAAACAATAAGTATGCCAAATTTAACGAGGTTAAATAGTTCTTTTCTACTTATTATTTATACATTTTCTGGAAAATTAAAATCTAACTTTTAGTCGATTTATATTGCAATACTTACTGACTGGTAGAGATCTAGAGAGATTAAAAAGCTTAACGAGATTACAACACAACCTTCGTAAGGAAAATGTAATTAAAAATTATTTGTAGCTTCTAACTTAATATCTAAAACAAACGACACATGTGTTTTCTCTCTTTCAACCGCTTTTGCATTTAACGAGTCCAAATAAATTAATTTAAATTAAAATAACATTTCATTTTTTCATACAAATAATATATCGAAATAATCTAAAAAACTTATTTGTACATAGGATAAACTTTAACGTAAAATCGAATATCATAAAAAACCGTGACCTCCCCCAATATTAAAGGAAAATAAAAAAGTAAGTAAACTCGGTCATGTCACATGAAAATCTTATTCAATCTATAACAGGTTAGCTATATGTAATTCTTATTTTTAATGACTTATCATTTGGCCAATTTAATGCAATTTACCACAATTGTATGAGAGCCATGCAAAGAGTAAACACGAATAGACATAGCCATAGATAGATAGAGGTTTTATTCCTATTGCGCAACCAGACGTATTAATGTTTAATTATTAATCTGACTGTTTTGATCTTAGAGGCTACAACAAGTATCATAGGCATATTTATTTATTTATTAAAACTTTATGCACTAGTAAAATAAACTGTACAAAGGCGGACTTAATGCCTTAGGCATTTTCTACCAGTCTACCTTAAGGTGGTGCAGAGACAGAACATGGTAGGCCATGGTATAGCCATTTTAATTTGTAACGTTCATACTAAGCAGGACTCTTTTAGATATTTTATTTTATAATTAGTGGCTTGATTGACGCGCATCAGAAAGGTGGCAACTACAAATTCAGTAACTGTTTTTTTTTGTTATGTATTTTAGTTAGTATATTTAGTTATAAACTAGGGCGTCTTGCAAACTTTTGTGACTCAAATCGTACTTTTAGTAGTTTTTTTTTCGTTTCTTCCTTTTTTACATAACTGGTGAAATAATGGGTGAACCTCTGTCCAACCCTTTTGTTGGAATACAGTCTTGATGTTAAGTTACGTAAATTTAAGTTACCTTTGCATGAAACTGGCCAAACAATGCAAACATTTGACACACAGAACATTTAGGATTTTAATAATTATGTGGAATACTAGTTTATGATGACTAGACTCGTCACAGAAACGTGCCTTAAGCTAAGAGTACATTGAACGACTATTACATTTATTTTTATTATTTTGTGCCATCTCACTTTGGCAATAGCTGTTGAGATGAATGCAGTTTTCCACCAGCGTTTGGAACACAGAGATTGTTTTTTGTTTTTTTTTTTTATTTTTTTTTATAACTGCTCCATACTAGAAATTCCTCCTGAATGTATCGTGAGTGCGTTTACAAACAACTTGGAATATTGAATATTTTATTAATATAACTAATTGAATTTTGGATCAGATTGTCTTATCGTATCCGATAGGGCACAAATCAAGAGTATATTTTTTATTAGTCTTATAAATTACGTTTAAATTAATTTAATTTATGAAACATGTACTAATTTTGTCGCTGAATTTGTAAATTTATAAGTTTAGTAAGTTGTGAGCAGCAGGCTGTATACCGAACGCTGGTGTGGTTGTTACAAATGACCCGACGTCAGGATCGACGTCAGCTGCATTAATTGTAGTGTTCTGAAATCTGTTGCAGTGTGAGGACTATGCCTTACATATTGACGTTAGTTAATCGTGTTAATACACCTGTGAAGATCCATTGGCGAGTGCGCGTAAAAGGTCTGTTTACACCTTGATAAGTATGAGTACAAAAAAAATCAGGACTATCTGATTGAGTGAGCTAACCCTTTCCATCTGATTACAAGCAGAGTTCTAACTTTGGTCCAAGCTTGTTGGTGTGTCTAGGATTGTGGTTTTGAGTGACCTGATTTCAATTTTGGTGAAGATTTCAAGAGAAATCTGTCCGCGTAGTCAGCAAAATTTTGTTTTTTTTTTTACATTTTTCGCGATTTATTTTAATTTTGCGGGAATTATGATACAAAATCAGCTTTGGACTTATAGTTTATTTCATGTACTCACTTATCAAGTGTGAACCGGCCTTAACTTTAATACGCCGCGATTCATTTGTTTCTAATGCTCATGAGGAATGAGATCTACTTTGAGATTTTGAGTTCAAAAATGGGCATGTACTGACGATTTCCGTACAAAAAAACATTTCAAACAACAGATTTTAAAAGTATTTGGGAAATATTGGAAGGTATTTTTAGTGAGAGTATTTAATGTAAATACAAAATGGACACCTTGCAGATTGCTATTTAACGATTCTTTGATTAAATGTTTGGTGAAAAAACATTTTGAAAAGTATCCCAATTGTAAGTGAAACCTCACCTTTGGAGATATTGCTTAGGCTCTAAATCCTACAGTGAAACAAATGACAAGAGATATTGAGATTTCTAGCATACGTTAGGATTTTATGGGGTAAGCGTCAGGGTGGCGCGCGAAATTAAAATTTTCTTGAGTTTTTTGCAATTTCCATTCAGTTTCAGACTGTATGTCGAACAAAATATGATTCGCGACCGTAACACGTTTGTGTTTGTTTACAGAATTGTAATCATTTAAATCAATAAGGCAACCTTCTAAGTTCATTTAATCCCATTAAATGACATGAAATAATCATTTAATGGGATTAAATGAACTTAGAAGGTTGGTAATCCCATTAAATGATTATTTCATAAGTCATTTAATGGGATTAATTTAACTTAGGGGGTTGTATTAGTGATTTTGTTTATTATAACTCAGGTATAAAGCACATGTTTTACGGTCGCGGATCATATTTTAATCAACATACAACTTGACACTGAACTGTAAATTATAAATAATAAATATTTAAAAAAAACACATGACAATTTGAATTTCGCACGCTACCCTGATACATTCACCTTAATCTTTATTAGGTACCTGTTGGCAATATGGTTGCAGAGATGACCAGCACGCGTAGCATGATCACCGAAGAAACGGTCTTTGTCGTGTCTCGGAAGAAAAGAAATTAAGTGTTCATGCTCCGCAGGCAGGTGTATTGAAAGAAATTTGACAGATTGAGGTTCCTGTCTATATAATCTGTCACTTTGCCGATTCGTCTGTAGACAAAGGCCGTTTCTTCGGTGTTCAATGTGTTCATGCTACGCATGCAGTATTGTTTCGGTGCCACAAAGTAAAGTTAATTTATAACGAAAAATAGACATCTGAGAGGGGCCCATGATTACAGGTTACAATTGAAAACTAATTTGCAACGAAATTTGCGAAATATTGGCAGGATATATTATCGAGTTCAGTGGTCCAATCGATATGGTCTAAAATTACAGAAGAAAGCGCTTCCAGCGCCTTCAAAAGTATAAATAGGATTGGATAACTAGGGTAAATCGTCAGTCTTGAAAGGTGCGGTTCAGTCCGTTTTAGCAAATTAGACCCTGTATTCTGATAAAATATCTTTTCAGTCCCCTGTACAGTCTCGATTACTCCGTTTATTGTCAACAATGACAATATCATGAACACTGACGATGTAAGAGTGACATAAATAACAATAGGTGCCAAAGGGCGTAATGTACAGTCAGGTGCGCGATGTAAATATTTCAATGTAAACTGACAGGAGACGCGTAAAAAATGAACAAACGCGGACGGGTTAAACGCGTGTTTCAATAACATACCTCGCCAATATTGAGGCTGGATCTTCACAGATGTGTTAGGGAAGTTCGGTAGGTGTTGGTTGGCAACAGAGTTCAGTGGTGGCGGGTCGTGTCGGTGGGGGGCGGGGGCGGGGGCGGGGCGCCGGACAGCGGAGCGCTATGCGGCGCGCGGCGAGCGGGCGGCGCGCGAGGGTCACCGCGCAGCGCCGCGCCCGCGCCGCCCCGGCTTGCCGCGCCGGTTGAAGCCCCTGTGCGGAAGGACCAACGTTATAGGACTTACTACCAATGATATTATAAGCAAAAAGGTGTAAATATGCGTTTTAAATGAGAATAGGATCGACTTTGCGCCATGTTGTGACATCATAGATCTCAATTCGAATAAATTAGGTAAGATTAGCAAATCAAGGTATTTTCTAAATATAATTTATTTACGAATCATTAACGAATGATTTGTCTAAATTTTGCTGTTTCTCGCTCTCAAAGTATTTATACATTGGACATAATCTCTCGAGCCATGCTAAACAGCGCCTCGTTTACTCATTTTCGAGCAGTAGTAAGCGAGACAAAAACAAATAACACAAACAACCGCGTAACAAACAGAATTAATAAATAAAACATAAGCACACTACAAGACTAATTAATTTATGACGTTTTTTCATTTTGAATAACTGTGACTCGGTAAAACAAAAAAAAAATACATTATTGATACGCGAATAAGGTTTCGTTGCAGACCGTACTTTTCAAGTGACATCTGACAGATAGAGGTCATTGACGTTCCTATTCTCATTTAAAACGCATTGTAGTTACTATGCGTATTTAAAACGCATAGTATCTACTATAACAACAGAGATATTAAATTAAGCAATATTTTTTGACAGTAGACGACTTATAATATTTCTAGCAGTTATTTATAAGAGCTTTATAACCGATGGACTATTTCAATCAAATGTGCTGTAAGTTGGGCTGTGGGCTTGTCAGAATATTGCGCTGCGGTATTTATTGTTAATTTTTAAATATAAGTAGTAGGATTATGCTGAGATAGGAACTAATTTGGCCTTGCACAGATCTCTTTTATTTGTTCCTGTGCGTGTCTCAAACAATGCTTTTTTTTCTTTCTTTCCATTCAAGAATTCTCTGCATTCAAGACTGAGGGCCACATCTCGGGGTCAAGAATAAACCTAACGTACTACGTCCAACACGTCGCACGCTTTCGACTCGCGCAAATGGTTAAAATATTGTTCCCTATGACCCCTCTCCTCGAATCTTGTACATGACATGGCCATTACATACAATTTAGCTTTTGCACTATACGCATCTTTTATTTTATCTACAAATCCTTCGAAAATTCATCACCTATCTTCAATCATCTTGCTTGCCTGAAAAAGCCTTAACGGCAGCGGCACCACCTACTGTTTTTTTAGCAAAATCTGAGTAAGGTAAGTTACCTGAAAGGGCCGCGGTATGCAGGGCGAGCAGCCGGGGACCCAGGTGCAGAGTTATCGTTGGATGTATTTCCGTTCTGTCGTCCGGCGACGATGGCGCTGTTAGCTTTTGCTCCTTCGTTGGAGGCCCCAGGAGCTCCGTTAGTATTCTCCTGCATATATTAAAACTGTGTTAACACTTCGAAATAAAAATAGTAAATTAGCAATAAATCACACAAAAAAAGTTCATTCTCAATAAGGCACTCTGACATCTGCTGTGAAAATGGATTATTATGAATTTGGGATCTGTCGTAACATGCTTAATTGTACTCTTCGTAACAAAGTGTGCATTAAAAATAAACTTTTTTAACTTCTGTCTAATGCAATTATATAGATAGCTTTTACAGGTTGTCTTGCAACAGATTTCCAGGAATAATAATTTAAGAAACCTGTTTTTAAAATGAAAATTTTAAGCGTAAAAGTTATTTTTGGGGTGAGAACGGTTGGCTTTTGTTTTTCTTGACGTTCGTGATAAAAGAATTAAAAAACACATATAAAACCGAATTTTCAAATGGTGCAATACTTATTTTTGGTATCAAGTGTACAACGCGTAATCAGTTCCACCAACCCCAAGTTTAGTTGGCGTAAATAACCATAAAAGAAGGTCAGCATTTAGTTAAGAAAACTACATAATTATCTAATATCTCCCTACAATTAACCGGGCTTTCAAACTACATTACCTATTTGTATCCTGATTGAAATTTTCTCGCGCCGTTAAATATAATAAATATTTTTTTTTTTTAAATGATAGGTGATGTGATGAACGAACCTTTTCAGAGCTCTCGTAATCTCTTGCATATCAACATCGATCTGAGATGAGCATACCTGTGACAAATAGTGCTAGTTACTGCGAACCAACATGTCTGCCTCGCATACACGAGGCAACAAATGTGTAACAAGTCTTGTCATGCGACGTCCGATTTACCAGGGGAAGTTGGCTGTTCAAATTTAATATTAAACCCCAGAATTCTCAAACAACATTTAAGTTGCTAGTCGAAAATGAACGGGTTATTCAATCAGTTTTTAAAAATATATCCTTCATTAATTGCGAATTACTTTTCTGTTACAATGTAAGAAAAGACTCAGTTTAAAATTACTATTTTGCTGCCCATTCTGGTTTTCGGCCAAGTACCGACGCCAGCAGATCAACCTACTCCAAACTGTAAAAGAACACCGGCGAACTCCCAAACAAATTTTTGTTGACATTTTTTTTTTGCGTCTGTCTATGAAAAATATCTAAAAGTATAGAGTTTGAATTTCTGAACAGTTTTTTCTTTGGTTATACTTTTATAGGAAGTCAGGAATTAAATATATTTTATCCGCTATAATCTTAGCACAAACAATCGTGTTTATTTTAACATTTGTATTCTGATGCAGACATGTATTTCCTAAGTATATTAATGCATTATGTAAAGCCAATCATTTTAAGCAACTGGACTAAGATTTATATTACATGGCAACATTAGAAGTATAGCTAATCCAAAAGCCATGAAGTCAAGCCAGAAAGAAAAAAACACAAAGCTATGATTATTTATTTCATCAATAATCTAGTCAATTAAGCTCTTAATTATAAAGACTTTTTTCCAGACTTTGATAGGCCTTATGATTGATTTGATAAAACTTAGTAAATTATTTCGTTGGTATCTATTACGGTGACATATGTAGACGCTTAATAATTTCATCAAAAATTCCCTCGCCGGCGTTCTTTTCCCAATTGAACATGAACCTTATTTTGTTTAAAATAAAGTTGAAAACCTATCAAGACACATTGGGGTAGGTTGATGTGCTGGCGTCTCGCGTCTGTACCTATTCGCCGCTACAATCAATACACATTAAAGTTATAGCGGTAGCAGTTTAGACATAAGAGCGCGACGAAGGTCACAAATGCAATTCGAGGGGAGCGGTAACATCGATCGAAATATTGCCGTCTCTGTTTGACCAAAGTAGGGGCTGCGAGGGCTCGCCGGACATGGCGTGCTTTACAATTATTACTGCACTGTATAATTCATGCATAACGACTAGAAGGTGTATCGAAAAGCATTTCTTTAATTCACATCTAATAATTTGTGCCCTTAATTTGCTTTAGGTATTTACGTAAGTAAGATCGAGAAGAAGAAGTGAATGTACAGACACATACATGTGTAGTTTTGGCAATTTAATTAGGACCATGCGATGGAAAGGGTCGGGGGATTAAACTTCACTGCTCTGCTAGACGAAGCGTGGACGAAGCGTCCGTCTGCACTAGACACAATATAATTTTGGGCCACTATAGAGCACCCCACATATTAATCTTGGAACACATGTCATGGGGCGACGGGCGGGCGCCCCGGCCATATAAAACCTAACCACATCGCAACCGAATTCTAGTGAATTAGTCTAATAGACCCTTCAGACAGATATAATGGTTACTTTTCTCCACGTTTATTAATAAAAGGAATCATGAACGAGTATAATATAATATTAATAGTTTTAAAACAAATAAATGATTTGATTTGATTTAAAAAATTATGAAGAAATTATTTACTTGTACTTTTGTGAAAATATTTAGTACCTACTTAAAACACGAAAATATGAATGATCTACCTAGCCTTTACCCAACTATGTTAGGGTCGGCTTCCAGTTTAACGGGATGCTGCTGAATGCCAGTGTTTTAAATGGAGTGACTGCCTGCCTGTCTGATCTCCACAGCTACAGCAACTAAACGAAAATATTCATGAGTTTTATTTAGAGAGACTATGGGACGAGTAAGTAAGCTAAAATCTTATTGAACAAACTTTCTTTTGAATCTAAAAAATTTAGGTTGCGGACAGCGGTAAAACGAGGTTGAATTTTCGGGTAACTTTGATAGTTACACAAAGTACCTACTTAGGTACAAAAGATTTTTTCCCGTTTTACTCGTAAAATAACGTAGCTGATTATTAATTATCCTACTAGGAATTCTAGTCGTTAGGCTTTGTTTCGCCAACGTTTTAGCTGTAACAGCTAGCACTGTGCGGACTAAAAGTTATAACAAGTTAACCCTGATTTTTCGTCTAAAATGCATTTTAGATTGGGGTGATTTTGGAGCGAAATGTTTGATTGGGAGAAATCGAAGTAATCTCATTTTCAATAGCCATTTCTTTTTCTGACACTTGTAACACATTTTTATTAAAGAATCGTTAGTTATTATTTAATTTATCGTCACTATATATTTTTTTTTCAATTTTTAATTTTATAATAGTAAAAAATACATGGCTTTTATATGAAATATTAATCAATCTAACCTCGTTTTACGGTACCTACATTTATTGTAATTCAAACGAAAACTATTCGTATGAATTAATCCGCTATTTGTATAGATACTCGAGTAATAAATGTATAAGTAGGTATGTATCTGTTTTATTTATTTATTTTGTTTTGTCCTGACTGCACCCTCTCTGTGCCCCGGGCATGTCGGGCACGCTCGACATAATAGATACTGCGATTACGACAGTTTGGATGTGATTTGTAACGCCATACCTAAATGAAAACTATTTGTACTTATAATTTTAATCTAACATTATAAGTTTCGATAATGTTCATTATTATTTTTTTTAATACAAAAATGAATAAGAAAACGACTTAAAGAGACGCATGTTACCCATTCATTTTAGAATTTCGAAATGAGGAAATAACAGATCCGCAAAGCACATAATTCCTTATTTTGTTTATTTTTATTGTCATTTTTTAGTTTCATTATTTGTTTGTAACTATTTTTATTTTTAACGTGTACCGTGTGCCTGTGTCGTGCCAAATTAATGCTTTTTCTTTCTTTCTTTCTTTCAGATCTTAATGCAAATACGTAACAGCATAATATGATGGAAATGAAATGCCTAAGTTGCGTATGATTTTAGTTTTTGGCAGACCCTGTATCAGAGACTAAAAGTTAAATGGCGTTTGGGAATTCGACCTGAAGAGAATGAGCGTTTGTGACAAAGCCTAAGTTTACGAGTTGTGATGATTGTAGCCTTGTGAATGCGAAGCTTTAACCACCGTAATTAATTAATCCAGGGACTGAAATACCCAAAAATTAAGGCAAGTTTAAATTTCAATATGAAGTCAACAACAAGTTACAAGTAATACAAGTTAACTAAATATTTCGATAGCGTTCTTCTTTTCAGTAGCCGAATTTTTAGGTTGGAAATGTATACCGGTATATTTGGATAAAAGTACCCTAGTAAATCTTTAAAAATGTATCGGTAACGGTACATAACCTCAATAAATAGGGGTTTTCTTTGTCGCAGCGACTGGGCGATCGGTCATCACTCACTACAAATTACACAAGTTCTGAATTATCCGCACGTCTCGCATATTTTTCGGTAACACTATCGTGTAAAAGTTAAATAACGGTTTAGCACACCCTTTATTTTTAAAGTTACCGGTATAGCTGCACCTTTTAGAAACCCGTACCGGTATATTTTTAGGGTAGCTTAACCTGTAACCGTAACCGCTTTCAGTCCCTGAATTAATCAAGTTTAGACCAATAACATAAATACTAAGTGTACACATGCCTTTAGTTGTGTTAGTTAATTCTTGACAGTACCAATTTCTAATGTTTGTAATGTTTGATTTCTAGTGAAATATCTAAATTCTTTATTGCCGAGAATTCCAACAAGTGTCTGATGAGAAATATAGGATGGATTCTAGTTGTATTGCGATAGAGCATTTATCTCGACTTAATGTGACTAATTTTACAAGTCTTTGCTTTCAATTAGTTTTCTTGCCAAATAGGTAGTCAAAGATTTTTAACACAGCCTTCAAACGACCGACGTAATCGATAATGAAATTAGTGAAATACGTCATTATGTAATTTAAATAAAAAAATAAAAATTTATAAACAAAAGTACGCACACAATATTTTGTTAAATAATATTTTAAGAATGTATTGATTTAAAACACACTTCTCATTAAATGCTAAAACTATGGCTGTACGTACATGTAAGCGAAAGATGCTGACCGATTAGTGTTGAAATGCGGATATTTTGAGGAACAAGACTTTAAAACTTACCTTGTTATTATAATATTATTCTGCTTACATACAGGCGTCGAAAACGACAAGACAAATTATTTTTTGACGTACGATGGTTAATAGTGGAGTTATCATCATACAGAGTCAGTATGGGAAAATCATTTCTTCAAAAACGACGTATTTTCTACTTAGCCTTATCCTAACTAAGTAGAAGTGGGCTTCCAGCCTAGACGGTAAAAAAGTAAGTAAGTAGGTACATTATTCTCGTTGTCCTCAGGAGTAGTGATGGTCAGCGGTGGTGGTCCAGAATCGCCATATCCAATCACTCCGCCCTTGGATATCTGGTAGTCCAGGAGCTTAGCCATCTTGCTCTGCAACTCCTGTAATAAAAACGTAAAGTCTCTGACAAAACCACAGCGTTAACTTTATAAAATAAATAGATTTTGTTCAATTTTAGTTATTTTTAAGTATATTTTTTAAAATATATTTTTTTAATATACAGAACAAATGATCGTGCTCATCACACAAACATTTGCTTCGCTAACATGACGGCGGCTTCGCTTACATAATTATATTTTATTTCTGAATTTGTGTGTAAACGACCTTTTTGCTCATTAATATAGGCGCTGTACTTAGCTAATATTCTACTACAAATATAGTAAAAAAGAGTGTCTTTTTTTTTGGGTAATTCAACTACTTAATATTTTATATTTTGTACGTCCGTCAGTCAGTCCAGCGCATTCGATACCACGGCAGCCAAAGAGTAGTAGGTACTTATAATTATACATTTTGATCCGTGCTCGCGTTATCCTTTGATGTCTGAACAAAAACCACCAATTAGGGTATTGCCGGGCAACGCGAGTAGCAACGGCTACTGTTGTCGCTCGCTCGGCGAGGGGAGCTATTTATACACCGTGCCGTTGCCGTGGAAATGGGGTAAGAGTATTACAGAGCAAATGCTCTAAGAGGGATTTAGATCAAACTGCGAATAAATTTGGCCAGTTCGACAGATTTTTCGAACAGATGTCATAAATTGAGACTGCCAGGTGTAAAAGTTTAACTAAATAACGCGAAATGCGTACCGGGGCTCCGATGAAACTTTTCTTTTCTCCTAGGCTACCATAAACAATTACAGAGTAAAGGCAGGCCATAATAATTGGCTCAAAGTTAAAGTCGGCCGAACAGAGGCGGATTATCCTTAAGGCAAACTAGGCACGTGCCTAGGGGCGCGTAGTTACAAGGGGCGCGCGAGCTCAGAATTTTTAAAGATAAACTAACTCTCACTCTTAGGAGAGTAAGTATAAATGTCCTGGCCTACTAACGTTTTGATGATACAATGTTTATAGTATTATGATGGCTATTTATGGCATGTACAGGGGCGCCGATGAAGAGATTGCCTAGCCACCCTAGGCAATCTGGACATTTAATCCGCCACTGCGACCGACACTTTATTTTAATACAATAAGAGTCTGGAACACAAACCTTCATTTCGTCTGTCAAGAAGAAAGGTGCTGCCGTGAAGGAGGCAACAGGCGGCGGCGCTTCAGCCAGCGTCTCCACTTCGATGTTCGTAAGCCTGATTCGGCAGACGGGGCAGCTTTCCTGATAACGAGGAATATTACATTTAATATTGACCTAGGGCCCATTTGCAGAGGCTTTTCGACAGAGCGGGGTAAGACTCAAAGCAGGCGCACATCTGTATAATGTCCTCTATGGAGTCCAAAATGGCAGAAGCGATGTTAATTTTGTTTTTGGTAATTTCAAATTGGCGCAGCGGGTGATTCTACAAAATTTGGTAGCGATCGTATAACTATAGATAATTATTGTGGTACCCACCCGAAGCCGGGGTGCGTAGCTGCAAGATTCAATAAAAATTCAATACAAAATGCTTGCTAATGGCACAGCTGTTAAAAACCCATTGAAGTTGGAAAAGTTAACAAAAAAATAGAAGCTCAGCTCAGCACTCATTTTTTTCATCTACACTTGAAATTGCAGAAAATCTATTGGTACAATGAGAACACCAAATTGCGTAACAAAATTTTATTACAATTTGAATGATTATGAATTTCTTAATCCCCTGCGTCACAACGCTGTCAATGAATGGTGTAATAATATTGCACATATTGTATTTCCAAAATCAACGTCTTCAATTCCTTGTAAAGACTCAACTTAGTTTCCATCAAAATCGGGTCGTAGACTACCTTGAATATTGTTTGCTACTCATTATAATTTCGGATTTGGCCAAACACATTGACCCGAAAAACACCCTGTTCCAAAGTAGTATGACATAACACTGAAAAGTTATTCAACATCCAGTAGTTTCTTGACTTACCCTAAATGGTGCCCGAGATGCCTGCTGCCAGTTTGGCAGAAGATCAAGATCCTCTTGGTAGAACTGCCTACCGGTAATCAGGTGAGCAGCAAGACAATGGCTATGAAAGTAGTGATAGCATTGAGTCCTGATGAACTCATCTCCCTTTGCGAAGCCAAACAGACAGATCATGCATTGGCCACTTGGCAGGTTGCTCTCGGTGAGGCAGTCACGGATGAGCTGTAAAATGTTTATATTTTAGGAATGGATAATAATAATAACCCTAACCTATAGTCCAGTATTTATGTTTCCAAAATCTGCAATAATCTTATACCAGTCACAGGTTTTTCTTAGGTGCACTTGTCTAGTGCATACAGGGAAAATCTGCGGTTGGTGCCTCATTTCATTAAAGACGACACGGGCCTCTGCGAGATGGCTTCGCCCCTCGTACGCCTTTCAAAGGACCGGAACCCAACGGCTCCGAGAAATGAAAGCTAATGAAAATAATAATAATACACCAGCGCTAGGTGTTCCTTGGGTGCACTTGTTGAGTGCATACAAGGAAAATCTGCGGTTGGTGCCTCGTTTCAATAACGACAACAATAGGCCTCTGGAAGTTGGCTTTGGCCCCTCGTACGCCTTTCAAAGGTCCGGAGCCTAAGGCTTCTGAGAATTAAAAAACAAATAATGATAATTTATTTCTCAACTAAGGTGTTACATTGTCACAAGTAAATATACAAATTAACAGAAACATTACATGGTAATAATGAACCTGCACTAATGAAATACATTGTATCACAGGTATCAATGCCTTTACTCCGTTACTTGGTTATTTAATTCAAAATGTCATTTCTTTAATACTAGTCTATTTTCACTAACAATAAGATCACTAAGAAACAGGACTTAGGGCGAGACTCCACCAAAGCGGAGACGAGAGGAGATGTCTCGTAATTAACTAATAGGATAATGTATTGTGCTGAAGCTAAGCACTGCGCTGTCAAAATGCAAAAGCTGGTTGGTTGTACGACACATCTCTTCTCATCTCCGCTTTGGTGGAATCTCGCCCTTATGCTTTGATTTATCAGTATTGTTGCCTGTGGTATTATTTTAATGTTTGTTTTCAAAGATGTTTTCAAAGATGTTCAATTAAGCCAAGTCTTAATAGTGGATGTTGACTACTTAGGTTTGGTAAAACCATAGGCCTATTGCGTTATTAGTATTTCTTCGCAGACACAATTTTCAGACATCAAATTAATCTAATTTAAATTACTTCTAGTCCTAGTCTTTTTCTTTTTATACACTGCCCTACATTAGGAATGTCTCTTTTGTTGTGGGGGTTTAAAATCATTTAATCTCACATTCACAAACAACCAGACTTGGAACCTGTCTAAAGCTTACAAAATTTTGTATTGTTGACTGTAGCAAAAAAAATATTGGGAAGGTGATTCTCAAGCTTCAGATATATAGTTCTTTATATACTAGCTAACTGTGGCCTGCAGCACTTTTTTTTATTTTATTTTATATTTGTATTTATTTATGGACTTTGAAAGACTTATAGCCAAATAAAATGGAAATAAGTAGCACGCAGTAGTAGTGACAGCCAATTACAAGTCTCCACGTCTAGAGTTTAGGTATGATAAAAGTAATATGCTATAATATCCACCTGCTACAATCCCACTGTAGGGCTAAGGCCTCTTATCATATACATTAAAGCACTGCAATTAATTACTACACTTGCTCAAGACAGATTTACGATTTCAGCCTTTTTTAAGCCAAAAATATAGGTTTCCCCACAATATTTTTCGTCACCATGCCAATGATATCTTAGGAATCACAACAATAGTATTAAAAAGGTCGCATTAATATTTTCTCAGACTTGTACCCAAAATTTTGGACAATAAAGGCTACAGAAACTATTACAAAAAAAACAACTACAACATAAAGTAGCAGCACTAGTTACTTAATTTACATTGAATGGATAATCAATACTGGTTACTCAGAAGTCTCAGGATAATGAATGTAGCAAGGCATTTGGCAACCACCAGTATGAAACAGGCGGATCCCAGTGCTCCGCTCACACTCCCAGCTAGCAGAGACCTAGAGCACCGCATCCCTTGATTGAAATTAAAAGAACAAGTATTATCAAAGCCTTACATCAATCAGTTCAAAAACCACAGGTGCACCACGGCAATCAGCCAGTTTCTCTAGGATTCGTAAGTGAATGTTATCCATTATCTCATCGTCGAGTCCACGCGGATTCCTCAGAGTCACCTCCGGGCTAGTATCAGGATACCCTGGTGTCAGATTGACAACCAGGGTCACACATACGTACTGCCGGTCGAGGTCGTTTCCAGTCAATGGATGAAGAACGGTTTCGATTGTTTGCGGCACGTCCCCAACACGTCTGATCACAACATCATTCATCAAAATTGCTTCTAGAGCTTCTATCTCATCCGACACTCTGTAAAATTCACAATATTTTAGCACTTTGCACGAAATATGATAAATTCAAGAGCTACAACAAATTACACACCTTTCATCCATGATGGACGACATATTGATTGGATAAATTAAAGACGCTAGACGCTAGACCCGGGAATCAGGGGTGCATTCAGTTCAGACAGGCGCACTGCAGCTATTGCAACGAACGAAACAGCTGGGGACTGGGGAGGCGGCGGGGGTATGGGGATTTCAGTAGAATTCGCGACGAAAATCAATCATGACCTCCATAGTTTAAAAATATTTTAGTGCTGTGCCGTGTTCGGCATGCCTGCCATTTGACAGTTAGGTAAAGTTTAGTCGAGTTTTGTGTGGTTTGTTAGTCCTGTTATTTATTGGGTTATTGTTAGTTAATAATATTAAGCAAAGACGTAGAGGCGGACAAACTGAGCAATAAAAGGCTCCCTTTTATAGGGTCTCAATCGAGCTTAGTGAAAGTCTTTAGCGCTAACTTAACATGTATAAATTTAAAAGTTACAAAATTAAAAAGTATAAATTATTAAAACTAAATGAGCCGAAGATATAAATTTACCCAAAACGAAAAAGAAAACCTTATCAGCACGTACCAAACGTGGTAGAAATTTATGCATCAAATAAATGGCGACTGTAGTACTAGAGGTTAACAATTTTTAATCGACTATTAGATTTCCAGAAAATTTCGAATGAAAAAAGTTTTCGTTATTGTAGCTTATGCATTTTTTTCTTGATAGTTAAAGGTATCTAATGTGAAGAAATGAATACCAAATTATAACAATATTTCAGTTACCCAGACAAAGTAGGTAGGGTTTGCCCTGTAAGCCTGACACACAAGTTTTTGAATGAAATAAAATTAGAACTTTGATTTGCGCTGTCAAGCAAAATTATTTTTAAATTAATTTACTTAGTGTAATGTCATGGTCATATAGTGTAAGTGGTCATCAGAGGTTGGCCATGTCCCAGAGAGCTCTAAGATACTATAGAGCGGACATGCGATGTCATACAAAAACTTTGATCCCATGTCTCAGTAACGCCATCTAGAATAATACCGCCAACGGTGGCTTACGGTGGCGCGATGGCGGTGCGCGCTGCCACAGTTCATCTAGCTGTGCATAAATAATTTTATGTTCCTACCTAGTTAATTATTATTGTTACTGTTGCCAATAAAACGAGCGCTAATCCCATCGACAAATTATTACGCAGTTTGGTGGGTGTAATTGTACCTAAGTACTTTATGTTTGGTCCAGAATAAACAATTTATTTTTTATTTTATATAAATATTGGAGCGGCAGCGGAGCGTACTAAAAAAAATCTTGTCGAATTTTTTTTCGTGATTTCCGGTCTATAGGTATTGAATGTCTTTGCCCTCTCTCATTTCGTGGCTCTCGACTGTACTTTAATGCCAGCTGTCTACAGTCACCCTATAGATGGCGGTGTATCTAAGTACAAAATTATTTTAATTATTTACACAGTCTTCGCCGGTCAGCCCTTCTTACAGATATTGCGATGCATGAAGGGTAATGTTTCATCAGTCTTTATAAGAGTATAATATTATGTTTGAACAACAAGAGAGCAAAGTCGTATAAATACAACAATAAGTTATTATTTCAAAAAATTGCAATAAAAGACATAGGTACAAAAAAAAAAAAAAATGAATGAATGAATGTAATTATCTATTTGCAAAATTTCTTTAGTTAGTATGAAATTCCGAACAAGTTTGTCTTTGAGGTTGAATTCAAAATCGGAGCTACGAAAGTGCTTTTCTTTGTCTCTGTCTCTCTTTCTAATGGCAGGAAAGAGACAGAGTGTGAATGTTTCGAATTGTATGATTAACCCAAAGCTGAATAAGATACTTGTTCGCGGCTTTCTGAAAACTAAAATTAAAAAGTTACTTTGTCTCACTCAGTGAGCAAAATCGCTTTTTGCTCACTGATTTCAGGCAGCAAAACCTACATGTTTGAGCTACTGAAGTGAAAAGAACTATTGTGCCTATCTTGCACTCTACCGTACTACTAAGCACGCTTTTTGTTAATTTTTACGTCCATGGGTGTTTGGAGGTATGAGGGTGTAAAGTTCCTGATCCACCATTGAAAAGGGAGGATCTTCATACCAGACGGGTGTTGTGTCTGGTGGGCTAACTACTGCCCAGTGTTGCCGTTCAACAAAATTAGAAGTCCCTATTATGGAGAAAATCATTCCGTAAAAATCCGCTAAATGTCGCTAAACTACCGCAAATGTAACACTCAAAACGAAATATTGATTTGTCTTTCGTGTTCCTACTAGATGGGGTGTACCTCAATCAGGCTTACCTGTCCATGGATATAAAATACTAGTCTGTTGTAAAAGAAACGTCATTTACTTAACTATTTTGTAAATAGGTGGCCACACCGACCAAATGCAAGACGAATTTATGGTCATGAAATAAATTATTTAAAAAAAGCAAGACGAATATAAAAATAGACCAATAGCAGCTGATGAACTAGCGTGTCGGGCCACGCTCAGTGTAGGGTTCCGTAGTTTCCCGTCCGTCACAATAAGTGTTCCCACTTATGAGTATAGAGGTTCGCATCCATTATGTTCGCGCTCCTGCAACTTGAATTACGAATATGTTTAAGTGTAACTTTCTTTACCACGGAGGTCATGAAAGCACGGAAAATCTTAACATCGACTTAAAAAAATGACGTCATTACGCAACGCCATGTATCGAACCATTTATGAACTGGTGTTTACCTTAACATTTTAATGGCGTTCAAAAAATGAATTTTATTTTTGTTCTAAATTATCTTAGCATGTTCCTGATAGAAGTTTTATGTAGTTATAAGATACCGCCAATAGACAATTCGATAATACCCGACCCAATGTAATAAGTACCTACAGCGCCATCTCTCGGGGAATTGGGTTACTAATTAATACATAAAAGTTTTCGGTGGTAATTCTGGATTGCGAGAACCGATTTTAATAATTCTTTTTTTGTTTGAAAAAGATACATTAAGGATAATAAAATATGTAAACTAAGTTAAAAAAAAATGCTTGCACATACAATTATACTACAGTACTTAGTCTAGAAATTATTTTGGACAACTTTTTGTCTTTTTTGTACAAAAACTGTTTCCATCCAAGTTCAAAATAATTTTCCTAGAAAGTCCTTATAAAGTTCTACTTTTCAGATTTTTTTCATATTTTCTATTTTATGGTTCAAAAGTTAGGGCACATTTTTTTACTTTTGGAGCGATTATTTCCGAAATTATTGACATTATCAAAAAATGATTTCAGTAAACCCCTATTCATTTTTAAATACCTTTCCAACAACATATCACACATTAGGGTTGAACATAAAAAACAATCAATTCCCACTTTACATATACTTTACTACCCTAATAAATCATTTTTTTCCAATTTTTTTTGATGATTAGCTTTCTTCTTTTACACATTATAGCGCGTGACCCCTAAACATGTTTGAACTAGTCGGACGGCAGGTGAGAGAAAACAAATTTCGCATAGGTAAAATTTAATTTTAAGGTAAGTAAGTTTCTCTGTTTTTTTTACGTGAAACAGTGGTAGAAGTTTCACATTAATCCCGTCATTACTTATTTATATTTAATTTATATTTGTGAAAAACACTTGAGTCACTGTTGCCTCCTTGACCTTACTTTTGTTTTAAGCATGACAATATCAAGTACCTATTAAGAGAAGAAATGTGAAGTCTTCAGTCGACGAAGTCTGCAATATTGAGCATTATTAAATTTATTCCTTATACGGCAGAAATGTTTTTACCATCTGTTACTTTGCCGATTCCTCCATCGATATACTCGTTTCTAGTCTAGGGTGATCATGCTGCGCGTGCGTGCAGCTCTTTTCTCAGAACTGCACGATTTAATTCCACCAAGCCCTTTTCATAATCGGACCACCAGACGTACGGCACTGCGCCACCGGTATATGGTAGATATCCCAACCATACGTAGGTACTAAACGCTTTAGGAACACATTCATTGTGCGAACAGCTAAAGAGTGGAATTCCTTGCCGGAGTCGGTGTTTCCTGATAGCAACAACCTACGGTTCTTCAAGTCAAAGTGAACAAGTTGCTTCTAGGCAAGCGTGCTTCATCGTCGACCACATCATCGCTTACCATCAGGTGAGACAGTGGTCAAACGCGTGCCTATCAATAACAAAATAAAAAAAAAAAACTAAAGAGATTTGAATGTCTTTGCTCTGATCAGACCTCCACAAGAATTCAAAATGTAGTTCAGTATTTTTGGATAGGTACGTAGGACATAGTTAAGTAATACTGAAGAATCCTAATTACCTATCTTAACCTTTCAATTGATTTAAAGGGCGCTTACCAAGCGCTTACATACACACACCCGAAAAATTAGCAATTAGGGGATCACAAAAAAAGGTGCCTTTTTTATAAACTTGTATTATTCGACAAGTGATTCTGGGATTTTATTGATTTGGTAGGTACCTACTTAACCTTTTTAGGGTTCCGTAGTCAAATGGCAAAAAACGGATTCGTCATGTCTTAAATAATATAAATAAATATTCCACAACTTTTCACACAACCTGTCCTAATTTAGCTTGAGAGCTTGTGTTATGGATACTAAACAGCTGATAAACATACATAAATATTTCTAAATGCTTACTTAATATAGATAAATTACACCCAGACACAGAACAAAATGATCATGCTCATCACACAAACATTTGTCCTGGGTGGGAATCGAACCCACGAACGCGCATAACAGTCAGAGTCACTAACTGCTAGACCAACAGGCCAGTCAGTCTGTTCTTGTCCTTTATTAGATTAGCTAATAAGCCCATATTAAACCGAAAAAATAAGTATTAATACCTACTATGAAAGGACTAACGAAAGGTATTTACAAGGCAGGTAAGTAGAAACACCGCCCGCGAGAGGACGCTCTAGTAGGACGTAAGACCTTATTGGTGAGGTTCTTCAGAAAGGTCAGGTACGTAGTACTCGCAACCGGGCGGCGTGTGTAGGTACTTATATGAAAACATGTATGAATTTAAACGAAGCAAAAGAAGTACCAACCTATGTAAGAATCGTAGCAATGTAAACGAAGCAAAAGAAGTAGGTACCTACGTAAGAATCGTAGCAATGGCGCTCTGTAGTTTATGCCTACCCTCATGGGATAAAGGCGTGAGTCGTATGTTCCTATGTATGAAATACTTTAAATTTCAACAATCTTTTTTTAGCTGTACTTACTGTGTCACACAGAACTTTTAGAATTCTTGTTATTTTAACTCCTGAAATTGGACCACCAAGATAGGTCCTACAGCTTGGGGGCCACGGCTACTTCTAGTTTAGTCCTACATATAAATGAATTACCTACCTACCAATTTTTTTAATTGTCTACCTATGTTTTTCTCTATGTTTTGTGTTCCCCTAATTTTACCGGTCCGCCACGAGACTTCATTGACTTTTTGGTGTGATAGGTAAGTGTTTATGGTTTTCTGGAGTCCAAATACCGCAAAGGTCGATCTCCAGATTCAAAGTTGTGGCCATTCTAGGTGGGTGTAATCAAACGAAAATAGTCTTTCATAAGTACCTATTCCTTTATTTTTAAAAATATCGAAATATAACCTTTAAAAATAATTAGATTTAAGTAAGTAGGCTAGGCACTTAGTGAATTAATAATTTAAATCAATAAGTGCCCAAGCCTGACTTATTTACTTGTCTCACGCACAGACGCCAGCACATCAAGTTACCCCAATGTGCCAAATTTTCCCAATTGAATATGAACCTTATTCTGTTTAACATAAAGTTGAGAAACGATCAAAGAAATTTGACACATTGGGGTAACTTGATGTGCTGGCGTCTGTACAAAATTCTCGATACTCAGTAGAAAAAGATTACCGAAATTACCTAATACCAGTGTTGAATAGGTTTAATAGTAGATAGGTATCTATTGGGAGTATTCTATTCTATTCTATTCTATCTCATAGGTACCTTAAATAATGAAATAAATTTGTAAAATAAACAATACTACTGAGAATCATTATTATGCACACTACAACACAATTACTTTCCTTCTAATAAAAATATTATTTTATTTAACACACATATACATAATGTGTGTTATAGTGCTTATATCATCATAGTTACAGACTCTAAGAAAGTGTAACGGACTTGTGTAAAGTACAAAATAGGTAATATTTAAATTGCTCATTAGACTTATAGGCTAGATTGTAATTACTTATAATTATTAAGAACCTGGTAAGGATAAAAATAAATATATTTATTATTAAATAATTATAGCACTATATTTAAGGTGGGATATACTATTTACTTACCTATGTCTACCTAGTGTGCGCTTTTGCCTTACCTTTAACGAAATAGCAAAACGCCACGCTCAGTGGCGTTTTGTTTATTGTTTTGCCAATACAATTTAATTTTAATTCAAATGTTAGATTGTGATTTTTTTTTAAAAGGTGGCTTATAGTCTGGAAACCATTTCAAACAATAAACATTATGCATTTAAAACCAAATAGGTACCTAGGTACAACTTAGCAGAAATCCGTTTCGCTAGTTTTTTGTGTCCACTAACAAAATTGAATAATTATTTATTTCTTTAGCAGTATCTATTGGATGGAAATATTTTAAGGACTAAAATTATTGCAACAGTAAGTTTTAGTTCTCAACTTTATCAACAGATGGCACTGTCTTAATATTTGAATGTTTTTATTCAATAAAGCCTTGCCTTCCGTTAAACGGATTTGATTAAAATTTTAAACCCATTTGAATAGCACCAAAGCATTTCTTCTCAATATCTACAGATTACAGCATCTCATCTACCTACTCAAAGATCACTTTTACCGATACCTCCCACCTCCCACCCCCTTGTAGCACCCATGTTGCTCTTTGTACCTACGTTTTTACGGTTTACAATGTAGAGTATATTCTATTCAATTTACGGAACTACCTAGCTAATTTGAATCAATTGGACCATTTAATTGATTCAAAATAACTAGGTAGGTAAGGACCTCCTAATAATGATAATTGAATCTAATTAAAATTAATAGTCAAATAAATTAATTTACAGACTATAATAAAATCAGATTATGCGAACTCAATATAAGAAATATTATAATTAATATATACTGGCTTAAATACCCATAAGTCGTTCTGGACCTCTTCAGGAGACATTGTATTCATATTCATATTCATATTAATATTCATATTCTTTTATTTGCATACCATAATGTCAGATAAAGGTGTTACAAAGGCTTATAGCTATAGTACAGTTATGGACCCTGTAAGGGTACAGCAACATTAAGTAACAAGCAAGATTACCTATAGTTGAATCCAAATAACACCATAATAAATTGAATAAAATCATTAAACATAAAAAATACTTGCCTAATTAAATATTTGTACTCATTATTATGAACAACTTTTACTATTGGAACCCTGAAATCGCAAAAATAAAATCAGCTATTCCCTGCATTTATGTTCGCATAGCTCGTCAAAATGTAGGGAACAGATGTTTTTTTTCGCGATATCAGGGTCTTAATACCTGATACAAGCCTGTCAATGTCGCACATCGGGGCAAAGGCCCCTTCTCATACAGATACGGCATAGGAATTAATCACTGCACTTGTTCAAGGCGGGTTGGCAATTGTAAATAAAACTTATAGGTACTGATTACCCAAGTCCATGAGGTTTCCATACTTTAATATACCACGTGGGCGCTCGAGCGCAATATCATGAAAACATTACCTATGTTCTGAAGAATTTTCTTCACTTTTAGTGGAATAAAATATATTCTTTGATGTTTTTTTAATTTTTTTTAGGTCTTATTTTTACTTTTATACAAAAAAAAAACAATTAATGTACCCACATTAATTGTTTTTTTATGTAGAACAATGCAATGCTATCCTACTAATATTATAAACGCGAAAGTTTGTGAGTATGGATAGATGGATGGATGGATGGATGTTTGTTACCCTTTCACGTTAAAACTACTGAATGGATTTTAATAAAATTTGGTATGGAGTTAGCTGACACCCTGGATTTACACATAGGCTTTTTAACCCTGTATTCCCACGGGAACGGGACCTACGCGGGTGAAACCGCGGGACGTCTGCTAATTATAAATAATGCAGTGCAGTAATGCGGATTAGCATTAGGTATTTTAATTCACGTGCTTAACTCTAAAATCTAGCACATTTTTCTGTTGATTTTATGATCGAAGAGGGTACATTTACTTTGTTAGAAATCCAAACATATCTATACAGGGTGTAACGGAAAGGGTATATACATACAAACAGGGTGAATAGAGTATTTAATAACGAGTCTTTCCTCAAAATTTCAGCTCCCAACTAATAACTTCGAAACTTTACGATATTATTTAATATCGACAGTTTATTAAATGCAAAATCATAACAAACGTGTCACCCCACTATGAGGGTCATAATCCTGTCCGGCAAGGTTCAAGTATATCTATCTCGGGTTCTGCGCGCCTAGTACAGACCTATCGGGCTCTGCCTAACCGACGAAGACGCGACGGCGCGGGCGGGCTCAACTTTACAATTATGTATGTATATGTATAAAAACGTTGCCATGTCGTTTCTTATCACCAAGAGAATCCGTGCCCTTCCGATGTATATACCCTTTCCGTTACACCCTGTATAATTGTACACAATAAAACTTAAGGTACTTCTGCCTTAGGGCATTTTTGTAGGAGGTCCGTTTCTGGACTTAGATCCTTAGGCTTGTTCTTCACTATGGAGCTGAAAGCTCTTGTAATTCTGGTGCTTGTGCTTTTGGTGTTCTGGGTCGACTCCATCTCCAATTTTCTGGTCAACTCTTTAAATATGTTAAACCTATAAAAATAATACATGGCTTTGTTATTTAATTTTCACTTTTATAGTAATTTATTAATCAGTCATCACTATGAAAGTATTTTCAGCCCTTATAAGACCGTTCATTTGTTTGTGACTATTTTAAAATTGCGTGACATTTCACGCAAGTTTGAATATTGTGTGAAAAGCCCCTAGAAAATAAAGTCAATGAGTCTTTGAAACCAGCATAAAATATGTGTGACTGGATGCCGAATGTGTTATTTTTAACGCTGGCCATTTAAGTGACAACGATAATGGTGCGGCCTTACAAGCGATTTAACTATACTCTATTGAATGCATATGCTTACATCAAAATTGTAGCCATTGGAGGTATGCACAGAGGCCAGCTCATCAAGGTGCCCCAATGTGTCTAATTTCTTTGATAGTTTTTCAACTTTATTGCAAACTGAAGAAGGTTTATATTCGATTGGGAAAATTTTAACGGCTTGGGGTAGCTTGATGTGCTGGCGTCTGTACAATAGCTGGCAGTTGCGCCATCGGGAATTAATATTCCACTTGTGTCGCTAATAGCCGAACATTTCGTGTGAAGTTGGGTGACAAAATAATACACTTACTTTTTGCACAAGAGCAGCAATACCCGTTTCTTGAACACGTACAAATAGAATATGACGACTCCGATGAGAAGGTTATACGCATTTAACAGGATGTTCAAGTAAATGTTATTACTTGATGGAAAGAGTTCTAAGCACCAACTCACTCCCATCAACACGAATAGCTTAGCGTAGGTGGAGTTGAGACTAAAAATAAAACAAATTAAAGTATTTGATTGGGAGTTTCAATTAATCAAAATAAAATACGTTAAGTATAGGTATTATGTCAGGCTGTAAATGAATTATTGTCTTATACATAGAAATATATTTATAATGTCTATGGTCATAAAATCAGGGCCTATTTTTTACCAATAAACTTGACGAATTTCTATGACCTGCATCTTGTATTTTACCCCTGTAAGGGGTGAATAAAAGAAATTATCGTATAAGTACTCTTCTTCGTCATAATTTTTTGGAAGTTTTGTGGAAAAAGAAATGGTTTTTGAACCAGCTGTTTAGTTAGGCTATGTGTTGTACCCATAGAAATCTTCTTCTTCTTCTTCTTCTTCTTCTTCTTCTTTATTATATCTATGGTTGTACCTATGTCAGTAGAAACCAGAAAACTGCGGGCAGATGGACAAGTAATTTAATATTTTGCTAATTCAGATTTTAGAATTGCACATATTATGGAAGTGATAAGATGTGCAAACTACTCTTTAAGCATAAGTAATCTGCGGGCCTAGCCATATTACAAATTCTATTTCTAGTAAAAAAAAGAAAATGGCGTACATGAGTCAGCTGTTTTTCAACTGTCAAGAGTATTTAGTTTTCAGCCCTTAGATAATATACCTCTAGATCGAGCCATCGCGTGGCCGCTCATGAGACAGCAATATAAAAGTTCAGTGTTGCTATTCCTTAAAAAAGTCCCAAAATACGACCAAAATTCTACTTAACTGCGGGTTCCAATTTTAGCACTATTATAAATTATAATTGACGTATTCAACGTGGTAATATGAGTGTAGAAGTATCAATGTGTGGGAAAATATCATTTCACGTAAAATACCTACTTTCCATCTTAACTTGATTCTCACAAATAATATACACTAGGTACTACCAAGTAAAGCTTGATGTGTGTACATAGAAGGAACTCTTTAAAAGAAAACAACATTATTTTTTCGCGTTTTATGTATCATTAACATACCTATACTTAGGTATGGCTGACATCCAGTGTGACATTGAAATTGCTGTATAATAATAATTGTCCTTTAAACAAAACGATCTTATTATGAAAATTTCTGATTTCTAAATTCTAAATCTTTATTGTTACTTAACATTTATTTATAAATTAATTCTTACTTCCAAATATCTATAAGTACCTACGCGATTGCCTTCAAGAGTAAAACTTAATGATTGTCGAAAGGGCTCTGTTCGTTCGTAAGGGTTCGCCCACAAATTTGTGTGTGTTTAGCCACCATAGATTTTTTTTTTATTTTTTTTTTATTGATTATTATGCCTACCTTTTGAACATTAGGCCTGACAGTTAAGGGAAAATATTTGAAACGTGTAGCAACACTGTAAGTAAGTATTCCTAGGTTATGTGATATAAGAAATCAAGTTTACTTTAAGAAATCTTCCATATTTTGGTCTGAAACCCATGACAATAAAAGCGCACAAATGTATAAATTCAATAATCATACTATAACACTAACAGTATTGAAAACTTTCGAATGAAAAGTGATTTCGTTAATATCCTTTTCTGTGCGGCTTTTACAGCCTATTATACTGCATCCTCCCATCGTAGAGCATACACCATACATTAAACACTTAACTAATGGAGTCCATTTCTCATTAAATTACTCAACCTATTACAACAATTGCAAAAACCATCCGAAAACTTAAATTAAATCGACCATAATAATATACGTGACAGTGACAGCACTTTGTTTGGCTAACATTCAAAAGTTAGCCATGCAAAAATACGGCACGCCGTAAGGGACAGAAGATACGATGCTTTGTCTCAATTTTCCTACGAACTTTGTATTAATGCGTCTCACTTCCACACTTCACACTGTAAATTGGGCTACGTCTAGAGGTATATACTTAGTCTAAGTTTCAGCCATATTATTAATTCTGCTCGTTAACAAATTGACAGTTGATAAACAGCTGATTCCATATAGGTAAGCCATTTTCTTTCTATTGTCGCCTTATCGATGACGATAATAGAAATAGAATTTGTAATATGGCTATAGAGGCCTGCAGATCTACAATAAACATAGTTCTACTCCGGATGAGAACTTATCGATCAACACACAGTCATATCATGAGTTTAGAAACTGGAAGGAAAGTTCAAATCCTGTGCACGAATTTAATAAAATTAGGTACAGACCTGCTGGTTTGTAGCTTCTTGTCAGTCTGACACACTTTACTAACGGCAAGTTTGACTTTTCTTATGTTGTAGACCGTCATGCAAAACAGTATGATATTAATAAAAATCAGTATCCCTATAGGTATTTTAAAGTAAACATCAAATGGAATTCCTGAAACGAAAAAAAATTGTTAGTGCCGGATCCGTAAGTACTTAGGTAGAAAAATAAGGCTCAGTGCCAATTAAAGGATACACAATACGGTTAAAGATCCTTTAGTACGATTGCTGGGAGTTTGATAAAGCTTTTAAAATTCTTCTCATCTTGTTTTGATGTGTCTCCTAATACAAGACAATAAAATAATAAAAGTAGGCAATAAAAGTAGGCATGCCAAATAGCCAATAAAATTGACAATAAAAGTAGGCATGCCAAATTGTCAAGCTATCCAATGTCTATAGGTAACGAAGGTAGGCGAAGGTAGGTAATGGTAATGATCATTTAAATTTCGACATGTAGTAGACGATGAGCTGTTACTTTGTAGGTTAATGTATTAAAATTTAATAAAACCTTAGATTGCAATAACAAGCGAAGTGAGCTTTAAATGATATATTGTGCCATCGGTATACCTCTAGGAATTTATAAGCAAATTGTCTTTAACATTTAATTAAAACCCATGTTTAAATATTTTTTAGTTTATAATATTACACGATAATATTTATTATAATACGACATAAAAGCTTGTCGCGAGATTTTTTCGTTCGTAGTTTCTACATAGAGTGTAACTTTTTTTCACAAGAAATTTTAATGTATTATAAAATACATACAAAACTATGGGTTTTTCAATACTCAATACCTTTATTGCTTTCCATATGTACCTATTCTTCGGTGGTAAGTATATAAATGAGATCATTAAGGACCCTGTAAGGCACAGTAAAAAGAGTAGGAGAGAGGAAGCCTTGCTTAACGAGATCATTTAATTTTGACTAATTAACTGCATAAAATATTTATTTGCTCTTTTTAGAGCACCTGTTAATGTATAATGAAAAAATTATAAAAAATTCAAATTCAAATTCAAATCAAACGAAAAGTTATATTGTTCGTTGACCTTTGAATACTGCCATCACATGAGAGATATTTCCAAGCCAATGTAAAGCCAAGTCCGCCCATGGGTGGCGTAATAACCTGACACCAGTTTAGTAATTAATCATACGAAAAAGACTGTAGAGGCATCACCCCGTCGAACACCATCTCGATATGGAATTTAGGACCAGCAATCATTAAATTGCTAGAAGAAGACCCAAAAAAACTAGGACAAATGCTAAAAGCCTTAACAGAAAAAAGCAGAGATGCAGGATTAATAATGAATGCAACCAAAACAAAATTGATGACCAATTCCGTAGAAGTCAACGTAGAGGTTTACGGAAAGAGGTTAGAATATGCGAAAGAGTATGTTTACCTAGGTCAATTAATATCTCCTGAGGACTTTACGTCCAAGGAAATAAACAAAAGAACCTGCGGATGGAAAAAATACTGGTCCCTAAAAGAAATAATGAAGAGTAAAGATTTAAGCATGCACATTAAAAGGAAGACTTTCAACACTTGCATCCTCCCATGCATGACATACGGCTGCGAATCATGGGTGTTAACAGACAAGCAAAGAGAACAACTAGCTAGTACACAAATGGCAATGCAAAGGAGCATGCTGGGTACTAGACTAAGCGACGAAATCAGAAACTCAGAACTAAGAAGAAAAACCAAAGTTGCAGATATAATAACTCGTACCTATAGAGCATTTAAAGTGGGGTTGGACGGGACACATGTTACCGGTTACGTTGCGAAATAAACAAATGGAGCAAACAAGTAACCTTATGGTACCCAAGATTCAAGTTCGTGGGGTAAGAGGAAGTGGTTCTAAATTAGCTCGCCAAATTCTGCTTGAACAAACATAATACATGATACATTGCAAGCTAAATAAAAGCTAATATTAATAATACATACCACTGACAAAGCATTGATCAAAGGATGGTTCGATAAAATCCAAATCGTCTATGTTATCCAATATGGTGACAATTGCTGTTATCAGGAGCGGGGTCCCCCAAGCAAACAGACTGTACCGTAGGAACTTCACCAGCTCGACTCGTCGGTTAGCGTCACGCTTTAAACTGAAACCTCTGTGAAAGAGAACAGTGAACATGAACGAAGTTTTCCAGAACTTACTACGTTAGTTAGGGACTGTACTAGAGCTATACAGAATGCTTGAAATTTTTGGGATTATGTTTCGGTAAGTACTTAGGTTTGATCCGTCGTAATATTGAAACTAGATAGCTTCAAAGTTTTGAAGCCAACGGCCTCCTGATAAAAAAACGGTGAAACAAACGTTACATATATGGCCTGTTGGCCTGTTTGGCCTGTTGGTGTAGTAGTTAGTGACTCTGACTGCTATGCCGGAGGTCGTGGGTTCGATTCCCACCCAGGACAAATGTTTGTGTGATGAGCACGATCATTTGTTCTGTGTCTGGGTATTATTTATCTCTAATTTGTCTGTATTTAGAAATATATAAGTATGTTGATCAGCTGTTTAGTACCCATAACACAAGCTCTCCAGCTTAACTTGGGACTAAATGGCGTTGTGTGAAAAGTTGTGGAATATTTATTTATATTTATATTTATTTTATATATTAAGATCAGTCTTGTATTATGTTAATTCAACGATGTAGGTCAATATTGGGAAATGCTTGTAGGTGCACGTAAGCTGTACCATGATTATCCAGTATAGTGATATAGCTCCTCAAGTTCCGAGTTGAGCTCACGATAACTGACAAATGCTTGCACTGACTGATCTGGTCCACTCATATCTGTGTGGTTCTTTCTTCAAAAGATCAGACACAAATCTGCATGGTTCTTACATAATCTTACCAAGATAATGTCTGGACTTTAAAAGAGACTCTGAGTTTCCTTCGGTGTTTCTTCTCAGAGTAGTCAGATAGCGAAATACCGACCTTATCTTCTTATTAAAAAACTAGCAGACGCCTCGCGGTTTCACCCGCGTAGTTCCCGGTCCCGCGGGAATACAGAAAAAAAACAAAAAAAAGTAGCCATATGTCACCCGGGGATAGTGTAGCTTCACAACGATGAAAGAATTTTTCAAATCGGTCCAGTAGTTTCGGAGCCTATTCAATGCAAACAAACAATCAAACCTTTCCTCTTTATAATATTAGTATAGAAACGACATATCAAAGTGTTTGTATGAACCCATTTACAGAAATGAATATCATTTATCATTATAAACAGGTACATTTATTGATTTCTATCGCATTGGAGTTCTAAGTAGTTCTTTCTAATTCTCATTAGGTTATAAGTAAAACATAACAAGCCAATGGAAGTTCCAAAGCTGGGGAGGTACAAGGTCATGTACCTGCTGAACACATAGTATTAATGTTTTATTTGTTATTTCGTAAAAATATATAATTATATTCTTTAGCTACCTTAGTCCGCACCAAACGTCAAACGATATGACACTCAACCAAAATATACTCGACATACTTGCGTAATACATCACCGGAGCTGAAATAAAAAATAAAACATGTTAGCAAGTGACAGCAATTAGAACAGCAAATAAAACATGTTAGCTAGTGAGAGCAAACAAAACAAGTGAAGGGAGGAGTCTGACTCATGCAGCCCTGTATTTCATGTGGGATATCCTGAAATACAGGGCTGCCCAAGTTTAGGCTCCAGTCCACTCCATTTATTTGATAATGACTACTGTTTTCAATTAGTGTGGAAAATAAATGTTTTTTTTTTACTCATGCACCTTGCAAGGATAAATAGTTTGCAAAATAAGAATATAATTAAGTAAAAGATACGTTACTACAGATAAAGTACAAAACAGATTACAACTACAAATTATGATTACAGCTGTCAGAGTTTAGTCGTGCGACCGATGGATTGCCAGTCATAAGTCTCGAGTTGATGAGAGCTTTTATTAATCAAAATCAAAGTCACTTTTTCAAATTAGGCTGAGGACTTTTCGAACTTCAAAGCTACATAAGTTATATAATAATTATAGTCCCCCAAAGAGCCCGCTTTTTGCTACTTCCTAGTGTTTTTGCTGGGAAGAAGAAGTGGCGGAACAAACTCCACAGTAACACATCTGTCTGATTAGTTAGAATAATTTAATTTTAAACAGTATAGTTCACATTATAGATCAATAAATTTAAATTAAAATATTTGCTATATGTTATAAAGAGATAGCTTGCACTCTCCAATATACATTTAATAGACATTGACAATTAAACTCAAGAAGCCTCTAGATACCTATTTATTTATTTACATAAACTAACCTAAGTTGTTGTAACGTTCCAAAAAAAACTAAAAGTTGGTTGTCAAAAATAAAAATATTAAATACACACATAAAAGTAAAACAAATGAAAAAATTTAGACAGGTAAAAACAAAACACAATAAAAAGCCAATAATATTAGGTATACAAAATCATGCATCATCTCACAAAAAATTTAACATTCACGAAATAATTCTACCCATCTCGCAGCAAATAGGTTACACTCTGATGTCGATGTCAGTAACACATTGAGCATTGCAAGCACGTGAACCATGGGGGAGTTGCAATGTGAAACTGTACGTTCCTTCAGGAACGGCCAGCACGTATGCCCGCTTACATGAGCGAATAATAAAAATAAACAGATAGACTGATCTCTACCTGTGCGACGCACTAATATAACAATTGATCGATTTGTTACTTACTTATTTTCTTGCAGAACCCCAGTGGCGGATGCTTGCTCCCAAAAATTAAAACCAATTTAGTTATGTATGCGAAGAGTAACGAGAATGTGTAGGCCATCAGTACAAGCCCTGACAGGTTTCGGAGATCAGGCAGCAGACAGTACACCACCAGCACCAACAGCAGGAAGAATGATGATATCAGAACTCCTTAAATTTTAAATTCATATTATTCATTTATATACAACTAAGGAATGCAATCTCGTACGAGATTTCCGCCTAGCGAGATCTCGCGAGACTCAAAACCCAGTCTCGCGAGATCTCGCAAATTACGGGATCTCGCGAGATTGGAAGAATCGCAACTAAAACATATGCAAATGCTTGTTTTAAGAACTAGTAATTGACATGATATGTAATTAAATAGAAACTGCGTTGCTTAGTTATAAAAATAATGTAAGTTTTATTTTAAAAATCAACAGAGTACTTATTATTTTGTCTCTAACTCTAATAACATTTGTTTAATTATTATACCTACTGTATCTAATCAGTTCAAATTTTTACAATATTGGTAACAAAACAATAATTATCTATATTTAGGCAACGGCAAGGATTCAGTTTGCGCGCAGCCGCTATGAAATACACGTCGTCACGCTGCATTTGTCGATCTCGTTATCTCGCGAGATCTCGTACGAAATTTGACGAGATATAATCTCGTAAAATATGGCCGGGATTTCGCGAGATCGGGATCTCGGCGAGATGAGATTGCATTCCCTATATACAACACGGAAGGGATATTGAGGTACCATCGTATATCATGAGTTCAGTATAAAAGAGAAATCTTCAGTTTAAATGTAAGAATCATACAGCCTAGATAGAATGCGTGAGTCCATAACTGTGGATTTGAGTGCGTTCTGTGTCAAGGTATGTCCTACAGATCGAACAGCGTCGTATCGTATTACGGGTCGTTGAGCTACCTAAAATAGGGTTGAGCTATACGATTTCTGATGCATACATTCCGTCGTCCGGAGCAGCCTGCGTAGCATGAACACCGAAGAAACGGTCTTTGTCGTGTCTCGGAAGAAAAGAAATTAAGTGTTCATGCTACGCAGGCAGGTGTATTGAAAGAAATTTGACAGATTGAGGTTCCTGTCTATATAATCTGTCACTTTGCCGATTCGTCTGTAGACAAAGGCCGTTTCTTCGGTGTTCAATGTGTTCATGCTACGCAGGCTGGTGTACTCAAAACAGCAATGGTTACTTAACCAGAAGGAAAAAATTAAGAAAATCTTAATCATGATCTTATATATCCATACTTTACAGTTGCTAAGATTTATTTATGTCGCTTTTTCTTGGGGATCAAGCGATTTGAAAATGCCAGTGACATTTATTTCTCATAATATTGCGGGTAAAAGGGCCTGAAAAAGATCTACTTACAAAAATAATAATTTTTTGATCATTTTATAAGATTATGATTTTGGATCGACGAGCGTAAAAAAAACTGTCGGACTTTTCTAGATAGTTTTGTATTCTTTATTTTAACCCCCTGTAAACTACTTACTCAATGTTTTGAAGTTATAGGTACTTCTATTGGTGCGTTAAGGAAAAATGATGTGAGTATTTTTTTACGATGCGCGTGCACACTGTCACCAAAAACCGACACCCTGAAGTTAGCTATAGTCAACATATTAGTTTTTTTTTAATATTAGTGTTGTTTTTTCTACAATCGTAAGTAAGTAACGAATAATAACAAAAAAATCTTGGTACACCAAATAAGTATAACTTTTAAGAAGTATAACACACTCTATTATTTAGGTTTTATTTAATTATTTAAAGGTTTCCTTTACTAACCTGATATTTGAAAGATCTCCACTTTAGCTTCATCTTTTGGATCTGCAAGATTTTGTCTGATGGCGACTTTTATATCTGATTGATTAACTATTTTGTAGTCTATACAGTATTTCAGTTTTTTAATTGTCTTCCACTTTTTTGAACCTGGTTTTACTTGCTTCGATAATGATCCATCCTGTAAAAGTTAAAATCAAATTAAATCGTTTTATTTTATGGTACAGATTCATGTATGGAAATGGAGAAACTGTTCATAATCCAGCAATAAATAATATGCAATGTCTTGAAACGAGCGAAAATAACACCAAATTACAAAAACAGAAGAAATATTCTCATTTAGTGCAAATTATTACCAAATTACTCAAGTTCCGAGTTAACCTCACGATTTCTGACAAATGCTTGCACTGAGTGATTGGGTCCCCTCATCTAATCTACAGGGTGTAAAAAGACCGATCACATAGCGGATAACTGCACATTCTGTACATATAATTAAGTAACTTTATCCAAAAAATATTGCTGGGAAAAAAACTATTATTGTGCGCAATGAAAAGCGCGACAACGCAACGCTATTCTCGATCAGCTGAGCGTACCACGGCTAGCCGCGGCCATTCGCGCTTGGTTGTGGTAGTATCTATTGCATTTTTTTAACCTCAAATGCGTAATTTGTTTAAAATCAATAATTTTAATAACGTTTAAAGAAGAAAGTTTACTAATGATTCTTGGAATACGATTTTGAAAAAAACACGAAATAAAATATAACACTTTTTCCTTTAATATAGATCTATATAATTATCTATAATATTCTAGAGGAAAAAAACCATCCCAGTGATGGGTAGAACATGTAGTTTTCGTTTACGTTAAGGGTCTTTTTATACCCTGTATGTTTTATTACAACTTCGCAAAACTCCTTACATGCCAGTGTCCAAACGTCGTAAAGATACAATTTGTACGCAGCCTTCAGCAAAAATTAAATCCACGAAAAGATTTTTCGATTATGTAGGCCCATCTCTTTATAACAAAATTAACTAAAGTGTTTATATCTATGACCTTCCATATCATAAATGTAAAACGATCATCAGTAATTTCTTGCATAAAAAAACATTTGAGGAAACTGAAAATCTATACATATAATAAGACTGTAAAAAAACTGTGTCTGTACATTGAATATATTTAAAAAATAATAATTGAGGGGGGTTTAGAAACAGTAATAGAGCACGAATCCAAAAAAAAAAGTCTGTCTGTTTGTCTGTTTGTCTGTTTGTCTGTTTGTCTGTTTGTCTGTTTGTCTGTTTGTCTGTTTGTTTGCACACGCTAATCTTCGGAACTACTGGACGGATTTGAATGATTTTTTTTTTGTTGTATAGATATTAAGTCTGGTCAACACATAGGCTATAATTTATCTTGGAAACTGGAACACCTGATGCAGAACCGCAACAGACCAGCTAAACTATAGGCGATACAAAAATGGTCCCTTAGCAAAAATTGTTCCACGTGATGAGCATTTTCTGCTGAGAGAATAAATTTGAAGATCCGGAACACCTGATGCAGAACCGCAACAGACCAGCTAAACTATAGGAGATACAAAAATGGTCCCATAGCAAAAATCGTTCCACGTGATGAGCATTTTCTGCTGAGAGAATAAATTTGAAGATCCGGAACACCTGATGTGGAACTTCAAGAGCCCAGCTACACTATAACATATATTGGAATGACGTCTTAGCAAGAGTTGTTCAGCCTTATGAGCACTCGCTGTTGACGTATAAAAATCGAAGATCTGGAACACCTGTTGTGGAACTCCAAGAGCCCAGCTACACCATAACTCAAATAGGAATGACAAAAAGTTGTTCGGTCTGATAGGCATTTCCTGTTGACTTAAAAAAATCGAAGATCAGAAACATTTGATATAGAAATCAAAACTATCACTAATTTCATTGCATAATTATAAAATAACATAAGTAGGAGGTACTACGCGGTGAAGGCGGGAACAGTTCAGGACTGATTTTCGATAACGATGGTATATCGTTGAAAATTAGACTCTACTGGCTAAAACTCCCATTTTTTTATCGTATGCCTTCGGGCTTACGTTATTTGAGTGTTTAATTTCCTTTTCCATTTATCTTCGTTACACGGTAGCTTACCTGGTAACGCAGGGGAGCAGCCACTTAGATTTTAATTGATCAGGTATCATCACAATAAAACTATAACCATGCCTAGAAAGAGGTCAAATTTTTCCCAATGTTCCAAAGGTGCTAAATGATTAAAGACCATAAGATCCCAACAATCTACCGAAGAGCGTTAGGAGAGACTTGATGCTGTTCGAGAACTTGAGGCTGCAACTCGCTCCGTGGAAACTTCTTGGGATCGCGAAGCACGCCTGCATTCTCAGCGTATTTACGCATCTACATCCAGGTCTCTAGAGACCAGTGAAGAATATGTGCGCGACTGACCGCTGATCGTGAACATCATGCACTGTCTCGCGAGTTGGAGACGTTCACGGAAAAAGCATGACGCTTGAGTTTTCAGCGTATATACGCATCGACTCTAGAGATAAGTGGGGAAAGGAGATGCGCGACTGACCGCTGATCGTGAACGTCACGCAACATATTATAGGCTATAATTTATTTTGGAAAATGGAACACCAAAAGTAAAAGAGATATAAAAATGGTGCCATTGCAAAAACTATTCCACGTGAAGAGTGTTTTCTGCTGTGAGACTAAATTTGAAGATCTGGAGCACCTGTAGGGGAACTCCAAAGCCCAGAGACAATATAACATATACATAATAGAAATGGCGTCTTAGCAAAAGTTGTTAAGTCTGATGGCATTTCCTGTTGAACAACAAAAATAAAAAATCTGGAACATCTTGAATCGTCTCGCGCATCCCATTGATTTCCCGTCCCCGGGCTTATAGAATTCGACATCAGATGTTTCAGATCTTCGATTTTGACGACCCCGCTGTCGCTGGCATAAGCAACAGGATCCGCGTACGAAGTCGCGGGCAGAAGCTAGTTACTTAATAACAGGGCCCTAGAGTGGGGCTACCACCCTCTCCTATCTCACACACACACACATATGAACACCCATAAACACCTACATTCTCCCAACAACTCACACGCACTCTTGCACATAGGAACACACCCACGCTTAAATCAGTTACCTGTCATTTACGGTTACCGACACGTAAGTTGGCAAGAGTTTTTGTAGTGGGGGAAGTTTGCGCACGCACAATTTCAAACATTTTTAAATGCGCGAACTTCCCCCGCTACGAAAATCTCTTGCCAAGTAACGTATGGTGCTGGTAACTGTAACGCTGTAGTATACATCATACGAACCATTATGTCTATGTCGTAATGTACTTATAACTTAATTCAATGGCGAACTCCTTTTTGGGGGATGGTAACTGTGCACAAGCTATTTTTTAGCCTAGCAAGGTTGTATTGTCAATTTCACTCTAAATGTACTAGAACTTAAGTAAAAAATGTATGACAATATTATGTTTTTTGAAATAAATTATTATTATTATTTTGTATATTCATTGATTTTTCTTATTAACTACATTTTAAAATATAAATGATAGTAGCCCACCGGTGTCGGGAACAGGGTCCAAGCTACCGGCGGTCAGGGCTCCATGGAGAGGAATCGCCAAACAATGCGAGCAGTGTCCAGAAGTACTGCTTTCTGAATCAAACCCTTGATCCAGCTGCCCAACGGGAACCTCTTCAGGTATTGATCGAGGCTCTTGGCTATTAAGCCATTGGTAGACACGACTATCGCACAATGATTGCTGAGTCCACATCCCACATGTCGACAATCTCGCGAGCCAAGTCAAGATACTTAGAGAAGTGTCTTGACTTGTACTATGTATAATAATATATTAGAAATATTATGTTGGTTTCGCCGGGAACGATACTCCACAGCGCAAACACTTTAAATAAAAGTTTACGTCGAAACTAGAGCTACAGACTTTTTTTTTTTAAAAGACTAGAATTTTATAGACATTCCATAGAATTTTTTATGTTACTATTACTTGGAAAAGGTGGTTTCGCCAGGAAGCATGACATCCTTCCTCCGAGCACGTTTGCTCTGGCGAATCTACAATATATTTATATAAAATACAACTAACTACAAATGAAAACTAAAACAACTTACTCTATACGTCCATACTTAATACTAATAGTAAAGTTTGTAATTTTGTAAGAAGTAATCTCTCTGGATCTACTAAACTGATTTTGAAAATTCTTTTGCCACATTATTTGTGATATCTAATAGGGGTTAGAGGGGATGTTAAAGTACGAAATGCACGCGGACAAAGTCGCAAGCGAAGTGTTAGTTTTTAATAATTCAGTAGTCTCATCATCGGTAATAGTGTAAGATGGTGTCCATTTGCGAGCCTTCCGCCAGTTTTATAAAAATTGAAAAAGGTGGCATGCAATATTAATTCACCAAGCCGTCAAAGGGGTATTCCTCGAAGCGCAACCTTATCTAAGCGCAACCATCGAAGCGCAACTATCTTATTCTGCAGAGCGCAACCGCTAGTTGCGCTCACACTGGCGATAAACTGTCTATCGATATATTTGATTAATCCATTATACCCCTCGCTCTCGTATTTTAATCATGGTTGCGCTTCGCAGAATAAGATAGTTGCGCTTAGAAAAGGTTGCGCTTCTAGGAATACCCCGTCAAAGTACTCCCTCTCATGAAACGTCCCCGTTTACCAGCACGCTATGCCAGACTAGGGACCTCATTCTCAGCAGTTGCGCATCCGCGCACTAAAATTAATTGACAGGAACTTGAAATTTTATTATTAATCATTTTAAACGAAAATATTTTTAATTAGGGATATTTTCGTAATGATTTACATTGAGGAAATTTTATTGTTTTATATTTTTGCCTGTCCATTTTGGATCCCTGGAAATTTCATGTAATTAACACACTCACACAATATTAAAATTTATATTGCACACTAGCTTTTGCCCGCGGCTTCGCTCGCGTGGATGTCGAACTTCCGTCCCCTATGTTTCCCTTTAAGGGTTGAATTTTCAAAAATCGTTTTTATGGAAGACTTACTCTTCACTAAGAACACCCCTTCAAGTTTCATGTCTCTAATACCAGCGGTTGGGGCTGTGCGTTGATATATAAACGTAATAATTTTAGCATAATACTTCCGGATAGACTACTTTCAAAGTTGATCCTTCCGATATGTATGCATAAAGATTTCTGGAACTACTGACCCGGGAAAGAGCGCCGTACAACTGACCATGTGTAAAACAACTGATACTAAGATCAACCTGCCCAGGCGTATTGATTACCTACAACCGTACCAAGTTTGGTTAAAATCCCTTAGTTTTTTAACTATGCGTGCACATACAGACAGAAAGACAAAACATTTAGTGATTGCATTTTCGGCATCAGTATCGATCACCAATCATCCTCCAATATTAATTTTGAATAGATATTCAATGTGCATAGTTATCTTCGTAGTGTGTGATAGTCCATTGAATTGTATGGCGAGCGATATTGTATCTTAAGAAGTTAAGATTAAATATTATAATATCTTAGCCGTGTGCGTGAGCGTCCTTTGGTGAACTCCACTGCGGGTGACGTAACCTACGACAAACTTATTATTTGCGGTTGGTACAGTAGTCGGGTCTAGGGATCGAACCGCAAAATTAAGTTTGTTTTTTATTGTATATACCTTTCCTGGATAAAAAGTACCCAGTGTGGTGCCCAGGATATCAAAGAATAAGTATACCAAGTTTCATCGTAATCGAACCGGTAGTTTTTGCGTGATACCTGAACATACAGACAGACAGACAGACAGACAGACAGACAGACAAAAATTTTTTTAATCATATTTTTGGGTTCGGTGTCAGTCTAGTAACACCCCCTGCTATTTATTTTTTTCATATTTTCAATGTACAGAAATTTTACTTCTACAGATTTATTATAAGTATAGATTAGTTTTTCCTATTTCACGTAAATTGAATTTACGATTAGCTTTGGTTGTAACTCCGCCCAAAGGTTCAAGTCTTTTTAAATCTATGTTTTCTTGTCAAATTTACGAAACATTCTAGTCATAATTATGTTTTTCAGTTTTAAAAAGCTGTGCCCCTTGGCTTTAACTACAACTAACCTTCTCAGATGCCAATGCAAATTTAATTTATATTCGACTGATAGTTTAACGACTTAAAACAAACTTTCCACTTGATCATAATGATAACGGGCCGTGATCCACGCGGAATTAAAGAACTTATTATATGGCGGGGGGTAAGCCTTTTTATTTTTCCGAAATTAAAGCAGCCTAAGTTACTTCTTATGAAAATCAGCTATCAGACCTCAAACAAGCAGACAGACAGGATAAAAAGGTGTAGGTAGGCACTTATTTCAATGATAATTCGTAAACACTGGATTAAACTGTACCTACGTATTAATTTAGTAATAGCAGAGAATAATAACTAAAAAAATCCTGTCAAATGTACGTCAGCAAAACAGGTAAAGTTGAGTCGGATTTGCCCACCAACGTATACCTTGTTAGGAATATGGGTATTTTCATTTACGTAGTTGCATTTAAAAATTCAAGAAGCCTAGACACCGATAACGATCTTCGATAAATCCTTAATGTATGGAGTTTTCAGCACTTTGAAAGGCACTCGGCAATAGTAGGCACATCTTATCTTTGGAGAAATTTTTGAAATCCCATGAGTAGTTTCAGAGAGTTACTTATCATAAGTTCGATAAACATTCCACTGAATTTAATTTCACCTACTGTACAACCATTTTCGTTTTGTTTTTTTTCTCTCATCGAATGCACGTCTGCCACTATAAGTTGACCTTTTATCAATTTGATTTTTTCGTTACTCCGATGTTTCATTTGGCCGAAAAACTATTAACACTTAGGTAAAATAAGGTTTTTCGAAGTAGGTATTATGTTTCCGAACATTCATTGTACCGCGGTTTTAATTACCATATGTTTACTTCACGCTATATAGGCAGGCATGCAACATGCAGCAAGCATTGTTTCTGTCACGGCTCCGGCGCTGCAGGTTTTGGGCGGCCCCACGCGAGCTTACGATCGCAGATGGTTTTAACGCTCACCACCTCAACCTCAGCTTGCGGGCCGCCCTACCCCGCCCCGCCTACGCCTAGCCGTAGTCGTATGCCACCTACTGTAGCAAAAGCAGATTCAATTAGATATAAAACAAAATCAAAGTGGAATACGATCACGGCTTTACTTTAAACAAATCTCTATCAGTATGACGTATAAAAATACGTTACAATATAAAACGTGTAAGTAAGTTGTTTATTTATTAGCCGGTAAATTTTTAACAGTTTGTACCTACATTATGATTTCAGCGGAGACTACTTTCTTGTTTCGTACTTTTTAGAGCGTGTTTTAGTAGTCGGGTTTTAGTTTTTAAACTCATCTCCCCATTAACCATCGGTTTTTACTGTGGCCCAGGCAATCTTAGCTGTCAGTCAGATCAGTCCAGTAAGCGTGGGGGCAATAAAAAAACAAATTCTCGTAACATTGGTATTGTAGAGTAGTAAAATTTAAATCAGTGGATCCCTATTATATCTATAAACTAGCACTTAGCCCGCTACTTCGAGTGTACTTTCGTACTTTTGCTTGAAGGCAAAAGTACGAAAGCCACTCAAATTAAATAGTTTATCAAGATGCTCCGTCTTAAACCAACGGTACTTTTTTAAAATCTTAGCAATGATTTTTTATGTCAGAAAAGTGGTCAACATGCGTGCGCTTTGATCATTACAGCCTCTGCTTTCTCGCCTCGGCTGTAATTTTCAACTTACCGCACTTATATCTTAATGTACAATTACGGCAAAGACGTCAGTAATAAGAACGAATTGGTTGGTTTTGAGGAAAAATTGCAGAGAAATTACCTACCTACTAAGAACAAACAAATAAGAGGACTAAAACGAAAGTAACTCGAATGGTATGGTCCCACCATTCAAGTTTCTTGTTCTTCAATTACTTTCATAAGGTTTTGTAGTACCTACACACGGCTGCCAATCAAGCTATACATTTCCCTTTTACACTGATCTCGTATGGTACTGAAATCCAATACAATGCGAGATCAGGTTATACTGGAAATGTATAGCTTGATGTGTACCCAGAGGAATTTGTTATGATTAAATTTAAGGACGTAGTTACTACTAGTAACCATAAATACGAATCAGGAAAAAACGAGGAAACCCATAAAAAAAACATATTTGAGGAAAAAGAAATCATGATAAATTATCCATAAATGTACCTAGTACGGCCATTGTCAGTTATTAATAATTAATTTCTGGAATATTGTAACAAGTTTGATGTAATTTTTCAGGAATGTGATGACAGGGTTAATATTTATCGGATTGGTTTATAAATAGATTAGTCAGTAGAAATCTCTCTATGTAAAGTTAGGTGAAGTGAATTAACAACTCAACTTCGCCTTTACTTCACCTACGTAAACACCTCTCTAAATAGCATTTTCAAATTGTTCTTGTTTTTTTTTTGCAATTTGCTGTTCTGTCAGTGTTGTAAGTACATATGTCGATTAAACTATGATTCGCAACAAATGATATTATAGTATAAAAATTAAATTTAAAATAAAAAAAACCCCATCGCAAAAACAAAAACATATAAAAAGTTAAAAATAACACTTTCCTATCGTTGAGCCATGAAATTTTACTCCACGTGGGGGGTACCGCTTAAGTAGCATGTTCCTAGTACTCGTAGGTATGTAGGTGCTTATTTTAGCGGTATACCCCGACGTGACGTAAAACTTCATGGCTCAACGATAGAAAAGTGTTACTTTTAACTTTTTAAATGTTTTTGTTTTTGCGATGGGGGTTTTTTAAATTTTTATTTTAAATTTTTTAAACAAATTTATTTTGTTTTATAGAGTTTACAGTTATGAGAATTATTCAGTGCATTGTATGTAGAGTCAAATGCTGGTTAACACGAATCCAAACACGACATATCTGCTATTATTTTGTCAAGAGTCTACTGGTGTGCTGGATAGCCTGGCTGCAGCATCAGCTTATCCTGTTGCTATCAGGGCATTGTGTGCAGAATCAAATGCTGGTTAAAAAAATAATACTTATGCACCGATAATGCATAAAATTTCATCATCATTCATCATCATTTCAGACATAGGAAATCCACTACTGGACATAGGCCTCCCCTATAGATCTCCAATAACTCATTAGGCTCCGCGTGAACACCGGTGTCCGCAAACAATAGTAATTTAATTGTGTCTGGATTGCGGTAATTGACTAGTTAAGTCGGGTTGGAAGCGGCTCGTATTCTATTATAATTAAAAGAGGTTACCTTTAAAATTTCATAATCAACGCCAATTGTATGTTCACCGGTACAAGGTTTGAATTTCCGATTATTTCTAAGGAAAACAACTTCCCTATTCATTTTTTTATTTTTATCACGTGAAGATAAAATATTGATGGAATGGTATTGTGTTTCAAGATCTGGATGTTCATTTTTAAATCTATTGAACACTACTTTGTTAAGTCTACATGTATCGTCTCCAACAATCATTTCATCTTTTCCGCAACACTTTTCTATACACACTTTGTTAGAACAAAAATATGGCACGTCGATTGTTTTATTATTCTGATCTCTGAAATCGTTTTTGCACCTAGTTTTAAAGTCCTCTTCACTTTTTGCCACACATATTGTTATGAGAAATAGAAATGCTTTCAACGTAAACATTTTGAACCATAATAACTTCAAGAGAATTTAAATAAAAACACTTATCAAGCGTCTGAAGTCAACAACGGACTTCCGACGAGTAATGTCGATTCGACAGTAATGTTATCGGTCAAATATTATTAAACAAATCTATAAGGAAATATCAAAATATTTGGTTTTGCTGTAATACCGTTTCTCTACTTATAGTTAACTTTAGTTTGCAGTAGGTACATTAAGGAAGCCGACACAAAAAATATAATATTCGTACCGATAGTTTTTGTTTTTCTTGAAGTCAGAATGAGTAGGTCGGTATCGGTCTTCCTACTACCTACTCTTTATGCCTTTGGTGTCAATAAGAAACCTTTAATATACTTGATAATATGTTAAAGTAAATGATATAAATATAATGATATAATAATAATATAGGTATATATAAATATAATAATATAATATATAAATAGCCATAATATTATATAATAAAAGATTGATTAAATAGTGTGTAAGTATTTCTATATTGAAATTGTGTTGCTGCGCCCTAACAGGGTATCATGTATGTACTTTTACCTTTTAAAACACCCTATGTATCTACTCATGATCGCAATAAATATTTGAAGTTTGAAGTTTGAAGTTTAATACTAGAGTCTGGCTGCCGTTATTCAAATTCAAAATGGAAGCCGATGGCAATCGAGTAGCGACATCTATCTCGCCACATACGAACTATAATGACCGATATCCTACATCGCGGTATTAGAGTTATCCGCGCACTTTGAACGTATACAAGTTCCCGACAACAACCGTCGGGCAGTACCAATACCCGTCTGGTCGGAGGATCCTTCCTCTTCAATGGTAGATGAAGAGGAGGATGACTTTACATCCTGTTCCTCATACCTCTAAAGACACTTCGCCACTGTTGCGCACTACACTAGGGTTAAACAGTAGCCACTGTGCGTCGTACATCATAGTTCATATTAATTTAATGCGTTAACTGAGAATTTGAATAATTATCAATTTTATTCGGGTTATACTCTGCTTGTATTAATGTGTTGTTGATCTTCTGCTGTCGCCCATTTTCTCGCCAGATGGCGCTGAAGTCAAAATTTTTAGGTTATTTCGTTTTATACGTAATTGACACATTATTAAGTCGCAAGAGTATTTGACACAGTTATCAGACATTGCTTTATTGAATTTGTTCACAAGATTACCTCAAAATTTACCCAATTTGACACATGCCCGTTAGTAAAAATTTCCATTGTATGTATTTATACACATATACATAATTACATACATGTCGTTAACACACACCCCTTTTTTACAAAAAATTATAGTTTTTATTTGTAATATAATGAGAAAAAGTAACGCTTCCTCGCAGTCAATACATATTATATGTGTGTAAAATATATCGACGATCGGCAACGCATTCGGACGGTATCCATTGAAAATTTACCAAAGGGTCGTGAAAAAAACATTTTAACATAAATTGAAATGCAATAAACAAACAGATAGGGTACGCAAATAAAAATACGAAAACCGAATAAAGGCTATATTTATAAATGTCTTGTTTCCCAACTTTACAAGGATGCACATTGCACAACCGCATTTATAACATAAAACTAACAAGTACAATAAATAGGTACCTAGGTACTACGATTGCTATTTGAACGTAATGGCACCTATTTGAGATCGAAAGATATCTTTAACCTATAACTTTAACTTTGGTAGTATACATTTGCTAAACAATACCTAAACTAGAAAATATTATATGGTCATACTATTAAAATAAGATCGTTTTTAATCGTATGGCCTCTTGAAAAAGCACCTTTATGATATACAAGGTGTTTTTATCATTGGACCAATTTTCACGGGTTTTTCTACCCATGAGATAATCAAGTTCTACTCTGGAAACAACTCGGAAATCTCGAAAAAAAATGTGTTGTTTCATACATTTTGGTCGAGTTAAAAATGTTGATTTTTTTTCCCCGGATTCCGAGTTAGACCCATAGCAAAAGTTGCGGCACGAGCGCCCTTTTTAAACGTCGCGGGGGAAGCAAACACCTGGCTCCACCCGCTGACCTTAGGAAGCCCACAGAGGTGTGCTGGCTGTGGGCATCAGAGTGCTTTTAATTCAGTTAGTGTCCGGACAGACCTTTAAAACTCTTTAGGGCAGAGGGTTCCATTCCATCCAAGAGACTTACTACCCCATGATCAAAAAAGGATACTGTCTGTATATTATAGCATAAACCTTACGACTATATCGAAGATATTAACCTTAAACGTCTAAATATAAAGTACCTACAGACGCCAGCACATCAAGTTACCCCAATGTGTAAAATTTTCCCAATTTAATTATTTAATTATATTCATATTCATATCTATAATTGCATTCCATAATGTGTTGAGATCTTACAATCAGCTTAAAGCTAAAGTACAATTACGGACCCTGTAGGGCACAGCAAAACGTGTTTTACAGAATATAATTAATACGAGATAAATCAACAATTTTAAACATGTCCTAATAATTTATTCTGTTTGTCATAAAGTTGAAAAAAGATCAAAGAAATTTGACACATTGGGGTAACTTGATGTGCTGGCGTCTGTACTTAGATACAAGATTTTTTGGTGTTTTACCTATATTCAATTAATGGGTTTAACCCATAAAGAAGAAATTTTAAAGCCATAACATTGTTTTGAAAAACAGCAGGTAAGTAAAAATAATTGTACCTATGTCACCATGACCTTAAGTGTAGGCAAATACATTCAATACATAGTTTACTATACAACGTGTTTTTTTTGATATCCCATAACTCTAGGGTATGATTGAGGCCATATTAAAGAATCAACTGGCATATGAGTTATGTTCCAATCCATGGTTATTTTTTTTTTCATTTTTCATACAAAATAATTCGGCAAAGTCACGATATTAATGTAAAACACCCTTACGTGAAATATGACAACGTCGCATTTTCTTAGCTTTAAATATGAATGATTGGTTTGAATAAAAATGAATTACTTGTATACCAACATACCTACATATTTTATTTTACTATTTATTTTACTACACTACTGCGAAGTTTGGCAACCTCGCAAAAGTAAAGATTCGTCATACTAGTGACAATTTTTGACCTAATTTAATTGTGATTGATGATATCTCCGAAACGATGCATTTTTGGACCACCTACTTATTCTAGGAGTTTTAGTATTATTTTTACCTACAGAATATATAACCCCAGAGTTATGGGATATAAAAAAAAAAACAGCTTGTATAAATCGAGACATCACGAACAAAATGTTCATCCGAAACTAGTGTCGGTGGACACAGTTCTATAAGTTATTTTTAGTACGCTTCGCTGTCGCTCCATAATTGATATATTATTCTAGATGGCGATAGTGAGACATGGGAAAAAAGTTTTCTATGACATTTCCTCGTATGACGCTCTTTAGTTTTTTTAAAGCACACTTTGTAAAGAATATACAATTATGCATGTTACAATAAATTACGATAGACGATGAAATTATTATTATAATCAATTTTTACTGCAGATGAAAAAGGTGAATGCCAATTTGTGCCCCAAAGTGTACCGAGATCATTGTAATACAAATACCTATAATAAAATAAGATACGAATTTTGGAAGATAACTTACATTCCATACCAGACGTGGAAAAAAACTCACAATAAAAAGTATCTTTCTTTTTATTTCACTTGAAAGTACCCTCAACATTGCCATATAATATTAACAAAGAGCAAAACAGGGAAAAACTATCTTAACACATACCTGGCCTAAAATGTTAAATATTTGTAAGTTAGCGTAACTTAAAACGTAATACATTATTATTAGTGTTTTATGTTTTCTTATCCATAAATCGAACTGTAGTATTGTTAGATTAATAGTTTAAAATAATCTGAGCATTCATATCTAACATTATTTTACTTTTATTTTGGCAACACTCAAGTCTTCGATCAAACGTCAAATGTCATTATGTTATGTCACAAAATATTCTGTCTACAAATGATACTAACCATAATAGATTTACTTTGAAAAAATAATGCCCTCCCAGTGCTTTAAAACGAATACACTGTGTATATTAATGCCTGGAACAGATATCTAAACATGTTTATACCTTAATGTTTACAATAAACATAAAAATACTTTAGCCGGTAGGTACAAAAACGGTTTCTTGAAACCTTTATAACTTTTGTCCACGACTGCTGAGCAATATGCGCCTTTTATACTTTTGTTGTAGAAGATCTTTACTATTAAATTACATAGATTTCATTTATGTACAGCCTGGGGCACAGGTTCATAAAATTTTTGGCATTGTCTTTTATTTCAAGAAATGATGTGGATTTAATTTTGTTATTTAAATTATTATTACGTTTTAGTGGAAAATTGTAGTGTCAATGATAAAAACCTCAAAGAAGCAGGGATGAACAATACAAGGACACGTTCTTCGTTTCATTTTTATTCTTCTCAATTTAAAAAAAAAAAACAATTTGAATAATAATTGTTTTAGCTGATCTTTAAAATAAAATGTTCTGCATTCCTGCTTCTATGAGCCTTTTTTTTAATGCTATTATAAATGGAAGGGAGCCTCCTAGAGCCTGCATTTAAAAAATGTTTAAGAAAACTTTATTTTTTCATATTCATTTGTGAGAAAAAAGACTCCGTTCAGCCACTTAATCGTAAAAAGCCGACAAACAAACAAACAGGCAAACAAATGGAAAAACAGAGATAGGTACTTTCTTATTTATAATATCAGTATGGATGAGAGAGTCACTCTGTTTATTTGTTTGTTTGTTTCTCGGCTTTTTACGACTAAACGGTTGAACAGCCCCCTTATGGGTTATGGCCTCTCGTAACAAGCCCCCCTAGCCAAGTTACAAACAATTCGTATCTATTCTCTTTCTACAATCGAGAACGCCTCAAATCCCTTTGTTTTGACCACGTGACTTATCACCTTTCGCTAAGTCACGTGGTCAAAACAAAGTGATTTGAGGCGTTCTCGATTGTAGAAAGAGAATAGATACGAATCGTTTGTAACTTGGCTAGGGGGGCAGATCGTTATGAAAGACAAGGAAATAGCTGATCATATCCTAGAGACAGACAAAGGCTTTCTTTTGTCTATCAGAAACCATGTAAAAATTACGAAAAAAATAGGTATTTTCTTAAATAATTTTTAGCGCACCGCTATCTATCACAAGTGATCAGGTGACAATTTGATGAGTCTTAACCTAAAACTAGAAGGTAATACAGCACATAAATTGATACTAAGGCGAAACGGAGATTGCCATGGCAGCTAGTTCTTAATAATTAAAATTAGAACAATCACATCGCCAAAAGTTCAGTCAGAATATAATTGTCTTTTGGCATACATTTTATATTGATACCTACTCACTAAGAGGCAGAACTATAATTTCTCAGAAAATGTACCTTATAGCAAACATGTCTTCATATCATATCATCCATAATATACGGTCACGCGCGAGTTTTTAAGCTATTGCATAGCTTCTATCGCGGGACTTAAGCGCGGGGACCGAATCCAGAAATTCCGTAACGACAAAACCTCACGCTCCCCACTCCGACGGGCAAGGAGGTGTGGCTTGAAGGTCGAAGCTATTGCATATATAGGTATATTTATATATATATTATATATTTATATTGCAGGCATAGTGGTGATAGTGGGGAGGGGAAAGGGGAGGGGAAAGGGGAGGGGTGTGGGAGGGGAGGGGGAGGGAGAGGGGAGGGGAGGGAGGGGGAGGGGGAGGGAGAGAGGAAGGAGTTGATAAAAAATGCTATGCAATAGCTTTACCGCGGCAGTCTCCGAGTGCCACACGTCTTTTTTTTTTTTCGTTGAGTATTTCGTCGGTGATGATTTAATCGTTCACCACCTGCTCCTCAAATCGCGGGCTACCGTACCTCGCCCTTCTGCGCCTACGTAGGAGTAAATAACACTAAAGGTAAGGCAGATAAGGCTAGGTGGAGTTGGCTTTGCAACGATTCTTTCCTGTCGCTAGCTTTTAAAGCATAATAATGGTTAAAACTGTTATTTCATAGAAATGCCTGTAATGCATAATAAAATTATATTTCAAACAAAATTCTATTAAAATTCCTGTGAAAACTTTTAATTGGCCTTAACATTATTTATTCACTCAATCTTATTTTTGTACCTAGCTGTAACTTTCCGAGTAAACAAAAATAAATAAATGAACAAAATCAAGATTCTGCCAGATTGAGGAAACTCTAAATTGATGTCTGGTTTTATGCACAACTCAAAAGCACAATTTTGGTATACGTGTCGCAGCCAACTAGCTTAATCAGCCGTTCAATTAACTGCCTAACTCTCCAAACTGTCAATGTGGCGTTGGTAAACGATAAATACTGATTGTGTTTTTATGTAGACGGGGCTCTCGCCGACAGGACTCTTGGCCAACAATGCATCGAATAGTTAGGTTAGGTTAGGTTGAAACTGTTGGCCCTCAGCAAGACGGAGGCTATGGTTTTCCACGGCCCCCGTCGGGCGCCACCCGCCGGATCACACCTAGTGGTCGGTGGGGTTCGAATCGCTGTCGAGTCTACCATGAAGTACCTGGGATTGGTGCTCGACAGCCGTTGGGATTTCGGACCCCACTTCCGGCGGCTGGCGCCCAAGCTGTTGGGCGCGGCCGGGGCGCTGTCAACGCTGCTTCCCAATCTGGGGGGCCCGAGCGCCGCCTGTAGGCGGCTCTACGTGGGGATCGTGCGATCGATGGCCCTTTACGGGGCCCCGATCTGGGCGGCTGACCTGACGGCCGGCAGTATCGCTGTCCTGCGGAGACCGCAGCGAGCGATGGCCGTCAGAGTCATCAGGGGCTATCGCACGATCTCCTACGAGGCGGCCGGAGTACTGGCCGGATCCCCGCCCTGGGACCTGGAGGCGAAAGTACTCGCGTCACTGTACCGGTGGCGCGAGGAAATGCAGGCGCGCGGCGAGCGACCGACGCAGCAACACATAGAGTTGCGTCGGTCGCAGCTGCGCGAGGTCCTGGTGGCGGCATGGCGGGACAGGCTTTCGAGCCCTACCGCCGGCCTTGTCACTATCGAGGCGGTCCGGCCGGTGCTCGAGCGCTGGCTCGGGAGGAGGCACGGCTCCCTGTCGTTTCGGGTGACGCAGGTACTTTCCGGGCACGGTTGCTTCGGAAAGTACCTGTGTCGCATAAACAGGGAGCCGGACGCCCGGTGTCACCACTGCGTCGACTGTCGGGAGGACACGGCGCGGCATACGCTGGCAGAGTGTGCCGCTTGGGAGGAGCCGCGCCGTGCCCTCGTCTCTGGAGTAGGCAGTGACCTGTCGCTGCCGGCCGTGGTCGAGAGGATGGTCGGCAGCGTCGAGTCCTGGGACGCGGTGGTGTCCTTCTGCGAAACGGTCATCTCGCAGAAGGAGGCTGCGGAAAGGGAGAGGGAGATCACCTCCTTTCACCCTGCCCGCAGCAGACGCACCGGGCGCAGGCGGAGGGCGGACAACGCCCTCTTCCAGCCCCCCTGAATGGGTCCAGGGCGACGGACGCGGGGATGTCCGCCGCCCCCACGTACATGGACCCGAGGTGGCGGCGCGTCGTGTTCACGCGCGCCCCTCTTAGACGTCGCGAGGGGAGTCTAACACCTCACTCCCCTCGCAGACTTGGCGAAGCCCGCGGGGCCGGCACCAGTCGGGGGTCGCGGAAGTATCATCCGTTCCCGTGACCCCCGGCGCAGGTGTGAGAAGGAACACGGGGTGGTTTTTAGTCAGTAAGAGTCTGACAGACCCCTCCGCCTCCCCGGGCGGGGGACATCCATGAGGATTTTCCACCCCTAAAAAAAAAAAAAAAAAAAAAAAAGGTTGAAACTGTTTCTGGCGGAAGCGATCCGAGGGGGCGGTTTGTCCGAGGGTGCCTTGGCTTCAGGGTCGACGGGGTTGCCAAGGCCGGAGGGCCGACGGTAGCCTCGGAGGCCCATGTCGTGGGGGCGGATGGCCCTGGAGGGGGTCGATCTCTCCCCCAAACTGCTCTCTCGGACTCGGACTTTCAAGCGGTTCACGGTGGTGACGGGCGGGCGACGGCACGGGGGTGCCTTCGCCCGCATTGCACCCGTCACCACCTTTGTCGTTCCCCTAGGGGAAGCCATGCGGGGCAATCGTCGGCGGAGGACTGGAAAGGCTGTGCCGGTTTCCCAGTCCCCTTAGACGAAGCGGGAATAACGCTGGGTTGTTTTAGTGGGTATACCGGGTCTGGCCGGGGAGTCCCACATAGCCTCCCATCCCCCGATGGGCGGGTATGCGTAATTGTCATTTTTTCCCAGCGTCAACAAAAAAAAAACTGTTACACCCTCGCAAGAGCCGAGCGACCGAAGCGAGCAGTGCCGCAGCAGCGGCCGGCGAGTGCTAGAAACTAATAGATTGTACGTACAAATCGATTCCCAAAGTAAGTATTTGATTATGTGCGTATATTATATGTATTATGCCCTGTTGACGAAGAGTCCTGTCGGTGAAGACTCCCGGCGAAGTAAACTCTTACGTAAAATTTAATAAACTGGCTGGCTAGTGCTTAGGACAAACGTTACTTACGTCTGCATATCATTCAGGCTATTAGTTGAACGGCGCTGTTTAGTTAAACGGCTAGGCAGTTAATAAAGTGGCGGATTAAGCTAGTTGGCTGCGACATACATATAGGTACAGCCACATTGAATGTGCTTTAATTTTAACGTGGAGCAATTTTATACTTATCAAGCCATTCTATTGCTAAACTGCCCCTAAAGCAACAGTCAGTACATTGTCATGCTAGTCTTAAATACTTATACAGGGTGTAACGGAAAGGGTATATACATACAAACAGGGTGAATCGAGTATTTAATAACGAGTCTTTCCTCAAAATTTCAGCTCCCAACTAATAACTTTGAAACTTCACGATATTATTTAATATCGACAGTTTATTAAATGCAAAATCATAACAAACGTGTCACCGCACTATGAGGGTCATAATCCTGTCCGGCAAGGTTCAAGTATATCTATCTCGGGTTCTGCGCGCCTAGTACAGACCTATCGGGCTCTGCCTAACCGCCGAAGACGCGACGGTGCGGGCGGGCCCAACTTTACAATTATGTATCTATATGTATAAAAACGTTGCCATGTCGTTTCTTATCACCAAGAGAATCTGTGCCTTCGTATGTATATACCCTTTCCGTTACACCCTGTATAAATTACTACCATTTATGCGTAGTTTTTTCTTGAGGGCAATTTTTTAAAAGGTCCATCTCTTGACTTTGGTCCTTGGTTGAGACCCTTGATGTAGCGGTTACTCCACTTCTGGTACCCTGGGATGCATCGAAACCTTTGGTGAAATCATTCTTTATGTTGAACCTAAAAATAACACATTAATTTAAAACTTCATCGTTATAATATACATTACAAAAACCTTAACTTACTCTATAAATTGGATATATTTGAATGACGCCTCGGGTGGTAGGTATTCGGAATCCAGGAAATCAGGATGGCAACCAACCGTTTATCTTTTAAGGTTAAGGTTCGCGAACATATTCGTAAGAAGTTGGCAGTAGTATCTTCACAGCGCTAATGTGTTTTCTTTTTTCTATCTCTTCGTAATTTAATTTTTATATATATTATATTTATAGTGTACATATTTATGTATTTATACTCATAATATGTATTAGTATTCTTTGATTCCTTTTATTTTTTCATTTTTAATTGCACCTACCACTCTTTTTCTCTGCATCACCTAAAGGTTGACTGGTAGAAAATGCCTATGGCATTAAGTCCGCCTCTGTACATTAGTGTGCTTGAAGTATTAAATAAATAAATAATAAATAAATATTCGGAAAAATTACTTTTCAACCTTCACTAAATTAACTAATTTTTGTATTTTTTTTTTAGAATTAATATAAGGCTACTAACGAAAGGTAGGTTTATTTATTTATTTATATGGCGAACTTAAGTGAAAACGGCGGGAGGTCAACCGGCGTGTGTATGACAACTGTATGTATAAATGTAAACGAATCAAAAGAAGTACGTAAGAATTATAGGAAATTGCGCTCTGTAGTTTCTGGCTACCTCCATGAGAAAAAGGCGTAAGTTTTTGTGTATAAGTATTTTTGTTTTGTTTCTTTATTTATTTTATTATTACTATCAGATATTATTACTATTAGAATATTAGTTACTATCAGACGTCCCGCGGTTTCACCCTCGTAGGTCCCGTTCCCGTGGGAGTACAGGGATAAAAAGCCTATGTGTTAATCCAGGGTGTCAGTTAACTCCATACCAAATTTTATTAAAATCCATTCAGTAGTTTTAACGTGAAAGAGTAACAAACATCCATCCATCCATCCATCTATCCATACTCACAAACTTTCGCATTTATAATATTAGTAGGAAGTTAGCAGCTCCAGTCTACTCATTGTATTTTTTCAAGTCACGCTTGCGACTGTTATACTTACGAGGCATTATTCCTATACTAATAAAATACAGCTGACTTTGTTCCAACGCGTTTGTCTCTGGAACTGTAGGTACGTCTCATTTTTTTTTCATTTGGTAGCTTAGTTCTTATTGAGAGAGGATTTATAGGACTACTAGCTGCCCCGGCAAACTTCGTTGTGCCTTAGAGTCAATTCATTGCTCTTATTTTTTTTTTATATTAGATATACATACGTTGAATAAGACGACAACAAATAAATCCAAACCAATAATAACTACTACTACTTTTAAATTACATCATGTATATATACCCTAACCTAACTGACCATACCTATCCTATAGCTAACCCAACTATCTAACCTAACTACCTTACTAAAAAATACTAAATTCATAATTTTAATCTGAACTATTGCCTCTATGTTACATACAATAATTTATGCCTATAGTTTTCCCGGTCTACTTTAATTAAAGTCCTAACAGTAAAATAAGTTCTATTTGCAAAGAATTATTAAATTTCGTCTCTGTCATCATTGCTAGTTACATAAATTGATTTCTGAAATATAAGACTTTTTTATGCTACATAAAACCTCTAAGTTTAGTAACAAAATAAATTTCAGAACGTAGGTGCGTATTATAAATTGACAACCTTACCTTCTTGGGTTTAGCTTAAGACTTGTCAATTTCAAATTGTCACCTGATAATGAACTGGGAAGTTTGACTCCTGTCATGTCATCCAAGATGGCGCTGCGTTTGAAAAATGTTTGAGACAACCGATATTCTTGATATTTATTTTTATGATGTCGAACGGGATAAAAAGTATCCTATGTCCTTCTCCTGGCTCTAAACTACCTCCCTGCCAATTTTCAGCTAAATCGGTTCAGCCGTTCTTGAGTTATAAGCGAAGTAACTAACACGACTTTCTTTTATATATATAGATTTGCAACGACCCTAAGGCGCGTATGAAATGGAGAGCACAGCTAGTTCTTTGATAATTTCATTAATAAAACCTTTTATAGAACTCACCTCTTACACAGCATGGTAAATATGCGTCTATTGAAGACAAATAAAAAGAAGATGGCGACCCCGATGAGTAGATTATACGTGGTGGTCAAGATGAACAGCCATAAACTCGTGTCAGGAGGAAGAAGTTCCAGGCACCAGCTCACCCCCATTACGACTGATAACTTTATGTATGTGGCGAATCTAAAAAAAAATGTGTTGTTTTTATTGCGCACTGTTTTAAAAAAAGAAAGAAATTTATGAATGGATTTTCCTCAAAGTTGAATTGGAAGATTAGGCGAGGATTTAGGAAAGGCTGCATAAAATGTAAAAATAATAATGTCGCAGGAATTCAAAATAATCCAACAGATTAATAATGTAATAGCACACACGCAGTCTACTAAATAAACTAACAACACTATGTAGGAAGTCGTCTGTGTCAAACTCAGTGTGCAAGAAATCCACTTCTTCGAGCAGCCAGCGGCCAGTGTCCTGAATACCAGCATCAGTAAACGCGCATGCCTGATCACACACACAACACACCAAACCACTAAACGATATATATACACCACCATGCACGCAGTAGCTGCGACTTTGGCATAGTAAAAACTGCACTGCAGGCTGTCGATAAGTAACTACGCTCGCAATTCTTTTCTAGTCGCAGTTGTTGCCCAATGCGCAGTACTGTACTACTTTGAATAACTTAAGCATGTCTATCCATAATCAACCCGACCGACTCTGGCATCAACACAGACAGTTCCGTCTAACTGAAACTGGCCCAAAAACAATTACAATTCCTTCACATCACCTACATTTTCTTGGGATGATTTTAACAGATTGCACTGCTGTAATGTTCAGTCCAGCGTTCAATTTGTTCCTCCACTTTTTACTTCTTACCTATCACGTTCTTTTCTACGGTTTTTTACTTAAAACTGTTTCAAACCAACCTGTTAGTGTCCTGCGAGCTGCTTCTAGAGTCTAAGCTTCTTTGAACAGCTTGCTTGATCATCCATATGTTGTAGACAGTCAATGAGAACAATATAATATTAACGAAAATTATTACCCCTATGGGTATAATGAAGTAGTATTCAACGCTTTTTACTGAAAAAGAAGATTTAGTTTTAGTTAGATGAAATTAGATTCTCAAAATCATCTTGCTTTTAATTCACCAACATGTGGCGGGCAATTAGAACTTAGACCACCTTGTCACGGTAATATTATGATAACCTTGTAGTTGTAGTCGAACATTATGATAGTTAATGATACGTAAAGTAATCGTTAGGTATTCTTGACATGTGGTTAAATAAACAGCCGCACACGTCAATAAAAGCCTAAGGCTGCCCGCCTACGTCAGACTTTTTGTAGCGCCGATATTCGGACCACATTATTTCTGACCGACTTTTCGTAGGACGTGTGCGTTACACTATCCGCCATCAGTAAGTTCTATTTTCTCCTAATATAAATTCGTCACATCCGACTATCAGATGTGGCCAGGCAGCCTTAAGCTTGGGTTCTCGAAGTCAGTCCGTGAGTTGATACATCAAGAACCACTACTAGAAAAGCAAATTAAGCCGCTTTGGCATTTCTTTTGGGTTTTAATGCCGAAGAAAGTATTCTATGTTTAATTCTGAAAACCCTGCCCCACTCTAGGAATTTCTCCTGGATCATGGGTGGGTTTACAAAGATTTAAACTCACATACAAACTCAGACCCGAAACAGCGATCCGAATATTTATTCCACGTGGGAATCAAACCCAACAGCAACAGTAAGGCTCAGCCACTGCGACAATCGTGTCGTCTTGTAACTGGGTAGTGGTCACAGAGGCCAGAGGGTCAGTCGCTCTAAAATACTGGTACTCAGTCAGGCTGACAGCCAACCCTAAAGCCCGGTTTCCACCGCGAGCGAAACGGACCCATTAATGACTTCGTTTTAACTCGCAAGCGCAAACGGCATAGAATGTATCAATTAAAGAATACCGAAACATAGATATAAATCAAGCAGCATGGAAATCTATAGCAGATGATGTAAATTCGGCTGAAATAAAAAAATATAAGTACTTATGCAGTTTGCGCTTGCGAGTTTAACGAAGTCATTAATGGGTCCGTTCCGCTCGCGGTCGAAACCGGGCTTAACTGACGTGGTTAGAAAAGGTTAAGCGTTACGATGATAATTACTACGTACCATAAACGAAACAGTCATCGAAGGGTGGTTTGATAATATTCAAGTTAGACAAGTCGATGTTATCTAATATTGTCACTATTATGGTCATCAGGAGTGGAACCCCCCAAGCATAAAGACAATACCACATGAACTTCACCAATTCGCCTCGACGATTTATGTCACGTTTTTTACGGTAACCTCTGCAAAAGAATTAAGTGAACTTTTAGTATAGGTACCTATACTCCATTCGAGTAGGTAGTTAACTAAAGGTAAACAATCTTGACAAGTCTTTTTACATAAACGCTTATGAATTAAATACAACTAAGTACTGTTTAAACAAATTGTTTAATTGATCATGTAATCGTTTTTGTTGTATCTTTTGTTTTCAGCTGCATTTTATTTTTAAACTGTGTTTTTAACTAAAAAAACATGTCAAAATTGTTTACCCTTTGTTAACTACCTAATCGGATGGAGTATAAGAAAGTTTACACCTATCTTTTTTAATCGGCAAACAACCGTTTTACTTTTTTTGTAAACTGCAGCTTAAATATACTGTGTGTATCAAAACACACATCGAAATTATATCATTAAAATCATCAATTAAGTATTTCTTAAATTTATCAACTCTTATTTAGAGAGGTTGTATTGAAGATATTTAAAACCATACTTCAGTATATTATATGTTATGGTCGCAAAGAATTTTTAATATCATACAATAAGCTGAAAGTAGCAAAAAAAGTTAAAAAAGAGGGATAGCTTATGCATTCATCTTCACTGTAACATCGCCTGAGGTTGCTTCGCTGAGGGAGGAGTGTTGTTTTGTAATGCGAGTCTTTAGTCGATGGTTGGCTAACAGCCCTCCTGCACCCCTAAGCTTCCTCAGTCGACGACGTCACAGTCAAGCGGTTGGCTAATAGTGGCCAAAACACTTTTGGAGCGAGTTAGGGGGTCGTTAGTAAGAACTGAAGCATTTCGATCCACGGGTAGTTAGTTGAAGTGCATCGGAGTGCCAACTGGCCGTTAGGTTATATTGAATTTTAGTTTTATGGATTGTTATACGACTTTTGCTTGACTGACTTGACTTGTCTGAATATACGACACAGTCAATTTTTATGTAGAACGGTTAAGGTAAATATAAGGTATTTAAACTTCAATTACGTACCTTAAAGACCACCAAACGTCAAAAGACATTACATTCAACCAAAAGAAACTCGAAACCGCAGCTAAGTACATTATTGGAGCTAAAAATAAAAAAAAAACAAGTATTATATATAAACACAAATTAATTGAACAACATTCGATCTTCAAAAACGACACTCAAATGCACGCCCGCGACCGTTGGGGCGCGACGCCACACTGAGGTAAACTGTGGCTAGTTAACCACATTTTATAGTGTCACTTGCTGGGCACGTATAACCTTTCTACACCTTTTCACACTTATTATATCATTAGTATAATATATGCTTGTATTCAGAGAGTAGGTACTCCACAACTTTATTTTTATTATATCTATAATACTAAAAATAAAGTTGAGTATGGGATAACACTAATTATTTGACCGTTATTTGTCTGAACAAATAACGGTGAACAAACAATGGTATTTACATTTAAATGTGACGACATTACTGAATTCTATTTTAAATAAATGATGTAAACGATAAATAAATAGGCTTATGAGGTATGCGCTTAGGTACTAAGGTAATTTCAGTGTAGGAGTATCGAGTGAAATATTATTCATAAATCAAACAGATCGATTTTACGGGTCCGAAGGTTTAGCTACGCTAGTCGAGATTGGTCCGCGGAAGGATGACATATCTAAGCCCCTTTGTGCCTCGGAAAACACTTGAAGAAACCGTTGGTCCCGAAAGTTAGTTGCAGATCTTTGACTTTCGCTATTCGGTAGTTCGTTTCGGAAGTCAAAAGCCCTAAAATCTGACAACCAGTCTTACCAAGAGCAACTTGGACAACATCAGATAGGCAGGCTGGCTAGACTGGAAGCCGATATACAGGTGAAAAAAGACCCTTAACGTAAACGAAAACTACATATTCTACCCATCACTGGGATAGTTTTTTTCTGCTAGAACATACCTGGGGATTCACTGGTTTTGGAGATATTGAAGGTCAAAGTGCAAATTTTTTTTCGTTTTTTTTTCATAATTGTATTCCTAGTATCATTAGTAAACTTTCTTCCGAACAAACATTATCAAAATTATCGATTTTTCAAAACAAATTACGCATTTGAAGTTACAAAAATGCAATGGATACAATCGGGCCGGTTGGGTCAACGACCAAGCGCGAGTGGCCATACGCTCAGCTGATCGAAAGTTGCGTTGCGTTGTCGCGCTATGCAATGCGCGCAATAAAAAGCATCTCTTTTTTAAAGATGAAAAAAAAAGTATTTTCCCAGCATTATTTTTTGGTTAAAGTTACTTTATTATATTTTTTCGAGTTTTAAAAACTGTTATTGCATAACTAAAATCTAAAATACAATAAAACTAATTAAAATAAATTAAATATGTACACTTAAACTAACTACAAATTAAATAGTAATTATATGTACAGAATGTGTGGTTATCGGCTACGTGATCGGTCTTTTTATACCGTGTATGTAGTTGGGAGAGGCTAAGCTCGGGGATTAAAAATTAACTTAAATTAAAACAAATATAAATTAAACTTACATATCATTTTGCAATGTTTCGTCATCAATGATTGGTTGCTTAGATGCAAAACGATTTTTACTAAGAATGTGACAAGGATAGAAAAGGTATAAGCCATTAGTACTAGGCCTATGAGGTTCTGGAGTTTAGGTAGCAGACAGTACACCACGAGTACCAACACGAGGAAAAACGATGATATCAGCAATCCTAGAACATTTCAAATCAATCAAATCAAAAGTCATTTTATCGTACAGTTTTGGGGCCCATTTTAAGAAGAAACTTGCATCAATTTTCATAGAATTAGCGTTGCTTTGCCAATCAACGTGGCAATACCGCCAGTCTTCTGCGCACTTCTCCATATATGACAGCTAAGCAGTGTACTTGGACGCCTATTTGACGTTCTTGCTTTAATAGTCAGTTTAAAGTAGGGATAAATATTATTGGTTCAAATTTATTAAATAAACAGGAAAACCGCTACGTTTCCTGAAGTACCTACTTATTGATTGAATTACATGTGAAAAGCAAAATATTTTATTTTAGTAAAGTGCTGACACTAAAACTCTGTTTATTATACTAAAATACGTTTAGGTACGCTTCGCGTGTTTTCTATATAAACCGTCAAAAAATGACTATTGGCTGGTGGAGCCTGTCAGATTTTAAACGCACATCAAAATTGTAAAACACCAGCTTCAGTAGGTACTCTAATACGTTAAACCAATAGATCTAACATTGATAGCAAAATATTTAAAGTTAACCTACACTGCCAAGTATGTGTAAAGAAGATTCAAAGCAAGTTTGATCAGTTTTACTCACCTACTAACACAAATGTCGATTTCGCGTCATCGTCTCCTGGATCTGCATTATATTCCCTCACGACGAGCTTTATTGTCGGAGTTTTGTAGACTACAGTGAATTTGAAGTCTATGCAATATTCCTGCTTGTTAATGACAGACCATGACTTTGATCCATTTGTGTCTTGCATCCTTATCGATCCATCCTGTAAACGTGTGTAAGTTAGTAGGTACATTTTATTTACTTTTGAACCAGATGTGACCTCCATTTTCGATCTAACATTATTGTTTGGGTCTCCAACGATACATGACAAAGTCTGGAGAAGAGTTTTGTAAAAGTCACACTGTATCATACAGCTCCTCTACTCTATTTCACTCATCACACTAAGCTACCAAATCTGTCGTACTTTGGCCAGTAGTAACAATGGATAGTACCTATGGACACAAGCTGAATGTTGAAATACCTTCATAATTCTTTGTAGCGGTCTTTACATAGTTAGAAATTCGAGAAAACCCTAGAAGAAATGAATGTAATTATCAACTCCATTACTTATTTTTTATTTCCTTAAACCTATCTTAGTATAGTACTTTTTATTCTTGGTGCATCGTCCTCACATTAATCTGATTAATGTATACAAAGTATTGTAAAAACTATTTTAAAAGAGTAAGTAAGTATGGAGTTTCTTGCCCATTCTTCTCCATACAAATCTACCGTTGGAAGGGGCAACTAGAATCATTATTTAAATTAATTTTTGTTCGACGTTCAAAAGTGAAATTGAATTGAAATCAATGGTTTGACTTTGAAACTAAATTGCAAGAAAGTGTGATGACGGGCATCATAGATCTATGCTACCTTATAGCCAAGATGCTTTATGGTGTAGGTACAGTCAGGGTTAATAACTTTGAGACCAACTATCCATCTAGGTAACCCGTCAAATAAAATCCAATCTGAAATTTTGACTTCACATTTTTAGACGAATTAAATTATAAAGCAATAGCAACAAAAATATTTACCTCTAAAATAACAAAATCATTTGTGATGGAATGCTCAGACGTGCAGTTGTTTACTAGTCTATGATTTTGAATGAAAACGAAATCCTTTGTCGATAACTTTTTAGTATTTCCGTCCCACGAATATAAAAGTATATTTGAGTAGTTGACTTTTTCAGATAGGTATGCAAATCGTTTGAATCTTTTAAATAGTTTCTTTTTGTCTAGGCATATTTCCTTTGGAGTAAACATTTCGCCTTCACTGCAGCATTTCTCGATACAAATATTATGCGAACAATAATTTAAAACATCGATTTGATTATTACTCATATTTCTGTAATCGTTTTTACACACTGTTTTAAAATCCATTTCACTTTTTGCTACACTTAACATTAAAAGCAACGAAACAGTTTTATAGGGAAACATTTTACAACTCTTTACACTTCTAACTCGATCATAGGACAATGAGTATTAACCACATAAACGGTCGTTTGAAAATGGGTGTCAGTTATGAGTAGATAAAAAACCTCGGCCCGCTGGTGGTAAAATTTTACACGGTATTATTTATCCGGTAGGTCTACAAGACCCCTCCCCATAAACATACACATTGTTGAGTACCTATTGAGTATAATTGACCCGAATTTTTGGTGTATTCCGCGAAGCGCAACGGTCGGAGCGCAACTAAATTATTCCTCGAAGCGCAACCAAATTCTTAAGTTCAAACTATTAAGTTGTTTGTTAAAAAGTTGAAAAACTTTTTAAGAATTTTGACATCCTATATTGGTGTGGCTTTAGGTGCTGGTCGTCTCAGTACAAACCACCCCGTGAAACCTTGAGTGAAGTGAATAGTCAATGTTTAGCATTAGTATGGACTGACAGTCCAATTAGCTTTCATTTCAACGAAATTTTGATTTATGCAGAGAGGCACTGGAGGTAATATTAGGAGATATTTGGAAAGAAGAGAAATATATGCCAGCCACTCCACAGCACTGCAGCACTCCGACTCACTGGAGCATATGCAGCATCACCCCGACTCACTGGGGCATCAGCAGCAACACCCCGATTCACTGGGGTATCACCGCAGACAGTTCCGACTCACCGAGGACTATGCGGCATCGGGTTCCGACTCACTGAAACACCTCACTGGCCTGGCAGCACTCCACTTTTTTTTTTTTTTTGTGGGTGGAAAATCCTCATGGATGTCCCCCGCCCGGGGAGGCGGAGGGGTCTGTCAGACTGTTACTGACTAAAAACCACCCCGTGTTCTTTCTCACACCTGCGCCGGGGGTCACGGGAACAGAAGATACTTCCGCGACCCCCGACTGGTGCCGGCCCCGCGGGCCTCGCCATGTCAGCGAGGGGAGTGAGGTGTTAGACTCCCCTCGCGACGTCTAAGAGGGGCGCGCGTGAACACGACCACCTCGGGTCCATGTACGTGGGGGCGGCGGACATCCCCGCGTCCGTCGCCCTGGACCCATTTAGGGGGGCTGGAAGAGGGCGTTGTCCGCCCTCCGCCTGCGCCCGGTGCGTCTGCTGCGGGCCGGGTGAGTGGAAGTAATCTCCCTCCCCCTTTCCGCAGCCTCCTTCTGCGAGATGACCGTTTCGCAGAATGAAGGACACCACCGCGTCCCAGGACTCGACGCTGCCGACCATCCTCTCGACCACGGCCGGCAGCGACAAGTCACTGCCTACTCCAGAGACGAGGGCACGGCGCGGCTCCTTCCAAGCGGCACACTCTGCCAGCGTATGCCGCGCCGCCGTATCCTCCCGACAGTAGACGCAGTGGTGACACCGGGCGTCCGGCTCCCTGTTTATGCGACACAGGTACTTTCCGAAGCAACCGTGCCCGGAAAGTATCTGCGTCACCCGAAACGACAGGGAGCCGTGCCTCCTCCCGAGCCAGCGCTCGAGCACCGGCCGGACCGCCTCGATAATGACGAGGCCGGCGGTAGGGCTCGAAAGCCTGTCCCGCCATGCCGCCACCAGGACCTCGCGGAGCTGCGACCGACGCAACTCCATGTGTCGCTGCATCGGTCGCTCGCCGCGCGCCTGCATTTCCTCGCGCCACCGGTACTATAATTTAAGTCACTATAATTTAGGGAGAAGATGTTACCTTTTTTATTTAGCCTGTTATAGAGTAGCGGTCCGTTGTACATATAAAATTTTGCTGTAAAAGGATGTTTTGTACTTTTTTGTGAGCAAACTAAATGTAACGATGCCGATGTAACGATGGGCACAGTGGCTAAGCGACTGGCTGGTGCGCTACGCATCGTGGGTTTTATTTCCGTACTGAAAAACTATTTGTACAGACCCCAGCACATCAACCTACTACAATCTGTTAAATTTGTTTAATATTTTTTCAGGGTCGAGTCTGGCTTTTTATGTATGTGTGGTTAAACAGAAATTCCTAATGCGGGGTATAAACAAATCTCATGCTGAACAATGACATACAGTTTTAATTAAAAAACTTACAAAAATTGCCTGAATTTGTGCCCGATTGATGGCAATAATAGGCTAGCCCCTATACATGAGACCATAATATACTACCCAAATGTGGGTGTACTACTGGAACACCTCAGCCTAACCCTTTGGGGATAAAAGGCGTGATGTTGCTATGGCATTAAGTCCGCCTCTGTACATTAGTGTGCTTGAAGTATTAAAATAAATAAATAATGTTATATTACAAAAAAAATGGATTTTATGTGCCAGGATAGTTTAGACCCTACTACGCATACCGAGGGTTAAGAGGCATTACGTTGACCACTCGGAATAAAGTGTCTACGTACGACACAATGATGACTGTTTACTGATTTTCCTGTTATATTGACAACGGTGTATGCCCATACAGCGTTGCCGCTTTCGACTAACAGCGAATGACAAATGGAAAAACACGCACACACGGCTTCACATTAATCTACACATTTCCACTTTACGCTGACCTCACATTGTACGGAAATCCTACACATTGCGAGATCAGCTTATACTGGAAATGTATAGCTTGATCATTGTGTAGCCGTCTGTACTTAGATATCAAAAATAAAATAAAAAAAAAGTGGCCAAGTGCCAGTTGGACTCGCCCATGAAGGGTTCCGTAGCAGCAAGTAACGTAATATAAAAGTACTTAAATTGCGGTTTACGATTTAGGTATGACGTAGGTAGGTATGTAAGTATTAAAAAAAACTACTTGCAAGATCTCGTTCAAACCAATTTTCGGTGGAAGTTTGCATGGTAATGCAGGTACATCATATATTTTTGCTAAGTTTTGTTATTCTTTCATTTTAGAAATTACAAGTTACACACATTTTCCTACTTAGGAAGTTAGTGTTTCTCGCGCAAACTTTACAGTTTAGAAAAAATAGATATTAGAAACCTCAATATCATTTTTAAAGACCTATCCTTAGATTCCTCACACGAAGCTTTGATGACAAAAAAAAATTGTTCAGTTCTAAGTATTAGGGGGACATCCAATTTTTTTTTCTATTTTTGTGTAAAAAACTTTATGCGGTTTACAGAATACATACAACTTACCAAGTTTCAACAGTCCAGTTCTTGTAATTTCGTAAAAAAGTGGCTGTGACATACGGATAGACAGACAGACAGGCATGACGAATCCATATGGGTTCCTTTTTTTGCCACTTGGCTACGGAACCTTAAAAATTATGAAAATAAAGACATTTTAATTATTATTTATCACTCACACTCACTTGACGTGGAGTTAGGTACTTAAATTGAAGTAGGTAGTAGCTACATATAACAAATTTATTTATTAGTCTTTATTTACCTGCTAGCTTCGGCCTGCGACTTCGTCCACGTGGAATAGTTACTTTGGGCTAACGCTAACTTTAACACACGACTATGTTTACGTAGAAGGTAAAGATGTTTTGAAAAAATGCGTACCTAGGAGTTTACAGAATTTTAAAATATTTGTGGGTAATCTAGGTACCGCACGCGTCCGATCCATTATTCACGCTCTCTCCTGGAAGTTTACCTAGTATATACTATTATGTTATTGATATTGTCAACGCCATGCAGTACCTTCTTGGGAATTATTTTGCAGCGATGTTATGTTAAAACTGCGATATCTCCTAAGATATTAATTGAAAACGAATGATGTGAAGAGCAATTTTTTTTAAATGAAATACTTGTGATAAATAACGCATTTATTTGGATTTGGATAAACTAACATTGATAAAAACACCAAACACAAAAAGTTCTAACATACATGATTTTTGCGAAACTAACCGTTTACGCAGCGCACGCCAGAATAGCTCGCAAATAGCAGATTTTTTAACTACTTGCTTGACTCTTATCTTTATATTTTGAACAATTAACACAATATCTTTACAAATGTCTTGTCAAATGTCAAATGTCTTTACTTATGTCCTATACTGATGTAGAAGGTTCATTATTGTAAAGTTTCATTAAAATCCGTTCAGTATTATTTGCGTGGAAGAGTAACAAACATCCAAACAAAATTTCGCATTTATAATATTAGTAGGATATTAGTACTTAGGATATTAGTACTTAGGATTTTAGTAGGATATTAGTAGGATACCAGTAGGATATTAGTAGGATATTAGTAGGATATTAGTAGGATATTAGTAGGATACTAGTAGGATATTAGTAGGATATTAGTAGAACATTAGTAGGATATTAGTAGAATAGGATGTTTTTATATTTTGATCGCCTCATTTAAATTAGATGAAACAAACCGAAACGAAGTCGGTTGTCGAACACTACTCTTATGCCGCCAACTGTTATCGTCGATATAACGACGTGTGTGTTAATCAATTACAAGAAAAAGATTAAACCGTAAAGCGATTAGGCGATGAATCGAATTCCTTTATCACCTTCCCTAACCTAAAGGTGCGTTAAACACATACAGCTAGTTGTGCACCTGATTCTTCTTTATTTCATTCAATCTGTGCAATTTAGCAATTTATGTTGTGTTAGCTTAGGACTATTTAAATGTCAAATTGTCACCTAATAAAAACTTTTTTGCAAAAAATAAAACCGACTTCAAAAAAATCACTAAAATAACTGTAAATTAGGAAGTCTGTGGCTTTGGTGGTTTTGTCTTATTCATGATAGGCCACCGACTTCCGACCTTAGAGTTATTTAATAAAATAAAATAAAATAAAAGAATTAGCGAAATTGGTCAAGCCTTTCGCGCGTGATGCCGTGACCAAGGAAAATAGGGATTAATTTTGAGTACTTAAATAAATAATTTTAAAATACGTTCTAATTACTTATATTGATGACTATTTGAAACAAATTCTAATAATAAAGCAATCAAGGACAACGAACAATGAAAAGTCGCGTCTGTCATTCTACACATGTGTCATCAGATCATTGTTTTTTATTCTATTATTGAACTACAATCACAAACTGTGGTTTTGTGATGATACTTCCCTGCCGGTAAACAGGAATGAAGTTGTTTTTTTAAATCTACTATATGGAGAGCGAGCGTCGTCGTGAATTCGTGATAGCCCAGAGGTTAAGGCGCCTACCTCTCATGCACAAGGCTGTGGTTCAAATTCTGGCAAGTAGGTACCAATGTGACTTTTTCAATTTGATTGACCTCCGATTTACCTTAAAATCGAACCAATTTGTTCTAACTGCTATTAGATCTACCGATTTCCTAGTTAGGTTTCCTACAAATTGAATTGTGTAATAAGCCCTTTAGCGTCACATGCCATTGCGAAGTACCTATCTATACTCTCAGAGAAGCCAATTTCCTCATAATATTATTTTCCTTTTAAATCAAGTGATAATAATTTATGTATTTATTTAATACTTCAAGCACACAAATGTACATAGGCGGACTTAATTCCTAAGGCAATTTGTATCAGTCAACCTTTAGGTAATGCAGAGAGACAAACAGTGGTAGGTGCAATTATTCTCTACGAGACCGTGAAAATGCATTATTGTTAATGTACAGACGCCAGTACATCCAGTTACCCCAATGTGTCAAATTGTCAACACGCCTACTGAAAAATAACACGGTTTCCAAAAAAGGGTACCTATTTCTCTCGGTCAATCTCAATTTCAGTCGTAATGTCAGACAGCTAGGTTTTTGAAATGAACCTATATTTTCGAAATATAGTTTTTGAAACACCACTGACAAATAAAGCCCCAAATAAAACCAAATTAAATTCATCCTACCGAATGGTAAGAGAGAATTCTCTTCTCACAGAACCCTAAATATCGTTTTCCATTAATCCGTTGAACATCGTCTGCAATACGCGGTAGGTATAATATGGAAGGTAAAAACGAGCTACAAGCAAAACAACAAAATAAGTCAATAAAATACTTTCATTCCACCTCAGCGAGGAATTGACTAAATGCAAAAAAAAAAACGTTTTCTGAGAAAGTTTTGGCTCCTTTTGCTAGTCGCCACGTGTTGAACTTAACGTACTGTTTTAAATACTTCTCGCCTGATTGTTGAGGGAGAAAGCTCATTTGCGCATTATTAACAGTTTCAGTCAATTCTGTTGGCGTCAAACAAACTTCCTCGTCGCTAGAATCACTCATTTTTGTTTTTTCACTTGTTTTCAAGTTTCTTGTTTTTAAATCTAAGGTTTAAAAATGACGTGAAAAAATGCCGCGTAAAGAACCGCGTACAAATCAAATTGAAAAAAGAACGCCAAGAAGGTTCCGAGTCTGAGTTTTTAACAAATTAAAAAAAAGTTGTATGATATATTCGGCACCATAGAGGTAGGCAGTAAATAGGTTTAATGTTTTTTTTTAATTCACAAACTTAGTGCACACGATGTTCTAAATTCAATTTACTTTATCCTCTAGAGAATAAAAACGGCTTTTCCACTCAGATATTGAAGATTAAAAATACTCTTTCCGAGATGGTGGGATGAAAATAGTTATTTGTTATACAAGAGTGCAAAGTTGCTTTTTAACCGCGTGTTCAATTTGGATGACCGAGCAAGCGAAGGATTCTAAAATTGAATCACGAGCGCAGCGAGTGATTCAAAATTAGAATCCTGAGCGTTAGCGAGGGAATCAAAAGAGCACGAGGTGAAAAATCTTTGCACTCGAGTGCAACACGTAACTTTTTATTCCACCTCAGCGAGGAAATGACTAAATGCAAAAAAAAAAACGTTTTCTGAGAAAGTTTTGGCTCCTTTTGCTAGTCGTCACGTGTTGAACATATCGTACTGTTTTAAATACTTCTCGCGTGGTTGTTGAGGGAGAAAGCTCATTTGCGCATTATTAACAGTTTCAGTCAATTCTGTTGGCGACAAACAAACTTCCTCGTCGCTAGAATCACTAATTTTAGTTTTTTTACTTGTTTTCAAGTTTCTTGTTTTTAATATAAGGTTTAACAATGACTTGAAAAAATGCCGCGTAAAGAACCGCGAACAAAGCAAATTGAAAAAAGAACACCAAGAAGGTTCCGAGTCTGAGTTTTTAACAAATTAAAAAAAAGTTGTATGATATATTCGGCACCATAGAGGTAGCAGTAAATAGGTTTAATGTTTTTTTTAATTCACAAACTTAGTGCACACGATGTTCTAAATTCAATTTACTTTATCCTCTAGAGAATAAAAACGGCTTTTCCACTCAGATATTGAAGATTAAAAATACTCTTTCCGAGATGGTGGGATGAAAATACTTTTATTAACTATAAGTCCAGGTTTGATTCAGGATTGTATCTAAAATCAAAACACCACGTCGGTCGGCATCGTCCGGAAAGTCGGTGGTACGTATGTAGATTTAAATTAATTATCGACCCTTTGATGGCCCGGGCAGCCGCGCCGAGGGCGGGAGAGTGCAGCGCCCGACACGAATCGATATATTACATAACAATATGAAAGGCAGCGCAGGTGAGCTGTATGTTTTCCTACTAATGCACTGTGCCAACGGGCACGGTCACTAAACAGATGATCGGCCCTGGTCCATGTGCCATAGTGACTTTGTGTCATAGATTTGTGTACCTACCTTTATGCTTCATGCCGAGGCCAAAACAAAGCGACTCATGTCTGTTTCAACCGTTAGGTGTGTGTTCCGAGGTTTCAATTAGACTTTTTCCATTTTCACTGACAATCCAGTTTCATACATTTAGTCAATGTCCATAAATTTTACCGTCCATAACATAGCAATATATTTAAATGTCTAAAAAAAGAATAATTGTATCATTTATTTATTGTTTTATTTGTTTTAACAATCTTAGGAAAGCTTACAGACTAATGCACAAAATGTAACAACATTTAAATTGTTGACAATTGCTAATTACAAGCTTCCACATTATCATTATATTTTCACACTGAGTCATCGTGATATAGGGTTGCGTAGGTAATGAATCATCACGTCGATCTATGGACCAACGTCGGCAAGCGTAGTTGGACCTCGATCGGCCTGTGCGGCTATTAATAATTATTATTAAGCCACAAGCCCTACCATGAAAAATGTCCTTAATATTATAACGCAACATTAAAATCAATAGCAGACACGTTGCGCCACCTTTTGTGTATTTATTGTACTGCTTGTAGAACTCTGTTTGTCCTTGTATTGCTTATGATCCAACTTGAACTGTGTATCTCTAAACGTGGAACATAAATGAATTGCTAGTCTGTTGTACTTCGCGTGTTTTATACTTCTAGGGCTCCTACCTTCCCAGTGTTTCCACTAACATGATCTTCGTTTTAGTTAGGAGCGGTTTGTTATATATAAAGCTTTTAGAAACTTGGTAGTATGATAAATAGTGTCGTATTATGTGGACTTCATTGTTCTCACTTAGACTGCCAATGAGTTACTTGTGCGTGGGGTACTGGCTAACATAGCCAGCCTAGCTTCGACCAGAAACAAAGATGGTTCCTGAGGCCTTCAAACGCTTTGCAGAACAACTTCTGAGAATGTTTGCGTTTGAAATTTTGGCCTCGCGTTAAATCACACGTAGCACGACCACCTTTTATTGTGAATGTAAGGCCTATGTGGATCTCTATTTTTTGTATCTCGTTTCTAAATTTGTAAGTTCTTTTCTAACTTTTTGTCTGACAGTTTGAGTACTTTATGGGACCAACCCAAATGTTCTTTCTTAGGTACTGTTAGTCAGAACGTGGAGCTCCTGAAGTTCCGAGTTGAGCTCACGATTACTGACAAATGCTTGCACTGACTGATCTGGTCCCCTCATATCTGTGTGGTTATTTCCTCAAAAGACCATCTCAGACACTAATCTGCATGGTTCTTACATGGTGTGACCAAGATAATGTCTGATCTTCAAAAGAGACTATGACCTCTGAGTTTCTTTCGGTGTTTCTTCTCAGAGTAGTCAGTTAGTGAAACTCCGATTTCATCTACCAGTTAAAAAATGACGTGTAAAAGTGTTTGTGAAAACCTATTTACAAAATAAATATCATTTTATCATTTAGCATTTTACCATACGGGACTTGTTGACGGAGGATTTGATAAATGCCAGATTGCAGCAAGATTTAAGCATAGTTTTGACAAAACCTATAAAACGTGGGATCAGGGCCCTAAATAAATATGGAAGAATGATTTAGGTACTTACCCTTACATTCTTTTATTTTAAAATTGCCTGTGGCCCTGGAATTAATTAAGGCCGCCTCTGTAAAAGTGTGCTTGAAATAATATTTATAAATAGATATTTAGTAATGTTTTTATACATTGGTCTATTAGCAATCCGCGTTCGGGAAAACCTCGGGTTAAATTTTGTTTTAGTATTGGATCACAATTTAAACTTGTTGTTTCTCTGGCAGTAAATTATCATGTTAAATTTATTTCCTTATTTCAATGTACCTACGTTGTTCAGCAATGTGTTGACCGCGTCATGGGTTCGGTTTCCAGGTCGGGTTAGTAATAGCACGGTATAGATAATATTACCGTCGTAATAGTGTCATAGGGATTTTTCCTGTAGAATTCTCAGAAGCGGCAATTTTTTTTAGAAAAAACCTATGAGGCATATGAGGACCCCCAATGTTTTCCACAACAATCGGTCCAGCACCTCTGTTCCATCTGCATCGTCTTCCCACTATTTTCACCAGATCTTAAATAATATTTGTCTGACTGAACTTGCACGCTCAATTTTGTAGTTTTACTTACCATATAATTTAGGATCAACAGCATTGATGTATTAAGCTTACTTAATCATTGATATTTTTAGATGTAGCCTCAGCCAATTCGATTAACGTTAACTTAATAAGTTAAGGGTATATACAGGGTGTAACGGAAAGGGTATATACATACAAACAGGGTGAATAGAGTATTTAATAACGAGTCTTTCCTCAAAATTTCAGCTCCCAACTAATAATTTTGAAACTTCACGATATTATTTAATATCGACAGTTTATTAAATGCAAAATCATAACAAACGTGTCACCGCACTATGAGGGTCATAATCCTGTCCGGCAAGGTTCAAGTATATCTATCTCGAGTTCTGCGCGCCTAGTACAGACCTATCGGGCTCTGCCTAACCGACGAAAGCGCGACGGCGCGGGCGGGCTCAACTTTACAATTATGTATAAAAACGTTGCCATGTCGTTTCTAATCACCGAGAGAATCCGTGCCCTTCGGATGTATATACCCTTTCCGTTACACCCTGTATTGTATGCACTTTGGAGCTTTTACCCACAAGCGGCATGATACCAATGACAGTCAAGGTAGGTAACGGGATCAGCCGTGGCCCAACTGACTCAACATACCTACTTAGAGAACTGACGACGGCAGCCACCGATCTTTCTAAAATGTTTCTGATCTGAAAATTTGATGCGTCGGCAGCGAATTCCTGATTGGATATTCATTTTTGGGGCATAGAATCTATGCATTGAGTAGGTACCAAAGGTATTTTTTGATTGGTGCTCAATGGTAGGTGGTCAAACGGGATAACTTCTCGACGGCTGCCTGCGAAGCGTGTTGACGGCTTCACTTACTTCTGCCGTTGGCAGCATGCTAACTCGTGTATAAAACTGATCTTTCTGTACAAAGTTCATTATTATAAAAGACGAGCTTTGCTAGAGTTGCTTGTTCTACATTATGCTGACTGTGGATAATTAAGCTGGTTGATGTGATAAACTAAGTATTAATGTAATATTTTCTATAAGTACGTTCCATAATTACGCAATCGTTTCTTATCTTAAAGAAATAAAAATAGAATAAACCAAGGTTTTTTACTCGTTATTCTTTATTTATTCGAAATCTGAGGACTAGCAAATTAAATGTAAGTAATTAACTAATATGTAATTTAACATTTGTGAATTTAACAAGTGACTTATAGAAAAACGTGTAAAACTATAGCTAACATTAAACGTATCTAAGTATGTATCTAATATTAAAAAAATAATACTTTTCGATAACATTATTATTTTATCCTAAGGTTAAAAAAAAACATGTTTATAACCAATGATATTAGAAGTAAAAAGGTGTAGATAGGTTACTTAAACAACATTTGATCTACAAAAACGGTACCTACACTAACGCACGCACGCGTCCGTTGGGGCGCGACGCCACACTGAGGTGAAGTGTGGCTAGATAGCCACATTTGAACGTGTCACTTGCTGAGCGCGTATAACCTATCTACACCTTTTTAATTATTGTTTAAAACCAATATGACTTTGTTTGAGACTTACCTAGGTACTGCTTATTTACTACATGTAAGTTTTAAAAGTGTATAATAATATGTTGTACAAATTATCTTCATGCATAGCGCCTTTTTGTCATATGGGTAGAAAAAAACAAGAGAACGTGAAGAAAAAACAAGAGAAAGGCAAGTAAGTATCACACTGGGACACACATCGACGCGTGATGTGGGGTTAAAGTGCGGAGGCTTAAAGGATTGTGGTTTCAGCGTTATTTTTATGTACCAAAGACTAGTGATATATTATTATAATAACATGCTAACGACTAGAAAGATACCCTACGCCTCCTAGAGGTGCCCGCGTTGGTTTGACATCGCTGTATCTTTCTAATGAGCGCGCGTAGTAAGTTCCTAGGCACCATAGTTTTGCAGTAATTATAAAAAAAATATATAAAAAGATATTATTGATACTATGTTCCTATAAACAGAAGACTGTTAATTTTGTTGATTTTTTTCTAGAGGTTTTTTGATTTAAGTTTAATGATTAAAATATTATAAAATATTTAACTAACAAAAGTTTTTTTACTATTAGTTCATTAACTACATATTAAAACAAATAAGTAAAAAAAAAGAATAAAATAGGTATTTCTCGGTATTAGGAAGCGCATGGTTATCTTTTGTGGCCGTCAAAATATGGTTATCTTTCTAAGGTTAAGTTCCGACTTTAAACTCGGGATTTCTGACAAATGCGTGCACTGACTGGACTGGTCCATTCATTTCTGCACGTTTATTTCCTCAAAAGACCATCTAAGTTCATACACATGATCTGAATAAGTCAATTTGTTTTTTTCACTTGTTTGGCGTGTAATAATTTATTTACTGTTGTATTTTAAAGTCTCAGCCCAGCGCCGACAGTTGAAAGTCCAACAGTGTTTTTAAAACATACATAAAGATTGCATTTACTGATCTGTAGGCCTAGCCATATTACAAAATTTATTTCTATTCACCTAAAAAATAAACAAACAAAAGAACAGTAAAACAATTATAGGGCATTAAAAAACTCATCCGCTTTGCTGTCAACGGGAAAAGTGCCCAGAAGACTGGCCGGATTGCCACATTGTATGGCTATGCTGATTCTCAATGATATATTTTATTTATTTATAGCAATCAATTCAAAATTATGAATTCAGACCGGATCAGGATGCGTCCTAGTGAAGATAATTATAGTAGAAGGTGCTATATTAAATAACATTAAAATTTTACACCTTTTTGGATAGAAATTAGAAAACGCTAACAAGTGCTAGTAACAGTACATAACCTACTTAAACTTAGATTTTACAACGAACGAGTATTGACATATTTCTTATTGTACTTATTATTTAATTACAGTACCGTTAATAAACATAAGACCTATTGTTAGGTTCAATGAAAACACAATATTTAGGTATCACGTACATATTAGGTACAGACGCCAGCACATCAACCTACCCCAATGTGTCAAATTTCTTCGATAGGTTTTCAACTTTATTCTAAACACAATAAGATTCATGTTCAATAGGAAAAAAATACAGTTTGGTGTAGGTTGATGTGCTGGCGTCTGTACCTACTTAATTTAAAATCAAATTCAAATTCTTTATTGCTGTTAATAAAATAGCATTCATTGTTCATTATTCTCAATACACACATGCAAATCAGAGATTCATTCATAAAAATTCTGACACCAGCTGCAGGCCTAGCCATATAACAAATTCTATTTCTATTATCGTAATCGATAAGGCGACAATAGAAAGAAAATGGCGTATATGGAATCAGCTGTCTGCCAACTGTCAAGTGTTAACGAGTAGAATTTGTAATATGGCTGAAAATGAATTACACTTGACAGTTGTCAAGCAGCTGATTCCATATACGCCATTATCTATTTAGAAATAGAATGGACATAGAATTTGTAATATGGATAGGCCTGCAGGTTAGTCAAATAATAATTCGGAAAGAAGAAGAAGATAAAGATTATTCTCTAAGATACACAGAATCATTAGACTTTACCGCCAACGTCAGACTTTTCGTAGCACCGATAGTCGGATCGGTCTCGATGCACCATTTTATTTCTGACCGACTCTTTGTAGGACAACAGTATATTCTATTTTACATACATACATACATACATAAACTCACGCCTTTTTCCCATGGGGGTAGGCAGAAACTACAGAGCGCCATACGCTACGATTCTTACAAACTTCTTTTGCTTCGTTTACATTCATGTTTGTTGCCGGTTGCGAGTACTACGCACCTGACCTTTCTGAAGATTTGAAGAACCTCACCAATAAGGTGAGGTGATGTCCTTCTAGGGCGTCCTCTCCCGGCGTTCCCACTTAGGTACATCTGCCTTGTAAATACCTTTCGTTAGTTGCCTTTCATTCATCCTTTCAACGTGACCAATCATTTAAGCATACTCTTTTCAATTTTTGTTACCACAATCTTTTTTTAAACCACAACGTTACTTTATCACATCATTCCTCAATCTGTCATTCATTGTTACACCACACATACTTCGTAAGGAACGCATTTCTACAGCATTTATTCTACTTTCATGTCTCTTTTGCCACGCCCAACATTCACTTCCATACGTTAGTGGCACCAGCACACCATTGTATATTGCATTTTATTATACTCTTACAAAAAAATCTGTGGGACTGGGGCAGGCAGCCTTTAGATTACAACTTGAAATATGCATCATGTTCCAAGTAGTAACCACCTTACACTTAAGTACTATCAGCCGGTCAATTAAGTAAAATTCACCCCGTTAAGTTGAATGAAGTGAATTACTGTATTGGTATGGAATGAGAGCTCAGTTCACCCTTCATTTCACCTATTTCCACGTGGCGTTTTTTACAGAATAGCTCTGCTGCTAACCATATCACTAAAATATAGCACCCTACACTAGAACAATTAATGAAACAATTCTGCGCAACAAATACTTATTTGCGTTGGGTGTTATTGATTATTGACCACAAGTAAATGAGTCGTTGTGGTCAATAATCTGATCATTATCCGTATTAATTGAAAACAAAAGGCACGCTACGTTGTTGGCAGCGATGTTTAGTGTTCTGGGTAAAAAATTGCTCTTACAATAATGTACGAATATTTACAAAACTTATAACTGGACGCTCTCACAAAGTATTTAGACAGTGTACTCAAAGTATTTTTCAAATAATGAAATTATGGTAAAGTAACTTAAAGCTTTCTCCAAAATAGTGATAATGATACCTTAAAACTTTTATCATCATACAGGATAGACACTTATAGAATTAAAATATACCTACAGATAAAGTAACCTTAAGCCCTAGTCCGCGTGTCTTAAATGAAATAATTGGTTTTTTGGGTAGTAACGGAAGTCTACATGCCCCTTGTCTATGCAGCGAGACCAACGCTTCATTAATACAAAGTGTAATGATGAGGCCAATAAGTGAAATAAAGGTTCCAAGGTCTGTTCGCCAGGCAGTGCCACTTGACCGAGCTAGAGATAAAATTTCATCTTTCCAGTTCTTTTGGTTAACCGTTATGTCCATAGACAAAGTGAGTGATTAGAAATTTCAGCGTATAGGTTAGATACTAAAATGCTAGCGTCCGTAACAAAATTTTATAGTGGTCGCCTAATGATCTGACCGTTTTAGCTTTCTACCCCATTCAAGCTTTAACTTTGCCAAATTTCCTACACCTTCGTTTGCGCAATATTCTTCAAAGAGATCCTAACTTTACGCTTTCTGTTCATATAAAGATTACGCTTGTTATTTATATTCGAGTAAAAGAAATATTTTGACAAATACGCCAAGTAGCTGAAGTACAAACAATATTTTTGGGTGAGTGGTTGGATGGCAAGCAGCTCTCCAACATTTACAATAAGTATTGAAAAAATTTAATCATTTAAACAAATTCGAGGAAGTACCTACTTACTTCAAATTAGTTATTTCTGATGTAAATAAAGAGTATTTTATAGTACCTACACCCACTTTTGACCACCTATGTGCTCGTATATACCCTTGTAGGGAAAGCATTATTTGAGCCTATCACCATCGGCCAAGCACGAAACCTAGTGCGATTCTGGTCAAATCACCGCGTGAAAATGTACGTAGGCGTAGTGAGGGCGAATTGAGCTGTCATTCCATACTAATGCTAGGCATTGACAGTTCACTTCACTCAAGTTTTCACGGCGTGACTTTTACAGAATCGACCGGCTGGTCATAGTTTCTAAAGTGAACAATAAAGATATCTAAGTTTTTTTTTTTAAATATTATAATCTAGCGCTTGACTGCAATCCCACCCGTAAGCAGTGATATACAATCAATGTTGGTGAAGCGCACTAGTTTATTATGAGCCTATTCACTCTAGACTATTCTACAACCCTTATATTTTAATATAATATATACTAAACATAAGTTGTATTATACGGTTCTTATTATTTATTGTTGTTATCTTTGTGTTACTTACATATTAATCTGGTAATAAACAATTTCATTTTCATTAAATCCGAAAAGGGACTGTGGTAAAAATAATAAGGATTTGACTGAGCACCTATTTTTTTTGTTATTTCAGGGTTCGTCCCATAGAAAAAGTTGTTAACAATGATGAGTACGACAAACCTTTTTCCGGTTTAGTGTTTATTAAAAATAAGGTTCTATATTATTTTAACGTTAAGCGTTTAATTCGTATCGCTGCGACAATCTACGAAGTACGATTTGACATCTATCAAAATACTAAGTGTAGCGAGAAGAAAAACAATCGATTGCTTTAAAAATCCGTTTCCGATTCCGATTCCGATTCTTAAGACAAATCGATTTCAAATAATTAAGAAATTGTATTGATTAAGATTGTGTAAAAAGAGAGTAGGGAGGCCTTTGCCCTACGGTGGGAAAATACAGGCTAGTAATATAATAATGAGAATAAAAATTGATGGGGGCCGTCCGCATCGTGAGGAGGTCTCTGGAGCCCTGTACCTCTACCATGAGTTTACACCGCCAAAACTCGCTAGCGTCTCCGTAAATTATTTGAATGAAATATTGTACAGCGCCCCTAGCGGTCACAGATAGAATTAAAGTTCGTACCATGAGCACTTTAGATTTCGATAGGTTAAAAACCTAACGTAATCTATTCGATAGTCACTAACGTTTTACAGCTGTCACCATACAAAACGGTACCATGAGTCACTAATTTCACTGACGCTATCGAATAATACGCTTACGATAGTAGTTACGTAGCTCACTAGCATTTTGACGTGTGAAACATATGTTTACATTAAAATCATATACGTTTTTGAGTCTAACACAAGTAACACCAGTCAAAATAATGTCTGCTAGAGCTTATTTAGCATGGAATATGTTAGTGGCCGCTGAATTCGAAGACCAACGACGTGAACAACGTGAATTTCGAGCAAACATGAGAATTCATATTATTGGATACCAAATGGAAAATATAAGTGAAATAAAGTTTATTAAACTTTACCTACAGGCTCTCTAAAGAATCATTTGAAAACTTTTTATCCCGGTAGTAAGGTCCCATGGGACAATTATCAAACTTCACTAAACGTATGATTATCAATCCATACAATACATTGAATAGAAAGTTGAAACATACCTTTCCATGAACTCCACCAACAATTGAAACTGTGAGACACTGGTCCTCATTGTATTAAATAATATGTTAAACTTTTAAACCACACCGCGCAGCTCTGTGACACAAGTACACAACACACAACACAACGTCAACAAACGGTCGGTTTACTTGTGATATTGCCTGTCGTCACATTTTTAGCATAGCGATAACAGACATTTTAAGCTTTTAAGAGCCGTTCTCCCTTCTTATTCGTGGGAAAGAAAGAAACAAAACATAAGTAATGAAGCATAGACGAAAGTATTCTAAAGAGTAGAGTGAAGTTTGCTAGACGACACGATCTATCGAGCTTACCTTAGCGCCTGCGTAATACTCCGTAAATCTCATGGTACAAGCATTATCGAAATCTATTCGATCCACGTTAGCACGCTAGCGAGTAATTTTTCGATGGCAACTCTTGGTAGAGGTACTGACCACCTGTAGCTTGGACCCTGCTTCCGCCACATTTTTTTTTAAATATTTTGTACTTTTGTATTTATATTATGTAACAGTAACCAACTCAAAGACATGAAATTTCAATAACATCTTGTCGAAGTATTTATCAACGATGAATTCGTATTTTGAGACCATTTTTTTTTCAATATAAAGACGAACTAAACGCTAGCTAATGGTACTTGTCATTTTAGTTTATGGGTAATTAATTTGGATTATTAATTTGATTTATCAATTTCAACGCAGAGGATTGTACAGACGCCAGCACATTAAGTTACCCTAATGTGTCAAATTTTCCCAATTGAATATGAACCTTATTCTGTTTGACATAAAGTTAAAAAACGATCAAAGAACTTTGACACATTGGGGTAACTTGATGTGCTGGCGTCTGTACATAACTACAAAGATAACGCGACACAAACAAGAGAGAAACGTCAAATCGTTCTTCTTAGATTGTCCCGACTGTAGAATGTCCTAAAGCTATTCTACAATTTTAGACTTTAACAACATTAAGCCATAATTATTATGTTTAGACCACGGTATTTAAATATCTTACTGGGTGACTATTTCTAAAACAAGTGTCCTTTAATTATACCTCAATCTTCCATCTAAATTAATAAATCTCTGAACGGGTTCTATTTCGTAAAATAAATTCTTAAAACTAAAACATTGGGGATTCAAAAAAAATCCTGTTGCTCTGGTATATTAAAAAACCATTGATATAATTCGATTTAAGAACCAGTATGTATTATTGGCCATAAGTTGCTTAAACAATTTGTTCCAGTTAATTTCTCTTTGCCGTGTAGTCCGTTTTAATAAATAAACAATTGAGACAGTTGATTTAATAATGTCTATCGATAGCATTAATCAATCCACCACACTCCTCATTTTTCATCATGGTTGCGATTTGAGGAATAATTTAGTCGCGCTTAGATGGTTGCGCTTAAAAAGAGTTGCGCTTTGAGGAATACCACGTTTTCACTACCTACTCAAGTGATTCGCGAACGACATCTGAGCTTAAAAGCCTCGTCAACAACCTGAATTCCAGACCCAATTAAATTACCTATTGTTTGCAAAAGCCGGCCTCGCTCGGAGCCTAAGATGACACTGGATTTGCATTGATTATTCCACTACTCTTTTAGACACCACTGAGTACCCATTCAGTCCATTTGGCTGGGATGACACCTTTAATTGAAGAGTCGCGGTCTCTTGATTGGAATCTGACATTGTGCTACTAGAATAGCTCTTAGATGATGGATACCAACGCATTGTCTTCCTCCCCAAATAGCTGTAAGAAGAGAAAACAAACAAATGTAAAAACAATGGATGAATTATGTTTTGCTAAGATCACGGATTTCGATAGTGGATCATTTGGCAAGAAAAGAAAATAGTGACTATTGAAAATACGACTGAGAATCTTTCGAACAATAGGGTTGTCGCTTTCTTATTTTTCATAGGTATATGAATGTGTAATAAAATTAATATAATAATAAATAATAACAGCCTAAGGTACAATTTTCAAAAATAATTTACTTAAAACTACTTATAGACTAGGCAATTTTTATAAATGCAATTTACAAGGATCTTCTGACCTCCAAACTAGGAAAGTCCTGTATCTTGGAGGTCAGTTGAATTCCATTTCTAGGCACAGTCCGTGAATATATAACGCTCCAATTGAATTTGTGTATTTTATCATTTTTTTACGTTTACAACTATTTAAAATACAATGCGTTTCCAGGCAATTAAACTCGAGTTACTATACTACTACTACTAGAATATGAATTTAAAAACACTGTATTTTTGTCATGATATTTATTACGGAGCTTTTGTGGTACACAATTATTGTGTACGCCCTCTAGGTTCACTCTCTTACACTAGACAACGGCTGGAAGATTAATTTTGTAGTTGGTGTGTGGCAGTATAGATGTCGCCACAAGGAAGAAGACATGCTGCCCGAAATAAATTAAGGTACGGAGAAGAAGACGGCTTTTTCAACACAGAGCCAAGGTGGAACAAGTAAAAATAAATAATATTTACAATATTCCATTTACCGTTTACATAGTAGCCTCAGTATTTTCTTCTTGCAGCAGAATATGAGGAATATCGCCAAGCCTAAGAGGATGTTGTAAATGTCGGAGATCCACCATATCTTGAAGCCAGGGTATAAGAAGCTAATTATTTCCAACAACCAATTTAGACCCATCACTACCGACAGCTTAAGGTAAACCATTAGCCTGTAAAAAAATAACACAAGAATTAAGACGATGTGATGTGGAAGCATTTGAGCGAACTAGCCCATTGATATTGTTATGTCAATAAGTCTTGACAATCTATTTCCTTACAGAATAAACCGGCCAAGAGCGTGTCGGGCCACGCTCAGTGTAGGGTTCCGTAGTTTCCCGTCCGTCACAATAAGTGTTCAAAATGCTTGCATATACGATTATACTAAAACTTAGTCCAGAAATTATTTTGTACACCTTTTTGTCTTTTTTGTACAAAAACTGTTGTTTCCATCCAAGTTCAAAATAATTTTCCTAGAAAGTCCTTATAAAGTTTACATTTCAGATTTTTTTCATATTTTCTAAACTTATGGTTCAAAAGTTAGACGGGGGGGGGGGGGGACATTGTTTTTTACTTTTGTAGCGATTATTTCCGAAATTATTGACATTATCGATTTTAGTAAAGCCCTATTCATTTTTAAATACCTTTCCAACAATATATCACACGTTAGGGTTGAAATTAAAAAAAAAAACACTCCCCACTTTAGGAGGCTATCCTAATAAAACATTTTTTTCCAATTTTTATTTTACCACTTTGTTGGCGTGATTGATACACATATTGGTACCAAATGTCAGCTTTCTAGTGCTAACGGTCACAGAGATTAAGCGAGGACGGACGGACGGACGGACAGACAGACATGGCGGAACGTTAAGGGTTCCTAGTTGACTACGGAACCCTAAAAATGATAAATGAAAAATGGGTAACGAGAGGAGTATGAGTATGCTGAGGGTGGGGTCTATCACATCCATGAACACTTAATTGCCCCATCTTTACATCTACTAAAGTTTCAATTACCTGTGCCTTTGAGTGCGATGAGCCTGAGGGCTACCAGCAGCAGCAGAATCCAGTACGGCAGTCCCTCTACTCAACCGCCAGATGTTAAAAGCGGTCATCAGATAGAACATCCAGTTGCAAATAATTAGGATCAGCATTGGCATGTATAAATACAATAGTTTTACACCACCTGCGAAGGAAATATTGTTCATTCATAAAGGTCAAAATCAACGCAAGACGAGCCACCTATTCTAACATTAGCCCCATTAGCCCTGTTAATGATATATTTTTTTCAATTTTGACAAGACTGCTAAACTTAGGTAATGAATAATCACGTCGCGGTCGTAACTTAGGTAGGCATAGTAGTTTTTAATTCTAGGTACAACGTGTACCACTTAGGTATAATGTACATAATGATATGTTGTAACACTATTTTAAAAGAGTAAAATATGTATGAGTTTCTAGCTCCACACGAAACTACCTTTTGGAAGGGGCTACTATGGAGATTGTACTTAGAATAATTAATTTTACTTAGCTTGTAAGTTTGACGTTTAAAGGTGCCTTTTAATGGCTGAATTGAAATGAATGATTTGACTTTTACGTCATGTTTTCTAGCGCAATTACCTTTGGTTTAACAGGTTACTTATTACAGGATTAAACCAAGTAAGCAAAGTTATACACTCTGCTCAATGTGTGTATAACTTTGCTTGACAATTTGGAGGTACGAGTTCAATACAGCAGGCCTAGCCATATTACAAATTCTATTTCTATTCTATTGCGCCAATAGAAAGAAAATGGCGTAAATGGAATCAGCTGTTTGTCAACTGTCAAGTGTTAACGAGTACAATTTGTATTAAGGATGAAAATGAAATGCACTTGACAGTTGACAAACAGCTGATTCCATATACTTACGCCATTTTCTTTCTATTATTGCCTTTTCGGTTACGATAATAGAAATAGAATTTGTAATATGGCTAGCCCTGCAGGGTACCTAGAATCCATTATCGCGCATACGGACACCATGAATTTTCTAAATCATTTTGAACCCCTCCAGTTGAAAATGTTAAGGTGTCGGAAACACCTGGGAGCTTGATGTAAATAATCACTACATATAGGTCCGGTAATCACTACATGATTATTTACAGATATTATTAAGTATTCTAACCTTCGTGCGTGCCCAGGTGCGTAGTACTCGCAACCGGCGTGTGTGTATGACAACATGTATGAATGTAAACGAAGCAAAAGAAGTATGTAAGAATCGTAGCATATGGCGCTCTATAGTTTCTGCCTACCCCCATGGGAAAAACGCGTGAGTTTATGTATGTATGTATGTATGTATGTATGTCTAACCTTCGAGAAAGCACCCGAGTTCCGGCATGTTAGGTGTGACGAACCAAGGCAGGTGTTTCATACCCTCCTTCATCTCGTTCAGTACATACAGGCCAACGGTCATGAGGAACGGGACGCCGAAGGCGAATAAGCAGTACATCAGGAACTTGAACATCTCTCCACGACGATGTATAGGACGAGCTTTGGCATAACCTCTGTAAAAAACAAAAAAATCAAGTTTCAAATCAAGTGTTTGCAAATTTATTTACAAATGTTGGTGAAAAAAATGCACAGATTAAAAAAATAAACAAACGTATTGGCACAACCTTACGGCATGCAAATTACAGAGATGCAAAGATATATTTATTTGTTTATTAAAACTAAATGCACAAGTAAAAAAAAAACTGTACAAAGGCGGACTTAATGCCTTATATATCCATAGCGTAACATCTCGCTATCATTATGGTTATGGGTTAGGGCAAAAAATTACTGCTGTACGTTCAATTAACGATGAATGATCAAGTTGATAGCTCTGGTAAAAACAAATGACATCAGGAGAAAACTCCTAGAACCTGCTACACGACTGTAGCTAGACAGGCGCACCCTTAATTAATTAAAACCCCAAGAGGACACCGGTTTCCACGCTGTCATTGTCTTTCTATTTAATTGTGTCTCTAATTGACGCGATTAAATGGTTAATATGGTGTTCAATGTGCCCCCCTCTGTACCACGCACGGATAACTAGGACCACCTTAGGCATATTATAATGCTTTACCTGCGAGAGACTCGTTACATTGCTGCCATAGACAAATCGAATCGCAATTGATTGAAGATTAACAAGAACCTTCCTTCGTAAACCGGTTACTTATAGTGACAAAGAAAGTATTACCTGAAGGTCCACCAAATATCGTAGGACATGACGCTCATCCAACAGAATGTAGCCAGGAAGAAGTAATATATGAACATCGCTGAAACGAAAAAAAATACATAAACTGTGTTACATTACTTTTCTCTCGTTTAAGGCACTGTTTGCCCGAAATAGGGCAGTTGACTAAATTTTAGTTTGTAAGTCCCTCATCTAGATAACTAGAAAAAATATTCGACACACATTTTTTATTTTTTCAGGTAATCAAAAAATAATGGCGATACATCATACATGCATGACGTCACTATTCCGTACAGTTTATACTGAATAATGACGTCACAAGCGTCTTTCATTTTAGTGAGCTTAATCTATAGTTCGTTCACGTTAAGAATGCAGTAAAAATGCAGTGCAACTGCAAGATAAAGGTGTATTCCACAGTGGTGTTAAATTCAAACAAATTATATTTTAAAAAATTAAGTATAATCTATACTAATATTATAAAGAGGTAAAATTTGTAAGTTTGTAAATTTGTATGTAGGGGGTAATCTCTGGAACTCATAATCCAATGCTAAAATTTTTTTAACTGGCAGAAAGCTACATTATTCCTGAGTGCTATAGGCTATAAATTGTTTCTATAACATGTATATTAACCGAGCTATCACAACTTTTGTCTAGCAAGTCGGAAAAAAATACCTCATAAAACAGAATTATTTGCGTGCGCTGCCTAAACAGTTGCTTAAAATTAAAAACAATGTATGGCTACCTGGTTCGTCTTAATTATTTCTACAAAAAAGTCCGCGATACCATATCTCTATCTTTTATATTTTAGCTTTTATACTTCTATTATTGCATTATAAAAAAATTTTGGGCATACCTACGTTTGGTTGATTATTTGAGCAACAAAATATTAATTCTTATGACAATAAATTATTTCAGTATCACAAGAACATCATACAGATAAGATTTGCCATTTACAGTATATCAATTGGTCATACAGTTTCGGAGATAATATAAAATTACTAAAACGCAAAATGCCCAGGCCCTAGCATAACTTTCATTGTGCAGACGTTTTACCTATTTGCCCATAGATGGCGTTCTGCAATTACGTCATTTTTTTGAATCGCGGTGTTAAGACTTTCCGTGGATTGATGACCCTCTCGAGTTTTTATTGCCGCGTTGTTGTTAGTTCTGGTCGTTCCGGAGTTCTCAATATTACATGTCTGTCTGTTGCTTATTGGTTTCGGTTGTTTCGTTCGTATGGTTGTTGTAGTTGATAGATACTTCATAATCGAAAATATCGTAATTTCGTTGTTTTGTATGTTATGTTCGTCTTCGTAGTTTCGTACCGTACTTCGTTCTATCGTAATAATCGATACGAGTTATTCGATATTACGATTGTTTTGTTTTGTAAAGGCAGACGGTGTTCGAGTCGCTCTCCCTTTGTTCATAATTGTTTTCAAGTCTGTGCGTAGTTTGTTGAGAGCATGCCTAAAAGGAAATCTCAACTGTCCCGGCAGACATCACAGACAAGAGCCGCTCGAGTACGCCGTACGGAAGAATCTGCCCCTGAAAATGAGCAGCGCCTCTCGAGAAATAGAGAAAATATTTCGCAAGCACGCGCTAGAGAATCTAGCTCCGAGCGCTCACAGCGCCTCGCTGGCCAAAATGTGAGGACGTCGCGGGCCCGTGCTCGAGAAACTAGCGCTGAACGTGCGCACCAGCATGTGTCTGAGACAAGGGATAGGGAGACTAGCGCTGAGCGCTCGCATCGGCTTGGTAGGCAAAATGTCATAACATCGCAGGCCCGTGCTCGGGAATCTAGCGCTGAACGTGCGCACTTGCGCAGCGTCTATCTCATTTAAGGCAGCATGTCTCTGAAACAAGGGATAGGGAGACTAGCGCTGAGCGCTCGCAGCGGCTCGCTAGGCAAAATGCCATAACATTCGGTAATCTTTGAAGTTACTGATCTGATTCCTAAAAATATTTAACTAATAAAATTAAATACAGCAATATCAATCGAGTGTAATCTTATGTTAAAATAAGAAATTTTCCGCGGACGAAGTCGCGGGCAGAAGCTAGTGAATTTATAAAAATGAATTTGAAAAGATTTGATTGATTAGGGGGCGGGGCTAGTAATGATGACTTTACTGCATTCTTAACGCGAACGTACTATAAGTAGTTTCCATAAATTTAAAATACCAAAAAAATACTTGTTTTTTTTTTTAAGTAGGTAATCTATCTGACGGACTAAATATCATTTTGAAATTCGTAAACCGTCCACATGTCTATTGAACAAGTAGCTTACCAGCTGCGCTTAATGCCATTTGTGACAGCTACTTATCAAATAGATACGACGTGCAAGCAACTTGCATGCTGTATCACGGGCGATAGGTATTACGGGCCCCGTAACTGGCATACAAGTATACAAATAATCTATAAGCTGTGTGCTAAAGCAACTTTTTAAGTAAATATCACAATAGCATGCAAGCTACTTGCAAACTTCTGTATTTGTTACAGTCGTGTATTACGTAGCGTTGAAAATTGCGAAAATAACCAATTTTGTTTTTTTTCGCATACTTTACAAAATTTACAGAAGAAATCATTTGAAAAGAATCAGAATTTATTTCGAATGTTTCTTTGAATGTTTGAAAAGTTAAAAAAAAAACAGGTTTTATTGACAAGGAAATATATTTTCATAGGCAAAATTAAAAAAAAAAAAAGTAAGGGGGTCTCCTACCATGCTTATTTTTTTTTCATTCTGCCTCTATTTTATTATTATACGTATTATTATGGTAAAGGGTAAAGCAAGTACGTATTTGAAAAAAAAACATGAAGTTTTCTCATATTATTCTGTTTTTTTTTCGGTTTTATTGAAAAAAAACATGACAGATACTTATAAAAAATTAAATTCTAGAAACTTTCGAATGAAACATGAAACGAAATTGGAAAGAAACGGGAATATTTCCTGCTTTTTTCAACGCTAAATTTTTACGCTAATTTTATTTGACCGCAAATGAATAGGTCATTTGCGGTCAAATAAAATATGAATGAAAATAAAAATGCTTTGTTTATTCCAATTAGGTACCTGCGGTACGTTAGGTGTTAGGCTTAAATTTAATATGGCACCAGGCACCATTATTTTCTTGGTGAAACCAAATTATTTGTGGTATATGATAGTTGCATATACAATTATGGATTTTACCCGAAATAATAAAATAATCCATTTAAGTGCTACCTTATGGAAATTTAATAAATGTACCGTAAAAATTACATGACCTACTCACGTGTTTTTAATTAGGTACTGGAGGTAGGGCATTTTTAGTACAAGGCAATCATTGTTATTAAGTAATTGAAATACTCGTGATATCAGAGATTATAACTTATCGAATATTCGTTGTGTAGGTACTAAATCAATTTCTTAATTTGGTTTCTAGGATTAGAGCAGTAACAGCAATAATCTCCTTATGGTTCTGTAGTGGTGGTAGGTATAGGTAATTTATACACCCACATAAGCAGAACTAATATTGCGTTTACCCAGAACTACTGAATTCTCGGAAATTGTAGTTAATGACGTCTCGCACAACTTACAGCAATTCCAAGATTTTACGTCAATACGTCATTTTAAAGCTAGGAACTAGCTCCTTCGAGTAAAAAGGTCGGTAGCTTAAATAGGGTACACTTAAAGTGATCACTTACTTAGCCAAATACAAGCTGTGGTGGTATGAATCTGTATTTGAATGATGGCCAGCAACAAGAAGGCCATGAACAGACTGAAGACGTAAGCCATCAGGATTAAGCCACACAGGTTCTGAAGTTCAGGCAGCAGGAAGTATACTAACAGCACCAACAGCATGAAGAAACATGATATCAGCGTGGCTGGTGACAAAGAAAATATTAAATCAAAAACATACTCGGCTTACCAAACCGTGATAAGGCTACGCTAAATTGCTTAATAAAGCGATACAAATGCAATCCATCCTCCTGGCAGCTATTCAGAATTTGCTCATGAATAATCTAAATACACTTTGAGCGACCTGAGAATTGAACTCAGGGCCTCATGCTCAACAGTATTGCTTGCGACTACTGGACAAACTAGGTAGCTAACATAATTTAAAATTTCAGATCGAGTACAAATAATGTGGAACAACATATTTATGGGTTTTGGTTAGGAGGGACATTTTAATAGAAACTCATACTTTATAAGGTCGCAAAATGCACTTTTTAATTGGTGTCCGAAAAATAAAAAACTTATTTTTTCTTAATATTGCCATGAAAAACTGCTCAATGAATCTCACAATAGTCACAATGCCAAATTGTGAGATTCACAAGACTGTTATTTGCAAACTTGTGTGCAAGTAACAGTCTTGTGTAATTCCAGCTTTAAACCAGCTTAAGTGCGCAAAAATACAGGTCATACACAACAGCAAATACATTAATATTAATTATTATTAATAATGGAAATATATTTATTCCCTTGTAACTTATAAACATAGACATGACTTCGTTATTAAACATGATTCAGGAAAGCCATTATCTGCGGTTTAATTAACGGTTGTTGTTTAACCTTTTAGGTGTATAAAGCTGAGTAGTAATTAATATAAAGTCATGAAACATTTTCTCGGTATTAAAGACTTACAATTCTCTAAAAGAACGTTACAGCTGTAGTTAGCATTTAGTTAAGTTTTGACAAAATTATTATTTACGAATTTTAGTTTGGCATAATTCACTTCAGAATTATGTGTAGGAGGCTATTAGGTACACTATCTTTCGTTTGTTTCAAAAAAAGATTTATTTATTTAAATTACGGTACATAAGCAACAATTTGGTATGTAGTGTGTAAGTAATATGCGTTTTATATTACTGGTAGGATATATTTTTTGATAACTTTTAAATTACAAGGACTTCGTCAACAATTTATTGTTTGTCCTTTTTTGTTTGTAAATAATATTTAATTATCTAATAGGGTTCTACAATATCATAAACTATCGTTACCTAAAGGCTTTGAATAGACCCCACAGAGGGTAGACCCAAAGTATGCCAACTAATATTGTACGACGGTTTGTATTACTGGACCTAAAAATCCCTTTTTCACCCCCTAAAACGAAGTGTTTGTGTCACGTTTGCAGGGTTGATTGCCCCTTTTTCGTATTATAGAGTTACATATTGGAAACTCTAGCAGCTTTTCAGGTCCTATCAGAATCAGCGCTGCTATATTTACATTGTTATGTGTCCTAGCTAATGCTGAAATAGGGGCCTTTATCTTTTTCGCACAGATCTTTTATTTTTTAATCTTTTCTTGTTTTCTTTATTATCTGTATGCTTGTTCTTTTGTTTTATGTCCAAATAAAGTCTTTTTCATCCCACCATCTCGGAAAGAGTATTTTTTATCTTCAATATCTGAGTGGAAAAGCCGTTTTTATTCTCTAGAGGATAAAGTAAATTGAATTTAGAACATCATGTGCACTAAGTTTGTGAATAAAAAAAAACATTAAACCTATTTACTGCTACCTCTATGGTGCCGAATATATCATACAACTTTTTTTTAATTTGTTAAAAACTCAGACTCGGAACCTTCTTGGTGTTCTTTTTTCAATTTGCTTTGTACGCGGTTCTTTACGCGGCATTTTTTCACGTCATTGTTTAACCTTAAATTAAAAACAAGAAACTTGAAAACAAGTGAAAACACTAAAATGAGTGATTCTAGCGACGAGGAAGTTTGTTTGACGCCAACAGAATTGACTGAAACTGTTAATAATGCGCAAATATGAGCTTTCTCCCTCAACAATCACGCGAGAAGTATTTAAAACAGTACGATATGTTCAACACGTGGCGACTAGCAAAAGGAGCCAAGGTTTTTTTTTGCATTTAGTCATTTCCTCGCTGAGGTGGAATGAAAAGTTACGTGTTGCACTCGAGTGCAAAGATTTTTCACCTCGTGCTCTTTTGATTCCCTCGCTAACGCTTAGGATTCTAATTTTGAATCACTCGCTGCGCTCGTGATTCAATTTTAGAATCCTTCGCTTGCTCGGTCATCAAAATTGAACACGCGGTTAAAAAGCAACTTTGCACTCTTGTATAACAAATAACTATTTTCTTTCTTTCTTTTTATCGTACGTTCCCGTGACCTCCTTTACCTCTTGTCTAACACCTACCGCGGAGCTGTGAGACAAGACATCGGTATGGGTTTAGTCCGTAAGAGTCAGACTGACCTTTCCACCCTCCCTGGGGCGGAAGGCTTCCATAAAAATTTTGCACCTCGAATAAAACAAAGACAAGTAACATCAAAGTTAAAAAAAAAGTAAAGAAACGGTCACGGAGTTTAATTATGACATATTGTAAAGGCTAAGATATGATAGGTAGGATTAATTTTCTCTTACCGCATGTTAAGATCATGTTACTCTGAACAAATTCTCCATTCGGCAGACTGGCCCAGAACCGCGGCGTGTCCAAAATCCTCTTGCCCATGATACGGTAGTCCACGCAGTAGTTGGCTGGCGGTATCGGAGTCCAGCGGTCGTATGCATTTGGAAGCTCCAATTGAAGAACTCCGCTCTGGAAACAAGAAGTTTCTTTGTAGCGATTTGATCCGAAAGTGATCGAGAAGTTGTATGGAAATCAACTGTCCACGTCTGGCCACGTTATACGAAGAAATGAGGAACATGATTGTCGTGAAGAGAGTTTTAAGTTTAAACATACATGATTATAAATTACTAGCAAACGTCACGCGGTTTTACCCGCATAGTTCCCGTTCCCGTGGGAACACATACCTGCCGTCGAATTGAAAACCTCCTCCTTTTTTGGAAATCGGTTAAAAACCGAGTTTCATGCTAGTTTCTCCGACGGATTTGTTCTAGAGGAAGCTTTAAGTTTATAATTTGCCAAGTTTTTATTGCGCACTCCGCAAAAAACATACCGTAAAATAAGTAAGTTTACATAAATGGCTTAATTTAAAATTGTTTGAGAACTTTTACTAAAACTTCACGCATTCAAAACTCAAAATTGAGAAATGGTCCCTAGGGATTTTAACCGTGTCTGTGTTTACAAACATTAAAACTCACATACGCAAACGGAACCGGAACAACCACCTGTACCTAAATTAAACCAATATTCATTTTGTTTCTTGTGGGAATCGAATACGCTTCACACAGCGTAGCAGTCAATCGCTCAGCCACATTTATAATCTTCTTAATTGGTCAGATAAAATAAAAGTAGGTACTCACAAAATTTTATTTCTATAAATTCCCATGCAAATGACCCAATAAATCAAAACACTCACCTCGGTAACATACACGTTGAAATGCAATAATGACACGTCCAGAACTTCCCTTCTAAACTCTTGATCTTTAAATCTGCTAGGTTTGAGAGTGAAAACATCCTGAAGTGTCTTCCCCGTTTCTTTAATGTCATCATCATATACTTTTACCCTCGTAAAAGAGCGCGTTTCGTTGGAAGCGACACATTTTTTCTTTGGTCCCACATATTTACCTTCAGGGCAACATTTATTTAAATAGTTCAGAAAATCACTACCTCCACCTGACTCTGGTGTATTTTCCAAAGCATGGATACTTGTTATAACAACTAAAAACACCTTTATTAACATTTTGTTATGTGTGCTCGATGACAAGCCTAAACGTGTTATGATGATTCAAATAAACATTTTGCTGTAATAATATTATACTTTAAAGGAAAACGGGCATTCATGTATAGCGACCAATGATAAGGGTATTCGACAGATTTCAGGAACATAATTCATAGTTTATTACACCTTAACTCCTTGAATGTCTTAAGTTACACAGTTCGACATAAGAAAAAACGCTCCAAGTGTCTTAAGTCGGACAGTTACACTTAAGGGATTGGTCAGGATCTTCCTTTTTCTGAAGGCCTACCTAAAGTTATTATCTTACTCGTAAAAGCGTCGACATTGTTGTAATGTGCGTGTACGGAAGTCGACACCCGAAAGGTTAATAGGTGCTACACATTTTAGATTACAAGAAAATACTCGACACGTATTTTTTCTTTATTCACTTAACCAAAAAATAACGGCGATACATCGAGTCAAAATGTCGTATGACATCACTAGCCAGTACAGTTTATACTAGATAATGACGTTAAAAGCCCCGTCTCCTCAACTTTAACGCGCTTAATTTAAGCTAAATTTAATTGTTTTTGACATTTTCTGATTTTGACATTATTATTGCAGATTGTTTTGACATTATTAGTAATAAAATTACTATCAATAATTATTCTCCAAATGTGTGTGCCTACTTACATTAGTGCTTAAGTTGTAAACTCATTGGATTGTATGATCTGTTTATTAAATGATTATTATTATTATTGTAAGCAGTTATCCATCAATTTGAAAAAGAAAAAAATATGTCTATTTTGTTGTAATCTAGATGAGGGACTAAAAACTAAAAAATTGTCAAATGGACCATTTGATTCATTCTTTGTAAGTTGCTTTATTATCTAGGGAAACCACAAACAAAGATTAAATGATGAATAGGACCGTGATATGAATACGTTAATTGTTAGGAAACAAATATTTCGCTGTCAAATCGTAGGTACTACATTTATCATTAACTAAAATTAAGATATAACTATAACGTTGCTGTTACAGAATGTCTAATAAATGGTGTGAAGTGCCACAGTCACGGTTTCTCATCGAGAAGTCTCGACGCGGGAATTTCCGGGCAGTTTTTTCTCAGTTTAGATGGGAAAAAAGGGTTATAGGGTATACCCGGAGCCAAAAATGAAAAAAAAAACTATAAAGTAGCAACTTAATGTTAATTCCTGTGTTACCTTTATCAAAAATGATATCCTATATCTCCTCTCCCCTTTTATGTCCTTTTACTACCCAACAAGGCACCCACCTCCCGTCCACCCCACACTCTGATCTCTCCGTTTGTAATTTAGTCAGTCAGTCACTCGCAAATATTTGACGCCGTATCATGTGTCGGTGCGCCTATATAGAGTCGCCGGAGACTTGTGCTCTAAATATCAGCCTTCTCAATAAACGAAAGTACCTAATATTATATTTCTTGATTACATAACTTGTTTATACTACTTGTTCCAGTAGCAAAAACAATGAAAGTTCCTATTCAATTATGTCAATTTTGATTTTAAAGATTCACTTAAATTTTATTCTGGTTTTAAAACTCTGTGTTCTGTGATCAATGTGATCATAGTAACAAATAATTTTAAAAAAAATGTCTGTGATTAATATTTTGTTAAGTTTAAAGATTTTACTTTTATTTTATTCTAATTTTAAAACTCTCTTTATAACTGAGTTTTTAAATTAGAATAAAATATAAGTAACATCTTTGCAAATTATAAACATAAAACCTTCCTCGAGAACCACTCTATCCGTTGGTGAAACTAGCATAAAACTCGGTTTTTGTTTTAAATTAGGAAGGCAATTTTTTTATTTAATTGAAGAAGACTAAAGACCTATATTTCAATGATTTCACCAGTCTTAAAAGGAATGTTAGACTAAGGTTAGGCTGTGGGAAGCGGAGGGAGAGGAAGAAATAAAATAAATTTTATCAAAATGTATAAAAATAAGATTTAATCATAGATTTTATTGACTCATAAAAAATGCTTTGTAGACACTTTAAATACAATTTTATCAAATATGTACAATCCTACAAATTTATAGTTGAGCACTGTTCTCCTCGCTAGGTTATGCAACCTATGTTTAAATAAATAAATAAATAATAAATACACTAAATTAAAAAAAAAACACTAAACACGTTTAATTTCTTAAAATTATTTTATAAGACTAATACCTAGTATAAAAGAAATAGGTTTAAAGGCTTTCTTAATAGAAACATGCTTGTTCTTGCACAGAAGTGTGCAAATAAATGGCATGCCAGTCCCAAAACACCAGAACTGTGACCACCCGGTCACAGCTACTTGGAATCTACTTGAATACTTTTGTGCAAGTTACTGACAGGAACGAAAAAAGTGTATTGTAACAAGAGATTGCCTGTGTCGTGTGCTGGGTTATGGCCTCTCGTCACAAGGAGGCCTGTCCCAGCTAGTAAGAGTGTTGTTAGTTGATTATGTAAACTAAACTAATTATTATGCTTGCTAGACTTGAATCTATTACTCCATTACACTATGCGTATCCATTTAGTTCATTTGGCTTGGATGGCGCCTTTAATTGAAGACTTGCGGTCTGCTGATTAGAATCTGACATAGATCCATACATCCCCAAATAGCTGCAAGAAGAGAGAACAAAATATAGGACCTGCAGACGGTTAGGGGAAAAGTGGGGAAAGTTTCGAGTGTAGAAAACAATAAAAGGATTATGTATAAGATCATTTGGCATGAAAGTGTACAATACAATACTAGCATTAGACAGAAGTTAAAAAAGGTAATTTTATTGCACAATTTGGATGTTAAAATAATGATAGATGCCGAAATACTCCAAATTTTATTTGGCATAACACACTTGGCATAATCTATTTAGCAATATGTAAATTATTTAGCATAAACTATTGATTGGCTGAATGTTTACATGTCCGAATTTGCAACGGCATACTTTTAACATGGCCGAACTTTATGTGGCATAATTACGATTGCCTTTAATTTTACACATAGTTTCGTTTAGCATAATGTTTGTTTAGAGGGATGGCGATATTTGAGGAGCTGGTACTTTTTTTGCTTGAATTTCATTTTACAGAAACCTTACCTATGACCGACGTCCTTTTTGCTATATACATTACTTGACATCATTACAAAATAGTTTCATAAAAAGTCAATATGTTATGCTAAAAAATTTTATGTCCGTAAGGATTGAGGAGCCACATCAGATTTTTAAAATCTGATCTCACCATTATTTAGCAGCAATTTAGCTTATTTTGCAGCACGAATTCTAGATTTAGCAGCAAAATATATCACGAGTTATTTTAATGCAAAAGTGGCTCCTCAATCTAAACGTTTGAATTGAGGAGCCACCTGGAACTCGTTAAGTAATGGATGAATGTTTATGAAAATTTTGTATCATTTAGCAGCAATTTAGCATATTACCTTCTAAAAATTTCGCTTCTGTAGCGCTAAAATGAAAGAAAATACAATACTTTTAATATGGCTCCTCAATCTAAACTCAAGAGGTGAATTTCTATTAATTGTGAGCGATCAATTAATATATTCGACATAATGATCATTTAGCAGGTGTTATGTTTGTTTTTGCAGTATAGGAATAAAATAGTAAAACAGAGTTAATTTTGTATATGAACGCATATTCTTTGGCTCCTCAATCCTGACGTTCTAATTATATATGTTTGGCTGTAGCCACCTAAGATCTCAACGGAATCTAAAGCCAGAGATACTAACATTTAGCAGAAATGTCTGCTAAATATATCTGCACAGTTCAGCAATGTATATATTTTAGATTCTGAAAAAACAATACTTTACTGTTTTCTTGTAAATTCAGTGTGTAGGGTGACCACATTTTAGGGGTACCTACAAATTGATATTTCACTTGCCTACGTAAGTAAAATATTAACTTGTAGGTACCCCCACAAGAATATTTATTTAGTATCCAGGCAGATTGCATTTTTGCCTTTGAAGTTGAACATAATTTCTGTTTTTGGCATTCAAGGTTTAGAAGATGCAACTCTAATTGCTGAAGAAAAAGCCGACTATACGTTTTGTAACAACCAAACTGTGTGTAAATATCAAACACAGTTTCATATGAACTGAATGGTTGTGAAAAGTTTAGAGTGAGAGAAATACCAGACTTTGTAATATTTTCGAATAAATCATATAAATAAGTAGGTGCTATAGAATTTATTCCTGCAATTATCGAAACTGGTACAGGCCACTATAAATTTCACTATCTTACATCGAAAGATGAGATGTTCTGTTACGATGATTACGATTCTAAAATTTGTATAAGTACTGATTAGTACTGGATTATTTGCCAATATTCATTTATTCTATTATAGCAATATAATATACAACTTATAGCGAAATTGATAGCTAAAGAACCAAATCGTAGGTACGATAGATATAATCTGTTATGAAAATATAATTTTAATAACTAATAACTAACTAATTATTCCGCAACTTTTCACACAACGCCATTTAGTACCAAGTTAAGCTTGAGAGCTTGTGTTAAGGGTACTAAACAGCTGATAAACATACTTATATATCTTTAAATAATATACATACACGTTATAGATAAATTACACCTAGACACAGAATAAATGATCGTGCTCATCACAAAAACATTTGTACTGGGTGGGAATCGAACCCACGACCTCCGGCATAGCAGTCAGGGTCACTAACTATTAGACCAACAGGCCCGTCAAAAAATAAAAGAATCAGTCAGTTAATAAATTACTTATCCTTCGGTGTAAGATAGTGACATTTGTAGTGGCCTGTGCCAGTTTCGATAATTGCAGGAACGAATTCTATAGCACCTACTTATTTATATGATTTATTCGAAAATATTACAAATTCTGGTATTTCTCTCACTCTAAACTTTTTACAACCATTCAGTTCATATGAAACTGTGTTTGATATTTACACACAGTTTGGTTGTTACGAAACGTACAGTCGGCTTTTTCTTCAGCGATTAGAGTTGCATCTTCTAAACCTTGGATGCCAAAAACAGAAATTATGTTCAAATTCAAAGGCAAAAATGCAATCTGCCTGGATACTAAATAAATATTTTTGTGGGGGTACCTACAAGTTAATATTTTACTTACGTAGGCAAGTGAAATATCAATTTGTAGGTACCCCTAAAATGTGGTCACCCTACACACTGAATTTACAAGAAAACAGTAAAGTATTGTTTTTTCAGAATCCAAAATATATACATTGCTGAACTGTGCAGCTTTATTTAGCAGACATTTCTGCTAAATGTTAGTATCTCTGGCTTTAGATTCCGTTGAGATCTTAGGTGGCTACAGCCAAACATATATAATTAGAACGTCAGGATTGAGGAGCCAAAGAATATGCGTTCATATACAAAATTTACTCTGTTTTACTATTTTATTCCTATACTGCAAAAACAAACACAACACCTGCTAAATGATCATTACGTCGAATATATTAATTGATCGCTCACAACTAATAGAAATTCACCTCTTGAGTTTAGATTGAGGAGCCATATTAAAAGTATTGTATTTTCTTTCATTTTAGCGCTACAGAAGCGAAATTTTTAGAAGGTAATATGCTAAATTGCTGCTAAATGATACAAAATTTTCATAAACATTCATCCATTACTTAACGAGTTCCAGGTGGCTCCTCAATTCAAACGTTTAGATTGAGGAGCCACTTTTGCATTAAAATAACTCGTGATATATTTTGCTGCTAAATTTAGAATTCGTGCTGCAAAATAAGCTAAATTGCTGCTAAATAATGGTGAGATCAGATTTTAAAAATCTGATGTGGCTCCTCAATCCTTACGGACATAAAATTTTGTGACAGAAACGAATCGACTCAATACCGACTTTACGTAGTCTTGTCTGCCCTACCCCTAGAGTGTAATTTAAAATCGCGTAGACGCGGAGGGGTGGGGCCGGCCAAACCCCGCAGCGCCGGAGCCGTGACAGAACGATGCTGCATGCTGCATGCCTGCTTGCATGCTGCATGCCTGCTTGCATGCTGCATACCTGCTGCATGTTGCATGCTTGCTGCATGTTGCATGCCAGCTTGCATACTTTGCATATTTTATACTTGTTTTCATGTGTGAATGCTTCTTACAGGGAATTAAAAACCACAACTGTTTTATTGAGAAAATACATACAGAATTTTCTGCTTTTCAATTATTATGGACATGAAATTTATGCCTAAAGATGCTTCAGACTAACAAAATTATGAGTATAGAATTTATGATAAGTGAGTGTATGCCAAACAACTTTCTGCGAAATGAAGATTATGCTATGCGTTGTTATGCAAAATAATATTATGACGAAAAAAGTTCTGCTTTAAGAGGTAGACGCGCCGAAATTATTATAATCGTTTTTACTACAGATGTCACACTTAGTTCTAATAATTGCAACAATTTACTTTTATAATTGATGTAGAATTCATTTAGTTACATTATTTAAATTTTGTTGAAAATTGTAGTGTCAGTGATAAAAAAACCTCAAGAAGCAGCACAGTGGAAGCAGGGAGGAACAATACATGGACACGTTCTTCGTTTCACTTTTATTCTTCTAAATTTAAAATAAAACAATTGGAATAAATATTGTTTTTACTTATCTTTAAAATAAAATGTTCGGAATTCCTGCTTCTACGAGCTTCTAATGCTATTTTAAATTAAATATAGTAGTAACTACTGAGAATACGACTGAGAGCGACGTTCGAGAATTATATGGGACATAGTACAATCTTTCGAATAATACCGTGGTCACTTTTTATCATATTTTATACATTGGAAATATATGTATATGTAAATTTGGTACACAGATAGTCTAAAGCCTGAGTAAGGACATAGGTTATTTTTTAATACGAAAAAGAGGTTGTAAGGCGTATTTTAATTTTTGAAGCTAAAAACATGAAACTTCTATTTTAGTCAGTTGATTAGGTTATCCTTAATCACTCGTATACCATAATTAAAGAAACAATTGAAAAGCAATTGTGTCTCGGGTAGATCTACGTACCAACATGTGCCGACATGTTGGTTTGCAGGAGTAAAATAAATAATAATAGAGAATAACATTTTGTATGGAAAAAATCGAACTTTTTGAAGCTATAACGATGAAACGTAAGTCTTTAGCTTTTGATTCGATAATAGTAGATACCTGTAATTAATTATCGCAGGAGCTTATTTAGAAAAAAGAATACTCATGGACGGCAACTCTATGTAGCATGCTCACGTGTATCAAATCTTTATGTTTTGGCAAAAGATGGTACACAAAAACACGTAGTTTAGTTAAATGTCCCTCTACTATATAGACTAATAATTTATTAGACTTATTACTTTACTAAGCTCTTTACAGTGCGAAACTGCTAAAAGTTTAAGTAATTTATACGTATGCGTCTTTTTCTTAAAATTCCACGCGGACGAAGTCGCGGGCACATCTAGTTCTAGAATATATATTTCACTTACCGTTTACATAGAAGCTTCAGTATTTCCTTCTTCCAGCAGAATATGATAAATATCGCGAAGCCTAAGAAAATGTTGTAAATGTCGGATAACCACCATATCTTGAAGCCAGGGAACAAGAAGCTGATTATTTCTAACAACCAACTCAGACCCATCACTACCGACAACTTAAGGTAAATCATAAACCTGTAAGAATAAAATAAATTTAGATGACGTAGCAACATTTGTGCAAACTAGCTCATTGATATTGTTATGTAAGATAGGTTAGGACAATCTATTTCCTTAAAATGATCAATGAAAAATTAATGAAGAGAGGAGAAGGCTGTGGGTGTTTAACTCGCCTTTTTTACATTTACTATAGCACCATCGGTACACTTAATTTCCCCATGTTCACTTCTACTTAAGTTTCACTTGCCTGTTCTTTTGAGTGCGATGTGCCTGCGGACTGCCTGCAGCAACCCCTCTACTCAACCGCGAGATGTTAAAAACGGTCATCAGATAGAACATCCAGTTGCCGATAATTAGGATCAGCATTGGTATGTACAAGTACAAAAGCTTTACACCACCTGCGATGGAAATATTGTTCATTCATAGAGGTCAAATTTAACAAGTTTCTAGAAATAAGAAGAATATTTTTAACAGAGAATAAGGTGTTCTAACCTTCGAGAAAGCACCCGCTCTGAAAGTCAAGAGCTTCAACGTCGACCATCATCACTTGTCATCAGGTGAGGGAGTGGTCAAACGCGTGATTTTTAATAGTTAAAAAAATGGAGTTCCTAGCACATTCTTTTCCGTACGAAAATACTTTTAAAAAGGGGCAACTATGTAAAATCATTATACCTACTCGTATTTTACTAAGCTTGTAAGTTTGACATTTAAAAGTGCCTTTTAATGGTTGAATTGAAATGTATGATTTGACTTTTACGTCATGCTCTCCAGCTCAATTACCTATGGTTTAACAAGTTAACTTTTACTGGATTAAACCAAGTAAGCAAAGTTATACACACACTGCTAAATGTGGAAAAGAGAGTGAATGCAGGAAATAAAGTGTGAAACTAAGCGATATGAGTGTAGAACAAGTGAATGACTTTGTATATCTGGAAAGTCTGTTTACAAGGGATGGAAAGATTGATGCGGATGTGGAAAGGAGAGTAAATGCAGGAAATAAAGTGAATGGCGCTATACATGGCGTTGTGACCAGCCAGTCGATGTCCGAAAAGGCACGACTGGCTGTTCACAATGGTGTGCTGGTGCCTACACTAACGTATGGAAGTGAATGTTGAGCGTGGCAAAAGAGACATGAAAGTAGAATAAATGCTGATGAAATGCGTTCCTTGCGAAGTATGTGTGGTGTAACAATGAATGACAGATTGAGGAATGATGTGATAAAGCAACGTTGTGGTTTAGAAGAGGATGAGAGGATTTAGTAACATAAATTGAAAAGAGTATGCTTAGATGGTTTGGTCACGTTGAAAGGATGGATGAAAGGCGACTAACGAAAGGTATTTACAAGGCAGATGTGACGCCCTAGAAGGACATACATAGACCTTATTGGTGAGGTTCTTCAGAAAGGTCAGGTGCGTAGTACTCGCAACTGGCGTGTGTGTATGACAACATGTATGAATGTAAACGAAGCAAAAGAAGTAGGTAAGAACCGTAGCATATGGCGCTCTGTAGTTTCTGCCTACCCTCACGGGAAAAAGGCGTGAGTTTATGTATGTATGTATGCTCAAAGTAATTAAAAAAAAAAAAATGTGTGTTTAACTTTGCTTGACAATTTGGAGGTACGAGTTCAACACAGGGTGGAATCCATTATCGCGCATCCGGACACCATAAATTTTCTAAATAGTTTTCAACCATTCCAGTTGAAAATGTTAAGGTGTCGGAAACACCTGGGAGCTTGATGTGATTAATCATTACATATAGGTCCGGTAATCACTACATGATTATTTACAGATAATTAAGCATTCTAACCTTCGAGAAAGCACCCAGATTCCGGCACGTTAGGAGTGACGAACCAAGGCAGGTGTTTCATATCCCTCTTCATCTCGTTCAATACATACAGGCCAACGGTCATGAGGAACGGGACGCCGAAGGCGAACAAGCAGTACATCAGGAACTTGAACATCTCTCCACGACGATGTATAGGACGAGCTTTGGCATAACCTCTGTAATATTTTAAAATATATATACATATATAATAACGTATCGTTATAACCTTACGGCATGAAAATAACAGAAGCGTTTCGCTTCGTCGTTTATACCGCGTACATCGAAGGACTGGAACATCTTGTCTGCTGCGGTCTTCCCGTCCGATTATAATAAATTTAGGTGTCTTCAAGGCTAGAGTGAATAGGCTCTTAATAAACTAGTGCGCTTCACCATCACTGATTGCATCACTGCTTACCATCAGGTGGGATTGCAGTCAAGCACTAGTTTATAATTTTAAAAAAATAATGACAACCCATGGCGCGACATCTCGTCACCATTATTATTATGGGTTAGGCAAAAAAATAATTGCGGTATGTTAAATTAACGATGATCGATTGAGTTATCTATAATCACTATTGAAATCTGCTTGAATTCAAGCAGATTTCAATAGTGATTATAGATAACTCAATCGACCTCTGATAAAATAAAATTACATCAAGAGGAAACTCGTAGAGCCTTCGCGACAGTAGCTAGGCGGTGCCTCAATGTGTGCATTCCTTTGTAACACAGACGGATAACTATGGCAACCTTAGGCCTATACAACGTGTTTTTTTTTATATCCCATAACTCTAGGGTATGATTGAGACCATATCAAAGAATCAACTGGCATATTGAATAATGTTTCAATAATCCTTTTTTTTTACTATCATACAAAATAATTCGACAAAGTCACGATGATTAATGAAAAACACCCTTACGTGAAAGAAAAGTGACGAGTTATGGGATATCAAAAAAAACATCTTGTATATTGCTTTACAAGACTTGCAAGAGACTCGATACATTTCCGACATAGATAAAATATCATTGTAATTAAAGTAAATTAACAATAACCTTCAGAAAACACACGTAAACCGGTTACTTATAGTGGACAAAGAAAGTATTACCTGAAGGTCCACCAAATATCGTAGGACATGACGCTCATCCAGCAGAACGTAGCCAGGAAGAAGTAATATATGAACATCGCTGAAACGAAAAAAACATGACTGTGTGATGTGTCATATTACTATTAATTTGTCTAAAACACATTTCTACTGGTATAAATGGCTTATTCCCAAGAGCTCCAAATCTATTGTTCTCCAAACAATTTCTCTCCATACATTGATTCCCAACAGCTCCATAATTTTATTAGTTAAAAAATAAAATACTATTTTTTTTCCCAGCGGCTCCAAACCAAATTGCGTAAGGTCAACAAAACACAAATTGTACATAGGCAGTCACAAATCAATCTTATCTTAGCTAAGAATGTGCAATCTGTACTTGATCATTTTTGGAGCTCATGGGAAAGATTTTAATTATTACTTTAATATTGCTTTTTTAATTTGGAGCCGTCGGGAATAAAATTATGGAGCGCCTGGGAATAAGCCGTATAAATTAGCAAGAAGCTGACTTACAGCCTACAGGCTTCATGTCCCTAAAACTGCGCAAAAGTTTGCAAGTTGTTTTATGCCTTGTGCCATTACAACTTCTGATTGAATGTTACAATAGCATACAAGCTATTGGCATACTTTTGTGAAAGTTACAACAGTGTATAACTTACGTATCATTGTACCATAACGTAGATTGAATTAAATAAAAATAATCAAATTAGGTACTTTTTAATTAGATTATTTCACTTCGTCCATGTTGATAACCAGAGTCTGATAACCAGTTACCAAAGAAGTATTATTTTTCTTCTTTGGGCAATCGGTTATCAGACTGGATTTTTTTTTCCTTTTTGGGTATTGATTGATAACTCGTTAGTTTGAAAACTGCTTGGAAGTTATACTTAGATATTTCTTCAAATTATTATTCTTAGACGACGGAGCCCCGCTACGCGGGGCTCCTATTTCTGTCTGCAGGGTTTAAAGGAACCTAACTAACCTAACGTCGGGATGCCCCAAGTCCTGTGTTTTAGACGTTCATTTGTTTTACACGATCAGGGCATCCCGACGTTAGGTTAGTTAGGTTCCTTTAAACCCTGCAGACAGAAATAGGAGCCCCGCGTAGCGGGGCTCCGTCGTCTAAGAATAATAATTTGAAGCTTGTCAGTTATGAATGAACACTTCGTATTCTTGTTTAAAAACCAGTTGTGAAAACAATAATAAAAAAGGGTTTTTCTTAACCAGTTAACAAAACTTAGTTATGAAAGTGAACGGAAGGACGGAACACATAACTTCCAAGCAGTTTTCAAACTAACGAGTTATCAATCAATACCCAAAAAGGAAAAAAAAATCCAGTCTGATAACCGATTACCCAAAGAAGAAAAATAATTCTTCTTTGGTAACTGGTTATCAGACTCTGGTTATCAACATGGACGAAGTGGATTATTTAACATGGCACCAGGAACCATTTCTTTTTTTTTTTTTGAGGGGTTGAAAATCCTCATGGATGTCCCCCGCCCGGGGAGGCGGAGGGGTCTGTCAGACTCTTACTGACTAAAAACCACCCCGTGTTCCTTCTCACACCTGCGCCGGGGGTCACGGGAACAGATGATACTTCCGCGACCCCCGACTGATTCAACCAAACAATTTGTGGTATCTTTGTAAACCACTACGTTGCATTGTTTTTTTTTAATTTAAATTGCATTAGTTAATAATTCATTTAAGTGCTAGCTTGTGTACCTTGCTATGAGGATATCGAAACTTACAGAAAAAGGATTCACTTAATACCGAAGTATGTATTTTTAAGTACAGAAGATAAGGTATACAAGGTAGTATACAAGGCAATAATGTGTTATTCAGTAACTAACATAATTATGTCACCTACCAAAATGCAAAACTTGTCACTAAATGTTCTTAGTGTACTTACTAAATATTATATTTTGCTTGGTTTGTAGGACAAGAGCAAAAACAGCAATTATTATTCTTGCTTAGTATTTTTTAAATTCATATACCTAATATGCGCAGCAGAATGTCAGCTCTTTGGAAATTTAGTGGAACTTAAACTGCGCTTGCATAAAGAACTATACTCCATTTACAATAGCATTAGACAGAAGTTAAAAACTTTACTTTTAATGCACACTTTGTAACGAAAGCACATTACAATTAAGCATGTTACAATTACAATATACGACGAAATTGTTATAGTCTGTTTTCACAGCAGCTGTTACACTTAGTGTTGTAAACATTGCAACAATTTATTTTGAGTAAAGATGTGGATTTAATTTAGTTATGTTATTTAATTTAGTTAAAAATAACAGTGTCAGTGATAAAAACCTTAAAGAAGCAGGGATGAACATGATACATGGGCACGTTCTTCGTTTTAGGTACTTTTATTCTTCTAATTCATAAAATTTGTAATAATACAATTTGCATAAAAATTGTTTTTAATTATCTTTAAAATAAAACATTCTGCATTCCTGGTTCAGCAAGCCTTTTTTTCTAATGTAATAATAAATAGAGTGTAGTGTAGCAAAGACATTTTTCTTTTCTGCGCCAACGACGCTCGTTCGAGTGGGCATTGAATTTCACCATTTTATGTTAATTATCAAGAGTGATATTAGTAGCTCTTTACAGCTACAATCAAAGTAACTTCATAATGATCACTTACTTAGCCAAACACAAGATGTGGTCGTGTGTAACTGTATTTGAATGATGGCCAGCAACAAGAAGGCCATGAATAGACTGAAGACGTACGCCATCAGGATTAAGCCACACAGGTTCTGAAGTTCAGGCAGCATAAAGTGTACTAATAGCACCAACAGCAAGAAGAAACATGATATCAGCATAGCTGTTGACAAAGTTAACATTGAATTAATTTTCACACCACCATTTAACATTGGTTTACTCAGGATGGCGGTCAAACCCCGTCCCCTGAGCAAACCAAATAGCTGAAGTAATTTTGTACTGAATTCGATTGTGCACCGCTGGAATTGAATTAGGAATATCCGTATAAAACAATAATACAATACCAAGAGACATACACAACAAAGTTAACTTATTCGAAATCGAACTGCTGCCCCCACGGTTTTATTTTTTAACCCCCGACGCAAAAAGAGGGGTGTTATAAGTTTCACCGCTATGTGTGTGTGTCTGTCTGTCTGTCTGTCTGTGGCACCGTAGCGCCCAAACGGGTGAACCGATTTAGATGCGGTTTTTTTTATTTGAAAGCAGGGGTTCATAATTCATCAAAATCGGTTCAGCCGTTTCAAGGTTATCAGCTCTTTTGTGTTAGCTACCGTTGCTAGTTTAGACGTCTATGGGTATTAACTTTACTTACAAACATATGTGTGTCTTAAAATTTCAAACACCCATGATGTGTGTAATATTAACAAGCAACATTATGGTGTATTTGGTCTGATGCAGCCAGGATATCTAGCAGACTAATACACTCTTGGGAAAATAACAGCAGATATGTCGTGTTTGGATTCATTTTAACCTGCATTTGATTCTGCACACAATGTACTGATGGCAACAGGATGAGCTGATGCTGCAGCCAGGCTATCCAGCACACCAGTAGGAAGACTCCTGACGTACTACGTAACGTCGGGGTACTGTTAAAATAAGTACCTACATACCTACAAGTACTAGGAACATTCCTTACTTAAACGGTACCCCGACGTGAAGTAAAATTTCATGGCTAAAGTGTTATTTTTAACTTTTTAAATGTTTCACTTTTTTGCGATGGGGGTTTTTTAAACTTTTTATTTATTTTTTTTACTTTCTTAGAACCTTTGGAAGGCGTACGAGGGGTCGAAGCCAACCCGCAGAGGCCCCTTGTTATTATTATTGTTATTAAAACACAAAAATAACTATTTGGCTGTAACATAAACATCACGTCGGGATTTACCAAAGGGTAAGGTAGAGATGTACTTAGCTTTGGTACAACCACATTTCGTCAGTAATGGTGTCCCATAAGACGTGGGGTCGGGCATATTGCCATGAACTGGAGACATATTTGCTTTCTATCAGCGTTTTTTTCTATTACTTTCAAGTTCAGAAATTGCCCTTACCGGCTAGAAAAAGAACAGTCTGTATAATATATTTCTCCTTGAGAGTATTTGGAATCCCGGAATACCTAAATTATAATAACTGCACTGGGCGACCGAATGTTTGGCTACGCTTGCCAACTTGCCACGGTTGGTCCGTGGTGACTGACCATCCTGATAGTACGGTAAGCCGTTGGTCTCGGCTCTTAACTTTGACAGCCCTTAAGAGTATTCAGAAGCCCGACCGTTTAGCAACCAGGCTTACCATGGGATATCATGTTACCCACGAACTGGGTTGTGGAAGTAATTCACTTGCATAGACTGGAAGCTGATGATACTGAGATATTGGAAAAGTTCCGTTTGTATAACGATTTATGATAAGTAGCATTAATTATGTCCTACCGTATGTTAAGAACATGTTAGTCTGAACGAATTCTTCACTCGGCAGAATTACCCAAAACCGCGGTGTTTCCGAAATCATCTTGCTCGTGATACGGTAGTCTATGCAGTAGTTGGCTGGCGGTATTGGGGTCCAACGGTCGTACGCATTTGGGAGCTCCAATTGAAGAACTCCGTCCTGAAAATATGAAATTCTTTGTAGTGATTTTGGCTAAAAGTTGCGCTGGTTACCGACGAGTTGTAAAGAGCCTTCAATCGACCTGTGTGGCTAATGTTACTTAGCCATAAAACAAGTCATTTGCTTAGAATGAAAGAAGAGAGAGAGAGAGAAAGAGAGAATGAGAGCAGCGGTGGCCCAGTGGTGGCGGCCCCGACTTACGAACAGAAAATCGTGGTTTCGAACCCAGGCAGGCGCATTACTTTGTGTAATTTCTATCATCACCATCTGCGGTGAAGGAAAACTTCGTTAGGAAACCGTCTTACAAACAAAAAGTTCGAAGGCATGTGACATCTACCGATTCGTACTGGGCCCGCGTGGTTGATTATAGCCCATAAAACGCAAAATACGCGCTTTGACGTGGAATTGCGGATACCAGCCCGGTATCGTTAATATTTAATCTTAAGTCTTATCCTGGGAAGTTTTTGGAGTTGATTCGTGCAATTAACAGCAAATCTATTACTCGTTCATTTGATGGCAACACCAACAACTTCATTGTGACGGTAAAATTTCACCAAGGGTGGCATCAAGGTCTAACTTCTTTCTATTCACAATTGACGCTTTGATGCAGAAAGAGGCACCGTTATGCATGCTATTTTCCCACTAAGTGTGTAGGCTTGAAATTCAGCAGAACCTAGAGAGCACTATGTTGTGTGGTTATGGCAGTCTCTCCAGTCCTGGACTCATGTTGCTTGATAGCATGCTCCGCCTGATCTGTTCCAATTTTCGGTATCTCAGTTTACTCGAGCAAAGTGACGGAAAAATACGGCACAGAATTAACACAGGGTGGAACAAATGGCGGCGGTTATACGGGAACTACTTGCGACTCCTAAAATTTAAATTACCCTTAAACCTAAGGGCAATATTTATAAAACAATAGCTATGGAATGGATCAGAAAGTTGGGCGACAAGAGGAAAGAGTGAAAAGCAGACATGCAGCTGGGATGAGGGTGCTGAGAGGTAAGTACGCATCTCATGACGTGTCATAGCGTGCGGGTAAATGGGTTTGGCGCGCCACGGATTAATTCTGGGATTTAATTTTACTGAATTCGTACAAAGAAATGCACTGTATACTAATTACATAGGTATAGGTATTACCAACACATTTAAATAGATGATAATATTTAATTTATTGGAAAATACTATTAACAATTGACTGTGTTTTGACTAAAAATTATAGGAGGTTTTAAAAAAAGTTTAGAATGGAATTGGAATATTGTTGTTGATGGTTGATCTGTGAATAATATAAAAGTGTTCAAGTATTTTATTCGTTTATTCGGCCAATCTCCTGCTTCGCTAATAGGATTGATTTAAAAACTGAGTATTGTAAGAGGAAGTCTGAAACTGGTGACTGTGACTGAGAACTTGTATGGGAATAGGTTGTAACGGTGCGCCAACTATACTGTGGGATATTTATAATCTCATTAATTGGTTTAAAATTGTACTTACCTACCAAATTTTGTTTTTGTAGATTCCTTTTCAAATCATCAAAAAAAACAGAACACTCACCTCGGTAACATACGTGTTGAAGGGAAACCATGAGACGTCCAGGGCCTCAGATTTAAAGTTTAGATCATCAAATCTGTTAGGTTTAAGACTGAAAACATCCTGAAGTGTCTTCCCCGTTTCCTTAATGCCATTATCATAAACTTTTGTCGTGTTAAAAGAACGAGTAACGTTAGAATAGACGCATTTTTTTCTTGGCCCCACCAATTTACCTGCCGGACAACATTTATTTAAATACTTGAGAAAACCGCTATTTTCTCGCGATTCTGTTGTAATTTCTAAAGCACCGACACTTGTAATAAAGACTAAAAGCACTTTAATTAACATTTTGTTAAGTGTACACGGTGACAAATCTATATAAACTAAACTGAATTATTTTATTTCGTCATTATTTATATTGAAGCCTAACAGCAAAAAAAGGATATGAGCGATAACAAAGGAGAATTCCCATGGACAATACCTACTTTTGAAAACAGTCACGTGTCTCAAACTAAAAACAGCATTCAATTTCAAGAATAAAAATGAACATTTTTTAACAACACTTAATTGTTTTTTATTATGGGATTTTGAACAGTTACTAGTAGGTACTTTTAAGGTTGTCAATACGCCATCTTTGCAACCCCCTGTCAATATAGTAATGCTCTTTTCTTGCCTCTTACCTAAAGCATAAGAGATAGACAACGCTTTGGTACGAGAACATAATTATTATACACCTAAATGTACCTGACCAACACATGCGTGCTAACTAACGGACCAAGGCACTACAAACAACTTACTTGCTAACCCCCTTTACAGGGCGCTTACCCCTCACCAGCAAAAGCCCAACTGGTAAAGTGCCTTTAATAAATTAATTTATTGTTAGCTGTCCCAGATGCCGAGATATTCTATGATACTATTAATATTTTAGAAAGCCAACTTGTGGTACCGAATTTAAATGCAAATTTGTTCACACTTTACTGAATGTGCAACTATTTCTTGAATTCAGTAGTCTATGAGATTAAATGTAATCGTATTTTAATTTACATTTTAATTTAGCATGTCAGCGCATGGTATCTATTTATACGGTTAGCTTATATTTTGTGGTTTAAATAAATGAATGTATATGAAATCCATTATGTATTGATTGTTCGTTTCAGACAGCCCCAGTAAGCAGTCATACTTTTGTGCTCGGGTCGTCGGTCGCCCTCCATTTTCTAATTAATTAATTAATTAAACCCCAAGCGGACGCCGGCGTCCGCGCTGTCAGTCTTTCTATTGTGTCTCTAATTGACACGATTGAAAGGTTAATCTATATCTTATAATATAACTAGCAGGCCTCACGCGGTTTAACCCGCGTAGATCCCGTTCCTCTGGGAATACAGGGATAAAAAGTAGCCTATGTTATCCGGGGATAGTGTGAAAGAATTTTTCAAATCGGCCCAGTAGGTTTGAAGCCTATTCAATGCAAACAAACAAACAAACAAAAAATTTAATAAATTTTTTTTTTCTTGAACGCGCTAATCTCAGGAACTACCTACTGGTCTAATTTGAAAAAAAAAAACTTTCAGTGTAAGATAGCCCATTTATTGAGGAAGGCTAATGAGTAATGTTTCAAAATAGGGAATTGTTTGCTGAAGCTTTCCGCAGCGCATGCAGCAGTAGGCTTCCGCTGCATGCGCTGCGTAAACGGTTAAAATTTCGCAAACATCATGTATGGCAGAATTAAAAAAAAGTTTTAAAAGATTAAAAAAAAGTCCGCAACTTCATAAATGTTTATCTTTTAAAAGGTTGGCTCACTATTTCGGGAGGACACGGCGCGGCATACGCTGGCAGAGCGTGCCGCTTGGGAGGAGCCGCGCCGTGCCGTCTCTGAAGTAGGCAGTGACTTGTCGCTGCCGGCCGTGGTCGAGAGGATGGTCGGCTGCGTCGAGTCCTGGGACGCGGTGGTGTCCTTCTGCGAAACGGTCATCTCGCAGAAGGAGGCTGCGGAAAGGGAGAGGGAGATTACTTCCACTCACCCGGCCCGCAGCAGACGCACCGGGCGCAGGCGGAGGGCGGACAACGCCCTCTTCCAGCTCCCCTGAATGGGTCCAGGGCGACGGACGCGGGGATGTCCGCCGCCCCCACGTACATGGACCCGAGGTGGCGGCGCGTCGTGTTCACGCGCGCCCCTCTTAGACGTCGCGAGGGGAGTCTAACACCTCACTCCCCTCGCTGACTTGGCGAGGCCCGCGGGGCCGGCACTAGTCGGGGGTCGCGGAAGTATCTTCTGTTCCCGTGACCCCCTGCGCAGGTGTGAGAAGGAACACGGGGTGATTTTTAGTCAGTAAGAGTCTGACAGACCCCTCCGCCTCCCCGGGCGGGGGACATCCATGAGGAATTTCCAGGCCTCAAAAAAAAAAAAAAAAGCTATCCGACCGAAGCCAGCTGTACCAGCCTGGCAGGGCAGGATTGAGCGCCGTATCGATGGGGCCAGGGTACTCATTGGCAAACTATACTGCTTCAGGGAGGGCAATACACGGCCACGAGTGATGCGCTTTGTGAAGCGGGCGTTCTCGGGGACTGAAATCAGTCCTCGCGAATACGTGTCCCGTGCCACAGAGCGCATCAACTTCCTGAAGCAAAAAGTTTGTGCATGGGCAAACCGTATTCGACGGTATAAATGGCGGGTTGACCGGTACTCACAGAATCGCTTGTTCCAGAGCGATGAGAGGTGGGTATACAGAGCTTGGGAGCGACCTGAACAAAATGTGACGGACGTGCGCCGTTCGGATGATTCCGCCACGAGTGCATTCTGGCGTAGCATCTGGTCGGAGCCCGTCCGTCATGTTGAGGCTCGCTGGATGTGTGATGTCGAGCGCGCGTGTGAAACTATACCGGAAATGAAAAAAAAATAACATCTGTCCTTCAGACATAGCCAAAGCAGTTCGTCCGTTACCTACTTGGAAATCACCGGGCCCGGACGGACTGCAAAATTTTTGGCTAAAATGTTTAAAATGTTTTTTTGTAAAATTTTCTTTAGAAATTTCATTTTGTAATCATTTTAAAAATAAAATACAACGTTATAATGTGAACAACCATCCTAAAATTTAAATTGGTACATGTTGCTTAGACTTTTTTTATGTGTGTATTTCAGTCTTATCATCCTATGCACTGGGGGGCGGGCTTTATAATAAAACAGACACATATTCAGACTACGAATGTTCCAGATAAACTCATGTTAAGGCGAGGTGTCCCCAGCCGTGTAGGCATTTAACGCTTACCTCAGGCCCCGCAACCAATAGCGCTACGTAATAAACTACGATGCATCGGAGAAACGCCGCGCGCTGTCGTCGTACCGCTCATTCATGACTTCACGAACTCGAGTAGGTACACAGTTGCGTCACAGAATAGAGTAATGCCGTAGAGCAACTTCAATTTATTAATTTAGATATGATAGAATTCTTGAACTACGATATCAATATTGTAATTCAAAAATACTTAGATGCATTGAATGGTTATTTAATTTTAGTATCCCACCTAATATGAATATAAGTATGCGTGGAAAATATGGGTTTAGGGAAAATGGGTTAAATAAATAAATAATTGATTTGTTAATCACAGTTTAATTAAGATTAGCTAAAATATTGCCAGATAAAAGTAAAAATGGAGGAAAAATCAATTAAAAGTATAGAAATAAAAGTAATAAAAATATGTAAATTAAACTAGGCACATTTGGCTACAATTCGTCGAAACGTAGTTGACGTGGTTTGAATGGCAAAAAACTAAAACCTAATAGATTCTGTATAATTATCTGTCTGTCTGTCTGTCCGTATGTCACAACCATTTTATTAAGAAACTGTTAGGACTACACAGTTGGAAATTGGTAGGTGGAGGTGGTTTGGAAACCGCTATACGTTTTTACAACAAAAAAAAAACGAAATTAACAGAAACTATTTTTTTTTTAATGAAGTATTATAATTGCAGGCATAACGTAGTTTATATACAAGGTGTTTCTTTTGATATCCCATAACTCTTGGGTTATATTCTGTGGGTAAAAATAATACTAAAACTCCTAGAATAGATGGTCCAAAAATGCATAGTTTCGGAGATTATATCATCAATCATAATTAAATTATCAGTTGTTTAGTACGGATCTGGGACTTTTGCGCGAAAGACATTTGCGCGAAAGACACTTGCGCGAATCCATTTGCGCGAAAAGACAGATGCGCGCATGGACTTTTGCGCGATTGGACAGTTGCGCGAATAGACACTTGCGCGCCAAGAAACTTGCGCGAATGGACTTTTACGCGAAAGGACAGATGCGCGAATGGACACTTGCGCGACTGGACTTTAGCGCGACTGAATGGCCACTGAAGTTTACTCAATGGAGTAAACATAACATCACGCTTGCTATTACTTGAAGGTGGATTTTTTTGGGTTTTTCGTCATCGGTGTCGTTTTCATGGTTTTCGGGGTCGCTGATTATGAAAATAAGGTCCAAATGAAAATCCAAGATGGCGCCGAGGAAAATTTTTGGTTTTTCTAACATGGGTGTCATTTTCGTGGTTTTCGGGGTCGCTGATTACGAAAATTAGGTCAAAATAAAAATCCAAGATGGCGACGAAGAAAATTTTTGGTTTTTTCGTCATGGGTGTCGTTTTCGTGGTTTTCGGGGTAGCTGATTACGAAAATTAGGTCAAAATGAAAATCCAAGATGGCGACGAAAAAAATTCTTGGTTTTTCCGTCATGGGTGTCGTTTTCGTGGTTTTCGGGGTAGCTGATTACGAAAATCAGGTCAAAATGAAAATCCAAGATGGCGCCGTGGAAAGTTTTTGATTTTTCCGTCATGGGTGTCGTTTTTATGGTTTTCGGGGTAGCTGATTATGAAAATAAGGTCAAAATTAAAATCAAAATTGCGCCGAGGAAAATTTTTGGTTTTTCCAACATGGGTTTCGTAATTTTCGGGGTAGCTTATTAGGAAAATGAGGTCAATGAAAATCTAAGATGGCGACAAAGAAACTTTTTGGTTTTTCCGTCATGGGTGTCGTTTTCGTGGTTTTTGGTATCGCTAATTATGAAAATGAGCCCAAAATGAAAATCCAAATGGCACCGTGGAAAACTTTTGGGTTTTTCCGTCATGGGTGTCGTGTCGTTGTCATGGTTTTGGAGTTCATTGATTTTTGAAAAATTTTCTTCGTCGCCATCTTGGATTTTTATTTTGACCTAATTTTCGTAATCAGCGACCCCAAAAGCTATAAAAACGACACCCATGACGGATAAACCATAAATTTTTCTCGGCGCTATCTTGGATTTTCATTTTGACCTTATTTTCGTAATCAGCGACCCCGGAAACCACGAAAATGACACCCATGTTAGAAAAACCAAAAATTTTCTTCGTCGCCATCTTGGATTTCTATTTTGACCTAATTTTCGTAATCAGCGACCCCGTAAACCATGAAAACGACACCCATGACGGAAAAACCAAAAATTTTCCTCGGCGCCATCTTGGATTTTCCTTTTGACGTTATTTTCATAATCAGCGACCCCGAAAACCATAAAAACGACACCCATGACGGAAAAACCAAAAATTGTCTTCGTCGCCATCTTGGATTTTTATTTTGACCTAATTTTCGTAGTCAGCGACCCCAAAAACCATGAAAACGACACCCATGACGGAAAAATTAAAAATTTTCCTAGGCGCCATCTTGAATTTTCATTTTGACATAATTTTCATTAATAATCAGCTACCCCGAAAACCACGAAAACGACACCCATGACGGAAAAACCAAAAATGTTCTTCGTCGCCATCTTGGATTTTTATTTTGACCTAATTTTCGTAATCAGCGACCCCGAAAACCACAAAAACGACACCCATGACGGAAAAACCAAAAATTTTCCTCGGCGCCATCTTGGATTTTCATTTTGACCTAATTTTCGTAATCAGCTACCCCGAAAACCACGAAAACGACACCCATGACGGAAAAACCAAAAATTTTCTTCGTCGCCATCTTTATGTGTTATGGGTACTAAACAGCTGATAAACATACTTATATATTTCTAAATACAAACACACCCAAACACCCAGACACAGAACAAATGATTTTGCTCATCACACAAACATTTGTCCTGGGCGGGAATCGAACCCACGACTTCCGGCATAGCAGTCAGGGTCACTAACTACTAGACCAGCAGGCCCGTCACTAGACCAACAGGCCCGTCATCGTATGATCTCAATCATACCCTAGAGTTATGGGATATAAAAAAAACACGTTGTATAACTCAGGCATTAAAATTATATAACTCAGGCATAACGTAGTTTTGTATTAGCGAAAAATAAAAACATACTTGTAGGAAATGAGCAATGTAATACTGTACTTTGCTACACTGTGGTACGAGTGTGCTGTGGTACGTGACCTTCACAAACATAGACACAAAATATAATAATATTATTTGTTGTGTTGTGGTAGCTGTGGGTAGTTTTACCTAATACTCACGTGACGTGCTGCTGGTGGTTTGATGTTCATACTGGAGACAGTTCCTATGAGTAGACGGTGTGACCACCATCCCATCTTATTCACTATTTACTACAATAATGTTCATCATCATCATCATCAGTCTATAATGTTCCCACTGCCGAGACACAGCCCTCCTCTCTATGAGAGGGAGTGGGCTATAATCCACCACGCTAGCCCACTGCGGGTTGATAGATGTCACACACCACTGGGCCACCACTGCTCAAGAGTATGTTGATGCGAGTATTTTTTTTTGTTTCAATGCGCAAATTCATGGCGTTACTGATTCGATACTGAGAGAAAAATCTTTTACCTATTAGAAAGCTACGTTATGCCTTAGGTTACGTATATTTTATTATCACAAAACAATTAGAAAAAAAAATGGCGGGCGATTTCGTAGGCAAAATCTATTAAAAAACACAAAATCCCAGCAGGTTGAACGGGTGAACTACCTATTTGACGTCACGCAACAATAAACCACTATAGCATTTGCGCGCGTGGCGACTTTATTTGCTCTATGTTAGGGTTCAAATACTACTGTTCGATACACTTGGTATGGTTGGTAAATACGTTTCGCGGTAAAAATAAAGCATGAAAGACTTTCGCGCTCATCGTTGTTATTTGCATTAGTATTTTTTTTTTGTAAACGTTGCCCTACTCTAGAAATTTCTCCTGTGTCGTGGGTGCGTTTACAAACATTTATTCTCACATACACAAACACCCAGACCCGCGAACAACTACTTTTAGGTCATACAAATATTTGTTCCGTGCGGGAATCGAACCCGCGACACGCTGCGCACATCGCTCAGCCACTGCGCCAACCGTGCAACCGTGTCCTTGTTGTAAAAGTATTATCCGTACCTACCTAAGTTTGTGATTCAATTTATCATCTAAGGTATTATTTGTATGGTAAAATATAATTTAGGTAGGTACCTAAATAAAAAATATCGTCAAAGTATTCCTACCTTTTTTGTTTACCTATTCAGTCTTCGTAGAGCCAAAGAAGAATTTTTTTTATTCTTGACCATTTTGATTTATTTTACTTATCTACAAATTTATCCTAATAATGTACCTAATAAAACAAAAAATATTACAACTATTTAAAAAACTAAATTAAAGTGATGATAAAGTATAAACATGTATTACTATTTATCGAAATCGATTTTATAACGGGGATGACGGAAAAAATTGGCGCACGTCCGACCTCGAACACGTTCCGCTCGGGACTAAAGGACTCGGAGCGAGCGCAAACTAGTGAAATACACTTAACTTTGGAATTTGTGATACATTTATTTTCATATTGCACATTATGTGACCCGAGATAATACACATTTTTTACGACCTTTATTATGATATAAGTTTTATTTTTCAAAGCCTAATATAACTCAAGTAAAACGATTATTTAGCCATCATTTGGACATGTCTTTGCGATTTAATTGGATGCAGTGAAGTGTAAGTAATCGTGTATCGCATGCCCGACATATCATGATCAAAGAGTCAACTATGTAATACATTTTTTTCAAAATTTAAATCCGTTCCATGTACGAGTAAAACGCTATTGTTGACGACGTTTATTGGGGTAACCTCGCCTTAACTCACCGGATGGCAGGCGTATGTGATATCATGCGGTTTTTACAATGTAAAATTTAAAAATCATGGTCACGTAGGTATATTACGTTATTAGAATGAATAATATCTAAAAGTGGCGAGTTGTTGGTCAGTAAAGATCTCTCGGTCTCGGGACAAACCCGTGTTCGTCATCTCGGCTTCCTGTCATTGTAAAGTAGACTGGTGAGGAACGAAGCGCTCTCCTTGTTCTTGATTTTAATAGCCAACTTGAATGGCGTTTAGCTGCAGAAAAAATGCTCAAAGAAATGTTTACCTGATAGGTGTAGAATTAATCTTCACACTATGAAAACCTCACGACATGCTTCCATGTCGTATTGATAAACTAGTTGTCATATAAACAGGGTGACCCATGTAACCTGTACCAACGACAGTCAGAGAGGACACTAATACCCCATTCATTAAACCCCCCTAGTACTCTTATTTTAAAGAACGATTGCTTTTGTTTTACTACATTAAATGAAAAACAAAAGTTGTGACTTTTTCTGAGTGTTATGGTGTTCCCTAAAGGATTGCAAGTTCGTTGAGGGATGCCTCTATTTGGCGCTCTAAGTGACAAAAGTCCCAGTTGTCGAAAACTCATAAAAGTAGCACTTATCTCTAACCTCTAAGTATTTAAAATGTCATTTAATAATTTAAGGATGTAAGCATATTCTATTGTAATTTCTTACGAAAATGCACCTACCACTTTTGTCTCTGCATGACCTAAAGGTTGACTGGTAGAAAATGCCAAAGGCATTAAGTCCGCCTTTGTACATTTGTATGCTTGAAGTAGGTATTAAATAAATAAATAATGTCATATAATAAATTTAAAGACGTAAGCATATTGCAACGGTATACAATTTGAAACCGAAAAATCAACCCTAATAATATAAAATAGGGATGACGACAAAAATCCACAAGTGAACAGACTTTGTTAAAACTTGGAACACATAAGTATTTTGTAGTTTTGATAACCTAGCAACATAATGGAAACCTGGAGTAAATCTGATGATAAAGACGAACAAAGTTGAGAGAACTCCTCAACGGTTAACAGCAGTAAACTCGTGCTTGGGCTTACTTAATTTACTTGCATATTACAAAATATCCAATAAAACCTTTTTACAAAAAATAAAACCACCGCAAAAACCACAATGAAGTGAAAACTAACTTAGTATAGATACGAAAGTCGGTGGCAAAAAAAAAACCAAACAAAACAAGTAACATAAAGCCACAGACAATTTTTTTTAATATATTCTATTAATACATAATACCTACCTATTGTTTAACAAATTTCGTAGGTCTCAAGTTCAAACCTTCTTAACTTCTCGTATTCATGTGCGTAATGTATGATTATCACTGGTTTAACAACGGTGAAGGAAAATATCGTAAGAAAATCGGCATGTCTGAGAAATATCTTAGACCGGGCGGCGGCGCCGCGGCGGTGCAAAAGTGATTTCTCAACAAAATAGTGGTCATTGCAAGTTAGAGTGCATCAATATTGGCCTTGACCTGGCCTCCAGGTGTATAACCCTGTCTCCTGAAGTCGTCTAATGGCGTCTCGTACTGTGTTCAAGGTACACCGAGCGGTGCGATGTTGGCTGCATCCAGTGTCAGCTAAAGCCATTAAGCACCTACCTTTTACTGCACTTATTGCTGTCCAAACTTCCAACAACCCTATTTTTGCATCTTGGGTTAAAAACCCATTCAACGTAACCAGACATTGAATGGGTTTTTAACCCAAGATGCAAAAATAGGGTTGTTAGAAGTTTCGAAAGTGTATCTGGGTGTGTATGTGCCTTTTGGAAGCTGACATATTCAGTCACTTTGTTGGTATTTCGAAGACATGGTAACCTTAACCAGATGCAGCATCAATTAGTCTCCAGGATATTCCACCATTCAGCATCTTATAGAGATGTAGCGTGTTTGGGCTCATTAAATGAGTGGCTTTCATTTTATATAAAGTTTAACGAATGTAGTCTATACATATATTATAATTATGTAAATACTAATTTCATTTTTATGACAGAGTTTTAGTAAGTTTGTTGTAAGGTCAGAAACAGTAAATAAACGTAGCAATGTTAGAAAACGTCAGGTTTATGAAATTCAATGAGTGTTTCGACAACTGACGTAAATAAAATAGTGGAAAACCCATACATTAAGTTAACTAATAACAAACAGGATGTCGAATGATAACGGTGGGTAGTTGATTGTGCTGGGTTAAATATAGCGGAGATGGATAAAAAGTTTTCCTACTTTTAATCCTTTTCTGTTAGCCATACAAAATTATTTTCTGTTTCAATAATCTGGTGACTTCGTCAGCTATATTACCTACTTTCCTACTGTAGGCGCCTTTATGTCATTGTCTTCACGTTATTTTTGCTCTAGCATTGATACTTATATACATGATCAAGGTGGATTGCCGATTTGTGACTTATATTAACCAGTTAGAAGTCTAGGTTTTTTAACAGTAACGTTAAGATTCTATTGTTGTTTAACATATCGATAGTTTTAAATTTTTCAGAAACAAATGCTGTAAAAGACATCAGATCTCATGTAGAGCCAAACTTCTGAATCTACACGGCCTAATCTACCGACCCTAACTTCACAAATTCTACATATCAGTATAAATGTATGGCTTCGCCGTTTGCTACCGTCGTGGAGGTGATGCGAATATTTAGTTTCTGAAATAAGTAACGAAACAGCCAAGCTATACATTTATACTGATATGTAGAATTTCTGAAGTTAGGGTCGGTAGAGTTAGGCCGTGTAGATTCAGAAGCTTGGCTCTACATGAGATCTGATATCTTTTTCACAGGGCAAACCTTACGTGGTCATCTTGGCAACATTTTTCATGAAATTTTTTGGTGGGATTTCAGTTCTTTTTGTAAGTTGCTAGGCAGTCTTTTAGTACCTATTTTTTTGGGGTGTATTTCTTGCACATCAGTAGTGCCGGTTTTTATAGCCCATTCTCTGTCTTTGCCTTTTTTTTATGGTTTACTGATTACCATAAGCGATAAATCAGGGCGATATTTCGCTCTTAAGCGGTTATATTATCTCATAAAAACTGCCACCGCCCCCATTTTAGGGGATGGGGGGCAAAAGTTATGAGTTTATGATTATTTTGTTGGTCGCATTTTAAACTTAGATTACACACCAAATTTCAGCTTTCTAGCACTTCAGGAAGTACACAAACATTTTGATGATCATCAGTGTGTCAGTGTGTCTGTGACGAAATCGGTGTATTTTAGATATCAATAAAATTTTAAGTATCAGAGCTATTCAAATGATACTTTGTATGTTTAATTAGTCTATTAATGACCTCATATCCTGAGACTATGATTTCTCTGGTACATCGGAAACCAACTCTATGAGGGTTCAAAAAAACGACGAAACACTTCGAGGAAAGGTAGGTAGTGCCTTTGCGCTTCGCTTGGCTCGTCTTGGCGGGGGCACTCCCGTGCCCCCAGATAGCTTTCTACAACTACATCGTGTACACGTAATGGTGGCGTTTTAAATAAATTGAGCCTTTTTTTACTATTTATTTATTCATCCATACATTTTTGTGTTAGTCACAATTTACTTAAATCCAAAGTCATGTTAGTAACACAATCGTAATAAATAATTAATATGAACATTAAATGTAAAAATAAAATTACTTTATTGGAATGATAAAAACTTTAAAGCAAAATATCTAAGCAAATTATATCTAACCATGACACGAAATTAAGTCGGTACGAACATAACTCACGTCTTTGCCTCTGAAGCTAGTTGATCCATATTTCAACAGTTCTCTTACATAAAGTTATTAACTGCTATAATTCAGGTAAGGCAAAATATCACATCAAACACTTCACCAGATCGTCCAGGACAATTTCGTCATACTAATCCCAATCTACTGCATCTCTTCGACCACAAGAAAAATCTCAAGTCAATAAAGCCTGACGAGTCCCGGAAAAACGATTCAACTTTTCGACGGTCTTAGATCCCGCAACGTAACGGTAAAGAAAATCTAAAGAAATGAGTAATATGCACTTCCCTCTACATATATCAATCAGGAGACAGAACAGAGCTAAGTCAATAGGAACAAAGGCACGTTTGTCACTGGGATCAGTCCAATAGTTTAACAACACGGATTAAGATTACCACAAATATTAATAAGAGACAGCTAATCTGAAGTCTGTCCATTTTTTAACAAATCTGACTGGGAGTTCCAGAGATCGGTTTGTATAACAAAATAAATTAAATCTTTAGCTCTTTACTAGCTGAGCTCCATGAGGACACCCGCTTACGAAGGTAATTGTGATTTTTGATGCCCCTCCTCAAGTGGACTGGACAGCATAGCAACGCAAAGAATACGAACAAAAATATCTATGTTAATTTTTATACATTATTTTGACTGAAGATGGGTTAGGAAGGACAGTCTGTTTGTTTGTTTGAGCAAAAATGATGTACAGAAAACTACGGCTTAAGCGTCTGATCACGCTCTCATAGTAAACAAGACGTGCATTTTCAATGCGCGTTCTGTGACGAAATTTTTCAGGTTTTAAGAGGTAGAGAGCACACGTGCTAGCGCGGAGGTCCCCGCATTGACTGTACTAAAATGTTGAGCAGAATTGTTAAGTAAAAAGGAAATGATGCGATCGTCGTATAGATAGCTCCCAAGCTTTCTTCCCGAAGTACAATGAAGAAGTCCGACAGACAAGCAACGATGCGCCGATGTACTACGCTGTGGAGCTTGGCCACCACCGCCTCGTCGCCCATTATCCTTTTCCTTGATTCATCTTCCGTTCAGTCCATTTGGTTGTAAGGACACCAGCGATTGCAGAGCGATGTTTTCTTGGCTGGAATATATTTTGCTGGTGCAAGTATTCTTGGATGCCCATAGCTTTGTCTTCTTTTCATTGAAGCTGTAAAGAGAATTCATTAATAATATCTATCTATCCAAATGTTCTTAACTGTAGTGGCAAAAACTAACGTAAAACACACGGCGTAGAATGACCACTATTATATTAACCATTTTTCTTAAAAAGAAAACGTTTACGGTAAAAAACGTTAACATTTTTTTTTTACCTATCCGTCACAGAGGTTTTCAAGGCTTAGCAAGGTGGGAAATTGAATATCTGCCAAAGAAAGAATAATAACCGGAACTTTAACGGAATCTATTTATAGGGTCAATCATAAGGATCAAATCTCTCTAAAAACATGAGACCTAAATGAAATGAAATGAAATGCTTGGAAGTCCAGAATAAATGAAATGAAATGGAATGCTTGGAAGTCCAGAATAAATGAAATGAAATGGATTGCCGAATGAAGTCCAGAATCATGTACTAATTAATGGTCGATGTCCGCTGAACCCTGTATTTTTTTAATAATATTATTGGAGTTAGGAGTGTGCCATTCCCGCTGTATTTAGACCGTCTGTTTAATTTTTAAAGTTGAAAAAGTGCAATTTGTCAGCCTAATTATAATAACTTAATTTTCTATATTATTTTTATATTTCTTTACCGTGTGCATAGTTTCCTCCATATTTTCTTCTTGCAAACGAATATGAGGAACATCGCCACCCCTATGAGACTGTTGTAAAAGTCAGATAAGAACCACACATTGTATCCAGGGTACTGAAAACTGACTATTTCCAGCACCCAACTCAAGCCCATCACCACTGACAGCTTCAGGTAAATAATGAGCCTGTAAAAAAATTAAATTTTGCGTAAGTTTGATAAAATAATATACTTAAAAACAACAACACACGACAACGTCAACAACGACATCATCGCATTTTTCAATTGCCGACATCTTCTTTTAAATACCATCTTTAATAGCCCCTTAACTCGAATGGCAAGGTTATAAACCCCTATTTATTAATTAGTACAAGAAAAAATTGGGCTGTATCCGTACTTGTTACTGGTTATATTTGCGTAATCAAAAGTAAAAAAAAACGAAGTTAAATTTTTAAATATGACACTATATTGTTAAACTTAAATAACGAAAACAGCTGTTGGAGGCGGGGCATGCTTGAGCGAGATCACGCGAAAGTGAGCGAGAGATGACGATTAATGAATACTACTATGTCAAGAATAGCCTGTACAATATTTCCATAAATTGGGTGACTTTTTGAGATTTAAACAAAATAAAATAATAAAATAAAAATAAAAATGTATTTATTTCAGTAAATCTTTACAAATAAGTTGCCGGGGCTTCCCAGAAAGTAATCAAATGATACTTGTGTTGGGAAAGCCAATAAACAAACGCCAATAACTTAGCTGTTTATGAATATTATGAATTGATACTTTACAAATATTATGAGAAGACCGTCTCAAATAAGCCCTTTAAGTATTTGTACTAATTAAAAATTAGTGGTGTATATTATAATGAAAGGTCTAACTTGACGGGTTACCATTTACCCTATCAAAGTTTTCTCTATGAGTTTCGTGTCATACAGACGTTTCCTTTATTAGCTGTGTGAACAATGTAGGTGCGTCTGTGTAGCTCAAATTGTTTTGTTTTTAACCCAAAAAGAGGGGTGTTATAAGTTTCACCGCTATGTGTGTGTGTCTGTCTGTCTGTCTGTCTGTCTGTCTGTCTGTCTGTGGCACCGTAGCGCCCAAACGGGAGAACCGATTTAGATGCGGTTTTTTTTGTATTGATTGTTGTAGTGTCCTAGATTGAAGCCTTCTGTTGGCACTTTTTACTTTTTATTTTATCCCTTTTGGCTCTAATAAGTTTCTTTGTGTCAATGGCATGCATACCTGTTTTTTGCATAGTTACTGAAATGCCATTTTGCTATGTTTTTTTTATTTGAATAGGAATAGGTACTGTCAGAAACTCCTACTCAAACTTTTTATAAAACTAATACGAAAACATGACGTTTTTAGTAAAAGTTCTACCGGTCTCTTCTGTAAGAATCTCCTTGCGGAAGGTTTGGAGAAGTGAACACGAGGTTTACCGTCAATGCTTAGCATTAGTATGACAGCTCACTTCGGCATCACTTCACCTTAGTGTTCTCGGGTAGAATTCTACAGAATGGTACTACTGGCAGTTCTCAAACACACAGAATGTCATGAAACTCGGTGACAGACAGACGAACGGACAGCATATGATCCGTAACTTTATATAGAGTCCCTTAGTCTCGCTTTAACAACTTTACAACAATTTCAAAGTGAAGCAATGTCAAATTGTTATGGTTGGTACAGACGCCAGCACGTCAAGTTACCCCAATGTGTCAAATTTCTTTGATCGTTATTCAACTTTATGTCCCACAGAATAAGGTTCATATTCAGTTGGGAAAATTTGACACATTGGGGTAGCTTGATGTGCTGGCGTCTGTACATAACAATTTCAAAGCGAGACTAAGGTACCCTATTCTATTATGTACCATATTCAACTTTTATCGTCTATTTTATAAACAACATACACGAAAAAAAATATTGTATATAATACATAATATACCTACAATATTTTCAGAGGATAGTCGGTCGTAGGTATGCAAAATTTCCCTAAAGTTTATGATCGCTTACTGCTGTTATAATGTTTTGTTTTGTCAGGACAGGTGAGTGAGAGGGTTTAAGAATCTCCTTCTTTTTTAGTAAGTCGGCTAAAACTACTGCTAGATACTTATTGCGTTGGATAGCCTTAACGCAGGTCAATGAGGAAATAATACATGTCAAAGTATGAATTAGTTACTGCTTTACCTTTGCGTTTGAGCACGATGTGCGTGCTTGTTAGCCGCAGTATGCGAGTCGAGCACGGCAGTCCCTCGATTCAATTGCCAGATGTTAAACGCGGTCATCAGATAAAATATCCAGTTACAGATAATTAGGATCAGCATTGGAATGTACAAGTACAACATTTTTACACCACCTGTGTAACAGAAACCATTGTTAATTAGCAAAGATTATTAATTGTTATATTAAAATACAAGCAGATGTCACGCAGTTTCACCCGCGTAGTTCCCGTTCCCGTGGGAATACGGGGATAAAAAGTAGCCATGTCATCCGGGAATAGTGTAGCTTTCCACCAGTGCAATAATTTTTAAAATTGGATAATTAGTTCCGAAGATTACCCTCTACATACAAACAAACAAACGAATTTTATCTCTTTATAATATTATAGTATAGATATTCTACAACTTTTTCACACAACGCCATTTAGTCCCAAGTTAAGCTTAAGAGCTTGTGTTATGGGTACTAAACAGCTGATAAACATACTTATATATTTCTAAATACATACATATTATAGATAAATTACACCCAGACACAGAACAAATGGTGGTCATCACACGAACATTTGTCCTGGGTGGGAATCGAACCCACAATCTCCGGCATAGCTGTCAGGGTCACTAACTACTAGACCAACAGGTCAGTCAAAAGTTACATGCCACAACTTTCACACAAAACCATCTAATCGTAAACAACGCATAGCTTGTACTATGAGAACTAGATAACTGTATAACATACTTAAGTTTATTTCTTAATTCATACATAGATAAGATAAATTTTACCCAGACACAGAACAAATGATTGTGGTCATCACGCAAACATTTTTTTTACGTACATTTCCATTCTAACCCCCATCTTACTTATGTAAAAAACACGTCTAATTTCCCAATATTTTTGGCAAAAAAGCGACATGGTTTTGAACATTTATAATTACGGAAATTAAGACGTTCTGTCATTAAGAACAATATTTTCCGTATTTTTATAATCTATAAATATAAAAATCAATGCTACTTTTCGTTAAAATTTTATAACTCAGGAACGGGGTCACCTATCCAAACTAAATGTTTAGGCTTTGTTCCGACTACCTATGTACCTAGTACCTAGAAGGTTTGTGTGAAGTTTGCATAAAATCGGTAGAGCGGTTCTCATTTATCACATTTTTTGTAACAAATGTCTTCAATAAATGCCGGATCATTTTGTTAATGGGGATTTAAAACTAATTAAGACTAATAAATTGATTCTAAGGCCAAACGAAGTTTGCCAGGGCAGCTAGTATGTCATTATAACAACTAGCATCCAAATATCATTTGAGAAATCATTAATACAGTAATTACACATTTTAAAATAGTTTTTTTCTTAATAAATGTATTGCGTGTCTCACTTTACATAGTTATTTACACGATTATATTGTTCTACTTCAAAAAAACCGGCCAAGAGCGTGTCGGGCCACGCTCAGTGTAGGGTTCCGTAGTTTCCCATCCGTCACAATAAGTGTTCAAAATGCTTGCATATACGATTATACTACAAACTTACGTACAACTTTTTGACTTTTTTGTACAAAAACTGTTTCCATCCAAACTGTTTCCTTACAAAGTTCTACTTTTCAGATTTTTTTCATTTTTTCTAAACTTATAGTTCAAAAGAGGGGGGGGGGGGGGGAACACATTGTTTTTTACTTTTGGAGCGATTATTTCCGAAATTATTGACATTATCAAAAAATAATTGTAGTAAACCCCTATTCATTTTTAAATACCTTTCCAACAATATATCACACGTCAGGGTTGAAATAAAAAAAAAACACTTCCCACTTTACATATAGGGGGGCTACCCTAATAAAACAAAATACCGATCTTATTTACTAAAAAAGGTGACGTGTAAAAGTGTTTGTAAAAACCTATTTACAAAATAAAAATAAATATCAGTTCGTAAAAAAAATAAAAAATAAATAACATTTTTATGCAATTTTTATTTTACCACTTTGTTGGCGTGATTGATACACATATTGGTACCAAATTTCAGCTTCCTAGTGCCAACACGGTCACAGAGATTAAGCGAGGACGGACGGACGGACGGACGGACAGACAGACAGACAAGGCGAAGGGTTCCTAGTTGACAACGGAACCCTAAAAATGATCAACACGCAGCTTCACTAGGCAATTAATAAATTAGGCTTAATAGGTTGTAACTATTCCAGCTATGTCTTGTATCGCTAGGATTTTGACATTGCCTATGATTAAGGTGCAGCGAAAATATTGAGCGATCTCTTAGAGACAAACTTTGCTGAACTTGAAAGCAAGACAAACTAGATACCCTGCATAACATTACCACAGTCTAAAAACATACAGTCGCCCGACGAAGCTGTCTAGACAGGGCAATCGTGCGGGGTGTGAGGGGCGAGACGCGGGAAAGCCGCTCCCGCACTGCGAACAAACCGATGTTCGTAGTGCGGGAGGTATTAGCCTAGCAACAGACTTATAACACGCCATGCCACGCAACGTCAATATGGTGTTCTCACTGGTTACTATAAGCACCTTTTTCAGATTTGACCAATAAAACCGCGTGGGATGGCGTCGGGTGTTACAAATGTGCATGAGCCTTTATTGAAGTCTAACGCGTGTAGAAGTTGTCGGCATTTTTCCAGAGATCAAAGGCGTCGTCCTACTGTATAAATATTTATACTGTGACATTACTAAGTTGAACATTTTGAATACCAACCTTGAAGAAAGCATCCGCCAGCAGGTACACGCGGTGTGATGAACCAAGGCATGCGTTTCATGTCATCCTCGAATGTGTTCACCAAGACCAGGAAGATGGTCATAAGGAGCGGGAGGCCCCAAGCATACAAGCAGTACATCAGGAACTTGAAACGATCTCCTCGAGATTGCTGGCGGGAGTTCATAATAGAACTGAAAATAATAATTGCACAGAAGTCATTATTCAGGCTCGTTAGAGTAGCACTAACAGGAAAACCACAAAACCATGGGCACTCAAACACATGCAAACTCACGCAGATTTCCTACATAACACAGACGGCTTTGTGATGAGTACGATTGTGTGTGATATGTTTCGAGGTGTATAATTTATGGTGTTAAGAAAACAGTAACATCCGATAGATTTGGTGTAGCAGTGAACCCGAATAAGTGTCAGGCGATCATCACTGGGAGTCCTCGTATCGTCAGTCGGGTGGACGTTACAACGTTGCCGCCGATTCTTTTCGACGGTGCGACTGTTCCTTTTAGCTCTGCTGTAAAGGATCTGGGCCTGCACATCGATACGACCCTAAACTGGCGTACGCAAGTTGCTAGTGTCAGCCGGAAGGTTACTGGAACATTTTACCATCAAAGACGAAAGCAATGCTTGTGCAGACCTTAATTTTCCCTATCATCGATTATGGTGATGTGTGCTACTATGACCTGAATGCAGATCTCCTCAATAAACTTGACCGTCTTCTAAATAACTGCATTCGATTTGTTTTCAACCTGCGTAAATATGATCATATCTCTGAACAGCGTTCGCTGCTAAAGTGGTAACCCATTCGCCTTCGCAGAGAACAAAGAGCACTAACCACTCTGTTTTCATTTCTTTACTGTCCTAATTCCCCTAGTTATCTATCTCCTCACTTTCAATACATCTGTGCCAACCACAATAAAAACCTTCGCTCATCGCATAACCGTCTTCTCCTATGTCCCACTCACCGTACTGACTTTGTTCATAGTTCTTTTTTTGTGCAGTCTATTTCTCTGTGGAACGCTCTCCCCCAGGAAATCAGGATGGCAACCAACCGTTTATCTTTTAAGGTTAAGGTTCGCGAACATATTCGTAAGAAGTTGGCAGTAGTATCTTCACAGCGCTAATGTTTTTTTTTTTCTTTTTTCTATCTCTTCGTAATTTAATTTTTATATATATTATATTTATAGTGTACATATTTAAGTATTTATACTCATAATATGTATTAGTATTCTTTGATTCCATTTATTTTTTTCATTTTTAATTGCGCCTACCACTCTTTTTCTCTGCATCACCTAAAGGTTGACTGGTAGAAAATGCCTATGGCATTAAGTCCGCCTCTGTACATTAGTGTGCTTAAAGTATTAAATAAATAAATAAATAAATAACAAACTTCTATACTACACTTGACCCAGTTATCCCACTTTTCAATTCCTTCACGTGCCTCTCTTGTCTCGTCAACTTTATTTGTAGGTAAAAAACAAAAGCATCATATTCCCCAACTTTCACACAACGTCATCTAGTCCCAAGCTAAGCAGAGCTTGTGTTATAAATAAATAAATATTCCACTTTCGTGCTCATCATACAAACATTTGTCCTGGGTGGGAATCGAACACACGACCTTCGGGCATAGCAGTCAGGGGCACTAACAACTAGACCAACAGGCCAGTCAAGGTAGACAGGGCCCTCCCTGTCTACCTTGTCTGGCCTGTTGGACTGTTGGTAGGGTGGGTAGGTAGACAAGCATTGTTTTGTTCCTAACTTTATTAAACAACTTCATGCGCGTCGCAGCGCAGTTCAGTCTTAAGTTCAGACAAAAGTTAAGTTTCATGAACTCTGTTAGATTTGAGTATATCCAGTTCTATAAATTCCACACAGACATGAAACCTAAGCATTGTTTACAAGTCTTTATTTCTTGTATAAGTACTGTAATACGAGCTCCAGTGCGCGCGGTCCATTTGGCCGTATAGGTACCGAGAGTTCCGTAAAATCTTACAACATTAAAAACACATTTCTTGAATGAAGTAAAAATAAATTTAAAATATGAAACACCGAAAATAAGGGATCTTTAAATATTATGATATTCAAAGATCCCTTCTTAGTTAATCCGGTTAATAACGATGATTAAAGGTAGTAATTACTTTAGTATTTGATATATTACCTGAAGGTCCACCACATATCGTAGGACATGACGTTCATCCAACAGAAGGCAGCCAGGAAGAAGAAATATATACCGCTCGCTGCAACAAAATTGTAAATAACATATAGTAGATGTCATCAAAAAATTTCCGTAATAGAGATAAAAAGATTAAGGAAAACAGCTCTAAAATACTATACTACTAATAAAGGACATGCGAGGAAATGGCATAGAAAAACTTTGATCCTCAGTTACGCCATCCAGAATAATATTTATTGCAGCGGCAGCAGAGCGTACTAAATTAAACTCATAGACTTACGTCGATTCGGACAAGAGTATAGAATGAAAATTTTGTTCCTTATCTCTTGTCTATAGTAAGTATATTCAATGTGCATGCATGTGTGCTTTGCAAGTCAGAAATAACTTTAATCCCATACCTCAGTAACGCCATCCAAAAAAATATTTTTTGCAGCGGCAGCAGAGCGTACTAAATTAAACTCATAGACTTACGTCGATTCGGACAAGAGTATCGGATGAAAATTTTGTTCCTTATCTCTTGTCTATAGTAAGTATATTCAATATGCATGCATGTGTGCTTTGCATTACCCGAATTGATTGTCAAATTCTAAATGAACGCGAACGAAGTCGCGAGCTAAAGCTAGTCTATACTTAACCATTATCACTATACTCATGGCATTAAACAGAAGTTCAAAAAAACTTATTTAATTTTATATTGTACATTTTGTTAAGAAAGTGCAATCAAACATTACAATACAATTACGATAGACGCCGAATTTATTATAATCTTTTTTCATTGCAGCGTGTTTTTATTTCAATTGTTTTATTTCAAATTTAGAAGAAAAGATTACACAAGATTGCATTTATTGGCATAACTTACAGTCTTTAACAAATCGTTCAATATCAGAACGCATTCCTTTCCAAGCTCATATTGCGAATCTCTTGGGTCCGTGAAACTAACTTTTGAATATGGCATTTAATCGTGAGATTATGAGATATGAGATTGTGTGTGGTAGACACTTAATAGTAACCATTGCAACAATTTATTTGAAATGATGTGAATTTTATTTTGTTAAATTATTTTATTGTAAGTAGTTGAAAATTCATGTTTTGTCTCTGCACCACCTCAAGGTAGACTGGTAGAAAATGCTTAAGGCATTAACTCCGCCTTTGTACAGTTTATTTTACTAGTGCATAAAGTTTTAATAAATAAATAAAATTACTGTGTCCATGATAAAAACCGCAAAGAAGCAGGGATGAACAATACACGAAACATTCCTCGTTTCACTTATATTTCTTCTAAATTTGAAATAAAACAATTGAAATAAAAACTGTTTTCACTTATCTTTAAAATAAAATGTTCCGCATTCCTGCTTCTACGAGCCTTTTTTTTCAAATGCTATTAAAATATTTAAATACATTTTTAAAATGGAGTACTTATAGTTTTGAATAAATTCATGAACACTCACTCAAACCTACACACGAATAGCTTTTGATTAAGTCATCGGTTGGCAGTTGAAGGACTATCAACAGCAGGAAGGCCATTAGAAGACTGGTGATGTATGCCATCAGGATCATGCCACACAGGTTCTGAAGTTCAGGCAGCACGATGTATACCACCAGCACCAACAGCATGAAGAAACATGACACTATCGTGGCTGTTGACAAAGTATTACACGAATAAAATAAGTATACACATTATGTTAAAGTTCTAGGTATTTATTTCTATAAATTGGTTTTTACTACAAACTTTTTGACACAACAAACAAGTAAAATGTTTTTTTTTAAACTACGTGACGTTTGTGTTTCACTATCTGACTAGTCTGAGGAGAAATATATTTCATGTGAGGACCATGCAGATTAGTGTCTGAGATGTTCTATCAAGGAAAGAACCACACAGATATGAGAGAAGCTGAAAACACATTTAGAGATTATCTGAACTGCTTAACACTGTTACATCTGTGTGGTTATTTCCTCAAAAGACCATTATCAGACACAAATCTGCATGGCCCTTACATAATCTGACCAAGATAATGTCTAGACTTTAAATGAGACTCTGACTTCTGAGTTTCTTTCGGTGTTTCTTCTCTGAATAGTCAGATAGCAAAATACCGACCACTTATTTTTTTTTTAATAAAAATTACTTGTAAAAGTGTTTATATGTTTAAACCCATTTACAGAAATAAATATAATTTATCATTTACCCACCGTTCCTCTATATACCCATAAATAGTTATGGGTTGCTCCTCTTTCATGGGATTTAGGGTCAGTGCACACCGGGAGCAAAGCAGAGCAGATCATTTTTTGAGAACACTACAATAATGACTTTAATACAGTGCAGTGCAGTGGGATACAGAGCACAATGGTTACTGGACAAAATTTTAGTTTTAAGTCCGTGATCTAGATTACTAGAAAATATTCGACACATACTTTTTCTCTTTTCACGTAATCAATAAATTACGGCGATACATCGAGACAAAATTTCAAATGACATAACTATACCGTATAGTTTATACAGAATAATGATATCATAAGCCCTCTCTCCTTAATTTTAATCAATTATAAGTCCTTAATAATTTTCTTTTCACAAAGGTAGCAATATTGTGAAATAGGTAGTAAATAGTAGCAAATAGGTATGAAATAGTGCACATGGTCTCAAGGACATTTCTCGTTTGGTCAAATCATCCTTTTGATCAATGATAATCTATGAAGCTTTCCATCACTTTAAAACAGCAAAAAAAAGACTGCTTTTTAACCGACTTTCAAAAAAGGAGGAGGTTCTATGTTCGTGTGTATGTATTTTTTTTTTTTTTTTTTTTTTATGTATGTTACCTGATTTCTCCGCCATTTAAGGACCGATTCTCAAAATTCTTTTTTTGTTTGAAAGAGTAGACTCCTGAGGTGGTCCCATTTTAATTTGGTGAAGATCTGGTGCTGATCTTCGGAGATATACAACGGAACTCTTCAAAAATAGACGGCAAATCTATCGTGATTGCTGGAATCGCTTGGATGTTTATTGTTTATACAACACCATGACGTATCATCAAGCCTGTATGCTCAGAGGGGTAGGCAGATGTGTTCAATATACCTAGATTTCGACAGTTAGGTATGTTAAGTTTCATTTATTAGGGTTAGGTGGATAACCCTATTATAATGACATGTATTGTTAACAATTAACAATATAAAATGAATTCATGGCAAATGTTTGTATGGGAACAACTAAAAATGGAAAAATAAAAAACTTTTTTACAAAAAATAAAACCGACTTCAAAAATAACACTAAACGGTGTAAAATAACTCTAAATTCGGAAGTCGGTGGCCCATCATGAGTAAGACAAACCCACCAAAGCCATAGACTTCCGAATTTAGAGTTATTTTACACCGTTTAGTGTTATTTTTGAAGTCGGTTTTATTTTTTGTAAAAAAGTTTTTATATAACTGATGGACTAGATAAATATAATTTTGATAATCATACACCGTCCACATGCATATTAAATACTCGCCCAAACTTCATACCCGACCATGCTCGAGCTTGCTAGATACGTGTTCGAGTTAACGTTTCACACTCTAAGTAAGTATGATATAATCCCAAATTCAGTGGTTTCAAAAAAAATATCTACTCTGCTCTTCTCTTGGTGTGTGCAGATCTTTAAACGTCACTGGCGAACTATGAGTGTATTAATATCACCGCTGAATACAGGCTGCTATGTTACGTTATAATATTCAAGTAGTTTCACCGAGTTATACTTACAAGCTGTTATGTATATGTCACTGCTCTCGTAGGTGGATGATTTTCTGTCAGGTAGGAGTGCCCAAAACCGGGGTTCCGGCCCGTTCCGAGAGTCTACGTCTATACAAAACTTTTCACTCTGTATTTGAGTCCATCTGTCGTATGTATTTGGGAGTTCTGCTTGAATCACTCCGTTCTGGAATTTATAATAATTAATTTTTAACAGAAGGCACTAATTTGAAGGCGAAGCTTAAGAGTAAATTGCAAACTTTATGGTGGATTTGAAGTGCGCTTTCTTATAGCTCTGTACCCCGCCCCTCACCTCCGATGTGATATGAATTTGTTAGTGCGCATGAGCTCGCGTCGAATTCCTAGCCTCCATGAAGTTTGTATTAGGTGTGATGCCGCTATGCAAGTCAGCTCAACATGCTCTGCGTCGTAGTCATCGCATCCGTACCAATTATAAATAAGCTTTCAATGAAAACATTATGGCTTAATGCGTCGTTGTCTTACTCTGCTAGAAATGATTTCCTTAGTTCAATTTGTAAATCAAGGTATTAAAATAAGTATACAACCACGGAAGTGGTCATTTGCTAAGGATATGTTGCTGCATGCTGGGCGCCGGGGCAGCAACAAGAGAGGATATATTTTAGAGTAAAAGTTAAATCATTTGTTTTAATTGAACATGAAAAGACATTTTTAAACCACAATAAGTTTGTGGTTCAAAAATGTCTTTCGTAAATAAAAAATGAATAAAAATTGTCTTTGAATGTTACTCAGTCCACCAATTCATGGATCGTAAGCATGTGCTTTAATCTCAAGGAGCATTATATTATTTACTATTATATAGCAGACTAACTTATGTACAAAGACAATTTTTATTTATTTTTTATTTATACATGAATGAAAATGGCGTACCTATATGGAATCAGCTGTTTGTCAACTGTCAAGTGTATTTCATTTTCAGCCATATTACAAATTCTAATCGTTAACACTTGACAGTTGACAAACAGCTGATTCCATTCCGCCATTTTCTTTCTATTGTCGCCTTATCGATGACGATAATAGAAATAGAATTTGTAACATGGATAGGCTTGCAGGTAAGTCTATGGTGCTCAATAGGTTTAGATACGCACCCGCTACTTCCTAAATCGCTATAAAAGCTGCAGGTCTTTGAAGATTACTTATTGGTGTCACTAAACTATTTTAGTTTACTCTTAATTTTTTAGTTATTGAGTGTAACACGTTAGTCACAGTAACATAAATCTTTCAATTCTTGTTCTCGCGCACTATTATCTTTCCCATCTAATTTCTCCTTCTTCACACTTATAAAATAAGCAGGTAGGTATCTACCAAAATTACCGTAGCAAAATTTAATAGTCTTGAGTCTGTATGAATCAAACTGAACATAAACAACATACTAAAATACAAAGACGAGCCAATTATCATGCCAAGTAAGTTGATTAAGAAGAAGTAGATACCATAAAATGGGGTGGATAGAAACACAAGGCTGAATTGAAACTAAACTTGAGGAGGATTTTTACGGTAGATTTAATAAATAAATAAATAAATAAATAAATATTCCACAACTTTTTCACACAACGCTCTTTAGTCCCAAGCTAAGCTAAGAGCTTGTGTTATGGGTACTAAACAGCTGATAAACATACTTATATATTTCTAAATACATACATATTATAAATAAATTACACCCAGACACAGAACAAATGATCGTGCTCATCACACAAACATTTGTCCTGGGTGGGAATCGAACCCACGACCTTCGGCATAGCAGTCAGGGTCACTAACTACTAGACAACAGGCCAATCAATTAATATTGTTTTATACTAACAAGGTGTCGTAACTATTAATCCTTATTATTTACTAGCAGATGTCACGCGATTTCACCTCGTTGTTCCCGTTCCCGTGGGAATACAGGGATAAAAATTAGCCTATGTCCCCCTTGGATAGAGTAGCTTCCTAACAGTGAAAGAATTTTTCAAATTGGTCCAGTAGGTTCGAAGCCTATTCAATGCAAACAATCAAACCTTTTCTCTTTATAATATTAGTATCTATAGAAAAGCATTACAAGTCCTCGTAAGTAACAAATAGCTTTAAAGTAACGTGAATATCCTCCTCAAAGGTTTTGTTTCTATTCACCCTTGAGTTTGACAGTAGTCAGTCGTTGCGATTAGTTAAAACCCCGAAAGTCTAACAGGTTATGATAACAATAAGTACAAAGGCAAAACTCACCTCAATTAAATATACGTTATAACCCAGCTCTATGACGTCAAGAAATTCCCTTTTCAATGTTTTATTTCTGAATGTATTCGGTATAAGTGAGAATGCATCTTGAAATAACTTTACTGTGATGTCTAAATCTTCGTCATACACCTTTATCTCGGAGAATGTTGTGTCCGAACTGGTATTTTTCACACAATTCTTCTTTGCCGCCACAAATGATCCTATTGGACAACATTTGTTTACATTAACCCTAACGCCACCACTAATTAAAACAATACACATATTTAAAATAATAAGCTCGCGATACATTTTGTTACGTGTGCTTGTTACGAAGCCTATATTCATTATAATGAACTATAAAATTACCCACAATAAATGTAAAGTGAATGATTACAATGAGTAGGTAGTATTTTTAGTATTATAATTCCCTATTCGTATAATTTTCCTGAATAAAATGGCCTTACGTTTATCATGCTGTTATACAACAGTACCGGAGCAAAAATACCTGAACTTTTTATCGGAAATTCAAAAACGATCTAGGTCATTGTTTCGTAAATCTTTACTCTTACAGAAATATGTCTAATCTTCACTATCTAAACCTAAAATAATAATATATACCTATATCTAGAGCAAAAATTTGTTTATTACATGTTTGTTTGTAAGGATTTAACTTAAAAACTACCCAACCAAATTTAAAGGAGAGGAAGTTTTATTATCACCGAAAAAATAAAGGCTGACGTTATTTTAAAAAAAGTTACAGAAAACAAATTCCCGCCCAGCAAAAAATAATAATTGACTTGGTCCCTTCCATTCATCGTGGTGCCTCAATCCCGTTAAAGTCCCCACGTTACTAAAGAAAATCCTAGTTTAGCACAACGTTAAAAAAATCAGAATTGACCTAAGATAAATAGTAGGTACCTAGGTATCACCGCGCGGTGGATTCACGCTTCCCGGGTGGCACGGCTTGTGTGGCGTGCCACGAGGGAATTCCAGGCGGTCAATATCGTCGTTGACCTTCGCGCGTATCAATCAGCTGATAACTGCTCCTGAGTTAATACATTACAATATTTTACGGTTAAATATATTATTATTTTCATACCTAACAATGAAATCGTAATTTAAAGATTAAAGATACCGGGCTGGTATCCGACACTCCACGTCAAAGCGCGTATTTTGCGTATGGGCTATATATAATCTACCCCGCGGGCCCAGTGCGAATTGGTAGATGTCACATATTTTCGAATTTTTGGTTCAAGGACACGCCGGTTTCCTTACGATGTTTTCCTTCACCGTTTTTGAGAGCAGTGGTGATGAAATAAACTACACGAAGTAATGCGCCTGCCTGGGTTCGAACCCACGACTTACTGTTCGTAAGTCGGGGCCGCTCCCACTGGGCCACCGCTGCTCTCAAAAATCGTAATTGACAATTACATTGATTTAGTGAGTTTTTGACATTATTTTCAGCTAATACAAAACCAAAACTTGTGAAAATAACAACAACTTTTACTTCGAGAAAATTTTAAAATGGTGTGCCCACGCCATAATTAGTGAATCCTATTGGGTTCTTAGTTTTGTACGTCAAGTTGAGGACGAGGTCTTCGCAGGCAGGAGGCTTGTCAGGTAAGTACTACTAGTAAAACTATTGTATGACTAACTACGCTACGTATACGCTATATGACTAACTAAGCTAAGTGAAATAATAAATCATCACAAATCATATTTATTTTCTGTAAATAGGTTCCCACACAAACACTTTTACATGTCATTTTTTAACTAGAATTTAAGGTCGGTATTTCACTCCCCGATGACTCTGAGAAGAAACATCGAAAGAAACTCAGAGGTCACAGCCTCTTTTAAAGTCCAGACATTATCTTGGTCAGAACATGTAAGAACAATGCAAATCAGTGCCTGAAATGGTTTTTTTGAGGAAAGGACCACACAGATATGAGGGGACCAGATCAGTTGGTGCAAGCATTTGTCAGAAATCGTGAGTTCAACTCGGAACTTGAGGAGCTCCACGTTCTGACGAACAATAACAATAGGTGCTGAATGCCCTTCTTGCTGCCAACCCTGATTGTGATGTGTTTGCGGATGAATGGATTAAACTAATGCGTGTATGCCTGGTGTTCTGTGAGAGTAAGTATACCAGGGAGTCTTCTGTTCCATGTTATTTTTTTTTTTTAAATTTCTTTTTATAACTTTTTTTCGTAATTGTAATTGTCTCTATGTTACTTAGTGTAATAAATTGGTGTTGTACCGTATTAAGTAACTATAAATAAATAAATGAAGAAAGCACATTCATTCATAATAAAAAATATGTATTATTTATGTAACAAAAAAAGTTTCTTTGGGAAAGTTATTCGTATTCATGAGTACAATCACGTGTTTAAGTATCGGTCACTAATTACCAGTCACCCTATACATATATAGATATGGTAGAGCAGTGCAATCCTACACTAACATAATAACAATAGGGAATATGCATGTAATTTAAATATGGTTCGAATATTTTTTTTCCGAATCCTTATTGGCAGAAAATATGAACTAAATCATTATTTTACTTTTTAATAGCGTCATAATTATTTAAAACTAAAAATAAAAGTGCGAATTAAGCGCGGGAAATTCAAATTTGTGAAACGCATCACCATTGGTTATAACGAAAAGTGACGTCAAATACTACGACACCTAAAAAAAATATTTGTTTATTGATGGCAACTAGGCCCAATTGTTAGTAACAATGTTCTTTAAAGCTACTGTTAGTAAAAAACAAAACACAAAAACAAAAAAACAAAATGAAAAAATCCTAATTATTAGGTGTGGGGTCTTCTGACCAACACCTCCACAGCGTGCGACAGCCAAGGTGCGTCGAACTTCTCTATCAACGTAAGTACTTAGGATGATGTTAGAACTAAATCGCGCTCTTGACAGTATGGAATTGATTTTATTGCGCATTATGGCATAAAAGTCATCAGTATGCGCATCTGCGAACATACCGGACGCACTACAATAGCGCGGTAGTCCCAACAGCATCCTGAAGCAGTTATTATATTGAATACGCAGGGCGTCTAGCGACCTCTTAGTATGCCTTACCCACAGGCCGCTCGTGTAGAATGTTTGGCAGTACGCTTTAAACAGTGTAATCTTTACCCCAACACCACAACGAGCGAACCTGTGTATCAACATGTTAGCCCTGACCGCAAGCGCCCTGCGCTCTCGATCTATATCGACATCGTCTTTGAGGTCTCCGGTTAAAAAGTGTCCCAGGTATTTAAAATTGTCAACTCTTTTGAGTGGCATCCCATTCAGCATTCACTGAGTCGCTATGTACATGTCTACCGGAGGTCTCAAAAACCATGTATACACTTTTGTTTACATTGTAAACTAGCCCTTGACTAGTGACATATCGCTCACATACGCGTAACAGCTCCCTAATCGAGCCGGCTGTCGGGCCCAGCAGCATCATGTCGTCTGCATAACTTAAGTAAGTTATTTACACAAACATTGTCTATCCAGCATCCGACATGCATACTGCTGAGCCCGGCGATCAGCCCGTTTATGTACAGATTGAAGAGCTTTGGCGAGGTTAAACCACCGGTCGATTTATGTTCATTTCTTCAAAATGGCGCCAGTTTTTTTTATCGGACTAATCCTTCAGTCCAGAAACTTCAGACCACACAGTATATTATATGCTTTTCTTTCTTTCTTTTTATAATAACAGATAATTGCAATCTATCGATACAGAGAAAAGTCTAAAAAAGCCATTTGAAAAAGAGACATTGCAGTTTTGAGTTGACCCGGTCCGACAGACAGCATGCATGCATTTGAGTCATCGTGTAGCTCAAAGCTACTATTATTATAGAGAGCTCAACAATTTGTCACACAACGCTACCACCTGGCGTATGCCACATTATTTTAGGTACCTATTCAAAACTGCCAGACAGTTAAGGACTCATGTTATTCATGTTTTCTATCTAACCTGCATGGTTATACTGAGATTTTGTCGCTTTTGTTTCGTTTAGACGAATTAGTATTAGACATGGACAAAAAAAAGTAGTTACTAATTTTATTTTCCTTCAGAGATCGTTTAAGAAGATATTGGTAGTAGGGAATGCAATCTCGAGCCGAGATTAGCAAATCGAGATCTCGCCTGTTGAACCTGGTGTCGAGATTGGCAGTTTCGCGATCTCGTGCAAAACAAGTCGAGATCTGGCGAGATTTCGAGATTATCGAGATTTTGGTTTTTAAACTCAAACACCCTTAAATCGATACAAAACTCGAGGGATGCTATTAGATTAGAATACTACATTAATAGGAATACTCGTAATACTTGTTAGGATTTCCCTGTAATATCTTATGAAGTTATGAATAATACAAAACAATGAAAACGAAATCTATTTACTTATTTAAAAAAGGTCAACAAAATTATACTTGACAAAGCAAAAAAATACGGCATTAGGGCGCGCATCTTTGAATTATTAAAAAAAAGTAATTATGTAGGTACCTACATAGTACACAAACAAATATTAATTGTGATATAGCTTCTTTCTTCTTAAGATTCGCGCACTCTCGGTCACAAAATCTCGATCAATATTGTCGAGATCTCGAACGAGATTAAGAAAACGAGATCGCTTATTTTCGAGATTGAATATCGAAAAAGTAGCCGAGATCTCGTGTTTTCGAGATCTCGCGAGATCGAGATTGCATTCCCTAATTGGTAGCCTACATTTACTTTTTCGGGATTTTCACCCTACCTTATAAATCTCAACAATACAGTGGTCATCGAAAATTCATTTGAATTAAAAGTAAGCTTATTATGAATCTATCAAGGAAAAAATATTATTTATTGTTTTGCCTTATTATGAGGACCCTCGAAAATATCATGAGTTACATATATAATTTAAATTGGTTACATTGGTTTAGTTTATTTCATGTTAAATTTACATATCTTCAGGAACTTTTAATATATGCTCTTAGACCTACTTATTTGCCTATATCTGTATCGTATCTTTTAAATCTTACAATACCGTAAATGATTAAGTATTTCATCAATTTTAATAGACTTTCCTTAGTTCTTACCAGGTGGTAATATGACTAACAGTATAATTATACTGTTGTGTGATGCGTCTACTCACGTGATTATTATCACGTGAGTAGACGCATCACACAACACGCATCTACTGAATTAGAGTGCTTATTTTTTAATCCGTCTGGCCGTTTCTCAACTAACTATGGTATTATACTCAATACCCAATTTGCAAACGGTCCAACGGTCAACGGCAACAACAAATGGTCCGATCGTGTTAGAAACACCGATATTACTTTGGAGGCATGAGGAACAGGGTGTAAAGTTCCTCATCCACCATTGAAAAGGGAGGATCCTCCGACCAGACGGGTGTTGTGTCTGGTGGGCTAACTACTGCCCGACGGTTGTAGTCGGGAACTTGTATACGTTCAAACTGCGCGGATAACTTTGATAGCGCGATGTAGGATAGTTCGTATGTGGCGAGATAGATGTCGCTTTACCTACGAAAGGATAATGCCTGTGGAATTGAGACCTACTTGATGCGTCGTCAACTGCGCTGATCTGCCGGTCGAGTGTCAATGCCTAGCATAATATGGAATGACAGCTCAATTCGCCCTCAATACACCTACATTTTCACTACGTGGTGATTTGACCACAATCGCAATGCTGAGCATGTTGTGAGGACCCGACGAATGGATAGGTAAAAAAATTTTAATTCCCAGCAATATTTTTTGATCAAAGCCACTTAATGAAATATACAGAATGTGTAGTTATTAGCTATGCGATCAGTCTTTTTACACCCTGTAAGTTACCTGTTAATTCACGTTCTTGTTTGAATGCGGTGAATTCTGGAACTGCTTATCGAATTTGATAGCTATAAAATGTTAACTTTAAACTTTATAACGCTACTACCCTTAGTAACAAGTAAAACTGCACGGCACAGATAGTCTATAAAAACCGTAGGTATATCTTATGTGGTTAGTCGTGCGTCACTTGTTTTCCCGCATAAACCCTAGAACGTTACCTACCTAAAGTAAGTAATATAAAAGTGTTGTTGCCTGACATAATTCTATAGAAAGTCTTTTTGTCAGAATTTCGACTGCAGTGACAAATGTTAGCCAACGAGGTGGGAGGTATTATAGAGCACAAGTGTCTGAACAAACAACTTATAGATCGATGAAATGATTAACTGATCTGCCCTGATCTGGCCGCAGAAAGATCAGACGCGGGACCAACAACTGCTTTAACGAGATTCTGAGAACGACCGCTCTTTGAAAGAAATGCTCGTTTTTACTAACACTTCGCGACACCTTAATGTAATGCCTAGTGTTATGGTAGCCATTTAAAACTTCTTTTGTCATTTGTAATTTGGCTGTATGTTGAAAAAAATATGACTTGCGATCGTAAATGTGTGTTTACAATAATTTACAACCATTCAAATTATTAAGACAACCCTTAAAGTTCCCATTGAATGATTATTTCACGAAAAGGCATTAAATGGGATTACATTAACATAAAGGGTTGAATAGGGATATTGGAACGGAAAAAATTAAGACCAAAAAATGTAACGACACTTTTTGCTATAGTTGTTAGGCGGTGTGCACGTAATTCTCTGTCTGTCTCTCTCTCTCTCAAAGAAAGCAAACCAAAATTTAAAATGTGGCTAACGCACGCCAACGGACGCGTGCGTGCGTTAGTGTACCGTTTTTCAAAAAAGCCGGTACATTAAAATAGGGTATGGAAAATCAATTCGTCGTCACTTCGATTACATTTATTCGGAAAAGAAATATTATTATGCCTTTCGATGGTGTCACTCATTAGCGACACCAACACCCAAGTGAATTTTATCCTCATCAGGATATAATTCTGGAAAGTGTGTTTGTGACAAACCACAAACTTAAGGAAATGTTGAATTTGAACCAACCATGTTGAAATAAAATAATAGTTTTTTGGATTGTAAGAAGTTAGAGATGTCATCATTTCGATCCCAGTGAGATTTCAAATATTATAAAGAATAATAGGGTATATGCATGTATTTTTTTTATATTTTTAATTCACTGTTTACAACGTTTTAACATAGTACAAAAATATAAACATATTTAAAAATGCAGTAAAGAAGATTAAAAAAATACTGAAAATACAGAATAAATTTGAGCTGTTTAAACGCCGCCTTTTTCGCGCGCCATTTCGATTACGTCATTTACTATGATCCTAACGCTATTACTTTGGGTGTTTTCGTTCTTCTAACCATTTCACCATGAAAAACGCTCAAAAACCAGTTTACCAGTATTGCTTGTACTCGAATGCAATAAACATTATCAGATTGTGCTTTTACAAAACCATTTTAAGTCATTTTTCTTAAATGTTTTATAACCTCACTATGAAGCTAAAATTACACTTGAACGTTAAATTAGTTCACAACACACACGGCAATCATTACGTTTTTCAATAAAAAGTCCATTCCAATACTATAATGTCATACTTACCTACACATTGTTGTTTTGTAGGCGTTGAGTTGTTGTGGTAGTATTTGACGTCAAGTTTCGTTAAAACCAATGGTGATGCGTTTCACAAATTTGAATTTCCCGCACTTAATTCGCACTTTTATTTTTAATTTTAAATAATTATGACGCTATTAAAAAGTAAAATAATGATGTAGTTCATATTTTCTGCCATTAAAGATTCGGAAAAAAATATTTGAACCATATTTAAATTAGGTACATGCATATTCCCTATTCACTTTCACATTCATAGTTTATAGTAAAACAAACATCATCAAAAAATCATAGATTTGACACATTTACCTATGACACAAATGCTGTACATACTTAAACCACAGTCTAAAACATAGTCGTCCGACGAAGCCGTCTAGACAGGGCAATCGTGCGGGGTGCGTGGGGCGAGACGCGGGAAAGCCGCTCCCGCACTGCGAACAAAACGATGATCGTAGTGCGGGAGGTATTGTTCAATACTCAATACTCAATACTCAATACTTTATTGCATTCCATAATGTATACAAGGCTGGTAGGTAAATTATAGAGAAACAATTATGGACCCTGTCGGGCACAGCAAGTTAGTTTTTAGAGGAGAGGATGAAGCGCTTTTTGTTTAAAAACATAATAATATTGAAATTAAGGAAGTAAATCTTATATTTAGATATTTAAGTAGATATTATTTATGAGTAGATTTATGTTAATTTTGTTTATTATTAATATTTCTATATTTATTTATTTATAAATTTATTTATTTATTATTAATAGATATTTTCTAAATTATATATTAGGTAATTATTTTATATATTTATTTATATATTAGCTGTAATTTATTATTAACTTAGTAGTAAGTAATTAAAGATATTGCACGGTAGATAAGGTATAAGGTTCAGGGCTAACGCGTGTAGACGTTGGCGGCATTTTGTCCAGAGATCAAAGGCGTCGTCCTACTGTATTAATATTTATACAGTGTTTAAACTAGTATAGGATGACGCTATAGAACGACCTTCACCGAGCTGGATAATTTTGTAGGTCTGAGAATAGGATGTAAACTCATTAAAACTAAATGAGGCTAATAAATTGATTCTAAGGCGAAGCGAAGTTTGACGGGGCAGCTAGCACAGCATAGAAATCGTCAACCCTGCTTTGGGCAAACATACCTGACAGAGATTAAACAAAAAATTAAACTGGGTCGTCGAATCAGCAGGCCCAGCCATATTACAAATTCTATATCTATTATCGTAATCGGTAAGGCGACAATAGAAAGTAAAGGCGTATATGGAATCAGCTGTTTGGCAACTGTCAAGTGTTAACGAGTAGAATTTGTAATATGGCTAAAATTGAAATACACTTGACAGATGACAGACAGCTGATTCCATGTACCTACACCATTTTCTTGCTTTAATATAAATAGAATTTGTAATAAAGCTAGGCCTGCAGATTCGACGCAGAGGCAGCGCTGCACGTCGCTATCTACGTTGCTCGTATCAGTAGCAAACCGGTGTTTATTTGTAAACTAGCAGACTTCCCGCGGCTTCACCCGCGTAGCTGCGTTCCCGTGGGAATACAGGGATAAAAAGTATGTGTTAATCCTGGGTGTCAGCTAACTCCATACTAGATTTTATTAAAATTCATTCAGTGTTTTTACGTGATAGAGTAACAAACATCCATCCATCCATCCATTCTTACAAACTTTCGCGTTTATAATATTAGTAGGAAGTAGAATGTAACTTTTTTATTGTATCTACTGCAACACCTCATATTATATGCGATAAAGTTTTTAACTTTTTTGATCAAAGCATTTGACAAAATAACTTATTTACTTCAGCAATACGTAAAAACAGATTGATAGGCATGTTACAGTGGAGAGCAGGGCAAGACCCAGTCCTGTGCTAGGAATTAACCTGTATTACAGGAACTAGGCAAAAATGCTCGCACCAAAAACAATTTCTTAGGAATCATCACCACAGTAGCATACATTGTTATTGTATTATTTACTATATCTTTAGACAATGGCACCGCTGATGACGTACTTCGTGCTAATAATGACTAGATTATTCAAATATACCTTGAAATAAAAAGGAACTAACGTCATTCAGATAGTTAGACAGGATAAAGGTTTTGCATTCCTCAAGTGTGTAATGTCATAACAATGTGTTACAAAAGGGGAATGACGACCAGCCATTTATAAATTGTTACCAGCCTTAAAGACTTGGGGTCGAAACATAGATTTTACTATTCCTTTATTTTTCATAATGTTGGTACACACGGCTACACATCTACCTATGCATTTCCAGTATATGCTGATCTCGCATTGTATATAATTTTCGTACAATGGAAGGTCTGCTTAAACTGCTTTATACTAATATAAAGAGAAAAAAATATTTTGCATTTTTATATTATGTTTGTAATAAATAATAAACTAATAAACCAATGCTTAAATTAAAAAAACCTTTCACCATTTGCATACCATTCCTTTACTTGGGGAATATAAGTTATACTTTTTTTTCAAAACCAAAAGGGGCGCAGGGGATGTTAAAACTCGATAGGAAAATTAGAAACTCACGCGGGCGAAGTCGCGAGCGAATCGCTAGTGATTTACATCCCTAAATGTTTTAAGAAAAAAATAAAATAAACATTATTGATTAAATCGTTTATTTATTTGCAACGAATGTAGATTACATTAAATACAGGTGGAGTAGGTAAATAGGAGTGAGCCTTGTATATTCTGCCTGAAAATAGGCACGCAAAAGTTTATAGAAAAATATTAAAAGCTAGTTTTCTAAAACATTACAAATTATAAGGCACAAATCACTTCAGTCAATTTAATAAAAATGTCAAGAGAGATGATTTATGAACCTGTTCGATGAAATTCGCCTTTAGCAGGATTGTTCATGGGTTGAAATTATATCACTGTTCTTTTAACTAAGCGCGTTGTAAGCTTATTCAGATGATATTTATAGCTTTCCACATGCTTCGATTGAAACGTCATTTTTAATTTAAATAGTTTATGCAAAGCGAACTCACTGTTTTATAATTATAAGTAAAGGATTTTAGGTTTTCTAGATCTTTACTATGAATATCGTTTATTAACTTTTTTTGTACTTTGTATGTAGGTAATCTTAATATATCGGTACATAGTAAAAAATGTACATCAATACATTGATGCTTATAACCAATGATATTATAAGTTAAAAGGTGTAGATAGGTTGTAAGCGCTCAGCAAGCGACACGTTAAAATGTGGCTAACTAGCCGCACTTTACCTCAGTTTCGACTAGCGCCATTAACGGACGCGTGCGTGCGTTAGCGTGCCATTTTTGAAAATCGAATGTTGTTTAGGTAACCTATCTACACCTCTTTACTTATGGATTGAGGAACCGTGACTAGCACGAACGTTTGACGTAAACATTACGACGACAATACAACGACTTTAAAATTCTTAAAACTCGTTTCGAATACACCTAATTATTATCAGTTTATTTTTATGGTTTCGTTTCATACACATCGGTGAGTTAAGGTGCTAGCTTCATAAATTAACAATCAAATGCCACACAATAATAAAAAAAACAACATAATACCTACGTACAGACGCCAGCACATCAATCTACCCCAAACTGTAAAATTTTCCCAATTGAACATGAACCTTATAGTGTTTAAAATAAAGTTGAAAACCTATCAAAGAAATTTGACACATTGGGGTAGGTTGGTGTGCTGGCGTCTGCACAATAAGTTGTATATTCATTTTTAAATCTCTTCGAATAACTTTATTTAAATTTACTTTTTTACGTTTATGTCATGCTTTCGTGCTAGGGCTACATGTTTGATATTATTACCTACCAAATGTTTGTTGTTAATAAGCAACATGCGCATTCTGAGCTGTGTATTAAAACCTTTAAAAAGATGAAAAACATTAAAGCTGGCTCCTCAACCCAGACGTGTCTATGAAATGAGTACGTAACTTTTGACAAAAGGTAATTCTACTACACAAAAATCCATGAAAAATATATAATATATTCCAATTTTATTAATCTATTCTATATATATATACTTATAATAAATCTGTAGAAGTAAAATTTCTGTACATTGAAAATATCAAAAAAATTAATAGCAGGGGGTGTTACTAGACCGACAGCGAACCCAAAAATATGATTAAAAAAATGTTTGTCTGTCTGTCTGTATGTTCAGGTATCACGCAAAAACTACCGGTTCGATTACGATGAAACTTGGTATAGTTATTCTTTAATATCCTGGGCACAACACTGGGTACTTTTTATCCCGGAAAAGTATATACAATAAAAAACAAACTTAATTTTGCGGTTCGACCCTTAGACCCGACTACTGTACCAACCGCAAATAATAAGTTTGTCGTAGGTTACGACGTCACCCGCAGTGGAGTTCACCAAGGGGCGCTGCACACGGCTAAGATATTATAATATTTTATCTTAAGATACAATTTCGCTCGCTATACAGTTCAATGGACTATCACACACTACGGAGATAATTATGTACATTGAATATATATTCAAAATTAATATTGGAGGATGATTGGTGATCGATACTGATGCCAAAAATGCAATCAGTAAATGGTTTGTCTGTCTGTCTGTCTGTATGTGCACGCATAGTTCAATAACTATTATAGGGATTGGGATTGACTTGGTACGGTTGTAATCACAATACGCCTGGGTAGGTTGATCTTAGTCTCAGTTGTTTTACACATGGTCAGTTGTACGGCGCTCTTTATATATCAACGCACAGCCCAAACCGCTGGTATTGAGAGACATGAAACTTGAAGGGGACTTCTTAGTTAAGAATAAGTATCCACTAAAACACGATTTTTGGAAATTCAACCCTTAATGGGAAAACATAGGGGGCGGAAGTTCGACATCCACGCGGGCGAAGCCGCGGGCAAAGGCTAGTTCTACCATATAAAAATCGTCCAATGGAGTTGAATCTATGGGTTTACATAATACCACCCAGCAGCTGTCACACTGCAGGGCAAATGTCTCTTTTCATTCAAGGAAGACACGAGCACAGCGCTTGCTCAAGGCGGATTAGCGATTTCAAACTTATATTTATTTTATGTCTCCAGGTTTTACCCACGATGGTTTCCTTCACCGATGTCAATGATGTCTTAGAAACACTAATGAATTGAAAAAGTCACATTAGTACTTGCCCAGATTTGATCCACAACCTCGTGCATGAGGCCTTAACCTTAGAGCCATTACAATATTATAAGGGTACTATGGATTTAATAGAACGAAATTAAACAAAGAACTTAAAATGTTTAACCTTAAAATTTATTTAGTATCTTCGTTTAATGGATTTTTTTCCTCAAAACCAAGAGAAGTTGGTGATATAATAACCCATAAGACACTCGACAACATAAAAACCGAGACTTCTAGAGTTCAGAGCTCATTTTAATGTTATTTTGATCGTGACCTCACCACAGCTGCACAGGTCTGATTTTGATAAACCTGTTTTAAAAATCGACAACTGCGTCTTCAACAGTAATTAAAGGCTTGCTTTAAGGCTTCTATACCGTTTCAAGTTTAAAATGAACTATAATGGCTGAGCGTTTGTTCTTTATTTTCTGCGTAAGCCACGTATTTTTCACACACCAACGACTAGAACTTACTACAGCACGTTTTACTATTTTATGATGTGGCTGGCCATTTCATAAAATGAAAACTACCGGCTACCCGTATATTATAATGAAACCTGCAACCTTTTCATCGTTCATTCACAGTACACAGCTTACATTTCTATCATAATTTATTTTACACTGCTTAACTAATTCTAATTCTATGTGTAAGAAACTTTGAATTGATCATCATGTTGAAAACTATTTATCTATTGTGCTTACCTAGCTGTTAGTTTTTTCGATAAATATAAAATAAATTAAATACATTGACTAGGTAAGTACTTTATTATTTTAAGCACTTTTACACCGGGGGATGGCGATGCAGATAGATATTTGTTGTAATAAGGTTACTGATAGGTAACTACAGTATTTTTTTCTTTGTGTCTGTTTAATTTGCAATACCTACAATGAGGAAGGGACATTGCCGCTCATATTGATATCATAAGCTTAATACTATTCTACATTTGATTGGGCTCTTTTTTAAAGTTATTTTTACTTAAAACTTTAAAAAACCATGCAATAATTGACATAATTTAATTATTTTACTCAATGACATCTTTCCTTAAAAAATAATTAAGTTTTTTCAGTAAAAATATTTTTGAGTTATATAAAAGTCACGATTTAATACAGTTTAAAGTAAAAAAAACTTAGTAATTAGTAGAAACTGTTGAAAACTTTTCACGCTGGGGGATTCAAGAATTGTACTGAACTCGTAGAATTCAGATATGATTCGATGATTGAAAACTATGAATACACAACACACTAATTACTATTTTTAAAGTGCGAAAGGACGCGATCCATGTAAATAACCATTATTCTTATCGAACTACTGCCAATCTCACTAAAGTCGCGAAAATATGAATCTGTCCGAAAACGAACTCTCGGAAAGATATTTTTTTTCTCGGTCGATTGTCAATGTGGCTCTCGGCAGGACTCATCTTATCTCATAAGTTAGTTGATAGAGTGTCATTCTGGCTCTCAGCAGGGTTCGTCTTTTCTCTACTGTGGCCGATTGATCGAGTGTCAATGTGGCCCTCAGCCGGGTTTGTGTTTTCTTGGCTGTAGCCGATTGATTGAGAATCAACGTGGTTCTCGGCAGGGTTCATCTTGTTTCGGCTGTAGTCAAATGCTTGAGTGTCAACATAGCACTTAGCAGGGTTTGTGCTTTTTCGGCTGCAGTCGATTGATTGAGTGTCAACGTGATCCTCGGCAGGGTTCATCTTGTTTCGGCTGTGGTCGATTGACTGAGTGTCAGTGTGGCTCTCAGCAAGGTTTGTGCTTTCTCGGCTGCAGTCAATTGATTGAGTGTCAACGAGGTACTCGGCAGGGTTCATCTTGTTTCGGCTGTGGTCGATTGACTGAGTGGTAGTGTGGCTCTCAGCAAGGCTTGTGCTTTCTCGGCTGCAGTCGATTGATTCAGTGTTAACGTGGTCCTCGGCAGGATTCATCTTGTTTCGGCTGTGGTCGATTGACTGAGTGTCAGCGTGGCTCTCAGTAGGGTTTGGGTTTTCTCGGCTATAATCGATTGATTGAGTGTCAACAGGGTTCTCGGCAGGGTTCATCTTGTTCCCTCTGTGGTCGATTGATTGAGCGTCAACGTGCCTCTTAACAGAGTTTTTGTTTTCTCGGCTGTAGTCCATTGATTGTATGTTATCCTGGCACTCAGCACGGTATGTCTTTTCTTGAATGTAGTTAATTGATTGAGTGTTATCCTGGCCCTCAGCAGGGACTATGTCATCGTGGCTGTAGTCAGTTGATTGAATATCATACTTGCTCTCTGCTGGTTTCGTCTTTTTCGGAGCATAGCATGTTGATTGAGTGTCATCTAACTGTGAGACCTGTGAGATCTGTGACACCATGCGACTTGTTGAAACAACTGCCGTTTGTCCAGAAGAAACACCCCTCATGTTTGGGTATCTGAAAATCCTATTAATATTATAAATGTGAAAGTTTAAGAAGACTTTGTTTTTTTTTGGATGTTTGTTTGCTAAATAAACCCTTGAACAGATTTCATCAAAATCTGGCTTAGAGATATGCCATTTTCTATAAACACATTGGATTCTTTTAACCCCTGTAATTGTTGCCTTGGAAACATCTTAGGAAAGCTACTCTTCGTGCGGGCGAGGCCGCAGGCAGCAAAATTCATTGGTAATATGTCAAAATTATTTGCCTTTAATATCAAATTATTAAAACAAGTCATATTGTTATGGCACAGTCGTCATTTCGTACATTTTAGAAATCATTAGTTTTTAAGAAAAGTAAGACATTGTAGTAATTACGATGTCTATGTTTTAAGTGAAACTTAAAACATAGACATATCTACTTCATACCTACTTCATTAGTAATAGTATCATCAAACATTTAATATTTGGTAGTCACTGATTTTTTAGTCTTGTAAAGTTCACGTAAAGAAATACAAACCTCTTCTTTATCATTTGCCATGTCCGCTTTTGGCATAAGAAGTTGACGAGGATTATTATTAGAATGACCACGTTGTACGCATCTGTGATCTGTACAATAACTTCAGCTTCAGGATAAAATATGGAGATGATCTCTAAGATCCAGTTCACCTCTAGGAATACCATGGTAGCGAACAACTTCACGTAAAGTATGAATCTGAAACCAACAGACAGTTTAATCCTTATTTTTTTTTGAACGAAGTGTAAAAAGAAACACCTTGCTTTTACCGTCGTCGTGTGGTGTAAGAAAAAAATTACCACCAGTAAAATTTTTGAAACGGCCATTAGTTGCCAAATAGGATACTATGAGAAACAGTTCTTTATTAATGATCGATGGAAATAGCGCCACTTAAAAGAGTCTCGGACTGAATTTAGGAAAACTGAAGCTGACTGAACTTACTAGTTACTTCCCAGAATAGTCCATAACAGAGGCATTATCGCACGATATGATTGTATGTTTATTTTTTTGCCTTTGTTTCTTGGCCGGATTAAAAAAATCCAATGATGTGGTTTTAGTTTTCATCAAAGCCGGACCCGAGACTATAGAATATGTTTCGTTTTTTTTCATTGTTTCTCTTGTATGCATATCTACTTATAAAATACGCGCATACCTACCGTCGCTGTGCGGCATTTTTCTGATCATAAGTGGTCCCACTTTCCTTACAGTTGAATATCATTTTGGTCTGTTTCTTTATCGCTGCTATCTTCAAGGCTGTTAGCGTGAAGAAGATAATATTTATTACGAACAGCATCATTATCGGTGCGTAAAAGTATAGCAGCTTGTGCAACCCTGAAAATGACAAAATAATCAAATGCAAAAGACAATTATTTTTGTTTTTCTCTTTACGCTTATAAGTAATAAAAGGAAATTACCTAACCAAGAGCGCGAGTCGGACTCATAAAGACTCGCTTCGATATTCGAACCATAATTATTATATGTACTCGAGCTGTTTTTAGATAGGTAGGTAGCTGGTTCGCTGCACATCTTGCACAGACCTAATTCATAAACTAAAAACTATTAATTATATGTTAAATTGAATAGTCGTTAGTTTATGAATTACGTGCAATAATATGAAGGTGAAAAATGACTATAAATATTATCGCAAACTGCAATATTTTAGAGTTCCATAACCAAAGGGTTAATACGGGACCCTGTACTAAGAATCCACTGTCCAACCCTAAACACTGACAAATTATATACCTACTAAGACCTTCCTCGAGAACCTCTCTATCCTTTGGTAAAAACAGCATGAAAACCGGTGTAATAGTTTTTGAATTTATCTCGAAGACACAGACATACAGACCGACGCGGCTCAGGACTTTGTTTTATATTTTTTATTGAATAGTGTTTGATAGTGAGTACCTATAGTATCTAACTGACTCAAATGCATAAAGTGAAGTTAAAATTCAAATTCGTAGGAATTTGAATTTACAACAATAAGAAAAATGGAACTAGATTATTTAAGAAATAAAAAAAGAAAAAAATACTTAATAATAATAACAAAGAAATGAACTATAGATTAGAAAATAATCTGGTTCCATTTTCCTTTAAAGTTCGTAATGTAGCCCCAAAAAATTACATACCGTGCAAGCTGTTGCAGCCATGACGCTGTAGTTTGGGCATCAGCGTATCTCCTTCCGTGTCATCGATATTTTCAAGAGTGGCGAGTAGAATAGTGAGTACGCTTGGTCCGCCAAATGCGTAAATACAGTAAAAGTACAACCGTGTGCGGGAAGGTGCACCCCGGGCTGCCATTCCACGTTTTCCACTGAAAAATACAAATTAAAATATTCAATTAAAGAACGTTTAAGAGGTCAGAAATGAAACTGTTAAACTGAATGCGATCCTTCTTCTTATCGTGTGGTTAGCGACCAACCTTTAGCGAGTTTTAATGCCCCTTCGCTGTTTTTGAAGCTAGTGATAATTATACAATACGCATATGAATTTGAAAAGCCAGAGTTCTTTGGTTCGAATTTGAGACCAATGATTTGGCAATCCGCCGGTCACACCACAAGGCTATTACTGCTTGGATGTGATTGAAACCAAATTATTAATAAAATAATTAAATTATTAATTAAACGCACGGCGTCGCCTCGAATTTAGGCTACGGCTAGCTGCCAGTGCGCTAACTACGCATCGTCGGTAAGGTGCCAGCTTGCAGTCCGTCCGCCACCCACGAGGTGCAAGCTCGCCGCCAGCGGGGCGCAATCTCGCAGCCCACGCGCTGGCCGCGAGGTGCAAGCTAGCTGTCACCGCGAACACAATTGTTACATGGCATTTATAATTGAGCACGCATATGACTTGCACGTTTTCATAATGTCTCGGTCTACAACGGCGGAATGACGTTTTGCTGGCGACTCGGAGTCGGCGTGCTGTAAGCGTGTGGTCGACGCGTTGTAAGCACATTGTCCGCTCGCTATCGGCATGCGGGCTGCGAGTCGAGTTGTATGGTAGTGGTAAGCGCGCTGACTGCTCGCCGTTGGCTTTTTCACTTTGACATTGTGAAATATATTATACGACTAACGATTTAAGTCTCTAAATTTAATGACAAGTCAATTGCTGGTTAGGAGCGGTGCCGTTGCCGTGCCGGTATAATGTGCCATGACCTTAATAATGAAGGTACACTAACATAAACAAAAATTATCACGAAGTTCGTGACAGAAACAGTTTACCAGAAAAAACATCAATTTTAATTCATTAATTAACGGGTCCAGTGGAGCTATTGGCTGTATTTACTTTGCCAGTAACTAACTTACTGGCGTTTAGTTTGATAAAAACGAACGATTAGAATTTTCCAATAAATTGGTACTTATTGCACTTTAAGTTGACTTCAAGTTACGGTTACTATCAGACGGGGTACCGGGGGTACGGGGGGCTGTCAACGGAGTTACGCTTCGATTTGCATCCTAGTCAAATTTAAAGGGGCCATTATAATGATCCTCGATTCTAATCAATAATAAGTAAAACACAGTTCGGGACACACACAGCGACATAGTCTTGGGACACTGCCCAACGCATTAGCTATGGGGTAACCTGTTCTTTAAAAGTGGTGAATTCTGAAATACTGACAAACTTAAATAACTAGAAAAACAAGTTTGTATTTTGCATTTTTTTTTTATATTTATGTCTTTCATAACGGCCTCCTGAAATTCGACAATAATGCAAAACGATACTTCTTTTAAATTACTTGTAATATTAGTATACCTAAACGTCCACCAGATGTCGTAGCACATGACGTTTCGCCAGAAGAATGCCGACAGAATGGCAAAGTAGACGACATAAGCTGTAATAAAATAATCAATTTTTACCAAAGACATTATAATTAAGATGTCATATTTGATGATGATTTAGAAAGGACATGCCTTAAGAAATGTCTAGAAAAAGTTTGATCCCATGTCTCAGTAACGCCATCTAGAATAATATAGCAATATTGGAGCGGCAGCGAAGCGTACTAAATTAAACTCATAGACTTGTGTATCTCATAGACACTGTACGTCCAGTTGAGTGTACGAGGACACAAGTAGGAAACAACATTTTGTAAGTGTTGTCCCGTCTATAGTAAGTATTTAATGTATTTTATTTTATAATAAAATAAATCTAGTCGTTCATGTACAGACGCCAGCACATCAAGTTACCCCAATGTGTCATTTTCCCAATTGAATATGAACCTTATTCTGTTTAACATAAAGTTGAAAAAACGATCAAAGAAATTTGACACATTGGGGTTTTGATGTGCAGTCTGTACTCTAACCTAGCTAATATATAAAATTCTTGTGCCACAGTGTTTGTAACGAAACTCCTTCAAAAGGGCTTAGGGTCCGTTCACACAGACCGGCTCGGAGAGGAGAGCAGATTCTTATCATGTTGAAAACAGAGTTTTTAGTATTTGTATTAAGGTTTATTTTTGCATGTGCACTGCTTTTGTGATTAAGAATGCTTAAAGGCGCTTGGTGTAAAATAATAAGAGGAGCTGACCGGCTCCGATCGCGTACTTTTTCTCGATCGTGCAGCCGTTTGGCTCCGATTCCGGTCTATGTGAAATAGTTGGCGGCTCCGCAAAGACCAACTCCAAGCGCATACAATCCGGTCTGTGTGAAAAGAAAAATTCGCGCCGATGCTCTCCGAGCCGGTCTGTGTGAACGGACCCTTAACCACCGCTTTTAAAATTTTGTGTAGGTACGTTCAGTAGGTACCGTAGGTAAGTTCGTTTTACATACCTAGAATCACACATGCCTCTCGATTCATTTTCTGAGAGTACAATAGGAGCATTTTGCTTCCCAGCAACAAAAAGCCCACTAAAAAGCTGACTAGGTACGCCATGAGGATCATCCCGTGAAGAGTTCGGAGCTCCGGCAGCCACGCGAAGGCAATCACTCTCAGCAGCACCAGGAAACAAGTAAGCAGCATGCCTGGAAATATATTAAATGCTAGATTAGGGCTAAGACACATTGGTCGACGGCCCTTCACATTTTACCGATGGAAGGAGCACACTTGTTCTTATAAAACCCGAAACACCGCTTACATTCGCCGTCACCGCGTCGATGTGAAAGGATGCGTACGTCTTTCAATAGGTACTATAGTGATCTTACAAACCGTTGAATGCCGTTGAACGCCGTCGAACGCCGTACATGAATGTGCCCTGGCTCTTAATAGAAATTGCAAATGTTGACAAAACTGCGAGCATAATAATTGTGAACGGTAATAATTTATGTGTCTTAACAATTAAAAAATGATGGACCACGCGTATTATTGGTTATTACAAACAATATTAGTTAAAGTATTTTTGTTTGTACGATTCTGTCTACATTTTTATTTAATGCACGCCTTCAACGCTTCGCCGCACAACAATACACAATTTAATTTAATTTATTATTTTTATTTAATTGAATGTCTGTAAGTCAGTATATTTTTAAAAAAGGAAAGCTGTGGACACAGTATTATTCATCACTTTTAAAGATTTTTTGTGACATGCACTTGAGTAAATTCGGCCGAAATTACGGTTTTTTTATGTGTTTTCAATGTGGAGAAGGACAAATTTAAAACTTTATAAAATCTTGAACAATTTTTTTATAAACTTTTGAACTAAAATAACATCACAAAAAAAAATTAAAAATTAGGAAATACCATTACGAAAGGTATCGTACATCCCAAAATGCTTCATTGAACGGAAACGACCCGAGTGCAATTCATCTAACAATACCTATGAAACGAATAAAAATCGAAGATATTAATACAAATAAACCGAAGATAATAAAACAAAAGTTAAGTTGTTTTACTAGTTGAACAAGGATGCTGGTAAGTACAAAACTTAGCTTTTGTTTTTAACGAAAGATGAAAAGATTGAAACTTACATGAGCCGGTTAGCACAAATTTTCTTTCAAATTTATTCTTCACGTAACAGATATACGCGTTCATCTCTGTTTTTTCGTCATCGGTAAAAAAGTCAAGGCAGTATTTGTCCGTATTATAGTACAGTTCAGGACCCATAGCTTGATAACTCTCGACAAACAATTTGCCGTCCTGGAAGAATAGTAAGGCACAGCATAGCATTAAATAGATGACGACCTCTGCCTGCGTAGCATGAACACATTGAACACCGAAGAAACGGCCTTTGTCTACAGACGAATCGGCAAAGTGACAGATTATATAGACATGAACCTCAATCTGTCACATTTCTTTCAATACACCTGCCTGCGTAGCATGAACACATAATTTATTTTCTTCCGAGACACGACAAAGACCGTTTCTTCGGTGTTCATGCTACGCAGGCGGGTGTAGTGGCCGCATAGGACAGATACAGCCCGGGTACTGTTTAGACCGGGTATTATTTTTATTATTTTAGGAACACTGTTACAGTCAGATGGCAGTCTCTTTGAATATTGAAATCCCGTCATGGGAACTTGGGCTGGCAAACCTTAATACAGGTTACTATGTAACCTAGCAAGGAGACCAGCCCCCCTAGCCAAGTTACAAACGATTCGTATCTATTCTCTTTCTACAATCGAGAACGCCTCAAATCCCTTTGTTTTGACCACGTGACTTATCACCTTTCGCTAAGCCACGTGGTCAAAACAAAGGGATTTGATTTTGTTACTGAAGACTGTACCAAACATTTTTTTTACTGTATATGTACGACGACGTATCACACACCTTAAAACGCCGAGCAAACACGCTATACATACAACGCCCAAATCTACTGGGTCAGATCTTAGTTTTAATATTACTATTTTATTATCTAGACAAACAAATATGGCAATGATCTAGTCTTAGAAATAAGTGCTAGTAATTAAAAGAAATTAATACAGCAGATTGTACTAAAAGCATGATCAGGGAAGGATGATGAATAGGATTGTTTTATTTATTATATAATATTTTAACCATTCCACCATCATTATTAATTCGGTATATTTATTTATTACCTATCTAATACATTGACTTTGAAAGAATCATAGTGCATCTTAAATTCCTTAGCATCTATCGATTGGAGACGTGGTCAACTTCCATTACACGCTGCTGACGGTTAATATTATTGTAAAAGCTCAATACAGAAGCAAGAGTGCTGGGGCTCGAGTCTGCTATTGCAATCTTGTCTCAATGACCGGTCATTGATCGAATATTTGACAACTTTGACAGTTTTTGTATGGGAAATGTGTCATAAGTTTGACGTTATACGTCAAAAATCGATCATTGACCGGTCATTGAGACACGATTGCAATAGCAAACTCGACCCCCTGTACACCTGTGCACTGTGCAGTCGATATTGTTATACGTTATTGGCTTTAGCTTATTGTACCTGCATTACTTGAAACAACTTTAAATTTTGTTTTTGTTAAACATTTCCCTACCCAACGAATTTGTCCTAGATCGTCAAAAAACATATTATTCACAAGCTGCTAGAAACTTTTAAATAAATATTGTAATTAAAAAAATATATACTTACTATATTTAAGTAAAAAGATGTCGTTATGTCTGTCACAAGTTTTCTTTCTTCGCCTAACGATTGCTCACAATTTATATGTCCTTTCAAATAACGAATCCCATTTACAGCTTTGCGTTGTGACGGCGTTAAATAAGGCCACAGCGGTGGTTGGAATTTTTTTCTCGTAGAACGACAAGCGTTTTCAATTAGGTTGAACTCCATTCTGTCTGGACAACATTTTCTTGCACATATTTCGTAGTCTTTGCATTTTTCATTTTTATCCTCTGCATAATGAAAAAAAAAAATGTTATTTAAAAAAATTGCAGATAACCCATTCTGAGAAGGCACGAGCATTGGTCACCACGCTGGCCTTAGGTGGATTGCCGATTTTAAACTTATTTAACTATAAGTCCAGGTGTTGGCGACAGATCTGGCAACCCCGTTGCTAGGGGCTAGTTCTGTTGTGTGGCTAGCGACGGGGCGGCTTGCGTGTTTTCTATTCTAATCATTCTAATTTTCTTAATATTGTTTCCTACTTCTTTTGTGATCGAATTATTATACACAATTACACCTATAACTGCTTTTGATTTGGTGTCTAACACCAGGTTTCCTTACGATGTTTTACCATCACCGATGCCAATTATGTCTAAGAAAGTAGAAATATAAAATATGTCATAGAAATGTGTATATTATGTCATAGAAAGTAGATTAAACTTGCCCAAATTTGAAATACAATCCCATAGGCATTAGAGGAAGACGCCTTAAACCTCTAGGCCATCAAGTCACGGTTCTGGTAATTAATCTTAAATACACTTGCGATCTATCTAAGTGTTCACTGTTTGATCTTTTAACGAACCGGTTGGTCAATTTCATGATAAAGTACTTTAACTATTACGTGCGTTTATTACAGGGATAAAATTAAAACAACATCGCCCAGCAGTTCACAATAAAAATCACGCACGACACAGGTCCTAAAGCTTTGTTTTTTCTAAAACCGTCTTGTGTACCGCCACATTATAACAATAAGTAAGCAGAAATTAATTAATTTAGAATGATTACCGAGGATAGTATATATCTTGCTTCGTCCAGTTAGCAGTCTCAATTCACCACTCATTATTTTTTGTTTAATTTTTAATCATCTGTCCGGTTACGCGAGATGCGTGTTTCATCATAATACCCCTCTACAGATTCAGTGGGGTTCAGGCTGTCAGAAGTCTGGTCTGGTTCTATTTCAGAATGGTTATATTCTTCAATTTGAGTTTGGTTGAACTGCCAATCATTATTTGCCATTGATTCGGTATAATTAATCTGCGAATCGTCAGTGTAATCTAAACCCCATTCAACTATACCATCATAATACTCTTCAGCACTACCGGTGTACTCATCTATTTCGTCACTTGTGTTGTACTGCCTTTCTTCTTTATTCAACGTGTCGTCATACTGCAACGCTTCAGTATCATTGTGTTGCTCTGAACTAGGAGTTTGCAGATCGTTGTCATGTTCCAGTTTGTCACCGTAGTCATACTCATTGTTGATATTATCAACATACTGATAGTCATCATCGATAAAATGATCGAGCATGAATGACGTATCGTCATCATAGTCTTCATAATTTAGCCATAGTCTACTGAAACTATTACGATATGATTCAAACAATCCTTGTGAATCAGAAACTCTTATCATCACACAAATCACGAAAGTCACACCACAATTCCACATTTTCCAACAGTTCAATCCTATTTTGTTATTTGCACGGCCATAGCATGTGACATTCTTGAGAAAACGTAAAGCTAGGAACTCGATACAAATTCAACTTATTGAATTTATAAATTATGCTGATTTTTTGTAACATGATTAGGGTGTATACATACACACGAGTTAATTTATATTAAACAAAAATAATGTAGAATTGGAATCTGCATGCAGCATTAGTACTATTATGTGTTTATTTGCAAATAATGTAATTATTATCTTCTTCTAAAATATGAAATTCAAAGTCTTGAAGAGTTGGTACGAGAGGGCGAAAGGGGGTTGATTTTTCTGTAAAACTTTTTATTGTCTTTGTCGATTGACTCGAAATTTGGTATACTGTGTTCTTAATTAATACTCGTAGTAGGTTTCCTATTTTATCGATATTCCACCACCCGAAAGAGTGAAATAAGGATTGAATTTTCCGTAAAACTTTAAATTGTCGGGGTCGATTGACTTGAAAACTGGTACCTACACATATAGGTACTTTAATTAAAATAACTAGACACGTGTATTATTTTTTTGCAATATTGTTCCCAATAAATTAAAAAGGGCTTCAAAAATCCTACACGGTATAGTAGAAGGCTGCATGGCGCACAGGCTAGCGCGGAGCGGGCGGGGCAGCACAGGAGAAATAATTTTATTATTATTTGTATATCTACTTATTAGTAAGTAGGTAGGGTATTTTTGACATTCACGATTCCAATTTTCAAACTGGATTGTTATACGCGACATCGAAATGCGTGTGTTAAAAAAAAAAAAAAAAGTTGTTGCTACACGTGTCTATTCCTGACAAAGAAATCGAAATGTATGAAAAATAATATTTTTTTAATTTGGCAGGGGAATACCTGGAAGGAATACGGCCAGTTAAACGTAGCCTGAAGATGAGTGCCTGCTCTAGAGGTAAGCTCACGGAGCAGCCGAGTGATTGTAGCACCTAAAGGAAAAACAAAAAATATTGTTTACAAGGTACCTACCTAATACTGCAGTAGGAAAATAATACATTTTTTTTCATCCAATTTTGGTTGTCTCTTAATTAGATCGTTTGAGATACGCTTTGAGTTTTGTTAAAGCCATAAAACTTTCTGTTAACGCCTTTTTTTTTTGGGGCGGAAATTCCTCATGGATGTCTCCCGCCCCGGGGAGGGCTGAGGGGTAGTCAGACTCTTACTGACTAAAAACCACCCCGTGCTCCTTCTCACACCTCACCTGCGCCGGGGGTCACGGGAACAGAACGCCTGCCTTAAGTATCGAAGCGTACAGCGTATGTGTTGCGTTTTGCTGTTTTAAAAGGTGTAGGCGTCGAACCGTTCCAAGGAATTAATTGTGTCATATTTTTATTCTTTCACCTACATTTGTACTTGTACAAAAATCGTGTCAAATACGCGCTCCGCATATTTTAATTGTTTAAATTGTAAAACCCATAATTAAACTACCATACCTCACATACGGGAGTTTCATTGAAGAGCACGCTGAAGCCCCAAACATGAAGTACGAGCGCTTATATATATATTTATTTTTGGCCAATGTCCAACGAGGGCAGAAGCTAGTTGGTATTGTACAAATCGCGCATAGTGTTTAGCCGGTATAAACTCCGGAACCACTTAACCAAGTTTATAAAATTTGGCTCACTGTGTGGATTTTGGTCAAATTGATTATCTTTTACGATCTTAATATTTATACTTCTTAACATAGATATCCGTGCTTCATAGATATCCGTGCTTCATAGTTATTAAATTTCGTATAACAAGATCTGCAGGTTACTTTTTAACAAAGATACCTAGTGTGAGAAATTATACTTTAACTGATTTTGTATGGAGTGAGTTAGGCTACTGTAAACTGTTCAACTCTGCACAGACAAATTCACGGGCAACAGCAAATCTTCATTAGAAATAAAATTTAAAAAAAAAATGTAAGTACCTACATTTTTTTTCTTCATCTTAGAAACGATACAGGTGTAATTTATTACTATTTTAAATAAACAAGTAGATACTATAATCTGTATTCAATTTATACATATTATTTAGGTATATTTGACTGGTTTAGACAAGCCTTTACTTCTCATAACACTGACTGTATAAATTTACCATGGCTGGTCATCGAATCAGGTTTTTAATTATTACCTGTAATAAAAAGATGAATAACGTAATGTTCATGGTCAAAATGGCACGGTCAAGATGACCCATGAACTTTGTCGAACATCCTATTGTTATTTAACGAGTTGTTTGCAAATAACATGTCTTAGGTATGTAATTTTTAAACATTTTGTAAGTAGATTGTTTTTTTTCTTCCATCGTTTAAATTCATATCTACATAATTATAATAAATAAATAAATAATAATAACAATAAATAAATATTCCACAACTTTTCACACAACGCCATTTAGTCCCAAGTTAAGCTTGAGAGCTTGTTTTATGGGTACTAAACTGCTGATAAACATACTTATATATTTCTAAATAGGTACATACATATTATAGATAAATTACACCCAGACACAGAACAAATGATCATGCTCATCACACAAACATTTGTCCTGGGTGGGAATCGAACCCACGACCTCCGGCATAGCAGTCAGGGTCACTAACTACTAGACCAACAGGCCAGTCAATAACACACGGTCTCATAGAGAAACTGTAACGGTAGCACTGTTTAGGTGCAAAGAACTAGAGGTTCCAGGATCCGTATCATAGTATGTTGTACATAAATAACCGTGATGTTGTATTATTATCGCTTGCTTCAAAACCGGTGATGGTAAACATTTTAAGGAAAATCATGCCTGATAGATATTTCTTGACGGCATATAAAGCCATGTTAGAGTCCGATGGACGTCATAAAGCTATGACAATAGGTCACTTACCTACCGCAGGAAAAGACGAAGACCATATCGAGCAAGACATCTAAAAAACACGTTTATTCCCACATTCATCATGTTAATACGTAAAAGTTATGGATACCTTTTTAAGAATATGACACGCACGGAGAAGTTTAAAAAATGGCATAGTTAAAGTTTATATGCAGAAGAATTGCAGTTAGCTAGAACAGTTGAATATTGACCACTAAACGACAACTGATGAACATAATATTTTTCTGTTTTTTTTTTCTAAAAAAAAATTATGTGTTCCTACTACTAACAACCCCATTAACACTTTCTTTTTATGTAAAAATGTACGGAAGTACCTATGTCTGAAATAATGTTAAATTATTTCAACAAACACCACTAGGTACTGGGTTTGCACCAGTTCTCTTTCTAAGTATTATTAACTCGTCAAAATAGTAACTATGACACGTCGAGCTTTAAAAAAACATTCGTTAGCATGGCAGGTAACAAAAAAGTAAAAAACCAATTCCCGTAATTAAAAACGTTCAAAATCTGGACACAATCTCATCTCGGCGACGAGCAATGTCAAACAATTGTTAAGATGTAGGGGATTTTATTCATTTGTTTTTAGAATTAGACGTAGGTATCTTTTACTTATAGCCTGAGATTAAAATGCAAACGTGTTCAAATCTAATGAAGGAATGTTCCGTCTGTTCAACTATTACTTACCTACTATGTTATGGGTAGGCTCAACTACCCATAACATACTACTACTACAGTAACACTACTACACTACTTGACCTTCACCTGGACCTAATCGCTTCATGTACAGAGGCCAGCTCATCAAGCTACCCTATGTGTCAAAATTCTTTGATAGTGTTTCAACTTTATTTGAATCAGAATAAGCTTCATGTTTAATTGCACACCCACACATTGGGACCCACGTTTGCATTGCGCACCCGCGTACACTTGGATTGTGGAATGAGCTCCCTGCCGAGGTTTTCTCAGAGGGCTACCAGTATGAGGTTCTTCAAAAGGGGAGTAAATAGATTTTTAAAAGGTCGGCAACGCGCGTGTGGCGCCCCTGGTCGCAAGTGTCCATAGGCTACGGTAACCGCTTACCATCCGGCGGGCCGTAAGCTTGTTTGCCACCGTCGTGGTATTAAAAAAAAAATGGGAACATTTTACAGTTTGTACAGTTAAACTGTAAAATAAAAAAGCGTTAGCATTTTAAAAGCTGGTGTCTGTACCTACACTGCAAAATTTTATTCAGATTAACTTGGCTACTGTACTAGGTATACTAGAGATTAGGAGTTATTCGCAATCTAGCTGGGATAAAGTGTGAGGATAGGGAAGGATTGTATTAAACGACACACAAGTTTAGCAGTGATTTTTTATAATAAATGGCTTACTGTAACGAGGTATTTATTCAAATAATGAACACATATAACACATCTAAAAATTACATTAAAACACGATTACATAATTGTGTCATTGCATGGTAAGCAATGAAGAAGCGTGATTACGCTAATGAGGTTACTGATTAACTAATGACGCATAAAATACTTTATTATATAAAATATTTCAACAATACATTTTATATTTATAACAATATTATTATCCTTGTGATGTATTATGCACACATAAAGCAGTGATAACAATACTTTCTTGAGATCAAAAGCATTTCTATCTAAGTAGGAAACAGTTTAGGCTTTTGCAAAAAGCTGAAATGAGTTTCGCAATAAATTTAAAAACCGGATCTATTAAATAAGTCTGTTTTCTAATTTAATACCAAACTCCGGTTTTATTTTGTGTTATTACAAAATGCAGGTTTTTTAATAAAACATTATGATTGTGTTTTATTTTGTTCGCTGTCGGCTCCGCTGCCATAAATTATTAAAACATGTAAACTAATATAATAATATGAGCGTTTATAACTAGTAAATGCTTTAAGTAACTTTTTAAATAAGCAAATATGTCGTATAACAATAATGTCGATATTAAAACAATAGAGCTACCTAGTTCTTTAAAATACAAATCATATATTTTGAAGTGCTTGACAGTAATATTGTAAACTTATAGCTACGAGTACATTTATAATTATATTGATAGTTTTGTCAAAATATATTGATATAAAATTTAACTGCAAAGACACAATCATGCCAGTGGTAACTTTACCAAAAGTGTGCAAGTAGCTTGCATGCTATTTTATCATAGCAACGTCTGATTGGTAAATGTAAAGACTGGAGAGTCGTGGGCACGTTTTCAAACGTTTTGAAGTGATTCAGCGGGTTTGGGACCACAGATTTAATTTTAAAACTGTTTATTTGCAATTGCATATATACACATCATAGGCTATAAGCCACTGCATAGTTAATTGCATACTTTTGGGAAAGTGAGACATGTGTCATTTCGTCGTTGATACTGCAATTTCGCGTAACTACAATTGTTAAATACTGCGAATATACACCTTATCACAGTCAGCGAAGGTGTATATTCGCAGTATTTAACAATTTTAGTTACGCGGAATTGCAGTATCAACGACGATTTGCGATTTGAAATTGCTGGACCGATTGCATTTTGGGGTGGACCACCCTTATCACTTAGGCGTATGAAGAATAGTTTACGTCTTTTTCTCATATTTACCGAATATACACACCACATTTTTATGAGAATCGGTCAAGGCGTTTCGAAGGAGCTTTGTTACAAAAACAGTGTCACGAAAATTTTATCTATAAAATTATTATAACTTTACCAGATTCAACATCATTGATTAATTCAAGCAGTCTTGATAAATCCAAAGTTGAAGTGAATCAGTAAGTTGTAGATTTTTGTATAAACATATTATTATTAAGTCTGTAAGAATATAATAAATAAATAACATCTTCTATATTATATTGGTCCAAAGTTGATAGACCATATTAGATAATTAGTTCTAGGCAAGTTTTTAGGCAATTATGTACAGAGACCAGCACATCAAGCTACCCCAGTGTATCAAATTTATTTAATATTTTTCGACTTTATTGCAAACAGAATAAGGTTCTTGTTTAATTGGGAAAATTGGACAGTTTAGGGTAGCTTGATGGGCTGGCGTCTGTACAGTCAGCTACGTTGCCTAACCCACTTATACTTTTTTCTAATATGGATTAGGTAACGCAGATCACTGACTGTACATACAAATAGTTTTCTATTTAGTTTTTGCTTAAATTACAAAATATATTTACTGCTGTTTTTAAACGTTAGTAACAATAAGTAATATCTGCAAAAACTACAATAACGAGATATAATTTAAAACAGCATCTCCCGGTGACAAAAATTCAAGCGTGCTTTCACGCAATGTCAGTTTAAATGTGCAAGCGTGTCAAAGGTCTGTTGAATCAAAAAAGTACTTGCACTTATCACTCCATGAAACAATTTTTTTGTGTAAATAAAACGGGAACATTCTAAAATGTCAAGAATATCTAGAAAATAATGCTTAATGTTACGACGGTAACAGTTACGTTGAAAATTCATCACTTTGTTGAAGACGCTACATGTACAGACACCAGCACATCAAATTTTCCCAATTGAACGTGAATCATAATGTGTTTAGAATAAAGTTGAAAACCTATCAAAGAAATTTGACACATTGGGGTAGGTTGATGTGCTGGCGTCTGTACAAATTTCGGTGCCAAAAGTTTACACATTTAAGCTAGTACATCAGCTCATTATATGATTAAAAAAATAATTATATAAGGGATTTATATTATTTTTGAATGTTGTTCATTTGAATTTCATCTCGTGATGTGGAGTGTACCCGAGTTGAGGTCGAGTTGGTTGTCTGCGTCCTGGACAATGAATCTCCCTTTAGCTGCCTGTATCTGTACACAAACATAACTGTTAGCTACACAACATTTAGCGAGCAAGAGGGGTTTAGGTAGCAATAGCTCTAGTTAGAACATTCAAGGTTAAAAATATGCAAAATATCAACTTAGCCTAGCTTTAGCTCAACTTGGTTGGCTTTCAGTCTTTTCAAGTGTAGCTGAGTTTCACATGGAATTACTGCTTTTTTAAACTTTGCTACCCAATCGACTCAACTATACTACTATCAATCGTGATTTTGGACAGCCCTAAGGGGAACTTAGATTGAGTGACCATTCTAACAAAGACCGAGTCCGAGTCACCGACTCGGTCTTTGTTAGAATGGTCACTCAATCTAAGTTCCCCTTAGGGCTGTCAAAGATCACGATTCACAGCCGAGACCTACAGTTACTCCTTAACGTAAGGTCTCGATATGATAAATAAAAATTTACATTTTTAAACTAAAGCCTAGTTTTGGGTGTACCTATTACGAATTTTTGAAACCAATAGGTACATGCATTATTTTAATTACCAATCCATTCAATTTGTTTTAACCTTTATCATGGCAATTTTCAGAAGCTCTACTGCTGAGCATGAGGTCCCGGGTTCGATCCCCGGGTCGGGCAAAGTGTTATTGAGTTTTTCCATCTGGGATTTCTCAGTAGCAGCCCGGAGTCTGGATTTGTGCCCGATTGATGGCAATAGGCTCGTCCCCTATTACATGGGACTTAAAAAAAACATAACTGGCGAAATGTGGGTGTACTGCCAGGTATACCTCTGCCTAGCCCTTCGGGGATTACAGGCGTGACGTTATGTTATGTGTGTGTTATGTTATGTGTGTTATTTTCAGAAATTAATCGACAAAATGATTAGTGATTTCCACAAATTCTTTGTCGTGTATTAATAGGCCGAATCTCATTAGTCGAAGCCAATAAAAATATTTTTCCGAAATTTCATTCACAGTCATATTCAAAGCACAAACATTAGATGCAAAACAATTCAAAAGATTCATCTGCGTTAGGTATGCAAAGTCATGGCCCAAAATACTGGTTATTTTACATTATTGTTTTAAAACATTAATGTAATTTTTTTTTTAATGGGTTTACTAAAGCGACTTGATTACGCGTACCGAATACAGGCTGCGAGGCATACTAAGGCAGAGCACTCGATTGAGAAATACACCGAATGGGATAATTGACAAAATTTTAATGTTTAGTTCCTCATCTAGATTACACGAAAATATTCAACACATATTATTTTCTTTTTCAAATTGATGGAAAATTGCTCAGATTAAACGCATTAAAGTTCAGGAGAGAGGGCTTGTAACGTTATTATCTAGCACCTCTATCGCTATCTCTTGTAACTGCACTGGCTAGTGACGTCATGCGATATTTTGACTCGATGTATCGCCGTTATTTTTTCATTACGAGTAAAAAGAAAAAATATGTGTCGAAAATTTTCTTGTAATCTAGATGAGGGACTAAAAAGTAAAATTTTATCAAGTAGCCCATTCTGCCTTGCCCACTGTACTTGATACAGTAGCCTGCTTGCCAATTAGTAATTCTTTGACTTTGAGCTGGCCAAGCAACCAAGTTACAATAGAATGCGAGGCCAGCCAATACTGGTTAAGTTATCACTGAGTCTAAGTAAAATCTTAAAGTATTCGAGGCCATGGACACATTAGACAACAGAAGAAGCATTATGAAGCTTAAAGACACAGATTCCTTAAAATAAAGCGGTACATATGTTGATGGTTTTAGTCAAATCAGCAACAATCCACATACTTTGTATTAATCTTCCTCCACCTGTGACGATTGTCGTTCATCTGATTTGCTTACATTGTATAAACAATCTAAAACACTAAAAAATAAAATCTAATTTTGACTGTGCACACCATCTTTTCCCAAACCTGTATTGTTAACTAGAAGTGCTAATAGGACATCCAATTGGTTGTAGACAATACAAAGATTATTCATTTTCGTATAAAGGTTTATTTTTAAATATTATAGCTTAAATCAATAATCATTCACAAATTCACCCTTATAAAAAAAGAGTTATCTACCTTCAAACCGAACACTACTGTACGTACACAAGCCCTCACAATTAGTTGCCCATACACATATTCTTGCAAACGTTAGTATGAAACTACCAGTCATTAAAATCCTATAAATTGTGTTTAACACTTTTTTGTACCTTTCCATTTTATTCCGTACATCTCTAATCTGCCCCAAGAGTGATTTGTTTAATGTCTTTGCTGTTAACATTATCATATTTTTCGTTGTTATTAATGATATTCTTAAAATCTTCATCTATATCATTATCGTCAGCATGGTAGTCAGCGTGGTAGGTAATCATGGTAGTTTCTCGATTTAATATGATTGTTTCTGTCTTCGAAATGTAAGTCTTATTTTCTCAGTGGTTGAAATTAATATTTCTTGATGACTATAATGGCGTTGCGTTGCTGGATCTACTACGATTAGAATCATCTTCTAGGGCAACAGTAGTTTTAACTGTCTCAAGGCTGGCATTTCTATCTGGATTAATTTGCCAACGGCTTAAGTTTTTATTGCTGACATTGTCCATCTCTCTGCTATTTGATTCGGATCGTTGAAAATCTTTAATCCTGGGTACAGAATGAGACAATCTTAGGAGATTTTTGTACAATAAGATATATTATAGGCGTACATTAACACACTTTTATATTTAATAAATGCAGTCATGAGATTTGTCACTACACTACAACTTATATCGGTATTACTATTTATTAAATCTATCTCATAGTATTAATCTTAAGTAAGAAATGCTCACAATTGGTTTACATTTAATATCAGTAAATTGCTTTTTTTAAATTGCGTTTAAGAACCAAATACCTGAGTATTTTGTTTATTATCTTTTTAAAAACATTTTGCAATTGAAATAACTGATGATAAGTGATAATTTTACTCTTTATACTTATCGTAACCTTAATCTCTAAGGAACACAATTGTACTCCTTTAATTTAACCAAATTAATTTCATTGGTATTTGTCTGGTAAAATACACACTAATGCTACGATCCAATTAACTTAATATAACTTTCTGTCATAAATTATTTCTATCATAAATTATTTCTTTGGTCTTTCAACAGCATTGATGTCTATTATTACTCTAAAGGTTGGTAAACTCTTAAAGTACCTATTTTATATTAAATGCATTTTCCAAAAAAATAAACAAATCGTATGTCTTGTAAAAACACTCTTTGTGTAAGGTTTAGTTTGAATTACATTTTAAAAATTTGTATGACTGTTTTAATAGTACTAGCAATTGCGACATCGGCATAATACACTTGGGATAAGGTGGAACTACTTCCACGCACAACAATCTAATAGCATGAGTTTAGAATTAGATTCCAGACAGCATAAAAATCTTGCTGGCTTATCCCTGATGTTTACATTTTATTGTGATGTTTATTTTTTACTGGCTATCAGAAATATCAATTGTATCTAACCTGGTAAGATTTTTAATGAAAGAAGTGAACTGTTAACTTTTTAAATAAGTACCTAAACCTCTCTCAAGTTTTTTTTAACCAAAGCAATTTTATTCCGACGGTTATTATAGTGACTGCCAGACTACCAGGCACAATAAAAAAATATTGTTCTCGGCTCACCGATAACCGGCGTGGCGTACAAAGTCTTAAGTAAAAGAAACATCAGAAAGAAAAACTTAAAAATTTAGAAAATCCTACGAACAATTTTAACACTGGGAGACATGATCCATGAACATCTCATGGTCTGTCAGGTGATGTCTCATTCAACCTGTTAAGTCAATGATATTTGTTTAAGTAGAAATAACAATAATTGGTAACATTGATTTGAATTATGAATACGTAAGCTTAAACTAAGTTCCATTTCTTTGTCAATCCAAATCACTACTTTTATCGTCGCAATGATGACAAATACAAAATAAGACGAACCTCTTCTTAATCATTCTCCAAGTTTTCTTTTTACACACGAAGATAATGAAGATGATGAGACCGACGAGTACGTTGTAGGCGTCGGAGAACTGCCAGAAGAAGTCGGCATTAGGGTAGAAGGAGCTGACCACTTCAAGGATCCAGTTGATTCCCATCACGGTGAACAATTTGACGTACAGAGTGAACCTGGAACATTTTAATGTCAAACTTTTGGCAACAGTGAAAACGTTTTTAGTAATCTTACTAGACCTATTCAATAGTATTCAACCTTATCACATGTTAGGAACAATTATGAATAAGCTAACCAAAGGCAATCAAATGCAAGCATCCATTATATACACATTGTACAATGGCCAGCACATCAAGATAGGTACCCTAATGTTTCAAATTTCGTTGATAGTTTTTCAACTTTATCGCAAATGGAGTAAGGTTCATGTTTGATTGGGAAAATTATACAGTTTGGGGTAGCTTAATGTGCTGGCGTCTGTACATGCATTTATTAACTTTGAGTTATAGTCTGTGTCTGGGTGTAATTTATCTGTAATATGTGTTTATTTAAGAAATATATGAGTATGTTTATCAGTTGTTTAGTACCCCATAACACAAGCTCTGCTTAGATTGGGACTAGATGGAGTTGTGAGAATAGTGTGAAGTATTATTTATTTATTTTACTATTTATTTTGAGTGGTGAAGTGAGGTACGATATGTGTTTTCCAATGCTTGTCTATTTTACAAAGCGTTGTTACAGTAAATAGTAGATTTAGGAACCCACCTCTGAGTCTCCTTCCTATCCTGGTCATGTGTGGAACTTTCTTTGCCACGTAGCATTTTTGTCTCTTTCTTAATCTTCCATATCTTGAAGGCAGTCAGTACGAAGAATGTCATGTTTGCCACACATAGAACCACTATCGGCCCGTATAAGTAAAGCAATTTGCTGTTACCTGGAAAATTATTAAAATATGCCTTGTGAAATAATAATAATAATATAGGTAATAAATAACAATAAATTTCACAACTTTCACACAACGTCATCTAGTCCCAAGCTTAGTAGAGCTTGTGTTATAGGGACTATACAACTGATAAACATACTCATATATTTCTAAATTAATACATATAATGGATAAATTACACCCAGACACAGATCAAATAATCACACAAACAAATGTCATGGGTGGGAATCGGATCCACGACCTCCGGCATAGCAGTCAAGACTACTAACTTCTAGACCAACAGGCAAGTCAATTGATTTCAACGCCACAAAACGTCTGGCGTAAAAGTCAATTCCAACCATACCATGCCTAATGCCTTAGACATTTCTACCTATCAGTCTACCTTAAGGTGACGCAGAAATAGAACAAGGTAGGTGCAACAAAATAAAAAATCACATGGAAGGACAAATTAGTGACACATAAAAATAAATACACAGATCCTTAAACATACATAAAAACAAACAAAAAAACAAAGTTAAGAGAGACAAAAATACGTTGATAGAGAAAAACAATCAACTCTGTGATGGAACTGCCAACATCTTAAGCATGTGTTCACGAGCTTTCAATTTAAATGTAAACCAACTGGCTGCCACCCGGCCAGAGCTAAAAAACAGTCAATACAGCCTAATGTTCCTTGGGGGAGTCTAATGACATAAAACGTAGTACGCTTGTCGTTTGAACAAAAACAACTCTTACCATACAAAAAGCATCCCTGTAGCCTGAGCTTAGGCAGCAGTGGGTGCTGGATGGGCAAGTCGGAGAACTCCAAGGCAGCCATTAAGATGGTCAGCGCGGTTGGAACACCAAACGCGTAGATGGCGTAGTACATGAAGCGTTTGCGGGGAGAACCGGATCGACCGTGGGCACGTTTACCACTGATAAAGAAAAGAAAAAAAATATATTAATAGAAAAGTCTAATTAGGTTATTATAATACTGGTGATGAAAATGGTGCTATCCTTGAAAATAACCAGACCAAAACAAGATTCCGGAGGGTTCCGTCTCAATACTCGATGCTTAATTTATTATCTTTATTGCTTTCCTGCAGTTTTAAGTATAATATTTATATGTGGTGCACAGGAAAACACGATAAGGATAGAATAAAATATTTATTTATTGGCTCAATGCAGGTTAACTTTATTTATTCGGTTTTATAATTATCAGTGATCATGAAATCTAACATTAATTTTATTTCATCATCATTATTGCGGTTTCGCAAAAACTTTATTTCTTAATTTTCCAATTTTTCATCGTTTCGTTAAGAAACGAGTATGAACATAGGATTATTATAAGCAATTATACAAGTTTCTTAATTATCTAATTGCTGATCCACTAAGGGGTATCGTGTAAAAGGCTAAGTAAATGGTGAGTAACAAAACACCAATTTATTTACCTGAACGTCCACCAGATGTCGTAGCACATGACATTCAACCAGAAGAATGCCGACAGAAGAGAGTGGTAGATGATGAATGCTGTAACGAAACACAAACATTGATAAAATCATTTTTTCTCCACGGCGAAGTTTAAAAAAAAAAACGACTGATGTTGTTGTGTTTTAAAGGTTTGAGAAACAGGGTTTGAAGTACTTCCAGACGGGCGCTGCGCCTTCCCGACGGTTATTGTCGGGCACTTCTTTACGTTCAAATCGTGCGGATAACTTTAATACCGCGATGTAGGATTTCAGTCGTTCGTATATGGCGAGATAGATGTCGCTACATGTTCATAAAGAGTAGGACAACGGAACTAATGATATAAAAAATTGGTAAAGTAGGTCTTTGCTGCAGTAGGACGTGTATTTTAGCAAAAAAGTACCTTTAATCGGTGCACACATACACTGACCTTGTTGGTACCTAATGTTTTTTATAAAGGTCAGGTGCGTAACACTAGCAACCCTGGTATATGTGAACCAAAGAGATTTAAAATACTATAGAGCGGGCATGTCAAGGAAATGTCATAGAAAAACTTTGATCCCATGTCTCAGTAACGCCATCTAGAAAAATATATGAATATTGGAGTGGCAGCGGAGCGTACTAAAAAGAACTCATAGACTTGTGTCCGACAGGACACACTTTTTCGGACGAAAATTTTGTTCGTGATGTCCGGTCTATAAGTATTGAATGTCTTTGATGTGAACGAAGCAAAAGGATCGTAGCAGATGGTGTTTTGCAGTTTTGTGGCATTGTTGTGTTTAGTTTTGCCTCATGAACAAAGGCGTGAGTTTATGTATGTATGTTTAAGGGACATCTTATTTAAATACTCCTACAAAATATATTTTAGAAACCAGAGACAGATAGACATAAAGAATAAACAATAGATAGTATGATTGTGAGATTCAGTAAATTATATGATAAAAGGAAATAAGACATCTTTATATTCCGGTAGGACGTTTTTGTGGGAAAACTGAGTAAAACTTAACATGAGCGAAGCCTAATTTTAAGGTTCATATTTTTTAGAATTGTAAAAAGTTGGGAAATCTTGATCAAAACAATGTTTTTAAATTCGGAATCATAACATAAGGTAACACGTCACTTTTTACATAAAGACGTGTGCTTCTAATCGTCTACAAAAAGACGGTTTTGTCCATTTTATTGTAATTAATGAATATTAATAAAGCCAAAATTAGAGACCATAAATAAAAAATAAAAACAGACGACCGTGTCCGTAACCAACCGCCTCGCCGTGACGCAAACACGCTAATTTGGAATTTAAATAAAACAAAACCAGCAAGGCGTGTTTTTAGTATTTTCAACAACTTCTTTATATTATAATCACGCGCTTTTGATTCCCACATAGGTGTTTTGTTACTAGCACGTCGAAAAATCAAATCAAATAACTCCTCAAATGTCCTTATGAGCCCACGGGGGATCGTAAGCCGTACAAGCAATGTTCGCGGACAAACGACGACATGCGACGGGATGATTCGACTTTGAATTAACACGATATCACTGGCTGTTTAACTGGCCTGTTGGTCCAGTAGTTAGTGGCCCTGCCAGCTGTGCCAGAAGTCGTGGGTTCGATTCCCACCGAAGACAAATGTTTGTGTGATGAGCACGATCATTTGTTCTGTGTCTGGGTATAATTTATCTATAATATACAGGGTTATTTGTAAAACACTAACAACCTCGCAGGAGTAGATTACTAACATCATAAACAACAACATTTGTTCTACGACTTTTCCGAAAATAGACAAAAAAATCAAATGATATCCGAATAGTTGACCGAGTTTTGCATGAAAAATCGTTTTTTTTGTCTGTTTTCGAAAAATTCGTAGAACAAATTTTAATGTTGTTGTTTATACTGTTAGTAATCTACTCCTGCGAGGTTGTTGGTGTTTTACAAATAACCCTGTATATAACACAAGCTCTGCTTAGCTTGGGACTAGATGGCGTTGTGTGGAAGTTGTGGAATACTTATTTATCACTCCAATCTTCGAAGGGTTAGGTAGAGGCGTACTATGTACTAGTATACCCACATTTTGCCAGTTATTTTTAAGCCCCAAATAAAATGGGCTAGCCTATAGCTAATCTGAGCTAATACTAAGAAATTTGATTTAGAAGAACTCAATACCGATTGCCCGACCCAGGGATCGAACCCGGTACATTGATCACTAGACAACGAGGCAGTCTGTGAATGAATCGAATCGCAGTCTGTGTATCAGATTTTTTTTATTTTGTTTAAACATTAGGTACAGAGTTTTCCTGACATCATGCAAATCTGGGATCTGCAATAAAGTTATTATTATCAACTAAATAAGAAGGTAGATTCTTCAATACTTCGGTCTTATAGCAAGGAAAGACGGTGGTAACCTTGGTAACCTCGAAAGACTTATCGTAACCAGCAAATTGGATGGGAAAGGGCTCGTGGACGCCACCCAATACGTTGGTCCGACCAGATCCGCACCACTCTTGACTCTTCAGTATACGATGCCCTTCACCTCGCCAGAGACAAATACAGATGGAGGGAATATCATGCAAATAAAAGTGACGTATCAGGGACCTCAGGATTGAGGTGTACGACGCAAGGAGGAAGACGAAATAAGTAACTTTCTTCTGAATTACTTACTCAGAACAGTGCAACGAATTTGAGTGATATCTTTTCTCAGTATAAGGATCTGCATAGTGGCCAAGAACAGGAAGCCGACGAAGAAGCAGAGGAGGTACGCCATCAGCACCATTCCGTGAAGGTTGCGGAGCTCCGGCAGCCATGCGTAGACCGCTACTGTTAGTAGAATGAAGAAACAGGAGACTAGCATGCCTGGAAATAAAATTTGTGAGATCACTTTCTAGAAAATTGTTGAGTTTTGATCGAATAAAATATTAAAGTCTACACAATCTGAGTCGCCGTGAGCTTGCTTTATAATAAGTACAACACTAGAGCTTCTAAAATCGTTTTTAGAACAAAGAAACTATTCCATAACTTTTAATGATAAACTGTTTTCCAGTTGTGCATTATAAACAAAACCATACCGCCAACCATAAACTACAAAAAAAAACCTACTTGTAAGATGGTAGTTCATAGATCTTTGCATGTTAAAAACCGTTTTTTTTCTCTATATTTAGCATTTAGCAAGCGTAAACGTTACTCTATCTGCATGAGAAGTCTTTCAGTGAGACAGCAACGGGCTGTTATTATTATTTTGGAAAGTAATCTAAAAATATTCCTAAGAGTCATCGATGGCCAATCGTTATATTACAAACATCTATAGCATTTAACCAATATCGCTAAAATCCAGACGGTGCCACCAATACCAGTTTTTGCAACGATAATGTCGGTACAGACGCCAGCACATCAAGCTAATCCAAACTGCTAAATTTTCCCAATTGAACATGAGCCTTATTCTGTTTGCGATAAAGTTGTAAATCTACAAATTTTGACGCATTGGGGTAGCTTGATGTGCTGGCCCAGTCTGTACATTCGAACGTGAGATGTTTATATATTTCATCATTAAAATTCTGAGATGAATCGATTCTAGGATGATACTCGTTACTGCAATGTTATAGCTTTCTTTTATCATCATGTAGGTAGTAAGGTCAAACGAATGTTTTATTTTGACTTTTAAAGTTTTGCTTTTCCTCATCCAGTCAGTCCGGTCGCACGCGAGTCCGATGCGTTCTGTTACGTCAACAGTGCTCTCAAGTAAGAAGCTCTTTATCTAATATATGCAACATATCGTATTGAATTTAAAATCGCGTGTCAATTTCGACAAAATCTAACTAATAGAGCAAGTACGTGTTATTAAAGTTACGACTAATGTTTCATCAATAGATTTTTTGAGTACTTACAACAATTTTATTATAGATGGATAAGAGTAAACGATCGGCAATGAAACTTTCGGGGCATCGTGTGAAAGATAAAATGGCTGTGTAGCCATTTAAATGATCTTTCACACAGTATCAGGATTATCATTACCCTCCTTTGTAGAGATTTGTAGGATTGAGAATACGTTTAATTTGTATACTGCGACAACGCTACATAAATTGGGATAAGAGGAGGATGAAAATGAGGTTGAAAATTGTTTATCACCAATAATATTACTAACAAGTTTTACTAATATTTACATTATTGGTCTTGCTTGTACGACAACAGCAATCTCTTATTTGGCATAAACATCAAGTAAGGTTAGCCATTCTGCCAAAAGTAACTTAAGTAGTTATTCATAATACTTACAGCTGCTGCTCAGTTGATAGCTATTGGCTTCAGGTTTGGTGACGAAGCATATGAGGGCGTTAAGATGAGGTTTGTCGTCTCCTGATATAAATGTGTCAATGCAATACTTGTCTGGTCCATAGATGAATACATTGGGGATGCTGGACGGGATTTCCACGTAGAGATTGCCATCCTGAGGAATAAATGGAAATATTTGAATATGAGGATATCATTGGCACCAATTCACATAAGTAAATAAATATTGCAATATTTACAATAACATCTACATTAACAACATTTACATTAACGTAATTATGAATTTATATAATTTCTATGTTTTTAGAATTCACTGTACATTATATTTAGTTTCACATCATCATCAATAGCTTGTCTCAGGGCCACGCTAACCAAAGGTCCATTTATGCGGTAATGTGTTTTTTGGTGCTGGTTTTTAATTAACCCATAGTTCCAGTTTGTGACTGAACGTGTACAAGACCCACTTTGACGATAAATCGTCTGCAACCGTCAAAATATCAAAGATTTCTCTCCTTTACAGTGCATGCCACACTTAAGACGTTTTTGATTGTTGAATAAAAAATATTAAAATAAATAAAAAAATAAATAAATATTCCACGATTTTTCACACAACGCGATTTAGTCCCAAGTAGTATTTTATTGGGAAGTCACCTAGAAATTGGTGTCCATGTATTTTTGTACGCATCGTAGGTATTTATTTATAGGGCATGCGGTGTGTGCATTCAACTTTATTTCGTGTGTACAAGTTCTTAAAAAGATCCTCTTATGTACAATTATTAGATATGGAACGTGATTTTGTCGGAATATCTGAAGTACCTGCTGGGAGGATATTGCATGCCAGAGAAATTAGTTTTTAAGATTTATGTTATTTTATATTAATATTAATTTTATGATCTGTGTGTCTTACTGTATATTTACTGTTATTGGTTTCTTTTCACTGTAGTAAATAAGTAGATACCTAAATTATTAAAATTATAAAAAAGGTTGAAAAGACATGTATGTTTGAAATATGTAGGTAAAGGTATTCAAATTTAAAAAAAGATTGAATTCTGTGCCCTAAGTGCGAGTTGTTTTTACGTTAACGCGATCGACACGTTCATGACGTTCGGCGCTCCGATTGGCTCGCTCCAAGCTTTTAACCAATCAGAGAGCCAAACGCGGTAAACGTTTCGAACGCGTTAGCGTAAAAACAACTCGCACTTAGGGCACTGGTTATGTTTACGTCAAACACTTGTGCACACTGATGTAACGCATTATAACACAATTAACGATGCATTTCATTAATTCAAACGAGCCTTATTTAACTACCCGTTACTACTAATGTCATTCCTCATTAAGATAAAATGTGTGTAGTTCTTCGAACTTCTTTAGAAATATAATTTTGATAACCAAATTAGTTAACAAGGCGGATATAGAAAACCAAGTTTTGTTTGTAACCTATAATTATTTGCCTTATAACTGTCTCTAGTTATGTAATAAAACTATAATAATGCCTTACCGTCTGGGCCATCAAGTTTTATTAAATTAATATAGTTAGTTAGTTAGTTAGTTTAGTTTTATTATTTAGTTTTATTTTTTGTTTTATGGGTTGAAAATTAATCTTGATGCTCTATTGGTTTTGACGTCATCTCTCCGGAATCACGTTCTAAATAAAAATCTGGGCAAGTAGGTACAAATTTCAAATATGTCACCAACATTGACATTGGTACCTACTTGCCCAGTTTTTTTTCAATGTGTGTATTTTCAATTCATATTAGCTCAAATCTGTGTCTGTGTTTATTTTATTCTTAGTTTTAGATATTGTTTCTCAGTAAGTTAATTTATGTATGCAATTCTTATAAGAAATAAAGTTGTTCTTAAACCAAATTCTAATGTAATGTATTGGTATAATGTGAATCTAATTTAATGTTATGATATTATCCTAATTTTAATTTAATGTTATATTATTTTTATTTTGTTATGAGAACCTAGTTATAAGTGCATACTGTGGTCTCCTATAACTGAAGGAGCACACTTAAATGAACAATTGTATCAGTGTCTTATGTTATATCTGTGTATCCTTTGTTTGAGATCCAAATAAACAAATAAATAAACCTGTGACTAATGAGACAAACTTGTTTTTTCTATTGTTAACAATAGAAAAAACAAGTTGAGGTCGATTCCGTAAGTGTCCCCCGTAAAAATTGAGCAGTGTTCTTAAGGAATGAAAGCTCAATTCGCTTTCACTTGATTTAAATTTTCATCGGGTGATTTTTACAACATTGGTAGAAATGTTATCAATATCAATCTGAAATTGTCAAAGCGCCTTATTAACCAAGATGTGTGATGATTAGATATCCCGTAAAAATGTTCGTGTCCGCTTAGCGGGTCGATTCAGGAAAGTCACGCCGTCGGTCGTGAAAACTTTAGTGAAGTGAACTGTCAATGACGAATTGAGCTGTCATAAAGAATGACAGTACAATTTGCCTTCACTACACCAACGTTTTATCGCGTTGATTTTCACAGAATGACACTGCTGTATGTGAAGAGGTCTTTATATTAAATTACCAAAATATTGGAGGGAGGACATAACAGAAAAATTAAAAACTAGATTTAAAACGCTTTTGCTAGAGAAAGCTTATTACAGTAACGAATTTTTGACTGATAAACTAATTTAACCCTGACTTTTAGGAAATATTTGATTTTATTAGTAATATTGTAAATATTATTTTAATTATAAATTATGTACAGACGCCAGCACGTCAAGTTACCCCATTGTGTCAAATTTATTTGATCGTTTTTCAACTTTATATTAAACAAGATAAGGTTCATATTCAATTGGGGAAATTTGACACATTGGGGTAACTTGATGTGCTGGCGTCTGTAACTCTGTACCTAACCTACCATGACTTGTACGAAATATTTGGATTATTTGACTATCATGATTAGAATGTATGTAACAATAATAACTTTTGACTTTGAACATTTCAAAATAGTTTCCGGCCCTTAATAATTGTTAATTTCATTTTTAGTACCTATTGTTTGTTAAGTAAATGACATTTGTTCTTTCTCAATTAATATTTTGTACGCCATTAGGGCAAAACATGACAGCGATTAAACTAAACTCTAATAACATCTTGCATTTATGTGTATACTCATTGTTTTTAGCAAAATAAACAATCTTGTATCTTGTACTGCAGCGGGACAGTAACTGGTGGATGTTAATTTATTGTAACAGGCTGCTACTGTCTTAATGGCAATTTATTAGGCTGGATAAAATACATGAGTCCGTAACTGTCTGGCGGTTTTGAGTACTTTAACGTGGCCAACGCAAATGACCGGCAGATAGCGTCGTGTGAACTCGTGTGGTGGGTCGTCGTGCTCCCTGAAATAGGTTTGAGCAACACGATGACTGAAGCATGCATGCCGTCTGTCGGGACAGGTCAACTCAAAGCTGAATTGATTCTTTCTTCAAAAGGCTTTTCCAAACTTTGCCCTGCATCGTAAGACTCGTGTAATAAATGAACACAATCTTATGTGTACACTTTAAAAGTGAGTTTCATTCGGCATTTTTTCTCAGGGATCAGTCACTTTGGAAATGCCATTTAGTGCCATTTTGTTTTTAAATTATCAACTCCATTGCTTATTTTTTTTTTGCTTAAACCTATCTAAGTATAGTACTTTTTATTCTAGGTGCATCGTCCTCACATTATAATCTTATTAATGTATACAAAGTTGTGTAAAATCTATTTTATAAGAGTAAGTATGGAGTTTCTTGCCCATTCTTCTCCATACAATTCTACTTTTTGGAAGGGGCAACTAGAATCATTTTTTAAAACTAATTTTTCTTTCGACGTTCAGAAGTGCCTTATGGGGGACTAATTGAAATAAATTGTTTGACTTTGACTTTGAAAAAATGTCATGTAAAAGTATATGGGAAGATCTACTTACAACAAGAAATAAATATCATTTCATCATTTCATTTACTATTAGTTTAAGACCAAAGCTCATAATCTTCGCGCATTGAAAATTTAGTTCTTGATGTACCGTCATGTCTTTGTTTTACTAGCTGCACCTTTGACTATGTTTGATGTAATTAGATGTCCGTAAAAAAACAATGTGCCCCTTAATGAAGATGCTCATTGAAACATTTTCCTTATATTGAATGACTATTTCCCTATTTAAATCAAGACTTTGTTTACGATTTCATAAGTTATTGTCGCATTCTTTTTCTTAAATAATATCTAGTATTTAGTTAAAATTACTCCTGATTACGTCATGTGTATGTCAGTGAAAGTATCGTCCGAATCGGTGCAGTCGCTTTGGAGGTCAGCCGGAATAGAGACATAGACGACAACATTTTTTTATTGTTTTTTTTTTATCTGCCGTACGTATGTAGCACAAAACGGCACTTTAGCATGTATAGGAGTCGGCAGGGACATCAAGTTACGCCAATTTACTCGTATCAAAACTTTGATAGATTCTCAGTTGAGAATCGAAACGATCGACCGATCGATCGTTGATTCTCAGTTGGGTATGAAAGTTTGTAACAAAAGACTTTAAGTTTTATCAGTTAAGAAAATTCGACAGTATAATATCCGTTCGTAAGCATTTCAATGCTGTACTTTTTATCTGTTAATCGTTATAGTGCAACTTATTCCTTATCCTACCAATTTTAGTTATACTTTTTTTATGAACTTGTTGTTTTTATAAGGTACTAGTTGTACCCTGCCACGCTTCGCTGTGGCACATTGTGATGAATGGTTAAAATAAAATAATAGATAAAAGCAATCCTTGATGCGGATTATATATCATGCTAAAATTTCAGCTCGATCGGTGCAGAACTTTTTGAGTTTTTGAAGCCAAACCAACATAACATTTTTATACATATATAAGATGCTTTCTAAATATCTGCCATCCTCTTAAGGGGTCATTGTACTCATAATTATAAACATCTTTTACTATAGGACAAACTCCAAATCGCGAAAATAAAATCAGCTGTTCCCTACATTGCGACGAGTCACGTGACCAAAAATGAAGGGAACAGCTGATTTTATTTTCGCGTTTTTGGAGTTTGTCCCATAGTAAAAGACGTTTATAATGACGAGTACAATGACCCCTTAAGAGGATGGCAGATATTTAGAAACCACCTTATATATAGATTGATTGTGTAATCATAATGAAGGTGCGGTCAATGCGTAACCGCTGCTGAGCATTGACGCGCACCGTCATTATCGTCATCGTATTACGCGTTATTCGCAACAGCATTTTGAGTATGATAGGACGGAGGCTTTACTGTTGACTGGCCTGTTGGTCTAGTAGTTAGTGACCCTGACTGCTATACAGGAGGTCGTGGGTTCGATTCCCACCCAGGACAAATGTTTTTGTGATGAGCACAATCATTTGTTCTGTGTCTGAGTGTAATTTATCTATAATATGTATGTATTTAGAAATATATAAGTATGTTTATCAGCTGTTTAGTACCCATAACACAAGCACTCAAGCTTAACTTGGGACTAAATGGTGTTGTGTGAAAAGTTGTGGAATATTTTTTTTTTTTGACTGTCCGTACATGAATCGATGCATTAATATTCACATGAGTATTGATACCTCGATTCAAGGGTCTGGCAGAGGGCAAGTAGATTAAGATTGTCTCACTAACATTAGTTATACATTTTTATTTATTAATACTAACAATTTGGATTAAGTATATAGTTATGTGAAATATGCGTTATTATTATTTTTAAATTCAAATAGTTTCTTTTTATATTTTCTTTAAAGTTATTGCAATAACATTTGTTTAACCAGTAGTGTATGCGGTGTAAGCCTATTATTAAAGGCATAATAACTTAACTGATTGTAAATGCACTGTGTACCTAAACAGTTGTTGGCTGTCCATAAAAAAAAAAAGCTTTTAGGCAGGATATTTTTTTTCGATATCACCAACAATATTGTGACGTCACTTGTCTGGTGTCGTCAATGTACTGACAGGTATTTTTTACGTAATCACAGTTAACTGATATCAAGGGTAAGGTTGGTAGGTGATATTATTTGCAGACGCGATGATGCAACAGATTTTTCTTTACGATATTTTCCTGGTCTTACTCCATGGAATTAAAGTGATACCAATTAGGTAATATTGATAATAAAACTTGTACTTGGACAAACTTGTACTTTCTATAACTGTTATGACCTAAACTGAAAAATACTGGACAAGTTCGAGACCGTTGCCCACCACAATGGTTCCGCACCACGTCGGGAATAAAAGGCCGAAACATTACGTTTCTCGTTTCCCCGAGTTTAATTTGTAATTTCATGTAATGGTTATTTGTTGGGCTAATAATAATACGTACTCTGTGAATATTTTAACTGTCTGTTTATTACATTTGATGAGATACAGTGCACTGACAGGCGTCAGGCAGACGGGCGGACAGACGAACAGCAAAAGCTTAGTAATAGGGTTCCGTTGGTACCCTATATGAACCTACGTACCACCCCGAAAAGTGATTTGTGTTCTGTTAGTTGTATAGCATAATCAATCTATAATATTTTCACTACTAGGACACATGCCTCTTCTCTGTGAGAAGGAGTAAATTAATAAAATAAATAAATATTCCACAACTTTTACACGACGACGCCATTTAGTCCCAAGCTAAGCAAAGCTTGTATTATGGGTACTAAACAGCTGATAAACATACCTACTTATATCGTAAAAAATGATCGTGTTCATCACACAAAGATTTGGGTGGGTTCTGGGTGGGAATCGAACCCAGATCCTCTGGCATAGCTGTCAGGGGCACTAACTACTAGACGAACAAGCCAATCATAAATATAATCCTTAGGAGGTACGGAACCCTAAAAAGTTATTCAAAATTTTAAAGGGATGTAGTGTCCAGAATCGTGTTACGGAATTTATGGTATTAGTATGTGGGACGATGTTTCTTCCACCCTGTATTTATTCTAATACTAGCTGCTTCAGCAAGCTTCGTTCCGCCTTAGCATCAAGTTTTGTTGTTACCTTCTTAGTTATAGCCTAAGACTTGTCAACTAGTCATCAAACAATCTTCGGGGATGACATTATTTTGTCACCTGTCATGTTGTCCAAGATGGCGCTGTACCGCTAACATAAAGGAGATGTTTCATTTTTATATGGGGCTCCGGCCATAACATGTACCTTTTGGCAAAGTTGGGAAACTTACCTACCGCAACCTACCGTAACATTTTCTTCTTAATATCAAATGGTTTTTATGTACCTACAAAATTGAAATTAAAAATGTTTGACAAGTGTCCTAAGAGTTATGACAGCTATAGCAGGTTGTAGATATGACGTTTACTTAACCTAGACTAGGTTATTTTAAATTCGTTCAGAAACACACTTCAACAATGGCACCTAAAGATTTTTGTAACGATAAAATTGTCACACTTATGTTTACTCCAAAATATTTACAAGAGAATAATTATATTATATTATTTTTAAAACTACAAGAATGCACACAGTTTTTTTATCATTTTTTACGTAACATTGATTTGATGGATTTTGGCTTAAGCACAACAACTTCGCTAATGATCATCCCTGGATCAAATGCAAAGTTTAAGAATCTATAAATAAAGGACATACAGACAAAAAATCATTTTTATTTCAAAGAAGTGTCTATGATAGTATTGCAGTCCGTGCACAAGTATTTCTGGTATTTAACACTGGGTTCAAGAAACGAACAAACTTAGTTTTTCAGATCCTTGTCTATTTATACGAGTGATCGCCTAGTGGTCGAAAATCAACCCTTAATTTATGTTTAATATAAAATTGCAACTTTTCTTTGAATTTCCGTTTACTTCAATGTCAACTCATCTACTGCACGTTGTAAACTTGATGTTGGCAGAATTTCTAAACGTAAACTTACTTAAACAATTAATTTTTTATTTTATTTATTTCTAACAAAAACACATAATGTCTGTTAAAGGTGTTACATATATTTTCACTACGTACCTATACTTAATCTCACACTTCTCCTTTAGTGCATTTTTTTGAAATAGGAATCCAATGATCTTGTTTAGCGTGTTAATTTTATTGTGCACTTAGATTTCAAACGTGCTTCGTCAGCATAAATTTTAATGCAAATGTTTAATTTATATCCGTTGTACTCATCTTGTGGACAAACCGGATTCGACCGAAAATGCCTATTCACATTCAAACATTGTTTTTTGTCAATTTGTTACGTCTTAGGAATAATAATTGCCATTGCTTAGTCCGTATCAACAAACCTGCCGATAAAAATTTAGAATACATAAAGGTAGTACAAATTCCTTCGAAATCTAAACGAAATACTTCTTTCAATCGGCTTTGAGAACCCATGACCTTAACTCAATCATATTTTAGTTAGAGATAAGTTGGTGGAAGCCTGATTGTTATATTAAGATCTATTCCTTAGTTGTTAACGATCAAAATCATTTGACAAGACAATAAATAATAGTTTTAGTCTCACCGCCAATAAACTGTAGTCGTTTGTAGCCGGATATACTGGTAGTCTCCTCTCACCCACTTCCCTGTTGCAGGCCATTTTGCCAATTAAGAAGATAAACTCCTCTGGGGCATTAAATCCTTTGATAATTGTAAATTCTTGATACTTATCCTGCATCACAGGAGGATTGAAAGGTACTTTAGTGCTAATACACTTTCTGCTGTCGGCCTTGTAGGCCTGCCCAAATGGACAACACTTCCTAGCACAAATTTTACCGTTACAAGGATTAAATTGTGGATCGTCCGCGGTCTTAACAATCTGAAACGTTTCACCAGTACTCGAGTTGTGACCGTCATACGTACGATCTACTAATGTAGCAGGTCTTTGCCAATTATACAGTTTAACATCCGTCTGATTCCCACAAACAATAACGAATAACATAGCCAGTAAGGTCCACATTGCCGTAAATTTTGATCACTTATATTATTTTGGACGACCGTAGTGCTCGGCAGCCTTGTTGAAACTGTTACCGGTTCAATGAGAAAAAAATGTGGAATTTCCGTGATTGCAAGCGCAGCTTTGCGACGGTCGACGATTATTGAAATGAATTTGGCTCAGAGATTCTTGCTTCAAACGAGTATATCACCAAACCAGATTATTTGTCCGCTTAACCTTTTGTATTCATGAATATTCGAGAGATGTTAAAATATATTATTTAAATAAAGAACCTTCAATCTATCTTTTAAACATGATCTTAACAGTATACAAAAATATACGAATGTTTCCTTCGAGTTGACCAAGTCGGACTTTAGTCAACTGTATCATCAAGGTTATGAGTTCAAATGCGGGCAAGTGTCAATCTGAATTTAATTCAATTATGGGTTTTCTTGGTTTATCGTTGACGTCACTGATAAAAATTCGTCACGTAAACGTCACTGTAAAGGAAAGAGAATGTGAGCAAAAGTTGTTCTTAAATCGCCTTTGCTTTCTCGGTTATATTTAAAAAAACATGAACTTTTCTAAAATAAATCACAGGCTGGTCCCTAGCACATCAACCTACCCCAAACTGGCAAATTTTCCCAATTGAACATGAACCTAATTGTTTTTAGAATAAAGTAGAAAACACATTGGGGTAGGTTGATGTTCTGGCGTCTGTACCTAAGACTTTGTGTTAGGTATCTTTTTGGTATTTAATGTTGGTGGCTGGTTGGTTGGCTTTTTGGTATTTGGCTGTTAGTTGCTGTTAGCCGTTGGTACAAATAGACTCTTAGGAAGTTTTCCTTTTGTCAAGCTTTTTGCTTGTTTTTGAGATATTATAATTATAAGGATCAAATTTCTCAAAAACAAGCACTTTTTTGGAGTCCATCGTTTGGGCCAATTGGCCCAAAATGGACGCCAAAAAAAGTAGGTGTTATTAATTTTTCGGATGTTAGCCGGTTTGATTTCCGAGTCTGGTGTAAAATTACTATTTGTAGTACCTTATACGAGTGCTTTCCTTCCAGGTTAGGTGAAAAAATTCCACTCTATGTATATTATACATTATTTTTTCACAATTTTATTTATTACTTCTTCTAGTATAAAGTAAGGTAATTTAAAAGGAGACTGATTCCCTAGGTCTGTAATGAATTCGTCTTTTGATTAAGAAACTAACAATCGTTTTTAAGTACAAACGTGTTACTTACTAACAATTTTATTTATGGATGTCATAGTAGTCCGATTTTTTTTTTATTATTGTTATTTATTCTTATTATTATGTCTTTCCTCCCGAAATGGATTTTGATCTAACTCTTCACCAATAATAAAAGTGATTCTATAAATTACAAATAAGTTTATTGTTTGTGATTGACTTTACTATCATTACATAATTCCTGTACCATCCGCGAGGTTGGGCTGCGGTCATCCTGAAACCTTCCATTGGTTTGTAAGAAAATTTCAACTATATCTGACAACCCTGGAAACCAATCTCTTTTTGATTGACTGTACCTAAGTAACCATTCGCGTTGGCAGGAGACCACAAATATCTATAAACATAGGGCTTGAAACTCTTGAAAAGTGGCAAACTGACCGAACAAGTTTAACCAAAAAGACTAGTATGAGTTGGACTCGCCCACCGAAGGATCCATACGTAGATAAATAAGTAAATAATAAATCTATACTAATATTATAAAGAGGTAAAATTTGTAAGTTTGTAAGTTTGTAAGTTTGTATGTAGGGGGTAATCTCTGGAACTCATAATCCAATTCTAAAAATTTTTTAACTTGCTGAAAGCTACATTATTCCTGAGTGCTATAGGCTATAAATTGTTTCTATAACATGTATATTAACCGAGCTATCACAACTTTTGTCTAGCAAGTCGGAAAAAAATACCCCATAAAACAGAATCATTTGCGTGCGCTGCCTAAACAGTTGCTTAAAATTAAAAACAATGTATGGCTACCTGGACCGTCTTAATTATTTCTACAAAAAAGTCCGCGATACCATATCTCTATCTTTTATATTTTATCTTTTATACTTCATTTATTGCATTAAAAATTTTTTTTTTCGGCATACTTACGTTTGGTTGATTATTTGAGCAACAAAATATTAATTCATTAGACAATAAATTATTTCAGTATCACAAGAACATCATACAGATACGATTTGCCATTTACAGTATATCAATTGGTCATACAGTTTCGGAGATGATATAAAATTACTAAAACGCAAAATGCCCCTAGCATAAGTTTCATTGTGCAGACGTTTTACCTATTTGCCCATAGATGGCGTTCTGTAATTACGTCATTTTTCTGAATCGCGGTGTTAAGACTCCGTTGTCGTAAGAGTTAGAATTCTAATATTACATGTCAGTTGCTTATTGGTTCGGTTGTTTCGTTCGTATGGTTGTTGTTGTTGATAGATACCTCAGAATCGAAAATATTGTAATTTCGTTGTACGTGATAATTGTTTTCAAGTCTGTGCGTAGTTTGTTGTGAGCATGCTTATAAGGAAATCTCAACTGTCCCGGCAGACATCACAGACAAGAGCCGCTCGAGCGAGTACGCTGTACGGAAGAATCTGCCCCTGAAAATGAGCAGGGCCTCTCGAGAAATCTATACTAATAATAAAAAATCTGTAGAAGTAAAATTTCTGTACATTGAAAATATAAAAAAAATAGCGGGGGGTGTTACTAGACCGAAACCGAACCCAAAATTTTTTGTCTGAATGTCTGTCTGTCTGTCTGTATGTTCAGGTATCACGCAAAAACTACCGGTACCGGCTGAAACAAGGTATACTTATTCTATAATATCCTGGGCATAACACTGGGTACTTTATATTCCGAAAAAGTATATACAATAAAAAACAAACTTAATTTTGCGGTTCGATCCCTAACCCCAACTGCACCAACCGCAAATAATAAGTTTGTCGTAGGTTACGTCACCCGCAGTGGAGTTCACCAAGGGGCGCTGCACACGGCTAAGATACTATAATGTTTTATCTTAAGATACAATATAGTTCGCCATAAAACTCAATGGACTATCACACACTTCTAAGATAATCTTCTTCTTCTTAGCGTGTCCATGGCAAACAAAGTCACTAAATTCTAAATTAAATGACTAACTAAGATAATAAATAAAAATTATAATAAAACTGTACAGAAGTCAATTCTGTACATTGAATATATATTCAAAATTAATATTGGAGGATGATTGGTGATCGATACTGATGCCAAAAATGCAATCAGTAAATGTTTTGTCTATCTGTCTGTCTCTATGTGCACGCATAGTTCAAAAACTATTATAGGGATTTTAACCAAACATGGTACAGTTGTAATCAATACGTCTAGGCAGGTTGATCTAAGTCTCAGTTGTTTTACACATGGTCAGTTGTACGTCGCTCTTTCCCTGGTCAGTAGTTCCAGAAATCTTTATGCATACCTAAATACCGGAAGGATCAACTTTGAAAGTTGTCTATCCGGAAGTATTATGCTAAAATTATTACGTTTCTAAATCAACGCACAGCCCAAACCTCTGGTATTAGAGACATGAAACTCGAAGGGATGTTCTTAGTGAAGAGTAAGTATCCACTAAAAAACGATTTGTGGAAATTCAACCCTTAAAGGGAAAACATAGGGGACGGAAGTCCGAAATCCACGCGGGCGAAGCCGCGGGCAAAAGCTAGTTATTTAATAAGTAAATAATAGATTATTTGACAAAAAAAAAGAAAGAAAAAAAATTGCAATGTGCTCATCGAGCCCTTTCATACGAGTACGATACCCCATTTGAACTAGAAGCTTCAATGTGAAACTTCGACTTAGAGCCCCCTATTTTCATAAGATTTAAAACCAAATGTAATTTTGAGACTTTCACTTGCACTTTTGGTTTATAACGATGTTGCTTGCCGAATTTCATAGTTCTAGGTCAACGGGAAGTACAGACGCCAGCACATCAAGCTACCCTAAACTGTCATATTTTCCCAATTGAACACGAACCTTATTTAGTTTCGAATAAAGTTGAAAACCTATCAAAGAAATTTGACACATTGGGGTAGGTTGATGTGCTGGCGTCATCTGTACATCATGAATTTTTATTCCGCTGAGAGTGTCGAAATATGCGGTTTTTGCTGAATAAACGATCGTATCTTTCATTACGTTAACTTAGAAGTTTTATTTTTTGACGTCTTAATAGGACCGTAGACCTAAGTTTACGGTTTAAATTTCATCTTGATACCTCCACGCATTCTCAAAATAAAGGCTCTGGATAGACAGACAGATAGACAGACGGACAACAATGATCTTGTAAGGGTTCCGTTTTTCTTTTTGATGTACGGCACCCTAAAAAGACTGGAATGACCCCGTAATATAACAGTGAGTCAGAATTGAACAGGTTTAAAGACCTTCGCAATAAAATTACAACCACAGTCTAAAACCTACAGTCGTCCGACGTCTAGACAGGGCAATCGTGCGGGGTGTGAGGGGCGAGACGCGGGAAAGCCGCTCCCGCACTGCAAACAAAACGATGTTCGTAGTTCGGGAGGTATTAATCAGTAATATTAATATTAAAGTAAAAAAATAATAATACAAAATGATAATTTTCCCGTTCGTTAGACAGTAGCAGTTAAAAATGTATGTTGATTAAAGATTCAAAAGATATGTATCTTCGTTTTATTTGCGAACTACAATTTATTATTAATAATTAAGGTTGAAATTAATATCGAAGATCGTAGTACCTAATGATAGCGAAGTCAAATAAATGCTGTATTGATTTTTTACCCGGTATTTTTCATAAATACCCGGTATAAATGGGTATTTATTTATTTTTACCTATTTTACCCTTTCTTACCAAATTTTACCCACCCGGTATTTAATCACCTGCCCATCTCTAGTTACGCCTACTATGATAGTACCTACTGTCTAACGAACGGAAATATTGTTGAAATGCAATAAACTATTTAGTTTGTCATTTAAAAAAACCGGCCTTTGATACCTTTGCACTCATCACAAATTGGAATAGCAATATGTGATTAGGTACTCGAGGCCCGGCTTCCAAAACAACAATGGCAGCATCATACCGGCAATATACTAATTTAGTAACTTTTATGGTACCTATTAGAATTAATTACATAGATGGAGAAAACATGGCCAGAAATTTTGACTGGCCTGTTGGTCTAGTAGTTAGTGACCCTGACTGCTATGCCGGAGGTCGTGGGTTCGATTCCCACCCAGGACAAATGTTTGTGTGATGAGCACGATCATTTGTTCTGTGTCTGGGTGTAATTTATCTATAATATATATGTATTTAGAAATATATAAGTGTTTATCAGCTGTTTAGTACCCATAACACAAGCTCTCAAAAAGCTTAACTTGGGACTAAATGGTGTTGTGTGAAAAGTTGTGAAATATTTATTTATTTATTTATTAAATGGGCAGCTCACTTTGATAAGAGACAAACCATGGAATCTAAGTATTTTGAAGTACTGCAAATTAGTATACAGGGTGTTAAAAGACCATTCACATACTTAACCGATAACTTCACATTCTGTACATATGTTATGTACAGAATATTGCTGCAAAATGCTTTTTTTTCCATCTTAAACAAAAGATGGTTTTTATTGCGAGCAATGAAAAGCGAGGAACTTTTGATTAGCTGAGCGTACGACCGGCGCACATTGGTTCAAGGGCGGAAAAAAGTCCTTTGTTTCAACCTTGTTTAAAATGTCTACAATTTGGTACACACATACTAGAATGTTAGTAGAAACAAGTCCTAAAATTAATACGGATAAATAATTATACAGTATTTAATTATATGATGCCAAAGTAGGGTGATCGAGAATTTACAAATTTCGTGCAAAAAATATTGTTATTTCAAGTATGAATAGAACCAAAATACTATAATTATCAACTTTTATTTTTAGTTTAGTCATAAGTTTATTGTGTGTATTAATAAAATAGTAAACATAATGTTATAATATAATGAATAATTACTTGCTATTACATTTTTAGTGAAGAAGGTCATTTGGAACCTTTTGTTTTCAATCATGAGATCATAACTAATCTCCGTTATCGACCGATACGTAATAATATACTTTCGGAGATTAATTAGACCCTATAGATTAAGAATACATTAGTTTTGGCTGCGATAACCTGCGATCTTGGAAATACCAGGTCCTTAACTAATGACGCTCTGTAATTAAGAAAAAGTGCATTATATTAATAAGTGTTTCTAATGAGGGTAATTAACATTTTATCATATCGTGTAAGTATAAATAGCATTGAATGGTAGTTTTAACTTCACTTACAATTATTTTCCCTTACGATAACAGTGTTATTATAGTGATGGATAGCTTTACTATTGTCTATGCCGATTTAGTGGAAATCATAATATCAAGTAATCGTGAGATACATAAATGCCTCGAAAATTTAAAACTTATGTATCCACAGCTTACAGAAAGTGTTTGGAATCAAGTTTATGAAAAGTTAAGCCGTAATTTTCTACCCGTATTTACAAAAAAGTGGCAAACTGCAGCGAGAAATAAAAATGCTTTTGTGGCAAAAAATGAACAGTGGCTGAAAAATATTTTTACCGTTGAGACATCTTCGGTGCAGACTGATGTGGTGAATTGTGACAGTAATGTTCCAGGGCCATCAAAACGCTCTCATAGAGGACGACCAGAAAAATCATTTGATGAATGTTGCGATCGAACAAAGCGATATAAAGTTAAAAGATTGTGTGAAAGCGTTCCTGAAGAAATGATTAAGAAAGCTGCCTCTAAGGTACTCGTACAAGAAGAATCATCGGATACTATCAAGTTTACTCCAGAAAAAGCGTTGGCATTATTACTTGATGCATCACTTTCGAAACATCAATATCAAGTACTGAGAAATGCAGCAAAAAGTATTGGTTGTGATATTTTTCCCGATTATCATAAAGTACTTGAAGTAAAAAGGCAATGCTACCCCACGGATATTGATGTACCTCAGATCCCCTTATCAACAGTTTACGTGCAGTACCGCATAAAAAATACTATCCTCTTCACGATGATGCCAAAGCTTTATTAGTGGATAGCACCCATCTCTAAATCAATGTCTTCTCTATTTAATATTTAGTTTATTAATATTTATTTATTTAAAAATGCTGATTTAATTATATGAAATTCATGTGAAAAAATTTGATGAATATTTTCATGTTAATAAAAAAAAAATACGTGTTATATCTTTCTCTTTGTAAACTGGTACATCCATTATATCATTTTAATAAAGTATTATGAAGAAACGCAACGTCTTTTCATTTAAAAATAATATTTTCCGCATGCCCGTACTACCTGCACCACTGTGCGGCGCAGCGTCTGCCCGCTAGTGTTTAGTACCTATCTATTGCATTTTTGTAGCTTCAAATGCGTAATTTGTTTTGAAAAATCGATAATTTTGATAATGTTTGTTGAGAAGAAAGTTTATTAATGATACTTGGAATACGATTTTGAAAAAAAGACGAAAAAAAATATTTCGTCTTGACCTTCAATATCTCCAGAACCAGTGAATTTCCAGGTATGTTCTAGAAGAAAAAAACTATCCAAGGGTCTTTTTACACCTTAAACATATAACAACATTTCATCAATAAGCGGTGTATAATTTGTGGTGATTTTAATATTAATTTATCAAAAGATGACTCAAAACGTAATTCTTTTCTATCACTCCTGACATGTTATAACTTTCGACATTTAATTAACACAGATACATTTCGACGCAATGATTCAAGTTCATGTATAGATAATATATTGACTAATATTGATGAGACAATTATTAAAGGTGTAGACACAGACCACAATGGTCTTTCTGATGGACATGCGGGCCTTTTTTGTACATTATTACTAGAAAAAGTGGCTTGTAGGAAAGAGCAAAGTTATATGTACATTGAAAGAAGATCATATAATGAAGGGAACAAGTCATGTTTTAGGCAAAAGTTGCTACAAGAAGACTGGTGTGCAAGTACATTAATTGACAAACTCAGGGAGCTGCATTCTAACACATTTAATAAAAAGAAAATAAAAATAAATACAAAAAACAGCAACAAATCAAAATGGTTAAGTACGGGAATAAGAGTTGCTAGTAAAATGAAACGGTTTTTAAATTTTGTTGACAAAGGTAATTGTGACGATTCCATTCTAAAATATCGTAGTAATTATTTTAGGATATATAGAGGAGTAATACGACATGCGAAACGGCTAGTAGTAAGAACGGAAATAAACCTAGCTCAGAATTCTGGTAAAGTTATTTGGAAAACTGTAAATAGTAAGAGGAATCCTAAAAACTATAAAAATGACAATTTGATACTTAAGGATAACAATAAAATAGTTCATAATCCCTCAGAAGTTACTAATATTCTTTTGGAAAAATTCTGTAATAAATCGAATTTTATTATTAGTGACATTAATGCAGCAAAAGAGTATCTGCAAAATCATGGGACAAGAGTAGAAGAGGATATGGTTTTTGAACCTGTAACACCTCTTGAAGTTTTCAAACTAGTAAAAATTATGGATAGTAAAAAGTCTTTCGGCCATGATGAAATTCCTATGACTGTTATAAAAGAAAACGTTGACATATTAGCTAGCCCTTTGGCCGATTCAATAAACGAATATGTAAGTAAAGGTGTCTTTCCTGATCAATTTAAATTAGCCAGAGTACTACCTATACATAAGAAAGGCTCTAAAACAGATCCAGGGAATTATAGGCCTATCTCTCTGTTGCCGGTATGTTCTAAAATATTTGAAAAAATTATGGAAGTCAGACTTGTACGTCATTTGGCTAAACACAAGATTATAACCGACCAACAATTTGGTTATCAAAATAATGTAGGAACATTAGATGCTATTGACATGTTAGTTGATGATGTAGTGGGTAAGTTGAATGCTAAACTAAAAGTAGCTGGACTTTTCCTCGACCTAAGCTCTGCGTTCGATACAGTGGAACATAGTATTCTTCTTGATAAGCTAGCTTTCTATGGCATAAGGGGAAATGTGTTGAATTTATTTAAATCCTATTTATATAACAGAAAGCAGTATGTGGAAATTACAACAGTTCAAGAAGATGGGCATGAAAAACTGCATAAATCAGATACAGTCATAATAAATAAAGGCGTACCACAAGGATCAGTTCTAGGCCCTGTCTTCTTTATAATATTTATAAATGATCTGATAGCTTACATGAAAAGTATTTCAGATGATACTAAACTTGTAATTTTTGCCGATGACACAAGTGCTATTATACGAGATCTAGCGACAACATACAAAATTTAGAAAACAAGATAAATTTTATCCTATGTGCTCTTGAGAAGTGGTTCACTATGAACGATCTAAAACTAAATCTAAAAAAGACACAATGCTTATTATTTAAATCGACCATGAAAAACAGTGATACTGTCAAAGTGCATTTATTAGGAAATAAGGTAGATATTGTAGACAGTGTAAAATTTTTGGGGGTACATATAGATGCAGTTTTAAATTGGAAGAAGGAATTGGAAGTGGTCACTAACACTATGAGTAGTGCTTGCTATGCTCTCAGAAGTCTTAGAGACGAATTAACCATTGCTCACCTCAGAACGGTATATTTTGCACTCGTAGAGTCTAGACTTAGGTATAGCATAAAGTTCTGGGGTAACAGCTACCAATATAATATTAATGCTGCTTTCGTTATGCAGAAAAGAGCCTTGAGAACTATGCTTCGCATTGAACAGACTGAGTCTTGTAGAGAACATTTTAAGAAACTGCACTTTCTCACAGTACCTTGCCTCTATATTCTAGTCCTGCTTAGTCATTTTGTTAAAAATATCCATAAGTATGAGACAGAAGAACAGAGACATATCCGTATAAAAACGCGAAGGAAGGATCTACCTAATTTTATACAGCCTAAACTTAATGTCGTTAAACATGCCTCAAGAGTGCAATCAGTACATATGTTCAATAAATTACCTGTTGAATTCAAAGGCGCTATTCATCAAAATGAATTCAAGACAAAATTAAAGTCACTGTTATTGAGGAAATGTTATTACAGCATAGAAGAGTTTCTCAAAGATAATAGTAAGTAGTTCGAACATATGATTGTATACTAATGACTTTAAGTAATAATAATATTAAACATTCTATCAACATTGACTTTACAATCCTAATTAATTTTATTGACATACATTTTTATTATTTTCTTTTTATTTTAAATTTTTTGTTGAATTTGTATTAATTTTTAATTAATGTTGACGTGATTTATTAGAGTTAATTTAAGACTAATAATGTTAGGATCAATATGATTGTAATGTTGAAACCGTTGTGTAATTTTAATAATAATTAATTTCACCATTATATCATTCGACATATTATCTGTTATTATTGACATTCATTGACATTTTTTTGTTTTTTTTTTTTTATTTGAATTTGTATTGTTATTTTTAATGAATGTTTTGTTAAATTATTATAATTCATATTAAGTAATTAGTATGACCAATGTGAATGTAGTATTTGTGTCTTTCTCAGCCTCATGTTGATTAATAAATGTTTATGCTATAATGTTAAGACCAATGTTCGACACAAATGTAATTTGTTGAAGAATAAATAAATAAATAAATAAAAACCTGACAAGCAATGTTAACAATCCATTTTTGCGAATCGAGGTGCTGTGTTAGACATACCACTGTAAATGGTCTGTGTTAGTATTTTTTTTTATTTTAAATTATTTTATCCTTCTATGAAAAGAACTTTTGCCCTGCAGTTGGGTAGTAACAGTCTGGGTCTTATTATTAAACGATTTTAAACTTCTTAAAAGTTGTAATTAAGAAGTTACCAACTTTTTGAAGCCTTTTTTAACACCAACTAACCCATTCTTTTTAAATATTGATAAATAGAAGGTCTAGCTTAGATCAACATTTCTAATTAAAATTTCTTAAAGTATAAACCTCACCGTTCTCAAATGAAACTCCGCAGCGGCCTCAGCTATAGGAAGTCTGGTCTCTTGCAGCTCATCCGAGCAATTATTTTTCCCAAACAGAAAGTGGAGCTCTTTAGAGGCATTATATCCCGGTAATAGTCGAGACTCCCTCCAAACTGGGGGATTGAAAGGATCCGTGATGTTGACGCATATTCTTTGCGTCTGATGGTACGCTTGTCCAAATGGACAGCACTTTCTGGCACACACCTCCTTCAAACACACACAACCCCGTTCCACATAGGTCACATTATCCACATAATATTCACCATAATTATATTTAACACCATCGTAAATTCTGTTCTTAAGTTCTACACTGTTTTCTTTATTACATTGCGTTGCAATTCTTGAGATCACCACGAATACAATAAACAGTATAATTTGCATTTTTCCCGAGAGACTACCTCACTACGATCGGCGCGTACGCAGGTCTACGACTGACTGTTAATACAAGATTACTCAATGAGGGTTTTCCGTGGCCGCACGCTAAATAACAATTATGGTGAATAAGTAGGCAGTTGGTAGGTAAGTACTGGTTTTTCGTGCTCACTTAGGCTTACAAATAATTTCCAAGTAAAGTATGATTATGAAATATGTCTTAATTGAATGAATAATTTTATTAGGACCAACGTATTGTTCTCATTTCAATAATACAGTGAGTAACTTAACTTGTCAGAAGTAAAGTGTTGATTTAGGTATATTATTATGAATATTATTATTCGAATTGTATTAAATACATTATTCATAAATGTAGTGGTTTCCATAAGATTGAAATGCCTACTATCGTGTTATTTTTTCGTGTTAGTGAAGGACACTAAAATTGTCATTTTTGGTAGTAAGAAAAGCCTGGCTGTTAAAACCTACTTAGAAGAAGCTGCTTTTTAGAAGTTTGTCCATAAAGATTTACTCCTGACGAACCCTATTCTTGACGATTTTTAATTTTTTGAAAATATTGCCTGAGGGCGGCATAAAAAGTCTGCCACCAGCCAGGCTAGTCGCCAACCAACATCAGAAGAAGAAGATTGTGTGGGGCAAACAAATTTGCATGTATTTTTGTAAAATCTGCTTATTATGTTAGTATGGAAGGTCTGTTATTTAAAATTTATGTCGCAGTGCCTAAACCGGTTTTGAGATAGTTTTCGATATTTTGATGCGAAGTGACTCATTTAATGTCTGTTTTTAAAGGAAAAGTAGGTCTATGGCCCCACATAGTTACTACCAAATCAAACAATGTTTTTAATAGGATTCAATTTAAGATTTTTTGTTGGGAAACTTTCAATTGTTGCGAAGAAAGAGAAATATATAATAAATATCCGGCTGATGACATAGACCCGTTCCCTGTATTAAGGGGGATAACTGGTTGTAAATCAGGTCTGCCTATCTCTTCAAGGAGTATAGCGTGGAGCAATGAAATATTTATCCAATGCATTTAACTTCTGATTTTTCAATAGTGGTTACCGAGCTTGCGTTCTTGAAAACCAGTTTTACTTGCAAAGTAAACAACGTATATACAATTAATATGAAAACACAAGGATTTTTACTTGCTTAAACTTAGTATCTACATTGCACTTAAAGAAAAGGATAATAGTTGTTGGTTTCTTAATGTTATAAAGGTACCTTAGTATCGGATGGCTAGAAACTTTGTTTTGAGAATAGTTTTTGTGGAAGCTTGTACGTAATCAGTTTACAAACCTGATTATAACGGAACAAGGTAATGATAAAAACACAACTATCGGTATTAATCGTACGTCACACTCAATTTTGATTCGAAAATTTAATATAAATCCTAAAATAACCCGAGTAACGATGCTGGTTACACTATAATTGGGCCGAGCACACACGACAGTATCGAGTTCAGAGCCATGACTGACCAGTCAAATTTCGTTTACCGTTAAAATTATTAAACGAAAGTGAAGCAACATGGCCACTAGCCAGGGCGTGTACATATTCTGGGACTGGTCCGTAGGGTGACAACAAAACAGTCATGTTTAAATAAGGTCTATAGGCACAGGGTGGAACGGACATCGATGTCACCGGTGTACAGACGCCAGCACATCAAGCTCCATCGAACTGTTAATTTTTTCCAATACGGTACTTGACAGAATATGAACAACAAAATATAATAAGTCCATCCGATAAATTATATAAAATAATGCACATTTTTTTTATTTTTCAAATTGATGGATGGACTTTAATCTAAGCAAATGCTTAGATTAAAGTTGAGGAGCCAGAGCTCATCGAAAATACTTTTTTCCCGAGTTGTTATGCTGCATAGTTTAAAGATAAGTGTTTTCTTGTAAAATTGTTGAAGGTAAATTTTTTTTTGTGGGGTCTTGTAACATCATTATCTACTAGTATAAACTGTACTGGCTAGTGACGTAATGCTACATTTTGACTCAATGTATCGACGTTATTTTTTGATTACGTGAAAAAAGAAAAAATGTGTGTCGAATATTTTCTTGTAATCTCGACGAGGGATTATAATTTTTGTTTTTGTCAAATAGCCCATTGAACATGAACCTTATTCTGTTGAAAATAAAGTTGAAAAACTATGAAATAAATTTGACCTCTGTACATCATGATATCATAAGTTCCATACATGGTTTTTGACTCCCCTGCGCTGAAAATTACTGTACATTAATCATTTTCTTACCCTTTAAATAGCACCTGTAATCTCTGAAGTTACGAGCAAAGGCGTACTCGTGGTATGCCCACATTTCACTAGTAATGTTTAAGTCCCATTATTGCAAGCAACCTAATTGCCATCGGGCAAGAAATCTAGGCTCCGGTTTGCTACAGTTACTACTGAGTAATTTCAGATAGAAAACTCAAAAACGCAATGCCCGACCAGGGGATAATGAGACCTCACGTAGTTATAGCGCTTCGCGCTTGTGACCACTTAGACCATCTCACGTATATTAAGTATTTTCTAATGTTGTTTAATGAAACCTGAAAAAACCAGCATTTAATCATCAAACTCAATTCCATCGTAACTATAATTCCAAATTTAAGTCACTCATCTATACTTATTTTATACTTATTTATACTTATTTATACTTATTTATAAATTCAATCAAATCATATTTGATTTAATTTATAAAATCAAATCATATTTGATTTAATTTATAAAATTAAATCGAAGTTGCAATTCGAAGTTGCAAATTCGGACATGTAAACATTCTGTAGTTATACTAAATATTTTTTATGCCTTCGATCGATTCGAAAATCGATTAAAGAAGATTATGCCAAGTGTGTTATGCCAAATAAAATTCGGAGTATTAAGATTCTGCCAAATATATCGAACCCTAAGGTTTATAATCATGTAAAGCAGCGCGATTCTGGTATAAACACCACGTGAATGTAGGCGTAGTGAGGGTGAATTGAGCTGTCATTCCATACTAATGCTAGGTATTGACAGATCACTTCACTCAAGTTTTCATGGTGTGACTTTTACTAAATCGACCGGCAGCAGTGCAATTCTGTTAAAATCACCGCGTAAAAATGTTGGTGTAGTGAAAGCAAATTGTAGGCAATTCGTAGGCAAATTGTAAGCAATTCTACTGTTATTCCATACTATTATGACACGTCAATTCGTCATTGACAGTTCACTTCACTTATGTTTTGACTTTTCTGAATCGACCGGCTGTACCTATGATATTATACCGATGTGCGTCGATGTCTCATCCACTCTGTATTCATTAAAAGTTTCATTAACAAAATTAAAATGTTCGTGAATACGCTTCTAAGATGGACATAGTGTCGAATGTATCGATTGACACAATATTTTTGCACAATACTTTTGACATTGGGAGGTAAAATTTCGAAGAGACGAATTTTGTTTTATGTTACCTTTAGTTATCTTTTTGCTGGACTATACTTTTTTACAGATTCCCCAAAACTCCAACCAATATAACAAAAGGAATAAAGACGTCCATCCAATGCCTATTTAGAAGAAGATGGCCTTCAGACACACGACGTATGTAACCTAACTCTCTGATACACGTCCAAAATATTTAAGAACCTACAAAACTGGTAAAACGATGTAATTTATTATTTTATTCAATCATTTCTAATAATATGGTTATAAAAAAAGATACCGGGCTGGTATCCGCAACTCCACGTCAAAGCGCGTATTTTGCGTATGGGCTTTATTCTACTAAGCGGGCCCAGTGCGAATTAGTAGATGTCACATGTCTTCGATTTTTTGGTTCAAGGACATGCCGGTTTCCTCACTATGTTTTCCTTCACCGTTTTTGAGAGCAGTGGTGATGAATTCAATAACACAAATGCGCCTGCCTTGGTTCAAACCCACGACTTACTGTTCATAAGTCGGGGCCGCCACCACCACCGGGCCACCGTTGATGTTCTCAATAAAATGGTTAAAATATTATACAACGTGGCGCTACAATGGTGACATTAATTTAACACACGGGTAGGGCTAGTGGCCATTAACCACATAAATTATGATTGGTTAAAATAATTGGTAATTTGAACAAAAACATTTTTCAAACAAACTAAATAATAAAAAAGTGACTACAATTGGGATCACTCTGTGCAAAAATTCATTCATGAAATTACTTACCTAGATGCACGTTACTCGTTTACGTTTACTCAGAGCGGCAACGCGTCGCTTCGCGCGCTGGCAACCGCGCAACGCGCCTTGTACTCCTGCGATCCTTTGACGGCATTCTATCAAAGAATCCGTCCGTCCGACACAAAAGTACCTACTTACCTACAGCGGAGCTGTTTAGTCAAACACTTATCATATCACGCTCTCTTATTACTATGAGTTATTACCACTATCATCACTAATCACTAGGTACTTTTATTTAATTGTCTTTATTTTAAATTTTCTTATTTTCAATGAGTCCACCTTGTTGACGAATACAAAGGGCCGAACGGCGTTTCATATTTTCCCGCACATTTGAAAATAAATTGTCACTTACAGCCATTCCTCTCAATTCGGATGTGTACCTATTTGCCATCACAAATTCACAAATAATAACGTCCTTAATCGTAGAACACGTAGGTACTATGTAGATCGGAAAACTAACGAAAACAAAGCAAAGCGTCTTTATCGCAGTACTATAATCTATTTACTATTCTAATTACACAAAACTAAATAAATAAAACAATAAGTAAGCGTCTTTTTCGCGAAACATTCACAAAACAACGACGAAATTATGCGCACGACACGAGCGTAAAGATGTGTGTCAAGGTAACGGGTCCGGCTAGCACTAGTGAAAAGAGACTCGGGCGGGAGAGATTCGGGTGCGGCGGGCGGGGGTGAAAGGGAGAACGCGCGCGCCGACAAAAGGATTGAGGTATTGCTTATTCGTTTCAATTTCTTTGACGCGATGTTATGATCCGTGACCCCGGCAAATGACCGCTGCACTATGATTATTTTTGTACAGGATGCTTATTTCTATAATTTTTTATTTTTTTTAATTAATCAGTAAATAATGACGTTTTATGGAAATAAAATTACTTCTTAAAACGAAACTGGGATAACGTATACGTGTGTTAAATTAATGTCACCATTGTAGCGCCACGTTGTATAGTCAAATACGACCAAATCGAATGATAAACACATAATGAATAAAAAATAATAATAATACACACATTTGATTAGTGTCAGTATTGTGAGTCACCAAAGCTGATATTAAATACCTTCTGGATACTTCACCAAGTTGGCTTCATGTTGCTAATTTTGTAGTTTCACTTTATTTACAACATGCTTAATTACACCAAACCAATATAAAAGTAAATCCTCACCGTCAGCAAACGCATGCTTCCTCCAATTCTCAATAAGCGTAACTCTCCCTTCGCTTTAGAGCATTTCATTTTTCCATACAAAAAATGAAACTTTTCCGTAGTGTCGAATCCTTTGACTATCTCCAGAGTGTCTTTGTCGTGTACTAGTAAAGGGATTTTTTGTGGATGTGGTACACAATCCCTTACGTCACCTGACGTATCGAATGCTTGTCCAGCTAGACAACATTGTCTAACACACGTTTCTTTCTTGCAAACACATCCTCTCTCTATTCCAGTTATGTTATCCACATAGTATTCACCGTCCAGATACTTCACGCCGTTGTGTGCCCTGTTCGTTAGTTCTACACTGTTGTCTTGTTGACAGGGCTGTGTTGTTGTTCTTGATATTATCACTAACACTAAAGTCAATGCGGCTAGCATTTTCCGAAACATTTATTTGTCTATCTTGATTATTTTTACACTTTGCACTTAAAGATTTTGGGGTTTTCGATAATCTTAGTGGTAAAGAAAAAAGCAAAGATTGTGTATCACAAATATTACAATGTCCAGAGCGACCGTCTTTGAGCCAAAAATATATCGTTTTAAGAGATCATTTTGGTGAGGTCACTCTTATAAGCCGGCCAATAAAACCATTTCGTGGATTCAAACGTCAAAAGTTGCATTTATAAATTCAAATTTATTTCCTTGATTAGTAAGTGTGGAACTTGTTATTCTAGAAGTTGTAATTTTATGAACCGATAATAAATTATATTTACTTTTGTGAATAGATTATTCTAATGCAGTTTTTGATTAACCTAACAAGTTCGGTTATTTACTATTTGACTACTCTGAACAAATACTGAAAGAAACTCGAAGGTATGACAGTCTTTTTCAAAGTCCAGATAAATTATCTTGGTCTGATCATGTGAGAACCATACAAATAAAGCTTTGAAACGCTCTTCTTTCGTTATAAATCACATTGGGTTACAACATAAATTACGATTTTAAATAGTTTAAAGTAAAAAGAACATAAAAAAGTAGGAAATAAAACAACTGCAAAAAAAATTTGCACGCGGCTGTCCAGGATCTGAACCGGATTTGCGTCGAATCGTCGATGACACTTAAACCGTGTACCTATACATTAAAAGTTTAATTTCGTAATTAAATAAAATAGTCGTGGTATTTTAACGCGTATAGGATAACAAAGTGTCGAATGTATTATGAGTAACATATACATATATGTATTGCACAACACTTTTAACTTTAGGAGGACAAATTTCTAAAGGATGAGTTTTGTGTTACATGTAAGCTTAAGTTTTCGTTTTTTTTTACTTTTGATTACGCGATCACTAATAGGTACGGATACAGCCCAATTTTTTTTTGTACTAATTAATAAATAGTGGTGAATGTTTTATATTTCCACCAACTTTATAACGTCCGCTCATAATTACAGTAAATAAAAGACCATTTTTTTATTACTTACATCTTCGGCTTTAGCTGTCAGTAGACTAATTTAACCTAACCCTTAGAACTAGTAAAATTTCTATTATCTTCGCCTTCTCATGTCTAACAATGTTTGCAGGTATAAACCGAAAATATTTAAGATAAAGAGGATATGCTAAGAAATGACATGTAAAGTCAAGTAGATTTATAGGTTCATGCCTGCATCTGTGTAGTCGCACCCTTAGTGCGACAAAGGCGTAAGAAGAATATACTAACTTTACAGGAGAGCAAAAAAACTGTTTCAACACTCAGGTGTTGCCGCATTCGGAATCAATTGCATAGAAATTTATAGAAACCCGCAGTTTTTGGTCAGCGACCCATCTTGTACTTATACCTTAACGGAATAAATAATACAACAGCACGCACACATAACGGAGTAAAGCCTCACCTTCAGTAGACGTACGGTTCCTCCAACTACGCGTCTCTCTCTCTTCTCTTTGGAACATTCCATTCTTCCATACAAAAAGCGAAACTTTTCCGCTGTGTTAAATCCTTTGATTGGCTGCAAACTGTAGCCATTGTATACTGGTATATGAAGCTTTTGTGGATGAGGTACACAAGCCTTTACATCGGTTGATGGATTGTATGCTTGTCCAGCTAGACAACATTGTCTAACACACGTTTCTTTCATGCAAACACATCCTCTCTCTATTCCAGTTATGTTATCCACATAGTATTCTCCGTCCAGATACTTCACGCCGTTGTACGCCCTGTTCGTTAGTTCTACACTGTTGTCTTGTTGACAGGGCTGTGTTGTTGTTCTTGATATTATCACTAACACAAAAGTCAATGCGGCTAGCATTTTTCAAAATATTTATTTGTACGGTTTGATTATTATCACTTTGCACTAAAATATTTTGAGGTGTTTGACACAGGAAAATGATAACCATCTAAGTAAAGAATAAGGAAAAAGGTTTAAGATAAATTAATGCCTAGAACGACCGCCTCTAAGCCTAAAATATCTGGTTCAAAGAAAAAAAATTGGTGAGGTCACTTTTATAAGCTGACCAAGACTAAAATTGCCTAAAATAAAAAAAAAAATTCGTCAATTTGACATCAGTTGCATTTTTATGATTCGAATTTATTAGAAGTTCAGAAGTTTTAGATATAGTTAGCTGTATGTTTGTTTGTTTTTTATTGGGTGTTCGTTTCGTAGTACCTATTACTATTTCTGTAAATTAGTTTTTCCACGTCATAGAAGTATAGTAGTAAGATCGGTGTTTCAGTAATTGATTGCACTGAGAAAAAAACACCAAAAGAAACTCAGAAGTTACAGTCACTTTGGAAATCTAGATATTATCTTGGTTTGATAAGGAAAAAAACCACTCAGATATGTCCTGCACACACTGGACCTGTCCAGTGTGCACACGCATTTGTCAATAATCGTGAGTTCAACAGGTCAGAACTAGGAACTTAGCAGTTGAATGCCTCGACATACAACACCACAAAAAGAATATTTGGGTAGGCCGCATAAACTAACGGACATAAGAAACTTAATGAAATTAAAAAAAAAAAACGATAGTTGTTACGTTTAAAATAATTACAATGATAGCAGTGGTTCCTGAAGTTGACTGACCCGCGCCCCACTTAACAAAAATATTTTTAGGGCTCACCCAATATTTACTCTACTCTGTATTATCACTATCAAATGAGCAAACCGTGGAACGCCTACGCCAGTGTTTATGCTAAAATAAGGGCAAAGCAATTACTCCATCTTCAAACTCATTAAAATATCAATCAGATGTTTTCCTTTACCAATAACACTGAGGCGTTATTTAATCCCTACTGTGAATTCAATTCATTCAGAATGAAGTTGAATGTAGAACTGATCCATATTGTATAACTATCAATAATACCGAACCTAATTACCTACTTAATATTGATATCACTTCATAAGAAACAAAATTGAAGAAATTCTGTAATGCTATAAACTTATACTTAGATGGTTATTATATACGCCCGAAATTCTTTTTTAACTATTTTGGCAAAAATATCTAAATTACGGATAAAAAACAACACAAAAACTTCTTTGCTAACAAAAGAAGACACGACCTTATCGCACAAGTAACAATTTATATTATCAACTTTGCTAAAAAAACATAGTTAAAAAAAACACTTGGCCAAGTATAAGGCGACAAGGCGACCGATTCACTGAGAAGGCGACAGACTTAATGCAGACCCGAACACTAACTGAAACCCGAAATTAGGACTAATTGGATCCACATTATCGGCAAGGGAATAAAAATATATGTGACACCTGATAGGTTAGATGGTAGAGCGACCATGAATTCTATTTATTTTTCCGGATTTTTTGCAAGTGTATTTACGCTATAAGATCGAAAATTTGGTATCAGTGAATTCGCTTGGCTTTTTGGCAAGACCGAAAAGAAGAAAGCATACAACCGACTAAGGCAATAAAACTACATCCCAAAGCAAACTTCAGTAGGTGATTTATGGGGAGGTAGGATTGGAACTGATGGGGGTAGATTATTCGCTTTAAAAGTGAACCCTTTGCCCTTATACAGAAGGAACGAATTCGTAACGAATTGACACGCGATTTGAAGTTCAATGCTGTGAATGTTCCATACATTATTTACAGAGCTTCTAGCTGAAGAGCAATGTATTACAAAACGCATCAAACTCGCGCGTATTTCTGGATAAGGCCTTTACTGCGATCGTCAGTAAAGGGGAACCGAATGAATAATCATCAAAATTATTTATTTCTGGAAATGGGTTCATACAAACACTTTTACATGTCATTTTTTAACTGAGGTCGGTGTTTCACTATCTGACTAATCTGACAAGAAACACCGAAAGAAACTCAGAGGTCACAGTCTCTTTTAAAGTCCACACATTATCTTGGTCAGATCATGTAAGAACCATGCAGATTAGTGTCTGTAATGGTTTTTTTGAAGAAAGAACGACACAGATATGAGGGGACCAGATCAGTCATTTGTCATTAATCGTGAGCTCAACTCGGAACTTGAGGAGCTCCTAAGAAGAAGGAGCATCTTCTAGATGTTGTTAAGAATTATTGCCATTAACACTAAGACAATTAGTAAATCTACTAGGAGTTAATCATAATAAGCGTGTACCAGAGAGCACTATCGCTCTGTCTAGTATGGGCTTCTACGCAGAATTAGGGGAACTACCTACTACTAAAAGAGATCACTCATTTGTTTTGCTTTACCACAAGACCACAATGATTGCACAAGCTTACTTTAATCACGTTTTTCTAAGGCCTAATTTTTATCCTCATCCTTTATTTTTAATTGTAAATGGTCGTTGGGGTATATATTATAATGTGAGCACCCTTAGCTCTAACATACATGTAAGTAATGACATTTTAGATGAACAAAGATTTTCTAAACAACCCCAAAGATATTCCAGGCATTAAATTCGCTAATCACTCTGAAAGCCAACCCCGCCTAGGTATAGAATATTGTGAACTTTTTAACTTTGTGTGGTGTTTGGGTCACCAAGATACAGGCTGCGCCTAGTTTGGGACCTGCTGTTAAACCTATCCGTACTCTAATGTAAGCAAATAAATGAATTTGAATTCGATTTGAATATCAGATATATTAATTTAAATTCATATTTGTTGACTGGCCTGTTGGTTTAGTAGTTAGTGGCCCTAACTGCTATGCCGGAGGTCGTGAATTCGATTCCCACCCAGGACAAATGTTTCTGTGATGAGCACGATCATTTGTTCTGTGTCTGGGTGTAATTTATCTATAATATGTATGTATTTAAAAATATATAAGTATGTTTATCAGCTGTTTAGTGTACCCATAACACAAGCTCTCAAGCTTAACTTGGGACTAAATGGCGTTGTGTAAAAAGTTGTGGAATATTTATTTATTTATTTATTTAAATACATTGTAAATCAGAAATTCATACAACAGTAGATCTTGAAACTATTGTCTGCTAGTCACCAAATATCGTAATGTTCTAATGAGATATTTCACCCAATAGGTTAAATAGGGTCAATTTTTTTACGATGGGTCCGAAAATCCACTTCGTACTCATTTATGTTCATCATCTACCTAGTCTTTTCTCAAGTATGATGGGGTCACTTCATCTTTAGTCATGTGTTAACCTATCACTTCTGACAGGTGCCTCAACCTACCATTAAAAATCGTGAGCTTGGACAATTTAATTTTTCATTAGAAAGATGCTCACACGAACGTCAATCATCAGAGCAAATCATTGTTTCCTTTCAATGATTTCATTAGGTAGTTTTATTTTTTCCGTCATCTAATCATATTTTTTCTTCGTACGCTTATTGTTTTTCGGCCGTGATCTTTGATCTATTTTAACATTTTTATGACTGCTGCTGACGTGATGTGAGTTGACTGGGTAGAAGTGCGCAACATACGATAGTAGGTACTTAGATAATCGGAGAAGGATCTCCCGTTTGACCGTCTATTTTATTTGTTGTATCACAACTTATGTATATCCTTCATAACACATAGAAACCTAGTACGAATTCAAATAGTGAGGCAACTAAAACTGAGCTAAACTGGCCTTCCTGGCTCGGAGAGCCGTCAGTAAGTACAGACGCCAGCACGTCAAGTAACCCCAATGTGTCAAATTTCTTTGATCGTTTTTCAACTTTATGTCATACACTATAAGGTTCATATTCAAATGGGAAAATTTGACACATTGAGGTAACTTGACATGCTGGCGTCTGTACTTCTTTGGCGTAACAAGATAAAAAATCTTTCTTAAAATTTTATGTTTCGCGTTATCTTACGTTTGTATAAAAAACGACACTAATAATGGAAAAAAAACTAAAATGTTGACAATAGCTAACTTCAGGGTGTCGGTTTTTCGTGACGTTGTGCGCGCCCATAGTAAAAATTTGCCATCATAATTTTTCCCTAACGGGCCAAAAGAAGTAAGTATAACTTCAACAACATCTTATTTCTCGAAATAGTCTTTGTCGTTGGAGTATAATATAAATATAAAATATAAATATTTCACAACTTTTCACACAACGTCATTTAGTCCCAAGTTAAGCTTGAGAGCTTGTGTTATGGGTACTAAACAGCTGATAAACATACTTATATATTTCTAAATACATACATATTATAGATAAATTACACCCAGACACAGAACAAATTATCGTGCTCATCACACAAACATTTGTCCTGGGTGGGAATCGAACCCAAAACCTCCGGCATATCAGTCAGGGTCACTAACTACTAAACCAACAGGCCAGTCTATCGATTTAAATGATATTTTTCCGAATATCTGCCTTTTGGTAGCGTAGGTAGAAGGATTGCGACTAAAAGGATATCGCACTGTATTTTTTAAACGCTTGAAATAATATAACAGTCAGCAGGCCGTGAAAACAGCCCAAGCAATTATGAAAGCAATAACATCCTCAACAGTCACAGGCATAAACACATTAATAGGCCTAAAACGTTGTTATTATAAAGCCAGAATAAGAACAACACGGTAGAGTGTGCTTTCCAAAACAAATTATATATTGATTTTACGTTCAGTTTTCCTCATCTGTACGGAAAAGTGGCCATTTCCATCAAATTTATTTTTTGGCTGGATGATTGTTAATGAAGCTAATTAATATAGTTTTTAGGGTTCCGTAAACAAAGGGTGCCAACGGCGACTCTTTAACAAAACCTGCGCTGTCTGCCCGTTAGTCTGTCTGTCAGTGGGCTGTGGTGCGTGTCTCATGAACCGTAATGTAGACAGTAAAATATTCACCGTATGTACTACTCCTACCTACCGTGCCCTACCTACCTACCTATTTCTATTGCTGCTATAAACACAAACAACTATATTAAAATTCAAGAGACGTAAACATGGTTTTATCGGCTTTTTTTGCTCGACGTGGTACGGAACCATTAACCATTTGTGTGTGTGACTCTTACTTGCACTTGGTCCGGTTTTTGTTTTACTTGGCTATAAGCCTTGAATTTTATGTCACGCTATTGTCACGGTCATGGAGTTTTCGTCATTCACTCGTCACCAATGACTGAAGGTGAATATGATCAATAGGTACACGAAATTTCTTAATGACGTTAAAAATGCTACTTAAATCTCTTTGGTTCAGTATAATAATATTTAATAAATTCTTGGATTGTTATATATCCAGTACTGTCTTTTACAATCCACCACTTTTTCTCAGCAAAAACATGAGATAGTTGTAAAGGGAGGGCTTTTTGGAGGAACTGTCTTTGTAATTTATGACGCTCAAAACGTGTTTGTTTTTTAGCCCTATTTAAATAAATGAATTTTAATTTAACAGAAATAGGTAAAGGTTTTTGCTAAAATATGTTGAGTTTATAAGTTACTCTGTAAATACATAAAAGTTACTATATTAGTAATTGCCTATTACTGTCCGCGTCTGAAACTATGTTATCAAAATGTAATTTAGCCATTAGTAGACTACTTCAGACTGGTGAGTTTACATGACGCGACCTGAACATAGTTCATTTTTTAACCGCAGAGAGCAGCTAATAATTAAATAAGTCAACAGTATCCCGATAACGCGTATCATAAATTAAGAGTTCATTCATTCATAGATAATTAATAATAATGCGATAAGAAATTCATTCATGTTTAATTAAACCGTTTGTAACAAAAAATAAAGCGTTTCTGGATTGACTGGATTTGACATTTATAACTACAGAGCGCCTTAAGCTACGATTCTTACATACTTCTTTTGCTTCGTTGACATTCATACATGTTGTCATACACACACGCTGGTTACGAGTACTACGCACCTATCCTTTCTAAAGAACCTCACCAATAAGGTCTATGTTTGGCCTTCTAGGGCGCTCCCACTTACATCTGCTTACCTTTGAATTTTACCTTTTTGCTTCAGTAGGTAAAAGTCAACCAATGAAAATTTGAGTGCAGTGAACTGTCAATGCCTAGCATTAGCACGGAATATCAGCGTTATTCCCCTTCACTTCACCTACATTTTCACGGGTAGATCTATAAAGAATGACACTGCAGATCATTAAGGTGTCAATTGGACATTGAACAAGTTTTAAGCTAAGACTATGAAGGTAAAAAAATGAATATTGATTCAAAGGCGGTACGAAATTTGCTTGGGCAGCGAGAACTTAAAAATATTCTACATAAGTATTCCTACGAGGCACAATATACTGCAGTCCAAAATCGGCAACAGGCAGTGGGCAAGTTACGTTTTGACTGTTGAAGACCTCAACCTTGGAGTTCTTTACCAAAATATTATGTTCACGGATGACTCGGTGTTGTATTGTTTTAGAGAAAAAAAAGATGATATAACAACAATAAAGAATACCGAGATACTGGTTTTTCCGTTTTTAATGTGGGCAGTACAAACAAAAAATACGTCTATAGAATATTAATTAGTGGGGAAGGGGTCTTCACATTTGAGATGATAAATATAGGTTAACCACTAAGAGTATACCAGAAGGCCAATTCCCGTAATTAGAACATTAAAAATTCAAATGAAATAATCCATTAGAAAAAATTGTAAAAATGTAAGGAAATTGAAAATATTTTCGACGAATTTAGATATTGATAGAACTTTACATTATTTGCATACTCGTGTGATGATTAAACATGGGGTATTACCTTCTTGTTTAAAAACTAACATCAATGTATATTTTTACCCATGTTTGAACGTTATTAATTAAAATTTGGGAATTCCCCACCCATACAGAAATTATTCTAAAAAAAATAATAAATGCCTGCAGTAGAAAATGTGAATATATGATGTGGTCTGGCAGTTGGTAAGCGTAGTCACCACGCAGTCACAAGCCCCAATGTCGGACTATCAGTCTTACAGAAAGATATTCACGCAGATCTCACACAGATATAATTGTGGAGGGAAAATTGGGAGTTGCTACTTAAACTGAGTTAAAATTGACTTATTTGCTCAGCGAACCGTATCAGTAGGTACTAAAAGTCACGTGCCGTCGAACACAGCTCCAGCACACACATTTGACTCACGCACACAAAGATAATAATATGGACACACGATTTCGCCCATGTTTTGTACTAAACGCGGCTTTTATGTGTTCTTCTAAGTTGTACGCCAAATAAAATTACAAATAATAACTTTAAGGGTTACACAGGATGTTATGATGGGTGGCTATATCGCTAAAAGCGATACATCTCATAACTCTTACTGACAAACTTTAGATCGACGTTATACAAAAGGAGAAAAAATATGCAGGCACAGGTGGTGGACATTTCTACATATCCAACAATACATAACAATTTGAATAAATAATTTAAAAAAGTATAAATATAGTCATCATCTAGTCGAGAGTTTAATCTAAAACAATTTTCTGCTATTATTTATATACATATATAGGTATCGTACCTATTTATATTCATGATTGCAACCATAATTACTTTGCTGTACCGCTTTGCTTCACATTGCACTGCGCAAACGCAGCTACTGCAGTTATGTATTGTAGTGAGCTCCAATATCACCTTATGAATTTTAATAGTATTGACAAGGTTATAACACCTCAGCTACCTACTAGGGTTGTACCGCAACTTCGCTTACGTCTCCGCAGAGTGTGTGGAACTTCCGTAAACAGTGGTAGCTGTGTGTTTGTACTCATCCGCAAGTTTTTTACGTACAGACGCCAGCACATCAAGTTACCCCAATGTGTCCAACTTAATATGAACCTTACGGAGTTTGACATAAAGTTGAAAATCGATCAAAGAAAATTGACGCATTGGGGTGACTTGATGTGCTGGCGTCTGTACATTTACTCCATTAACGATAGCATTGGGCAGAGGTTAAAAAAGGTAAGTAAGCATGTTATAATATATAATTTATTATAATTTAGTTTCACAGCAGAGCTGTCACACTTAGATAATCATTGCAACAATTTATTTTAAGAAATGATGTGGTTTCATTTAGTTATATCATTTCATTTTGGTTGGAAATTGAAGAGGCTTAGTAGGCGACTCGGCCGCTGAGTCTCGTCCGATCCGGTCGAGACAGGAATTTAAGTCAATGATAAAAACCTCAAAGAAGCAGGGGGGAACAATACATGGACACGATCTTCGTTACACTTTTTTTCTTCTAAATTTGAAATAAAACAATTTGAATAAAAACTGTTTTCAATTAGCTTTGAAATAAAATGTTCTGCATTCCTGCATCTACGAGCCTCCTTTTTCTAATGCTAGTAAATGGAGTATATACTTAGATAGAATTGTTAATGCAGTTCAAAGCAATTTGCCTCCGTAATCTGATAATCTCACCTTGGTTTGTGAGATTCAGCCATCATTACGAGGTAAAACTTGTCTAAGAACGGTAATTTTAAAAACAATAATAAAAATAACAATGAAGGGAGGTCTTTTAAAAGATTTTCGGGTTTTACGAAATAAACTTAATGTCGGTAAAAGGGGGTGAAAGAAACTCAAGGGTAAATAGAAACAAAACTTAGAATTAACAATTAATACTATAACTACACAATAAAACTATTCTAAATTAACTGGTTACATACATACCTAAAAATAAACAAACAAAAGAACAGTAAACCAATTATAGAGCATCAAAAAACTCATCCGCATCGCTGTCAACGGGAAAAGCGCCCAGAAGACTGGCCGCATTGCCACGTTGAATGGCAATGCTGATTCTCTGATCGAAATAAAGACCAGCCCTCTGGTCACGTGAAGAGTCGACCAAACTTAGAATGGAATAGTCACGTTAGTTTTCACGTACGAGGTCTCTAATGCGTTAACACGATGCAGAAAACACAATTTCACAACACGTCTTTATGCTCTCTCATTTTTTTTTTCGTTTCTTGTCTGCTTGGCGTCCGTACGCCACTGCACGGATCCAGCAGAATATCAGCGCCAGGTACATTTGCCTGGCACATGCTGAGCTGCAGTGCGATTCTGGTCAAATCACCGCGTGAATATGTAGGCGTAGTGAGGGCGAATTAAGGCGAGGTGTCCCCAGCCGTGTAGGCATTTAACGCTTACCTCAGGCCCCGCAACCAATAGCGCTACGTAATAAACTACGATGCATCGGAGAAACGCCGCGCGCTGTCGTCGTACCGCTCATTCATGACTTCACGAACTCGAGTAGGTACACAGTTGCGTCACAGAATAGAGTAATGCCGTAGAGCAACTTCAATTTATTAATTTAGATATGATAGAATTCTTGAACTACGATATCAATATTGTAATTCAAAAATACTTAGATGCATTGAATGGTTATTTAATTTTAGTATCCCACCTAATATGAATATAAGTATGCGTGGAAAATATGGGTTTAGGGAAAATGGGTTAAATAAATAAATAATTGATTTGTTAATCACAGTTTAATTAAGATTAGCTAAAATATTGCCAGATAAAAGTAAAAATGGAGGAAAAATCAATTAAAAGTATAGAAAAGCGACTGGACTTTAGCGCGACTGAATGGCCACTGAAGTTTACTCAATGGAGTAAACATAACATCACGCTTGCTATTACTTGAAGGTGGATTTTTTTGGGTTTTTCGTCATCGGTGTCGTTTTCATGGTTTTCGGGGTCGCTGATTATGAAAATAAGGTCCAAATGAAAATCCAAGATGGCGCCGAGGAAAATTTTTGGTTTTTCTAACATGGGTGTCATTTTCGTGGTTTTCGGGGTCGCTGATTACGAAAATTAGGTCAAAATAAAAATCCAAGATGGCGACGAAGAAAATTTTTGGTTTTTCCGTCATGGGTGTCGTTTTCGTGGTTTTCGGGGTAGCTGATTACGAAAATTAGGTCAAAATGAAAATCCAAGATGGCGACGAAAAAAATTCTTGGTTTTTCCGTCATGGGTGTCGTTTTCGTGGTTTTCGGGGTCGCTGATTACGAAAATCAGGTCAAAATGAAAATCCAAGATGGCGCCGTGGAAAGTTTTTGATTTTTCCGTCATGGGTGTCGTTTTTATGGTTTTCGGGGTAGCTGATTATGAAAATAAGGTCAAAATTAAAATCAAAATTGCGCCGAGGAAAATTTTTAGTTTTTCCAACATGGGTGTCGGTTTCGTAATTTTCGGGGTAGCTTATTAGGAAAATGAGGTCAATGAAAATCTAAGATGGCGACAAAGAAACTTTTTGGTTTTTCCGTCATGAGTGTCGTTTTCGTGGTTTTTGGTATCGCTAATTACGAAAATGAGCCCAAAATGAAAATCCAATTGGCACCGTGGAAAACTTTTGGGTTTTTCCGTCATGGGTGTCGTGTCGTTGTCATGGTTTTTGAGTTCATTGATTTTTGAAAAATTTTCTTCGTCGCCATCTTGGATTTTTATTTTGACCTAATTTTCGTAATCAGCGACCCCAAAAGCTATAAAAACGACACCCATGACGGATAAACCATCAATTTTTCTCGGCGCTATCTTGGATTTTCATTTTGACCTTATTTTCGTAATCAGCGACCCCGGAAACCACGAAAATGACACCCATGTTAGAAAAACCAAAAATTTTCTTCGTCGCCATCTTGGATTTCTATTTTGACCTAATTTTCGTAATCAGCGATCCCGTAAACCATGAAAACGACACCCATGACGGAAAAACCAAAAATTTTCCTCGGCGCCATCTTGGATTTTCCTTTTGACGTTATTTTCATAATCAGCGACCCCGAAAACCATAAAAACGACACCCATGACGGAAAAAACAAAAATTGTCTTCGTCGCCATCTTGGATTTTCATTTTGACATAATTTTCATAATCAGCTACCCCGAAAACCACGAAAACGACACCCATGACGGAAAAACCAAAAATTTTCTTCGTCGCCATCTTGGATTTTTATTTTGACCTAATTTTCGTAATCAGCGACCCCGAAAACCACAAAAACGACACCCATGACGGAAAAACCAAAAATTTTCCTCGGCGCCATCTTGGATTTTCATTTTGACCTAATTTTCGTAATCAGCTACCCCGAAAACCACGAAAACGACACCCATGACGGAAAAACCAAAAATTTTCTTCGTCGCCATCTTTATGTGTTATGGGTACTAAACAGCTGATAAACATACTTATATATTTCTAAATACAAACACACCCAAACACCCAGACACAGAACAAATGATTTTGCTCATCACACAAACATTTGTCCTGGGCGGGAATCGAACCCACGACTTCCGGCATAGCAGTCAGGGTCACTAACTACTAGACCAGCAGGCCCGTCACTAGACCAACAGGCCCGTCATCGTATGATCTCAATCATACCCTAGAGATAAGGGATATAAAAAAAACACGTTGTATAACTCAGGCATTAAAATTATATAACTCAGGCATAACGTAGTTTTGTATTAGCGAAAAATAAAAACATACTTGTAGGAAATGAGCAATGTAATACTGTACTTTGCTACACTGTGGTACGAGTGTGTTGTGGTAGCTGTGGGTAGTTTTACCTAATACTCACGTGACGTGCTGCTGGTGGTTTGATGTTCTTACTGGAGACAGTTCCTATGAGTAGACGGTGTGACCACCATCCCATCTTATTCAGTATTTACTACAATAATGTTCATCATCATCATCATCAGTCTATAATGTTCCCACTGCCGAGACACAGCCCTCCTCTCTATGAGAGGGAGTGGGCTATAATCCACCACGCTAGCCCACTGCGGGTTGATAGATGTCACACACCACTGGGCCACCACTGCTCAAGAGTATGTTGATGCGAGTATTTTTTTTTGTTTCAATGCGCAAATTCATGGCGTTACTGATTCGATACTGAGAGAAAAATCTTTTACCTATTAAAAAGCTACGTTATGCCTTAGGTTACGTATATTTTATTATCACAAAACAATTAGAAAAAAAAATGGCGGGCGATTTCGTAGGCAAAATCTATTAAAAAATACAAAATCCCAGCAGGTTGAACGGGTGAACTACCTATTTGACGTCACGCAACAATAAACCACTATAGCATTTGCGCGCGTGGCGACTTTATTTGCTCTATGTTAGGGTTCAAATACTACTGTTCGATACACTTGGTATGGTTGGTGAATACGTTTCGCGGTAAAAATAAAGCATGAAAGACTTTCGCGCTCATCGTTGTTATTTGCATTAGTATTTTTTTTTTGTAAACTTTGCCCTACTCTAGAAATTTCTCCTGTGTCGTGGGTGCGTTTACAAACATTTATTCTCACATACACAAACACCCAGACCCGCGAACAACTACTTTTAGGTCATACAAATATTTGTTCCGTGCGGGAATCGAACCCGCGACACGCTGCGCACATCGCTCAGCCACTGCGCCAACCGTGCAACCGTGTCCTTGTTGTAAAAGTATTATCCGTACCTACCTAAGTTTGTGATTCAATTTATCATCTAAGGTATTATTTGTATGGTAAAATATAATTTAGGTAGGTACCTAAATAAAAAATATCGTCAAAGTATTCCTACCTTTTTTGTTTACCTATTCAGTCTTCGTAGAGCCAAAGAAGAAAATTTTTTATTCTTGACCATTTTGATTTATTTTACTTATCTACAAATTTATCCTAATAATGTACCTAATAAAACAAAAAATATTACAACTATTTAAAAAACTAAATTAAAGTGATGATAAAGTATGTACATGTATTACTATTTATCGAAATCGATTTTATAACGGGGATGACGGAAAAAATTGGCGCACGTCCGACCTCGAACACGTTCCGCTCGGGACTAAAGGACTCGGAGCGAGCGCAAACTAGTGAAATACACTTAACTTTGGAATTTGTGATACATTTATTTTCATATTGCACATTATGTGACCCGAGATAATACACATTTTTTACGACCTTTATTATGATATAAGTTTTATTTTTCAAAGCCTAATATAACTCAAGTAAAACGATTATTTAGCCATCATTTGGACATGTCTTTGCGATTTAATTGGATGCAGTGAAGTGTAAGTAATCGTGTATCGCATGCCCGACATATCATGATCAAAGAGTCAACTATGTAATACATTTTTTTCAAAATTTAAATCCGTTCCATGTACGAGTAAAACGCTATTGTTGACGACGTTTATTGGGGTAACCTCGCCTTAAGCTGTCATTCCATACTAATGCTAGGCATTGACAGTTCACTTCACTCAAGTTTTCACGGCGTGACTTTTTCCGAATCGACCGGCTGGACTCCCATTTGGTGCAGCCTTGAGACGCACACCGCACACTGTATCATTCATCGTTCATTGTTTTATCAGATTTTGTATTGTGTGTTTGTCTGTGTCGTTTGTGTGTACTAAATAAATGTTTTATCGATCTATCCTTAAGTACCTAATTTAGATTAATAGTTTCAACAAATTGTAAGTATCAAATAGTATGTAGTTTATTAAAAAGTAGTGTGGAAATTCTCTTCAAAGTTTTGTTTCTTTTCACCCTTGAGTGTCTATTCCTCTCGTTTTACGGTGTTCTTTTATGTGTGTGCGTGTGTGTATTAATTATGACAACCCCACGTCAAAGCAGCTTTAAGGTTTAATACGAAGTTAGCAACAGTTTATTATCAGACGTTGAAAATCATAAACGGCTATGAATTCGTGAAAGTGATAGAATATAATATGTATAATACTGTCTTTTTGGCTCACTCGTTTTTTTTACCATGGATATGACGTCATCTTTTGGTCATTTTTTTGTTCATTATAACGGCTATTCTATAATAGTTTATTATCTAATTAATCAAAACTGCTGGTCAATTAACTAATAAAAGTTCCACAACTTTTCACACAACGCCATAGTCCCAAGTTAAGCTTGAGAGCTTGTGTTATGGGTACTAAACAGCTGAAAAACATACTTATATATTTCTATATACATACATATTATAGATAAATTACACCCAGACACAGAACAATTATCGTGCTCATCACACAATCATTTGTCCTGGGTGGGAATCGAACCCACGACCTCCGGCATAGCTCTCAGGGTCACTAACTACTTACTAGACCAACAGGCCAGTCAACTAATAACTATATAATATGTGATAATAATGTTTCTTACGTGTTTTTTTCCTGTCAGTGGTTTAACGAAAAATCTCTGTATCTACCTAATTTAATAGGCGTCATTGCATATAATTAAAAACTCTAAATTGAACATACTAAATTAAAAATAAACAAGTTAACCCCGCATTATAAAAGATGGCAACTTTGATGTTATGATTTGTAAGGAATACAGTAACACTGAAATTGATTCTTTGAGGAATATTGGTAAAAAAGGCATAGCAATATTCCATTTGTTTATGACACCTAAACTGAATTAATCAGTGTTACAATAGTTATTTGTTATACAAGAGTGCAAAGTAGCTTTTTAACCGCGTGTTCAATTTTGATGACCGAGCAAGCGAAGGATTCTAAAATTGAATCACGAGCGCAGCGAGTGATTCAAAATTAGAATCCTGAGCGTTAGCGAGGGAATCAAAAGAGCACGAGGTGAAAAATCTTTGCACTCGAGTGCAACACGTAACTTTTCATTCCACCTCAGCGAGGAAATGACTAAATGCAAAAAAAAAACGTTTTCTGAGAAAGTTTTGGCTCCTTTTGCTAGTCGCCACGTGTTGAACATATCGTACCTACTGTTTTAAATACTTCTCGCGTGATTGTTGAGGGAGAAAGCTCATTTGCGCATTATTAACAGTTTCAGTCAATTCTGTTGGCGTCAAACAAACTTCCTCGTCGCTAGAATCACTCATTTTAGTTTTTTCACTTGTTTTCAAGTTTCTTGTTTTTAATATAAGGTTTAACAATGACGTGAAAAAATGCCGCGTACAAAGCAAATTGAAAAAAGAACACCAAGAAGGTTCCGAGTCTGAGTTTTTAACAAATTAAAAAAAAGTTGTATGATATATTCGGCACCATAGAGGTAGCAGTAAATAGGTTTAATGTTTTTTTTAATTCACAAACTTAGTGCACACGATGTTCTAAATTAAATTTACTTTATCCTCTAGAGAATAAAAACGGCTTTTCCACTCAGATATTGAAAATACTCTTTCCGAGATGGTGGGATGAAAATACTCTTTCCGAGATGGTGGGATAAAAATAAATTATCTAGTGAAATTCCTGTTTGACAGCTTCCTACAACGTTCCCGATTTTTATAATATTTTTTTTAGTATTTTGATAAACTACTGTTTAACTGCAATCCCATCACTGTTTAAAATACTATAGAGCGGGCATGTCAAGGAAATGTTATAGAAAAACTTTGATCCCATGTCTCAGTAACGCCATCTAGAATAATGTATGAATATTGGAGCGGCAGCGGAGCGTACTACAAAAAAACTCATAGACTTGTATCAAGCAGGGCACACTTTTTCGGACGAAAATTTTGGTCGTGATGTCCGGTCTATTATAGGTATTGAATGTCTTTGGATGCAATCAATCATGGTTAAGCCGACTAGTTAATTTTCAGGTGACAGTTTGACATATGACAGCTAAACCTAAGAAGGTAACAACATAAATTGATTCTAGGCGAAACGAACTTTGCCGAGCACCAATTGGGGTAACTTAAGTGCTGGCGTACACACACCTACATACATACACAAACTCACGCGCACCTGACCTTTCTGAAGAACCCCACTATTATGGTCTATGTATGTCCTTCTAGGGAATCCCCTCCCGGCTTTCCCACTTACATCTGCCTTTTGTTAGTCGCCTTCCATTCATCCTTTCAACTTGATCAAACTATCTGAACATACTCTTTTCATTAAAACGAAAAGGATCAGTGATTAAGAATGCAGATGTTTCTTGGATATCTCCGTAACCCATTGATAGTCTTACAAGTATATTAATATACCAGACTAGGTGTGACTGGTATATTTATGCAACCACAAACTGGAATAACTTGAAGTAATTTAGACAAGTTATTATTAAATCTCAATAAAGCAGAACGCAGCAAAAATGCTAGATAAGATTTAATCAGTTCTTGCTTCTTATCAAATTTGCTCAACGCAGGTAAAGCTCTAGAAATTCCATAAATTTATTAATAACAAGATGATGGTTTACCATTCTAATGGGTTATTCTACTTGCGTTGTGGCTTTCCGGTTCATCTGAATGATGATTATAAAATTTTACTAACGGCATAAAAAAATAATGAAGTTGATACTTGTCGAATTCAGAACCTCCTCCTTTTTTTTTGGCTAAACATCACTTACATACGTACTTGAGACAAAGTCTCACTCTCATTAACGAAGTTCTATAACCAAAATGCATGGAACAGGCAAAAGTTTTCGAATCGAACTTCGATATGAGCTTGAAAATTAATGTCACTTTGTCTAGGACTACTTCACGTTTCCCATAGTACTACTTAACTTTATTAGTCCAATCAAAATAAAACCTCCATAACACGTTGACTGCCAACTATCAGAAACAATAGAAATTTAATTGTTCGCGGTCAACGTGTGACCAACGTGGCGTTCAAAGACTTAAATTCATTGCCATATTGAAGATAGTTGCTACAAAACTTTTCAAAATAACTGAATATCTACTTTTATTTTGAAATATTAAAAGAACCATTTCGTTATTATAACAATTCCACATTAGCAATCTATGTAGGCATCCAAGTATAGTTATTTTTATAAAAAAATAACAATCACGCAGAGCGGCGCCCGCGCATATACCTATACAACACCTATACTTAACTTCCTTGTTTATTCATGGCATTGTACTCCAACTTAATGATGTGTTGCAAAAAATGAGCACATCATTATCGCTGTATCTACCGAAAAGTATGCCTCTTTTTTGTACCATTTTTAGTCATGATTAAAGTCTTACAAACCTTAGGCATAGTTAATAACTGCGCGGTAAACACATTAGATATGAAAAAAAATGTAATTTAACCTCATCAGATTACACTGCCTGATTACTGATTACGAACCGTTTTCAAGATAATCATAGTCTTTTGGAACGATACTGTAGATTTGATACTTGCTCATGTGTAATTATGTTATAGGTATACATTATACATATTATTATATATTCTATGTTTATAAATAATGTATATTTGCATTGGCAAAAACTTAACGCCTGAAGTTTTACGACTGCAAAAACTCACATAAACGTGATTTATTGCTGTTAAATAAGTTGTAGGCGCAATGTGTTATGTTTACAAATTACATTTTCGAAAGCTTTTCCCCGGTAGTGACAACGACCTCTTCTTTATGAAAAACAAACTGTGACATTTAAAAATAATATAATGATTTTGTCTAATCGAACACCTACGTCGCTGTGACCTACCCATCCATATTATTAAAGATAACGATTTCATCGTGTGTCAAACGGAGAAAAAGGATTCTATACTAAGAAGTGTATTTATTAAAAACTTGCACTTATTATCAGGTTAACCAAAGAAAAATTAGGCAAAAATAATGTCTTAAAATAAAGTTACAAACGAATGTTACCCTACTTTAAATTACGTTTATTCAATTTAAGTAATTGCTTAAAATGGACGGAGGAGCTTGTGGCTAAATTATAACAGCCGCATGGGTCGATCGAAGGTTAAGCTACGCTTGACGAGGTCGGTCCGTGGATGGGTGACCATTTATTACATACCAAGACTCCTCCGTGCCTCGGAAAGCACGTTAAGCCGTTGGTCCCGGCTGTCATTTGTAGATCTTTGACAGTCGTTACTTGTAGTCAGAAGCCCGAAAGTCTGACAACCAGTTTAACCAAGGGGTATCATGTTACCCAGTTACTGGGTTGTGGAGGTCAGACAGGCAGTCGCTCCATGTAAAACACTGGTATTCAGCTGCATCCGGTTAAACTGGAAGCCGACCCCAACATAGTTGGGAAAAGGCTAGGCAGATGATGCTTAAAATGCGTGGACTATACAAAAAAATAACACACTAAAAGTTTTACGTTAGTTTTAAGTGCTGTGACAAACGACTTAGTTAATTTATGTTGTCACGTTAGAGTCATGGTGGTAACCACCTCGTTAGTCTATAGGTAGGTATGCTATAAAACTACTTTTATGACGTGTTTTGAAGGTACTTAACCATCTAAATTACTGTCCAATAATTTATTATTTCCGGTCATGTTTAAGTAGGTAAATACCTACTTAATTGTAGTGAGAAACATTTTAAAATAAACAATGTGTATGTATGTAAATAGGCACTTAATCGTAGGAAGAAACATTTTAAAATAAATGACTTTCTATGTTATAGTTGTCTATTATTTGAAGCACAAGCTAGTTTGGCACTAAATGTCGTTGTGTGAAAGTTGTGGAATATTTTATTTATATTTGGTAGGGTACAAAGAGATTTGGGATTGTATAGAGTTGACATGCGAAGAAATGTCATAGAAAAACTTTGATCCCATGTCTCAGTAACGCCATCTAGCATAATATAGCAATATTGGAGCGGCAGCGGAGCGTACTAAACTAGACTAATTGACTTGGTCCACCAGGATACGTTACAATTATCGGACGAAAATTTTGTTCGCGATGTCCTGACAATAGTAAGTACTAATAGGGTGTATGCATGTATTTTTTTAATATTTTTAATTCACTGTCTAAGTACAACGATTTAACATAGTAAAAAAAATAAACATATTGTTTAAAATGCATTAACGAAGCTTAAAAAAATATTTAAAATACAGAATAAATTTGAGCTGTTTAAACGCCGCCATGTTCGCGCGCCATTTCGATGACGTCATTTACTATTATCGTATTACTATTACTTTGGGTGTTTTCGTTCTTCTAACCATTTCACCATGAAAAAGCTCAAAAACCAGTTTACAGGTATTGCTTGTCTACCCGAATTCAAAAACATTATTTGATTGTGCTTTTACAAAACCACTTTCAGTCATTTTCTTAAATGTTTTATAACTTTACTATGAAGCTAAAATTACAATTAAACATTAAATTAATTCACAACACAAACGGCAATAATTATGTTTTCCAATAAAAAGTCCATTTCAATACTGTTTTGTAATTTGTCTTGTTGTCGTAGTATTTGACGTCACGTTTCGTTATAACCAATGGTGATGCGCTTCACAAATTTGAATTTCCCGCGCTTAATTCGCACTTTAATTTATTATTTGAAGTAAAATAATGATTTAGTTCATATTTTCTGCCATTAAAGATTAGGAAAAAAAATATTCGAATCAAATTAAAATTACATGCATATTCCCTATTGTCTTTGGTAGGGTAGGGTAGTTCCTAGTGTGCTCTGTAACTGTGTCTAGTTCTACTTCACTAATCAACAGAAGCGAACTTAAGGGCAGAGGCATTTTCAAATTCGGAGATGCAGAGCCAAACAATGAAGAATCATTGTTTGGCTCTGCATCTCCAGCGCTTTTATTTAATATTGCAACTACGAGAACGTAGTTGCAATATTAAATAAAAGCTGGAAACAAAAAAGCGCTGGTTGCACCTGAACTGCTCGTTAGCTAAACGCGACGGGTCACAGGCAAAGCACTTAAAATACATCAAATGACCCAGACATTGCAACAATAAGGAAAAAAACCGTATTTACCGTATAACATACGATTTGACACGTATCATCAGCTATTTAGGTTAAGGACAACTTCTCTCAAAGAATCCGCACGCACGACGAATCATTTTATTTTTAGATTTAATCGTAGGAAGGGACCACCGCTGTTTTTCATTCTTGCCAAGACTATAAACAAAATGTTGAATCAAATACTTGAGCTGTCTGATATTCCTAGAAGACATGCTGTTCTACGACGTTTCTACATTACACGGTTGTTGATGAAAAATATGCCACAATAGAGAGAGAGAGATAGAGCCATGGAGATTCGAAGGACATGCAAAGAAATGCAATAGAAAAACTGTGATCCCAGCAGACCTAGCCATATTACAAATTCTATTTCTATTATCGTAATCGATAAGGCGACAATAGAAAGAAAATGGCGTATGTGGAATCAGCTGTTTGTCAACTGTCAAGTGTTAATAAGGCTGAAAATGAAATACACTCGGCAGTTGACAATCAGCTGATTCCATATACGCCATTTTCTTTCTACAATATAAATAGAATTTGAATAGGCGGCAATAGAACTAATATGGCGTTTTAAATGGAATCAGCTGTTTGTCAAACTATCAAGTGTATTTCATTTTCAGCCACATTACAAATTCTAGTCGTTAACACTTGACAGTTGACAAACAGCTGATTCCATTTAAAACGCCATATTATTTCTATTGTCGCCTTATCGATTACGATAGTAGAAATATAATTTGTAATATTGCTAAGCCTGAAGGCTAGCTTTGCAGGTCTCAGTAACGCCATCTTGAATAATATAGCAATAATGGAGCGGCAGCGGAGCGAACTAAATTAAACTGATAGACTTGTATCCACTGGGACAAACGTATCGGATGAAAGTTTTGTTCGTGATGCCCCGTGTATAGTACTCGAAAGTAGTGAATGTTTTTGATCCTATAGCTAGACTTATTTATTATTTATTTATTTATTTACTCATCATCACTATCATTACAGGATTGTCCTAATTCAATAGTGTGGCTATAATTACAATTGTATTATTTAAGTATGATAACATTGATAACATATTCTGTACATTGTGATTTTTGTGAACTCACCCAGAGAACAAGTAAAAAGATCTATGCCGTCTGCTACGTCGTTAAGCATACGCAAGGTACGCATTATAGGGGCTTTACTCCGTAGATTGGTCTTACTACTGGGAACTGCCAATAGACGTGGCCGCCGCCTTCGTAGTACATAATTGTCGGGCACACACAGGTTCAGGGCACTTTTCGAAACTGTGTTGGATTCAGCATCCAATGTTTCCTATCCTATAGAGCAACTATCAAGCTGACCTCCAAACACCAGCTAAGTACTTGATAACGTTATATTACTTGTTAAAGTTGTCAAACGTTCGGGATTTTGTCAATCTATCCTCCTGTAACGACTGTCAAAGATATACAGGTACAAATTTCAGCCAGTATAAATAGCCGGTACGTGCAGTGAGCGTAAAATATTTACTTAAGCTCGTGAATGTATTGAACTGGTGGTACGGAACCAATTCTCGTAGCTGTCTTCTTTTTGGATTCGATTCAATCCTGGGATAACGCAATCCTCAAGGTTTGACTTCTGAGGAGTTCATCAGCAGCAGCCGGTATATGCATTTACTGTTTGAAATGAAAATATGGATATGTGGCCGATTGATGGCAATAGGCTCGCCCCCTATTACGTGGGACTTGAACATAACCGGTGAACTGTAGTTGTACTGCAGGTACACTTCTGCCTAACCCTTCGCGGATTATAAGCGTGAAATTATGTGAAAATATAGAGGCTTACCTACCTCCTAGCATATTGGACAAAACATCATGGCTTACCATCGCGAAAGTAGTTCAACGCAGTTTTATTTTATGTCGCGTCGGGGTACCGTACCCCCACGCGACATCCAGGCTTAACGATAGGAAAGTATTATTTTTAACTTTTAAAATGTGAGCGTGGGCGATATTTAATTTTTTTAATTTCATTTTTATTTTAAAGTTTTTGACCTGATTTTTGTCATCAGTGCATTGCATTAAAAATCAAATACTTACTGCTTAAAACGAATCCAAACACGACATACCTGCTACAACACAAAAGAGCTGATAACCTTGAAACGGCTAACCGATTTTGATGAATCATGTCTAAAAACCATCGCAAGAAAGCCTGCTTTCAAATTAAAAAAAACCGCATCTAAATCGGTTCACCCGTTGAAGCGCTACGGTACCACAAACAGACAGACAGACAGACACACACACACACATAGCGGTCAAACTTATAACACCCCTCTTTTTGCGTCGGGGGTAATAAAAACTAACAAGGTATATGTTTGGCTAACTAATACGTCTACATTTGTATCCCCTTGGGGAAAACGTGCGTGTCGTTTGGTGTTTTTTTACTCCCACTATAATTATATCCCTAAAGATCCAAAATCAAAAAAAATAATCAATGAATAAAAAAAAAAATGTAAAAAATTAATGTTCTAATTAATGGTCTATTAAAAGAAAAATAATGTGTAGGACGAAGTTATTCTTTGAAGTGTAGATGACTAAAAAATAGCCAAATGACTCAGTTATTTCAGTGAAATTAGATGACGCTGCTTTCGTACATTTTAAAAGTTTTAGTATGTATAAATTTCAATGGTTTCTTCTTTAATTTTGAATTTCCGATTTGTAAGATAGTAACTGATAGTTAAACACAAGTCATCATCGGTGAAGGAAAATAACGTGACGAAAATGCATAGACATGGATGGGTAAGAACTTATTACATGCATAAAATATTCAGCATGCAATAAAATAAAAATATTAAAGTAAATAATCAAGATAAAATATATTCTGCTCCCTGAGTTTGACTAAATTGCAGCCAGTGAACCAAATTTCATTACTTAGAAAAAGTTAATGTGGCTCCGGAGTTTATAACAGATAAATAGGTATTTTAAAATTTTATAATGAGAGAGTTTTATAAAGAAAATAAATACGTGATTATAGAATTATATAATATAACGTATCATAAAAGTAACAAATCTTCAATACAACTCATACATGACCTGTCTTTATGAATCCTCACCAGTGCAGCTAAATCTAGGAATTCCAAGTTGTCAGATAAGGCAAATAATACGACAACTCCATAATTGCATATGAAGTGGTTTTACTATATCAGGTGTCCTGGGAGCAATTGGATTACTTACAAATGCTATTATATGTAATCTATAAGTACAAAACGCAAAAATTAAATTGAAATTTAAAAAAACCCCCACCGCAAAAAAGTAAAACATTTAAAAAGTTAAAAATAACACTTTACCCATGAAATTTTACTTCACGTCGGGGTACCGCTTAAGTAAGGAATGTTCCTAGTACTTGTAGATATGTAGGTACTTATTTCAACGGTACCCCGACGTTACGTAACATTTCATGGCTAAAGTGTTATTTTTTACTTTTTGCGGTGGGGGTTTTTTAAATTTGTAATTTAATTTTTATTTTAATATTTTTAAAAGCATTCATTTTGTTTTATAGAGTATACAGTTATGAGAATTGTTCAGTGCATTGTATGTAGAGTCAAATGCTGGTTAAAACGAATCCAAACACGACATATCTGCTATTATTTTGTCAAGAGTCTACCTACTGGTGTGCTGGATAGCCTGGCTGCAGCATCAGCTCATCCTGTTGCCATCAGTGCATTGTGTTTAGAATCGAATGCTGGTTGAAATGAATCCAAACACGACATGTCTGCTATTATTTTCCCAAGAGTGTATTAGTCTGCTAGATATCCTGGCTGCATCAGACCAAATGCACCATAATGTTGCTTATTAATATTACACACATGGGTGTTTGAAATTTTAAGACACACATATGTTTTTAAGTAAAGTTAATACCCATAGACGTCTAAAATAGCAACGGTAGCTAACACAAAAGAGCTGATAACCTCGAAACGGCTGAACCGATTTTGATGAATTATGTCTAAGACCGCATCTAAATTGGTTCACCCGTTTGGGCGCTACGGTGCCACAGACAGACAGACAGACAGACAGACACACACGTAGCGGTGAAACTTATAACACCCCTCTTTTTGCGTCGGGGGTTAAAAATAGAGTCAGCGTAGATATCTGAGTACCATAATTGTAAAGTGATTTAGAAATATGAAATAGACAAGACCACTTGGTGGAAACTTGACCGCATGATATAAAATTTATAATTATATGAAATTTTCTCCTCGATAGAAAATGATCACGAAGTTCCCTCCGATTTCAATGTATTTCATTTATTTATTTATTGATTAAAAACTCATCACCTTTTTAACAACGTTTAAGATTTAATAATGCCATAAGACTATAACCACAGTCTAAAAACATAATTTATACTGTGCTATAACCGAGTTTCTCCGCATGCATTTTATAAAACTAGAAAGTATAGGAAAATGTAGCTAAAATACTGTTGTTTTAAAATTCGAATAAAATTTATTATTTACATAACTGTTTGTCTCTGTATGACCTAAAGGTTGATTGGTAGAAAATGCCTAAGGCATTAAGTCCGCCTGTATATATTTTTGTTCTAGAAGTAGTAGAAAAAAAGATATTCGTAAATCTACTGACGTTATCATTAATGCGGTATTGCTAGCGTCTACTATGATATAAATCTAGACCTATAGAATATACCTACACGAATAGGTACATTGGACAATTAAAAAATGGTTTTGAATTTATTACGGTAAAACCCTTCAGCACTTGCCACGTTTTGATTTCAGGTGTGTCACTCTCTAATTTTTAGTTGCATGTTGCAAAAACTAGAAGCAATTTTGCTGCCATAAATAAATTGGAGGTGGCAAATTTTCTATTTCAATATTTGAAATACAAAATTTTCCACTTCATAAATGGATTTGACATTTTAACCGACTTGAAAACAGGTTCTTTTTTATAAAGACGGTAAATGATGTTTGAACGAACTGGTTTGGCACCAAATTTATATGTTTTTTTGTATGTTGTTTATGCGATTATTTGGCAAATTATTAATTCATTTTAATGATTATTTTGTTGCATTTTTACAGAATAGCATTGCTGGCCTAAAATTATAGTGATTCTGCCATCTGTTTTTTTTCTGAGACTACTTATTCTGGACAAATGCAGTGAAACAAGGGAGGATGGTCAACGGGCTTCAAGGTTTAAACTCCACAGAATAGATGGCGCTGGTTGTGCTTCCTGGTACAAATGTTGAAATTAAAAAACATATCAAAACGTCTGGCCTTCCTGAAATGCTAGTTAATTACTTACCATACAATAAAATTACAAATAAATAAGTTATATTCACAGTTAAACAACGATTTGCTACACTAACGGTTGGGGTACTGTCCTCAAGTGACTGACCTGTTGGTCTAATAGTTAGTGACCCTGACTGCTATGCCGGAGGTCATGGGTTCGATTCCCACCCAGGACAAATGTTTGAGTGATGAGCACGATTATTTGTTCTGTGTCTAGGTGTAATTTTTCTACTATAGGAATGTATGGATTTTGAAATGTACAAAGTAAAAACTGTACTTTGACTTTGAAAAAAGTAAGTATGTTTTAGCAACATGGTACTAAGTAGATAGCGTTTTGTGAAAGTTGTAGAATATTTATTTATTAATTTATTAAAGTTAGTCAAGTCAGATTCAATTAAATTCTACAGTAGGTATGTGTGCTCAAGTGAGTCTCTTGCAATGCCATCAAACCGGCATAAATTCGGACTCTGAACTGGTACTAAGGTATTTATGTAAGGAATACCACGTATTTATACACTACGGCGGAATCCAAGAAATCAGATGTTCGTGCCTTGGGTTCGAAATCGACATTTGGCAGTCCGCCGCTCGCACCGCGGACTGGCCGATCACTAGTTAATTTGCTGTACTCGGAATATAGAAAATACTGCTAAGAAATTGTACAAGAGTAATGGCTGGTGAGGCGAGCCTTTTGACCGGATAGATCAACGCCTCCTGCCACGTCTTGCCGTCGTTGAAATACCACGGGTCCGACATCAGCTGGGACCTCGAGTTTATTACATTTGAAACAATATGTTTCTTAACATGTACAATGCAGAGAGCCACGATGCATGTCTGATCTACAGCAGCCACCGCCCGTTCGATGACACCGGATAGAATGATGTTAAGAAGTAGATGTAGTAGTGATGTTATTACTTTTATTATTTTATGAATTAAGCTCCATTAGTGTAATTGCTGTACGGGGCGGCGTTCTGATGCGAGGGTTAATCCTACTATCCTATAACTAATATTATAAACGCGAAAGTTTGTGAGGATGTTTGTTACTCTTTCACGTAAAAACTAGGCACCTACGTAATGGATTTTAATAAAATTTGGTATGGAGTTCGCCGAGACCCTGGATTAACACATAGGTTACCGGCTAGGCGGGTGAAACCGCGGGACGTCTGCTTATTATAGCGCATTTTGATTTGATCCCTGTGTACCTACTGCTTATTATCTGATCCTAGTTAGTAACCTTTCTATCATCGCACCGCTCGCCGTCGACATGGAGTTCATGCTCACACACTGGAGCCGAAATGGTCCCGTACAGTGCGGTTTCAGAGGAATTTCCTCCCGCGTACACTTGGATTGTGGAATGAGCTCCCTGCCGAGGTTTTCTCAGAGGGCTACAGTATGGAGTTCTTCAAAAAAGGAATAAATAGGTTTTTAAAGGGTCGGCAACGCGCGTGTGGCGCCTCTGGTGTTGCAAGTGTCCATAGGTTACGGTAACCGCTTACCATCAGGCGGGCCGTAAGCTTGCTTGCCACCGTCGTGATATATAAAAAAAAAAAGTAAGTAACCAAGCGGTCGGTACCCTAAATTGGATTCATTCTATTCTAACCGCGATTACATCTACCGATTTTTTAGTTAGGTTTCCTACAAATTGAATAGTGTACGAGCAATAAGCCCTTATCGAAAAAGTTTTGCTTACTAGTGAGAAAAAGCTTGAGTTTATTCCTACTAATAGTCTCATAAAGCAAGTCTGTCGGTGTCGAAATATCATACGAGAACTGCACAGCTGCGGTACATTTAAAGCCGTTTGATCTTTCCCTAATTTCAGATAATTTACTAATATCTCGTCTAACTGTTTTATGACAAACATGAATACAAATTATTAGCCAAGGCAGCTGAAAGAAGTTTAAATTATTTTGGGTTTGAAAAACTATTCGTAGTTTTATTTCAGACAAAGACTGGCTGACCAGACCAGGGTTATTGGGTAACCATATCTAAAGGAACAGTTTCATGGGCGCGTCATTAGTGATTTTGAACTAAGATAAATTTGTTTAAGTTAGGTACATGGTTTTTAATTGTAATTTGTAAAAAAAATAGCTGTTCCATACATTTAAGTTCGCATAACTCGTCAAAATGTAGGGAACAGCTGTTTTTTTTTCATTTTTGGTCCCATAGTTGAAATTGTTCATAATAATGAGTACAATTAACTCAAATGTAACCGTGTAAATGTTAATATTCTTTTTTTTGTTGTAAAACATAATGTACAATTGTTTGCTTTTCCCAAATACATAATAGTTATTTGTGCAATAAGAGAGCAAAGTCGTTTTTTGCTGCGAGTGCTGATCGTTGAATCCTTCGCTTGCTCAGGATTCAACGATCGAATCACGAGCGTAGCGAGCGATATCCGTGGTAGCGAGTGATTCTAAAGTTTAATCCTGAGTGTGGCGACTGGCGAGGGATTCAAAGGCACGAGATTGTTCCCTTGCCTTGATTTTGATGAAAACTTTGCCCTCGTATAACACACCTAACTTTTCACTTCAGCAGCGACAACACTTTTTGAAACTAGAAATAATAATAATAATAATAATAATAATAATAATAATATTTATTCAAAAGTAAAATTGGTAAAATAAAATACAAAAGTCTTAAAAATAATTAACAAAGGTATTTAAATGTTAGATGCCTGTACTAGGTTAGATAAACCTGTATCACAAGCGACAGGAGCTCATTAACGTTGGTAATTGTAGTACAAAGAATTATTAACAATATTTAAAATAAAAGATGATAACAATAGATGATATTATTCATAACTTAAAAACTATTTTAAAAACTAATGCAACATGTTTGTTTATTTTTACCTTGCTCTACTTAACACAGCTGTGTTTTCGCGCGTCAGCAGAAATAAAAATAAATAAAAGTCAAACGTCGTATAAACGGGTAAAAATAAAAAAAAAAAATAAAAAAAAGAAAAACGTCGTACAAATAAAACGCCACCGACGGCGCGGTTTTTTTAACATCTTATCCTCACTTTCGCGATGTATTAAATGTTAAGGACATTTCTTTCCCCATGTCTTTTTCTGATATAGTAATTTTCGAAAGAAATAATCCTTTTTTAAATATATACGTGTACGGTTTAAAAAACAGTAAGCTAATAACGGGTCCTCTATATAGACCTGAATCGTGTAAGAACAAATCTAAGAGTGTTCATCTACTGTTCTTAGAAAATGATCGTTCATCCCATTATTGTCTTATCAAAGATTTACCTCGTCTTGTTAAAACCCAAATCACAAAACATCATAGTAAATTATATTTTTGTGAAAGTTGTTTATTGTTTTTCCCTACTCCTAGACAAATCGATGATCATCTGTGTGGTGGAATTGTAACTATTTTACCTGAAAAGGGGTCCGTATTACAGTTTAAAAATTATGATAGAAAACAAAACATTCCATTCGCCATTTACGCTGATTTTGAAACATTACTGGAACCAACAACATCCGTTAGTGAACCTGATACTGCTAACACGTCATACTTACAACGACACGTGCCTGTAGCATTTGCCTATAACATTGTTTCTTCGTTAAATTATACTTTTAATGGAAAGGGATTTAAAAGTTATCGCGGTATTGACTGTGTTTCAAAATTTATAGAGTTTCTTTCTGCTGATGTTAAAAAGATTTACAAAATATTAACCGAAACTCAGGTCATGATATTTACAAAAGACGACGCGCGAGATTTCCAACAGGCTTATAAATGTTACATATGTGAAAACCTACTTTGGACTAATAAAGTTAGAGATCATTGTCATATAACAGGGCGATACCGTGGCGCTGCTCATAGTCATTGCAATCTACAGTATAAAATACCGAAATTCATACCGATATTTTTCCACAACTTATCGGGATACGACTGTCATTTATTCATCAAAAAATTAGGTGAAATGCCTGGAAAGTTGAGAATTATACCAAAAACTAAAGAAAAATATATTTCATTTTCGAAATTCATACAGATTTCTGATAATGATTACGTACAAGTACGGTTTTTGGATTCATTTAATTTTTTAGGAGCTAGCTTAGACAAACTAGCGAAAACTATGCATAATGATGATTTTATCACTCTACGTTCTCATTTTCCTAATAATAACCAATTTAATTTGCTTACAAGGAAGGGAGTCTATCCTTATGATTACATGACTAATTGGAAATGTTATGAAGAAACAAAGTTACCATCAAGGCAGTACTTTTTCAGTGTTTTAACTAACCAAGCTATATCAGATGAAGATTATAAACATGCTTGTATGGTTTGGAATGAATTCAATATCAATGATTTAGGTGAATATACTGATTTATATTTGAAAACAGATGTTCTTTTACTAACTGATATTTTCCAGAATTTTCGGAAAACTTGTAAACGGCATTATAAACTTGACCCAGCATTTTACATAACCGCACCTAGTTTATCATTTGACGCAATGCTACTGAAAACAGGTGTTCAACTTGAACTTGTTTCTGACTTAGCCATCGTACGAATGATTCAAAACGGTATTAGAGGAGGTTTATGTATGTGTCCCCATCGCTATGCAAAAGCTAACAATAAGTATTTATTAAAATACGATGCTTCAAAACCACAATGTTTTATAGTTTATTTGGACTGTAATAACCTTTACGGTTACAGTATTGTGTCAATATTTACCGTATTCAGATTTTAGATTTTTAGATCAAAATGAAATAAACCAATTACATGTTGAATGTATTGATGATAATGCGAAATGGGGTTTTATACTGGAAGTCGATCTGTTTTACCCTGAATCCTTGCATTGTGATCACAATGACTTGCCTTTTTGTCCTGAAAAATGCGTCCCACCTGGAGGTAAATCTAAAAAACTGGTTTCAAATTTATACAATAAGTATAACTATGTTATCCATTATGTGCATTTAAAAAAATGTCTGGAACACGGGTTGTTGCTACGCAAAATTCATCGAGCTATAACATTTAAACAAAGTCCCTATTTAAAGCAATATATTGAATTAAATACACAACTACGACAAAAGGCAACAAGTACATTTGAACAAGATTTCTTCAAGTTGTTGAATAATAGCGTTTTTGGAAAAACCTTGGAAAACACCGAAAACAGAGTATCTGTTCATCTTGTTAATCAGTGGAATGATGTGAATAACAAAACCAGGAAGTCTTCTTACGCTGAGAGACTTGTTAACAACCCTTATTTTCATAGCGCATCAGTTCTATCTGAGAACTTAGTAGCGATACAAATGAAACCAGATCAGTTAGTTTTAGACAAACCTATATATATTGGTTTTACTGTTTTAGAACTGTCCAAATCACACATGTACCACTTCCACTACAATATAATCAAACCTTTTTATAAGGACAGAGTGAAATTATGTTATACGGACACGGATTCTTTTGTGTATGAAATATACACCAATGATTTTTATCTCGATATTAAACATAGGTTTTTGCAATACTTTGACACCAGTAATTATAATGTAGAAAACGAATTTAAGTTACCTCAACTAAATAAAAAAATTCCTGGTCTTTTTAAAGATGAGTTGGGAGGAAAAATTATAACAGATTTCGTTGGTTTAAGATCTAAACTTTATTCAATAAAAACTGAGGACAAAATGATTAAAAAAGCTAAAGGAGTAAAATCTTCTGTAGTTCGCGATCTGAGTATCACAGATTACGAAAACGTTTTATTTAATAATGAAGTCATTCGCAGGAAAAATATTGTGTTCAAATCCCTTAAACATGAAATATTTACGCAAAGTGTTAACAAAATTGCGCTATCTAGCAACGACGATAAACGCGCGGTATCTAGTTGTAAGATCGCAACCCAAGCATGGGGTCATTGCTCATTTTTAAAATAATGGATACACATAGTTATGTATTATGTTATTGTAACTGTTCTGCCTAATTAATGGAAAATTAATTTAAGCGCTAAAATGTTATGAATTGAAATAGCATAAAGAAAATAGGCACCTAACAATTGTAATTATTAATGATGATTTAGTATAGTATAGTATAAGTATTGTGTATAGTTAGATACTATTCTGTATCTGTAGATTATAAGTACATACAAGTGTAATTAATGATTATTAAATGATGTAAAATATTAATTTTGTTTTATTTGTCAACACACTATTTAATTTATTGTGCTGCATAAAAGATAAGAGCGACTTAGGTTCATATCAACAATTCGCAGGTAAAGTCGCAGGACGACGCTAGTTAACCATAACGAAATATGATATATTGCATGTTATTGACAGTGTAAGTGCAAGCATGCAATTTGACAAGTTCATACACGCTTCAATTCAATATTTGAACGTCTTTAATTTCATGTTATGTGAAGTCGTTTTCATCTTTATTGTTATAGAGGCAAGATTTACTTTCAAAAACGTGTTAATAAAATTAATCCAATCAAAACTCGCACAAATGCTTGATTAACAGTTTTAGAGTTGACGTAACTTAAAAACTTAGGGCTCGTTCACACAGCCTGTTTTATTTTGTGTAATCATAATTATGGTTACTTAAAATCTGATATTGATTGTTTAGCGAAATGAGTGTTTACTTTAATAGACCATGTATTAAAAACTAAGTCAATAATCTTAACAGATGTATGAAAAGAAACCCAACACACTTAAGTAGCATAATAATAAAGATTTATCTGTTTAGTTCCTTGAAAGTTCTAAAACTTAATTTTAAATACATACAAAATAAGCGTAGCAAATAGGTTTATGTGAACGAACCCTAACTTATAATGTCGCAATCATTTGCTTTCTGTGAAAACATTAATTATATATTTACCTGAATTAGCAACCTGAATTTAAGTTATTAATGAAATATTACTCACCTCGAGTACTAGTACAATATTAGAGATATTTGATCTTTAAGTGTGCATCATAATCATGTCATCGGTGAGTAAATATATACTTTAAATCGATTTTATAATTATAATGTAGGTAACGATTATGTTTACTGAACAAGATGCTAATCATTTACTATCATTTTGTTTCAGATTTGCGATTCAGAAATCGTGTTCAGCCAGTACGCTCAGGATCCTTACGAAGGACTTTCTGAGATGATTTGCAACGAACCCCCGCGCTGCAGCCAAGTTGCGAAAGACAAAAAATCCAGACGGCAACGTCGAGACAAGCCTTCTCTTAAGAAACAACCAACAAAATCTTTCGTGATGAGTAAACTGCATAGACGTGGGATTAAACTGATAAAAATATCAGTTGTAGATCTATGTAACAACAATACAAGTGACAGTGATAGTGATACTGAGAACGTGGTAATAAATGCACAATACATCGTCAAAGATGCTATTGATAGTGTTATGGACGATACAGAATCGTTAGTTAAGAAAATATCAAAATCTTTGATAGACAGTGATTTTTAGTATTTTAAGTGTTTAGTGTTTTTTTTTTGTTTTTAATAAAATGTATAAAAATTTGTGTTGTCTTACCGTTAGGTAATTAAAGTTATTTTTTTGTACTGTATTATGTTTTTTTTTTTATATTTAAATAATGTTTAAAATGAATACTGTAAAACTAATGAAGGTAATTATGGTAAATTAAGTTATTTTTATTCAACTCTTGTATTCCGTAATAGTGTAATTACGAGTAATTAGGTAGGAAAGGTAGATTAAACTAAGGAAATAAACACAATTTTAAAATTTTACGTTCTTTTATTAATCAAAACATAAAATAAACATTACAGATTCAAATGTTTTTTAATACACAACACATTTTTTAAGGCACAGTGCTTAAAATGTATGGTACAATTTAAATTATTTTTTTCATTACAGTACTTGTTATACAACTCAGAGAAATTAGGACAGTTTTTGTCACCAAGGTCAGACACGTTACAGTTCTTACAAAGATCCTTAACCCATTTAACCTTTTCCAAACCTTTCACAATGATATCCTTGTTTTCTAGATAAGGAATAATTATACGTCTGAATTCTCTGTAATCAATATATCCTTCATTCCAGTAGATTCCTTTGGTTCTTTGCAACCATTTAACGTGTTTTTTTTCATCATTTGTTAAATGTTTAAAAAGGTATGGAGGTTTTATTGAAAACGTTTGCGTATAGTCATGAGTGGAAAAGGCTAATTCCTTTACTATGAAATTGTTGTGGGTGTCTTTAAATCCTTGAACGTCTAATATTATACTAGGCGAATTCATGATATTTTCCTTACAATATTGCTCAGTGGTTTATACTCAATAATACAATCATTCAATATCAGACAGTATGCTGAAGTTTGATCAGGTATTTGAATATCACTTTCTAGCTCTACTCTCACGTCGACTACTGGACCCGATATCAGGTTATCAATTTGTCTAGAACAGTCGATGACGAACAAAGGAGCGATATCCTTAAACTCTTTGTTGTTTAACAACGGCTCTGATCGACGGCCATAATATGACTGCTGAAAACGAGCATACTGCTCATAAATTAATGCGAAATTATTATTAGTGAAATTAATGTTTAGATTTTCATATGGATAATAAGTTGAATTGAGATATACTCTAACGTCGCGTATAGCACAGTGATCAAATCTAGACATATCTGCACTTGTATTATGTTTTTTATTAGTTTGTAGACCTATTATTACATATCTTGGTTTTTCAATTTGGGATGATGTTTTAATTGACCATGTATGTTTCGTGGTTTTGGGTAATAAAGGATATTCATATAAATCCCAATTTCTAAATACTATTTGCAGCGCTCGATCTTTTTCTAAAATCTTTAGCAGATTAATTTTTTCTTTGTCAGACACTTTTACATGCGGCACTCGCCATATAATTTTATTAATTTCCACATCGTTTATGACTTCTCCAGCATCAAGCTTTACAGCATTTGAGTTTGTATTACTCCTCAACAATATTAATTCATGTTTACAATTCATAACAACTTTTTTATAATCTTCAGCGAATCCAAGAATGTTACTAAGTGGTATAGATACAGCAAAAGAACCATTGGCACTTCTAAAACCATGGATGTCCCAACCCCAAGCACGACATGATTTGGATTCACTTTCATTCATTGATAACAATGACTTCATAGTAGTTGTAATGCCAGCATTTTTTATTTTATCAATCTCCACACCATTCAGTTCATATCGAATGTCTTGAAAGAGATACAGCATTGGATTATTCGTAAATGACACTGCTGTTTTTTCTTTGGAATCGTGTTTAGTAACTTTTACTGTTCCTTCTAAGTACAATGTACTGGCGGATGGTAAAACATACAAGTCTTTTTCATTAATAGGTATGCGAATTTCATCGTTTCTATTAAAACTTGTTATGTATGGTTTGTATGAATGGTATTCGATACCTGCTATAGAGTTGTCATGTAGAGGAGAAGATAAAACGTCTAACATACTCATTTTAAAAGTCCTATAGCTTTGAGAAATTGTTGATTTTCTTGATTAAGTTGCAGTTTCTTTTTCTTGTTTGGTGTTGCCTTGTGAATAGCCCGAGGAGCACTGTTTTGTTTGGTTCGGGAACAAGAGTATTTATTTATTTTACTGTAATCAATCATTTTCTTCTGAGATGCAAATAAAGCTGTACTTCTTCTCCACGTAGATTGAGCAAATTATTATTTATATCTAAAAGTCTAACGTTTACACTGTTTATTATTTTTTGATTTACTGGAAAGTAAATAACGTTTTTAGGAACTTCTATTATTCTGTAACCAGGAGGTACATTTGGAGCAAATTCATAAATAATATGACCAGGATGGCCATTAATATATGATCCAGTCACTATGTCACATTCAACCCTCACCACGGTCGTTGATAAAATGTTCACTGGATACTGTGATTCGTGTAATATATTTGCTTCAAGTTTTTTCTTACCGAAACCTAACAATCTGCCAATCGAATCTTCTTTCGTAAAATCTATATTTTTTGTGCAGAAAATATTAGTTTTTAAGGTATTGTTATTGCACTGCAAATTAAAGCTCGCATTTTGTAATTTCGTTCTTATGTAATCGTTGATGTCTTGAAGTTCGTATGCGCCTTCAGGTATTTGAATAACATGATTATCATAATAAAATTTATGATTTCTTTTATCAATATTTGGTATAGAATTAAATGTAGATAAATACAATAGTGCACATTCATACTCTCCCTCAAACTGTAGATTAGGTGAGTAATAAGTAGATAATACTGATGAGTTACCCGTTATAGATAGTGAGAAAGACATCACGCAAATGATGCAAATAAAAAAAAAATATTCAATTTATACATTTATTCCAGAAATTATACAAAAATGATAAACATAAATGTCCACAATTTACAGAGTTAAATTTCTGACATCGCGTATAGTTATAAAAAACATTACATTTCTTAAAGTAATTCAATAATTCTAACGGTGGTTTCAGATTACCATAGCTATCAAAATATACACAATAAGTATTTAATTTTACATAGGCTACCCAATGTGTTCCTTCATTGTAAGAATTATCCAAATTCACAACACCACTTTCAATAAGTTTTGGTGTGTTAGGTAATTGATCTTTCATGTACACACCTCTAAAAAAAGGTACTTTATTCGCGTGATTCTGGATATCTATATTACTGAGAGCACGATTAGGTAACCTTATACTTAGTTTTTTGAACATTTTATAAACAAACCATTTCCTTTCTTGTATGGTTTGATATACAAGCCTTTACCTAACGCAATCGATTCCATGACTTTATTATGACGCTGCGCCTCCTGTAAGTTTTGCTTGCCGCTCTTGTAATCATTAACTGTCTTTGCAATACCTGCTGCACCGCCAGCTAAGGTACCTAATGCGGACAGCCCAGCAAAAATCGGAATCAGTGGTAAAACTCCACCTGTTTTCGGTAGTGGTATGACTCTTGGTATTGGAATCTTGCAATTATTTGAATACAACTTTTTCGCAGCTAGATAGGCATATTTTATGGCATCTTGTTTGTTTCTTGGTTTTAACTTTTTAATATGTGATCGAATTTTAGTAACTAAAGATCCGAACGTTTTTAAACCAGATCCCATTTTAAGTTTTGTCTTCATTGCTTTGGTAACTAACCAGGAAGCAATTTTTTCTCTTTTTCCAGCATCTGTTGCTTTTAAGCGTTTATTTGCCATATTTAGTAATTGTGTATCGGCTTGTTGTCTATTTTGCAAGTCTGAATAATTTGTATAAGCTATATCATGTGCTTTACAAGCTTCGTCTAATTCGTTTATGCCTTTGTCTCCTCGCAACAAACGTTTTTGTAATTTAGTGCCTGGTCCACAGTAATTATAACCTGGTAAATGTAGCTCAAACGGTAAATGATCTATTATTTTGTTAAGAAGTCCACTTCTTGGCATTGCTCGTGTTGTAATGTTTCGAAAAATGAAAAGTTGAATTATAAATACCTTGAATTAATTAACTACACTTTTCTTATCGATCCAACTGTTTTCGTTATCACTCAAACCTAACCATTTAACAAATAGCTTACTACCTTTTTTTCTTAAAACTTTTTCGATGAGGTAAATATCAGGATAAATAGTTTTTTGAATTTCTTGTTGATAGAAAGTACCTAATATCGGTTGGTTTCGAAGATCTTTAATGGTATACGTTACTGGGACTGATTGATTGATATTTGTGATTTTAAAGATTTCTGTTGACCAGTTAGGGGTGTAGCCTTTTTCAAAACAATTTTTATACTTACTTACTCTAACGAAATCCCCAACTTTAAATTTATTTATATTTTTTGTAATCGTTTTTTTATGTGACTTTAAAATATTTTTTCGTATTAAGCTCTCATTATCAATGCTAACATCAACAGGTTTACAATTAATAGTACGATGTTTAGTATTATTGTAAGTAAATACAGTATTTTCTATAGGTTTACCTATCCATTTATAGTTTCCATTTAAATTAAAAGTTTTGAATAAGGAATTTTTTAAAGTTTTAATTAATCTTTCTACAATCGAAGCTTTTTTAACGGAAAATGATGAATAGTGATTAATCTTATAACGCTTCATCAACTTTGAGAATGTATCGTTGTAAAACTCGGTTCCTAAGTCTGTTTGTAAATGATTAGGTAAACGATTACTTGTCTTTATTACTTCTTGAAATGCGTTTGATACTTCTTCTTTTGATTTAGACTTCAAAGACATAGTCCACGCATATTTTGAAAAGCAGTCAATCACTACTAAGATATAACTAAATCCTCTATTATTATATTTTTTTAAGTTTCTTAAATCAATAAGATCTGCTTGCCACAAGTCATCAATTCCTTTTAATATAACATGACGACGAACAAAATTTCTTCTGGCTGATTTATGTAATTCATTCACGATTTGTTGTTTTGTCATTATGAGATGGTATGATCGTCTTACTCGTACCAGCGTTTGTTATTTTATGATCAACATATGACACCATACTTGATTTTAAGTGTTCTAATGACACTTGAACATCTTTATGAATCTCTTTTTTTGTTTTGTCCACTAACTTTTGAACATCGCTTTTACCACACAGGCCGTTAAATATTTCATCAACATACTCCTTGTTAGCTGCATCATTTGCTTCCACAGGATTAATAACACCACGTAGTCTATTCATTTGCAAATCGAATTCACCGTTTGTAGTTTTTAAAATTGTTTTATTAGAGATATCAAACATATCTACTAGTCTCATTCTTTTATGAATATGATGACCAAATTTGTCTATATTCATTATGTATGCTCAAGTAGAAAGATCAAAGTAAAATGAAACAATAATTGTATAACGATATATTTATTACTATATAAATTTTCCCTCGCGTAGTTCTTCTATGATGGATAATATTTCATTATCAAGTCCTGTATTTCCAGCTTCTTGAGAGGCTATAAGTAATTTTAATCTTTCAACTAACTCATTAGGATCATCCCAATATACGTAATCAGTATCTTTTTTCATTTTCTTTAGTATTAGTCCTTTCCCTTTGGACAAAGGCATTTGAGCATCGTTAACGTTGCCATTTAATTTAAAAAGTGGTTTTATAAGATACATATATTTTTTTCCTTTATTGCTTTTTATAGGTTTTTTTGGGTCATAGTCTCGTCTATGAGCATTTGTAGCTAGTAACATCAGTTTGTAACTGTGTTTGTCGTTTTCAGTCACTAAACTTAGATCTGGATCTTTTTTAAATAAAAGTTCTTTTAATCCTTCAGTGTTTGGATATTTATGATGAAGTATTGTAATGTTTTTATCATCAATAGTTATTTTAGCTGAACCGAGCATTAGTTTTCCTTTTTCAATTCGAACACCAAATGGAATATCATCAATTACTTCAGATGATTGAGACCACGACGAAACGTTTTCTTTTAGAGTATCATTGAAGTCAATAGATTTGAATGAGTCATCACTTTTGTTGAAATTATTATCACAATCATCATCCTCGGAATTTTGACAACTATCACTATGTTCTTGATCAATAGTAGACGCTTTAGTTTTAATAGTATCTTCCCAATCATTTTCAGCATTATCATTTTCATAGTTAGTTAAGTCTTCATTGTTCTCAAGTTTATTAAATTTAAAATCTCCCCTTTTCTTACTATCTACAGGTGGATTTTTGTGATTATACGCAATTTGAGTAAGTGGATTAATCAAAGGTTTAAACACAGTTTGCAAAACTTTTTCATTATCATCTTCAATATTTCGCATTTTTCGCACTTTTTTTCTGACAGCTTCAACAGCATTAACAATTTGTCTTTTCATAGATGTTTCCATTTTGATATTATGATGTTTCTTCTATTAGTGTTTAATTAAGATTGCCTTATATTTTCTTTACAGTGATATATATGTAACCTCAATCAAAAACTACAAAGTTATCAAATTTTTTACGATAACCACCTTCGTTTTTACGACATTCTTTATTTATAACTAGATAATTATACGGGTCGGTCCATATTTTAGAACACAATTCACGAAAATCGTTCCATTTCATATCAGTATTAACATGTTCGTCATATACGTGTCGCATGTTAATATCATCTTGCTTAAAAAGAATAATTAGATTTGCATTGTCCCTGACTAGTTGTTTAGGTACCTTACTGTATGTTTGATTTAAATAAAAGCAGTCTATGTTTTTGTGCCTACCCATTGCAAAATAATCTCGCATGTTATTCTGGTTCTCACATGCTACGTCATCGAAAATCATCACTGAATCGCACCTAGCTTCTTGCGGACTAATAACTTCTTCGTTATCCTTAAATTTTGAAAACAGTACATCGGGTACACTAGCTAGCACTTTTTCTAGAAACAGGTACTTTGGTTGATATAAAGTCTTCGAGTATAGGTAAACATTACGAAACTTCAATCCATTTTTATGCAATAGCAAACCAATTACGAGATTTGTTTTTCCACAGTTAGATGGACCGCAGATAATACATCTAATAGTGTTGGGTAAAAGTTTCCCGTGCCGAAAAGTATGACTTTGGGTTTCAACACAGACTGCATCAACAACTAGCGAATGGGGTTGTTTGACAAACTTCATTTTTGTAAACGTCTAATACTCAACACGACTAAATTAAGAATAATTAGTTGCATTAATAAACTGTTATAATATAATGTTTGATATAAAGGGTTAATAGTTACAAATTAAATTGATTCCTAAAAAAATATTAAGTTGGTATCTATCACCGTAAGAGTATCGGGACGGTGATATAAGTAATAAATTGTGATGAGTTATTTTTGTGATGTTAATATAGGTACTACCTACTGTTTTCATAACTGTAACCAGACCAGAACCAATACTGAAAATTTGTTTTCGATGATTATTGCTCTGGTGGGAATCGAACCCACAACCTTTAGCACAGCAGTCTGTTATGAAGACTTTTGTACTAAACATGGTTGTCATATTACAAATGAAATAATAGTTAGCTACCGATTGAATGATACGAATCAGTCAAATAATAGTCAGCTTTTTAATTATTACAATAACACCGTGTGTATTTTGACCGATCAACTGAACGTTAATTACTGGGTATTCAGAAACACCAACTGAAGCAACAACAACAATCCAACTTATCTGAATTCCTATAGTATTGGGCACGCTGTCCCAACGGAGCGTAGACGAACTCGTTCGTCTGCTCGACAGGTGGCGTGGCGGTCGCCGTCGTCGTATAAATATTTACAGGTTAAATATCAGTTTCATTTGCAGTAGGTAAATACTTATTTTCGTTTAAGTACAACAATTAGATAATAATTCAATGAGTTACATTAAAAGACATAAATTATCTTTTTGCAAAATTTCTTTAGTTTGAAATTCCGTACGTGTTTGCCTTTGAGGTCGAATTCAAAATCGGAACTTTGTAAGGGCTGGTCTTTGTCTCTCTCTCTTTCTTATGGCGGGACAGAGATAGAGTGTGAATGTTTCGAACAAGGCTGAATAAGATACTGGTTCGCGGCTTTCTGAAAATAAAAATCAAAAAGTTGCCTTGTCTCACTCAGTGCGCAAAATCGCATTTTGCTAAATACCCAGTACTTGTCTGTTGTAAGAGATCGCTTTTAGCGATAAGGTTGCCCATTTTAGCAAACTACGTAGCCCTTAAAGTTATAAGTAATTAGTAGTTTTATAGTATACCTGTACAACAAAAAGTATTCTATTCTTACTAAGGATCTAGGGTTGATGCACAGAACTTATTATATCCAGATTCGCATTGATCTCCATTCCGCCCTGTATTTAATTACAAAACTACAAAAACATAATAACCGTAGTTACTATGTTGTGTTTCCTACCCAATAAACAAAAGTAACATACATAACATACACATCACGCCTGTAATCCCAGAAGGGATAGCAGAGGTGTACCTGGTAGTAGGTACAGACGCCAGCACATCAACCTATCCCAAACTGTCAAATTGTTCCAATTGAATATGAACCTTGAAAGTTAAAAAAAATATCTATGGAATTTGACATATTAGGGTACCTAACTTGATTTGCTGGCCTCTGTACATCCACATTTCGCCAGTCATGTTTAAGTCCCATGTAAGTCGATTCGAACTCCGGGCTACTGAGAAATTCCAGATGGAAAAACTCGATAACACTTTGCCCGACCCATGAATCAACCCGGGACCTCACGCTCAGCAGTAGCGCTTGCGACCACTTGACCAACGAGGCAGTCAAAGTTAAGGCATAAAAGTAACAGCCATCCATTATTATAGTTTACTACTATCAACGATATTATAAGTAAAAAGGTGTCGATAGGTTACCTAAACAACATTCGATCTTCAAAAACGGCACACAAACACACGCACGCGTCCGTTGACGGCGCGACTCTGACGTCAAGTGTGGCTAGTTAGCCACATTGTAACGTGTCGCTTGCTGAGCGCTTATAACCTATCTACACCTTTTTACCATATCATTGATTACTATGAACTAAATTCACGCTTTATTTTCAAACACACCGATCTGCGCCAATGGAAACAGAGTACCTACGACGCCCTTGCGTAGGCGCACTTTACTAGATATCTATAACTGACTACGAGTATGTAAATTAAAATTAAAAATACACCATGTAGGTAAATATTTATACGCGCCGGCTACGTATTATGATGACTTGGAGTAATAAGTAGTTGTTTATAAGTGAGCTTTGTCTAAATGAACTGTAATGATTATAAATGAATGACGGATGATGTGATATTTTAATCAAAAACATTGTTTTATTTACTCTTTGATTTGAATCATTTTTCCCAACTATGTTAGGGTCGGCTTCAAGTTTCACTGGATGTATCTGAATACCAATATTGTACGTGGAGTGACTGCTTGTCTGACCTTATAATATAAATAAATATAATATAATATAAATATTCCACAACTTTTGACACAACGCCATCACTAGATGCTAAGCAGAGCTTGTGTTATGGGCACTAAACAGCTGATAAACATACTTATATACTTCTAAATACATACATATTATAGATATATTACACCCAGACACAGAACAAATGATCGTGCTCATCACACAAACATTTGTCCTGGGTGGGAATCGAACCCACGACCTCCGGCATAGCAGTCAGAGCCACTAACTACTAGACCAACAGGCCAGTCGACTTTAACAACCCAGTTACTGGGTTACACGGTACCCCTCGGTTAAACTGGTAGTCAGACTTTCGGGCTTCTGACTACACGTAAAGACTGTAAAAGATATACAAATAATAACCGAGACGTTGGTCTCCTACGTGCTTTCAAAGGCACATAGGAGTCTTGATAAGTAATTAATGGTCACCGGTAATGAACGTTAATGAATGAATGGTTTACTTTGAAAGTATATTGTTTATTTTTTTTTAAATTTTTATTGTGAATGTGAGGACCATGTGGATTTTTTTTTTAATTTTCTTTTCTATTTTTTTTTTAAGATCTTATATTTATTTATTTTACATTTTGTCTGACAGTTTGAGTTCTTTATGGGACCAACCCAAATGTTCTTTGTTTGGTATTGTTCGTCAGCACGTGGAGCTCCTAAAGTTCCGAGTTGAGCTCACGATTACTGACAAATGCTTGCACTGACTGATCTGGTCCCCCTCATTCTGTGTGACGTTATTTATACGTAAACAACTATAAACCATATTCATGTGGGAATTAAGTTGATTTGACAATGACTAGTACAGTAGGGTCTCGTTAATCCGGACTCCCGCTTGTTCGGTGATCGCTGTAATCCGGCCGGCCAATGGAGTTCAAATTCGTATGAGCAAGATGAGGACAATAGCGTTGAAGTTCTCGCCTCTGAAAAAGTTGGTATTTCAGAGGAAGTAGAAGCTTTAAACACTTCTTTAAAATAGGCTGAAGATAACGAATTTGATGGCCACGAAGTTATGTGTCTCCGTAGACTTTGAGTCCGGGCCTTTGAAATTAAGTGCGAAAATTATAAACAGAAACTAAGAAACTAAATATAGCATACCTACTATAATCCGGACGCCTCGATAATCCGAAAACAGTCTTGTTTCTGCCTCTCCGGATTAACGAGGCCCTACTGTACTATAATTATGTCTTCTTTCCTCAAAAGACCATTTCAGACACTAATCGGCATGGATCTTACATGTATTGACCAAGATAATGTCTGGACTTTAAAAGAGACTATTTACTCTGAGTTTCTTTCGGTGTTTCTTCTCAGAGTAGTCAGGTAGTGAAACTCCGATCATATCTACTAGTTAAGAAAAAAAAGACGAGTAAAAATGTTTGTGAAAACCTATTTACAGAAATAAATATCATTTATCATTTATCATTCATCCACGGACCAACCTCATCAAGCGTAACTTAACCTTCGAAGACCCGTGCTGTTATTATTTAGATTTGAATATAAGTAAAAAGAGTACATACCTACGCTTAGGTTTATTTTAGTCGTTCCTTATCGACGAATGAGTTTCATTGGAATATTTCGGCCTTGATCTAAAAAAAATATATTCTTTGAGTATTTCGTGAATTAATTTAGTACAGATTCATTATTAGTAATTTTCCTGTAGCAGTACTTGAACTTGAAAAAACCACGAACAAAAGTGGTGAAGTATCTAGGCCAATTTACGTGACTCCCAGCAAATCCCAGCAAGGGTTATTAATATAAAATGAATACTGATTCTTATTAAGTCTTAGACACGTAGGTTTTGTTCTGAGAAAATAACTCATTGTCTGCACGATTTTGACCGCCATTAAATTGGTTTAACCAGATTTGCTCACAGTCAAGCTTAGATCGATATAGTCAGAAGTCGGGGAACAATCTCTAATGCCATGCAGCCACGGGTAATTGGAAACATGGAACGACTGGCCTCTTATTCTAGTAGTTAATAACCTTGACTGCTTCGGGTTTCGAGTGGCTTCGATTCCCACCCAGGCCATTGGAGCTTCAGCGAAGCGTGCTAATTAAACTCATAGACTTGTGTCCACACGGACATAAGTAACCGATGAAAATTTTGTTCGCGATGTTCCATATATTATTATTATCAAAAATGCAAAGAAATCCAATACTTTTTACTATAATAGTAAAAACGTATTTAATGTCTTTGCATTTTTTCTGTACGAAAGAGCGTGTTATTTCCGTACGGCATTCCGTTATTAATTAATTTTTTTTTACTTTTCAGAGTCAACTGTCGAGTTTTACATGTAGAAAAATTTGGTTTTACAAAAAAGTAAAACGTATTCGAATTCCAGTTATTTTTAAACGGTTGTTTGAGTTTATCCCCGATACCAACGACTTTATGATTGCGTGAATTGGTGTAATGTGGAATTGTATAGGTTAAGAGTTTGATACCAAAGAGTCGTTCAGCGTTTAATTAACATGCACTTTTCGGTTTCATTTTCGGTTGTCGGTACTTATGAACAGACGCCAGCACATCAAGCTACTACAAACTGTCAAATTTTACCAATTAATCATGAACCTTATTGTGTTTAAGATAAAGTTGAAAAACTATGAAAGAATTTGTGGCATTGGGGTAGCTTGTTGTGCTGGCGTCTGTACCTACCTAAGTGATAATCGAATTTACTTAGGCAAAATCTGAAAACAGTGAATAAAACGTCCAATTCGCAGCCTATCCTGTAACTATTCTATAGCATTTAGACTTAAATATTGTGAGGCATAAACAAATAAGTAGGTACGAGTATCACCTCGAGATGGACAGTTTAAAAAAAAATGGGTAGGCGTTACGTTTTTAAACGCCTTCAGCCTGGGTTTTAACCTAGATATTATGCAACTTCCTTATCGAATTATAGTGATAACCAGCTCATTTTTACAGTGGGTCAAAGTAAATGGGATTGCGTAAGCACTGATCGAAAGGAGCTTATACACTTCATAACCCTGTTAATTAAAGTGAATGTACAATTGTACAGTCACCAAAAGAGTTAATTATGCAGACAAAACATATTTGTCCACTACACCGTCAGATTTTATTATTATTGTGCGCATAATTTGCTTCATAAACGTAGGACACATGCAGCAGAAAACTGGATCTTAAACGCAATGATATTAGAAGTAAAAAGGTGTAGATGGGTTACCTTAACAACATTCGATCTTCAAAAACGGTACACTAACGCACGCACGCGTCCGTTGGGGCGCGGTTTGCCTATCATTGGTTTAAACGCATAAAGTTCACAACCCACTTATACTATTTGTTTAAAACTAATTGAAAGTGTGTCTAAACGCACCCACGACACAGGAATAATCTGTAGTGGTGTGGTTTTTGTTAAGGAAAGAAAGCAATAAGAAGAAGACGTAAGTTTCCTGGATTAGTTTTGCTGTCTGTACCAGACAGACAACTATGAACAACCGTTCAAATAACCATAAGTTACACAAGACGTTGCAGTTTTGTAAATAAACACTCCCTTGCCTGTTTTGCATTGACATGATTCGAAGATTTATATTGATAAAGAGCAATGAACTGTGTTGAACCGTTAAGGACCAATACCCTCGACCTTGACCAGTGGTATGATCGGTAAGCAACCTTCTTTTATTTGTGACGGTGGATAGGCCTTGAAAGCAATCCTGAGTCATTATTATAGGTTATACGTCATGAATGTTTTTAATATTATAGTAGCGGACACTAATATTAGACAACAAAAAAGAATTATCCAATTTTGTGTACTCGTTCGTAAGTTATGCGCATAAACACAGACGTCCCGCGGTTTCACCCGCGTAGGTCCCGTTCCCGTGGGAATACAGAGATAAAAGCCTATGTGTCAATCCAGGGTGTCAGCTAACTCCATACTTACTAAATTTTATTCAAATCCATTCAGTAGTTTTTACGTGAGAGAGTAACAAACATCCATCCATCTATCCATCCTCATAAACTTTCGCGTTTATAATATTAGTAGGATTAGTAAGATTGTTAAATCTTTAACGTTGTAAAAAAGTTAACGAGTTTTTCTATCAATAAATAAATAAAACGCATGCAACTTACAGAGTAACCCTAGCTATTAAATTATTTAAAAATCGTATGTATCGGATTTACGTTTGGGTCAATCATTCGTGATAGGGGTAGGTTATATTTGAAACTCTCGTCAAAATCAGTGCGGCCGTTTGAGAAATTATTACGAACATAAAAACAGACATTCGATCTTCAAAAACGGTACACTAACGCACGCACGCGTCCGTTGGGGCGCAGCGCCCACACTGGGTAAAGTGTGGCTAGTTAGCCACATAAAAAGTTTTTGTGTTCAAAAAATTATATTGTTTGGTATTAAAACGAAACTACTAAAAACGAATTTATTTAGGACCATAAATTAGGAAAACCTAAAAAGATTTTTCTCCATATGTCGATAAATGGCAGAGTTCTAAGGCAACATACATAAGCAAGAAAAAATCATACAATTGTATTGTGGATCCGTGGAGCCTTGGTCTTATACTTCCTGCCCTAGCAAAACAATGCATTCTCACAGTTTAGTAAGTGATCATAAGCTTTAGGGCAAATACTCTAATAGAATATAAATCCTCTAAAAATAATTTATTTATTTCTTGTCTTCATACTTTTTAGAACGTGAATTTATGTAGTCGGGTTTTATTGTAAGTCGAATAATAAGAACTGTTTTATAAGTCTCTTTATATTATTTAATAAGGAAGTTTGATAATAATAATAATAATATTTTTTTATATTTTTAAATGTTTTTATATCTTTTTTGTATCAATATTTAAAAATATAATTTATATGTATGTACAAAAAATAAATGGAAATAATAATAATAATAAATTCTTTATTCAAACATTATAATGGGTAAATACAGTGAACGTCTTCGAAATAATATATATTTAACAAAGTTTAATGCCTGTACTAGGTTAAACCTGTATCACAGGCGACATAAGTTCTTAAAAATACTATTAGGACACGATTTCATTACAATATTTAACATAAGTTTAAGAATAGTGACATGGTTAATGCCAATATAGTTTTGCTTCGTCAGTCACGGATTGATGAATCCACGACTAATGCCAGTTGACGAGCTCAACTCGTTTTTAGGAATTCAATTGATGAAGTTAGCTTTACATCTATACCTAAAAAATTAAAACAGTAGCGAAAGAAAAACTGTACGTACATTGAGAATTTTCGAGATAAAATAAATGGCTTTTGTTAGAAAAACGTAACTGATGACAAAAGTAAACAGTAGTAGTATCTATTTTTAGTAGTAGTAGTAGTTTTTTTGATCTTTCTTGTTTTTTTTTCATTAGTTGTTGTTGTTCTTTTGTTTTATGTTCTGTGCGTCCAAATAAAATATGGCAAGGCTTCACAATATGTCAACGGAGAATTTAGCGGTAAGGTCAGGCGACCGTTAACCGCAATAAATGGGGCGAGTTCAAATCTCATAATAATGTTTTAGAAAAATCGAAAAATATTTTTTTTAGTTTTTGCATTTTTGATGTGCGTTAGGTACGATAGTATTATGAAATCTGGGAACTTTACTAATTGTATGGAGAGTTATTTATTTACATTTTTTACAAGTAGGCATAGGTACACACGTAACAAAAATATTTTTTTGTAAATCATTCCGTAAGGGGGTAGAAAAGGGGCACAAAGTCAGTATGAAAGTTCTCTGTTTTTCAAAGTTATTTCGATACAATGAAGTATTAGGGTTTTTAAGTTTTTTGTGTTTGATGTAAATACAGACAACTAAACCTAACTTATCATACCTATCCTATAGCTAACCTAACTACCTAACCTAACTAACTTACTGCAATGCATTGATTTTGAAAGACACAAAATACATAATTTTAAACTGAACTACTGCGCTGCGTGTCTCTATGTTGTATACTAGGAGGTAATAATTTGACTCGATTGGTATAACATCCAAACATAAAGTAAGTACACACGGCTACACATCACGCTATGCATTTCCAGTTTTAGCTGACCTCGCATTGTATAGGTTTTTCGTACAATCACAGGGCAGCTTATACTGGTTTTGTATAGCTTGATATGTAGCCGTGCGTACTATACTTTGACTGGTTGATCGAGTGGATTCGCACTTTCGTCGCGGTCGTCTGTCTATTCGCGATACACTCAAACATGACTACGCCGATGCGTTTTTCACCTGTAGTGAAAATAGTGTTTTCCTCAAGGAAATAATTTCTATTTAATTTATCAAGTTTTTGTATACATTGGCCAAAATATAATTATATTTGTTGGAGGTTAAAAATATGCCTTCTGGGAGCTGGGCGCGATTACCGACATCCATGCGGGCGAAGCCGCGGGCATCAGCTAGTTTATTAATATAACGATAATCACGAATTGTATTTTATAATTTTAACATTAAACAAACACAGTAATAGATAAATAATTTGAAATAATATACCTATCAATGGTTATACCGGTACATCCCACAACATCCTGCATACCGTATCCTGTTATTGGCATTGTGATATCTGTCCTTGGCTTAAATAAGTGATTACGCAAGGCTATAAATTCATGGTATTTTCAACAATCATTTGTTATTTATAGACTTAGCAGAACATATCGGTCACCCGGTGAACTTTAGTATTTCTTACCTGCATCAAGCAAGTAGGTACAGTCATTTGCATTTCTTCAACCTATGCAAGATTTGAAAGCGAGATTTTCTTCTAAAGAATTCATTGAAATTTAATTCTATTAGGTAAATACCTACGTAGGTAGTGCTAACGTCTTCTATTAATAAATTGATCGAAGGCTAACGTAAACCTAATTTTAAAAAATATTTTACACAAACGTACAGACGCCACTTCAAGCTATAACAAACTGTCAAATTTTCCCAATTGAATGCGAACCTTCTGTTCTTGCATTTAAGTTGTAAAACTATCAAAGAAATTTGACAGATTGGGGAATTATAACATAGGTTCTATGTATAACATTGATGTGAGTACAGAACGGATTTTTTTTAATGTTCATCCATTTTGAACCATCCATGCATGAACGTTTGATTTTTATCGCGATTTCTGGGTTCGTTCAAATTGTTACTTTTCTTTTCGCGTTTATTTACACTGAAAATTGTGTTGTTTATTTAGGTACGTATAACTTTTGTGATGCCAAATCTAACTAATTACTATAGTATAGGTACACAGTACACAGCGGCGTATCATTGAAGAGCATACTTACATACATCTGCTCATTCAAAAGGTGTTGGGACACCTTTCAAGAGATGGCGGAAATCAGTTGGAGGTCAAGACGATGTTATTATGTATGTACACAGAAATTAATAATACAACGTCATAACATCATAAGGTTTTTTCGTAATATATTAGGCATACCTATTGCGAAAAAACCTTATGAAGAGACTAGAACCTTCTTAAGAACGTTTAGGGCCGGCGCACATCTGGCGAGCGAGGCGCAGCGCTGGATGGTAATCACTGGTAAGCAATTAACAACCTTGCAGTGGTTGAAATAGAAAGAAAGAAAAGAAAATACTTTATTTGGACGCACAGAACATAAAACAAAAGAACAACAATACAGATAATAAAAAAAATCAAGAAAAGATTTAAAAAACTAAAGACCAAAAAAAAATATAATAAAAAGACCAAAAAGGCGCCTATCCCAGCATTAGCTGTGAAATTTAAAAATATAAATATCGTAACGCGTGTAAATGAAGTTGAAAATAAATAAACTCTCATTAATCCGAGAGCATCAATGCCGATAGAAATACGCGGTTTATTTTCGACTTCGTTATGAGAGACGCAATGGTTTTATTGATTTAGCGTATAAAAACGCGCGTTACTGGCCTGCTCTTCGCCAGGTCTGCGCTGATTCTTAGGCTCAGCGCACACCGATATCTTTTGGACCTTCAGACACGTCCATACTTGATGCTCGAGCATGCTCGCGCGTGTCCTAAAAATGCTTTGCTTTGTTCAGCTCCCAGTGTGCGCTGAGCCTTGGCCTGGTCAAACACGTTGAGTGACATCCGATGAAAAATCGTTAAGTCCACTTATGGACAAGTGTAAATTCAAGAGAATGCGTCGTCGGCCTTGAAAAGCCTATGCGTCGAATTACCAACACACACGGTACTTAACCTTACTTAACGGAGAGCTGATAGTTTCCAAGAAAAAACCTATTCACAAAAGCTGCACTAATTATAAATAAGTATTTAATTGTAAAGGAGAGATTATATTTTGTTTGTATGTAGGGTCGGTTAATTTGTTTTCAAGGATTATTGCTATGCTATGGGATTTGTAAGGTTTCATTCACGCATACAAAGTCGCAAAAGCTAAATAATGGTACAAAGTTAAGATAAAATGATAATGACTTTTGTAAGTAAATCTTTTTTTTTCTGTTTTGCTATTTAATATTTAAGAAACGTGCAGAAAAAGTAAAAAATTGTGAAACTTTAAACTTGTGCCGGTGCGGCTGCTGCAGGTGCTGAAAAACGTCAAACCGCAAAAACGCGTCGAAACACTCAGGCCATGAGGTCGAGTGCCCATCTAGTTTTCCGGGACATCGCCAAGCGGATGGTCGACTCTTTACGTGACCAGAAGGCTGGCATTTATATTTTAGGTTAGCTTATTAGGTTAGCTGACTTGCCACGTTGAATGGCAATGCTGATTGTTTTGCCATTCAACGTTGCAATACAGCCAGTCTTTTGGGCACGTTTCCCGTTGATAGCAATGCGGATAATTTTACTTTTCTTTTTGTTTTTATTATGTAGGTAGGTATTATGTATATACTATTATTGTTAATAATCGCTCATTTGTAATTACAATAAATTAAGAAACTTAATGGAGCTAGAATTTCTAAATTCTTTGATCCTTGAGAAAAAGTTCATTATTATTACATTTAAATATTATGTGAGTATTAAAAGCAGGGTAAAGTTTAAAAAGGCCTTCTGAAGAAAAAGCCATCGTAGCTCTGAGTTGACCTGCCCCGACAGAAGGCATGTATGCATCAGTGATTAATTATATTAATGGAATACTCTTGTCAAATCATCTTGGAATTGTCTCTAAATCATATATTACTGGACCCATGGGTACTAACATTTACAGTGACTGACACATTTTGAATTAACGTATGAGTAAGTATTGAGGACCTAATGTAAGTTTTTGTCCAATTTATGTACTATGTTGCTGTGCCCCAACCGGGTTTCATGTTGGATCTTATTTATTTAAATGTAACAACAAATGTACCTACACATGAATGCAATAAACATTTTGAGTTTGAGTTTGAGTTTGAGTAGTATTTTCTGTTTATTGAAACCTTATGCAAAGATAGACAAAACACAAGTAAAAACACAAAAAAATAATATCTTTGTTTATATTATTTGCGCAGATATAAGTAACTGTTTGTTTGTCCCAAATAAATAAATAAGTACAAAGGCCAACTTAATGCCTAAAACCGAATTAGGTTTGTAGATATTTAATTATAACCTACTTGCTTTCCAGATCGAAAAATAAAAAATCGGGAGAAAAGGCCTGATTTCCATTGGAAAATTCTGAGATTTATTACAGTTTGAGAAAATTCTCTCAAACGTGCAGTTAACCAATTTAAAAAAAAACGTGATAAGTAGTATCGTGCACATAGTATACTTTAGCTGTATTTTATTGAACATTCTAAAAATCCTGCGATTTCATGACATTCGCAAAATCCGGCCGCAATCTTGAGAACAGTCCAAAGATCTCAGGAGAAATCCTGCAGAGATATGGTAACCCTAAAGAAAGGGACTTTATGGTATTCATACGAAATATACGAACGAAGTGAAAATGTTAGTGTAGTGATGGCGAAGGGAACTGTCATCCCAAGTTAATGCCACAGTCTAAAAACCTACAGTCGTCCGACGAAGCCGTCTAGACAGGGCAATCGCGCGGGGTATGAGGGGCGTGACGCGGGAAAGCCGCCCCCGAACTGCGAACAAAACGATGTTCGTCGTTCGGGAGGTATAATTCAGGGCTAACGCGTGTAGACGTTATCGGTATTTTTACAGAGATCAAAGACACCGTCTTATTGTATTAAATATTAATACTGTGCTAATGCTAAGTATTGACAGTTCCCCTCCTGCTTACTTCCATCATTTCGTGAAATGATTTTTTAAGAAGACTGCAGCACGCGAACCATGACCACGTTAAAAGCGGATTCCGTCTACAGAAGAATCGCCAAAGTGATTGTAGAAATATTACTTTTGTTTTGAGCACGTAAATGTCAAAAATGAGCAGAAGAAATTGTTGATATATTCATAACTTAAATAGAATTTTAAGTCTTTGATTATACTGGCTGGTTTTAGTTTATGGTGTTTAAAAGTAAGGAGGTTTTAAAATATGTTTGGAATGTTTTGTAGTTTGTTTTAGAAAGAAAAAAAATACAGAAGTCGTTTTTGAGTTTTGGATAAGATATGTTTTGTTAAGAATATTATGTTTTCTTAGATCAACAATAATTACTAATTTAATCTCCAGCGTTTGATGGTCTATCATAGTACCTACGTGTTATTGGCAAAATTGTGGTGTCTCTCTTCCACAAATGCCATAGAGAAGAGTTGAAATTGAAGTTGAACAATATTATGTAGTTTATAAAAGAAATTAAATAATGATGTGAACGTTCAACCAGTTATTTTTGAAGTGAATGTTTTATTAAAAGAAAAGGATCTCAGTGAGCAAGACAGATTTACAGCACAGTAAGCTAACCAATTCTACAACAGAAATGTGTAGATTCTTCAGTCGACAATTAAATAGTTTACAATATCGAGGATTATTTTCTCTATAATCGGAAGAAATGTGTCTACCATCTGTCATGCTACGCGTACCGCACGCGTAGCATGATCACCGAAGAAACGGTCTTTGTCGTGTCTCGGAAGAAAAGAAATTAAGTGTTCATGCTACGCAGGCAGGTGTATTGGAAGAAATTTGACAGATTGAGGTTCCTGTCTATATAATCTGTCACTTTGCCGATTCGTCTGTAGACAAAGGCCGTTTCTTCGGTGTTCAATGTGTTCATGCTACGCATGCAGGTTTGTTTTTGGGGGTTAGTTTTATTACTTAACACCCGTTACTACTTATTTATTTTAAATACCTTATTTATGGGTACAAAATGACCCTAAAATGCTTAAGCACACGTATACTATGATTAATAACGTTTTTCTTATCTCGACCAGTAAACAACATCTGATTTTTAATTAGATATCTACAGGTAAAAAATCTGTTTTACAAAATAAAGTTCAATAAAACTTTAAACTGTGATCTAAAGTGAATGTGAACTAAAGTAAAGTGAGTTCAGACCATAAAACTATAATTAAGCGTGTTAATAACTATTCAAAAATTTTGACAGTTGATCAAGTCAATTTTAATTGTCTTGCTAAGACAAATAAAATTATTACAGTAGTATACTAAAACAATATGATTATAACATATATTTACCTCTTGAACGAACCACTTGTTATCATCTTCCACGTACATTCCTTCACAAGCCTTTCCATAAATCAAGTCAAAACTTTTCATTGTCAAGTTTACATTCTTTATGAACCTCGACTTGTAATAGGTGTCCAAGCCATCATTGAGCAGCACATCCTCATGCGACATCTCTGTACAATTCCCGGCCACAATACCGAATCCCAAAGGACAACATTTTCGAAAACAATTCTTGGATTGACACAAACACCCGAACGTTCTGAATTCACCATCAACTTTTTTTGTGTACACATATTTTGGCGGGAAAACAACGCCATCTTGCACAATTGAACCGTCTTCCGAGCTTCTAGCGTCACTAATGTCTACACTTTCATAATCTAAACACGGTTGCTCACTCGCGCACGATGCTACGAAAAAAAGAAGTAGTAGGAACATTTTTCTTTAGTCTGGGAAAAAATAGTTTTTATGCCGAGAGCGTTTACGATCTGAAATATTTGTAATCTGTGTCTGATAGCGACGACCGGCTCATAATGTTGAACGTGTTGCACTGACCGGCAAGCAAGCAACTTTTATTTATTTATATGAAGTTAGTTAGGGCATGAATTCATTAGAGGGACAATTAATTGTTGCCTATAGTGCCCTTGCGTGGCGTTCACATTGTGCTCCCTAAATAAATTTTAAGCTCATAAATTACTGTTTTCAAGGAAAAGTTATTAGTAGAATTATTTTACTATCTATTTTAATTTCTATGATCTAGTTTTGATAGAGTAGGTCAGTTTGGCACATTTTTTTATACATTTACAGCTAGTACTTAGTCTAATGATGTGTTGACACGATTTAGTGATAAATTTAACTACACAAAGTGTAAGTTTTTAAACTAAATTTACGTTATTTAGCTTCAGTATTGCTCTGCTTTACTAAACGCTTAATTAAATGACGTCAATATCAGTTCCAATACCTATACCTATCATCGGGATACAATAGATTTAATAAACTTTTTAAACCATAGTTTCAGAAATATAGAAATAATATTATTTCCATAACAGTACCGCATACAAACATAAAGCTCTTTTTGGACTAGCTCGATACCTCTTGGGTAAACTGGTTGTCAGACTTCCGAACTTCAGTAACGACTTAAAAAGATCTACAAATAACAACCGGTAGTTAAGGCTTAACGTGCTTTCGGAGACACGGAGAAGTCTAGATGTAAGGAATGGTCTGGATGGTGGAATCTCCGGACCAAACGCGCGAAGGCGAGCGAGCGAAGCGAGCGTGCCGCGGCAGCAGCCGCCGAGCGCCAGATTCCCCTCTTTTGCAATGCAGGCATGCATGGTAGATTAGAACTTAAAGATATTTTATCTGGCGTTGCGTGGTCACAGTTCTAACCTAACCTAACCTAGCCGTTTCCATTTTGAGTAACTGTTTAAAAAAAAACAAACTTTATCATCATCATTTTTTGATTTAAAATTCAATTTAAAGTTCTCACTAGTTCGACGGTCGAACAAATGAGAAAAAAAGTTCTCACTAGTTCGACGGTCGAACAGATGAGAAAAAAAATTCTCACTAGTTCGACGATCGAACTAATGAATCGAACTAGTGGGAATGAACGTAAAATTCTGGTGGAATTGCCAGGTTGAAAGGAAATGCTAAAGTCAAGGCCAAATTATCTGGTTATTATATCCATTCGAAGGGTGAACAGGTAAAGTTATGGGCAAACCGCATTCTTTCACTACCTATACGAGAAGTGCTGAGTTCGATTACTCTCTAAAGCATGAAGAATGCTGTAATAATTATTTGTGCCTGATTCTATATCAGTTGCGGTGACCCATAAAATTATGTACCTACTCACGATTTATGAGCTAAGCATTTCAGCTTTTAAAGGTTCACTTAGCTGTCTGAAATTATAAGGCTAAGTAAATATATGATTTGCATGGCACCATGCAGATAAATAAATATTCCACAACTTTCACACTACTCCACCCAGTCCTAAACTAAGCAGAGCTTGTGTTTTAAGTACGTACTAGACAACAGCAGATAATTAAACCTGTATATTTCAACTTCATGTCTTTATTCAATTTCTATTTTATTTTATTTTAAGTGTTACCCAGACACAGAACAAACGACCGTGCTCATCACAAAAACAATTGTCTTGGTCCAGAATCGAAGACATGACCTCCAGCATATTAGTCAAGGCCACTAACCATTAGACCAGCAGGCCCGTCTAAAGATGAAGCACGGGTAAAAAAATAAACGTTTTGTACAGCTTAATAAACTTAGGTGAACCACGATGAGAGCTAACCCAGGAAAACGGAGGTGGACTACGGAAAGAAAAATTACATGTGGTACATACACTCAGGTGATCTTGCATGCCGGATCTCACTCTCCTCGCTGACTTGGCGGGGCCCTCGGGGCCGGCACCAGTCGGGGGTCGCGGAAGTATCTTTTGTTCCCGTGACCCCCGGCGCAGGTGTGAGAAGGAACGCGGGGTGGTTTTTAGTCAGTAAGAGTCTGTCAGACCCCTCCGCCCTCCCCGGGGCGGGGGACATGCTTAAAGGGGAAGGTGATCTTGCATTGGGGGACCACGGGTAACGCCCGATACAAATCATTAGTATATTTATGATTTTAACCTCGACTGAGCATTTTTTTAGTATAGTGCATAGTAGTAGAAACATTCATTATCTGCCAAGCCTTTTCCCAAAGAAGTTGGTGCCGGTTTTCTGTCTAACCAGTTGCAACGGAATACTAATAGATATTCAGACTTCTCAGACTTCTGACTACCTACTAGTAACTACTGTCAAAGACCAGCCAGAACCCAGGACTTAGGTAGGTATAGTAAAATAGAACCAGGAAATTAAAAACAAAAAAAGGAGTTTCTGCCATAGGTATAAATACTTATAAGGAGGAAATGACCCGGAATTATTTGTCTGATGAAATCAACTTGGGTAATGCCTAACATAAACCTTATTCCGTTTACAATAAAGTTGAAAAACTCTCAACAAAAGTTAACTTATTTCGGTAGGTAGCTTGATGTGATGTGATCTCTGTACCTACTTACGGAGCATACCAATGATTGTCATTACCTTAAACTTAATTATTGTTATATAAAACACGTCTGTGATTCGGCATCCTACCAGAATAATAAGGATTTTTGTCTGCAATTTATTTTGGGTTTTCCTTGAAGCCGTTTGCTTCTAGGTATGTATAAACAATGTATTTAATTATTGTTCGTCATTACGTTTGGGTTTAATTGAAGCATTTTTTTCCTGAATTCAGGTACATTACCTATGCACAATCAAATCAGAAGAGCCAGAGTTCATTGTTTCATCTTATCTTCTGCATCTTATTTTTCTGCAGCCATCAGTTGTTTCTTTTTATTTCAATTATTGTTTTTGTGCATTATTAACATTAGTGATAAGGTATTTTACTAACAAAGTGGATTATGTTGTCCGAATTTAAATAAATAAATTAAAAAAGAACCTTTTGTTAGATAAAGATAAAGATAAAGACATATTTATTTGTCAGTATTTAGTTGTTAGTTATTATGATTTTGCTTTTTCGCGTATTTTCTTATGGTTTTGTACCCAAAAGGCGACGATGTTCATATCTCTTATACCAATATCACTGTACTTATATTTTTAAGCCGCTTTATAAAAGTTATAAAAAAATCCTATTAGCGGATCCTTTCGTGTGCTTATTAAACTCGCACTTGACTGGTTTTTGTGTTGCCTAAACTCGTAAAGATCACTTGTTGGTTGGAAAATAAACCCAGGGTATCAAGTTTACGATACGACAAGTTTAAGATACAGTAACGATACCTTGGTCTTCGGAGTTTCTTTCGGCATTTCTTCTCGGGAGTTATTCGTCATCTCACCCGACCAAATCTCACCCGATCGGGGGAGATGGCACAAAATAATTTAATTTATTTATCTTTTCGTCAACTCGCACGACACTTAAAATCATTGCTAATTTGGTAAAGTACAACTATAAAATTCTTTTGGATTTATGTAGCAAAATAATGAGTTTACAATAAAATAAAACAAAACTACAATATAACCCCTATATGATCCCTTTTTGTAGACCTCTTTGGTCTTGTCAACATATTATATAAATAATCGATTCTGTGTGAAATGTATTTTATATTTGACTGTAGGTACTTTACACCGCCGTGCGAGTTGAATTTAAGAATAGGTAAATTAAAAAATGTGCTGTCTCTCCGATCGGGCGAGTTTATTGAGGGCGAGTTGATGAATAACTCCTTCTCGGGAATCAGTCCATTTGGAAAAGCCCAAAGATATTTAAGATACCTACTAAGTATCTAGAGGACATGCGAAGAAATGTCATAAAAAATCTGAGACTCAGCAGTCTCAGTAGCGCCATATACCTACCTAGAATAATATAGCAACATTGGAGCGGCAGCGGAAGGTACTAAATTAAACTTATAACCACTCGGACACAAGTATCGGATGAAATATTTGTTTGTGATGTCTCGTCTGTGGAAATTATTTAATGTCTTTGAAAAAGCTTGACTTCTAATACAAGATCCACTTGCAACCCTCATCCTCTACTGTAAAAGTATAAAATAAACTAGCTGTACCCTGCCAAGCTTCGCTGTGGTACATTGTGATTGAATGAATAAAAAAACATAAATAAAAACAATCCTTGATGCGGATTATATATCATGCTGAAATTTCAGCTCGATCGGTGCAGAACTTTTTGAGTTTTTGAAGCGTACACAAACCATTATAATATTTTTATATATATAGATTATTAAAGTTACCTCACGTTGTGAACGCAGCTTTTGTTCCTATTTTAACTAATTTAAAAGGTGTCGAATACACCTAATTGGCCAAATTATAATGTGACAACGCCTTTGGGAACAACGATAAACTAATACTATTTGCATAAGGGTTATTCTTTACAGTATTCTAAATTAGTGAAATATTAACAATGTTATTATGCATGTTGACAGAATATAAGTATCAAAATATAATTTGAATGCGTTTAATCTAGGTAGTTTTCCATCAATTTGAAAAAGCGAAAAAACTTGTGTTTTTTTTACAATCTAACTGATAGACTAATTATATTTTGATATACACCGTCCACATGTTTATTTCGGACAACCCATATGGGAAAAAAGAAGTGAGTATATGTACCTATGTACTAAAGTACACACGGCTACACATCAAGCTATACATTTCCAGTTTACACTGACCTCGCAATGTACGGAAAACCTATAACATGCGAGATCAGAGAGCTTGATGTATAACCGTGTGTAGGCTATATTCATAACAATTACTATTACGTTCGAAATTAGGGACGCGGAATAGTCCCCCGATTTAAATAGGCAATAGTTTCCTTCACCAAAAGGTGATCTAATTTCGGAGATAAACTTTAAAGATGAGTTATTCGTCATCTCACCCGACCAAATCTAGCCCGATCGGGGGAGATGGCACAAAATAATTTAATTTATTTTTCTTGTCGTCAACTCGCACGACACTTAAAATCATTGCTAATTTGGTACAGTCAACTAGAAAAGTCTTTTGGAGTTATGTAGCAAAATAATGAGTTTACAATAAAATAAAACAAAATTACTGTACTGTACTGACTGTACTTTACACCACCGTGCGAGTTGACGAATATAAGAATAGGTACCTAAATTAAAAAATGTGCTGTCTCCCCCGATCGGGCGAGTTTATTGAGGGCGAGTTGATGAATAACTCTTAAAGATTATCTTACTTTTTACTTAATTTTTGTACATAATAATGTATTCAAATAGTTCTGTATCGTATATATATGTATAATAAATGTAAATAGTACACCGCAACCTGCCTGCATATTTTTTTCCTTCACCATCAAGCCCAACCAAAGGTTGTCTGTTAGAGATCGCTTTTAGCGATAAGGCCGTCCATTGTAACTCCCTATGTAGCCGTTTAAGATATTATTTGTAAGTTTTTATCAGTAAAGAGCTTTTTTTTTTTCATTTTATTGTATTCTAATAAGCACAATACAAATTGAAAAATGGGGTCGATATTAATTCACATCTCGTGCATGAGAGGCAAAGTCGTAAGAAAAAGCACGAAATAATTTTAATTGCTGACTAATGTTGACTAATCTAACATGGGTGGGTCTTCTTCTGTCATAGGTTTTCTTCTTGTGTTATAGGTTTTTATCATTGACACTGTAATTTTCAACTAAAATTAAATAATATATAACTAAATGAAATCCACATAATTTCTTAAAATAAATGTTGCAACTAAGTGTGACAGCTGCTGTGGTAAATAGATTACCTATAATAAATAGGGCGTCCATCGTAAGTGTACTTTCGCCAATAAGTGTGCATTAAATTAGTTGTTACCATAAAAATATTTGCCATGACTTTATTTTATATTGTTAATTGTTAACAATACATGTCATCATAATAGAGTTTTCCACTAATCCCTAATAAATTAAAATTAACATACCTAACTGACGAAATCTAGGTGTATTGTACCCACCTGCGTACCCTTCAGGGCATACAGGCGTGAAGATACGTCATGATGTTGTATAAACAATAAACATCCAAGCGATTCCAGCAATCACGACAGATTTGCCGTTTATTTATGAAGAGTTCCGTTGTATATCTCCGAAGATCAGCACCAAATCTTCACCAAATTAAAATGGAACCACCTCAGGAGTATACTCTTTCAAATAAAAAAAGAATTTTGAGAATCGGTCCACAAATGGGGGAGAAATCAGGTAACATACATAAAAAAAAAAAAAATACATACACACGAACATAGAACCTCCTCTTTTTTTGAAAGTCGGTTAAAAATAGCCTTTTGTCTAATTCTATTGTAAAAGGAACATAGAATATTAAAATAACAGTCAAACATACAGCATTCGTAAGTATTTTATAGTTTTCCATGACGTACCTGCTCAGCTAAGCACTTTTATGCAAAGTTCCTTTGCAATTCTTAGATATAAGATGTAGTAATGCATTAATATAATTGTGTATATAGTGTTGATAGGGAGATAATCTCGTTGAATAGTAATCTTAGCCACACGGGTTAAACTTACGCTTACCGAGCTCTGTCTATGGATATGTATCATTATATCTAAAAAAGGACCTTACGGGTCATAGTCATAGTCATAATAATCCCAAAAAGTTAACAAGAGGTACCGTATAACTCAGATTGTGGAGGGAAGATAGTTCGCTCCACGTACTTAACATAAAAAATATGTATTTATTTATTTATTTATTTTATTTTACTGTAACAGGAAAACAAACAGTATATAAATAACAAATACATAAAATAATGCAACTATTTAACCAATTACATGTTTCTGCATTATTACAATGAACTATGATGAGCTTCATGACAGTACGTGCAAAAATAATACTTATTACACAATCACAACAGTACGTCAAACATTACAAAACAAAAAAAACAGTTATTAAACCAATTCGTAAAACCAATGTTTGGTAAGCCACTAACTGATCGAATCCTAACTGCATCCGGTTTGACTGGGAGATCCTAACATAAACGTGAACTTACGGTAGGCAGATGACGATGAAGTTAATTCATTCGTATAAATTACCTACACAAACAATACCTAAGTTCATTATGACGAGTTTGCTGCATACATCACACACAATCGTGCAAAGTAAAGAATTTGAAAATAATATATTATTATTAATTATGTTTTACATAATTAATAATAATATATTATTTTCAAATTCTTTACTTTTATATAAATATCCAAAGATAAAATCAGGCTCTTCTAATATTCTAGCATTGTACGAGTATTATTCCACAACTTTTCACACAACGCCATATAGTCTGAAGCTAGGCAGAGCTTGTGTTACAGGTACTAAAACATTATAGAATTACACCCAGATACTGCACAAATGGTACTGGTACACAAACATTTGTCCTGGGTGGGAATCGAATCCACAACCTCAACATAGGAGTCAGGACCACTAACTACTAGATCGACAGGAAAGTCAAATTCAAGGCAAGCAAAATTTTCATACTATAATTAGAACAGAAGTAAATAACATCCCCTTCACCCCTTTTTAGTTTAGAAAATGAATAATTACTTACACTCACTAATAATGTGACTTTCTATTGGTAAAAGAATTTTTAAAATCGGTTTGGCAAATCCAGAGATAACCTACTAAAACCTCATAAACTTGACTTCTTTATAACACTTATTTATTGTAAATCTCATCATCACTACCATTACAGGAATTTCCTAATTCAATAGTAATAGTATTTTTAAAATCGTCGTACTTAGTTATGAGTTAAAAAACATGAAAAAAAATACAGCCAAACTAAGAACATCCCTTTTTAAGTCAGTTTCTAAGTCAGTTGGAAAAAGCATCTAGCCGTGTAGAATAATCTTAATCAATTTGCCTCCACTATATGCAAATGCCGTAAACAAAATAAGAAATAATAACAGAATAAGGGTGCAAAAAGCACTTTCAATTTAGAGTTAGCCCATTAAACCAATTGTTTGTGCTTCTTTGACCGCTAAACGCGCTTTGCATAATTAATTTGTAGGCATATACAGCGACAAACCTACTGTCTGATGCAGCAGGATAATGTACAGAAGTATCAGTCAATAAAAGTGACAGTCGATGACAAATTTCTTTGATATATCGTAATATTATTTATTACCGTTAAACTGACTGCCTTGTTGGTCTTGTGGTCCCTAACGCTACTGCTAAGCTTGAGGTCCCGGGTTCGGTCCCCAGGTCGGGCAAAGTGTTATTCAGTTTTTCCATCTAGAATTTTTCAGTACCGGCCCGGAGTCTGGATTTGTGCCCGATTGATGGCAAGAGGCTCGCCCCTTTTTACTCTTTTTACGAAATGTGGGTGTGCTAACTAGGTACACCTCTGCTTAGCCCTTCAGGGATTACAGGCGTGGCGTTATGTTTATGTTTGCCGTTAATACTAATTTTAAAGTAAAAGTAGTATCGGATATGACGTAAAAAAAATTGGAAATGGCCTGCAAAAACTTTCAACACTGAGGGTTCCCCGATTATCTTCTCAATTCTTGGTAGAAATACCTACTACAAATAGGTCTAGCCATTTTGGAGGAGTTCCTTGGTGGTTTGGTGTATACTTAGAGTGAGTCCCTGGATGATTTGAAGTTACAAAAATTAATCCGATTACACCGGACGTTATTCAGGTTCGCTTAAACATATAGTAGGCACTCGTATAGCAAAGGCGAAGAGTTCGGTTGTTTTTTATAAGAACGGCGGATTGGCGATTTCAAACTTAAGTATATTAACTGTAAGACCAGGTTTCCTCACGATTTTTTCCTTCACCGACGTCGACGTTGGTGATGAAGAAAGACCTAGAAACTTCATACCTAAATATAAATTGGTACATTGGTAAGTACTCGCATGGATTTGAACCACAACCTTGTGCATGAGACGCAGGTGCCGTAACCTCAGGACCATCATGACATTAGCTAGTAATTTTACTGTTACTACTGCGTTACTTGTTACTAACTGAGCCTTCTGCCTATATCGCTCTTAGATAACTAAACAAAAAAACAACAGTTTGCGGTTGATTCATAGCTTGGACTCACGCTAAATACAGTAATTGATGAGACAGTGTGTTAAAAAAAACTACTTCTTGGTAACAACGGCTCGTAACTGCCTGACTGCTAAACTTGAGTTCGGTATCTAGCTAGGGCATAGTGTTATTGGGTTTTTCTAACTGGATTTTTTCAGTAGCAGCTGTCTCTGTTTGCGAAGGAGTTAAACAGCAAGTTTTGATGGCACAGTAGCTGAGCAATTGGTTGAATAGATACGAGTCCTGGTCTGAAATATTTGTATGGTCTACTGGTATTCCTTCAAGGTTTGGCTACTAGTGCATATGAGTTTAATTGTTTGAAAACACGCCCACAAGAAAAGAAATTCATAGAGTGAGGCAACGTTTTCATTTTATAAAATAATGTAATTATGCACTCTAAAATCTAGATATCACAAGACAGACTACAGTGACTCATACTTTGCATAAACAATTAATATTCATAACTTTTTGCTACCGAACTCAATGTATATGCAAATATTATGCCAATTTTTATCCCAAAGATGAAAAAACAATAAACAATAGATGCCGAAATATGTAACGGTCCATTGCAGTCTAAAAACAGTACCCGTCAAGGATTATGTTTTTTTTTGGGTTAGTGTTGGAGGTTGATACTGTTAAATACTGACGATACTGGCCGTTAGGTAAGTAATCAGTCACATAGTGACTTGGTTGTCATGATTCAAGTATGAATGTAGTTCCAAATAAAATGTCTGGAGACTAACATTGTAATTTATTGGGTAACTTATTATATTGGTCAAAGGCACTTTTCATCAGTTAGCCTACAGGTTGAATGTACATACGCCAGCACGTCGAGTTACCCCAATGTGTCAAATTTCTTTGATCGTTTTTCAACTTTATGTCAAACAGGATAAGGTTCATACTCAATTGGGAAAATTTGACACATTAGGGTAACTTGATGTGCTGGCGTCTGTACCTGAATTATACTCCATTTACAATAGCATTAGACAGAAGTTAAAAAGGTTATTTTTAATGCACACTTTGTGATGAAAGGACAATGACGCATGTTACAATTACGATAGACGCCGAATTTATTATTATCTATTTTCACAGCCTGCAGCTGTCACACTTAGTTGTAACTATTGCAACAATTTATTTTAAGAAATGATGTGGATTCCATTTTGTTAAGTATAATTATTATTTCATTTCATTTGAAAATTTGTGTCAATGATAAAAACCTCAACGAAGCAGTGATGAACTACTTTTAACATTCTAAATTGTAATGTCGATAAAAATATATAACAAACTGCCTGACATAATAAAGAGAGAAGAAAAACTAAATATATTTATGAAAAAGCTGAAAAATTTCCTGATAAATAAATGTTATTACTCTATAAATGAATATTTAATTGATAAACTTAAATAATAAGAGTTACAATAATATATTTATGAATATAAAATTATTTGAATTTCTAAATAAATTATTCAAACGCACCAATTTCAATATATTAATGTCAAAATAAATAAATGAATACATAATAATAATTAATAAATCATAAATAACAATAATACAATTAATATCTATTAAATATAACAATACTACTAATATTCAGTAAATAATGTAGGTAACAATAAATTAATAATATCGAGGGTAATGTCAAATAAATAAATGGAATTTTAATAAACCCCAAATATTTGAGAATAGTTAATTTGTTCATGGTCTTAATATTTAAATAATTCTTCTATTACAATGAAATGATCACGTTAAGCAAGGCTTCCTCTCTCCTACCATTTTTTTGCTGTGCCCTACAGGGTCCATAATGATCTCATTTATATCCCTACCACCTAAGAATACATATGGAAAGCAATAAAGATATTGAGTATTGAGTATTGAGTAAATTTAAAATAAAACAATTTGAAAAAAAAATGTTTACACGTATCTTTAAAATAAAATGTTTTTCATTCCTGCTTCTAAGAGCCTCTTTTTCTAGAACTTTTTTTTTACTATAGTTGGAGTATAGAGTTGCAACGGATGGGTATCCGGCCTGGCTTGATATTTTTTTGTTACTATCACGGCATCGTTTTACCAATTTCCAACTATTGCCGTTTAATATACGAGTGTATTAATACTTAGTTTAATTTTCGGAATATGTCAAAACAACATCGTACTAATTATTCTTTCCAGCATCGGAAAAAAATATTTCTACTGCATGATGCTGAAAGATATCTTCTTGCCAACGTCGGTAAGTTTGGGTATTGTTTTGTTTGACTTTTCAGAGGCATGCGCTTATAGTATAACTATCACTTTTTTAATGAGAGGAAATAGCATGGCCGAGAGATATTTCTCAACGGCAAGTGAAGCCAAGACAAAGACACATGGGCGGCATAAACTCTGACACCTGCAGGCCTAGCCATTTTACTAATTCTATTTCTATTATCGTAATCGATAAGGCTACAATAGAAAGAAAGTGGCGTATATGGAATCAGCAGCGTTATTCTGTAAATGGTAAATCACTTCGAAAGTCATTTCGCAAATCATCTCGAAAGTGATACTTACTACGCTGCTCATGTCGCCTGCACAAGTTTCGGAATTCACATGTCAACGTCAAAATACTCAACCGTTTTAGTTCGTCTCGCTTTGATCATCACTTGGTGGCGCCAGTGTCGAAATCACTTTATTTAAGAACACGATATTTTCACTTCATATGATTTCACTGCAGATTCAGAAGTGATTTCGCAAATAAACTTTTCAGAATAGTACTGCAGCTGTTTGTCAACTGTCAAAGTGTTAACGAGTACAATTTTTAATATGACTGAAAATGAAATACACTTGACAGTTGACAAACAGCTTATTCCATACACGCCATTTTCTTTCTATAATAGAAATTGAATAGAAATAGAATTTGTAATATGGCTAGGCCTGCAGGGTTACTTTAAAATATATTTAAGTATTCTTAAATGGAGTGGCACACTGGCGCCACCAAGTGATGATCATAGTGAGACGAACTAGAACGGGTGAGTATTTTGACGTTGTCATGTGAATACCGAAACTTGTACAGGCGACATGAGAAGCGTAGTAAGTACGACTTTCGAGATGATTTGCGAAATGACTTTTGAAGTGATTTACCATTTACAGAATAACACTGCTGATTCCATAAACGCCATTTTCTTTCTGTTGTCGCCTTATCTATTACGATAATAGAAAAAGAATTAGTAATATGGCTAGACCTGCAGGTGTCAGAGTTTATGCCGCCCATGTGTCTTTGTCTTGGCTTTATTCTTTATTCTATTTGGAGTTTACCAACCATCAGGCATATAAAACGCTGTATCTCTATGATAGATAAGCAGACGTTACGCGGTTTCACCCGCGTAGTTCCCGTTCCCGTAGGAATACGGGGATAAAAAGTAGCCTATGTTACTCAGGGTGAATGTTAATATCAATGGTGAAAGAATTTTTTAAGTCGGCACAGTAGTTTTTGAGTTTATTCATTACAAACATACACCCGCACAATTTTCTCTTTTTATTAGTGTAGATAGATAGCCGAATGGCCGTTGGCTGGATAAACAACTATCCAGCTTTGGCATTAGCCTGATATTCGGCCATCACTATCCATTGCAACTCTTATTTAAATAGTGATAAATGATAATTGATAAATGATATTTATTTCTGTAAATAGGTTTTCACAAACACTTTTACACGTCTTTTTTTAACTAGTAGATAAGATCGGTGTTTCACTACCTGACTACTCTGAGAAGAAACACCGAAAGAAACTCAGAGGTCATAGTCTCTTTTAAAGTCCAGACATTATTTTGGTCAAATCATGTAAGATCCATGCCGATTAGTGTCTGAAATGGTCGTTTGAGGAAAGAACCACACAGAATGAGGGGACCAGATCAGTCAGTGCAATCAGTGATCGTGATAGTGATGATTATTATGCCAGACAGTAAAGACATTATTTATTAATTGGAATTCCAATAGAATTTAAATGATCGATAATGTTTTCTTTAGAATAAATATGGAAACTTAAGCAGTCTCAAGATAATAACAGTGGCCAAAATATTTCGATCTTTAAATGGGTACGCAAATTTTTATTACTCATTGTAGGATTCCTAATAAGAGGAGCTTACACCAAAAAAATACAAACCATAGAGAATCATCAAAGGTCATTCCGAAGTCAGTCTGTTGATGGGTAACTACCATATAAGCAGTTAATCTCGGTTGTCTTAATCCTTGACAGTGGTTACGGATTTGCAGCCCGAAAATCTGATAAGCAGTATTGAGTTCAAAAGCTAATGTGGTACCCAGTTGGGCTGGGAAAGTCTCAGCTTTCATTACTAAACTTTACCTTGAAGACCGATCCTTGCAACTGTTATGTTAAAAAAAACAAGTAATGGTGATAAACTTATATACAGTCAGTGAGCTGCGTTGCCTGACCCATCTTCCCCTTATTTTTTTTTAAGATCGATCAGTAGGCCTGGCCATATTACAAATTCTATTTCTATTCCATTTCTGTTACAGTAAAAAAATGGCGTATATGAAATCAGCTGTTTGTCAACTGTCAAGTGTATTTCGTTTTCAGCCATATTACAAATTCTACTCGTTAACACTTGACAGTTGACAAACAGCTGATTCCATAAACGCCATTTTCTTTCCATTGTCGCCTTATCGATTACGATAATAGAAATAGAATTTTTAATATGGCTAGGCCTGCTGGTAAAGCAGCTCACTGACTGTACCTACCTCTTAAACTAAATCGTAGCAAAGTCTCTCCCTTCTTTTGTACGGTCAGTAACTAACCAGCCCCCCTAGCCAAGTTACAAACGATTCGTATCTATTCTCTTTCTACAATCGAGAACGCCTCAAATCCCTTTGTTTTGACCACGTGACTTAGCTTTCGCTAAGATTTGAGGCGTTCTCGATTGTAGAAAGAGAATAGATACGAATCGTTTGTAACTTGGCTAGGGGGGCTAGTGCCAGAGCTTTTATGCCGGCCATAAACCTCTGACATAGTTTCACATCCCATCGCGAAATATATCTAAGGCATGCCGGTTTCCTCATGATGTGTTATTTTGCATTATTCGTCGAGACACTAATCTGTATGGTTCTTACAAGATCTGACCAAGATAATGTACTGTGGAAGCTGTGCGTATACTGTGTGTGTGCGTGTGTACTTTGAAAGACACCGCAACCTTTGAGCTTCTTCTTACAGTGTTCAAACAGTAAAACACCAACCTTACCCAATGACGTGTAAAAGTGTCTGTAAGAACCAATTTTGCAGAAATAAATATCATTGTGGGATCAGGTCAAGGGGCTGTTTATTAATTAAGGATTTATTGTGTCTGTGTTTTTAAGCAATAGCAATTTTATATCGGTTTAACTTAAATGTATGATTCATCAACATCCGTAAACAATGCTGAGAACAAAATAACGGTTTACACTTTAATGATAAATATGTAGATTATAATCCACAATATTCATCCACTTGCAATGACTTTAAAGACTTGTGTAGTTACAATAATTTAATTCATTCTTGTCTTTATCACGTAAGTATTGAGAACAAAAGAATTAGGTAACGAAATATATTTGTTTTCTTTATCTTACTGCCTAATAGTAGCATGTTTGACTGTTGAGGATAAGGTCCTGGGTTTGATTTTTAGGCCGGGAAAAGTGGTTTTAAGATTTTTTATCTAGATTTTTTTTGTAGCACGAAGTCTAGACCTCGTTTGATGGCATGAGGCTTACCCCTTGTTACATTATAGGTTCTAGCTGCCACGGCAAACTTTTATCCAACTTAGAATTAGTGTATGTTGTTACCTTCTAAGTTTTTGTTTAAAACTTGACAAATTTCCACCATACCGACAATCAAGTCATCAAAGTAGCTTTTTTTTGGGATTTTTTCAATGTTTTGAATAGACAAATATAGCTTATGTCCGTCTCTATAGGCTGTGATCTATCTCTTTGGCAAATTGTGACAAATTAACGAACCATGCAGCCGTTTGGTCTTGAAAATCCGACAAACAAATAAATAAACCAACAAACAGAGTAACTTTCTCATTTAAAATATTAGTAAAATGTGGATGTGAATTGCACCTCTTCCTAACCCTTTTGTTCTTCATATATCTACATAAAAATACCATCAGTTAGTAATTATTTTTAATGTATATTTATGTATCATCTCGGCTGTTTACAATAAATTTCGATCCGATCGTTACATTATCGTAGTTCGTAAATATTAAAATCTGAGCAATAACAATAAAACACTCATTTTTTTTTATTAAGTCTCTACAGATAATAATATATGTTTAATGTAAGTACCTAAAGTATGATTATAAATACTTTACATGATATCGACGGTTGCAAGGCTAATTGATCTAAGCGACATTTTGTAAAACTTGCAGGAGGACGGTTTAAAGTTTTTATTTTGGAAAAAAAAATCATAAAAAATCAACTACTTGATAGACTTTTATTTATTTAATACAGTATATCCCTAATTAAATAAGGAAGTTTTTCCAATTATTACTGATGATAAACGTGTATTATTTTAGAATTTTTGTGTCGGTTAGCCCAAAATGTATCAAATTTGGTTATTTTTTGAGAAAAGCAAAATGATTCAAATGCCTGCCGTAAATAAAGAGCTGAAGGTAAAGTGGCTCAAGCATCAACTTAGAATCAAATAATATGAGACCAAATGAACTTAGCACCAAATCAATTGACAGTTAAATACGCACAATGAACCTAAGCAACATGATGGTGTTGCACCACAGTGAAGTAGTTTGATGCAGGTGTACATTTTTGGTAGTTAAGTAGTAAATATTGATGCTTAGGCCATCACTATTCAGCAACGTCCATAAGATATTTTAAAGGTGGGTATGCCACTTAATACAGTTTTAGACAGTGTCTTGTAATATTTTTACATTTTTGTGTAGTGAAATCATTCAAAATATTGATCTAATGTGTCTTGGGACAAGGTATTATAAAGAAAAAAGAAGAAGCTGAATGGTTCAACAGACATATTTAAATATTAACTGATATTGTTTAATGCAAATTGTTTATTAACAAGAGCAACATGAACACTCCAAAGACCTATATCGCGCATTTATTGTAGAAAAAAAAACAATAAAAAAAATTGGCATAGCTCACAATTTTATTCAGTGTGTCATTAACTAAGTCAAACCAATGACATACATTAATAACAGAATAAAAGTAATCCATAACCATCATGTTCACTAAACAATTCAATATTTATAAGCACTGCTATTTTTATTTTTGAGGGATTTTATAATTCTGTGGATATCAAAGGCGTAACAGGATTTATAATAAAAAGATTAACAACTACTACTTTTTTATCATAGCGATTTACAACTTTCTTGAAAAAGTAACCAAAAGTGTTGGGAAAAGGTACTAGTTAGTGCATTATACATGGATTAACCCGTTTGACTATGTGAACACAAAACAATAAAAAAACCAGATGTGCAAAATATACAAATAAAATTTAGGCTACACCCAGAACCGGTTTGATGGGCACCAGTGTATATTCCATGACTTCCAAGATTTTAGAATAAATTGCCCTGTTGTATTACAGACATTGACCACTTGCACATATTTAAGGGGTACTACAGTGCAGTGTGAAAGAATATCTAAAAGGGAATCCTTATGGCCAATAACATCTGTGCGTTTCCTTCGGATTCCTCCACATAGATTATTACTAGTATTTTGTATTTGGAGTGTGCTATCTAACTAGAAGCAAAAATATATATATATAAAATGATTGATTTATAGTGTTATCTAATTGAAGGAACTGTATAAATTCAAGTTCTTCTAACTTATCAGGCAGACGTGTTGCTGGGTAGTTTGTTCTGCCACTTCTTACCAGCAAAAACACTAGGAAGTGGCAAAAGGCGGGCTTTTTGGATGACTGTATCATGGTGATGTTGTTAAAAAAGTGCTAATCCTCAGCCTGATTTTATCAATGACTTTTGATTTGATCGGTTTTGAAACTCATAATTCATCATTATCTAGGATTTTTATTTATTTTATTTGTATCTCACTATTTACTCTGACATTTAAATTATTGACTACTGGATACTCCTTGACATCGAGAAATGAAATGGTTACAAGATTTAATAATTTTGTAATATTTATTGTTAATCAGCATGGTACTAGGTTGCAATATATTATCAAGTGTAAATGTTTGCATGTGACGGCACTGCAAGTAGGAATTTGTCTGTATTAACATCTATAACCCTACTCTTGTTGGCAAAGAAATGAATAATTAAAGGTATCTTATTTGATTTGAAAAGGGTTCAAACGACGAGGTTAATTCAATGTAGTTGACTGCAAAATAGGCCAAACGACATAGCTTATTATTTTGGTTCAATATAAAATAGGCCAAACGACAACACCACAACTTTGGCGAAAAAGCCAAATGCCTTAATCGACACACGTTATAAAAGTTCGAAAATTCAAAAGAGCTTAAGTCATCGTGTCCTCAAATTTGCCTTATTTTGCGTCGTATAGATCAATGAGCTTAAAAATGAGGCCTATTTTGCTGGGGGTGCTAAGCGCCAAAAAAGTGGTTAAAAAAGATTGAAACCTGGCTTAAAAGATGGAGAAAAATCTGCTGATTCCAAATATGTATATAACTCAATATCGCAGAAAATGTCGCTTAGACCAATTAGCCTTACAACCGTCGATATATAACTGTACCAAGAAGATTAATAAAACATCTTCTTTTATCAATCATGCTGTTAACTTTGACCTCAATTCGATTTTGACGTTTGAGTATAGTGTGTATTCTTTTAAAAAAGATCTCGAATATTAAGTTAAATTATCTTTAAGAGAAGAGGCCTTGCTTTGCAGTGGGACAATATTTTAGTTTTTTGGTAAGTTAATTCAAATATTTTTATCCACTTTATTATATGGTCGTTCATCGACCAAATACTCAACTTACGGCAAAGTTTTTTCAAACACTAGCTAAGCACCATAATACACGGATAGTGTAAATAGGTTTTCACAGCTGACGGCAAAATATTTCGCAGAAGGCAGAATTTTATCCAACCGGATGGATGATTTTAAGTTTCTCCAATATTAAAACCAAACTATTGAATTTGTATGGATGAAATTATATGGGACCACATACCCATTAAACGAAAGGAGAATTTTTAAACAAAAGGTAACACACATACCTACAAGAGAAAAATGCAACTCTAAATTGAGAACTTGCCCCTTTTTAGATATATTGGGGAAGCTTTGTACCTACTGGCGTCTTTACATAAATGTAATTGCACAGCTGTTTCTTTTTTGTACAAATGATGATTTATAATATTATGTCCTGTAAATATGTTCTTACCAACACTTTTACACGTTATTTTTCAACTACTTAATATATAATTTCCTCTCCAAATGAGTCAGTCCGTAAAGTTTTGTTGCGAAGTAGATTGCCTATACGGGGTGTGTCGTAAAGACTTGAGTAAATATCGTCGCTAGTGATGAAGGCTGTCCCTAATTTGGACGAGCACTTAGGGTGTGTTTGTCACATAAACAATGAGTGCTTCAATTTAAGTGATAACATTACTACGTTGTGATTTTGCTCGTCATTTGTTTATGGGCTCTGTAGGTACTTTTTAAATCTTTTAAGTGCTACGAAGCCTAGAGGTTAAGACGCCTACCTCTAATACATGAAGTTGTGGTTCAAATCCGAGCAAGTACCAATGTGAGTTTTTAAAATTTATATTATGTACAGACGCCAGCAAGTCAAGTTACCCCAATGTGTCAAATTTCTTTGATCGTTTTTCAACTGTATGGCAAACAGAATAAAGTTCATATTCAATTGGGAAAATTTGACACATTGGGGTAACTTGATGTGCTGGCGTCTGTACTTTTTAAGAATATTTTAGACATCATTGACGTCTAAATGAAAAACATCGTAAGGAAACTTGGACTTAGAGTTAAGATACGTTTGAAATCGCTAATCCACTTTGAGCAAGCGTGGTGATCAGTGCACGAGCCTTCTCTGTTTGAGAAGTGGCATTTGCTTTGCAGTGGGACAGTAACATGCTGGTATTATTATTAAGTTTTACGAAATAACTACAAAGGTGTTTAAAATAATGTTTAAGTATTACTTAGACTATTTTAAATAGGACAACTACAATGATGGCAATGGGTTCGTCCCCTGTTACAAAGAACTTAAACAAAACTGACGAAATCTAGCTGTATGAAAAGACGCCAGCACATCAAGTTACCCCAATGTGTCAATTTTTCTCAATTGAATATGAACCTTATTTTGTTTGGGCATAAAGTTGAAAAACGATCAAAGAAATTTGGCACATTGGGGTAACTTCTTGATGTGCTGGCGTCTGTACCTGCCTACTTATAACAAATCTATTCCATAAACTGCAAAAAATTCTGCACTTCACTTGGTGTTTTTTCTTGAAGTCAGATGTTTATTTGAAGGTACCAAAGTTTTGTTCATAATATAATAAATTATTCATCATAACCTTATTAAATTAAATTAAAACCATGTGTTGTATCACAAACCGCAGATATTTTTTGAGAACAGATGGTCAATCTGAATCATAGCAAAGTAAGTTGGAAAACAGAGCTCAGCTACCATAATCTGTAAAATTTATTTCATAGTTTTTCAACTTTAATGCCTAAGAATAAGGTTCATGATCAATTGGGAAAATGTTACAGTTCAAGATTGCTCGATGTGCTGGCATCAGTGGAGCAAAGCTAGCGATGTAACTAGTGTAGTTATACAATTACCCTAGAGGGCCTATGTTAGGTGTCTTTTACCTAAAACATACATCCTTGACAAGGATTAATGGCAAGTATTGTTAGTAAATGGTTGAAACAAACATAGATAGGTATATTTTAATTCGTGTTCATTGTTTTCCGTTACGAAAATCTTCAAAATCATAGGTTATGTTGGCATAGTGGTTGAATGGCAAGTTGAGGGTTTGATATCCGAGGACAAATTAAAATAGGGTCTACGAATAGTTATTTTCTAGTCTAGTACTTAGGCTAAGACATGTCGCTATGTTGTCTGTTGATACAAACTGTACCCATAGAAAATAGACAATTCAAAAATTCTTAATTTTAATATTTTTTAGATACTAATTTAAAATTCCGTATGCCAATAGTAGGTACCTACCTACTGTGATAACAAAATAGGTATGTAAGTTTAAAATAGAATAGAATCCTCGCGATTATTCAAGATTGTTTACTTTAAAAACTAGCTGTATCTTTGATCTACCATTCTGATTGTGCTACCATTTGAATATTTGATTGATATTTACTAATTGGATTAAAGATAACACTAACATGTTGATCCATAATAGATCCTGATTTGTTAAATTTGTGCAGTTACTGAAACAAATGAAAGCGCCAGAGCAACTTTATATTCCTTTAATTTCTTGTATCAGTAAAAAGTTTCTCTTGTCCGACTTGGGTGGCGCTACTGTCAATCAATTATAAGAAACATTTTTGCGCTTATTGTTAGTCTAAGTTAACTTATTTCAAAATACACTTGTATTATACATAGATTAATAATTAATTAATCTCCAACTAGCGTGGATTTCCTTACTGCAAGGCAAAGGCCTCTCAACTGTTACTGTCTTTCCACCTCTCTCTATCCAGGCCATTTGGAACCCATTCTTACAAGGAATCTAGCTCATCCTGCGTCTTAGGTCTTCGTGATGTCACCTGCTATGACAAGGAACCCATTGGGTCATGCATTTGGCCCGTTGGAGCTGGCCTCTTATTCAATGTGTATTTTTACTGATCTTAACTCCAGGTGTCGATTTTTATTGGTGTATTAAAAGCTATCATAGTATTGTGTAGACAAAAAAAATCGATATTTTTAAACTAATCTAGACTAAGCTACAGACTAACGCTTACAATCAATGATATATTATAAGTAAAAAGGTGTAGATAGGTTACCTAAACAACATTCGATTTTCAAAAAACGGCACCCTACACGGCGCGACGCGACACTGAGGTAAAAAGTAGCTAGTTAGCCTAACATTTTAACGTGTCCCCTTCTAAGCGCTTATAACCTATCTACACCTTTTTACTTTTAATGTCATTGCTAACAATACCTTAGAAATATATCTAGTAGTACTATATACTAGTAGGTACTGCCAATAATCCCACAGCGTAGTGGTAATGACACTAACCTACCTTATGTATATACATATAGGTAGCCCAACAAGAACGTCACGATTTACGATCTAATATACATAAATACCGGTAATTAAGTACTTACTAACACATTTATATTGTAATCAGTATGTTTCTAACTACATAGACTGCGATTTGTTATATAGTAAATCCTACTTAAGTCCTGAGTTCCTCAATCTTATATATACATAATTATATGATTTACGCATGTATTCCCCGAGGCGGTCAGGTAGAGGTGTTATCAAAACACACCCAAAATTTCGCCAAGGTTCTAAGTTAAGAGGGCAACACTATTTTCATCAACAAGGCACGAAAGTCTCCGGGCAGTCATCAAATAATCCAGAATGAAAAACCTAAAAACACTTTGGCCGACCCGAGAATCTTGCCCTGGACCACATGCTCAGCAGTAGCATATGCGACCACAAGACTTGCATGCACGACTTATAACTAACGAACGCACTCCTCGTATAACTTCAGATGAGATAACGGGTCTTAAAAGCTAGCTAGTGATTTAATGGCATCTTCATTTAAACAAGTGCTGCTTATGTGAGCAGTAAAACTAGTAATATAATAAAAAAAACACAAGTTATGCTTATTAAGGTATCTATGCATGTTATATTGTAAATAAAATTTAACAGAAAATAATAATTCCATGAATTCATGACAGAGCAGCAATCCTACTTATTATCTGTTTGGTAAGAGGAGAGATCAAAACATTAAACATGCTGTTACCATATCCTAAATTGAAAAGCTTAATGTATAAACGATTTTATCAGTACTTACTTACCTCGCTGCACATGGCCATAAAAAACATATTGATTTATTGAAATTGGTGAGGATAGGTAGATACTATTGTATAAAATGGGTTAAACTTACAAGGATACATTACTTTTCTTATTGAATAATCATTTCGACACGACTACACCTCTAACTAAAAACACTATTTAATTAATCAACGTGGATTTCCCATTGAAAGTTTTCTGTCTATTCACCCAGGCATTTATTTTTTTAGTTGCGTACGTCTCATGGTTTCACCCACATAATTTCCGTTCCCGTGGGAATACAGGGATAAATAGCCCATGTCAACCGGAAATAGTGTAGCTTTACAACGGAAAGGATTTTTTAAATCGGTCTAGTTCGAGTAGTTGTTAAGTTTATTCATTACCTACATACAAAAATACAAATTTTTCTTCTAGGTATATAATATTAAGTCTAAATAATCATCCTATATTCAATCCCACTCTCGCAATTAAGACTAATATGATGATACTATAACGATGCCTCATAATCTAAAATCCATCAAGCCGTTTATGCTATGGAGCATGCCAAAGAACGTATTCTCGAAAAACAAACCCTCTTTCAGGCGCAGTCCGCTAAAAAGTTATATATAACAGTGGTCTCATGCGAGAAACACTTTCCTTATGAGTGTAAGTAAATAAAGTCCAACAAAGTGTAAATCAACAAGCCTTTTACCCGTGGAACAATAACGTCGATACGTACTCATTAATCTTAATAAGTGCAAGTCGATAAAGTGCAACAAAGTGAAAAAGATCGTAAATAACAAAGCTTAGGTGCATTAAGGTTATAAAATATTTGACTTTGACAATCAAAGCAGAGAAAAGTAAACACTCATAAGCAGCTAAGTATATTAAACCAGTGTCCTAGCTAAAGCCCCATAAGAATGATAATATAAATTATTCAATCAGAAGAAAAAATGAAACGATTAACACAGTAGAATGACAGAGACAGCACAGAGTGACAGATAAAGACGCGTCTTCATAACAAAAAGCAACTAACCTCTTGCATATAAAACGGCTGGGTCGAGACATACATCTTTACACACGGCTTCCCATACAACATAGTAAACGTTTTGGGCAAATAAACGTAATTTTTGAGCGCAGTCCTATCATGAATGAGCTGTTTAGATTGAAAAACCCCGTCTTCTCCGGTCACACATAAACTTTTCGAAACACCATTCGCATCTTTCACTATTGCAAACACCATCCCCTCAGGGCAACATTTTGTAACACAACTACCACTACACTTATTATTCGTATTTATCGCCACTTTAGCATAAGTTCGATTCGACACCACTTTACACATGACGGTATACTGAAAACTAAGAATCACTAAAATTTTAAGTAACATGTGGGCGGTTGATAGATTGTTTTTTTTATAAGTTACGTTACCGTTTGAGTCCGACGGCTGCACAAAATGAACTGTGGCGCCTATGGCTTATCAAAAGAATTGAGTACTGGATGGAGTAACATTCATGAACAAAGCGATGGGAGGTGGTGATTCGAAGGTATAATATATCAATTAATCTGGTATGGAAATTGATATGGTGTCGACTGCTAATTAATATGTGACACGGAGTTTGATGAGCTCATCGGTGTATTTGAATTTTATACCAGAGGGCGCAGACACAAGATTATGTGGGGTAATGTCCGCTATTAGTAAATTACTAAATGCACCCACAATTTTTTTTAATCTCTTGATCTATCCGATCAAAAAATTAAAAATAAAAGTGAACATAAAAAATAGATATTGAATAACACGTTACATAGGTACAGACGCCAGCACATCAAGTCACCCCAATGTGTCAAATTTTCCCAATTGAATGTAAACCTTATACTGTTTCACATAAAGTTGAAAACGTTAAAAGAAATTTGACACATTGGAGTAACTTGATGTGCTGGCGTCTGTACCTACAGGGTTATTTTTCAATGACCAGCCAAATTTTCACAGGGTGTTATACCTATGAATATGAGCATCTTTCCCAAAAAAAATCTGCTGTTTCATACATTTTAGTCGAGTAGGTATTGAACTTTTGTATGAAACAGCAGATGTTTTTTTTCGTGATTTCAGAGTTGGTCCCATATAGTGAAAGTCGTTCATATTCATGGGTAGAACACCCAGTGAAAATTTGACCGGTCATTGAAAAATAACCCTGTATAATCAAGCCTCTATTCCCTGAAAAGGCAGAACGTATAGTACACCCACATTTAACCAGTAATGTTTAAGTGAGACGAGCTTATTGCCATGAAGCGGACACAAATCCAGGCTCTGTACAAGTATTTAATTACTATACAAAATGACGAAAGAAACTACACAAGTCTAACTAATTTACGTTTAGTGTTTTTTTTATAAAAAATAATGTTATCAACCAAGAACGTTGACTAGTCGTAAACAATGTGATGACCCTATAAAATGCTGATAAGACAAAATAAAACAAAAAATGTAAATTATAATTTTAATACTGTTAAAATTCAACAATACGAAACATAAGTAATAAAGACTATACACACAAGGAAATAATCTGTAACAAACTATACTCTTATTACGATTGACGAAAGAAAGAAATAGAAACTTAAAATAACCATGATTATAATTAGACTATTTACAAGTAAATGCAACATCGTAAGTACATACAAAAGTCATTCGGATACAAAAAAAAATGTTTAATACAAATTGTAAAGTTTTTCATCTCAACATTTTATTTTATGATATTCTTTAAAGTCATTATTTAATAGTTAAAGGATTAATGGATATAAACTTGGATGCAGGCTCTACACATTTCCTCGTTCTAGGCGCACCTGCGTGCATATTCCTATCATGTGCAGCTATCTAATAGCAAACTATTTACAACTATCATATGCTGAAGTAGTATTCCAAAATTTCTGCGACTCAACACCAGTCATGAATTATCTAGAAGAATATGGCAAAACTACATTAATAAATAATTATAGTGAGAAATCTAGTCCTTATTAAGTACATACGAACTAAACGGAGATCTAACTTGTCATGTCCACTCAATACACTATATTTCCACTGCATCAGGGAACACATGGTCCAGGTACGCCTGGTGACCGTAACTTTGCAGCGGTTTCGGTCGCTCTTTCTTAGTATTCAAAGTTACGTTCCCAGTACTACACTTGTTGAATCTCGAAGCTATTTCCCTGACTTTACCGGGCCGGGGCCTAAAGTCTTCTTCATTGTCCAGCTTCTTATTCTCTTCCGTAAAATCTTTAAAAGACCTCTCCCTCTCCTTTGTGCCTTTCCAGCTACGGTAAGAAGATCTTTTGTTATTCTGAAAATCCTTTTCAAAGCCATTCTGGTTCTTTCTGTCATTCTCCTTTCGTCCAGAATTATTCCTTTCGTACATTCGGGAATAATTTCTGGTATCTTTATGTTCGTTGTATTTTTGTGCATTTTGATTCATCGAATCTGTACTTCTGACTTGCCCAAAGTATGGGTCTTTGGAGTATTCTATATCGTTATTAGTTTTGCAGACGACATTTCTGTGGTTCTTATCATTACTTTTGTTAGATCTTTTGGCTTTTGGTGGTCCTGTTTTGAAAGTGGAGAATCTATCGTAATCATTATTGTTGATCTCGTTGGTGATGCTATGAGGGTCGAAGGCGTGAGTTCTTTGGTGAGTTAGCGGCTTCGATAAGGATAAATATTTAGGCGGCTCTCCGTGCTTATTAATTGTTATTTCGTACTGAATGTGCGGGTCTAATACCGCATATACATTCTCTTTGGCTTCTTTCTCCAGCGACGTTAAAGCTGCCTAGAAACAAAAGAACAAGTTTAAAAGATTGGCAGACGGAGTATTGGTTCAGTCAGATGAGTGGGTTGCGAATTGCTTCAGTGGTATTAGTATCAGGAATGTTAATACTATGGATCAGATAGACATCGATCACAAAATTAGGTGTCTGTTTTATCAACTGTAGTATAATTGGCAGATACAAATAAAAAAGATTATATTTCATGACTGCAGCAGATCTTTTAAATTTCAGACATTTACCACACAATTATAGTAGTTTTTTATGTCGTTGAGGTCATGTACTATTTTCTGGCTGTCGTCCATATTAGGTAGCCGAAATATTAGTCATTAATATTCTGCTAAAAATACACAATATTAAATTCTCAGTAAAAATATTAAACGAAATTCCTGTAAGAGAGGTGTCGTGCACACACGCACACAGGCCCCTTGTGATTCGTGGTGTGCACTCAAGGTAATTAGACATCGCACTAGATGTGAATCATCGACTTGTTTAGTAGTATTTATTGTGGTGAGTATAGTTTGAACACTTCTTGTTAATTACCCACACCTTTGTGCGTTGTTGAGTTAGTTTAGAAAAGAAAATGAGATGTGTGTGGTTTTTTGAGTGTTTTGAGTGTGTCATAATTGGGTATAATAGATGACGTAGCTATGTTAGCTACTCTGAGTGCCTTTAGGGCAATAAATTTGGAGGTATGGAATAGGTTTTGCTGAACGCGGAATGAACAGTCCTGAGTATAAATGAATAGTGGTTGTAACTGCTAGCACACCTGAGAGTAAAGTTGAGCGAAGATTTGCCAAAACCAATGTTGTTATGTGTTTAGCAGCATTGCTTAAAATGCAATATTTACCTCAGGCAAAAATAACGACCGAAAAGTATTGAAAACCAAAATGGAAGCAAATTAGATAAACAAGCAATATCCTGACAATTCAAAAAAAACGTTAACATGTTTATTTGCCAGTTAGTAAGTATTATAGGGAATTTGGTAAAGAATAGGCAAAGGAGTGGCCATGGATTTGATGGCTTATAGTTTGGTTGATAGATATAATTGATATGTCTCATAACTGACTGGCTTAATTGCCTATTATGACGTCATAAAATAACACTTGTCTCTATACAAAAATTGCTTTGTTTTTTATGTAGCATCAAAACATGGTGACTCATTTTAACTTTATCCTAGATTTATCAAAGGGGATCACAAATTCCGAGATTTACGTAAAATATTAGTTGGCGCTGTGCAATCTCCGCAATTTACTGGAACTCCGTTTTTTAACAGTGATGATTAATAGTCTAACCATAAGGCAACAAGATGTATCAAACGGAAACACATTTAGAACTATAAAAGTAAACATCGTCTTAGTTTTGGAAATAAATTTTACACTAACAGGCGGCTTTAGCAGAGTCATAGCCACTAATAATTCTGGAACAGGGATTATCCTTGTATCCTTGGATATTACCTAAATGGCTAACTAAAAGAAAAAAGTACTCAAAGAAATATAGAAAATTATTGTCGTCAATTTCAATATGCCCAGGGGAAATAAATAGTGAAATGAAATGAAATTATTTATTATGCAAGTAGAATATGGAAATCACTTTTACACGTAATTTTTTCCTTTAAAGCTAGTTATTTAAGTCGGCATTTTCTAACTGTCTACCTAAGTAATATAACAATTAAAATGATATGATGACACGTCTTGCGAATGCGTCATAACGTCCATTCCTACGGTAATGCCAGACAGGTGCAGTCAGACGCTGGTTTTCAAATGAACCTTTAGGGACAAATGGTTGATGTGTAACATAATTAATTGTACGTATAAATAAAATGTAGCCGAAATACGTTCTGTTATTAATTAAAAATACATAAGTAGATAGTGAATTTAGGAATCTACATATTATCAGGAAGGAACTATATACTTTACAGAGTGACGTGAAGTGAGTGATTGCAAACCAGAGCCCTTGAGTGAAATATAGTATATACTTACCGAGCCTGGTGTCGAAACGAAGGCTTTTAAAAGGTTCTAATTCTCACGAGCGTATTTTTAACGCTGTGTTAAAAAATGTGTGTGTATAATATTAAAAATCGTACATTGCAATCGATTTGCTGACCCAACACTAATAAGAATATACTCATATCGAGTCATCGAGTCCCATATGGTTTTTCAGATAAAGATACAAACATAATAATAATGTACATTGTGTGAGAACATTGCAATACAAACAGACCCAATAGTTATCACAATATACTCTTACAGCCGCATGACTGTAGTCAACTTCAGCTGGCCTTGAGTAGTACGGAGTTTAAACAGAATGCGCGGTCAGCTTAAACTGGTTTTGAGACCACTGAAGTTTGGTCAACTGTACCACATAGTGACGTCTGACAAACTCGCGATAGTATTGAATTCGTATTGATACGATATAAACATATTGCTGCGTGAAAAACACATGCAGCAGAACAGTGATACGGAAGAGATAGTGTTGCAAATGGGTTACATAACGATGAACAGTTGAAACTTTTCAGTTGGGAAATTCCCTAGACCTATAAACTTATGGAAACTGGGTGCAACTGTTGACAGGTACCGCATCAACAAGAATATTGGCGCTGTCAGAATGTCGTTGAGGATATGACTGTTTTAAAATTCAGTTGCAAGAGATCGACACGTATTTTTGCTTTTCCAAATCAAATAAAGAATAACGAAGATAGAGCGCATAAAAGTTTACCAGGGCTTGTGACGTCATGTCTAGGTAAGAATTTTGGCGTGACGTCAAGCGATTTGCTAACGTACTTTCGACATTTTTGTTCATATAACTAAAAATACGTGTTTTGGTAATCTAACTGGTGGACCAATGACCAATTAGTCGACAGTCAATCTCGTTTACTAGAATTACATAAAGCATTTCTGTGATAGTCTCAGGTATTATCGTTCGGAGTATTTAACTGTTCGATAGCATAGTTTTAGCGATTGAGTCATTGATGAACTCGTACCTACATAGTTGCGACTGACAGTGGAGAATGAAAAAGCAAAGTATTGACATAAAGATAAAAAGAACATGGCCGTTCCATTTGTCCAGCTCTTAAGTGACACAATCAAATTGTTGCGGTTCCTCGAAAATGCCCATGAAGAGCTCAAATCTTCCAACCTTCCACATATTATCCCTAATTCCCGTTCAGAATAACAAGGCAAAAAAAATGCGTAAACATGAAATCAACTTTATCGATAACATATTTTTCGTGTAATTTTATCAGTATGTGGTGTAAAGTCATAATTGATTTGGGAGTTGCGGGGATAATGTATGACATGACATGCCTTATCTTTATCATAATCTAATGGTGCAGGAAATCCAATATCAAAATTTATCGTGCCTGTTAGAGCGTGTCCATACAAAGGGTTCTGCTGGAGGTTCAATATATTTTTGAACTGTAAGCCCTCATTGGAGGCAGAACACTAAGTGTGGTACTCTCTTACTTCTATAAACTGAACCTCACAAACGTGTCCTTCCATTACCAGTAGTATAGTGTAATAGATGTTAAGTAGGGTTGGTGAACAATGCTCGTGGCTTTTTTGTATGAGAATAGGCATTTGCCCTGCAGTGGGACAGTTACGTAACAGGCTGGTATTATGAGTAGGATTCATTAGGATAATATTATCAGTTATTTCAGATCTTGCTGAGGGAGATTATTGCAAGGTCCCGTCAGGTAAAGAGATTTGGTTTCAGTTATTTAGTTAGTGTTGTTGGTAGTTGTTCCTTGTGTGTTTGTTTCATGCCTTTCTTGTTTTCCTATAGTGTGATGAATATGGTAATGTAGAGTTATGGGTAGTTTAGCGTGATGTCCACTAGCAAGTGTTAGTGCATTTTTTTTTGTTCGTAGAGATTACGCTCAAACAGGCTCAGTCAAAAATCAGGGTCAGGCTGATTCTGGCATTTTTTGCCACACCGGACCTATTTTTAGCGCAGCCCCATAATTTTACCATGATTGTCATTAATTTTTTTTTGTTTAGTATCTATGGTGTGCCTGAGTATTGTGCCGTACCTACTAACGTTTTTTTTTTATTATTAGGTATCTTTATTTTAAGACTTCCACGCGGAAGACGATTTGCGGAGTTGAATAAAGTGGACATCACGCTTTTACCACTATGATAGATGAGTGTTAGTACATGCGTGCAGTCACACCTGTGCGCGTTGGTCACACGGTGGTGGGGGGCTGCAGCACCACGGCGGCGCGCCGCACCTGCAGCGCGCCCGGCGAGTAGCGCGCGCCCGCGCCGCCCGCGCCGCCCGCGCCCGCCGCGCCCGGCGAGATGCCGGCCACCGAGCCGCCGCCCGGCAGCATGCGGGGTGCGTCGCGCGGCGTGTATACCGCGTCCGCTGGTAAAGCTGCTTTTTCGCTAAAGGGACAAATAATGTTTAGGAACTGTTCTGCTACCCAAGAAAATTTATTGTAGATTTGAAGATTTTTGACAGTTGTTACAAGTAGTAAGACCCAAATAGTCTGACAACCAGTTTAACCAAGGGGTATCGTGTTACACAGGCAGTAAAATATTGGTATTTAGCTGCATCTGCCCCACTGTTGTGTCTGTTTTGACCACGTGACTTATCACTTTTCGCTAAGTCACGTGGTCAAAACAAAGGGATTTGAGGCGTTCTCGATTGTAGAAAGAGAATAGATACGAATCGTTTGTAACTTGGCTAGGGGGGCTGGTTAGACTGCAAGCCAACCCTAACATAGTTGGGAAAAGGCTAGACAAATGATGATGATAATGTTAAAAGATGATGATGATAATGTTGTTTAAAGTTAGATAATGTAACCTGAACCTAGCCAGTAAGTAGTAAGGTAATAGCTAAGCTGACCTGTGCTATTAACACCTAGTAAGTAGTAAGTTAATTAACTTCAGATCACATTACCTGGTTAGGTAGAAATCTCCCTTCAAAAAGTCTTTTGGAGGGATGATTTTTGCAAAATAAATGAGCCTCAAAAGTAAAGTTATTTTGAAGTAGAAGAAATGCTTACCTATCTAAATCTTCAGTCTTATATTCCACGCTTTCTGCAAAAAAAAAGATTCATTTATTTAAAAAAAAAAAACAGTGTCAGTTATAAAAATGCATAGCTTTCTGAAATTTTAATTGCGAAGCTACACGCTTCAGAACTGTCCCATTTATCTCAGTCTACCGAAATGTGTAGACTACTGTGTGATAACGTCACGTGTCTAAGTAATTTTAAATTAACTTGAACTAATAGCCATTTTTCATACGAATATAACCTTCTTGACTTATACCCATCTTCTTACTTACTGTGTCGAGAAAGAAATTAAAATAAATGGGCCACGGTACCCTATCGTACTTATATTCCTTTTCAAAAACCACAAAGTCAGTAGATAAGTACAGAAAGTTACATTAAAAACCCTAAGACAAATGAAATGAAATGTTTTTTATTACCAGATTAGTATCCAAATATAGTAAACAAAGGTACAATACAACATCAAATAGATAATTACATGACAAATTCAAACCTAGTCGCCGCGAATACGAATTTGTTTGTTTGTAACCTTTTAACACCTTAACAGCAGAACGAATTTGTATGACATTTGGCACACAGACCTGATTTTTTTAACCTGGACGTGTCTACGAATAAAAGAAAAAGCCACGAATAAAAGTTATATAATAGAAATATATATTATTATCTATACCATACCTCTTCGTCTCCTACACCTGATGATGAGACACAGCACGATCACCAACAGCGCTGCAATAACAAGCGCTGCAGCGATGAGTGGCGCCACGTGCGCAGTCTCTGTTAGCGAAAAATTATCTGCGTGAACAAAATTATTGCAACGTTATAACATGCAGTACATAAACAGGCTTGCTTGCAGGATTAGGGAGATGAGGGATAAATATTAACTTGCTAATTACACAGATATAATGTTAGGTAGCGCAATTCAATTAACAATCTTGGCTGCCCCTAATTCGCCGGATTTCGTTAAGTCATGATTTATCAAATCACTGATAGAATCTAAACAATTTAGTTGCGTATTTAATTGTGAGTGCACCCTGAGCGTAGGTATTTTACGCGCCTCACTTTTTGTACATACTCTTTCTACGCGGCCTAGACCGGGAGTTAAACCAATCTATGAAGTCCAATGAGCAGCACGCGGCGTAAAATACGCTCAGCCAGTCTGCCCTATAAAATCTCCTCACGAACAGTTACGGGAAGAGTGCGTAAAGTGAATTGTCAACTTGTATGGGATGACAGCTAACTTCGCTATTAGTTCCCCTTAATCTTTACTAGCTGATTTTTACATGATAGCACTGCAGGTAACCGCTGCAAGATCCGCCGATCAGTATGTTCCGAGCGACATGCGTTTTGCAATAAAGTGAAGTATTTATATCAGCACAGACTAAGCACGATGCTTTTGCCATCATCGTACAAAGAAAATGCATCATAGTGGATAAGAATCTTATTCCTATAGGGGTTCCACTTTTTGGCATAACGTATGTTTTAGGGCTATGGATTGAAATGGTGGTAACATTCACTAGGGTATTCATAACATTCACTAGGTACCTAATTAATTCATGCTGACATGCTTTTTAATGCGTTAATGTAGAAAGCAGCAGTGATATTCTGTTAAAATCACCTCGTAAAAATGCAGGTGAAGTCATAGGATTTGAGCTGTTACTCCATACATATAGCTAGGCATTGACAGTTCACTTCATTATAGTTTTCACGAGATGACTTTTACTGAATGGACCGGCTGGTGGCAGTTTATGGGGATGAACCAGCACAAACTGACTTCAAAAAGACCTGAGTTTCCCGGCATACAGGGTTATTTTTTAATCACCAGCCAAATTTTCTCAGGATGTTCTACTCATAAATATGAACAACTTTCACTACGGGACCAAGTCGGTTATCTCGAAAAAAATATTTACTGTTGCATACAAAAGTTCAATAGGTATTCGACCGAAATGTATGCAACAGCTGATTCTTTCTTCGATATTTCCGAGATGATTCCTCAGCGAAATGTATTCATATTCATGATTAAAACACCCCGTGAAAATTTGGCTGGTGATAAAAAAAATACCCTGTATATTGATGCTGGGTCGTACACGTTACTAAGTACAACGAGTTTGAAACCTGCCATGGCCGACCAGCGTTGGCACCAGCTTTCTACATAAATACATAGTCTGTCGCTCATGGCAAAGCATTTTGCTGAGTAGTTTCCTTTTTGCCACAGTCACGACATGCAACTGCACTGGATGGTGCACCATCCTTTGTGTTGTCTCTTCAGTAAAAAAATATTTTTCTTTTACATTACAAGTACTACCTATAACTAGTGTTCGAAGTGCCCTTAAGCGCAAATTGCCTGTATTAGAACACTACGCTCCCAGTTTTAATAATAACAAAAAACATAATAAAGCATAATTAAATTACTGATCAAACTATTTAATAAAATATTAAGGAAAACGTTTGCTAAAAATATCACTAGAAGTAATTAAGTTCTCTTTTCTTAAAGTTTCAATTTAGTTAAATACATGTAAGCAAAATATTCAAAAACAAGCAACTCACCATGTACAGTGAGTGAGACAGCATGAGAGGAGAAGCCCCTCACGTTCTCCACGTGCAGGACGTACACCCGCGCGTCTGCAACACCCGTGTTGGAGATGAGCAGGGTGTAGCGGTAGCAACCGCCGTCAGTTGCCGGCTCCAGAGTGCGGTAGCGACCTGGTGGGAGAAAGTAGCAAGTTTTATCAATTAGACAATAAGTTAAGTGTCATGCGATTTCATGTTAATTTTAGCATGTGCTACACTTGCAGGGCTATATTGACACATACATACATAACGTCACGCCTGTAATCCCCGAAGGGCTAGGCAGAGGTGTACCTGGTAGTACACCCACATTTCGCCAGTTATGTTTAAGTCCCATGTAATAGGGGGCGAGCCTATTGCCATCAATCGGGCACAAATCCAGACTCCGGGCTGCTACTGAGAAATTCCAGATAGAAAAACTCAATAACACTTTGCCTGACCTGGGGATCGAACCCGGGACCTCATGCTCAGTAGTAGCGCATGGCTATATTGAAGAAGAAGTAAAAGAAAAAGAAAAGAAATACTTTATTTGGACGCAATGAACATAAAACAAAAGAACAACCAACTGCTTAAAAAATCACTGGCAGGTGTTAAATAACTCTAGTTTCGGAAGCCTGTGGCTTTGGTGGTTTTTTTTCATTCATTTTTGGCCAATCTGTTATATACCCTACGAAATAAAAAAGAATTGTGAAAATCGGACCATAAATGACGCAGGAGTAATGAGGTAATAAACCCTAAAAAAGTATACAACCGAATTGAGAACCTCCTCCTTTTTTTGAAGTCGGTTAAAAAGGTGCTATTTGATGCCGTTTTAGGTTCAGAATTCGTGAACAAAACTACCAATACATAGCGACATACCGATCTGCGAGGGCACATCCAGCCGCAGACTGCCCCACAGCCACGCGGCGCGTAGCGGCGGCGGGTCGGCGCACACGGTGGCGGCCACGCGCGCCTCGTTGCCGCTCCACGCGTGCGCCGCGCCGCTCTCCGCGCCCACGGGCGGACCCAGCACGTTCAGGGTCACTGCTTCTGATTGGTGGTTCCTGATGAAACAGCAAAATGCTCGATATACAAAAAGATATAAAAATTTCGAGTGTTTTGTTATGCATTTGATATGAAACAGTCAATAACACAAATAGGTACAAAAGAAAAGAATTATTACGTGCCCTGCGTGTGTGTGTGCGTGTGTGGGTGCGTGCGTGTGTGTGAGTGTGTGAATTGTGTGTGTGGATAGATATTCTCCAAAAGACAGACAAAATATTGGAACATTTTTTATAAAGTATGAGCACGTCACCTGCGACTGCTGACACAGTTAATTGATTAGGTTTCACCGATATCTTAAGAATAATAAATTCATGACTGTTGTTGTGTACTTAAAATTTATTTTTCGTAACGCACTATTTGTATTACTCTGCTAAAAGTATATTTGTTGATTAGAAATTCCGAAGTTACTTAGATATAAAATAGCAAACTTGTACTTTATAAAATTACTGTCTTTGGTTATTTATAAGAAAAATATAACGTTAAAAAGAACAGTTACAGTCTTGGCTTGTGTACTAATCAATCTTATGCATTTCATGGATATCTAGTACGTACGACACTATGCATGGAGATTCCTGCTTGAAACGCGGCATACGTTCGGAAGTAACCGAGTTTCAAGCAGAATAAATTCCAAGCAAAGTTGAAACTTAAACATTGTACAAGAAGTCTGAATTTCCTTTAGCACAGTGTGAAATGCTCTGCTGTGCACTCTGGGGTGATTTGTTTGGTGGAAGTTGTAAATCAAAAGCAGGGCACAGCTAGTGAATAAAAATTGCAGATAGAAAATTTGAAGATAGTCTTTTATTAGTTGGTATAAGGACTTTTAAACATTTTAATCAGCTCTCACCTATCTTCAAGTCCTATCTGATTGGTGGCAACACAAGTGTATCGTCCATGTTGATCATACGACACGTTGTGTAGTTGAAGCTGAGGTGTCATCGAGATCGGGTAGGCGCCATCTTGCAGAGAATTGATGCGGGCTGATGATGCTGGACTGGAAAGAGCGAAGAAAATATAGTTAGTACCAGAAACTCACATTGACAGATTAATCGTTTGCTATGATGGCCTCAAGGTTTAGGCGCTCCCTCTCATGCACGAGATTGTGGTTCAAATCCGGGCAAGTACAGACGCTAGCACATTAAGCTACCCCAAACTATCAAATTTTCCCAATTGAACATGAACCTTATTCCGTTTGTTATAAAGTGGAAAAGCTATCAAACAGAATTTGATACTTTGAGCTTGTGACTTTTTCAATTTAGACATCATTGATATCGGTGAAGGAAAACATCGTGAGAAAACCTGGACTTACAGTGAATATAAATTTGAAATCGAAAATCTAAGCAGATACAAGTCTTCTTATTATTGTGTGGTCAGTGATCAACCTGCCGGTTGATTCAGTAAAAGTCACGCCGTGAAAATAAGAAAAGAAAAGAAAGAAAAAAAGAGAAAAATGCGTTTATTGGCATCCTAACAGAAATACACCTTAAAACTATAAAATACAGGGATTATAATGCCAAAAGGGCCTCAGCTCAGCATAATGTCATAGTGGGACAAATGCACGACTCAATGGGTTCCCTTAAATTGCAAACGACAGCGCGGTAGGCCCAAGCGAAGATGGCGGGACGAACTGGACTCCTTCGATAATGACTGGTCACAAAAACCCCTTGACAGAGAAAGGTGGAAGGAAAGTAGAAAGGCCTTTGCCCTGCTGTGGGAAAACATAGGCTCGTTTTGATATTAATAATATTGCTCAGGTATAGCAGTTTCCTCACGATGTTTTCTTTAACCATTCTTGAGGCAAGTGATAATTATACAATACGCACAAGTACAAGAATCGGAAAAGTCAGAAGCTTAAGGAGTGAACTTGGCACAATAGCAGTTCGCTGGCTACCAATGCTTTTGATTAGTAGGAAATGGAAATACAAATGCTAAAGTTTACTTACTTATGATACCACGTGTAGGAGGGTGGAGGGTTCCCTTCAGCTTTGCAGTCCAACGTGACTTGGGAGAACAGGTTTGCTTCCACTACCGTGTCAGGTCCCACCCACATCACTCTCGGAGGATCTGTAAATAGGTAACATACATAAAATATTAGAAAACGTAATTTGACCTCATCTTACCCCAAACGAAAGCTCAACCTCCAATACACCAACATTTTGCTACTTTTGTTTAAATTGCATGTTCCTACATATACGTATTAGGAGGCCAGCCTATTGCCATCTGTCCACATTTCCAGTTTTCAGGCTGTTAAGAGAAAGTTTTAATACCATGAGATGTTTTCTCATGGTTTTTGTCAGGACTTAATCTAACTCAGGTCCTCTAGCTCAGTAGTATTGCTGTCGACCAGTAGACCAAAGCGGCAGGCCATAAATAAGGTCTTAGTTTAAGGGTTTTTAACATCATCATTTTAACGAAAGACGACTTTTGTTTCTCGTCATTTTTGAAAGGTAGTTCTTGTATGATAGCAGAACTCCCAAATAAGTGGATCTAAAACTCTAAAAGCAATCAGAGATGGTCATAAATATACTGATACTACAAATGGAGTTGGGCAGGACACCTTGCTAGGCGCGATGATGGCCGGTGGAGTAAAACTGTAACCGAGTGACGTCCAAGAAACGGCAGAAGAAGTGTGGGGCGTCCTGCGGCGAGATGGGCGGACAAAATTGTTGCCATTGCGGGAGTACCGTGGATAAGACTGGCTTAGAGACGAAATTGGTACCAAAAAAGAGAGGCCTATATGCAGCATTGGGTGAAGTCGGGCTGTAGATGATGATGATGATATAAAGATACTCACACTTTATATCAATTTCAATCTTGACTGAATCTGATGTCCCCAAAGAATTCCTCGCTTGACAGCCGTAGATGCCTGAAATAAAACAATCACAATGTTAATATTTATAAGCATTACGGAAACAGGAAATAAAAGCAGGACATTAAAGGCTGGATAAGTTAAAGGAATGACGGACAAAATTATGTTACGCAATTTTCAAGTTGATTTTCGGTCGACATAGCCCGTTTTTATGTTGATCGTGCTACGCGAGCTAGTGCGCATTGATCTTGTGACTTACCAGAATGATTTCTGGACACGGGTGCCAGCATCAACTTCGCTCCATTAGTGGCGATGACTTGTCCGTTTTTGGTCCACCACACGTAAGGGCTGGGGTTGCCGTCAGCTCGGCACTCCAGGGTCAGAGCACTGGAACCCTCCTCCAGGTTAGCCAAGGTACTGGCATCACCACCCACTATGGTAACAACTGGAACAACTGGAAAAGGAAAGTGTTGTTGTTAAATGGAGTCCTGTGTGGGTAAGCACAGATGTTTAACCTAACTTAACGTAAATTGATATATTTACTAATTTTAAAAAGAGGCTAGAGGATATTTGTATTTTTATGTGTCACGAATAAACTTAAAAGTACTAGACCGATTTGAAAGATTCTTTAACCATTGAGAAGCTACACTATCCCAGGGTAGCGTAGGCCATTTTTTATCCCTGTATTCCTACGGGAACGCGAAACCGCATGAAGTTCGCTAGTTTATTTATAAAAGAGCACAGTTGCGTATTTGCCTGAACTGGGTTGAACGTGTGTTTTAGGTTAGGTAGTTCATACCGAATATTAAAAAAATGGAATGATGCGGTAGGTTTCATTTTAAGACTGTTTTTCAAACTATCATGGGTGTTGATGTTATGTTTGCTTTAAATGTTTAACCAAAATGCTCAGAACGTTGTATTATCGATTTTACAACTAATCTGTTGCATTTTTATTGCAATTAATTTAAAATTACGTTAATTTTTCGTAAAGAGTTCGTGCTAGGGCCTCAGATATTGCAATAATCATATATTAAAACGTACTCTGTGTGTTCACGATAGACGTAAAACAACATGTATATCTGTCATAAATTTAATATATCAAAAAAAATATAAAGGAACTCCTCTAGAGTTCAAAACTGTTCTAAACCTGGGGCTGATCACCCCCGTGGGAATCAAACATCTGTTCTGCGGAGTTAATAAAATGGATGACAGTTAGATCAAAATAATTGTAACCTCACCGAGGCGGGATGCTAAAACAAAAGATTTGAACTGTTAAATCGACGGCGAGTGCAGCCGGTCGATTCAGTAATAGTCACGCCGTGAAAACTTGAGTGAAGTGAACTGTCAATGCCTTACATTAGTATGGAATGACAGCTCAATTTGCCCTCACTACGCCTACAATTTCACGCGGTGATTTGACCAGAATCGGACTGTTGTGCCTAGTTTGGCTTTCCTAGTGTGGTGCAACATTTTAAAAGCAGAAACAAAATCTTCTTCGAAAATAGTAATAAATTTTATTTTATTTGGGAAACAAACAACTGTACTTACATTGTATTTTGTGATTGGATACACAGTATGCTATAACTAAATGTACATACGCCAGCACGTCAACTTACCCCAATGTGTCAAATTTCATTGATCGTTTTTCAACTTTATGTCAAACCGAATAAGGTTCATATTCAATTGGGAAAATTTGACACATTAGGGTAACTTGATGTGCTGGCGTCTGTACAATCCTCTGCGTTTCCACGTGTTACTATAATATATTAAATTAGATACAGTTTGGCAAGCTTACGGAAAAAAAAAATGAAATAAAAGAAAACATAATTATGACAATACAATATTTTGGCTATCTTTAAAAAAGAAAAAAACCAATAAAAAACTTAAAGACAAACCCTAGTTGTATTTTTTCCTTCCTTAATTTATGGTAAGTTCGTGCGAAAAGTGTTTAAGAAAACGAATTTTCTTTAAATTTTCTTTCCTGAATTTTCTTTTGATATTATTAGACAAAAACTTTTTTACAAAAAATAAAACCGACTTCAAAAATAACACTAAACGGTGTAAAATAACTCTAAATTCGGAAGTCGGTGGCCCATCAAGAATAAGACAAAAGTACCAAAGCCACAGACTTCCTAATTTAGAGTTATTTTACACCGTTTAGTGTTATTTTTGAAGTCGGTTTTATTTTTTGTAAAAAAGTTTTTGTCTAATAATATCAAAAGAAAATTCAGGAAAGAAAATTTAAAGAAAATTCGTTTTCTTAAACACTTTTCGCACGAACTTACCATAAATTAAGGAAGGAAAAAATAAAAATAATTTTTTGTAAAAAAGTTTTTTATTTTTCCATTTTTAGTTGTTCCCTTAAAAACATTTACCATGAATTCATTTTATATTGTTAATTGTTAACAATACATGTAATTATAATAGGATTATCCACCTAACCCTAATAAATGAAACTTAACATACCTAACTGTCGAAATCTAGGTATATTGAACACATCTGCCTACCCCTCTGAGCATACAGGCTTGATGATACGTCATGATGTTGTATAAACAATAAACATCCAAGCGATTCCAGCAATCACGATAGATTTGCCGTCTATTTTTGAAGAGTTCTGTTGTATATCTCCGAAGATCAGCACCAGATCTTCACCAAATTAAAATGGGACCACCTCAGGAGTCTACTCTTTCAAACAAAAAAAGAATTTCGAGAATCGGTCCACAAATGGCGGAGAAATCAGGTAACATCCATAAAAAAAAAAAAAAAAAAATACATACACACGAACATAGAACCTCCTCCTTTTTTTGAAGTCGGTTAAAAAGGTAGCCTTTGCCCGTCTTCAGCACACGTAGCATGATCACCGTAGAAGCTGCTATTTAAGAATCGACTAGTAACAGATGGTAGAACATTTTTGCCGATTACATAAAGAAGAAATTACGCTCGATATTGTATAGACTATTTTGTCAACTGACGAATCTACACATTTCTTCTCAACATTCTTAACATTGTCGTACTAAAACCAAAGACATTCAACACCTATAGACCGGACGTTACGATCAAAATTTTCGACCGAAACTTGTGTCCTGCTTGGACACAAGTCTATGAGTTTCATTTAGTACGCTCCGCTGCCGCAGCAGTATTCATATATAATTCTAGATGGCGTTACTGGGACATGGGATCAAAGTTTTTCTATGACATTTCCTTGACATGCCCGCTCTATAGTATTTTAAATCTCTTCGACTAAAACCATTGATTTAGGGTTTTTATATATCAATGACTAAAACAAAATAAATATTACTGTCGATTCAACAGTAGACAAAATCCATTTCTTCGGTGATGATGCTACGCGTAAAGGACAGGGTCTACCTTCTTGTCAAATTTCATTACGATCCGTTCAGCCATTTAGTCGTTGAAAGAACCAAATAAAGAAACAAACACGACTTCCCCGGTTATAAAAACTTGGCTTCTGACGTAGGTAATTGACATTCTTATCGTGAAGAAAGTGACCAGTGTAAAATAACATTAAATACAACACCATAAATAATACTAATAATACCAGCCTGTTACTGTCCCACTGCAGGGCAAAGGCCTCTTCTCATACAGAGAAGGCTGGAGCATTAATCACCACGCTCGCTCAAAGTGGATTGGCGATTTCAAATAAGTTCAGGTTTGCTCACGATGTTTTCCTTCACCGATGTGAATAATGTCTAAGTTTACTCTTAGAAATTACGTATGAATTGAAAAAGTCACATTGGTAATTGCCCGTATTTGAATCACACCCTCGTGCATGAGAGGTAAGCACCTTAACCTCTGGGCCATCACGACATTACACAACACCATAAAACGAAAGAAAATTCATTTCTTTCGTCTGGTGCACGTACCTACATCTTTTTGGACTGGTGCTAGTGTAAATTGCAATCTACAAGTCAGAGTCTTGAAGTAGAAAGAGACGTAAATCAACCTCTAAGACGTGAAAATCGTGACCAATTGATATTTACGACACGTACGAGAGCTTAGATACCTGCTAGCTATTCAGATGTGCCGAGCTAGCTTAGATTGCTGAGTTAAATTTAAGTCATCGATTTTTTTAATGACTTAGAAAGTTTTTACTGTGGTCTACTTATACAACATGGAATCGGTATCATCGCACATACCTACTGATAACACCATTTCTGCACATTATTCTAATTCATACATGGCTTTGTTTTTTATGCCGGATTATTCTCCTAATTTTTACGATTTTCTGATATTATTTTTCGTAAAAAACCGTGAAAGAATTAAACTTACGAGATTTTCTTCACAAAGTAAAATTTGACACTATTTTCATTTGAAATACCTAAGTATGGATTAAAATTTCGATTTTATACAGTTTAAAAATAAAAGAACATGAGATATAACTTGGAATTAAAGTAAATCCAGTCCAGGATGAGGTAGAGACACATATATTATTATAACACCATGGTGTCTGAATATGCAACGATTTTCATTCTGGCTTGTGGTCTAGTACCTAGTTAGTGACCATGACTGCTATGCCGGAGGTCGTGGGTTCTATTCCCACCTAGGACAAATGATTGTGTGTTGTGCACATATAATATGTATGTATTTAGAAATATTTAAGTATGTTTATCAGCTGTTTAGTACCCATAACACAAGCTCTCAAGCTTAGCTTGGGACTAAATGGCGTTGTGTTTTATTTTGGAATATTATTCTCCCCTGTATGTGTACGAGTTAATCCCTGTACCTATACCCCGAAGGGTTCTGCAGAGGTGTCTATGTTAGATACTTACCTGCCTACACCCGCATTTCACATTTTCATGAGTGTTATTCTTGGAAACAAAACAAAACATTATTTATTTCTTCATTCAATATCCACTTACACTCGTCAGCTAGAAAATTACCTCTAAATAGACTGTAATTACACACGAAAAAGAAAACACCGAGAAGTCCGTGTTTCCAGCCTATTAACAATTCCATATAGGATCAATTTGTGAGTGTCAATTGTTTGTTTTCTACTACAGCTATACTCGTTGCTAATTGCTTATTGATTTGTTCCTATTTTGTGAATCCGATGCGAGTCCTCGACGAATAAATCGAACTTGTTGTATCAGGTGTGAATAAATCTCACATTTTCAACCTCAATTCCGTTTCTTGGACTTTCACGAGGTAAATAAAGTATTCAGTGGTACAATCATCGTTAACCAGGGAGGTATTCAAGTAGATACTAATTCTGGAATGGATGCTGAACCATAAACCTCAAAAGCGGTGCTTTTAAGCCAAAATACTTAAACCAATCGTTAACACCATGGCCGTTTTGATGTTTAAACTTTTTTTATTTGTTTCAAGAATAGCCATTATTCTTAATACGATGGTCAGAAATGTAAAGGTGTTCGCTTTTAACGTGTGGCTAGGTGGAAATACTATTTTAAACATTTAATTGGTCCATATCTACAGCTTCGTGGGTAGTGATGCGAAGTAGCTTGGATTGCAGATTTTGGTGCACAAAGGATAACATTGACAGCATTAAGTAATCAAAGCGGATCGACAATGGCAACAAAAATCTACAATTTGGCTGGCACGGAAGGAAACGGTGACATTAGTTGAACTCCGATTCTGGCTTTCGCGAGTTGCAGTGGTTTGTAAATAGTCTGGCGGAACAAGAAAGGCTTATTATAATGAAGTACTCACATGTAACATCAAGCATGGTGTACGAATCCCTGTAGTAGGGTGAGGGGTATGACGGATGGTGGGCCCTGCAGGCGAGCTGACGCCCGTGCGCTGACCTGGTGGCCCCCAGCTCGAGGACAGATCTCGCTGCCCAAACACGAGGTCTTTCTACCTCGGAGACGTTTGTCTGAGACCACGCTGTGAGACGTTCTTTTTCTGGAAATTTAAAAATAAGATGATTAAGCAATGGTAAACAATAAATCAATCCCATTATTACTTATTGGCACTATGGACGGCTGCACTAAAATACGGGCATTTCATGGCGGGAGAAGGTGCTTGAACTGCTCATTTCAGTAGTGCAAACCCACGTAACTAGCACAGTATAAGTCCGCGTATCTGTCAAATCTAGGCCAAAATAAAATTTTCTTGAGCAAGGCATGCAAGATCACGATGAAGAAAATTTTGAACAAGATCAAGATCATCAAGATCAAGAAAAAACGTTCGATCTATAAAAAGTATAGAAGCGCTTATAAATTATGTTTAAAGTACCTGCCCTTGTAAAACTAGATTTAGAGCTGATACGCGTTCTTTACGTATTGTAGATCCACGATTGCAATAAAATTATATTCTAAAATTTGCATGACATTGTGTTATGATTGAATATGTTAAGCTATTCGCAATATAATCTTAACAACTTTTGTAACCATATTTATCTGCAAATAAATATTTGGCTTTAATCGACGGACGACGCCCGCGATTTCTGTTTTTGATCACAGAGAGAAGAAAACATAGCTACAACTATCATAACAGTGACCCGATGCAATAGCTACATACTTATAAAAACTAATTATTACTAATTTTTTTCTCTTAGTCTTATAGGCAAAAGCAAAATTAAATGTTTTGTGGATATTATAAAATGCTTTTTTAACACAACCCAAAACTGAAGCCATATAACTTTACGTGGTTTCGCGATGCTCTCCGTAATGGACGTTTTAATAACAGCGCTGTTTTTTTTATTTTTCTTTCATTATCGTGACATTATGCTGGGCTTTTATTGGCCTAGCAAAGTTTTTTAATCTTGGTTTTTTACATGTTAGTTATACTTTTAGTGCCAGTGTGTGCCAAAATAAATAATTGACATTTTTTTTTATCGCCTCCCCGTATCAATTTAGTGTATTTTTAATGAAAAGAAAACAAAATTCTAGTCTTCCTCACCCATGGCGCCGTTATGTTTAATATTGATATGTTTGTATAGTTACGCAAATATTTTTATTCGGACTAGATTTAACAAAGTTTCAAAAAGTAAGTAGTTTGTCTCAAAGCGATCGATCGACGTGATTTTTTGTCGTTGAAAAAGTTTTTAGGCAGGCGACGAGGGACACATGTATTTTTACCTCAAAAAGGTTTCCTGTGTGATAGACCACGGGTGCAAAGCCGCATGTAAAAGCAAGTGGTCTATAGATATAACAAGATTCTTTTCTGCTTCCATTTCTGTGGTGTCTATACATTTCTGCACCAGCTCCCTCATAAAAACTTTCACCCTTCGTCGCTGAACAATAGCTTATTAATTCTTTAGAAATAAAATTGTAATTACATTGTCGATTTAATAATTGTCTGTTTTAGTACTTTTTATGCTTATTGTTATAGAAATGATCATTGTTATTTTACATTACCTTACCTTTTTAACCGACTTCAAAAAAAGGAGGAGGTTCTATGTTCGTGTGTATGTATTTTTTTTTTTTTTTATGTACGTTACCTGATTTCTCCGCTATTTGTGGACCGATTCTCGAAATTCTTTTTTTGTTTGAAAGAGTAGACTCCTGAAATGGTCCCATTTTAATTTGGTGAAGATCTGATGCTGATCTTCGGAGATATACAACGGAACTCTCAAAAATAGACGGCAAATCTATTATGATTGCTGGAATCGCTTGGATGTTTATTGTTTATACAACATCATGACGTATCATCAAGCCTGTATGCTCAGAGGGGTAGGCAGATGTGTTCAATATACCTAGATTTCGACAGTTAGGTATGTTAAGTTTCATTTATTAGGGTTAGGTGGATAACCCTATTATAATGATATGTATTGTTAACAATTAACAATATAAAATGAATTCATGGCAAATGTTTGTATGGGAGTAACTAAAAATGGAAAAACAAAAAACTTTTTTACAAAAATTAAAACCGACTTCAAAAATAACACTAAACGGTGTAAAATAACTCTAAATTCGGAAGTCGGTGGCCCATCAAGAATAAGACAAGAGTACCAAAGCCACAGACTTCCTAATTTAGAGTTATTTTACACCGTATAGTGTTATTTTTGAAGTCGGTTTTTAGCCGTTGGACTGACTAAGCTTTAAATGCCTTCAAAATACAAATATTTGTACACTAGCTGTTGCTAGCGGCTTCACCCGCAACATTTGGAAAAATATAATCGAGAAAAACTATCCTATGTTTTAATCTAGGCTATAAACTAACTGTGTACTAAATTTTATCCAAATCCGTTCCGTAATTTTTACGTGAAAGAGTAACAAACATCCATCCAGCCAATCAAATTTTCACTTTTATAATATTAGTAAGATTCTAATGGCTTAAGAACTAACCGCAACAATATAAAGCTGATAATTCCTTTTTAAAAACTATCAATATATTTTCAATAAACAGTGTAATATCAAAGTAAAATATTGAAACAGTGTTGACAAATAAACAAACAAACTATCACTTCGCACGCCATCGTTAGTCACAAACAATTCATCAATCGAACACTATCTAGTTAAAACAGACCACCTATTCTGGCGCGTGCATTAGATATTATTAATGGATTATTGAAATTGAACGCTTTTATTTACTTAGCTTCATGTCAACACACGGACTACTAATTTTGTAGAATAAATAGAAATCCCTTGTCAGCATACTATAATTTTGTTACCCTACTGCTATTTGATTTGATAACAATTAGTAATGATAGGTTTAAGTAAGTAGCCATGAGCCCCACGTGGCTAGATAATAACAGCCACACAGGTCGGTCGAAGGTTAAGCTACGCTGGCGTTGATGTTAAAGCATACGTCACATAATGAAATAATGGACGCAATACATGATTCTGGACCACCAGTGGTAAAAGTTTTAGTCAGCTTTTCCGAAAAGCTACGTTTGGTTGATGTGTTTTCACTTTAACTGTAGCAGTTTCAGACCAGCAAAAAAAGGAAGACAGCGTGCCGCTAACATCAAAAGTGAAGCCACAAAACCATGCTTCGGCAATTAAAATACGCACTCACGCACACACCTGCATGCGTAGCATGAACACATTGAACACCGAAGAAACGGCCTTTGTCTACAGACGAATCGGCAAAGTGACAGATTATATAGACAGGAACCTCAATCTGTCAAATTTCTTTCAATACACCGCCTGCGTAGCATGAACACTTAATTTCTTTTCTTCCGAGACACGACAAAGACCGTTTCTTCGGTGATCATGCTACGCGTGCTGGGGGCCTAGACAAAATCCCTTTTCTGTAAGCGTTAACGCCAACAGAAAAATCAAATTGTATGGAATTGACATTTGCTAACCAGATGTCACGTGATTGTTGCTAAATTGGTAGACAAAAGTCATTATTCCTTTTGCGGAAAGGAACGATGAAGTGAGCGTGACACGTTAACGACAAAAATGTTCATCAAAAAACAAGTGACACTTTTGACAAACGCTAGTGATATTTTGACGTTACCGCAACACGCTATAATAGCGGGAGACCGGACTCTGACGCTAACCGATAAAGCAGGAGTAAACAGTGATATTTTTGTGTGTTTAATTGAAATTCATTTGTGAAAATGCATTCTTTGAGATTGTTTTGGGAAGCAAATAATGAAGCAGCATTGCAAAGACGCCAAACGAGAATAAATCGTCGTAAACTGGAGCAAATTGTGGACATACCGCTGGTCTACACTAAAATTGTGCTCGTCGTTCGTAGTACGGTAGTGACATTATTAGGAGCACGGTTTATGGCTTCACCTTCTTCTGTTGGTAGATAACAGTAGTATTCTGTAGAAATCACACCGTGGAAATGTAGGTGAAGCGAAGGCGAATTAAGTTGCCGTTCCATTCTTACGCTTGGCATTGACAGTTCTTGGCTACTGTTTATGAATCTTTGTCAGTCGTTGTAAGCAGTCAGTAGCCCGCAACGGGGTAACGCAATACTAGGGTTTAGGTCCCGGGACGTCTCGCTTCTCGAAAACCCGGGACTTTACATAATTTTACTCAATTCGTAGTACTCTTTACATGATATGCAATCGGGTTTAATCATATTTTAGGGACCTCCTTCTTTTACTATTTCAAATTATACTACTACATACACCGCAGCGGAATAGAATGGAATGTAAGAGTCAATGTTACTCCTTTACGCGAAAAACTTGCTAAATTTGCGAGGGGAATTCTCAGGAATGCACAAGGATTCCTCGGAAGATGCGTGAACTATAAGCTTGTATTTAGTTTGTTTAATATACAAATTGTTATAAAGGTCACTACGCTGTGAACAACTTCGTGGCAAAAAGTCGCTTCCAATCCATTCCGCGGCGATGTAAATTGAGTTTTAGTTTTGTAAGCACTATAGAAACACGCAGCGGAGTAGGTGACTTCAGAATTGATGTATTTTGTATCTTTCAAAATCAATGCATTTCGGTAAGGTAGTTAGGTTAGGTAGTTAGGTTCGCTATAGGATAGGTATGACGAGTTAGGTTTGGTTATATTTATATATATGTATCGTCATTCTATTCGTGCCTAAGAGTACTTTAGAGACTCGCTTCATAAAAAAATAGTAGTAGTAAGTAGGTACTGGTAGATGTTAGGTACTTATTGTTTTGTATAGACTATTTGTAGCCACTGTAGGAGAATTATAGGTTTTTTTGACAGATTAAGACCAAAGGTACAAGTACGAGATGGGCCGCTGATCAAATGGCAAATTGATACCCAGCTCGGCTACAGGCTTCAATTTGGATATAGAAATTAATAGAAACCCTTGCAGGATGAGGTTGCAGTTCGCGGGACAGCCATCGAGTTTTACAACTAAAAGCAGTTCGTTACATGAGTCATAGGTATTACAAAACCCATTTATTCCGTCGATTGCACTAACAAGACCAATGCACCGTGTGTCGATACTGACAGACAGGGCTCGTCCAAAATACATGGAGCTTTGTAGGTCGCGGCGAGCCTCTACAAACACGTGACATGGCATTTAGAATTTTATATGAACGTATCGGGTTAATCGGGTGCTGTTCATTCCACGTTAGATTGATTATTGTGCTGGTCGGCTGTTGCCATAGTTTTAGCTTTAACCTTTCAATCGTGTCAATTATTATCAGAGACACAATATCGTCGCTGTCATTGTCTTTCTATAGAACGGCAATAACAGCGCGGACGCTGGTGTCCTCTTGGAGTTTAATGAATTAATGTTAAGTGTACGAGTAAGTCACGTGTTATTTTATGAATTAAAACTAATCAATAAGTTGATACTTTACATCTTTCTCAAAATCAACTAACTCTACAGCGCTCAGGAATTTTTGGACTCGCATTGTATTTTTGCTAAAGACAAAATGTGCAGTAAGTACTTTAGCTGCAGTCAGCAGTTATAATTTCTCAGTAGCCACCCGGAGTCGGGATCGGTGCCCGATGGCAATAGACTCGCCGCCTACTTATTAAGTTCATGGGGAAACTTAACTAGAAAATTGTGGGTTTACTACTGGTACATCTCTGCCTAACTCTCCGGGGATTAGGCATGATGTTAGTAGTAGATTACGGAAGAAAATAAAAAAATACTTAATTTTACGAGCCGCTTTTACTAGTAAACTTTAATTTTAAGCTTTCTTTCTTATAACATTATCGTTTTCCTTCGCAAATATCGTAGGAAAACAAGGCAATACAACCTATTTTCCTCAAATCACCACTTCGAACACTTGCATCAGAAACTTTCCTTTTAAGTATAAGCAAAAGTTACTTACCCAAATACCACTCGATATAAGCCGGCGGGTTCCCGTATCTTGCCTCGCAGACAACCGTGGCCCTGTTCCCCGCTGGTACCGTGATATTCTGGCCTGGCATGACGTGGGAGCCGTTGAACAGGATCCGAGGAGACTGTGGTGGTACCCGTACTGCTAACGCTGCGGGTGGACTGGATAAAGCATCCTGGAGAAGAGTTTTGAGGGTTAGCAATCTGAAGCTAGGGAGGTAAGATGGTGTGAATTGTGAATAGAAAATCGAGGTTTAGCAATCTGACGATAGGTAGGTAAGAGGTGTGACCAGAAAATCAAGGGGAAATAGAAGAAAACTTTGAGGAGGATATTCGCGTTGAAAGACGTTTGTTACATTAGAGGACTCTAATACTTTTAAATAATTGAGATAAATAGTTTGAACACCTTGTTAGAATCAAATAGGATTAAACTAGTGTATATTTTGTATTGACTCTTTGTTGCTATTCACCCCGTTTTATGGTACTAATTCTATTCCTAGACAAAGAACAATGGCAGAATCTTATGCCGAATCAATTTTAGTGTCTAGAAGTGACTTATATACGAATGATATTTAATTAATTCTCTACGTTTTTTCAAACTATCACATTAACTAGTTAAAGCCGTGCAAAAAAATAAGTTTAAATGAAAAGTTAATTGACTATTTTCGTGAACTTATTCGTTTAGTGTTGCCATTTCATTTTCCAAAAGTGGTAATTAGTAGTACAGCTTGTGAGTCGTAATCATTCTTACTAAATGAAATATTTTTTTCTTCTTAAATAGGGTTACCTACAGAAGCATAGTGGTTATAAATGAATGGCATGAAAAAAATATTCTGAATTATCACGAAGAATTGGGCAAAAAGACTTGTGTCTAAAATCGTCCACGGTTGAAAAGGACAACAGAACTTAAAAAATAATACCATCATAGGGCTGCAAAGTGTTTTGGTTTGAATCGATTTTCGTACTTAACCGGTGTTGCGTCATTTATCGATTTTAAATAAACAATTATTAAATCTGTTTACCGACTATAGTAAACTCATAAAACGAGTTTTTGTTTATATATTATTATAAAGATTATCAGAGTCGTCTTAAATGTATTTGATTCTCCAGAAAAAGGAACGAAACTAATCGATTATTAAAAAAAACCGTAAGATTGTATACATTTGAATCGATCTTTCTAAATATCGAATCGTAATACCATCCCTAGTTCATCTCATCACGCACCGATAACCTATAAAAATTAAAAGTTTATGTTTGAATATCTATTATTCTCGGCTTTCTCTAACCAAAATTCTTATATAAATGGTGTCAGGAGCTGATGCTTAGTAAAACAGCATTTTTTTCATTTCAAGACATTGAAATTTAATTCGAAATAAAACAATGTATGGAGAGCTGCCATTGTTCTTTGTGTATGGTTGACTGTTTATAAATAAAAATTTAAATAAAATCATTTGACTCAAAGCCAAGGCACACAATACAAATAAAAAACTAAATATATGTGCCTGCACTAAATATCTCTGGTCCTTATTTTCTTCACGTTGCCAATATTTACTAATGAATACTGCGAACTCAATAATTAACATTACGTAGATATTGCTATTATATAAGATAAATTAATTTGTTTTAAATCAGGAATAGATAATATTAATAACGTGATGCCTGGCTGTCAAAACAATAATGGCATCGTCATACCGGTATGATGTCCTAGACTCAAACGGACCTGCACCGCCATTAACATCTTTTTCAACGGTTTTTTGTGTGGCAATCACTCACGAACTCATGTTCTAGTCTGCATGTTTATTTACCTGTACGTCATAGTTGCTGGCAGTAACCTGGCACTGCCACTGTCCATCGTCCAGCTGTAGCGTGGCAGCGCGCACCCACAGCGAGCAGTCTCCCCCCACAGGACTGTTCTCGTTTGCCCACTCGTACTTCCCGCGGTAGATGCCCACAGGCTGGCAACAAAGAAATTCATAAATTTACTTGAATTCCTTAAACTCTTGGAAGTTACGAAAGCCTTGAAATCCAATTATTTTAAACCTAAATTACACAATTGTTCAAAGGCAAATCGTTAATTGAAAGTCTGAAGTTGGTTTACGAATAAATTATTGGACTATAAGGCTTTATTGTTTGATTATATACTTTCATTCAAAGTAGATTACATGAGAAAATAAAACTAAACAACTTTTAAAAGTAACATGCCTATAAAAACTTAAAACTAATCAGATTCAACGCTAACAATACCAATTTGGATAATGAATAAATTGTATCTTCATAAATTGAACAGTATTAGTCGTGCACATAATTTAATGTAATACTGTTATTAGTCTAGCGATCAAATTACACATTATACATATAAGTATTAGTTTACAAGCTTGTCAGATGAGTGTAGTACCATGAATGGTGATCTTTAATTAATTCAAAGAATAAAAACCAGGAAGCAGGGGGATCGAATGTGTACAGGAACGGCTTTGTCCGTCTGAACATTAAATACTTTCTGCTTGTAACTCCGTACTTAAAAGCGTTTCGAGTTATGAATGTCGATTTAAAAAATAAAATGCTGGGCAAACATCCAAATAGCGAACAATCTATAGACTAAGTGCTGTATTTACTAGGGATGGATACTTACCAAAATTCGTTTGACATTCGGTTTTCAGTCATTAAACCAAATTTTAGAATTATACCGTTTTCGGGTATGATTCTAAAATTCGGTTCAATAAACAATAAACTTTGTGTCTAAAATAAAAGCATAAGCATGTTATAACATTTTAGGAAATTATCTAAACATAGACAGGATAAACTCCAAAAACCTCAAGTTTTATTAACAATCAAATATTGCTTTAAAGTTTATCACATTAAACATTGTTAGTCCTCTTGTGATCGAAGTTAAATAATAAAAACAGTAAAATACGCTTTGCGACGATGATGATTTGTTAACAGTTAGCGTGGAGAAACCGGGAAGTTAGTTGGAGTTAAGGGCGAGATTCCACTAAAGCGGAGACGAGCAGAGATGTATCTTACAACCAATCAACTTGCGTCATTTTGACCGCTCACCGCTTAGCTTCAGAGCAATAAAATATCCTATTGGTTAATTACGAGACATCTCCTCTCATCTCTGCTTTGGTCGAGTCTCACCCTTAGCACGGTCTACTGGCCGGGTATACGCTGAATATGCGGTTTTACACTAAATCTGCGGCCGAAATTCGTAAGTATTCTGTTAAAACAACGTTCGGCGCATCCCTAGCTATTTACTGCCGGCTGTGTGCTGATTAACCAATCCGTTTGCCAAGCTTTGTGATCATGGCAATATTTTATTTTGCCCATTAACAAGCTAATAATTATGATAGTCCCAAAATCCTGATTTCAAAATTGACTACGAGAGCAGAAATTCACGCCATTTAAATACGTTTTGAGGAAACCTGATAACTTTTGACGGATAATATTTTAGGGTTCTGTACTAAAACGTTAAAAAGGACCCCTTTTGGTGCGCTTTCGTCTGTCATTGTGTGTCACAACTGCTTATTTGAGTCACAATTACATTACAACTATATAGTCGCACATTAACCGTTTGAGTGGATTTAATACTATTTTAAATTGATTTGAAACCTTTTTATAATACTGAAACTGAATAACCTAGGAAACAAAATTGTAACAAAAAAACTGACGATGACGTATGAAAATGCTAACGATTTAGTGTCTCGAAAATTCGCAGGCCCTAGGCTTCTGTTCTAAATAACGCATCAGTAAGAATACCAGCCGGTTTACTCCCCCTACGCAAGGCAAAGGCCCGTTTTCATACAGAAAAGGCACGAGCATTGGTCACAATACTTTAGTTAGCGTGAATTGAACGAATTGTAAAACAATTATCTCTTTATTGCTCAAAAAAAAAGATTACTAGGTCAAGTCGGGTCATTTATAAGGTCTTAATTTGAAAATAACAAATGATATTTTCATATTTGCCCATTTAATGACCCATTAAATGACTTACTAAGTTATATTACGTAACATAAAAAAAACGATTTCTCTCTACCAAGTACAGTTTTGAGTAAACCTACCTTATCAGTTAAAAAACCCTTTACACTTATTGTATTAGTAAATAATAATGCAATCGTAAACTATTAGATATTATAAAAAAAACTACCTAAATACGAAACCCCTTGGCGCACCTCTCACTCTTCGCCGTTATATTTTCAATCAAACGTCACTTGACTATATCTGCAACGTCAGCAGTGTCATTCACATCGCCATTTATTTTTTTATTTAAAACATGAGAATTAATTAATTTCGTTAATTGGTTTGCTTCAATAAATTCTCAATAATATTATACTGTATCGAATGTTGCGGTGTGTGGTAAAATATGAGATATTGTAAGGGCCTTTGCATATGATCAGTCGATTCAATTAAATTAATTATAAAAAATGCCAGTCTGTTACTGTCTCAATGCAGTATAAAGGCCTCTTCTCATATGGAGAAGGCACGACCATTGATTACCACGCTAGCTCAAGGCCGATCGAGGTTTCAAACTTATCTATACTAATATTGTAAAGAGGAAAGGTTTGATTGTTTGTTTGTTTGCATTGAATAGGCTCCAAAACTAATGGACTGATTTCAAAAATTCTTACACCGTTGGGAAGCTCCACTATACCCGGGTGACATAGGCTACTTTTTATCCCTGTATTCCTACGGGAACGGGAACTACGCGGGTGAAACCGCGTGACGTTTGCTAGTATTCACTATAAGGCCAGGTTTCCTTACGATTTTCTTTCACCGATGTCAGTGATTTCTAAGATAAACTTAAAAAAGTACACTTACATATATGAATTTGGTCACATTGATATTTACCCGGATTGGAAACCACAACCCCAAGCTTACGAGGAAAAGTCTTTACTACGATTAAAGGTATCTACACTATAGGCTAAGCCTGTTCACTGGAGCACATGCCTAGCCTTGTGGAAGATACATTTACCCAATAAAAAGGTTGTAAAGATCAAATTCAAGTTCTTTAAAGGTCAGAGAATAGCCGCTCCATGTGAAATACTGGCTGGTTAAATTCGGTTGCATCTGGTAAGACATCTAGGAAACTAGCCCTAACATAGTTTGGGAAAAGGCTAGGCTAATGTTTTAACTCTTCTTTGCAAATTCTCTCAGGAGAATACCACGCAAGTATTTGAGATTCAAAAGTATTTGTAAACGCACCTTTTCAATTGAATAAAACATCATATTGTTATCGAATCAATTACACCAATATCATAAGATACTTCAGCTTATGAAATATCTAAAGTGGATGTGGTTTGGTCGCGTGGTAAGATTAACAGACGGGATTGATAAGATCAATGGTTACTAATTAGTTAGGACCTACCGGCAAGAAGGAGAGCGGTCGCCCCAGGGAAATTGGATGGTTGCCATAAGTAAAAAAATCTAGACAATATTGCACAAGGAAAGCTAAGATAAGGACAGGCTAGTACTTTTGGGGGAGACCTGTGTGGTGAATTTATTAGTGAATCTATTCAATCTATTATCGTGCAATTGGGGAGTAGCTCACCCGGCATATCAACCGTTCAGCGAAGGATACCGATATATAGGATAGGAGGCTTTTAGGTATACCCAAAACCCGTAATTGAGCTAAACCATACAACTCTGAAAATTATACGTATAATATTATGTTATACTCTCGTGTAGCGTAAAATAGCCATGCAAATTAATAATTTTATTTTATTAATTTACATAGTAATAAGGCGGTTTCATAAATAAATAAATACCATTAATTAATGTGAGTTGTACACACGCACGCGGATTAGTATTAATTAAACAGCACTACCAATTGTATACAAAATAGGTTAATTAATTGGTTCAAGCAAACCACAACGCCCGTTTTAAATTATACTAACTAAATGTACTAAACCGGACTAAATTATTTAAATTAATACCAGATACACACAACATTAATTAAAAAGATACCTGAATAACACAAACAGATAGATTTTTAATTTATTACTGAACTACAAACTAAACTATCCTAATAAATCTAAAGTTACCCAAATTAAATCCAAGTTCTGCGATACGGAAACAGATATTCTAATTAACTAAAAAGGCTTTCCGTTAAGCCCTGTGCGTCTCTGTAGCATTCCTTTTGGGAGTTGCATTGTGTGTGCCGTTAAAAACAAGATTTCTACACTTTGCATAAGCGGGTACGGTTCAGCGGTTGCTCCTTTTATCTTTGCCAACGGTTCGTGAAAAACATGAGGTCGGACGATTTGCTAAATTGCAGAGCGAGCGCACACTCGCACAGAGAAAACCTCGCAGTATTGTGATATGTAATGTAGGCACGCAGTCTCACGTAAACAGGTGTGTTGTGTTTCGATAGACGATATACAGGGTGTAAGGAACATCGAAGGCAAAAACAGATACCATGAAATCGATACAATGATTCTGGATCCCACTGGTCACGGTCTTATTTAAAATAAATTATTTGACTTTGACTGAAAATTTTCTTTGTGTTATTTTCTAATGTGGTTTTGAGTTAAAGCACATGGCTTTTAATAGTTTACTGTAATAAACACAGAAAATCATGTTGTTTCTGAAAATGAATGTCATTTTGAATTAAACAGAGAGTTATTTGTTTTTATATTATCATTGGGCTTTAAATTATAATATTTTAGCAGTATATTTATAGTAAAAAGGTAGTAAAAATTCAGCACAGTACATCAAGCAGCCTCAAAGTGTCAAATTTATATCAAGGTTTTTCAACTTTATAACAAACATCATAAGTTTTTTTTCAACTTTATAACAAACATCATAAGTTTCACGTTGGATTGGGAAAATTTGACAGTTTGGTAGCTCGATGTGCTATCATCTGTTCTTAGCCGGACCAACTTGTGCGACGATGTCCAATCCACCCTGTATATTACAGATTACCTAAAGTAGCCAGACAGACTGACTTTCTCTTATTTCATTGCGGAATTGTTTAGTCTCGTACGAATTTGTATGGAAAATTAAGCTTTGATATTGGTTTTATAAGAGTTTTTTAGCAATATATCCAGGATTTCTTTTAAGTACCTACATACAAAGGGGAATTTTTTTAACAACATGGGTAAGGAGTTATTATGATAATGAAAATGTTCTTCGTGCTTTGTCGTCACATGGGCTGTCTACTGCATGTGTCGGAAGAAAGCACGAAACGGAACGGAAGAATTGCATTTCGAATAAAAACAGTGATGGGTTGCCTGTCTTGATGATTCATCACTAACAGGCTAAAAGCCTTACAGAAAAAAAATACTTCTCCTTCATATCGTGTACCAAGTAAATGACCTGGCGTCAGAGTAGGTATTATGTCGCACTTGAAGACATGCAAAATTTTACACATAAATTACAATCAACTAGGTATCAGAATATCATCGTGATGCTGAATAACAATAAATATTTACTATTCATGTTAAATGCTTATTGCGTTTTATTTACCGTAGCAATTATATAGTAAGATTGCAGCCTAGCGTAAGTATATTGCGGGGCCCTGCTTTCAACGCTCTGGCATTCTTCGGAGCAAGTTTCCGGATGACAGGTCTGCGAAGGAGTGAGGAAGGAGTGACTTTGACACCTAAGCTACTTAAGTTTTGTAGAATATTCGTCCATTGTTTATTTTGTTTGATTTTGTACACCAGGATAAGCGATTATAAATCAACGATAGCAGTGATAGCAAATATCCATGTGTTATTTATTTGTTGCCTAGTGGTGTGGTGTGACCGGCGGATTGCCAAATCAAAGATATCGAAGCCAAGGCATGCAACTATGACTTCTTGAATTCATGTGCGTATTGTATAATAATTATCACTTGCGTAAAATCGGTGAGAAAAAAGCATCGTGAGGAAACTGGCATGAATAAGGGAAATTTATCGAGGGCATGTGATGCCAAGTCAGAGGCAACAAATTAGTGACTAACCAAACTAACACAATGAGAAAAAGACGAATCAGATTTTCGCACAACTTGCCTGTTGTGGTGTTCCCGTTAGACTATAATTAAGGTGCCTTCAAGGGATTAGGTTTTTAATAAACTAGTGCGCTTCACCATCATTGATTGCATCACCGATAACATCAGGTGGTATCGTAATTCAGCACTAGTTTATACCATACTAGCAGACGCCACGCGGTTCCACCCGCGTAGTTCCGGTTCGAATACAGGGATACATATTTCACCCGGGGATAGTGTAGCTTCCCAACGCCTATTCAATGCAAACAAACAAACAATCAAATCTTTCCTCTTTATAATAGGTATTATTAGTATTAGTATAAGTAGGTATATTAGTATAGAAAAAAATTAATTGCTTAAAAAATTTCTGGGTGTGAAATTACGTAAGGGAATGAAAAAACAAAACAGTTGCTTAATAAATATATGTTTTCATCTGGGATATAATGCATAGCCTATTTTTTTTAAAAACCTGAGTATTTTTCCTTTGAAAGGTTTTTACTGAATAACCTGCGTATAAGTATGTAGGTAGTATACTTATACGCAGGTTATTCAGTAAAAACTAAATTAATAATATCGAATCTAGGTAGTTGATTCGATATTATTAATTTAACAAAAAGGCTATGTAACGTAAGTGTGTAAGTAAAGTTTTAATAAAAATAGGAAATTCATGGAACAATAACTCATGAAAACGTAGTAGGAATGAGTGCAAAAATTGAGCCCACCTTCTTTGCTCGGCGAGCCGTCAGTAAGTAACTCAAAGTCACGTTACGTCGAACACGGCTGACTCAACCTAAAGTGAACACACTTATTTTGCCCGTGTTTTGTTCTGAACGTGGATTCTATGTCTTATCAGTAAATTATTATTGTATTGTAAGGATCGAAGCAGATGGAGTTCTTTAGTTTCTGTCTGGCCCCATGGAAGCAGTGTGTAAGTCTATATCTGTAGATACAATTATGTACCTACTTAAAGCTTATATCGCGTCACGTTGAACAATTCTCACTTTGATCATTTCAAAAACACCTCAGTAATCACGTAACTTCATATTTCACAAGCTGTACACGACTGACTGTACACACTGATTTTTAAGCTTCATCGTTCAGAAAAAAATATATGAAAGAATACACAATTCGTCCCCGAGTATAAAATTCGAACATGCGATATTATTACAATGATGATCGTCCTACGCCCGTCCCGGCTCGTAATTGAAATTCTTTTGCCCAATATTTGCACATAATAACTCGCGATGATATGTTCCGGAATCATTGGGGACTGAGAAACACGTAATAAAGGCAGGAGGAAAAGAAAGAAAACTGATAAGGAAGATAATCTGGAAATATGTTCAACGTTTTTGTTTCTACTTATAAGAATGTAACGACGTTTAACGTCTACAGTTGCCTTTTGAAGAGTGCTTAAAGAGCTGTTTTCTTGATAATTGTGTACAAGATGATACACAAAAGGTACCAGCGAAGTGATAGTAAATTCTTCATGACTAGCAATATTTGATTATTTTTGAAGTGTAACTAATTTCTTTAAATATCAAAATGACCCTTTTGCGGTGCACTACAGGGTCCATAGTTTACTTAATTATAAAATTACCACCTAAAAATACTTATGGAAAGTATTGAGTATTAAGTAAGTAGGTATCATGTGTGTAGTCTTTGGTCATTGTACTTTGTATATCTCTATAATCATCTAATTGTACTTATAGATAAAATATAATATATTAGGATAAAAAAAAACTCATCTGTAAAATTTGGTAAGTTCCCAATTTCAAGAATTCGAATGATTTAAATTTATAATTATCGTTCAACATTTTTAGGACGTAATCTTAAGTGACAAAATATCTTCTATATAAAAAAGCTTGTGTATTTTACCTATTTAAAATAAGAAGAAGAAGATTGCCTTAGCCGACATAGGTTACAACTCCTCCAGCATTTTGAAAAGACATCCGACTAAAACATAGCCTTACCACTCCAATGCTACTAACAAACGGCTAGATATATTTTCCAATAATGTATAAGGTCCGTTAAAAAGGGGTTCCAAGTCGAGGAGCTAAGGAAACGGCAGTTTTCAATGGACATTACTTGTGGTTGAACTCAAATAAACGACCGTACAATTTACGAATCGTAAACTGGGTATTCATTTGGCTTGACGTAGGTATCTCTGAATAGAGATAGGATCTCAAATGTTAGGGCATGTTGTATAGAATAAGGGTACTTGAAGCGTAAAGGGTCCGGTTAGGGATGTCGAAATTACAAAAAGTACCTATCGATAAATTGTATCGATGTTTCGTGAATAAGTTTAGGGGGCTTAGAGCTAATGGGCTTATCACACTATTCAATTTGTAGGAAACCTATCTAGGAACAGTTAGGAATGTAACCAAGCGGTCGGAACCTCCGATTTCCCCTAAATCGGATCAAAAAATGTTCTTACTGCGATTACATCTACCGATGTTCTATTTCGGTTTTTGAATAGTGAATAAGCCCGTCAGTAATAACAGCCCCATGGGTTGATATTTATTCAGCCCTGATCATCAGTTTCGGCTGTCATTTGCAGATTTTTAATAATTGTGACAAGTAGTCTGACAGTAACCAAGGTTGATCATGTTAACCGTGCACTGGGTTGTGGAGGCATAGCATTTACCATGCAAAACAGACCTCAACATAAAAGGCTAGACAAACAATGATTTTATTCTGACGCCATCACTTCAAGCTATTTCAAACTACACAATAATTTCTCAGAACAAGAACCTTATTCTTTTGTAATAAAGTTTGATAACTGTCAAATAAATTCGACAGATCGGGGTGGCTTGATGTGCTCCTGGTGTGTAGCTCCGTTTAAGATATCTGCACCATGGCTCTTACATTTCAATCGTGTCAAATACAGACACAATAGAAAGACAATGACAGCGTGGACACCGGTGTCCTCTTGGGGTTTAATGAATTAATAGGTGTAATAATATTGTATTCAGTTAACACTAGTTATATAGGACGCCTAAAAAAAATACAAGAAATTAAAACTATCGATATAATCGAAACATCGATACGTTTGCGACAAGCCTAGAAAAGATTCAGGCTGGCCACAAGGGTTCATGTAATTTAAACAATAGCTAGTTGACATTTAGTTCTCAGTTAATTTATTTATGAGATTGAGATTACTTGGATAACCTAACATCACGCCTCCATTTCCCAATGGGTTATAGACAGAAGTGTACCTATAGTACACGCACATATCGCCTATTGTGTTTAAGTCCCATGAAATAGGGGGCAAGCTTATACATATAACCCCGGTACAATTTCGGAAATTGGGCTGTTAGGTACCTTCTGAGATATTGCAGATGGAAAAGACCAGTACGGTTGACACAATGGTGGGGCAATTGGCTGCTGAGCTACGTGGCGCGAGTTCGTTTTCCGTGCGGAAAACATATGGATATGGTCTACAGATAGTTGTTCCGGGCTGCTGTTTGTGTTGGAAAATACACCCATAATGCACTAAAGAATTTAGTAACGTAATAAATATGAATACCTAGTTTTTCTCCAGAGGTGATTTCTGTGAACCAAGGTATTCTGGAAACAGTGGTTTCTATGAACAAAGTTTACGGCAAGAAGTGCTTTCTACGAACAAAGATCTCTGTCAGCAGTGTTTCCTATGTACCGAGATGTCTACAAGCAAAGTTTTCTATCAATATATTAGTTTTTCGGCGAAACGTGCTGTCTAGGAATAGACGTTTCTATGAACTGTGCTTTGTGTAAAGTAGTCATATCGAACAAGCGTGTTTCAATCTTAGGTTCCAGGCTCATGCTTTACAGTCACGACCAACGAAACAGTGAAGATAGAGGAATTAATATACACACATCAAAAGTGTCTAGGGATCAACATATATTTTTGCAATAACTTTTCTCCTGATTGATATTAATTAAAATTTTCTTTAAGGATTCATCAAATAAAATGTTTTCGTTTGTCACAGTAACGATAAACCAAGTCACCTTTGCATTAATAAAGAAATTTGCCATTTTCCTAATAAAGGGATTTTTGACATTTGAACCACTAACATTAAAGTTCGAAAAAAAGACTGAAATAACAGTTTTCTTTAAAATTTTATTGGGTAACTTAAACAATTAATAATCCGTGTTTCTACCGCGAACACTAACAACACAAGAACATCGGTTTGGCATACTCAAAATGAGTTCATCCAAATCACGCTGTGGAATGGCCGCCCATGTTCGTTGCAACAACAAAAAAAGGTCTTCTTGCGACTGGATACCCTCCATATTCGGCAGAGCTCTTCTCTGTAGCATATCCCATGCATGCTCAATCGGGTTCAAGTCTGGCGACTGAGCAGGCCAGGGCAGGACATTGATGTTAGCTGCGGCGAGAGTCTGTCTTACAACTCTTGCGGTGTGCGGTCGTGCATTATCATGCATTAACTGAAATAAGGGACCGATTTGCACTTGTAAAGGAACGATGACGTCTGATACAATCGTCTCAGCATAAATTTGAGCGTTGAGGTTGCCTCTGATCCAAATCAACTCAGTTCTTCCGCCGATCCAAATACCCGCCCATACCATGATGGTTCCACCACTATAAGGATGGACTTCCTGGCAGGATTTTAACCGCTGTTGGCGTCCAGGGGTTCTCCAGTATCGTATACGTCTTGTATCCGGTCTCATACCAAAACGAGACTCATCAGAAAAGCACACGAAACGCCATTGTTCTTCTGCCCAATTTCTGTGTTCAAGAGCCCATTGATATCGAATCCTACGATTGTGCATTGCTATAGGTGGTACCCGTAGCGGTCTTCGGAAATGAAGGTTCACTTCATGCAAGCGGTTTCTGACTGTTTGGTCGCTAATTAAGTTCCCTGAAGAGTGATGAAGCCTCACGGCTAAGATAGATCATGGCGGTTATTGTTGGAGCTCTTCGAGTTAAGATTTGAATGTATCGGTCTTGTCCCCGTGTGGTGCAGCGATACCGTCCTCCATGGCGCTCAGCCACGGTACCAGTGCTTCGGTAACGTGTCCAAAGTCGACTGATAACACTCTGACTTGTATTCAGAGCTAAAGCCACAGTACGTTGCCGGGAACCAGCTTCTATCATTCCCACGGCTCTGAGCATTTCTTCCCTGCTTAAATGACGTCGCCGCTCCATAATAACGTTGGTTTTAATCAGTAGTAGGGAAACAGTAGCACTAATAATGTCTTCAATGCGTTGTATGTTTTTATAGGGAAAATATTGACAGCTGATTTTCATCTTTTACTCGAATTTGATTCACAGTTCCTGATTCAAATTATGAAATGCACCAAAAAGGATCCATATAAATTTATAAAATCATAAATTTATTACAAAGCCACATCTCAATCTCAAGAAATCCGCATAAAAATGCTTGATCCCTAGACACTTTTGATGTGTGTAATTGAGATCATGACAAATCTTAATTAGGTGCGAAGTCCAGCACGTCAGGCTACCCTAATGTGTTAAATTCATTTGATAGTTTTTCAACTTTATTACAAACTGAATAAGTTCGGGAGTTTCCCCGTAGTCCATCGCACCTGCATTACTAACAGCACCTACAGTAGCTACTCCTGTGTGCATTTTATGCATAAATCAAATCAATCGGGGTAATGGGGCAATAGGTACAGACGCCAGCACATCAAGTTACCCCAATGTGTCAAATTTTCCCAATTGAATATGAACCGTATTCTGTTTAACATAAAGTTGAAAAACGATCAAAGAAATTTGACACATTGGGGTAACTTGACGTGCTGGCGTCTGTACATGAAATGTGATTTTTCCGCGTTTTTGTACGACCTTAATTACTAATTTCCCCTCCTGTGCGAGTCACGTAGACTACTTTTTAACATTATTTTGTTTTTCCGAAAGAAAAAAATACCTAACATTTAAAATCATCTTAGTGGACTACAGGCAATATATTCTAAAAAGTAAATACTTAGGTGGACTCCCGGATGAGCGCGATTTATAATCAATTGGGAAAATTTTAATTTTTAATTTTTTTATTTTTTATTGTAAAATTGAAAAAACGATCTAGCAAGCAGGTACAGCCACCACATCAAGCTTTGATGTGGTGGCTGTATTTACTAGATCGGTTTAAACAGAGTTCTCTTAACTGTGCGAGCATCGCTTTGTTATTTTTAAGTAGAAAGTAAATCGTTTAATAGTTTTTTCCAGGAATATCTTTCTAAAACAAAGGAATAGACAGGCTATTCCTGGTATTTGAAGAGAGCTCTTAGGGTTTGTTTTCTTCCAAGTATAAGTTAATAGTCAGTTTGCTTTCAAAGTGACCTAAATCTTTATACATACATAAACTCACGGCTTTTTCCCATAGGGATAGGCAGAAGCTACAGAGCGTCAAATGCTACGATTCTTACATATTTTTTTGCTTCCTTTACTTTTAAATAAAATAAAATAAAATTAAATGAAATGATGAAATTATATTTATTGCTGTAAGTAGATCTGTCCAGATACTTTTACAGTATGTGTTTTTTTTTTGGCTATAATAGCTGATCCCTAAAAGGTATGCCGAAAGAAACTTAGGCAGGGATCATGATCTGTGTTAAAGTCCAGACATAAATTGTAGGATGCCTGAGATATATTTCTCGAGGGCATGTGATGCCAAATCAAAGGCCCATGGGCGGCATTAAAACTCTGACACCAGGTTAGTTACTAACCACACGATCAGCAAGCAAGCATAAAATTGTATAAATAAATAAATAAATAAATAAATAAATAAATATTCCATAACTTTTTCACACAACGCCGTTTAGTCCCAAGCTAAGCTTGAGAGCTTGTGTTATGGGTAAATATATTATGCGAGTCTAGTCCCAGGCTCGGTTCTTGAAATTGTTGACTCGTACGTCTACCTAGGACAAGTACTTAGTCCAGTTAGGTAGGTCCGACTACAAGAAAGAGGTCAGTCGCCGAATCCAACTCGGCTGGGCAGCGTTCGGAAAATTGCGTAATGTCTTCTCGTCCGACATACCTCAGTGTCTCAAGTCGAAGGTTTTCGACCAGTGTGTGTTCCCAGTGATGACTTATGGCACTGAAACGTGGTTCCTCACTATGGGCCTTATGAGTAAGCTCAAAGTAGCCCAACGATATAGTATAGTATAAGTCTGAAATCACCAATCTGGACTTGAGCATGCGTAGTGATCAATGCTCGTGCTTTCTCAGTATGTGAAGTTTTTTTTACTAGAATAATAATGGTAGGTATAGGTTTATTTGTTTTACGTGGAGTTCTAAATAAGTAACTTCCTATTTTTCTAAATTAAAAGCCCTAATCTAAGTTAGTCCTAATAACATTAGTTTTCAGCCAGATACGTTGATGTACTTTCTTAAGCATTAACTAAAAAGGTGTTATTTTAAATTTATTAATTCGATAACCAACTCTTAATGATGTAGGTATAGTTTATGAATAAACCCAACGTTCATTGTAGTTACCCGTAGAAACAAGAAAAAACGGAAAATGAACTACATTTCAATTTCGCTTTGCTACGGAAAAGCTAAAAAGGTAAAAAAACAAAATGAATTTGCTTTTTCTATAGCAAAGGTATGCGGAAAAACTGTCATTTAAGTAGCGGCAAAAACGACATTGCAAATTCCACTTAAACTTTACAATCTATGGGATGTTTTGAATGTTAGAACTTATTTACACACTAAGCAGGCAAGTAATCTGATATGCAGTGCGAATAATGTGCGTCTGTGTAGCTCAAATTGTTTTGTTTTTTTTTTGTAGTGTCCGAGATTGAATCCTTCTGGTCACACTTTTTACTTTTTATTTTTTCCCTTTTTGTCTTTATTATGCATACCTACCTGCTATTGCATGGTTGCTGTTATGCCGTTTTGCTATGTCATTTTTTGTATGAATATTGTAAGTGACTGTGCTGTTGATGTGCTTATTGTAAATAAATAAATAAATAAGTGACCGGCAATGTACTTCGGAAGACTCATGAGAAATTCACTATACTTGTCGCTGGGGCTTTACCGGAAAACTAAATTGCTGGGTAACCCAATATTATGGCATTGATTGATGTAACAAACCTTTACATTTTCTTAGGAAGCTTCCACGTACCACCTACCAAATAAACACAACTTACACAAACGAAATTAGGTACACACGGCTACATATCAAGCAATAGGTACATATCCAGTAAAAGCTGATCTCACATTGTATAGGATTTCCATACAATGTGGGGTCAGCGACAACTGGAAATGTATAGCTTGGAATTGTGTAGCCATGTGTACACCGTCATCATCTGCCCAGTTATTTCCTTACACTATTTTGGGGTTGGATTCCAGTCTAGCTGATTAGGTACAGCTTTACAAAGAACGACATGTTGCACCTCCATAACTAAGTGGCTGAATAACGCAATACTCCTTGGTTAGACTAGCCGTTAGACTTTCGGGGTTCTGACCACTCGTAATGACCAACATACCTCTACCAGCGATAGCTGAAACCTACGGTTTTGCGTGGTTTCCCAGCCAATAAACAAAGTCTGGAATTCTCAGCAAAAGACCAAGAAATTTTAATAGTTAGGTACTCATTTCCTTTAAAAAAAATAATTTCTTAACAAAACAATCAACAAAGTAAGTATCCATTATAAATGTTCTTATCTAACGTTAAATTAAACAATAATTGCTTTCCGAACGTTCCCCGACCAATTAAAATATACCTGTCCACTTCATTAGAATCCATTTAAATAAATAACAGCTAGACGTTTTAAAAGCATTGTCACTTTCTCATAGAGATGCTAATGAAGAAAGGTATTGTTCATCTACTAATGAGCTCAAAGCGAAGGCTTAATTAGAACATGCTTATGAAAAACGGGTGGTTCGGAGGCTAGAGCGGTTGGTCTAGAAAAATACAAAGACTTTTGCAATATCAATGTGCTGTGGTTTATTTAAAAATACTGAGACAAATAACACTCGAGAATCACTTGAAATGAGTTTCAAAATCGTGTTTCCAAGTAATATTCTGGTCAAAGAATTCCATCACGTTTTCGCATTCAGTTTCAGAACTTCTTTCATCCCCATAAAGGAGGTACAAGAAACAAGAAAAACAAATAAATCTTCAAATACAATTCGTAAAAAAAGTTCCGTCTTTTGTGTGAACACACTAAACGCAAGTTTCACCTCCTCTGAACCGAAGCGTGACGTTGTTAAGGAACACAAACAAAACAGCGACAGTTGTCTGATTAATAACCACGGAGAACAATACGGGACGCAATATCCGCCAGTGTGGACCGCGCCTCGCGTTTATAGCGGTTTATGACCCGTGGTAGTCTTAAGAACATCTGTGAAGATAGTACTTTTACTTTCTATCGCATCATATTCCATAAGCGGATACATTAACGCCATGTGTGAGAACCATTTCAGAGTTTGCACATTCAGGAATCATGAATATAGCACTTTTAGATCTGAAAATGGGATTCCTCATCCCAGAATTACCTTGGGTTAAGCGTTAGCGTGTGTTGTTAATGTTCACATTTCGTCAGAAAATCTTTCAGTTCCCAGTTTGAATATTGTTTTATGCTGATTGAAGACAAAATGGCCGTAGCGATACAAAGATTGTGGAATATGTTATTTGTTTAAGTTCTAACCTGTGGCTATCCTCAGTCCTTCCCGTACCTCTCCAAATTAGCTTTTGACGGCGGTAGCGGTTGCAGCCGCGGTTGGCACAGGAATAGGTGGCAAGATAGGCACAAACATACATAAACTCGCGCTTGTTTTCAATGGAAAGCAGGAACTACAAAACGCCACCTGCCAACCTTGCACGCTTGTTTTTATTCATATTCCACAACTTTCACACAACGCCATCTCCTCTCAAGCTAAGCAGAGCTTGTGTTATGGGTGCTAAACAGCTAATATACCTACAAACTTATATATTTCTAAATACATAGGTACATATTATAGATAAATTACACACAGACACACAACAAAATGATCGTGCTCATCACACAATCATTTGTCCTGGGTGGGAATACACACCCACGACCTCCGGCATAGCAGTCAGGGGCACTATTGCACTAACTACTAGACCAACAGGCCAGTCAAATTAATGATGATGATTAATGATATTTATTTCTGTAATACAAATACTTTTACACGTCATTTTTTAGCTAGAAAGTTAGATCGTTTCACTACCTGACTACTCTGAAAAGAACCACCGAAAGAAACTCAGAGTTCACAGTCTTATTTAAAAACGTCACCTGTGTGATGTTCTTCAGAAAGATCGCAACCATACGTTTATGCACGTAAACCTTTAAGTCTCTTTTAGAGACTGTGACCTAAAGGTTGCACATCAACATCACTAAAGATGTTAGACATAAAATAACATTAATTCAATTTCGTGTAGTTACATACATACATACATATAGGGGCTAGGCAGAGGTGTACCTGGTAGTACACCCACATTTCGCCATTATGTTTAAGTCCCATGTAATAGGGGGCGAGCCTTTTGCCATCCATCGGGCACAAATCCAGACTCCGGGCTCCGGGCTTTTGTGTAGTTTTTAAGCTAATAAATAATTTGATTCTACAACCTGCAATATTTAATATCAAATCTAAATCTAGTTACAACATACTCAAGGGACCACTAATTTACGAAGATAGAGTACATCAACGGCTTATCCGGCCGTTCACTGCGAATCAGACGTCGGAAATAAGTGATACCACTGCTTAGAGCTGAGACCTAATTATGCTGTTTCTGCATACAAGCTAATGACGTTGGTAATTAGGTTTGGATGCATATCTGTCTAGTGCCAAGATGGTGAATGTTGGACTTGTGTCGAGGATTCGATTGAGCCTGTATTGGCAGATAGAGAATTCGATAAAGATATCGCTCTGTGTGATTGATTGAGTTCATGAGTTAAATATAAAATATACAATCGTCTTTTATGGGTCTAATAGAGTGGAAATAAATATGGATCCCTTTTTTTTAGGCTCACCCCTGTTTCATGGGACTTATAAAAAACATAACTGGCGGAATGTGGGTGTACTACCAGGTATACCTCTGCCTAGCCCTTCGGGGATTACAGGCGTGACGTTATGTTATGTCGTTTTTTTTAAGTCAAATGAAAATCTGTATTTGAACATTCAAAGTCGAAGTCAAATCATTCATTTCACAATTAGGCCTTTCAACCGGCACTTTGAACGTTAAACTTACAAGTTAAATAAAAAATAATGATTCTAGTTGCTCCTTCCAAAATGTAGTTTCATATGGAGAAGAATGGGCAAGAAATTCCATTTTATGAAAAGTCGCTTGCAAGCCTGAACCTGGCATAGTATCTACTCAAAAATTAATAGATAATACTGTAATTTTATGTCACAAATCGTTTTCTTAGCGTGTCGATGGCAAACATAGACTAATTTCTCATTTCTTTTACGTTTTAGGTTAGGCCTAGTATTTACACACGGCAACACCATCCGCTGTCTGGCACAGATCAATCTTAAGGACAAAAACTGTCTAATAATATTTCATCGTTTTATGGGAGTTTATTAAATCTAACTAAATATTTCTGTGTTCATTTAGAAGTAAACGGCGCCCTTAATTGGCCTCTCGAATTTGATTTTATGTAAACATTAAGATGTTTAAATTTAAGTAACTATGATCGTTAGTGTAATTTTGAATCATAAGGTTGACCTTTTCAAACGTCGTTATATAATACAAAATGTTCTCCTTTCATATTTGGGTTGGCTCGTTTCCCAATGCAGACAAGTGACTTTTCGAAAAGGTTTGATTGCAGTTTTACAAACTTTAAAAAAATATCGAATGGGAGATATTCAACATTTTTTGCGTTACTCTAAAATTGGTAGAATTGGAAGGCACGGGAGGCCGTTGGCCTTGGTTGTCGGTTGCAGACAAGTTGTCAGAAACCTCAAAAGTCTGTTGACTAGACTAACCAAAGGGAATCGTGGTAGGTATAAATATATTATTATCCCACGCCGATTTCGGCTACAATGACTGATTTCGTTTCCATACAGTTTGTAGGTTACGAGTGTGTGCTCTGATGTGGCTTAAATAGTGGTGACTGGTAATTAGTGACCGATACTTAAACACGTGATTGTATTCATGATTTCGATAAACTTTTCGATAATAATCGGCAGATGTGGTTTTACATCTCGTTGACAATGCTACGCGTGTTGCAATGGATGCTGATTAAAAAAATGCCTACTGTGTTCTTCTTAATTATTTTTGCCAACTAGGGAAACTGTAAGGCAGTTAGGATGAGATGGTGTAAACGAAACAGAAAGCAGGTGTTTCAAAACCTTTCTAAGGCCCAAACTACATGCGTCAGTAGGTAAATATTGGGTACGATGTCTACGCGATCAATCGTCAACGCTTCCAATTTTTTAAGGAGTCCTTTTACAAGTAGGTAGCGTCTCTTCGTGCAATTTGTAAGTGTCTAACCCACCACGAGCTGAATCAAGGAAACGTTCCATCGTTTGCAAAGAAACGAAGGAATACTTCTAGTTGAAAGCGTTTGAAAATCTTTACTGGAAAGATACCCGTAGTTGTAATGTTACTGAGATTCTGGTTGAAATAAAATAGTTTGTAAGTACATATTCGTTTTCTTTTTGCTCTCTACTTAGTGTTTGGTAAGTCTGTCCGGGGCATTGCTGCGTGCCCTACCGGAATAACAGCGTAAAAGTTCTGTCAAAATCAGTCCAGCCGTTTCGGTGATTACCTGAAACAAACAAACAGAGAGAAATGATTTTTGGATAAAAGTCACTTGGTAGGTACTATTCAAAACTGTTATTTTAATGAGTAAATTTGATTTACAAAATCCTTAATAACTTCTTCTAAAGAAATGTGTTGTTCTCACATGTAGTACCTACCTGCTACAATCTGCAATAAGTGTAATAAAGAATAGATCATACTACAACAAAGTAATGCGTTTAAATTCTTATCGTTGATCACATTCATTGTTGAACAAGCATCATCCGCTTAAAATAATTCCCTTCAGACAGAAATAAAGAATCGTGACGGACGCCTTACAAACACGATTAGCAAAACCGCGCTCAGGTCAAGGATTGCAATTAGAATATAAACAGTGATGGGCTGCCTATCTTGACGATCCATTACTCACGGGCTGACGGCCTTATAAATCTACTAATATGCCACAATAATAACACAACTAAGGTGAGTATGTGTATACAACTTAAGTGATGAGATAAACCTTTAAATTATGTGAATAATATTACAAGTACCTACCTACCTATGAAGAGGTAAAGTTTGAAAGTGTAGGTATGTATAAACTAGTATAAGGTAATCTTCAAAACTTGCTATCGATTTAAAAGAATATCTTTTCAAGCGGCCGTGGGTAGGTACCTACCTACTATTGTTCAAAATCAAAATCAAAACTCATTTAATTAAATTAGGCTGAGGATCAGCACTTTTTGAACGTCAAAAATTATAAAGACAGTCCCCCAAATCGCCCGCCCTCCCATCCTGGGAGGAATAACACGCTATTATTGTCACCTGAGCAGCCTGAACAGCAGATGCTAAAGATACTAGTCAATAGTGTAGGTAGGTAGGGTGTATTAGTAAAATACCTACATACTTGAATAATTCATCTATACCCTACCTTATGAAATATTTTGAATGGTAAAGTTGACTTACAAACGGACAAAGCCAGTCCTAGAAATAAAGAGATTAATGTAATTTTTGAAAAAGAAACGCTCTAGTCGTTTCTTTAGCAAAAAATACTTACAAATTCGTGTGTGTAAGAATTTTTTTTGGTATTAGATTTATTCTTATCCTTTCTATCTATTGGGTTTGGTTTCCGCACTTACAGAGGCCAGCACATCAAGGTACTCCAATGTGTCAAATGTGTTTGGTAGCTTGTCAACTTTAAATCTTACAGAATAAGGTGCATGTTCAATTAGAAAACAATTGCAGTTTTGGGCAGCTTGATGTGCTGGCGTCTGTACAAGACGAGCATGCAGCAAGCAAGGCCTAAGCGAAGTTCCGCATAATGCAAAAGTAAACAATTTGGTACCTAGGTATATTCAAGATAAGATTCAAGATACCGGGCTGGTATCCGCAACTCCACGTCAAAGCGCGTATTTTGCGATGGGCTATAATTTACCACGCGGGCCCAGTGCTAATTGGTAGGTGTCACATGTCTTCGAACTTTTTTTTGGTTCAAGGACATGCCGGTTTCCTCACGATGTTTTCCTTCACCGTTTTTGAGAGCAGTGGTGATGAAATAAATTACACAAAGTAATGCGCCTGCCTGAGTTTGAACCCACGACTTACTGTTCGTAAGTCGGGGCCGCCAACAGTGGGCCACCGCTGCTCTAGGTATAATAGGTTTTCATGTATGTAGGTACATGCTATTCCGAGCCGAGCGCCGAGCACGCAGTAGCGCAGTAGGTACTGTATTAGGAAGTAAACCCAGTTTTATTTCGAAATTTCATGCTCATTTTATACATAGCGCAGTCAAGTCAAAGCTGGGGCTTGCGTACCACAGCGAAATGTTCTTCAAAGGTAAGCTGGAGTAATATCTAAGTACCGAACATAATTAGTGAAGATCACAAGATCTTAACTATAGCGAATGACCTAAATAGACCTGCAGGGCCATTGCGTATCTCCGTCAACAGTTCATAGTAATGGTCACTGGTCAAAGTGTTCAACAATTAACTGTCAATCAGCAATGCGGCAACTGCCGCAGGGCACACAATTTTTTTTTGTCCTATTATATCACTTGTTTGATTTCTTTTATGTCATTTTTTTTGCTATTGTTGTTTTATATTATCGTGTGCCTTTTGGGCCAAATAAATGCTTTTTCTTCTTTCTTCTTTCTTTAAACACCTAGTTTCGCATTGGCTACCATCGTGTGTAGGTATCTAGAATAATGTCATGCGTACTCGCAGAGATGTGACTTAGCGAACAGTATTTCTCCGTCTGATAGTCACTGTAACTTGAAGTCCGCGTAAAGTGCATTTTTTTTTTTCTTGTAAATTAGCAGTTGTCATCACAGTTTGTCGTGCAACTTAGTTAGTCACTGGCAATAAAGAAAAAGCCAAAAGCCCTGTTGGTAATGGGCTATTTGACAAAATTAAGTTTATAGTCACTTATCTAGATTAAAAGAAAATATTACAAACGTATTTTTCTTTTTTCACGTACTTAAATCAAAAAATAACGGCGATACATCGAGTTTAAATGTCGCATGACGTCACTAGCCAGTAGGTACAGTTTATGCTAGCCAATGACGTTACAAGCCCCCACTCCTCAACTTTAATGCGCTTAATCTAAGGAGATTTGCATCAATTTGAAAAAGAAAAAAATACGTAACGAATATTTTCTTGTTGATTGATTGATTTTTTATTTATTTCACATAATCAAATCTTAAAACTAAGTACATTGCCCCACAACACTGCTTACGCAGTTTAACTGTGAGATCACTGAGTCTCTCTAACAATAAACTTAACATCATATAAGTAGGTACATCTATAACCCATACTCACACTAATAATACTTACACTTACATGTTATCTAATAAATATTTTTTTAGTTTGCGTGCGAATTTTACTTTATTATCTTCTTGTCTGATGTCAGCAGGCAGAGTGTTTAATTGTTTTTTTGTTAACTAGATGAGGGATTAAAAACAAAAATGTTGTCAAACCCCATAGTGGGAGTCTGACGTGATTGTTGACACATATGCAATATTCTCGTCCATTTCTTAGATTAGTCTCAACTGCATTGACAATATTTTTGTGTGCGTGGTTAGCCACGCACACAAAAATATTGTCAATGCAAGGTTGTCAATAATCTTCATCATAGGTATGCTGATAATATGATCTCGCAAACTACACAATGTTATAGGCAATTTTTCTTATGGCACCACAAGAAACTGCCCATAATATTGTGTAATTTTTAGACTTATTGAGGACCTCCTTTTAAAGATTGGTGTGTTATGATTTTACTGTTTGGAATGCAGCGTTTTATTGCCTTTTATTTCATTCTAAGCTTACCCTACCCAAAGGAATAGATATTACCTTTTATATACCTGAGTATATAGGCTTTCAACAAAATAGTGTGTACACAAAGCATTAGATAACACAACCATGGGACGGGAAAAGCAAACAAAAACAATGTTAATACCCGCAGAACTACGCGTAGTAATAACAATTTGTTTTGATTGCAACACCAATTGTTTACACAATGCCAAATTATTAACAATTAACCGTTAAGGTAAACGTTTGGTATGTAAATAGAAATTGGATATAATATGTTTAACCCACTGAGTAATAATAAACATTTAACACGCGTTTCTCTTTCATTACCGTTGTAAAAACAAAATGTGTTTAATTGACACACACACGGTGTGTTTGTTACTGGTTAGTCTTATCAACATACCTACAGCACTAGGTATTCTGTTTAAAACCACCCCTTGAACACTTGGTGATGTGATTCCTTTACTGGTTCACCTCAAAGAGATTAAATATACTACAGAGAGAACATGCAGAGTTCGTGCTGGTACCCTTTCTGCTAGTAATGCCTGTGCAACGATCTCTGGCCTGCGTTGCCCGATCCATAGAATGTTGGAATCCTATAACACAAGTCTTATAAATATTGATGTATTTGCATGCCCAAAATCTAAATTTAAATCAAATGTTATTAAATCGTTGTGTAATGAAATGTAATTATAGTGCAGTTGCAATTGTAATTGAATATGAATTGTTATTAAATTATAAATAATGTTAATCGTTATATTAATTATTCGATGTAAAAAAATGAATTTGTTAAATATGTTTCATTTGTTTTTAAGCTCTATTAGAACTAAGCATGTTATTGTTTCTCTAGTGGCATCTTTTGTTTTTATCTTTATTAATTTGTGGATAATGTAGTTGGCTGCAACATTGTTATTTAATAGTTTTATGTTGTGTTTGTTATTTGTATATTGTAGCTGTTTGTTATCCCTAAATAAATAAAATAAAATATGCAAAGAAATGTTATAGAAATACTGTGATCCAATGTCTCTCTGTGAGAAGGTATTGGGTGAAAATTTGGTTCGTGATGTCACGTCTACAGGTAAGTGTTGAATGTCTTTGGTTCACCTACATTTATGTCATTTAAAGGTGCCTACCCCCAAAAAAGAATCCGAAGTAGTTGACAAACAGAAGTCCTGGTTTCAATCGTGTCAATTAGAGACAATAGAAAGACAATGACAGTGTGGACACCGGTGTCCTCTAGGGGTTTTATGAATTAAGGGAGTAGACAAAACTTAGACTTACAAGAGTCTTAGCCGAAGCGCATTACTCAACTTCTTTTAATGAAATAATCTGTAAAAATCACTAGGTGAAAATGTAAAATGTAATGTGTGAAATGAAGTCGATTCTGTCATTCCGAACCACTGTTTCATACTAAAAATGCTACGCATTGGCAATTAACTTCATTTTTACTGAATCGACCGGCAGAACAAAATATAGGACTATTTGTGTTCGAAACTTACACATACGTCTGTGAATCCCTCTTGGGAGAATAAAAGCAGTACTTAAGTACTTACTTAAAGAATCGATTGAATGAATCAATACTTTTATAGGTATGCTTTGTGAGTACCCCACAGAGCAAGCCCCTAAGAGCTAGGCTATTGTACTGTTTAAGGTGATACCTTCAATGTAGACCGCGAAATTGTAATCATAAAAAATGATCTGATTAAGCGCCGATTTTTCAATCATCAGATGACATATATTTATCCAAGGAATAAAAATGGCGGCTTGTTTAGACAATAATTATCTTAAAACGCCATTTAATCTCAGATAAAAGATATCCCTATCGCTCCCTATCTTATCTCTTAGTTAGCCCTTAATTATTACAAAATATTGTTAAAAGATATTTTAAAAGGGTATCTAGCTATGAAGTTTAATGAACATTTTTTTTATACATGAACTTCTTATTGGAAAAGGCAACGAGAAACATTTTAATAATGTTATTTAACCCATACCCTGTCCCATGCAAAACATAATTATGATTAATGTAGCTATAAATAAATAATAAATAATAAAAGTTTATTTCAGATCATACAATCCATAAATCAATAGTTACAAAACAGAATAGAATAGAATAGCACGCCCACACATACACAATTTTACAAAAACAATAAATTCAATTAAAAACAAACAACATTCACAAAATTATAAACCACACAATAGAAATTAAAATAGTAAATAATTACATAAAGAAAATTAAATAATAAAAGTCAAATTGATAAATCGTCAATAAGTCTCTCGACAGATTATAATTTGCAGTATTGCAAATCCTCGAGGAACCGTCTTAGTTGCAGCAAATTCAATGATCAATTTCATGGGGTACTTTGACGGATGCGCCTTAAGTTCCCCTAACTGAACAACTACCTACATGTCCCTGATCTTAACACGGTCATGCTCTACAGTGCAACGAGTGAGTACCTATACTGATTACCCCTTATGAGTTTTATAAGGAGGTAAATGCTAATGTACTAGCTGCGTCTTTTGTTTGTCCCTTCGTCGTAAAAAGGAACGTTGATCTTTTGTTTTGATGGAGCAACCTACAGGCCTATGGCTATATTTTTACATTGCCAATGAAGAACTACCGCCCAGTTGCACACGGAACTTGACAACTGAGATATACAAGGTGTTTTTTTTGATATCCCAAAACTCTAGGGTTATATTCTGTAGGTAAAAATAATACTAAAACACCTAGAATAGATGGTCCAAAAATGCATAGTTTAGGAGATATCATCAATCATAATTAAATTATCAGTTGTTTAGTACCCGTAACACAAGCTCTGCTTAGCTTGGGACTAGATAGCGTTGTGTGAATAGTCGTGGAATATTATTATTAAGTATTATTAATATTATTTTTGTTACCTACCTAATTAGTTCAAAATATTTTGTCACCAGTACGACGAATCTTCTTTCTAACGTCACTTTTCTTTCACGTAAGGGTGTGTTTTACATTAATCATCGTGACTTTGTCGAATTATTTTGTATGATAGTAAAAAAAAAGGATGATTGAAACATAATTCATATGCCAGTTGATTCTTTGATATGGTCTCAATCATACCCTAGAGTTATGGGACATAAAAAAAAACACGTTGTATAAAAAAAATGGTATTGCACTTTAAGTGGAGTTCAAGTTACGGTGACTATCAGACGGGGTTCTTTGCGCTTGGTCACATCTCTGCGAGTGCATGACATCATCCTAGATATACAGTGGTGATTGCCAATGCAAAACTAGCTGTTTGACAGTAAATCGTTGAAGGCTTTGCCCTATGATCAACGCTATAAACTGATGACGGAGATACGCAAATAGCCCTGCCGAACCACGCAGATACATTATTATTTATTTATTTGTCGGCGCCAGCGATGGCTGAACGATGAGATGACTGCCGGTAGGGGTTTCGTGGTACAGAGTTCATAACGTAGAATAACAATCTTCATTGCAGTAATAACCTCATTGCACTTAACAATCGTAATCACAGAAAAAGCTCAAATAGGTAATTGACAGTTTCGTACTGGATGTGTGTCTACGGCGGTGCCTCAAATCAATCTGAGCTCTGCCCAGCTCACACGCAACAGCACGACTCTGTCCACATGACATTATTGCTTTCCACGACATATTTATTATTAAAGACACTAAATTTCTAAATAGTATGTTGAACCCAGAATTCGGCTTCCGCAACACCATCCACCGACGCAACCATAAGATCCTCACGTGTGCAGGTGACAGGGCACGCGGCCCAAGACAAAAGGTGGGCCATGGTCTGTGGAGAGGTCACAGGCACTGAAGGTAGCTGCGAAACCCCACTTCAGGAGATTAACCTTACTGCGGCCGACTTGGGAGCGGAGTCTGTTCAGAGTTTTCCAAGTCGGCCGTTGCAATATGTGCCCAGGTGGAAGTCTCTCTGATGTCTCGATGAATTCGTCAGGAGGCTTAAGTATCTCTCGGCAAAGGTCACATCTTTGCGAGGTGCTGTTAGCAATAGATGGATTCACGCATCCAAGAAAACTTTTCCTACTTTTTAGTCTCTGGTGAACAGGAGTGTAATCGTGCATCGGGTGGCGTGGTTCCTCTTCTGCTTTCGCCCTTTCTGTACGGCTTGCCACAGTCCTACAGGTGGCGCAATGCCGATGAGAGGACAAGACAGTGACCGGCATTTACCGTGACAAAGAATATGTCACGGTGTAATAAACCACGTACCGAATGCCGTACGGTACCTATCAGACATAGTAATAATAATAATGGCTGGTTGAACTTCCACTGCAGGACATAGGCCTCTTTTCACGCAGAGAAGGCACGAGCATTGATCACCACGCTTGCTCAAGGCGGATTGGCGATTTCAAACTTATATTCGCTATAAGTCCAGGTTTCCTCACGATTATTTCCTTCGCCGATGTCAATAATGCTCGACATTGTAGACAAATTATCGAATGAAGAATCTACACATTTTCTTCTCTTCGTTCTTGATATTGTCGTGCTCACAACAAAATAAATATTTCTACAATCTGTCATTTTGTCGAATCTTCTGTGGAAAAAATACATAGTTGGTATACATACAAATACCAATAATTGTACTCCGATGTGCAATATGCTTCATCCATGTAGGTACTAAAATGAATTTATTACGCTTTAGACATAACAATAGCATGATTAAGAGCCCAAGATTGTTTAGCATCGTTTACGCTTTAGTAATTACTTAATTGGTAACAGAGAAATAACAATAGAAGGCGAGAGTGCAGCGGTTCGGGTGCTGAACTGGCAGTTGAAAGGTCGGGAGTTTAAACCGAGATTGTTGTAAGTTTAAACCTATGAAAAAGTATTAAAAATAACATAACATGACACATGTAATCCTCAAAGGGTTAAGCAAAGGTGTACCTGTAGTGCACTCACATTTCGTCAGTTATGATAAGTTATATTTATTTCTGTAAATAGGGTTTCACAAACACTTTTACACGACATTTTATCCCGATTATATCTTCCCGTGGGATATTTTTTAAGTTGTAGCGGGCGCAGCCGCTGGCAACAGCTAGTTTATCTATAATATGAATGTATTAAGAAATAGGTGTTATGTCTATCAGTAGTTTTGTACCCATAACACAAGCATTGCTTAGCTTTGGACTAAGTGGCGTTGTGTGGAATATTATTGGTTTATTATTGTTATTATATTTACCTACTGACGTAACCTACATCTTGGCTATTTTAAATACATTTAGTAATAAATGCCACTACAACATACCGTAACTACTATGATCATTATCGTGGGAAATGCGTTAAGATAGTGAGAGAACGTATAAATGAACAAAATATTATATTGTTCCTAATTACTGACACTATCTGAGAACATGACAATAACACACAAGGTTGTGTGAATATTTTAAATTGTTCATTAATTAACAAACACTAATACAACCTAATACTTGGTCTTTGACTAACTCTGAGAAGTCCAAATTCATGGTTTGTCAGCGAGCAATGAAGCGCAGTATACTCTGTGTTAAATTGACAGACCGAGTCAGAAGTATCTGCGCTCCAAAACTGGGATTGCTGACGTGGGTAAAAAGGCTGCGCAACTGAAGTAGGACTGGGCACGACATGTCCGCCGCATGCCGGACAAAATCAATCAAAATCAAAATCAAAAGTCATTTATTCAAATTAGGCTGAGGATCAGCACTTTTTGAACGTCGAAATTACATAAGACAGTCCCCCAAAAAGCCCACCCTTCGCCATTTCCTAGTGTTTTTGCTGGGTAGAAGAAGTGGCGGAACAAACTCCCCAGCAACACATCTGTCTGATAAGTTAGAAGAACTTGAATTTACACAGTACAATTAGTTATAATTACAAAATAATTAAAATAAGTTATTCACTACATGTTAGCTAGCACACTCAACATACAGAATACCAGTAATATATAGCTACCGACAATAAAACTAACTTAACTCAAGCAAAAGCAACTGACTAATAAGAATCCTCCAGGTAAAAAGGGTGTGCCAGCTTGCATGTGCAGAGTTGGATTAAATCCATAGATCTGCAAAAAAAAAAAACAGGTAATAGTTAAAACAATAGCAAAACCAAAGCCAGCAAGACGACCAGTTACCACAAGCAGCACCCGTTCACGAGCATAACGCAAAGATCAGCCATTACCCCCCTCGCCATATTAGAGGGAAGGTGGTAACCCGACCCTCGACGCTACCGCAAGCAGTAACATCTGAGGGAGCATGACGAACTTGCTACCGGTTATTTACATAAAAATTAACCAATAAATAGGAGTCTCTAGTTCACCACATAATGCAAATACATCTCATTTAATACAATGTACTGAGAAGAATATGTCAACAATAAAAAAAAAATATAATAAAAAATAAAAATAAAAATGAAAAGTGGCACACACAAACAATAAGTTTTAACTAGTTAATAAATTAATTTCAGTGAAAGAACATTAAGTGTCTTGCGTTCAACAAAGCGACCAAAAACTGTGGACTCAAGATGCACAGAGCTGGTGCCCTGAGACAGGAAGACGGGGGGTCGCGCTAAACCACGAAGGAGATGGCGGGACAAACTAGACAAGTAATAAATAGTAACAGTAATAGTAATGTAATTAGCTGGAAAGATGAAGTTGATCGAAATTTGTATAGAGTTGATTTTTAGGGATCCGTAGTCAACTAGGAACCCTTATAGTTTCGCCATGTCTGTCTGTCCGTCCGTCCGTCCTCGCTTAATCTTTGTGACCGTCATCACTAGAAAGCTGAAATACCAATATGTGTATCAATCACGCCGACAAAGTGGTAAAATAAAATTTGGAAAAAAATGTTTTATTAGGGTATAGCCCCCTATATGTAAAGTGGCATTTTTTTTTAATTTTAACCCTAACGTGTGATATATTGTTGGGAAGGTATTTAAAAATGAATAGGGGTTTACTACAATCATTCATTGATATTGTCAATAATTTCGGAAATAATCGCTCCAAAAGTAAAAAACAATGTCCCCCCCCCCCTCTAACTTTGAACTATAAGTTTAGAAAATATGAAAAAAATCCGAAAAGTACAACTTTATAAGCACTTTCTAGGAAAATTATTTTGAACTTGGATGGAAACAGTTTTTGTACAAAAAAGACAAAAAGTTTGAAAAAGCTGCTGTGAAAATAGATTAAGTACAATAAATTCGGCGTCTATCGTAATTGTAACATATTGTTTATTGTACTTTCATTACAAAGTTGAGTTGGAGGAGCTTGTGGCTAAATTATAACAGCCGCATGGGTCGATCGAAGGTTAAGCTACGCTTGACGAGGTCGGTCCGGGTGACCATTTATTACATACCAAGACTCCTCCGTGCCTCGGAAAGCACGTTAAGCCGTTGGTCCCGGCTGTCATTTGTAGATCTTTGACAGTCGTTACTTGTAGTCAGAAGCCCGAAAGTCTGACAACCAGTTTAACCAAGGGGTATCATGTTACCCAGTTACTGGGTTGTGGAGGTCAGACAGGCAGTCGCTCCATGTAAAACACTGGTATTCAGCTGCATCCGGTTAAACTGGAAGCCGACCCCAACATAGTTGGGAAAAGGCTAGGCAGATGACTTTCATTACAAAGTGTGAATTCAAAATAACTTTTTTTAACTTCTGTCTAATGCTATTGAAAATAGAGAATAGGTCATGTACAGAACTCATGCATCAGAGTGTACGACGATGTTTCTTCTGGCCTTTATTGGTCGTTGTTAAAAATAATTTAAATTTAAGTCAAGCACGTAAGGCGTGCCCAATATTGGGAGTATTCCCGTTTGAGCACCTATTTTTTGAGCACCTATGCATTTAGCACCAAAGGTATTCCCATTTCCCACAGGTTAATGCATAGGTGCTCAATAAATAGGTGCTCAAACGGGAATACTCCAATATTGTAGTACTCTACTTGAATTGTAGTAACTCTGTTCTCACGCCCCGTCATGAAATACCACATTTTAATTACAAGTGATAGTGGATTCTACCACAGTAATTTCGGTTACGACATCCACAGTTATTTAATAGATGGGAGATGGATGGCCAAGACATTTACTACGCCATACAGCCTCATCGCTCATTGCTCAACATGTACAATCTTTTGCACTTGCTGTTATTATACAATGTCAAAGGTTAAGAATGGGAAACGACTTTTAACGTGATGGTTCTGTAGCTCTTTGGTTACGATGTTTTATTAGGTTATTTTTTCTTTGTAAAATGAATCATTTTAGTTCTAAAAAAATTAAAAGGCTTGCATGTTGCTTATTAGAAACTAGGTTACATAGGTTAGGCTGCCATAAAATGTTGAAAAGCCCACTGGAATACTTTAATAAAAACATAACTTAATAAGTGGTAAGAGGGTTGACCTGGCCAAAAACTTTTTTTTTTGTATTTGGACAAAATATTAACCAACATTACCTGCAGGGTTATTTGTGTATCTCCGTTGTCAGTTTACTGGGAAAAGTGGTCAAAGATCAAACAAACATAGTTTCGTATTTGCAATCATCAGTGTAAATCTAGGATATTGTTCATGCGCACTTGCAGAGATGTGACGAAGCGCACAGTAGTCAACTTAACTTTAAGTCTACTTAAAGTGCTGATCAACTAACACACTATAGCCTGCAAGACCCTACGGGGGCGTATCGACTGTCCTGAACTCCATGGTCCTTTTTGTCGACTATTTGTGCCCGACAAATACATAGGCCACCGTCAGAGCCGTCGACACAACCTGTTTGCGTAACTGCCAGCCCTATTCCTAATTTGTCGTATTCTAAAGGTGCTGAATGTCCTACTTGCTGCCAACCCTGATTGTGATGTGTTTGCGGATGAATGGATAAAAGTAAACTAATGCATGTATGCCTGGTGTTCTGTGAGAGTAAGTATGCCAGGGAGTCTACTGTTCCATGTTAGTTTTATTTTTTTTATTTTTGAATTGATTTTTATAACTTTTTATCGTAATTTTAATTGTCTCTATGTTACTTAGTGTGATTGTTGTACCGTATTGAGTCTCTATAAACACAAAATAAAATTAAAAAAAAAAAAAAAAAGTAGTATTAATAAATAAATAAATAAATAAAAAGTGCAATATCATTTTTTTTTAATTCTCAGTTGTCATCAATGTTCGGTGTGCAACAGGACGTTAGTTAATCACTGAAAATGAAACAATAAGCCAATAGCCCTGCTGATCCCATTATCTCTGCATCTTGCTGTAACTCTCACTTTGCCCTTTACATGGAATCGAAAAGAGTATAAGAGTCGTTTGACGACTTTCAAAGAAAAAGTAAAAAAAAAAAAATGTAGGATAATTAAATAAACGCGCTTTGCTTTTAATTCCAAACCGAGACAAAACCATGGCATTTATTTTTTACTGTTTTTTTTTATTTTTATTTTCATGTTTTTTACAATGTGTGCATGTTTTTGCCTGTTGCCAATAAATAGTAGTAGTAGTGAAGTATAGTTTCTTACTTTCTTTTTTTTTCTTTACAAAAGAGAAAGAAAGAAAGAAAAAAGCATTTATTTAGAGTAAAAACCCTTCAAAACTACATAAGTAAGTCCCGCTATTCCGGGACGAATGTTAGCCTTAGGTGCTATATTCACTAACATTCTAATAAGCGAGATTTTCATACGAAGGCCGTGAAATCCGTTTATATTTTGATTGCTTATTGATTGATTTATCTCGCACGTCGAAAATATTAACCTAGCTATTACAACGTTGAAACAAGGCAGAAAATGACGCAAGGTTTCTGTATCTAAAACGGGACCCTAAAATATAGAAGCTCAATTACTGTTTTCATCATGCTATTAATATACTTACACAAAAATAAATAAGCCTTGTGTGTTGTGTGTAAAAAAAATCATCATCGTAACACAACTCGGTACAGCCGACTAATAGTTTACCGATTATAATCGATAAGTACTTAGTTACTTTAGTCGGTTCTCGATTTATTCGCGATGACTATTATTGTAAATATCGAAGCGTGGGTTGAATAACAATGAGTAGGTAACTGTGGTTAATTAGCCGTCTTTTCTGAGACAACAATATTATTTACAACCACACTAATATTATTAAGGCGAAAGTTTGTGAGTGTGTATGTTTGTTACATCTTCACGTCTAAACGGCAGAAGGGATTTGTATGAAATTTGGCACTCAGATAGTTTGTAACCTAGATTAATACATAGGATAAATTTTATCCCGAAATTCCCACGATATCGAGACGTTTGCGGGTGAAACCGCAGGGCGCAGCTAGTAGATCATCATAAATTAAACTTACGCGCTAATCAGTATGTTACAGGTACCTACTCAATTACCTGTATTTACTTTAATGCTCATATTCACATTTAAATTACACTTCTGTAATTTGTACTGACAGAAATAATAATACTAAACGATTAAAATCCTCAGAGATGAGAGAAACACAATTTGCGGTAAATACAAACAAAACAACTTGTAACTAAATACGACATCAAATACGTTATAATATTACAGTATTAGGTACCTACGCACGCGTGTACACGGCACTTTGTAACTTGTTCCAAAACCATTTACTTTTCATCTGGTTTAGCAGCGGTTTAATTAATTTCACATTATTTTATGAAAAGCGCGTTGAGTTGTTGGTTGACAGTCGCTTAGGGTAGTCAAAAGCCCGCTGATGTCCGGTCTTAGGTGTTTTACTACCCAGGCCAAGCCATATTACAAATTCTATTTCTATTATAGAAAGAAAATGGCGTATATGGAATCAGCTGTTTCTCAACTGTCAAGTGGATTTCATTTTCAGCCATATTACTAATTCTACTCGTTAACACTTGACAGTTGCCAAACAACAGCTGACTCCAGATACGCCATTTTCTTTCTATTGTCGCCTTATCGATTACGATAATAGAAATAGAAATTGTAATATGGCTAGGTCTGCTGGCTCTGAGTTGTGGAAATCAGATATACAGCCGCTTCGTGTAAAATACTAATATTTAAGTGCATCCGTATAGACTGGATGTTGAGACCAACATAGTTGTGAAAAGGCCAAAACATTAGAATTTCTTGCTCTACTTTTTCTTTCCAGCAAAAATGCTAAAAAGTGGTGAAGGGCGGGTGTTTTATGGGACTGTCATTGTTCATGATCAAAAACTGCTAAATCTCAGTCTCATTCAAAAATGAATATAGGGTTTTTACCAAATTTCTGCCTTCATGACCACATACAGTTACATAAGCTAGAACAAAAAAACATGTGTGTATTTAAAAAGTGAGGTTATTTTAGGGCAAGTATGCAAATATGTTTTTATTGTTCAACTGTCGCATGACTTCAGATTAGAGATTTGACAAATAAACAACAATAGAACAAATAAAAAAGAAAAACCATTGTCTTCTCAAGCAATTTTTTGAATAATGAAGTTATTTTTGGCATATTGTAATGTTCCTAAATCTAAACTCATTAAATTACTTGGTCACTGACGTACCGTCTACCGAACACCAGTTTGAAAACTTAAACTTTATCCGCTCGGTATGGTTGTTTTATTAGTTTCAGTAACCCTTTTACCACAAACTCATTGAGCTTCATATTAATATTATAATCATTAAAATATTCCCCAACACATTACGCATCCGTTATGAACTAACGGACATAATTAGCTGAAATCTGACACTTCAACCGTTAATGAGTATAGGGTATCCTTATAATACAACCCTTTATTCATCACTTGATAGCCGTAAAGAGACGGTTCATGCTTGTCAGTTAGCCTTTATATTTTTAGGGTCCCGTATGAGTAAAGCTGATGTAGTGGGAATCTGTTTTCGCCCTATATTAATTTTATCTAATTAAGTCTTTCTATGTCGCAGGTACTGGTGCGGGTGGGTTTTAAATGGCACTGTTAGCGTAATGCAACAGCTAATCGCTCAGTTATAAATATTTGTAAATACATACATATTATAGATAAATTACACCTCAGACACAGAACAATTGATCGTTCTCATCACAAAAAATCATTTGTATTGAATGGGACGCGAACCCACTACCTCCGGCATAGCAGTTAGGGTCACTTACCGCTAGACAAACAGGCCAGTTTTTGCATCGGTTACAGGTACTTTCTACTTTTTGTATGTAAGATTAAATATCAAAATTTTATTGATATTATTTATAATACACATATACATAAATTATGTTTGCTTCTCTTTCAACTTACGGAATTGCACCTACCACTGTTTGTCTCTGCATGACTTAAAGGTTGACTGGTATTAAATTGCCTAAGGCATTAAGTCCGCGTATGTACAATGTACATTTGTGTGCTAGAAGTATTAAATTTATATTAGCAAAGGCACCTACGATACAGGACAAATATCTAGAAAGAGGCAACGTTTTATTAAAAAATCAATTTAAATGAAAAAAAATTGGCGTTTCTTTTGCTTGATATGATGCGGAACCCTTTACGGGCAAAGGGGAATGCCCATCGGCCACACAAAAAAATGCCTGAAATGAACAACAATGAAATATACGCCAAATTGCACTATAAATCGTAGGGAACCGATGACAATTTCAATAATTATCAAAAAACTTGGTAGAAGCCAGTTTCAAACATTTTTTCTAAAATATAGGTTAAGTCAAGGTTAAGGATACTACGTACTTCATCATTTTGCACTGATATGAGATTACATCTCATCGTTGCAATATCGAGATAGCAATGAATACAGTGTACGTTTCTATCCATTCTTAAATGTACACGGTGCACAAGTCCAAAACAACAGCAGAGTCGTATCCGTCGTCAAAAAGCCGAGTTGACGTTTAGGCGGGTCTAATCTAAGTCGTGTTCAAAAATGGGTAACGTGTGCAGAAGTAAAACCAAAATCCTTAAAAAATAGCCACAGTCGTCGTTATAATATAATATCCTGAATTTACTCGAGCCGCAAACGCATAAATCCGCAAAACCATGAATCGAAAAAATGAAAATGCATTCATGTCAAATTGTCAATAAGGCAAAGGACATGTGATGCTTACAGCCTACGATACGATTTATAATTCGAGTTTTTTTATTTTGATGAATATTCATACGCTTATACTATTTTAATTATATTTACGGTATTTATAGGTCGAATAATATTAAATGAATGATACTATGCAACAATTCCACAAAATAGTTCGCTAAGGATTATTTGACGATTTCTGTTTGGCTGAATGTCGATTACTCATGTCAAATAAACACTGACCGCCATTATAAATTATGAATGACTATGACGGATATCAAAATAAATATTTTAATAATCGTTATATTTTCACCCTAGGTAAACAAACTTGAGATACATTTCGTTATGTATATTTTATTCTTGATAGAATTAAGGACTATTAGTAGTTTCTGTCTATTTCAGGCATTTTTTGGGCGTTTTCCTTTAACTCGCACTTGGCCGATTTTTAATAACACCATCAGCTATGGGCTGATTTCAAAAGTACATTAATAACAGAACATGCTCTTATATTCATGGTATCGTAAAAGTTTTATCAGCTTCCAATGAACGATTAAAGGGGAAAAGCGCTTTAACCTGGTGCTGAAGAGATTGATAATATTATTTTCTTGCTTCCCTCTTTGTAACGTATTTTTTAAGTCGAGATCTCAACATATTATTTGTCTTGGATAATTTAGTCACAAAAACCATGACTGCTAAATAAATAGAACGCAGAAATAGAATTTATTTTTGCCCAAAATCTTTACATCAAAATGTAATACTTAACGTATTTAATTCTACTCATCGGTCACTCACTAATAAAAAACATTCTACTACTTAAACAAACTTAATGGTATGTATACGCGGTCTATACTTCACCGAGAACCAACAGGCCTTTTGCATTAATCAAACAAAAATACATTTGTTATCTCAATTTCCACGCTCAACAAATAACCAATGCCGTCGTGTGGATAGCCGTTATTTTTTACCCCGATCAGTGGAATTGATCCCTGGGGCAGAGTGCAATTAAACAATCGTTTCGTGTTTCATATAGATGGCACTGTCTACTCATAAACGTGTTGGGAAGTAGATACTGTAACGTTAGCTGGGAACCTGACGATGGCGGGTTAATGGACACTCTTCATGTAGTGGAAGGTTGGGTGGCATTCAGGACCGAGCGGCTTAAATGAGTTTGATAAACATTCAGAACGAACTATAGGAGCCAGGCTTTGAATATCAGTCGACCAGAAACGAGATACCGTTGTGTGTTCGAATCATGAATATAATTTTTGCAATGAGTATGAATATGTCAAAACATGCTGATCCACCTTTGTGGAAATATTTGTCGTACATAAAATGTGGCATATTTATGTGGCAGCTAATTACTCATTGCCATGCTCACATTAATTAAATGTGTATGATCATTAATTCAGGCGCTCATATTCGCATACCTTTATTTCATATGTTTCAATAGGCTTTGTTATCTTAGGCCGGTCCAACCAATACACAATGCTGATTTTTTTATTTCTTTTACTAGTACCACCACTACTACACCACACCATTACCTACACTACTTAACCAGAAAATCAATTCTAAGATTACATAGATTTCCTATACGATACCATCGATACATTAACTCCACAAAATTCCAGCAACATTTTCACAAAAAAGAAAATGATTAAAAGCCACCAATTCAGTATCACTACAATCAATCTTGCTATCGTGTTTCGCCTTCATTTTTCAACGCGGACATTCCATAGCACTCAATATGGCGTACCTTCGCCCACGTACCAATGTATGGGCGAACAATGATGGGATCGGCCTCATCCTGCCAAAACGCCATGAAATCACCATAAGGCCCATTGAACCGACTGTACAGCCAAGGACGGCCTTTATCTACCTTGAAGATGGTATTGAATTATTGGCAGATTTGGGTCATAGAGGTTTGGTCGATTGGATTGTCATATTTTTTTGTTGATCAAATACTGAGGTGTGTTTGTTTGTAAATCTTTTGGTTATTATTCGTCTTAGCTCGTGGTTTGTGACCTACCTAGTATCAGACTTTTTACCGCCTATGGGCTCCTGACATGGCACACATGCCGTCGAAAATATCTATCTCTCAAGAATGCCGATTTCCTGAGGATGTTTTCCTTCACCGTTTTTAAAGCAAGTGATCATTATAATGATCATATTATGTGAAGTCTTTATTCGTGCCTTCGGTTCAAACTCGAGACCTGTGACTTGGCCACAGTATAAATATTAATACAGTAGGACAACGCCTTTGATCTCTGGCAAAATACCAACAACGTCTACACGCGTTAGCCCTGAATAATACCTCCCGAACTACGAACATCGTTTTGTTCGCAGTTCGGGAGCGGCTTTCCCACCCCTCGCCCCTCACACTCCGCACAATTGCCCTCTCTAGACGGCTTCGCCGGACGACTGTAGGTTTTTAGACTGTGGACTTGGCAATCAGCTGGTCACAACAATAAGCTATGACTGCTTATTGATAAGTAAGTATTATTGATAATTGGCTAAGAGCATTTTGAATATGAAACAGCGGTTCGTTTCTCATACCCGAACTTCGGTGATTTGGAGCTTAAATCAAATCAAATCGAATCAAAAAATGTAAACATAACCAAAAAATGACATGTTTGTGCACTTCTGGTTATCCCTTTAAAAAATAAAGGTGAGATGTTATGTTTCTTATAATATCATCTTTGAATTTACTCATGAAACTACAGGATTAGTTAAGAATTAAGGCTGTCTTCAGTTTCTTGCCAACTTTCAAACTTTCCTGTTAGGTACTTATTTACAAAAGTGAGCTTGTATCTTCACATTTGAACTATTTTCTACGAATTGATGTCAGATTAATAAAGCTTGTTAAATATTATAGAACTGTTTCTATAGAACAATGTTATAGTTTAGAGTTTGAGATTATACTGATAAGGAATATTATAAAGAAAACCACGAAGGTAAGTAGTTACATCACATGGCTTTGTACGTATTTTTCTGTTTATTTTTCATCTTGTCTATACCTAAGTGTGGTCATAAACTTATAGGTATTTCTATTTTATGATCAAACTTTTCGTTAAAACCGTAAAAAATTGCCCACTCTTAAAGTTTAAAAAAACAAGTGATTAAATATTTAAATTCAAATAAAACCGGGACTCGAAAATGCTACGAGATCAAATAGGGGTTGAATTTGCAAACCACCCGCATGTGAGATTATTTCACGTGGCTTCCATTGAATCCTTTGATATGTTCAGACCTAAATAATCGTCCTTCTGGATTCACATTGAGCTTTGAAGTGGTCCCTCACATACAACGAGACATTCAATACATCAATTATGAACACGATTATCGTATATTAACATCGCTAATGTACTTGAGAACCGGCGAACAGAGATGCTTTTATTCATAAGCAGTTGGGGGCGAAATGAAAGCGAGAGCTTGAAATAAAGGTCGTACACACAGAATATACTTACGCGTGTGTGCGTCCAACGATTCGCTATGAATAATGTACTGTCAACGTATGTTTTTTTGCTGGGTGAGTTTAAGGATTTATTGTGTTCGAACAATTAAAGGATTAACCCAAAGGGAGTTGGCTTTTGTTGTGCGCAATTTCTTGCGTAATCGTTACGTTTGGAGTTTTCGACAATAGACTAGTTGTGCGGAAGAGATGTGCTTCAAAAACGGTTGTTGAGAAAAAATGTGAAGTGCCATTCATGATGATAAAAGAAAAAAAAATCTTTGACAAAAACTAATATCAGATTTAGAATAAAAAAGAGATCTCTATGCCTACGACGATGTCGCTTATTCATAAAAATAGCGTTGAATTTCCGCGCCCAGCAATAAAAAAGCTACGTAAATAAAAAAAACAAAATCTCTACCTGCAAAACGCAGCGACATATCATTCATCCATAAATATGAAAGACCTTTACACCTCTTTCATAAGTATCGATGTATCAACGCATAGCAACGCGTCCCAGTCGTCCCAGACGAGAATATTAAAATGTACAGTCACGAACAACGAATTATCGTGACGCCGTGTGTGAGACATTGCCTCTGCAATTAAGTAGAAACATGTGTGGTCTTCCCTATAATTTGTGGATCCGAAGAGATTTCATTCGCTGAGAAATAACGCGCTTTTCGCAACGCAATGGATTTAATGAATTTGAATAAAAAATATTTCATAGTGTTCGTAGATTTATTAGCTTTTTGCGGACGACTTCGTCTAGTTCATGTGAATTAATTTGTTCGATACTTGAAATTATCGGTTGAGTTAATATCAATGGTACTACGTTTATTATCCAATCATGATGCAAACTTTTTTAATATCTACTCGATATTAAAAATAATCTGGTTTTTTCTAGACGACTGCCAAGGAAAGGTATTCAATTTTTTTTTGCGTTTAAAATATGCGTTCTCGTTCATACATGCCATAACTTCATCAAACTCCCAGAGGGGAATATATCCAATAACAATACCTGATAAAAAAGAAACCCACGCCAAAAAAAGTCGTCAAAACATAATTTTGCAGAAGATACTTCAACCTCACAACACAACACCTTTCTATGTACGCCTTCGAAGACACCGTGATCGTGACAGAACAATAATATTTTATTGCCGTCAAACGGCCATGAAAGAAACCAATGCCGGCTACTTATCATTCGCTGCACGGTGTGCGACTCTGTTCGAGGAATCGGGTCACAATCGCGACACCCATACCTTTGTATCCTACTACTCACTATAGCAATCTGATACTTTAATACCGAGTGCCAATCCTTGATGCCACTTTCTTTGACGGTTGGTGATTCAACTTAGTTCTACGTTTGAAATAAAACGGTTTTTTTGTGCAGCCATTTTGTAATTGTTGTCATGGTAATTGTTATTATGATACTTCACAAGTTAAAGAAGTAATATGTGTTTATTTGTTAAATTAGTGATGTAAGTAATGGGATATGTGATGCGAAGCTTGTTGTTCGGGAAGTTTTGAGTTTGAATGTGGAGGGTTCAAGAGTAAAGGAGAAAGATCAAAGAAACGATGGGACGGGTTGTGTGAAAGATGATAGTGCATGTTAGAAAGTAGGTCTATTGAGATAACAGCAAAGAGAGATGTAAATATAGAGGAGAAAGGCTACGTCGACTTTAAACAAATAAAAATAAGGACAGATGGTTCAGATGAATTGAAATGATGTTTAAGAATTTTGGTTTGAAATGGAGCTTGTGGCTAAACATGGCTAAATAATAACACGCCACACAGGTCGATCCAATGGTCAGCTACGCTTCTTTACGAGGTTGGTCTGTGAGTGACTATTCATTATATATCAAGATTCCTCCATGTGTCGGGAAGCACGTAAAGTTTTTGGTCTCGGTTGTCATTTGTAAATCTTTGGCAGTCGTTAAGAGTAGTCGTCAGAAATCCAGAAGTCTGGCAACCAGTTTGACCAAGGGCGTGTTATCTAGTCATTAGGTTGTAGTGGTCAAATAAATATTCCACAACTTTTTCACACAACGCCATTTAGTCCCAAGTTAAGCTTGAAAGCTTGTGTTATGGGTACTAAACAGCTGATGAACATACTTATATATTTCTAAATACATACATAATTATAGATAAACTACACCCAGACACAGAACAAATGATCGTGCTCATCACACAAACATTTCTCCTGGGTGGGGATCGAACCCACGACCTCCGGCATAGCAGTCAGGGTCACTAACTACTAGACCAACAGGCCAGTCAAATAGGTAGTCGCTCTATGTATAACACTGGTATCCAACTGCATCTAGTTGAGCTGGAAGCCTACTCCAACATAGTTGGGAAAAGGCTAGGCAGGTTAAATCTTAGTCTGTCTAATTGTTTCCATAAAGATTTTGCTAATATGTTAATTAGCATAGCAATAGATTCTCAATGAAATAATCCTATTATGACACAAAACAAACGAAATGCTTAGAAAGGTTAACCTTAAATTCTCTATTCAGAAACCGGTTGCGAATGTTCAGTGAAAACTCGTAAAGCATTTTCAGCATACCTTAATTCCTTTATACGACATAGCAATGTTGAAATCTTAAGAAAATCACAATAAAAGCTACCTTCATAATAAAAAGGGGCTCACGAGTGCCTTATCAAAATCGTGAAACCTTTTAACTTTAAGTGCGGGTAATGACGACGAAATGGTGAAATGACTGGGATTTGAGCGCGGATTGACTGTGTACTCAATTTATCAATTAACTCTACAATTTTACGGTTTACCACACGAGTACATTGGCACGTAACGTGGCGTTGGTTCAATATCATAGAAGATTTCACAAATAAAATCATGATTAATACATGAGCTATTAGTTTATTTCAAATTCTAATGGTCGCGCTGCTACTGCTGGGCATTATGCCCCCGAGATCGTTACCAGGGTCCGGCAAAGCGTATCTAATATAGAGATCCAGTTCCATCAAAAATTTCTCAGTAGCAACATCGTTCCCAGGGTTGGGCAAAGCGTATAGCCCCCCTAGCCAAGTTACAAACGATTCGTATCTATTCTCTTTCTACAATCGAGAACGTTGTTTTGACCACGTGACTTAGCGTGTCTCGCTAAGTCACGTGGTCAAAACAAAGGGATTTGAGCCGTTCTCGATTGTAGAAAGAGAATAGATACGAATCGTTTGTAACTTGGCTAGGGGGGTAGATCTAATAAAGTTCCAGTTCCATCCAAATTCTCTGCAGTAGCAACCCGGAGCCTGGAATTGTGCCCGAGTGATGGCAATAGGCTCACTATTACATGACACGGGAGAACTACAGGTACTTAGGCACACATCTGCCTAACCCTTTGGGGGATTACAGGCGATAACGACACGTTATGTTACGGCCGGTGTAGCAATATATTTAAGTATCCAAAGCACGCATTGTTGACATAAGTAGGCGTAAAGCGAATTCAAACGATTATTAAATTCAAAATTTAAATGAATAAGGCAAAGAGAATAAGAAACACCCTTAGATATGTATGAATAAGTCTTAAAACTAATGGGCTATTTTTGACAAATTTTAGTTTTTAGTCCCTTATCTACAGGGTGTAACCGAAAGGGTATATACATACAAACAGGGTGAATAGAGTATTTAATAACGAGTCTCTCCTCAAAATTTCAGCTCCCAACTAATAACTTTGAAACTTCACGATATTATTTAATATCGACGGTTTATTAGATGCAAAATCATAACAAACGTGTCACCGCACTATGAGGGTCATAATCCTGTCCGGCAAGGTTCAAGTATATCTATCTCGGGTTCTGCGCGCCTAGTACAGACCTATCGGGCTCTGCCTAACCGACGAAGGCGCGACGGCGCGGGCGGGCTCAACTTTATAATTATGTATGTATGTATATGTATAAAAACGTTGCCATGTCGTTTCTTATCACCAAGAGAATCCGTGCCCTTCGTATGTATATACCCTTTCCGTTACACCCTGTATATTACAAGAAAATATTCGACAAATATTTTTTTCTTTTTCAAATTAATTGAAAACTGCTTAGATTAAGCGTATTTAAGTTGAGGAGTGGGGGATTGTATCGTCATTAGCTAGCATAAACTGCACTGGCTAGTGACGTCATGTGATATTTTAACTCAAATTATCGCAGTTGTTTTTTGATTACGTGAAAAATGAAAAATACGTGTCGAATAACTAAGATTTTGTCAAATAACCCATTTAAGTAAAAAAATACTCTAAAGGGGAACTTTCAATAAGAAAATTATACAATTCGACGACATTACGTTTGCGTGAAGCATTCGAGCTAGAACTACTGACCTACCTAATAAACTAAGAACTAGTTAAACTGTATACCAATCTATCTCTGTCCTCTATCTGTACTTTGTCTAATACAAAAGTCACCTGAGTACCTTGTGCAAGTTCCAGCAGCTAAAGAAAGAAATCCCCAAGGAACTCCACAAGTTCTTAATTAAATATAACACTAAGTCTGAATCATGGATCAACTTCTAGCCAGCTTAATTCAGTTAATCTGGTACGAGTATATTTGATTTATTAACGGGTACCCGTATCACGGGTACCCTTGTTGAACACCGTATATGCTCGACGAAATGTCGACTGAGGGATTTTGAATTAACATACACACAAAGAGTTGGGATTTAGTTCTCTTTGGGGCGTTTTAAAGAAAATTAAAACATTTATACGTCTAAAGATCAACACTGGAAACCGCCTTGTTGGGCGAGTAATTGCTAAAGTGCTACTGAGCATGAGGTCTTGGGTTCGATTCTCGGGTGGGGCAGATGATTTTGAGTTTTTTCATCTGGAATTTCTCAGCAGCGGAGTCTGGATTTGTGCCCGATTGATTGTCTGGCCCTTATCACATGGAACTTAAACATAACTGGCAAAATGTCCGTGCACTATATAATAGATACACCTCAATCCCTTAATGTATTTATTTTAATAATTCTTCTTATTTTTTTGTTAATATTAAAACTGGGAGTACCTACTGTTTGTTAAATTAAGTTTTAGAAGAGCGAAGTGTCCTAATACAGGAAATTTGTGCTTAAGGGCACTTCGAACACTAGGTATAGTACTTGTCATGTAAAAGAAAAATAAATGATTATAATTATGACCTCAGCCTTATCCTTTGGGTAATACAGACGTAATGTTTTGTGATTTACGTCAAAAGAATCGGCGGCGAAACGCTCAATAGAAACGCTTTGCTATGCTAAGCTTTGCTTTGTAACTGACCAGCAGACGTCACGCAGTTTCACCCGCGTAGTTTCCGTTCCCATGAGAATACGGGGATAAAAAGTAGACTATGTCATCCGGTAAAAGGGTAGCTTTCCACCAGTGCAATAATTTTAAAAATTGGATTTTGAGTTCCGAAGATTACCCCCTACATACAAACTAACAAACAAACAAACAAATTTTACCTCTTTGTAATATTAGTGTAGATATATACTAACGATTTCGTCCGCATTAATTTTAAACTCTTAACAACCCTTTTTAGTTTTGAAAGTATTATAAATATAGCGATAACACTCATTAATAATGTGTCTTCCTATTGGTGCAAGAGGTTTTGAAATCAGTTCGGTAGATCCAGAGATTTCCCCCTAACAACGTCACAAACAACTTTACCTCCTTACAATATTAGTTATTTTTTAAATGAATCTGATTAGTTAAGATGAATCAATATTAGTTAAGGTTTAAGAAATTGGTCAAAAAAGGTATTATAGGTACTTATTATTATTTCGTATATTCATTTTGATTTCATATTAAATACATTTTTAAACTTTTAAATATAATAAAAAAAACATTTAAAAATATAAAAAATAGCCCACCGGTATTAAACTGTGAATATAACATTTTTTCGTGTTACTTTAGTGAACTTGCAAAAGTAACTCTGTATATAATAATATATGTTACGAAAGCACTAATTCGTAATTTTATGTCTATTGTATGTCTATTGTTTCTTTATTGTTTTATTTTTATTTTTTGGAGACATTGTTATTATAAAAATGTATCGTTTTAATTTTATGTAATTTTGTTTTATTGTATTGTGTAAATAGATGTTATTTAAAATAGTCAATATTATAAGTAGTCTTAGCTTTCGCATTAGGTTTCAAAACCTGTAATGATAGTTTAAGAGTTTTAAATAAATAAATAAATAAATAAATAAAATAAAACATATCCAATTCGACAAACCTTTGACACACACATAGGTAGATAATTCTTTCAGTGTAAGTACATACGTACGTACGTGCGAAATAAGCAGTTGCTTCGAGAGGTATAAATTCCCAGCGGCAATGCGGTTGTACGAACACCGCATAGGAACGAGCAAAGCTGGATGCACTAGAACGGCCAATATGAATTATGTTGTTTGTCTGTTTTGGTGTTCAGGTGACTGCATCGAGCAATCTACGTTAGAAAGGTAATCAGTGAGCTTATACCCCTTTTACACGGATAGCCATAAAGGGTGGAAAGGACCGCAGCGCACATAGGTACCTACATACTAACAGCATCGGTTCAGAAGGCCAATTCCCGTATTTCATAACTAGCAGACGTCCCGCGGTTTCACCCACGTAGTACCCGTTCCCGTGGGAATACAGGGATAAAAAGTAGCCTATGTGTTAATACAGGGTGTCAGCTAACTCCATACCAAATTTTATTCAAATCCATTCAGTAGTTTTTACGTGAAATAGTAACAAATATCCATCCATTCGGATGAATGAGTAACGAGTATGACATATACCATGGACTATATATAGGACACTTTTTTTTTCTTTTTTACGTATTATAAAAATAACGGAGATACATCGAGTCAAAATGTCGCATGACGTCACTAGCCAGTACAGTTTACTAGAATCTAGTATAAACTGTACTGGCTTGGAGAGGGGGCCTGTAACGAATGAATGAATGCGCTTAATCTAAGCAGTTTCCCATCAATTTGAAAAAGAAAAAAATATGTGTCAAATCTTTTTTTTAAATTTACATGAGGGACTAAAAAACTAAAAGTTTGTTAAATAACCCATTGGGAAAATTTTACAGTTTGAGGTAGCTTGATGTGCTGGCGTCTGTACAAGTGTACAATACTCATGGTCTTAGTAGGTATGTGCGAAGATGCCCTTTTCACCCTCTATGTATATGTTAGAGGATTAATTAGTATCAATGCCTTTATCTACTTGTGATGATCAAGAATACCTACCTTTTATGCTCACACCCAAGATTTATCTCTAAGTGGCATTAATTGATTAATTAATTAGTAATTCAATAATGTGCTACAAAGCGATTTTGGCACGAGCAAGCGTGAGATAATCCCCACGCTTGCTCGTACCTTCTCCGTTTGAGGAGAGGCCTTTGCCCTACTGTGGGAAGGTGACAAAAAGGTTTTGATTTGTAATAAGAATAACATGTTGTGTCTATGGATGTTATAAAATTATTTAGTTTGTGGGTTCTCTGTAGGTATCTACAGTTTCCATTATTCCATAATTAACTAGTGTTAACAATAATTGATAATGGAGTTTTATATTGTGGTTTGGATATCTGAATGACGTATGTAGGTATTAGCCCTAGCACATTGGCTTGATGTAAAGCTACGATTAGTTCAAATAATAACAATATGCCACAACTAGTCCCAAGCTAAGCAGAGCTTGTGTTAAGAGTATTATACGACTGATAAACATACTAATATATTTCTAAATACATAAACATTATAGATAAATTACACCCAGACAAAATTAAATAATGGCGCTTATTCCACAAACATTTATTTTGTCGTAGGTTGGAATTAAACTCACGACCTCCGCCAAACAGTCAGGGTCACTAACTACTAGACCAACAGGCTAGTCAAAATGATGTGAAAACAAAATATAGGTCGCCCAAACGCAATTAGTATTAGTGGACGTTAATTAAAACTATTAGTAATATTGAAATAGAATTATAAGATTCAAACTAGAGAAAGGCTATGTAAAAACCTGGTTCAGCTGCATCCGATAAAGACTGTAATTTGAAGAGGGCATTTTAAAATTAAAAAAAAAACGTTAATTTTGACGTTTTCTTTGCGTCATTAATTCGTGTAAGACATACTGATTACAATACTGAATAGGTACTAAATTGCGGTAGCTAGGTACAGAGGCATCAAGCTACCCCAATATGATGTCGAAAATTTTTTATAGTTTTTCGACTTTATTACAAAAACGGTAAGGTTCACGTTCAATTATTAGGCAACTTTGATGTGCTGGCGTTTCGGAAGTTTTCCCAATTTTACTCACACTTCAATATTGAAGACTGAAATCTATTTCGCACTTCTAATTTGCTCCGTGTCTGTGCAAGTTTTCTAGAGACATAACAGTACCGGATTTTAATCCCGAGTCCACAATCAAAGACTGGCAAGCCATGTTTAGTTTTACTAGATTTCAATTTAAATGAGACTCCTTTAAAGTACAGCAACTTTGTAATTTGTAGTTAGCACTAACTTGGAATTACATTTCATAAAAATGTCGCAAAGCCAAAACGAATTTTGAACTTAATAACACGATGTGTGTAATTAAGAACAGCTAACGTTCATAACGTAGTTCTTGGTATAAAGTAAATGGTAGTTTTTTAGCTAAGAAACTCCATTAAAATATTTATTATCACACCTCGTTTTTATTGTGCTCGTACGACACGCTATTTTAACGGGGGCCAGGCAGTTGCATGCGTCTAATAACATGGAAAGGTCAATTTTGTTGTCATTTCCAAAATACCAGCTCTGTGAACCAAATAAGTGTATGGCGCCGTTGGGAATTCTGCTTACCACGTTTGAAATGGAGTGATAAATAAAAATGTGCGCCGCCGGTGATCCCTAAAGGTGAAATTGGTGGTTCGAAATTGTAGAAGCGTTAGCTCTTATACCTATAGCTGACCATATAGCTCTGCATAATTCCTATGGGAATACAATCGGATGTAACTTCAAGCACCTGAATCTAATCGATTTCGACGATAGTAACTGATATCAACACCTTCCCTGGATTTAGTAGCCTAACGCTCACTCATTTTTCATGCTCCGACTTGAAATTTTTCCCATTTCGTTACCTAGTTCTTTTATTTTATTATCATTACTAGCCTGGATTTTCCCACTGCAAGGCAAAGAACTCCCTACTTTCTTTCCACTTCTATCTGTCAAGCGCTTTTTGGTAACAGTCCTTATCGAAGGAGTCCAGCTCCTTCCGCCATCTTTGCCTAGGCTTACCGCGATGTCGTTTGCCAAGTTAGGGACCCCATTGGGATGTTCATCCCATTGATGGTCTAACATGCGGTTCTTCAACATACATTCTGACTCAGATACATATACACCCGGTAACAAATACCCGTAGGCAAAATTATACATATTTGATCTATGCGTAAATCGAAACCGAGATATGCAACGCAACAGCCGAACGCTCATCAACTGCTCCGACAGTGCTGTCAAAATTGGTGATTTGAATAGGGTGTTTGACAGAATATGAATATCAAAATATAATAGGTCTATCAGTTCGATTATGAAAAGTAATACACAAGTATTTTTTTTCTTTTTCAATTTGATGGAAAACTGCTTTGATTCAGCGCATTAAAGTTGAGGAATGGGGGTTTGTAAGGACATTAAGTATCTGTCTTTTTTAGTTAGTTAGTTAGTTTTAATTTTTATTCCTCCGTCGAGGAATAGGATAATAAAACTGTGATTATGTTTGTAGTGTTCTAGTCGATTTTAAAAATTGTAACCTGTCAACTAGCTGTGGACATTATGTCGGTTAATTACGCACTTCAATAAAAAATAAGCAATCAACGCTATACTAAGTAGTAGGATAATTTTTTAATACTTGAGTGAAACATTTAATAAAAGTTGATTCGAGAATATGACTATTATTTACCTACCATATAATTTAAAATATTTAAATAAAGTCTCACCTTTAGCCCTGCTAAAAATCAAAACCGTAAGTATATTAAGCTATCCTTTACCGGTCTCTAGATTAAATAATTTAAATTGATGGCCAGTGGGAATCGGATCAAAAGAGTTGTGCCATTGTCCCCCAACGGCGGCCATACGGAATGTTAAAAAATCCGTGTCGCTGTCCACCAGTGGTGGCGAATGGAAATAATTTACAAAGTTGTGACGCTGTCTCCCAGTGGTGGACAGCGAGAATAATGTTTTAAAGTTGTCTCGCTGTCCCCCAGTGGTGGCCAGTCAAGTGGTGGACATCGGGAATAATCGGACATTTTGACTCCATGTATCGCCGTTATTTGTTGATTAAGTGAAAAAAGAAAAAAATATGTGTCGAATTTTTTCTTGTAATCTAGATAAGGGGCTAAAACTGAAATTTTGTGAAGTAGCCCATTGTGGAAATGTAACAGACATATACAGCTGACCACACAGCCCTGCCTATCCTTTAGGCGAACACAAGTGTGATGTAAAATAGCACCTTCATGGCTGGGACAGGTGACTCATTTAACCATTTCTAAGTTTGCCTCATCGGTCTAGTAGGCGTTAGTGCATGCTACTTTTAAACTCGAGGCCATGGGTGCAGTGTTAAGATTAGCTCATTGGGAATTTCTCAATAACAACGGAACCTGAATTAATAATAATAATACCAGCCTGTTACTGTCCCACTGCAGGGCAAAGGCCTCTTCTCAAACAAAGAAGGCTTGAGCATTGATCACCACGCTTGCTCAAGGCGGATTGGCGATTTCAAACTTATATCAACTATAAGTCCAGGTTTCCTCACGATGTATTCCTTCACCGATGTCAATGATGTCTAAGATAAAATTAGAAAGTACATATGAATTGAAAAAGTCACATTGGTACTTGCCCGGAATTGAACCACAACCTCGGAAAGCAACGGAAGCTGAATTAGAGGTTAATGGCAATAGGCCCGTCCCTTTAACGTGGGTATGTTTAATATTACTGTGACAATGTGTTCTGTATAAAAATATCTCTGACCTAACCATAGAAATCTAAATTATATCTATGGACCCAACCCTTTGAGGAATACAGACGTAATGATTATGTTTTCTTCTACTCCATCCGAGTAGGTAATAGTTAACTAAAGGTAAACAATCTTGACAAGTCTTTTTACATAAACGCTTATTAATTAAATACAACTACTGTTTAAACAAATTGTTTAATTGATCATGTAATCGTTTTTGTTGTATATACATTTGTTTTCAGCTGCATTTTATTTTTAAACTGTGTTATTAACTAAAAATACATGTCAAAATTGTTTACTTTTTTGTTAACTACCTAATCAGATGGAGTATAGTACTGCAAGACCTGCTGCTGAATGTAGCGACACAGTAGTTAATTAAAATATGACTGCGTTATAAACAACAGTTCATTCTTTCGTTCATTCTCTTATTTTGCCCTCAGTACTCGTTGATGACGCGATGACAACTTTAATTGGTAGTCGAGCTCAGGGATGTATTTTTTTCATCACTAATTTGGGTTAAGTAATTTATACTTTGGGGTTGGCAGAAACTACACTACCTTACACAACTTTACTCCTTTTCGTCGTTAAAATACAGGCTAGTATCTATTAATATACTAGCCTGTATTATTTAGCTATAAGCTGTATTATGGTACCAACCCAAATGTTCTTTCTTTGGTACTGTTCGTCAGCACGTGGAGCTCCTCAAGTTCCGAGTTGAGCTCACGATTGCACTGACTGATCTGGTCCCCTCATATCTGTGTGGTTCTTTCCTCAAAAAACCATCTCAGACACTTATCTGCATGGTTCTTACATGATTTGACCAAGATAATGTATGGACTATAAAAGAGACTATGACCTCTGAGTTTCTTTCGGTGTTTCTTCTCAGAGTAGTCAGTTAGTGAAACTCCGATTTCATCTATCAGTTAAAAAATGACGTGTAAAAGTGTTTTTGAAAACCTATTTGCAAAATAAACATCATTTATCATTAGTAGCTTATTAACAATAAGCAATCTTGAACGTCTTTGAACAGCAAAACTGATGTTAAATGTCACAGCCAAAAATAACAAAAACTAATCACAAAAGTTGAAATGGGATTTGACAACAGAATAAATTGAATACATTTACTTTCTGAGACCGCAGGATACTTTCGTATTTTCCACATGATTGCCTAAAAAGCTGACCTTTTTTTACAGGCCTCATCTTAAAATTCAGCGCTAAACACGACTCTAGTTTAGGTTAAATTATACTTTCCGGCTGAAATATCAATTATTCGTTTCGTTTTCGATTTAATAAATAATTTATAATATTTATAAGCTGCTGAGTTTGAGGTACTGGGTTCGTTACGATCAAGTTGTTGCTGGGGAGTGAGAGGGGAGAGCTTCTTCCCAGCTAGGAAGTGGTGAAGGGTGGGCTTTTTGGGGGACTGTCTTATGTGATTTCGACATTCAAAAAGGGCTGATCCTCAGCCTAATTTGAATAAATGACTTTTGATTTTGATTCAAGGATTTCTCTGAAGCAAACCCATGTCTGAATATGTGCTTATTGCAATTACATAGGACTTAAACATAACTGGTTTAATATGGGTGTGCGTGCAATAAGTTGGTACATCAATGCCTAACAATAAGAAGAATACATGCATGAAATATACAAAAAGTGAATGTATGTGAAAGTGCGAAATCTTGCGAACGAACTACTATGACCACTTCTTATATTGCTGTTACTAGGCTGGCCAGGACTTTGATTTCACCCCAAAAATTTTCAGCCAGCCTCTCCCTCGTTAAAATAAATAACATCACCTCATACCTGTAATCCCCAAAGGGCTTGGTAGAAGCGTATCTACCTGTAGTATACTCATATTTTGCCAGTCATGTTTAAGTCCCATGTAATACGGGACGAGCCTTTTATCATAAATCAGGCACAAATACGGACTGCTACTCCTCTCTTTAGATATATTGCAGCAAGTTGAGCCATTGGAGAGACTTCTTTCTAGGCACGCATGGCTATGGCTGACTTGGAAAACTTTAAACAAACTTTAACCCAAGTCGGACGCTGTAAAGAAAATCTCAGTTTTCCGCAAATAAAATATCCTAAACGGGGTTTCGCAGATGGCATGACCTTCAGTGATTTTTCATTTCGCCTATGGAGAGGTACCACGGATGGAGAGGTATGGAGACACCTTGCCAAAACTAAGACTAAATTATTTAATCATGACTAATGAGTAATGACTAAAAAAATTCAATCATGTACGGTGATTGAAGATTGATTAGTGTTAGTGTTAGTTATTTAATCATGACTAAATTTCTCATGACTAATTTAATATCTAAAATTACGCCGTTGCCAGTTACACGAACAGATGCGTGTGCGGCGCACGAGTGGTGGGGGCATGGGTCTACGACGCTACCTATTGCGTGTGTCATGTGATCAATGTGCAAGAATCTCCTTCACCCTTTTTTTGCCTTTTATCTACATTCAACTTTTTACCGTAGTAGTAGTTATAATAAAAAAAAAAATGACGTGTGGCACTCGGAGACTGCCGCGGTAAAGCTATTGCATAGCATCTTTTATCAACTCCTCTCCTCTCCTCTCCCCCTCCCCATTCCTCTCCTCCCCCTCTCCCCTTCCCCATTCCTCTCCTCCCCCTCTCCCCCTCCCTCCCATTCCCCCACACCTCCCACGCCCCTCCCATCACCCCTCCCTCCCCTTCCCTCACCCCCCCCTCCCCCTCCCTCCCCTTCCCCCTCCCTCTGTTCCCCCTCCCTAACCCCTCCCGAACCCTGCCTCTACCCGTCCCCCTCCCCCTTCTCCTCCCCTCCCCCTCCCCTTCCACTCAAGTTCCCCTACCCCTCCCCTCCCACTCCCCTCCCCTTTCCCCTTCCCACTATCACCACTATGCCTGCAATATAAATATATGTCGGCGTCAGCGATGGCTGAGCGATGAGCTGACACCGATGGGGGTTTTGTGGTACAGAGTTCATAACGTAGAATAGCAATCTTCATTGCAGTAATAACCTCACTTAACAATCTTAATCACAAAACAACTCAAGTCTAGGTAACTGACAGTTTCGTGCTGGATGTGTGTCTTGGTCGGTGTCTCAAATCAAAACTGAGCTCTGCCCAGCTCCCACGCACCAGCACGACTCTGTCCACGTGACATTACCGAAAACACATTCGCGCCATTTTCAAATGACAAGTAACGTCACGCTGGTCACCATAGACTCTGTACTAAGTTAATCAACTTCAAAACTTATTATTCAAGAATATCGTTTTCCACGACACGGCCATCATGACCATCACACGTCCTCGTGTCTACTAAAAATAAACACACACACACACACAGAACACGTATACGCACGCACGCATTTTTCACATACTTCAAAACTCGGTCATTCTGACCACAACTAAATTTTCAAGGGTGTATGTCAAACCTTGACACCTCTAATCGAAACAAATCCAGGCAGAATGAATCGTCACTAAGACCGATAACATTACTAGAACTGAAAGTGTACTAAGATAGTGCTATGCAAATGCACGACATAGTAGGTATTACATAGACTTTCACATACCACATAGGCTAAAGCTAACAGGTACCACACAGGCTCACGAGTGCCACACATAGGTACTCACAGGTGCCACGCAGGCTTACTGGTGCCACGCAGGCTCACGGGTGCTACACAGGCTCACAAGTGCCACACAGGCTCACGTGTGCCACACAGGCTCACAGTTGCCACACAGGCTCGTCGTTGCCACACAGGCTCGTCGTTGCCACACAGGCTTGTCACTGCCACACAGGCTCGTCACTGCCACACAGGCTCGTCACTGCCACACAGGCTCGTCACTGCCACACAGGCTCGTCACTGCCACACAGGCTCGTCACTGCCACACAGGCTAGTCATTGCCACACAGGCTAGTCATTGCCACTCAGGCTAGTCATTGCCACACAGGCCATCGGCTTGTGATCCAACCCCAGAAGCTAACCATCTCAGCCGCGTAAGTGCTACCCCTCGGAAAGGATATCCTGCGCATAAAAAGCAGACCACGCGCACCTCTTACATGCTCCGGCGCAACTGGATCGGTCACCAAACCCTCACACTTAATCCATAGAGTATAGTTAAGTAAGATGAAATGTATTCCAAAACTTTACAGATAATCATTACCTAGTAATGACTACTCAGTACTCACAATAACTAAACGAACTTTAACTAAGCCATTTTTAGAACTTAAACACGGAAAGTTCATAATTATCAAATTTCAAAAATAAACACACTACTCATGGCCCTGCCACAGCTATTGACAATTCGGTACTGCCACCCATATCGTTATCACCTCAGAGTCCGCGACCCTCAAGTCATTACATGACCGCACAAAATAGTCTCTTTCAAGGCCCAGGTCCCCGCTAGACCACAAGCCGCTCATCACGCCCTGAACGACAACGTATGCAGTTGCGATTGCATCTTATGGATGCGGATTTACCGGAAAGCCAACAAGCGTATCATAGGTCTGTTGAGGTTCTTTTGCCCTCAGAAACATTGTTTTCTTCTTCTAACTCGTTTGAATTTCACAGGTTGGCATCTTACGACTTGACTTTACAACATACTGGTCGCCCGCAAGCGTTTAAAAGAACCTTCACTTCGGGTCAAGCTTAGTTAAGCTAGGCTTTTCATTTTTAATGTAAACCAAGTTACTAACACTTAAGTTTCATTTTAGTAGATACTATCAAAACGGAACTTAGAGAAACGTTTTTCATTACCATTGACCTAAGAAGTTTGATCTCTTTACACGGTAGTGGGAATTTACCCAAAGTACCTACTATCTAAATTTGACTGTCAATCATCTACGGACAGACACACGAAACCATCACGCTTTTCGAGAAGAAGAAACAGGTTAGAAAAGCGGGAACTACGCTGTCGGATAGTCGTACGATACTATCTCTACTTCGCGAAGATCGAGTTGGTAAGGACAGCGATAAACAACACGAGTACGAGTTGGAACTTTTGTAAGTTACCAGAGTGAATGGTAAACCACCCATTAATCGCGATTGTAATTCAGTTAATAGACGCTCACGACTATCTTGGACAGTCGTCTAGTCGGTGAAACATCAGTTTAAGTTTATTCAAATGAATTTGTGTCATTAATAAACAACATAATAACCTATTGGTACTTCACATGTCTAAGCACAGTATTGAACTCCGCTAGTAACTACACTACCTTGTTTATCCTAGGTTCACAGCGCACTGCGCACTTGTAATTAGTAAAGGTCCGACCAATAAGTTACAACACAGTAACTCTAACAGTTCTGTTACTCTTTATCATCATTTATAAGCAATGCATACTCAACTCATGAAACTCATTAAAATCTGTGCACCAACACGAAGAGAATCGCACCAACGACTCTCAAAAATCTAACGCAATATGTGCTACAACACATGAAGCGCTTTGTGCACCAACACAGACAGAAATCGCACCAACGATTCCTTATAGACCCATCGCCACATGTTACTCATGAGGTGCGGTCCGAAGGTTCGAGTACGAGTATACAAGCTATTAACCAAATGTGGTTTCACTACCACTGTGTCATTCAATTCTCAAGGAACTTGGTGATCGGGGCATTCATACGTGAATCTAATTTAGTTTGACTTCTGTCCTCATTTTTAATTAAAACACAATCATTAAGCTAATTTAAAAACCTGGTCCTAATATTGTGGTCAAACCGATTTTAAGCTTTGCTCAAATTAAATTTAGGCCAACAACCAGCTTTCTGATACCGTGGTGATATCAACAAGGTTTCCATACGATTTACAAAATAAAGGGAATAGCGCCGCACTTGCATCAGTTTGAATTTCAATCTCATTTAAATTAAGAGTTCATAATAAGAAAATAATCAACCAGGTATAGTCGGTAAAATTGAAATGATTTGTTATCTTATCTGTCAGTGTCCCAATTTCCAATTATATGGACCAAATTGTTTACTAGTCATCAATAAAAACAGTGAGGGTAAATTAAAAAAACGAAAACCTATACGAAAAACCTATGAACCGCCTAACATGGTGAATGTTATCAAGAAAGGCAGTTTAACTAAGCTTCAGCTCACCTTTGCTATGATATCATAGCCTAGAAACTTTACATAACGCTTCACAAATGAACACTTCGAAATGTTCAAGGAAAATCCGGCTTTAGTCGGCGTTTATTATACACCCAGCAGCCTTTCAACCCTTGCTAAAGTAGCAGGTTTTAGAAACAGGGCTTAACTAGGGCAAATAACAGTACCTCACAATAGTTTTTTTGAACTGAGTACCTATCACACTACTTTCCTTTCGTCCGACTTCGTCTGTAAGGTTGACGTCAGAGGTTAAGGTTCAGGTTTTGAAGCCTTTTTCTCGGTTCGGTTCGGTCTATTTACTTACTGAGTTTTAAATGTCACAACTTCGATCGCTGTTGTATAACAACGTAACAAAATATGGCTACGTAAACAGACCCCAGGCAAAACGCTAAACAATATCTCGATCGCATTATTGTCAATTTAACGCATTAAAATAGCCCTTTGCTAATTTAACTTCAAGTAGCCTATCTATTAGATGCTTTGTTAAAAGAATAGCTTTCATAATAGGGGACTGACACGGACGCATGCCGTAAGCATCCAATAGTTCCTGGACCTTTGACCTTTGACACTACTTATTGCCTTTTGTCTAGGCTGAGTTTTTAAGCTTGACTATAGACGATAAGGTTTGAGTTTGAAGTCTAATTCTCAATTCACAAGGGGTACTCAACCCCTGCACGATAAACCATTACCTAATTAAAATTATGGCAATATTCATAACGTAAAGTAATCATATAGGATCTCTGTACATACCCGCGGTATCGACACTTTTAAAACAAAGAACTGATTGGGTAAACACCCATAATCCACCACACATTTTTGTTTCGAATTAACCAATAAACATTTTGTTGATTGCGATACCCTCCTTAAAACATTTCTCGAACGATCATTACCATCACACACCTATTTGAAATGATTAATTACCTTTTTTACGCGCTACCCGCATATAAAATAAACTATTGCCACTATTTAAAACTTCGTAAATAATTCGTTCGGTATTAGGTCTATGTTTGTAGGTACTACTAGATACTACCTAGGTATGCCCTTTACACAAACGTTCGCATTGACCTCTAAAATTGCGACTATAGTACAACTTAGCAAGACAACCTCCGGTACCTACCGAAATCAAAACAAAAATTACACGACTCACCGGATTGTTGTTACTACCAGAAAATACCAGTTATTTCGTGCACAACTGCGCATCTGTAGTTGCGCCACGCTGCACCGCCGCGCTGCCGCCCGCGCGCCGCCGCGCTGCCAACCCGCGCTGCAGGAGCCTCGCATCTTGCACCTCGCATACTCTCTTGATGGAGCCCGATGTAGCAAGCAGACTTCGATCACTGCATCTTGTTCTTCTGGTGCATCACGACGAAGATCTCATCACATCTCGGTGAAGCTCGCCAGTAAAGTTGGAAGCAGGTTCTTTATGCCACTTCTGATGTCGGCGTCAGCGATGGCTGAGCGATGAGCTGACACCGATGGGGGTTTTGTGGTACAGAGTTCATAACGTAGAATAGCAATCTTCATTGCAGTAATAACCTCACTTAACAATCTTAATCACAAAACAACTCAAGTCTAGGTAACTGACAGTTTCGTGCTGGATGTGTGTCTTGGTCGGTGTCTCAAATCAAAACTGAGCTCTGCCCAGCTCCCACGCACCAGCACGACTCTGTCCACGTGACATTACCGAAAACACATTCGCGCCATTTTCAAATGACAAGTAACGTCACGCTGGTCACCATAGACTCTGTACTAAGTTAATCAACTTCAAAACTTATTATTCAAGAATATCGTTTTCCACGACATATATAATATATATATAAATATACATATATATGCAATAGCTTCGGCCTTCAAGCCACACCTCCTTGCCCGTCGGAGTGGGGAGCGTCAGGTTTTTTTTCGTTACGGAATTTCTGGATTCGGTCCCCGCGCTCAAGGCCCGCGATAGAAGCTATGCAATAGCTTAAAAAACATGTATAAATACAAAAATGAAGAATGCTATCAATCAACTTAGAGTGATGAATAATTTAAATAGCGCGATAGATGTCTCACGAAACAAAAAATGGAGTTAGCCAGCTTAGCATTTTTAGTTTAGTCATCAATCAAAAATAATGATTGAATGACTAATGACTAATTTATTTAGTTATGATTATGATTAACTTATTTAGTCAAGATTAAATCAATCACGACTAAATTAGTTGTGACTAAATTAGTCATGACTAATCAATTGATTGAAAAAATTAGTTGATTGACCCAACACAGCTGTTACCTTTGTATAATCACAAATTAGTTATAGCAATTTTGAGTTCCTAATTTAGTAAAAGTATTTCTTGCATAGATGTACCGATTTTTTTTAAATATTGGAAATTAATGTTTATGTTTGCCATCGAGACGCTAAGATGAAGAAAAGCTGATAAACCGCTTTGTTCTAAATAAGACTTTAACTCACAAACATTAGTGTAGTGGATTATCTGGACGTGGAGACCGAGCTATCGATCCAGAAGCCTTTTCTGTTCCACAGCAGCAACTAGTTTAATGCCGTTTAGAGTTTAAACTTCCTGGAAACGTATAGAAGTCTATTTACCTTTGCGCCGGTCCTTTAGTTTGTGGTATGAACAGAGGTTTTAGCTGCTTTGGTAAAGTAAAACGCGCGCGGTTGACAACATTTTTGAGTAAAATCATAGGTAGCAAAACGGAAAGAATGGGGAAAATATGTTATAGCCAAAGTCTTTGATAGTAGGTTCTTCGTTATATTTGTGTACCTATATCGTTAGCTGCCTAGCCTTTTCCAACTATGTTGAGGTCGACTTCCAGTCTAATCGGATACTGGTATCCCAGTTTTTATTCCGGTCATGGGCCTGTTGACTTGGTTTCACGTGCCGTCGAGAAATATTATCTGGTCAATGGCATCAAAATGTCAAAACCGCCATAAAATTTGTTACGTGGTGATAGAACAGTTTAGATCATGTGATATATGCCTTGCGAGTTACGATTTGACAGTCCGCCAGTCCCACCATCAGACTATCGCTGCTATCCTACTAATATTATAAACGCGAAAGTTTCTGTATTCCCACGGTAACAGGACCTACGCGGGTGAAACCGCTGGAAGTCTGCTAGTGAGTCATAATTTTAAGCGGCTATACCTTAATCGCCGTCGTTGGACTGGCGATTGAAAGGTCGTGAGTTCAATCAGGCACAAGCATATTCAGCTTAGTAAGCATTTGACTGGCCTTTGGTCTAGTAGTTAGTGATGCCGGAGGTCGCGGGTTCGATTCCCACCCAAGACAAACGTTCGTGTGATGAGCACGATCATTTGTTCTGTGTCTGGGTGCTATTTATCTATAATATGTAAGTATTTAGTAATATATAAGTATGTTTATCAGCTGATTAGTACCCATAACACAAGCTCTGCTTAGCTTTGTGAAAAGTTGTGTAATATTTATTTATTATTATTTATTGCTAGTAAGCTTCTTTTAACAAAAATAGGCTACTTAATTAATAAGCAGAGCTTTATTATCAATATTTTTAAGCTCTTGCTGAGTGCTGTAAGGCGTGCACTCCGTAGTGACCTAACAATACCAATCAATACACATAGTCTGCGCTGAAAATCTCTCCTCCACTTCGTAAACTATGCTTATAATCTCTCTACTAAACTAAAGTTTTAATACTAAAACTACCTCAAATGCTGAGATCTCGATTGGATCAGATGTGAGTTAAAAATTTATACCGTTTCAGTGCTCGGTTTCCAATTCATCCTGCATTGAAATACTGGAAATATCGTTTTTGGTTTGAAATATAAGTTTTCCATTTTCGTTTAAAATTTCTTATAATGTTTTGACTGCCTCCTTCATGGTCGCAAGCACTACTGCTAAGCATGAGGTCCCGGGTTTGATTCCCGAGTCGGGCAAAGTATAATTGAGTTTTTCATCTAGAATTTCTCAGTAGCAGCCCGGAGTCTGGATTTGCGAAAGAAAAAACATTAATTGGCAACATGGCAGCTGGATACACAGTAAAAACATAATAACACAAAAAAAAGAACACAAAAATAGTATGTCTCATAGTCTTCTAGGGCCCGATTGATGGCAATAGGCTCGCCCCTTATTACATGGGACTTGAACATAACTGGCGAACTGTGGGTTTACTACATGAGGTACACCAATACTAGTGAGACAATAATAGGTTCAAGTTTTACTTAATCTATCTAAGTATCTATTGTGAAAATGAATGAACCAAATGTATGTACGCGCATGACTTCCGAACGGCTGTGCCAAATTGAATAATTCTTTTTTTTTTTGTAATAAGATCGGGCCCTGGATTGGACCCTGTAGATAGCGCTGCGATCGGGTACGACACCAAGTTTGTCGGAAAGCAACAATTGAGTTTTTTGTTGTTGTATTTTAATTTACTTTCTAGTTTATTTGTTTTTACTTTTGTAGTTGTAGTTTCTCTATATCCTTCCAAGAAGAAGGGAAAAATTGGTCAAGGTTTAAACCTTTCCCGAACCCTTTTCCCAACTATGTTAGGCTTAGATTTCAGTATAACCAAATAAATGCAGCAGAATAGTATTGTACATGGACCAACTGCATCTGACCTTCACATTCCAATAGCTGTGCTCAATACAGCTATAGTGGTTAGACTTTCGTACTAATCACGGCAGAGGGCGATCAATCCGAAATGTATGGAATTCAGCATTTCGTAAGCATACATTTTGGATTTGTCGAATAAATCTGACTTTGTCTGTGCCAGGTGAGAAGTCCACAGACCAACCTCGGCAAGCGGAGCTTAACCTTCAATTGACTAATGCGGCTATTACTATTTCGTTACGAGCCTCTAAATTCCCCCACAAATCATACAAAATGTATTCCCGATAATCCTAAGACTCTCTACACTTGTGTGTGGTGTGTTCGGTCGCAGTGTTAAAAGTGCTAAACTAATTCGCAACTTGGTAAATATATCAATAAGTTGCGACAACAAGTTAAATGGGAAAACTTGGGAGCTAACCGCCGCTGTTAGCAGTACCTACCTACGTGACAAGTGAAACTATGAAAATAAATAACTGGTTGAAATCAGTTTGAACTGCTCCCTTTGATAAAGCTAATGAATTTATGAATTATTCTGGGAATACAAAAGATATGGGGCTTATATTAAGTTTGAATAGATGAGTGCGTGTACCTTTTTAGTGAGGATTTGTTTTGTATAAGACCCTTCCTAATCATTGTGTTGAAAGCCCTCGTAACACAAAAAGTGGTTCGTTCATTCGTGTTCATACGTTTGATATTTAAGGTGATTTCTTCAATGTAGTCTGGGGTATTTATTTATTTATTTATTTTAGGAGGATCTCCAACAAAGGTTACACAAATACAATAAAATTAAAATAGCATTACAAAAGATTCTCTTAAGTGTGCTCCTTCAATTAGAGGAGACCACTGTATGCACATTTATAACTAGGTAAATTTAATAATAAAAATAAAAATATTAATATTGATGTTAATTTTTCTATTGCTGCTATGCCATAGTTAATTTTGCTGTGGTTCCTGTAAGTGAAGGAGTAGGTACACCTAAATAATTATTTTGTCGTCGCAGATTTTTTTTCATGTGTCTGTATACATCCTTTGTTGGAGATCCTAAATAAATAAATGCAATTTACTAATGCATCTCTAAAAATCTACTTACTCCCTAAAGAAGTAAGTAGAATTTATTAATTTATGTTAATGATAAATTTCACAACTCGTTTATTGGCAAATTGCAGCGGTTATTTACAATGCGCGTGAGTGTGTTGATCAAATTTGATTTTTTGGCAAATTTTATAAATTTATATCATTTTAAAATACCAATGAAACTATCGAAATTATTATTTCCTGCAAATCGTCACATTTTCAGCAAGTAAGTACCTAGTTTGGTGTCCAGAAAATATATTAAAATTTGACGTTGCTTAATATTGATCTTAGACTATAATATATATATATATAGACTATAATATAGAATAAATTTCAATTAACTAAAACATTAAACAGCGCTGTTAATTGCAACAAAAAAAAACGCAATAAATGTTGAGTATTTTGGATTACATGCGGATCCCCCTTTACAAGTGAGGACTTAAATTTTATTACCCTCCGCTTAACTATTGATTTGAATGCAATCTGATGGTATCATGACGTATTAGTGAACCTTGATCAATCTCCTTTAATCTTTTCCATACACACATCACAAAAGAGATGTTCTTATTGAGTTTTGTATTGTAGGTAAGATTCCCATTTTATATTTTTTTTCATAGCTAAATCTTCTTTATGACTCAACAATAATTTCCGTAGGTATATTTAGGTGACCACTGATAACCAGCGTTATGCTGTGAGCACAGCTTTATGCTGAGCGTTCATCTTGTCACATTCGCGAGGTGTGTAACTTTCAGAATGTTTATACCTACTTATAAGTTTTACTAAGGGTGCCAACGGAACCCTATTTTATTATAATTATGAAGTACGGTCTGTTCGTCGGCCTGTCTGTCATCAGCACAAACCGCAGAAAAAAAGGTAAGTAGGTAAACACTTGAAATTTTTAGGGCATGTACCTTCAGAAATTATTTCTGAAGGTTTTGCAATAAACAGTTACTTAATAATTAATTATTGACTACCTAGTAAGTACATAGTTAAAAAAGAAGAGTAATAGAATTACAAGACATCAAAAAAAAATCCGCAAAAACAAACATGCATTCATCTTAACAATCGCTGTAAGTATCTCTAATAATATTGTACGTTGCTACGGAACCATTCGTGTGCATGGCAGGCTCGCAGTTGGACAGTTCTTTTTATACACAATGTAAATCTTAGAGCCTGTGCACACTACGTTTCTTAACCGCGACGTTTATGCGCGTTTGTAGCAATGCAGCCAGTCAGACGTAGCCAACAAACAATTTTTAATTTCTTCAATAAAAAATACTTTTTTAAACCTTGTCAAGTTGAAATTCAACTACACTTTACGTCAACGGATAGTATATTACGTCACATGCACGCGATTCTTATTTACAGCAACGGGTTTTTAATCAAGATTATTATGTTTATTGTGAAACCGACCTACTTATTTACCACCGGCGCAGCGTGCCCGTGGGAGAGGCATAAAATGTCCTGTATTTCAGCACGGTGCACTTAAACGAATAACCGAGTACACACCACGCCACTGGCTTTGTATGCCGCCTGAAATAACGACTTGCAATATCAAAGTACTTGGGTTTTTAATTTAAAATAATAAACACGGTACCTATGTATCGAGGGAGATATACCATGCATATACGGTGACCCAGTTCCTTTTGCTGAATCTGACAGCCTACATACCGGAGACATGTTCAAAGTATTTTTGTATTTTTTTTTAGCGTTGGTTTTAGTATGTTTATTATTATTATTCTCATTTATTATTTTGTACATACAAATAAATTACATTTTTAAATATTGATATAAAAATTTAAAAAAACATTTTATAATATAAAAAATAGTGAACCACCGATGGCGGGAGCAGGGTCCAAGCTACCGGTGGTTAGGGCTCCAGAGATACCACATTAGACACCTCCTCATGATGCGGGCCGTATTAAGAAGTACTGCCTTCTGGACTTGGATTAGGTGGTATTAGTTTTTAAGTATTTATTGCCTGGCTGGAAGCCTTCATTCATTAAGATATCCACAGAAAAGTCCAGTTAAGCAGTCTACAATCTCCTAGGCTGCATTGCGCGATGCAATTTCCCAAAAAAATAACAATTCACATCATTCTTTTTATTTTCTTTCTTTCTTTCTTCAGAATTGTTCACCTACATGATGTATTAAGTATTGTAGGTGAAACACCCTCACTCCTGCATCTATATTTCACTGTGCATCTACATTTCACCAGTAATCGTTAAGTCCCATGAACTGGAGGGCCATCAACCAGACAGAAGTCTAGACTCTAGAAGTCCAGACGAATACTGAGATATTTCAGATATTTACCAATAACAATTTTCCCGGTCTGAGCTTTGAACTCAGGAACTCGAGATTAGCATGCATCTACGTCTAGACCAACGAGGGAATAGAAGGAAAAAAATCGGAATAATAGCGATAAGCCTACAGCAGGTAAATGTCAAAAATAAACACAGAATGTTCCCTCATTCAAGTACCTAGCTAATGATTTGCATGTATCACAGACACCTGAGTCTACGTAATGGTTAAATATTTGCACCAATTCCCGTAAAATGTTGACAAAAAATACTCAAGCCGCCGGAATACTCACCGCCGCTGAGTATAAAATATACATATTGCACTAAACGTTTTGGTATTTGTTCCACAAATAACATAACAAAATAATCCGCGCTTCTAAGTCTGAAATATCAATATGAACTGGAAGCAATAGGAACATCACGCCTGTAATCCCCGAAGAGTTAGGCAGAGGTGTATCTGGTAGTACCTACACCTATATTTTGCCAAGTCTCATGTATTAGGGGGCAAGCTTATTGTCATGAATCGGCCACAAATCTAGATTCTGGGTTACAAATGTGAAATCCTAGGTTTAAAATCGCAGTAACGCATTTACCCGACCCGGGGATAGAAGCCGGGACCTCATGCTCAGTGAAAGCGATTGCGACCACTTGACCAATGAGTCAGTCGGCAGATTTAAGCTTTTTTTCAAACTACGTTATAATGAAACAGCATATAGTTCATATCACAACAATATTGCGGTCCAATAGTTATTATGGACACGTTCACACTTGTCTGTACCTACTATATAATATTATTTAAGAGTATACAGTCAAGTATATGAACTATATATGCTACTAGCTGTCCCAGCAAACTTCGTTCAGCCTTAGAATCAATTTATTAGTCTTATTTAGTTTACATCCTATTCTCAGACCAACTGAATATATACACCAAGTTTCATAAGAATCGGTCAAGCCGTTTCGGAGGAGTTTTGTTACAAACACCACGATACGACAATTTTATACATTAGATATACATACGTTTAATAAGATGACAACAAATAGATCCAAATCAATAAAAACTACCACTAATTTTTACTAAGCGATAGAATTAAAATGACAACATGTATATGTATAACCTAACCTAACTTACCATACCTATCCTATAGCCAACCTAACTACCGAACCTAACTACCTTACTGAAATGCCTTGATTTAAAAAATACTAAATTCATCATTTTAAACTAAACTACTGCGCTGCGTGCCTCTATGTTACATACAATTTATAATAGTTTTCCCGGTCTACTTTAATTAAAACTCAAACAGTAAATTAAGTTCTTTTTGAAAAGAATTATTGAAGTTCGTCTCTGTCGTAATCTTTAATTACGTAAATTGATTTCTGAAATAAAAGACTTTTGTATGCCACATGAAACCTCTTTCTTAGTTTAGTAACAAAATAAATTTCAGAATGTACGTATAAATTGACAGCCAAAAACTATTTTACTTTTCGTATTTTTTAAATCTAAATACTATAATCCCAATATTTTACATAATTATATGTTGTCGATTCAAAATCCTTATTTACATATGTTCTTTAATTTGAAAGGATTATACTGTACCGACGACGGGACGAACATCAAATGTTTGGCAGGTAGGAACAGTTTCCTAAGGGAAAGCAAAATATTGTTGTTTTTACTATATTCCAAGCGTTTTTTTTTTCATATTTACTCACTTTTTAAACCTGCCCTGGACTTTCACAAACATTTGAAAACCAAAATCAGATAAATAGGCCCGTAGCCGTTCTTGAGTTTTAGCCGGATTAACGAACAGCAATTGATTTTTATACTATACATAGATTATATTACAGCGTAGTCTGAAAAGTGCTTTAATGGTATTTAAAGCTTCCCGTTCTATGCCTACGTGTAAAAAACCCGCTCTCAATATCAATCAATAATGGCCAGTCAATTATACAGCTCCACCGCCGTCTCCATACATAAAATTGAAAGTCATTCTTCATTTTTTTTACCAAAGGGTTCCGCATCACATTTAGGTTTTATACCAAATTAGCATTGACAAAGGCAGACCCATCTCAACTCTAATCAAGCCAGCCGATCCATATCTGTGACTTGCGTTCGCTTATCGATCCATCTATAATATATTATTGATACTTCTTTGTACCTATAAAGGGTGGAAGAGACATCGTTGGACTATACTGTACTGTTACCATGGGTTCTGTACGTGATTCTAAACCGAAATCGGAGACAATTTCGATTCGTCCTAATTTGCAAATAAAAAAATCTTACAAAACTATTGATTCTATGAAACCTAATGAGATTAATCCTCAAAAAGTAATCCAACCACTTCTTTCATTAAAAATCCCATTGAGCTCTTTAGAAATCATGATTTTATACAATTTAAAGCAAAAATAACTTAAAAACACTTCAAATTTAGATAAAGCCGACAAAATTATTTAACGCAAGGGGGCACAAGATCTTGAGCCCAACTCATGTTGTCTTTATGCTACGATGTACCTTTCACCCTAAGTCAAGGTTAAAGTAATTTATTTGTATAATAACATAGGTAAAAAGCTGTAAAAAGTATATAACTTAGTGATTATATCACAAGGTCCAAAAAAAATAATATTGGTATGTACCTACCTATGTATAGCTAGTACGAGTAGCAACTTTTTAATACATTTTCATTTTGTTTTTCTTACTATGGACCAATCATTTTGTCTTCTAAATATTCCTTTATCAAGTAATAGCTTTTTTTATTTAAAAAATGGGAGAGTTTACTTAAACAATCTAACTCTTTTAAATATCTAGGTAGCTGTTAACCCTTTAGATACATTACCAGTTTCTCAGGAGTGTGCAAAAAGAAAGATGACTCAGCTAACCAATGGATGAGTTCTCATTACTTCTTATCAGATGTCTATGACTAATGGTCCTGGAATATATGGGATCGTGGTGACTGCGCAATAATGGCCCATTGTCCCTCTAATTGGCGTGACGGATGTCGGACCCTAAAAGATTAAGATAAACGAAAGGGCTTTGTCACAGGCTCAGCTTATTGGCAAAACTATTGACATGATAAAATACGTAAAAAGTCTTTTATGCATATTTGGGAGCCTTTGTTCAAGTTTGGACAATACAAATTCTTGTTACAGACGCCAGCACATCAAGTTACCCCAAACTGATTTTTTTCCCAATTGAACATGATCCTTATTCTCTTTGCAACAAAGTTGATGACTTATTAAAAAAAATTGACACATTGGGGTAGGTTGATGTGCTGGCGTCTGTACAGTCAGCCTCATATAAGTCGATATACATATCCATATTTCCTAAACTCATGAACACCTTAGCTTACACAAATTGCTAAACAAGACTAGTGCCAGGATTTAATTAACGTCTTAAAGGTTCAAAATTCACTAATAGGTACTTGGTACTTTTTGTGATGTTATTTTGTGAGAGGTTGTATAAGTGATGAATTAGCTTAGTGTTAGGGCAGAACTATTCACATTCAGCTTAATTAGGTACGCTTTTTAACACACCAGTTTTCTTGGACTAAATGTTGACTTTAAGTGAATAATTGTAAGTTGTGAGTCTCTTACCTATGCGACTTGAAATTAACTGGACTGCATAATTTGTGGGTAGGGGTTTGTAAAGGAACTTATATACGAAAGCATACAGTTAAACAACTATAGCATTAGCCTAAGTATTCTATGTCGAACATAATACTAGGGTAGCCACCCTATCCCCACTTTAATCCCTGCTCAATATATAAAACTCACCTACCTAAAAGCATCAGATTTACGTTGAAAAACTCTTTAGCTAAACCCCGAACCAATTTATAACTTAGAAGCCCAAAACTCATAACAGCTTTCATAATCCGCCACCGGCATCCTTTTCCACGAAAAACTAATAAAGTCATAACTACACCGAAATACGGCCTAATCCGTCCGAAAACAAAAGTTAAACACGACAAACAGAATACAAACAAAACTTGTGTTTTAACATACGCCAATACGTTGCCGACACACAAACAAAGCATGGTGTCGAACAAAAATGTAATCACTATAAAAATGTGAGCCGTGTCAAAAGGTAAAAAGTGGTAAAAACTAAAAAGTGGTGTTTTTAGCAGCGTCAGTGGCGGATGCGGACGTGTGGGGCCCGAAATGTCAGCCGCATGCTGGTGAAAACGCTTTCTGGTTTGACGTGAGACATAAACGGAGGCGAACATATTAAAAAAAACAATCTATGACATCTTTTTTTTAATACTATAAACCATTGCTTGACTGCAATCCCATCTGGGGCTCGAGTCTGCTATTGCAATTGTGTCTCAATGACGGGTCATTGATCGAATATTTGACAACTTTGACAGTTTTTGTGTGTGTAATGTGTCATAAGTTTGACGTTTTACGTCAAAAATCGATCATTGACCGGTCATTGAGACACGATTGCAATAGCAGACTCGACTCCCTAATGGTAAGCAGTGATGCAATCAGTGATGGTGAAGCGCACTAGTTTATTAAGAGCATATTCACTCTAGCCTTAACTGCAGTGTATTATTGTAATAGTGAGCTTATAATAAATTAGATTTTGTAAAAGTAAGTTTAGAATAATTTAAGTATATTATAAGTTAAGTAGATCATAAGTCCTCTTCTCGACAAATTATGTCACTTTTGCTGTGCCCGACAGGGTTCATGATTGTTTCTTTTAATGTTTAAGTAGGTAACACCTAAGTCTACATTGTGGAATGCTTTATAGAATTGAGTATTAAGAATACCTACTATTTATTGTATCTGTACAATAAAGAGTATTCTTAATACTAGAGAAGTATAAGAATAGAAGAATACTACTAAGAATTACAATAAAACAATACTAACTAAAATGCGATTGAACTTATGATATTAAATGAATCCAAAAAAAATATTTGAGCAAATACTTACCTAAGCTTTTAAATAACTATATATAAGTAATTTAATCAATCATTTATTTTGCTTAATATAGTATTATTATTACGATCTACTAACTCGTGATGATGCACTCAGGAAACAAAAACCTCAGCAGCTTAGACCTCAGCAGCACTAATAACTTGAGGTCAACGTTTTTGCTCGTGAAGATCATAAAAACTATCGAAAAAACATTTCATGTCTATGCGGTAACCGTCAATAAATTATTATCGTCAAAAATCTTTGTAGCTACTTATTTGAGTAATTTTGAGTAAGTTATTATAGCGGCAATAATCGTCTATTCGGTTCTATTTTTGAACATAGCCGAAGTCGTTCATTTTGCTAATGTCTAAACCGAATTTGAAAGTATGTGTGTGTGAAACAATTTACTAAATCAAACTAACATCGCTTATTTTATTTAAGTATTATAATCACAGATATTTTTATGTTAATATGGAACTGAAACGAATAACAAAGGCTCTTGTCTCCAAGCTTTAACTCTGCATTTATGACTACAAAGTTTTTAGGAGTGTTCGCAGTTTTATTAGCAGTTTTTCGGTTCCCACGTCATATGAGAAGAAAATCTATTTTCATTGCTTCACTTATGAAAATAGATTTAAACCTCATTTAAAGCCAAAGTAAGTATCCTTAATCTACAACTATTTATTCAATTTTTACTCGTTTGCGGCTCTCATTAAGTTCTATCTCTCACTATGTTATAACAACAAACTATTTTTATATCCCCAAATCAGCTAAAACGTGGCTAAAGCTGTAGGGGAGAGCGGGGCTAGAAGTTACCGGGGTAAGTTGTTCCGATTGAAACCACTCCGCGAGGAATAGAGATAGGAAGGTTGAATAAACACGTCACGAAATGCAATGCCACAGCGCACTGACGGCGGCCATCGTAGACAGGCCAGTGGAGCTAGGAATATTGGATCCGCAGGACGTGCGTCGCTGATTCACGTAAGTAAATATTTTCGTAATTAACATTTTTGGTCTGTTTCATGAATTTTAACGATTTGCGTTTAGTGTTTTATTGTTTCGATTTGAGGATTTATCTATTGTTGTGATACACTATGCGTAAATGACGTATGTTTAGTCATCTAATCTATATTTTGTTTGTTTTGTCAACTCGTATGATTGGGGCAAGATGTTCCTTTTTTCTGGGGCAGGTTGTGACCTCGGAACAACTTGCCCCAACTAATTTTGTTCCAGTAATGAATCATCATCATCAACCTACTGCTGGACATAGGGCTCTATCAATGAACGCCATAATGAGGTATATATATTGTTATTTTCTTTTACAGTATGCGGACTTACAAAAGAAAAACTACCGAGGTTTAATATCCAAGGAATTGCTGCAAACAGCCGCGAATGATGGCAAAAAAATAAAAACAACAGATTTGTAAAAAAAAGAAACAAATCGTGAAGAAAATAATCACAACTGGCTACAAAAAAAAAGAGTTGTATTTACGGCAGAACAGAAAGATAAGTTGGCAGACTATAATATTAAAGTTTATCTCAATTTTCTTCGGCCTTCTAACAGAAGAACTAAAAAAAATGGTGTACAAATGTGCAGTAAAATTCAGTGCTTACAGTATTTCACCATCTTGGCATAAAAATAGAAAACCTGGTCTTGATTGGCTAACAGGTGAAATCTTAATCCATTTTAATGCTTTCTAATGAAACTTCAGAGTATATATCATAATCACAGTTATTTGTTTTTTGCCTATGATTGCATTTTTTCATTATTATTATTTTATTGATATATTCGGCCTAAGACAAAGCAATATAGTTAATTACTGAAATAATTATCAAGGTTGATTAGCTGCAAGTTATTTGATAAGGTCTTAATGACTAAATGTTGAATAATTGATTAAGTACAAATTATAGTTACTTGTTAAAACATATAAATGTTTACCGATAATACGTTGGATATTGTTGATTATTTACTACTGAATAAACAGACTTGATTTCGTCGTTTATTGTTGTTTATTTCACAATTAAAACCTTTAACAGATATGGTAACAACTTACCCCGGCTTGTTAACAACTTGCCCCGAATCGGGGTAAGTTGTTACTTTCCGACTTTGGTCATAAAAAAAATTATAACAAATAAATCACACAATAAATGGTCCAAATAACTATCTTAATAGCAAAGTTAAATATGTAGGTTAATATTAATCACAAAAAAAGAATATTAAAATTAAGTATTCTTAACAAATTTTGAGGTTAACTGAAAATCGGAACTTCTAGCCCCGCTCTCCCCTACTATATTTCTGATACGTAAAACGGGGTGGATTGAAACTCAAGGGTAAATGGAAACAAAACTTTTTTTTCACGGATTTTCACGTTAGTTTAAAATTATTTAATACCAACACGGGGTCGAAACTATGTACCTACCTATCCAAATGATTTCAAAGGATTAAAGTCCTCGTATGTAACAAAAAAATTTCAACTCACGTGAATATCTTCCTCAAAGTTTTGTTTCTATTTACCCTTGAGTTTCTTTCCACCCCGTTTTACCCGGTACTTAATAATTCAACGCTTTATTTTTATATTTCCCTCCAAAACATGAACTGCCAATCACGCTGTTTTCATATTTGATTTTATGGCCTCCTAAAAAAGTTTTGATACGCTACCGGGGTGCAATCGATGGCAAAAAGTTTTTATTGCATAGCATTGAGTATTTATACAAGCGGCACCTGTGACCATATAAAAAAATATCCAGTCCATTGTACTAAAAGAAAAATCCAGCGGTACGTTATTATTTTGCAGTGCGTACAACTATGCAGTGTGCAATCTCAATATTTACGTATGTACGTTCACTTCTACATTTACATAATAAAATTACAAAAATAATCTGACCACAACCAAATTACTGCAAAATGCATGTTCAACATGTTAAACTACCTACTAGTTTTAAATTTAATTTTTTTTTTTTTAATTTAAAAACTGGTTACTGGCTGGCTGGTAGGTAACTGGCTTCAAACAAAATAAAGAAAAATCTTTGAGTCGACTCTACTTGGTAGATTTCTTACCAAAGTATTATTCTATACAAAATCTTTGCTTAAAACACAGACAAAGATTATCGAGGCATATAAATACAATCGTATCCCGTTTTCGTCGCAGTCACTGAGAATTTCACGTTGAGATGTTTGAAAATCTTAATTATTACATGTTAATATTTAGTTACCTACTGACAACTTCCTTTGTTCAAGATACACGACCTCGCTGTTTAGGTAAAATTAACACAGAAATATGAAATGCGAGTTTATTACTAATTTTGTTTTCTTTCTCAGTATTGCCCTTAAGTTTTTCGATACAGGCCCGAGGCGACAAACTAAGTATTTTCTTTAAAAAAAAAATCTGTGTTGAAAATCTCATTGTCATTGTCCTTATTAGTTTAGTTTCGACTACGTGCGGTTACTGAGTCAGCCTTGAAGCATTTCTAAGCGAATCTATTTTAAATTATTAATCGCTATATCCTCCCACTTGCACCAGCCCACATAGGCTCGGAACAATGCTCTGTACGGCGTGACCGCGAGGCGTGACTACCACGTATACGTACCTACACTCACGCCGTGTTTGCTGTGCTATATGCCATAATGACGTCATAACACATAACCAATCCCGCTATTTTTGAACCAACGACAAACATTCCGCTATGCCAACAACCCGTATGCAGGTGCAAAATCCGTACCAAATCTAAAATTAAACACAGTAGCGTTTTAGACCTAAAACGAACGCAGCTAACTATATAATCTACTATAATTTGTATAATATCGTGGGGGTTATGACAAAAGAAAGTCACGACATGGTTGCCACATTAAGGTAAAGCATTAAATAGGCTCGCAGGACCTATAATTTTATAAGTTTCGCATAATACAAAACATGAGGAAATTTACGGTGGGCGGGTCGCAGAATATACGAAAAAGTGCGTGATCTATTACTCTCTCGGTTATGTTAAAAACTTGCTATATTGAGATATTTTGGCCAACATTATACCTGGGTTCTTATAAATAACTACCTACCTAGATTTCCTGTAAATCATAAACAGACTTGCTAATGCATTCAATAACATAATAAGAACGATTATTATACAGGTCCTTCACCTCATAATAAATTCTAAACCTAGGAATCCTAAGAATACCTCGACAAACAGAATTAACCCCTCAAAGTACCCTTTAATTCAAAGCGAAACGGTTCAACTGCCATCCTTCAAAGGGGGACCTGATTAAAAATCCATTGAACGATTTCTTTGAAAACACGATTGATACGTCCGTAGTCCATTTATCTTGGTAATTTACCATTCAATCGGTATTACAGTGCGACATGTATCGATAATTTCCACATTAGATTTATGCTATGGGAGTATTGATATACAAGCCATAGAGCACGTCGGGGTAGGTATCCACATGAAACGACGTGCAAAAATATTTTTCTCATTTCTCTCTAACAAGACTTTCGCAGAATATTTATTGTTCATGTTAAAGTTACGCATGAACTTGCGAAAACGTTATTAAAATGCCGACTTTCCTTGCAAGATCTGTAACATTTCACAATAATATCTTGTGTTGTTATGTACCCATGTAGTTTTTGAATTACGGTAAGTGTGATAAATTAAACTTTATTAAAAATTTTAATACATCATTATTACCAATTAACTCATGAATGAAATGTGCAACACTTTTCGCAGTTGTTTTTAATAATTTACTACTCTTGTTTGTAAAAGTAATAGAATAAGACTCGAAGTTATCAGTCCAAGTGTGTATATAAGGCAATATTAATAATTATACTAAGATAACTTCAAGCGCAAGAGCGAGCAAAGCAAGCTTGGAATCTAAGGGCACCCACACTTGAATTGGTTAGGTTAGACGGTAATTTATTGAGTTATAGCCTTTTTAAACTACAAACAAAAACTGCACTGGCACTCCATGTCTATTAGTACGCGAGGTGAGGTTGTCTTGCCCGGGGGCCAGCAGGCTCTCTGCCAACTCTGCCAGCGTTCCCAGGGAGTATGAATCACGGAGTGCCGACTCGTGAGGGGCCTGCTAATGACTATACATCGAGCCTTTGTCTCCTCCGTATTGTACCGATAGAAATAACCAGTAATGTCTATGGGAATACGTGTCAAATGTCAGCGGCATAGAGATGAGAAAACTTTGTGGTTATGTTGGAGATATAAATATCTAAGTGAAAATAAAACATGGTGTAAGTAATGACAAAAATGAGATTCTTTTCTTAATATTATCAGCAAAAATCAGAATAACGTACAGCCGCCAGAACATCCAGCTACCACAAACTGTAATTATTTTCCAATTGGAAATGAACCTTATTCAGTTTGCCAGAAATTAAAAAAAAAATCATTTTAAAACATGACACATTGGGATAGTTTGATGTGGCCGCTGTACGTAAGTACTTTTAGCATAAATACTAGGTACATACAAAGGTAAAGTCGAAACGTATGCATTTGAAATAAAAAATAATCGCTTCAAATATAATTATTTAGTTACGTATAAGACTTATTTCATAACTATGAATTGTGTTTCAGAATAATTACTTACAGAATAGATAATTGTAAAGCGTGACGTAAGCAAGAATCCGTGCTAGGACTACCTGCGCTGCGGTATTTACTATTATTTTTGACCTAGAGTCTTTATGCCCTTTAAGAAGTCTTTTTATCATTATTTATTCTTTAATTTTTTTGTCGTAAATTTCCAGTGCATGTCCCCAATACCTATATATTTTTCTTTCAATAGGATATGCTTTTCCAAATTCGCTGTATTGTTGCGGAAAATAGACAGAATTTTGCTAGAATGCAGGTCCTGCACATAATACCAACATATGAAGCCAACTTCAAAGAAAATCGTCAACATTGTACGATATACTTGTGCTCACTCAACTCCTATTGTACCGCACAAAAGCCATACTCATACAAATAGGTATCTATGTGAAACGCGAAACCGAACTTCACAATCTAGACCAAATGCAGTTTATTGTAGTTAATGAAAAGTAATATTTTTGTCAATTTTGATGTGGATTCGGCGGAATAGCGTAAATAATACCGGGCTGTTACTGTCCCAATGATGGGCAAACCCCTCTTTTCATTTATAAAAGGCACAAGCATTAATCACCGGTGACTACACTTGCTCAAGGTTGATTTGCGATTTAATTAGCTGTAAGCCACAATGATTTACTGATGTCAAAGATGTCTAAGATTTACTTAGAAAGTACGTAAGTAATCTGAACAGTAAAAGTCACATTGATACTTGGCTGGATTTAACCCTACAACCTCGTGCATTAGAGGTAGACGTAACAATTTGGCTATCACGACTATGTGGAATAGTTAAAAAAACAAAAAGAAGTACTCCTTAAAACTCAACAAAACAACAGCTCAATCAGCACAATTGCTCAGCTCAATTGTTGGCTGACCTTAAATAAATAAATAATAATAATAATAACAACTTTGAAACACACGAATCATGTAATATGAAGCCTTCATGCTATTTTATACAAGTTTCATATTTGGTGCGTTTCAATAAAAAACTTTGGTGCCTTTAATTTGGTGCGTTTCAAAGTTGGTGTACTTCGAGAAATACCGCGACAAAAATGCCCGCTACGCTTTGCCTGTCCATATGGATTGGCACACGTATAATTAATATAGCAAAGCCTTTTTGAAACTGTTGCACGGAGATGAAAACTGTACTAAAATCCTGAGAGCTGTGGCTTTGAGATTAGCTGGAAATATGCACAGATAGACGGACAAACGTGGTTTCGGCTCTTTGATAAAGGTAAAATGGAAATATAATTTTAGCGGTTGGAAACGTTACGATGTTTTAGGTGGTTTTCTAAAACAAGGTATATACCTAAGCTTATGTGAGTTGGTGGAAAACAGTGAATCTAACTTGTTCCCTTTTTTAAGGTTCGTACCTAATGGGTGCCAATGGAACTCAATAACTGAGCGTTTGCAGTCCGCCCGCTTGTCCGTCAATCTGTCAGCGGGCTGTTTTTCATAAACCGTAACAGGCAGACAGTTGAAATTTCCACAGGGTGTGCATTTTTATTGCCGCAATAACAACACATGATAGAAACGCATACTTAACGCCTGTATTACCCGAAGGGTTAGGCCGAGGGGTCTTAGTGCATCTCATTAAAAAATAAGTAAACATAAAAAGAGTCTTTTACTAGTCATGGTGCGGAACGCTTCTTGAGCTAGTCCGACTCGCACTTTACCAATTTTTTTTTCTCGCATTTAGCCCTTGTTTCAAAACGCTGGTGTTGTGTTTTGTTCTTCGAATGATCGTCGTCATTATTTCCAAGTCCTCCCTCATTATTTTTTTAAACCACCACAAATTCGAAATACTACTTCATAAATACAATAAGGTGTTCATAAAATCTTAATACTAATAGTTCTTTAAGGGATAAACATCAAACAATTAAGATAAACTCCGTTTTAAATCTAAATGGTAATGTTATTCATAGAATGGCCGCTATTAAAAACCTGGGCATAGACAAGAGGTTTAACAAACGAGTACCAAACAAGGAGATCGTTACCATAATTACTGATGCAACGATCATTGCCCAAAAAAAGCTCAATTTGGACACAATGCCCAGGAGATTTTTTCTTGTTTATGTAATTAAAGCTGTGCTTAGAATAGGTTGTGTAAAGTAGAAATGGAAACTAATTGAAAACCTGTGTGGTTATACGTATTCAATAAGTTTAATTAATGGCCATGTCTTTTATTTTTAAATTTTGAATTCCGAATATCACCTATCACTGTTTGTCACTGCATCGCCCAAATATCGAATGGAAAAAAGCCACATTTTACATAGTCTGACTTTGTACTTTGTTAGTGTGCTTAAAATATTAAATAAATAAAATAATATAGCTATTATCATGCCCATAAATTTATTGTTGAAAACCAACGTAACGTAAACATTATTCATTCACGCCAGTCAACGCATAACTTGAATCGCTGTCTGGTTAAGAAGCTTGAAAATGAACACAAAAGTCTCTTATACAGGCAAGGTGAGCACTGAGTACGGATGTATGAAAATAATATATAACCAAAAAATGAGATGAAACTACGGACCAACGGAAATAATTTATGCCGATGGGAAATACATTCGGGAGCACAGCTTGTACAAAAATACAACTTTTAACCCGACCGTTCAATATAACGCATGACTGGCGCCCAACATTTACATAATCATCACACATCATGAATGGCTAATAATACCATAAATAAATTACCTTTTAAACATTCGAGCAAGCAAACAGACAGGATCCGGCCTCATAATCCGTTTAACTATGGTTAAACTTTAAAAACGATCGTGACTTGCGTTCGTTAAGATTCTGATCTCGTACGCCAACGATTGCTCATACCAAACAGCGCGGTTTACGTTAACCCGCCTGATAAACACTGGTTAATGTTAACGTTTAGTTTTATCTGTATTCCTGGCGAGTTTTGTTTATCGCTATGCAAGGATTGTTCGCCGCATTAAGGCATTTAAAGGAAAGTTGCGATTTCCAGAACTTCATTTGTTGCTGCAGTGGTTTATTGTGGTGCTTTTATTAGCCATTTGTTGAAACGACGAGTGCTTATCAGAGACTGTTCAAAACTGAACAATGCATCCTCATTTATGAGTTAGTTTTATAGTGATTACTCATTCGGTTGAGGTATTCCTCGAAGCGCAATATTCCTGATTGAAATGTGTGAGAAAAAAACATGATGGATTTGTAAATAAATTATATTGATAGACGTCTTAAATTTCCACTTTCTTAGTCTTTTATTTATTAAACTACAACATCTAGGAAACCAAAAGAAATGAACTGGTACTTGTATCAGGTACTGGTACTACATAGGTATTTAATTAAACGACTTACTTATCTATTACTTAGTTTTAACACAGTCTAAAAACATACAGTCGTCCTACGAAGCCGTCTAGACAGGGTGATCGTGCGGGATGTGAGGGGCGAGACGCGGGAAAGCCGCTCCTGCACTGCGAACAAAACGATGTTCGTAGTGCGGGAGCTATTATTCAAGTCTAACGCGTGTAGAAGTTGTCGGCATTTTTCCAGAGATCAAAGGCGTCGTCCTACTGCATTAATATTTATACTGTGGTTTTAGTCTGGTAAAAAACAAATTTTGAAATTGAATCAAATGTAGTTGTTTTGAGAAGTATAAGGATGACAGAAATGAAAATGTTGTTGACGACTCTAGTGACATTTTGGCATAATAATATCTATGCTTATGAATTAAGGCTACCAGCCGCATGAGGCGGTGCTAAGCTTCGCTCGACGAAGACGGTTCGGGGATGGCTGACCAAGCATTGCATACCGAAGCCCCTCCATTCCTCAGAAAGCACGTTTAGCCGTTGGGGCCTGCTGTTATTATTAGATCTTTACCATCAATATATTATCAATATATTTTTGCAAGAAAATGTTAGAATAATTGTTGAGGCAATCGGATAACTGATTAAAATTAGATTCTCAAAAGTCTTCAATAAACAATCAGGATTAAAAAAAAGACTTTTCAAAAGTATGAATTTCACTTAAAACATATGAAAGCTAATATTAAAAAATACAAAAAAATAATAGGTATGCCTACCAGTGCTTTTACAAACAATTTATAAGTGGTTTTAATTTAGCTATCGTAGTTTTTTTTTTTAATTATGTACACTAGTAAAAATCAAAATCAATAAAATCTCAATATTAATATTCATTTATTAAAATTGGGCTGAGAATCAACACTTTTTGAACGTTTTCGAACGAACTTTTTGCAAATTACATAAGACAGTCCCCCAAAAAGCCAGCCCTTCGCCACTTCCTAGTGTGTTTAATAGAAATAAGTGGCGGAACAAACACCCAAGCAAAAAGCGAATGCGCAGAAGCGCAGTGCGCAAGGCAACCATTGATGGTGAAGCAGTAGGTATATACATAGTTCTCTAGTTTATTGGGAGCCAATTCACTCTAGCTTTGAAGACACCTACATCACGTTTAACTCTTACCACAGAGTCACCCAGTAACTGGGTTGTAAAGAACAGAATAGACATGCAGTTGCTCCAAAAAACAAAGAAAAAGACCTCTTTGTTTATTTCTGTTTTTCTCAGAGTTAAAAAAACATAAGCTTGTTTGACGTGTTAGTAGGTGGTGTGAGATGTATGTAAAACCAAGTTCACAAAAATAATTATTTATAATTTATGAATGTAAATTCAGCTGGGAAAAGCTAGGCATCTGATGAATATTTATTACTTTTTCTATCTTCATAAACTATGTTGTATTCCATCTAGACTAACCCTCACTGTTTTACTGTTATTCAAAGCTCATTCTGCATTATTTTCAAAATATTATCATAGGTCCAATTTAAAGACCGCTTTTTAGTTTCTATAAACAATGTTCTGTTCTGTATGAAGGTAAAAAAGATACCAGTGCCTTCTTTTCAAGTTTTAGTGTTAAACAATGGTTTGTATGTAAGTACATCCATAGACATATACTTCATACATTTACGGAAAAAAAAGTACCTACCCGATCCACCCTGATTGACATAGTCTGCAATTATGTGCTACGGATACCTACACAAAGTTACGTTTGAAATATCAATAGCAACTTTCAAATAATGAAAGGTACTTAGAATGATTAGATAACACATAACATATTTATCATCACTACAAAACCCCTAAATACTAAATACATAGCTACCTACATAGTATTATTTTAGATAAATTACACCCAGATGATCATGCTCATCATACAAAGAGTTGTCCAGGGTGTGAATCGAACCCACGACCTCCAGCATAGCATTTAGGGGCTTAACTACTAGACCAACAGGCCAGTCCAGGGACTAAAATGGTTCAACGTGCTTTCCATGACACGAAGTAAATATTATATTACGAGTAGGTACTTATATTTATTAACTCTCGTGTTAGAACGCAGCAATTACACTAATGAAGCACGATTAATACAAAAAATAAAATAATCTCTCTTTCTCCCATCATATAGATATCTTTTGGCAAACAAATCAAGACCAAGTACATGTGGCTACAGGTAGGTAAACGTCTTTTGTTCACGCACAAGTGGGAAAAAGCCCGCTTCCATTTAAGGCCAAGTCTGTATGCCGTAAAAAAGCGTATAAAATCTAGCAAATAAAATTGCGTTTTTACGTGTAGTTTTTACAACTCTCGACGCTTTTAGCTTAGGCTTCTCTGTAATAGTGCAATACTCGTATGTTTGTCAGTTTATAGGTAAGCAGCTCCGCTTGTAAAGGCAAATATCAACAGTTTGATAAACCAAGGAGTTCTGTACCTACGTGTCGGTGTTTAAGTGAAAGCAGCATTTAATAAATATTCCACAAATATAAATATTCCACAACTTTTCACACAACGCTATTTAGTCCCAAGTTAAGCTTGAGAGCTTGTGTTATGGGTACTAAACAGCTGATAAACATATTATGTATACAGGGTGTAACGGAAAGGGTATATACATACAAACAGGGTGAATAGAGTATTTAATAACGAGTCTTTCCTCAAAATTTCAGCTCCCAACTAATAACTTTGAAACTTCACGATATTATTTAATATCAACAGTTCATTAAATGCAAAATCATAACAAACGTGTCACCGCACTATGGGGGTCATAATCCTGTCCGGCAAGGTTCAAGTATATCTATCTCGGGTTCTGCGCGCCTAGTACAGACCTATCGGGCTCTGCCTAACCGACGAAGGCGCGACGGCGCGGGTGGGCTCAACTTTACAATTATGTATGTATATGTATAAAAACGTTGCCATGTCGTTTCTTATCACCGAGAGAATCCGTGCCCTTCGGATGTATATACCCTTTCCGTTACACCCTGTATATTTCTAAATACATACATAATTATAGATAAATTACACCCAGACACAGAACAAATGATCGTGCTCATCACACACACATTTAATTTTGTCCTGGGTGGGAATCGAACCCACGACCTCCGGCATAGCAGCCAGGGTCACTAACTACTAGACCAACAGGCCAGTCATAATTAAGCATTGTACTGTGAGCCTTTTATCAAACAACAACAACAACAACTTGTCAAAGAAACAACACTTGTAACTGCCGACATTATCTGCTGTAATCCAATAGTTTTGACTAATTTCTTTAACAATAATTATCTTACTAACCAATTCAAGTGAAATGTCTACTTATTTCTAGCTTCTGTTTCAAATAAACATTGATTTTTCTTTCTAATAGATATAGCACGACTACGAATAGTGCAAAAGAAGTATACCTGTAGTCGCTCCTGCCAACCTACATTACAAGAGGCGTGATTTAACAAATTAATAATTATGTGTATGTATATGTAAGTTTTCCACGACTACGTTTACATACAACCTTAGTTATACCTCAGTAGGTAATAAATCTATCAGTATGGATGTGGTAAACAATTAAATATTCCAGAAACCCTGCCTTAGTTTACCTTGTAAGATATCTTTAGACTGCCAATTTCATATCTCCAGCTCTAGTTAATATGTATTTGTTTATCGGTATCCTTTATCTTCTTTGACTAAGATCCTCCAACCTTACGACTTATTTGATTATTAACCGACTTCAAAAAAAGGAGGAGGTTCTCAATTCGGTTGTATATTTTTTTTTTTTTATTGTTTGCTACCTCAGTACTCCGTCATTTATGAACCGATTTTCAAAATTCGATTTTCGTATTTCCACAACATAACATTACGCCATTCTATTTTAAAAGGAGCCGGCAGAGATGTATAGATTAATATTTAGATAGAATAAGTTAGCAATTGTTATCCAATTTCAATGATTCTTTTAAGTTTTGAAAGACTTTCTTTACATAATACAAAGAAACTAAAAGTTACAAAATAAAAACTTTTTTACAAAAAAACAACCGACTTCTTAAAAAAAAACTAACAGGTGAAAAATAACTCCACTTTCGGAAGTCGGTGGCCAATAATAAACACTACATAACCACCAAAGCCATAGACTTCCGAAACTCGAGTTATTTTTCACCTGTTAGTTTTTTTTTAAGAAGTCGGTTGTTTTTTTTGTAAAAAAGTTTTTTCATAAAGTATAGACACTTTAGACAGTCCTACACTACACACACTGTTCTTGCCATCACGTACAATCATGGCGTCGACCAGACATTCCAATGTCGAAGGGCATGCATAAACATGTTAGTACTTACTAATGATGAGTCAATCAGGTAATACGGAATAAACCGCAATGGTGACGAATAAAGGCCTTTTCATACCACAATAATAATGAGGTCGCTGCATGGCTCAAAATTTTAAACACTGAATAGGTTCTTGGAATAAAAGTGACAAAGTCGTTAGCGAAACGATTTGCTATCTGTGTTCGTACTGAGAATTCACTTATCAGGCGTACCTACTAGGATGTGGGTTATATTTATCTGTGTTCAACTAAATTTAAATTAGGGTAAGCATTGTCATATTACGTGGCAATGTCACCAGACTTTTTAACTTTACCTGGTAAAACGGGGTGGATAGAAACTCAAGGGTGAAGAAAGAGTGTTGTTTGTTACATACGTGGACTTGTAATGCTTTTAAATAATTGAGATAAATAGTTTCGCAAAAAAATCCTCCTCAAAGTTTTGTTTCGTATTCACTCTTGAGTTTCTATTCACCCCGTTTTAGTTGACAGCGATGCGGATGAATTTTTAGAAGCTTTGTATAGTGTTAATTCACTGTTAAGTTTAGATGGAATAGTTCATTGATTTGTATGCTTATAATATCTATTTAATGTAAATCTATATGAATAAATTTTAATAAATGATTATGTAAGTCATCAGAATAAAATGAGAATTTTTATGAAGCAACGTGCCGAGCTTAGGCAAGTGGCAAACTTGGTAATTTAAGTCGCGGCTACTGACCTGGTTCGATGTATTCACCATAGTTTAGTTTGAGAGAGGTAAAACTTGCACTTCTGTTTACGTAGATTGCATATTATTATTTTGTCTGTTTGTAACTCAATCACGCGGATACCGTTAAACAGATTTGAATGAAATTAGGCACATAGATAACCATTTCTTGGACTGACACATAGGATACTTTATATCCCGATAATATGTTCGTTTGAGATAACAGATCAACTTCACAAAATTTAAAATTTGATTCTATTATTATTATTTTTTTGCAGGGTAAAAATTGTCATGGATGTCCTGTCCCGCCCCGGGGAGGGCGAAGGGGTCTGTAGACTCATACTGACTAAAAACCACCCCGGTGTTCTTGCTCATACCTGCACCGGGGGTCACGGGAACAGAAGATACTTCCACAACCCCCGAACCCCACTACATAAATGTCAAAAATGTAGGTATAGGTATTTTTCTAAAAATAAGATTTTAATACATAAACTGCCTCGTTGGTCTAGTGGTCGCAAGTGCTACTGCTGATCATGAGGTCCCGGGTTCGATCCCCGGGTCGGGCAAAGTGTTATTGAGTTTTTCGATCTGGGATTTCTCAGTAGCAGCCCGGAGCCTGGATTTGTGCCCGATGGATGGCAATAGGCTCGCCCCCTATTACATGGGCCTTAAACATAATGGCGAAATGTGGGTGTACTACCAGGTACACCTCTGTCTAGCCCTTCGGGGATTACAGGCGTGACGATATGTATGTATGTATGTAATACATACCTAAACTTTTTTTCTTTTTAATTGCTTTATAGACGGCACTAGTAGTCATAATTATATTAGGATAATGGTTTCGACGTAATAATACCTACTTACGTGGATTTCGTTACATATTTTTTTATTTGCCCCAAGTGTGCGGTTGGGGACCCTTAACAAGACCGAAGTTACACGAATCTACTGGCACTCACATACACACGTACTTAAATATCAGAAAAAGATAGAAAGAGTAAAACGCATGAAATAAAACGCTTTTTTCTTAACGTGACAATTTGCACCAACCAACTCTTACCGCATGCCACGTTAAATAATTTCGTTCCAAAATAATATTCATCATATTTCTCCGAATCGTTTGCCGCAAATATGATTTCGAGAGGGATATTGATGTCCCATATAATTATAATTTAGTAGTTATTTTAACAAAATGACATTTTGAATTTAATTAACACACAACGTATTACACCGCAGCAATTGGCATGAACGAAATTAACTATGATTTTTTTTACACAAAAATCCAATTAACAAAAAGATTTCCCAGAACTATTGTATTATAAAACTTGTCAATCACCTTTCTGATAAAGTGTTTGTTTTCGTGTTCATTGTACATAATTATTTAAATTAAAAAAAAAAATCCTAATATATTTAGGTACATCTCATTTTTCGGCTTTGTAGATTTCATATAAAGAACCGGACTAAAATACTAACACTTACTATAGTCCAGTCAAATTAGGTCATTTTTTGATAAAGATTGGAATAAATTCTCTGGAGAGACAAAAACGGTTCTGATGGTTTTGTATGAGTGGAAAATCGGGTATGAAAACAAAAAAACATTTACTACCCCTACGGAAGGGGGTGAAAATTGTTTATTGGCCATAACTAACTAGATAATACAGGTGTACTCTGCGTAATTTTTTGTATGCTGTATTACACCTTAATCTACATTATTACATTTTATTTATTTTATTCTGACTAACGCAGCGTGAGAAAAAAAATAAAATCATTTTTTTTTTCTTTTTTGGTCATTGCACCTTTGGGGAAAACTGTGTAGTTGTGCAAATTGAGGAAAGGGTTATACATTTTGACCTAAATACATTATTGATTTTGCACCCTAGTGTGACATATGGAAATTAGCTTTTTACGATTTTCTGCCGCTGTACTTCGGGGGAAATTTTGGATGTTTTGAAATGAATACAGTCATATTAACTTGGTTTCCTTTATATTTGCACCCTATAAAAAATTGGCATTTCTTAAGGGAACATAAAATTTTCTTGTATTACAGTATTTGCCAAAGAGCTATTACGCCATGGAAGTGACAAGCGACATGCGCTTGTCACTTCCATAGAATATTGTTAGTCACGTATGACGTAACCCATTTTTATTCCAAACATACTCATTTATTATTTAACTAGCTGATGGCTGCGGCTTCGCCCGCATGGATTTATTTTTAAAGGTTTTAGAAGGTTTATTTTTAACCTCCAACAAATACAATTACATGTTTGCCAATGCATACAAAAACTTGACAAATTATATACTAATAATTTCCTTGAGAAAAACACTATCTACAGGTAAAAACAGCATTGGCGTAGTCATGTCTGAGTTCATCGCAAACAGACAGACAGACGACCGCGACGCAAGTGCGGATCCACTCGATCAACCAGTCAAAGTAATATTTATGTATGGATGATACCAATCGAGTTAAATTATTACCTCCTACTACTACTACTTTAAATAATACTTACTACCTTCTCTAGTATTGTATACTAATAATAATAATTTTTATTTTTATATTGATATTTAAAAATGTAATTTATAAGATATTTTAATGAATACCCGATACTAATAATAATAGGCATTGATGCTGCTGACATGAGGCAATCGTTGAAGGAGCGCTTCTTTGGCCGCCTGAAGAAGGTTTTAAATAGCCTTTTGTCAGGCGGAAACAAGGTGCGCGCCTTCAATAGTTGGGTCATGCCAGTGTTGATGTACTCTTTCGGCATACTCACATGGACTCAAACGGAACTTGACGCCCTGGATAGGAGAGTTCGTACACTGATGACCGCAAACCGGATGCATCACCCACGATCCTCGGTTATGAGACTGTGCATCCCGCGGACGTGCGGGGGTCGAGGCTTCCTGAATGCTAAGACCCTCCACAACCGTGAGGTGTACAGCCTCCGAGAATACTTTCTGAAAACCGACGTGGGGATGCATCGGGATGTGGTCGCAGTGGACAAGGGCCTTACCCCGCTATCCATGGCTAACGAGAACTGGCGCAAACCTATAGTACTGAGTACTGATGACCGCAGACGAAATGACGATGAAAGAGCTTCACGGGCGCTTCTACCGGGCTCTTCATGGGCCCGATGTAGACTTCTTAGCGTCCGTATCCTGGCTACGATTCAGTAACCTCTTCGGAGAAACTGAAGGGTTCGTCTGTGCAATTATGGACGAAGTTATCTGGACGAATAACTATCGGAGATATATTATGAAGGACGGGACAGTTGACGTGTGTCGGCCATGTCACTGTCCGGGTGAATCTATCAGACATATCATCTCTGGTTGTTCTCGTCTGGCTAATAGTGAGTACTTGCACAGACATAACCAAGTGGCCAGGATTATCCATCAGCAACTTGCTTTGAAATACCAGCTTGTGGATTCTGAAGTACAGTATTACAGGTATGTGCCTGACCCAGTTCTCGAGAATGACCATGTTACACTGTACTGGGATCGATCTATCATCACTGACAGGACTATTGTTGCCAATAAGCCTGATATAGTGGTGATAGATCGATTAGCGCGCCGCACAATGATAATCGATGTTACCATCCCTCATGACGAGAACCTCGTGAAAGCTGAGAAAGAGAAAAAAATCAAATATCTCGACTTAGCACGCGAGGTTGTCGACATGTGGGATGTGGACTCGGCTGTCATTGTGCCGATAGTCGTAACAGCCAATGGCCTTATGGCTGCCCGCGGGGCCGGCACCAGTCGGGGGTCGCGGAAGTATCTTCTGTTCCCGTGACCCCGGCGCAGGTGTGAAAAGGAACACGGGATGGTTTCTAGTCAGTAAGAGTCTGACAGACCCCTCCACCCTCCCTGGGGCGGGGGACATCCATGAGGATGGTAAGGTTAGGTTATGTGTATCTATATATACTAAAATACCTCTTATTTTTTTTTGCCCCCTAAGGGATTGAATTCACAAAAGTTTAAAAACCCTAATACTTCATTTTATCGAAGCTTGCGGAGGAGCTTGTGGCTAAATTATAACAGCCGCATGGGTCGATCGAAGGTTAAGCTACGCTTGACGAGGTCGGTCCGTGGATGGGTGACCATTTATTACATACCAAGACTCCTCCGTGCCTCGGAAAGCACGTTAAGCCGTTGGTCCCGGCTGACATTTGTAGATCTTTGACAGTCGTTACTTGTAGTCAGAAGCCCGAAAGTCTGACAACCAGTTTAACCAAGGGGTATCATGTTACCCAGTTACTGGGTTGTGGAGGTCAGACAGGCAGTCGCTCCATGTAAAACACTGGTATTCAGCTGCATCCGGTTAAACTGGAAGCCGACCCCAACATAGTTGGGAAAAGGCTAGGCAGATGATGATGACTTCATTTTATCGAAATAATTTTGAAAATCAAAGAACTTTCACACTAACTTTGCGCTCCCCATTTACCCCCTTAAAAAATGATTTACGAAAAAATATTTGTGTGTTTCACGACTTTCAATGAAAAACCTTCATACTGAATTTCATTGGAACAATTTCAAAAACGACAAAGTTTTATACAAGTACTTACTTTGCACCCACGTTTTACCCCCTTAGGGGATGATTTTCAAAATGTATCGCGCTCCTGATTGTTCTCGAGGGACCGAGCAGTCTCAGAGCAAATATTCTGAATATTCAACCTCTGATCCCTCTCTGTAAACGTTTCGGATGCGCGAGACCAAGAATGACGATCCCGGTCGATAGCTAAACGCATTTCTTGTTGTTTCACACTTTCCTGAGATAGAGAAGAGTCGGACTCGTTTAAATTTTAGTCGTAATTGTCGCTGCGTGCTAGTTTCTGCGGACAAACTTAGCGCATTACGCTCACGGTTAGAACCCAGCCGTTGTACACGCTCTGCGTCGGTTTCGAGAGATCGAACTAACCTGCGCATCTTAGAAACCCTTAAGTTTCGAGACAGATTTGATGTTTTTCTAAAAGGCATAGCTAAAATTTCTTCTTAATCCGATACTAACGATATTCAAATCAGCACGTAATAAGCACGTAAGAATTGCTAGTAGGTAAGTAAGTAGAAAAATAAGGTCAGAGTGTCGTCTTGGGGGCACTATGAAAAAAATACTTAAAAAAAAAAACATTTATTTAGGAAAAAAACAGTACAGTCATGAAAAAATAAAAACGATGATAACTGCAAAAGTTAATAACTATGGCGCAGCTAACTTGGAAAAATTTCGCAACCAATTTCGAGGTAGTTGGTCACAGTTCTAACCTAACCTAACCTAATGGATACCCTTCCACATCGTTTTTACGACAAACGGTTAGTCGGAGACAAAAAGCACCAAGATACTTTTAGCCTTAAATTTAGGTGTTTTATACGATAGAATCGAGAAAATAAACGATTTGCAAAAATAACACTTTTTTGGCTAAATTTTATAAGTCCTTGCTCCATAGTGCCCCTTACATGGCTACACTCCAACCAAAAATAATAATTATTCGCAGGAAAATTAAACACTTCAACCAACACAAACAACAAAGGTATCCCCCGAATATATAGGATGAGAGCGTCACATCGGCACCTATAACATCACTTTTTGGGAACGAAACCATAGCGCGATCTAACTCGAGGCCAATGCAGCCATCTAGTTAGAAAACGGAAACTACATATTATTTACCCAAATTAAATTAAGAATAAAACTAAATTGTCGTTAATTTAACAGACAAAGTAACTACATTATTTTTGATTTTCAAAAAATATGTTAACCGCAGCAAGGAACAAAACTACGAATTATAAACTTAAATCAATTACCAATTACAACAAATTTTAATGTGCTTGGTAAGTAAAAACTTAGACTGACTTGATTTCATGATAGTGTAGCTTGTTGTACCACCAATCAATCAGTTTAGTAATATTGGTGTAAAACTCTCCATACAATTAGATAGGACATGTATAGTTCTCAGATTTTATAACAGTATCGTAACGTAACTAACACATAAACTAACAAAAAAAAAAATACGATTTTTCTAAAACAGTATTATAGGGTTTGAACTCGCACCATTTAGTGAGGTAAACGGTCGCTTGACCTCTCCGCTAAATTCCCCGTTGACATATTGTTGAATAGCTGTTCCCCTGCAATTTATAATTTTAATATTAATGCCCCGCTCCTTAATAAAAATAGCGTGATTTTTATGTTCCCAGAGTTTTTATTTTATTAACTAAATAACATGTCATTTGTGCATTCAATTACGAAAAAAACCTTTTAAAATCAATATGTAGCCTAAAGCCTACCTTAGTTTACATAGAACATTTTTGATCATAGAATTTCAATTCATTCTATCCAATAGTTTTCGCGTGAAGCGTACCATACACACAGACAAACAGACAAACATTCTAAAAAGTATTTTTTGTCATTAGTTAGGTTTTTCTAACAAATCCAACTTATTTTTTTAGAAAATTCTCAATGTACAGTTTTTCTTGCGTGACTGTTTTATTATAATTATGTACAGATAAATTTGTTATTACTGTAATGTGTATTTCTAACAATACACTGTCACTTTGCGTAAGTAAATATAATCCGATACTTATTTTTTTAATTTAGCTAAAAGTAAATTTGTGTAACGCGCGGATCGCTTCTTGCCGCAACAAAGATCTAAACGCATCTTCTATTATCATGGCATGCACGTTTTTGTTCTGGCCCCGCCGGTCGCGCTCGCCCCGCGTCCCGCTTCGACCCCGCGCGCGCCCTGCGAACGCCACGAGGCGCGATATATATCCACGTTAATTTTACATAAACTTCCAGTCATATATTTCTTATTTTTATTAGGTGCGAATATAGTACATTTAGAATACATCATGTATAAAAAAAACCACGACTACACTAATTTGCCCCGAAGTACAATTTACAAATATTGTAAAATGCTGGTTTCCAAGAGGTGCAAAAGGGTGCAAATTTAACTGGGTGTTTATGATGCTATAAAAAGCTTAATGTAAGTTTGCACCAACAGACAAAATTTCCCTTAAGCCGCAAATCAAAAATATTAATTTATTAATGTTTTTTACACCTCACACTTTTTTCGTGACCAGTAATTATACACCAAAGGGGTATCTACATATTTGCATACTTAGCACAATTAGTTACTAATAAAATTTCAAAATTTTGGGACTTTCAAGTTTTTACCTAATATTAAACGATGTTCCGTAAATAATAGGAATGGTGCAAACTCAGAGAAAACTTATTTTCATGTCTTCTAATGATTCCACAAAAAATTACAACTACACGAATTACGTCCAATCTTTTTGCTAATTTGACTGTACTACTACCAGAACTTTTTGCTACCAGTATTATAGTTATGTTTATACTAAGTATTATACTGGCGACAGTCACCTTTAACCTATTCTACTCTATTCTAGTATTTAAATTATGATTAGGCTATTTGGATGGCTGGATAACTAGACTATCTAAGATCACCCACTGTTCAATTTTGAATGACTAATGCTTACCTACTAGTAGGTAAGCAACTCTTTGCGCTGTTGTGTTGATATACATATAATTAACTGTCCATAAATAATTCTTATAAAAAAAATTATTCTATTCTATTTTTAAATCATATAGGGTTTGATTCAATCAAAGAGATTTAAAATACTATAGAGCGGGCATGTCAAGGAAATGTCATAGTAAAAACTTTGATCCCATGTCTCAGTGTGTATGAATATTGGAGCGGCAGCGGAGCGTACTACAAAAAACTCATAGACTTGTATCCAACAGGACACACTTTTTAAACGAAAATTTTGTTCGTGATGTCCGGTTTATAGGTATTGAATGTCTTTGGATTCAGTTCACAGATTTCACACTGAAGTTTTGACTTTATATAGTTGCAAGCACTACTGCTTAGCATGGAGACCTAGATCAGATTCCTCGGTTGAGTGCTTTTAGATTTTTCATCTGCAATTCTTTAGTAGCAGCCCAGAGACTTGATTTGTGTCCTTTAGATAGTCATAGGCTCAGGTGAGGGTGTCGCAATAGCTACACATCTGCCTTACTCGTCGAGGTATACAGGCTTGATATACAGGCTTGATATGTTATATTTCATTCGATCTGCCTTCACAAACCGTTGTGAGTCATAAATTGCCAACACAACATAACTTGCCTGCTCCGGTCTTCCCGTCCGGAGTGTCTTCAAGGCTAGTGTGAACTCTAGCTAGTTCTTTAATAAGAGCCTATTCATAGGCTCTTATTAAACTAGTGCACTTCACCAACATTGATTGCATCAATGCATACCATCCACCATTGCCATCAGGTGGGATTGCAGCTTAGTTTATAACATTAAAAAAATAACCTGTCTTGCTTGACAAACACTTAAGTAGTTTTTATCTACATACAATCTGAGCCTTTCGTAAAGTTGCTTTTAAACAACAAAACCGAACTTAACCACAACCAAAATGGCCGGGCGTGCCAACAGCCTAAAAACACGATGGTACATAAATAATGGCAGTTTGCAAACACTTGCTCACAAACTCCATAACACATCTATCACGGTTGACTCTTTACAACTTTCTTGGTGTAATACATCGACAAAGAGCCGATACACTCCGTTTTCTTTATTTTTTTCTTTGATTCCTATGGTATGGTAATACGTTTGTTGGTAAAATTATTACGCTTGCAGACTGATTTATGTTGGCCAAACTATTTGGGCCACTGTTTGGTGCGACACAAGCAATAATGTATTGGATAGTCTTATGTAGACATCCATTACAATAGCATTAGACAGAAGTTAAAAATGGTAGATTGTTTATCTAGGGAGCAAACAACTATTTTAAAGGCGGGAGTGTTTTATTTAATCCAGAGCGGAGCAAAGGATTCTAGAGTAGAATCCCGAGCGGATCGAGGGATTAAAAGTATGACACTCGAGCTTAAAATAGTGTTGCTCCCGAGGTGGACACTCTGCTTTTTATCACCCTCTATGAGAAAATAAGTAAGCGCAACTTATGAACAAGAATTTATTTACGTAGGTACAATTCAGAACCATAAGACATAAAATATAAATAATTAGAGGCTGATGTTTATTTTTGAACAATTATGGAAGTGTATCGTAACAATTTTTCACTTGAGGAAGACGCACTCAATTTTTTATAATTCTAAACTCTGAATATGAATCAACTACGAATGAAAGCAGAATGCATTTAATTTCGCGCGTTGTTTAATTTTCATCAACTTTTTTAAATTTGGCGCGCTCGCTCATTTTCAGCCAGTCACATATTCAATACATTGTTCCCGCATGGTTTGTGATTCACCTCTTTGCTGATTGAAACATTTACTAACAATATCCACATTCCAAATTCAAATCAATTTTGGTCCCTAGGGATTAATGAGCTATTTTGGTCCCTGTTTACGAGGACTACTTAAACTAGATCTTTTTGAATAGATGTGATAAAAAGGTTATTTTTAATGCACACTTTGTAACGAAAGTACAATAAGCATGTTACAATTACGATAGACGCCAAATAAATTGTAATAAATTTTTCACTACAGCTGTAACACTTAGTTGTAGGTAATCATTGCAACAATTTATTTTAGGAAACGACGTGGATTTAAGTTAATTATTTAATTTTAGTTGAAAACTACAGTGTCAATGTTAAAAACCTCAAAGAAACAGGGATGAACAATACATGGACACGTTCTTCGTTAATCTATAATAATTATGAGCGTTATGTTTTGCCGTAAAGGCAAAGAAATGTTGTACACATTAAAAAACAATACTAATTATATATATGTCGGATCCGGTCAATAGTACGGACACAACGAATCGCAAGCGCGCCAAAAGGCGATAGCACGTGATCTACCGACACCATGGCGCGCTTCTACAGAGTCGTGATGTTTTAAGCCTGCAGCGAGGACGACATTCAGTGCCCGACCGCAGTGGAGCTAAGACGTCCCGGAACTGTTATTCGTTTCGTTATAAAGTGTTAAAATGTAACGGTTAAGTAATCCTGAAGAAACATTTCTGCTTGTAACCGATAACGATGTGATAATCATGTTCGACTATGTGTTAACTTATCAGACAGATGTGTTGCTGGGGAGTTTGTTCCGCCACTTCTTCTTCCCAGCAAAAACACTAGGAAGTGGCGAAGGGTGGGCTTTTTGGGGGACTGTCTTATGTAATTTCGACATTCAAAAAGTGCTGATCCTCAGCCTAAAGTGAATAAACGACTTTTGATTTTGAGTGAATTTGATTTTTGATGAAGATTCAACCCCAACCGTAAGCCATCTCCGACATCAGAAGTGGGATAAAGAACTTGCTTCCCACTTGACTGGCGGTGGCGCGGCTTGGCAGCGCGTCACGGGCGGCAGTGCGGCCTACAAATGCGCGCGAAATAGCTGGTACCCACTTGCAGACAACAATCCGGTGAGTCGTGTAATTTTTGTTTTGATCGACTGATGTCGTTCAGAGTTTGTTCGTAATTTTAGAGGTTAAATGCACACGTTTGTATAAAGGGTATGTGGGTATACCTATGAAGTACAAATAGACCGTACTGTATGTAACTACTTAACGAGCAAATTCATTACGACGTTTTGGTTTATGGTTTTTGTTTACCTGTTTTATTTTGGGGTACCCACGTATAACGATTAATATTATCATTTGAAATATAATGTGACAGGCGGTCACGATGTATTTCTTAGTTATTTCTAAACAAAAATGTGCAGTGGATTGTAGTTACAAATCTAACCAGATAGTTACTTGAAATACGGTACGTAAAATAGAGAACCTCTGATAACTTTACTTAATGAATATTGCCATACTTTTATTATTGGTTTACCGTACGTACACGACGTACGTCTATCGGCGCCTTACAAAATTAGCTTAGACAAAAGGCTACTAGTGCAAGCAACGGTTCAAGAACTAGTAGATGCTTATTACATACGCTTTAGTAAGCCTCCGTTTGGGAAACCTATTCTCTCAGCAAAACTAGATAGGCTATTTGAATTAAGTACCTAATAAACTAGCAGAGGGCTATTTTAATGCGTTTAGGAATGACCATAATGCTATCAAAATATTAGTTAACGTTTGATTTACGTAGCCATATTTTGTTACGTTGTGATACAACAGCGATCGAAGTTGTGACAATTAAAACTCAGTAAGTAAATAGACGTAACCAAGAATAGAGTGATAGACGTGACGCGACACATTCACTACTTTTGGAGTCATCGCAGTGAACCGAGAAATAGGCTTCAAAACCTGAACCTTAACCTCTGACGTCAACCTTACAGACTAAGTCGAACGAAAGGAAAGTAGTGTGATAGGTACTCGGTTCAAAAACTTAAGAGTGATGGGTACTGTTATTTGCCCTAGTTAATCCCTGTTTCTAAGTCCTGCTACTTTAGCAAGGATTGAAAGGCTGCTCGGTGTATAATAATTTAATAAACGCCGACTAAAGCCGGTTTGAATATTTCGAAGTGTTCATTTGTGAAGCGTTATGTAAAGTTTCTAGGCTATGATATCACAGCCACAGGTGAGCTGAAGCTTAGTTAAGCTGTCTTTCTTGATAACATTCACCATGTTAGGCGGTTCATAGGTAGTACCATATTTTCGGAAGTTCGTCAGTTGAATTTTTCGTTATTTTCAATGTACCCTCAGTGTTTTTATTGATGACTAGTAAACAATTTGGTCCATTTATTTGGAAATTGGGACACTGACATATAAGATGATAAATAATTTCAATTTTACAGACTATACCTGGTTGATTATTTTCTTATTATGAACTCTCAATTTAAATGAGATTGAAATTCAAACTGATGCAAGTGCGGCGCTATTCCCTTTACGTTTTTTTGTAAATCGGATGGAAACTTGTTGATATCACCACGGTATCAGAAAGCTGGTTGTTAGCCTAACTTTAAATTGAGCAAAGATAAAAGTCGGTTTGACCATAATATTAGGCTCAGGGTTTTAAATTAGTTAGATTGTGTTTTAATTGAAAATGAGGAAAGAAGCCAAACTAAATTGAATTCAAGTATGAAGGCCCCGATCACAAAGTTCCTCGAGAATTGAATGTCATAGTTAATGACAGTGGTAGTGAAACCACATCTGCTTAAGAATAGCTTGTATACTCATACTCGAAGCTTGGACCGCACCTCATGAGTAACATGTGGCGATGGGTCTATAAGGAATCGTGGGTGCGATTTCTGTCTGTGTTGGTGCACAGATTTTAATGAGTTGAGTATGTATTGCTTATAAATGATGATAAAGCGTAATAGAACTGTTAGAATTACTGGTTGTAACTTATTGGTCGGACCTTTTCTAATTACTAATGTAGTGCGCAGCGCGCTGTGAACGAATGATAAACAAGTAGTGTAGTTATTAGCAGAGTTCAATACTGTGCCTAGACATGAGAAGTACAATAGGATGTTATCTCGCTTATTATTAATGACGGAAATTCATTTGAACAAAGTTAAACCGATGTTTCACTGACTAGGCGACTGTCCAAGATAGCCGTGAGCGTCTATTGACTGAATAACAATTGGGATTTATTGATGGTTTACCATTTACTTTGGTAACGTGCAAAAGTTCCAACTCCTTTTGTTTATCGCTGTCTTTCTACACGAAGTAGAGATAGTAGTGCGATAATCTGACCGAGTGGTTCCCACTTTTCTAAACCTGTTTTTGCTTCTCGAAAAGCGTGATAGTTTCGAGCGTATGTCAGTAGATGATTGACAGTTAAATTTAGATAGTAGGCACTTTGGGTGAATTCCCACTCTCGTGTAAAGAGATCAAACTTCTTGGGTCAATGGTAATGAAAAACGTTTCTCTAAGTCCCGTTTTGGCAGTACTAAAACAAAACTTAAGAGTTTGTAACTTGGTTTACATTAAAAATGAAGAGCCTAGCTAGACTAAGCTTTCCCCGAAGTTTAAAGGGTCTTTTAAACGCTTGCGGGCGATCAGTATGTTGTAAAGTCTTAAGATACCAACCTGTGAAGTTCAAACGGGTTAGAAGACGTGCAACTAGCTTTAAATTCCTCTATCCATCGTGTAACCGGGGCAAGCCGCTTGAACTTCTGATAGGACGTGTGGCTAGACCATTAAATCTTGTAACTTTGGATGATACTGAACCAGAAATAGACATTGACAAGACAAGAGAGCAAGCGGCAACAAACAGAAAAGAGCCCTATTTACGAAAAATCTAGATTTGATAAAAATAAAGCTAAACTAGTAAAATTTGATGTTGGTGATTTAGTTCTTATTAAAAATGAGGAACGAAACCAAGTTAAACTCGATCCAAAATACAAAGGTCATTTTAAGGTTATCGAATTACTCGAAGGTGATCGTTATGTGTTAAAATCTTTAACTGGCAACAGAACATACAAGTATGCTCATGATCGCATAAGAAGGATGCCACAAGGTCATGTCCCCAGCGAATTGGACGTAAGAAGAATTGGATCTAGATGATGCGGGTGAAGGCCCATCAACTCGTTCCGATTAATGTTAATGCACAAAGTATGTTTTAAACGGACGACTTACCGGAGAGAAGGCCCGGTAACATGCGTCTTGTTTGGGGCTTATCAGTGTGAAGGACTGATACTGACTTTTTGGTACTGGGCTTGCCAGGTCTTAGGACTGGTACTGTCCAATCTATTCTGGGCACGACAGCGAGAAGGGCTGTGTGTGATGTATCAGACATTACCAGCGAGAAGGGCTGATAATAAGTTGACTATTTGGTTTTTACTTGGTGCATTGATGTTGTGTTCTAGTTTATTTCATTTGACCCTTCTAAATCTTGTTGTGTCGCTTCAAATGCAAGTCCTTTGTTTGAGGTCAGGTAGGCCGAGCTACCTTATATTGTCTACAAATGCATTTTGTTCTGTCGCCAGGTAATTAGTTCAATTATTGTTAATTTTGTGCGCGATAGTCACAGGGATGACTGAATCATTGAGTTCGCATGGTCACAGGGTTGACATGTGTGTGTGTGCGCACATGTGTTGCGCATCAGTCACAGGGTTGACTGACTGTTAATTTGGTGTCACAGGGATGACTACCATAGAACACTTGTAGTCACAGAGTTGACTTAGTGTGTGTCGCATTTCATGGTCACAGGGATGATTTTTTTTACTGTTTACATGTGTTGTACATAGAGAATTTGCAGCAATTGTCAGTCACTTATGTTTTGTTTCTGTAATTTCAATGGTGTTACAGAATTTTGGAGTTACATTCTTGCATATAGAATAAAAATGTTCCAAGACATGATACTTTTATTGAGTCAGAGTTATTTAGGTCAGATCTGGCCGAGCGTGAATGATACTGTGTGGTATTTTCTTTTGCTTCAGATTAACACACGAGGACGTGTGAAACGCAGGATGGCCGTGTCGGATCCGGTCAATAGTACGGACACAACGAATCGCAAGCGCGCCAAAAGGCGATAGCACGTGATCTACCGACACCATGGCGCGCTTCTACAGAGTCGTGATGTTTTAAGCCTGCAGCGAGGACGACATTCAGTGCCCGACCGCAGTGGAGCTAAGACGTCCCGGAACTGTTATTCGTTTCGTTATAAAGTGTTAAAATGTAACGGTTAAGTAATCCTGAAGAAACATTTCTGCTTGTAACCGATAACGATGTGATAATCATGTTCGACTATGTGTTAACTTATCAGACAGATGTGTTGCTGGGGAGTTTGTTCCGCCACTTCTTCTTCCCAGCAAAAACACTAGGAAGTGGCGAAGGGTGGGCTTTTTGGGGGACTGTCTTATGTAATTTCGACATTCAAAAAGTGCTGATCCTCAGCCTAAAGTGAATAAACGACTTTTGATTTTGAGTGAATTTGATTTTTGATGAAGATTCAACCCCAACCGTAAGCCATCTCCGACATATACTATACTACACTGTCAATTAACTATTACCTAAGTTAGTAAGTAGTCTTAGTTTTTAAAATTAATTAGAGCACACATAATAAAATATACAAGGCTTTCGATTGGTAAAAAATAGCCTATGACATTAAGGAATAATTGGTAAAAAAATTAAACATCGAGATATTACATCCAGAGATTCCCTACAACCTCTCAAAATCACAAACTTTGACTTTACAATATTATTAGTACACACGGGTACACATCAAGTTATACATTTCCAGTATAAGCAGATCTCGCAGTGTAATGGATTTCTGTAGAATGCATGCAAGGTCAGCGTTAACTGTATGCACCAATATTTTTTAATTAGTACAAAAAATTAGGTTCTATCCGTACCTGTTACTGATCATATTTGCGTAATCAAAAGTAAAAAACGAAATTCAATTTTTATACTTAAATAACTAAAACAGCCGTTTGAGGCGTGGCATGCTGAGCGAGATCACGCGAACGTGAGCGAGAGATGACGATGAATAAATACTACTATGCCACGAATAGCCTGTACAATGTTTCCATGAATTGGTTGACTTTTTGGGATATAAATAAACGCTTATAATTTTGCTGTTTATGAATATTAGCTTGATGTGTAGCCTCCTTATTTAGGTCTAACCAAAGAGATTTAAAAGACTATAGAGCGGGCATGTCAAGGAAATGTCATAGAAAAACTTTCATCCCATGTCTCAGACTCTCAGTAACGCCATCTAGAATAATATATGAATATTGGAGCGGCAGCGGAGCGTACTAAAAAAAACTCATAGACTTGTGTCCGACAGGAAACACTTTTTCGGACGAAAAATTTGTTTGTGATGTCCGGTCTATAGGTATTGAATGTCTTTGGGTCTAACTAATTAAAGAAGTTTAAGTTTAGCGTAAAAAAGCATAGAAGTTGGTTTGATTTACGGGTCTTGCAAAATATGCTTGGGTCTTCCCACCAGCACTCGAAGCATGACAACCGTAGAAACTGATTTTGTCTACAGAAAAATCGAGAAAGAGACAGATTGTAGAATCATTTCTTTTGTTTCGAGCACGACAATGTCAAGAATGAAGAGAAGAAGCAATGTGTAGATTCTTCAGTCGACAATAGTCTATAATGTCGAGCGTTATCTATACATCTATACTAATATTATAAAGAGGTAAAATTTGTAAGTTTGTATGTCCCTACATACAAACTTACAAACATACAAACTATATATTGGATCATTAGTTCCGAAGATTACCCCCTGGTAATCTTCGGAACTAATGATCCAATTTTAAAAATTATTGTATTGGTGGAAAGCTACACTATTCCCGGATGACTTAGGTTAGTAACGCCATCTAGAATAATAATGAATATTGGAGCGGCAGCGGAGCGTACTAAAAAAAACTCATAGTCTTGTGTCCGACAGGACACACTTTTTCGGACGAAAATTTTGTTTGTGATGTCCGGTCTATAGGTATTGAATGTCTTTGCATCTGGCTAATCCTTAGCGTACAGGCGAGATGTTACGTTGCTTTATAAAGCATTCATAAAGTATGAAGGTACCTAGTTTATAATCTGTGGTTGAGTGTATCCAACAGGGATCCATCCATTTCAATATTCTCTGATATAGCAGGTGTTGCCAACATTATGGATAATGTTGTTGTGTATCAAGGAAAGAAAATGCTAAACTGATTTTGCAACACATTTGTTTAGCAAAATGTTACATGGCTTACAAAATAATTAAAACTGAAGAAATGAACTTAACTGTTATAAAATTTGTTTGTACGTAATTAATTCAAGCTTATATTATAGTGAAATTCTTGTTGAAGTAAGCGGTAATTATTCGTACATTGACGTTGTAAGCGCAACTGCACTAGATTACGCCATTTTGAATTCTTCAAATATAATTTTATTTCACATGGCAACACACGGAAATATTTTTAAAGTGAAGAGATTTTATGAAATAGTTTTAAGGATATTGCTGGGAGAATATTGTAGCCTGTGGCATTTTGTACCATAAGGGGTTTGTCGTGTTATATTTATAGATACCTATACTACGACTTGGAATCTATACTCAATACCCGTAAAATAAACGTAGCTGATTATTTATTCCCCTATTAGAAATTCTAGTTGTTAAGCTATGTATTGCCAATTATTTAGTTTTAACAGGTAACACTGAGTGGACTAAACGTCATTGCAAAGTGAACCCTGAATGTTCGTCTAAAATGCATTTTAAATAGGGAAAATTTAAAGAGTAATGTTTAATTAAGAGTTATCAAAATAGTCTCTTTTGCAATAGCCATTTATTTAACGTTATTACTTTATCATTTAATGTATTGTCACTATGTTATTTCTTCCCAATTTTTTATTTTACATTAAATTGTAAAACAATACATGAGTTTTAAATTAAATATTATTCAATCTGACTTCGTTTTACGGTAATATCATGAAGCTGAAGCGTTTGATTATTTGTTTAAACGCGTTAATCTCTGAAAGTGCTTATATAATTTAAAAACTATTTTTACATTGTATAGTCCAACTCTTTAGCAAGGCTATAGGATATTTAACATCACGCTACGGCCCTTAGGAGCGGATAAAACGGCAGGGTACACCTAGTAAAGAAATATGAAGTCCTACAACTAGGACATAAAACAAATTATCTAGCGATTTCTTACCAACTTACGAAAATAATCTATTTCGATGTAAGTTTATGGCACTATTATAATCTAGGTTTAGACTAGGAATAGTCAGCACATAGAGCTATTCAAAAACCTCTCATTTTCCTAATTGAACATGAACCTTATTCTTTTGTAATTAAGTTTATTTTATTTTACAGGGAAAACAAACAGCAGGATATAGGCCTACACAGTAGGCACACAATATAAAGACTTAATTTAAAGTAACCAATACAGTACCACAGTCTAAAAACATACAGTCGTCCGACGAAGCCGTCTAGACAGGGCAATCGTGCGGGGTGTGAGGGGCGAGACGCGGGAAAGCCGCTCCCGCACTGCGAACACAACGATTTTCGTAGTGCGGGAGGTATTATTCAAGTCTAACGCGTGTAGAAGTTATCGGCATTTTTCCAGAGATCAAAGGCGTCGTCTTACTGTATTAATATTTATTCTGTGACACTACTAAAGTTGAAAAACTATCATAGCTTGACTGATTAGGGTAGCTTGCTGTGCTGACCTATAAACTTATAATAATTATAAAACCTAATCCTTCGGCGACTACTGGCTATCCTCAAAATTGTATCAAGAGCTATTGTAATATCAATATTGTAATAATTACAAACTTCATTGGTGTGGTGTGGTGTGCCAATGTCGTTATTTAAATATGGTACCTAGTGGATAAGTATGTTTTCATGGATACTTGCCAGGACCACTATAGGCTTTAAGTAAATTAACCTACATGATAAAAGATAATTACGTCGGATATAGTCTTTTATAAATACGAAGTCAAAATTAATGCCCTCTGCAGACTTCCTGGCACAACTTCACAGTTTGGATATGTAGCTTTGGAGTACAGTCGTATCATAACTGCACTTGATTCGTAGTACTTGTATTTGTAAGAGAAGAATAAAACAGAATTCTGTTTATAGTACACCATATAAACTTACAAATTATAACTTTAAAGGCTACATAGGGGCGGCCTTATCGCTAAAAGCGATGTAAGCAAAGACATAAGTATTTTAAATCTCAACTTCAACTCTTCTCTATGGCATTTGTGGAAGAGAGACACACAATTTTGCCAATAACACGTAGGTACTATGATAGGGGTTCCCTACGTGTATTCGAAAATTGTTAATTCGATTTTTATTATATCTAAGACGGTATGTCGATAATAGACCATCAAACGCTAGAGATTAAATTAGTAATTATTGTTGATTTAGGAAGAGTGAAAAGATAATTTATAATTAACCAAAAAAAAACATTTAAAACCTTATTCTGCACAGATATTTCAGTGTTGTAAGAGAGAGAAAAAAAGGGGAGATGAAAAGTATTTTTTTTTCTTTTTACTGATATCTTTATTTTGTTTATTTCAATAAACTTGCACAATTTATATACAAAACGAGAAAACACAAGGGAGAGGAGACAATGAATGAATGTGGGACGGCGGATATAAAGGGGAATAATATCATAGTAGTATAGAGAACCTTAATTTAGGACAGGCAAAAACAAATGGTCCACATTTCCATCATCCAAACCACACTCACAAATAGAGTTATCCCTAATCCTAAGTTTGGCCAGAAAAACAGGAGAGCAACAGTGATTTTAAATCTCTTCGGATGTAAGCATGTTAATAGTTGTGTCAAATTGTCAAAGTCCATGTCAATGTCAGTCTGACAGCTCTCTTTTAAAAAGGGGCATGTTGTAGTTTATGATTTAAAAATAATATATTGTTATTGTCTATGGAATGAGGAGGCATTGATTGAATTGATTCGCTCTCTTCCATGGTCAACCTGAATCATGTCGTATACTGTGAAAGTTAAATAATATCTTAAAAGAGTCCAATTGTGTGTGATTGAACATTGACTATTTTCTGTCATCAGACACTCTATAGATAAACGTCCACACAAGGATAGGAGTTTCAATACGTAAGTACCTACCTTACTTTGTGTCCTATGGCTTTAATTAGGTAATCTTTGCCATTGACGAATACACTTTCATTTAAAAAAGGTCGAATCATCATTTCAATTAGCCCCAAATAAGGCACTTTTGAGCGTCAGACTTACAAATTAAATAAATTAAGAGAATGATTCTAGTTGCACAGTCCAAAAAGCAGTTTATATGGAGAAGAATGGGCAAGGAACTCCATACTTACTTTTAAAAAAATAGATTCACAATATTCTTTTCTTACTGTCGAGACTCCTTTGCTAGCCAGTAAACTTATTTCTATAAGCACCTACCTTATTATCTTTCTGCCATGAACAAACGCCTTTCTTGTCCGATATCCTGCACTTAAGTAGAGCGTCTTCACCCGGATTCACTTCAGTATACGTTGGCATCTCAATAAACCTCTGCACCGCATCTGGAAAGGAAACAATCAAGGTTATTCTTAATGGTCTTATTGGTTAATTGGTTGTCAGTGTTTTTTGTATTTTTTTCTCTCAGGATTTTTAAAATTAAAACCAAAAGTCAAATATTGAGTATTTGACTTTTGGTTTTAATTTTAGAGTGAGGCTGAGGATCAGCACTTTTTGACGGTAACAAATTAACTTATGAAAGTCCCCGAAAACGTCCGCCCGAAACAACTTCCTAGAGTTATTGCTAGGAAGAAGAAGTAGCGGAAAAAACTTCCCAGCAACCAAACTCCCCCAGCAATAGGTAGCAGCCTCGTTTGGTTGATGGTTTTCGTAACAGAATTATTGTGTTTGAATTTTTTTTTATTTGTCAGGACCACTCTTGCAAAATGTATTCCTTAGACGGCGCGTCGATCGCGTCGTCAAAAAAGTCTCGATTCTAAAGAGAAGAGAAAGAAGCTGAGTGTAGTTGGTCACTTGAACGAAAATAAGAGTCGTGGCAGATCACCTAATCGAAAGCCAGATAATACTATGGTGAAGGAAGTCTGCAACAGATTTTTTAGGCATCTGCCCGCTTGACGGAAAACCGTCCAGTGAAGAAAGCGATGGTGGACGTCATGTGATCATGATCCTGAAATCCTAAAAAAGTGAACGGGGCAACAACATAACTGGCATTATAAAGGTGATATATTCTACGATTTGCGAGCAATTAGGCGTGTTGTTTGTTATATTTTGGTTCGAAGGCAAGGGGACAGAGAATTGCAGAAATTGATGGATTGATTGATTGACAGATCTCTGCGTTGCGTACAAATGGCTGAAGTCAAAACTGTTCGTCAGTATAGGTACTACCTCTTTTAATATTTTTTTTAGTTGGCCCGTATCTGCATTTGCATTGCAGACTCTCTACGCCGTCATCCGATTGGGTGAACTTTAAGTGCGTATTTCGCGATCATATTCCAACTCCTAACCATAATCCGGGGTTTAGATAGATTGTAAAGTGCCCTGTGGTAACAGATTACAGTAATAGTACTGTAATCTGTTGCCGACTTGCCACTCCGTATAAAACTATTAAAAGGGACGAATTTTATAGTAAAACTATAAAAGGACCGTTTCTTTATGTGGAGACTGTAAGTGAAATCAGTTTAAAAGTCACTAAAAGTTACGTAAAAATAGCTATTAATAGATACGTCATAAACTCATGCTATTTTCCCATAGAGATATGCAGAAAACACGGAACGACACCGTCTTCAATCCTTACATGTTCCTTTTCTTCGTTAACGAACATGGACATAATCGCACCTCAGTTGCAAGTGCAGTGGCCTTTTTGTATAAAACCCCCAAAGTTAGCTTTAACTCGTCATCTCAAATGTCCCGGCACCATTGAATTAGAAATTTCTAATTCAATGCCCGGCACACATTTCGATGTTTTTGTAGTCGCCTATCAAATTGACGACTCTTGTCAAGGAATCGATCTTCTCCACATATAAAAATTAGGTATAAGCCAAGTTATATGATTATATAAGTATATCCATACTCATATCAACTGTTATTGTTCACTTATCAAGCTTCTGGGAACCGGCGCTTTACGTTTTATATGCTTGGTAATTTGAAATGCCCCGTACCTAGGTAAAATTAGTTAATAAAAGAACATGATATTACAAACACACCCACACACGCATACACACACATTTTATTATTTTATATATATTCAATTGGTTTTTAGTTAATGAATGCTTCGTAGATTGATTATGTCAATGTCCTGATGTCTAAGTAGTCAAGACGTCGTCTCTCCTACACGAGGTTGTGGGTGGAAATCCAGGTAAGTAAAGTCTGGGTGGTAAGTATCAATACGAGTATTTTATTTTATTTTTTCAATAGTAGTAAAGTAGTAAGTACCAAAAATAATTAACAAAAACACCTAAATTATAAATGAGTCTTTCGTTTAACTGCTTCACGCTACACACGTTATGAAGGTACCTACGGAAGAAATTTCGAATCGCATGTCTTAAGAAATCGCCAACCTGTTATTAAAGGCCTCGCTCTTTGCCCTCCAGTGGAAAAGTAACGTGCTGGTATGGGTACACTGCAGATTAGCTTAAAATAAATACATGCATGGGTCGAAACGAAATCAAATACGGGAGGCATCGAATTGTAGGTACCTACGATAAAGCAACAACGAAATCCCACCGGAGGTTTCATAGTAGCAGTTCGTACAATACAGGCCTATATTCGGCCATTTCCGAACGAGAGCTACTGTAACGATGCTGTGGGATACTCAATCAAACGTCAGTCAACTCATTGAGCGGATGACGTACCTACAACAAATATCCTCAATTTACAAACACGAACGCCAAACTATAAGCTAGTTATGGTTGGCTATGCGAAAACTTTACTATTATTATTATTAGAACCTTCAGGATGTCAATTTTGAAGCTACTAGCCGACGTCACGCGGGTGCACCTGTGTTGTTCGTGTTTCCGAAGGAATATAGGGATAAAAAATAATTTACGTCACCAGGGAATAGTGTAGCTTTCCAAAGGTGAAAGATTTTTTTAAATCGGTCCAGTAGTTTTTATGTTTAGTTGTTACATACAAAAATACAAATATTTCCTCTTTCTCATTTTATAATATAGAAGATATATAGATGAACGATTTTCGCCAAACAGACCGCGCCGGCGCGGGCGCGAGTTCAAGATGGCTGCAGACCGCAAACTGCACAGGTTTTTATGAATCTCTATGAATGAGTTCGGCAACACAGCGGTCGCAGGCTGCGCGCCGCAGCTTGCGGCCTCTATTTCATAGAAACTCATAGAAACCCGTGCTGCTTGTGGTTGCAATATACGGCTGCAGATTGCGGTTGCAGTAAGTGGTTGCTGTTTTCGGCTCTAGTTTCCGGTTGCAATTTAAAGTATAAATTCCATGCAAACATGAAAGTTAACTGAAACATAGAGTTCTGATTTCCTATGACGGCGCGGCTCATTTCGCAAAAATCGTACATTACGGGTTGATTGTGGCAATGTCCAAAAAACTCATCAGTGTTTTTGTAAAGCTAACTTACACATCTCCAAAATGGCGGCACTTCGTTAAAAATGTATTATTTTCCTCTCCATGTTTTCGTGAGACATTTTAATGAATATAAATTAAAAAATGGTTCGTAAGAAAGAGACGGTTCGGCGTGTAGCTTCCGCGATCTTTGTGTCGTATCTTTAATTAATTAGCTTCATTATTATTTACTCAGGTTGCGAAATATATTAAAGTAATGTATTGAATGCTACGAAAGGTACTCGTGTAAATAAAGTCTCAAATAAATTGAATGCGCCTTCGTCTTTTACTGGACGTAGGGTGTAGCGAATTCTCTAAGTAAGTTTTAATTGAGGGGCAGAATGTATTACGTAAAAGTATTCAGTTTAGATGATAATTATGTTTCAGTATTTGCATAGTTATAGGTGTCATTGGCCCCATTTGCGGTGAATCATTTAGCTAACAAAATACTTTGAACTACGCAACTGGCGTATATGGGCGGTCAAGCTCTGAGTTCGGGTACCCGCGGGCTGCAAGCACAGCAAGCGATTATATCCTATGGGGGAGCCACTGAAACAGAGGCCGACTGTACACGGAAAAAAAAAATTGTTTCAAACTAAGAATATTTCACTTGGTCAAGACATTGCGTGATTCATATATGGGGAAAACATTATATTCTTAAAATTAGTAAATATTTGTCTTGTTAATCATTTTTCTTCCAAATATATAAATTCTCTAACCAAGGCTATTTTCTAGTTTTGTAATGAGAAAGCAACGTTTTCTTTGCCTAAGTAAGTTTTTTTTCTTAAGTCTAGAATCTTAAATTCTCAAATTGAAGACAATGTTGTCTTGAATCTAGAATGTACTCTTCGAAGTAACGCTTGATTACTCCGATTACTCCTCCGAGTGAGAAGAGTAATATCTTCTACCAAGAATATATTTATTGGACAAGAAATGTCACTGTTTCTGATCAAGAATATATCTATTGGTCAAGAATTTCCGTGATTCATATATGGGGAAAACAAGAAATGGTTGTATCAAAACACAATTATTCTCAATGCAAGTAAATGAATAGTTAAGTCAAGATATTTGTCTTCCTTCTAGAATATACGTACTTGTGATTAAACAATATATTTGAGAATAATGCTTTTCTCAGTTGAAAACTTTGTCAATCGGATCCCGGAGTTTTCTTGGAAGAAAATAAATTCTCAGTATGAAAAATAAATGACTTGTAAGAAGAATTGTATTTACTCATCTTTAAGCTACGGCATATTTCAGTGAAGCAGCTTTAACTCTTGCATCAATTAATTCTATTTTCACACTGAGAACATTATTTATCTTTAGTGAAGAATACCAACAATCTTAGTTACTAGTTGATGCTCTTCAGTGAAGAAGTTTTAGCTATTAGTTCAACAACAATAAGTTATTCTCTGGAGATCACGTTGTTTTAAAAAGATAGTGTCAATGTTCTTAGTTCAATAATAATGCGTTTTTATTGAAAAAGTTTTATTTCTTAGTTTAATAATATTATCGAATTTAAACGGAGATCACATGGTCTAGAAAGAATAATATCAATGTTCTTAGTTCGACATTTATGCGTATTTCAATTAAGAAACGCAGTTCTTAATTCAAAAACAATAAGCAATTGGTATGGAGATCAGATTGTCTCCAACCAATAATGTTATATTGTTGATTTAAGAACGTGCAGGTACTTAACTAAAGAAGTTTTAGTTCTTGATCTAATTCATTGAATGTTTCATTCGGAGATTAGAAATCTCTTAGCTCGATAATAGTGTATTTCACTGCAAGCAATCTTGGTTCTTAGCTCAATGCATGTCATGTTTCATACGAAGATCAGATTGTTTCCAACGAATAATGTCATTATTATTGATCTAAAAACCCTGTACTTCAGTAAAGAAGTTTTAGTTCTTTATCTAATTCATTGCATGTTTCAAATGAAGATCAAAAATCTCTTGTCTCAATAATAAAGTACAAGAATTGAAATTCTTAAAGTGAAATACCTACCGTATTTCACTTTAAGAATTTCAATTCTTGATTCAAATCATGGCATGTTTCATACGAAGGTCAGATTGTCTTATTTGAAGAATTACAACAGTATTGGTTCAATGGTTAAAATGCGTTTCAGTAAATATTTTTCAGTTCATCGTTTGATTTATTCAAGTAAAGTTTAGTGAAACAAAATGTTAGCACAAATATTTCATACAATAAGATGGTAAATAAAAAAATATTTGTTTTGTCACATTTTGACTAAACTTTAGCTTGTATAAATTGAATTATGTATTGAAAAATATTTACCGAAACGCATATTAACCATTGAACCAAGACTATTGTAATTCAAAGAAGACAATCTTAACTCCGTATATAACAAAGCTCTTGAATCTGTACAGAGAACTGAAACAACTTCACTAAAATCCCATGATTAATAAGTACCATTTGAAACATGAAATGAACAAGAAAAAGCACTAAAACTCACGAGTTACAGAATTTCGAGCCTGATGCACCGTCACATCTTTCAATCTGATCTCCGCGTGCCATGTCATGCCTGAAATTAGAGGTAAGTAAATAAGTGGGAGGTACTCAAATTAATAATAGATGAAATAATACAATAGATTCAATTCTATGAAATCATTTATTAAAAAATAAACTTCCCAAAACAACAGTAGGTATTGATAATTGTATTTAAATATATCCTAGGTACATATTACATAATAATAATACTTTATTGATACAAACCCTTACAATATGCTTCATATCTAGCTAAAGTTCACAATATTTAAGGCGTACAAAAGCTGAAACCCTGACTCCTAAACTCAGAAAACCTGTGACTTAGGAGTCAGTATTATGTTATGTATTACTGTGTAGGTACAGACGCCAGCACATCAAGTTACCCCAATGTGTCAAATTTCTTTGATCGTTTTTCAACTTTATGTCAAACAGAATAAGGTTCATATTCAATTGGGAAAATTTGACACATTGGGGTAACTTGATGTGCTGGCGTCTGTACATAAGGGGTATCGCAAATTATTGCAAGCTTTGTCCAATCTTTGAGCACAGTTTTTTCAGGATATTGTCTTTGATTTCCTTTAATTGATTCACAGATACATCATTTCCTGAAACAAAAATTTCCATAATCACTAGACAAGTTTAAACAAAATATTATTTACCTAAATTTTATAACATTCGAACAATCCGAAGATGCTGATCTATTTTGGTATACCAACTGGTTATGCAACCTAAAGTTCATTAACACATTAAAGTTGTGTTCAAATGAATTTATGACACTTATGAATGTTATAATTTACAACTTTGCACATTTTTTTTATAAATTAATATTATTGGTACAGTGTAGGTACTCACTAGATGGCCTTTTCCAGACAAAATGTATAACTAAAGAATACTAAATATTCATCTTGAAATTTGTAATTATATCCTGTGGGATTTTCCAATCCGTAAGAAGCAACTCCATAACATTGTTAACCTCTCTATGTTATTATAGATAGGTATGCTGAGATTTTGATTAAAATCTGCAAATAGACAGAAAATAAATTAATGATTATAATTATTCAAGTTTAAACTATATAAAAAAAAACAGCCAGGAACAGTGGGATAAACATTCAGCAGGTTTAGCATTATAGATATGGTAGGTAGGTACCGCAGGTAACAAGAACCTCATGCTCATTACGGTAAGTAGTGATTACATATTTCCATCACCCAGAGACTTATCGTGAAAGGCAGTCCAGCAGCCTTTTCCACCATGTTTGGTGAAGTTCACCGAGCTTAGACACCTCTGATTCTGACCTAAGTACCAGCTTCCTGCCTTGGCGGCCTTGCTACAAAGATCTGAAGCTAATTGATTGGAATCAGAAATTGCTTAAGCTCGGTGAACTTCAAAAAATATGGCGGTCAGGCGGCTGGTGGTATTTCACCAGCTAGATACTTACATCTACCGGCTGGGTCTGCCTCGATTAATTAGACTTCAATCTGTCTTAATTAGATCTATATTCCATTCAATTGCAATTAAACACTTACCTTAGCAAACACATCACAATCTTTAAAAGGTAACCCAACAACGCAAAAGAATCACCACGAACTGACTCTTGTATATGACGTAGGTAAACGTAATGAATGCGATATGCGGTGCACTGTGCCGTCATATCCAAGCAAGACAAAAAGGGTGTTGCAAGCTACGAAATGTTAATTACCAAAAATAAGGCCGAATCTTTCACGTCTCCACTATTTTTCCTGACATTGACATAATAGGTTCGAAATTAATTATTATTTATTTATTTATTTTTATAGGGGTTGGCCATCCTTTCGATCGACGCCCGCCTTCACCCCGCGGAGATGCGTGTTTTTTTTTACACGTGTTTGAAGTTACGTGTAACGGAATGTTATCTAGCGTTACAAAGACTACTTTTAGTTTGTTTTAGATGAGTATTTCTTATAAAACTTGCAGAAGTAGGAGCCCCGCTCGGGCCTCCCTCAACTGCGCCATGTTGAGTGGCTATACTTCCCGCAGCGCCCAAGCAGTGGCGAATTCAAATTTGAAAGGTTGACAGCTGGTAAAATAAACAAACCTCACCTCAAACTTCAAAAAATATATTAAAATCCTACAGGTTTCCACGCCTCGAGGGATGGGGGGGGGGAGGGTTCCCCCCTCCCCATTCTTCCCCCCATAAATCGCAATTTGAATTACTAATGCAACCCCGGTACTTACCTATACCTATGTTTGTACCTACTGAGATGCACGTCAAAACTCAAACGTCACATTTTATGTGTTCTGTTTTTAGCTTCCGTGACAATAGACCGATTATGTGATAGGGCCTCCCGTGTGTATGATATCAATTATTTTCCCTACACTTTGGGAGAAATACAATTGCAACACCGGATACAAGCATAGCCTATAGTTTGTTTTGTTTCCAAACTAAATCCAAGAAACGTGAATTTGGTTCAAAACTCATTTATTGAATCATAGTTTGAATTCAAGAATATTATTGTTATAGACTCAAGACATCTTTTAATATTATTTCAAGATTTTCATGCTAAAATCAAGAAACGTGAATTTGGTTTAAAACACTCATTTGTATCATTGTTTTTATTCAAGAAAATTTTTACACAAGTACATTCAAAACTGTTGTTCTTAAATATTTTTTTCAAGATTTCAAAACCAAGAAATCTCAACTTAGTCTAGGGCCCGGTTTCACGAATTGCTAAAATCAACCAATCAAATAGGTATAAATTGACCATTGTCTAAAAATTCGAGTTATTAGACCATCACTTGTCAAATATTATCCGAAGGTGGTGGTGGGTGGTGGATTTGATTCTAGGGCATAATCAATGGATTCTTAATGGGAAAAAATAGGCGCGCGAAACCATCAGCGCCTTGCCCTACAACCTAACAGTCGAGGCGTGTCCCATTGGTTATTATGTAGCTGTAGGTAGGTAGGTATTCCAATAGACGGGAATGGGCTTGCATCCTGTCACATGGAATTATGACACGTGAGGCTTGACATCTGTGTGTCTCAAGGCTTGTGGACCTAAGCATCAAGTAGGTGCCTACTTTAACAAATTGCCTATTGACATTATAAACCTGTCTGCAATTCCTAGAAGTTTTGTTGGCAATGCCTTATTCTTCGGCTACAATTGGAAGCCCCTACTTTGGGCCCTATCAGAATACCAGAGCTGTGACGTTTTTTTAATGTTACAACTCCATGCTGAGATTCTTTTGGCCTACCCCAAAGTGTCAAATTCCTCTGATAGGTTTTTAACTTTATTCCAAACAAGATAAGGTTCATGTTCAATTGGGAAAATTTAACAGTTGGGAGTAGATTGATGTGCTGGCGTCTGTACCTACTGATATTTTAACCATTTATAAATAAAATAAATAAATATTCCACAACTTTTTCACACAACGCCATTTAGTCCCAAGTTAAACTTAAGAGCTTGTGTTATGGGTACTTTACAGCTGATAAACATACTTATATATTTCTAAATACATACAACATATTATTATAGATAAATTACACCCAGATACAGAACAAATGATCGTGCTCATCACACAAAAATTTGCCCTGGGTGGGAATCGAACCCACGACCTCCGGCATAGCAGTCAGGGTCACTAACTACTAGACCGACAGGTCAGTCAATTTATTTTATGTGTTTTGTCCTGTGCGGGCTAATAAATGCATTTTCTTTCTTTCTAAAGGTCATTCAGTACGCTCATACGCGTAAAGATGATGGAAAACACATTATGTGGGCTTTCTTTGCTCACTGCTTTATTAATAAATGTTGTGTAGCAGGATGAATAGTTACAAACCGATTTCTCTCTTTCAGTCGTAAGTAATTTGATATCCCACAGAAGAAGACAAAGCGTACTATACAGACGCTATACAACGTTTATTACTACGGCTGTTAGTGTAAAAACTTGCTAACAACAAGACAAGTAACCCGGATTTAAAAATAATCTGATCCAAACATATACTATCTTACTAAAAAACGTTAGTATATCTTATATTGAAACAATTTGGATTCCTAGTTCAACACCATAACATATTTCCACAAAACAAAAATGTCTTGTTCGAACATTAATTTGATTACCTACCATTACTTGAATAACTTATATTCTTACGTCAATGCAACTATTGACTTAACTAAAAACAAACTTTTCTTAAACCAAGCATATATTTATATCTTATTTTGAAACAATTTAGATTCCTACTTCAACACCATTACTTCTTTCCACAAAACAAAAATGTCTCGTTTAAAAACATTTGACTACCTTCACCAGAATAATTAATATTCTTACGTCAATGCACTAATTACTTACCCAAAAACAAACTTTACTTGAACCAAGCATTTAATGTCTTACTAAAACACATTAGTTTAGCTTATTTTGAAACAATTAAGATTCCTATTTCGACACCGTAACTTTTTTGAACAAAACAAAAATGTCTCGTTTAAAAACATTTGACTACCGTTACTAGAATAATTTAGATTCTTACGTCAATGCTACTATTTACTTACCCAAAAGCAAACTTTTCTTAAACCAAGCATATATTTTTTTACTAAAAAATGTTAGTATATCTTATTACGAAACAATTTAGATTTCTACTTCAACACCATTTCTTCTTTCCACAAAACACAAATGTCTCGTTTGTAAACATTTGACTACCTTTACTTGAATAAGTTAGGTTCTTGCGTCAATGCAACTATTTACTTACCCAAAAAAAAACTTTTCTTAAACCAAGCATAAATTATCTTACTAAAAAATTTTAGTATATCTTATTTTGAAACAATTAAGATTCCTATTTCAACACCGTAATTTTTTTCCACAAATCAAAAATGTCTTGTTCGAAATCATTTGACTATCTTTACTTGAACAATTTAGATTCTTACGACAATGCAGGTATTTACTTACCGAGAAACAAACTTTTCTTATACCAAGCATATATTTTCTTACTAATACACATTAGTTTATCTTATTTTGAAACAATTTAGATCCTACTTCAACACCATTTCTTCTTTCCACAAAACAAAAATGTCTCGTCTGTAAACATTTGACTACCTTTACTTGAATAAGTTAGGTTCTTGCGTCAATGCAACTATTTACTTCACCCAAAAAATACTTTTCTTAAACCAAGCATATATTGTCTTACTAAAACAAGTTAGTATATCTTATTTTGAAACAATTTAGGTTCTTAGATCAACGCCGTAACTTTTTTCACAAAACAAAAATGTCTTGTTCGAAATCATTTGACTATCTTTATTTGATCAATTTTGATTCTTACGTCAATGCAACTATATTCTTACCCAAAAACAAACTTTTATTAAACCAAATATTTATTGTATTATGACAAAATGTAAGTATGTATTATTTTGAATCGTTTTATATTCTTCTTTCAAATCTATTATTTTCTCACACTTCTTAGAACAAATAATACTTTTCAAGAAAATGGGATTTTGTTTTAATGATGTTTTGTTTTTAGTTTAAGTAAATGGTACAACTTTTGGTTCAAAATATTAAAGGATCTTGAACTTACAATATGTTGTTTTATATTGAAACACATAAAACTCTTAGTTCAAAAAAGTAACTTATTGTTCAGACAAAAGTCAAAACATCTTAAAAAGAAAATAATTGTTTTGATTCTAGTAAATAGAAGGAGAATAATATTGTTTTTCGTGGAGAATATCATTTCGGTTGGACTAAGACATTATTTTTAGTTCAAGTAAATATGCATTTGACATTAAACAATATTCCTGAGAATAAAAATATTCTTGGAAGAAAACTTTTTCCGAGAGCATTTTTTTCCGTGTAGGTACATAGAATATAGTACGAGTAATAACGCATTATCACTTTTTAAAGAAGACTCTTACTTTCTTTAAATGTGGTTGAGGCCTATCGCCGCACTTGCACTTGCACTTTAAAAATCAGTTGCAAGATGTCACCTCGATATTCGTGGTATAGAGGTGACTTTAAAGATAAAGCACATCAAAGTTCAAAGTAGGAGTTTACTTCTAGGTACAACGTGTACCAAGGCGTAGCTTCACACGAATATCAGCGTACTGTTCCGTCGTCATTTTTTGCTTACATCATGCTTACATCAGAAATTTAATAGTCCACGTCAGAAAAAAATATTTTAAAGAAAACTACTTTATTGGTCCTTATATTATTGTAGCTATATGCAAGAAGGGTGAAGAGTAACCAGCTTCCTTTATGAGTGCGAAACCCGGGCTTTTGTACGCACGGAAGTCATAGTCATGTCATTGGGCAAAAAGCATAAAATCGAATGGTTTCTGGAACCATTTTTTAAAGCTTTCGAACCCTGCATTTGAATTTAGGGCCATTTTAACGAATTTTGAATTTAAACCGCACAACGTACTTTTTGGCTTCATTTTCAAATATTGAATTTCAATTCTAGAACATCCATGGAATATTCTTATCAGCCTAGGCCTTCTCATTTTAAATTCAAACGTATTTTAGACTTGTAAAGTGAATCATGTTAATAATGGGTAAGTGCTCATTCGTAAGTCAGCATTTGCGGTGTCCCGACATGCTAGTAGATAAGCCAGCACTAATGATGTCAAGCTGTCACTAATTATGCACATATTGTGATCTAAAGCCTACACTGTTCTGCTGAGTAGGGTGAAGCAGTAGATGCTACGCAATCTATTATACTGTTTAGCACTAAGGATGCACTATTAATGTTTATAGGAAGACGTGAAACAAACAATGAGACATCTTAATAAGATGTATAAATGATTCGATGTCAATGTTGTGATGGCCCAGAGGTTATGTACAAGGTTGTAGTTCGAATCTGGGCAAGTTCCAATAAGACTTTTTCAATTCATATGTGCGTAAACATCTTTCACATCGGTGAAATAAAACAGTTAATATAAGTTTGAAATCACTAATCCGTCTTGAGCAAGCGTGGTGATCAATGCCTTCACCGTATAAGAGGCATTTGCCCAGCAATGGGAACTGTCCCACTGCTGGGCAACGGCTGCTGTCAACGGGCTGGTATTTCCTTATCATTGAAGATTTACCAAGTAAAATAGAAAAACTTCCCAGTGTGGGGACACTGGAAGGTTTTCCTATGAATCTGGTGCATTTATTAACATTTAAACTCACAAAAACCTATATTTCATCATGTCAGCAGTGCCGGTGTGTTGTTATTAAACTACCAACGCCATTATAAATCTTGAAGGCTCTGCATACAGTCTTAATTTGACGTTAAGTGAAGGAATGCGCTCCAATCTTTGCTTTCCACTTTTCTCGCCGGTCGGTGCTTTGACAAACACTTCTATAATTAAAATATGAAAGAAATAAGGGCAAATGGGCAATATCGGACTGGCAGGTAATTCAAGGCATTCAATGCTTACTATAGACATCACGAAAAAAATATTCATACGATACTTGTTTCCTAGTGGATACAAGTCTATGAGTTTAATTTAGTACGCTTGGCTGCCGCTCCAATAGAAAGAAAGAAAGCAAGAAAAAAGAAAAAGAAAAATGCGTTTATTGGCATTACAACAAAGATACACTTTAAAACTATAAAATACAGAGATTATAATGCCAAAAGGGCCTCAGCTCAGCTTAATGTCAGATGAGAACAGGATCTATCTGACGCTAATTTTCAACTGCAACCCACGCAATATTGGTGTATTATTCTAGATGACGTTACTGCGACATGGGATCACGGTTTTTCTCTGGCTTTTCTTCGAATGTCTTCTCTACAGTTTCACAGTATTTAGCAGCTCAAATTTCTTTGCTCCTAGCAGAAACATAATTAGCTCAGCTTGATGCAGACAACAAGAAATTAGTTAACCCCTAACTTTGTCCACTACCTGATATCATTATTTCGGCACATATTTCGTGACCTAACGTTGAAAGTTTTCGTCAGTTGTTCCAAAAATATTTTTGTAACTTTAAATTGTATTGTGCCCAACAAGTTTGTTGTGAAAAAAGAGGATTATTTACTCTTGAAATTTATTAGAGTTGGGTTTTATTGAAAACCAGTACTAACTTGGTAATCTGCTTTACAAAGCACAGTCTCTTTCTCTATCAAGTGCATCAAACGGTGGCCTGCAAAACATCGCATTTAGCGATAAGGCCGCCAATTATAACACCCTTTGTAGCTGTTTTAGTTCCTATGTGTATGCTTTTATGGTGCACAATAAAGGGTATTCTATTCTATGTTATGACCGTTACCTACACATACAACCGACCCCAGCTTGGCTTAACCTTGAATTTTCGGAAGGATCCAAAAACATCTACTTATTCAATTCAACCGTCGTTTATTTCGTAGTGGCTAATGAACGTCCCATATCGTAAGTTGAAAGCTTATTCGCCGCATAAAAGGGTAGGCTGGAATCGTCAACACCCCACGACCCCATTACAGCAGTTTATGAAGATTACAAATATTTCACACAAAGCGGCAACCGCGGCCACTGGCGTATCAAACCTTATTGTGTCTTGAATGGAGTTTACCAAGTGCTTTTTGTTGGTGTTCATTTTTAGTAGCGAGCAGTTATTTTGTTGTAAAAGGTTTAGCGGGGTTCTGGTGAGAGCTAGTGGGATTATAGAAGTTGTTACGTGTTTGGAAACGGTTTAAAACGATGTCGTTGAAACCGTTTTGAAGTGTCAGAGAGATAAGAGGAAGCGTCTTCCGGAGTTATGTGCTGCAATTTTCACGATTTCGCTTTCTCTCGCAACCACTTGTGTACCAGCTCAATTGAAGATGTGATTCTCAGCTAGAAACATTAAAGGGGTTCGAATATTTTACTACGGTAGCTCGCGTATTCAAACCGCCGCCATTTCGTTTTCTTACAATGAAAGTATATGGGTAGGGGACACTATGCAAACGTTAAAAAATTACTAAATTATGGTAGGTACCCTAAAGGTTCAAGTAACGAATAAATTTGGAGGTAAACATCCACATAAGAGATCAACGATTATTGATAATGCTGTAATTAGGTACGGGTGTACGCGCATTCCATTATATTTAAAGTAAGGGTTATCAAACAACTCTTACCATGAAAGAAGTCACCAGTCGGTTCTTTTCTGTTAAAAAACAACGCAAAAAACTGTCAATTCCTAGCATCAGTATAGAATGACAGGTCACTTTGCCTTTACTTCACCGATAGTTGCTCGAGGTGATTTTAACCGAACAGCACTTCAGAATTTCAACCCGTCCAACTTTTTACTTTAAACATAGTGCCCAAGTCTTTTAAGTCAAATGGAAAATGACGAGGGCCTCTAAAACAAAAGTGGTAATAATAATACGGGTCTTAGAAATGAACACGAAAAGAATATCAAAGGAAACCTCCACCTGACATGAAACTACAAAGCACTCGACCCCTATTTAATAAAAAATAAAGAATTTTATTACCCAGCCCGAATGGCTACATTGTTATTCATAGCATCGATATCGTAATCCATAAGAATAATCTAGAAATTTTCCTTTCGAATCGAGTATTGCACGAGTTTGCCGGCTGCTCATTACGGGGGAGTCGAAAGGCGTGAAGATGGTCTGATAACGAGCGCAGTCACACACACGTGACTCAGGTTCGAGCAGCTCTGAGCATTTACAGCGCTCAAGTATTCGTTGCAGGTGTTATTTAGTGTCAAGATGTACGTCTTTAAAATCTAACGTAAGAAGGTAATTAGATAGTGAGTAGTGGGTTTAAGTAGTCTTAGTAGTTATTTGTTTCAGTTAGTAAAACGTTTGTGAGCCAGACGGTTTGATTGAGAAGGTTTTCGGAGGTCAATCTGTAAATGGGTGACCAACAAATTGAAATTTATTCGTGTCTTAGACAGCACGTTAAAGGCTGTCTGCCATTCGTAGATCAGAACTCTCTGTCAGTCATTAGGTACAAGTAGTCAGAATACCGAAAGTCTGTCAATTAAACTTAAACTTACACGTAGTGTGTTACCCCGAAAATGGGTTGTGTAAGTCAAATAGGTAGTCGCTCTTTGTATGCACAAGTATTCAGCTATATCCAATTCGACTGGAAGTTCTTTGACCTCAACATACTTGGGAAAAGCTAGGCAGATTACTGATCCTCATATCCTAGTTTTTAAACTAAACCCAACGAGAATTGACATCTCTTACTAACTTAAAGCTTTAGAAAAGGACAGATATAAAGAACTAAGTTAGAGCTGCCAAAATATATATTTTTTATGAACTTCACCATGTTTTTTAGCTTTTGTATTTGCCCGTCCTTTTCTTTTTGTATATCAGAGAAAAAGATAAAACTAAACAAAACTTAAATTGGTAAAGAAGGGAATTGACACCAGGGATTCATGAATAAACAAGGATAACTAAACCATGAGAAATCGGTATTGCTTTTCAATATGTTAACGGACATCAGGCGATGGCTCTCCGAGTTTATAATTGATATTAGACGCATCTGGCTCAGCAGAGCTTAACCGAAGGCTGAACCCAACATATTTCAGAAAGGCCACGGTTAATTGCCTGCTTAAGTAAAATATTCCGCTTATCGCACTTACTTATAAAGCCATTAAAGTTGAAAAGTCTTAAAAGTATTAACTCGTAAAGAGAACTATGAAAGTTTCAAAAGCTAAGCTGTGTAGATTGCTGGAGTTCAGATTCCTCTCAGTTCTTGCGTTGAATTAAATATTACCTTGTAGAGATTGTGTTTGTGTTGCTACTAAAATACTAATATTTAGCTGTGTGTAGACAGTCGTGGCTGATTCAAACGTAGTTGGGGTAAGGCTAGCCGGATTGATTGCGCACATTGATTGTGTAGCTGTGTCAGCGCTGGATTAAGCGTTATTTTTTAGGAAAAAAGCGCGAAATCTGACCGGTATTCGGCTATCACACGACGATGGCCACACTGGACGGAATATTGATTCAATTCGCGGCTGACACCACGTCAAACTGCCAATTAAATATGTCATTAGAGGCATTACAATACTAATATTGAAATAGATTTTTAATGCATAAGATTATAAATACAATCTAAATTCCAAATTGTTTAAGTACAGTAATATTAATAATAGGTTGAGCTATTTTCAAACACATTCAATTCCCTCGTCGCGCTGAAGTTATTATTTGGTCGTGTAGATATCTATAAATGTAGAAACTTTTGTACGTATTTTAATTTGCCAGTCCACCTCTTAGTACATACTTTTTTAGAAGAAGAGAACTAGCGCGTATTAATATTTAATGAAGAACTAGCAACATTGAAAATCAGCCTAGATAAGCAAGCGCACGGGAAAAATTAATATAAATTAAAATAAAACAGAAACGCGTCGAGAGTAAAAATTTAAGAGACTATTAAAAAATATATATATAATACGTTTATATACGTGCCATATATTATGCCTTCACAAGAATTATTGGATAGTTATATTTTAGAGTTAGTTTTTAGAAATTATTTTCATATCTAGTATATAAAGTTGTATATAATGTAAATAAATATTTTGTAAGAACATAATTTTGGATTGCGTTATTTTTGTACGCCCCAAAGCCGAGTATAAAACAAAAAAGATTGGGTAAAGTGAAAGAATACCTTTTCTAATAAACTTTGTTTGTTTTCCTATAAAGCTTTTCACACATCGTAGGGGAATTTCCGCAATAAGAACTCTCAATGGTACCAATCAAATTCAACTTTGCGATGATTGTCCCAAAAAAAGTTTTATTAGTCGGCATTGGGTAAATTGTATCTTCCAAAATAAATAGGCAATCCTACTAATTTATACGAAAAAAAAAACTTCGACATTTTATGTACTTCGTCTAGTTGGATCCTTTTCGTAATTCTATCATTAATTGACTGGCCTGTTGGTCTAGTAGTTAGTGACCCCGACTGCTATGCCGGAGGTCGTGGGTTCGATTCCCCAAGAACAAATATTTGTGTAATGAGCACGATCATTTGTTCTGTGTCTGGGTGTAATTTATCTATAATACGTTATGTATTTAGAAATATGTACATATAAGTATGTTTATCAGTTGTTTAGTACCCATAACACAAGCTCTGCTTCTCTCAGGTAGAACATCTGACCCCACTAATTACAGGCTATTTGTAGTACCTTATACATTAACCTTTGGTAAAAAAAATTAAGAAATTAATTCTAAAACAATTTGCTTAGGTTTTTTAGTGAATATTGGGACTAGATTGCGTCGTGTCAATAGTCGTGGAACATTATTATTACTATCCACGAGTTCTGCGTGACTTGTTTAATGGTATAGTAGAACCACCATGTGAATGAAGACGCGGGTAAGCTAGAAAGTAATGTAAGCTTGGAATTGCAGACCTGCCTTGAGCAAGAGTGGTGATTATGCTCGTGCTTTCTAAATCAAAATCAAAAGTCATATTGCATCCAAATTAGGCTGGGGATCAGCACTTTTTGAACGTTAACAATTTACATTGGACAGTCCCTCAAAACACCCACTTTTCACCACTTCGTAGTGTTTTGCTGGGAAGAAGAAGTTAGGGGAACAAACTCCCATTACAGAAGAGGTTTTTGCTCTGTTGAAGAAATGTAACAGGCGTGTAGTAGGTACTTATTATTAGGAAAAATTTCAAAGGTGTTACCTACAAGAATTAAAAGTTTCCCAATCTCAAGCGATATGAAAAACCTTGTACTTTCTAACTACCTACAAACTCGACAATTTGTTCGACGATTTACTCGTAGTATGGATTCAATTCAATTTTTTTTCTTTTGTTGAACAACGGCCCTTTATGGATCTCAGAAAATATTAATTCTTGGAACCTAGTAACTTTGTTACTTGTGAAAATTCAGAGTACCTAGTTCGTACAATAAAATAAAGCGACCCTTACTTGAACAGAAAACAAAAATAATAACTGCGATTTCTTATGCCATGGGGTTTTACTCACGCCCAAGGGTAATGTTTGGTAGGTGCTCATTCTGAGGAGGCCCATAGAAGCGAGCGGCACCAGTCGGGGGTTGTAGAAGAATTTTATGTTCCCACGACCCCCGGCGTGAGACGTACAACCGGGGTAGTTTTAGTCAGTAAGAGTCTGACAGACTCCTCGAAGATCATCTATGAGTATTTTATTCCCCGAGATCTTCAATCAATCAATAAGCCCTCAATCCTAAACTTCCACTTGTTTAGAAGTGTTTTTTTTCTTTAGACAATATCTCTAAGTTCAGTGTGCCTATTGGCAAAAGTTTTCTCTAACATTTTCAATTGTGTTCTATCTCTGGCAAGCCTTCTCCAGTACCTAAGGGCCCGCTGTAAGCTTCAACTCATCTTCTCATTTCTAAAGTTATCTTCCCCTCGAGATCTTAAATAAAGGTTATAATGTTATAAAAATAAATAAGAATTAAAGAGAATCTACTAAGAGTGTCTATAATTTATAAATGAAATTAAATAAATTTATGAATCAAATTAAAAAAATATCTCTTTATTTTTTTATTTAATTTACGATGTTATAGCGTCAGGTCAGGAGCATAGTACTCGCAACCGGCGCGTGTAGGTCTATTATGACAACATGTATGAATGTAAAAAAAAACCAAAAGAAGTATGTAAGAATCGTAGCATATAGCGATCTGTAGTTTCTGCCGACCCCCATGGAAAAAAGCGTGAGTTTATGTATGTATGTTGTTATAGCAACAATAGAAATAGGATACTGAAAATTTCAACTCTCCAGTTGAAATTTCCAGAGTGCGATTTCTATTGTCTAACTATTCTGGTTCATAAAATACAACGAGCTGGATACCAGACAGCCGGACAGGCAGCTGAACAAGCAGTGGAGGTCTAAATCAATCAAGTCATTTACAAAAATTAGGCTTAAGGATCAGCATTTATTTAACGTCAAAAATTGCATGGCAATCCCCAAAAACACCCTCCATTCATCAATAGTGGCTTAGTAATAGGATCTCTTTGACACTCTTTGGAACCCAAACGTCTTATAAATAAACTATGAGTGAAAAGAATCAAAAACCAAAAGTACATAAGACAGTCCCCCAAAAAGCCCGCCCTTTACCACTACCCAGTGTTTTTGCTGGGAAAAGAAAAGTTATACCAAACTTAATACTCTAAAAATCGATATTAGTAACTTAACTGCACGTTTACCAAAAAAGGGGTAAAGAATATAGCTTTTAGTCCACGGTGTATAAGTATGTTTTTAAAAGAGGTGCCATGGATATAGTCAGCTTTCACCTGCAATAGTAACTAAAATCATACTGCTATAGTAGCGTCGAGTGCCAAGTATGGTAATCACGCCATTGTCTCTCTGAACCGCTGTACGAAACGTGATACTGATGATAAATAGATTTGTACATAAAACCGTCACGCTTGCTATCTTTGTGGGGAAGCAGCGTAATGATATATGGTTTCAAGTCCCATCGCTCGCCGTTAATCAGAAACAATTTCAAGCATCGGTAAATCGAATTTTATGACTTTATCGCAGTCAAATAACGCCTGGCAACCTATTTAACTTAGAGGTATCGTACTACTGATTGGCTGGGTTGTGGGAGGTCAGATAAACAGGCCATTGGGTAACATTGAAAATCGACCCCAACTTAGAAGAAAGCTAGAAAAATGAATTTTATACATTGGTTAATCGAATTATGTGAGTTGACCAGCACCAAATAACGACAAAGGAAGGCATTAAGAATGAATCGAACGAGCAATACTACTACCTACTTCTGCAGTAACATAATTGCAGAAGTAACAATTGCAGGTGGTCCATAATAGCATTCTCTTATGCTTAAGATAAATAAAAAATATTAGTCTAATATTAGTTATTATAATATTAGATAAATAAGATACTTAATATATATAGTGCCACTTACAAACATTGTAGTTTGAAGATATGCGAACATTTTGGGTAAGCTTGATTACACAGACACAGGAAAACTTCTAGAAGTGCTTCAATAATTATGTAGATATTAAATTGGTAATTTTTAATTTGTATTTAGTAATATAATTATGTAGGATAGTAGTATTTCAATAATCAATTAACTATGTACAAATAATCAGCTTGATCGTTTAGTCTTGGGATGGCCTGAAACACAGGTTTTTATTAACCTAGCTCAGGCAGGTCGCCACACAAGTTATAATGTTAGTACCAAACCAATGCACCTTTCATAGGAAATACATGTGGAAATTAAATTGAACTACTTTGTTTATAAGTATTTGAGCTAATATGTTGAAGAACTTGGTACTACTAAGTATTTATAAGTTTGTGTTGAATATATTTAAATAAAATGTGACTCCGCTTGAATATAGATTGTATTTGGTACAGAAATCGGTTACAATATGAATTTAAATTGCACGGTAGATAGGTACTAGGCGTGCGTTGCTGTCCGAAGCTGTCGGCGAGAGTGCGCGGCGCGGCCGCCGACCCGATCAGCTGAGACCTCTCCTCCCGCGTCCCCCGTCGCTGCTCGTTCACGCGTATGATGCGTGAACATCCTCCGGCGCGTTGAAAGCCATAGCTTTCAAGAAGTAGACGAGGAAGGGGACCTGGATGCGGCCCGCTCCGCTTCGTTGTCATCTTTGGATTGTGAAGTTGGCAAAGGACATAGTCTGTTGATCGCCCTTCGTATAATGCCCTTTGAAGTAGTGACGTCAGCTACCCTGCTGACGCCGTCGGCCCCTGGATAGAGGCGAGACACGCGCCCCAGCCGCCATTGTAGTGGCGGTAAGTTGTCTTCCTTCAGTAGCACCACGTCACCGCAGGTGAGCCCTTGCTGTCCAGTGCGCCACTTGGTGCGCTGCTGCAGCTCAGAGATGTACTCCTGGCGCCATCTCTCCCAGAAGTGCTGCCTTATTTTCTCTAGGAGCTCGTATCTGTTGGGTCTAGTAGCAGTGATGGGCTTCGTTGGGACAGACATCAGTGGTCTCCCAATTAGAAAGTGGCCTGGAGTCAGAGGAGAAGGATCAGTACAATTGGACGAGAGAGGAGTCAGCGGGCGTGAATTTAGGATTGCTTCAATCTGTGTAAACAGCGTTGCTAGCTCCTCAAACGTCAAAGCAGCACTTCCTGCTACACGTTTCAGATGAAACTTAGCTGATTTAATTCCAGCCTCAAATATTCCACCGAAGTGGGGAGAATAAGCGGGGCTGAATACAAATTTGATACCTTCAGAAGAGGCATAATCACTGATAGACTGACGGCTGGATCGAAGCAGCTTACCTAATTCATTGTTAGCTCCTACGAAATTCCTACCGTTGTCGCAAAAGATCTCATGACATTTTCCCCTGCGTGATATGAATCGTCTTAGGCATAAAATAAAAGCTTGAGTACTCAGGTCACTTACAAGTTCCAAGTGAATTGCCTTGGTACTAAGGCATACAAATAAACATAGATAACATTTACTAATTCGGTTACCACGACCTTTACGGTTACTTATCATAAAAGGTCCAGCAAAGTCAACTCCGCACGAGTAGAACGGGAAACAAGCGTTAGTACGCGCTTCAGGCAAATGACCCATTATTGGTTGTAAGGTATTTGCTCGCAATCGAACGCAAACAATACACTGTCTAACTACTTGCCGCGCTAGGCATCTCCCTCCAATGGGCCAGTACTTATCACGCACTGACGCTAACAGTAGCTGTTGACCTGCGTGAAACAAACGTATATGTTCACTTATCATTAGTATCTTAGTTAAATGATGTTTTGAATTCAATAGTATAGGGTGTTTCTTGTCGAAATTATAATTGGAGTTTTCTAAACGACCACCCACTCGAACAATGTCATTCGAATCTATAAATGGAGTTAATTGTAATAATTTATTTTTTCGTGGTAGTGTTTTTCCTTGTTTAAGTAACTCAATTTCGAAAGAAAATGATTGTAATTGACTAATTTTAATTAAAAACATATTTGAATTATTTATTTCGTCTGAGTTTATAGGGCCTGAGTACTTTTGTTTATTTTTATTACAGTTATTGACAAAACGTAGAACATATGCAAATATTCTACTTAACTTAATGAAATTGGAATGCTTATTAAAATCTATAAATAACGTTTTGTCGGTAGGATTATTTGCTGCAGATAATAATGAATGTACCTTCAACTCTGGTAATATTTTAGCTACAATTGAATTTTGTGGCCATTCTAAACGTTCTTTCTTTAGGAAAGAAGGACCTTCCCACCACAAGGAAGAAGATGATAGATCTTGGGGTTCAACTCCCCTTGAGGCCAAGTCAGCTGGGTTCATATTTGTAGGTACATGTCGGTGTTCAAAACCATTAGTTAACTCATTAATTTCATTTACCCTGTTGCAGACAAACATTTTTAGATTTCTCACATCTGTTTTTAACCATCCTAAAACCACTGTTGAATCAGTCCAAATGGTTTTACAATTTATATTAAATCGAAATGACTGAAGAATTTTATTAGATAATTTAGCCCCCAGCAAACAACCCAGTAATTCTAATTTTGGTATAGTCATAGGCTTTAAGGGCGCAACCCTTGCCTTTGCGCACAAAAGTCTTACAGTAACCTCGTTTTTATCGTTTATTGATCGTAAGTATACACATGCGGCATACGCTTTCTGTGACGCATCGACAAAGCAATGTAGTTCTATACATATAGGGAAATCGCAAAGAACATTTCTACTAATTTTAATATTAGAAAGGAAGTGCAAATTAGCAATGAATTTTAACCATATTTCTAATTGAGTTTGTGGTAAAGACTCCTCCCAGTTTAGCTTGATAACCCATAACTGTTGCAAAAAGATTTTAGCCTTAATAATGCATGCACAAATTAATCCTAAAGGATCAAATATTTTACAAATAGTAGCTATAACGACCTTTTTCGTAATAATTTCCGGTGGCGATTCGATCTTTGAGGGAAACCCAATAATATCTAATTTTGGAGAATAATTCAAACCTAGCACACTGGATTCTTTTGTTAAATCTACCGGGTCGAGCATAGTTTCATCAACAGCAAATGCTTGTAAACAGTTAGTACGAATCTTTCTTAAAGGGAAGCATGCTGAATCTAGAATTTCCTTAATATTTTTATAAATGTGCTGCAATTCACTTTCACTTTCCGCTCCCGTATTCAAATCATCTATATAAAAGTCACTTTTAATAATGTTCGCGATAGTGTCGTCATTACATTCTTTAGCCAGTTGTAATAAACATCTGGTACTCAGAAATGGAGCGCTGGCCAATCCATATGTTACTGTATTTAATTGTAAAACTTTTAAATCATTATTATCATCGGGTTCCGTATGAGATGAATCCCTCCACAGAATTAACTGAAGGTGACGTTGAGAAGTATGCAAGGCCGTTTGTCGGTACATTTTCTCAATGTCTCCTAAGAGAACAAACCTATGCCCGCGGAAACGTATCAAAATTGAAATTAAGTCGGACTGTACAACTGGACCTACAGCCTGTATGTCATTTAATGACTTACCAGAAGAAGTCTTGGCCGAGGCGTCGAATACCACCCTCAACTTTGTCGTTTCACTCTTCTCGCGAATTACGCAGTGATGTGGAAGATAGTTGCCAAACTCTAGACCATTTACTTCACTTAAATGACCTAATTCTTTATATTCATCTATAAATTGAGTGTATGACTCCTTAAGTTTTGGATTTCTATTTAATTTTAATTCTAAATTCAAAAAACGTTTCTTAGCCAGATAATACGAATCTCCGAGATTAGTTTCGGGTTCTTTTAGTGGCATACGTACACAAAACCGACCGTCAGGTAAGCGGCTCGTGTTTTCTATAAAGTCATTTTCGCAAAACTGTTCCTCTAATGAATATGTTTTTGTCTCTGCAGGTAGTTCTTCAATCTCCCAAAATTTCTTAAGGGAATTATCAAGATTCGAAAAATGATTGAAATAACAATAGACCTTAGACTTGGATTGACTGATACCGACTGGACCGGCTATCAACCACCCTAATTGTGATTCTTGTAAAGTTGGCTTATTAGACCCTAGCTTAATTTGATTTGTTCCAATAATATTCCAAAATATGTCAGCCCCCAACAGTATATCTATATTGGAAGGCTGGTAAAACTTTGGATCCGCGAGTTGTATACCGCATGGGATATCTAATTCTCGGACGTCTATTTCGACGCTAGGTAAAATACCTGTTATCGTTGGCACCAATAAACAGGAGACCCGAGTACTATAGGTACTTGAATGAGAATTTATTTTTACGATACACTTTCCTAAAATGTTAGTTTTAATATCATTAAGTCCACAGACCTTAAAGGTTTCACTAGAGGTTTTATTGAACCCTAATTTCTCTCTCAGAACATCTGTTAAAAATGACGATTGACTTCCAGTATCTAACAGTGCACGAGCCATAACCTTTCTATTGTTTGACTCGTTAACGATCTCCACCTGCGCCGTACATAACAACGTATGAGTCATCGTTGTGGCCGATAATGTAACCGGTGGACTATGTGCGCTTGCGCTTTGCTCTTCGCTCGTATTAGTGTCATTTCTATGTATCAAAGTGTTGTGTTTCCCTTTACATACCTGGCATGAACTTTTCAAACGACACTGATGACTATTATGCCCACTACGTAAGCATTTAGTGCATAGTTTTAACTTGGTTACTTCGCGAATCCTATCATCGTTGTTCATTTCCTTGAACTTCGAACATTTATAAACAAAATGATTTTGATTACAAATTACGCATTGATATTTATGATCCTTCCTTTCCGTGTCCGAATCCGAAGCTGCTAAGAAAGATCTCACCGATTTATTATTTTGAGAGTTCGATTTATTATGTTCATGTTTATCATATCTGTTATAGTGGGTAGTTTCCAAGATGTCCGCTCGGTTGCGTAAAAATGAGAAAAAAATATTGAGTGTCGGTAAATCCGATAAACTATTTTTATATTCCTCCCATTTCATACTAGTGACGGGATCCAACCTTGCTGAGACTATAAATATTAATAAATCATCCCACTGTTCAGTAGGACGCCCCAAAGTGTGCAAAGAACTCAAGTTTTTAGATATGTGATCAATTAAATAGCGCAATGCTTTAAATGATTCTTTCACAATAGGATCGATACTTAATAACGACTTAAGGTGGTTATTTATCAAAATATTTTTGCTGTTATAACGGTCACATAAAATTTGCCAGGCATTTCTATAATTATCAGCGGTAAACTCAATTGATCTTATAACGACAGCGGCACTATTTTCCAAGCTTGATCTGAGATAGTGATATTTATTAATTAATGGAATCGAATCATTTTTATTAATAAGGGAATCAAAAGTATCCCTGTACTCCAACCACTTTAAATAGTTCCCATCAAACTTCGGTAAATTTATTGTGGGTAATTTTATAGAATTCATGGAATGTGAACATTGGCTCGATATGCTTTCACCATTCACTGATTTTTTCTCTAAATTAGCAAATTCAATTAACTCTTTAGCTGTGGAAAGAAGAGAAAAAAATTGTGACTCAACAAATTCCCGCTCTGTCAACTGCTCATCCTCACTTGGTGACAGTAATTCTAACTCCGATTGAATTTCATTGAACTCTGATAACAATTCTTGAAATTTGTCAACCCGTAACGATAATTCTCTCACTTGAATACTAGTCAATTTATTCGCGCCTACCTGCGTTAAAACATTTACATAGTCTTTACATTTTGTTAGTCTCCCCTTTATAATGCTACGCTTTTTAACAAGATCCTTCATAGTTCCTTCCATAACTTACTAAAAGAAACAATAAAACTGAACAATGAATTAGGCAAGAAAATGGAATGTTCAAACCAGTTACAACGGTTCCGTCGATCTTCGAACCAGCCGCCCTCCCGCAGTCGGCACTCAAGCGCTTTATGGGCTCGTCAGCCACAAACCAAGCTCTGGGCCTGGCGAAAACAGCTAGCTGCGACGTAAGGCAGTAACCTTAGCGTTTATCTGGAATTTGCATAAATGAGTAACAGTTAACAATAAATCTTATGATAAGCTTATGTGGGGGTATATGGGAAAAAGTTGCTAACGGAAAAATGACTAGGCAATTTATGATAAATGGATTTATGCTTTGAAATGCAATGGATAGCTAAATGACTATAGGCAATGCCACCAACTGCAGTAAGATATAGAAATACTTTATATAATAATATAGTAGGTAGGAAATAGGCAAGCTCTCGCAATAGCCGAAACGTATAATAGGAAATATAGATAGTACGTGTACACGAAATGCTATCTTATAACGCTATCGGAGCGGCAAGCTGCACACAAGTTTGAAGAGGAAAAATAGTGGATAGGAATACAGGCCTACTTCCCTTGAGTACCCAGCCAGATGTCCAGCACGGTCTTCAGCAAAGTTCTTCACTCCACCAGGGCAGAAGGCAGCATAAGCAGCAATCCCTTCCAATCTCTTCAGCTTATATTGAAGCTATGGTCGCCAAATGACCAGAATATTTTTCGATTTTGTTCACGGTCGCCAAATGTTGAATATATTTAAATAAAATGTGACTCCGCTTGAATATAGATTGTATTTGGTACAGAAATCGGTTACAATATGAATTTAAATTGCACGGTAGATAGGTACTAGGCGTGCGTTGCTGTCCGAAGCTGTCGGCGAGAGTGCGCGGCGCGGCCGCCGACCCGATCAGCTGAGACCTCTCCTCCCGCGTCCCCCGTCGCTGCTCGTTCACGCGTATGATGCGTGAACAGTTTGTAAATGTTTTACTTTATATAAGGACGTAATAATTTTTTTTAAAGCAAAAGATGTATGTAAGAATCGTAGCATAATATAGCGATCTGTAGTTTCTGCCTACCACGGAAAAAGGCGTTTTTCCGTGGGGGTAGGCAGAAACTTTTTATTTATAATATTTATAATTTTTATATACATATATTATAAATAAAAAGGTGTAGACAGGTTATAAGCGCTCAGCAAGCGACACGTTAAAATGTGGCTAACTAGCCACACTTGACCTCAGTGTTGCGTCGCGCCATCAACGGACGCGTGCGTGCGTGTGCCTTTTTTGAAGATCGAATGTTGTTTAGGTAACCTATCTACATCTTTTTACTTATAATATTATTGTAGGTATGTATGAATGTAAAACCTGGAATTTTAATTGTCACTAGTCTTGGGTCCGAACTCAAGCTGTTTAAGTAGTTCTGAAGTTTAATCTCGACAAACATCGTGAAGCGAGATTACCATACATTTTCATCACGCGCGATGCGAGATTTTTCATAAATACCACTAGGTACAACTTAGTATTTACCTAAGCCCTGTCTTTTTTTGTCTGCTGGAAAAAGGCTGGTCCTAAATACAACAGTTGTTAGGCGTAGTCAGTCCACAGAAGCAGGCGACAGGGGTTGGTGACCGCTAAGCCGGGATTATCTTAATTGTTAAGTATTCTAAGTTGACGCGAGTATAGTCACAATCAAACTTAATTGCTCAAACATTTTGTTTTAGGTGATGTCATAGTAGAGAAATGCCAAACGACTTAGAAGTGATTAAATATTGCTTTAATTGTATATTTTTAGATTTTTATTATTAACTTGCAGATGTCGCGCGGTATATTTATTTATTTATTAAAACTTTATGCACTAGTAAAATAAACTGTACTAAAGCGGACTTAAATGCCTTAGGCATTTTCTATCAGTCTACCTTAAGGTGGTTTAACCCGCGTAGTTCCCGTTCCCGTGGGAATTCAGGGATAAAAAATAGCCTATGTTGCTCAAAGTGAATGTAGCTTTCTAATGGTGAAAGAATTTTTGAAATCGGCACAGCAGTTTTTTAGTTTATCCATTACAAACATACCCACACACAACTTTTTCACACATCATTTTAATAATTAACAGTGAAGATTATTAATGTTAATTAATTGATTAATTACTTAATATAGTGTAGAAGTGTTGATAAGCACGCGTTTGATCACTATCCCAGCTGATGGTCAGCGATAATGTGGTCGACGATGAAGCACGCTTGCCTAGAAGTAACCTATTCACTCTTGACTTGAAGTCTTGATGACTTAAAGAGCCTCTGGGTAACTCCCAGATAAATCCGACTCCGGCAGGGAAATTATATTACGTGTCTATTTGTTTTGACAAAATAAAAGCTTTTTATTAAATCCACATAAAACACACAAGTTTCATAGTGTGGATGTGTGTATACAGGATACTCGTGCACACACACACTATCAAACTTGTCCATTTATTGTATTAGCGTGATTTTAGTTCCCTGTGTTTGTGATTCATATCAGCGCGTATAATTGTTTTATTGTTTTTGATAACGAATGTAACTCAGAGCAAAGTCATAAACATAATTTCCATATCCCATTAAACTTTCCATCTACATAACTTATCACTGGGAAACAGGAAACTGATGGGTCCTGAACTAGGAATGAGTCCAAAAATTTTGCAAATAAAATGTTATCGGGCCGATGTTTCGAGAACTAAAACGACGTTGGTATCGCAAGGGACGTAGAGGTCCACGGATGGGTTTCGACTGATTAGATAGGATACCAAGCAGATATCCATACACGGAGTTGAAATAGGTACACCGACAGAATATTTTGTGGGCTTTGGGACGCGGTAGAAAAATTTCAATGTCTGCTTAGAACATTTTGGAACACCCGAAATATTGTAGAATCTTGGTACTTATACTTTTTTACTTTTCTAGATGGCTAAGAGGAGAGCCAACCTTTATTCTAAAATATTTATTTTACAACCTTATTTTTAACCGGCTTAAAAAAGAGGAGGTTCTTAATTTGGTTGTATATATTTTTTGTATGTACCCTTTGAAGGTGTTGTTGTACCTACTCATCATTATAACCAACTTTTACTATCGGACGAAAAAAAATATGCTGTTCCATAGATACATTTAATCTAGTTAGGAGTTACGATTACATAAATGTACTGGATAACTGATTTTTTGGACTGGTTCGTCGTACAGTAAAAGTTGTTCATAATGATTAATTTAACACCACCTTTAATGGTTTATTTTATACTAAAAATAAGTTTGTAAATCGAATTTTGAAAATCGGTCCATAAATGACGAAGTACTGAGGTAACAAACCCTAAAAAAAATACAACCAAATTGAGAACCCCCATTCTAAATAAAAATGCTTGATTTGTTTCTAAAAATGTTGAAATCGGTGCATGTGTGCCTATATTTTTTGAGGAGTTCCCTCAATTCCTCGAAGATCCCTCATCAGGTATGAGTTTTGATACAAATGGGGCCAATCTGTTAGTATACCCTATCAAACAAAAAAATAATTTTGAAAATCGGTCCATAAATGACAGAGTACGTACTGAGGTAACAAACCCTAAAAAAAATACAACCCAATTGAGAACCTCCTCTTTTTTTTGAAGTCGGTTAAAAAAAATAGCGTATACTCGTAAGTCAAAAAAACCACTTCCCTCCTTCCTAAGTCATACAAGATCGTTTCATGTTCGATCAAACAGATTTCAATCAAATACCTTCAAGCTTCGCAGCATGGGTACTATTTGATTGAAAACTTGTTCAATGATTTTCACGTACATAATAATGGTAAGACAAGAATAGAAGAAGCCTAACATACTCGTAGTACACACACTTACACTGTAATCGTGTTTTAACATATATTTACACCTAGATACAAATAAATTATATTACAAAGAGGCATTTTGTTTGTTTGTATGTCCAAATAACAGCTCTTTACTTAACGGATGGATTGAAATTAATAAACAGGATATTTGTACAAAAAACTTTTCTTTCATTTTCGCCTGACTTGTTTTGGACTAACCTCCGAAACGGCTTGACCGATTTTCACAGAACTATTACTGTCGGATAACTGAATTTCTATGGAGTAAGTTACGCTCATCATCTGCCTAGCCTTACCACATCTATGCTAGAGTCGGTTTGGAGTGAAATAGGCAAAGTTTCAATAATTAGACTTCTGCGCAAAATAAACAATTTTTAATATTAATATACTGCGCTCCGACGAACTCGCATACATAAATAATAAATAGTCCTAATCGTGAATCTTCACACTCAAGTAAGTCAAGTTTACGATTAAGCAATATTAATGAGATTTCTAGAGAGTGGACATATTAAGCAAATGCATATTGTTTGATATTATGCCTAGAATATATTAGTTTGTTAATTCTCCGCTGGACATTTATGCGGTTAGTTAGCTGGTAATAGCCCATAGATGTCCTCCCTGTTAGCATCCTCCATGGACCGCTTAGTTAACGATCTTGGGTGGATAATATCTCTAGTCATAACATAATTATATTGTGTCTACTTGTCTAGCTATAAGTATGGTACTATGTGGCCTAATTCTACTATCTCATGCGAATTTCTGTCAACATATTATAAGGAGCTTGAAGCAAACGGATAACCGGCCTTCTTTTAAACATGCTTACGTAAACAAATACTTTTGCTTCTTGGGATCTTCTTATATAGGGTGACTGGTAATTAGTGACCGATACTTAAACACGTGATTGTATTCATGATTTCCATAAACTTTCCCAAAGAAACTTTTTTTTTATACACTTATAACACAATAAAATAACAAAAACCGCTGTTTGAAATTCCCGCGCGTGCGCCTGTGATCGATCACAGTAGGCACGAATCGGAAAAAATCTACTAATAGTAGTAGCGTCACACGCTCTCCCGGCACCCCCACCGCTCCAGTTGTGCAGTACTGTCGTAATTGAATTAATATAAAGTTAATGAGTATAAAAAAAAGTTTCTTTGGGAGAGTTACTCGTATTCATGAGTACAATCACGTGTTTACGTATCGGTCACTAATTACCAGTCACCCTATATAATATATTAGGGTTAATAACGCTTTGAAAATCTATCCGCTAAATAAAAACATAATATGTAAAGTACCTATGAAGAAACATAAAACTTATTAAAAATAGTGAAATAGGAAACTCTTATACTCAACCTCTCTCACACTTTCACACACTTACACACACTACTCACCGAGAGGTTAACGCTTCGTACACCCCTTAGTTAAGTATTGTATTTTTAATCCCTTTTTTTCTGTGTATGATATATCTACAAATAATAACATGTCTGGGCTCGTAATGTAATGGTCATCTTATGGAAGCGAGCACTGATGGCTGAGATACTGATATTTTTATCTAGTTCAGACACAGATGCCTTCAATTAAAATTAAGAAAATTTGAAATTGTCCTGTATGTATCATATGTTCTGTGACAAATAAATAATTATTATTAATAATAATAATAACAGCCGGACGGGAGGTTAAGCTACGCGTGGCGAGGTCGGCCGGTGGATCGGATGAATCATTCATTGTATATCTGAACCTCTCCGTGCCAAGGAAAGCACATTAAGCTGTTGGTCCTGGATGTCATTTTGTAATCTTTGATAGTCGTTACGGGTAGTCAGAAGCCCGAAGTCTGACGTTTTCACCAAGGTTTCCTCTTGTCTCATGAAGTCATGAGCCACATATTATGTTGATTATTTAACTATTGTATCGACTCTGTGGACAGTAAAAGTGTTAAAAAAACCTATAACTGAGAATGGGTAAGAGTCCTGAACAGTCAAAAAAATCGGGGCAAAATATGGACCAACCTGATAATAAAGAATTGGATGCGTGTAAACGGCCCAAAACGCGCCTATCTCCGGATATAGGAATCTGTTTTCATGATTGGTGTAAAAACAAAATTTGCAAGTATTCAGTACAATAAACGCTCGTCTTTCTTGTATAATAAAATAAATAAACAAATAGATATACACACTAAACCGTTTAAAGAATGCAAATCGTTGTTGATTACGTGGATAAATAAGTTATGCTACGAAGAACTAGAAAATCTTCTATTAAACTAAAGGTAATACCATCTCCGTATAAAACAACCTCACATACACAGACATACATATACACGCACACACGCACACACACACTCACACCCACGCATGCACACATATACACTCACTAGCAGACTAATAGAATTAAATAATTATTTCCAGTAACATGTTACACTAATTGTAAGATATAAAAGAGCGGCGCCTCCTGGCACAGGCATCTATATGCTTAAAAGGAGACGCCATCAACTGTATAATGTACAACGTGTAAATACATTGAAATACACATTTTTGATTTTGATTTGATTTGATTTGATTGGTCGCTCTACAAAATTCCACAAAAAAAACAGTATTGGTACACCCTTCTGTACCATTCCCACGCTTACCACGTTTCCCAAAGGTATACCCAATGACATTGTCACTGTTTTTGTTCCACACTCAAGCATGTCACTTGAAGGGAGTATTATAATGAACTCCAAAACAAACGTACAAGTCTTCTTTCACAAAATAAAGGCATATTTACTCTGCTTCGGTTAGCGGAGCCACTAAGTACATCTCAACCTACATGTTTGACGGCGCCTTACTTACTTATTGGGTGAGTTGAAGTGAATTTACATACGCTTGGTAAGTAACACGTGAATTACACATAGAGGCCCAGAAACCATTCATTTCGATTGGATCAATCTTTTTGTTTAGAAAGTTTGAAATGCAGTTGGTTTGTTTGGCAGATTTTTTGCTAGACAATTTCTTTAAAGTTTTGTTTTCCTTCTGCTTTTTCCTGATTTAGTCTTGTCTATTCTTGTATAGAGTGTCACCGCGTGAAAATGTAGGCGTAGTGAGCGCGAATTGAGCTGTCATTCCATACTAATGCAAGGCATTGACAGATCACTTCACTCAAGTTTACACGGCGTGACTTTTACTAAATCGACCGGCAGATGGCGAATACAGATGGAATTCTACTGGTTGATACAGTAAAAGTCGCCCTGTTAGGGCGCCTCCAAATTAGCCGCAAAGAGCCGCGCGGTGGCAGCGCGGCTACAGCGCTGCCGCTGCGCTGCAACCGCTAGGTTCGAGCATCATAGTGTTGTACATTTAGTTTCAACCTAATCAATAATTGTTCAAGCTGATTTTCGTTCATGTCTGAATAAAAACAAGTGCGCATCATCACTAGTCGATTGATGAACCGATGCGCGACGGCAGCGCGGCTGCAGCGCGGCAGTCGCGCGTTTTTTATTTTTATGGATTAACAAAGCAGCGCGGCACCTGGCGGCAAATTTGAAGGCGCCCTTATAACTTGAGTTAAGTGAACTGTCAATGTCCTTCCATCCTGTATTTTGACGTTCGATTTTGGGTAAAAAAAACCGTATAGCCTAGCGACTAGCGTGAAAGGTTCGTTTTTCTAAAAGTTACGTCACTAGAAAGGTATCCCTTACTATCGATACCAACAAAGCTGGCAGGTTAATAAGGATATTTTTCTTTTCATAGACTGTTCAAGTTATAGGAAAGAGATAAGTTTTTCTTTTCACTTACTTTACTTTAAACATAACATGGCTGGTTTACACCCGCTTGATCTAGATATACGGCAATTTCTTTGGTCAATTTCTTAGGAACACTATAAAATACCTATAGTGAAAAATGAACAGCTCTTTTTAGAGGCTAGACAAATTTATGTAAAAATTTTAGACTTCACGTAGGTATTACGATAAAAAACAAGCGACGCTGGTTATACTCATTTAACTTTACTGATAATGTAAAAAAAGAAAGAATAAATTGTGTTTTATGTTTGAAGAGCTCGCAAAAAAGGTTGTTCGGAAAATGTGAAAAACCTTTTTTCTATCGTTTGACTTTTTTGTTTATACTGACCGCCTGTTAGACCAGGGTTGAAACGAAATTAATAAATGATAAAATGTATTAACATGTGTTTTGGTAGGTAGGTGTATGTAATGGAAATGTATTCAAAAGGTATTCACGTTTTCTGTAAAACCTATATTTCCTTTGGTTACGCACGCTCACGCTTGTATTTGTGGAAGGGTTGGGCAGAGGTGGAACGAAATCCCAAGTAATAGCAGGCGAGGCTATTGCCATCACATATTGTGCATGCCATCATAACGTGATCGTCACGTTTATGGTCGGATGCTTGCAGAAATAGAGATACATCGATCGAAAGAAAACCTAGACATAAGAATAATATAAGTCTTAAATCGCCAATCTGCCATGAGTAAGCGTGGTGATAAAAGCTCGTACCTTTTCTTTAGGACAAGAAGCCTTTACTTTGCAGTGAGACAGAAAAAATCTACTATTATTTCTAGACATCCGTGAAGGAAAACATCGATATGAAACCTAGATTTTGAATCAATAAAGTCTAAAATTGCCAATTCGACTTGACCAAGCGTTACGTAATTGATGCTAGAGCCTTCTTTGTATGAAAAGAGACATTTATAACCCTGCAGTAGAACAGTAATAAACTAGAATTATTATTTTACATTTAACCCTTTATTCAACTCAATTATTTGATCAATACATTTGAGTCCCTCACTCATTAGCGAAACGAAAAGCACATAAAGCTTCGCAGATACGTCGTTAGCTTTAGTTTTACATTTAGCTAGCTCTAAAGGACTTACAAGCGATGAATTTATTTAACAAAACCATCCCTGGAAAACGGTCTAAGTGGCGGAAACTGTGCCAGGATTCAGTCTGTAATTTTCTAGCCCCCAAGTGCAGAAAGACGCAGTTGGTTTTATTTTAATGCACTAGGGCTTTTGCGAGTCAAGACGTCTTCATCATCATTATCAATTCAACTTACAGGCTTGGTTCGAGGTTTTTGTAAATGATTATTGGTCTTCCAGGCTTACCTACCTGATTCCCAATGTCTGGCCTAACGTTTATAAATCATTTTTAGACTTCACCTAAACGTCGCAACACCATTATTCGTTTCAGAGATCTAATAATACTTGCTTCTTTCATTATCTACACTAATTTTATAAGACGAAAAAGTTGTGTGTGTGTATGTTTGTAATGAATAAACTCAAAAACTGCTGTGCCGATAACAAAAATTATTTCGCCATTGGAAAGCTACATTTATACCTTGAGTAACATAGGCTACTTTTTATCCCTAAATTTCCACGGGAACCGAACCGTGGAACCGCGTGAGGTCTGCTATGTTCCTAATAAAATCATGGCCTAGATCATAGAGCCTGTATTTCTGAGTTGAAGGAAACGAGAAAGGTAAAATGGAGCTACGGATTTGACATCATTGATCTGAATAACAAAAATGACGGTTTGACATAAGTAGTGTTAATACAAAAGCTGTCAATGCTCAACTGAAATTCTCAAGTTACCTTCACCCTGCACATAAAAACTGGCCCGAAATCAATAAATAAATGCCTACAGAGGCCAGGACATCAAGCTTGCCCAAAGTTTTTCAACTTAATGATAAAAAGAATAAGGTTTATGTTCAATTGGGAATATTTGACAGTTATGACGTAGTATGTCTGTAACTACTAGAGAAACTTAAAGGTACGTACACACTGTCACTATCTCTTTACCTGACCATCTAATTGATGCTACAGATTACCTCATATTTACTGTTTGATCCGTAAACGAAACGCAAATAGGTACAGTGAGAGCGTGTCGTTTTGCGCCAGTTACGGCCAATTGAGCGGAAAGCGATTACTTAATGGCCCAGACCGTCTGTTTACGTACTCACAATAGTGCGGGGCTTTTATACTTACTCGATTCGTTACTTACTGTTATTGAATCGAATGGTTTGCTCGTATTGTAAACAGTGACAGGGGGATGCTAGGGTGGGGAAAAGGGACGTTAATGATGTTTATATTTACGTTCGTAATTTTATGATGCCAGCATCTTTTTGATTTTTTTTTTATTATTTTTATTTTGTGACAAAATTTACTATAGGTATGTAAGGAGGTATGTTTTTATTATCACAACATATTTTTAATTACAGCTTTAACAGTAGGTATTTTTATATGTAAATTGGTTTTACAGCTAAATGAACATAGCTAAATATGGCAGATACTTTTACATAAACATTACCTTTGATGTTTCCAGAGTCGGAATTTGCAATTTATTGCAGACTTCTATTTTTAGGAGATTGTTGTCTAATCTATTCATTTTTTTTCAGGGATAGGTACCCTCCAAGAAACATAACGTCTATAGGCGACATCTATAGGTACGCAACTTGCCTTCAGATGCAATTCTGTGGCCCTATTGAAAAGGGGTATAAGTCCAATTTTGTCGAAAATGAGTTAAGTGTACTTACCAAAGTGATCAGAAAACCGACTTTTACAGTTTTTTTTGGTGTCAGTTGGACCCTTTTACACAAAGTAACTTTCTTATTTTTAGAGATAGCTTAGATCTGTCTTCACCAAACGATAGAGCATTTTTTTCTGATCACTTTGCTACACTTAACTCATTTTCGACAAAATTGGACTTATACCCCTTTTCACTAGGGCCACAGAATTGTACAAAGACCTAAGGGACGGTCAACTTAGTAGTACTTGCAAGAGTTTCTCAAATCGATTCGTCCCCGAAACTAGAGTATTTAGAACCAGGGTATCTACCTATATCACTAGGGAATCTATCCTGCTTGTACCCTAATCTAAAAGTAAAGTTGATAACAACCTATCTTGTACTTTAGTACAACATTCTCCGAATAAAATTGATCTAATTACATCAACATCAAAATCCCTTTCAACATTTATAAAACCGACCATTATGAACGCGGGAAAAAAAATCAACCCAAATTCGAACGACCAATCAAATAAACGCAAACATTCGCCATTTTTCAAACTAAACGCGACATAGACAATGAGGGGTCCATCAATCACCTGTCTCAACAAAAGGCGAACCATAGACAACTGCCCAGAGGCTGAGTGCTTATTCTATTATATCGCTTTATACTACTTACAAAGTTAACTCTGCGGTCATTAGTGGCGCTAGTGGGTACACAATAGGCGGTTTCTCCGAACAAATCCCGTAGTTCTATATTCAAACGGACGCAAAACTAGCATTGTGATCGAGAATCTTGATAATAGCCGCCGTGGGAAGTGTACCAAGTGTATTGAATGATTATTTTTTGGAGCCGTTAATAGTTTTTCGTTGGCTTTAGTTACATAATTACGTTTTGTAGTGAGAATATTTTCCCGCCTATCTTAATTTTGTTCGCAACTGCATTCGTGCGAACTTTAAAGAAGTTAATTAGCCTACTTTAATGCCGCCACCGGACTATTTCAGTTCACAACTTTTAATGAAGCGTAAAAACTAGTTATTAATATTAATAGTTGCATTTGAACATGCAAAGTTAAATCATAGGTCTGTGAGTTTGCTAACTACTAAAAACAGAGGTAAAGATTTTAGATATAGTAAATCAACTTACTAGGTAGTTATGCATTATGGCACGTACGAAAAACTAATTATAAATACAGTAGGTACTTACCTAATTTTACGAGTCTATTTTTATTCCACTTCAGGGCAATGGCCTTTTCTCACAATATGAGAAGGCACTCTTGTTCAAGGGAATTAGCCATTTCAGACTTATACCTACTTATTAAATATGTAAACATAACTCCAGGGGCTCGAGTCTGCTATTGCAATCGTGTCTCAATGACCGGTCATTGATCGAATATTTGATAACTTTGACAAAAATCGATCATTGACCGGTCATTGAGACACGATTGCAAGAGCAGACTCGACCCCCAGATTTCTTCATAATGTTTCCCTCCATTATTGATAAATTCACTAAGAGCACAAAGTGTACAAGAGGCGAGACATAAACCACTATACCATTACGACAGGTACGTTTTATATACCAATAGCTTACAAAGATAGCTACAATCGTAACAAAAACCGTTCAAATAACGAAAACCCTGCACCGCAATGTCTAATAACTTCCAGTAATGCGATTGCCGTCAATATTTATCGTTTTATTATTGTTTTCTTTTTGTTTTCATACAAAAATACGTTTAGAAAAAAAAAACAATAAAAATGGAGATGCAGCCAATTCGGTTGTGCCAGATCGAGATCTATGTAAAATATATGCACCGTTGGACGCAAACATGCAATAAAAATATTATGTTTTATTCAACAGAGCACGCTCGGAAACAATATACCAGACCGGAGAGTTTATTGGATAGTTATATAAAATGAAATATGTAAATTTCATTACGCCGAAATAGGTACGTAGATAGAATTATTTGTTCGGCCGTGTACCGATTTTAGGCAATCTCCTTCGTAAAACGATCCGCGTTGGGTTTAACTCGATGTCTTAGCTTTACGAGTTACCTTCGTCACGAGAGTTTTATACAAAAAAGCTATTGTTTTGTTCGAAAATACCGCACGTAATTGAACTATTCAGCTTATTTTAATTGGATCAAATACTAACATACTACGAAACATTCCAAAAGGCGAGTTCCTATTGTTAGCACAATAACCACATCGTTATTTATTTCTCCTTCACGTTCTGGCAAACAAAACATTTAGCTACCCTTACTATTCGTCAAGGTTAAATGCATACAGATACATGAACTGGACGTTGAAACCTGTGCAGATTATCTGTCTGCATACAAACAAAGCTCCGTGTTTTTGACTAATGCTATATCACGCCACAAAGTTTATACAGCCAGATCATATTTCCAAATAAACAATCGATACATATTCAGTAGCTTGCCGCAAACACCGGGGAAAGTGCCCACCTAGCTATAACAGGCGATAACATCGGAAATTGAAAACAGACCATCCACATTGTATTGTTGCTGCAAACACGAGCAAAGCAAACAGACGGTCACGTCTAATGTCTTTTTAATAGCTACGCCGACAATCAATTATAGAATCCTGTCCCGAACAGGCTCACTTGGCAACTTTTTCGTATAAATGTCGATGGGCAAGCAAGTTAAAGGAATTGAAAAAGCATAACTAATAGGCACGAAATCAGCGTGTGACTAAATACAAACACAAGCGTGGATAACCATTCACTTGTACACGAATTCTTTAGGAATTTCTAAAGAATTATTCATGGAAAACAATACGCATGATGAACGTTATGTTTAACTTTAAGAATATAAAAATCATCTGTACAATCTTACGAATTGCATTGTCACAGTCACGTCGGAAAGTTGACTGTATAGCGATTACCGATACTCACAGCTCAGCATTAGCCTTACAAAAGAAAATAAGTTTAAAAAAAGTACGACAAAAAGAGTCCGATGTCACGCCCATGCAGTTCCGAAGGTTCTCACGCGATCGCGCGCGTCTCGAGCAAACAAAACCAGTACCGCGTCATTGTAACCCGAAACCAGAACGCCCACTTTCTTGAGCACTCAGCCCATCTCTCGTCACTCGAGGAACAACATTACTTTAAGTGGAAGGAAGGCAGCAATGTAAACGGAGAACGGACGATACGACCGCTAAGGATGCGCTCTAAGGCTTCGTAACAAGAGTGACCGCAGTACAATATCCTACTGCGAGCCTAATGTTACAAAAAGTGTGAGCCGCGAGGTTCGACACGTTTGTATGTGAGTTACAAATTTTACCATCCCGTGGGAACTGTCCGGCGGCGATGTGATAATTGCTCAGTTTGCCCAAAGCAATGAACAAACCCTGGACGAAGTAAAGCGAATATAAACAGGTAATTATAGGGACCCACGAGAAAGTATAGGGATGGGGGACGGAATGATAGGGATTGATATGAATTATTGAAATGGATTTGTGTCGGACCAACTTAATGATACATCTCTGAATCTCTCCGTTCCCAAACTTGGAAATTGGAATTTACGAGTATATATGATGATTTATAAGTTTAGGCAGTTTAGCGCGACGAAATGAATTATGGATGTTTGGCGTTGATAAATAATTTGTTGGACTAAAACATTGAATAACTTTAGCAATGTTTTAGAATCATTTCGTGTTTTTTCGTTCCAGGAATTTGTATTGTAAATATTACGGACCGTGATTAGCATTTCAAACCCAAGAAGAAAGATGAAAGAAATGTTAATGTAAAAACTGTACATTTTAATTAAAATAAAGAAAAAGCCAAGAAACTCGGGTATAAACTATATACCATACACCTGTATTACCTTAAAGGTAAGGCAAAGGTTTACCTTTAAATAGTACCTACACCCAAAACTCTTTTAAATTCCTAAGCAATAGATGCGAGCATAATATTGCCAACGCATCAATGAATTAAGAAATGAAGTATTCAATATAAATGAGAGCCCATGTCATTAGCACTCCGCTAATGGCATGGGCTCTCATTAATATTGGATACCGTACTGTTCTAGTGCTAAACAACCCACTTTTTCAGGTCAGCTCAGTTCAACATTCACACTACTCCAATTTGGCGGAGAACAATCGAATTAACTGAGGCTCGCCAAATTCCAGGCATATGTAACTGATATTTTGCACTTACGGAAGCAGAATTATTTTTTTTGTGTTATTGCCAAGTGGAACAGGAATACGCTCTGGTAAAATAGTTCTAGTGTATTGAGAAGTGTTAAATATAGCCCACTAAGAAGAAATTATTAAAAACGAGTCACCAAAGGAAATGAATCCGGAACAGGACAATAAAAACGAGCGCTAAGTCGATATAAAATTGGCTTGGTTTCCTGCGCGCGCGCTGCCCGTGTCGTCGGTTGTGCAGCCAACCGAAACTGCCCCACGTACACTCAATCTCGTTGTAAACAAATATTTGCTTTATAAACCCGTGACGCCTGTGGGATACCACTTTTTACCTCTATCTTAATTCGTTTCACATTTATTTTCATGGCAGTGACTTGTAAAATTGTTGCCTACATCTATTTTTTGTCCACCTAAGGTCGATGTTAAAGAATTTACAAAAAATGTCAATGGGTTTTTAGATTCTATTAACGCTGAATAAATAGATCGACTAAACATTCAAGATGAGAACAAAGAGTTGATAAAGATAGACTCTATAGAAAGAGATCGTAAAGTTAGAGCTACTGAATTCCTGTACAAAGATTTCGGGAGATAATTTACAATTTTAGAGATAAATTTCGAGTTTTAGACAGTTTCAGTATCAAATAGCCGGATCTAAAATGAAGAGATTGAGTGTCTTTTTAATAAATAGGTCGCTAAATACCCATCCTGTTCCAATAATATCTATTTTGTATCCAAAATCCAAGCAAACAGATCAAAGGGAACAAACATTAATAACAGCAGGAACTAGTCAAATCACCGAGTTTCAAACATTTAATTCATCCTATCTATATCTGGGGTTTGTTCAAAGCCAGCGGAGTGAGACCCCTATTGAAATCATAAGCCGTGAGACGGACGAGCGACCGGACGCAAAGGTTCAATGGAAAGGGCGAAGCACCCTCCTTATCAAAACTGCTTTCAAGTTCTGTGAACAGTAAACCTATTTGCCTTCCAATCCATCAAAGTTTACGATAAAGGTCTTTATCGTATTTTCTATTTAAAATAGTGTATTGGACGAAAAAGGGAAAGGTCCTATTGATATCGAAGTCAATATTAGTTTGTAATATCGATATGATATTATTTGCTCCAACAAAGATTAAGGTTCGTATAGGTTCGTATAGTACACAGGATATAAGGGCTAAGGGACAATTTTTTTTTCTTCCAGTTTTTCCTGTAAATATAGTAAATATAATATATCTCTGGTAAATATAGTTATGTACAAGTTCTTTATAACCTCTTGTTTGATCAGCAGCTGTTACGATGCTTATACATTAATCAAATAGGTCCTTAGACATTTGAGATATTGTTGTTCTTTATTTGAATTTACGTATTCTTTTTCTTTTGCACAATAATAATCTATTATATTTGTCACCTATAAACTCCACCTCTTTTCCACTCAATTGAGTTAAAATATTTTTGCCATAGCAACTCCTTTGCAGCCAGTATTGTTTCCATATTGATACTTACGTAACAAACCTTTTTGCAAAGGAGAGTTCCTTTCAGCACCTTCCACAAGACGTATCGAGGAAGCATTTATAGCGTATAACGTAAGGTTATGATTGCAACCTCCAACACCAAATGATGATAGATCGCTGGCCAGCTGCCATATAGTGCCATTAAGTAGCCATTTCTTTAGGTTCCCACTTATAACTTTGACCAAACGGCAAGCCATACACTCTGTTTTGTATTCTCGTTGCCCGCGTAAATGTTTATTAAATATATTCCAAGAGGAAATTGATATCGCAACACATTTTATACTCATGTATGCAAACAATATATTGAATGGGTTTACTCTCGATATATTAGATAAGTAACACACACATAAACGTTGCTGAGCTCAACTCTCGCTCCGTGTCACAGGTGTTCACAATAGTTTGTTTTTAGCTAAATGCCTAAGCGTTCGGCTTTTGGTTAAAACCACCCGTTTCACCTTGGCTTTACGCCAAAATATGAAACCGAATGTACAACAGACTTATCCACGTACAAAAATAAGCACCTAAGTTATATTTTGTTGCATTACTCCTGGGGCTTCCGCGTGATACATCAAAATTTTCTTCGAAGGTATAAGATAAGATATTTTCTATATTACCCGGCAAGTGGCGAGTGGAACTTCCTTTTCTTTTTGCGGTAAAGGAAATTTACTTTGTTGTGGATAACCACAGCACTAGCGTTCCGCCTGACATTGTTTCTGCACAAGACCAGGAAACAAACAGTTATTTTTTATCACATTTTAGATCTAGTTGAAATCCTATGCCAATAGGTTAGGTGACTAAATTTTCGTGTATAGTCCGTCATGTGTGTTTATTAAATTTTGTATAGATACTATTTTTTTTGACATATTTTATCAAAATTGCTAGCAATATTAGGTAAGTACGTGCGTCCACGTTTTATATCGAACTATGACGTCAAAAGCTTCTTAGCCTTAAGCTTGCTTCATTTAATTATTTTTCCATTTGAAAAGAGAAATACGTGTCTATTATTTTTAAAGAAGTTTTTCTTTACAAAAACGACTTGATAATCCTTACACAAAAACTGCTTTGTTGTTCTAGTGGTAGTGCACTACTCCTCAGCATGAAGACCTGGGTCCCGGGTAGGGCAACTGGAGTTTTTTTAATAGCGGCCCAGAATCCGGATCCGGATCCGATTGATGGCAATAGGCTCACCTCCTATAACATAGGACTTAAGCATGACTGGCCTGTTGGTCTAGTAGTTAGTAACCCTGACTGCTATGCCGGAGGTCGTGTGTTCGATTCCCATCCAGGACAAATGTTTGTGTGATGAGCACGATCATTTGTTCTGTGTCTGGGTGTAATTTATGTACAATAATAAATGTATGTATTTAGAAATATATAAGTTTCTTTATCAGTTGTTTAGTATCTATAACACAAGCTCTTAGCTTAGCTTGGGACTAAATGGCGTTATTGTGTGAAAAGTTGTAGAATATTTATTTATTTATAACTGGCGAAATTTAGGTGTATTACACCTCTGCCATGTCCTTCGGGAAATACCGGCATGATGTTATGTTACCAGAAACAACAGTTATTTTATTATCACTTTTTAGATCCATGTCAATTAATCAAAACCACTTGATAATCGTTAAATTTTATTAACGATCGAATCACGATTGTCGTTTGGAGTACATGAAGACACAAACATGTTTAACAAATTGAAAAATGATAACACAAACAAAACGGGGAATGGTGCCGGTACGGGTTGGCACAGGCTGTTAAACCTCCTTGCGACATTAGGGTGAGGGTAAAAGGCGCCTTGATAACTCACAAACATGACTAGTTTAGGGAACAAACACAAAATTTGTAAATTACATGAAAATTCACTACATAGAAGTTACTGTTTAGCAATAAATCACCTCGTTTGAGCAGACTGACAGCAGCTAAAACTATAAATGTGTTATCATTTGGACAGATTAATTAATATAGGATATACTGGCATGGTGGCTGTTATTTGTAGACCTTTTTCAGTCGTTAGGGGTAGGTGGTCAGAGCTCTGAAAGTAGAATAACCAGGGGCTCGAGTCTGCTATTGCAATCGTGTCTCAATGACTGGTCATTGATCGAATATTTGACAACTTTGACAGTTTTTGTATGGGAAATGTGTCATAAGTTTGACGTTATACGTCAAAAATCGATCAATGACCGGTCATCGAGACACGATTGCAATAGCAGACTCGACCCCCTGGTATTGTGTTACCCAAGTAATTGGTGTCGTGGAAGTCAGTTAGAAAAGTACCCACTCAGCTCCATACAACTATACTGGAATCCGACCCAAATATAGTTGGAAAAAGGCTGAGATAATCATCATCATCAATAGCAATTTTCTGTTAGGTGTGAATATTTTATTTTGTTTTTTTTCTATTTTAATTTTAAATTTGTTGTCATTAGCTCTCATTGTGTATGTAGGTACTTGTTATTTAATTATGTTTTCTTTTTAACTTCAATTTGATTATTTGTAAGTAATTTTAATAATTAGTGAGCTAATAATAATTAAATGTTTTTTTCACCCACTTGAATGTTGGTCGACCTATTATTGGCGACTGTATGAGTCTGATACTTTTTACTATTAAGTATTCTAATGTAATGCTGTATACAGAAGCTGTTGGTTTACCTTTAATAAATAAATAAATAGCCAAAAGACGTCCACTGGTGGAGATAGGCCTCCCCCAAATGTCACCACAACGACCGGTCCTATGCGTTTCTCATCCATTGAATTCCCGCGACTGTTACCAGTCATCGGTCTGAGATACTAACATGGTATCAACTGACCTATTTCCTGCAATAATAATATAATTATAAATAATACCAGCTACTGTTTCATCACAAAGGCACTACAATATCGCATCGTATTCACTTCAGAGAAGAGACGTGAATTAATTACCACGCTTGCTAAAGGCAGATAGGCGATTTCGGACTCATATTTGTTACAAGTCCAGGTTTCCTCACATTTTTTTTTAATCAGTAAAATCTAAGACTAGCATCAGACGACACACGGTTTCACCCGCGTTAGTCCTGTTCTCGTAGAAATACAGGAATAAAAGTAGTCTATAACACCTGTGGACAGTGTAGGTTTTTAACTGCAACAGCTGCTGACAGGGGAGAGAGGAAGGTGACAGACAGGAGTCTAGACCTCAAGAATCCTCTTCTCAAAAATCAAGCACAACAACTAGGTCAGGACGCATTGTGAAACCTACAAGAAGGTTAATAGAAGAGATAGATTAAGTTATAGTATAATACAATATTGTCTAGTCTTAATATAACTGTAACAGTGTCTTTTGGATTGATTGTCAGATATAACATTTGAACTCAACAAGCCAATAAATGTATTTTCTTTCTTTCTTTTTTTCTTTCTTTCTAACTGTGAAAGGATATTTTCAAAGCGGTCTAGTAGTTAGGTTTAACCGACACATTCCACACATACAAACAATACAAAGTTTTCGTCTTTATATTAGTTTAGATTGATATAGATAAAACTAGAAAGTAGGCATAACGCATTGGTAGAATGTCCAAGCTTCGTGGAAAAAAGGCAAGGCCGCAGCTATTAGGCTGCCAACACATTAAGGTACTTAATTATTTTAAGTCATGTCTAGTAATTTTCCAAAAAAATGTTAAAAAGGGTCTAAAAACCCCTCGCGTAAATAAAGCAAAACACAGCCGCTGTTATTCGTTTACAAGAATCCCTACCAAAAAAAGCGCTGGTTCACCATAAATTAACCCTTAACCGCGCAAAACAGGCCATCGTGCTCATTAAGCCATCAAAGCCTAAAAAATAAAGAATTTACTGAACTAATCTCAATGAAAGGAAATCGTAAATTCCCAGCTGCTTTATGTAAAGTTATAGGTACGAAGATTCCGTATTGGATACTAGACTAGTATAGGCATTGGTCACGCTAAGTTGCGAACCCACAGTAGCCTAATGATTGAACTACTGCGAGGTAATCGAGAGGTCGTAGGTTCATGAGAGAGCCACTCCCTGCTGTGTTGAGTTGAGGTTAGGGCTACCACATTAGGTATGTTGACAGATAATTCGTCCATCAGTTATCTAGATTATAAAATATAGTACACAAGTGTTTTTTTCTTTTTCAAATTGATGGAAAACTACTTAGATTAAGCGCAATAAAGTTGAGGAGAGGGGTAACGTGTACTTGTAACGTTATTATCCACTATAAACTTATTGGTGAGGTTCTTCAGAAAGGTCAGGTGCGTAGTACTCGCAACCGGCGTGTGTGTATGACAACATGTATGAATGTAAACGAAGCAAAAGAAGTATGTAAGAATCGTAGCACATGGCGCTCTGTAGTTTCTGCCTACCCCCATGGGAAAAAGGCGTGAGTTTATGTATGTATAAACTGTATAGGATAGTGACATCATGCGACATTTTAACTCGTTTTATCGCCGCTATTTTTTAATTGCTTACTTACATGTGAAAAACGAAATTATATGTGTCGAATGTTTTCTTGTAACCCAGACGAGGGACTGAAAACTAAAATTTAGTCCACTATGCCTATTTAAACTAATTTTTAAGACAGCAAAAAAATTGATTTTTGTTTCTTTGTACATAGTTACATAGTCGCTACATATCTGTCGTAAGTAAGATGCGCCGAGCGTGTCCGTCAGTATCTCGATGCGCTAACGCATCATCGGTTAAGTGTGAAAGGTTGAATGTTTTATTAATATTTGTCTGTTCTGGCGTTACACGACCGATAAGACGCGAGTGCGACGAATCTTCCTTCAGATACTGAGAAACTCAAAAATTACTTAATAATAAAAAATAAAAAAATACCAGCCTGTTACTGTCCCACTGCAGGGCAAAGGCCTCTTCTCATAGGTACATAGAAGGCTCGAGCATTAATCACCACGCTTGCTCAAGGCGGATTGGCGATTTCAAACTTATATTAACTTATATTAAAAATTACTTAGTTGACTTTAAATATTTGACCATTGGAAAGCTAAATTATCACGGAATAACATCTGGTTATAATTATTGTATTTTTTTTTAATCGACCAGAGAGTGAAAGGTATGTTAAAGTTTGAAGGAAAAAGTACGTCTATGCGAAAAAAAAACTATTAAACGTCGAATTTACAGGCGAAATCTATTAGTCCCCTTTTTCAAAACAAAGGTTGTTTCCTATAAGCCGGGCAGGAGACTTAATAAGTATTTAAAATTAGTTTTCACGAAACATGAAGACAATTCAGTTCTAATATATGTGTGAAATATTATTATGTAGTAGGTATATCTATTATAGTAAATAAGTAACTAAGTACCTATGTATCACAAAACTAATTACGCGCATGGATTAACAATGAAAATATTTACTTTGTATCCTTGTCTTGTAAGTTCACATCGTGTTTAATCATTTCCACAAGAATATTTGTTGGTACGGTACAAATTAACAATGTAGAATTTGTAGGCCGCAGTTCAGTGTTAACAAAAACCAGTTTAATCTGACCTCGTATTCTATTGCAGCTCAAAACTACGCTAGGTCAGCTTAAGGTTACCTAAAATGCTAGAAAAATATATTCTAGGTTATATTATCTTCTAGGTAACTCAGTAGTGAACTGATATTATAACGTTGACTGCCACGTTGCCCTGTAGTCGTAAGCGCTACAGCCAAGCGTAATCCTGGTTTTAATTCCCGGGTCAGGAAATGTGTTATCGGGTTTTGCCATCTAGAATTACTTAGTCACAGCCCGGAGACTGGATTTGTGTCCAGTTTATGGCCTTAGACTCGTCCCCTACAACGCGGACTCACCCATCCCTGGCGAAATGTGAGTGAACCTACCATAGGTAGTATACCTTTGCCTAACTGTTCGGGGAATAGACGTGGTAATATTACGTTTTATGATCTTGATGAAAGTTACGTAGGTACAGAAACAATATAGTCCCTCAACTAACGCCATAAGTAGCTGCTTGAGCCAATATTACAGGTTACAAACTAACTGATGCATGCACACTATCGTGTCATGCCTCGCGGGGCTCGTACGAAAGCGATCTACGCCACCGAAGCGGCGGAAAATGCACAAACAAAAATACCAAGTCAATTTATAATCAAAATTCAAACTAGAACTGAAAGGGGTGCTATATCTGTCCGGTTCGGTATTTTCTCGGTCACAGACCCGGTAAAATGTACGAAAACTCGGCATAAAATAGACCGTGTAAAAGGTTGCTAGATGAACTACACTACGGTATTGATAAAAAATAGATTCTTTTCACTTTGGGGGCCTTTGACGCAGGTGTGGAATCGGGTACCAATGGTTTTGTTCCTCTATACCTTTTTATCTGGCCTATACTTTTCCACAACTGGGCAAAGGTCTCGCTCGTACTCATCCATATTTATCTGATTGCCTTCGTGGTCAATCTTGAGAGACTCAATCGTCCTGCTGGCATCTTGGTCTATTTCAGAGTTGAATTCCTTTCTCAGACACTTATAATGTATTTAAGACATTTGTAATGGTAGTATATAAATCCTTTAACTTTCTCTGGAAACAATTTCGAGTATCAAAATCACTTCAGCAATGTTGACGTAATAAAGGGACGTCTAAACTAACATAAATATCTAAACCGCCATTTAGTTCTCAAGCCACAGACAAACTTTGGCTTTGAATTATTAATTCAGTTTTCTTGTAGACAATTTCTTGATTGTCAACGACCAGTGCTAAGCTTCGTAACGCAATAATCGCATTTAGATGATTTTATTAGCCATTTTGTTCCAGAGATTTCAGCGTAGGTATCTATACGGTAATTTAACTTTTCGAAGATGTTTTTGGCTGAAGCATCATTAGCTTTGATAACAATGATTGTGAGGCATCGTGCTTATTTCTAGTTATATTCCATTTTAAAGGAGGAGGAGGGATAGGGAGTGGATTGATAAGTGAGAATCCTCCGACCAAAGGGGTGTCGTTTCTGGTGGGCCACTGCCCGAGGGTGGTTATCGGGTTTTCGTATATACTTAATTATGTACAATCTCGCGGGAAACTTTAATATCGCTATTTAAGATACGTCAGCTGCTCGTCGTGCTTTCAGCGATAAGACCAGCCATTGTAACATTTTAAGAAGCTTTTTATGGTTAATTAAAAGTATTGTATTCTATATTCTATTCTGTCAGTTTAGTTCGTATGTGGCGTTATAGATGTCGCTACACCTTAGTTCTTCATATCACCCCCCGTGGTACCCCCCGTAATTACCTCATAAATGATTACTTTATGACATTCGCACACATGTTAACAGCTCACGTATTATCAATGATATTATAAGTAAAAAGGTGTAGCAAGGTTATAAGCGCTCAGCAAGCGACACGTTATAAAATGTGGCTAACTAGCCACACTAGACCTCAGTGTCGCGTCACGCCTTTTGAAGATCGAACGTTGTTTAGGTAACCTTTTTACACCTTTTTTACTTCTAATATCATTGCGTATAGTATGATAAACTTATCAACACCGATTGTAAAACCAAATAATAGATAGACATTCTCAAATATTAATATTTGTTTTTAATAATGCATTTCCTGACAGATATGCATGTTGACTGACTATTGATACGGGTTACCTGCATGTACTACTTATACGTTTTTACTCGTATTGAAGGCACCTCCTTAGGGAGGGAACTAGAGAGTGAAATACGCTACATGTTACTCTCTTCACATAACTTTCTCAGGTCACTTGAGAATTGAACGGGTTACAGTCAATATAGTCACATGTAGCTAAAATATGTATTAAATTAGTGAAAACAAGACGCGATTTCTTGTCTTTTGCATCGATTTCATTCAATAGTAAAAAGGGACAACAGTTGGGATGCTATTCTGTAAATGGTAAATCACTTCGAAAGTCATTTCGCAAATCATCTCGAAAGTCATACTGACTACGCTTCTCATGTCGCCTGCACAAGTTTCGGTGTTCACATGTCAACGTCAAAATACTCACCCGTTTTAGTTCGTCTCACTTTGATCACCACTTGGTGGCGCCAGTGTCGAAATCACTCCATTTAAGAAAACGATATTTTAATTTCACATGATTTCACTGCGTATTCAGAAGTGATTTCGCAAATAAACTTTTCAAAATAGCACTGCTGATCCCTTGGTCAGAATTATAAAATAATTTACATTTCTAGTTCTAGAAAAGAACCAAGACTGACAGTGACAGATGAAGACTATGTGACAGCTGTCAAGTTGCTTACCCTTTGCTACTATAAGTTTGAAATGTCAACTATATTTATATACAAGCTGTGGTTCTACTAAAATTGACTGCTCGTTCATCCCATTTTATTGGTTTTATGTGGTTAAAAAAACATTAGTAGTTCCACCAAAGACCTATTAATGGTACCAGTGGCAGCCAAGGCGTGTATGAGTATAAACGCAGCAAAGAAGTTTGCAAAAATCGTACCAGTTGCCGCTCTGTAGTTTCTGCCTACCCTCATGAGGAGAGGCGATAATATGTACCTATCTAAATGCGTATGAAATTAATTCAATCTGTCATAAATTTGAACTTCAATTATCGGTACGGTGAAGTTTGTACTCGGATGACTAAAAACTACTGAATGTGGCTACAAATTACAACAAAAACATCTCCAAAAGTGCTTTCCGCGTTACTAGTTGAAAACTGTTGTGAATCCGACCGGTCCGGTGGATTTTGAGATTAGGCCAAACATCAGAAATGGATGGGCTTCGGAACTTTGTTTTATGATATTCAGTGATCGCTGTTACGTTACGATCCAGCTGAAATATCTATCCTGCTTTTTGTGGTTTAGGGAACAATTTTGTATGAAAAAGTTCTACACAGGGAATATCGGCGACAGTAAAATATTTTTCAATCGATAATATACCTAGCTACAATACAGCCACTTTTTTAAATAAGACTTGGAAGCCAAAATAAAGGGAAATAGAACAAAATGGTCGAACAACTCTTGTGTTCTTTAAATATATACAGACTTTTGAATAGTTAATAAATTTCCATAATGGTAAAACTATACCTAAGTGTTAACAATTTTGTTTTCTAAACTTTTTAATATTTAAAAAATTGCTAACACTTTTAATTTCTAATTTAAACTACTATGTACAGACGCCAGCACATCAAGTTACCCCAATATGTCAAATTTCTTAGATCGTTTTTTAACTTTATGTCAAACAAAATAAGGTTCATATTCAATTGGGAAAATTTGACACATTGAGGTAACTTGATGTGCTGGCGTCTGTACCTATGTGATGCTTCTGTTCATTTATGTTTCATGAGTTCAAACGAAATTTTATTTAATTTAATGACACTTTTCTCCATATTATATTTTTTTCACGCAGATCGTTCTTTTAATTGTGTGGGAGTCTTAAATCTGTTTCTATATTTGTGATGGTACAACTTTATTGTAAATATTAAGAGAACTTGTTATAAACCTAGTTTAATAGGTTTATAACCAGTACTTATTTCACATTGAGCGACTCTATATGATCTTCACAATCCAGTTAGTCGGTAACACGATACTGGCTGTCAGACTTTCTGGCTTCGGTCCGTAACAACTGTCAAAGATCTAAGAACGACAGCTGGTAGTGACTGCTGTCATTTAAAGCAAGTGCGTCTCCATATGTATAGTCACTCATCCACGGACTGACCCCAGTAGGCATTAGCTTAACCTTCGACAAATAGGTCTGTTACTGTTTAACCACCAACCCTTATAAGAAGCCTAGGTATTAGATGTAATTTTGGTGTCGTGATCATTCCATTGACGATTCCACGACTAAAAAAGACATGTAAAAAGTTTTAGACCATAAAATAAAACAAAATATGCACGGCGCGGCGCGGCGCGCGAAGCGGTTCGATTCAGAAATCCGAGAGTGTATAAAGATATAAATCATATTGGTAGCTGATAGCTCTCGAACCAGTTCCTACCTGAAAAAGTACACCAATAAGAACTTTTTTATCCCCAAAAAATTATTACAACTTTGCGGTCGGGCGGGCGTAGCCGCTGGCAAACCTAGTCCGAGATATTTACCGAATTCATTTTTCGGATTCGTACCTCTTTAATACCCAGCTTAAGTAATTCAACCAAAGCTTATGAAAACTATGATTTATAAAAGCCTTTACATCAGTTCTTCAAATTGTATAACATAGCTGGGCAGAATGGTTGAAGACCTTTGCCTTCACGAATTTGAATAAAATTACGTCATTGAAGGCGCTGAAGGAGAATACTTTTTGGCGGGAAAGTCACATCACGTTTAAGGCGTTGAAGTTAATTTTTATGATGTAATTAATTAATGAATGAAGCAAATCGAGCAGGACTTTGTTATTAGTGTGTGTGTTATTCTAATATTTCCTATCTCTATTTTTAACACTACGTATAAGTTATTCGCGAATAGTAGTATTTACTCTTTTCCTCTGGGCCTAATCTTTACGCACGGATGCAAACTGATCGTTCGCTATTACAACATAAATATAGAATCCTTTTACCGAAGGAAGATTGAGACTAAGATACGGGATAGCTGTAGGGGTCGAATATCGAATTCTAAGAAACAATAGATCCGGTGGAGTTGGCGGATATTTAGTAAACTATGTAGGACCTACGTTGGAAACTCTATCATTCATTAAGATAATCAATACTGTTTCTGTTAATCTCTACAAACATAACTTTGGATGTTACAACTCGGGAGTTAGCTATGATATTGCGTGCACGTGTGTGATCTAAAGTTCGATGTGAACTTTGCAAAATTAGCTTTCTAGTCATGTATGGCTATTTCTATGTACCTGGTAAAATGGGGTGAATAGATACTTAAGGGTGAATACAAACAACATTTTCAGGAAGTTATTCACGTAAGTTAAAAGTTGTTTGTTATAAACGAGGACTGTAATGCTTTTAAATAATTTCGTCACCTTGATAATATCAAACAATATTAAACTAGCGTGAAAATCCGCCTCAAAGTTTTGTTTCTATTCACCCTTAAGTTTCTTTTCACCCCGTTTTACCGTATAAGCTACAACTAAGTCCGGTTACACTAACATTAAGTAAGCGACACTTAAACCAAATGCAATGCCGTTCATTAGTAAAAAGAAGTGTCACAATGACTTGTTTTTAGTAACAGAAGGAGTAATAACTTTAAGTTTAACTGGCCTGTTGATCTAGTAGTTAGTGGCCCTGACTGCTATGCCGGAGGTCGTGGGTTCGATTCCCATCCAAGATAAATGTTTGTGTGATGAGCACTATCATATTTTGTTCTGTGTCTAGGTGTAATTTATTTATTTGTATTTATTTATAAATATATGTAGAAGTATGTGTATCAGGTGTTTAGTATCCATAACACAAGCTCTGCTTAGCTTAGGACTAGAATATGTCGTTGTGTAAAAGTTGTAGAATATTTATGTAAGTATTAGCAGACGTCCCGCGGTTTCACCCGCGTAGGTCCCGTTCCCGTGGGAATACAGGGATAAAAAGCCTATGTGTTAATCCAGGGTGGTGTCAGCTAACTCCATACCAAATTTTATTAAAATCCATTCAGTAGGTTTTACGTGAAAGAGTCACAAACAAACGTCCATCCATCCATCCATCCTCACAAACTTTCGCGTTCATAATAATATTATGAACGCGAAAGTAGGAAGTAGGATTTATGATTTTTATGTAACTTAACTTAAGTGACTACTAGTAATAAATCAAACAGATATTTTTCTTAGTAGATATCTAGAACTAAAGTACCTAGATAGTTTAAAATTCTCATAATTCTCTAATTCCCCGGTTTTAAGTTAAAACTTTATCTGTAGATATAATATTAAATAGAATACCAACTATTCGCGCCTTATATTCAGTTGAGGCAACATTGAGTCCGGAAATTTACGATAGAACCACCTAAAAGTGAGTTAAAAGTTCGGTATCTGCCGGCTAATGGCACCTCTGAGTGCATTCTACATTACGCGGTCAACACTTAAGTAGTTTAGTAAATAATGAACACCGTTCACACTGGCAGCTTCACACTTTTTTGTAGGTGACGTTACAAACATAAATCACAAAGCACAAACAGCTAGACCCTGAACAAATAACGGCCCTAATTTCTGTAAAAAAAATCACGATGAACCTCTTTTCGGCGAACGTTGGGCCAATGATTATGGCCCGAATAATTTTAGGCTCTAATGCAAGATACTGACGTAACTTAAATACGTCAATTTGTATGGTATTATTAGCTATCCCACTAGCGGACCCGACAGACACTGTCCTGCCAAAACGTTAGCTTCGAACCCGATCGCAGCGCCACCTATCGAGTCCAATTGTGAATCTTAACCATCCAAAGACCAACACAATCACGTCAAAAAAGAATGATCCGATTTGATGCAGTCGTTTGGAAGTTATGCGCGTATATACGTTTCGGCGATTCATTTGCATAGAACTTACTTACTAGCTGTAACTAAAATAAATTTGAAGGAAAGCATTCACAGATGAAAAAAAAACGGTTGCCATGACCATCTAACTATAACAAATTATGAAAATTAAATATTACTACGCCACCAAATAAAATAAATTTTAAAATTGGTCGTACCAACTCAGATACTCTTCCTTGGCTCATGCACAACAACTTTTCCAAAGATTATTTTCCATTACATGATCAAACGCATAGCATACGATTCTGTAAAGGACATACCTACAAACAAACATTTATTTTTGTATACCACACCCAAAGACATTCAATACCTATAGACCGGACATCACGAACAAAATTTTCGTCCGAAAAAGTGTGTCCTGCTGGATACAAGTCTATGAGTGTTTTGTAGTACGCTCCGCTGCCGCTCCAATATACATATATTATTCTAGATGGCGTTACTGAGACATGGGATCAAAGTTTTTCTATGACATGCCCGCTCTAATAGTATTTTCAATCTCTTTGACTACACCACAAATTTTTAATTAGTACTTATACTTTAAGGGCTTATTTTAGACGGTCTTCTCATTATATTTGTAAAGTTCAATAAATAATATTCATAAACAGCAAAGTCATTAGCGCTTGTTTATATCCCAAAGTCACCCAATTTATGGAAATATTGTACAGGCTATTCAAGACATCCAAGTAGTAATCATCTCGCTCACGTTTGCGCGATCTCGCTCAAGCATGCCCCGCCTCCAACAGCTGTTATCGTTATTTAAGTTTATATTTAAAAATTGAATTTCGTTTTCTCTACTCTTGATTACGCAAATATGATCAGTAACAGGTACGGATACAGCCCAATTTTTTTTTGTACTAATTAAAAAATAGTGTTGTATAGATTTATAGGTATAGAAGATTAGATCAACAAACAGCACTTATTAAGTTTCTCATCATCTGCATAACCTTTTCACAACTATACCTACCCTACTACTAGTGTTTAACATGAACCGACTACCTACCTGACATCCACAACCTAATTACTGACTAATACAATATCTCTTGATTGAACTGGATGGTGGGGCTTATTCAGTTCCAGCTCAAACTAAAGTTTACGACAGCGTTATTGAATAGCTGTGGAAACTCGCAGTGAGGCCAATATTTTCACTGTTTCCAAAAAAAGCTAAAGTGAACTCAATGGTGAGGCTTTTACGCCAAACTTTGTTCATTGTTGTCCCTACAACACGCTGTATAGTTAAATGCTTTTACAATACATGCCAACGGCCTGTCAGCCCACGACTGTTATTTAATTAAAGTCTTCTGAATTTAAACAAATAAATAAAACAAGTAAATAAAATTGAAGTGTGTCTATTTTTATTGTTAAAATAACAGCTTTTTAATTAATGCATACCGAAGTATACATGGCAGCAATATCAGAGAAAAATAATATTTGAGTTTTCCTGTCTGTTTGTATGTTTGTTTGCGTTAGCCTTCGCAAGGACTGGAGCAATTTTGACGGGACTTTCCAGTGGTCCCGTCAAAATTGGTCTAGCCTTAGTTAAGCCTTATAACATCAGCCTAGCCTGCCTAGCCTGCTTAGCCTTATGTCAGTGCAGATAGCTGATGTTATGCGGCGTAACTTAGGCTATTTTATACTCGTAAGATATTCTATCTTATCTTACTAATAGCTCAAACTACTAAATTCCTCGAGGACAGGACCAAATTGCGATCAAGAGTTGTTGTAGGTAGTATTTTTCTTATTGACGAAAAACTTATTAACATCCAATGAGGACCAAATGCTCACAAAACTTTTTGCTCAACTTCAAATAGTCTGATGGATTAGAGTAAGTAACTGATGCGGATAAGTGGTCGTATACCATTCAATACATAATTAATTAGCTCAATAAGGGTGTGCCGTTCAATCCTTTCTGTGCATTAGGTAATCCGTTACTCGTGTTCAAAGGCAAATATAGGGAGGGAGAGATAGAAGTACCAGGATACACATGGCGTCTTCAGTTGCCGTAATCCCAGGAAACTTAACCAGCTGTAAAACTGTAGCAGAATGCTAACGCCGCACAATCAAATAGATTTTGTAGTAGCCTAGATACTGAAGTACAGTCAACAAGAGAGATAGGTTACCAGGTTCGTCAGATACGGGGTGGAAGGGACATCAATGCACATCCGAACACCTTTGAGTTTTCTCCATGATTCTGGATTCTTGAGCGTTGACATTTTATGCAAGCTTTACTTATTGTGAGGTATAAAATCGTGATTTCTGTCCAAGCCAATGCGGTTTTATACGAAAAAAAGTAAGCCATATACTTTTTAAAAACAATTTCATTGGATTACATAGGAATAATGATTGTTGTATGGTTCTTTACAGTTTTAAGAAAAAATATCATCTGAAAGCAATACGTAAAAATTGACAACCAACAGTAAAAAAAAAATCGCGGGATGATCCAGAATACATGACACCATGAGTTTTGTACACACAGAATCATTTATTCGTAAACATAGGTAGCACACATGCGCATACACGTCATTTGAGTGTCGATGCCTCTTCCACCCTGTAAAGTTGAATTTTACATAGAATTTATAAATGTTTTCTGAATTAAAAAAATAAATAGTTGAACTATAAAATTCAATTTAAATTGCATACCTACTTCTATTGGTTCGTAAGGCATCTTTAACTATACTGTCGACTCTGGTAACCTATCTTTTTAGTTGACTGTACCTACTGCGAGCAACCTCTTTAGATATTTAAGCATACCTACTGTAAATGAGATAAACCTGGGTTGTGAAAGTCAGGTACGAAATCACACCATGTAAAACAGTGTTATTCAGCTACATCCAGCTATGTAGTCTGGAAGCCAAATCCGGAATATCTTGACCATTTTTTTCCATACGATACTTCCCATCAGAAGGGGTAGTGAGATTTTTATATGTTACTAACCCTTCGCTCGTAGCTTCGTCCGCGTGCATTTTGTACTTTAACATCCCTGCCACCCATCCCCTCTTAGTTTTGAAAATAAAATATAGCCTATGACACTCACAAATATTGTGACTTTCTATCAGTGGCGAGGGGACAAAAAAAAACTTGTATTCGTATCACTATTTGTTGTCTATCTTGAAGTCATCAGTCTACCTACCACCTGTATGCCTTTGGTGGAAATACTTTTAGTATATTTGGCAGTGCTAGAGTCCGGCTGTCACGATTCAATAACGGTAGAGTTGCTCTTCCGAACCTCCAAAGGGAGCCGATGGGAATCGTGCTGTATGGTCACTTCGCCACTGCTATCTATTGGTTGGCTTTCCAAATCGGTTGATTAGCTGCAGCGGATACGCCCCAGAATGTCATAAACTCACAAACTTTACCTAAATAAATTAGTATAGATTTAACCTGCATACTTCATACTTTCTACAGCGTCACATTAATCCGCTTTCGTTACAATACAGCAGTACGTCATTATATCACATGGGTATCGGGTTATCAATAACAAAAGAGAACAAATATCATTGTGGAGCGATTTGCTTGCGCGCGCGCTTCACTGCGCAAGGAATGCGCTAATTGTGACCGTGGGACTCCATGTGCGCAGGATACTAATAATATGACAAGTTATTCATTTAGAAATGTATTGGTAAAGTAAATAAACTTAAAAATTATTGTTGTTGCATACTTTTAATAAAATTAAATAAATAACTAGGTACAGTGATTTCGTTAGAAAAAGTTGTACAAAAGAGTCAAAAAAAAATGTCTAAACTAGGCCAAGAGCCTGAGTTTTAGGAGCCAATGTTCTTTTAGATGTATTGGCGCTTAACTGGTATTGGCTGTCAAACAAGTAAATCAAAAATTTACATGTATTTTTTTAACTCAAATGTAATTGGAAGTGTGAAAGAAAAAAA